>OY039080.1:14418709-16948925 GCA_955850985.1 Elophila nymphaeata
CCAACAAGAAGGTTTTAGTATAACAAACATAATAATCATGTTAACAAGATAAATAGTTTAACAACTTTGATCTGGGAGTTTCTCCCGAGTTGTAAAAACACGTGTTGGGAGACTCCATTTTTAACTCAAATCAACCGTACAATTTTTGTTTGTTACTTTAGTTACATTTTCACTTGACATTGGCAAAATGCGTACGTTTAATGCGTCGCGACGCCATTAATTAATAATAGAATAGAACTCCGACCAATGATTGAAAAGAACTTTGATCTGAATAATTTTGAACTTTATTAATTAAGCACAGACCTAAGTGTTAATCTACTTCTGATGCTGACCGTAATTTAATCACACGAACGCTGGTGATCCACGATTGTGCGTAGATAACCATGCATTGTCACTATGCGTCAATGCGGGAGCGCTAGTGCCGGCACTGACAAAAATGTGTATATCTATAGAAACTGTTATGACTCACCGGCGTTAGTGAGACAAAATACTATAATCAATATAATATTCCTGCCCCCTGATCGCGCTATTTACGAACCTAAAAATCAGTAACTGTTGTATTCTATTCTTAATTAATGGCTTCGTGACACATAAAGATTACGCATTGCGCCAATATCAAGTGAAAATGTACTTCAGTAACCGACAATTGTACGGTAGATTGAGTTTAAAATGGAGTCTCGCAACACGTGTTTTTGCAACAAGAACTCGGGAGATAATCTATAAAATTGTTAAAGTTTCATATATTTTGACATTGACAGCTGTCAAATGCATGAAAACGGAAGCGTTTTGGAATTGGTTTAATATGGGTGCGTTCCAAAACGATCTCAATTTACTCGGGGTAGAGTAAATGTTAGCTCACTATTGGTCGTTATTAAGAAGCGCTTTCACCATTGGTTAGTTTTGTTAAACTATAGTTAATTTACACCAATAAGAAAGCTATCTTACGCTGTCTACTTGGCTTCATCTGATTTTGGAACGCACTCTATGTTGTAAATAGCGCGATCAGGGGGCTACGCAGGGTGTGACATATCGATTATGTGGTGTGATGTTCACATTTTTAAATATTGTTAATTTATTTTTCTTTTAAAACAATGAAATTCTAGTTTTATTCAATTGATTTATGTTTAAAATACTACCGCCTGGTATCTATTTTGGTTTCTTACTGTTTATGTAAATTGTATTACTATAATGCACAATATATTTTTGGCATCGAAAGTACCCAATAATTTTATTCAGGCGTACCTGTGTATTTTATAATATTTAATATTAGATGGGTTTATATAGTATTTTAATTCGAATAATGTATTTATTATTGAAACAAATAGCTACATTATTATGTATTCGTTAATTTTTATTATATTTTAATGATATTTGTTTGTTTATGGTTTTGGTTAAAATATAAAATTGACTGTCACAAAGTCTTAACTAAAAACATGTTTTAAATTTTTATCATCCAGGGAGCCTATGTGAATAATATAATGTTAATATGTCACGACGTGATTTTCACAAAGTTGTTAGACATATCATGTGATATAATGTTGCTGTCTGTAAATAATTGTATTTAAAACTAACACGAAACATTCGTTACAATATAAACTAATGTGTATGTATATAAGAAATATAGTAAACCTATTTTAAGATATAAATTATGTAACATGTGCTGTAAAATTTTGGCAAAGTGACGCGTACAAGGAGTAACAGATAATATTTATTTTACGTAGGTATTGAATATAATGGTTGTTGTTACTTTTATCTTGTGTTTCTTTTCACTTACTAAATAATAATAATAATGAATTTAAAAATATATCAATATTTACTAAATTCAATCCACTCTCCTCTCGCTGCTCCATTGCGATACTGATCAATATCTATAACGGGTGTAAGAAGACGTATGACGTAGCCGAGAACTACGTATTCCGCTCATCATTGGGACCATTTTTAGGGTTCCGTACCTCAAAAGGAAAAAACGGAACCCTTATAGGATCACTTTGTTGTCCGTCTGTCTGTCTGTCTGTCTGTCAAGACCCTTTATCTCAAGAACGCGTGGACGTATCAAGCTGAAATTCACACGAAATACTCAGGTCTATTGCCCCTTTAAGCTGAGAAAATAACAATCAAATAAAAAACTTCTAAGCCAAGCCAATCAAAAGATACAGCCGATTATGTCGATATTTTCAACAAATTTCCGACACTCGCAAAGGAATCAAAACCTACAGGACACTTCCCGTAAACTCAGAATCTTGAAATTTGGCATGAAGCATTGTCATATAATGCAAATATAGGAAAAATTGCGAAAATCACATTTTTTTAGTTATATAATATAATAAAAATATTTTAATAAAATGAAACTTACTACCTTATTTCTCACGAACGAATAAAGGTATCAAATTGAAATTTATACCAAATACCTAGGTCTATTGTCCCTTTAAGCAGTGATAAAATCAAACTTCTAAGTTAACGCAATCAAAAGATACAGCAGTTTATACCGACACCTTAGACGAATTTCCGTCACACGCTAGGGAATGCTACGTTTATACGGCGGAACCCTCGGTGTGCGAGTCCGACTCGCACTTGGCCGGTTTTTTTCTTCTAACCTACCTAGGAAATTAATGGTTATGAAGTTATTTTTATTTAGTTATTGAATTATTTTTATTTAGTTATTGAATTATTTTTATTTAGTTATTGAATTATTTTTATTTAGTTATTGAAAATATATTGGCGGTATTTTTTTGGAGTTTTATTACACCAAAAAATAAAAATCGTTTCCCAGCAATATTTTTTTTACAAGTTTCTTATTATGATACATAGAATGCGTCGACTTTGGATTTCTCTTAAGTCTCTTTACAACCTGTGTATGGACCAATCGATCGGTTGGTCCCAAATGTTTGCTTTAATTCCGTGAAGAGTCTGATATATTAAGGTTCCAGCATAGGTACCAAATGTCGGAATGATTAGACTTGCTTCCACAAGTCTAATCAATTCGAAATGTACCTATAGCAAACATAGCATCTGTTATATTATCGGTGTGTTACTTGGATTCCTTTCTTTAGTTTATCTATATATAATATATATCTATATATATATAACGAATTCCTAATTCGTTGATATATATGTATAAGACAAAGTCGCTCTTTCTGTATGTACGCTTAGAACTTTTAAACTTCGCAACTGATTTCAATGCGGTTTTCATCAATAGATAGAGTGATTTAAGAGGAAGGTTGATATGTATAATTCTTTGTGGCTAAAGTAAGTACTCTAAGTACTATTCGTGCGAAGCCGGTGCGGGTCGCTAGTCAACCATAAAGAGCTGATTATCTTTAAATGGCTGAACAGATATTCGTAAACCATTCGTTATATACAACATGTAACTTAAATAACCAACACCCTGAATACAGGTGGTTAGGGATCGGCTTCAAAGTTGATTGAAAAAAATTTAAAAAAAAAAACAGAAAATATTGTACAATATTTTGTAAGTACTTTTGTTTTTTTTTTAATTTAAAAAAAAATCGCTTTTTAAGAAATTTTCTTTTGAAATCAACTCAGAAGCCGATCCCTAACCACCTGTATTCAGGGTGTTGGTTATTTACATGTTGTATATTCACACAGATAATACTTCAAATCTATAAATTAACCCCTTTTGCTTAGGTAGTATTATAATATTCTGTGTTTGTGGGTTAAAATAAAAACACTATATAATGCAAGGAACTAAAATATGACCACAAGTCTGATGGGCTTTCAAAGTTCTTCGTTGTATTAAGTAGTTCCGTTACACTTTCCTTGCTGACTATAGATGATGTGAACTTATCAAAGAAGAATTTGAAGCTTAAGTCTAGCGTATGGACTTAGAAATACAGACTTTTTCCACCTGGAGTGATATCGATCATGTTGGGTTCAATGCCGCAAATGCAGGTGACCATTTGTATGGGTAAGTGCCAATTTTATTGAAATAAAGATTTCTATATGACCTACCGATGACGAGGAATTAGAATCTAACTAGATACTTAAATTGGTAAGTCATAGTTAATTTCTGAAACTTGACCCGCATTTCCTACATGTACCTACTAAAATACCCTAAAACTCGCATTGTCGTACGTACCGTAGCAGCATCTATACTCGTAGTTTGGCATGATATAACTTTGGCATGATATTATATTAAAAATTGTAGACTTGACCGTTGGGTACTTACCTAAACATACTTTATGTTTAGGTAAGTACCCAACGGTCAAGTTTTTGTCAGAGTAAGTAGATGGTGTTAGATAGATACCTACCTACTACAGACTATCCTATTTGCTCTTAGAGACTATCATATGGGTTTTTACTGCTGTGGGGGTGTTGGGTGTAAATTATAAGTATTTATTTTACGCGAAACCGTTCATGTCCTTCATCACACATGATTGTAAGTGATGATAAGGCCGGAACCTTCTAACCACTGAGGATCTTATCATGAACTGTCGGAATACAAGAAAAATGCACTGAAAAAATCGACTTGCCTTAACTTTACTTGGCGTAATTGGTCAACGCAGCCGCGGGGATTGCGGAAGATGCGGGTTCGAGTCCCGCCTGAGGCAAGTAGATTTTTTTCAGTGCATTTTTCTAGTATTAATATTTACGCGTTTGTAAACGCAAAAATAAAATTATTCCATAATGTCGGAATACAATTTCTGACCTAGGTGGTAAACAGTCGCCATAGCCTATAGACGCTTGCAATACTGACGTGACACTTGCGCGCTGCCAACCATAATCGTCTTCCCTACCCCGTGGAGCTCTGGCAACCTTACTCGTCAAAAGAAACAACACCCAAGAAGCTTATCCATCACCTCAAAAATGTAGTGTTTTATTTATTTATTTACTTTCTTTATTAGGGACAATAAACAGTTATCACAATATGTATGTGATAAAAACTTATAAGTAACAATAAATAATCATTGTGAAACCCACAACATTATCCACAAGTTATTTATGGAAGTGTTACAAAAATTTACAAACATCCAAAAATATTTAAAAATAAAAACATTTACAATTTTATAATCCACATCAGAGACAAACAACGAGGTTATGAAATTGTAGTACTTATACTTAACAGGTCAAGTGTGATATATATGATGAATATTAAGAAATCACATAGTTTTTAAAACATCCAATGCGCGTTTTTTGAATTTTATAAGTTGTGTTAAATAACACTACATTTTTGAGGTGTTGTATAAGCTTCTTGGGTGTTGTGTTGTGACTTCCACCTTCAAATGAAGGCGGAAGTACTAACCCCCGTTTGGGCAATCGCAATTCGAGCGGACTTTGATCTTACTCTGAATGTAGATTACGTTAGATAAAAAAATGTCGTGTAATGTAATACCTAAATATTTTTTCATTAAGTTGTAAAATTAGCGTCACCCGTCTCGTGTTATTCATTGATATCAGCTTTTTTACGAAGAACGCATGGATAAATAAACAAATGGACTTTGCTCCTACGACGCGCATAGACGTTCTGTGAGCGCGCCAAGACGGCTGCGCTACGAGCGCGCGCCCACATTTATGCTCTATCGCTTCGCGCGTAAACACAGCGAGCGGCAACATGTCGAATTTAAAAGTTTTGCGCGGGAACTTCGCGCGGTTATTACTATGTACGAAAAACAGCCCGAGACCAAAGACAAACCGCGTGTGCTCACAGCAGTTCCCAAGGGCATTGGCCACGCAAACTGCACCAAACTTGGACACCAAGTTCCTGAATTCGCCCTGGGGCGAAATGCAGGTTGGAAATGAGACATTGACTGATCACATATTCGCTGATTTTGAACTATGGGCCGACAAACCTTCTGTGGTAAGTAATTTTCTTATTTTAAAATACAAGTAAGTACTTACACGTCTACAACAATGTAGGTAATGTGTGTGTGAACTGAGGGACCACACGGTATTTCGCAAAATAAATTTCGAAGGATAGTTTTACAACAAATGTAGGTCCTGACAGACCATCGTACTTAAACTAAATCCTAAACAAAAGTTAGTTCCTTATTGTTTCGTACTTAGATGCAGATTAGGTATTTATTTATTTAAAGACTTTATTGCACAAAAGAAAGTACAAAAGGCGGACTTAATGCGAAGCAGATTAGGTATATAGGTACTTAATAAATTTCATGAAATTTAAATACTTTTCAACTGTTATTATTAGGTATATTAACAAATATTTTGCACATGTGGATTAATATAGGTATACTTTTACCAATAATACCTACATGGACAAAGATAAATAATATGCATTAATACATAATTAAAATTCGTAGACTTTTTTTTTATTTGCAACTTGTTTATTATTAAAGTAATTACCTATATACCAAGATAATAGAAATAGAAACCTAAAAAAATCGTAATTGTAAATCGGCAAAATAAGGCAGAATACTGATCTAAAAATTACAAATTACCTTGGTAATTACAGAATTAAAAAAAATCATGGGTAGATATGGATATGTTACAAATAATAACAATAATAATCAATTTTATTGCGCACAGAATAGAAAAATACACAATACATACATACAACACAATTGTCAGGATTTTTTAGAAATATTTATTACTTACTTATATTTTTTATAAGTATTTATTTATATAAATAAAATATTCATATGCTGTATTTTTTGAAAAAGTAACATTTCGGTACCTACTTAGGAAAATTAATAAACCACAAATTTCCAGTTTCTAATATTTTAAAAACTAGTTATTGCTTAAATGAATTGGAATCAACTTTCCTTTTCTACAAACTTAATAGCTTAAATAATAATGATAAGGTAATATGTTCATTCATAATTATAGGAAAGAAGAAAAGGCCGACATGACAGTAAATATTTAGTCGATTTTTTTCATCGAATGTCCATAACTCGAGTAAAACAATAAAATGTATTTTTAAGTGAATAATTAAATTAAATTCCATAGGTAGTTATAGGTTCCAAAGTTCACACAACTTTATTATGGCACAGCGTTTTATTGTTATGTCGCGCAGATCGTGATTCTGTTATTAATGACTATGCATGTAGGTATCTACTTTATTGTTAATAATGCAGTTCCATCAATTTAACAACTTGTGCATTAGAAATCATTAGTTCCCAGTAGGTACAAAGGTCTATCCTATATTAGTATGCTTACATACGGACGCTTCATTTTATAAATAGTCCACACGCGAAGGTTGAGGTTGATCACGGCGTTTGTATTTACAAACTGATGACTGTCGGTGCTTTGTATACCTATCTCTTATCAATTTTTAATAAGATGGGGTTGCAAATTATTCGATGGCAAGATTAATCTTTATCCTTATTTATCTAGATGAGAATAGATTTAGAGACGTTTAAATATAAAATTTTGTTACCTAAATTCGTTGGCTGATATTTCAGCTGCTATTGAATAACTATTGCTCATATATAGAGTAATCAAATTAGTTGTCCATATAAGAATGTAATGATGATTCCTAGAGGACCCTATACTTCTGTCTCTAAGGCGTCAGTTGATACTCTTATTGCCAGGAGAAATGGCCACAAGTCAGGCAACTTTAGACTATCAAATTATCATGTGGTGCTATTATAGGTATCTCTTTAGACTCAGAGTCTCACAAAACGTAGAAAACAGAGCCTTCTTCTATTTACCACTAATTAACAGACTCCTCCTTGCAAGGATCACAGCCTTTAATGAAATTCACGTTAAAGCTCGTAATTTTTAGGAGGTAATTAATTATCATCATTCTGCCTCATTATTGAACCTAAAGAACGAGGATCAAACCACGTCTACATAAGGAAATACATTTCCTGGCGTTTCAAGTGGAAATCGTCCATGAAAACTGATAAGGTGTTAATACTTTGTTGTGTTGTTAAAATTAGAATATTCACATAGCGTCTCGAGTATAGGTACGTAAGCGGCGCATACACGAAAGTGTCGTGCCAAAATGCTTATCCCATGGTATTCGGATAAAAGACTTTGGACCGTTCATATTGTTGGATTGTGCTAATTTTAGGCAATTTTCGTCTGATACTAAATTAATGAGGTTATTTACTCGATCAAATTTTAACCGTCTCCATAGTCTAATGATTTGCCCTCCAGAATACGATCCAGAGGCCACGGGGTTCGATCGATACCCATGGAGTCGAGGTTGGTGTCCAGTTTTGTTTCTGGGTTCGATCTCTGAGAACCTACGTTATTGTTTAGGCTCGGTTTAGTTGTTGCAGGACTTGTTTTAATTCTGCCTATTCACGGTGAATTTTTAACCATCACTTGGTACCATCAAGTGAGGTGAAGGCCAACGGCTTCCCTGTCAAAGATAAAAAATATATATTATTTTCATTTTAATTTACACAGACATGTGGCATCACTGGTCGTTCGTACGACTACGGCATGATGCGGTTAATGATCGAGAGATGCGCGGGCGCACTGCTGGGTGCGTTGCGGCTATCGCCCGGCGACCACATTGGCCTCATCCTGCCTAACATACCGGAGTTCGCGGTTCTCATACACGGAGCTATGAAGGCCGGTCTAGTGGTCACATTTGCGAACCCCTTGTATACAGCAGGTGAGATAATAATAAATGTATCAAACCTTGCCTTGAACTGGCAAGGAAATAGTTAAGTATGGACACACTTAAAGGTTGCGTACCTATGACATTATTACGTGTTGATTATGTTCTGTCCATTCAGTGAATATTTATACTTACTTATAGGTAGTAAGGTTGCAATGATTTAATTGCTTTAACGAGGATAGTTCAATGTCAATTTTACCACGTCTTGATAATGCTGTGTTCATTTTGTGATTCGGGAACTTCAGGATTCTTTTGTGACAAGTTGACCTAGCGGATTGAATCCTGGTTAGAAGTTCCTATGGGGTGAATCCATTGCGTAATGAAAAAACGCCACATGGGCAAAGCCGAGGGAAAAAGCTATAAGGTTGATTTCTCATAAAAAAATATTCGATTTATAAATACCCTACTCTTCGGCCCATGTCCTTAACGTTCAAATTTGTAAAATTCAAAATACTTCGTGTTACCTACTTATAGTTTTCTTTTCTTCTTTCCGTACGGCAAAGAGGCGCGTTATAATTTACTTACTAAAAAAAACTGAAGTGTCCTCTGTAGGTATGTATGTCAAGGTGTCATCATCCCGCCACTATCCATAGCGTAATCAGACTAGATAAATGTAGCCTGTCGCGTCACAGAAATAATGAAGGGGGGATAAACGCAATTGACCCTTTAAGTAGAGCTCTGCCTATATCCTACAACGAGCATAATAATTATACTTATATGAAGTTTGCGGAAGTATTTTCGTTTTTCAACTATCCTACAGCAAGAGGCTATTTATTAAGTATTTTTGCACATGATGTTACAAGCGAGCACTTACCCGTGCTAACATAGTTCTTAAGAAACTTTGGTGTTATCAAAAATTCCTACTCCCAGTCTTCCACTGGAGGAAGGTATTGAGACAGCGTTTTTCTTATCAAACTTCGAGGGCGGCTAAGATGCTCCAGAATAAAAAATGCTCAGAACTTCCTTTTAACATTTTTATACATAAACCATAAAATACAATAGAATAATAGTGTACGTAATAGGTGTAGTAAAAACTGAAAACTCCCCGTATCAATAAATCGTGTAAGCGTTAGGAAACATTAAACATGCTATAATTATATTGATAACAGCATAGAAGTATTCTTGTGTAATGAATGGAACTGATGATAACATAATTAATTCCTTCAAATACTCGTATCATTAGTCATAATGATAGTTTCTATTATCTATTTATCATTTTATCATGTAAACTGTGTCTACTTTCGAGGTCACAAGTCACAACTCTATGTTAATTATACTCCACAGAGTTAACTTCCTACTAGAGAATTAACAAAAAGAATGAAGAAAAAAATTGTAAGAATTCCTACTTCTTATTATGTACCTATAGCAACTAGAATAAGGGCTTGCCAGAATGGTCTCCTTAATAGTAATTATATATATGAGAATTAATTGCCCTTACATAAGTATCGAAAGGATCGTCTGCCTCTAGGTTAGGCTCATAATGCATCATATTATGCAGCCAGTCATTGCCTATGTAAACACATTCTCCTAACACCACACAGCAGAAATGCCCAGTAAAGGGAGAGCGAACTCGAAATTATAAGTTATTGTGCCTTTTCCAAAATCGCGCTTTTAGAAGGCACCTAAGTTCCTATTTTACAAATAATTCTATTACTTTTTCAGAGGAAATGAGGCGGCAGTTCTCTGATTGCAATGTGAAGGCATTGGCAACAATAGAGATGTTCATGCCCTTAGTCGAACAAGTCAGCAAATCTCTGAAGGATTACAAGGGAACCATTTGGGTTGGTGGAGAGGATGACAAGACTAAAGGTAGGAAAGTTTGGAACTTATTGAGGACTGCATCAGGTATCTATTATTTAGGAACCATAAGGCCTAAATCGATAATGATGATGATTATCAGCCGTGTAACTTTTATAAGCGGACAAGTTCAACTTTACGCGCTTAGTAATAAAGATCATATCGTACAAAACGAACGTCGTCTAGGGCTTAATCACAACAAATGGTTTTCCTGTTTTCCTATTACTGGAACTGGCCTTATGTACCTATTTAAACGTGTCGTACTATGGGTTCTTATTGATATGTTCTGTGGTATTGACGAGTTTCTTTCTAGCTCTATTAAACTAATAGTTAAGTATATTCGTTAATTATTACAAACGATACCTGATGAATTACTATGAATTGCAAAAACTAAAAACCTTTTATAATTTCATTAGCTTTTATCTATAGGAGTTGGTATTCTTATGTTTTAGATCTGCCTCTTGGGACCATAAACGCAGTAAGGTATTTCGTCAAATATTTCTCGGTCACAGTCTCAACGAAAGTTGTTTAACCTTTATATATAAACCGTACCTGTTTAATAGATTCTAAAGTCAATGACCAACGGTATAGTTCGTATTTTGAAATGCGTTGGGACGGAGTGACAAAGTTGTCCAAAGTTCAATAGATAATAGGACTATTTTATTCATCGTCGATTTTATATCACGCAGATTAGAAAGAGTAATAAGTACTTTGTTGTTTTAAAATCTCATACTACGTTTACAATTAGGTCGCGATCTACTTTTTTTTTACTTATATCTCTATTTTAAAAAAATCCTAACAAAGGAGCAATTAGTTTAAGAAACCATTAAGCGATTAAGGTTAAAATTAAAGCCACCAGGGGTGTACCAGCTAAATCCCTTAAACATTATTAAAAGATCTCGGTTTGTCTAGAAATTCTGCAAGTTGAATACTTGCAGAATTTTCGTCTCTAAAGAATTATTAATTTTAATAATAATGGAATTTGTCTACTCAGGTATTTATGGTCTAAAATCGCTTCTAATGGCGGACCATACTGCGGACATGCCAACCCTGAATGCTGATGACGTCTGCCTAATCCCTTACTCCAGCGGCACCACGGGAATGCCAAAAGGTGTTATGTTAACTCACAAGAATCTCGTCAGTAACTTGAAGCAGTTGCATTGTCCTAAAATCATGAAGTATGGCGGTGAAAAAGGTAAGGAACTTATAAAATTAGGTGCTGCTAATATTAATGTGAAGAAAATAGTATAATATTTTTCTAACAATGAGTTCAATCGATTCCAATCAAAACTAGACTTTATCTTTACCGAAAAAGGCAGTGATCCAAAATTTAAAGGATATTGGTTGATAAATTAATAGGAACTGCTATACCTATCTATCATTGTTTCATAGAATTTATTTTTATACAATAACAGACTTAATGAGAAACAATTTTATTATCCTTCAGGAGTAACTTTAGTGATCTACTAACTCTATACCCTACATGGACCTTCTTACCCAGTATTGTAAATAGTAAAAGAAATATTTGAAAGGTCGTAACAAGTAGAGCTAGTCCAAAGTCCAAGTAAACTTGCCTCATACCACTAAAATACACAGTAGATAAAGTTGGGAACTGGTTTGCGTTTCGATAATATGTGATTTAAAGTAGCGGTCGGCAACCTTTAGACTTACCACGACCCAGGTTCTTTAAATTGTTAGATGGTCGATAATGTGGTGATTAGTTCAACTAAAATTAAAAAAAAAACTCAAAAATCAGGAATTATAATTTCAGTTAGAGCTTTATATAATAGGTCGCGCTTCTTTGCAATCCTCCAAACGAAAAGTTGGCGGGTTTTTCCTCAAATCAGAAGATTTTGATTAAAATAATAATTATTATTATGGAAGAAACCCACCTATTTTCTGTCTCGACTTTGATTCTTTTCGTCATATTATTTACTTAACTAGGCACACGTTATTTGAACCAACAAAAATTTTATTCACAAAAGATACGTTTAATTTAATTTTGACAATGATTAGCCCTTTCTGCAAAATAATCCTTAATAATAAAAATTAATACCGGCTGCTTAAAGATATGTAACATACTTAACAATTCATAAATTTAATTAATGTTTTCTTTTTCAGGCAAAGGAGAAATAGTATTGACAGTTCCACCCTTTTTCCACATTTATGGATTTAACGGCATCCTCAACTACAACCTCACGCTTGGCTATCATATAATTTCAATACCTAAGTAAGTGATGTAGATATGTATTTTGATGTTATTATTATATGATCAAGGCTATGCACTGATGCTTATTGTGATATTGAGATGCTTGCCAAATTATTCCATCGCTCGGATTGCTACTCTATTTCCATGTCTAGACTTCCTTAAAGTGGCACTATAGATACATATACAATCACGCTCATAGTCCCAAAAGGGGTTTAATAGAGCTTTATTTAACATTTGTTACACATAAAGCCACATCGAGCAGTATGGGCCATACGGTGCTTCCAAATAGTATTAAATGATTATATTACGCTTACACCAATTATCTAGCCCAAATTAAATACCTATCAAACTTGTGTTATGGATACTAGATAACGGACATTTTTAATTAACACAATAATTTTAGATATTTTTATAAATAAACTTAAGTAAATTTATAATAGACTATGACTTGCAAACAAATATTCGTGTTCGTCACACAAATATTTGTCGCTACCAGGATTCGAACCCGGACCGCTTTATTGTGTAGGCAGCTATACTGTGCTGCTAACATATTAACATCAATCTTGTTAACTGCTCCAACTAAGATAATGCGCTTGTGCTAAGAGTGGGCTCACATACAGTAGGCAGCCGAGGATCGATCTTCGTTCATTCAAACTGATTCAATTCTATCCGATTCTCTTGCTTTAGTTTCTTTGTTTCAAAATTTTCAACAGATTTATCGAACATAGATAATTTTTATCGATAGGTATCTTCGTGTCTTTCCTTGGTCTTTCCATATTCTTTTCTATGACAAGTAATAGTTGTCATTTGTTTTTGAACCATACAAAAGTTAGATTTAATTCTATTTCAAAATCGTACCTACCATGTAGCTCAGTTGGAAAATCATTCGCCCCGGTTTCGAGTCCCGTCTCAGGACTTTATTAGGAGTTTTTTTTTGTTTTTCGTTTTCCATTTAATTACGTACAGTCAACAGCACGTCAGGCTATATAAAACTGTCAAAGTTCTCCTAACGATTTTCAACCTAAGATTATTCAGTACTAGCGACCCGCCCCGGCTTCGTACGGGTGCAATGATTATGTAAATATGCATGTATTATACATATAAACCTTCCTATTACTCTATCTATTAAAAAAACCGCATCAAAATCCGTTGCGTAGTTTTAAAGATCTAAGCATACATAGGGACAGACAGACGACGGAAGGACGGAAGCGACTTTGTTTCATAATATGTAGTGATAAAGTGCATAATCGATTGGGAAAATTTAACTGTTTGTGGTTACCCAACGTGCTGTTGTCTGTACAATTTTCAAACATTTCAAATCATTCTAAAAATATTTTTCTTTTGTTTGATTTAGTTACTTTATTTTCTTTACCTTTATTAGATTATCGTGACTATTAATTCTTAGCTGAATTTGATTAACTCTGTTATTACAGATTCACCCCAGAAGACTATATCAAATGCCTTGTGCAGTACAAACCAACCACGTTGTTCGTGGTGCCTTCACTGCTAGCTTTCTTGGGAACACATCCCATGGTGACCAAAGACCACTTGCAGTCGGTAGAGACCATAATGGTTGGTGCCGCGCCTACCACAGACAGTATTCTAGAAAAGTTCCTAATAAAATGTGATAAGACGAAGGACCAAGTGAGATTACTGCAAGGTTAGTAATTAAACCAGTAATATTAGTAGATAGACATTCATTATACAGGGTGTCCATGAAGTACTGGATAACCCGTCAGCCCTAGATGAGCCACATCGTGACCTACCTCAGTAATTCTACTAGATTTCGAGGTTTTTTGAAATATTTGTGTGTTTTAATATTCACGTCCTGTGCTTGGTTTGTAAAACTGAAACATTTTTTGTCTCTCTTACTTACATTAGACTATTGTTCAGGATAAAGAATCTTTTGTTTACGATAAAAATATTGTAGCTAATTTTGGCTAATAGAAAACTATTTCGTATTTCATAAGGGAAATTTTACTAATTGACAATTTTGTACAAGCGCAAGACGTAAATATTAAAAAGCAGAAATATTTCAAAAAAGCAAAAATTATGGGACTTTTAATGAGGTCATTATTTTGATATGTGGTAGATCAGGGTTGACGGGTTATCCATGACTTCATGGACATCCTGTATTTTTACCTAGGTAGAAGATAACTTATATCGATTATTGATAACTTTAATCTTTAAAAGTTTTAAGCAAATTTTATTGCACAATATAGTAAAAAGCAATAAAGACATATGATTACATTTAAATAAAGATATGCGGTTCAGATATAACATAAAATAAGTACCTATAATTCATAGGTTGCTGGTTCTTATCCGGTTCGAAGGACCATTTATATATACTCTTTATTGCACTTAAAAATACATTAAAAACTTATGTTACAATACACAGTTTGCAAGGGCGGACTTATCTCTGAAAGAGATCTCTCCGATGAATGTTAGTGATACTGTTAACAATTAAGCAGGTGACTATCAAAATGCAAAATAAGAAAAATAAAAAATAAAAAAATAATTTGTTACCTTACGATTAATACCTACTATATACATACACATAACAAAATACATACCTACACATAATATACATACATTTATAACAATAATAATAATAATAGAAATACATATGTAACTAAAATAGATATGATAAACTTGCAAATATTATAAAGAGACTTGTGATAAGTAGTGCTATTTACATGTTCAATAAAACGCAGAATTATATTAATTAGTGTGTATTTACTATTTTAAAACATAAATTGTAATTTCACACTGGTGCCCGCACAAACGCCGTAGAAAGAGAGTGTTGTCAATATTCAACACATAAAATACTAAATCTACTGCTTCAGTAGTATTGAACTTAATTAATCGAAGAGTCCTGTGTGACTTGAAAATTAATTCAAGTTTAAAGCAGTCCTTTACAATACGGAGGCGAAAAACTAAATCTACTGTTCAGTATTGAACTTAATCGAAGAGTCTTCTTATAAAAGTTTGAAAAAGTCTGTTACGGAGATGAATTCAACGAATGCGGTGGCAACTTTAGGTACCTATAGCTGGACACCTCTGTTTTATTTCGAATCGCTGAGAATAATATAAGTTTTAGATAGGTAGGTAATGTGAAATTCAAAGTGAAAGACCCATCATATCCCGTCTTACTTTTCATCTCACTTGTTCATTAACTGATGTAAACCACTGGAGGTTAACATAACGTTCTTTTTGCAATAGGTAATTCCTAAAAGCGTTCGATACCAGAAAAACTGCTATTGCATGTGTATAAAAATGTTTTTGAGGGAAGAGGTAGATATGTCGTGGCCCGATCGTATGATTGGCCAGATCATGAAATGTGCGGCATATCATGAAATGCTACTGGACCATAAAAATCTCGACCACTGGTCGAGTAGTCCATTATCTAAAAATCGGGAGTGGTCTCCCCTTGACTTTCTCGTATACCGGAAACGACTCAAAGGTTGATAGAAACCTTATATTTTGATGTCATACATTCATGTTACATTTTGGTCACCCATCCGAGTACCGACCGCGCACTTGGTTGCTTAACTTTCCTGATCGACGGCTCAAAATTTGATAGAAACCTTATATTTTGATGTTATACACGTATTTTAAATTTGGTTGCAATAAGTTAAAGCATACTCGAGTTATCGTGCTAACGCACAGACACACAAACACACACACAGACATAATTCCAAAAAAAAATATTTTTGGACTCAGGGAAGTCCAAAACGTGTAAATCCGTCAAAATCTCGAGGTCGAATTTTTTTACGATTACAAGACTTCCTCTATACTTATTACGTACGAGAAAGTAAAAATGATAGTGGTCAGGAGTGATAAGTAGGTTTAAAATTATTTTTTTTATGACCAAGCGGAGTGGACTGTTTGTGGGCGAGTCTAATCTACGTATCTGTGTTATCGGTAGACGATATGCCCAAGCATTTCATGATCGGGCCAATTATACGATAGGGCCACGACAGATACACTATGAAGGGCCTCACGCTATGTAGGTATCTATCTCAGGCACACGTGCTTGAGCACCCTTATGGTCAAAAACGCTTGCACACTCGTAGTAAAATACTATAGTAAATAGGCGACGTGTCGGTGTCGCGTGAATTTTACGCATCAGAGGAAACAGGTTTTGAATGGGTAGTATTTAACTGCAAATAAAAAAAAAACCTTTTATATATCAGAAATACTGATTGCACATCAAAATTAATTAATTTTTACACCACTATAAATGTCATTGTAGCTCAGTGGTTATATCAGCGGACTAGCTTATTTATAATCAGTATACAGGGTGTAAAAGACATGAACATTCAAACGAGAGCCATGTATTCTAGTATACATCAAAATAAGAAAGATTTCTAAAAATAATTGCTGGGAAATGATTCTTTTTGGTGTTAAAGAAATTGCAAATTGTACGCTATTTAAAGTGCTCAACTCGCAAAACGGCGATAATTTTGCCAGACGGGTTTCGTTTGTGTCCGTGGGCATCTAGTGAGCTACATTATTGAACGCTAACGCTTTGAAGCAATTTTTTGTTATAAAATACTAAAAAAACTGATAATTTTTCTTTGGACAATCATTAACAAATAATGTTTAAAATATGTGTTCATAAAAATATTTAAAAAAAATGACTTTGACCTTCAAAAAAATCGTAACTATCAAATTCCCAGGTATACTCTAAAGGAAAAAAAATGATGGTGAGCAGAATACATGGTTCTCGTTTGACTGTTCATGTCTTTTACACCTGTATCATCCATTTTTTGATTTGCATTTAAATAATACCGGCTTTGAATGGCTTAAGCACAGAAGACGGTAGGATGTCTTTACTGGTCAACTTTCCGATTCCAGGGTACGGAATGACGGAGAGCTCTCCCGTCTCGCTGATGACGCCGTACATGTACCCGCACAGTAAGGTGGGCTCGGTGGGGCAGCTCATCTGCAGCACGCAGGGCCGCGTCGTCTCGCTCACCACCGGGGAGGCGCTCGGTCCGCACACCTCCGGGGAGCTCTGGGTCAGAGGGCCTCAGGTGAGACGACACTGAAGAAGTACAACTGCCCTTTGATAAATATTTTTCTGTCAAATTTCATTTCCTAAAAACTTATCGTTATCCCCCTAACTTATCGTTATAACCTCGTTTCATTGCCCAAATGAATCTTTAGCAAAGTTACATTTCGCATTTTAATCACTTGGTCAAATTATCATTTGGCATCATTTTACTTTGTCAAATTTTATGTAGGTACTAGTGATGTTCCGGATATCCGTAACCGCATATATCCGATGGAGGAAAAAGATCCGTATCCGTTACTTTTCTCGTGGATCTTTTACCCTGTCGTTGCTGCGGGCGTGACGTCAACTATCGTTTTAAGCTCTACGCGCTGACACCGATTGAATAAGAAAATAAAGATCTGTATCCACGGATCTTGACACCTAATATCCGTATTCGGTTCCGTATCCGCGGATATACATATTTAACGATCGGGCACATCACTAGTAGGTACCTACATGACTGAGTGATGGGTAGGTTAGGGTTATTTTTTATAAGCACACAGAGTGCACTGTTTTTGGGAGAGTAATGTTTTATACAGATACCTACATGACTGAGTGATGGCTAGTTTAGGGTTATTTATTATGACCAGGCGGAGTGAACTTTTATTGAGAGAGTCTATTGATGTTTTATATACCTACATGGCTGGCATGTTAAACAATCACTTGCAAAACAAGACTAGACTAGAAACTCTCTATAAGAAGTTCACCCTACAGGCTAAATCCCACTAAGATCCTCGTCTTTATAATCTTTTTTCTCCTTGAAGCCATCGTGACGTAGGTAAAAGGCCACCTTCGGCCAACAGGAATAGTCAATATAAAAATGGCAGCGTTTAGGGAATAGGATTCGTACTTATGTGTACTATCGCAGAAACACGTGCTTGAGCCATTTGACCCATAAGATCAGAATCGCTTGCGCCCTCATAGCAAAACGTAGTAAAATACTATAGTAAATCAGTTTATGCGTCAAAGGAAACTCGTTTTGAATTGCTTAAGCACGGAAGTTCGTTACCGTACCTAAAGTACTACAACTTAAGTTTCTTCAAAAAAATCGTAAAAAATTTCTTCCAACGCATATATGCTATTCTTATTTTTTAAATTCTCCCTATTACGGGATGGCAAAGGGATCTAGCCCATACAGCTACGTCTTTCACTTTTTTAACCTCTTTTTTAATGTGGGCATTAAAATTACTCCCTAAATGCATTTAATGCATCTAGGGAGTGCTTGGCGAGATTGCATAGCAGCAAACCTCATGATGGCGACTGACGAGTTGGAAACCTCACAAAAAATTCGCAACGTCACACCGATGGTTGTGCATCAAAATAACACCAATTTCATTGCAAAAAATCCACTTCCAAAGAATTTTGAATTATTAAAATAAGAATTTGAATCCAGATGACACGGTTTCCCGCCAAGCACATGGGATACCCTGGTATTTCAAGATTTGCAAGTGTCCATATGCTGTGGCAACCGCTTACTACCACAGGCGGACTTGTTTGCCACCATTTGTGGTATAAAACAACCGGATATTACTGATTTGATAAACACAATTTGTTTATGAGTCAAGGTCCATAGTACGTTTTTATGATTATGTTTATTTATAAACAAGTCTTATCTAAAACTACAATTATTTCACATACTCATCCGTTACATAGACTCAACAATCTTGTAATAAACTTAATACGCTAGATAATTGATATAATATGAGTTTATCTAAATGAGTAGTTGATAAGTAGCGAAATAATTTTGTAGTACTTAGGCAGTCAATATTAGAACATTATTTAAGTATAATGGGTATGTACTCATGCCTAAGTGAAAATTACTTCAAATTAAATCTATACATTGTATTGTACTCTTTGGCACTAACGTATTTAGTTCAGTAGGACAAACTGAGCAACTATCATATTGGCATACCGAATTACCTACAGCGACTAAACATAGCTGGGAGATCGTATAGATTCGTAACATTTTACGGGTTTTCATTGGCTTTTCAAAGATTCCGCGCTAAACATAATTTTGTTCATTACGTATGATAATTTATTTATTTCTAATTACCTACATACAACAGACATAAATAGGTAATCCAATTAAAGTAATTAGTAAAAAAAAAACACAATAAGTACAACACAATAAAATACAAATTGTAAATAATAATAATAGTAATTTTCTGAGGGTTTTCTATCTGCATATGTCTACTTATGTATAGCTAACTGCTTGTGTATATGGTATCAAAATGTAGATTTCTAAAAATATATATAAATAGAAGTAGGTACCTATACGTTTTTAGCGGGCACACGTTTTATGAAAAGGGTTTTGCTACTAGGCGCTAGATGGCGCTGTGAAGGATAGTGAACTGCAAACCAATATATTTTCACACTGGACTTTGTTCCAGATTTGTTGTGTCTTTATGTTATTATAATTATAATAACTATTAAAAGTACATACCTACATATTATGTGCAGAGACCATTCTCTGCACTTGGGTGCGTTTGTTTGGCTTTTGTCCAGAGCGGCGAAATGGCTAGATCCTGGGGGCGACAAATGAATAAATATTTTTAAGGGAGGCGTAGTATATGGTACATTTTTCGGGTTAAAATAATATAGGGTAGTGGAGGTGAGTGTTGATGCAATGATGCCCCCACTTGTCAACGACACCAGGAAACTGCAACACTGTGGTGTCGTTTAAATTTTTTTAGGTAACCATACCACTGCCGACTAGTGATTTTTTTGTTACTTATTTATTTATTTCTACATGACATTAACAGAATAAAAAATACAAATACCTACCACGAAAACCTTTAGAGGTTTATCTGTGAGAGCCGCACGTTATAATTACAATATTGGTGAAAGTTTTAATGTAGGCATTTACAAAGATAAGTTATGACTATTTAAATAATATATCTTCAATTTATATTTAGACTTAGACACAGTATTATTCGAATATAAGTTTTGCAAATTTTCAGGCAATTCATTTAAGTATTTTGGAACAAGATAATCAAATTTTCTTCTACTATGCACATTTTTGAATTTAGGCAAAGTGAATTTTTTTTTATTACACAATTGTCTCAAGTTATCTTTTCGTTTATATTCTATTAGATTATAATTTTCTATACATTCTATTAATATAGTATATTTAATTTTTTCGAAAATGTTCATTACATTACAATATCTAAACAGTTCTTGGACATTATCTTTACATTTTTTCTTTATGTGTTTTGGAACAATTGTTTTTAGTATTTTTTTGTCTAACGTGTATAAAAACAAATCGTTGTTTTAATTTTTAATTATTATTATGTAATGTCGCTGAAATTTGGCGACTTCACAAGGGATTCGTAAAAAATAATAATTGTAATCTTTACAACAAAACAAAATTAATCATAAAGTTAACTTCTTAACAAAGCAAAATAAAAAAAAAAATAACCAAAACCAATTACAATAAAGAGGTCTCTATGTCATGTCGTGATCTTACGAATGGTGCTGATAAATAATTAAAATCGATACCTATGCATTTATAGGTACATAAGTTTTGTATTAGAATTAGAACTTCATTACTGTGGTGTAATTACCTAAAAAAATGTAAACGACACCACAATGGTGCGGTTTTGTGGTATCGTTGACAATGCATGCCCAGCGCCCGTAAGGTATATACGTATGTTATAGGGTTTAGGGTACAATAAATCCATGGAATACTTACCTACATCTTCGTAGGTAAGTATTCCATGTCGCGTCTCAGTGTACTCGCATGTGCTATTCCAGACTATAGCCTGTCTCTGTGCCAAATTTTATCCATATCTGTTTAACCATTCTGGCTTAAACCTTGTTACCCATGAAAATAAATAGGCCTATCCATGACTTTACCACTGCAAGTTCATTTAGATAAGTATTGTATATTTAAAAATTTAATGCCAACAGGTGATGAAAGGCTACTGGAAGAACGAAGCGGCCACCAAGGAGACTGTGGACAGCGAAGGCTGGCTACACACTGGCGACGTCGCCTACTATGACGAGGACCACTACTTCTACATTGTTGATAGAACTAAGGAACTGATTAAAGTTAAAGGAAATCAGGTACCTATAATTAATTACTTATGTAGGTAACTATACATTTATTTCTTTCATATATTTATTTTGTTTATAATGGTGTACTGTCAATGCTTTTTCTTTAGGATGATATAGCTTCTGCCCGTGACTTCGTCTGCGCAGGATTAGTATAATATATAGCCTACTTGTTATTGTCATGTATGAGCTATATTATTGTAAAGATGCATTAAAATCCATTCAGAAGTTTTTGCGTGAAAGAGTAACAAACATCCATATAAACTTTCCCGTTTATAATATTAGTAGAATTGGTATGTAGGAATATTTTATGGTTACATACACAATTTCTTAAAGTTTTTGGTTTACAGTGATTGTAGTTAACATTGAGATGGGTATATATTAGGTAGGTACGTACCTGCATAATTGCATAGGTACCTAAACGAAAACAGAACTTTCAAAGTTCTTTTTAATAGTAAAGTTCGCTATAACTGCCTTAATAATATATAATTTCTGAGATATCTGTTTTCTTTTTCAGGTATCCCCAACAGAAATTGAGAGCGTGGTGATGGAAATGCCCGAAGTAGCCGATGTGGCGGTAGTAGGAATGCCGGACCACCTCGCTGGTGAACTGCCAAAGGCTTTCGTCGTTCTCAAACCAAAATCCAAGTTAACAGAGAAACAAATATACGACTTTGTCGCTGAAAAACTGACAAGGTACAAACACCTCGACGGCGGGGTTGTTTTCTTAGATGCCATTCCCAGAAACGTAGCCGGAAAAATTTTGAGAAACGAACTCAAAGTGCTCGGTCTAGGAAGGAAGAAGTAAAAGGCTCTCGTTTACTTTTGTTGATGTTATAAATTATTTTGTAACTACATTAGCATCGGTCTGATGTTAGGTTGTAATGAGTTGTAGACTTGTAGTAGACAATCCTTCACAGTGTGTGGTTGACATTAATTTTTGGTCAGAACCAGGACATGCCTATTTGTTGCAAGTCATCAATGGTCAGCTCCTTTGCTTAAATATTTAGTACCTACAAGTCACATTATGGCAAACAATATTACAATGTTAAGTCTTTAAATTATTATGATAAGGTACCTAATAACGTAAAAAATTACTTTTGTTTTATAAGTTTGTTAGGTATCTGGCCCAAATTATATTTGTATAGTATGAATTAATTTTAATATTTGTTTTGACTATTTGTATAGTGTTATTTAGTTTCTAAGGAATAGGTCTGATCTGTATTGAGAGTAAAAAGTTGAAAAGATATTCATATAGCTCAATTTTTCTTTAAAATCAAGTCCAATATGAATTTAGAATTAATAAATTGTTATAGCTTTAAGAATAACTTGCATGCAAGGAGCTTATATTTTATTCGTAATATAACTTCGTGCTTGCATGTCTTTAAAAAATTAAAGAGAACTGTGATTATATTTGTAATGAGTATCTACTAATGTATCTTGTTTATGCTTAATTTACAAATATATATTGTAAAAAGAGTGAGAATACAGGTGCTGAAATTAACAGAATTCTTTTAGGAATGAATGAATTTTATTTTGTAATAATACAAAATTCAAATAACTTACACTTTTCAATTATAATTCTTGATCATGAATAAATATTACAGTTTACAAATATTGTGTATATTAAGTCTTGCTAGTAATTGAGGCGAGATCTAAATTGTGTAACTTAACAAACTTGACTTTGAAAGAATCATCAATTTAGAATACATACTGTATATAGCAAATAAAATTTCTAAAAAATGCCTAATTGTTTTATTTATTTACATATATTGAATACATAAATAAATTTTAGACTTTTCCACCATCTGATAATTATGTAGTGTTGAGAAGTAACCAACTTATTTCACCTAAGAATAATCAAATCTTTTTTCGATCGACTCAGTCTATTACAGCATGTCCCTCGGAAGAACAGCCAAATACATGTCTAGTTTCTAAAAAAATACAAAACCATAGTAAGATATTCACATTCATCAATTTAAATATTAATTTAATGCCACTTCTTAAAAAAGATTCATAACTGGCAGCGTATTTTATAGAATTAAAGTAAAATCTTCCCTTTATGTGGTTGGATTCTCAGTTGCTATCTCAGTACTTTCTGTTGTATCACTGACAACTTTCTCCTTTTTTTCTTCAATAGGTTCACTTTCCTCTGAAACTTCTAAAGTAGGTTCTTTAGTCTCAGATTCGTTAGTTGTTGGAGGTAATTCAGATTTTACATCACTAATAGAATAATTATCATTCTCTATAATTACTGGAGTAGGAACATCTTCAGACGGCTCTGGAGTTTTTTCTTTGTCAGACTGTTTCTCCTCTTTTTCTTCCTCTTCTGTCATATTGGAGTCTGACTGACTGGACTCTTCGGGAGTGTCATTTGGATTTTCCACAGGTTTTGGTGAATTACTATTGCCATCAGTATTGTCACTGGAAGATGAGCTTTCTTCACTAGATGTTGGCATTTCTGTTACATGCTTATTATCAGGTTCATCTTTTGAATTTGAATCAGAGCTACTTTCATCAATATTACTGTGTTGATCATCTGAATTAGATTTTTGATCTGTTACTACATCTTTTGCAAGTGTTTCTTCAATTTTTTCCATTTTCTCAGATTGATTTTGCTCACTAAGTCTCTGTTCAGTCATTTCAGCATCATCAACTTTTATTTCTGGAATAACTAAAGTTTGTTTTTCAGTATTATCTTCGATACTCATCTCAACATCCATTTTGGGTTTTTCATTAGATGTCTTGATAATTTCAGGCTTTGCTTCTTCGGTAACTGATGTAGTTGGTTGTTGCTCTGGTTCGGGTTTAGATTCTGTCATTTGTTCATCTGTTGTTATATTTAACTCAGGTGGTGTTACTGACTCATACTGAGTTGTGATTTTATCCTGAGTGTCCATTGGTGCATCTTGTTTAGCTTTAAGCCTGGCTTCAATATCATCTACTGAAATATGTGTTTCAGAAGAACTTGGTTGGGGTTCAGAACTGTGCTGAGGTTCTGAATTTTCTTTCCATGACATGTCTTCCATTTCAACATCCACATTATAGTCAGAGTTATTATCTGATCCATTGACTATTGGTTCCATTGGTTCACCATTCTCAGGTTCAATATGACGTTGCATACCAGGTTCTCTAGTACTTACAACTAATATATTTTTTTCTATTGCTCTCATAAACTTGTCTACACGATTATACTGTTTTCGGGGATATGTTAAGAGTTCACAAATTCGTTGCACAGTGAATGGTGCTGAGGTAAAGGAATCCAAGCGTTCCAGCAAACTATTTTTCATTGTATCGTAATTGAATGGGTCTACATTTGGATAAGGAGGTATGTCAATACCTGGTGAGGTTTCGTAAAAGTCTGTGATCACATTTAAGAGCTTTTCCTTAAACAAACTTTTGACCAGAGCCCACTGATAGACAGGATCACCGGTGCGGGCTACGTATGCCAAGTAGTCATTGAGCTCTTGTGGAATAGTTTTAGGTTTCCGTTTTGAAAACTCTTCTAAGAAATGAAAAATTTCCTCAGCATTTTCCATTTTCATGTAAACTGATTATGTATTATACAAAAACAAATGCAAAGAGAAGAAATCTACCCAGAAAATAAATTGTAAAAACCAAGCGAGCACCCAAGCAAGCCAGCTAAAATTGACAACTAAATGTCAAATAATTGTCAATTCTTGTTTTTTTTTTTGGTTAATTTTCCCTGTTACGGGACGGCAAAGGGATCTAGCTCATACAGCCAAGTCTTCAGTTTCATCTTCTTTCTTGATTTTTGCATTAAAATGTGGATGCCACACTTTTTAATGCATCTAGGGAGTGCTTGGCGAGAAATGCATGGTACAGACCTCATGATGGTGACTGATGAGAACTGTATAGTGAGATTTCCAACCATTATACAATTCTCAACGCCACATACACAAAACCTTTATTTCAATGATTCCTCATAACTGTTCGTCAACACGGATGCTTATGCAAAAAAACGACACCACTTTCACTGCACAAAATCCACTCCGAAGCAATTTTGAATTATCGAAATAAAGATCGACATCCAGACGCCATGATTGCCCGCCAAACACCCCTTTTTTTTCTCGATTTTTCCCTGTAATAGGACGGCAAAGGGATCGAGCCCATACAGCCAAGTCTTCAGTTTCATATCTTCATTCTAGATTTTTGCAATAAAATGTGGGTGCCACACATTTTAATGCATCTAGGGAGTGCTTCGCGAGAAATGCATGGTACAGACCTCATGATGGTGACTGATGAGAATTGTATAGTGGGATTTCCAACCACTATACAATTCTCAACGCCACATACACGAAACTTTTATTTCAATGATTCCTCTAAACTGTTCGTCAACACGGATGCTTATGCAACAAAACGACACCACTTTCACTGCACAAAATCCACTCCGAAGCAATTTTGAATTATCGAAATAAAGATCGACATCCAGACGCCATGATTTCCCGCCAAACACCCCTTGTTTTTTTTTGTGTTTTTGTCCCTAACGGGACGGGCAAAGGATATCAAGTCCATACAGCCCTGTCTGTATTTATGTCTTCTTTCTTGATGTTTGCATTAAAATATGGGCGTCGCACATGTTAATGCATCTAGGGAGTGCTTAGAAAGAAATGCATGGCAACAGACCTCATGATTGTGACTGATGAGAATTGTATAGTGGGAGTTCCAACCACTATACAATTCTCAACACCACATATATATGTCGGATCGCCGAGGAAGGGGCGTCTTGCAAGCGCTGCGTTTACGTTGTGCCAAACCACAAAGGAGTAAAATAATAGTTCCGGCGTAATGGGTACGCGCTAGTGTGATGCTGAAGTTCCTCTCCAACGCAAAATACCTGGATGCTACTTAAATAATGTTGGATTAGAGCCAATGGGTTTGTGTCTGCTCACCGTTGACATATACCATAATGTCCAACTGTCATGACAGTCACAACTCCATTCGGGGATACCCGCTCTAATAAAACATTTACGATAGATAATACCACGCGCCGTTACGGCCGTCCTGCCTCTTCACACGTCCTCGTGTGATGCAACAACAAAAGCGAGCAAACAAGTCACCAGTGTATGTTCGTCTCTCAGATCGGTCATTCTGACCACACAACTGAAATAACTCCTCAGCCATTTTATTTCTCAAAGGATAGCTTGACTCGCAACAATACCACACAGCTAAGTTGTTCTGCGTCAATTTACTGCACCATACAAGCTACTGCGCTACACAGGCTGTCGCGCCACACAGGCTGCCGTGAAACAAAGGCTACAGGACCCATAAATGTTATGGTGCCACACAAGGCTCAACACAGGATATCTTGCCACACAGGCTATCTTGCCACACAGGCTATTTTGCCACCCAGGCTATCTTGCCACACAGGCTACATGCCACACGGGCCACATGCCACACAGGCTGCATGCCACACAGGCTACATGCCACCCAGGCTACAAACTACTCAGGCTATATGCCACTCAGGCTACATGCCCATCAAGCTACATGCCACTGAGGCTACAGGCCACTCAGGCTCCGCAACAAAATACTCTCTTAATATACGCTGATCATTTACCATCGCCGTTACGGCATCTTCCTGACTTCTCGCTGCTTAAAACAGTTTTCTAACTTATTTAATGCTAACGCAACATAACGTTCCATCATAACTTGTAACTGACCATGGGTGTACCAGTAAGTAGGCTAGGATCCAATACTATTAGCAAATATCTGTCACCATCACGTTGCTCCACACGTCATTAGGAATCTCTGAAATAAGGTTACATTATGGTATTATCCAAGTCATACTTTTCAAATAAAACATAGCCTCCCAAGTAACTATACATTCTTTACATTCACCGCGTTATCAAATTCAACTTACTCTACCGATGCTGACAAATAGTTATACGTTCTATAACGTCTTGGTGTACTCTTCAAGCAGGTAATGGAATTGATACCTGCGGAAAGCTAAGGTATCTACACTCGATAGCACATAGCACTCTCAATATGATTGAAATCAGTTATTTTTGATCTTACTTTATGAACAACTTGTATTACTTGTTTCTTCTTCCATTGTAACCAACTTACAACAATTTGAACCAAAAAGCCCAACGATAATAAGCTCGATCTATCATAACAGTATTGGAAAACTTCAACGAATACCTAATAAATAATAACTTCAATATGCCTAAATTCGGTATTGCACTGTACACTAGACTAGTACCAAATGAAAGGGATCAACCGCTCTCTATGGAGCCATGGCATAGGTACATACATTCACATGAATTTCGCTGAGCACAAAAGAAGTATAATCTAATCTCTCTCTGATCAGTGTAATAGTAATTGTTTCGTAACCATAAATTTTCGTAACTTCCATATTTTCAAAACGCAAATTAATTCATATCTATGTTCATCTACCTCCTGAGCAATGACAAAACGCAACTTTAACGGTTATCATGCATTCACTCCTGATATTCTGCGTGTGGGACGAGGGTAGAACACAATTCGATCGCCATCGTAGTGGGCGCATACGTGTTTCGCTTATTTATTATTCATATTATTGCCACATAACTCCTCAAGAAACTGTCTGTGCAAGTGTAGTCCTAACCAGCTGGTGAAGGAGAAGAAGCGAAAGTGGAAGTTATCGCGAGCAGTGGCAGATTAAGGTACGTGAGTGCATTACATTTGTCGTTGACTCATTCCTGGACATCGTTCTTATTTATCGTGGACTTAACAAAAGTCTGTCCCAAAGGTAGCAGAAAGCCATTATCACAAATAACAACCGGGTGCGTTTGCTACAGAAATAGTATTAGTGTGTTAGAGAAAATCTCCCGAAAAGACATACTACGCATGCGGAGAAGCACCTGGAACAGCTAGGCACACATTGGTGGTGTGCAGGGGGCTTCTGAAGGCGGGCCATTACTCGCATCGTCACGATAAGGTCTTAGCAGTCATACGTGAAGCTCGTAAGAATCTTGCGGTCACCAGAGCCCGAAAGCAATTAACAGCGAACAAAAGCCTCATAAACATTAACGAAGGAGGCTCAACACCGAAATCGAATCATAAACCTTAGGTACTCTATTCTAGGCTCGGCTCCAGAATGGACTCTTCTGATGGACACGTCCGAGAAACATTATTAAATACCCCACAACGTAGCGATTTCTGCATTTAGGTTGGATATGCTACTTTACTCACGGTTACTCAAGCGTGTACTGTCACAGTAAGCTGACTGTACCTTGGGAAACGAACATCCCCAAAGAATACGCTATAAAAACCAATAAATGCCTTGAATTAACAGACTAATTAACAAAAAAAAAGGCTATATCGTTGGTTTGTATGCCGTAGAGGTAGGTGCGAGAGGTTACCAGAAAAGACTTCGGTTTGTCTAGCACTTACATAAGTTCTGTATTGGAACCAGGGTTGCCAGGTGTTCGGTATTTTACCGAACCGTTCGGTATTTTAGCACTGTGTTCGGTGTTCGGTATGACAAAAATACCGAAGTATGGGAGGTTCGGTATTTTTTTTCTGATTGATTTTTCTTCCTGATAAACGAATCGTGGCCTCTTTATCAGGGCCCATCTAGCCATTTCACCGCTCTCTGGACAAAAGCACCCCCCCCCCCCCCTAGTAATAAAGTCCGGAAATTCGACAAAGTGAAGCTATTTTCATACTCCCTAGGATAGGCGCGAGTCAAAGGATCAGCAATACGGCAAGTGAGGAGCTTTTTTTTTTTTTTTTACTCACTGTTCGGTATTTTTTTGAAAAAGACCTGGCAACCCTGATTGGAACGCGTGTCTAAAACGATTCTCTCGGAATCGTATCCAATATGGCTAGGCCGACAGAGAGAAGGGCCGTGGTAGCGGATGGGGAGTACCGGTGCACCACAAGGGGGCCTTCTCCCCACGCCTGTGGTCACCAGTGCCAGGCAATATTTCTGGCTCTCCTCTCTGCAACGAGATGGACCCGCCCGCACAGTGAATCCATAGAATGGTAAGAGTTTTCGCGTAGGTACCTCGAAAGCTCTTACTTACAGTTCTTTTTACTCGATTATGAGAGGGAATAGAAAAATATCCCTTAATAAAAATTATAAAAGTTCAAGAGCTTTATAATTCTCACAATCGTCATGCACGTTCTAAAATAACGCTCTAAGTTTCCATTAATTGAAATAAATAATTCATCTTTCGACAGAACACACTTCGTTATACAGTATCTACCACAAACCTCTGAATACCACTTAAAGAATTTGTTCACTAGTTTTATCACCAACATCGTCATGTCAGCTACAGACGCCCACTGTTGGCCAGATGCCTCCTACAAGGATCTCCAATTCGGCCCGCACGCAGCGGCCTCAAGCGACCTCTCCCAGATTTAGGCACGTTCCACCCCGTGAGGGGCCCACCAACACTACGTCTCCACAACTTTAAGATTTCTATTTTACTTCATAATATTGGTAATAAAATACTCAACACTCATCTGATACATAAAATTCACACATGTACAAAACCTATACCAAAATGGTTATTTCCCATTGCCATGTTTAATTATTTCCAGCAAGAAACCTACCCCCTACGTTTTCATCAATTAGGGAGTACCCGTTCATAATCGTAAAAGAAAGGAAAAGTCCTCACCAAACTCTTTTGAAATAAGTTAATCGGTAGCTGATTCGACAGTGACTGTATTGCACTCTCTACTCGCATGAAATTCCTTTTTCACCTTGTTCCCCGCAGTACTAGCAAGTTGGTGTAACTAACTTCGTTGACACATTGCGTCGATACTTGAGATTGATACTTGCTCCCGAACACTGAAACTTTACATAAGATGTACATCTAGTCTTTATTTAATCAACACTGTCACAATAAAATTGTAACAAAGCTTTGAAAATAAATTTAATCATATTCTCAATTCATGGCATCACGATTTACGACACATTAAGAATACCCATTTTACCAATATCAAATGAGAATGTTTCTAAAGTAACAATAAACTGTACGGTAGATTGACTTGAAAAATAGAGTTCCACAACACGTGTTATTACAACAAGAAATCGGGTCAAAATCCAATTCAATCGTATTTTCTTCACGTCGTCGTCATAAGAAATATTTAAAACTTATGCGAATATGGTTGCCGCTTACGATAACTGCTATCTGCTCATAAGGAGGGCCATTGATTCATTTAGGAAACGGCTGGCGAATGAAGACAAAAATTGGCTTTCTTTAAGACTGTTGTTGTGTATGAGGTGGCGTTAATTATTAAATAATAACACACAATTGACTTAACAATTTACTCACACACTTGTACATATTATTACAACTTAATTGCTTATTAATTATATAGAGAGGACGCATTACATATCAAGAAGAACCATTTTGGAAACGCCATTAACCACAGACTATTTGACACCGCATCTAGGGATGCGCCCGTTTACTAGTGCTGTACACTACACTCTCCTCCTCTTAAAGATTGAGCTTCACTGGCTTCTTAATAACTCTCTTTGAACGTCTCTCATTAACATTTACAGGTTCAAAGCTCACTCTTTCGGAAGGCTTAATCATTGGTACACTATCAACACTTGAAGCTAACTTTTCAAAATTAACTAAAACACTATTATCATTAACATTATCATTAATCATTACACAATCCCTAACATTATCATTGGCAATTATTTTATCTTTTACAATAACATTCTCATTTAATACAGGTAAGTTTTCATTAATTAGTTTTAAGTTTTCTTTTACATGTTCATTATTAACATTTAATCTTATCTTTTCAGGTACCTCATCATGATCATCTTTATACATATTTTCATACAACATCATTTGTTCAACATGTCTTTTCCATATAATACCGCTGTCCAACAACTTAATTAAATATGTTACAGGTCCTAACTGTCTTATCACTGTACCTTCTATCCATTTAGTATTATTTCTGTATGATCTCACTAATACATTTTGTCCAACATTAAACTGCTTTGCCTCTTTTCCCCCTGAATAAAACTTTTGCATTTCCTGTTTCTTTTCTACATTAGATTGAACATTAGGCTTTAATAAATCAAATTTTATTCGTAAGTTTCTTTTAAACATTAATTGAGCAGGTGTTTCACCAGTTGTATTATGTTGTGCATTTCTATAGTACATTAAAAAGTTACAAATACTAGTTTCAATATCCCTTTTTTCAAAAACAGCTTTTTTAATACAATTTTTAATAATTTTGACTGCACTTTCTGCACATCCATTACTTTGAGGGTGATATGCTGGTGAAAAAATTTGCTTGATACCACAACTTTTAACATAATTTTGAAATTCTGAAGAGTGAAATGGTGGTCCATTATCACTACAAAGCAACTCAGGATAACCAAAAGTAGCAAATATTTTCCTTAATGCTGAAATTGCTAAAGATGCTGAAGTAGATTTTACTTCTACTACCTCAATCCATTTTGAATATGCGCATTGTATAACTAGAAACATTTTACCAAAACATGGACCTAGATAATCAATATGTAACCGTGACCATACAGTTTTAGGATATTCCCACATGTGTAAAGAAACTTTATCAAGATTTTGTCTTTGTTGTAAACATGCACTGCAACTATTAGCTAATAACTCTATATCTTTATCAACTGAAGTCCACCAGAAGTAAGATCTGGCAATTGACTTCATTTTAACTATTCCCAAATGAGTGGAATGTAATTCATTTAATACTGATTTTATTAATTTACTTGGTATCACTACTCTATGACCATACATAATTATACCTTGTTCGACCGTTAACTGTTCTCTTTTATTAAAAAAAGGTTGCATGATATTATCAACATGTTTAGGCCATCCTCGATAAATGAATTCTAATACTACTTTTAACAATGAATCTGACATAGTTTCCTTTCTAATCAATTTATAATCCAATGGTAAATAACTATTATCTGTAATAAAATTTAGGTATGAATAATCTGAACAATCGTCATTGTTACCTACTCTTTCTAAAGGTAATCTTGAAAAACAATCGGCATTATTATTTTCTGATTTAACATAAATAATATCATAATTATATCCTGAAAGTAACAAAGCATAACGTTGTAACCATCCAGCAGCTAATACAGGTATTCCTTTTTTAGGACCAAAAATACTCAGTAGAGGCTTTGAATCGGTAATTAGGGTAAATTTTTTTCCCCACAAATATTGATTAAATTTAGACACACCAAATACTAAAGCTAATGCCTCCTTATCTACCTGGCTGTAATGTTTCTCTGCACTATTTAATGTACGGGATGTAAAAGCAATTGGTTTCTCTACGCCATTTTTCTTCTGAGATAAAACTGCACCCAATCCATAAGCACTGGCATCACAGGCTAAATATAATTCTGCCTCTGGATCATAATGTACTAACAATTGAGAAGATGCCATCATTTTCTTAATACTTTTAAAAGCAAATCTACATTTCTCATCAAAATTAAATATTACATCTTTTTTTGTCAAATTATATAATGGTGCTAACACTGTGGATGCATTAGGTAGAAATTTTATATAATAATTAACCAATCCCAAAAAAGATTTAAGTTCTGTTACGTTCTGAGGCTCTGGTGCTTTCATAATAGCTTCCACTTTTCGTTCATCGGGTTGAAGACCTTCTGAAGATAACTTATAACCTAAATAAAATATACATTCTGCCATGAAAATACACTTATCAATTTTTACTGTTAATCCCATTTGTTTTAATATAGAAATTACCTCAATTACATTATTAATATGATCCCTATCATTCTCTCCTGTTATCAAAATATCGTCCAGGAAAGTAACAATTCCCTTCATTTCTAGCTTTTTAAACAATTTATCCATGATTCCTTGGAAAATATTTGGAGCTGTCTTAATACCAAAAGGTAAGCGGTTGTAGGCGAACAATCCTAAGTGGGTATTTATCACAACTAGGTTTTTTGACTCATTATCTAATAAACACTGTTGGTACGCATGTGCCAAATCAATTTTACTGAACTTTTGCCCTTTTTTAAGGTTAACAAATAAGTCCTCTATTTTAGGTAGTGGATATTTATTCTCCTCTAGATGAGGATTTAATGTGACCTTAAAATCACCACACAATCTTAATTTACCGTCGCTTTTTAATACAGGCACTATGGGCGTTGCCCATTCTGCTGCTATAACTGGTGATAAAATATTTTCACTTACTAATCTATTTATTTCCTTCTCTACTAAATCTTTCATTGAATAAGGTAATGGTCTAGCTTTAAAATACTTAGGATTTGAATTTTCTTTCATAAATAACTTAATTTTCTCACCTTTATATGTACCAAGTTCTGAACTAAATACTTCCGGATAATTTTCTTTTAAATAAGTCTTTAAATTATTAGTTTTGAGCTCTATAGAATTAATTGACAGTAAGTTTATTTTTTGTAACCAATCTCTACCCATTAATGGTGGGCCTCCTTTATCGAAAATATACAATGGTAAGTTATGACTATTCCCTTTATAATCTAATGTTATTTTTATGAATCCCAATGGACATATTGGAGTATCTGTATACGACTTTAATTCTAAATTACATTTTTGTATTGGTATATCATTAAAAATTTCTTTATATAAATTCAAATTAATTGCACTTACAGCTGATCCTGTGTCAATTTCCATGTTCAAATATCTACCCGATACCATTAGTTTTACAATATAAGGTGAAGTCTTAGGTATGTCCATTACAAATAAACTTTGAATGTCATTGACATTTTTACTATAACTGTTGTCCTCTTTTACAATGTAGTGCTGTTTTCTATATGTAGACCCTTTACATACGTATTGAAGTTGTCCTATTTTTCCGCACCCGTTACACTTCCTGTCCTTGAACCAGCAAGTTGCTTTTCCATGTCCTTCTTTTCCACAACATGTACACTTTACATATTCATTCTGCTCCCTACCTGTCCAGCTCTTCGCCATATGTCTATTTCTATCCAGCTTTCCTTGCTTCCCCTCCTGTTTCCTATAGTTGAATCCTTTATTATCTTGGAACTGCTTACTCCTATATTTCCACATTTGCTCTCCTTGTCTACTGTGTCCTTTAGACCCTTTATGATTCCATGTCCGTTCCTCTCTGTGACCACTTCCTGATTCCATTTTCTGCATTCTATCAGATTCCCTCATTTCTTTAATGTTTCTTTCATTATTTTCCAACGATAGTGCCATTTGAACTGCTTTTTCCAAGGTTATTCCTTCATTTTCGCTCAGAATGCGTAGTTTTACTTTCGCATCATTTAATCCAGATATGAAGCGATCTCTCAGCATTTCCGTTAATTTATCTCCATAATTACAATTCATTGATAATTTCTTTAGTTCCGTTACATAATCAGCAATAGATTCATGTATGTTTTGAGACCTTTGATTAAATTTATATCTTTCCGATATTATAGAATTTTTCGGTTCCAGGTGGTTCATTAAAATATCCTTTAATTCCTGATAAGTTTTCTGTGCCGGGCTCATGGGCACACATAAATTTTGTAGTAAGGCGTATAATTCAGCACCAATTACCGTCAAAAATACCGATTTCTTTTTTTCATTTTTGATCTCATTACAATCAAGGAAAATTTCAAACCTTTCCAAATAAGTAGAGAATTTTTCTTTTCCGTCATATTCCACGTTGCCCAAGTACGCCATTTTTTTACCTTTTTGCCTCGTCGCCACTTTGTTGTGTATGAGGTGGCGTTAATTATTAAATAATAACACACAATTGACTTAACAATTTACTCACACACTAGTACATATTATTACAACTTAATTGCTTATTAATTATATAGAGAGGACGCATTACATATCAAGAAGAACCATTTTGGAAACGCCATTAACCACAGACTATTTGACACCGCATCTAGGGATGCGCCCCTTTACTAGTGCTGTACACTACAACTGTCACTAGTCAATGTAAGTAAAGTAAAAATCGCAGCTGCCCCCCTAGCACGGGCCGTGGACAAATTCTCCTCGGGGAAAACAAAATATTTTCCTCTCGCTCTAACTCTCACTAAATTCTGAGAAGAAATAGTGTCAAGTGGTGGAGAGAGATTTTGTCCACGTCCCGTGCTAGGGGGGCTGGAGTTTAAATGAAGTTGCATGCACCGGGAAACAAATAAATAGGTAGGTACGCGTATCTCAATTGAGGCCATGCCACGATGCCGCTCAACTTTTGAGGATTTTACTCATAGCAAAAATAACATGACTACTAAAATGTTCTTGCACACATACAGATGTACGGAAATATTATCAATACCCTGACCTGCGTGTTAGTATTCCGTTTTCGATCCCACTTCTGATGTCGGATCGCCGAGGAAGGGGCGTCTTGCAAGCGCTGCGTTTACGTTGTGCCAAACCACAAAGGAGTAAAATAATAGTTCCGGCGTAATGGGTACGCGCTAGTGTGATGCTGAAGTTCCTCTCCAACGCAAAATACCTGGATGCTACTTAAATAATGTTGGATTAGAGCCAATGGGTTTGTGTCTGCTCTAGAGTTGTGTAGCTCGCGAATGAGTGATATAAAAGATATATATCTTCACGAAAGAGCTAATGTATCTTTAGCTCAGGTGACGTTCAATCATATCTTTATATCATTTATATCAATGTGTCATAGTTCAGTTTGATAGATACGGACGACGGATACCGAATGAATGGCTTGCGAATGAGTGATATAAAAGATATATATCTTCACGAAAGAGCTAATGTTTCTTTAGCTCAGGTGACGTTCTTTATATCATTTATATCAATGTGTCGTAGTTCAGTTTGATAGATACGGACGACGGATACCGAATGAATGAACGATTCCAATCACAGAGAGAGAGAGAGACGAACACAACTTTGTCTAAGCGACACACCGACACACAGTCTCTCAAATCTATGGACACGACTTTTTGATGATTAATATCACTTTTCAGACACTTTGGTTTAAAGCGACATAATAACGCTAAAGATAGATATAGTTGTTATCAACTATATCTATCTTTAGTGCAAGGCAGGCAATGTATCTTTAATGAGATACTGATATACAAGAGTGATATATATCACTGAGTTGAAAAGATATATATCTATCTTTTCACTTTAGTGATATGTTTGGCGCATCGCTAGTCTGCTCACCGTTGACATATACCATAATGTCCAACTGTCATGACAGTCACAACTCCATTCGGGGATACCCGCTCTAATAAAACATTTACGATAGATAATACCACGCGCCGTTATATATAACCTTTATTTCAATGATTCCTCATAACTGTTGGTCAACACGGATGTATATGCAACGAAACGACACCACTTTCACTACACAAAATCCACTACGAAGCAATTTTGAATTTTCAAAATAAAGATCGACATGCAGACGCCATGGTTTCCCGCCAAGCCAAACCATGAAGATAGAATTAAGAAAAGCTCCTTGACGCCAAACACTCCTTTTTTGTTTTTTTTTTGTAAATTTTCCCTCTTACGGGACGGCAAAGGGATCTAGCCCATACAGCCAAGTCTTCAGTTTTATTATCTTCTTTCTTGATGTCTATATTCGCATGAAAATATGGGCGTCACACATTTTAATGCATATAGGGAGTGCTTGGAAAGAAATTCATGGCAACAGACCTCACGATTGTGATTGATGAGAATTGTATAGTGGGATTTCCAACCACTATACAATTCTCAACGCCAAATACACAAATTTATTTCAATGATTCCTAATAACTGTTCGTCAACACGGATGCTTATGTAACGAAACGACACCACTTTCACTGCACAAAAAGGAATTCTTCCTACGTCATTGCACAAAATCCACTCCTAAGCAAATTTTGAATTATCGAATAGATCGACATCTAGACGCCATGGTTTCCCGTCAATCACTCCTTTTTGAGTTAATTCAGAGTTCTGTACATACAATCTAAATAGTCCCTAGTATTATTTACTGACACAAATAAAAATTTTGAATGATAATTACTTTGGGCTTTGAATGATACTTACTTTGGGCTAGATAAATGGTGTGAGCATGGAAATAAATTATATTATTATTAGCAAGTCGTCGTATCTTTACCCACACGCGTTACTAAAAGCAGCAATACAGTTGAGATGTAGTCACAATTTCGCAGCTGGCCACCACGTACCTGCAGTGTTACAGTCGCGATGCAAAGGCGATACGGCATCGATGTAAACGCGATACAGGATTGATACAAATGTGATAAAAGCGTGAGTGGTGGCGGCGTACAACTGTTATTTTCCCATTCTACCCCCAATGTCTGAATTAGTACAAATTTACGTATGTATTATCACTTATTCGCGGCTGCTTAGACGAATTGCAACCCCAATGCAGTAATCGCTACAAATGTGCGTTTTTATGGACACAAGACGCTCGTATGAATCGATACAAATATTCGATCGTTGGTACCGCAATTGGTCGCAATGCAGTCGCGCGGCTGCTAAGCGTGCGTTGGTGAAATGTAATGGGCTAAACTCTTTTGAAGAATTCAAAAACTGAAGACATGGCTGTGTGGGCTACAGTGCTTTGCCGTCGGGAGAGTTTGACATTGACAATTATTTTGACTTTGACAAACATTTTTGACTTTGACAATGACAAGCAAGCCAGAAAATTCTGACCGCAGCAGAATCAGAATCAGAAATATATTTAAAACGTATTAACGTGAAAAAAATATATATTACTTTTAGAACTAAAGTCTTGGTGACCATTTAAAACAATAAGCAAAATGAACACTTTATTGAGGAGAAACATTTTACCTTTTTATAATAATTCTGTTAGATTAGCTCTTCGAACCTTTTCTGATACGACATCGAAAGAGAAAATAGATCAATTAGTGAAAAATAATAAAGTTGTAGTGTTCATGAAAGGTGTCCCAGATGCGCCGAGATGTGGATTTAGCAATGCAGTTGTCCAAATCATGAGAATGCATGCAGTTCCTTATGAAAGTCGTGATGTACTAGCAGATGATAATCTTAGGCAAGGTAAGTGAAAACAGGTTCAACAACTTATTTACACTACAATTTAAAAATTGTAGTGTAAATTAGCAACTTATTTACACTACAATTTAAAAATTGTAGTGTAAATTAGTTGAGACTTTCACAATGATAATTTCCCTCTTATGTGAATAGTATTGTATTGTATAAACATGTTTATTGGTTATTTAGGTTTCTCAGTGATTACATCAGAGTTTATTTTATAAAGCAATGTTTGGGATACTACTAACATGTAGTAAGTTAAATGTAAAGTATTTGAAATTCCTACAGTTCATAGTTATTGTATGTTGCAAACTTCTCAAAAGCCTTCCCCAAAGGGTAGTACAGTTTAAGTTGACTGCTACTACTTTTAAAATTTAGTTAATTGTCATATTGTAAAATTTGTGCTAGCCATGTGATATAAATTATTGAATCCTGGTTTTTAACTTGCTTAAAAAGTATGATTGTCACTGTAGACTACTGTATTTTTTTTTATGTAGGCCTGTCACTATTTTAAGGCCATTCCGTCATTCCGATAATTGTAAATGTTTCGATCGTATAGATCATTTAATGTTGCTTTTAAAACTTCAATATGCTGGACTTCATGGTAGTTTATTCCATTGATTTACTTCGTATATTAATAATAGGTCCCAAGCTGCCGCCATTAACGGGTATACGTCTTCGTGGAATATGATACCCTCTGGGGTACCTCAATGGTCCATTTTGGGGCCATTGTTATTTATATTATTTATAAACGATGTGTCGGCATGTTTTAAGTACGCTCAAATCCTCTTATTTGCTGATGATATGAAAATCTTTAAAGAAATTAACAATGACACTGATTGCTTCCTATTGCAAGAAGACCTCAGTAGGTTTGAATCTTATTGTGAAGCAAATAGACTCGATCTAAATACTAGTAAATGCTTCTCGATGACATTTTCCAGGAAGCATCATAATTATGACTATAGTTATGAACTAAAAAATCAGGCTCTCACCATAGTTAGTAGCATGAAGGATCTCGGCATTGTCCAGGACTCCAAGATACTATTCAATCAACATGTATACCAAATCACAAATAGGGCATCTATCTATATCACTATATATTTAGTATAGTTAGTATATCTGTCGAATAATACATCGCCATCTTCCCTCGGGTTCTATTTTTTTGAAATCCTGTCCATCCTAAGGTTACCTGGAAGAGATCGCTCTTAGCGATAAGGTCGCCCTTTGTACAAATCTGTTTTTGTTTTAATTTTATGTACCTTTATGTTAACTGGTTGATGTACAATAAAGTTATATTCTATTCTATTCTATTCTATTCTATTCTAAAGCACTAGGTTTTCTAATGAGAACCTGTGCCCAGTTTAAAAAGGCCAAGACTATAAAGATCTTATACTGTTCACTTGTTCGAAGTATCTTGGAGTATGGCTCCCAGGTCTGGAACCCGCGCTTTTCAGTTTACATTAATCGTTTGGAATCTGTGCAAAAAAGGTTTTTAAAATATTTAGAATATAAAACTAGGACTTATGACGATACGTATAAGGAGCGATGCATAAGACATCATCTACTTCCCCTCAAGATCCGTAGAGATATTGCAGATATCGTATATCTATCCAAAATCTTAAAGAGTAATATTGATTCAAGTGAGCTTTTGGAGCGCGTTATGCTTTCCGTCCCTCGCAGTTTTGCAACGCGTAATAAGAAGATGAAACTACAAGTTCCATTTGTTCGCACTAATTATAGGCAAAATAGTTACTTAATCCGTTCGTGTAACTTATTTAATTCATTGAGCGACGACACTGAAATAGATCTATTTTGCAGCGGTGTTTCATCACTGAAGCGTGCACTGGCAAATGAATTTCTTATTAGTTATTAGCTTATTCTTACTCCTTGTGCTGTAGTCGGTTTATACAGGGTGCTGTCGCATGTATACTCGAATATTGTTGAGCCATATTATAATTTATCTGTGAAAACTTGTCAGTAGCTAATAGTTAGTCATAAATTATACACATATAATGTAATATCAGTAAGTTTTCCATTAAAAAAAAAAATATATCTGTGAATTTACCCAAAGGCAGATTAGGCTGGACCTGAGGGGGGTGCTGAAACTTATATCTAATTTAATGTGTGTGTATAAAATAGGTACATTACATTTGAAAAATTAAATATCTGGGTGTCATAGTTAGCCTAAGTCGGTAATCGTGGGTCAGATGCATGCAGCGGGAACCTCATTAAATTTTCAATGCTAAAACCCACACAACTAAACTGATCTCTTTCTCATTCTTTTCCAGGTATTAAAGATTACTCAAACTGGCCAACTATTCCACAAGTCTTTATCAATGGTGAGTTTGTTGGTGGTTGTGATATAATGCTGCAGATGCACCAATCTGGCGAACTAGTTGAGGAATTGAAGAAAGTTGGAATAAAAAGTGCTTTACTTACTGCAGCTGAACCAAAGAAAGATGAGAAATGATCTTGAGGTTTTTTAAAATAAAATTATGTAATGGATTTGGATTAAGATATCTTTTGGCATTTCTGATACTTCCTGAAAAAAAAAATTTTGACAATATAAACAATACAACAGGAATTGGATATTATAAATGAATTGTACAAAATATTGTTTATTGTTATAATTTTATGTTCAATTATTTGTACAAGATGACTGCATATCTGCTGTAAAGTTCAGTTCAGAGTTCAGTTTATTGAAAAAATTTAACACTTTCTGGTAGCCTGACAAGCAGCCCTCGGTGCATGTCATCAAATAATCAGTGTAATAGTGTTTAATTGTACCAATTTTCTATTCCAAAGTTATTTTTCCTCATGGGTACAGTTACAAGCTATAATATGTAGCCTCATTTGACAGCTCCTGACTCTTTAAAGCGTAGGTAATAAACATGCTAAACTGTCAATAGTGGGACATATTATTGATTGTGATTGTACTTGAGATCATCTTCATGTGTAGAAAATATCAGATATGCACAATTAGATTGTGACTGTACTTGAGATCTTCATGTGTAGAAAATATCAGATATTATGCACAATTAGCAATATTTTAACTTTTGGTTTAACTGAACATTGTGTATGTTGCTATTATGTTTGAGAAATGAAGTTGAAGATAACTCATAATTGTTGTTTTTTTTATTGTAGAAGGTTAATTAGTGCTGTAATTTTAAAATAAATAAACATTTATTGTGTTTAAGAGCTTTTATTAAATTAGCTGTACATTCGAGTTAGTATACTTTTGGGCACATAATCCATTCTTACTCTACGCACCACTGTATCTCATCATAATATAATTGGTTGGATTAACAACACAGTCATTATTAAAAGACAAAAATATGGCAGATCATTTATTTTGAGTACTCTTTTCAAAATACTCTCAAAAACGACATTTTTTTTATAAAAATGATATCCAAATGATAAATAAATAGATGCAGGCAAGCTATGGCATTCTATGTGACATAAATAATTTGTGTGACACTTCCCTGCAACATTTATAACTTTAGGTGATATGTACCTACCATCAAAGTACTATAATTACTAATGGCAGTAATTAAGAATTGAACATTATAAATAATATATGCTTATAAATTAAAAAAAATATAACAAAAACATTCTCACAATATGTATGAGTCTTAATTTGGTGTCACACATAGTCAAGCCTATCATTAGCACCATTTTATCTTACAAATAAGTTTTTGTGACTTCTCTGAGAATTTCATATAAAAGTTAAAAATACCTAATACTAAAATGTATAAATAGAGAGATATAAACATACAAATGATTCTCTGATTTGAGCCAAAAGGTTACTAGTAAAAATTAGGGAGAAGAGTTCCATGGTGTCAAAGTTAATGGCATTTTTGGTTTGAACATTGCACATATGTATTTTAATATAGAACTGTTTTACAAGACTAATAAAATTAATAAATATTACAAATATTATTTGCGCTACATTAACTTAGGGCGAATTGGCGTCAATGTAAGGGAAATAATGTTTGTAGCCGATCGCGTCGTACCGCTGGTCTGTTCTGTGTGGTGTAGCGGCGACGCGACGTAACCACGAGGTGCTTCGGTCCCCGGTGAGTGACTTCAGATGGCGGTGGCCGATGACACGGCGGGTACGACCTGCATCTAAGTCAAGTTTAGCTGTAGATATATTTGGAAGGAATTTAGGCATACACCCAACCCAGAACTGGAACGAAGCCAGTTTTTATGTTTAGTGATAAAATAATTTATCTGTTATCGAAATCTGCTAATGTGAACGTTGAAAAGTATATTAATTTACAGAATGAAAATATGAATTCGCTAAACGTCGTACAGACATGATGTTACTATACAGTTGACAAAATATGTGATGTTCCACCCACATTATTATAGTGTATTATTAAAAAATATTAAAAGGCTGTCATAAATATGAACTTAAGCCGGTACTTTTTAGATACACTTTAAATTGACGATTCCAGCAAAGCTCTTTTAATCTTAAAGCTATTTTAATCTGCCAATGTGTGTAATGTAGTTATCTATAAAACACGTGATTATTAATCCTCGGCTACGAACTTAACTCAGTGGGGCTTTTATGCGTTATTTAAGAATATGAAAACCAAAACCAAATCGTTGCGGTTTCCCTAGGTTTTTACATCTAAACGCTGTCAAACTGTTGTCAAAATGTATTTATACTTATAGCACGTAGGCGAGTTATTTATGTATACTAGAAAGAGAAATGAGCCGAGAATTGAGCCTTGTGGAACACCTATTGTGACTAGAGATCATTTACTATTTACATCAAACTTTTGTATGCTAAGGTATGAAGTCATAAGCCTTGGTCCTAATGCCGTAGTGGTGTAATTTCCTGACCGGAGTATCATGATTAACATATATAGTCGAAGGCTTTATATATAATAAATCACAGAAAATGTCAAGTTGTATGGGTCAATAAGAGTGTAGATATGCTAACAAAAGTGTTTTAGATTTGGTTAATACATACGTTTGTAAAGTAACACGATAAGCCCCAGTAGGCGACAATTGGCAATCGTTTCATATCATAACGATAACATATCGAAATTCGTCATCATCGGCCATATTAACTGTCGCTACCAACTTACTTACCTTCCGGACAAACGAGGGAAGGAGGGGCTGAATCCTTCCTACATGGATACTTTAGGGCCGGCCCTAAGGTTATGTCGGACTCTTACCGAGTAAACACACTATTGCCTATAGCCAATGTGGCTATAAGGTTATCGGAAGCAGCCGCCCCTCAGGAGAGGAGGTGCACACGCTTCCCTAGACATATACATAGACTAGGTCATATGTGTGGAAGGCGATCGGACCCACTAACGGGGCCGAACGCGTGTGTGTAGGCGTATTGTTCTCGCAGTGGCAGAAAGCCACGCGACAAGCCTAAGTTGCCAGAAGGGCAGTGAGAATATTTGAACAGTCGGCGATTGGTCACGTGATCAAAGTCAATGCCATACATTTTGTTCATAGGGAACTTCGTCGTTTTTGATTTGTTGCTCTGCGTAGATTGAGAATAGAGTATAGATAAGTCATCAGCGTACACCTAAGCGAGATAGCAATGTATCTACATACTATACCTATAGCTACAACAATAGACTAAGTATTGGCTTTTACAGCCAATTAAACAACAATTCACCATTACTACAAACGAAATCACACAAAATACTGCGTATTAGAATGATTAGATTGTTAAAACTGACATAAAATCACTTAAAATGATGAGAAATATCAAAGCACCACGCACTTGTCTGCCACCAAAGCAATGGTGGCAAACATAAAAATCCGATACGCAAACAGATACAAAAAAATGTTTTGTCCTGCCCTCCCGTATACAACATGTAAATTAAATAACCAACACCCTGCATACAGGTGGTTTGGGATTTGCTTCTGAGTTGATTTCAATTTTTTTTTTTTGAAAAAAAAAACAAAAAAAAAGTACCCAGAAAATATTGTACAACATTTTCTGGGTACTTTTGTTTTTTTTTTGTCTTATAAAAAAAAACGTTTTATAAAAAAAAATATTGAAATCAACTCAGAAGCCGATCCCAAACCACCTGTATTCAGGGTGTTGGTTATTTAGTTTACATCTTGTTTATCAAACATATAAGCTTTCTCACTCTAATAATTATTATTCTTTAGTAGGTCATCTATACTCTATTCTCAATGTACGTTACTCTGTCTAGGCCCGCTGGTTATTGTATGTTAAGGCGTACGTTACCTAGAGGTCGGTCTCGCCGTACAGCGCCGTGGAGAAGGCCATGTAGTCGAGCGCGCCGGGCGGTGCTCCGGGCCCGCGGTAGGGCGGCATGCGCGCCACGCAGTACTCCGCCTGGTCGGGCGGCAGCTCGCGTCTCAGCTCATCCGCCGTGATGAAAGGCTGTTGGATATACCGGACAAATTGACATCATATTATTACTTACTTATTTTATTTAAATTTTATATGACAGTGATAATCTATATTTTTTCTTTTAATAATTACATCTCATTTGTGTTTATTTTTTTCATAATAATTTTAATTATTTTTATTAATTTATTGACATTTTATAATTTTAATTGACTCCTGTATTGACATTGTATATTTTATTCATTATTGTTATTATTTATCTCTGTAGCATGAATTTTTAATTTAAACATACTGGCGTTTTGGTACAACTGTAAGTCAGCGTGTAAAATTGAAATGACTAAAAAAAATTAATCCAGACAAGCAACTCAGTACTATAGAGAGGTTAGATTAAAGCAAAAAATCGGGAGTGGTCTCCCCTTGACTTTCTCGTATACCGGAAACGACTCAAAATTTAATAGAAACCTTATGTTTTGATGCCATACATGCATGTTAAATTTTGGTCACCCATCCGAATACCGACCGCACACTTGATTGCTTAACTTTCGTGATTGACGACTCAAAATTTGATAGAAACCTTATATTTTGATGTCATACATGCATGTTAAATTTGGTTGCAATGAGTTGAAGTATACTCGAGTTATCGTGCTAACGCACAGACACACACACAGACATAATTCCAAAAACGGATTTTTGGACTCAGGGAGGTCCAAAACGTGTAAATCCGTTAAAATCTCGGTCGATTTTTTTACGATTACAAATTTACAGCTATTAAATACAAGTATCTAACAAGGGAAGATACGTTACCCGAGTAACGCGCGTGTGCCTACAAAATGAGACCAAAGGCCCTACTACGTCTGTCTCCAATAGAACGGTGAATCGTTTGTACGTGTATGGTCCGTGCTATATTGAGAAAGAAATATTACTAATAGCTTAAAAAATGCCTCCCTGTGTATTTATATACAGTGCACAAATCACTCAAAGAACTCAATGAATAACGTTTCACGCATTACACGCGTTTCACGTACACTAAACAGTAATATTTTCAAGAAGATTTATATTCGGACATTTTGAGTAAACGTAACAAAAATACGCTGACGCTACTTTGTAATGTAGTGACGTCTCGAGACTAGCTGACTCGCTCGCGCTCACGTAGTAAGTGATCACTATCTCGCTTTCTCGATCGGTACTATTCGGTACCTTAGCGATGTTGTAAGTAACCTTCATTGATAGAGTATGAGTGATAGTGTGTCTATGTGGTTGACGAGCCCTACTTTTTAAGTTTACCCATCCGAATACCGACCGCGCACTTGGTAGCTTAACTTTTGGGAGCGTTATAAAGAGCGCACGATCGCAGCGCCATCGACCTAAACGTATTTGGTAAAAAGTGAAAAATCGATCGTATGTATGTTATGTTTGTATGGGTTCACGGCTTTCTGATTACGGTTCTAACCAACAAACGAAAAGTCTTTCCGAAGCGCATTGAAAAATTCGTATAATATTTTCAGCTAAAAAAATTACTTAATGCACTGACCTTATCACCAGCTAAGATCCTAAAACTGTCGATGACCTGTTCAGCGGTGTCTGTGTCTGTAGATTCCCTTGTCATGAAGTCCAAGAATGCGTCGAATGAAACGTAGCCTAGAAAAAACAGAAAATCAATTGTACCCAGCATATTCTTCTATAATACAATGAAAGTGTGATGAAATTCTTTTTGCGAGGTTGCCTATGGGAATGAAAACTTGATGGGTAATAAAAAAATTACATAGAATATACAGCCTAAGACCCAAGACAAAGCCGCACGCATTCTATACATTAAAACAAGAAACATATAAAAAAAAATTGCTAGGAAACGATTGTTATTTCTTGGTGTTAAAAAAACTCCAAATATACCGCGCAATGTGCTTATACAGCGCGTAAGTCGCGCGGCGCTTAGTAACTAGGAGACGTGCGCCAAGTTTGGTCGCTGACGTGAATGGCCCCGATATCGAGTGGTTACATTGAGCGCTGACGTTTAAAAGCCCTTCTTCGGTATGAAATAGGTAGGTACTTAAAATTTTTATGTTTCTTTGGACAAAAATTAAGAAATAATGTTTTCAATTTGTTTTCATCTTGAAAAAAAAATCTAATTTTGACCTTCAATAACTTCTAAACCATTAATTTCCCAGGTATAGTCTAGTAGAAAAAAATTGTTCTAATGATGAGTGGAATCCGCAGTTCTCGGCTTTGTCATAAGTCTTTTTACGCCCGTTATACCTGTGTTGTTGGGGTCGACGACAGCAAGGATACGTTGGAAGTCGAGTTCTCCTTGTCTGTCCTTGCCGATGCTGTATCCAAGGGACACCAGGCACGACTTCAGCTCCTCGGGTGCTAGGCGGCCTATAGACAGTGAGACATTCGTTGATTTATAAATCTATAGTTTAACTATTTTTACTGGAATACCTATTATCTGTTACAGTTAGGCTAGTCATAATAATTATTATCATGCCAGCCGAGATCGATTTACAACCGTCCTGCGCTGCCCGCATCCAGCGGCTTTCCGTGACCTTTACCAGATAGCTACTTCGGAGTAATGTATAAGTAGGTACCTAATATACTACAATTATTTTAGTAGATACATGAATTTTGGAATATTATTAAAGAACAAAAACGCTTTAATAGTAATTTTTTCATGGATTAAAATGTGGAGATTGAAGATCGTTATAGGCAGCGCTAGCTGCAACACGTAACCTCGGTCTGCACTCTTCACACTCGCACTAACTCGCTCTCTCGGTACGTCGACGCATCGCTATAGGTAACGCTAGTTGCGATACGCAAGCTATCTATCTCTTTCTAACACTGCACTGTTAACAATGTCTAATCAAATATTAAAATACTTTTTTTCTGAAAAAAAAAATCTTTCTAAAGAGATAGATGGCGTGCAAAGAGTTAAATAAATTAAAATAAAAGTTAATTCTTCGATTTAATTTTCATCACTATTAATTCTTTTGCCATCGTTACTTACCGGTGCGATTTTTGTCGAAGTGGTTGAAGGACGCACGGAACTCCGTGAGCTGTTCCTGGGTGATGCCCTTGGAGTCGCGCGTCAGGATTTGGTTCTCCACCTCGTTGATGGTGCGGTTGATGGATGTTAGCAGTTGTTCCCAGCCAACGCGCAGCGTCTCCATTGTGTATTGTGAGTACCTGCAATAGACAACAGTATTCATGTAGGTAGTTAGGTAATTTTGTTAATCACCGCTACAGAAGGTTTTTTTTATGTAAAATCATAGAATAGGAAACTGATGTAGATCGGCAATGTGAAAGAGAAAAAACATACCTACTATCGAGTATAAGAGAGATAGATAGACGAGACCATTTCACGTATACGCAAGGGGCCTAAGTCGGCCAGTAAGTCACGTAGAAAAGACAGCAACTGTCACACTGCAGTACTATTTTTCGTGCACACATGCGCATTACTACCACATTGGTGCATTTTTTTGGTCTCGCCCTAAAAGATTCATTGCCAATCTATAAACGTCAGTAATTATAAATCTATGTGTCTGCTCAGATTAAACGCGGGACGAGAGGGGCGCGGTGGCGCCACCGAACTGCCATACACTCGTTCGGTAGACGCTGGTCCACTGCATGTCTACTGCAAGCTGTCTAGACAAAAGCAGCATTTTCCTCAACTTCAAAAACCGCTGCATTTTTTACGCAGTGGCATTATTAGGTCTCGACATTTTATCATAAGGCAGTCCCTCAGTGGTTGAAGGTTCCGGGTGAAGGATAAGACTTTCGGTCTATTCATCACAGAGCCTCACGTGTGATGAGCTTACTCATCAAACATAAAAAGAACTCTGAGGCTTGATTTAAGAGTGTCAGCGTAGTTTTATATTTCATATTGGCCAATAAGAATGTTATAGGCTAATAAGGATGTAATAACCTGTTTTCGAAGATCATGCCCTCTTGTACGGCCTGGTGGATGCGCTCGAGCTCCTCGATATGTGGTTTGTACGCGTACACTCCAGCCTCGTACTCCTTGAGCCTGTGTAGTTGGTCTTCCAGTGAGCCCTGTAAATGTTTTTGCCAAATAAATAACTAGAGCTTGATATACCTAGGTACCTATCTAAACTGCACTTTCACATATTGAATTATTTAAGACGGTTAAAAAAGCACGGTGTATACGTAAGATAAACTATAGGTATATTTGAGTTAGTTAAAAGAAATGTAGGCGAGTAATAGTTTTAAGGAACAATAAACATATTTTTAATTTAATTAAATTTCAAAAGTGAGGTACCTGTAGTCCCATTCCGATGGCGGTGACGGCGTCCATCTGGCGCTCGATCCAGGGCCCGACGGCGTTGGCCTTCTCCGCGAACTGTCGGCGGAGGGTCTCGTTGTTCTGCTGCTTGCGGAGCTCGGCGGCCAGCGTGCCGTCGCGCTGCGGCACCAGCTGCCGCACGTCCGACCATTTGCGGTTCAGCTCCTGGAAAGGGAACGGCCCGCGTTTTAATCTATTCTCCAAAGAAAGATAATAGTTATTCGTTCAATAAATATCTACCTAAGCTAAGTTATTTTTTAAAATACTCTCGTGTGAAATACACCTCTTCAGCGAGAAAATTGTTATAAATGAAAAAAAAAAAACAACATGACAATACTTTAATACATGTTTTTGACTTTTAATTTTATTTTTAATTCTTAAAAATAAAATTACTGCAATTATTTAAAATGATCGTTACAGTCTTGATTGAAGTATCGGCTTCCGATACCAATATGGTGCTTAAGGTTTTTTCATGGTTTAAAGGTACTTAGCAAAGTCCATTTAAAGATTTTACGAAAGAAGTCTTCGCTCGGTTGCATTAAATCGATAGCTTTGGTAGACAATTTTTTTTGTCTAAGGTGAGGTAGACAAGTGTCTTTTAGCTTACTTCAATTAAGTACAGTATATTCTTAATTTTGCATTTTTTGACGTGACAACGTCATATAATTCGATAGAGCCGGCTGCACGCACGAAAAAATGCGGCGTTATCTCGCTCTGAGGCGTTCCATGTAAGTCTTGAAGTGCAAGCAAAAATCTATTAAACAAATGAAATTAAATTTTTGACGTGACAACGTCTTATAATCCGATAGAGCCGGCTGCACGCACGAAAAAACATGACGTATGCGGCGTTACCTCGCTCTGAGGCGTTCCATGTAAGGCTTGAAGTGCAAGCAAAAATCTATTAAACAAATGAAATTAAATTTTTCTTTTGAAAAATGCTAACATTCCATCAGTATTTTCTTAAGACGTTGTCACGTTCAACTATCGTCAGTAAACCGACTTTACAGACAACCAATTTTTTAAATAGAGTACATAGGAAAATAGAAACCACTCACGTGCTTGGAACGTAGTTTTGACGCGTCTAATATTTTAATGTTTACATGAAACTTACGTGTGCGGTAAGGGTGGTGTAGGGGTTCTCAAGACCACCAGGGATCTGGTGCTGTTTGACGATGGACTCCACTTGGTGTACCAGATTGACTATTGCCTGAAATAAACGAGTCATTTGTGATGGTAGCTATAGGTTACATTGACTTGTACAATACACTGGTGGAGAGCCGTGCGGGCAGAGTCATTCGTTGACGGGCTGCCGTGTAGGACTGACGTCGATGCGAGTCGTTAGCTTGGTGATTTTTTATTCGTTTTGGAGCCAAAGCTTTTTAAAATCCATCTATCCATTTACGAGATTTAGGCATCACAGGAAATAAGCTGCAAAAGTGTGTGTTGATCGAGAACACATAGTTACACTTAGAGTTATGTATTATACGATATTTAGGTCTGCAATTACCTGGTATTCTTTGTCGGCCTCGCCAAGAGTAGCCTTGAAGCGAGCGTGTGCGTCCATAAGACCAGAGATCTCTTCGATGGTGTGTACGATGAACATGTCCACGAGGTCCTCGCGGGTTCCGTCCAACCTGAAAATATTTATTTTAATACGAACTTTTTAAAAATCATAAACTTATAGATACAAAGATTAAAATTTATATGATATGTGGTTTTATAATAGTTTAGGCAGCTTCGACATACTTGTTTTAATTCTTTACGCGAAAGTATTTTACCTTAAATATCTTCGGAAAACTAGACTAATTAGATACCTAATACGACGATACGATTTTAAAATTTATTATTGGATCGATATTTTTGAAAAACTTAATATTTAAATCAAGTAAACTACCTATGTCATTGTAATTAACTGATATTCACAAATTTTTGTTAGGGTAATTGAGGCTTTTTTGCTTATACTTTCATTACCGCCACTGATTACAAGCCATGTAGGTACCGGGCGTTATGAAATCTCAATAATACATTTAACTTGTTGAAATAAGTATAGTTTTTTTTTAATAAAAAGGACTACATTCCACACTATGGTAAGAGAAATGGAGTTCAAATTTGAAGAGAGCTAGAGTGAGAGATAATGTAAACGCCGCATTAGCCACACTTCTTCTTCTTCTCTTGCAAGGTGCTTCTTCACGCTTGTTTTGAATGACACCGTGAATTCCATTTCTTGATTGCGTACCATAGAAATAAGTTGCCAAATTTGTTAGTTCGCGTCTAACGTGTCATTTCATTCGAAAGTAGTTTTTTTTTATTTAAACAATTTCATTTAGTTATTCAATTTGACTGTTGACAAAATGCGCGCGAACACCCTCTGTTATCGGTATTGGTCCGCGCTCGCGCCAATGAGAGCTAAGCAGCAATCGATACGTAGCTCATGAAGTATTTTTATCTCTTTTTTTCAACAGGTTTGGCTAATCATTTCTCACTTTCTTTTCTGGAAGTCAGTATTTAAATAAATAACAGTACGTAGTTCTGGGACTACTTGCGCCACTTTAAAATACAATTTTGTTCTAGTAAGTATATCCTTTCTATAGTTTTTTACGTCATTGGTTCGCGTGGGTATGGGCAAAGTTTGTCGGTGACAACGTAACAACGATTCTTCTGGTGTTACAAAATACCAATGGGTGCGGTAATCATATGTGATTACTGCACCCATTGGTATTTTGTAACATAGCAGGGGGTGAATCGTTTGCTGTTTGCCGCATTTCCGATAGGAAAAAGAACACTAGCGAACTATGGTGTTAGGTAAGCTCACCAATTGTTGAAGGGCGCGGCTCTCTTAGCGAACTCGAGGTGCAGCAGGTCGATCTGCTCGAGCACTCGCTCGGCGTCGTCCAGCGCGAGGCGGCGGCGCTGAGTGAGCGCGCCGAGCCGGTCCCACTGACCGCAGATGCGTTGGCAACGCGCGTTCACGCTAGCAACTTCATGGTATTCCAGTGTGCTGAAACATTCAATATTGGTCTTTATCATCAAGTTACAAATCACAGAACAAATAAAAGAGGTTAGAACAACGAATTAGGAATGATAGAAGTCGTAAGTGGGCGCGCGCGCTGCTGGTTATGAGTAAACACTCATATTCGATCCTTTTCGAACAGGAGAAATATTTAAAAAATAAATCTAAAACACCGTCTTGTGCTATTTTAAAGCAAAGTAAGACTCATTATCTTACTAATGGAGACATTTCTTTTCACCGGTAAGTACAAATATACTGTTATATTGAAAAAAATATTATGCCGCATGTGGCGACACTGGCTCTGGTATTAACATCGCATGATACGGCTTCTAACCTCTTTTATCTGTTCTGTGTTACAAATAATCATCATTTTCCTACCATGCTCCCAATTTATTTGGTGTCGGTGCAGTATGCCTTGATATCGACAATGTAAATATTTGGCATTAGATTTTTACGCCCGGCCGTTTGCCTGACACTAACCCTCTTTGGGAACGGATTCTATCTTTCGATAGCACGCCACTAGCTGAACGTGCCTTCTGTCATTTGAAAAATTTTCGGTCACCCATCCGAGTAATTAATTTTGGTGATCGTTACTAAGAACGCACAACCGCGCCGCTATCGACCTCCTCAATCCATCCATCAATTTACAAAAAATATGTTTTTTTATTAGGACGCGGCTTTCAGAACATCAACTATTAGACGGCAAAACATGTGATTATGACAGGGAGAAACGTGCGTGGTTTAAGGCGCGATTCCATTAGGCAAGTCTTGCATGCAAGTATGATGTCACATTTGCGTACAAGTTGCTCTGTTGCTTGCATTGGAAATATCTTTTCGAGAGTGTGCAAAATGAATGCAGGTTTTACTTGCATACAAGTGGAGATGTTCAACAATTGAGTTGCGAGTATCATGGGTTGAAGACATGCTACTATAGTCGGTGCTGTTAGCAGAGTCACTTCTGAGATAATATTGTATTACCTAATAGATTAAAAAAGAAGCATCGTCGTCGGCCTGTTCTGTGGGTTCGAAACTGAATTCACAGTGCAACTAACATTTGTGCGTTCAATTTGCACGTCACCTCATGGAATTTTTTTTTGCGTTTACAAACGCGTAAATATTTTTAAAACTAGAAAATACACTGAAAAAAATCGGCCTGCCTCAGTCGGAAATCGAATCCAGCATCCTCCGCAATTTACAACTTGACATTTATAATAATAACTAAACGCAAGGCTTGCCTAATGGAATCGTACCTTTAGCCGCCAACGTGGTCTTGTATTCAAACACCGGGACCGCAGATCCCTGGTTCGATCCCCATGTTAATAGTAAAAAGGTCTCTACGGGTTGAACTTAATCATCAGGAGACTAGACTGATGGTCCCATAAAAGAGAATAACATTATTTATTAGCACAGAAAAGTTCACTTTAAAATTGTTGTTATAGCGGACCCTAGTTGTCATCGTCATTAGGTGTTTCATTGTTATCATACTGGTGACGATAACTGTTTAGCTGGTATAATAATAATGCGAATTTAAAAAGATTTAACAAAGTTTTTGACCGTATTTAGGAAATGTTAAACTTGTAAAACCTCGTTCAAGAATTAGACCTACATAGATTTCAATATTTTTCGCAGTCAGTTGTTGTTTTGTTCGGCCTACACCTCTTGTTGCGTGATATGGTAAAATGTTACAGCCTGTCGCGAATTAAAATTGTGAGTAAGCCGCATTTAAAGCTTGAAAGTTCATCAGAATTCAACTCTGCCACAAACCATTTATATAACACATTTCCTTGCCAATTGTTACGTCCTACTGATTTGTATTCTATAGACACTCACTTGAGTTCTTGCGCAATGGCGGCAATTTGTTCGACACGGTCCTGGTGAGCGGCGAGATCTGACTCGAATGCCTCGTGCTTCTTCTTCAGGGCCTTAATGTCGTTCAGCTTGCATTGACGGAAGTCCTGTGATTGTAGCATTTCTTCCTTGCCTAAGAGACAAAATTATTCGTCAATAAAATATTTTGTATGTCTATTGAGAGCAATTTTACTGACCAATATAACATCTCTAACTAGGCACTCGATGGAGATATTTCTATTAGTGTGTACCTCTGGTCCAGTCTTCGTGGATGTCAGCCTTGTGCTTGAATTTCTGGGCAAGGTACTCGAGCCTCTCGAGACGCATCATCTCGCTTAGGAGCCATTCTTCGAACGCCTTCTCGGCGATTTCTAGACCCTTCCATGCGCCAGCAATGTCCTGGAAACATATTTTAGCTATTGTAAAATCTGTTTTATTTACATTATGATAGGGTTTCAAATAATGAAAAGTATACTAACCGACACCATCTTGCCTTCAGTGGGCATGTACGCAGGACGGTTGCTCAGACGTAGCTTGGTCTGCAGTGTGTTGAAGTTGGTCTCAAGCTTGGCCTTCTGCTCGACACGTGGTGGCTTGTGCTTGCGTCTGTATGTGCGGTAGTCCTCAAGTTTCTTTTGGCAGCCGGCGAGGGAGTTGTCGGTCTGGCGGCTGTTCAGCCAGGGCATGGTACGCCTGATCCAGTCCAGCAACTGTTCAATTGATTTGATATTTCAACGATATGAAATACATATTCTCGTTAAAAAGGCAGTGATTGTTTGTTATTGCTTGGTAAAACGATACGCAAATTAAAAAACATGTATAGTCATCTATTTTTTTTCTTCAATTTAGTATAGCCTTCTATTAGTAATAATAATAATTAAATACTTTTTATTGCACACGCTGTGTATTCTACAAAGATATAAGAGCAATGTTTTCCAGGCAACCTTGTGTAAAGACAGAATATATAGGTACAAAAATAAGGGAAGGTTGCAGAGTTACGAAAATTAAGAAAAATTTTCAATACTTATACATACTACATACTTCATGGTTAAAACGAAAGAGGAAAGAATAATTTGTAGACTTATGCGCAAGACTATTAATATTATACTAAATAGAAGACAGCTTTTTTATTATGTGTGCTGGCCGTAACTATGTGGAATAATTTATAACTACCGTCAAATGAATTTGGAGCATATTTTTTTTGTGACAATTTAGTAATATGAATATAAAACGACAGGTTTATTGAATATATATAGCAATAGGTTTATTGAATAAAGATTCTGATTCCGATAGTTACAGCTGCCAGTTAATTGCCTATGTAGTTAACGATCCTCAGCGAGAACGTTAAACTGATAGACAATCAAAGATATTGAGAAAAATATATTTAACTGTAATATTGGTACATTCTGATTGCGATCGTTGTTGTATAATAACTACCTATTATAATTATATTTTGCTTATTTATATATTTGAAGGTAGTAGGTACTTACATCGCTGGCAAGACGTTCATATTCTTCCATGAGGCGTTCGTTCTCCTGGTTGACTTTGAGAACTTTGCAGATGCGGTTCGCGGCGGTTTCAGCCTAAAAGGACACGTTTGCAATTCACCAAGACAATAATATTACGAATATTACGAACAGGATATTTAATGGCAAAGCATTTTCATCACTAAAGGCTATTGCTTCAAAAGCATAAGGTTCGGTTTCTACACGTAATAAATACTTACTAATTTCACCTATTGTCGATAAAATGGTCTTTTGAGCAGATTAATTATATTTAATATTACATGGAAAGTAATTATTATATTACTTCCCGAGTATTTTACGAGAAAAAACCGACCCTATAAGTTAGATTTTTGTAAGTAAAACAATACTTTTGCTAGCTTAGCTTTAATTTGAACGATAACCTCCCCTAACTACTAAGAAGTAGAGGCTAAGTTAGGCTAACGGCTAGTTGCGCCAAGTTTTATGTTTTACAATGTTGCAACAAGTAATTAAAAGTTAACTTACTTCATACGAATGGGTAGTTCCATTTTTAAATATATTGTTATTTTTTTACGAAATTGTAAAAAGTAAGTATTGGTAACTTGGTGCAACCGGTCTTTAGTGTATAAAATCGTCCCAAAACGACAAAAATACAACAATTAAACAATAATAAACAATTATTTTGTTTGATTAAACAGATTCTGTTTTGGCTAAGATGAAGCAGTCAAAGACGCGAGAAAGTTTTTATTAATTGTGGTAAGCATTTCTGTAATTTTGAGACGATATACATTAAGTCTATGGTCTAGATCGGCCTATTTTACGTTTAGATAGCTTATTTATTAAACAAAAAATTTGAATTTTCATTCTTTAAAAAAAAATTATAACGGAAATCTGGGGCCTTATCGCGTTATTTACAATCAAAAACTAAAACCAAATCGTTAACGTTCCCAAATGGTTTGACATCTGACAGTTGTCAAAATGTCGTCAAAATGTATTAAAACTGAAGTTTTGGAATTGGATAAGACGCGGTAGATAGCGCGATAATGCCCGTGGGGATTTTAAAAATTAAATTTTAAAGAGGGAGTTTAGGTGTTCAAAAAGGTTAGCTGATCTAGATGTTAGCGCCGATACAGACCTTCTGCGCGCCAGAGAAGCAGTGGTAGTACGAGGAGACGTACGTCATGACGGCACGCTCGTCCGGCATCGCGGTGTTCTGCAGATCTAGCCACACGCAAGCGAGACGGGGTTAGTTCCATGCGATGACGATATTATTGGATGACTTGTGTTTTTATGACTGTGTTTGTTACTTGAACGTTTAGATCAGTATTTATAAAATATATAAATCTAATCATTCGTCATTTATAGACAATTTGGGTGCGAGACAGATATTATTTTCTATATTTAACAAAATAGTATTACGCGCGCATTAAGTGGGCAAACTTTAGAAGGTTAAAACTTCATTTTGACTATATTGTTATAGACAGTTGTTGAAGTTTTAACACCTAAAACCAAAGGAAATTAATGTAGTTGAGTTGCCGCTTAAAACTCCTGACATTTAAATCTTCTACACAATTTGTGAATGACCAGGTGTCCTGCCGTTAGACAAAGACACGATATCCAAAAAAGTTTATTTTTAATTTATATCTATTGTGTACTTATAAGAAAATTTTGATTGAATTGTACTGTTTTGTATTCATGATCATAGTGTAAAAACCAAGCAATGAAAACTGGACGAATGGTTATAAAAACACAAGCATTCCGAGTAGCGATTCACATTAACTTAAACAGTTAATTACATATTAAAGCTAAAAATAAAGATATTCAGTGACAACATTTATTAATACACATAATATATAGTAGGTAAACGAGGTCGTTCATTATTAACAAATTTATTATTGCCATAGAAATTACCTTTTCGCATTGATAAAAGGTATAAGAAATTTGTTAAGTAACGTCTTTGGCTGGATACTTTATTTAGGTAAAAAATAACTAAGCACTGGCACAATAGGATAGGATTTTTTAAAAAAAATGGAAATGGAAGACATATAGCGCTCATTTTATCGGATTTTTTTTTCAGATGACAGGCGTTCAGCGTGCGATTACATTTTGAGCTTGAATTTTCTTGAGTATAAGTCAAAGAATATGGTTATAATTTCGTTTCTTTTTCCAAAACCAAAATTCAAAACGTTTCCGTTTTCGTATACATGTTGACTTGACCACAGCTATTCTTAATTAATGACGTCGCGACACTTAAAGTTTAAACATTTTGCCAATGTCAAGTGAAAATGTATCTAAAGCTCAGATTTTAAGTGACATAAATTGTATACGATTGAGTTAAAAAGGGAGTCTTTCAACACCCGTCAAAACATAAATGGAAACGTTAACGATTCGGTTTTGGTTTCTACGATTGTGAATAATGCTAATAAGGCCCCAAAATATGTAGTCGACCGACGAGACACTCCAGTATCGTTTAGTGTCTGAGATGTTTGAACCAGAGGGGTAAATAATTCGTGTTGGAAGCAAACCCGCGCTAAACACCTGTCAACTGAATACAACCTTAATGGTTCCTAAAACAATAGCAGGTGGAGGAAGCTAGTTGTTAGAAAAAGAGTAACTGTCCTACGTATCCAGCCAGAAAGCTCTTAAGTCATGCTATGAGTGGCACACAAAGGCCTGGCGTTAGGGCTCGTTCAAACGGGTTGAGGCTCAGCCAACTCTGATACCTGTTGCGCGCCTTGGAACGCGTGGTAGTAACACGACACATAGGTCATAATGGCGCGCTCATCCGGCTTTGGTGTGTTTATAAGGTCTGCAATATTCATTTTAGATGGTTTAACAATCTTATGCAATTTTCGGTATCAGTTAGATACTCTGATATTCAATAAAAAGTTGCCTTTGTTTTGGCCTAAAGTCATGTTAAGAATTGAAGCTTAGGATTAGATTCCTCACAAAAATATTACATAACATATTTTTATAAATTAATTAAAATGTTTGAAATCTGAAATTTAAAAGTTGAATAAAAGTATTAAATTATCAGCTTTAAAAGATTTCGTTGATCGCCTACTATGCTTTTAGAATAATGTAGTATGTCTCACCATCGGGGTCCAACATGCGGGGGATGTCGAGGTATTTCTCAGCGACATCGAAGGCTGTGTTCAAGTTCTCGAGAGGGTTGTCCTTTGAGAGCTTGCTGTAGTCGATGAGATCTGGCCTATGCCTGTGGATCAGGGCACAGAACGCTAGACCATCCTTGAAGGAGAGGTGGAAGTTCTGCACGTTCACGTTCTTGTACGGTGCTGTCTTGCGTTGACACCATAGAAGGAGACCTTCCTGTTGACAGTAAATTTTCACTCTTACTACTATTATAAATTGTGTTATTTGAGAATATTTTTGCATTTAATGATAGTAGGAGTGACTTGTATTTTATAGTCCAATCTGCTGTTTGAATTTTGAGATTTTGCATTTATTGATTGCTACATTACCTTAGCAGTCATTTCTTCTACTGAGATGTCTTGAATGGCGAAACGTAGAATGATTGTCCAGATCATACCCAGAGTCATTTTTAAGTTGCCATCCACAATTTCTTCAGCGCCGATTGATACTAATTTCACTCCTGAAACATGATAAATATTAATACATAAATTGATTGTAGGTAATCGTTTAATAAATTCGTAGTACTTTCAATTTTATATTGTCTTATAAGGACAAGCAGTATGTTTTACAAGTGTAAATTTCTTTTTAGTCATATTTGATATTACGTCACAACACCTGCCTGAATATGATAATCGAATGATCAGTTCTGTTTGTATAAATTGTGTCGATATGGGTGACTAATTTAAAGCAAATTACTATAAAATCACCTGTCTTATTAATATCAGTTTAATCAAATGCTATCTACTCAATGCCTGCCAATAACAAAACATGATGTAGTAATATATGATATTTATTTAAGCTTGACATTAAATTTATTTATTTTATTAGTTTTGCACATAGAATCTACAATACCAACCCAAATTATTTTATTGTCTACCTATATGATTTTTTAAAATCTCATTTGGCATTAAAGTCTAATGCATAATTTTTAAAGGTACCTAATCATTAACTTCAAGTACCTTTAGACGCGATGAAGTCCAAAGCTTTATTGACGTTGGCGATTTTATGGAAGCGCATCTTGCCGCGGTCGGGCTTGGGCAAGGTCTCTCCGGATATGACTTCCAGCAACAACATCAGCTTCAGGCCATTGCGGAAGTCGTCGTCGATGTTTTCGATGCCGGTGCCGGCCTTCCTCAGGTGACTGTTGCACCATGCTGTGAAGGTCTGTAAAGAAAACAGTCTGGTTATTGTTTAGGTACGAAATAAAATAAAACAATAGTTATTTGTTCAACAAGTGAGCAAAAGTGAGTGGTTCAGAAATAGACTACTGAGCAGAGTGAGCGATTTAAAGGGAGGACACAAAAAAAAACTTGCTCTCGTGTGAAACATAAGTACTACTTTTCACCTCATCAGTGAGAAAATGGTTGTAAATAAAACAACTTTTACGGAGTGAACTCGCATGTAATTAGATTTTACATGATGTTATTATTGCCCGACGTTTGACTGTCATCCCGTGACCACGAACGCTGAAAAGTGTTACGAAACGTCGGGCAATAATAACATCATGTAAAATCTAATTACACGCGAGTTAAATCCGTAAAAGTTGTTTTATTTATAATGTGTAGTGCTCGCGCAAATCTAAGAGAACATTAAGATGGTTGTAGGTGAGAAAACAAGACAATATTAAATTTTAGCGTAGATAATAATCTATGCTGAAATTTATTATTAAAAATCAAAAGTAAAGTTACTGCAATTATTAAAATTGAACGTTACTGTCTTGTTTGGAACTAGCAGCAAAAACCGTTTTTGGTGCTGGTGAGATGAAAATTTATTTAATTAGGTTTTTTGCGCTCATTGGGAGAATATTTTCCTTCTTACTATGTATTTGTGATAATACTGTATTAGTTTATTAACAAAATGCATAATATTCTTGATTCATGTAAACTATTATCTAGTATAGTATTATATTATCTGTTCTATTAATATTGAAAGGGATAAAGTTTGTAACTTTGTGATTTTCTTCTAGTAATTTCTGGAACTACTCAACCGATTTTGAAAAAACTTTCACCAGTGTAAAAATATATTTAATACCCAATTTATATTTAATTATGATTAATAATATGTTTTAATATGAACAATATTTGTCAATCAATTCCGAGAAATATGGGCTGATGCGTTAATTTATTGGCGTATGCTGCCTAATCGGTTTGATATAGGTGATTATCACGAATATCAAGAAAATTGAGACATCTTTTCATCTCTCTTGTAATGACTATGTCATTAGAGATCAAGATGTCTAAATTTTCTTTCATAGTAATGCATTAGAAAGCATTTCAGTAAGGTTTAGAGGAACAGTTTTACACATTACAATAGACCTTACAATTCGCAACATGCAATAAAAGCTTTCAAACTCGTCTTTGGGATCTCCATAAACCGTAATTATGACTTTTCGTATGTCTGTAGGTAATCTACCTACTCATGATTAGGTTTAATATATTGTACTTATTCGGTAAGATTTACCTACAACGGAAAATTGATTGAATTTAGAAAGTTGATTCAGAGCTGACCGTGATATGTAGGTACTCGGATATACAATTTTGAGTGCAGACGAGTGTCGTTAATCAATACTGCATTTCGCAGGTAGGGGAGCGATGCGAGGGGTCCGACCCCAGGCCGAAATTTGCGAACAGTTGTCAGTATTTCGTATTTACTGTACTACAGCTAGGTAGCAGTTTTATTTAGTTATTGTATTCGTAAAATTTCATAGAAGTAATTTAATTTTCCAGTAATATTTTGCTTTTATTTAGTTTCTTTTTATTTTATTTTCGGAGTATTGATTTTAATCTATAGATTTGCTATTGGTTTTAATATCGGTATATTTTGTTTGGAATTTTACTGAGATTAGTCATGTATCTAATCTTCTAAGTGTATTTTTTTCGTTAAACACATGAATATATTTTGCAAAGTAGAAAGAAGTTTTGACAATTTTCATAACCCTAATATGTTTTATGTAATACATTTCTGTAAAGCTCCTAGACGTAGAGTTATTATTATCACTAGCCTCGACCGATATTCACACAATTGAAATGCTTAACTTTCACGTATCTACTCGCCGCTGTACAGTAGGCAGAGACTAGACATTGGCTCCAAGGATTTGATCTAACTCCTAAGATAAAAACAGAAAGTGTAGTGTATTTTAACAGCAATGCTTCAAATTCCATTATCTAATTTATCTTTTGAGCTCTCGGCATAATCCTGGAGCACAGAACCAGTAAATATACAAAGTAAATTATCATAACTTGTACGAAAGGATATATTAGTAGGAACCATTCCCAGTGCTATCACAAGGGAATAAGGTTCAAGTGCGCTCTGGAGTTATTTTGTCTATAGAGAAGCTACAAAAGAAATCCAACTTCGAAAGGTTTAGTCGCTTTATAGGAGGCCTCTTAAATAAATTACTAAAGAAGAAGACTATCAATCTATTTCTCATATAGACACTTAAGACTTCGCTGCACAATGTTAAAAATATTTTTGTAAACATTTTAGCAAGTGCCAAGATAGTTCAAGGTTTTGCGCATTTGACATAATCATTGTTACTCCTTAATGTTTCTGACTAAACGTAGCCTTCATTCATTAAGACGTTACATCTATTAATGCATTATTGGTGTTCATTATTAAATGTGATTTTACTAGGTAAGAACCACAATTTTGTACTACAGAAGATCTGCAAATTTATCATACCGAATTTATAAGCCGATATATCGTTCAAAATATTAAACATAAACTATTTATTAACACAACTAGATCTATGGAGAAAAGCCAATGCTCTCAAGTAAAAAAAAGGACGTGGTTTATTAGAATATTGGAAAAGACAACGTCAACCAACTTTAGGAAAAACCTTTACTTCTACAGTCTAAAATGGGTAACAAACAGTATCTATATCTAGTCTATTTTTAAATAAGACTGGTGTTTAAAGACACATTTCGTATTAAGATGTGGTAATTAACAAATAAAAGAAAAGATTGATAATGATATAACTAAACAGGTCCAACAAATCATCAATACAATTGTTCCATCGCTCAACAGAAAACGGAGTGTGAATTAGATCAACAATTACAATCTAAATATTGTAAGTACACGTAGGTGGTACCTGGCTCGCAAATGGCGAGGCGATGCAAGCCAATTGGTTCCAGAATGACCAAGGTCGAGCTGATAAATAGAATCCAGTTCAATGAATGAAACGCACGATCGTAGCGCGTTCGGAGTTGACAATCGATTTAATGAAACGTGCCAATAAGAGAATTGTAATAAGCGACATTTGTGTTGGTCTAGTCCGAGATGATTTCGTAGAATATCGTTTTATACTGTTTGAAATTAGTGTATTTATCTGTTATCTTATCTTAAAATCGGTTATAAATTAATATTGGATAACGTTGCGCAGACATGTCCCAATACACAAGACTATAATTATAAGATGCTTCTAAAAAATGCATTTTATATGATGTTCGAATTTAAGATTTTTGTCGTGTAAAACAATATAAACACTTGTAACGTTAGGGCATCCTTTTAATCGTCATTCTATACTTTTCTAGGAGCTCTATTAATCTAGTAGCTATCAGTTACAAAATCACGAAAATATAGGTACTGTTATTTGAATCCGGTCTTTTGTAAGGTGGAGGGCCACTTCCTCTCTGCGGCGGCGACGACGGATCTTTCGAGAGGTTAATCCGCTGTGCCCTAACGACCTTCTTTGTTCCTCCCTTTGTCTTAAGTAAACTTTTGATATATTTAGGATTTTTAGTAGTAATAATTTTAGATTATTGTATATTAATATCATAAATGCTGCCTTTTTACTGTACTTTTATTAGTTGTGTGTGAAAACAACATGGTTTTCAGCAATATATTACAGTCGCCTGCACCCTGCATCTTAGACTGTCCAAATTTATCATACTACTCAACTTAAGTCAACCTCTTATAGGTTGACTTATACTAAAGCTACAGTATAAAGTGTTTCTTTATTCTATTAATTTTCAAAAGTCTATTGAAGAAAAACAGTGGTAGGTAATCATATTATGTGCTAACATCTGTATTTAAACATAATAAGGTTACCAGTGTAATAAAGAGAAAAATCTGATGAAGTACTTGTGCAATTGTCCCTATTGCAAGACAATTAATTGCGACAATGTACACGTACTGATTCAATGTGAGAGTTCAGATTCTAAGTGGGTAAGTAAGCATAAACAAAGGTACGAAAGAATTAGACAAAAAATGTTACCTGAGAGATACAAAGCTAACAGCAGATTTCTACATTGTATTCTATGGCAATGCATTTAGAATTGATGTTGGAGTGAGTGTTAATCAAAAACGAGCGTCCATAGATCAAGAATACCCGATACCATTTGGGGTTAGCAAAGATGCCATCATTGCGGAACATTCAGTGACCGAACTGCATTCTTGTTTGCACGGTGAATCATCTTTGGAACCGCCTCTTGGCACACAACGGACAATAATAATACAATTATGACCTACAATATACAGGTGAAATAATTTGTGGGCATGTCATCTGAATAACGGTATTCAGTCGAACGGATACCCGATACGTGATCCGATAGCTATAATTGATCAATGTTGAATCTAATTAGATAAAAATTTAGGCATGGCCTATTGAATATTTATGTTAAAGACGTATACGAGGCTAAAGATGATGAATTAGTAAAAGTAGCAGTAGGTGGCGGTTAATATGAATACGTTAAGCATCCGTTAGCTTTATTATGTGATGTACAAAAGTACGTGGGACGTAGATATTACAGTATAAAAAGCTTTATCGCGAGCTTTGCATTGGAAGTAATAAAAGATTTATATGTAGTTGGATTTACTGATCTTGATCATCAAAAATATAATTTACATTTCTATCGAGTTCCTGTCTTTTTGGATAAGACATTTGAGTTTTTGTTATCTCAAATGTAGAGATTAATGTTATTATGAAATTAACATGCATCAAGGAAGTTGATCTGTCATCAAATTCAAAAACTAAGTACCGAAAAAATCTATGATGATTATTGGTTAACTATTACAAATATGGAGCTTTATAAATTATATAAATTATTAGTTTTAAATTATAAACTAAAAGAGTAATAAAATTTCGGCAAGATTATTCAATATCTTTAAAATAAGGAAAAAAATAGGGTTTGTCTTAATAAGTAGTCAAGCGTATATAATTCATCGGTCTTTCTATGTTCCTAAACATTCTTCTTCGATGTATAAAACCGTTTAAGTCTTAAAAATAATGTTCGCATTTTATTATTACTACCTAGGTAGGTATAAATAAGAAAATACTATGTGAAATGACACGCCAAGTACTATCTTTCATTAATGCAAAATCTGATCATAATCTAAAAATGTTTTTTAAATGTGACCAGGTGCGTTGATTCAGAAAATGTGTTACAAATGGTTAATAAACAATATGTCGGCTTGCACATCAACCGTTTCTTCAGCGTCTAAGTTCCAGTTATAAAATAAGAGATAATGTTGTGTGACAGAAATAAATGATGGCCTCGCACGTGGAATCGTCCTTGAGACAAAACACGTCGTGACCCAGAATGTGAAAATATAGAGAATCACCTTGCGAACGGTTGCCACGGCCAACGGAATCTAAAATAAGTATTTACTACACAGGTGTATAGGAGTATTATTTAGAATGAGAGCATCTACATAGCATTGTGGAAGTGCTGTCAACGAGTTGTAAACTGCGAAGAATGGGAGGTTGTTAAAGCTCAAGGCGAATTAGTGAGGTGACACACATTGCGACAAATGCAGACCAGCCAGAACATGTGTCTATGTAATATAGTAAACAGAATTAGCTGTTATTGAAAAACATCGAGTCGTCAATGTCAACAAAAGGATTGCGTATCTTGATATAATTAATGGTGAAGATGCCCATGGGAGTAGGACAATCGGTAAGGATAATAGGCGTTAAGTTCGTAACAATAACAAAGCAATACAATTAATTTTAGAACGCAATAGTGCATAAATCAACTGTCTTGATGTCTAGGTATTGATTGCAAATAAGTTATTTTACTCAAATTGTAGGTGAACAGTTATGAAATCATCTTTCATAACGGTCCTATAGGCAATTATTAAGATAAGCAGTTCCTTAACAGTTCCATGATGGACAAGAAAACGCACATAGCTGCTTCTTCAATCATCTTGTATTTCGCGTCGTCAGAGAGCTAATAACTTTTCATACGAGCTCTAAGGTTCTATTACTACCGACCTCTATTTGTCTCTGGCAAATTATGGGCCGTCAGGAGTTATGATTTATGCAATATTTGTAATAGAGTTTGCCGAGTGCCAAGCCAACACTTGTGGAGATTGGCTACAGGTAAACTTTTGTTGGCATGAGCCAGTAATATTTTGCAGAATAATAATTCATTTAGATTTTACTGCACTGTAGAGGCCGTTCTATAGCTTATTGCTTTAAAATCAAAATCAAGAAGGACAAATTCTGCACAAAATAAATATCATGACCGGATTATGAGACAGGATTATGTTTTGCATAAGATGATTACAAGAATATTCTAAGGTATTTGTTTCTTTTATATTTACGACTGAATCTTCTACCCAATAACTTCTACTGCAACTATAATCTACATTATCTGCCATAAGATTTGGTTTGATACATTCTATAGAACCTCAGACCAAATTTTCTCAATACATTTTGTAATTAATCACCGGTGCAGTATGCTTTGATACCGATAATAATGCTCAAGGATTTGGCATTAGATTTTTACGTCCAATTTTGTAATTAATATCAAATAAATTTAGATTAAATATCGATTGGAGAAATTTGACAGTTTACTATAGTCTGATCTGCTGTTGACTGTATTTGCTCTTCAATATTACCACATTTTTTTTATTTCTATTAGGAGAATATTTGAATTGCAAGAAACCATTTCATCTTTATGCTTTGTTGAATTCTAATTTGTCTCTTATTAAACTACCCGCATTTCAAACTTTTAATAGTGTCTGCCTACATTTTATTAAGACTTTCAAACGGAGTGGGACTAGGAAACACAATTTATAAATCTTATTTCTGTTTCTGTGCAACGTCAGTCGTTTAATCGAATGACTAATTGTAGTAAAAATCACGTTTCTGTGATGTTTACTTTCAACAGTCACTATGTCAACAATATTGATTATTCTATTAGTAAAAGAAGATTTATATTAACCACATATTAATCAATATAAATGCTCGTTGAATAATTTACAAGAGAAACTATTAATATGCATAAATTAAAACCGATTTAAGGAATATAAAAAAGAGGTCCAGTCAAGTATAACTAGTTTTATTGGTTACGAGAGAAGTGGAACATACAAAAGTGAAATTATAATTTTTACAGTATTTTCTTAAATAAATGAACTGTAGTTTTACTTTATGACGAAATAATGTAGTTCAACTTATCGTGAAATAGAACTACATGCGATTTAAGACTTTGGTAGACAATATCGATTGATGTGTCACATTCTATTGTTTCGACTATGTTTTTAAATTAGGAGCGGGCATTCATCGAAGTACTAATATATTTTTTCGACATCAATGACGACGACGACAATATCGCTGTATTGTTGTTAGATACATATGTCTATGTGACCCCATGTAGGTACACATAGACATTGCTTCTAAAGCGATAGGTCCACTAGCTGGGAGGACCCGGGATGTATGATCGAAAATGGCCGCGAGTTCGGATTTAGACCCTTCTTCAAATAATTATTTAAAATATATGATTGCATTTGACAATGTTATTATAACGTTATTATGTCTAGTATATGTATTTTATTATTATATGTAACGTGTGACTTGCAATAAACATATTGAATTGAATTGAATTGAATTATAGTGAGTATATTTTAAAAGTATACTTTCAAAAACAATGTAAAAATTCTCATTAAAATTTACCGATGTATATATTTTTTTGGTAGCCCTGTTTAATATGTTATCTCAATTTATTGCTTATTTAGGCTCTAAATAGCGGTTTATAATAGTATATTTTCTATTGGAAAAACATTTTTTGCAAAGTATGTATTTCAATTTCCATTATAATGTTTTTATTTCATCTGAAAGACAGCTCCGAACTGCAATTTCGTAAAACTGCGCCATAAGATTCTTCTCGCTTTACAAAACTGTAAGTCTCAAATAAAATATCTCTCTATAGCGGTTTTAATCAAGAGTTAACCTTCCTATAATATTTCTTTGCAAAGTCTGTTCACATCGCTTCAAAATTAGATCTGAAAAATCCACAAAATGACATAAATCGAGTGCACGCCCTTCATCATATAAGCCGAGAGACGTTCACTGTTGGACATAAGCCTCCCCCAAAGATCTCCAACCCGAACGGTCCTGCGCTGCCCGCATCCAGTGGCTTCCTGCGACCTTTACCAGATCGTCGGTCTACCAACGCTGCGTCTCCCGGTACGCGGCCGCCATTCAAGAACCTTTCCGCCCCAACGGCCATCAGTTCTCCTAGCAATGTGCCCTGCCCATTGCCACTTAAGGTTCGCAATTCTTTGGGTTATGTCGGCGACCTTGGTCCTCCTGCGGATCTCATCATTTCTGATATGATCATGAAGAGAAACTCCCTCTCCATTGCCCTTTGAGTGACTTTGAGCCTTATTATGAGGCCCATTGTAAGCCACGTTTCGGTTCCGTAGGTCATCACTATTAAAGACTTTCGTCTTGAGACACTTCGGTAGATGGGCCGAGAATATGCTACGCCCTTAATTCATTATAATGTTACACGGTGAATTTTAAGTGGCCGAAGCTTTGATAATAGGTAGGTCAATACAAACAACTCTTGCCATGGAACTAAAATCAAAATCGCGAAAAAAACTAGCTGTTTCATAAAAAAAAGTGTTTATAATATTTTAATTTGTTTTATGCCACGTGGTTGTTAAACAAGCTTACGGGCCCCCTGAGGGTAAACCATGGGGTAAACAGTCTATTCTATTCTTAATTAATGGCGTCGCGTCGCATTAAACGTACGCATTTTGCCAATGTCAAGTGAAAATGAAACTAAAGTAACAAAAATTGTACGGTTGATTTGGGTTAAAAATGGAGTCGCTCAACACGCGCTCGTACAACAAGAACTCGGGAGAAACTCGTAAATAGCAGTTAGCAACACTAACAACATTGAGGTGTCACTTGGATGCCGTTAAAATTAACCCTACCCTACTCTGCTCTTAACCCTACTCGCCGACAGAAACTTGTCTGCTATGAGGTGGAGGTATGTACTGCTACAGCACGCGCACTGCAATTTCCAGCGGCTAACCTACTCTGTTCTGCCACTCTCATTCATGTTTATGTAAATAAGCATACGAACATCAGCAAATCTTCTCGTATTTTAAGTTTACTCTCGTATTTTAACTTTACATCTCGTTTAAAATAAGCATTTTCATAATTTATACAATGGCATTTCATACATAATGTATTTGTGACAATTTTGTATTCAAAAGATTTTGGAATTGCTTGACTTTTAAAGCGACGTTCATGAGGTGAACTTAACATTCGGAATGTGTCCATAAAAAGCTAGGAGCATTCATTTATCATTTAAATCACAATGCTGCCATACATTTTAGAGTGGGTGGTCACATGTTAGGTCCATACTATAAAAGAGTAGCTTGAATAGAAAGAATTTTCTTCTTCCAAATTAATGTTTAAAATAAAGTCACATCTCTAAGACGATTCCACATAATATAATATCTACAAAGATAAACTAGTATTTAGAATGTATTGTTGTATTGAGAGTAATAAACTGATTAACGAACAAGTACGACTCTTCTATGCTGCAATAACCAATTCTACTTTTACTTTTAACAACAGGTGGTGATAAAGGTCCACGGATACCTTAATTTATTTTAACTAGACTGTAGCTAATCCACAAAATGAACACTAATTAGTGAACTACTTAAGAGCGAAATTCCATTGTCCTTCTGAAGGTACTATGTTGTAGCCTAACTGTGAAATATGACGGTCACACCAGAGGCCAAAAATGAGGAATTGTAAAATATTCACATTCGCATTTTTTTTCAGTTAGCAGTAGACGAAGGAGACAATAACAAAATTCCTAAACTCATTTGAAGTAAAATCTTTTGGAGAAATGTTTCAGTTTTTATAGGCACTTTGAAAACTTAGGCGATGCATCATTTACGAAATATCCAGAGTTTTCTACTATTGGATTTAGTTTTGTTTTTAATCATCAACTTATGCTTGTTACCAGTAAACAGCTTTATAAGAGGAAGTAGGAACTAATAAAGTTCTTTTTGACTGTATATGAGCATAATATTTTCTATTATATTCTCTAAAGGTTGATCGACATTAATGTCTATATAGTCCATTACAAGGTCTCACATTAAAAGGTATCTAATGCAGCAGTACAGCCTATAACTGCTTGCTTGGGAAAATTCCTTGCCTTTGTGAAGTGAATTGTAAACCGCTCTCAATCAACTGTAATTATAATTTATTAAGACAATTAAAAATGACGTATATATACAAGTAGCATCTTTAAAATCAACGGCCATGGATTTCTACTTCATTTGTTACTTTTATGGTAGAATAATTTAGTTGGAATTTGACATCTATTACACGCCGCACAACTATTACTTTGTTTGGAAGAAAAACGGTAGTATTTTGTTTCTGAAAAGGTATACAGAGATTGGTATGACTTATTGACAGATCTTGTTTATACATCTAGTGTCCGACCGAAACAGGATTTTCGACCGAAACCGAACCTTATTATACATGTTAAAAATGTACCGTTTACAGGAATTTGGCTTATTTTTTACACAAATGCGGACAGTTAACACGTGTTAAGTAAATGAAAGAAAAAACAATAATTAAAGTATGATAAAAAAAATTTAAAAAACAATTAACAAAACATGTTAAGTGACAAAACTTATTACTTAAATAAAAAGGAACTCTATGTGTTGAACAGTTTGACTGTTGGACTGTTTATCGCCTGTGAAAAACATGGAATTTATTGTTACTAATTACTACTGTTATTAAATTACTAAGTTTTATGATTTATTATGGTCCTAAAAGTGCGCTCAAGACAGGTGTTGATGATATAAATATAACTTCCTTCCTTAATATATTCCGTAATTATCCTCCATATACTTTACTATATCTTTTAATTAAAATTGTAGCAGTGGGAAGCCGAGGCAGTAAACAGTTGATTTTTTTTAAACATGTCTAATAAGGTTCGGTTTCGGCCGAAACTGAGACAGATACCGAAGATTCGTTTTCGGTTTCGGCCGAAACTGAGACAGATACCGAAGATTCGTTTTCGGTGTCAGCCGAACCTGAGACAGATACCGAAGATTCGTTTTCGGTTTCGGTCGAAAATCCTGTTTCGGTCGGACACTAATGCACAAGGGAGTCTAACTAGACACCAACTCTGCGAGAAGAAACTTTCTATTTTGAAAATAATTTCTTCTTTCTCCTACCCTGCTCCCACTTTATTTGGGGTCGGTGCAGTAAGCCTTGCTATCGACATACACGCTTGCATTAGATTTTTACGGCCAGCCGACGGCTCTTGAAAAACTTGATTTAGAAAATTTAATAAAATATTCGAAGCGTCGCGTCGGTGGCGTATTGCGTAAGAGCGTTTTCTCCCACTCGGGAGGCACTGGTTCGATCCCCGCCACGTACCAATGTGTTTACAAATTTTGAATTTCACATGTACGTTTAATCGACGCTTTTACGGTGAAGGAAAACATCGTGAGGAAACCTGCGCACACCTATGAAGAAATTCATAGGTTGTGTGTGAAGTCGACCAACCCGCACTTGGCCAGCGTGCTTGACTAAGGCCTAATCGCCCCTAATGTGGGGTAGGCTCGAGCCCCTCGGTGGGGACATTATATGAGCTGTTGATGATGAATAAAATATTAATTTAATATTTCTTAGGTAAAAATTTGGCCATTTCCTAGTTGGTAAACCTCAAACTATACCTACAAAAAAGTTGCGTTTGGTAAACATCATAAACAGTACTTAACATAATATTGTTTTTTGCAAAGACTGCGTCTTTTTTTAGATCGATTATTTGGTAGTGCTATAGTGATGGAAAAGCGGGGTGGTGGTTTATCTTCTCCGTCTCCGGATTTGTAACTTTTAATAAAGAAACAATTAAGTATGTAATTGAAAATTTGCACAAAACTTGCACTTGCAAAATGAAACCGACATCGAAACAACGTCAAAGTGACAAGTTACATATGCAATCATTGAAAAAAATTCAACCTATTCAGTTTTTTTTTCAAGTTTATCTAAGAAATTCAACGTTGCCGTTTTGTTCATCTGGCTTTTCGATGGAATAGTTATGAATTTGCGTGACGTTACACCGACTTTTTAATATTTATACTGGCGTTATTCTTAACTTATACCGATAACTATTCCTAGTATAGGTAAGCATAGAATATAATAACCTCATCATAATGAGTTTTTATAAGTTAGCTGCTTTTTTTTTGTGAATAACTCTGCTAATTCTAACCAGTAATTTAAGATTATCTAACGAATGTATACCATTCGGTAGTTAGCCCTTAAATTACTATGTTTTATTATCATTATAGTTACTTTACGATCAATTCACAATTTTTATTCCGAAATCGGAATCCAACAGAAACAAATACAAAAACTGATGAAGACATTGGACTCTCTTCAGTCAACAATAGAATGAACTCTAATGATTGACAAAAGATGGTAACGGGCTTATCGTAATGTCTACAAAAAGAAATGACAAGACAATCGGTGATTACTGTGATTGATGATCGGGGCTTCTGGTTAAGCAGTGGTGATGATGCTCACGTTGGTAACGGCTCTTAAATTGACCGAGTAAAATTATTTGCATTATCATATATAACTGTCATTGTAATAATCGGCAGCTGATTAAATCGCAGGCATTGTATTTTTAACCGACTTCAAACAAAAAAAGGAGGAGGTTCTCTATTCGACTGTATGTTTTTTTTTTTTTTTTGTATGTTTGTTCCGCGATTACTCCGCCAATAATGAATTGATTTTGATGATTCTTTTTTCGTTAAGAAGGTCATACTTCAAAGGTGGTCCCGTATAAATTATACCGAAATTGGTTCAGTACTTTTTTGTTGAAATGATAATTTCATTGGGGATGAAACAATAACATCGTCCACGAACACAAAAATAATGACAATATTTTTTTTGAACTTGCTATTACCTAATATGCAATAGTGAAATTTTGATTAGTAGGTCCAATAGTCAACACATAAACTATGACAAATTATTTTATGAACTTAAGTTAAATAACTAGTTTCTCTTCAAGTTTCATAGTTCATTAACTTACCATTAAAACTATACCATTCATTGTAGGCATTTGTAATGAGCTATAGGTCTGAGACGCGATATTATTTGTTAACCGACTTAAAAAAAAGAGGAAGTTCTCTATCCGACTGTTTTTTTGTGTTTGTTACCTGATACTCCGTCAATTATGAGTATTACGACTCGATTTTAGTGATTCTTTATTTAGCTACGTCAAAATCAGAGATGGCCCGTATAAATTGTATCGATATAAATTCGACCCTTTATGAACAGAACATTAATAACAAAAAAAATTTGTTTACGTTTCCGTAAAGTTTTAATGAGCGCCTATCCATTTATCCAGTGGGCCTATCCATTTTCAATAAAATATACTTAACTAGCGACCCGCCCCGGCTTCGCACGGGTGCAATGCTTATGTGAATATGCATGTATTATACATATAAACCTTCCTTAAGAATCACTCTATCTATTAAAAAAAAACGCATCAAAATCCGTTGCGTAGTTTTAAAGATCTAAGCATACATAGGGACAGACAGACGGCGGATAGCGACTTTGTTTTATACTATGTAGTGATTTCCACTAAAAATAATAAAATAAAATATTTTTAGCAAAAAAATAGGAAAACCGACTTCAATGCGTACAAATTTAAACTAAAAAGTAAGAAATAAATAATATTTTTATGAAGTAGTTGAAAAGAGCGTCATAGAAAACCAAGGAAAGTATTGATACACATTTATAATTCTTTATTTATAATTCATACTCCGATATATTTGGAGTCGGTGCCAGCCTAAGCAAAATAAACTTACCTAATAGATACGAACTTGATTAATCCATTAACTATACATAATAATGAATGCATAATAAAGATGAGAAATAATCCGCCGCTCCGTGAAGTTCGAAAATTGCAAACACTATCCTCCTTGGCTAGCTGGCACCGGCTCCAAATATATCGGAGTATGAATTATAAATAAAGAATTATAAATGTGTATCAATACTATCCTTGGTTTTCTATGACGCTCTTTTCAACTACTTCATAAAAATATTATTTATTTCTTACTTTTTAGTTTAAATTTGTACGCATTGAAGTCGGTTTTCCTATTTTTTTGCTAAAAATATTTTATTAAAAATATTAATAGTCAACATTAAGTTGATATACTTGTGATATTAGTTGCAGTAACAAAATTGCAATGTAATAAAATATCTTTAGATTGTGTTTAGTACAAAATCTGAGAGGAATCTGTGTAAATTGTAGATGTCGCGAGGGCCAATAACATGAATATCAAATTCACGGTACTGTCCAGTTGAGACGTGTTAAAGATCAATTGACTCTAATAATTGAAAAGTACGAATAAAGTGATTTTATGATAAAAATATAATATAATCACCGCTAACGCAGCTTATTAAGTGTAATTTACGTTAATCATGTATTTATTACCATCAACAACGGTAATAAATAAAAAGAAAAATCCCAAATTTAAATGTCTACGAATTACTTTGCGCGTTGGTTACTTTATATCAATCCTTTTTGGTTTAAATTATGTTTCCTTTTGGTTTTTTGGTACAAGTTTTGTGTCGGATACTTTCGTCATTGTATTTACGTTTATGAAAAACCTGAAAAACATTCGCTTTAGTCAAGTTTTTGTTTAAAATATTGTCATTAATTCATCTCCGTATACTGGAACATTATTTGACAGTAAGACTATAGTCGTTGGAATGTTTCTAGCATTTATATAGCAGGTAATTAATTACTCTGAGAACTTTTAAGGATGTATGTGTCGACATCGTACATGCCACATAAAACTTTCATTGCGAATCAAGAGTCGCCAGACGTAAAACTACGAATACAAAACGTAGTTCTAATCGCGCGGTTGTGACACACCTGCGAAGGTGTTGATATTGGGAGCGGTGCCAGGCTGGCCAGGTCGCCCACTATCAACTCAATAAACAATACGTGGCCGTTACACGACACACATTTGAATGATCTCAGTAAACATCGATTACAACTAAATAGCGACGAGACTAAAATTGAGTCATCAAAATTAAGTTTAACGACCTGCTAATAAATAAACGTGTAGGTAAACACCTGTATACGTCTGATAAATTGTTTTATGTGTGCACATACTCATGACTTTTATGTGTTATCTTTTTTATCATTGCTAAGAGCAATGTCAAAATGAACAGCGAAAAGCCCACTACGAAATATGTGCACAAGAATATCGTAAAAATGAGTAAGCAATTTGTGGAATTTAAGCTTTCGGATGCAGTGATTGGACTTACATTTAGCAAAATGCGTCAGAACTTAATCATACTTTCCCTCCTCGAATACCTGCAAAGAGGAAAATAAGAATGAATAAAATCTGTACCTAAACTTTTCCGGACAGATGACTACAAGCTAAAAATGAAAGTATATAAGTGTGCTGACGACAAAGCTTAAAATAAAGATATCGCTAACAGAACAGATGGCGTACAGAAATATGCACATAGCGATATAAATTTGACTAGAGAAACAGTTTTATGTGGGTGTTTAAAACCGGAGACAGGAACATTTTTTTTAAATGCAAAGTATCCGACGAATGAAAGGCAAGATATCTGCCAATCATAAAATAAAAAATATGTTTAAGCTATATAATAGTTTTTTGTTTCGTTCCTATTGAGTTTCTATGTAGGTAACAAAAGTAGTTTTGTAACTGATGAAATCCTGTATCTAATCACGTGAACCATTTTAAAAATAGCACTGCCCGTAATAAACCTACTTACACACTCGGGATGTATTCGCTATAAATAAATTTTGGGATTACGTCTTTCGCAAGCTTACAGAAATGGAATGTCTGAATACTTCCTTATGTAAATAATGATGTAACATCGATGGCCTGTAATCTTAAATCATCGGTATGTTTGGGACCATTGACTCAGAGTAATGTGAAGACAATACAACATGTATTTGGTACTGAACGTGAGTTACGAGCGTAACTTTCAATAAAGACGGTGAAGATATTCAAAGTTTATATTGCGATTTAAAAATACCATGTTACGTAATCATAAATGAAGCATTCTAATCATAGGATAGCGATTGTTTGTATTATTTATAATGTAATTGGAATAGCATAGTAGGTAATCGACAAATTTTAGTTTTTTACTGTTTGCTACTCGTTTTATTTAGACTTGTTGATGGACAGTTGACATCGCGCAGTTGAGATGTCCAGAATTTCGTTTTAAACTAAGAACACTTTTAAATGTTAAATACTCATTTTCTTTTTTGCACACATCTCTGTTAAATCTGAGATACATATAAAAATAGAATTTCGATATTTCACTTGAAATAGCATCATGGCGTTATTCTTAATATCGTAGATACACTATAGTTTTATGAATAATTAAAACGACTGCCCAGCTGTTTTCTGCATAATTAATTATTCGTGAATCATGACTAGTATATTCCTGTGGCAATGAATGCCAGCGACATCGAAATAAACTTACGCTTATCTCATTTTAACAAAAGACCCTAATAAATATTAAGATAATGATAAGCACTTTTAACAAAATATTCTTGGCATGGTGTTTATACATTTTCATGTGTAAAATTTACTAAAAATGTACAAAAACGTGGTCCTTATTAGCACCATTACATTGTTGACTGGTCGTATAGGCCAATAGCACGTTCCGCTTCGAGTGCAACAATGGCTATGCACCGCAGACGCTTTCAGTTTATAGACCACTCCTGGTTGAAGGCATTTTTTTAAAAAGTGAATAGCATAATTACTTTATAAATAAGTACTTAATAGAAAGAAAAGTTTTTAAAGTAAGGCAAAAATGACAAAAAGTTTTTCCATAAAATTTAGCCAATTTCTTAGCACCAAAATTAAACTAAATTAGCGCCATGGTCAGATTTAAGTGTTCGAGAAAATAATTACATTAACAAATACCCGTTTCAGATGTCAGAATAACAATCTTTATCTAATATATAACTAACATTATTTACCAAGTAGCTAACGACTTCTTGAAATCACCAGATCTTAATTGTTTTCTGTGCATTATTATTTCTTATCTGACAATAAAAATCAACTCTTTATACAAATCTACATTAAAGTTAACTTAGTAAAATTACAAGCTCCGTAAATATTAAACATACTTAAATTAAGTTCATGACATGATGTAAGTGAACAATCATTAAGGTTATAGAGGTTTCCGAGATCATGCTTCCGAATTGATTCTTTGGGAGTTTATTGAAGTTGTTTGCTTTATAATTTGTATGTTCAGATAAAATAAAATTCTCAGTACCGATAATAATCATAACTGCGTGTCGGCATTACACACTAATATGGTAGAGTACGCGCAAACCTCTAGCATAAACCGTATTTTCCGCATCTTTACATATATTTTCTAAGAACTATCCTTTGAAGTCTAAATACAACTGAATGATACCTTTTATTCATTATTGTCCGTTTGACACGTCTGCATCTTTTAATGTTACTTAATCTTTTACTACTCGTAGGAAAGTCTTCTTTTCATTCTAATATTTTAATCAATTAACGGCAGCAAAGTAGTACTTCTTATTTGATGGTAACATTGAAAGTACTATATTTGGATGATTGTAAGGTCATCGCCAGCAATATCCCAACCAACACAGGATAACAATTTGGAGTTGTCTATATCGTACTTGCTTTACAAGTCATTGTTTCGTCCCGAAACGGTTTTTGAAGACGTAGCAAGGACATTTTAAATTAAAAAAATATCTGTTTTTATTTGAGTGACTGCTTATTAGTATCAGATTGGCCCTATACGCTTGTTGTCAACCACCTAGCTAGTTTAAGACACCAGGAACTTTTTGATTTCGCAACACTATGTCTCATTCATATTCTACGGGTCCTGTCCTAATCCCTACTGCGTAGTATAATATGTCAAAAATCAAAAATCAAAAAAATCAAAAACATCTTTAATAACTACACGGAGTGTTTAGAATGTGTGGACCTCTTCTTTTAAGTTTGAAAAAACCTGTATTAGAAAAGGCCCCTCTCTTTTCTGTTAAACAATATGGCTGTAGTTGCATAATTTAACTTACTTAATAACAAAAGTACATGCTTAATAACAATTAAATCTTTAAAAAAGTTCATATGAAATGAATTGATATATTTATTAAACCTGTGCAAGAGAAAAATAAAAACTAAACTTGTGTTAGTGAAATAAAAATAACTGAACTTGTAAATGTGTAGGTATATTAAAATGAGTTTGTGTAAATATTTTTTTGTAATCTGTCTGTAGTTTATATAAAATTATTTATTGATTATCAAAATATGTGTGTATATTGTATATCGATTTTAGATGTATACTTTAGTGGTTAGATAAAAGTTTCTCTATGGTTTCGTAACTTTGCAATTTTAACCATGTTGTTACTTTCTTTTTACATGCAAAGTAAGTTAGTGAGAAAATATTTAAAATTCTATTTATTTTATTATATATTGATGCAGATTGAGCGGAAAATTGTTTTTGAGCAAATGCTGTCTTAGTAGCTTTAACGCGAACTACCGAGTTATATGTGTTGTTATCGCATTCAGCTTCTTATATGGTTGAAACTATTTTGTTTATTGTAAATTCAGCTTAATGCTTTGTTTGGTCTGTCGTTTGAGCCAGTAATTCATTAATATAAACAACGCTTAGGTCTACCTTCATTTGTTTATAAATTCTAGCATGCACGTGGTAATTTTAATCGGCTGTTTGTTGTTTAAGAATTAGACTTATATTTTTAGGAATTTTCATTGATAAGTGCCTGTACAGTTATAAATAAGCTTCCGTGTTGTGTTTTAATGACACAGCTTTTGTACCATATTAATCTAAATTTTGAGAGGGAAACGTGTTTTTACTTTTTACTTCATTTATAGTTGCGTCAGACACGTAATTTACTTTAATAGTTAATTATTGATCAATTCTTTCCAGTAGTGGTGTGTTGTAAATTGACACTCGAGCATTTGTTTTTGTAATAACTAATTTTATCGGATTTCATTTTGCTGCGTAGCATTTTATTATTATTATCTCTTTTACCGTTTCAGTTGTTACGTTTTAGGTATCGTTAACCCATTGTTCAGGTCATTAGGCCATAGGATCAAACACTATATTTAAAAATAATAAAAGTACTCAGATAAGCCCATTTAAATAAATATATTTTTGATTTTTGACAAAGGATATAAACGATAAAGATTTTCTTTATCTTTTTATTCAAACATGCCTTTGGAGAATCCTTTGATGCTCACTTAGTTTATTTACCAGTTTTTTGTTACTTAGGTATCCATTGTTACCTATACGTTCTGACGCATATCATCGTCATAATAAGCTCTCATTGTTTAGTATGAAGCTGACTGTCTTTTGTTTCGCTCGTTCAAAATATGGTATTGTTTACAAATGGCGGTTAAGCCAACCAAATTAAGGCACACCGTTCTACCGCTTTCGTTCTTTGTTACATTAAACTAAGTACAATTTGTAATGTGACAATGAGGTGAATGTAGAATTGGTGTTAAAGCTTTGTTGGCTTCGGTTGTTGGATGATTGTAAAGCGAACCTTAACGCTCACCCTTAATGTTGATATTAGTACTTGGAAATAACAATTCATTAAAAAGTTATTAAGTTACTTAAAGATAAGAAGATGATTTTGGAAACAATACGAGCGCTATATTTAACGCATATAAAACAGAGAAGGTCGCAATTAAACACTTACCTACAACTTAATCTTTATAAAGATCTTATAAGTTATAATTTTGGTATTAAATCGAGTTGAAATTTGGAGGGTATGTGAAATTCCATAGTTAAGTTTAAATATAAAAACAGGTACTTAATTATTTTTAAAATGCTGTGATATCAATATAAGTTATTAGCCATAATAATAACCATACGAAGGGTAGGTAATATAAGAGTACAAATATTTTGTCTATGAACTGAGACCTGATTTGATTGACAAAGTAAATATAAATTTAAAACTAGAATAAAAAAAATCAGCAGGCTTTCAAGAATACGCAACACAGTTGGTCGCCAATTACATGCTTAAATTTAACACCTACTTATACGTAATTGCATTTAGGTGTTTCGTTTCAATTTCACGAGAGTCTAGCCGGATCGATCGTCTTACACAGCGACAGAGTCATCTTGATGTGTATTTACAATGCTTTAAGTAGGTTGATTTTTAAAGATTGGATGAGTATAAAAGATCTAAATATTTAGTTTTTATTGAAAAAAAGGGAAAAACTGATTTTACGAAGTTTTGAATTTGAACGTTTAAGTTAAAACAACATGAAAGCCTACTTTTTAATACTAATTGTTGGTACTCATATTATCAATTTACACTTCAATGATTAGTAAGTAATTAATTATTATTAACAGCCTATAGCAATTTTTGATAGAGAATATTCTACATAAGTTTGTTTCGTAGCACCAAGTTAATCCAACTGTTGAACTTATCATTGTTTTTAATTTACAAAATGGCAGACAGATTTTAACTTGCAGATCATTTTAATTCGAATATAAAAATATATATTTTGATTTTTGAAATGAATTAAAAACTGATTACATGCTTGATAGCCGTATTTGACATAGAATTAAATTTTGAAAAGGATTAAATACTTAATTAAGCAATTTAATTGTAATAAAAATTAAATTCTCATTTGCAGACACCAGACAAGATATTAACAGCTGAATGCCCCACTATATTAATTTTACATCGGCTGGCAATTATTTTGTTTAATTTTTCTTAGTAGGCTATGAAGAAGATCATTGATTGTAGTATGCATATAATTGGTTTTTGGACAGAATGGTTGGGCTGTTCAGCTACCGCCACTTGAAATACTTAATTTATAATCATCACCTTAAGCCTAAATAAGTGTCACTGCTTTTCCCAACATGTAACACACACAACTTTAGGGTCTTTAACACTATTACGATGGTCCAATGTGACATATGGAACTGTATAAAAGCAATGGATATCATTGAATTTCCCTTTTGCATAAAAAATAATAAATAGCTACCAAACTCTGTTTTCGTCAAACAACAGTTAATACTTTTGCTTGCGCTATATTATCATAGATTTAGATTATTTTAGATAATACTGATTGTGTACAGCATAATACCGGATAAGATAATGCCTGCATTGCATAGGCGTAATTAAAGACACTTTATCTATTGTTGTTTTTGAATAAATTTGTTTACAGGTCAAATACTTTGTTTACTTTTTGCACTAACTTGTTCTAAATTGTCGAAGTTTGGAACTAAAATATGGTCATGTAGAAATATTCCTTAGATGCATTTTTAAAATTTAAAAATTAATTTCCTGCCATTCTCATTGTTTAAGTTATAAACACAATAGATTAAAGCGGTTACTCGTATTATTTTCGTATGTCATTGTGTAGATAGCAGATTCTATCAAAATGGATAGCAAGTACTTGTATCGTGTGATTTGAAGATTAATAATAAAGCGGAAGAGATGCGGTGATCCAGACATCCTGTGACAAGAGTTTCTACTATGACTAGAGCGCGAGAATCGCTTAGTACACAGTAGTACGTATGGTTGGTATACGTTTAAGAAACAAAACATATCTCATTCTAGATCTTTATAGAAGAACATATAACTTATTTAGGTATTTCACCAAAACAAGATATGTTGTCACTTATAAAAATGAATCCCCTTTAAAATATTAAAAATATTTTTTACGGAGATTTACTCAGACCAATAAAAAGCTTAGATGAAAACGCGGTCTGAGGGAGATTTATTAGGTCCACAAAAACCTAGTATAGCTATTTAATTCCCTTTGGTGAGTATTTGTTCTTCATTGTTGGTTTGATTCGATCCGTGGCCCATTTTTATAATTTGCTTATTTTTTTCAACATCGATCGTTATAAATTAAACAATGATTTGTTAAAAGTTGTTAAATTATATGGTATCTTTTTACATTGAACACCTAAGTTGTACATACTCGTAGTTTGATTTGCTATTACCTAACAGATAAATTTGTGGAACGGAAGCTCCTACACAAGCATCGTTAACACCTTTTGGCATCACGCAGTCTAAAACTGGTGATTACATGGGTTTACTATATTTAACTTCAATATAAATATCTATTGTTTGTCCTGCATTGCCTACCCACACGACTGCAACTCGTAGGTCAGAGTAGCTAGTATAGTACTAGGTACCTGTTACGTATACAATGGAATGATATGTAAATTCCAAAAATATATTTAGAATATTAAATATCAAGGTTTTGAAGGGCTAGGAGTTTAGTTTCAAAGATGGATCATCAAAAATATTAATATTTAGCCAGATTATTGTCGAAAGTTCTTGTTCAATATTTTTGTATATGTGTTCAATATTTTGTATATGTGTATGTGAACCAAATCTACCAACGACACATGTGGGTCCAGCCCAAGAGGCCAATCGATTACGTTTGATTGCGTCGAACGTTTAACGAAAAGAATTTAATGTATGACACTGTATGTAGTAACTAGTCAGTAGTCAAACGTTGTCTAGTCCCTCAGAGGGCCTAGATAAGTAGCAAACGATACACCGTTGCAATCGAACGAATGATTTTTTTTTACTATATCTACTACTCATATATTTGACATGACAGTTGCCACGCCATGGTATTTTCTCAGTATTATGGCAGTTTTATACATCATATCTTTTTTAAACGCTCAACTCAATCGATTGGCCACTTGTCTATATTCTCAGAGCATCTAAATAACTCCGTTTATCAATGTGAAGCCTATTTGGTTCTCATCTCATTAATGTAATGTATTAACTTACAAGAGATACGAGTTAGGCATTATGAAATTTATAATCTTTACCCAGATATTAGTTACCATTTGGCAGATAGCTGTTGGTACGCAATCCGGAAGCGCCCACACGTTACGTGTGACTAATTGGCATATACAATCTGACACTGAAATTCATTGAGCTAACGACGATGATATTCGACATGGAATTTGTTTGATGTAACTTGATGTTCTTTTGATGGTGCCAATTTACGTCTACAGATAAATTGGCATGTAATGAGAAAAATACATGAGTTACAAATAGGAAATAATATGGGAGTTACAAAAATTTTCATCTCATTTTAATGCTTAATTTAACTATTGAAACCGCTGTAGTGTACTACGTCCCTAAGTCTATATTTGTCATGGTTTTTGATAGCCTTTTTGTGTTTATTTGTTTTTCGTCTATTGTTAATTGTCAATATCTTAGGTTCTATTAGCAATTTAACAAAGCCCTTTTTAACTGACGCATCTATTGGTTCCATAGCCTTGATCTCGAGTACTTAGATCGTGCTTATTAATCATTAAATAGGAAATAGCTGGAAGAACTCTAAATGCACATTCTATTAATGCAAGTACGTAAACGGATGTTTACTTTCTATTACGTTTAACTTTTGCTGGTATCTTCTAATCTGATTTTAGTAATATCTACCAATTCCATTTATATTTTGCTCGGATCATTATCATTAAGATCAGCGGCCGCTATATTTTTGCTTCTTGCAGTCTTAGGCTTTATACTATTGACATGACTGACTTTATGGTTCTGACCTTAATTTATGAAGAAAAATAGTGATTGTGATGAATCACAAGACTTCACCTCAAAAAGTCTTTAATTATCGCTGCATAATGCACATTGGCGCTGTCGAAGAACGGAAGCGTCCTACGCGCTGTCAGACAGTTAACACCGTTGTGGAAATCTGACGCCGATTTCTTTGATTACAAAAACATTATTCTATTTGATAGTTCAGTTTACGTCTTCTGAAACGATTTGATTCGGTTTTGTTTCTAAAAATCTGATTAGGTGCCCACAAATTTAAGTTGATGCAAAACATGATAAATAATCTAGCTTTGGACGATTATGAATAGTCGACAGTTAAACATAACCGAAAATCACGTGCATTTTGTATCATATAGGTATTATTTATCATTATCAGTCGTAATAATAAAGCATAAGATTGAAAATCAACTTGTTTTGTTGGCATTTTATAACAGATTCAGTTTTACTGTATCTTTTTCTTTTCTTTATACTATCGACGTTATATTAAATTTTCCAAAATGTTTATTGTCATGCAAACCAGCCAGCTCCACATTTTTCAAAAATCTTTTTTTGGTACACAGCAGTAATTCGGCGTAAAATTTTAAGTGTTTCCTGGAAAAAATGTCCATAGTTATATGCTAGTTTGCAAATTAAAGTATTGTTATGTGACTACAATGTTGGTCAGCAATTTTGCAAGAGCTTAAGTAGGTACTTTAAAAATAGTTTTTTGTCTTTGTCTGATTATAACGAAAAGAAAGGGATGCAATGAAATTGTTTATCAGCTTCGGTAATAATAATGAAAGTAATGACATGACAATGAGCTACAACATATGTAACAGCTGTCCACAATCGGCTGTTCCGAATATAAAGGCATGTAAAGGTGCTGTGAAGTACTTACGTTAAAATTTGCTCGTTCGCATTTTGAATGGTTTTGTGGGTAGTTTTTTTCATTCCAGAAAAGAGTACGTTATTGTACGAGTTTTACGAACACCAGCTTTCGATTTTTTATATGTTATGAGTGCCTTATCAGATAACCGACCAGCGTGCTTCGTGATATTTATAAAGTAAACATGTTCAATATATCTTTGTTCGTATGACTAGACTAGATTTTATAAAATTCTGAAAATATTTGGAAAAGTTTAAAAAAGATGCTGCATATATATCAATTTACATATATGCAGCATTTTTTTAAAACTTTTACCACATTTTAAAAAAAAAATATATAGAATTAGATTCATTTAAAATTTTCATGAAATATTGTATTTATGTAATTGACAGGTATTTCTATCCGGACTTCTGAGATGATTGTGTGTAACATCTGTCTGGTTGCTGGGGTTTGTATGTGAGTTCACCAAAGGTTTTTTAGTTTTGTTACTTTGATGCTTTTAAGGCATTACATGGGCCATAATGCCAGATGTGGCCATTTGTGTAACCAAACGTTAACTAAAACTCTACTCAACCTCTCTGGGATTATGAACATGATTGTCTGTATGTATATTTTAAGATAAGCAATATAGTTTAAAGGTTTATAGTAGTATTGGCATAAATTTAGGATAGATACCTTCCTATCTATATCGCACTGGTTGACTTTTAGTAAATTGTCTGATTAGTTTATAATTTTGATGTCATAGTTACAAATTGATCGATAACTAATCCTCTATTCTATTTTATCCCACACATTAGACGTTTAAACGAATTTTAAACATAGTTTTTCAAATGGGACTAATGTTATTGATAGCTATTATAGTGATTTGTTGTCCGTCTGTTATTGAATAGAAAAATAAATAAGTTAAGGGGATGATACATAAGCTATCATGCGTTAACATTATGACTAGAAATTTAAAAATATATACGTGTCAAACTAGATAAACTACTTACACAAGAACTCAGTATGAAAACATTTCAAAACTTGTAAATTTTAGTGTGTTAAAAAATACAAAATTAGCTATGTAACTACCGAGCCTTGACTACCGAAGGCGTGTAGCTTGGCTCTCGGTCTTTTAACCGTTCCTTTTGGAGAGTGTTCGGAAGTTCTTAATAATTTGATTCCCCCCGCCCCTTTCTACCACCGGGCGACCAGGCGCGGCGAAGGATTTCACCCTTTCTTTGTGGATATACATCCCATTCCCGCACGAAGAGCTTTGCTTCCTCTTTCACAATGCAAACAGCTAAGGAGTGGAACTCGTTGCCGAGGTCTGAAGTTGAAAAATGTTTTTTTGAAGTTGGTGTCACTTGTATTTGGGACCGAGCTCAAAAAACATTTAGATTTTTTAAACAATTTTTTTATTTCTCCGTTTTTAGTTTAGAAAGCGGTTTTTTTTATTATTTAAAAATAATTTTGTGAGTGTGCTATTGCAGGCGCGGAGTGCTCTGCTCACTGGTGGGTCGCCGTCACTTATCGCCGCCTTAATTCTTAGTGAATGCAACACAACTTCGAGATCAAGACCGAAAATAGTATAGTATAATTCGCGATATGTAGGCAATTCTAATTAAACTAGTTCTTTGGCTTGTCTAAATTATATTTAGAATCTACGATTCTGTAATTATAAGTAAGTCAGTGTAAGCATTCGCGTGGGCGCGAGGACTGGCCGAGAATAACTGATGTTGGCAACGAATGAAAACTCTTCGGCCACGGAAAGTCTGATAAACTGTGTAATGTCGAAAGCCTACAAATATTTTTTAATGAAAAATAAAAGTTTTAAGCTTCAATAACAACATTTAAATTAATGAATATGTAAAATGAATTAGTGGAAATATTAACACCATTTTACTTTCTAATTACCTAACAAATTAACCTACTTATTTTCCATTCATTAACATGCTACTTTTGCGGCCGTGTGATGCCGGCAGAGTAGAATAGCACCACCGCATATCCTGCAATGGGTGTCGTACAAGGCGACTATTGGATGAGCAAAGCGGTATTGATCACCTTATACTACTGCCTAAACCTCCTTCGATGACAAGGAGAGGCTTTGTGTCCCAGCAGTGGGTCGAATTAAAAAGGCTGTGTAATGATGATGATGAACATGCCACTTTTGACCATCGTGTATCGGCTAAATCTCCTAATTATAGGTAATAAGCGCAAGTAATAATTATACCCGAACTGCTGAGATGATATTGAGTGAAAATCGCTTCTGGTCGTTGGCTAAAGCCAAATAAGCAACTAAACTTTGCTTAGTTTTCCGAAGGAATGTTAATTTTTGGGTTTGGTGCCACTTTTGTGTAGGTGATAGGGTGGCAATCTGATTATATATATAATTATGTGTAACTAAAATAAATTATCTAAATAACTGAACTTATACATGAGTCGTTAAGGGTCCAGAAGCAATATTAAATTATACATAATTTAAAAAAAGCTTATATTCTCTTGTGTTTATAAAACGTAAGCTGCGTTAATATGCGACAGTGTTGCAACAAGGTTGCTACGCCGCGCGGGCGCACCTGGGCGCAGCCGGGGGCGGGGAGTGTCTACTTATCAGATGCCATAGGGTTACCGCTAGTAGCTAGCTCGGGTTAATGGGATAATAACTGTTGGCCGTTCATGGAATTATCCAAGAGTTACCACTTGAAACATAAACAAAAACCTCTTGTAGGTCAAGGCAAAGATGTAAAGTGTGTAACAAATAAGGAAACAAAGAGAAAAAAATGTAAAAGAATTTGACCCAAGTCGACCAAAATGTCAATTAATACGTGTTGGTAATAAAACTTAAGGTGATATTATAAAAATGATAATAATATAATCAACGTAAACTCAACTTGTGTCATGCAATACTAAGCGGATAAATATGCATAATAATTACATGTTTTTGTAATGTTTATTAGTTATATACAAGTTTTTAATAATATTTAATTTGGGATAAATTGTTGTTAAATATCGGTACAACTGCTAAAGTAATATTGTGGTTTTAGTGTAGATGTCGCAATCTTAATTTTTACTCTATATAGAAACACAGAAGCTGAATGCGCGAACGACGCTAACGTCGATTCGTACTTCTCGTATGTAGGTCAGAATAATAATTGTCATTTAGTAGGAAATATACGCTGTACAATATACACAACTTGGGAACCGGTTAAATATTGGTTACTAATCTTTTTCGGGAAACCTTCATTTGCCTTTACCAGGAATCAAAAAGGAAATTGAATGAATATAATGAGCTTGATTTCGGAGTTTAATTTCATGCTTTATGCCAGACTGAGGTGCCAGATGACTAAATAATATATTTAATCCACCACGTAAGAAATGTAACAACCCTATTTCACTATTTTACGAAATAATAACAGATATAGACAATGAAAGATGAGGGGTACTGGTATGAAATTTGGCATAGGAAGTTAATAAAAACAAATTTGTTCGAAATTTATCAATACACTCGTACTAATACGGTATCATTCAGTAAATCTTGGTCATGTCTGCATTCATTTATTTGCTCGGTTCACATAAAAATTAAACATTTGTAACTTTTATATTGAACAATAAGTTCAATGTTATAACTTGCAATTGCGTATCGTTCTTCATGTTATGATGAATGATATCATAATACGTGAGGTAGCGGCAATGCATTAGGTTGCATTTAAAAGTTATCGTTGCCCATAAATTCCAATACTCACATATTTCTCAGATGACTTATCGGTATAATCAAGCATATGAAAAATGTTTTATAAAGTTTTTTTTTGTTTTTATAAAGATACCTTTTTCTTAGTTGACTGTAATTCAGTTTTGCTTTATTAATCATGGATTTTATAATACTTATATCAAAAGCTCACAGTTTAGTGATAATGACTCTTTTATTTTTACATATTACAATCAGCGGAACACTTTACTTTGGCGAAATCCAGAAGAGCAACGCCGTAGGAGAAAACAATAAAATTTTCTTACGATTCTTTCTTACAACGTAAGGGATATGAGTGATAAAAATTTCAAATATTTTGTAGAGATTTCACTATCATTTTTTTATATTCTTGTTAAATGTTACAGTCAGATGTTTAACATAAAAATAATAATTCTAAAACCTAAAACATATACACAGTTTTATAAGATATTTACAAATAAAAATGCACAGCAAATTTCTAGAATTTTTAAGCATAATAAAATAAACAATTCATTCTAACCTCCATTCATCCATTCCATCATGCCATTATCAAAGACATGCTGACTAAACCATACGGAGAGCAAAGTTCACAATAACAACATCACCATAATTTCTTATACTAAAGCTACATTTTTTCCTACACTATCTATCGCTCAATAGATCTATGTTCACGCTAGGAGTAGGACTGCCCGTATCGAAACCGGTCTACTTAAAATGATATTATTGACGTGGACTGGACCGATGTCTGTGTGTAGAGTGTTCACATCACCGCTCATGTTCTGTCGTCGTGTCCCGCGGTTTTACCACTTAACTAATGAGGAACTGTGTATAAAATTAAGTGGACGCTTTAAGACTTTCACCTGTCCAAAGAAATACTTGAATTTAGCTTATCCTAGATCGATGTGAATGTTACAATATCTAGCTCTTCTAATAGAAATGCCTGGTTTGTACGTAGTCTCTCATTACTGTCGTAATTATTACACAGAACTCGTTAGAACCTCTTCGGATAAACAGAAGACTTTTAACCGTGTTAAGGCATACTCAACTAACAATTATTCTCTAGAGTATTTTCGGTAACTAATTACAATCACCTACTAATAATAATATTATCGAAAAACAAAAAAGTAAACCGTGATCGATTCGTTCGGTATGGTACATCTCTCAGTTTTAATTGTATTCATAATTATGTTGTTATCTTGTCTCATATGGTTCGTAGTGGCTAGTCTACCTGGAAATGAAATAATGATAATTTTAAATTACATACGAGTATGCGTAAATTTTAAAAACAGATTGGTTCCAATTGGTACCTAGGTGTATACCCTTAAGTGAGAGCACTTTCTTCCTTTCCCTTTAGTTTTAACGACGTCGATTCACCTGGTAGTTTCGCCCCAGCTGACGAGGATAATGAATGAAATACTATATCGACACATGTATTTGTTTACACCGGTGCATCGTTTCAAAGAATTAGTCCATGGACTGGAAAGCAGGTTCCAAACACCGTTAGAAAGTTACGTTTCACCCACAATCAAGCCGATGTTTTATTCCGTACAGCGGCGTGTCGCAGTTCAATTCAAGGTCGTTTGTGTTTGTTAACAGCTAAAACACGTTTTACATTAAGTTTTTATGGGTGAGCGTGAAAATTTACTGGTAAAATAAATTTGAATTGGTAATCGGTAGTCTCTGACGATAGCCAAAAGGAAGAGTTTAGAAATCACTCATCATAGAAAGTGTTTAGTTTGTTGATAGAAACAAAAAAGCAAAACAAACAAATCCCCCAATGAATATATAGGTACGTAATTTCTGTATAGAGGTAATTCTAGAGTAAGGGAAATTAAGTTGACGCATCTATTTGGTAACCGCATTGTGGTTGTGATGAAAAACAACGATGTCTTCGAAAAAAGGAAGTGAGAAATCTTACAACACTGTTTGTCTTCTACATAACGAACATTTCAAACCGTGCTGTGGCTAATGACGCATCATTTAAGGATATGTTGTGGTTATCCCCACATTTTATTTAAACGATTATTTCAACATAACGCAATAAAAAGTAAAGAAATGGACGCCGCAATTTATTGCATAGATGTATCTGAGACTGTGTATATTGCAAAGACAGATAAAGGTATCGAAATAAATATAAAAAATCTAATTATAGACTTTAGAAATAATCGTATATTTGATACACTCATAGAAAATATTGTTATTATTCAATAAATTAGTTGAAATACGATAAATGAAAATACAGAAAGAATATATGATCTCGTATGAACTAGTATAGTTCAAAGAAGTGTTATTAATGTAACCGGAGACAAATACGGCTTATAATAAAATTACAGATCATGCTGTCATGAAGAAACATACAGAATACACCGAAAAAATGTAGATTCTGTTATTTTAAATATTGCGTAGGTTTCTTAGAGCATTGAACTCTAAAGATATACTTCAGATGTTAAATAAAATTGTTTGGCATTAACTAGCGACAGTTTTATTCATGAGTTCGTCAGTACATGTTCAATCTGTTCTGAATTTTTAAGGAAAGTCCTTCAGTTCAGCATTATCACATTTTATTGCAATTTAACTCTTGTACTTTCTTAATTAACTTTCAAAGAAACATTTGTCGTTTATCCGTCCTAATTTTGTTCTTTTCTTATGTAAATTGTGCATCGCATCCCAGATTGACGTCGGTTATAACAAACAGACTTTGACTTTTTGCCAGAAGTAAAGCAACAAATGACACGTAAAAAATAGCCTTGTTAACGTTACGTAACTTTGATTCGGTCGTCGTCACTATGTTTTTGAACTTCTATATCAAATATATAGCAGAGCATCACTATAGTTTTGTGGATGAATTCTAAATGGAACTTGTATGCCGGCTAAGATTAGGACTAAAAATTGCATAAAGGAATTGGCAAATCAGACTGATGAGTGTTAGATTTTTAAGGTTTTTAAATGTATTTAACGTGTACCTTAAAATCATGTAACTTAAAGATAAGAAGGTGACACAAATAAGCCCATCTAAAACTGATAATTCTTCACCCAAGTGACATGACAAATGATTTTCTATTCCCACTTGACGTTAAGACTTAGAACGTGAGTAAGCGTGTAGGATTTTAAAAATGTTATGTAAATGAGTTATTAACTCGAGACCTTTCTGCTGCATTTGACGTAGCTGCTTCATTAGGTATATGAAGTAATTTCGACGAATTCCTAGAAATAAGATTTGCAGCACGAGCTAGTGTCTTACTAGTACTTACCAAAAAGTGAGAGCTCTTTTGGCACAAATAAATAAATGAATTTATTTATTTCAGACCCATAGTCCATAAATAGTGGCTTTTGTAAATTTTATCTGCGAGAGCGAAATGAGAGTTAATATATTAGTGGCTTTTGTAAATCACAAAATCTACAACCAGTTTTTGTTCAATACCACTTTCACGGCTACGCTCTAAGTTATCACAGAATTAATAAAGCTTCATATTATTATTATTTTCGTCTCCCAGACGTAAGACATCATTTGTAGTTCGACTAAAGTTACTTTCTTTTTATGGTTTATTTCAAACAGTGACCTCAGCAAGTTTTTGCGTATCCATGACTAAGTGTGAATTAATTTGATTGCACTGTCCGAAAGTGTTATTAAATGCAATTCGCCAAATTCGATGCTATCGCGGCAAAAGAAGCCGCAATCAACAGAACGTGTACTAGTGACCTCCTCGCGGAAGACTTATTTCAGTGTTTCGCAGTAAGCACAACTGGTCTGGTGACTTTTCCACTCCGGCGCATCTCAAGTTGGTCGGCCGCGACATTGACCTGACATACGTGATCGGGCAATGCACCGGTGTCGCAGGCTCTTTGTTTATATCCTGCGAGATTTACTGGTTCAATGTCCCTCTGTAGAACTATTAGCTTTAGTATCTACTATCTAGTTATAATTATTGGATAAAACATTACTTAAGACTGCATGCTATAATGGTCTTATAATAAAAACGAGAGGCCAGAGACTTTAAAATTACTAATCCAAGTAAATGTTAGGTCTATGTGTAATTGGAGCACGTAATTTTTAGCAGGGCAGGATAATTATTTACTTAATATATATCCAAACTTGCATAGAAAGGATAATTATGTATATTGTATTATCCTTGCTCCTTATTTTCCATGTTGGAGCTAATTTTTAAAGACAAGAACTACTAGGGAAAGGCTGTGTACTGAATGTAGAGTCCCTATTTGAACAAAAAATAAACAAAAGAAATGTTAATGACTGCAGTGGCATCTCAAACAAAAATGTGTGATCATTTCATTAACTTCTTGCTTTGCTCGTAGTTAATTCCAACGGTTGTAAATATTTTGCTATAGCTAGGTATAAATAAAAGTGTCTGCAGCGCAAGTCGACAGCGCTTTCGTAAGTTGTTAATGACATTCCACTTGGGTTGAGCTCACAGGGTGCGTCAGAGCTCTCGTCACGGGTATGCAGACCTAAGATGCAGTTTACGTAGACAGCACAATCAGAGCAGTTTCCTGAAATATGGGTTTCATGGTGACGTAAAGACGGACGCCCGCGCTTTCAGCGGCGCCTGCGCTGGACCCATTTTAGGACATGACTAACGGAAATTCGACTCCTCGCTCTCTGGCTCGTTCCCTCCCGTGGGACGCGCCGTCCATTCGTCTCGCTCGCACGAAAAGCTCCAAGAAATCTTTTAATAGTGTCCACGGCCGCGATCTACTTTCAACTGGCGGCGGGAAATGTGCACAATAAACTTAATTTTTTTGAAAATGCGGGTAGATGTCGATGCGGGTGCGAATGACAATTATTTTGTTATTGTTTATTAATTTTTAGATTTAATATTTCAATTTTATTTTCTGTATATTATAACTATTAGATGATTCCGTGAAGAAATTTAAAACTGGTCATATTTAATGACACGTAAAAGCTGCGCACTAAAAATAGATTTGGAAACTGAGTTTGTGACGGTGGTAATTAACAATCCGAACTGTTTGTTAACTTCCAAAAAAAAATTTGGGCCTGTATTTGCTGTGTAAATATTTTATTATGGAATTTAGAGATAAAATATAAAAAATTGTAAATACACAAACATGACTAACGCGTGAGATAAGGATTTTCCTGTCGACACAAAATCAGCTCGCGTCAGCGTCGAACGTGTGTTCTGATTACAATATCTGTCTACCTCTCTCTTCTTGTCTATCGGGTAATAGAACTGACCTTTTTCTGTTGCTTCTCCCAAGCCGGGTCTAGGAGACCCTCGCGCTCCCATTCCTCCTCCTGTTCCATATACCCGTCCCCGTACTCATAGTTATTTGTTATCACCCCGTTGTCCATCATCATGGTCATCGCACTGACCGTCGATTTCGATGTTCGTTCGAGCCTATGACCGCGAACTCGCGTGTGATGGTTCGCACCGCGCACTGCAGGCAGCCGGCCGCGCGCCTGCTGCAAGGAGACTGGCGCACGAGCGCTCGGTGCGGCAGCGTGCGGAACTTTTCGCTGCGTTCCGTTTCACTTACGCAGCTGTCAAATTATAGGAGCGCAGTAAATGGAGCGATGTGGATCGAAACAAAATTGTGGGTCGAATCATAAGCGCGTAGGGGAATATTCCATTGTAGTAGACTTTTTAATTTGTATGGGTAGTTTTGTGGGTTACATTCAGTAGCTTCTTTATTTTGTTCAATATTAAAAGTTATTGCATAGATTTAGAAATTGACCAAAATTGTAAAGTTACATCTCTCCTTTTCCAAATTTAAGAAACTATTTTTAATTTACAGAATGATAATTTTTGTCCATCGGGTTCAGCACTTGTTGTATAATACACAGTCATCATCATCATCATCCTAAGCCATCGTCAACCAATTTGGTGTAGGCCTCCTTCAACCCTCTCCACTTTCCTCTGTTTTGGGCTGTCAGTATCCAATTATACACAGTACTCGTAGGTAAGTATTTTTAGCATAAAATACGTAACTATTGTAGTTGCGTTAAGAGCTCAACTCAACAAAAGGCAAAGTCCTAACTCACTGTCTGACTGATCAACGCCCATCAGCCCATACCCTTGGACCTAGATAGCGGAAATTTTGTACAGAGGTTGCTTTTATGACAAAGGCAAAGGATAAAAGGCAAAATTCAACCCCTAAGGGGATGAAATAGGGGATGAAAGATTGCATGGGAAGTCGGTCATTTTTATAGTAAAATACCTACATAACAATTGGTATATGACTTTTCCGTACAAAATTAAGAATGACGTATTTAAGGATTTTTCGAATTTTAATCGCACGGGTACGAAGTCGCGAGCAAAAGCTAGTATAATATATTGCGTTATGTATGAGTATGGGAAACATGAATAACGCTTCTCTCCGCTTGTGGCGTCATTCACGTTTCCTATACTATTCGAGCTCTTAACGCAACTATAATAGTTAAGTATTTTAAACGAAAAAACTTACACTACGGGTACAGATTACAAAGAAAATGTCTAAAATATTATATGTATCTTTAAATCTAAAGACGTATTCTTATTGAAATCTATTTGTCAGTTGTATTAAGCTTATTTTAGATCCAAATAAAAAAATGGCACGTAGCTATTAGGACCTAACTGTACCTATACCTAAGCATAAAATACACGTAGACCAATAAAATACTTTTTATTGGTCTGAGCTAACAATCTAGAATTTTCCTTTCAGCGTAAACAAAATAATGTGACCTAAAAATATTCGAATCAACTTCGAAGTTAAAAAGTTAAAACTTTTATACTACACCTGATCGGAATAGTAGCTATTATTCCCTGAAATTGAAAAAAGAAAGTTGATCTTTTCTTCGACGTAAATATGTGGGAGTACAAGTTGTATGAAAATCCATTTCTAACGTTTTTTAGCGGGATGAAAAGTTGTTGGAAAATCTATTTGTAACGCGGCGTGGCAGTGCGGGGCGCGCGGCGAAACTACAGGCTATTGCTTATGCAGAACATCTGCAACTAGTCTTGCAGACTCTGGTGCAGACCACCACGGTGGTTGGAAATCGTGCATCGTCGCGGAAGGTTATACTGAGGATTTCATTGAGAATAAGAATATGTGACCAAATAACTGAGTCAATTAATTATCAAGAGCCTCAACCTTCTACGAGCGCGGCCGTTACGTGCTCTGTCCTACCAGTTAAATTTGTGGTCCCACCACGAAAACTTCAATTTCAATTAAACAAGTCTTTGAATGTTCCTCACAGGTGTAGTTTATAGCACTATGTTACACTTGGGAGAAAGTTTAATTTTCAACTCAGGAGTATTGCGGCCCTCGGCTGCGCCTTCGGGCGTTATTCTGCTGCTCCCACGTTTGTAATCTGTCACTTTCTTCCCGCGGTGAACAATGTAAGTACTATTTTTACATAACTACTTATTTCAGCCAGTCTTTTTATAGCGAATACTCTAACTAGATCTCACATCGACATGTATGGGAGAAGAATTTAAATTTTTCTGAAATTTCTAGTGGGTACACAAACCTCAGTTGGCCCTATAGTCTTTTGATATTTATATCATTTGGCAAAAAAAAATTTGATATAGTTAAACCGATTTCAAAAGATGGAGGAGGTTCTTAATTCGTATTAATCTTTTTTTCTGTATGGTTCCCGATTATTCGAACACGCCTGGACCGACTTAAAAATTGTTTTTTTTTATAGTAGGTGTACTTAAAAGGTATAAATAAGTACACCTACTTCCCAAATGAAAAATTTGCATGACTCAGTTTTGCATTTTTTTAGAATCGTGAAAATACGAAGCCGCAACGTGGATTTTTCCAACTTTGTGCATCATATCTTCGAAAGTTGTTAGGTACCCAATTTCGATGATTCTATTTTTGTCCTAAAGATGGATCTCAAAATAATTTCCTGAAAATTAGAAAAGTAAAAATAGTGTTAAGACCTGTAGCTTTTTATTATTCTAAAAAAAAACAATCAAGATACTGTCATATGAAGGGGCCGAAGGTTTTTCTCCCGAGTTCTTGTCGTAAAAACACGTGTTGAGAGACTCCATTTTTAACCTCAATCAACCGAACAATTATTTTTGTTACTTTAGTTACATTTTCACTTGACATTGGCAAAATGCGTACGCTTAATGCGACGCGACGCCATTAATTAAGAATAGAATAGAATAGAAGGGGCCGAAGTCTGATACCTTATTTCATGATCTTTTTAAAAAAGGAAATAGCTCATATTTTAACGTTTAGTATATTTTTATACCAAATATCATCAAAATAGGAGGCGTGAAAGTGTAACTTTATTTGGACTTCCATACGACCTTTCATCACCAGAAGGGACAAAATGTCAAAAACACCATCGTTATCAAGTACCTTAATTAAAAGTTTTATGGTTTTATTTTCAATAATGACGAACTTCAATACAAACTTTCATACCTTACTCAAGCCCTTCAAGCCTTTTTTTTTGCAACAAAAGTAGCCTATGTCTTTTCTATATGTCCTTGCCAAACATCTAGTCACTACTTGTAGCAAATTTCATCAAAATCGGTTATCGAGTTATTTTCACATTAATAATATTAGTAGGGAAGTAGGAAAAGACAGCAAACTGTACTATTTTTCATGCACACATGCGCATTACTCACACATTACAGCATTTTTTCGTCTCGCCCATAGATTTATAATAACTTAAGTTTCATCATCAACAGCTCATATAATGTCCCCACCAAGGGGCTCGAGCCTACCCCACATTAGAGGCGATTAGGCCTTAGTCAACCACGCTGGCCAAGTGCGGGTTGGTCGACTTCACAACCTAAGAATTTCTTCATAGGTGTGTGCAGGTTCGTCACGATGAAAAGCGTCGATTAAACGTACATATGAATTCAAAATTTGAAAACACATTGTTACGATGAACCAGTGTCTCCCGGGTGGGAGATGACGCTCTTACGCACTACGCCACCGACGCCTTTTCGCGATGCTTTTTTGGGTATATCATACATAAGCAATTACTTAAAAATTGTACAAGTTTTTACTTTTTAATGAATAAGTGTATATTTTCTTCCTATATGTGTATACGAATTTCTCAAATTGGTCCCATAACTTGACTCAAGGCAACCACATTACTAATCGATCGTTAATTCGAAATCTCAGGTTATATAAAAAAACAAACAACCATAAAAATACACAAAAAAATTTATTCACCACATAAAATTTCATTGGATAATAATCTTGCTCATGCAAAATAACAGTTATAATTTTATATTCTTTGAAGATCACACATATTAACATCCTATAGCAACATACACGATCACAGGGAGGTAAAATTTGGAATAGAAAACTTATTTAACCATTAAAGTTCTCCAATATTTTGGTGTTACTACAAATTAAACCTATAATATGTATATGAGTATTATATATTTATATGTGAACTCATAAGTCGTAATATACTAAGTTCTCATGCAAGACAGCTTCATATAACATCCGCTGAATATAAATATGCGTTATATATAAATTATGTATATAATACAACGGTCAACGGCATATAATTTTCAAAGCTTTGAGCAAAGTTGCGACGAACAAAAACATTACAAACCGTCTGACAATAAGAAGATATAATATTTTGTATAATTTCATAAGTATAAAAAATTTACTGACGATTCAACTTGCATAATTTATTATTTTCGATTTTCCAGAGCTTTAGAAACTTTTAAAATTTTAGGCTACATATTTATATATTAACACCTATGCAATAAAATATGATTCAATAAAATTTGAGGCCCGTTTTGACTTAGGTTGTGGCCTAATGCATTTTGTAAAAATATATATTCCATATTAACAATGTTGTTTAACTAAAGGTATTCCTCACAATCCAATCGGTTTACAGCTTTTTAATTGTTCAAAATAACAAATATCAGTTAAAGGCTTCAAAAAGTAAAATAAGAGCATAAAAACTAAAACATTAAAAACGTATTATCTGACTTCAGTTTCCGTGAAGTTTATATACCACTATTTTTATATTTATCAAAACAATAAAGAATATTTATTTTGAAATATCCGAAATGACGCTGAATAAAGTTTGTAATTTTTAAGACATTTGTCGGAATTTACAAAATGTATAAGACGGGCCTCTACACATTTATACAAGTATTTTAGTTGTAATATTAACGTTTGGTACAGAAGTCACATATCAACAATATAATATGTATAGATTAACACAAAATACATGGTCTTAACTAACAAGATAATGAGTAGAAGACGTAATAGAATATTATAGATACAATACAATACAATAAACTATAACTAGGCAGTCAATCTCCAACATCATAAGTTAAGTTTCAAATTCTTACTGAGCACGGACTGCTACAGGACGTAGAGATTTTGCATGTTCTTTGCTAAATTCATTAGCAACTTGTTAACGTATTTTATACTACTTTGTAAGTTGAACACAAGATATACAAATATTTTACACATAGCCAATCCTCATGTTGAGAGTGAATTGGCATACATTTTATTGTACTAGACAACTAATAAAAATACGTTTTGAATATTACAGTGACATGTAAAGTGACTGATAATATTTTTAATACAAGAAAACAATATAGATATTATTTTTTATGTTACTTGGTTTGCATACAAGCATATGGCATGCCTGGTGGTAAGTAGTTACCGTAGCCTATAGATGCTTACCATAGATTTATTATTACTGACGTTAATAGATTGGCAATGAATCGACTAGGGTGAGCCCAAAAAAATACACCGATGTGTGCATAGTGCGCATGTGTGCATAAAAATAGAACTGCAGTCTGACAGTTGCTGTCTTTTCTACGTGACTGACAGACCTCCTTAGGCCACCTCCGTGTACGTGAAATGGTCTCGTCTATCTATCTCGCTCTAATATACGCGTCCGTAAGATCTTTCTCTTTTACATTGCTGATTTACAGTTTCCTATATCTATGTGCAACACTGACGTCTGACGTGAAACTCACGCGCCTCCAACCGTAGTCCCTTAACCCTGCTCCGTGCAACTCTGGCAACCTTCCTCACCAACAGAAACACAATACCACAAAAATATTAATAAGTGTATTTTCGAAAAAAAAAAACAGAATTAATTCTGGCTAATCACGGTACAATTTTACATTCTGTATAGGTAGTTAATTTTAAAATAAATTCAAAATATTTTGTTAATTATCGGGATATATTTATTTCTGAGCACTGTAATATTCAAATAACATTGTAAATAATAAGTATATAAGTACTTACCTAAAATAACTTATTAACACTATAGAAAGTTGTGCGAAGGACAGCGTTCAGTAGGTAGTTTACTAGTATATTCATAACACATATTTAATTATTGTTAGTAAGTTGAGAACAGACAGACACATATAATTTGATGGAATCACACAAAACATCATTTTAAACATCTATAAGTCTGTATAGATAACTATTACAACATCATGAAGATATTTCAAGAATCGTATTCTCTATATTATTTCGCTAATCTACAAACAAACTTTTCTAAATAATATTTATACATAATTTCTTAGATTCTGTATAAGTAGTTACTAATGTCAACATTTATTAAGAAGTTTAGTACATATTTAAACATTTTTTAGAATAATTTTACTTGAGTAGTTTCAAGATTCAGTCAATTTTATATGATAGGTATGATTAAAATGATTCGTGGATAGGTTTTGCAGTGTTAACATGAAACAACATTTCACAAAAACCCGTTAGTCTTCACACGAAGACTCTCTTCGGCAATGATGAGACTACAGAAAATAATTGGATGAAAATACTGTTTTTGACTATTATGCAAATTGAATGTACCTATAATTTATGGGAATTTATTAACAAACTTTTGTATAGACTATGTTTTTAAAAATGAACATTACTTGCAGCTCGAGTATATTCTCACTGACGAATCACAGAAGGGAATATTTTTGTACCTGCTGTTAAACTAATAGTTGCTAGACTTAAAAATGGATCGCAACTCTTTGGTACCAAAAATAGAGACAATTATGTTGAACACATCTAGCTAGATGTAAAAAATATAGGTATCAATGAACAACAACAAGGAATAGGTATCCGAGAAGTGTACAAATATTTCTCGCACCTCTACTTAAGTACATCTATAACAATAATACTTTTAGAAGGCGTCAGCATACCACAATTTAAGAAGGACACAGTCCAAACACTCTTCATAATCTATCTAATACACTGATATTCCTCACAGCTCCAAGTTTATATACCGTAATCAAAACTTTCGAATTCGGAGAACCTCGAATCCTGCTTCTGCAAACGTTGCTGGCAGGCTTCTAGGTAGCTGTCCTGAATTCTATACATGCCTGAGTTGGCCTGGTACATCAGCGTCTCTAGGATGCGCTCGTTCTTGATAGCCTTGGATGGGAGGACGACTTTTATCAATTCCTGTGGCGAGATCCTGTATAGTTTCAGGTCTCTCGCTAGCCTCTCCATAATGCATTTAAATTCATTCTTGGCATCAGTCTTATTAGCGGATTTGGATTTGATTTTATTCCGGGCCCAACTGAGCATAGCCTCGAATTTCCTCACCTCGGGCACCTCAAGATTCCGGCACATGATCATTTGTACCATGGACTCTGATAGGTTGAGGAACTCGGGTGTCTGGAAGAGCGCGTACGCGCGTTGCTCAATGAAAGCCAAGATCATATTCACTAATTCCGATGCTGACGTGTAACGCCAGTAATAGTTCTCTAACGATATAAGCATGGTGCACACCTGAAAAAGAGAAATTTTACTCATAAAAAGATTCAAAAAATATATTTTTTAATAAAAAAAATTTTTATTTCTCCCGTTTTTAGTTTTGAAGGCGGCAAAACTAAAAACGGGAGAAATAAAAATTTGTTTATAAAAATCTAAATGTTTTTTGAGGTCGGTCCCAAATACAAGTGACAACGTTTCTTACAAATATTCAGGTTCGGTGCCAACCTGAATATTTGTCCTCAAAAAACATTAAAATTTTTATAAACAAATTTTTTATTTCTTCCCTTTTTAGTTTTGAAGGCGTTTCTTTTATTTGAAAACATATTTTTTTCTGCTTTTTAGTGTTTTAAGTATAGACATTTTCAGGAAACTACCTCAAGATTCTTTAGACATACAAGTGATAAAATTACGATATCATCAATGTCAATTAAATAGGCATTATTAGGGATAACTCAAAAACTACTCGTCAGATGTCGATAAAATTTAAATGGACCCCATGACAAGCACTAGCTCCCAAAGGTCAAAAGAATCGTTATGAGGTAACAAACATTATAAAAAAACACAGTCGAATTGATAAACTCCTCCTTTTTTGAAGTCGGTTAAAAATTAAAAATATAATGTGAACTGTGCCCAAAATTCGTATTAAAAGCAATTAAAGTGACCAAGATAAAATAAGATTAGATTGTAATATTACAGAAATTGAAAAGAAAAAATAACAAGATTATTAGAAAGTAATGTTACTGAAAAGCTCACTTAAAAAGGGTCGTATTTAACTGGCCAGTAACCTAACGTAAGTATTTGCATAAATACTAAGTGCGGGAGCGGGCGACTAAAAATTATTAAATGGGTGAATATTTGTTATATTAGTCGCCCGTTGAGTACTTTTAATCGCTCATTCTGGATTTTTTAGTTGCTCGGTTTATTATTATTTAAATAATCCGTTATTTGGAATTACAATTTGAAATACGCTTAAATGAATGAATTCCTTTTTTTCAGCTGTTTCAAATTCTAATGTAAAAGAAATTGGTGATATACAAATGATTGTATAGGAATATTTCAAATCAAATATTCTTTGATTGTTTCTCGATTTTCCATCTGGAAATCAAGTATTATCACAAGGCAATTTTTATATAGAAAATATCAAATATTTAATTGCTTGACCCAGTCGTTATATATCATAATCAAATCCGACCTCTGTTCAAAAGTTGTAACGTGTGCGTATGGTACGTTATGTCATTATGTGTGTATTCCTAAACTATTGCAGCGGTGTATTGATTGTTAGTCATTGTTCAGCATTTCCTTAATTCATAGAAACATTTCGCAAAGACTTTACCAGGCTACTATCTCTGAACAGCTTTACCGTTGACAGGGGTACTCACAACTTCTATCCTAAGGAATTGCTTGGCGTGATGGAAGCAGGCTTGCAGCAGCTCCGGTAGGTCGTAGTGCTCAGCGGCGCAGATGAGACCGGGGATGGACGCGCACGTTAGTGGGCAACTGCCCGTGTGCAGGTAATCCAATAGTATTCGGAAGGTTTCCGGATCGAATTCGATTATGGAGAACTGGAAATACATTTTCAAACATTATTACTACGTCAATTACAATTCATTTAACTCCTTCTGCTAACCTAAGGCTGGTAAGTTAGGAGTAGTCTAGCAGTTGATTGAATTCGATATTAATGAATCAAATTAGCCCATTACTTTTACAGTTCAAATAGGCTATATTTACGATTAATATAATTAAAAAGTCAAGTATTGTAACCAATGATGATGTTTGTTCATAATATCATATTTAAATCTAATTATATTTCATAGTCAACTTTTATACTCCTCCCTTAACTTAAAATCTTATAGTTTTTCTATTTAAAATAATGAACTCGTTGAGTGGACATAACTTTACATCAAATTATTACAGTTTATATTTCTATATCAACAAAACTAAAATAACAATCGGATTCAATACACACTTACCTCAGTCTGCGCTAGTTTAGCTCGATCCACCTTTTGTGCGTCTGCGCATACCGACAGTCTCGGCACAGCTAAGGCTGCGTTTTTGTCCTTTTCTTTGTCTTTTCCTTCTTTATCTAAAGTAAGAAAACAAACATTGAAATTCCTATTTGATTCATTTTGCTATGTGTTTTTAAGTTTCATCGAATTTCCAATAAGATCCGTCGCATTCCTCAAAGTACATACCTACATACTTTAAGGAATACGTGGGATCTTATTAGAATTGTATGAACAGGGTGTCAAGATTTCCAAATTCGTGATTTTCGTTGGTTTTTACACCTTAAGAGGTTTAGGTGTAAAAACAAACGAATTGAACGGTGGTTTAGGGCGCAGACATTAAATTTAAGATTTAATGTCTACGCCCTAAACCACCGTTTAAGGCGTAGACTTTAAATCTTGTAGAAAACGTATGGTTTTTGAAGTAAAACTTCTTTATCGACGTATAGGAGAAATAAAATCGTCATATTTTCAGACACCATCTTGAAAGTCACGTTTTCTGTCACTTTGGACCGTAACGTCTGAGGTGATAATAATGATGCCGTGCGTGTTTACTGAGGTGTTTACCAAAATTGAGGAGTGACTTACAAAGAAATATTTTAATAATGAAGCGATGTAATAAATGGACTTATTCAAATTATAATGTATAATAATTTTCTGTGAATCTCACTTGACAAATTAATGTTAAATATATAACAAAAATAACTGTTATTATCATGAAGAAGTTCCACTTCATATGTGTACATACACACTTTTTTTACTTAGTGTTTAAACAGACTTTTTCCAACCAAGTACTTGTTTATAAACCTAGAAACATCATTAACTTTAAAACTGACAGCAGATGTAGCTACTTTTGGAATAATTTCAGAAGATTTGAATTCCCTAATGAAGGCATCATTGACACCTGGCTCCACTTTCAATTCATACCGGTTTGTATATTGATTCTTTTTACAGTGAATCATCATCATAACAGCCTTTGTAATTCGACCCACTGCTGGGACACAAGGCGTCTCCTTGTCATCGAAGGAGGTTTGGTAGTAGTCCACCACGCTTGCCCAATGCGGATTAGTGGACGGAGTATAAGGTGATCAATACCCCTTTGCTGATCCATTAGTCGCCTTCTACGATACCCAATGGAGAATATGGGGTGATGCTATTCTACTCTGCAGGCAAATTTACTGTGAATAACAGAATGAAATGTTGTTTAGTATCGTAACTTACTGGAACAATCCTGCGAACTGGCCCATTTCTTCTTGTCGTCTGCGTTGAGTTGCGAGTGCTGCTTTCGTATGGAGCGGCCCCAGCCCGCTGTGATAGTGCCCAGCCGTGAGAAAGCTCTCTTTACCATCGGTGAACTGGGAACGCTCTTTGGCCTGCAATGATACACACCTCCTTTATAGAGAAAAAGTAAAGACCAACTAATTAAACTAACTCTGGTACAATAATTTAAATCTTTAACACCCGTGTTCAACATTAAATATTTTGTATTTTTAACCAACATCAAAATCAAAAAAGGAGGTTATCAATTCGACCTGTGTGTATGTAATATTGTAAGAATTGCACGAATTTTTAACCAACTTCAGAATAAAAAAGGAGGTTCTCAATTTGACCTGTATGTATGTAATGTTGTCAGAATTGCACAGTTTTTGTATACAGGATGTTAAAGACATGAACAGTCAAACGAAACCCATGTATTCTGCTCACCATCATAACATTTTTTTCCTTTAGACTATACCTGGAAAATTGATAGTTACGATTTCATTGAAGGTCAAAGTCATAATGTTTTTTTAAATTTTTTTTATGAAAACATATTCTAAACATTATTCCTTAATTATTGTCCAAAGTAACATTATTAATTTTGTTAGTATTTCATAACAAAAATGGCTTCAAAACGTTAGCGTACAATGTAGCTCACTTGATGCGTACGGGGACACAATGGATCTGGGCCACCCGACCCGTCTGGAAAAAATTATCGTGGTTTTGTGAGTTGCATGCAAGTTGAGCGCTTTACATTGCGTGGTACAATTTGCAATTTTTTTAACACCAAAAAATTTAAATAATTTCCCAGCAATTATTTTTCGAAATTTTTCTCATTTTGATGTATAGAATATATCGTTCTCGTTCGACTGTTCATGTCTTTTACACTCTGTATGTTATTCTATACCAGCTTCTAAACACGGGTGCCAAATTTCAAAGGTTACATACACTCATCACGTCAGTATGTTTGTATATCTGTACCCGTAGTGTAAGTTTTTTCGTATAAAAAACGTAACTGTTGTAGTTGCGTTAAAAGCTCAATTTGTACGGGAAACATGATTTGCGCTTCTTTCCGCTAGGGGCGCTATTCGCGTTTCGTTTTTCATACGTAAAAACTTACACTACGGGTACAGTATGTTAGTCCACGCGTATCTCAAAAACTATAAGTCTGATTGTATCAGTCACTAAGAAAACGAGACGTTGCCACAAACTTATCTTATTTATATTATTAAAAATTTAAAGTTACTTGGAAAATAATCTGAGGTGGATAGGCACTAAAATAATTTGATATTTAAATAACTGGCGGTGCTAATCCAACCATCCATTTTGAAGAATTGTGATGGTCGCGTAATACCCGCTGACTTTTAGTTCTACATAATAATCGACCTTGCTCCCATTCCTAAACACTGTGCCGTGAAAATTTATAATAAGATTATTTCATAGTTAGAATTAAAGACCAACTAATTACGAGTAAAGTCTTTAAAACTGGCTTATCTTCAATTTAGAGTTCATCATTAGTACGAAATAATTGATAATATAAGGGTAGGGCGGATTAGTCGCCCTTATTTACCACCTTACAGAAAAAACCGTAGACAAATAACACAGTGTGTCTTATAACTAAGAATAAAATAGAAGCTACAAGTTTTTGTATAGTGCCACATACTTATCATTGACGCCGTCATGTTGGAGGGGGGGACATTTGTCCAGAGCGGCAAACACGAAGGGCGGCAAAATTGAGAATTAAGGGCGGCAAAAATGAGAATTGAGCCCGCCGCGGACAAGATTAATAAAGTTTTATGAAAATAGCTACATTAGAAGCGAATAGACACATTAGGATACAAAACGTTACAATATTCGTATCCATAACACATGCTCTTAATGATACTTACTTTGGGCTAGATAATTGGTGTGAGAGTGGAAATAATATAATAATTATTATCTGAACCCGGTGACGGCGTCACTGTTGTTTGATTTAGTATTGCCGCTTAGTAGCATTTCATTTTAGGGTCAAAATTTGAGTAAGTGCACAAGGAGTACCTAATTGAAATATATTTTCTATTTTTATCGTTAACAATAATAATAAATAGATAACCAACAATTTTGGCCATCGGGTCAGATAAGTTTGTGGCACCAGACAACGGTGTAGGAGCAGGCTTCCCAAACAGTCAACCTTCAATAGACGATAGAACTCTATGATTATAGAATAATGTTGAAAATTAATATGTAGAAATTAGTCAGTTTTGGGTAGCCTCATCGGCGTCGTCTGTACATAGTTAAGCGACTCAATCGTCACCGCGTAGGTACTTGTGATTTTTTAGTTGGCATATAGTTTGATCGGTCGAACGATTAAAAATTTGGACGATAAAACTACCACGAACCACTGCACACGATTAAACTACACACTGCATCGACCAACTACAGCACAATACTAAACTATCGACCGATAGTTTAATTACAATAGTCTTACGATAGTCACTAAACTATTGGCCGACTAAAAATCACAAGGGCGCGGTGGTGCTAAAGTCTTTTTGTTTGTGTTAGAGTAGGCGCGCACTGGTGACTTTTGTCACGGTCACTATTTTGTCATTCTCTTGGAATGTATGGAGGGAGATGCACCAAATGTCACCCACTTGTCACATCGTAACGTGCGCGCACCTCGATACATATTCATGGGCTTGATAAAAGTGAAGAAAAAATCACCAGTGCGCGCCTGCTCTAAGTATATTAATTCCAACCTGGGCGATTCAATGTCGGGCACTTGTAGGAAGTTGCTGCTCTTCTGCCTGGCGGGCGTCGGCGACAGCAGCGTGGGCGCCGGCCGCGCCAGCAGCTCCGCCACCGGCACCTGCGGCGACCCGAACCCAGTCTGGATGCCGTACAGCATTTCTTGGAATACTCTGCAATGATTCAATCCATTTATATATTCTTCTTCCTCGTTCCCTCATTGCTGGGGATCGCGACCACGTACAACCAGTTTCCACGTGATTCGGTCGTGCGCGGTGTGAACTGCACGGTGTATGCTGCCGCCTATGGCTGTCTTAGCTGTGTCGGACCAACTTAAAGGCGCTCTTGCTTGGCCACGTCTGCCGTCCATTTTACCCAGTATTATTTACTTCTCCAGACCATGCTTTGGAGACCGCATAATGTGTCCGAAGAAGCAGAGATATATTATTTTAGAGAGATTTACGAGATTTATATATATAAGTAATTTAAAAAAATGGGCGCGTGTACTCGTGTACGCGCGTGAGAAGTTATACTTCTTTGCAGGCAGCAAAGAAATTTTATTCGATTTTTCTTTTAATTTTTTGGTGCTGCACTATAGAGTACGGAATCATTGCGTCTCGATGTCGGATGCGAACTCGAAACTGTGCACAACTATAAAAGAAATAATGACGTCATTCGTCAATTAACGAAAAGTCATTCACCTTTTTGTGTTAAAATAAAAGAATGTCAGTACTAAAATCACTTAAATACTTTGATTACTTAGCACTCACTTTCCTTTAATAATACAAAGTAATGTGGGCGTCTCACGTGCCGCGGCATGCCATAGGGATATTCCGACCTATTCGTGAAAAACAACAGAATGTCAATGCTAATGTCATTTAAATAAGGTCGAAAATCATTTGTCCACGAAAAAATCCATTGCCATGCCCTGCCGTGTCGCGCTGTTGCGTCGGTGGGCGCAGGCCCTTAGGAGGCTTTTCTTAATGTCGTTATTTCGTCTTTTAATTCTGAGTATTTTGATAGTGTTTCGGCGATTATATTCTGTACATTATTATTATTAAAGTTGTTTTCATCCCCATTGCAACGCGTGGCCATTTCAGTTAGTATACCTCTAAATGTAGTGAATTCCTCTAAAGGTTTATACTGAAATCTCAAGAAGCGCTGTGCCCAGAGTGTAAGTGAAATTCATAAAAAAAATATTGTAAAAAGTTATATACAAGACTTTTTTGTATTTACCTGCTCCTTACTCCCAATATGGCTCTTACTCCGATGAACTTAGTTTTCTGTTTCGACTGCCCCACTAAGAACACAACGTCAAATAGCTGCGCATTCTGAGCCGTGTTCAGCTCGTTGTTCAGGAATACCCGCGTGAAGTCCTTAGCGAGCTGGTCGTAATCTTCAAACTGGTCCCGTACCGAATCCAGAAGGGGTGATGATGGCCTCATGTGGCCTATTGGTCTCCATGAACCTGCAATTATAAACATAATCATGATAATAATGTAAATCTTTATTCGTGAGCGCAGTTATGGCAGTTTAGGTAAAGCATTCTTTGACATCAATTAAAACAAAACTTGAAACTAGAAAAAAAAAGTTTTTTCAGTGTATGAAATTGCCGTTTTTTTCCTCATTGTCCATTAGTGTATAATTCCTTTAATACAATAGCTATGTCCATTATTCTTTTTTTATTTTAAATTTCATTACAAGGACTTATATTTATGTATAAAGTTTAATTCTTATTTTTATTTTTTTCACTAGAAATACATCTTCTAAAACAGCTCGTCCTAAGAGGTGTCCGTCTCCGTTATAAAAATATGAATATTTTTTTTAGGTATCGATTCTCATTTTTTTTCTTTAAGTATCCTATAGCTTAATGTTGTCTAAACATATCCACAAAATTACATAAAATTTAGATTTGTGGTTCCATAAAAAATCGCAAATATATTTGTATGAAAAATGAATTTTCGTTAAATTCTCCATACCAAACGGCAATATCATACTTAAACCCCTAATATTTACGTGTTTGTAAACGCAAAAATAAAATTATTCCATAAAACAAAACTTTATAAACTAGTATGGCACAGATGTCACTTCATTGTAAATGACGCCAGCGTTCATTTCACTGCAGAGAAAACGCCGAAACAACGCGAAGCATTGTCATCGCGGCGTCTATGCTGCGTCAACGTTAATCGAACGCCTACGCTGGTTAAACGGTAATGTGAAGGAGCTCTTACTTCTACATTATATGTAAATGAAATAATTAATTGTATGTTTGAGACTAATAAATATACCGAATATTTTGTCACAAAGTTACGTTTTTATTTTGTTATGAATTATTTGTATCATTGTTTTGATAATTTATTTTCCTCATTGAAGACCAACATACAGTATTTGACCCACCTCTTCTGTATGGTTTCGGTATTTGACCAGTTTCAGCGTGATTCTGCAAATTGGCAACAATATCTTCTAGCATCTGACTACGAGTTCTCTCTTGCATTCTTGCAAACTTCGGTGCTGAATACGATGCTCTCTCTCCATTTACAATCTTCGTTAGCAACCATTCTCTAAAAACATTAAAGAAATTGTAGCTTATTGAGAAAAAAATAAACTTTTATTTAAATCTCTAAAAATAAGAAAATAAAATAAACGTTAAATTTAAATTATTAATATTTAATTTACTTCGATAATCGTTTATTTACTATCTATCTCTGCCGATTCTATCGATGTTTATCTACATGAATTTGATACCCTTAACATGCAAGTGCACTAAAAATAACTATTCCGCCATCTTGCGCCGTCCAAACTAAACGTGTATGCAAAATTTCAGCTTAATCGAACACCAAGATGGTCGAAAAATGGTTTGCAAATTTTGACGGATAACTTACATACGAGCAGTGTAAGTTATATAAAAGCTTGTAAAAAAAAAGGAAGAAGATGAAAGAAGGCATAGCAATGAGAAATAATCACATGAATAAACAGCACTCGTGTTAGAAAAGTAATAGGGATCATGAAGTTATTCTCAATTAATAATTACAAAGTACCTAAATTCGTAAGTAAACTGGCTTCAAATAAGTTTCATGTTTAAAAAATCTATGAGGGTTTTCAGGAAACTATTTCGAGAATTAGGTCATGGGAATTGGTTAACAGCTTTCGAAGACGCATAAAGTTGAAAAAGTTAGATATATTCATATGGCGTGTGTGTAAGTATTTCACGATTCTAAAAAATTACGGAACCGATTCATGTAAATTTTTCATGGGACCATTTGGAATGAATACCCTTTCAAACAAAAATATTAATTAAGAACCCCGTCTTCTTCGTAAATCTTCTTTCTTACAAATTACTTTTAGTTATTTTGTACCAAAATCATTTATTATTCAGACAGTTGACTATAACAACTTATGACGTCAAGAGTTATTAGGATATAGTACAAAATCTATGGAGAATTGTGTTTTGACAGCTAATAAAAAGTGTTTCGGCTAGTAAAAAGTGACTTGATTTTTATTGTATTTTTATATACCTACATTACATATTTAATAGAAGTAAATAGTCTTGGTAGATATGAAAAGCCAGTTCCTACAAGAAATGTATAGGCAATAGTGGCTTACCTGAACATTGGCCCCTTGTCGAACACACTCTGTTCCCAAAGGTAAGGTTTGTAGGCACCAACTTCATCTCGAGTCACTACAGACACTTCGTATCTTGTTGGACGTCGTTTGATTTTCGCTGATACCCGAACTGTAAAAAATATTGGTAATTGTCATGTTTTTATTTAATAAATCTGTATACCTTTACTTCCCTTACATTACAGTTGTGCACATTACGGTAGTTGGGCAGAGATGTACAAAATACTTTTAAAAATGTATTTAAATACAAAATGCAAATACTTTTCTAATTTAGTATTTCAAATGCAAAATACAAAATACTTTTTCTTTTTGTATTTAAATACTAAATACAAAATAGGTATTTTCAAAATACTTTATTCAAATAAAATACTTTCATATGGAATGATAATAATAATAATTTCACTGTTGGACATAGGTCTCCCCCAAGGATCTCCAAACCGGTCGGTCCTGCGCTGATCGCATCCAGCGGCTTCCCGCGACCTTTACCATATCGTCAGTCCACCTTGTGGGGGCCTACCAACGCTGCGTTTCCCGGTACGTGGTCGCCACCCGAGGACCTTTCCGCCTCAACGGCCGTCAGTACTCCTCGCAATGTGCCCTGCCCACTGCCACTTAAGGTTCGCAATTCTTTGGGCTATGTCGGTGATCTTGGTTCTCCTGCGAATCTCAACATTTCTGATATGATCACGCAGAGAAACTCCGAGCATAGCTCTCTCCACTGCCCTTTGGGTGACCTTGAGCCTTCTTACGAGGCTTATTGTAAACGGCCACGTTTCGGTTCCATAGGTCATCACTGGCAATACACACGAATTAAAGACTTTCGTCTTGAGACTCTGGGGTAGATGGCTCGAGAATATGCCACGTAGCTTCCCGAACGCTGCCCAGCCGAGGTGGATTCGTTGATTGACCTCTTTCTGGCCCAGGTCTCGACAGAATGGAAGGCTTTCTCATAGTCCACAAACGCTAAGCATAATGGCAGATCTTCGGTCTTCTGTTTAATTTGGCTCTTGAAAAAACAAGGAACAGGTGTGGTTGATGTCACGTAAAGCTGTCCATAAACGTTTTCAATTGCGGCCAAAAGCTTAGGTTGCGATAAAACGATTCTGCCGTGCTCTGTCTTCAGCTTCGTCAGCAAGCTCTCTCCACGCGCCAGATCTCTAACGAACACTTTGGAGCCTTTGTTCTGCTCGAAGACCTCTTTAATACGTTCCGTATTAAATTGGCGTATGTCGAGAGTTAGGAACTTGAAGATCTGTTTAGTGAGCTGCCGGCGCCGACGAGCGTCTTCAGAGCACTGCAGAACTATTTCACGTCTTTCCTCCATCAGCCTTAACGTAAGCTCTGAGATTTTCTTGTCTTTTTTGGCACAGCGGGGATTAAAGATCTTTGAACCCACCGTAAGGACAGCTTCTACGAGCCTGTCATTGCATGTGTCCACATCTATGCAGTCCTCCCGGCATTCGAAACAATTTTGTAGTTCGAGTCGTAAGTGTTCGGGGTTTGGGACCTTTCGGATTTGACCTTCAATTTGCCTCTTACCAATCGGTGATCGCTTCCCGTGCTTAAACTTAGCAGTGCTGCAGTACCTACTTTAAGTAAAAAAGTATTTTGTATTTTACACTGTATTTTACAAATACAAAATGCATCTCGTTTAGTATTTCAAATAAAATACAAAATACTTTTTTTTAAAAAGTATTTTAGTACAAAATACAAAATACGTATTTTGTATTTGTATTTTAAATACAAGTATTTCAAATAAGTCACAACTCTGTAGTTGGGATAGTGTTGGAATATAAATTTTCTAAGAGAAATTTATAGAAATAAGCATAATGCCGCTTGTAACTTTTTATATAAATCTGTATAATTATTAAATAAAAGGCAAAGGTTACTGACTGATTTATCAACAGCTCAAACCACTGAAGGGATTGCGCTGAAATTTGACACGCAGGAAGTTCTTATGATAGAGGCATCCGTTAAGAAAGGTTTTTCCAAAATTCACCGCGGATGTTCAAAATTTAAACGGACGAAGTCGCAGGCACAAGCTAGTATTTAAAAAAAATCTTGTTGAAAATGCTCTCACCATGCCCTCATTTGACGAGACTCACTGGACTTACTTCTGCTACTGCTCTTATAAGTGAAATAAATGTAAATAAAACTTGACTGTTATGTTATTTACCTTGTAAAGTAACAATCTTTTTATGTACAGTCAAAAGCACATCAGCATCATCAAACTGTCGAATTTTCCCAATCGATTTTGCGCTTTATAATACATGCGTTTAGGGTTGAAAATGAATATGACAGTTTTGGGTAGCCTGATCTGATGTAATTGTACTTTCTTAAAATTGAGTAGTACCACAGTATTAAAAACTTCACTTCATTATAACAAAGTAAAAGCTAGAAAATATAAATATTTTTAAAATCAGACAATAGGTACACTGAAAACAAATCGACTGTCCTCTGCATCTGTTGCGTCAACCACTACGCTACCGGGACTACGCTACGATGTTGACGCAGCCGCCCGGATTGAGGAAGATGCTGGGATTGCCGTCCAGGACAGTCGATCCTTTCTCAGTGTATTTTCTCATTTTAAAAACATTTGCGCCATTGTCTTACGTGAAGCTTTTTCCAGGTCAAAGCACATTTATCAGCTCGGAAAGGTAAAGAAACTGTATCGCCTCTTTTTACTATCAAAAAGAGGGAATGTGCTACATTCTGTAGCCGCAGTTCCGTAGGGTTCATAGTAAAAAAGAGGCGTTCCTTTCCGAGCTGATAAGTGCGCTACAACCTTAAATCGCGTTCTATCTTGAGAGTAGAGAGAGCAAACAGATATTGTTTTGGATGACATAGGAAATAATATCTTTCTCACTCACATGTTGTGTTGTATGAAATAGTGAAAGATTAGTGTGTGAAGTTTATTGATCTTATAAATAAAATTCTCGTGTCACAATGTTCGTTCCCGTACTCCTCCGAAACGGCTTGACCGATTCTCATGAAATTTTGTGAGCATATTTAGTAGGTCTGAGAATCGGCTAACATCTATTTTTCATACCCCTTAGTGATAAGGGTTGTCCATCCTTAATTTTTTTTTTATTTATAAGGCAAAACAACGTTTGCGGGGTCAGCTAGTAGGATCTAAAATTCGTATTTTGTGCTGTCAACCCCACCAAATTAATAACTGAACATGATACAATTTTAATCTTAATTATAATTCTCTCTTAGTTGAATAAGTTATACCTACTCAAGTAAATAGTCCTGGTTTTTTTATATAAATTCTAGTCCACATTGCATGCCGTGGCAACCTTTAATTAAGATGGCACTTAGTTTTAAGTTTGTTTGTTCCTAAAATTTTGACTTATATCAGTGTTTATCTTGTTGGTTGTCCTAATAAATTTAAAAAAATAAATAAAGACGTGATACGTACCTAAAATAAATGTATGCAAGAAATGACTCTTGATACAAGCCGGTGAGAAGGCAGTGTTGTCAGCCTCTAGGAAAACTACGCACACAATATCGTTCCCAATATGTCGTTTCCTCTGCAGCTTTTGAGGGTCGTGTCTCTCATATGGAAGGAGTGTAGATACATGGAACATTATCTCGATGCCTCTCCAGTTTGTGTACACAGAGTATAGACCCGTTAGATCGTGGACTGTGTCTAGACCGCCTTTGTACTTGTCGAAACCTAATAAAGAAAAAAATTACGATAATTTATTAACTCAGTGAAAAGCTAACATGGACAAAAAGAAGGATTTATTTTGCTGGTACGGTGTATAAAATTGGTGGTAAAATTTTTCATATAAAATTATTAATACTTTTTGATATTGGTAGAATACCGAAGAGTTAAAAAACAACAGCATTTAAATGGCAAAAAAAAACGTAGATGTTTAGTAATTCAAACCAAATGTATTTGAACTTCAATATCTTATACAGATAGCTAAACACATTAAGGTTTTATGCACAGACTACTAAGAGATACTAGTTTTATGTGATTTAAATGCATTACTTTCCTTAACAGAACAGATGTTATTTTATTTTACTTGTTACATGTTGCGTAAGCGATAGTAGACATAATTATGTGAGAAGACTTTTAACCAAAAGTTGGAAACAAACTAGACGAAATCCAATTTGCAAAAGTAATTGTTGACTTTTGGGTAGTTCATTGGAGATTTGGGTCAAAGCTTAATTTGCGGAAAAATATTTATTTCTATGAATTAGCTAAGTTATACAATAAGACTTTACTACATAACTGTACCTTTCAGACGAACTTTTTCTCCTAAAACTTGTAAAAACTCTTCGAACATCGGGGAGTTTTCGTTATTGTCGAGAATTTCCTCTTCGGTGTATTGATTTTCTTTCACGTATATCACACCTACTTTCAGCTCCGACTTTATGAACACCTAAAAGTAAGGAAAAATATGATTTCTGAGATCTTATTACAATACCGTTTTTTAACTACTTAGGAACAATTGAACAAGTTATATTACCTACTTTTACTTTATTAAATAAGTTATTTAATAATAATGGTAAGTAATTTTAAAACAGTTTGGGTTAGATCGTCCTCTTGAAATTGCAGCGAAAAGGGGCAACATCACCAGAATATAGAGCTAGGTTACATTTTCGTAGTGTTGTTTCTGTAAGTTTGCTAGAGCTCCACGACAAGGCATGGGTTGGTAGCGTGTGAGTGACTCGTCAGTTTTGCATCTGTCCTACTCGTTTGGCTCCATCTGACTGATTACCATCAGCCTGTCCGTATGCTTCTTGTTCGACAACCATAGTACAGTAGGGAGACACCATAAAAAAGATATACGAGAACTTTTGGTTTTCAACGAAACAACCACTGAAGATAAAAAAAAAACATAATTATGAGCGTGCATTCATCGTAGTACCAAAAATATTTTTTTCGCTGTATTGTTGTTACATACACATGTTTTTGTGACCACCATTTTACATACACACGTAGACATTGCTCGCCGAGCGATAAGTCTACTAGCTGGGTAAACCCGGGGTGTACGATCGAAAAATGCCCACGAACTCTAATTTAGACCATTTTTCATTAAATTATTAAAAATATCTGTATTTTAATATAATAAGTACATTAAATGAGTTACATTATATGTATTTTAATATAATAAGTACATTAAATGATACTAGAAAAATGCACTGAAAAAAATCGACTTGCCTCAGGCGGGACTCGAACCCGCACCTTCCACAATCCGGGTGGACGCGTTAACCAATTTCGCCACCGAGGCACTGCTTTTCGCTGTCGAAATTTGTCAGTGCTTGGTGCTTATGTTTTTATGGTAAACATCGTTTCATCAAATCTTTGAAATTTGCACTTCCAAGACCCGAACGAAATATTTTTGCAAATATTTGACGCCCAGCTAAGATGAAACTACCTTACATTATGGAATAATTTTATTTTTGCGTTTACAAACGCGTAAATATAATACTAGAAAAATGCACTGAAAAAAATCGACTTGCCTCAGGCGGGACTCGAACCCGCACCTTCCACAATCCGGGTGCACGCGTTAACCAATTTCGCCACCGAGGCACTGCTTTTCGCTGTCGAAATTTGTCAGTGCTTGGTGCTTATGTTTTTATGGTAAACATCGTTTCATCAAATCTTTGAAATTTGCACTTCCAAGACCCGAACGAAATATTTTTGCAAATATTTGACGCCCAGCTAAGATGAAACTACCTTACATTATGGAATAATTTTATTTTTGCGTTTACAAACGCGTAAATATAATACTAGAAAAACGCGTCCACCCGGATTGTGGAAGGTGCGGGTTCGAGTCCCGCCTGAGGCAAGTCGATTTTTTTCAGTGCATTTTTCTAGTATTATATTTACGCGTTTGTAAACGCAAAAATAAAATTATTCTACATTAAATGAGTTTAATTTCAAATACATTGTAAAAATCGTCATTAATATTTACCAATTTATAAATATTTTTGGTATCGTTTTTTAACATATGCTATCTCAATTTTGTACTTATTTGGGCTCTATAGTGGTTTAGAATAGTATATTTTCTATTGGAAAATCAATTTTTGAAAAGTATTCTTTGTCATTATAATGCTGGTATTTCATCTGAAAGATAGCTCCTTACGGCATTTTCGTAAAACTACGCTATAAGATTCGCCTTGCTTTAAAAAACTATAAGTGTAAATATAATAGTGAATTCAATCAAGAATTAATCTTCCTATAGTATATAATTTCTTTGCAAAGTCTGTTCACATCGCTTCAAAATTAGGTCTGAAAAATCAACAAAATGTGACAAGTTTGACGTAAATCGAGTGCACGCCCTTAAGTTCTCTGCATCAATGCTATTTTTTCTGATATATCCAAAACCGTTGTTATTTTTTCTGGAAGATTACTCGGGATTCCTAATGCCTGTTTACTTTGGCCTTGCGTTAAAAGCATATTGAAGTCCACGGGGACCTTTCGTAGTATCTAAAGTAGAATTAAAATTTTTAATAACATTTACATAATTGTGCATGTTGTTTGAGAAAACCGATTAATGTTTGTGTTTGAATTAATTTAATGATGCGCATAATTTTAACCGTTTGAATCTGCGCTTGGAACACAAGTCGCTATAAGCACTGCTCCTGGCTCCCCTTTTTCCAACATGCACCGTGTATCCATGTAATGCTAAGAAATTTTTATATGAAATGAAAAAGCTCTTTATTTAAATGGACTTTGCTAAGTAGTTTTAAATCGTCAAAAGCCCTACCACAAATAATACATAGATATCCTAATTGCGTAATTCTTAGGACCATTCGGTTTGGAGATCCTTGAGGAAGCTTAAGTCCAACAGTGGACGTCTCTCGGCTGATATGATGATCCTAATTGCTTATTATTTAGAGGTCATTATGATCAAAGTTTTTGTTTCTTGAAATTGAAGTTCTTGGCCTTCATCTCACCTGATGGTAAGTGACGATAATGTCAAAGATGGAATCAAGCTTCACCTGGAACCATCAACCAACTCTGGCTATCTTATTATTAATTGCCGGAACATAATAATGATGTTAACATTATTGTTTCGGCCGTTCGTAATTTGGGTCTGTAATGACCGGCGGCTCCAGTTAGATGAAACACCGGAAGAGGGCGCTGCAGCAAGTGTCGTGCGCGTTGTGTTTTTCTGCAAGATGGCTGTGTAGTTCGTTTCGTTATCGCTCCGAGTATATCATTTGTTACCGCTAATAGTTAATATATTTAAGAACAATTTCGTGGTAAAGTAGAAGAAAGAGATCTGAGTGTGACTCCCAGTGACCAGTTATGGACGCAAGTGCATTACCCACGGAAACATCCCGGGCGCGCCCTACCTGAAGCACTGATCTAGCCAATTCATCAAGTAAGCGTTTAAATTAACTTGGAATGGTTGGCTTGTTATAGGGTCAGGTCGCGAGCGGTCGTTTTCCTACTCTTAGCCTTAATTTAGTCATGTAGGTACTTCTTTTTTCTTTTTCTCAATTGCTCCCGAGGGATGTAAATAAAGCGTTACGAAGGGCGCTTACAATTATTATTATGGCGACAGATTTTGATAAGATGGTGGTAGGCGGGCTTGAAAAAGACCTACGATCACCAAATCGAGTACAAATTTCTACTCCCCTAGGGATCGAACCCAAGACCTCTGGATGTAATTCCGGTGAGCGAACCACTAGATCACAGAGGCAGTTGAAGAAGAAGAAACGTAGTCTGTATCAGTTTCACTGGTCTGTCTAGTAAGCGCAAGATTAGGTGTGGACTAGAGAGATTTTTTTTAAATTACATTTTAGATTGTCTCTGATGACATTTTCTGCGTCACCGAGTTTTTAAGAAGGCGAAGACCTTGGGGGGTCCTCAAGCCTGTAGGTCGAACGTTCCTAGGGGATTACTGGGCGACCGAGCATCTCCCCCGTGGGGAATCTCTAGACCGCCTAGCGTCCCTAGGGCGTCCGTGTCGGAAGGGGGACTAGAGAGAGAGAGATGAAGAGAGACTCCGCAGAAGAGGCAGAAGACTGGGCTGTGGTAACTAGCGGTACCACTTCGAGTGAGCTCGGACGTGGAAGGCACCGAAGGCGTATCGAGTGGTGTCCGTCCCAGAAGGGGGAGAAGGACCATAGGAAAAGGACGAAGAGTAAAAATAATTTGTAGGGAGTCAAGACGGTGCGCTGTGAAAAGAACCCCCGGCAAGTAGCAATGCACTCTCCCGCGATTTCGGCCTATATAACCTGAAGTTTGGTCAGGCCATCGTATGGTTGTGGGATGGTCTGTATAGTTTTAAGATATTTAGCACTTATCGATTTGTTTATGATCGGTTTTTACAAAAAAGCATTGCTGCATAAATCTATCAATAAAAGGAAATTAATATTTAAAAATGTCGGTAATGTATGTATACGTACACATAGTTCCGTTTACACCTAAGTCCAATCCTGTACAAACCTGGAGAGATCGCCTTAGCGATAACGCGCCGTGCAATTCACTCAATGTTTGTATCTAATCTATCTTCTTTAGGTGTACAACAAAGTGTATATCTATTGTATTATAAATCAGATTCGGGAGTGATAGAACGCAAATACAAAACATCGTTTAATCAAATATTAGGTATCATTTGTAAGCAATAATTTATTTGCACCAAGCTACGAAATACTATAGCTGTATAAGCGAAGAGGAGCTCAGGGACGCTCCTCATTATCTTTTCCATCTCGAAACGAAGGCTCTTTAGCCGGCGTTCAGACGAGATAATAAAAGTAATGCCCACTTAGTTGATGAAACTAAGTGTATTTAATTAAAAAGCTTTAAATGTCTGTAAAGTTTCATTAGGATGACTAGTGTTACACGAGATTAAATACTTTGTCAGACACGTTAGGTATTAAAATTGAAAAATAATTTGCTGTCTTTTTGTCTTTGATTTAATAAAGTTTAGTAGTAAAGTCTTCTAGTAAGCTGCAAGCAAGATAGACTAAATTATATTTTTATTTTCAACAATATAATGTTATGCAAATCTTACATTATAATATAATTGTAACATGTATTTTTCATTAAAATTATGCAAATGATACACATTTACCCTTATTTATAATGTCGGTTCATTTATCATTTAAAATAAACACATACGAACAAAAACATAAGACACATCAACAGCTCATATAATGTCCCCACCGAGGGGCTCGAGCCACATTAGGGGCCTTAGTCAACCACGCTGGCCAAGTGCGGGGTGGTTGACTTCACACACATCATAAGAATTTTTTCATAGGTGTGTGCAGGTTTCCTCATGATTTGTTCCTTCACCGTAAAAGCGTCGATTAAACGGACATATGAATTCAAAATTTGAAAACACATTGGTACGTGGCGGGGATCGAACCAGTGCCTGCCGGGTGGGAGACGACGCTCTTACGCACTACGCCACCGACGCTTTTTTTTTTTACTGTCAAGACATACAATTGTAAAATTCTGTTTATTACTATCAGTTTCTTCCAGTATTTATTATTGGATACTTTGTATAAGTACTAGTAAAAAATCACTTTAAAATCATAGCACACTTATTAGCTCGGAACCATATCGCTTCTTTTTACTATGATAAAGAGGCGATGCGCTACGATCCGTAGCTGTTTCTTAGCCGCCATTGAAATGAAATGAAAATGAAATTAAAAAAGTTCATAGCAAAAAAGAGGCGTTCCCTTTATGAGCTGATAAGTGTGCTACGACCTTTAGTTGGTTGTCATAATAGTCGGTCTCTCATTTATCACGATGTGAAAAGCACGTAGATAGTTTTGCAAAGGACTACGTTCCCACATAAATAGTTTTTTTATAAATTAATAGCCTCAGTGCTAATGAATACATCACTTTTACATATTCCGAGAGCTCCATTTTCAGCTAGAATATGTTTTCTGCCATTCTAATATCTTATTTCAGCGCGTCAAATGTCAAACAAATTTAGGACAACACGGGAAACCTCTCAGTTTGGCATTGATCCACAAAGAGTTATTTCGAGCGTACTTGGTGTCTCTTAACTCGGAGGTTCTTTAATGTTGAATCAAAGTAATTTGTTTTGTGGTGTTCAGCAGGTTTGAGGATATTAACAGAAAGACATATTGACTAGACAGTAGATACTTTATTTAATAACTTAATACAATAATGGTGCAAGCAGGTAAATAATATAACACAAGGCACGATACATACAGAGACCTGAAATTGTAGTGTTGCCATCATAATTAACATTTACTATTTTCTTTTAGTTTCGATTCACGGAGTTGAATCTAATACAGGAGAGAAAAAAATATTTTTATTTAAATTCTTTGTTATTTATTGTTGATTTTTGTTTATTTCACTTTTGGGTAAGAGTTTTCTACATCTCACGTCCGAAGCCTTTTTTTGGACTGACTATTACCTGTAGGTGGCAGATGGCCTTTACAACGTCATAGGGGGCTTATAAGATGGCGAGGACCTTGGTGGGTCCTCTAGACCAGTGGTAAGGTGTGTGCTGATTCACACTGGTGTACCGTGGTCATTAGTTGGAGTATCGCGGAAAAATAAGGTTATCTAGATATAAACAGCTAGAAGCAAAATATAGCGAGGAGTTTTGTTTCGTAAGATTATGTAAACATATTTCATTGATGGCATACCTCCATAATTTTCCGATTTCCTAAATGTAACATGAACACAAAAAGTTTGAAGAATACTGCTCTAGTCTGTAAGCAGGGCGGCTTAGGCTAGGTGATTTTCTACGAGGCGAGTCTCTACCAATTAGTTTGTAGAACATAAAATATTATTTTATATGACTATGTTAACATGGTTAGGTGCTTGTTTTCTAAAGCATCGCCTCAACTCAACCTCAACTTGAGCCGTTTCGTATTGTCTGTATGAAACATCATACTGCAACGCACACTAATAAGCATCGTGACGACATCAGGATCGCCTCGGGAAAAGCTCACGAACGGCGGTGCGGTAAGTGGCTAGCAGTCCTTGCGCCGACGGCTCGGCGACGTAGATGTCGAATTCAAACCAAGATAATTATTATCTGTAAACCGTGATCTTAAACGTCAAAAAGCTACTTAAAGTACCTACCATTCACACAGTTATTTTGAGATTTTATTGATTTTTTTAGTTTTTTACTTATTAAAGCAGTTTCTAAAATAGGAATTATGTAAACACTTTACGATATTTTTCCGATACCTACCTACTAATAAGGTCATATACAATAAGTATTAAGTATTCTTTCAAACCTGTAAAATAGATTTAAAAACTTTCAGAACGCTTTTGCAAATTATGATGTTGCAACCGTTTTAAAACCGGTTGAAGGAACGGAACGCATCGTAACGTGATTATGTTATCAAATGACAAAATTTCACAGAAAAATCTCGAAGTAATACGATTTGTGGTGAGAATAGCACAGTCAAAAAACAATCTCAATTTACGAGATTTTTATGGTCGAAAAAGGATTCGAAGAAAACTCGAATTCGAGATTATTTCGAAGGAAACGAGTATTGGGTCCCTGATCCGATTTTGTTACGTGCTTACGTACAGTCGACGCCTGGTAGACGAGACGAAAGGCGATACGGTTACGATCCCTTACCGAGTTGGTAAGTGGGTGCTTGCCAAGTATCAAACTATATTACTGTAACTAGCCAGGCGGACTTAAAACAACCTACTACTACCAACAAATAGAGCAAAAAGGTTTCTGTTGGGGATCGATTCTAGATTTCACTAGACCACAGGTGTCGGACTTCGAAACGAGTCGCCTGAATCTGAGGAAACTGAATGTTTGTCAAGGAAGCTCCTTAAGATCACCCTAAAACAATTTCGGCTGCCGGAGTTGCCTTTAAATATTTTTAATTAATTTTTAAAATTCGTATATAGTGTATTGTGATTGCGTAAAACAAAACGTAATTTCTATACTTTTTTAGGTTATGATAAGATTTTAAAACTTTTGAAGTACTAAAATGCGTGAAACGAAACGCCAATCCACTATTTTGTTAATAGTTTTGACATTTCGTCATTCCGTTGGTTGCTTGCTTGTTGCTTTCGAGTTTTCGTGTCTAGTGTTTTATGCGCCTACATGGCTGGGTGATGGGTAGGTTAGGGTTTTTTCATACATTTTGAGGTTAGATTTTTTTATAAAAAATCTAAGCAAATCCGGCATTCGAAATTAACGGGGGGAGACTCCTACCCCCCTCCCTTCCTTCCTCCCACCCTCCTCTACCTCCAAAAAAGGCGACTTATTTCGAAATTTTTACCGACACAGGTAATACATTTCTTTACGTAACATAAATAGTTTAGCAATCTCTTTCTGCTACTCTGCTTCCAATTAACTCAAAAACTACTAGTCAGATATCGATAAAATTTAAATAGGACCAAATGATAAGCACGAGCTTCCAAAGGTGGAAAGAATCTTTAAAATCGGTACACCCAGTAAAGAGTTATGAGGTAACAAAAATAAAAAAAAACATACAGTCGAATTGATAAACTCCTCCTTTTTGAAGTCGGTTGAAAAAAAATCGGTCACGCATCCGAGTACCGACCGCACACTTGGTAGCTTAGCTTTTGTGACCGTTACCGTTACATCGACCTCCTCCTGATGATGTAGCAATAATTACATTAAATAAGTCGGTTTTACAACTAAAGTCTACGATACAAGAACATTCCGCCCAATGAACACGCGCTTTACTGCTCCCTACCTAATAAAGGGGACATAAAGTACTCACTATACCTACATATGTGCACAGTATGGCTTCGCTAGTGACCCAGTCATGCACTTTATATCTATTTTATTACTTTATTACGGACTTGCTAGCCCTAAAATGAGATAAACCGGACAAAACCCGAAAATATAGTGTTGTCATCTAGAATAATGTCTACACCGCAATATGTATCGCACTACTTGCAATACTTATTAAAGATACTGTTTCTTTATTAAGAAGTATTACACAAGAAACGAAAAAAGAAAGAGGGATTTTTTGATTTTGGGATTTAAAAAAATGAAAATAGAAAAGCAATGCGTGGACACTACGCCACTTGTGTAATAAAGGCGTGGGCGTCAAATATTCGCAAAAATATTTCGTTCGGATCTTAGAAGTGCAAATTTCAAAGATTTGGTGAAACAATGTTTACCATAAAATCATAAGCACCAAGCACTGACAAATTTCGACAGCGAAAGCAGTGCCTCGGTGGCGTAGTGGTTCCCGCCTAAGGCAGGTAAATTTTTCACGGTGTATTTTTTTTAACGTATTATTTGCTTGCCTGTTTTTGTTTTATTTCAAGGTATCTATGAATGTATGAGTGTAGATAAAGTAGTATTAAAACACTCGCGTGATACTATTAAATAACGCGCCATGGATCGTTTTTTGAACTCCCGCTCGTGTTTTAATAACCTCTATTATATGCCAGTTACATAGACTATTATTATGTGTGTATCTGTGTTATCTTTGGTAGTCATTGGATTGGTCTTTCATTGGATTTTTTGGGCTCATTATATTTGCCTCTACTGGCTTTGTGATATTCAATAGTAAATTATATTTTACTTTAATCGAAATCTCGTAAACAGTATCCATATAAAAATGTTAATCTAGATATAAACTACGTATCCTTATAACAGCAATTGTTATAAAAATAACACTAAATCATCTCATTACGCGCTCTGGAACATGTAACTATGAGCCTTAATATGAAGCTTTATAGACATAATCATAAAAGTCCAGGATATGTTTATTCTGCTCGGAGCAATGAGATGCCATCATAAGGTTGATCGTCGGCAGCGGTTAAGTCTTCACCGTAATTTTATCTGATAATCGTGCACGATGTGCTTATGGAATACGGTACCAGTACCAATAATGGCGGATAGCCAAATTATAAGAAAGCTAAAGAAATGTCTAACTTTTACGGAAATACCAACCCTACGCAGACCTTTTTCTCTCTATATAGTTTCTTTGATGATGTTAATGTTTTATACGTTTTTTTATCAATTTATTTATGAAAAGAAGAGAAAAGGTTACTGAGTTCTGTGAATATACCTACCACAAGTATTCGATTTTTTGGACTGCAATTTCTGTTCATCATAAATGTCCTTTAGAACGAGCGAAAGAAAATATATAATTGTAAGTAACCCTTGCCCTGAAAGCGGAAAAAATAGTATATTCATACCGCTAAAAAGATAAAGGAGTTTCCCCCGAGTTCTTGTTGTAAAACACGTGTTGAGAGACTCCATTTTTGACCTATATCAACCGTACAATTTTTGTTACCTACTTTAGTTACATTTTCACTTGACATTGGCAAAATGCGTACGCTTAATGCGACGCGAGGCCATTAATTAAGAATAGAATAAAAAGAAAAAAATATATGAGTGTTTGGCGGGTAATCATGGCGTCTAGATGTCGATCTTTATTTCGATAATTCAAAATTGCTTCGGAGTGGATTTTGTGCAGTGAAAGTGGTGTCGTTTTGTTGCATAAGCATCCGTGTTGACGAACAGTTATGAGGAATCATTGAAATAAAGGTTTTGTGTATGTGGCGTTGAGAATTGTATAGTGGTTGGAAATCCCACTATACAATTCTCATCAGTCACCATCATGAGGTCTGTACCATGCATTTCTCGCCAAGCACTCCCTAGATGCATTAAAAAGTGCGGCACCCACATTTTAATGCAAAAATCAAGAAAGAAGATGAAACTAAAGACTTGGCTGTATGGGCTAGATCCCTTTGCCGTCCCGTAACAGGGAAATTAAAAAAAAAAAAAAATATGGCATAACAAAGTTTGCCGGGTCCAGCTAGTAGAATATACTATAGTATTAACTATATTTGATGTTCTAGGTAGTCCACAACAACTTCAAATATAGTTACTTCACCAGAGATTTATGCGGAACAGTGGAAAAAGAGATTGTAAATAATAATATAAGCCACATAAGTCTTTTGGCAAAATATGAGGAAGTGTTAATAATAACTTGAGCATGTGTTACATTATTTACAGGCGGCAGTGCTGGACTTAATCCTATTTAAATTGCAGACGGCCTCTTAGTAAAACAGAACGCAAACATTATTTTAGTCTCAACGCTGTGGAAATGAAATAATATTACATCGCGAAATTTATTTACTATTAGGCTTTGCTACGTATAGTATAGCTCGTAACTTCTACACGCCCCGCCATTTTGTTCCTACTTTGTACAAATATTATAATGTACTTAAATTTAATACTCCCCTAAGATTATTGTTTTATACATTTCGCTGTTTTAGGTATATTTCAATATTTAACCTGATCAACATTAGTATAAGGACTCAGGACTGTGTATATAAATAAAGAAATAGCCTAATAGCTTCAATTTACATATTTGTATTATTGTTTTTTGTTACCGTTACTCAGTAGATTGCGTTTCAGAGAACAGAGGTGATGGCAAATGGATGGCAATAACTCCGTGTTAGTAAGACTTCTTTATAGACTGTGGTATAAATGTGCAGATTTTAAGAAAATTTTATTTGGTATTTTCTTCTCAGAAGAGTTTGTTTTTTAATTATCACTACATAGTATAAAACAAAGTCGCTTCCGCCGTCTGTCTGTCCCTATGTATGCTTAGATCTTTAAAATTACGCAACGGATTTTGATGCGTTTTTTTAATAGATAGAGTGATTTTTAAGGAAGGTTTATATGTATAATACATGCATATTTACATGAGCATTGCACCCGTGCGAAGCCGGGGCGGGTCGCTAGTAAATATTAAAACAACTGTTGTTATTCCTTTATCGTGCCATTGTAGTAAAAGGTCTTTCAAGTGAATCAATTTCAACTATTTGGCAGTATTCCAAATAGGGATTTGCAATTTCTCCTAATCCCCTTGAATTGATCATAAAAATAGCAGAATAAAAAGTCTTTGCCTACGTTGTCGAAGCAATTTTTCTATCAATTTTATTTCACCTTATGTATTAATATTGTTATTTCTCACTCCACGACTGGTCGAGACATCAAACAGTAGAAATGGAATTTATTTTTACTACGGCCGCACTATGCTATGATAAAATGAAGTGCAAATATCCAATCCCATTAGCCAGGAAGGAAGGTCGGCGAGCAATTTTATATCGTCAATTCAATCTTTTCCGTTGATATTATTTTATTGATCTAAGACATTTTTATAAGGAAAGAGTTATTAGCTTATACTGTTCATTCTAAAAAATAATTTGACTTGAAATGAAATAAAACAACACTGATAAAAAAAATTACACTTGTCGGGGAACCTTAAGACTTTCATGCAAAATGTAATTTTCGAACGAACAAGCAATAAATAATAAAAAAAATACTTAAGAAACAAGACTACTTATACAAAAAATCAGTATGAGAACATTTCAAAACTTGTATATTTCAACCGACTTCAAAAAGGAGGAGGTTGTCAATTCGACTGTATTTTTTTATGTTTGTTACCTCATAACTCTGCACTGGGGGCACCGATTGTAAAGATTCTTTTGACCTTTGAAAGCTGGTGCTTGTCATTTTGTCCTATTAAAATTTGATCGAGATCTGACGAGTAGTTTTTGAGCTACCCTAACAAATAAAAATTCTGTTCATAAAAATCTACTGGGTGTAAAAGACATGAGCAGTCAAACGAAAACCACGTATTCTATACATCAAAATAAGACATATCTCAAAAAAAATATTGCTGGGAAATGATTTTTATTTTTTGGTGTTACAAAAAATTGCAAATTGTACCGCGCAATGTAAAGGGCTCAACTTGCACGCAACTCGCAAAACCGCGATAATTTTGCTTGACGGCGGCCCCGTTCGTTAGTGTCCGTGCGCATCGAGTGAGCTACATTGAACGCTAACGTTTTGAAGCCATTTTTTGTTATGAAATACTAAAAAAAATGATAATGTTTCTTTGGACAATAATTAAGAAATAACGTATAGAATACGTTTTCATAAAAAAACGAAAAAAAAAATTATGACTTTGACCTTCAATAAAATCGTAACTATCAATTTCCCAGGTATAGACTAAAGGAAGAAAAATGTTATGACGGTGAGCAGAATACATGGTTTTCGTTTGACTGCTCATGTCTTTTACACCCTGTATTTTTGTTTGAAGTCGGTGCCAACCTCAATATTTGGAATAAACGTTGTCACTTGTATTTGGGACCGACCTCAAAAAACATTATGATTTTTAAAAACAGAATTTTTATTTCTCCGTTTTTAGTTTTGAAGGCGGTTTTTTTATTTAATAAGATTTTTTTGTATATTAAAAAGGTCTTACCAAAAAACCCAATAAAAATATATAATAAATTACCGGACATACTTATATAAATGAGAATAATGACAACAAATTTATAAAACAATTAAAACAATTTTTACTTAATAAATGCTATTACGCCATAAATGAATTCCTAACTGATAAATTTATCAATTTCCGATAAATATAATAAATCCATATATGCTATATTTGCTATAATCTTATATGTTTTGCTATGTAATTAATTAAACCAATTCCATAAGAAATGCGTCCTCTTCTCTTCTACATTGCGTGCCCGACTGGGTCCATAATGATCTTATAAATATTATCTACCTTTACCACCTTATTGTTCATAATGGTTTGCAATAAAGATATTGAATATTGAATAAACAAGACTTCCTCTATACTACGTATACGGGAAAGTAAAAAGTGACATAGCTTGGAAACTACTAGAGAAATTTTCTTTTAAAACTTTACTCTTCTTGTAGACAATTTTGTTATTTAAATATTGTTATGAGAAAAATTAGCGCATGTATTCATCAAAGTTTGAATGTTCAATTTAGAATAGAACACTAAAAAAGATTTGCGGCATCAGACAAGACTGTGATATACATATTATCTTATCTTCAATCTATACGAGCCTAACTAGACGTTAGACACTTCAAAAGAGGATCTTTGTCACTTTCACTAACGCTACTCATTTATAGTTAAGTGGTTTCTACTAATACTAAGGTTTCCTAAAACCTTATTTATAAGGTGGTATATGTTTATGGAATAATTTTATTTTTGCGTTTACAAACGCGTAAATATTAATTTTTTCTAGCATTAATATTTACGCGTTTGTAAACGCAAAAATAAAATTATTCCATAATGTAAGGTAGTTTCATCTTAACTGAGCGTCAAATATTTGCCAAAAATATTTCGTTCGGGTCTTAGAAGTGCAAATTTCAAAGATTTGATGAAACAATGTTTACCATAAAAACATAAGCACCAAGCACTGACAAATTTCGACAGCGAAAAGCAGTATCTCGGTGGCGTAATTGGTCAACGCAGCCGCCCGGATTGCGGAAGATGCGGGTTCGAGTCCCGCCTGAGGCAAGTCGATTTTTTTTTAGTGCATTTTTCTGGTATATGTTTTATAATACCTATCATAAAAATGAATTCTTAAATATTACAATATCCCAAAAGTTCATGTTTACCTAAAAGATTTTTAAGATATCTCACCCCAAACTTATTTTAATAAAAAATGCAGTAAGCATGACAATAAAGACCGCATATCATCAACAGAGAAGAAAATTAATATAACACAAAGCTCGTAACGTCCATTTTCCGATTTAACAATGCGGACTGCCTAAATATGTAGATATTATGCAAAGCGAGCAACCGCGCAAATGTAAAATTTCATGTTCGTTTGTAACGCGTAAGCTGAAGGTTATGCCGGCTATTTCGCCCACTCCAAAATGATATGATAACGTAACGGCTTTCACGCTTAGTAAAGGTCGAAGTAGACTTATCAGGCCGAAAAGGGAACGCCTATTATTTTACTACGATCCGTAGCGCATCGCAATAGGGTATTTTACACCACGAAAGAAAAAATATAAGATTGCATTTTTATGATAGATATTGCAAAAAGTAAACGAGAAACATCGATATTTACTCATAAATAAGCAATTTAAATTTTATAATTCAATTTTAAAAAATTATACTGGTTAATTACGACCTCATGATTGAATTAAAACAGTTTTCAAAATAATCGGGAGTGGTCTCCCCTTGACTTTCTCGTATACCGGAAACGACTCAAAGGTTGAAAGAAACCTTATATTTTGATGTCATACATGCATGTTAAATTTTGGTCACCAATCCGAGTACCAATCGCGCAATTGGTTGCTTAACTTTCGTGATCGACGGCTCAAAAGTTGATAGAAACCTTATATTTTAATGTCATACACGCATGTTAAATTTGGTTGCAATAAGTTAAAGCATCGAGCTCGAGTTATCGTGCTAACGCACAGACACACACACACAGACATTCAGACACACATACACGCAGATATACACACATACATAATACCAAAATTAAATATTTTTGGACTCCGCGAGGTCCAAAACGTGTAAATCCGTCAAAATCTCGAGGTCAAATTTTTTGACGATTACAAGACTTCCTTCATACTACGTATACGAGAAAGTAAAAATGGTGTAATACTCTATTACACACTAAATTATTGGAAATAGAGAGAGAAGAAAAGTAGTTTTGTGCTCGTACATCAACTACTTACGTAGAATTTTTAGAATGATAATAAAATACATTTTTCACTTTTGCCGATGCCTCAAATAATAATTATGTATAAGCATTTTTTAATCACATAGTAAAATTGGTTCTTTTTTAAAGGAAAAAGCGACGACACGGTATCGAGCTGATAAGTGTGCCACGTCCTTAATAGATGTAATCCGCTTAAAATTATATTTTGTTTATAAACCAGACGCAAGGCAAATTATCACTCTTGTTTGTGATGAGCCAAGCTGTTTTATTCATTCATTGATATTCTCGGCTCCATCTATTTTGCTATTGCTTCCGTTATTTCAAATCTAACTTAGTATGCTAGTATGCATGTTTGTATTTACGTATGTTACACCTAGCGCCTAAACTATTCATCTGATTTTGATGAATGAGGTGTCAATCAATTAGTTATTATGATTCGAGCAACATAGGCCACATTTAAACCGACTTTAACAAGAGGAGGAGTTTGAATTTATTTCCTTGTAACCGATTTTAATTAAATTCCTTTGAAGTTTGTACACAGAATCTTGTTGTGGTTGCTAAGCAATGTGAAATAGCCAAAAATGCAAGAACCGCAATGCAAGACCTATCTTCGTGCAAATGGAACTACGCCTGTCACGTCAAAATGATGTTTGATTGTCGAGTGCCGTTTTATAATACTTCCATAGTCGGGTGTTTAACACGTTTTGCTTGTTTTCATAGTGAATAGAGGCGATATGGTTCTGAGTTGTGCGGTAAGTATGCAACGACCTTACGTAAACCTCGTAGCGTGACATTAGAGCTCGAGTTGTTGTTTACGCTCGAGTCTGTTTTTGTGTATGAGTCTTTTTCTGCATTGCTTACAACAGTAGATAAAAGAATGATTGCGTATCTTGGATAACAAAAATTCATTTAAAATGTCGCCTCGAGTCCTTCGAATTTCACTTAAAGCTCGAATAAGCGTAGTTTTTAACATTTTTAACCTCTATCTTTTATTGAAGGCTCACGATCATTTTAAAACTCGTTGCTTAGAGAGCTCGCGCTAAACTAGACTCGGTACTCCGAGCTTATCGAGCTCATAGAGGCCTGCAAATCTGAAGCGAGTCTCTACATTAATGGCTCAAGTACGCGAGTCTTGTACATCACTACCCAGGCAGTTACAAGTTAGGGTTGTTGAAGTCAGACTGACCATCATCCTGTCAAAGCCTATTGCCATAACAATACTCAATATATAGTTCCAGTGTTTTGTTCTAATAGTTAGGGATAATATATAAGCAATAGCTGAAGGATAAATTCCGAATGAAGTTCGCTGCCGCCTTTGGTTTTATCCTCACTTAACATCAGGTGAGATAAAGAACAAGAACTTTGTTGTTAAGTTAAAATATCGCCAAAAGTGCTTCGCCAAGTCTTTCATAATGATACTCGTAACAGCTAAAGAGTGAAACTCGCTGCCAGTCGTTAAGTTCAGGGATACAGCGAAAAACATGCAAATAATATCATAGCACAAATATTCAAAGTTCAGTTAAGACTGTTGACAACAGTTGACAATATCAATGGCTAAGAGTCTTTAAGCATTCTAACAAGCAGGTTATAATCTTTTCGGCATGTGTTATGTACGATAGCTGCGAAATATCAAAGATATTTTCTACATTTAAATAACTTTAACAGGTCCCAAATAAAGTTACACTAACTCATATCTGTAAATGCTCTACACTCACACTTACTTACTGTATTTACCAACTTGTGTGTGAAATTTCGACATTTCCCTAAATTCCAAATGCAAAGGGCAGACAGGCTCAGATTCACAAAGTTTCAACGTAGCTTATAAATGTACGTTGGCTGGGGGGCTAATGAAAATTGACAGGTTACTGGATCGAACAAACTCGGCTCCGCCGCTGCATTGAAATGTGGATCGTATTTAAATATAGCCACCGAAGTGTTTCGCTGCACTTGTCATGAAGTAAATTAGCTAGCGAACTGAAGAAATTGTTGCAAGTACTCGTATTCAGAATAGTTACAGATATATTTCAAACAAATGAAAGGTTTTATTCGTGTTACATCATCTGTGTTTACCTCACACTGGTGGCTTGAAGGTTCCAATACCACCATTATTAACCATCTTCTACAGGACTATTCGCTAACATTTTTTGACAGATGAAAGTGATTACCGCCGAGTGAATTACATATCCATTGCTTTTTTTACACGACAAGTGCCATAATAGCGTTACGTGTAAAACAGTAATGGATACGTAATTCGCTCGGTGATCATCATTTTTATCTGTCAAAAAAAGTTAGTGAATAGGCCTACTGGTTCGTTCAATAGGAATTAGATCCAGAGATTGTTGGTTTGATCCTGGATTGGTTAGTAATAGGGCTTGTTTTAATTTCATCTGGCTAGCTACCACCATCTTTTAAGTCTGTTATTTATTGATATTTCATTGTTTTGGGGTTATTTACGTCACTGAGGCCTATAAAGAACTATTGTGACTAGCTTTGGTGTTTCACGCTCCTGTTCGAAGAATCAGTCTCTGTAGTGATGTCATTTTAAAGTGGCTAGTCCGAGTTCAATTCATCAAGCTCAGGTTGCCCCTGTTGAGCTTTAGTCTGTTACATCCAACAGTACGAACTCGTTGGTCAACTGCGGAGAAGCTAAATACCGTCAATCCAACAGTCGTACCACCTCTACACAATTGCGTACTTTGCATGCAATATTATTCAAGTCTTTTGAGCTCTGGTGGTTGGGTAGGCTAGGTAAACGACGAATTAAGGAGAGTTACGTAAAAATGATTCGCTCTCGACGGGCAAAAGCGTCCTCGAGAGCTTGAATGCAGAGGCGAAGCGAGGTGTGGGCGACTACTACTTGGGCGTTGACTACCTACGGCTTCAATAGGGTAGTACCTCTACCTTACAGAAGCCCACAGTCAAATAACAATACAGTTATGTGGTATTGTGTTTTTGTTGGTGAGTAAGGTTGCCAGACCTCTACGGGGCAGAGAACAATTGTTAGGCTATGTCGACTGCTTATCACTAGGCAGGCCGTATGCTTTCCAAACAACCACATAATATTTTTAAAAAATTAATAAAGACTATTGTATCGCAGTGTTATTTGTGTATCGTCGTGAAGCGTCGGTGGCGTAGTGCGTAAGAGCGTCGTCTCCTACCCGGGAGGCACAGGTTCGATCCCCGCCACGTACCAATGTGGTTTCAAATTTTGAATTCATATGTACGTTTAATCGACGCTTTTACGGTGTAGGAAAACATCGTGAGAACACCTGCACACACCTATGAAAAAATTCTTAGCTTGCGACCAACCCGCACTTGGCCAGTGAAAAAACGCGTTCAGAGAGATGATATATAATCGAGTCACAAATCAACTGACATAAATTAAGAAAACTAAAATATTTAAAAGAAGTTTCTAACAGCCAGCGTGGTTGACTAAGGCCTAATCGCCCCTAATGTGGGGTAGGCTCGAGCCCCTCGATGGGGACATTATATGAGCTGTTGATGATTTGTGTATCAGTGTCGATACCATTCATACCATCCATACCGTATTTGAAATAAGCATTACAGGCTGCAGTGACTACTTACATTCAGGCAGACGGTATGAATGCTGGCCAGCCTTGAATATAAATAGGTTTCATTCTAATAATTATGAAGGCAATTTGTACCATTAATTTTAGAGTGAGTTACACACGAGTAAGTATATAATCACGAGATAGGTTGGAACACATACTCTCAGGCGGCTGTTTCCCCAAGATTTTACATGAGCAAGTTTCACAGGTCCGTGTCTAACTTGTCATTAATCCATTATCGTGATTACTTACTAGGAGACGGCAACTTCTCCATATAGTAGATGGTGCCTTTTGATATCACAGTGAGCGCGAGTATACGGTGTAGTATTTATTAAGGGGATAATATGGCGAGCACCGTGTGCATAGAAGCGGAAAAAATGTTTTCATTTCTCATACTCGGAAAGTAGCGTTTGCTTGATCTGACTATTGGGTGGAACACGCTAATTCCCACGACTGGCCGGGCAAAACTTATAGTAATTCCCTAGAGCGGGAATGAATTTTACTAACTGTATTTGGTTAGTGAGTATTCTCACAAATTGGGCGGGATGGTTAACGGCGGTGTGGTCCAAATTTGACACTATTTACAAATAATTACAAGTGTTAAATTGGTAAAAGGTCGAGGAGGCCGAACGAGAATGTGATACGGTTCTCTTTTCTCGCCCGAGAAACCCTTTGAAGCGGGCCAAAATATCGACACCGAGCGGAGAACAGGCGAGCCCGAGAACGAGAACGCGAGAAACTAATCACATTCACGCTTCTCTGGTGTTCTCGGAGGTTCTCGGCGAGAGTCTGGAGGGCGCATTAATTATACCTATACTCTAATCTGTGAAAAATACTAATTTATGACGAGTATTTTAATGATTAAATCTTTTAGAAACAACAACTTTTTAATTTCTTTGTATTCGAAATGAAAAGTAGAGTGCTTAACACGGGTAAAAGGAATCATTTTCTAATCGGACCTGAGAATCGGACTATAGCAGCCTGAGCGCATCCTCATATGGGAATGATTCCATTCCACCTTCGCCAAGCAATCTACTATTTTCTACCCCTATTTCTTCTCAGATTTCTCTCCGAGATGTTTTTAATATGGTAAGAAACTACGTCTGTACGTTATTTTTTTTTAAAAATAACTTTCATAAAGAAAACGTACAGACATATTTTTTCTTTTTGTTAAAAACATTGTAATACGTATATCTATCCTTTAAATATTCGATTGGCGAAAATTTATGTTTGATTGAATTTTTATTTTCCTACATATTCATTAAAATTGAAGATAAAACGCACATAAGTAGGCGTTTAAGTTAAAAGGATAAATCACGGAAAGAAAGTGATGGTTATAAATTGGGTGCCTTTAAAGCTAGAGTGAAAATGCTACTTTTGGGTAGGTTTATAAAACCGTAGTCCGCATTTTCACTTAATATAAATCAGATGGAGATAGTCAGCAAATAATAATATATCTCCACGCTCACCACAATTATCTAGAGAATTTGTGTTATGGATACGAGATAACGGACAATTTTTAATACCTATACGTAACAATTATAGATATTTTAATAAACAACCTTAAATAAAATATAAAATCAATCATGACTCCTCAACAACTATTAGTCTACATCACACAAACATTTGTCGGTACCAGGATTCGAAGCCGGACACAACGACCGACGGCGTCAATGCGTGATATCATTAATAATTTAAAAGATGTCTATATATTTAATTAAGCAAATAAATTTAAGTAAGAACATTAGACATGTTCTTACTTAAATTTATTTGCTTAATTTTTAAAATAATTTAAATACAAAATTACTGAACTGCCAACCAAATAACATAAAAGAAGATAATTTTAGTTCCTCAATAAGTTTATTTCTGCACCCTCTGTTTACCTCTTTGTTTGGGTTTTGTGTGGGAGATTCCCTATTGGCAATAAAGCTACCTACATAGTATCGGTTGCTCCGTGGTCGCGTGATCTTCGAAACTATATCTGTGCTTCAGAAGGCACGTTGTAGTGTATGTTGGATGTATGGCTGTCGTCTCCTTTGCGCACTATGGTGGAATAAAGAAGTGACGTTTGGGAATAGCGCGGAATAGAGAAAATATTATTGGGTGGACCTGACGAACACGATGCGCGAAGGAGACGATAAATAATAATTGTATAATATTATATACATCAAGAGTAGTACACAAATTCCGCTGATGTTTCAGGCAACTATTTTATGGTAGCTGTCGTAGAAAAAGTTAGGTTGGAGTCCAGACCTGTGCCAGGTTTACTATACGAAAGAAGAAAAAGATAATATTACAAACTGAAAAATCAAAATCGAAGCTAATAAAAACACCGACATGAGAACTCTCATTCGACAGGACTATGAGTATTACATTACGACACCGTAGTTTTAATTTTTATTCATACTTTTATAAAAACATGCCAATATCTTTTTTAGAAAAATAAATTGAAGCACTTCTATAAATCATTCGCTATTCATTTCGTTTAAACATTAACCACTGTTACACATTCACTATACTTTAGGGCTCATCAATGTTTCACCTCTGTAAGCGAAGAGTCGCTTATACGTAATTGGGAACTGAAAAAACAATCACGGCAACGAGAAAAGGTTTTACTGCTAATTTACTTGTGATACTCGGTTTCCGAAGAATATTATGTGAGATGAGCAGTTATTTTGTTATTAGAAATACTACGCTACGGCTTGCGTGCTACAGAATTGCCGGGGACGTGGAGTAGAATAGAATAGAATAGAATAGCGTTTATTTTTTCTCTACAATTTTTATATACAAGAGTTATCGTTTATACAATATGATCGGGAAATTTGTTGTATAATGAGTTGTATGATTTGAATAGAAAAGTTGCTGCAATGAATATAATTATGTATTCAATAGTAATTTTGGTTGAACCGTCGATATATATATTAGTCTTTATTAAGTTCTTTTTTTATAAATTCTACGTATGGATAAGCTATGGATTATCCAAAGTTGTGAAATTTCTAAAATACATTTTAAAACTTTTTTGTAGTCATAATAGTGTTCAATATCTATTTAGGTACACGTCATAACCGCACCGAAAGAATGAAATAGTCCAGTCAACAAGTTCAAAAACGTGAAAAATAGAGATAAAGCTCCTAAAAATATGAGCAATAGCTCATTGGATTCGGAACGACCTCTAGAAAAATGAGTTTTGAGGATTTTACTGCACGTAAAAAATTGCAATTGTTATTAACAAAATAAGATGAAAAAAAAGAGGTATTTACGTTTTTGTTAATAACTCATAAACTATTAATATTTACGATATTTGGAAAAAAGGTCCTTAAAGAGGAGGAAATTTCCAAAAAAAAAGTCCCAGCTCCCGGAACTCTACATCTATTATTTATAATTTTAATTTAACGCTGAAAATAGGGCTCCACGCAGCCATTACGGCATGGGCGCACTGCCGTTAAAGACAGTTTCTTACATAAAATTATTTTTTTATAGTAACAAATATGAATTTAAAAATTTAAATAAATTATGGTGTCATCCAGATACTTGAAAGAATATATTCCCGTTGGAAAAAAATTTTTAAATTAATTTTTCAAAAAGTTATGCAATTGTTAATTAACGAATTTTTTTCCTATCTCCGTTTTCATAAATGGCGACATAAAAATTTAAATAATAAACCTATAAATTATTGGCTCTGTGGAGCTCTTCTTATATATATACTTAACAAGATCCCGCGATAAAAGTTTATTAAAGTTAATTATTTTGTTTATTACAATTTTTTAAAGTTAACAAAAAATGAAAAGTCTAAGAAATGTTATTAAAAATTTTTTTTTAAACAAATGTTATATTATTGCTGCTTTCTTATCCAACAATGGCATTAAGTAACATCGGAAATTTTTTTTTTACATCATTTGTTAAGAAATTGTTTATAAACAAATAGACAAGTTTAATATTTAAAGAAATTTTTTTTTTACCATTATGTTGTCTTGGCAAAATAATGATTTTAAAAAAAAAAAATTATTCTTAAATAAATTTTTTTATTGTTTATAATCGTTTTTTTTTATATTTCGATTGTTTTAATAATTAGTTAAGGAATGATTTTCTCTTTAAAAATCATAATTGGCATTTCTTCATAGGTAAATAAAAAAAAATATTTTTTTTATCAATAATTTCATTGTTTGTTAACTTAACAATTTGTTATAAACAAATTCTAACTACCGTTATATTTTTTTTCTAGAGCTAAAAAAAATAACAAAAACAGCCATATATATCAAAATACTAAAAAAAAATTTAATATAAAAGCGTTATAAAAAATAGAAAAAAATTTTTTTTAGTATTTTGATATATATGGCTGTTATTGTTATTTTTTTTAGCTCTAGAAAAAAAATATAACGGTAGTTAGAATTTGTTTATAACAAATTGTTAAGTTAACAAACAATGAAATTATTGATAAAAAAATTTTTTTTTTCTATTTACCTATGAAGAAATGCCAATTATGATTTTTAAAGAGAAAATCATTCCTTAACTAATTATTTAAACAATCGAAATATAAAAAAAACGATTATAAACAATAAAAAAATTTATTTAAGAAAAATTTTTAAAAAAAAAAATCATTATTTTGCCAAGACAACATAATGGTAAAAAAAAAATTTCTTTCAATATTAAACTTGTCTATTTGTTTATAAACAATTTCTTAACAAATGATGTAAAAAAAATTTTTCCGATGTTACTTAATGCCATTGTTGGATAAGAAAGCAGCAATAATATAACATTTGTTTAAAAAAAATTTTTTAATAACATTTCTTAAACTTTTCATTTTTTGTTAACTTTAAAAAAATGTTATAAACAAAATAATTAACTTTAATAAACTTTTATCGCGGGATCTTGTTAAGTATATATATAAGAAGAGCTCCACAGAGCCAAAAATTTATAGGTTTATTATTAAAATTTTTATGTCGTCATTTATGAAAACGGAGATAGGAAAAAAATTCGTTAATTAACAATTGCATAACTTTTTGAAAAATTAATTTAAAAAATTTTTTCCAACGGGAATATATTCTTTCAAGTATCTGGATGACACCATAATTTATTTAAATTTTTAAATTCATATTTGTTACTATAAAAAAATAATTTTATGTAAGAAACTGTCTTTAACGGCAGTGCGCCCATGCCGTAATGGCTGCGTGGAGCCCTATTTTCAGCGTTAAATTAAAATTATAAATAATAGATGTAGAGTTCCGAGAGCTGGGACTTTTTTTTCGGAAATTTCCTCCTCTTTAAGGACCTTTTTTCCAAATATCGTAAATATTAATAGTTTATGAGTTATTAACAAAAACGTAAATACCTCTTTTTTTTCATCTTATTTTGTTAATAACAATTGCAATTTTTTACGTGCAGTAAAATCCTCAAAACTCATTTTTCTAGAGGTCGTTCCGAATCCAATGAGCTATTGCTCATATTTTTAGGAGCTTTATCTCTATTTTTCACGTTTTTGAACTTGTTGACTGGACTAAAACTCGCCGAAGAAATAGTTTCACTGTAATTATGTGTGAATAGAATGAATGCGAGCGTCATCCGAATTCTGCTAGGATTTCTGGGGTTCTTCCAGATTTGGACGATACGACAATATAAATATAAAGATGTAAAGAATTCTAAAACTCGTTTCGTTCGTCGCGTTCGGCTTGGATAAATGTGCAGCTTACGGTCAGTTACGGCGGTCTTGGAATGGAGACCTCGGGGCGAGAAACGACCTAGAGGACTACAGACGCGATGAAAGGACGATGTCAATAAATCTGCAGAGACGAATTGGATGGAAAGTGAGTTAGCCGTGTGATGTCGGCAGAGTAGAATAGCATCAGCCCATATCCTCTAATGGGTGTTGTAAAAATCGACTAGTGGATCATCAAAGGGGTATTGATCACCTTCTACTCCGTCAAGTCTTTGTACTCCGTCCACCAATCCGCATTAGGCAAGCATGGTGGACTACTGCCTAAACCTCCTTAGATGACAAGGAGAGGCATGTGTCCCAGCAGTGGGTCGAATTATTAAGGCTGTTATGACGATGATCACGATGGTTATGTGGGTTCTATTTTGAGGTACTGCATACTGCCAAATGTGCCTTTATGTGTAACGAAATGTTACCTAAAGCTCTGCTAAACCCATCTGGGATGATGATTGTATGTATGTAGGCATGTATGTTTGTATATATGTAAATGGCTTACCTGATCTAGCTTGAGCAATTCCTCCGGCGTGTCTGGCAGCTGGCCCAGCATCAAGGGAGGGTTGATGTTCACCTCCTTGCCGAGGGATCGGACCACCTCCTCCCGGTTGTATCGGTCCGCGAAAACACATGACGCCGGGATCAAGCCGTGCACCGTGTAGCTAATGGCTCGCACGAGAATCCTGTAAAAGAGATTAGATATTGTTATTTTATCCAGGCTAAATTTGTGCATTCTTCATAACGTTTGAAGAAGTTAAGCTACTAAGTTCGCGGTTGGTACTCGGATGTTTCAATAAGATTTTCCTCAGTGCTTCGGAAGGCTGGTGGCTCCGGTTGCTGTCGTAAGATAGTAGTCGTAACCAAACTATTCCCAAGGAGGGTTGCTGTTGCCAGTAACCAGCCGTAAAAATTAAATGCCAAATCTTATAGTAGTATGTCGATTCGCATTCATAGTATCTCTAACTAGTCTGTGCTCGCTTTGATGTATTGAAAACTTAGACAAAGAATCCTGTATCTAAGATTGAAAAAAAACAAACTGTCTACGTTACAGTGAGAGTCGTATTGATAATATTTATAAATTACTAGATGACCCGGTGTACTTCGTATCACCTATTCACACGGAGTACTAAACGTCTTTGCACCTATCCTAACGACATTAAAACTCAGATACCCATAAGAGTGAAAGAGTACTCATTATAATTTTTGTCCTTGTCAGAGTTTCACTTTTCGCTTATTTGACACAAAATTTTGGTGTCAAAGAAACGACACAACAAACTGTTGATGATAGTAAATATTCAAAATATTTGTGTTTACAAAGTGTTGTTATCAGTGTGTAAAACGTACAAGTGTTGGAAACTATATCCTGCTTGTGATTGTTACAATGCATTGTTGTGTAATCGGCTGTAAAAGCCGTAGCTACCGAAATTGCGAGAAAATAAGTTATTACTCGTAAGTACAAAAACTACTTTAAATTAGTATTTTATTGGCATTATACAATAAAGTTTAGATTAAAATCGATTAATATAGGATCTCAAGCTTGATAGAAAACTAAAAAAATCATGAAAATTTGCTTACGAAAATATTGTTATTGTCCAATAATTGTCATAGAAATCCGACCAAATTTAGTAGTTTAGTTGTAGTTGTCAATTGCTATATAATTTGACTGTCGGAGCGTCATTTTGTAGATTTCTTATTTTTCTGGATTATACTTCAGTTTAGGGATACCAGTAATATAATTTGAAGCTGTCCTTGTTGTTGGGTAAATACAAAGATTTAAGTTATCTTAATGTTTCAGATTTCTAGGACATAATATTCATGGATATTCAAGCAAGTACTGCTGGTCAATCTGTAAATACCATGAAAAGGACATCGCCAAAAACGTATCACACTAGGCATTTACGTTTTACCGCGCTATAAAAACCAATAAATTCTTAGAATTATCGTTGTCGTTATTTATTTACGTTCACGGATATTCAAGCACGTACTGCTGGTCGAGCTGTAAATACATACCATGAAAAGGAGTACCACCAAAATCGTATTATACTTTGTTAAATACAAAGTATAATACGATTTTGGTGGTACGTTTAACGTACGTTTAACGGTGTAACGTTTTACCACGCTATAAACCAATAAATACTTTGAATTGAGTGTTAGGCGGGATACCATGGCGTCTCGACGTCGATCTTTTGGTTTTAAAATTTTTTAATATCTTTTTATGATTGTTTATTTCTTTGATTATACTCGTGGGCGCCACGAGGATAATCAAAATAATAAAGTAAGTATAAAAACTGAAATCTCACTACGTAAACAACTAATGTTAAACACCATGGGACAGGCAACATTACCTACCCCATGGTGTTTAACATTTGTTGTTGTTGCTATAAGCAACGAGGAAATATTAATCTAATTATTTTCTCGTTGCTTAGCAACCACAACATGAGTTTGTGTAAAAACTTAAAAGGAATGAAATCGTCTAAAATCAATATTTTACAAGGAAAATACGACTCCTTCTATTATTAAAGTCGGTTATAGTGTAGCCTATATTGTCCGGACCATAATATGAGAGATGCTAGAGAGATTGCTAGAGAGATTGCTAGAGAGATTGCTACTACCAGGGATTTGAACTCGGACTGCTTAATGTGCTAGCTAGCTTTACAGAGGCTTTAGACAACATGCATTTCGACAATCGCTCTCGCTATCGTTAAGTAAAAAAATGTATGGGATTGACATAAGCAATCGATCACTTTTCGATTGCTTATGTCAATCCCATACATTTTTTTACTTAGCGATAGCGAGAGCGATTGTCGAAATGCATATTGTCTAAAGCCTCAGAACACTCCACCACGACGCACGGCGCACTTCAAAAATCCTATTGTCGTCCATCCAGTCATGAGAAGGGAGATGAACTCGAGAGTACACACATTTTTCAAACATTTCAAAATAAGGCAAATCAAAATATTTTAAACATTTAATGGGGTAATATTTTAAAAACCTGGCCTCTTCTGTTGACGTCAGTCACTTCTGTCACTGTCATGTCAACTCTCAGTCTATCCCTTACAGGGTGTACGCGGATGCCCAGTCTACAGGATTCTTTGTCTAAGTATAAAGTAGAAGCTATAGGTTTTGGTGTTCGATGGTGCGGCTACCCGTCTACTTGATACCAACCCTTCTTGGACCTTCGACATCATAGGTCAATACCTAACAGCTAAGGTAAACGTAATAAATTTTCTATAAGAGCTTTCTTTGGCAGTGACGCCATACCGTTGTTGTAAATGCAAATTGGTTATATGCTTATAATTTATCAATACGCCGCTGCTGCATAACCTCCCGACGTTCCTGTGTACGTCTGTGGGCTTCGTCAGCCTCTTCAGCGATCATAAGAAATAAAAAATTGTGGCGATAACATTGTAATAATTGTTAAAAATTTCATTCGTTTACCTACTCACGGAATTTCTTTCATCGAGTGACGACACGATCATACGTAATAGTATACTTCTTTCGAGTTGTCAAAGTAACGACTCATACCTACTCATACTGCCAAAATGCAATCGTGAGGCGAAAACTGTCAAAGTTTTCATGTTACGTTAACTCGATATAACTTATACTGCCGATTTTTGTTTCTGATAGTTTACGCTAGAGGCACTAGTGGGCAATGTATGAAAAGAGACGATACGTTTGATCGAGCTCGAAAACTATCAAAACTCATACTTATACTAAGGGTATGTGTTTCGGATCGAAGGGAAAGGTAGCCAGTGTAATTATTGGGCATGGAGGACATATCATTTTAGTCCCCAGGATGGCAAACGCACTTGCAGTGTTAAGTGATTTACACTTAATATATAAACTTGTTTCGAAACAAGTAAAATAAGCTAAAGGGAGATTATTATTATTTTTTTTATTTAATTTTTTGGAATTTTATTGCAGATTATCTTTGATGACATTTTCTGCGTCACCGGGTTTTTGAGAAGGCGAAGACCTTGGGGGGTCCTCAAGCCTGTAGGTTGAACGTTCCTAGGGGATTACTGAGCGACCGAGCATCTCCCCCGTGGGGAGTCTCTCAACTGCCTAGCGTCCCTAGGGCGTCCGTGTCGGAGGGCAAGAAATTTTTCTACCAACATATAGGTAAAAATTTACCAAGAGCAAAACCAGCGTCTCAAAATTATCTCAACGACCAATTTTTGAAAGAGGTCAAAATTTCTGTCGGTTAGTAACAAAAAAAAGTGATAATTCGTAAAGTCCAATATCCAGAAGCGACATTAAAAAAGTCGTCGTAGGAAGGCGTGAGTTAGACCAAACGAAACGACGCAGAAAAATTAGGCGATTCAATCAAACTGTATGGATATAGGTATAACTCATTTTGGCTCAAAATTGCGTTTAGTCAACTTTTTTTTCCTTTCAATTCAATTTAAGCGTCAATATTTAAAAGTAAAGGTAATTAATTAAATTGCCTATATGATATATTAGGTTGGGGAAAAAGTCTTTTCGCATTATAGTATGTATAAACTTGTAATAAAATCTCTCTCTCTATTTGTATCTGGCTGGTTTTGGTATCATTGAAAGTTTAAATTTTAAAGAACATAATTCCAAATTCAAATTAGGAAAATGTGTGATTTTCATTTGTTTTTCGTACCGCCAAGATGAGTGAATCTAATGAAGAAATTCGAAAAAGGTAAAAATGCAACGCAAGCCGCGAAAAAAATTTGCGATGTTTATGGACCTAGTGCAGTGTCTGTGAGAGTAGCACAAATTTGGTTTAAGCGTTTTCAATCCGGAAATTTTGATGTCAAAGATGCACGTCGCTCTGGTCGCCCTATTACAGATAAAATGGATGCCATTTTTGAAAAAGTGGAGCAAGATCGGCATGTCAGTAGTTACGACGTAGCTGAAGAACTGGGAATTGACCACAAAACAGTTTTGGCGCATTTGAAAAAAACTGGGTACACAAAAAAGCTCGACATTTGGGTACCTCACGAGCTCACTGAAAGAAACCTAATGAACCGTGTACTCATTTGTGATTCTTTATTACGACGTAATGAAACCGAACCATTTTTGAAGAAGCTGATAACTGGTGATGAAAAGTGGATCACGTACGACAAGAACGTGCGAAAAAGGTCGTGGTCAAAGGCCGGTCAGGCTTCACAGACTGTGGCGAAACCCGGGTTAACTCGCAACAAGGTGATGCTGTGTGTGTGGTGGGATTGGAAGGGCATTATTCATTATGAGCTGTTACCACCAGGCAGGACCATCGATTCTGAACTCTACTGCGAACAACTGATGAGATTAAAGCAAGAAGTTGAGAGAAAGCGGCAGGAATTAATCAACAGAAGGGGTGTGGTTTTTCATCATGATAACGCTAGACCTCACACATCTTTAGCCACTCAGCAAAAATTAAGAGAGTTTGGCTGGGAGGTGTTAATGCATCCGCCGTATAGTCCTGACCTTGCACCTTCAGATTTTCACCTGTTTCGGTCTCTTCAGAATTCTTTAGGCAGTGTCAGGTTAACATCACGAGAGGACTGCCAAAACCACTTGTCGCAGTATTTTGACCAGAAGTCCCAAAATTTCTATAGCAATGGGATCATGTCCCTACCTTCAAGATGGCAAAAAGTTATCGAACAAAATGGTACCTACCTACATACTTTAGTTAAATGTAAATAAACTATATTAAAAAATGTTTTGAATTTTCTTAAAAAATGCGAAGAAACTTTTTCCCCAACCTATTATTTAATAGATTTCTTTACATATTATATTAAGAAATGTGCAACAACATTACGTTGTGCAATATTTCTTCAAAAATAGTTTTCATATATACGTTTAATCGTTAATTATTCAACGAATTGAAATTGGTTTCTAGGGCTCAGATAACAGAAAACGTTTGCGCGATTCAGAGGAGTGCAGCGCCATCTAGTAGCAGCGATATGAAACAATATCAGTTTGCTCCGAAAAAGCGTCAATAGTCTAAGATCCCGATATAGAACGACCTTCACCGAGATGTTTATTTGATGAAACGTATTTTATATTTAATTTAATATGTCAATAAATATATTGCAAATGGGTTGCCTAACAAATTTTAGTCCAGGGTATGATTAATTAAAATTAGTATGAGTTTTATAACACCAAACGAGTTTTTTTTTATGTTACGAGATGGCAAACAAGCTTGCGGCCCACCTGATGTTAAGTGGTCACCGCCGCCTATAGACACTTGCAATATTAAGTGTAAATCACTTAACACTGCAAGTGCGTTTGCCATCCTGGGGACTAAGATGATATGTCCTCCATGCCCAATAATTACACTGGCTACCTTTCCCTTCGATCCGAAACACATAAATACCTCTTCGACTCTGTGCTGTTCAGCATGCATACCCAAAGATACCAAGAGCTAAGAGCAGAACGTTAATATGCAGCAGGAATAAAGTTGCGGAGAGAACAGAACTCTACCAAGCAGATCCAACGATAAGCCATAACTAGAAAATCCGCAATCCAGTGGCCAATTCCAGTAACTATTCCATATTAAAAAAGCTTGCTAATAACACTTGCACGACAACCTTGTCAAAAGCCTTGGAGATGTCAAGAAAAACGTCGAGAGTTTCACCTTCTTTCTCCATGGCTTCACTCCATAAGTGGGTAGCACACACAAGGAGATCGCCAGTATACCGCCCATGGCGGAAACCAAATATTAATATCACGTGATATGAAAGCTAAAAGCTTCCTCGTTAAGTTAAAGAAAAAAAGCAAAACACTCCCTCATAAATAAATGAAGACTACTCAAGAATTAATGACACAATGCGATTTTGCTGACCAACGGAAATGATCTAAATTTGGATACGTAGAACTTTGTAGACACTGCAAATAATAAGCGTCGGTAGCTTTCCCTAATAGTAAATTTGAACAGGCCAGTTAGAAACGGAAGCACAGCTTGAATTACGAAGGTTTGTTATACATATAACAAGGAACTGGGATAATTTTGAGTATGCGCTCTGAAATTGAGGTGTATTCAATGTTCGATAATTTGAAATAGACATCTTGTGCAGTGACTCGGCGTTTTAGTCTAAGTTTATAGGGAATTCATACCGCAGGATGAAGTTTGCAAATTCTACCTGCAAATTTATACTACCGTATACAGGTGAGTTTTTTTTTCGGGTCAGTATGGGGAAATTCTAAACTATAGGCGATAGAGAAAAACTCTCTTAGGTACCGTGATCTTAATTTTAGATAAAATAAAAATGATATTTTAACAAAAGTTAAGATACCAAGTGCGCGGTTGGTACTCGGATGGGTGACCAAAATTTCTCAAAATTCAACCCCTAAGGGGATGAAATAGGGGATGAAAGTTTGTCTGGGAAATCCGTCTTTTTTATAGTAAAATCCTTATAAACTGGTGGCTTTTCCGTTAAAAACTAAAAATGACGTATTTTAGGATTTCTCGAAATTCAACCCCTAAAGGGGTAAAATAGGGAATGAAAGTTTGTATGGAAATTCCGTTGTGTTTATAGTAAAATCCATAAAAAATGGTACCTATATGACTTTCAGTTCAAAACGAGGACAGATAATTTAAGATTTCTCGAAATCCTACCATTAGGGTTTTGAAATAGGGGATAAAAGGGAATGAAAGTCCAAACAAATCTATCTATCCTTACTAACGTATATTGGAAATATGTGTACCTATGATTAATAAAAAATAATTACCAAAAATGAAATTCCCCGTAGAATATATTCCACGGGGAATTTCATTTTTGGTAAGTCGCGAGCAATAAGCAAGTATTAAATATTCTTGGAATACCTTTGATTAGGACAAAGGTATTGAAGCTAAAACCAGTGCGACGTGAAGTCACATTGTGTCGTTCCAGCCTCAAAATGGTAGAGTAGGAAATATATTATTAAGCGTCTGTAGCCGAACGCGCAAGCAGGCGGACTCGGTTTCTGTGTTAACGGAGATCGATCCCCGGCTACCGTTAGACTACCCCCTTGTGTCGCGCGGCCTCCTGGAGGTCGCTGTCAAAAACGCCTGTGTGTCGGCCGATCTCCTGGAGGTTGATCCCCCCTCCACAGTTTTCCGATGATGAAAATGATGATTATTATTATTATAACTTGTAAATATAACTGTACTAATTATATTATATTCTGTTAGCTTATTTTATAACGATTTTAGTGACAAAACCTCATATTTATAGTTTTATTACAAAAAAAATATTATTATTTTTTTACACCCGGAAAATTTGCGACGGAAAGTCCGGAAGTAACTGACACATGCGCGAAATTTTACAAAATGGCGGCGACACAATAGGGGCTACCGACGTGAACCCACTCCTAGCATAAAGTCATTAGCGTAGTTGGAGGGGTCAACAGGATTAATGCGTTAGCAGCACCTTAATATTAATCTTAAAAAAAATATATAATTTTTTTATTGTTATTATATCTGCAATCAGTAGTAGACTATGGTTCGTATAGCAGGACCTTTTTGGATGGATTGGATGTAGGTTGTCCTTATCTTCGTTTATTTAAAAACGCATGCATCAGCAAAGCTTTTCGAAATGATATTCGAAAGTATTGGTGGCAGCATGCTTCACCTCAGTTATACATATAAGATTAAAAAATTTCAAATTTCAAATTCCCATTTCAAAAATTCGTGCATCCTACGCTTTTAATTAAATTCTTTTGTTGTCTCTCGGCGTTTCAGTTTCTTATGACAGCAAGTTATGAATACCGTTTGGCATTTAACGTGGATGAAATTCTGTTTTTGGAAGCTCACTTGATTTTAAACCAACGAAATCGCGAACGTTGTTAAAACAAATGCACCTAAACTGGAATTTAGCGTGCTTTATTACTAATTCATTATGTCTAATGCGAATAAACTGTAAGACGCCGAGGAATTAGAGGGCTATTTATAGATGAAATACGAGAGTTTACTAAAATTTTAAGAAGGGAAAACGGAATGATAAAAATCTTTTAGGATGTTTTTGAAGTAGGTATATTTGTATATTTAGTACCTATTTACATAATTATATAATCCTTACGTAATAATGACAAGGATCATTTTATTGCCATGACGATATCCAGGCCAGGCGGGAAAGCATCTGAAGTGTACGGTTTCTTTTCCATTTTTTAGATAAAACGAACGGCACCTTCCCATCACGATAACAAGACCGACGTTGAAATGTGGTTCTTAAGTAGTACGATGCGAGTGTATTTTGCAATGGCATTTGCTGAGTAGACGTCTTTGCCTATCTTTCAATGAGTAATGTTCCTACTCAAATTGTTGTTTTGTTGTTGTATCTGAAGCACATTCTCTTTTAACAATACTAAAACAAATCATACCAACATAATATATGCAAAGAGGTTACACCCAGGGGAAAGACACAGTCTATATTGTGGTTGAAGTAAAAAGTCCTGTACCTTTCACCTTATGAAATAGACGATGAAACTAAGTTTTCTGTGAGTAAGTACCTATCGTATTTAAAATTAAATATTTTGCCAATAAATAAAGAAGTAATTTTAACAATGCCTGTTTTATTATAAAAGGATATATTACAATAGAACCCTTTGTCTGAAATTTGGGAAAAACGTTACCCCGTAGAAGAATATGTTAAGTTTTTTTATCACATCGCATTGTTATGGTTACGTAGGACGTGTTTTATAATATATCACCTTGTTCTAAGCCTGTTAATAAGTTACTTTATGTCTGTCTTTATATCAAACAACACCGAAAAGTTTACACAAAATATAGTTTTTACACGAATTAAATCCCGGGTGGAAACTACACAACCATTGTTTCCGCCAGTAACTTTTTTCGCGCAAGAATAAATATTAAAGAATTACTGTTGTAACTTTCTATCTGTAAGTAGAAATGATGATTATGATAATGATAAAGTATCTGGAAGACGGATAATTTTTTCCCATGAGATATCTCCTTCAATTGTCAACACCACGCCACCAAAGTTGCGGACAGAATCTTGGACTTTATTATTTACGAGTTAGCTGTATAATTGTGGATTCATGTCACGGCACGACAAAGAACACTTTATGCTCTTGACGCTGACGTACAATAAAAGTAAGAATTTTAGATGAATTCCTATGATGGTACTGACGTAGAAATTCTCACAAAGTCTTGAAAGTATCTAGTCGTTTTAGAATTAGATTTTGGAGAAGGTCGTTGACGCTGCTGTCGACTGTTCTTCTTACGACAGAAGTTAATTCTTATAAATTGAAAATGCTCAGCATTACCTACATAACTACACTATTTTTACTTTCTCGTATACGCAGAATAGAGAAAGTCTTGTAATCGTCAAAAAATTCGACCTCGAGATTTTTTGGAATTATGTCTGTGCGTTAGCACGATAACTCGAGTATGCTTTAGCTTATTGCAACCAAATTTAACATGCACATATAACATCAAAATATAAGGCTTATATCAAATTTTTAGACGTCGATCACGAAAGTTAAGCAACCAAGTGCGCGGTCTGTACTCGAACGGGTGACCAAAATTTAACATGCATGTGTGACATCAAAATATAAGGTTTCTATCTACTTTTGAGTCGTTTCCGGTATACGAGAAAGTCAAGGGGATACCACTCCCGATTTTTTTTATTTTAGTCATCAGCTTACCCAGATAATCCTGAAATATTCAGTTGTGTCCGATCTTAATGATTTTTTAATATGAGGCGTATATACTATCTCGTAACATGGGAAATATATGAACAAATATAATATTCAAATATAAATAATATTCTTAGTGGAAATTTGGAAAAGCGATATCGTTTATAAACAACAGTAGTAATCCACTCACTACTATCAGGTATTTGGTGTATAAAGAAAATAATTACACTTAAATGCATTAATATTAGCTATTATAATAAAAAAGGGGTTTAGTGGTTTATATAATAAAAATAAGTGCAAAAAAAACAAAATAAAGTAATGACATTGGGAGTGGACGATACAACACGACGAAACATTTTCCAGTCTCTTAACTCCTGCGAAATTCAGACTATCATATTCACCTCTAAATTCGAGATTTCTGTAATGGTGCAAGTCTTCTCCGTAATTTTCATTGATAGGTAGTTCTCAAAGCATAGCACAATCAAGTGGTGGTAGGGCTTTTGACGATTTAAAAGTACTTAGCAAAGTCCATTTAAATGAAGAGCTTTTTCATTTTCATTTTCATTTTCAAGTACACCCACCCAATTTTATCGTTTTGTTGTAAATTGGAAATGTCGTAACATTGTAAGTTAGATGAAGTTGAAGCGATATCTGGACATCAAAATAGTATAATGGCGTTTGCTGCGAAGCCGCACTTTGCATATCTTCCCATGTTTTCAACTATAGATGAACGTCTCGTGATTTCCAAGTGTAACTTTTATTTTAGAGACAATTTGTTTGTATTGTCGGTTATCTACCTGAAATTGTTGCTCCGTATATCGGGTTGGATATCCTTGGAAAGGCTATGCCCCGCAGTGGGCGTCTTTCGGCTGATAATATGATGACGATGATGACCTCTAGTACACACAAGAGCAGATTGGGTTACCAAAAACTGACAGTTTTTTTTAAATGGACCATGAAGTATGTTAGAATAAGATTGAAAATTTTTTGAAGACTTTTGACAAATTTGGATAGTTTTATCTGTTGTCATCTGTATCTTCATGGTCATTCCGTTGAAGTTTTGCGAGTTCATGCAGGTAAAATATAAGCTCCTTGATGCAGTGGAATCGTCTTTCAATATCTGAAGAACTTTAGTGAATTTCTCTTTGAGCTCAAGGTTGGGAACCAGCTAAATTTTTCAATAACACTATAATTTTCATCTGAATCTTCGTCCGTAACGTCTACATTGCAATTGTCACGTCAAAATATGTGCAAAGAATTTGGTACAGGAGAATCATTGTAATTTTCCAACTCCTTCATAATTTTATGAAGCTTTAGAGATCGAATTTGGTACCTAAAAGAACAATAAAAGAATGTTTGCTTGTGGTAAGTATAAAGTAGTACATTATACTACTGGCGTTTATAAACAACACGTCTTCTTTTTCGTTATAACTTCTTACTAAAAATTCTGAACTACTAGAATTTAATATTTATGTTTTGTGTAGTATATAATGTGAGAATTACTATTTACATAATTTATCACTACAAATTGTGAAAATTATCATCGCTATTTATCTTGATAACTCATCATTGAAAACAGCTGACTTAAGTTGTAAATAACACACAAACGGAATTGATCAAAGAGAGTTGGAGTACATAATAATACTACAAAAGCGAGTTTTTTTAGCATGAATAAAAATAATAAAAAGTACTCACATCTTTTCTAATATTTTTTATTTTGTTGTGTTGTTTTAAAACGACAGTAGCATTGAGTACGTCCAGTAGGACGTATAGGACTAATAGTAATTAGGCACAAAATAAAGGGCAGAAGAGTTGAGATTATAATTTGCAATCGATCTATTCGTACTGCTGAGATGATTTAGGGTGTAATAATTTACTGGCTATCGGCTTTTGATTGTTGGTTCACTTTACAAGGTTCACAAGGAAGGTTTAGTTACTTTTTGGGTTTGATGCCCCTTTTTAACACACTTATATTATTTTCACCTGTATGTTTGTTTGTTTGTATGTATGTAACTGACTCGTTTCGACTTGATTTTGACCCACTTTAAACGGTCAGATTTAATTTTTATAGACTTATCAAAGACCGATGTAAATAATTCCATAAGAATATCCCATTATCCTGATTAGAATCGTCAGGACTAATAATTATACGTTTGGAATGTTAGTTCAGCTATCCGTCACTAGATGGCGTTGTCATTCGGCGGTCACGATTCGCACTAAAAAGTGGAAGATAAAATAATAGTTTAAAAAAACTAAAAAATATGCTTTTTTGTTCAATAAATAACTAAAAAGTGAAAAATAACTTTTTAGTATAGAAACTAAATGATGAATCAAAAGTGTAATGACTATTTAGAGAAAAGCGTGGGTGTTCAATTCAATTGTACCGATCAAATATTTTCAAAAAGTAATGTAATTGAGCACCCCACGCTTTTCTCTAAATAGTAATTTTACTTTTCGTTCATCATTTAGTTTCTATACTAAAAATTTTTTTTTAATTTTTAGTTTTTTATTTAACTTAAAAGCGTGTTTTTAGTTTTTTTAAATTATTATTTTATTTTCCACTGCTTTTATTTAACAGGCCAGCAACCTGTCACTATTTTGAGGCACTGCATGACCCATACTGCAAGATATGGCTTTATATTATATGTGTTAAGCCGGGTACAGATTGTTTGCAACGCAACACGAGTATAATTTGGACGGCCTCCGCGCACGCTGCGTCTGTTCCCGACATTCACACTATGGAGCCGTGGATTACGCGGCGCGCAGAAAATCCCACTACGAGCACTCAAAGGGTTCGTTGAAAAACCGACAATCAGCGGGAACCTGCGTGTGCGCTTTGAATGCACGCAACGTGCACGCAGGTAGGCACGTGGTGTGCGTGCGAACATATTGAAATGTATCGAAAATATTTCATTCAATGTTACATTGCATGTTGTGATGCAAATAATGTGTACCGGGCTCAAATGTTACCCAAAGCTCTACTTAACCCTTTTATGATTGTGAGCGTGATTAGTATGCAAGCATAAATAAATGGGTCACATTGCAAAACAATCAATATCCCTTTCAAAAGGCAACTGTTAAAGGTTACTTCAGCCGTTACAAATGGACTGCAAGGAGACCCACCCGCATTTGGAATAGTTTGAACTTTATATGTTCACGGAAGTTGGAATTTACGGCAACCGTATTATTATTACATTTGATGGATCTATCGAACGTAAAGTAACAAACTTGGGAGTCTAGTTGGGTGTACGCTATGTTAAAAAATCTGCGTGCGAGTTGGACTCGCCCACCGAGGGTTCCGTACATATTTGTAGTATTATAAATAGTTCAGGAGTCAAGTCGCGCAGTTTTTTCGGAGCTTCCCGAATTAAACTATATTTTTATGATGTAATTACAAATGTACAGTTTTCAGATTTGGCCCTACACTTGTAGTATAGGAACAAAATACCATACAAATTTTGATTCCTTTGAGAGTGTCGAAATATACGTTTTTTTTTGCGGCAGAAACAGAAGTGTCATTTTATATGTTAACCTAGAATTTTGATTTTTTCTCAGCTTCAGGGGACTGTAGACGCAAGTATACGATTTTACGCGTTCCCGAGATAAATTGTCTTGCTTGACAGACAGACGGACGGAAGTGATCCTATAAGGGTCCCGATTTTTCTTTTAAGGTACGGAACCCTAAAATGAATAAAAATTTTACTTATATAAGTATGGGTCAACCACAAAAATAATAATAAATTATTATACACGTTTAAGTCCTGTGCACATTGTTTCATGTGAAAGAATTTCAATTAAAATCAGCGTAGCCGTATTTGAATTTGTATTAAATTTAAACTAACAAATTAAACTTTAATATTCTTTCCTGCTTTATTACCAGATACCGATCACTATCTACCTATCTGTCTATCTACTTATAAAAAAAATATTAAGACCAATAATATGATGAGTCCAAAACCAAAACTTATATCCTATCCTTTCCACGAAATTACGTGACGAGTTGTGAATACTTCACATTCCAGATGATTATGCAACATCAGCAATATTATTAAAGTTAATATACAATTTTCGAATTGACCCATGGAAGCTACTCAGATCCCTTCATCAATTACATAAGAGCTGAAGATTTTTAAAAGGTTTAACAGAGATAATCTTGAATCATAACTTGAATCATAAAAAAACATTAGAAAACGCTCCATCAAGTTACCCCGAAATCAAATCGGGTCATCTAATATATTTATAAGGTACGATGCCACAGAAAGCCACAGAGATACACACTATAAACTTACAGCACCTCTTTTTGCGTCGGAGATTAAAATAGAAACAGTTATGCCATTGGTTTTTAATTTGTTTTAGTTTTAAGTTCCATTGCAATTTATTTGTAAATATAAAATGAATGTATTAAAACCATAAGGTGTGTAGTGAGGACATATATCACGACTTGTTAATTAATATAAAAGCGCTGGAAGCAGTTCTGAACTTTGTCAGCTCGTGGTTAAGACAGCAAACATTTGTAAAGCGACGTGTACAGTTTTGGAGCTTTGTGTAATTGAGGTAAGCCTCGGTAATGTGCTCACGTTAATTGCGCATATATTGCTTGCCTCACAAGGTGGCAATTTCAAGAGTTACCAAGCAAATTAACCACTACGCCTGAGATTCAATATTGAAATTGTTTATTCGTGTAATAACTAAGCAGAAGTGTCGTGATCAAAATTATTGTCGTGGCTTGTGGGATTAAAAGGCAATACGCGTAAATTTAATCATGAGGTTCTTAAAGGATTCAAACTACTATTACTTAGGTACTACTACATTCGACTATTAGAATGAAACTTATTTAATCTTGTCGGGGAAGCTGACCTTCGACGTTTCCATCACGCAGCAGACCGTATGCTAATTTGCCACCAATCTAATATATAAAAATGAATACTGACTGAATGACTGATTGACTGACTCCAAATTTGGTACGTAGGTTCCTTATGAGGTCCAGGTGTGCACTAAGAAAGGATTTTTGGAAATTCACCCTCTAAGGTGGTGAAAAGGGGGTGAAACGTTAGTATGGTAATCCGTCATTTTTAAAGCAAAATCCATAAAAATGGTACATGACCTTTCAGTTACAAATTAAGAAAGATTTATTTTAAGATTTTTGGAAATTCAACTCCTAAGCGGGAAAAATAGGGGATGAAAGTTTGTATGGAAATCCGTAATTTTTTGAGTAAAATACATGAAATTTTGTAGGTATATGGCGCTTGGGTTAGAAGAAATAATAATAAAATTGAAATGCTGCCCGAAGTAACTATTCTACGTGGATGAAGTCGCGGGCATGAGCTAGTATGGTATAAAAACAAGCTTTTGACCTTCAATCTCATCTGATGGCGAGCGAAGATGAGATACCGAAGGTGGCAGCGAGTTTCATATAGGTCCATCAACCATTGGCGATCTTATCATTGTTGTCGGAACACAACAATGCCGTTAACATTACTTCAGCGTCAGATAATGTGGTGTTAGCTAGTTTTACTAAAACGCGCTCGAATACCAAACCGAGCACAAATATGTCCCTAGGGATTGAACTAGGGATCTCTGTCTGTCACATACACTAGCTGTCGGAATACATATAATAGTCCTCCTTGACGAAGGTATCCGTCAACGCCGAACCTGGCTTGGCTAGGTTTGGCTATGTCGCGCACGAATATGGCTTGGAAAGCCAAATTTAGTTTTATAAATTCTATTGCAAGGCGCGCAATACAACTGGCCATTGTTGTCATATATTCTCATACGTCTTGCGGCGAGATCCACCAATCGGACGAGCAATCCGACCTTCGAAATCAGACACAGACTCGTGGACAAGGCTGCGCCATCCACTTCTCCGTAGTACGATTACTTCCCTGTCGCAATACAACAATGCTATTAACACTACTGGGCTTATTATTTATGTCACTGTCCAAGAATTAAGTAAAGCAAATGGGAAATTTTAGGTATAGTTTAGTAATGTCTTTATTTCTGCAAGCTGTATTCATCTTCAATGATTGTTACGTTTACCATAAATATTAACACTTAATTAATATTACTTGATGATTCAATGTATACACTTGCTGGTGAATCTGTTTTAAATAAATAAATAATAAATCACACAACTCAATTCCCCGGGGATCAAAGCCAAGATCTGATGAAAGACTGAGCAACCCACCAGATCACAGATAAAAACTATCTACGTTCTTAATGTTAGGTCATCATCATCATCATTTCAGCCACATGACGTCCACTTCTGAACATAGGCCTCCCCCAAAGAACGCCACAACGACCGATCCTGTGCTCCTCGCATCCAGGCGTGACCAGCAGCCTTAACCAGTACCCGTACTGTAAGTTTTTTAGTATACAAAACGCACCGATTGTAGTTGCGTTAAGAGCTCAATTTGTATGGGAAACATGATTTGCGCTTCTCTCCGCTAGGGGCGCTGTTCGCGTTTCCTATACAAATTGAGCTCGTAACGCTACTAAAGTAGATGCGTTTTTTATACTAAAAAATTTACACTACGGGTACAGGTCGTCAGTCCACCTTGTGGGGGGCCTACCCACACTGCGTCGTCTGATGCGCGGTCGCCACTCGAGAACTGTTCGGTCCCATCGGCCATCTGCTCTCCGAGCAATGTGCCCCGCCCACTGCCACTTAAGTTTGGCAATTCTTTGGCTTATGTCGTAAACTTTAGTTTTTCTACGGATCTCCTCATTCCTGATTCGATCTCGTAAAGAAACACCGAGCATAGCCCTCTCCATTGCCCTTTGGGTGACTTTGAGCTTTCTTATCAGGCCCAGTGTAAGTGACCACTTTCTTATCAGGCCCATTGTAAGTGACCACTTAATGTTAGGTAGAAAGAAATAAAGAAACTCTGTTGAGTAAGTACTGTTTGATCGTTTGAGTTGTTTTCTTCAAAGTTAATTACGTAAGCTAGAATAGAGTTATTAAAAAGTAAATCGATTGGTCGGTCTGTATTTACAGCTAATCTAGTTGCAGAGTCGCGTCTTGAGGTTAACGGAGGGTAACCACGCAATAATCCCGCCGAGAAGCCAGCCGCTGCTCGGAAAACGTAATTTATATTTATTTGGTCTTAGCACCTGTGTTTAAAATGCTGTAGGAGTTCTTTAAGTTTGGAGCTTGAAATATAGTGTCTATATTTTGGAGGAGGTGGATGATGCCACACGATTTCATCGATATGGTCGGAAAAAATGATCAAATAATGGCACGGAGACTCAAATAAGTCTATACCCATATCAAAAATTAAATTAAAAAATAAAACAAAAAAAGCTTGGCTCACAAATGGCACGGAGACCATACGATTCACAACTCGTTTTCCAACCACGAGCTTAGGATACCATGGTGCATGCATGCTGTCGAAAGATGGAAGGCGTAAAACTAACTCACGTAAGAAACCAGACATGGACAAGAAAGAAGAACTGTGTATTGACGACGTAATAATGCTAGTCAAATTAGAAATTCGCGCAACAATGCGCGATCCGCCAGAGACAGAAACAGATGGAGAAACACCATAGGTGAGAAAGTGATGCAGAAGAGAGGTAACGACCCTGAACACTGAGGTATATGACGCGAGGAGGAGAAAGCGAGCAAAGCAAGCCTACCGCTACTCATCTAGACCATAACAATATGAACTTAAAATTATGTTACCTAGAAATAAATGTCAAAAATCCGCAAGTGTGCGGCATAGACAATAATAAATAGTTATTTTTAATTTTGTGTCTTCTTTCGATAAACAACAAAACTAAATAGTAGTCTTCTTACTGCGGTACTCTGTCTGCTGCTAAGCGGTTCAGTACACTATATAAAACCTTAAAATGTATTTTATTGTTTCACCACGATTTACCACAAGAAATGTCACAGGGATTACTACTTAATTACAATGGGCAATAGTTCAATATAGTGTAATGATCTGGAATTGTTCTGAACCTATTATCTCGATAGCCGATGTCTGTTTCGTGTCTATAGCTTTAGGTACTGAAGTTCCAATCGGCTGGGATCGTTTTGTTGATTATTGAGCTCGACCTTCATGTGTACAGAGGTGTTCCAATAAAGCGTCGATGAATATCAAAAGGAAAACAATATACGACTTGATAACAGTCCGTTAGTAACAAAATGTAAGCTTATTGAAGCCAAAGCCACGATTTGTGTTTTGTTTAATGAGTATAACGTTTTGTTACTTTTCATAGCGAACAAAAGGGCTTCCTGTTATACTTTTGCCTTTTTTTACTTCTAAATTTAATAAACTAAATAGATTTTCTATATGGACAGTTGTACATCCATATAAAGACAACAACAGCACATCTTACAAAAGTTACAACGCTAGTCCTCCAAAACACACTTTTTTACAATTGTTTACAGAATTCTGGTTTTCGTATTCTATTAACAACTTAGTAATATATGAAAGGGAAGTTATTGGTTTACACGCTAAACATACGGATCACAGTAAAAAAATCATTATCAGAAAGAAAAATATTGTAATCGACAAAATACAGCAGTAGTAGAAAGTTTTCATTGACAAGTTGGCGCAAAGTTTTCATCTTATTTGATTGTAATGTTGTGTTCGGTCGGAGTGACAAACAAACAGTAGACACTAATGTAAAATTTAATAAATATATTAAACAGTTTTTTATCTGTAATTAAGTAGTTTATAAGTATTTAGTAGTAATACTTGCTTTAGTCACCTTTTTATAACGTTAAAAATTGAGAAATTATATTAAACACAAATGAAATCTGTTATTTGTGTTTAATATAATTTCCCAAGAAATGTTAATAAAATCCTCTTGTCAAATAAATTAAATACAATAAAGGCAGTACAATCAAGATTAATTAAAAAATATTTATAACAGAAAATAAAAGCAGGTACCTATAGCAAGCGATAGTCACAATGAATTTGCAAACTTTCGAGTTTAGAGCATCATACACTACTATGGATAAACCCTCACTAAACCATCAAAATACCTTCATGACATTGACAAGACCATGTAGGTGATTCTTCAACAATGTGTACGGACAGCAAAAATATTATTTCAATGGTTTGAAGTTATGCATTATATCTCGTTCACCTCACTTTACATAAATTTCAAAGTTTTAAATTTACCATTATTTATAATTTACAAGTGTTAATTTTACTACTGTAGTAATAACATAGTAAAGAACTATGTGAATTTATAAGATTTCATCAAAACTAAGATATCTCGAGAGAATTCGAGAACTTAAATGATTTCTACTAATTTGATTAACTGTTGATTGATAACATTTGTCACATAATCATAACTTCTCGCAAGTAAGTTAATAAGTTAATTAGTCTAATAGGGATATCAATAGGTATATACCTTGTTAATATTATCAAGTAAGTGCATTAGTCAGATAATATTATAAAATGAAGTTACCTTTGACTATATCCTACTAATATTATAAATGCGAAAGTTGTGTGTTAGTTACTCTTTCACTCAAACTAATTGTTGGATTTTAATGAAAGTGCCTGCCTAAAAAAATGTTTCCATAACCTGTAATTACACTGGGCGGTGGTACCTACCCAGGCATCCCTACATATGAGTTGGTATGGATAAACCCTGAATTTAACGCTAGCGTAGTGGTGAGCAAAATGTAGTTTTTTTTTTATAAAAACTACATTTTGCTCACCACTTCGCTAGCAAATGACTATCCTGTCGGAAAGCGGAAGTAGAGTTCAAATAAAAATATAGCCAGTGCGAAAAATATTGTATGTTTCGCTAGCTCAGTTCACTAGCCAACCAGCCTTACCGACCTGCAAAGTGCTTCTTCACGGCACTTTTGAATGCACTTGGTTCTAAAACTCAAGGGAGGTGGGTTTAAGAAAAAAAGCTCTTCAGAACCACTAGTTCTGGTATAGACGATAGAACTCATTCAATGACGCATGCACGCACAAAATTGTGACCGTGATTGTGACGGATTCAAGTGGCTCAAGATTTCACCTCCACCAGTTTTTTTAATATGAGCTAAAAAGCTTCAAATATTTTTTGGCTTTGTATCTGGCTGCCTGTTATGACATAATACATTTTTTGGAACTAACGTACCTATGAATATTCCACGATTATTTACGTAAAACGCAGAATAGAGAGAAATATTGTTATTATAAGATTGCCAAAACGGCTATAAAACATTTTATTTGAGTCGTAACTTTTTAAATTGCCGTTGTGGAGGTAAACCTAAAATGGTTGCCCTTGCTATTATTCGTTCAAATAAAGAATGTTTTATGTACAGAGATCAAATCTTAACATAAAGTTATGCATAAATATATTTATTATGCTTTGAAATTATATTATACAGTAACTACGGTTACAAAATCATAATAATGATTGTAGTATTTCACCCATTTGCAAGAGTTATCTTATCTATTAATTCTAATAAGGACGGAAAGAACGCTTCCATTTAAGGTAATATTTTATCATTTTACATTGATCAAACTTACGATTTTTTAAGTAAAAATGCTTTCGAATTATATTTTTGTACATCTAAATTGTCTAAAATTTAATTCAAACTTATTATAATATTTTTGTGGCGTTATATTTCTGTTGGTAAGTAAGGTTGCCAGTGCTCCACAGGGTAGGTAAGAGGATTAGGGTTGCCAGTGCGCGAGTGTCACTACAATGTAGCGAGCGTCTAAAGGGTTTGCTGGCTGCTTACACCTGTATATGCTTGTCCACCATCCAAATAACATAAAATGTGTAAAAAAAATAAAAAATATAACTCAACATAAATGAAATAAACAGTATAAATTTTAAATATTATTTATTTTTGTTGTAGGAAAATGAAAAACAAGCATGTAGGGATGGGTTTGGAAACTATTTTAATTGGTAATAATAAATTTTTCATTTTCAAAACAAGGGATGAAAAATGTACGCATAGAAAGAACTAGAGAAACCAAACCAGTTTACTTAACATGATCCAGAATGTAATTTATCAAAAAAGTTAGTACAGGTATCTAATCCGAAATTTTTTATGAGAGCCTTTGTAGTGGAAAGGAGTTTGCGCCTTGGTACATTATGCTAATTGAACTCTAAAGTTTACGAGAGGGTTAGTGAGCGAACGGTGAGGTCACAACCATTACTGCCCGGTTAATTATGGCACCTACAAACATTTTACAAAGCCCATTCCGTTTTACAATACCTTGCTGTTTTTAATTAAAACTGCACCCCTTGACTGAAAGCGCTGGATTAGCAAGCGTGCTTGGGCAAGCAAATTAAAAGGTGAGAATTAGCTTAGAATGTTCGCGTAAAATTTCCTTGCTTCCACCTTTTCGCTAGCAAGACTTATTTTGATAGCTTTTTGGGTTTATTCAGGACCTGGAGTTCGCTGAATGTTGATTGCACTTGCATTTACGATGTTACTTTGTGCAAAGCGAGTCAAGTTTTAAGTTAAAGATAAAAAGCATCTACTTACATAGTTATTTCGCGTCATAACTCCTATCTGTATCACGTGAGCTTTACAAATGGAAATGTGATTAACCCTTAGCTAGTATGGCTAAAAAAGGCAACACATCTGGTAGCGGGGGCCAAAAAATACCCCACATAGAATATGCATTTTATCCCCTATTGTATCGCCGCCATTTTGTAAAATTTCGCGCATGTGTCAGTTACTTCCGGACTTTCCGTCGCGAATTTTCCGGGTGTTAAAAAATAATAATAATTTTTTTGTAATAAAACCATAAATATGAGGTTTTGTCACTAAAATCGTTATAAAATAAGCTAACAGAATATAATATAATTAGTACAGTTATATTTTCAAATAATAATAATAATATCATCATTTTCACCATTGGAAAACTGTGGAGGGGGGGATCGACCTCCAGGAGGTCGGCCGACACACAGGCCTTTTTGACAGTGACCTCCAGGAAGCCGCGCGACACACAAGGGGATAACAAAACAAAATCGAAATTTTATTCTAAATTTCAAATAAATTTAGAAAAAAAAGCTACTAAATGATAATCAAGTTGATTGGCCATTTTAACAGAAATTACTGTTTTTCTTTTCAAAATTACTAACTTGTTCTTTTTAGGGTTCCGTACCTCAAAAGGAAAAAACGGAACCCTTATAGGATCACTTTGTTGTCCGTCTGTCTGTCTGTCAAGACCCTTTATCTCAAGAACGCGTGGACGTATCAAGCTGAAATTCACATAAAATACTCAGGTCTATTGTCCCTTTAAGCTGTGAAAATATCAAACTTCTAAGCCAAGCCAATCAAAAGATACAGCCGATTATGTCGATATTTTCAACAAATTTCCGACACTCGCAAAGGAATCAAAACCTACAGGATACTTCCCGTAAACTCAGAATCTTGAAATTTGGCATGAAGCATTGTCATATAATGCAAATAAAGGAAAAATTGCGAAAATCAATTTTTTTTTGGTTGTATAATAAAATAAATATATTTTAATAAAATGAAACTTACTACCTTATTTCTCACGAACGAATAAAGGTATCAAATTGAAATTTATACCAAATACCTAGGTCTATTGTCCCTTTAAGCAGTGAAAAAATCAAACTTCTAAGTTAACGCGATCAAAAGATACAGCAGTTTATACCGACACCTAAGACGAATTTCCGGTTTGAACGATATCTAGTAAGTAATTTGATTTAATACGTCATAAATTGTAAACCGCTACGTTTGTACGGCGGAACCCTCGGTGTGCGAGTCCGACTCGCACTTGGCCGGTTTTTTTCTAAGACTCTACTTTAAATATTATTTTTATGATAAAATCAAAGTAACAACATATCAAACCATGTTTGTATCGTTTTCATATGTATTCAACTTAACAAAAATGAGGAACATCGCCAGATCACATACGGAAAAAAGTAAAACTGATCTTCATGAAAAAAAAAACAGAAATAAATGCCTGAAAATGTCTTTTATTTGGTGTAAATCACTGTTATTGCAGCATATTATGGCAATATGTTTTCTTCTTCTTCTTCACTGCTAGAACTGCGAGACTCGATATGAGCCACTGGGGTCTATTTTGACCCCGATGCCAGTTAAAGGGTAATTTTTACGATTAGTAGACTTTACGAAGGAAGATAATATGTAAGTTGCCTGCTTTGTAAGATAATGTTGAAGAATTTACTCATATTAAAAAATGAAAAAAAATGAAATTTTTATTTTTGACGTGACAACGTCTTATAATTCGATAGAGCCGGCTGCACGCACGAAAAAACATGACGCATGCGGCGTTACCTCGCTCTGAGGCGTTCCATGTAAGGCCGGCAAAACAAATGAAATTAAATTTTTCTTTTGAAAAATGCTACCATTCCATCAGTATTTTCTTAAGACGTTGTCACGTTCAACCAACTATCGTCAGTAAACCGACTTTACAGACAACCAATTTTTTTAATAAAGGGAATAAAGCTGATGTAATGAAGAAGATAAAGCACAATAAACTTGCAAATGTAATGAACTAGGAATATGCTCGATGGAACTAGCGTATCAAATTTCAGAAGTGAGTAGGGGCGGCAAAAAATTATTAGCCTACTGGCGGCAAATTTGTAAATCCGCCACTGAGATAGCTAGTCAGTAGACTAAAACACGCTTAACTATCAACCAAACTGAGAACAAGCTTGTACGCCTTTGGGGATCACAAGAATCTCTAATAGAATGGAAGGAGCAACGAATGGAAAGTTTTTGAAAATAGTTTGCGGTATATCATCATTGATGATATACCGCAAACTATTTTACTACATCTTAGATCATTGACGATTCATCAATGATCTAATATGTATTAGTACATCATTTCATAGTAAATTAAACGCTCTACCTTGTTTAGAAAACTTTTTGGACAATATACGTGTAGTGCCACGCCCTTGCCCTAATTCCTTTACCATTCAATTTGTACACTATCTATACTTAGTTGATATATTGCTATTAGCTGAATTGAAGTGCCTTTGTTTACGCTAGCAGCTATTCACATGTGTTCGCTTACGTAAGTGTCAATCAATAAACATATGAAGTCATTAGTTACACAAGTAAGGCTATTGAGTTTTCTTTACAGGAAACCTCGATTATTTATTTGTTCAATTTGTCTTAATAGCTAACAGAAAAAATCACCCAAAATGCTTATAAGATTAATTTACAAAACAAAACAATGACTAATTCAGTTATTAACTCATGTTACGTAGGTATATTGTAAACAGATTACATCTAACATTTATGTCAATTGTAGGTCAAGAATACACATACAAATAATATTTTGTCAATAAAATCCATGTCAAAAGTATAATCTTCTTAGTAATTATCAACAATTTATACATATAGTATAGATTATGGAGCACTTTAATTATGCACTTTACTAAGGAGCAATTTCTTTCTTTCTTTTAATTAAATTATAATTAAAAAGGAACCGAGCATTAACGAGGAATTACTAGATTGGAAAGTTAAAAATTTACAGATTTTCTGTCTATTGCTTTGATTAAACGCAGTAGGCATATTACATAAATTTTTAGTACATGTCTCGATATATCTTCAATGATGATGATGAATTAACATATAATCCATTAGACTTACACAGGAATAAGACAAACACCCAGGAATAAAGGACGTAAAATTATTAAACTTTGGATATTGCTAGAAACAGATGCTTGAAAGTTTCTGAAAAGTCGAAAATTGATTTTTGTGTACTTATGTGAAAATGTGAAATCTTCGTAAATTTAAAACAATAAACTGACGAATTTATTGTTTTAAACTTACGTGGTTCACTATCAATTAAATGTGAGAAACGGAATTTATACCTTGTACCTCTGTTTTGTGAATTATCAGATGTTTCGGCGCAGTTTCATGTGCCATGGTCACGGATGAACTGATACGGGAGAAACTCCGTTTATTTGTTTGGTTGAACGCGTTATTCAAATTGTTTTTTTTTGTGTTGGATATTGTATTTATCGGGGAAGGCAATATGTTATCCGACATTAACTAGAGCATAGCCGCGGGCTGCCACTTGTTAAACATATTACATCGAATAATACGCTTGTGCACAGTGAAGAGATTCACGGCTCAGTGATAAGATAAAGTAGAAATATGGTATAAGATTTAAGGTTTTTATTGTTCTCCGGATACCAAACATCTTCAATAACGCTATATACCTTTTTTTTAACGGAGTGGAATCCGCTTACGGACGATACCCTACACCGCTGGCTAGTGGACCAGCGGACCGTTGGCTAGACGTGGGCCTGTGCAGGGGTCGCCCAGCGCCTGACACGGCACTGGGAATACCTGTTAAGCCACTCCGGTTTCCCCCATGCCCTTACTGGAGACGACCCGGGGTTTGCCGAAGCATTTCACCGAGCCACCTCCGGGAAGGCTATGGATACCTACAATGACCTACATTATGTTAACATATATGACCAATATCTATTTATAAACATAGTACATACCTGAACTGATCTCTTCCATTCAACGTTTCTTGTTTGATAGACAATATCACAGGGCCCAAGTCTTCGTCGTTGGTGAAGTAGTTCCAATGCTCCGTCCCGTAGAAGTACTTCTCATACGTCTCTTGTTCCACGGACGTGAGTTCAAACCCTCCGGATCTTTCCCATTGCTCTTCGATAGCCGTTTTCTTCTTTGGTGTACTACCGCCATTATCGCTGCTATCTTCTGCCGCCTCGTCAAGGGATCCTGACCTTCTGTGGCGGTCTGCGAACAAAATTTAAGTATTGAATATAATATAGGACGATTAACCCTCAATTTGTATGGTGACTAAAACTTACGTTAACTGTAAGATTGAGACCCAGCGACGCCATATCGAAAATTAAGAAAAAAATACCCATAGTTATAAAAGTAATATAATTTTTATTTGGTAAGGTTAGTAAACAAATAATTATAAATATACAAATTGGAACATTAAATGACATTAGAGGGAGACTTAAATTATACGTTCAGTCTTAAAAATCACATAAAAATAGAAATAGCCAATTTACATGACGTTCATAGTTAGATAGAACAAAATTAAATACCGAATAAAATTATTTAAAGACATTATTCATTATACAGACAGAGACAGAAAAGCAATAAATATTTGTAATCGACATTCAAAAATTTTTGATATGTATAGATATGTGAGAATTCGGAAAAAACGAAACAATTATTTTCACGAATCGGCGTACTGAAAGAAATACCCATTGTTTAATTAAGTAATAAGTTTGTATTCCAAATATACAGGGTGTAAAAGACATGAACAGTCAAACGAGAACCATGTATTCTATACATCAAAAGAAGACACATTTCAAAAAATAATTGCTGGGAAATGATTTTTATTTTTTGGTGTTAAAAATATTGCAAATTGTACTGCGCAACGTAAAGCGCTCAACTCGCACGGAACTCGCAAAACCGTGATATTTTTGCCAGACGGCGGCCCCGTTCGTTTGTGTCCGTGCACAGCGAGTGAGCTACATTGAACGCTAACGTTTTGATGCCATTTTTTGTTACGAAATACTAAAAAAACGAAAATGTTTCTTTGGACAATAATTAAGAAATAATGTTTAGAATATGTTTTCATAAAAATATGAAAAAAAAATTATGACTTTGACCTTCGATAAAATCGTCACTATCAATTTCCCAGGTATAGTCTAAAGGAAGAAAAATGTTATGATGGTGAGCAGAATACATGGTTTTCGTTTGACTGTTCATGTCTTTTACACCCGTTATAAAATCTAGTCGACCACGGCGAGAAAGACAACAAAAATTGTGAACTGAATTTTGTGAACGTGTATATTCTTTAAATTACGTTTGTTTTCTTGTAAAGTTTTTTAGTTTAATTGGACACCCGTTGAAACAATTATCAGAATTCTTAAATTGTTTGAAATTGGCATTATATTCAGATACTTTTGTGGTCTTATTTGTTTGAAAAAACACCTAGTGGGACGCAAAGATCAAACTTATTTCATTGGTGAAAAGTTTATTAATAAGCGCGGCATTATAAAACTCCATTCACTCAGCGACCGATCTTTAGAACTTCGGGAGATTATGGTTTTTCTAAGCCTACCAGACTCCTTGGAAGTCAGTAAGTATTTGTTATGATTTGAACTTAGCTATGTTTAAGGAAGTTTATTTGACACTTAACTTAACTTTGGGGTACTTTCGTAGTCGACATCAGAAAAACCTTTTAACTACTAATCGTTAGAAGTTTGCCAAACTTTACGACAGTACTTAGATTTATGATTGGGTTTCTTTTCAAAAATGAATGTTGGCCAAACAAAATTGCTCAGGTCTAGTATAGAAGAGAAAGGTTATCCCATATTGAAGAAAGAACATTTATAAAAACTGAATACACTTGAATAATTTATACTTATTTTGAATCCTAGGTAGCTACACTGATTATAATAATCCTTAATATATAATATTTGCAAAGTGGCGAACACGTTTGTTTCACTAGTTCTCAAGGGTCCGTAACCCTTTTGTGTATAAGATTTGTGAACGTCATACATAAGATTACTAATATACACACTTCAATAAGACTCTTTTGCGTAGGGAGTGAAAAAACTATGCGTTCACTTGGAAAACAAAAGAAGTTTTATTTACACTCATGTCAAAATATTCGAATTTTGATGGCAAAGGTGAAGATTTCTATCTATACAGAAAATCCAATACAAAAATATAACCCATGCAGAAAATTTACACTGCTAGATAATTCATTTCTCGCAACACATCTCCTATTGTAGGTGAGTTGGAAGAGATATCTTTTAAAAATAAGCCACACATTTTGTGCATTTTTATTATTGTGTTTTCCATTTTTGTTTCTATGTGTACAATAAATTATTAAATATAAATAATTTGCCCAAATAAAATATTAAATATAAATAATAAGCCCAGTGGCTTTTTGCAAATTATTTATATTTAACAATTAGTTAAGATAAAAAATAGTTTGTTGCCAGAAAAAACATTTGATAATTGGGAAAATAGCACTTGTTTTGGAAAACCTAATATTATACTATTGAATAACTCGTGAATTCTCGTTTTTTAAAGTCTTGCCCATGTTTCAATAACCCCTATTATGTGACAGTTTCATAAACTACTATTTTGATGTATATAGGTATGTAATAACATGTACGGGGAATTTAATAATGTCCATAAATTCACATTCGTTTACAAGGTCCAAGTGGACAAAAAGAAAAGTTGCAGACCTTCTCGTTATTGGTTGTGGTTTATACCCGGATCTATATGGATGGCGAAGTAAAATGGGGTTCGGAATCCCTTTCATTGAATTTTAAGCTTTTTGGGGCGATCTCTAATTGTCTCTAGTAATACTTTATTCGGTGAACCCATTCAAAAGTTTTGAATGAGTTTGCAAAGGTTTCGTGTTAATCGTTTACGTTTTACGTTTGAAGTAGAAGGTAACTTGAAGAGAACTCGTATTTGAATTTAGAAGCTTTTTGTAAATATTTGTATTGTTTTTTAAATTTCATAACCTCCGAGGTCTAGTGATTCGCCCACTTGAACGAGATTCAGAGGTTTTGGGTTTGTTTCCCAGGGGTAACTTTGTGCCGGGTTTTGGGGGTAGGACTTATTTAACTCTGCCTGACTATCTAACACCATTTTATCATAGTCTGTCATCATATTAATATTGTTACATCCGTACATATACGTACGTACGTATTCTACGAATGGAAAATAAATGGAATGTACGTATGTTCAGACAACAGCACGCCACTTTACAAAAAATATCCTTAATAGTCTTTGAACTTAAAAATCTATGGAATAAGGTCGAAATTTTATTAAAGTTTGAGAGTTTTGGCCCGGTCAGGCTACCAAATAAAACATCATAAACTTTATGATATTTTATTTAGTACATACATTTCCAAACCTTTTTAAAAGTCCTGGGGGCTTAGGCAAGTGGCTGTCGTTTCATAACGAAAAGATATCGAAATTCGTCATCATAGACCTTATAGCTTGGTTATCTACAGCATCTTAACTTGCGCTACCAAATTACTTAGAGCTACGATTCGCCACGTGATTAGCTTAAGTCAATCCCATTCCTTTTGTTCTTATCCAACTTCGTTAATCTTTTTATTTCTTACTTTCTCTACGGGCCCTGCTTGAATCTAAAATGTAGTTTTAGTTATTTGGTTTTTATTACGAGAGTATAAAATATGGACTCATCAGTTGCTCATGAGGTTTTTGCATAACTCATCAAAATGTTTGCTTATTTGTGTTTTTTGTGTTGTAAAATAATGCTACCGTTAAGCTTTTAAAATTTTACCTTGAAATATTTTTCCAGTATTTTTTTTTGTAATACGAGTATCAAAAATTAACGTTTTATCGTTGGCAGGAATAATTCCAAGGCGTATTATGTTGCGGGTGTTGAAAAAATAATTTTGTTTCTGAGACCTTATACGCAGTAACGTAACCAAATTAGTCACGAGAATGTCTTCAGATATGATCTCGTGTTATCACACGGAGTAGCTAATTTGTATGCTGTTGTTTAGTTTTTATTTACCTTTTACATATTTTTCATAAAAGGCATGGGAAACAACGCGACGCCATCACAATTAACGCTAAATATATTGTTGTAGTCCAGATGCGAATATCTGGTGCCTCAGAAAGTATAGTATAGGTACTATAATTCAAACCTTGCCTGAAAAGTTGCTTTTTCACGACTTCTTTGTGCAGTGGTGAACTCAGCTTAGAATTAAAAATACTTATACAGAAAAATTGGTAAATAAAGGCCTAAAAACCACATGCCAATGTATAATATATTTATACGCTCACACTAATTGTCTAACCCAAATGTGGATACTAGCCACACGGACAAGTATGCCTAATTCCTTACTAATTTAGATGTTTTTTTTATGAACAATCTTAAATAAATACAAAACAATCATGATTCGTGAACAAATTTTCTTATGAATATCACTCATAAATTTACTGCCCCTAATCAAATTAAATAAATACACAACCATTACATTAGAAACATAAAATCTTAGCCTTCAAATAGTCTGAACTTTGCTTGAAAAAGTCAGAACAAGCGTAATATATACTTAACAATTTTATGTAACAAAACAACGTAACAGCGATGTTGTTGTCATCGGTTTTGAAAAGGGTCTTAAAAATGTGGCCTGGATATGTGTTTTATACGTTGTTGATAATAAAACCTACACAAAGATATTGACATACTTTGACGTAAACATTCTTTTTAGTCATGGGATGGTTTTATGTACCAAACTATGTGATTTTATTTACATTCTGATCAGTAAAAATATAGTATTTCAACTTCGTTTGTTATGGTCGGCAAATATTTATTTTGGAGCCTCGATTTTGCATTTTCAATCGTTTGTAGTTTTTTAATCATCGGTCAATAAATGTCTACACACTGTGAGGTCCACGGTTCGAATTTCGTTGAGGACAAATGTTTGTTTTGAGGAATATATACGTTTTGTAAATAAAACAACTTTTACGGATTTAACTCGCGTGTAATTAGATTTTACATGTTGTTATTATTGCCCGACGTTTCGTAACACTTTGCAGCGTTCGTGGTAACGGGATGACTAAAGATGTAGGTTGTAATATTTTATGAATTTTACATGTTGTTAACATGTAAAATTTAAATACACGCGAGTTAAATCCGTAAAAGTTGTTTTATTTACAATGTGTAGTGCTCGCGCAAATCTAAGAGAACATAACATAAACATTTGGGTTCTTTAAAAGTTATTATTATAATTAGCTTTTCCCGCGGCTTTTCTCGCATTAACTTTGGATCCCCGTTTCATCCCTTTAGGGGATTTAGAAAAGTATTTAGGAAAATGCTTTTAAAAATTTCAGCGCACGCTGTGTGTTGATAGATTAGTCAGTTACGGTTGCCTTTTATATATACAGATAATATAATATGCTCGAAATGATGAGATATTTGTTGTCGGATTTTGTTTATTGTCTTTCTTGGTTTAGTTACTTTTGTGTATAGTAGGATTATTCTCTACACATTTTAAAGATGTGAATATATGATATCTGATAATAAAGCTTATAAATTTGTGGATTATGGTAAATTATACAACCGAGTCGAGTGCTAACCGTAATTAAACTCATTTATTTGTGTCGATGACATGCACGTTTACAAAAGGGCAAACAGAGAAGTTATTATAGTATTAAATTAGTACAATAATATTTCGAAATGCTTAATGTGCGCTAAGGTATTTTTAACTAAGCAGCAGGCGTAGATGTTGCTTTATCTGTAGCCAAATGTTACCTCACCTAAAAGCTTTCTACGTTAAAGCTCTGTGCAACTTGTTTGGGATTATAAAATGCACGGATGTTCCTAGGTATACCTTGCACGGATATTATCCTAGGTATACTTTTAAAAATCGGGAGTGGTCTCCCCTTGACTTTCTCGTATACCGGAAACGACTCAAAAGTTGATAGAAACCTTATATATTGATGTCATACATGCTTGTTAAATTTTGGTCACCCATCTGAGTACTGACCGCGCACTTGGTTGCTTAACTTTCGTGACGACGACTCAAAACTTGATAGAAACCTTATATTTTGATGTCATACATGCATGTTAAATTTGGTTGCAATAAGTTAAAGCATACTCGAGTTATCGTGCTAACGCACAGACACACAGACACACACGCAGACATAATTCCAAAAACGGTATTTTTGGACTCAGGGAGGTCCATAAGGTGTAAATCCGTCAAAATTTTTTGACGATCAGAAAACTTACTCTATTCTATGTATACCTACGAGAAATTAAAAATATAGTAGGTACCCATATAAACTATTAAGTCCGAAACAGGTCGCCCTCCGGTATAGCAGGTCAATTTGGGATATACTGGCTTAGGAGACCAGCATCTAAGCCGGCTTCTAAAATTTACGGCACCGCTCTCTTTCTCCGCCACTGTACAAATGAATGTTATAGCTACGAATAGCTGAAGAATTTCTGTGTACCTACAGTGATTAACTACAAATTGTTGGTATCATAAAGACACGCTTGGCGTGGCGTAGCAGCTACGGCTGAGGCCCTCAACCGTAGCTGCTACGACGTGTGGGTGAATGGCAGAAACACATTTCGCTCACACGACGAACCCTCAGACCCTCTAAATGCCGGGCTCGACTGCGAGATGAGCGGAAAAAGATGAGATGGGCGAGGAAGAGTTAAAAGAGGAAAGATGTGTTTTGAGCTCGACCAAGAAATAGTTCTCAGATGGGACAGGGTTGTGCCACATCGAGAGGCTCGAGCCTAACCCACATTAGGGGCGATTAGGCCTTAGTCAACCACGCTGGCCAAGTGCAGGTTGGTCGACTTCACACACAACCTAAGAATTTTTTCATAGGTGTGTGCAGGTTTCCTCACGATGTTTTCCTTCACCGTAAAAGTAACAGATCAGTTGTGTAAAATCTCTGAAGATGACGCCATACAGACTTACACAAAAAAAAAATAAGGATCTGGTACTACGCATTTGTAGAAACTAGTGAGATAGTTTCTTTTATTCTATTTTAACCATGCTATGGAAGAGTGGGGCTACTAAGTAAAATTTTTGCTTTAAAGGCAGCTCCAACACTTTGTTATTGTACTAGACTAAGTTACAGAAATAAAGATTTTTGTATTTTGTACATCTTCCATGCTTGTGGAATCACTGCTTGCTTAGTGATTCCACAAGCATGGAAGTTATCTTATAGCTTCAAAAATGCTTCCATCGTGCACGGTAACTATGGTTGCAAAGAGACGGTATCTCACAGCTCTAAGATAAGGAAAAGAGCTCCTATAGCTGATTCGTAAAATACTTCAACAAATAAGTTAGCGCAGAATTTTTTCATCTTTGTAGAGCATTCCAAGATTCATGATTATTGTACATCAAAACGTAAAATGGGAAATGTTAGACAACTCTACAAGCACTAAGGTAAAGCTCTATAGAGACTATCTTACTTCTTAGTACTTGTGTCTGAGTAGCTAGAAGTTAGATAGCTAATACCTTCAATGGTGTTCATAGCTAATACCTTCAATGGTGTTCGAGTGAAATGCGTTACGACGCCGCCTTTGGGTTTCCGCCAAAGAATAAAATGAGATTTGAAAGTATGACCCAAGTTATTAAGTCAAAGTTACTTGTCACTTCTATAAAACAAAACATACTCGTTAAGATTTTCCTTTCCATAATTTGCTGAATTAAAATTAATAAAGGCCGAATGTAATCAGGGCTTTTGTATTAAGCCCGCGCCGCGCTTTACGTCGCATTGTCAAACGTCAGAAATGTCTGACCGAACGTGTCTACTGCGTAAGACCCACATTAACTGTCTACTTTGTAAGTCTTATTTAGGTGTCTCGCTGCAAACTTAATGAAGCGTAGTTATAAATATTGTCAGCTGTAGCGGTATAATTACGAGAGTACGGGACAAATCACGGGATGTTTTAAGGCGAGGATTTTTCAAATTAAGAATTTGAAATTTGGATTGATATTAAATTTTAAATGGAGGTAGTTTGAAATCCTGGAAGTACGTACAATACATTTTGGTGCGATAGCCAACATCCACACGCGCGGTACATAAAAGGTATATGCAAACACGCCTTGATATCCAATCAGATTCAAATATATACTAGTCTAATGTGCAGACTGATGTTCCATCGTACCATTAATAGACATGATGTAAATGTGCATGTCTATTAACAGGTACACATCAAAACTAGCAAATGTATTAACTTAGTTTCAACAAAATTGCAATTTCTGTTCAACCCGTTCTTGCGTTAGGAGTTCTTACATTTGCTTTCTATCTCGGGCATATGCAGCCTTTCCATTACCGTTGGAAAGGGTAATACGAATACAGACGTTATCTTCAGCAGCACTCACGTGTTGACTGTCAGTTGTCGGCTTACCCTGTCTTTTGTGCTCCACTTCGCGCGTGAAAATCAAATTTAATATTACCTCGTCTTTGTTTATTCCCATGTGAATACATGATGTGTTAATGTTAATTATCTCGTCAACGCAATGTTCATTTGTTTACTAATATTCGTTTCTGTTATTTAGAATAAAGAATAAAATGGTAAATTTGACGCCGTCGTGGGAGTGGTAAGTATCGCCGCCTGCACATCAAGCGGTCTGGTATCTAATCCTGGAATTTGTGACCAATACGAATTAAACATTCATATTGGTTACAAATTCCAGGATTGACGAGGTTGTATAGAAATTTATTTAAGTTTGTTCATAAAAATATCTGTATATCAAAATAACTGTCCGTAATCTAGTATCTATAGCACAATAATCTTAATGATACTAATTACTATAGTATTATTATCTATGATGATATTAATTTTGGGCTAGATAATTGATGTGAGTGTGGATACCTGTTACATTATTATTATTGTTTTATATTATTAATTAATGTTAGTGTTCTAGAGAATTGTCACCTCATAAAAGTTATGCTGTTAATTTTATAGACTTTGATAGATAATAAAAGTCCACACAAGATAAAACTACCTGCTTCCTTATGTTTGTTTGCCATTTTTGTTGTGTAAAAAAAAAATATAATTTTTCATATGCAGTATTGATATCAAAAGTTTGATGAAATGAAAGCTATACAAAGAGCAGCTCCTTGGACAGTACTATATGCAGACGACATGATATTGATAGCGGAAACTGCGTAAGAGTTACAGAATGATCCGATCGTCTGGTGTACCACCCTTGAAGGAGAGAACTTACAGTAAGCTGATCTAAAACGGAATACATGCATTGTAACTTGGCTTCTCTCTGGAACACCTGCTTCAACTCAACTACTTTGACCCCTGAAAGCCATGAACCAATTAAACACTTAGGGTCGATTATTACATCTGAGAAATTTGTGGACAGGGACATTGAAAATAAAATAAATAGTGGATGGTTAAAATGGAGAGCTGTAAAGGGGCCGAAACGTGGACGTGGTAGACATCCGACTAGCTGGATTAGAACAGTGCAAACGGATATGAGGACGATGGGAGTGTACGCTGATATGACGTAAACACGATCGGAATGGCGTCACAAGATTAGGGAGGGCCCAGCCTAAAAGATATGGGACATAGGCACCGAAAAAGACGAAGAAGATTGAGATGAAAATTGTATCTTTATTTTATGTAATGGCACAATATAACTAAGTTACCGCTGTATGACCATACGCCCAAAGGTTTACATTATGTACTACAAATTGACGAAATAAAAAGAAAATTTCATGCAAGATTGAACAGCGTGCTGCCGCTGTGGGACTCACATGACTTTAACGTCTGTCGTCGGGCTTACAGTATTTCCCGCTTTGCGCATCAACTGTTGAATTAATTTAATTTCATACGTTTGTGTACTCCCCTGTGTAGGCTCATGTCATTTAAAATGATTTTGTTTATTCATCGTTGTATTTCACACGATTTTGGTATTCGAAATTTCGCGCACAATTCTGTTTCAATGTAAATAAATAAGGTATCGTATACATGTTTTGACGGCCTCCGCTAATAGGGAAATCTATATTTATAGAGGATTGTAAATATAATGGCTTTTGAGTTTGTTTTGAAATAAAAAAAAAACATTAGATAGGATTTTTGGTAACATAGTACAGTCAAAAGCACTTCAGGTTATCACAAAATGTCAAATTCTCAATCAAATTGGCGCTTTGTAATACAAATTTAAGCCGACACTTGTTATTTAGACGTCACTGAAAAACAATTTAATAAACTAGAGCGGCTCCAAAATGTTTGTATTAGATTCATATTTGGACTACGCAAATATGATCATGTATTTGAATTCGGTTGCCATTTTCCTTCGCCGGAATGCTCATATTGTGTCTCTTCTGTATAATATCCTCCTTGATCCCACTTATCCCCAAAGATCGGTTCCAATTCCTTCATGAATCTCATCCCCGGTTGTTGAGATCTTCGGAGAACTTGACCTTGGTAACATTCCAACATTCCACTGCTTTTCTTGACAAATCCTTTTCGGTGCAGTCGGCACGTATATAATGCTTTGCCAATAACAATAAGGAAAGCACAATCCTTTGCACACATTTAAAAAAATAGTTTAGGATTACTATCTGTCATTGTAATGTTAATCCATATACATGTTAGTATGTTCTTTTATATAAGTTTATATATAGTATTATGTTATTTGTATATATATGTATGTCTATGTTTGTATTTAAGTTATATTACATAGTAAGTAATGTGATTTTGCTATATTATTTAAGGTTTACTTGCTTTACTACGGTATAATTGATTAATTGATACACCGTCAACCCCTTTATTGTTCTTATTGCTATTTATTTCCATCCAAAGGTCGCAGAAATCGGTTTTAAGTAATAAGGCCGCCCATTATACAAGTTATTCATTAAACTATTTCTGTATTGTCTAATTTTGGTGTACAAGAAAGCTTATTCATGCAATCATTTAAGGTTGCAAATCAATTGGAGTGTTGGATGCTCTGATCTGCTGTCGTCTGTACAACGATGTTCCAAAATTTTTTAATTAATTTCACTCCATACACTCTGGTCCTTGAAACAAAATATATGGAAATTTCAAAATTATTATCACTGATCGCAAACGACACTAACGTAGATTGGTGAGATTGCAGAATTACTTTGAAATGAGCGATAACTCAATATGACTATTTTTTGTTATTTCATTTTCTTGCGGTGAAAGATCGAAACCAGCTAAGTACCTATTTTATAACACCAAGCTCATTATCATTCAACTATATTAAATTCAAAATATACCATCCGTAATGAAATTTTTCTTGACCTTTTTTAGATATTACAAACGATTTTCGGCATCAAGTTAACTCTGCTTCATCCCTAGTATTTTCGTATTACTGCTAACAAAGAGTTATTAAATTCTTAATCAGTAAGTCTCACGTTTTGAGCTTAATCCGAGTTATTTGTGAAAGGCTTTCGCTTTGAGCCATGAATATATAATGAAATGAGCACATTCAAACCTAGAATCTGCTTTAAATACAAAGGTTAAACTCACTTTGACGTATAGACGATAATGTGTTACTCAGAGTTATAGTAATTCAAGTTATTGCCAATTTGTACTAACGAATTTCATTTTCAAATTCCAAAAGTCGTTGAAAAATTATAATGCGTGTACGCATGAATGAACGAGAACATGAATAATAAAACATATAATTCGCGAAACATTAAATTATATATTACATTACACATAAATAGGTTTCTGGGGAGCTGAGTAGAAAGTGACGATGATGTTGTAATATTTTCTTTATTCAGAAAAAATGCACTGAAAAAAATCGACTTGCCTCAGGCAGTCTCGGCGGCGTAATGGTTAACGCAGCCGCCCGGATTGCGGAAGATGCGGGTTCGATTCCCGCCTGAGGCAAGTCGATTTTTTTCAGTGAATTTGTTCTAAATATTTACGCTTAAATAAAAATTATTGCATTTTCTTGATTTTTAAGTTCTGTTTTAAAAGGTTGTATATGCGTGTTATTGGCCCGTATATCAGAATGTTAATGTGTTCTATATTTTTGTGCCCAATTAATTATGTTTTGGTGTAATGATGAATATATACACGTTATCCACACCTGGACACAACACGAAATACTGTGTTCATCAAAAATGTTCGTGGCGATCCAATGTCGTTGCACTGTATGGATAGTATTCGAAGTAAATTTGATGTAACTTTGTTCCGGAACCGGATTTTAAGTCAAAAACTAATAATGTGTTTTCCTTATTAGCTTTGGACTGAAGGTTTTTGTTATAAATAAACTTAAATACGAAACTAGCTGTGGGGCAGGCTCGAGCTCTGACTTGTAAACAAACCGGTTAGGGATGAGGTCGTATTCATCACACAAACATTTGTCACCACGATTCGAACCCGCGATGTGTAGGCAGCGTTACTCACTACTCCACCATGACGTCAAATTTCTAAATCATCCTCCATATGGATGATAATAATAAGTTTTTAATTTACCGAACGAAGAGCGTCTAAGTTTTAAAATATATAAAAATGTTATATTTTGAGACTACGAAAGTCTCATGACATTTCTTATGAGCACATACCACCGGTTTATTCTTCACTTGTAATTGGACTTGTTATGCCAAGTAGGTACAACACGACAAGCGCCGTATTAGTATAATTTTGTAGGATTTACATTTTAAAACGTTTTTTTTTACAAGTAAACGCTTTTAAAAAAATATTTTTTAAGGACTCGTTAGGATTTTTTTGTTTACTTAATCACCTGAAATTTATTCTCAAATCTTAACTAACTAAGCAATCTTAAGTACGGTGTTCATACGATATTATTATTTCAAGACATATTCGGTTGCAGAGGATTACTGAACGAGATACGGTTGGATTAAGTATCTACGTCGCAAGATGTGTTTGTTAGAGAGATTAACAATGCCTTTACCTATTTATTTGAATGAGTGATAATCGTATTTAAATAAATTCATCATCATCATTTCAGCCACATGACGTCCACTGCTGAACATAGGCCTCCCCCAAAGAACGCCACAACGACCGATCCTGTGCACCCCGCATCCAGGCGTGACCAGCAGCCTTAACCAGGTCGTCAGTCCACCTTGTGGGGGGCCTACCCACACTGCGTCGTCCGGTGCGCGGTCGCCACTCGAGAACTGTTCGGCCCGTAACAGTTTAAATAAATTATCGAGTCTGAATTGCTTTTATATGCGCTGTTCAAGACGGAATTATATTCTGCTTAAACTTTTAGAGGTGGAAAAGTACAACTCCCCAAAAACCTAGACCCACTAAAAAGAGACATTGGATATCGGAGGATTAAGAAAAACCTTACATGAGGGGTTCAATTCACAATACCACCCTGGTTTGGTCATATTGAATGAAACGAATGGGATAATATAGGAATGTTGATCGATCCAATTTAGACAAAAAAAAACTTCACATAGTCATCTAGTTTCCTCTCACCTCTAAATAGTAATAGCAAGACCGAATGGAGCTTCAAGATTCTTAATGATAACTTTAAAGCCGGGTCTAGATATGCTCATTTGCCCGATCCGATTAGCGTATCCGTATCAGCGTATCATGTATCAAGCCCCGTATCAAGTTGTGGACGCCTCGATTCCAACGTAAACGACAACCGTATGACACCGACATGACATGGGAAGTCCGTATCATAACGGCGTATCATGATACGGGTATCATTAACCCGTCCACATAAAATATGCGATCATGATACGCATTTTTAATCCGGGCAACACTGTTAGCTGGATGTTTTTGAAACAGCTGTTATAAGTTTTATCGAAATAAAATATTTAAATGATGTCTTTTTATATATTAAACTACTAAATTCAAGTGCTAATGTGAATAACAAACAGTGGAAATATCAGTGAACCAGTGACAAGTCTTAATCAGTCAAAAATAGCTTATCACAAAAACTCGATGTTACTGGTCTATCTTTCAAACTGGAGAAAGTTGTAAATAAGTACAACGGCTGCAAGTTTTTACCGGGGGAGTATTATTTTCTTAAATATCAATCACTAATACTATCTATTATTATCTATTAGACGCCGTCGTGGTGGAGTGGTCAGTATAGCTGGCTACACATCAAGCGGTCCGGGTTCGAATCCTGGTAGCGGCAAATGTTTGTGTGACGAACACGAATGTTTGTTTGCGAGTCATGGTTGTTTATATATTTATTTAAGTTTATTTATAAAAAATATCTAAAATTATTATGTATATGAAAGAAAAAAAAAAAAAAAAAAAAAAAGTCCGTTATCTAGTATCCGTAACACAAGTTCTTAATGATACTTACTTCGGGCTAGATAATTGGTGTGAGCGTGAAAATATATTATTATTATTATTATTATTATTATTTCTCAAAGTTCCTATGCACTTAGCAATAAATTAAGTAAATTTTATTTCAAAGATACCTACATCCTACATTGGAAAGATTGTTTAAAATATTAAATGTTTTTTTTTTATTGGCTTTAACTAATTGTTTTGCACACTAAAGAGTACATTAGTATAATATTACAGACTCATTAATAGTGCTTCCAGGAACATATAAAGAATTGTTAAGATAGATAGTATTTGTCTTAAAAGATTTATTTGTTTCTGCAAATTACTATAATTCACACACAATCACTCCACAGAACTCACAGCTTCTGTGAGTAACGACAAGTCACATACATTTGGGTTCATGTAATCTCTCTTTGCTTGACAAATAGTGGAAGTAAAGTTGACGGTGACTGTTGAAACCGCAGACACACACCTACTACTGACACTTTACATTTAAAATACTAAGTGTTGAATACAAGTATAACATTATTTTGTTGTTTTCTTTTATTTTATTCTGACACTGCTTTTTATACTTTTCAGTGTATTCATTAGCCAAACAGTAAGGCTCATACATCCACAATGATGACCCGTAAGGCCACTGCTAAGGACACAGATATGAAGCTCAAACAATGTCTTTTGGACTTGAAAACATCTAGACACCTAAGTGAACGGCTAATGCAAGAACGGGAGGACAGTGAATTTGAAATTGTTAAAATATTGGAAAAAAACAAACAATTAAAGTGTGAACTATCCGAGCTGCATATTAAGTATGAGGTTGCCCTTGAACAATGCAACCACATGCAGGACACCATAAAATCCTTTACTGAGTGTAGTAATACACATGAACAGGCATTGAGTAAAATCAATGAGTTAGAAATAAGCTTGTGTCTTGCAAATAATAATGTAAAACATTTGGAAATACAAAATAAAGAATTGTCCACAGACAAACATTCCCAAAGCCTGTTTGATGAGTTAACGGTATGTAGTCCCGGCTTCATCAAGGAACAGTCATTTATAGAAAATAGTTCCAACGTTAATAATTCAAAAACTTATTTTAGTAGTGCAAAGAAACTGAAGAAATACATACGTGTTAATAAGTTTATAAATAAGACAAAAAGAATTATAAATCAACATAATTCTTTTAAAAAACACAAATTGCAATATTTGAAAAACATTAAATTATCAGAAAAATTGAATAATATTAAAAGTACGGCTGTTACAACAACTACTAATTACATAGAATATAGTAAACAATTAGAATCAAAAATTGACAGTCTTGAGGAGTCATTAAAATGTATGTTAAAAAACATACAGACTATTTCTCAAAAACAACTAAGTTATCAAATACTTGCTTCAAATGACATGGAAGATTTTTGTAATTATAATGCAGAGAGATTTGAATCTTTGAGTAAAAAACGAATATGTTCATGTCAAGATAAGGATATTTACAACAACGAAGGGCACCCTTCTAGTATATTATATGATACACAAGATCAAGTAGTTTCACTCGTCGATAACGAAACTTGTTCACAGAAAAATCTTGATGAAGCTGGGACACAAGTGAACAATAGTAAACAACAAAACAATATCATTATGTTTAGTGATGAGTTAGGCAAAAACATGGGTCAAACAATGTTTCAGCATATGGCACAGCCTGTTACTAATTTCTGTATGCCAGGTGCCAATTACATTCAAATATTGCAGAGGGTGATCTGTGGTACTTACAGTCCTGATAGTACAATACTTATTTTTATTGGTAGACGTGGAAATGCTAATTCCAAGATTATGGAAAAGTATTTTGAAGACCTCTCGAAATTAAATGTAAAAAAAATAATTCTATTTACCCTGCCTTACAGTAGGTCATTGACTCATGCCGAAAATGACTATAGATATAAATGCAATATGAAGTTGCATTTAATGACAAATTATGATAAAAAATTTGACATTGTTGATTTTAATGGTTTTATTAAGAATTTTTTTTTGACAAAGGATAAATATTTTCTTTGTAATAATTACAAAAAACAAATAGCAAAATCGCTATGTTACTTTATTTTTAATCAAGCCAAAACATTGGCTATAACTTCTGCCTCTATTGGGCAGTCAAATTTGACATTAAGTAATGACAATTTGGAATATGCATCATATTCTTTAAATTAAATTTTGAGACAAAAGAGACTACCTCTGGCAGTACTAAATATAATGAAATATTAGACTCAAATTTTGAGGTTTTAGATAAATTATCCTCCCCACTTGTAATGAATAAAAAATCTAAAAATAATTTTATTAACCTTGTCCACCAAAATATTCAAGGGATGTCAGGCAAAAATTTAGAATTGGAGCTATTTATGAATTGTAATAATATTGATATATTGTGTGTTACAGAACACTGGCTAAAAAGCCATCAGCTCATGTTTAATTTTAGTAATCACCATGTTGTCAGCTCGTACAGCAGAAAAAACATATTACATGGTGGTTCATTAATAATTACTAAAAAGAATATTTTATGTAAGGAAAGAAATGACCTCGTAAGTATGTCTGTTGAGCGAGTTACTGAAATAGCTTGTATAGAGTTTGAACAATTCATTGTTATTAGTGTATACCAGTCTTTCTCAAAGTGGGCGATAACGCCCCCCTGTGGGCGTTGGAGGCCTAGAGGGGGGCGTTAAGGGACCCAGAAAAAAAAGGGGGGCGTTGGCGTGGTTCAGGGGGGCGATGGTGGATTTGTAATTTTATTTACTTAACATTTTAAATTTCACTAAACTTAAAACCTACCTATTACTCAATATCAGGCGTGGTTTAGGGTTATCAGATGATTAATTTGTAATTTCATTTACTTTATAATTCACTAAAATTAAAACCTACCTACTACTCAATATCAAATAATTAGTTTATATATTTGCCTTGTATGATGGTATAAAAACTAAAAAATATTTATTATAGATTTCGTAGAATAGCCCGTATGCCGTACGCAATCAAGTTGTAACAAGTTTTTGTTAAATAACGCTATTGGTGCAATCCGGTAGTAATCGTCTGGTGCATCGATACTTGTCCTAACTTGCTCAGTACTATTAAGCGTGGAAAGAGATAAACGAGTTTGTGCGCGTTTGTTTTATTCCTGTCGGTGCGTGCCGTATTTAAATCCTATATAAAAGCTCGGAATATCTCTTAAATTTTCATTAGTAGTTTCGTGCGCAATCTTTAATCGATCTTCTGAAACAGAGTACCTCGTCGAGTGCACGGAGCTCCGAGTGGATCGCAATAAAGAAAGACTGTGGTAATCTTCAACCTACACTTCCTAAAAAGGTCAACACTTTATTTACATATTTGTAAAAACAAAGTCATGTCGGAAGCAAAAAAGAAGAAACGGCAATACAGTGCAGAATATATTAAATATGGATTCATAGAAAATCCGACAAATTCATCTTTGCCTATGTGCCTTCTTTGTTCAAAAACATTTTCAAACGAAGCGATGAAGCCTTCAAGACTTCAAGATCATTTGAATAAAATGCATCCAGATAAGAAGGACAAAAATGTAGCCTATTTTCAAGACCTGGAAAAGAAGCATAATGCTCAGCCAAGTGTATCGAAACTTTTTTCGGTGGCTACTAAGCAAGACGATGACGGACTTCGAGCTTCATACAATATCTCTTTGTTAATTGCTCAAACAGGTAAACCACACACCATAGGAGAAACGTTAATTTTGCCGGCAATAAAAGAAGTTATAACTACTGTGCTTCATAAACCTGCTGCAGATATAATTCGAAAAATTCCTTTGAGCAATAGTTCTGTGCAAAGACGAATTGATGAAATGGCTGATAACATTGAAGAGTCATTGTGCAATCATCTGAAGACTAGTCAATTTTCAATTCAGTTGGATGAGTCCACTTTACCAACTAATGAAGCTTTGTTGCTGTCTTACGTGAGGTTTATTAAAGATGAAAAAATATGTCAAGAACTATTATTTGCTAGAAATTTAGAGACAGACACAAAAGGAGAAACCATATTTAAAACACTGGAAAAGTTTTGTGATGAAAAAGGATATTATATCAGCTGCTACAGATGGTGCTCCAGCTATGACGGGGAGTCAAAAAGGTTTCATAGCGTACTTAAAAAACGAAATTCCAGATGTGCTTGCTGTACATTGCGTTATACATCGACAACATTTAGTTGCTAGAAATTTAAGTGAACGACTGTTTCAATCATTGCAATATGTCATCAGAGCAGTCAATAAAATCCGAAACAATTCTTTAAATGACAGATTATTTAATCAGCTTTGTGTTGCTAATGATGAAGATTTCAACAGATTGATTTTTCACACAGAAGTGCGTTGGCTATCAAAAGGAAATTGTCTGACTCGATTTTACAATCTGTTTGACTCTGTCATTGAGTTTTTGGAAAACAAAGACACAGAATTGCGCGACAAACTCATCACATCAAAGAATGATATCGCATACCTGACAGACCTTTATAAATTGCTTAATGATATGAATCTCCAACTTCAAGGCGATGACTTGAACTTAATAAAAACAAAAAATGTCGTCGCTGCTTTCGTAGCCAAGTTGCTCTTACACAAGAAGAATATCGGCAGACGTGAGTTCCATAATTTTCCCAATTTATCAGTATCCTGCAACAGCGACGACTTGCTTGTCTACTGCCAACATTTGGAAAATCTTCACAGCGATTTCATTGAAAGATTCCAGGATATTTTGAAATTGGAAATACCAGACTGGGTGTTAGATCCTTTTTCAAATGTCAACATAGGTATATCACCCCAACTGGAAGAAGAACTTATAGAACTGACAACGAATGATGAATTAAAAATCAAATTCAAAAGTGGTTACCACGAATTTTGGCTACAAAAATCAATCTCGCAGTTATATCCTGGATTGTGGTCGATCGTTCAACGATTTTTAATAGCATTCCCATCGTCATATTTGTGTGAACGTGGATTTAGCGCTGTGACAACGCTGCTTACTAAAAAGAGAAATCGTTTGCATGTTACCGAACGCGGCGACTTAAGACTGTTTTTGAGTAAAATCGAACCTGATATCAACAAACTTGTTAAAAATCATCAAATTCATCCATCTCATTAGATTCGTTATAAAATTAAAATTGATTACCTATCTACATTGTTTCTTTTAATTTGATTTTTAAATATATTCTTAATATTATAAAGTTGCGTTTTAATTGTTCTCACTGGTAAAAATGTCTAATTTAGAATTTAAACATCAGGACTGAATAATATAACACTATAACTAAATTAATTAAAGTAATGAAATGGTGGTTTTTAAGTTTTAGGAGTGTATAAAAACTAGGGGGCGCTGAAAAATTATTTATTTTCAAAGGGGGCGGTAAAAGAAATAAGTTTGATAATCTCTGGTGTATACAAACCACCATGTGCCCCTTTTGAACAATTTTTAAAAATTATGGAAGATGTCCTATTTAAAATCAGTAAATGTCGTAAAATAATTGTTATCTGTGGAGACTTTAATATTAACATATTAGAGACAAACTCAATCACTTGTAATTTTTTAAATTTATTTAAGTCGTATGATTTGGACTACGTTTTTTATGAACCCACAAGAATTACTGAAACAAGTGCAACTTGCATTGACAATATTTTTACCAACCGAAAACCTAGCCAAAAGTCAATTATTAATATGTTGCACTCTGATCATTGTGGTCAATTAGCATCGTTTCCTAGAAAAAAAGTTGAAGTGCAAAGAACGAAAATAAGTTTTATCCCTATAAATGCAAGCCGAATTGAAAAATTTAAATCGAAATTAATTGTGAAGCTACCATGTTTGCCTTATAATGATTGTCCGGATAAGCTATACAGTTCTTTATTTAATTTAATAAATGATGAATTTACCAACACTTTTGTGCCAAAAGTAAAGACGATCTGTGATAATCTAACCTTTAGTGAATGGGCAACGCCTGGTTCCTACAATAGCAGGAATAAGTTGTACGATTTGTATGGTCAAAAATCATTTAATTTTGATCCAGTATTTGTTAATTATGTAAGAGACTACTCTAAAGTTTTCAAAAGAGCCTGTTCCACTGCCAAGTCAGTTTACTTAAAAAACAAAATTAAGAATTCTACAAATAAGATTAAAGAAACCTGGAATATTATTAACAGTGAAACTGGTAGGAGTCAAACACGCTTCCGTAATATTAACTTAAAGATTAATAATGTAAATGTTAAAGCTGATTTGGAAGTAGCGATGGAATTTGAAAGGTTTTTCTCAGATGTTCCCATACAGACTACTAAATCACTTCAGTCGTCTTCCACCTCAGCTGAACAGCTGCTTAAACAGAATGTAACATCATGTGATAGTAACTTTGAATTTACAGCTGTTAATTATAAAGATATTATAAATACGTTTAAAACTCTAGACCTGAAAAAATCTATGGATCTTTGGGGACTGTCAGTCAGGACAATCTCATCCATTATAACTATAATAGCTCCTTATTTAGTAGTCGTATTTAACAATTGTATTGACTCTGGTGTATTTCCTGACTTGATGAAACATAGTAAAATTATACCGTTATTTAAATCTGGCGAAACCTCAGATCCCACCAATTTTCGGCCTGTTTCTATTCTACCGACTTTAAGTAAGATCTTTGAAAGACTAATGCTCAATCAACTATTAAAGCATTTCAATAAATACAACATATTTCATCAAAAGCAATTCGGGTTCACTCGGGGTCGCTCCACCATTGATGCGGGAGTTGAGTTGTTAAAGGAGGTATTTGCTGCTTGGGAAGAATCACGCGACGCCCTTGGGGTTTTTTGTGATTTATCTAAAGCTTTCGACTGTGTTAATCATGATATTCTGGTCAGGAAATTACACCATTACGGCGTTAGGAACAAGGCTCTCAACCTCATGACTTCATACCTGTGCAATAGAATACAGAAAGTTGATATAAATGGTAAAAGATCTCCAGGTTCTCTAGTCACAATAGGTGTTCCGCAGGGCTCAATTCTTGGTCCATTTCTCTTTCTAGTGTACATAAATGACTTGCCTTACTACATAAGGGACAATCATGACATTGTGTTGTTTGCGGATGACACTTCTTTGATTTTCAAAATAAATAGAAAATTAGATAATTATGACGAAGTGAACAATGCACTTGCGAAAGTAGTTTATTGGTTTGATATTAATAACTTGTTGCTGAATGAAAAAAAAACCAAATTAGTTAAGTTTACTACACCGAATGTGAGATGTGTAGAAACTAATGTACAAATAAATGGAGTAGAATTGAAACCTGTAGAAACAACAACTTTCTTAGGAGTAATGTTAGACTCTAAATTGCAATGGGGTCCACATATTGTAAAACTTTCGGGTAAACTAAGTTCTGCGGCATATGCAGTTAAAACTATTAGGCGGTTAACTGATATAGATACTGCTAGAACGGTTTATTTCAGTTATTTTCACAGCATAATGTCTTATGGAATTCTTCTCTGGGGGAGTGCTGCAGATATTAATACCATCTTTGTTCTGCAAAAACGGGCTGTTAGAGCAATCTATCAACTAGGTCCGCGTGACTCCCTCAGAGAAAGGTTCAAGGAGATAAATATTCTAACTGTGTCATCACAATATATACTGGAAAACTTACTATATGTAAAGAAAAATATTATGAATTTTTCCGAGAAATGTCATACGCACAATGTAAATACTAGGAAGAAACACGATTTGGTTGTATATAAAACTCGTCTCCACAGAATAAGCAATTCCTTTATGGGCCAATGTATACGTTTTTACAATAAGCTTCCAAAGAATATTAGAGACTTACCTATTAATAAATTTAAAAAAACTGTAAAATCTAAATTATATAAAAAAGCTTATTACAAGTTAAATGATTATTTAAATGATCCAAATGCGTGGGAGTAAAATCTGCCCAAATTTACGCATTTAAAATTGTAATTTATTCATATTGATATATCTATGGACATGTAATGATGTTTTGAAATCATTACGAAATTGTAAGCTGCGGAGTTTCTTTCGCCATTTCTTCTCCGTCTCAGCATAATAATAATTATTTAAGTAAAATAATTATTTCGTCGAAATGGTGGTAGGGCTTTTGACGATTTAAAAGTACTTAGCAAAGTCCATTTAAATAAAGAGCTTTTTCATTTCATTTCATTTCATTATAGTATGTATAAACTTGTATTATTATATTTCAATGTTTATTTATCAATTTTATATAACATAAAAAATTTAGACCTTTATCTTAATTGCGACTCTTATAAAATAAATATCGTAGATAAATTTAGCGACTGTGACTAATCTATTGTAAAGAAAAAGAAGCAAAGTAATAGTTGATTGATAACTTCCCACGAGAGGCAAAGAGAAACACCCCCTAATACGTCGAGAATGGATTGGATATCCAATTTGGGAATGGTGGAGAGAGTGATACAGGTAGTCTTAACTGAAGTTTTTACTTGATTAGATATCGTATTCTATACGGCACAAGATCTATACGTTTCGACTTGAATTCCCAAATTGCAATGTGGTACAGCATTTTTATCTCATGAATTGGGGTGAACTATGTGGATATACATGAACAATTGAACATTGTGTAGGTACTAGAAAAAATATTTACGCGTAAATAAAATTATTCCATTGTGTATATAGGTATACTTATATCGCAGACAATTTTTATGATTTTGCATAGGTATTACAAACCGCATCTTCCGTTTGTAAGACTCGCATTATGTAATGTGACGAACGCAAAATATGTGCTTGTGACGACTCTCCCACAAACAGTTTATCCCGCTTGGTCATAAAATATAACCCCGTACCTACTGGCCACTCTTGTATACAACCTACCATTTAGTAGTATCTTTCAACGTCCCAGAGCCTCCAGACCTGCAAATCCGGCCCTCTAACACTAAATTGAATTTAAAAATACAAATTAGGTGTTTGGCAATTTCAACCCAAGATCACAAAAAGTAGCCTGCCATCTTGGGCGGTACGCCTTTTTAGATTTAGAGTGAAGTTATTTTATTTTTCGTATTCTTCTCAGCAAACCCTCTCATTTGATACCCATATCTTGAAAGAGTACAAAAAATAACTAGTCTGCCATCATGAATTTATAATGACGTCAATTAGCTAAGCATGCATTGTTATTCAAACTAAACCTGTATGTTGAAATTTCAGCTCAATCGAATACTAACAAATGGTTGAAAAAAGGGTTGCAAATTTTGACGGACAAATATTTACTATACATCAGAACAGTGCAAGTAAAATATGAAAAAAAAAAACCTTCTAAAAAAGCTTGTAACAAAAAAATCCTAACAAGTTGTTAACATATAAGCTCTATAAGTTACGCCCGTAATCTGGTTTAACGTAGTAGTTTACAACATAGAAGCAGCCGCTAAATTGCCTAGTAACTCATATAGACGTGAATTAAAGTTTCAGTTGCCGAGTCACGGCTTTATTACACTGGAGATGTTATTAACCGACAATAAACTTTAAGGATTCATCGGTCAACAAGAGTTATAACTATAGTATCACTTCCTCTAAAATTGATAACAGTTTATCGTTCAATGGTATTACTATGACGCTTTAGGGTCAAGGCACACTGATCGAAGGCTTTTCACAATATTGCCATTGAAAATAGCAACAAACGCATTATGCTATCACTTCTATCACGGTGAGTGTTCAGAGGAGTTGTTCGCACTTATACCTATCGCTGCATTCCGCATCGTACCTCGCGTTGCGACTACAAATCCATCCCCACAGTCTTGATGCCTGGTTATAACAATCGTGCGTTTTTCATGCTTCTTTCTTTCGCAAACCACAAGACTTTAGAGCCAACTGTCGCCAGCGGTATCCCCGAAACAATACATAAAAAAATATAGACAGGTTATAAACGAACATAATTGTATTTTAAAGTGGCGCAAGTTGTCCTATATCTGCGTAGTGTTATTTATTTAGATACCTACTTCGCTAAAAGAAAACAATTAGGCAAACCTGTTGTTCGAAAGAGATAACGAGTAACCTCATGAGTGACTGCTTAATGGTCATTGGCTCAAGCGCAGACCAAGACAGGATATTCGTGCGTTTTTTGTCATCAACAGTCAAATTGAATAACAATGAAATTGAAATTGTTTTCATAAAAAAAAACTGTACTTTCGAATAAAATGACACGTTTTTCTTGTCTCTAACAATGGCAATGTAATATGTACATCACCTAAAACACAGGAAGGTATTTTTTCTAACGATAACTTAAAGCGTTGCAATGAAGTGAAGTCGAACATCCGAGACGCGAGAGCTTTCCCGATTGAATGCAAATCTGGCAGTTGCCTGACTTCTCAATTTGGCAATTGAAGACAAATCTTCAAAAAAGAGAGTATTACTTCCTTTAAGGTTGGCTTTCCTTCCATACCTTTTACATAACTAGCGATAATAACTACAACTTTCTTATTAATGGCTCTAGATTGATAAAATTTCCCTAGGGCGAACGCTATAACTAACGAAATGAGTATGTAGATCCCATGCGAATATTCTTACAATACATTTGATTAGCTTTGCTATTGTAATTTATTTCCACGCTCGCGCTAATTATCTAGCCCGAATTAGGTTTTATTAAGAACTTGTGTTATGGATACTAGATGACGGACAAATACAGGTGCAGAAAAATGCGTCAGATTATCACAAATGGTCTTTTCCAAGTTGATCTTGCAGTTTAAAAATCGTTTGGAGAAATTTAAGGCTACAATAAGGGCTGGAGATTTCGATCATAATGAGCGGAGCATCCAGAGCCTGCATACTACACTCAAAAAACACGGGTGATAATTTTACGTGATTACGTCATACACAAGCCGAACGCTTAGGCCGATTGTGCCTCTCTATCGCTTGTTCCGCGCTCTCGCTTGCACGCTCGGCTAGGGTGGAACGTGACATTGAGTCATGCTTTTTCGTTCGTGCAGCCGCGTTCATTGATTTATAAGACGTTATCAGGTCAAAAAATAATTATTTTTCCTAAAAAAAACCTAAGGAGAACCGCTTGGTGCAGCGTTAGTAGCAACCACTCCACACGTGACTACGACATCCATCAATGGTCAAATGCTATTGTTATCAAAATCCCAAAAAGCTTTGAGTAGAGTCTTAAGTACCTAATACTTACATACACATAATCACGCTCTTAATCCCATAAAGGACTGTGTCTTTAGGTAACATTCGGTTACATATAAAGCCACATCTGGAAGTATGGGCCAAAGAGTACCCCTGAAATAGTGACAGGTTGCTAGCCTATCGTCTACTACTTGGTCACACACAGAGCCACATACACACAGTATGGACCGCTTAGTGTCACAAAATAGTAACATGATGGTCCATAAATTGGGACATAAAACCCACAAAGGTAACAAACCTACAGTGAGTCAACGAGCGAAATTATCTTTGTTTTAGTTTACATTGTTAGTTGACCCAAAGAAACAGAAAAAAAAACATCGACTGAAACGGACCTCAAGCTCTTTAGCAATTTGAGCTAAAAACAATGGCTACTTCCCTAAACTTTAAGCGCAAGCTATTAAACGTTTGACGACGTCGTAAATATACAGTATTAATGTATTTAATAACTTTGCCAGCCGTGAGTGGACTACATAGATAGAGTATGATATTATATTCTATTACGTACGTACAATTCAGATCTTACAACAATCAATATTTAAGTACTTATTAAGCACCAATATCAAAAAATAATTGTTGGCTTATTGAAAATGAAAAAGCTTTTTATTTAAATGGACTTTGCTAAGTACTTTTAAACCGTCAAAAGCCCTACCACCATTTCGGGACGAAAAATTATTTTACCTAAATAATTATTAGTATGCTGAGACGGAGAAGAAATGGCGAAAGAAACTCCACAGCTTACAATTTCGTAATGATTTCAAAACATCAATACAGGTCAATAGTTATATGAATATGAAAAAATTACAATTTTAAATGCGTAAATTTTGGGCAGATTTTAATTCCACGCATTTGGATCATTAAATAATCATTTATCTTGTAATAAGCTTTTTTTATACAATTTAGATTAAACAGTTTTTTTTAAATTTCTTAATAGGCAAATCTCTAATATGCTTCGGAAGCTTATTGTAAAAACGTATACATTGGCCCACAATGGAATTGCTTATTCTGAGGAGACAAGTTTTATATACATCCAGATCGTGTTTCTTCCTAGTATTTACATTGGGCGTATGACATTTCTCGGAAATAAACATAATATTCACACACAGTAAGTTTTCCAGTATATATTGTGATGACACAGTCAGAATATATATTTCCTTGAAATTTTTTCTGAGGGAGTCACACGGACCCAGTTGATAAATTGCTCTAACAGCCCGTTTTTGCCGAAAATTATTGACTTTTAGATTGTTAAAAATATAAAGTTTTTATTTCTACCTTTTCAGGTTTGAAGTCGGTTTAATTTATTTAATGTTATTTTAAATTTAATCATCATTTGAGATCGACATGAACCAGATTTTCGTCTAACTGTATCAGGCACATTTAAACATTACGTGACTTTTGAATGGTATGGGAGATAAAGGAGATAAGATGCCTGGCGCCGTTCTTCCTATTCACACTAGGGTTGTCATATATGACATCTCATGAGAACTTTTGGGTACAAATATGGGTAGATATTTATTTATCATAATTTTTAAATGATAAATATTACCCACCTATCCTATCCTTTAGATGAATTTAAATATTTTTAATGAGAAATAGCAAAAATATTCTACCAAAATTTTCATTTCAACTTCTATTCAAATTCTACTCATATTGCAACCACCTCGATGAAAAAACTGTGTAGTGCATACAATCGAAATTGAGGATAGTAAAAGTTACTGTTGGTTAGCTCGCTACCAAACGTCATAAAAGAAGATTTATAACATATACACCGTTGTGTAGCCGTGTGATGCCGGCAGAGAAGTATAGCATCGCCCCATATCCTCCAATGGGTGTCGTAGAAGGCGACTAATGGATCAGCAAAGGGGTATTGATCACCTTATACTCCGTCCATCAATCCGCACTGGGCAAGCGTGGTGGACTACTGTCTAAAGCTCTTTCCATGACAAAGAGAGCCTTGTGTTCCAACAGTGGGACGAATTATAAAGGTTGTTATGATTTATACACCGTTGATACACAGTTAATGATTTAGGTCGTACCACATTTGGCAATCCTTAAGGGAGCGAAACCGTATCACCTTTTTACTTTGAAAAAGAAGCAATGCGCTGTAACAGGGTACTATAACATTGTCATGTTGTACCATCGTCATTTTCATAGCCAACTTCCTGGCATAAAAGTATCATTCCATTGCTGACCGTGTCCTAGTAAACACAATTGTCAAATTACAAGGGTCTCGCTTTGGACCTTAGCTTGGACCATATAATAATACTGTACCTTCTAAAAATACTTACCTAAATATTATCTCAAGGCACTTATAAATTGTAAGGTACCTTTTGATAAGCCTCTTATATTTGTGTGAATCTATTTTAAGTGTTCAGTTTTTACAGTGTGTTTATACTTATATTCTATTCAGAGTGCCTTATTTTTTACTTATATCGTTAACTTTTGGAAATAATAAAATATAGTCACGTAACTGTGTCTCATTCCTGGACCCGGACCACACTTACAATGTTGGACCCCATAGAGGACACTACGTTATAGCGCTACGTTTTGTAGCCGTTTCGTAGCGTTCTTAGTAAAACAAGAGGCATTCGCTTCAAATCAAATCAAATATCAAATATCTATATTGCGTATCACATAACAATAAGGGTCTTAAACATAGGCTGTAGTTCCTGTGATACCCCTTAGAGGCCATGCAATTTAAGAGGGTACATTATTTACTGGAAATCTATAATCTTAATCCCTTTTGGAGCTGATAAGTGTGCAGTATCCAGACCTTTTATCTCCCGTGTAAGAAGCGTTCCTTAAATTATAGTGGGTGATAAAAAGTAAACTTCTTAACCTGTTTAGAGTTTCTTAAAATCAACACAATCCACTAACATGTCTGATTCCGAAAATTCTAATTACTCCGTCGTTATTGTCTATTCTATTCTTAATTAATGGCATCGCGTCGCATTAAGCGTGGAAATTTATCTAAAGTAACAAAAATTGTACGGTTGATTGAGGTTATTAAAAATGGAGTCTCTCAACACGTGTTTTTACGACAAGAACTCGGGAGAAACTCCGTCGTTAAGGGCCAAACACAATTGGGCATCAAGTACACGATACAAATATTATCTAGCTTTGTATTACATGTATAGTTAATTGCTCGCTTTCCGATGGATGAAATTATCGACAGCCCTAACTGCGCTCGTAGACAATACTAGGGTGACCGATAAATTGAAAACGTGTGCAGAATGACAGTACGGCGACGATTATGGCCGGTTTGTTTAAAACTGGTCATATTGCACGGTTCTTGTGCTTGCGATATTGCTCGTTAGTAACACGAAGAAATTTTGCAATCCATTTCTCTGTCGCACTATTCGAAAATGGAATATTCTCTTAGACCATGTGAAAATATAGTAATATGTAATATTATCAAAGGGGCGATATGGACTATTGACCTTGGCCATACTAAATGGAGTCCCGCACGTGAGTAAAACACTCAGAAAGCACACAAAAAAAACTGTTGATTTTTCATATCAAGATGCTACTTTTCTAATGCCTCAACGCACGGCTCAAACCGTTGGGTCTAGAGATTCAAAATTCGCCACGTAGTTTCCTTATGAGGTCGAAGTGTGCACTAAGTATTAAAATGTTCTCATACAAAGTTGTTGTGTAAGTAGTCTAGTTTTGTAAGTGTATTTTTCAAATTTTACAGTTCGTAAAATGCATGTTACCCTCAGATAATATGTTACCCCATATCATGGCCGATACGATAATCGACAATCACGACATCGTTCGGTGAATTCGATGACGCGGGCATAGTCTTGTCAAATTACGTAATAATATACTTTCTCCAGGCAACCAATAATACAAATCTTTGACTTTGTACATTTTGTGTTAAGTCCATTTATTAGAAATGATAACGGCTATAGCTACAAAGTTTATAGGATTTCTATCAAAACTTTCTTCAATAATTATTTAAGTTTTATTAATAATTGATGTCTACAATAAGTAAGAAGAACATAAACTTTTGGCAATTAAGACTGTTAATTTGTTTATCTGTTTGTTGTAATGTACCTCATTACAGATTCTCCGCGTTTCGTTGTTCGATCTCCAATTTTCCCTAATGGAAAATGTTGTACGGCTTTTGGGCCTCGAGTAACAAATAACACTGTTTATTTACCATGACAGAAAAGGCACTACAGATTTGTGTTGTATTTTCTTTTCACCATTCATTTGCTGTGTGTTACGGCCAGAAGCCGTTTCTCTAAGTTTATATTTTATTTTCAATCTATGATGGTATAACTCTTTTTAATGTTACTTGTTGTTGTGACGATGTATCTGTAATTTTAGAACGTACGCGCATTATGTGCGGATAAACATCCTCAAATGCAGAACAATATTTATTTATTTATTTAAGGCTTACAAAACAAATTATAGTCACAAAACAGGTAGATTTTTTTTTACAAAAAGTAAAGTCCAGACTATAACTCTTTACATGTAAGCACAGTATGAGTAGAATATAATGGAATGTTAAGAGGGTTAATTTAAACTTATAATTAACTTGAAGGCAGTAATTTCAATTTCAATAAGTGTTTTATATGATATGAGCTCATTCGTTTATAGAAATCAATTAAAAACTTTGTCTTCTAAATTGGCACAATTTAGTGCCAAAAATATCCAAAGAAGTGTGTTCAAGGAGACTGTCGGTATACAATCGACACATCCTGACCATTGGATTATAATACGAGGTATTATTGTTATAGACTTGGAGCTGAAATACTCTAGGTGTGGTATTACGAGGTCGAAATCGCATGTTAAAATTAAGTAGGGAAAGTAGTGAGGGCGAGTCAATTGAATGATTAGTTCCTGACCTGACAATAGCAAAAATTGGGAACAAAAGGGATCTAAGGATCTAAGGGATCTTGGGATCTAAGGATATAATTTCATTAATTTCATCAACAATTTGAAAGTATTTTTGTTTGAGGTCTTGAATCGACTCAGATTGAGACATAACGGCCTCATTCGATCTAGACTCAAAAGTAGAAATGTTTTTAGACGCGTAATATAATCGCATTACACTGGCGAAAAAAGCTTTTTTTTCAACTTACATGAGTGCAGGGACTAAGAGGTCAAACATTCTTACTTGCAGTATGATATGTAGAATTGACGGGGAGGTCAAATGCATTTACACATCGTCCCCTGCGGGGTGGTGCCAACCGCAGGTGATATGTGGGACTCGAGGTAAAGGCGTTCCCTCCATACCCACTAAATATCCTCCCCGGCAAAACAACTCGACGATGGCATGTGATTTCGAATGCCAAGGGGACTTGACATCAAAAGCCACACACCCGCCGAGAAAGTTTCCCCACCACGTTACCAGGGTCCGCCACGAGGAGGCTTCCAGACGAGGACCCTAGGATATAAGTATTTTAACTTTAAAATAATCTTAAACATTGTAGGGCTCGTAAACGGAATAGTGCATAATAAAACACGTGCTATGAATACTTGACACTCTTTTCAAAGACACGTAAGTCTTTAAGAGTGCGGCGTGTACTTGAGTGCATTCAAATTTCAGTAAACTCGTCGCTATTCGCGCTTGAGGAATATGTTTTGCATAACCAATGTTGGGCGAACTTTTCCGTTTAGTGCGTTAGCTCAGACTTTGATAGCAAAGTTCAATTTCAACGGGTCATTCAATTTTGGTAGACGCCTTCAAGACGATTTGATAGGACCATGATAAGACTCCTCACACACGTAAAAATAAAATGAGTAAAGTGCCTCACCGGCTGTCTTGTTAAGCATAGCAAGAGTCAAAGAAATTGTGTACAAACTTATGTTCGTATTAAAGAACGAGTTTCAAGAATCAACGCCGTACTGAGCGTCGTACCTACGTATCTATCCATTTGGGTTTACAGAATGTGACAAATAACTCTCAAGACATGATTAATTTCTGTGTGTCATTCTATAATACGTGCCTTATATTCCAAAAGAATTATTGTGAATAGAGATACAGAATAACAAAATATTTATGTGTTTGAGATGTTCATTTTCCATGCTGCAGTCAGCTTGAGTATCCGTGAATAAAGTAAAATATAGACTGCCTAGATGTAGAAACCGCTAAGTCATTTGGTATTTTGTAGTCCTTTTCATATTCATATTACGTCAACGAATTATATCATTCCTAATTCGTTGTATTAAGTATCTATTGCCGTATATAGTAGGACCCAAGCTTAGAATCAATTACGGTATATGATTCCCGTAATTGGTTTTAAGCTTTGATTTTGATTGATTCACCAGACTTTATATTTGCTATGAGTTACCAATTGCTTGCCGTTCATTAAATATAAAAAAGACATGAAATTCTGTACACACTTTTTCTTGGAGAAAAAAAGTAAAGATTACGAGGATTGAAAAATAACTTTTTGAAAAAATCTACATGACCGAACTGACGGCAAAATTTTCAGTTCAATAAAATGGGAGAAACACTTGCCATGACAAGGAAATGAATCCAGGATCATTCGCAAGTCACGTTAATAGTTCCCATCGTTGTTGAGACCACAGAACACAGAAAGAGGTTTCTGTGTTCTGTGGTTGAGACAGTTTTTTATTGTTCTAAAACAAAATTTATCGATTCAAATTCGGACTAACTTCACCCTTGACCTGTTTCCGGGTTGTTAACTGATGTATTCATAATTAATTTTCAGTTATCACATGAAGTAATAACCATTTATCAAATTGAGCTACTTTGGTGCTTTATATATAGAATTGTTTGTTTTCAAGTGTAGACCCGGACAACGAATATACCCCATCTCATCCTCTGGGTGTCGTAAGAGGCAACTGAGGGAGATTCTGTGCTCCAAGCACGAATATTAACGTAATAGTAACGTAATCATACCAAGGACGTTCTAAAACTACAAAAATATATATTCTAAATCTAAATCAGAATTTTATTCACATTTTGTGGGAAGTTATATTGAATCTAAATATATATAACTCAAAGGTGACTGACTGACAGACATAGTGATCTACCAGCGCACAGCCCAAACCACTGGGCGGATCGGGTTGAAATTTGGCATGCAGGTAGATGTTATGACGTAGGCATCCGCTAAGAAAGGATTTTTGGAAATTCCACCCCTAAGGGGGTAAAATGCCCACGCAGACGAAGTCGCGGGCGAAAGCTAGTTAATAATAACATTATAAACCCATATGCAACATTTAAAAAAAATCTTTTAAATATAAACATCACCATGATTTGCTGATAAAAATAAGTACAGGGTGGCCAACTTGGAGGTATACAACTTTTTTTGTCGCCATTTTGTTTTGGCGGTAAATATGACAGTTGTTGCATGATGTGTACATACGCCAAATTAGTTGTGGACCGTTTTACGACCGAAAAACGTCTTTTTATTATTAAAACGATATCCGCAACTCGAAGATAATTGCACCCAATTTTTGGCAGAAATCACTTACCTTCGCAGCTAACAATAGCTCGTTTAGTGAATAAATTTGTGCAGCATGGCATCGTGACAGATAAAGCAGTTCCTCATCGTGTCGAAAGGACTTGTACAGAGACGAATATCCAAACTTTCCGTCAAAGTGTAGCCGAAGAACCCACATTGTCTACCAGGCGACGTTCTCAACAAGTTGGAACTAAGAGGACTTCTCGACAGACAATTTTGAAGTTTGTTTGTTAATAAGCAAAATTCTTTCTATTGGGGAGAAGAACAACCATCTGTGATACATTAACGAACACTCCATCCTCGTCGAGGAACAATTTGGTGTGGAATTTGGTCAGGAGGGGTAGTTGGGCCTTATTTCTTTGAAGATGCTATGGGTGATGACAGTGAACGGAGACCGGTACCGTGAGATGATAATAATTTTTTTCTCGAATCAAGTGATGCATTTGGGCTTGGGAAACATGTGGTTTCAACAAGACGGGGCCACGTGTCACGCGGCACCAGCCACAATAGGAACATTAAAAAGAACGCTTCCCAGTCGATTAATGTCGAGAAACGGTGACGTTGATTGGCCCCTCAGATCGCCTGATTTAAGATCCTATTGGTCGTAGCGTGATGTTATATTATATACATAGCCTTTAGCCTTCGTCGATAAATGAACTGTCCAACACAAAAATATTTTTTCTAGTTGAATCAGTTGTTTCTGATATTAGCGCGTTCAACCAAAAAAATAAACAATCTCTTCAGCTTCATAATGTTAGTCTAAATAATTATGTAGTTGTACCCTGCTTTTAGACAAGATTATATGGATTCTTTTTTTAACAGACAAACAGAGTTACTTTCGTATTTATAACAATATGTATGGATTATAATTTGCTTAAAATTACTATCACAAATTATCGCAAGCTCTCATTTAAAGCGTAAATAATTTTAATACTTTATACCATACGCGACTTGAATTGGCAAAAGTAGTTTGATTTATGACCGTAAAATAAAAAAGTTTATAGAGATAAGTATATATAAGCACGGTTGTAAAATACATCTAAAATCGGCCGTAACCTGAAAAAGGAACCTTTTCCTGATGTCGGTAAACTTTATTGGCTTGCAACTTTTTCGATAATGCCGAGTCCCAGTTTAACGATTCAAACATTAACGTAATGAACACCATTACAAATATTATGTTCTCCTTTCTTTAAAATGAGTTTCAGAAGAGTAATAATACTTTTTTTTTAAATCTTATTTGGATGGCAGACAACACACGGCCTGCCTAGTGGCATTGTCTGTTAACGTTTGCAACTGACGCGATAGAAGCGTCGGTGGCGTAGTGCGTAAGAACGTCGTCTCCCACTCGGGAGGCACTGGTTCGATCCCCGCCACGTACCAATGTGTTTTCAAATTTTGAATTGATATGTACGTTTAATCGACGCTTTTACGGTGAAGGAAAACATCGTGAGGAAACCTGCACACACCTATGAAGAAATTCTTAGGTTGTGTGTGAAGTAGTTTAACCTTAAAGCGGGAGCGTGGTCATTTGTAACGTAAGCGGTCGCGCGTAACCTAAAAACGTATGAGATATTTCAGTGATTTAAAAAACTAATTCATTAATAATATTTTTTCTTGTCTACATACATTACATTATGATTATGTTAGAATACAATTTATGAAAAAAACAAACAAAATTATATAATCAAATAATATACATACAATTTTCTTTGTCCTCATAAAACCCTCGAATCAAGTTTATAAAATCTATATAATATATAATATACGCCGCGACTAAAACAAATCTATACTAATAATAAAGCTGAAGAGTTTGTTTGTTTGTTTGATTGTTTGTTTGTTTGTTTGGTTGAACCCTAAGATCTCAGCAACTACTGGCTCAAATTGAAAAATTCTTTTTTCGTTGGATAGTCCATTTATTTAGGAAGGCTATAGGCTATATAACATCACGATACGTCTTATAGGAGCTGAGCATCAATGAAGAATGTTGCAAAAACGGGAGAAAAATATTTCTTTTAAAGCTTTCACTGCGTGCGCTGCGTAAACGGTTAAAGTTACGTAAAAATCATGTATGACGGAATTGTTCTCCATTAAATTTTCTAAAAAAAAGTCCGCGACAGCATATATCTATCTTTTATGGTTGGCTCACTATAACCTTTCTTTTTGGTAATCAAATTTGTTTTAAAATAATGCATTATCTGCGATGGTGTTTTTGTATGCATGATATTATTCCTTATCAAAATAAATACATTATTTATCACAAGTATTTAATTTTGCACAAAATTGTTCATGACTTCGTTTGATTTTAATGAATATCGTAAGAAATATCATAGTTTGAAATAAACGGAAAATAATAAATTTTGATTTTCAGAGATTTCTTTGCGTGCGCTGCGTAAACGGTTAAAGTTACACAAAAATTATGTATCACGGAATTATTCTCCTTTAAAAGTTCTAAAAACAAGTTACAGACAGCATTTATCTATCTCTTAAGGTTGACTCGCTATAACCTATTTTTGTTAATAAATTTTGTTCTAAAATAATGTTTAAGATGCGAAGGTATTTTTGTAAACATGATATTATTCCTTATCAAAATGAATACATTATTCATCACAAGTATTTAATTTTGTACAAAATTGTTCTTTACATCATTAGATTTCAATGAATATCTTCAGAGATATCATAGTTTTAACATAACTCCGCAGGTAAATAATGATCAAGTACTACGCACGCATCTATACTGAGTTGTTTTTTTTTTGGTTGATCGCGCTTATCTTAGGAACTACTGATCCCGTCAGATTCAGACGCCTTAGCTCACCGGTCAAGAATCCTCTCTGGAGTGATTCGACCTTAAAGCTTGAGGACCCACCGAGGTCCTCTCCTTTACTAAATCACCTGGTGACTCAAAGAAGGTCATCAGAGACATCCTGTAAAAATAGTAAAAAAAAAACCGCCTAGAAGGAGTCGGATGCGTGAACGAAGGGTTCCGTGCCATAGATTTTATCAAAACTGTCCGAAAATTATTTGAATTTAAAATTAAATATTTTGTTAATATTTCAAGTTTCTACCTGTTATCGTTATTGAGACCGAGAAATAAATCACGGTTGTTGTTGAGCCCCCTTAAATATTAATTTTATTTTTATTTAATTATTTATTTTTAAAGTGAATAATATAACTAAATATTCAGTGAATATTTCAAGCGTCTATCTGTTGCCGTTATCAAAATCGACCAAAAAAAGTCACGTTTATTTTATGGGAGCCCCTTCAATATTTATTTCATTCTATTTATTAGTATTTGTTGTTATAGCGGCACCAGACAGAACAACATCATCTGAGAAAATTTCAACTGCCTAACTATAATGATATACAGCCTGGTGACAGATGGACAGGCGGACGGTGGAGTCTTAGTAATAGGATCCCGTTTTACCTTTTGGGTACAGAACCCTAAAAAGGGGAACTACTGATTCAAATTGAAAAATTCTTTGATTGTCTATTTATCGAGGAAGACTATAGGCAAGGACTTCCCAAACTTATTTTCATAGTGACGCCCTAAGAAATTTTCCAATTTTTACGAGCCCTCCCCCCGTTATAGTAACAGCAAAGTTAAGTACATACCTACAAAAACAAAAAAACGGACGCAGCCGCCCGGATTGCGAAAGATGCTGTGTTCGATTTTTTCGCCCGCCCTAGACAGTCGATCCGGGCTCAATTTTTGAAATTGCGACTATCATTTCTTTCTCTACATTTATTTTCGTTCTACTAGCTGGCATAGCAGCTAGACAGCCATTCTATGTGGATCGTCTCACTACGCCCGCCCCCGGGATAGAACCGCGAACCCTGGGATACCAGGGCATCGCGACGCGCAGTATGGGAAACCCTGATATAGGCCTAAATACCTCCATAGCATCACTCTACGACTAATAGGAATTGAGCATCAATGAAAAATGTTGCAAAAATGGGAAATCCACGCGGACGAAGTCGCGGGCACAGCTAGTGTGGTATATGCGCTCTGGGGGGCACGGGTAGCGTAGTTAATGTTTCTATTTCGTGCACAGTGAAACAATAATAAGCTACAGGGATGTGAAATACATACAACAAGAAATAATAATATTACTAACGAAAATATATCGATTCGACGTGCGACCACTTGAAGGTTACAAAATTAAAAAATTATGTAACCCCGACATAAATTTATAACTAAGAACCATCAAGATCACGTCAGCTTTCAAACAAGAAAAACCCCATCAAAATTGGTCCATTCGTTTAGGAGCTACGATGCCACAGACAGACATACAGACACACAAATACACAGACCGGTCAAACTTATAACACCCCTCTTTTTGCGTCGGGGGTTAAAAAGGGGATGAAAGATTTGTATGGAAGGTCATCATTTTTAAGATAAGACCATGAAACTTAGAATTTAGGCAATTGATAAGAAATAAATAAATATTAGTTATAGCGTCTCTGAAATTTTTATCTGTGTGGGGATGACATAGAGAATGGAAGGTAGAAACATCCAAATCTTTACTCTTTATAATATTTGTATATATTACAATGCAATTTCACAAGAAATTGTGATTCTTGAGAATACGTACATACTTTAATACTCTAACATATTACTTAATATGTTTATGGTTTATGAAGATTGTTGGGGATAAAACCGTGGTTTTATGAAATCGGTTATTGTTTGGAAATGAAAATTAAAAATCTTGAATAAAATTCTGTGGTTTACAAGACGTGGTTTATTTAAATGTGACATTGTCAATCTTAACATAAAGTATATTAAAAAAAACTATGCCAAAAGGAGTCTCGCACAAAGATTATCATTAGGGTATAAAACAAAAACTCACAGTTTCCCAAGCATTTGGTCGAAAGAAAATTCTATTTCTTTAACTAAACTTATGAAGTTTAGTTAAATAAATAGAATTTTATTTCCAATCATTTCTATTCGCTCTATGTTAGCAAAATAAGATCGTGATTCGATAAAACTGGAAGCGTCTATTTTGCTTCAGTCCACCCCAGCATCCTCTGTATTCCAATAATTTCGTACGTGGCTTTGACGAATCGCCTCCATTGGGGAACCAGATCTATCATTTTGAGTGACAGTATCAATATGTCTGCAAAACAATTTCGTGCAGATTAGATTGAAAGCTAATAAACTTAGCATTTTAATGTTGTTTTAGGACTAACTGTTTGTTTATTGGGCTCCAGTTTGTTTTCACCCAAAGCTTCCTAAATTACTTTAGGTATCAAAAAACTAAAGCGTTAAAACATCTAAATTTGTTTATTTTGCAACGTAGAGATTTAGGATTCGAGCATTCAATCAATCAATCAATTGATTTGTAATTAATATTGTACAAACAAAAGTGGATACTTGGTGGATACAATTAATAATTCAATGGCACATTTCGAGAGCATATTGATTACTCAAAGGTATGTTTGTCATTGCTTATATTATGAAATTGGATTTCTATTATGCTACTTTAAACGCTTGAGATTAAAAGAAAATGTGGTGATTATGTGAATGAGAAACCATATTTAACACATTGTTAATATTCTTTTATTCTTATTAGGTACAAATTATATAATTTTTTTAATGTTTTGTTCAAAAATTCTCATAATTGTTTGTCAACTGTAATTGCTAGTGCATGCGCAAACTAATACCACTTTTGCTAGACAAAGTCCATATAGAAACAACTCTTGAATGATTGAAACAAACATCTAACTGATTCCAGAGAGTGCGCCAAACACTAGGGGGATTTCAGACCAGCGTTTTATTCGCGTTTTAGGTGCGTATAGGCGCGAATTGTGCCCCACGCGTAACTTGTACTAGCGTTGACGCGCTTATAAGCTCGTATATAAGTGTGAGCCGATACTGACTCACCATTACCAGTTCGAGAGAACACGCGGCGTAAGGCGAGACCGGTTTTTTCAAGCGTGAAATGTAGCGCGCATGTAAGCGCTTATGCCGAAACGATCGTACACGCGCAGAAAAAAACGACGCTGGTCTGTAACCGCCCTCACGTGCAGGAAACGCTCTAACACTTGTGTTGGCAGATAATTGCTTATTACCAGGTCAGCCGTCGGCAGTATTGTATGTCAATCTCATGATATCGATAGGCTTCGTCGATACTTGTTCATACCTAGATTTAGATTAATATGACGGGGGAATGCTTATAATAAACCCTTGTTCAATATAGCCACGGTTCAGTGACTGTAAATACTCTAGTGAAACTTTATAAGGTTAATCTTAGGTTAATTTAATAATTGATGACTATTAATAATGAACCTAACAAGCTATTTTCCGATTAAGTCCGTTCGCGTATGGCGTGCTAACGCCAAATCGAATGGTAAAAATCTGCTTCATTTGTGTTTAGTTATAGGTTTTATAATGTGAAGCGTCGGTGGAAGGGCGTTGTCTCCCACCCGGGAGGCCCCAGTTCGAGCCCCGCCACATACCAATGTGTTTTCAAAATCATATGTACGTTTAATAGACGCTTCTACGGTGAAGAGAATCATCGTGAGGAAATCTGCATACACCTATGAAGAAATTCTTAGGTTGTGTGTGAAGTCGACCAACCCGCACTTGGCCGGCGTGTGTGACTGAGGCCCAATCGCCCCTAATGTGGGGTAGGCTCGATCCCCTCGGTGGGGACATTATATGAGCTATTGATGAAGTAGATCACGGAATCCTTACGGAACACTCGCACTTGGCCCTTTTTTATTATGACGTGTATGTAAAGTAATATAGAGTTACACAAGTAGTTTGAATTATATAGTGAATAAATTTTATTTAATTTCGAAAGAAGAAGCTAGAAAAATGCTGTAACTTTGTGATACTAGAGACCTTCTAAAATAAGCGTCGGTAGCCGAGTGGACTTGCTGCTTGCTTGCTTGTTGCTGCAGGCAAGTGGACTCGGTTTATGTGAACGGAGATCGATCCCCGGCCGTCGTTAGAGTACTGACGTGAACTCACTCAAGCGCTTTAGCTTAGTTTGAGAGGTTAACAGTACCTATTAATGTGTTAGCAGCAATTAATATTATTCTTTAAAACAATAAAATAAAATTACATTTCGTATCAAAGGAAAATAAAAATATTAATAAAAGACAATACGAATTTAGTGCAAGACTCGTGAACGAATGTTCATATTCAGAATATAAAAAAATGCCGCTAACTGATCTCGAACCAAGGCCCTCTTAATGCGTAAGCTTTAATAACGCCTACGGTCTTTCGTCCTTTGTAAATAATTTGATTTTTAATAAAAAGAAGCGTCGTGGAAGACAGACCCTCTTTATTTCAGATCTGGGAGGGACGATTATTTTACGTCACTTGGCTTTGTTCAGCTGTCACAGAAAGTAGAGATATCCGGGCCACAATTCAAAATGTCAGAGATGAATTAAATTCTAGGTTAGGCCGTTACAAGGGCAAGTAATTATAAAGTTAAAGTCCTTTTACCTTTCTTATTTTAAATCCTATTCTGATCCAACCAATGATATTCCAGGTTCGATTACCAGTGTACTGTCGGCTTCAGAAGTAGATTGACACTTTAGTACCATGTCATAGCAGCACAAGTGCTTGTATAGTAAATACCTGTTAAGATAACTCCGCTTCAATTGGTCATAAAAATATAATCACGAGCCTACATACTATAAGTTATATTGTTTTGATTATTCAGACAAATATTGAGAAAACCCGTTTTTGGATTTTTCGCGATGGCTAAACTAAACCTAACCTTGGGTTACAAGTCCCAGGGCTCCTGGCTCCCCTCTCCGCATAATATCGACTCCCGCACGTGCGAATTCAAGACCTATGTATCCATTGTAGCAGTCCCAGGTCAAGCAGCCTCTTGGGGCGAACTGAGACTACTCACGTTGAGGCGGAGGATCGAGGCACATTGTGGATAACAGTGAGGCGATGCGATCCGGTTTAGAGCAAGAGCGAGATTTCGTCTCCACTCAACGCAAGGCTCAGACTGATGCGTTTTTGAGGGCACCAAAAAACCCACAAAACATGGCTCGCCCCGCTGCGACGAATTTTGCTCAGGGCGAGCCGTACCACAGGCTGAGGATGGTGTCTCCCACAGATATATCAATCTAAGGAGATCGGTCGCATCGCCGAGTTCATAGGAAGACCGAGTGTCGCGATCAGCGGCCGTACTACATAACATGGTTCTAGTTGAGCATGCCGTAATATACTCTATTCATTGCGCGCGTCTTAAGGACTGCGAAGCGATGAAAGTTAAGCACAGCCGCAAAGGAGATCGGTCGAATCGCTGAGTTACGTATTCACTTGACTTTATCGGAAGGCGAAGTGGCGGAAATACAATTGTGACAAGTATACACTTGTCACAAGTTAAACGCCGGCTTGGCCTATCTCCTTGTATTATTAAATCTGTGTCTGTGTGGTGTCTCCAGTTGCGCTAGATCTGGCCGAGGCAGCCGCTCGCCCCGAGGCTGCCGCTAGTGAATACTTAGCTATGAAAATTCGCCTCACTTGCCACTTTGAAAAGTCCCAGCTCTTTTCTATGCTGTTCTATAAAATATAATAATGTCTAAACTCACCATTGTCCTCTCTGTCTGGCCCGCTGTCGTGTTCAGACTCCGACTCATCCCAGATTGTGTCAGTTGCGATCTTCTGACGAGAGCACTCGATCCAGTAACCAGGTGTGGGGATCAGGTTGTGTGGATACTCCTCGCAAAATTCATCTGGAAAGGAAAAATAATTTAAATTATGTTATATGCCATTTTTATACAACAAGGATGGCGAGTGACTTGCGAAAGCTACCAACGTTGACTGCACCAGTTAAATTATCTCCTACTTCAAACGTCCACTCCCCAACTAGCATTAAAAAATAATATTAATCTATGTAATACTATTTTAATTAAATACTCTAGGAAAATAAGCGACCTTACTCTTCTAATTTGCTGTGCCCGACAGAGTCCTTTAATATTATGAACGTAACAAACATTGTGGATTGTGTATACCATGTGATGCCGGCAGAATAGAATAGCATCATCCCATACCTTCCAATACACCTATTTCATTTAATCTTTTCCACATTTTCTTATTGGTAATACACTGAATCATCAATTGTAGCTAGATAGCAGAAGTAACATAAGTTTTTGGATAATTTAGTGCCTGTGCGATGCCGCCAGAGTAGAATAGCATCACCCCATATCCTCCAATGGGTGTCGTAGAAGCCGACTAATGGATCAGAAAAGATTTATTGATCACCTTATACTCCATCCACCAATCCGCATTTGGCAAGCGTAGTGGACTTTTACCTAAAGCTCCTTCGATGACAAGTAGATGCCTCGTGTCCTAGCAGGCGAATTATAAAGGCTGTTATAGTGGGATGGTGATGGTAGAAGGCGTCGTAGAAGGCGTCTAATGGATCAGCAAAGGGATATTGATCACCTTATACTCCATTCACCAATCCGCATTGGGCATGAGTGATGGACTACTGCCTTAACCTCCTTCAATGACAAGGAGCGGCCTGTATGATGAAACATTTCGGAAAGTCAATAAAGTATTGAATTGAATTAAACTAACAACTAAATATGGATCAACAACACAGCCACAACCCTTAAAAGTATTGTTTAACTGTGGGCTTTTATCATGTATAGTTCAGCATCATTTAACACCTTAATATCATGTCACCAAGCCAGCACTTGTGCAGTTATTGTTACAACCATTACTATGAATGATTATTATGAAAAAGTACTAAAATGTATAATTTTCTCTGCTTCTGGCTGTACTTTCCTAGGGCGCTGGCTCCAAAGTTGTGCAGCTAATCCCCTGCGCCCCACCTCTCGTAAAATTTGAATTATGAATACAATGAAAAGCTACTAGGGAAACCCGATTCACCGTATTTTATGATACGAGGTTATTATACTTTGAAATTTATTTTTTGTTCTGTTTTATAATTCGTTTTTTATGGCATTAACGCTGACGTATTACGATTGCCGTTGAGCCTCGCAATTAAAATAAAAGGTTGCCGTCCAATAAACAATCGAGCGAATTGTAATTATACATGTCCATTGCATTTCTATATCATCACTAATGATTATGAAATGCAATGGCCTTTTTTATCGTGTATGTATGTACGTACACATTGGTATAAGTTTACATATAATTATTATTAGTTTAGAAATAATTATCTTCACGTCTAAGAGTACTCCTAAATTAAAAAATAAAATAGAAAAAAATTCTACGCTCACACCAATATAGTCCAAATTAAGTATCATTAAGAAGTTGTGTTATGTATACTAGATAACGGACATTTTTTTTATATACAATTATACATAGTAATTTTTAGAGATTTTTATAAATAAACATAAATAAATATATAAACAACCATGACTCGTCAACAAATATTCGTGTTCGTCACACAATTATTTGCCGCTACCAGGACTCGAACCCGGACCGCTTGATGTGTAGGCAGCTATACTGACCACTACACCAAGACAGCGTCTATACTTATATATAATTGTACACAGTGTATATACTTGTACACTAAGTAGTGACTATTTAGTGTACAAATACAGTAGCAGCGGCACGGCCAGCGGCAAAAGAAACAAACTTTCAGTGAATCAACCAAAAAAGCTGACATCATCTGATGATGATTTGAATTGATGATTCATTTCAGCCGAGAGACGCCCATTGTTACATAGACCTCCCACAAGCATCGAAAAGAAAAAAAGTCGACAACTAGAACAGATATTACACTCTAACCATCTAAGCAGTTCGGGTACTAAAAAAAGGGCGATAATATAGATACAGAAGAAAAAATACTAATTTCTCTTTGGTCTCTAGAAAAAGAAATCAAAGAGTAAACGACGAAAGAATTACAAATTTTGAAATTAATACTCATCGATATAACAAAAATTTATTTGCATTGAAACGTTTGGAATAATGAAAGGAAATTGTTCATTTCAAGATAGATTCGATAGAAAAGAAAGATTTAAATCAAGGGTCACTTCGGGAAAAAAGCATTCATTATTTTCATCGTTTAAAAAGGGATACTTTTAATTTCTTATAATTGAGAATTTTAATGTGATAATAAAAATGTTTGTAAGCTTTTTGTGTAAAAACAAGTACCTAATTACTTATTATGATTTTTTTACATTACATATTTTATAGAATTACTAGCAACCCGCCCCGGCTTCGCACGGGTGCAATGCTTATGTAAATATGCATGTATAATACTCTTTATTGCACTTGAAAATAACAACAAAACTTATGGTTAAATACAAAGTTTGCAAGGGCGAACTTATCTCTAAGAGAGATCTCTTCCAGTCAACCCATGAGTGTCAGAGATACTGTTAATAGTAATGTAGGTGACCAACAAAATGCAAAATAAAAATAAATAAATAGATCTGCTTGTTATCTTAAAACTAAATAGCATAAACAAAACATACACACCATAAATATAATAATTTATACTACTTACAAATAACATATACACATACATAAATTAAAAATATATCAATAAAAAATATATCTAATATGAATAGATAATAATAATATATACATATAAAATAGATAAATAAAATATATAAAAAAAAATACAAGTAAAATAAATATAAGATGATAACCTTGCAAATATTATTATAGAACTTGTGATAAGTAGTGCTTCTTGAGTCTGGTCTTAAAACAGGTGATGGACGGACTATTTTGGATGACTGTTGGGAGGCTGTTCCAAAGGAGTGCAGCACGAAAGGAAAATGAATGTAGGTGAAAGTTGGTATTGCCCTTAGGAAGCTCCAGAGTTTTTGTGACACATGCGCGTGACACATGTATTATACATATAAGCCTTCCTTAAGAATTACTCTATCTATTAAAAAAAAACGGCATCAAAATCCGTTGCGTAGTTTTAAAGATCTAAGCATACGTAGGGACAGACAGACGGCGGATAGCGACTTTGTTTTATACTATGTAGTGATTATTAATTTTAATCACATATGTTTACAACAAACAAATGTTTGAAACATAAAAAATAGCACAGAAATAGAATCGTATTTTGGTAATTGCAATAAAATCTAAATTCAAAATATCGCCTGTAAAAAACCATGTAAAGAAGTTAAGAAATAGAAATAAATAAATAAATATTACCTTAAATAATTTAATCACTTTGTCCGGTAAATTAGTTAAATCAATCTATTAAATTGGATTTATTTAGTGATACTTATTTTCAGTTTCTACCATAAAAATTCTACATAGTCGTATTCGTCTTCACTTTCAAGAATTCAAGAAACAACTCAGAAATAACTAGGACGAAAATCCTGTTCCATTTTTATGAATATTGCAATATGCCCGGGAAGGCTTCAGAAGCCAGTGGCCATCACAGCGCTGCCTGATGAGATCAAAATAAAATATTTACATTGGTGCAAACTTCATGGACGTACCGAGAACACACCGAGTCAACCTTTCTGATGTCGCGTGAAAAATTCAAAGAGTAGTTTATTTTTATCATGCCGTTTTTTCTGTATTCGTGTCCACTGTTGGCATAGGAGTTAAAATCCCATGTGAAACATTTTGTAATAGGTAGTCTTTCATAAAATTCTCTTAACTTCGCGCGAGCGTTATTCTATATTAAAAATAGGAGGGGATCGATGGCGCAACGGTCTTGCGTTCTTAGTAACGATCACGAAAGTTAAGCAACCAAGTGCGCAGTCGGTATTCGGATGGGTGACCAAACAATTTTCCCAATCGATTTTCCTCCATGCCTCGGAAAGCACGCTAAGCTGGTGGTCTCGGGCTGTGGAAAGATAGCAGTTGTTCCCAAGCAGGGTTGGTGACAGTCAGGCATACGGCCGTAAAAATTTAATACCAAATCCTTAAGCAGTATTGTCAATATCAAGGCATACGGATCCGACCCCAAATAACTTAGGAGCGCGGTAAGAAAATGATGACTTATATTACAAATGCGAATGTAGGTAACTCTATCTGTTACCTTTGCACATAACTGCTGAAACAATAATGTTTTATGGGAATGTTTGAGACCTTGAGGAGGTCGCACGTTAAGGATAATTTTTGGACAGAAACCTCGGTGCGCGATTCCGACTCGTATTTTGCCGGCATTTGTCACAAAATATTTTTAAGTAAGAACACAGTATTAAAACTTTATATAGAAAGACCACGCGTGACACAATTTCACATCGTAATCCTCGGTTTTCTAATAATTATAATTATTATAAAAAGCAAATTGTACGCCGCTATGGTGAATGCCTTCTCGTTAAGGCTTCATTCCGTAAGCGGTTACCTCAGTGTGTTTTCTACAAAATATACTTTACAAAAGTAAATGAACTTAAATTTAATATGATAACTGTCTCAATCTGGTCGCAATACAATGTCTGTGTAGAACATAAGTATCTATTTATGCGTAGTATGATGACAGATGCTCGTTATATTTTTATTAATGCGTAACGCTACACATAAAATACTTTTACATTTAAGATACAAAACTTTCCGGTCTCAACTATGGTTATACTGGGTGTAAAAGACATGAGCAGTCAAACGAAAACCACGTATTCTATACACATCAACATAAGACATATTTCAAAAAAAATATTGCTGGGAAATGATTTTTATTTTTTGGTGTTACAAAAAATTGCAAATTGTACCGCGCAATGTAAAGAGCTCAACTCGCATGCAACTCGCAAAACCGCGTTATTTTTGCTTGACGGCGGCCCCGTTCGTTAGTGTCCGTGCGCATCGAGTGAGATACATTGAACGCTAACGTTTTGAAGCCATTTTTTGTTATGAAATACTAAAAAAAAATGATGATGTTTCTTTGGACAATAATTAAGAAATAACGTATAGAATACGTTTTCATAAAAAAATGAGAAAAAAAATTATGACTTTGACCTTCAATAAAATCGTAACTATCAATTTCCCAGGTATAGTCTAAAGGAAGAAAAATGTTATGACGGTGAGCAGAATACATTTTTTTTTTTTTTTTAATTTATTTAAGGCAACAAACAGTCATTTACAGTAAATAGTAATATTACAACAAGTATTACATTAAAAGACCTACAGTGCCTATAATGAGATCATGCAAATTTTCGTTATTATGAGCCACTATATGGCAGGACAATGGGTGCGACTTATCCTTGTTATACATTACATTGTCATGATGCGATGTTACACAATAAAATAATTTAACAGGTAGGAAATATAAAAAAGACTATTGATGGTGCCAGTTAGCTACTTGCCAAACATTGAACAACAGTACATTTAAATTTTTCTAATGGCATGTTAAATAAATCGATTTCAGTAAATTCTTTGTTGTAAATGTTAGTGGAACGAAACAAATACGAGTTACGCGTATAATTTTTACGGTAACGAGGAGTAACAAAAAGTGGTTTAGAACGTGAGGGGCGCGCTGGTAGACGGACACGAGAAACGAATGACAACCTACTCAGTAACAACGGGGAGTCCACTAAGTTATTGAGTATCTTGTAAAGAAACACTGTGTCAAACATTTTGCGCCTGTTGTACAATGATAATAAATTGTTGTTCTTTAAGGAATCTGTGTATGGCTGGTTTAATATATTTTGGCGATAATTTAAAGATTTAATAAACTTTCTTTGGACTCGTTCTATCCTGTCAATATGTTTATTATAGCATGGACTCCATACAGTGCTACAAAAGTCTAGGAACGAACGTACAAAAGAAGAATACAAGATTTTTAGTGTTTCTGGTCGTTTAAACGGTTTACTTATGCGAAGTATAAAACCTAAATTACGGAAAGCCGACGCCAGTATATGATCACTGTGTGTATTGAAAGATAAATTAGAGTCCATTATGATACCTAGATCCCTAATTATAGTTACCCTTTGCAATGTTTTGTCGTTAATGTGGTAATTGTAACTGATTTTTTTTTTTTACGTGTATATGAGATTGTATAACATTTATCATAATTAAGAAAAAGTTGATTCAAATCACAGTAAGCCTGCAACACAAGGAGATCTTCTTGAAGTTTATTACAGTCATCAATAGAACGAATCACTCGAAAGAACTTAGTGTCGTCAGCATACAAGAGATGATTACTGTGTTTCAGAGTATCACCTATGTCATTTATATACAGTGAAAACAGCAAAGGCCCAATATGGGATCCTTGTGGTACCCCTGATGGCACAGGAAGGAACTGTGATGAATAACCCTTCACAAAGACAGCCTGACTCCTGTTACTTATGTAGGACTGAATCCATCTCAGGAGGTCGCCGTGTACACCGGCCCTTATAAGCTTATTTATGAGCAAGCAATGGTTTATTTTATCAAATGCTTTAGAGAAGTCGGTGTACACAGCGTCCACCTGCAGATTGTCATCCATCGCACGCAGCAAAAAGTCGGTGAAAGTAATCATATTAGTGTCAACACTACGATGCTTAAAGAAACCATGCTGTTCCTCAGAGATATAATTACGAAAAGAATGCGACATTTGAGCAGTTACTATCTTTTCAAGAATCTTACCGAAGATACATAACTTAGAAATGGGTCTATATTCTTTTATACAATCTCGTTTTTTATTTTTAGGAATGGGAGTAACTAAGGATTTTTTCCATATACTGGGGAATATCCCAGTCTCAAAAGAAGTGCGAAAAATGAGTGTTAATGGCATTGCGAGCTCTTTAGCACAGTTAGATATAAGAACGGGGTGAATCCCGTCGGACCCCGCCCCTTTATGAATATTTAAGTTTTTAAAAATTTTCAAAACATTATCGTGATAGATATTAATAGTACTTATAGCCACCGCCGAACCGACGGAACCACAATCTGCTACAGAACTGTAATTGTTAGATGAATCAAAAACTGTATGAAAGTAGTCGCTAAAAGCCTCGCAGATCTCATCACCACTAGAAAGAATTTTATCTTTGTATCTCATTATTTTTGGAATCGAGTCGGCAGATGTTTTTGATTTAGCAAATGACCAGAATAACTTCGGATGTGTTTTAATATTATCTTCGGAGAGACCGATGTATTTATTATAGCATTCAGCCTCCATTACCTTAAATCTTTTTCTAAGACGAGAAAAGATCTGATAATCTCGCAGATTACTATAGAGTTTCCATCTTTTGTGGTATTTAAGCTTTTCTTTTTCTAATTTTATAAGATAAGTGGTGAACCATGGCGGACGTTTATTGTCATTTCCAATATTACGAGAAGGTACATATTTTTCTATCAAATTGTTTAGATTTGTATATAAATAATTTGTCATTGATTCGACGTCCGTCATGGTATTAAAAATTTCTTCCCAATTTATCTCGGATAGTCCAATTTTAATTGAGTCGAAATCAGCTTTAAAAAACATTTTTTTCTTGATTCTAGCGGCAGGAAGTGAGACAGGAGATTTTAAGTTTAATAAAATTTCTAGGGACTTATGGTGTTGGTCTTCAGGCACCAAAGTGCAATCTGGAGACGTAACAATACAGCACTGATTACTAAAAATTAAATCTAAAATTCTATTATTTTTATTATACTGATTGTTGTATTGTGATAATGACGATAAGTTCATAAAGTCGGCGGTGAGACATGCGAGACTATTATTGTTAGTTTGAATCTCCATGCAGTCGGCGAATGTACTAAAATACCACTCTGCGTGAGATACGTTAAAGTCACCGAGTATTAGGTAAGTATCGTCAGGGTTTAATAAAATGAATTCGCTGACTCTGTTGTAAAAAGAAGTTAACTGTGACTCGTGGTTGCTACCGTGAGGTATATATGTTGCTATAATGTGTAAGCGCTGACCCAACGGCTGCCGAGAAGCCAGTGACGAAGGCGGTGACGTCATATGCGCTCGGGCCCGCAGCCGGGACAGTGGCATAGTTATCCAGACTTCCTCGGCCGCCGCCGGTAGACGCATGCCGCATATCTGTAATGAAGATAGGTCGCGTCGCACTGCGATCAGTACGCCGCCACCCAACTCGTGTCCACTTGCCGCGATGCTGCGGTCACACCGGTAGACTTCGTACCGACTGTCAAAATATTCACTGTTATGAAAATTACTACTTAGCCAGGATTCGGTAATACAAACTACATCGTAATTCTCGCACAAAACATTCCTAAAAAATTCGTGCGATTTTGTGCGTAAACCCCTCACGTTTTGGTAGTAAATGGATAATTTATTATCATAATTCACTGCGTATAATAATTAAAAAAATAATACGAAGATATAAGCTATTATGGATTCCACTAACATTTACGAAAATAAACAAAAGTAAATAGTGTTTGTTACATATAATATTTGTTTTAAGCCAATAGTCACCTACAAATAATAAAGTTAACTTTTCTGGGAAATTTTGAATACATATCATGCTTAATATTAGGTACCTTATTTTCAACACTAAATGTAGTCATTTTATTTTACTTAGATCCGCATCACTGGCCACAAGTTGAACTTTGGACGTGTCACTTTTACGCAAAAGAATCTTACATTCGGACAACCACACGTATTTATATTCCTTTTGTTTGGCAAGAAGACGGGCTTGTTTGTATAACAATTTATTATGCGGCGCAAGGTGGTCGTTCACGTAAATAGGACGTGTGGGCCCGTTCAGACCCGCGTCTGCTATTGTCAATCCTCTTCGAGCGCGCACAGCTGCCAACAACTCTGTCTTTCGATGTCTTTGTGTAAATCTAACTATGATATTTGGGATGGAAGAGGAGTCGAGTATGGTTACGCCATCGTGACCTGCAGGTGTATCAGACCCACCCGTGTTGAAACGCCGAACTCTGTGAATGTAATCTATGTCTGTTGGTAGCAGGGTGAACCCCACTTTTGTAGCAATATTTTGTATGATATTATTTAAGTTTTCGCTTTTCAATAGTGGTATTCCGGAAATTTCAAGATTATTTATCCTACCCTGCTGCTCCTTCGCTTTCAGTTGTTTGCCAAGATTATCAACCGTGGATTGTAGCTCAGTGACTTCGCTTGTCACAGAATCAACTCGTTGACTCAAGAATCCAATACATGGTTCTCGTTTGACTGTTCATGTCTTTTACACCCTGTATAGTCTTGTTTATATTAAGAGTATGTTGTCTCGACTCGTCGCCCGCCAAAGCTCCAAAACGTACCGATATCTCGTCCAATAAATTTGAATTTATTATCACTTTCTCCGACTTCGCGTCGTAATAGAAGAAAGGTTCGTTTTATCGATAATCGGGGTCGACGTAAATAAGTCACAATATTGACACCATCGTAAGCATAAAAAGCCATGATTGATTTCTTAAAAGATATTGAATGACGTGTTAAGAGCAAGTCATTTAAAAAAAATATGAAAAAAATACACAATATACGGCTTGATTCAAAAAGAAAATCGGGAGTGGTCTCCCCTTGACTTTCTCATATACCGGAAATGACTCAAAAGTTGATAGAAACCTTATATTTTGATGTCATACATGCATGTTAAAATTTGGTTGTAATAAGTTAAAGCATACTCGAGTTATCGTGCTAACGCACAGACACACACAGACACACAGCCACACAAGACACACACACAAACATAATTCCAAAAAAAATATTTTTGAACTCAGGGAGGTCCAAAACGTGTAAATCCCTCAAAATCTCGAGGTCAACTTTTTTGACGATTACAAGACTTCCTCTATACTGCGTATACGAGAAAGTAAAAATCTGTAATTTAAAAAAGAAATAGGAAAAATCTCAAGTAGCAAAACAAATTTGAAAAATATTAGATGTTTGCCTATATTTTTTATTTTGATTTCACTGAAAGAAGGTGCCGTAACGTGGCGCTGCCGCTGGCTCAATGCGGATCGCTGGGTAGAAATAATTATTGCAATACCACTCTTGAACAATGGCTTAACAATGCTTCTGTAACACGGCGGAGTTTGAGAATTCTTAAATTATTGTGTTTCAAGAAGTTCAGATGTTAATATTTTGTATAGTAAAAATTCGATTTAAAAGTCTCCAGCCACCACGGCACTGGTGTCAATAAAATATTCCCAGACACGATGCCTTGATGAATATTTCAAAAGCACAGACCGCTGTTTAAAATCAAAATAGGTTTTACATATTTTTTAAGGATGTCGTTAATCTCTAATCGATAATACTACGTTCTAATTTTATGCTTTTGAAGTTATACTGACATTAGTTAAACAAATGAATAACATAAGATATACATTATTTGAATTATAAAGTAAGTTTGCGAACTTATTATTAATGATAGCAGCTACACGGTACCAGCCCAGGACACAAATATATGTAAGAAAGGCACTTTTAAAGTTTTTACTACAATCATTTTTAGGTTCGAGAAAGGGTTTAGAAAAGCTTATAATTAAGTTAGATCCAGTGCATTTATTTTTTGTAACATGATTTATTTTCAATTAATTAGCCATAATATAGAGTCAACTCCACAAAAAAATATTTATTACATTATTTTATAATACATATTAAATCTTATAAGATATTCTCAGAGTTAAGCGGGTCGAGGAAATTGGACAGTAAATGTCGAATGATATGACTTTTATAAAGAAATATAACCAACCATTAATCGTGAAGAAATCTTATTTATCACTACAAACATTCGGTAAAACAGTATCAAACCCAAGTTCATAATACAGGATGCAAGAAGCAAACGTATATTTCTTTTAAAAAATATTGTTCTATGATGTAGTTTTCCGTGTAATGCAAACATGAAATAGTAAAATTGAAACTTTTTAACATCACCTGACTTTATTTACAGTCCATCTTTAATTACTACATATAACAATTCCATATAAATACAACTACTTTTGCGGATTCAACTCGCGTGCCATGGTTGCATATAAAAGTTGGTCCAGATTATATCAAAACATGTTATAAAATCAGAGTTATATAACATATTTTATTGTTGTGTACGATATTGTCTATATGTGTCATGTTTTATGTTGCAATGTTATACAGCAATGCTATATAATGTGGACGTGTTATATAGCATAAGTTATACAACATGTAACTTAATCTGGACTCACCTTTACATTATTCTATTCTGGAGTTTCGTAATATTTTTCAGCGTACGTAGTCACGAGACGACTGTCAATAATTTGAGGAAAATACGTCAAAGTAGTTTTATTTACTATCTAACACAACAATAGTTTTGCAAGTGTCCAGTCTTCGTTTTCATTCTTCTGCGATGATTTGCCAGAAGCTCAATTCACTGTAAGGTAGAACACCAAACTGTACAAAATGCTTGGCGTTCATACTTAGAGTGAGCCAAACTCGGGCTTTTCTTGGGGTCTCTCTTCAGTTTCTTCTAGTCTTCTTTTTCCAGGATTTAACGTACAATTACAAGTAAATAGTCTTATACTTATGAAATAAGCTTTGTATAAAATAAAGTGTTCCATACTAACCTTTTTTAGACTACTTCCGGCTGGTTTCCATATTTTATCAGCTACTAATAGCTTACTGAAGTTCGGTTGCCTTGCAATTATTGTTAAATTATTAAAAATAACAGTGGTCACTTAGCAACCAAACTCAGGTAGGGCGATCTCTAACTGAGAATGGAATATTGAAACCGGCCATTAGAGGCTCGTGATAATGTCATCTAAACTGTATTTGGCGACACGGCGAGTACTCTAAGGAGATTTCTTCGCTAATCCCACCATCTCCCTTCCTTTTACGAACTACGTGTGCTGACTTAAGCCGGCGCCAGACATGGAAATCAAAGTTTGATCACACATTTGAATGTCTGTCACATTTGAAACATTTGTATGTCTTTTTGACTTCAAATGTGTGTTCAAACTTTGCACAAATACTCAAATGCCCGTGCCACACTTCGTGACTTTGTAGGTGTTTGCGTATTTGAACACATTCCTGGCGCCGGCTTTGTGCCACCGCAAAATTGTAGCTACTATTCCTACGTGAACTAAGAAATTTGGCATTTTTTTCTATGTCACACAATTAAGAAATGGAATTCATTGCCAGCGCGCATGTGGGTCGTCAAATGCTGGCGTGAAGAAGCACCTCAGGTCCGCAAGGCGAGTGTGGCTAGCGCGGTGGTTTGTCACTCGCGCCAGCTTATTTTCTATTTAGAACCCGCTAGATCTTTTAATAATAAAAAATATCTCTGTAATATATCCTTGGTCTTAGTCAAGAATAATAAAATTGCAGTATTAGAACAATATCACTTTTTTTAGATGACTGTGTTTATACTCAAACTTAGATATACATGCATTACATTCATGCACGCTATTATTTTTTCGGGAAAGAAATTAAAGAAAATTATTTTTCGGGAAGTTAGAAAAGCTTTGGATGTTATTAACATTAATATAGTAGACACAGCACCAGGTCAGATTATCACAAAATAACAAATTCTCCGATTCGATTGTAACTGATAATGAAGTTCAGTCGGCTGTTAACGGTTTGTGGTAACTTGATGTGCCTGTACAAATATAACCTACACATTAAAAAACAAATTAAACACGGCTCGAGATTCTATTAACATTTTTTTTAACAACACCTTACAGATCTGAAACAAAACAATTAAAATTTCAATATGAATTTTTGTCCCGGAGAGGTAAGTGTAGTCAACTTTTAGGTCTTAAATTAACTTGAGATCAAATGAGATGAAAACCGAGCGCTTCCCGTCAAAGATAATAATATTGTAAATGCGAATGTGAGCTTGTTACGCTTTCACGACTAAACTACTCACCATAATCATCATAATTCATTATGAAATTTTGTACACACATTTTCAGAAATCCGGAAAAAAGTCTACACGGTAGGATATAAGATACTATACGATAGGATATACAAACAAAAATAACGTTTAAATAAAATTACGCGAGAAAAGCCTCGGATAACTGCTAGTAATCTATATTCTAAATACATGTTTGAGATAAAATATCATAATAAGTTTATTAATATTGATACCTTACTAAAAATGCTACCATGAATATAAATTAGACTGAAAATTTTAAGAAAATTGCGGCTTTTTTTATAAATATAATGAATGTTTCCTATCAAAGTACCGTTAGTGAAAGCTAGCATATATTTTCTTTTAAGAAATAAAAATAAAATTCTTTTTTTTTATTTACTTTACAATAATTTGATGGGGAAGATTTTCACCCTTATCTGATTCTGAAGTAATGGATCATCATCATCACAACCTTTATCATTTGACCCACTACTGTGACACGAGGCCTCTCCTTGTCATCGAAGGAGGTTCGGGCATTAGTCCACCACGCTTGCCCAATGCGGATTGGTGGACGGAGTATAAGTCAAGACAAGTAATCAATACCCCTTTGCTCCACCAGTCGCCTTCTTGACACCCTTTGGAGGATATGGGGTGATGCTATTCTACTCTGCCGGCATCACACGGCTTAACCTAATGGATGATGAGGACGAAAGTCTATGCGACCAGATTGTTTCGCTAGTAATGGTACTGGCTGTCTAACCATAACAGTTAGGACAAAATAATACAATTAGGAGACATTTATTAGATAGATTTTAATTAAGACGGTTGTGGCAAAATGCTTGAAACAAGTCTTAACATCAACTAAACTGACTACCGATTTGTATCCTCCGGGAATCCATCCTGGGTCCTTCCGATCTTCGGATATTGAAGATATAAAAAAGGAAGACCACAGAGGCGGTCATTAATTAAACAATAAAATGTTTACTTGTACAGGTATATAATTTTATCTTTCAAATACTAAAATTTACTTTCGTTTGTCTATCATTACGTCTAACCGCCGTTTAATAGCAGTATCAAAGTATATCAAATGCCACTGTTACAGCTTTTTATTTGTCAGATTTAGTATTTCAATTTGTGACGTACTTGTCCAAACGACAGCAGTAAACTTGGCAGGTGGCACAATCCCATAAACTTCTTGAACGTTATTTGCCGAATTAGATGGAACTTTGTCTTGCAAAGTGTCAGGGAAATTGAGTCGCTTGCATGTGCTTGGATTGGGGAGATTATTTATAAAGTACACACGAGTGTTATTGGATGCTTTGCAGATGTTAGGACAGTTTTAGAAAAGTACTGTATTTCAGTACACACAGTTAGTCTTGCTCATTATTACACCCATTTCTATCCATTAATGTTTTGGGCCATCTTGATAGTGTTCATTGTCGTTTATAAGTGTACACTTCAAAGCATTTATGCAGTGACGTGAGTATTAGCAACATTTTAGGCGCCAATGAAGACATCTGGGCCCCGATCGCCGTTAATCATTTCAAGATGAAGCGCAAATGGAACACAGACGAAACGCAACTTTTCGATTTTTTCGTATCGCGGTGTTGATTTGACGACGAAACACAAACGCTGTCAAAGTTACGTTTATGTTACATTTCAAAGGACGCTACTTTTTCTCAAACGTTGCACGAACGTACACTAGGGCTGCATCTCTAATATTTATAATACCCTTGTGTTCTAGCTGCGATTCATCTTAGCTTGCGCGTAAACTTTAGCGCGATACGAAATTTCACATTGACTGGAACTCAAATGGAACGCAAATCCAGCTGGAACACAAACGAAACGAAGATAATTATTTGAGTTTTATATTACCGCGATCGGGACACTGGTCTCATCTAAAACCATTGTTTTATTTATTTATTTATTAAGGAAACAAACAGTATACTAAAATACAATAGCTTACACATATAAATGTTACATGAACCAATCAAGTTTCCACTTATTGATTATGTCATCACATAAACGTTAACAGTAGTTACAAATACAAAACGAAGATTAGAAAAATCAGCAGTTATGAACTAAAAAAAATAGAAAAAAACATGATTATGTCTTAAGTCTTAAGGTCACATAAGTTCAAAGGACATTAATATAATTTGTCTCTAACTGCCCTCTTTTTAATTTAAATTTATACTATATGTTTGTTAAAGACATATTCCCTAATTTTTTTTTACCGAAATTAATTTTTAAATACACAATATTAATTAATTAAATCACTTTAACTCAATTTATCTAAAATTTACTCATCAAGTTTGTTCGAGTGAGCAGCAGAGCGAAAGCCTATTAAAAGCCACCTCATTTTGAGAGATTGTGGTGCCCTTGCTGTGTAATTTAATGTGTAGGCCGATTTTAAGATAGTCTTCCCCAATATTATTTCGCATTGGAGCAAATAAACGAAACATTGCTTGATAAATAATTGATTTAGAAAAACTCTTATTCTTGGAATAGACTTAATGATAAGAATCAGTATGGTTAATCGATTTTTACTTTAAAATAATTTTAAAAAAGAAAAGATTTGGGAATCAATTAAACTAAAGGTATTATATTTATGACGATGACGATTACTTAAATATGTAGTTAAAAAACTTTGTAACCATTGTAAACTTACACGTACGGAAGAGTGTGAGATTACAGTTCATAATATAGAGAAGAAGTACAGAAAAATATAATTTATCTAAATATATATAACTCAAAGATGGCTGACTTGCTAACATAGTGATCTATCAATGCACAGTCCAAACCACTGGACGGATCGGGCTGAAATTTGACATGCAGGCCGATGTTATGACGTAGGCATCCGCTAAGAAAGGATCTTGATTAATTCTACCCCCAAGGGGATAAAACACGGCATGAAAGTTTGAATGAAACTTTGTCAATTTTAAACTTCTTAACGCGAGCGAAGCCCAGGCAAAAGCTAGTGTTTAATGTGTGTTCCAAAAAAGGTGATTGGATAAAAGAAGCGGCATTTTTAGCCGACCAATTGGCAACTAGTTTAATTATAATCTATGCAATGGGTTACTGATTCAAAATATTTAATGTGTTAATCAAATATCAAGCACATTCGCAATTTCAAACAAATGAGAATAGTTATCGATTTTTTTAACCGGACTGCTGATATGTTTTAGAATGTAACTATTATATGTTCTGGTTGTGTTTAGTAATGGAAAGAAAACCTTTTCACTTTAATTGAAGCATAAGGGAATATAATGTGAGTAGGTACCGGGTATATCGTGTTGCAGAGAACAGTAATGCCTGAAAAAAGCTACAAAAATTACTAGTTAAATACTCAGTATTTCAAATAAAAAGGATATAATTATATAGTACAATGAAGTTTGCCGAAACGTTTCAATAATCTTGATTTAATATTTTAATTGGATCTAAAACGAACTTTTTGCTGATGTGTAAATAAAAGGTAGTTAGTCAAGGGGATTACTTCACAATGATCCAGATTATAAAGAGGATTAGAAAATATAAAAGGTTATTCCTTGTTTGATAAGTTGCCAGAAATTTTAATCCTCCACATCAGTTTTGCTATTCGGAACTTTGTTGAACTTTTCCTATCAATAACTTTCTCGTTCTATATGAATTAGCAAAAGTTTTAATTAAACTGAATATGATTCTATAAAGTCAAATCGGTTCTATAATTTAATTTCCTTTTTCCGTTGTGGGTAGACAGAGATCACTTATTTCAACTTGCTACGAATCTTAAAACTTTATTTTCCTTTATCATTTCTCAAAAACTGAAAATACAGCATACAGTAACACCTTGGCTTACACTTAAGCTTCTGATAGACAAAAAAGCAGCTGTACAGATTAGGTAAGGTAAAAGCTCCTATTATGGTGCTAGTCAAAACCGACTCCAATTATGGCGCTATTTTTATTTTCGGATTGGGTATCCAAGTGATCATTGAAGTTAGAGCAGACCAAATTTCGCATCGACCAGGTTTGTCAAAGTTACCCAGATTCTTTCATCAACTATCTATTTTAGTATAGTTAGCTATTCGATATATATAGATCTTCAAATGACTTAACAGATATTCTTAAGTCGTAGTTGAGAACATTCCCGAGCAAGTTATATTTTAATGACAACAAAAAAAAACTAATTCAAAATCAAGTCATCCCCCTAGGAGTTACGAAAGATGTCACTGGCAGACACAAGCACGTCAATTTTATAACACCTCTCTTTCTGCGTCGGTAGAATGGAAATTTATAAATATACTGAAATGCCAAAAATGTTGTTTTTCGTCAAAGTTGAGTTTGTTGATAATTATGAATTATTATACGTCATTTTAATATTTTATTACGAATAAAACTGGAATGAGTATTTATTTATATGCTAAACTTTTTCCACATACGAAAGTTTACTTTAACAAATACAATGCAAATAATAAACGAGATAGTGACATTTATCGTTTCAATATCGAATATATCGAGTAATTCAGTCTCCGTTTAATGTTCTGTTATAAATATATGCTGGAAACATATGAATACATCACAAACATATTACGTATGTTGAGAGGCAAACGTGAGCGAACTCGCTGACTTGGACAGGCGTTAGGCTTGATATTAACGTATACAAAATATCGAAACTGCCATACAGCCGAGAATTCAATGTTATGTAATGTTAAAATATATTGATGTATCAAATTGTGACGATAGTACGAAGGTTAAACTAACACTCATATGGATATTGTAGAGTATTGGAACTCTTTATGAAAAATAATGATAAAATAACATTTGTTGGTTTGATAAGTTTGTTCTACTAAATAAATATTTTGGTTACATTTATATTATCACTTTGGTATAAATAACAAAACAGTTTTAACTTTTATGGAAACCAATACCATTCTAACTACTAAGGCTTAATTTATTTTTTATTGGATTTTTCGTATGTTTAGGTATAAGTAATACATTTTTGACAGAATTTTGGGGGACTTATTTTCAAAATTTATCGTTAGGTACTTCTATTACAACGGTTTTTATCAGGTCACAAAAAAACTGTAATTTTTTATTGAAAAAGTTTAAAAATTCTAACCGTATTCTAATCTCTCTTAACTATTACCACAAATAAAGGTAACATTTTAAATTTCGATATCACCTTTAATTTTATTAGAAGTTTTAGCAAAACAAGTTTAATAAGCAAATAAGTTCAATGTTAAATTGAGTGAGGTGTCAATTACTTAATTCTTAAATGGCAACGAAGTCTTGTCACCCAAAAACTAGTTCGTTTCAAAAGATATTTTAAACAGATTCAACGATGTTTAATCTTTTCAAGGGCAATTTTCGATATAGACATATTCTCTAGGACTATAGAATCACGAAGTGCGGCGGTTTTTGAGAAAATTGGTTGTACAAAGTGGTTGGAACTAACACTTGTGAAATGTAATAATCGAAACTTTAGCGAACAAGAAAAATTCTGATAAACGTACTTTCTTTGTAATACGTGAGTTACGGGGAGCTTGAAAAGATAAAGATGATATTCGGTACGGAGAAGTTAATATGGAAAATGTACGTTGCAAAAAGTGTACGTTAAATTTAAGATGCCCTGTACCCGTAGTGTATGTTTTTTAGTATAAAATACGCAACTATTGTAGTTGCGATAAGAGCTCAATTTGTATGGGGAACACGATTTACGCTTCTTTCCGCTAGGGGCGCTGTTCACGTTTCCTATGCAAATCGAGCTCTTAACGCAACTACAATAGTTCCTTATTGAATACGGGAAAACTTACACTACGGGTACTGGTGTCGTAGTGGTTAACGCAGCCGCCCGAATTGCGATGCTGGGTTCGATTCCCGCCTGGGGAAGATCGACTTCTTTCAGTGTATTTTTTCTAGTTTTAATAGTTATTTATTATACAAGAGTGGAAAGTTCCTTTTTAACCGCGTGCTCGATTTGGATGACCGAGCAAGCGAAGGATTCTAAAGTTGAATCACGAGCGCAGCGAGTGATTCTAAATTAGAATCCTGAGCGTCAGCGAGGGAAACAAACGAGCACAAGGTGAAAAATCTTTCCACTCGAGTGCAATACGTAACTTTTCATCCCACCTCAGCGAGGAAATGACAAAATAATCTTCATTCTAATCATAAATTTGGCACCATAGAGGTTACATTAAATAGGTTTAATGACGTTTTGAATTTACAATTATATTGAGTACTCATTATATGTGATGTTCTAAATTCAAATCTACTTTGCCGCTCAAGCGAATAAAATAGAATTTTCCAGCCAGATTTCGAAGCGCAAAATTACACTTTCCGAGGTGGTGGGATGAAAAAATATTTACGCGTTTGTAAACGCAACAATTATTACATAGTAATATACGTGCCATTTGTTGTTAACCATATGTAAGCATTCCTAATAATAAATGAATAAATCTGAAAATGAATAAAAGTAAGCTGGGAGAGTGAGTGGTGCACTTTTATGGTGTTAGTTTATTTTAACAACTCAAAATTGTATCCAAGTGGATTTTGAGCAGTGAAAGTGTTTTGATGTACCCTTACCCTTAGTATAAGATTTGATAGTTTAGCTAGTGGGCAATGTATGAAAAGAGACGATACGTTTAATTGAGCTCGAAAACTAACAAACTCATACTAGGAGTACAGACGTCAGCATATTAGGCTACCTGAAACTGTCAAACTTCGTTATTAAATTTTCAAAACCTTTTCCCATATGAAAGTCCGTTGATTTTTTTTGTAGTTTGTTGTAACTTGATCTGTTGTCGTCTCTACAAGCGCCCGTCATCGTAACAGCATTTATATTCGATCCACTGCGACATTCGATACAAGGCCCCTCCTTGACATCGAAGGAGGTTTAGGCAGTAGTCCACCACGCTTGCCCAATGCGGATTGGTGGACGGAGTATAAGGTGATCAATACCCCTTTGCTGATCCATTAGTCGCCTTCTACGACACCCAGTGGAGGATATGGGGTGATGCTACTCTGCTCTGACGGCATCACACGGAGACAAGCGCCCGTGTTGACGTTCAATTTTGAGGAATCATTAAAATAAAGGTGATGAGGAGCTCCAGCAATCAGCAATCCTCATGATGACTTACATCGCTCGCCCAGCACTCCTTAGATACCTAAAAATGTGTGAACTACATTGTATAATGTGTACAAGAAAAATTAAAACGATATACTAAAGGCATGGTTATATGTAACGGATTCCTTTGCTTTCTCTGAATAGGGAGAATTTAAAACGTTAACTAAAAGTAAGATATGATAACTTGTTTTTTAATGTACCATTTGGGTCAAGGTAAACCAACCATGAACAATAGTTTTAATCTGCCACAATCATCCAAACGTTTGAATACCACTATAAAGAATCCGGCGGAGTATTTTTCGAGCTTTATTGTGGCAATAAAAATTGGATCACCACTTCGGGTTTGAAAGATATGACTCGGGAAACTCCAAGCCACCTTTACATTACTCTCCCATTTTATACAGGTCCGTTTTGAAAACGTGGAAAGAATCCACGCGGGTTAACTTACCTAATCCGGTTACGGAATAGCGAACTTCTTTCAAAGCACTCAGTGCGTCACTTTGCTATCAATACTACGTATTCTATGTGGGTAATTTCACGCCGAGACCTGAGCATTTATATGCCGGCAGGTAGCGACACAGTACACTCAACTCCCGTATAGAAACAGTAAAATAGGCTACGGAAACTCCAATGCCCTAGAGATTTTTATTTGGGCCTTATTTTAATAATTAAGTGGAAAGATGTGGTTTGAAGCTCGTTCAAAGTGGATGGGTTTGAATAAAATACATGATATTTACGTTAGCAGCAGGGGTGTGGAGGCTTTTCGAAAAATACAATCATTTGTCGTATAGGCAGGCAGCTATTTTTCGCGCGCAATCCTATTACGACTGCGCCTGATGGAATGGAGGTATGCAATTAAGTCGAGAATGTTTTCTCAGAGATGAATAATCATCATCATAATATCAGCCGAGAGACATCATCCACTGTTGAACATAGGCTCCCCCAAGGATTTCCAACCCTAACGGTCCTGCGCTGCCCTCATCCAGTGGCTTCCTGCGATCTTTAGCAAATCGTCGGTCCTCCTTGTGGGGGGCCTATCAACGCTGCGTCTCCCGGTACGCGGCCGCCATTCAAGAACCTTTCCGCCCCAACGGCCGTCAGTTCTCTTTGCAATGTGCACTGCCAATTCTTTGGGCTATGTCGGTGACCTTGGTTCTCCTGTGGATCTCATCATTTCTGATATAATCACGCAGAGAAACTCCGAACATAGCCCTCTCCTTTGCCCTTTGATTGACCTTGAGCCTTAATAAGAGGTTCATGTAAGCGGCTACGTTTCGTGTCCGTAGGTCATCACTGGCAACACACACGTATCAAAGACTCTCGTCTTGAGACGAATGAATAATCGGATGCGTATTCAAATAACACATTTTAAGACATTACACGATTATTTTCGTGAAAAGCTGTCAATCATAATAAGTTTAGTTAGTTATTTATTTATTCCATTCAGACTAAATAGGATGTTAAGTAATAATATTTTCAATATAATTTATAGTTACTCTGATTTTGATATTCTTAACTGGCTTCTAAGATAAGTTTGACTTGTGCTGTGTCGTTGGATTAGTGTGGGCCGATCCCAGTATCAGATATTTCAAATAGAACGGATAAACAGGTACAATAAATATTATCGTTGTTAATTATTATTAACAAAATTTATAAATAACGTGGTAAGTCTTCTTTTCCCTTTCTTGAGAAGTCGTGTTTACGCCACGATACTTTAAAATAACTTTCAGGGCAGCGAAATATAATGTCGCTGAAATCGTTTCTATGGCTGTTCGTGGGATATAAACCACACACAAAAGTAATTACAGTTGCTTAATGGAGTCGAACAAGGATTTATTTCGGACGAGTTTATTGGGAGGGTTTCTACTATGTCTTCAAAACGCATGCTCGGTAAAACTGCTGGACCAAGGGTTGCTTGGCAAATATATTAGGGCCACTGAATTCTCTGTATAAACACAGTTCGGGATCCTTTTTGCTGGATACTTCGCTACGGCGTGTTTTCTGTTCCAGATAAGTATACGAAGTGAGTACAATAATTACAAGCGTCAAAAATTACAGTTTCAAAATTAATCCTTTACTTGCAAATTAAAACTTTTACTGGAAACTATATATAAGGACTATCATTTAGTCGTGTCTTTAATGTAAGCATTATGTGTATTTATTATGGTTGTCACATAAAGCTTTTTGAGGCACTACATGGCTAGTACTATGTATAATCTTTATTTCACCAAGTTATCTTAAGCTCTAGAATTTTGTAGACGAACTTCAATTGAAAATACTAAATGAGTTAAATAATAGTTCATATTAACGAAGGATGGATTTATAGGGATAAACTGGATATTTATAATAGATCTAACTAATTTTAGATGCTTTTAAGTAATTCATCAAAGGTCCCAAAAGAATGTAAAGATTTTCTTTTTAAACTGAATTTAAAATAAAGTGTTTCCGTTCTATCGATCGGACGGGACTCCAGTTTCTTATATACCTTTTTAAAGCCTATAATAGCTGTCTCGAAGGTGTCGTTAGGTGTCCTTGTTTTAAAAAGTATAGCTTATTCCTTGTTAAAATAATGTCTCATTTTCCTAGATTGCTACGATTAAAAGTTTAATAAGAATACTAAACAATATTGCAGAATGTTTTTAAGTTTTATTATTAAGGCTAGTGTTTGCATTGTTCTGTTCTCACAATAAGTAATAACATAGTCAGCCCATTCGTTATGTGACTTTTTGCGACGCAGTTTTATTGGGCTAGATGAAGACCAACTTTCTCATCAGGTACAATAAACTAAAGCTTCAAATAAACTTAAAATGTGCACTTCATACAATGAATGGCCTTGCAGCAATAATCCGTACTTTCCCAAAGTATTGCTTTTGTACGCAGGGCGTAGGTATGTTAAAGAATAGTATCTTAATATATATAAATTACGTGTCACGTTATTTGTCCGTGATGAACTCCTAAAATACTTAAGGTAAAATATAAGCTCCTTCACTTAACCGATTTTAATCAAATCTGTACACCGTGTGCAGTTTGATCCAACTTGAGAGATAGGATAGTTTTTATCTTGATAAGTAGTCATGTTTTTTTTTTTACTGCAGATACAATGTTATAGTTCAGTAGATGAAATTACCACAGCAACGCGTAGCCGGGACAGCTAGTTGTTTTATAAAATGTTTGAAAAAATTACCAAATTATATGTTATATTTTTTTAAAAATGTGTGATAAAAAATTAAAACGGTATGAATTTCTGAGGTATCAATTGAAAGACTGAGAAAGTATATAGTTCTGTAGACACAGTCAGTACACTTACATAATATTTTCAAACTTTTAATATTCATAATTTTAATTTTAAATATTAAAAGTAGACCCATAATCTGAATAGGTACCACCGCCTTTCTTATTTCTGCCGTGACGAAATTCGCTGTGTTTCGGATTGAAGGGAAAGGTAGCCAGTGTAATTACTGGGCATGGAAGGCATATCATCTTAGTGCCCAGGATGGCAACACACTTGCAGTGTTAAGTTATATACCCTTAATATTGCAAGTGTCTATAGGCGACGGTAACCACTTAACACCAAGTGGGCCGCAAGCTTGTTTGCCATCTCGTAATATAAAAAAACATAAAAAACCTTAATGCTATTCGGACTGCCGAGATGATTTTGAGTAAAACAACCGTTGGCTTTAGTTAGTTTGTTTACATAGGGATTGTTAATTTTTGGGTTTGGTGCCCCTTTTGTGTAGGAGACAGGCTGGCAACCTGTCACTATTTTGGGCACAGAACATAGATATAAGAGGTCTTTGTTCTGTGATTTTGGGGTACTGTATGGCCCATACTGCCAGATGTGACTTTGTGTGTAACCGAATGTGATCTAAAGTTCTCCTCGACACCAATTGGAAATGTGAGTGTGATTATGTGTGTGTGAGTAAAAACTTGCACAAGCCATTCAGGGTTATAAATATATGAAAAAATAAGAGATGATTAAAATGAAACCCAAAAGAACGTCCCAAACATTTATATTTGTAAAGAAATAAGATTTCTTGACAAAACACATGAAGGAAAATGGAGGTTAGACAATCTGACAAGCATTTTTGTTGGCGGATACAGTAAGATGGAAGGAAATTGGGTTTCCCTGCATTACATTTCACGCGATATGGCCACCCGCCCAATGTCCCAGCAGAGAGAAGTGTCTCTGTGACATTGATCGACATTTATGTACTTGATAACATGTAGGCATATTTACAAACATGTTACTACGAAATAATAACCAATATAAAAGCTTCGACAGGGTTGGCGACGTGCGTGTGATGCCTATACATATCAGCGGCTACAGACGCAGGCGGTATTCAATTGTCACCCTTTAAAAAATATGCTTGTGACCTTTTTTTATCTTTGACAGGTAAGTTCTTCGCCTTCATCTCACTTGATTATAATTCATGATAAAGCTGTAAAAGGAAAGCGAGCTCGAAACCATCTACCACTGAAGACTGGTTACCTTATTACACAACAATGCTGTCTGTTATCAGCAAGAAATTTGTTGGTAAAACTGGAAGGAAACTAACAATAAGAAGTGAAGTCAAATATTTGACCTTCAACTGTTTACTTCCTATTAGTCCCTTTCTGACCTATAGAGCACACGTGTTAGGCTGTCACGTGACCGTCTAATACGTCGTACTTACTTTAGAAAGGGACAGAGGCCTTAGTATGAGTTTTGATAGTTTTCGAGCTCGGTCAAACGTATCGTCTTTCTTCATACATTGGCCACTGTTTCTGATAGTTTACGCTAGGGGCGCTAGTGGGCAATGTATGAAAAGAGACGATACGTTTGATCGAGCTCGAAAACTAACAAACTCGTACTAAGGCCTCAGATAGGAAGTAAGCGGTTGCAAGGTCAAATTTTTTGGCTTTGCTCTTTTATTGTACGTGTGCCTTTCAGTTTTACGAGTACCTATAAATTTCTTGGTTAGCAGTATCATTTGACAAAATGGTGAAAGCCAGCCCAGCTAGCCAAATTAAAGACAAATTATTAAGTTACAGTAAAAGTATGTAACAGATGGCCAAGGATGGCTTCCAGTTAAATCTTTGTAGTAATATGTAGGCAGAATAAAATTGATTATAATATGAGTAATGCTTGAAATAAATATTTCATATTTTTATTTTATTTTTATATCATATTACAACTACCCCTAAAATTGAAATCAGGGCAGGCAAATTATAAAATTTTATATAACAGTAATAGCAGTTAACTTGATCTTAATGTTATTATAACGCGCTCCATTCCTGACCACACCACCTACCTATTCTGTAGCTCTAGTAGCTAAAATATACAAGGTATTTAGGTGCAATCTTTAGTGAGGTAGGGTTGTCCTTTCCTTAAGCTGTACTGTTGTGAAGGCCCGAAGGGGTTGCGAGTTTCACATAGAATCTTCCATCGCTGAGGAAAGATTGCGCGTTAAACTTCGCCTCAGGCCGAGATTGTTTTCTAGTTCCTTTTCTTAATTTATTAAAGAACAACCTGGTATATTTTTGCACCACTTAATAATTAAATAATTACAATAAAATGACTTAAAATAATTATACAGATTTTTTGTCTTTTCACAAAAGTAGGAGCTTTGTGGCTACTGATTCTGTTTTTTTTTTTAACTTTTGTGTACTCCAAACCTCTGGATCTTATACTGGTGTGGTGAGTCAACCATAAGACGACAAGGGAATATAGCATAAATATATACAAGGAAAACCTACCCGCGTGCCTTGATTTGATGATGATATAATTATAGTAGGTATATGTAGGTATTTGTATGTCTTATATGTAATTATATGTAATAAGTATTTATGTATGACTTGTATAATCGTATATTTATTTATCTAAATACTTATTCACATTTTTATTAAATATCCTGCCTTCAACACTCTTTCTCACGCACCTTACTGGTTGACTGGTAGAGCATGCTGTCTAGCATTAAGTTCGCCCTTTCTACTTTCTTCTGTGCAATAAAGTTTTTAAATAAATAAATAATAAATTTAATATAAACTATATCAAAATTGCACTACGACTTCCTTATGGATACTATTTATTGAAAAAAACTGATTCACCTTTTTGCAGCGCGTGTAGTAAAGGAGAAGATGTACAAAACTTTATGCTGATGGATTGTGTCGAGAATGGGCTGAAAGGGAACCGCTGTTTGACGAATTTCTATTAAATATTCGAGACATAGGTTTTGGTACAAAACATTTAGCACAAGCAAAATAAGAAGTAGTAAGAAAACTATGCATTCTTGTAAAACTGACTGAACAGTGATTCTTTTCTTATGCACATGCCTACTTAATTCTTATCTAGTATTTTCGTTATAGTTAAACTTCTTGTAATTTGTAATTGAGAAATACAATGGGGTTGGCATAACTATGGTGGAAAACCCACAAATTAAATAAAGATTTAAAAAACATTAGACCTTTGGGTAGGCATTTGCATCTCTGAAACGGCTCTCCACGCTCTTCAAGTCATTTTAAAGAGAGTGTGGAGTGTCATAAATACACATATTCATTGAATTGAAATTCAAGAAACAAAAACTGTTCTTGTACTCCATCTTGGTGGAATGGAACGTAATATTGCCTACAACCAATCGGTTCGTTATCGAATCCTGGTACTAATCCTAGGGACTAATGTTTGTTTGAGAAGGAAAGAGAATACGAACATATATTTTCGACAACTCGTAAACGTTTAGGTTTTTCGTATTTATTTATAAACATATCCAAATTTTCTTGGTTTGGTAAAATAATTGAAATGAGCGTAAAAAAAACATTATTAAAGTCTGCTTTCGAGCTCATATACTACGAATATAATAATGTATTCATTCTATAATATCATCTTCCATACTCCAATGAACAAAAATGAGAAACGAAATGAAAACGAGATAGTAAGACATCGTCAAAATAAAAAATATTTATGAGGCTTGACATTAAACTGATAAAAAATTTACGGTATTGGAGGATCAGTTAAAAGCGAATATAAATATATTTGAATCCGTTCCAATTCTTAAACCTTATCATTGGACAGGAAATTAGAACGGAGTTCTAAAAATTCCCCTTAATAAGTAGGAGGTGTGAGGCTCTCTTTGAATTAAAAATGATGAAAAAATAAAATTTATTTATGATAAAAATGTTAATATCACCGTCTATAGAGTTAATATTATGAGAGTCGCAAATATTCTGAAGCTTGCAAATATTCAGGAATATTTAAAATTCCTAAACGCAGAGAAATGTAATTAATTTAGAGTCACAATCAAGTGTTGTAAAGCCCAAAAGTGAAAGGAAAATTATGATTCAATTAAATTACCACACAATAGAAAGAGATAACAAGACATCTGTCGATATGCTCGGTGATATGAGATAGCTCGAATCTGTTGTGGCAATGGGTAATGTTATTCCATAAGCTGAAACATACTTGATTTCGCCTGCAATCTTGCCTTCGCCTTCGATTTTTCATGTCCTGATTTGACAGCTGACAGATGTACCATTCGTGAGCTTGTCGAAGCTTACGTTGAGGTTACTTTAGAGAATTGCATAGCAGAATCAAAGTGGAAAAAGAATATCGTAATAAAGTTAGGACGAAAAAAAACGGGAGTGGTCTCCCCTTGACTTTCTCGTATACCGGAAACGACTCAAAGGTTGATAGAAACCTTATATTCTGATGTCATACATGCGTGTTAAATTTTGGTCAACCATCCAAGTACCGACCTTGCACTTGGTTGCTTAACTTTCGTGATCGACGGCTCAAAATTTGATAAAAACCTTATATTTTGATGTCATACACGTATGTTAAATTTGGTTGCAATAAGTTAAAGCATGCTCGGGTTATCGTGCTAACGCACAGACACACACACAGACATAATTCCAAAAAATATATTTTTGGACTCATTGAGGTCCAAAACGTGTATATCCATCAAAATCTCGAGGTCGAATTTTTTGACGATTACAAGACTTCCTCTATACTACGTTACGAGAAAGTAAAAAGATGCAATAAATTTCTGGGCTCAGGTTAATGTAACGAAGACAGAACTATGAAGATATAAATAGGAATTTTCGATAAAAATTTAGTCAACACACAAAATTAAATCAAGTTTGATACGGCGCAATAGTTTGGTTCACTCAACGATGTATATGGTCAATTATGGTCAATAAAGGTCTAATCGGCAACTCCAAATAATGAGCCAGATAGAGAGATAATTCAATGTGATAATATTAGTGAGATTAACTATAAAGCATGGTAAATAGCAACAGAACGGAGAAAATGAATGAGTACTGTTTTTGTCATTGTAAGAGTCTGTGCCCAAGTCCCCATGCACTATCAATTGATATACGCACCGTTACAATCAGATTTGCAAGACTAGTGAAGCTTAGATTATTAATTTAATCAATTATTTCCATAGATAACTGTATTTTCTTTGCTGATTAGATAAAATAAATTTAATTCCATTTTGTAATTTCCATTACGAAAATAAAATGTTTTTAAAACGTATTTCAATAGTCAGCTATTAACTTCCCATGTTCTTTTGAAAATGACCCGGTCATTTTATGAAAAAAAAAATGATAAGTGGACGAAAATATCAGAGTGGTACCCTAGGAATGGAAAACGAAGTAAAGAGCGCCAAACGAAACGCTGGGAAGATGAACTGAAAAGGGTAGCTGGTGCAGAATGGATGAGGGTAGCGAGAGACAGGGAGAAGTGGAAGTCCTTAGAGGAGGCCTTTGTCGAAGGACAAGCTGATTATACCGATCGTCAAAGTTGATGTTTATACTTTGCTAAACTGTTTAATTGTAAACTGTAAACAGCAATAAAGGCGTATTTATTTATTTTATTCTTTTGAAAATATAATTTCGAACTAACCTGAACAAGCTTGTGGTGGTAATGGGAATATGAGGGTGGTAGATGACTTCCGCCGGGCGACGGCGCATCCCAGCGACTGCGGCTTGAAACTGCGGAGTTGTTGCATGAAGTCGCTGCACTCCATCAGCGCGACGTCCGCGAAATGCAGGTCGCACAGGATCTGGTTCTTGAAGCGGCGAGCGCGTTTCTGTACAAGACCAATATTCATATGTAATTCAACGGACTAAGAAACTAATAGCGCAATATAGGAACGATACAGTACTTTGACTCCATATATTGTGACGAATCGGCGCGCACGCACACATACAAACGTCGTTTACACGGCCGTTTTTACCGTTTTCCGGCTTTGCCGTTCGAGGATGTAGCCGACTGATATTGGTATTAATCCTTTTTGATATATTTTCTGTTTACTTTTTAATATTTTTTGATACTCGTTTTGTTTTTGATACTTGTCAGATTGTATTGACGTTTGACTGAATAGGAATACAGCGTTTTCTTGAAGTTTCTCTGTAGCTTTTATCGCCGGTTCCATCTACGTCGTCTACAAAAAGAGCATGCTTAGCGGCCATGTAAACGACGTTTGTATGTGTGCGTGCGCTGATTCGTCACTATATATGGAGTCAAAGTAATGTATCGTTCTCTATATTATGCTAATAGTAATGTTAGTTACATAGAATATATACCTCAATATTCCGCGGTTTCCACCCACATTATCCCAAAAGGTCAAGGTAGATAATATATTGTCAAACATAAGACTACAACTGGCTGCTAAGCAGTGCCTCAAAATAGTGATTTTATGAACTTAGGTATTAAGGCTACATGAAAGGGACATCAAACCTAAAAATAAGGCGTTTTTTTGAATAAACTTGTATTGACTTGTATTTGGGAACGACCTCAAAAAAACATTTCGATTTCTTAAACACATTTTTTTTTATTTCTCCGTTTTTAGTTTTGAAAATAATGAATTTTTGCTTTTTAGTGTTGTAAGTAAGTTTTTAAATTTTCAGGAAACTATCTCGTGATCTTTGAGACAAATAGGTGATAAAATGATAACGATATCATCGATGTCAATTAAATAGGAATTATTAGGGATAGCTCAAAACCTACTCGTCAGATGTCGATCAAATTTCACTGGGGCCACATGACAACCACCAATTTCCAAACGTGAAAAGAATCTTTAAATTCGTATACCCAGTAAACAGTTACGCGGTAACATAAATAAAAAAACAGTCGAATTGAGAACCTACTCCTTTTTTTGAAGTCGGTTAAAAATTAACTAAACTTTTTGTGTACCATCAAACCTAAGGGCGTAGTATACATAACCGCTACATCAAGCAAGCTGATAAATGCAAGGGGTGCCTGTCTATAGTAAGCTGGAAAAACAGCGCTGATTGCAAAACTGCAAGTTAGAACTTTCCAGCAACATTCGGAACTTATTGGCGCGTTCGCCACAAATATAAAGAGAACACAAGTATCGAAAAGCGTTGGCAGAATGACGCCGGTAAACAGTTTTCTTTGTGTATACGCCCTTAGCTGAGGACTAGGACGATGTTATACTCTAAATAACTCGGCAGTCCGGGACCAAGATAAGGCGAGGGTTAAAGAGTGAGAGATGAAGAGAGAAGAGGCCGCAGAAGAGGAAGAAGACTGGGCAGTGGGAGCTAGCGGTACAACTTCGGGTGGGCTCGGATGACTCTAGGTCATCCGAGCCCACCCGAAGTTGTACACTGGCACCGAAGATGCAGTAGGATAGCCAGGCCATGGGTTTGTGGTGGGATAATCTGGACACCAAAAGACAGGAGGTGGTTATCACATGTTATTATGAAGAAAGATATTGCATATGTGAAGATATGTATGAGCATGGTGGCGACTAATCATCATCATCATCATTTCAGCCGAGAGACGCCCACTGCTAGACGCAGATCTCCAACCCGACAAATTTCTTTTCGTGCTGCATGTTGGAGCCTTGACGTATAACCTAGACCATGAACGTGTTTTCTAAGATCTACAAATAAACTGCTTCTACTATTTTTGGCAGCATACGGTTAAATTTGCTAATTCCCTACAGATTTTCGGTAGGGTTTATTTTGTCCCTTTGTAATTTCTCCACGCAGAACAGTATTTGACTCAGAAAATTAAAAGATCTTAATCCCATGCATTTGGATCGTTAATAATCATTTTCGTTATGAGTATCTATAATTGTTTTAAAATAAAAAAGCTTTATTCTGTAAGCTTGGCATGGATAAGAATTGTGTTCACAAACCCAGCTATGAAACGACATGACTGAGAACATTAAGTATTTTATTTTACTACCATTCATATTAATTAACCCAGTGGACCATAATAAAGGCAGCTCCATATATTCGTGGAACTATATTTCGGGCCCACTATTTTCCACAGACTATAGTATTTTTCCTCAATTTGTCTACATTATAGCAAGTTACTCCCAAGGGTAAATGTGTGTGTCGTCTTTTAGTCCTAATGGATGTATCAATATCTTGATGTTGTATTTTGTTATGTTGATGAGATTGATTGAACTATAATATCGGTTCACAAGATGACTATGTTTGACGTTGACTTATACTGCTGCGCTATGGTCTGTGGCTCTTTTTATTTTGGTTATTTTTATTGAAACTATTTTATTCACACACAGTAAATCTATTAATATAAACACACACGCAGGTACACACTTCTCATAATCTCAAAACACAAATCAAAAACTAGAAATTACTATCATTATCTAATTCTAAAAACTACCAAAATTAAAGAGTTTTAACAAAATATAAAATATACCAAAATTGGGAGTACGAGTCTTGCCTAAGGTGGAGTCACTTGAGGTCTTCATTAAGGAGAAGCTTGGTGGTCCGTCTCTACTTTCGAGTGAATAATACTACTGATACAAGTCTCTACCATCCTTCAAATCAATAACTTTTCACCGCAAAGTAAACCGACCCTTAGGAATATAAGCACTTCAGATATTTACTTTTCACAACCCTCTCAGGTTGCTGTATTTTACAAGGCTGAAATGCTTTTTGTATTTATTTTTATATTTACAAATTATGATTTAAAAGATGCTAAAAATATATGCCTATGGTATACAGTATACACGACTTCTTTTGAAAAGTTTTTTTTTATGTTAACAGTTGTAATTACCATTTTCAGTTTTAATTCTGGCAAGGATTTTAGTTAGCCTACATAAAAGTACCGTAGTAAAGAAAAAGCAACAAGTTTAAAAACTTAACTACGTAAAAAAATAAAGGAATAAAATAAGTATAAATCGGCGTTCACAAGGTAAAATCGACTCTTCCTATAATTAAATTCGGTTTAAATGTAGCCCATGTTACCCGGATCATAATACCGAATCGATTGACACCTTGTTCATAAAAATCGACTAACAAAAAATATTCATAAAATCAATAAGATATTGGTATTACTAAATCGGATTTAAATTGCTTAGATTTTGCCAATAAATAAATGGCAGCGTATTAGGACTGACATACGAGTATTTACCCTGACATATATGTGGTCAAAGAACGCGAACATAATAAATAGTTAGGCTAAAAACTCACGGAGTGATTTCTACCCGCGCCCGCAGCGGTTGCGAGACCGCAACACTTGCAGGACCACGTAGTATATGGAAATGCAGATAGCAAATTTCACGACGCTTTTTACGACCGCGGCGGGCGCGGTTGTTTGCGGCTCCGGTTGCACCAGCGAGCAACTTGTAGAATCGAGCGGTTCTCGGTCAATGCACCCAGAATCATTTAGATCTTTTCTTTTTTAATTCTTCTGTTAAGTAAGTATAGCTCAACAGCTAGTTTCTGGTGTGTGCTCACGGCGGATTGGAACTCAACTTATAATAATCTGGATCATAAATAACCGCTCGTCTTGCGATATTCGCGATTATCGGCCCCAAGCCATGCTTGGGACCGATAATTGCAACCGCGGCGGCTGCGTTACCGCAAAGAACTGCGGTCTCGTGAGTTTAAAAACAAAATACGGTCCCGCAACCGCCGCGGGCGCGGATTAAAACCGCTCTATGAGTTCTCAGCCTTAGAAGAATACACATTTATTCTACTTGTATAATAAAATAGTTAAATCTATTTTCTTCATCGCCATCTAATTCAGATTAATCTTTTAATATATACTAATATTACAAAGAGGAAACTTTTGTTTGTATGTATGTAATGAATAGGCTCAAAACTACTTAACCAATATCAACAATTCTTTCACCGTTAGAATGCTACTCTTTCACTTAGCAATACAGGCTGTAAAGTTTATTATTATTATTTCATTTACGCTTATCCCAAAATGTCTAAAAAATAAAATTGCCCACCCGTGCGAAGCCAGGACGTGCTGGTCTGAAATATGTTTTATGAGATAGTTTAGTTATTGGATATTGTCTTACTGGTAAACTTAAAGCAGTGAGCTTAAAACAGAAAAGTTCAGAAATACTTGCTACATCTGTTTAATGTAGTATTTAGTTCGTCTGTTGTACAGAATTGATTATATTTACGTGCGCACATGCATACCAAGTATTTTCTTTATAACATTGCGAAAATCAATATCGTTTTTTTTTTTTTTTTTTTTTATAAAAAGATCAAGCAAATGACTCTATTCCACCTGATGGTAAGCAGAAGTAGAGTCCAAATGCGAAGATAGCTAGCGCGAGAGATAAACTGCTGCGCTAGCCACCCACGCCTTGCTGACCTGAAGGTGCTTCTTCACGCCTCTTTTGAATGACCCAGGATTATAGGAAGGAGGGAACACGTGTGCTGGCAGTGAATTCCATTTCTTGATTGTGCGACAAAGAAACGAGTTGCCAAATTTCTTAGTTTGCGTTGGAATGGTAGCCACAGTTTGTCGGTGACAACGTAGGCCAGCACGCGTAGTCCTCAAAAGGAAGGGAGATGGTGGGATTAGGGAAAAAAGTTCCTCAGAGCACTCGCCGTGGTACAGACGGTAGAAAGCGCTCAATGACGCAACATTGCGACGCAATTGAAGAGGCTCAAGGTGTTTAGTCACCTCTTCGTCGCCGATGATGCGGGCCGCGCGACGCTGCAACCTATCCAAAGCATCGAGTAAGTACTTGGCAGAGCCATCCCACAGGTGCGAGCAATACTCCACACATAGTATAGCAAGCAAAGTTGATTTGGCGTGAAGAAACGCCGCACCTTGTTCAGGACTCCGAGTTTCCGTGAAGCTGTTTTTATCACGCTTTCGATGTAGTCCTTCGGATTCAAGTCGCTGCGAACCTCCATACCGAGCAAGGTGATACTGCTCTGTAGCGTAAGTGTTGTGCTCTGGAGAGAGGGAAGGGAAAGGAATGGCGACGTTTTAGCCGTAAACGCGCACACCTGAGTTTTCTTGGCACTGAACTCAACCAGATTTGCTGTACCCCATTGAGAAACAAGGTCGAGCTCTCGGTTGAGTTCAATGACAAGATTCTCACGACTCTCCACGGTTTCTGCTCGTCCAGCCCTTGCGTGTCCGAAGTAGCCCGCATGCACTGTAGTACTGTCGTCTGCATAGCAATGGATGTTCCCAGAGGAATCATATCATTGATATGCAGAAGAAACAGTGTAGGGGATAAAACGGAACCCTGGGGAACACCGGCATTCACTGACATGAACCGCGAACTGCATCCGTCGGAGAGGACACGAATTCTTCGCTCATGCAGGAAGCCGGCCACCCAGGTACAGAGCTGAGCAGGCAGACCATACGTCGGAAGCTTGGAGAGAAGACTTTTGTGCCAGACCCTATCAAAAGCTTTGGCGATATCAAGGCTGACAGCCAATGACTCGCCACGCTTGTCCATGGCTTCACCCCAGACATGCGTCATGTACGCTAGAAGGTCACCCGTCGATCGTTTCGGCCTAAAGCCGTACTGTCGATCGTTGATCAGAGAGTGACCCTCTAGGTAACGGACCAGGTGGTTGTTAAGGATCCTTTCCATAACTTTGCAAAGTACCGAGGTGACTGCTGTTGGCCGATAGTTGGCCGGGTCTGAGCGGTCCCCTTTTTTGGGAACAGGGTGCACATTAGCCTCTCTCCAAGCTTCCGGCACATGTCCAGAAGAGTAAGAGAGCTGGTATAGGCGCGTGAGTACGGGAGACAACTCCGCTGCACATTTCTTAAGTACAACGCCCGGGATGCCATCGGGTCCACTAGCTTTCCGGACATCGAGTGATTGCAGTTCCGCACGAACATCACGCTGCCTGATTTTAATGTCAGGCATCGTGGAGCCACAATGAGGTAGTGACGGTGGCTGTGCATTGCAATCATCGACTTGGGAATTAGCCGCAAAGAGTCTTGCCAGAAGATCGGCTTTCTCCTGCGGCTTATGAGCTAAAGACCCGTCTGGACATCTCAGGGGTGGCAGCGAGGGCTGGCAGAAGTTGCTTTGCACGGCTTTGGCCAGACGCCAGTACTTATGGTGGTTTATCAGCTAAAGTGACGATATAAAGCAGACAGACGAAATACATGGCAAAATATATTCATAATTTACACTTTGTATGTACTTAATGTATACAAGGTGTTTCGTATATAGTTACTCTAAAAGAGTGCATCTACCCATGCGAACATAGTCATAAGAATAATATGGTGTTATCAAATTTTTTATTGTTAAATAAGAGAAATTGTGTGGGAAAACCGATAATTATTTTATAATTTCCGATGTCACCATTTATGTATATGACTATACTAGCACGGATAGATCCTCGCTTGTCATATCAAACAACCTGTATAGAAATAATTAAAAAAATAAATATAAACTAAACAGTACTTCAAACTTTTGACATTTTGTCTTTATACCTACAAGTATATTATGTTTCAAACTCTCGAGTAATGAACAACAAAATTTCTTGTTTTAATTTATGACGATGGAGTATTTTTAAGAAGTTGGAATTTAATGAAATGAGTGATTTTATTTAAGTAAATCTAGTAACTGTATTTCCAACAAAGGATGTCAGATAGTTATTAAACGATGAAAAACCTTAATTAACCTTATTTTTTTTTTTTTTTTTTTTTTTTTTTTTTTTTTTTTTATGTGGGTAGTTGTGAAATTAAGTTGACAAAATTTTGCTCTTATATTTGGAATTTAATTAATATTAAATTAAACAATAATTTCACATATTTTATGTTGTCTTTTGTGTGGTGACATAGGATACTCACTTGGCTAGTGTTATCTCCTCTCTACTCTCACTTTACAAGATACACTACAACATGGAGAATATCAAGCAGTCCATGGCAGACATGATGGCACATTTCAACAGCCGCATGACACATTTCGAAGCTGAACTCCGTAATAAGGTTCCAACCACTGCTAATCCTGAATCACTGGCTGCAGACTTTACCGCCTTCAAGTTGTTCATGGTGGAGGCTCTGGGTGCTCTTCAGAATCAGGTTCAACTCCTTGCCCGCAGTGTGGATCGACTGGAGATGCAGGGGAGGAGGAAAATCTTGCTTTTCCATGGCATCCTGGAGAAGAAGAATGAGGACTTGGCTGCTGTAGTAACCGGGATTGTCAACAATGACATGAAGGCTGGTATCAAAGGCGACGTCATCAAAAGGTGTCACAGGATGGGGCGTGTCCTTGACTCTCAGAAGCCAAGACCAATACTGGTAAAATTCGTCTATAATGATATTCGTGACAAGATCTGGTTCTCCAAAAAACATCTCAAAGGCACAGGAATCACTGTCTCGGAATTCTTGACAAGAGATCGTCACGAGGTGTTTATGGCGGCGCGTGAACGGTTCGGCGTCTCCAAATGCTGGACCAGGGGCGGCTGCGTGTTTGTTATCGGTCCAGACAACACAAGACATCGTGTGTCAGCAACAAGCGATCTCGATACCATTGTTGTAACTGAGGTCCGTAAACAACCTGTGACGTCGAAGGCGCCGGCAAAAAACAAGCGAGTGGCCACCGTGAAAAAATGATTGTTAACTTCTCCTTACATCTCGAAGTCATTTTTGTAAGATATTATTTTTTTGCTTTTACGAAATTATTCTAATGTAAACAACTCTAAATTCGGTAAAACAAAAGTCAATGTCATTGTCAGTGTAATCTGTTACTTTCTGCCATTGTCTATGAATTGTCTATAAATGAAACCACAGACTAGTTAAAGATCTCAAACTTTTTTTTTTTTCTTTTAATATAATCCTAATAGCTTGGGATTAATTAATTTAAGTCTGGTTTCTTTTTAAATTTGTGTGTTTTTTCTTATGATGACAACTAGCGGGTGGACAGTATTTGTTTTTGCCTATTTAAATAAGTATATATATTATAACTATTTTTTATTTTAATACTATTTATTTATTATAGTGTATTTGTTTAATATTTTAATTTGTGTATAGTTTCTTTAACGTATCTATTACATTTATTTAATGGAAATAACATCTGATGATAATGCCTTTTTTTCATTTAGCAGTGATAGCGATTGTGACTTAACTGATGATAGTTTTGTAAGTTTGCCTACCCTTGTAGATAATTTAGAAACTGTGTTCTCCGATGTTCCAAAAAATTTTAATATTGTCCACATAAATGCCCAAAGCATTCCGGCTCACTACTCTGATTTACTTGCTACCTTTGATTGCAAGAACATTCACGCCTTATTAATTTCTGAGTCTTGGTTTAAGCCCTGTCTCCCTTCTACGTCTTATTCCTTGCCAGGCTTCAAGTTAATTAGAAATGATCGTGTTCACGGTGGTGGCGGTGGTGTTGCGATATACCTTAAAGCACATATTCCGTTCTCCATTATCGATATGTCGCCACAACCCCCTCGTCTTAACGCCGGTGAGCACATTTTCCTTGAACTAACATTGCATCATTCTAAAGTTCTTCTAGGTGTTTACTACTCACCATCTTCCCAAATTAATTTCTTCTCATCTTTTGAATCTATCTTAGAAAACCTAATTCCGCTGTATAGTCACTCCATAATCATGGGTGACTTTAACACCTGTCTTCTCAAAAACGATTATCGTTCCTTTCTGTTCCAGTCTCTCTTGCAATCAAATAATCTATACATTCCTACTTTAAATGCCACACATCATTTTCCAAATTGTACTCCTTCCCTTCTCGATCTTATTTTTGTCTCTTCTCCCAACAATATCGCTAGGCATGGTCAATTTCCGGCCGATGCCTTTTCATACCACGACCTTATTTTTCTTTCATACAAAGTCCGCCCTCCAAAAATCAAGCCCAGAGTCCTCCTGCAGCGCAATTTTGGTGGCATGAGTATTGACGAACTTCGTGCAGATGCCCAGGCAATTGACTGGTCATCTGTATTTCTATCCAACTGTGTTGATGTGAAACTTGACATCTTAAATACATGCTTAACAACATTGTACGACAAGCATGCACCCGTTCGCGCAATCAAAATTAAACAACTCCCTTCACCCTGGCTTGATGATGAAATAAAATCGTTATTACTCAAGAAAGCTGCTTCGAAAACTAAATTTAAACGTCGTCCCACGTCTTCCAATTGGGAGAAATATACAGCCATTCGTAATCACTGCAACAAGGTGTGTAGAAATGCCCAACGCCGCTTCTTTCATAGTTCTATCGAGAATGGAGATCCAGCTAAAGTCTGGAAATTTCTAAAATCAATGGGGATTGGGAAACAACGTCCTTCACCACCTTCAAGTACTTTAGATATCAACTCTTTAAATCAACATTTCGTTTCTGTACCTAATTACGATGGTGCAATTAAATTGAATGCCTTAGATTATCTATCATCACTACCCACCCCCGATCACTCTCAATTTCAGTTTAATCAATTCTCCGATTGTGATGTTAAGAAGAGCGTTATGTCGATTTCTTCTAATGCAGTGGGTTGCGACACTATTAGTCGAAAAATGGTGGTGCCCATTCTGGATGAAATACTACCAGTTATTTCCCATATCCTAAATTACTCCACTTTTACCAGTACTTTTCCAAAAATTTGGAAGGACGCACAAATCGTTCCATTACCTAAAAAGTCCCATCCAACATCCTTTTCCGAATACCGACCTATATCCATTCTTCCGTTCCTTTCCAAGGTGCTAGAGCGCCTTGTCCACAATCAAATCAATATTTTCCTTTGCAAAAATAATCTCCTGAACCCCTTCCAATCCGGTTTTCGTCCAGGTCACAGCACTACCACTGCATTAGTTAAAATTACCGATGATATTAGATCCGGTATGGAGATGGGAAAGGTAACCGTGTTAACATTACTCGATTTCTCTAATGCATTTAATACGGTTGATTTTGATGTTTTGTTAGGGATCCTCAGCTCTATTAACATATCTCCAACGGCAATTGATTGGTTTCGTAGTTACCTGACTGGACGCCGACAGCGGATATGCATTGAAGATACACTTTCATCTTGGTGTACCACTTCCGCTGGGGTACCTCAGGGCGGTGTTTTATCTCCTCTTCTTTTCACGATTTTTATAAAATCCATTACAAATCAACTATCTTCGTCCTACCACCTTTATGCAGATGATTTGCAAATTTACTCACAAGCACCTGTTGATCTTCTTTGCAGTGCCATAAGTACAATTAATTCAGATTTGGAAGTTATAAACCAGTGGGGAAAATCTTATGGCCTCACAGTTAATCCTGCTAAAACTCAGATCATTATCGTGGGGAGCAGTAAAATGCGTTCAAAAATTGACTGGACAAATATTCCAAAGGTAATTTTTGATGGGGTAGCTTTAAGTTTCACCGATCATGTTAAGAATCTAGGACTCCATATCGACGCAAACTTATCTTGGATATTTCAGCTACAAGAAGTAAGTAGGAAATTATTTGCATCCGCTGGGTCCGTAAAAAGACTCCGCAATTTTCTACCCACGGCGACCAAAATTGCGTTGGCCCAATCCCTCCTCCTGCCCATCCTAGATTACGCCGATACTAGTTATCTTGACGTAACTGAAGAGCAACTTGATAAACTTGAGCGGCTTCAAAATTATTGTATACGATTTATATTTGGCCTACGCAAATATGATCACGTCTCCGAGTTCCGCCGTAAACTCAAGTGGTTGCCAATCCGACTTCGCCGGAATGTACATGTCCTTTCCTTACTTTACAATATCCTTTTTGACCCTACCACTCCCTCTTATCTTAAGGAACGTTTTACGTTCGTGAATGATAGACATTCGCGCTCTTTGAGATCATCGGAGAACTTAAGACTAGCTGTTCCAATGCATTCCACCAAATTTTACAGTAGATCGTTTACAGTTCAGGCTATACTGTTATGGAATTCATTACCCACATCTATAAGACTAGCTCAGTCACGGGCAATATTTACAAATAGAGTTAAAGAACACTTTCTAGCTATGTAAGTGTTTTATTCGTATCTAATACAATATTACTCAAATTAATTTTGGTCGAAAAGAATATAATGCTATAATGTATGTATGTATGTATTTGTATAATATATAATATTATATATATATGTATAAATTATATAAGTATGTTATATTTTATGTATTGGTATAGTCATGTAGGTATTATTTATAACGTATTATTTTATGTATGTGTATGTAACGCATTATTGTATGTATGTATATATATTTAAATATAATTCTGCTTAATATTAATTGTGAATTTCAACATTATTGTTTAGTAGTGTACATCAACGACTTCCCTCATTAACATGTTATGTCATTTCCTGTCCTTCCAAAGGTTGTCTGGAAGAGATCGCTCGCATAGCGATAAGACCGCCCATTGTACATTTTTTTTGTTCTTGTGTTTTTATGATACTTTTAAATTATGGCTGGTGTACAATAAAGAGTATTCTATCTATCTATCTATCTATCTAATATTAAAGGGACAAGACTTAATTTAGATCGACGATAAGCACGAAGAGGGCTTCTGTGTAATTTTATAGAGATGGTAATCAGCTCTGAAAGAAAATTAGGTAGGTAGTAGATTTTTATTGAATATCGAAGCTCTGAAGTTTGAAAAAAATGCCGCCATGAAATTACTTGTAAAATCTTGGATTTATGATAAACTGAACATTATTGTGTATTCACGAAATAAATATACTTAAATAAAAATAATTACTATCACTTCTACGGGGATACGGTTCTATCTTGTAAAAATATTTAGTATAATATTTTGCTTTGTTCACAATTATGAAAAAATATTGTGTCAGTATGATGTATTTATTTTAATATTTTCTTGAAGTTATAATATAATGTGGTTGTTACTTTAGTAACGTTAGATGTGTATCGAGAAATGTATGGCGTAATACCTCGAGATAGCTATCTCCTCATAATAATAATGATATTATCTCTATATCGTTATTCAATGAATGCGAAACCACTGTAAAATTCTTATCGACATGAAAATCTACGCAAGTCCAAGTTCATAGCAACTATCATGTACTTTGGAACTCTCTAAAATACTGAAACTTTTCGACTTGCTAACTTTGCTTTAAATAGAACGTTACTTCTGAAGGATGTTGCTAGAAGGATAGCAAAACGGCTTTAACTTAAAAAGCTTTCTCCCAAATTAGGTACTCAAAAGATCCCTTTCCAAATAACACGTTAAAATAATGAAATTGATTGCTGTATTTACTTTGTACAAAACTAAGTGTAACACCAATTGATTAACTCAAAAAATAGAAACGAAACATTACGCCCATACTTATTTCCCGACATAGTTGTCAGCGATAGATCATCATCAACAGCTCATATAATGTCCCCACCGAGGGGCTCGAGCCTACCCCACATTAGGGGCGATTAGGCCTTAGTCAACCACGCTGGCCAAGTGCGGGTTGGTCGACTTCACACACAACCTAAGAATTTCTTCATAGGTGTGTGCAGGTTTCCTCACGATGTTGTCCTTCACCGTAGAAGCGTCAATTAAATGTACATATTATTATGAATTCAAAATTGTACAACACATTGGTACGTGGCGGGGTTCGAACAGATACTTACGGTAACCTGCGATAGATATACCTACAATATTTATTATGACTATATTTCTTCTCATTAAATTATAATTGAGGAAATTATGCTTGCAGAAGTAGACAAAAATTTAAATTCTTAACACTCAGTTATAAGTTAAACGTCTTATCTTATTTGTAACACTTTGGACGAGTGTAAAATAAAAGTTAATTTCTTCGACCAAAATAAATAAGGGATTAGAGAGATTATTGAAACCGGCCATATACAGCTAGTGTCAGTTTATACCAGCTTGTTTTGTGTAGTGGTTATATTAACTGATCAACGCCGGTAAGCGTTGGTAGATCGGCGCTTGTTTCCTGTTTTCTATATGTATACGCGCTGAAATACGCACTTTAGATACATTTTCATTTGACTTTGGCAAAAGGCGTAAACTTTACTCATCGCGAAGCGATCAATTAAGAATAGAATAGCATAGTCTATTTTTTACTTTCTCGTATACGTAGTATAGAGGAAGTCTTGTAATCGTCCAAAAATTCGACCTCGAGATTTTGACGGATTTACACGTTTTGGACCTCCCTGAGTCCAAAAATTTTTCAGTGTGTGTGTGTCTGTGCGTTAGCACAATAACTCGAGTATGCTTTAACTTATTGCAACCAAATTTAACATGCATGAATGAAATCAAAATATAAGGATTCTATCAACTTTTGAGTCGTCGATCACTAAAGTTAAGCAACCAAGTGCGCGGTCAGTACTCGGATGGGTGACCGAAAATTTAACATGCATGTATGACATCAAAATATAAGGTTTCTTTCTATCAACTTTTGAATCGTTTCCGGTATACGAGAAAGTCAAGAGGAGACCACTCCCGATTTTTTTATTTATGGATTTTTGATTGCTAAAATTATTTACTTATAAATAAATAGATAGTGCCAACCCTGCACCCATATCGTGAACTGTGCTCTCCCGCGGCGATTTCTGTATTTGTTTCAGTAGCGGGCCGCGTGATTGATTCGCTTTGACGCCGGTAATAACTTCGCGACCGGCTTCCCGTAATACGCCTTTGATTAATTGCGGCCGATGTTGTGCTTGCGTTCTGGTATTTTTATTAGCTACGATACGAGATTGGTTTTTGACTCGATGACCGGGCCTTTCATTCAGGGATGTTTGTTGCACCTTTATTTTTGTATTTTAATATTACACATCATCAATCGTGGTCGCTATTAGAGCTACATAAGCTGCAACACTAACTCGTCATAACAATTTTAATGAACACCTCTTCACTTTAGGTATAAAAAAACAGCCCGCTAAGCACAGGATGCACGGAGGCAGAGGAAACAGCCGCTCGTGTATGGAACGCAGTGGCAACACACCTCGCTACCTGAGCAATCCAGGTGAACTCCAGGATGTGTTCAGAAACATTAAGGCGCTGGGAGACTTCCCAAAAAAGTTGGGCTGGAGTGATTCAGCCTCACCTCCCAACGGAAAACAGGCGCATGGTCATCGTGTTGCGGAAACATCCCGTACGACGAAGAAGCAGATAAAGAGCAGCGGTAGCTGCGTGTTACGGAGATGAATATGCTGCGGTGGATGTGTGGAGTCACGCGGGAGGACCCGAGAAAAAAATCTCAATTCATTGGTCTTCGTGCCTGTAATATTGCAGTTAAGGTGCAGAGAGTCACGATCACTGGTGCGGAAGCGGTTTGCGGCAAACAATTGTGCACGTGGGAAACAATTATTGGCCATTCCACCTCCTGGCCCCCAGTGTGAGAAAGACCTAGACATCGCAAGCAGGAATATTTAGATTAATAGTATCACAACGCGGGATGCCGAAGATCGTGTGAAGTGGAGGAAAAAGAAAGAGGACGTTTCTGCACGCAACCAGGATTAAAGCTTGGATTTTTTATGTTAAGTGGTTCGCAGTCAAGCATACGGCCTGCCTGTTGGTCAGCAGCCATCTTAGCCTATAGACGCTTACAACACTGACGTCAAGTCAACGCGCCGCCAATCCTAGTCCCCTTCTCTACCTTGTGGAGCTCTGGCGATCTTATTCTCATTATCATTCTTATGCATGGGGCTGAGACCGTGTCTCAGAGCACTTTGACCCTATGGGATCTTTTGTGCTTCTACTTTCCTTATCACCCATTCCCGCCAACATCGAAACCATTTTCTATGAGTTTCACAATGTTGGCGGAAATAAGGTCTATAAGTCCTCTAGTTGAGGGTAACGTAAACCTAGGACCTTTAGTCGCCTGTTGGCTAGTGTAACGCAGTCACACAGTATGTGCTCCATGCTTTCCTTCTCCTCACAACACATTCTACAGGTAGGGTCATCAGCTTTGCCTATTGTACATAGGTGTCTTTTAGTGGCAAAGTGGCCAGTGAGAGCACCTGTGGCAACGGATTTGGGTTCTGCTGATTCTTCCCATTCTTTTAAGGTGTGTGTGTGAGGATCATAAAAATTTCTTTGAGTGTGTGACCTTACCAACAAAACACAACACAAGAAAATGTAGTGTTTTTAGACTGTGGTCTTCTGTAAGGTGGAGGTCGTACCCCGGTTCCTGTTGCTCCATATTCGAGCCACTAGTTCACTGTTCCCTACGTCGACTAAATGATGATAGTAATTTCATCATCAACAGCTCATATAATGCCCCCACCGAGGGGCTCGAGCCTACCCCACATTAGAGGTGATTAGTCCTTAGTCAACCACGCTGGCCAAGTGCGGGTTGGTCGACTTCACACACAAACTAAAAATTTCTTCATAGGTGTGTGCAGGTTTCCTCACGATGTTTTCCTTTAACGTAAAAGCGTCGATTAAACGTACATATGAATTCAAAATTTGAAAACACATTGGTAGGTGGCGGGGATCGAACCAGTGCCTCCCGGGTGGGAGACGACGCTCTTACGCACTACGCCACCGAGGCTTCGATGGTAATTTACTTATCATTAATACTGAAGTATCTACACTCAATCAATATCTACACTGTCAGGAAAACGAACGTTACAGTTCTATGACCCCGTGTCTTATGTAAGGCGTTTGACAATAGTCTTGCTACGTCTTCAGTAACAATCGGTTTGATGAGCATTCCTGAGAGTATTGTAATACAAGTATGACATTGAAGAAGCAATCTACGAGTCAAAGGAGAAGTAATAATCCCATTAAAACGAACGTATATTGAATACTAAAATCGTTGCTTTTTGTGTCTTTCCTTGATTTATACCACATACATACACATACATCTATACTATTATAAAAAATCTGAAGAATTTGTTTGGTTGGCTGAACACGCTTATCTCAGGGACTATTTTAATTGAACAATTATTTGAGTTGAATAGTCCATTTATCGAGGAAGGCTATAGGCTATATAACATCACGCCATGACCAATCCAAAGAAGCTGAGCATCAATTAAAAATGTTACATAAACGGGAAATCCACGCGAACGAAGTCGCGGGCACAGTTAGTACATACATAATATAATTACGCTAACAATACCAAAAGGGGACAAGCAGAGCTTCAAGAAACAAAGCCACATCAGGCAGTATGCATCATATAAGACCCAAAATAGTGACAGATTGCTAGCCTGTCGCCTATACAAAAGACCAAATTTAATAAACAAACAACAGAGGTTACACTCAAAATCATCTTAGGAGTGCGGGTATAGTTAGGAGTCCGACAGACATTGACGCCGTCGTGGTGGAGTGGTCAGTAACGCTGCCTACACATCAGGCGGTCCGGGTTCGAGTCAACCACCAACCAACTATATAAGTAACCTCTCTACTCTTTAGGAAGAATATAAAGATTGTGCTCTATTTTAAAATACCGTCATTATTGCTACCCCATTTCTGGTACCTTTCGTTTATTGCTACATTTATAAATCTTCAAATCTAATGCAGACCCACACCTTTCAAAAAAAGAAACTTAATATCTTGAAAAGGAACTTTCTATTGCAAAAGTTTTACTGAAGTAATGTAATTCCGAGAAGATCATGTAGACGGCTACGACGTATGCTACGGCGTAGCGTGGCAGTGCTACGTTGCTACGTGCTTAATATACTGTCCTAAGGTAAGGAACATTACGTTTTGGAATAAAAAGGTGAGATGGAAAATAAAATCTGATTATATTTTTGGTACAAAATATATAAAAAAGGAAACTAGAAAAGTTGTGCTTGAGGCGTATGACGTGACTTTCTCTATCAAGACGGGAGTAGTCAGTAATTTTTAACGTTGACTACACATCAAGCTGTCCGGGTTCCAACCCTAGTAGAGACAAATTTTGAGTGATAAAAACGAAGATTAAATTTTGTTGACGAGTCGTTGTTGTTGTATATTTATTGTATATTTAGTTTATTTATAAAAATATCGAATTCATATATATTTTTTTTAAATTATAATACATAACTTATAATATTAGTAACTTTTATCCAATTACTATTATTTTTTTCCGATAATTCAATTAAAACTGAACACTGCCAGATCGTTGCCTAGGTGATTTCCTATGAGGAATAATTATTTGATCGATAGGACCCTCTTCAATGTATCGAAACGAGCAGAAGTGTTTCTGAGTTGAGTTGGGGTCGCTATGAATGAAAGCTGGAGGAAACAAAACCTAGCTATTACTGATAGGGGAATAAAATACAAACGTATACATCTTTGTTGCACTTTTGTCACAGTGAATGTCATACAAACAGCTCAAAAAAAATATCTGCAAGTATTTCGTCACTTTAACTTAGAATTTTTATATATATAATATAATTAGTTCTTGTTAAATGAATTATTTATCCGTTAAGAAAATTAGCGTTTGATTAAAGTTAATAATAGGTTTTGTAGACGATTCTTAAAAAAACTTCAAAATTATGATCATAAGCACTTTTTTTCTACGCTGATAATTTTGCAGTGTCTGGAAGGACTTAAATGATTTCATAGAAAAAGTAAATCACTCGTTGTTTGAAGTTAATTTAAAAGTTACCACTCAAGTAATCGGTCAAATAGGCAATAGCCTAGTATAGATACCAGATCCTCACTAGGATTTTGGCACATTAAATGAAATTGTCCATTTGAGGGCTACTATCAAGGTTACGGACCACTTGAAAATAAATCCTAACTATATTCAAAATAGCCGCTGGAGTTGGACATACGTGATGTTTAGGTATAACAACGGCGATAGATTATACAATAGAGACAGTGTAAACTTAATCATGTTTCCCAATTCTAAGTTTTCATCTTTCAGGTAAATAACTGTGTAGTTTTTCAGCTATAGTATTTTGTATGTTGTGAATGTTCGGTACTGCAATGTCAATAAGGTATGTTGTTTTAATTATTTTATCTTGTAATGCGATGTCAGGTCAGTTGTGGTGTATCGTTTTGCCGGATAATACTGCACGATCAAAATACATTTTATGTGTTTTATTTTCTACAATCGGATGTGGTGTATGTTTGTAGTAGGGTGTTCGTGAATTTGGTATCAAATTATGTTTTAGTACCAGTGATGATTATACGAGATATCCTATCATGACCACTCCTTTACTATCCCAGTAAAGAGAGGTCACTACCGTTGTAGGGTGGCCGCCTTTAGCAGATGTTCTTTCATGTTTAAATTAGGTGCACTAACACGGCTGTGGAATACGACTAAGCAATAACCAGGCGCCATTAATTTTTTTTTAATTTACGGCAACATGCTATGACAGACTGCCAACAAAAGACTTCCATTTAAAAAAACAAATCAAATTATTTCTTTGCTCTAATAAACAGTATTAACTTTTTTCGGTTTCAAAGAATTTGTACCTCATTCTCATTTTTATTGAACACTCTACGTACAATACTCATGTATATCTATACTCAGCCATGTCTTATCTACTGTACTAAAGTCTTAATTTCGGGATACTGTTTTAGAAATTTGGTGAAAATTTAACTTGCATTAATTTTGTCCTTGAAAGACTACAAATTGGAAGAGTTTAAAAAGCAATTTGGTTAAATTAAACGACTAAAGTATTCTATTAACGTCAAAAGACGGATTTATGAAAGTGACTCCGAGGAAAGGCACAGTAATTTCTCATAGACAGTAAGTCAATTTAATCTTTAGAAGGGCGCAGAATTTTATACCTAATAGGAAGTAATTTGTAAAATTCCGTCAGTTAGCGAGTCACCTTACTGAAATACTATCGTTTGAAATCCCATGGTAATTGTAAGAAGATATTGTTGATGTTGGTGAGAAGGTGTCTAATGACATTTTATTAGGAACGTTTACGTAACAGTAAATACTAAAGTAAAATATAATGTATACATTTTATAAACGAAGATAAAGGTATAGCAAGCGACAAGAATATATGAAATTTTGAGCTTAGAACATCACAATATATTCTATGGATATATCTAATCGATTCCCCCACACTTTCTCTCTTCAAAAAGAGAGTTATAGAGCACTGTGATGGTGTAGTTTTTAACCAATGCCTGGCGTGGCAACCATGGAGACTGTTCGGAGAAAAGTTAATGCTGCGTATGGTTCAGTGAATCGATTCCGGATTTCCTGCTGACCAGTACGACAGTCGTTTCATCAGAGTCATTGTTACTTTCTATTATTGATCAAGCTGACGTTTCCTATGCGAATCGTTCAGAGGAGCTTCTTGACAAAAATTTTGCATCATGTTTGACTTTAACCTACGTAAACTCGATCATGTTTCTTCCTATCGTTCCCAATAAGAGATATTTGTCAGTTACATTGACAGTTTTGTATGAATTAACTGTCAATTAAATGCTCTTAGAAACTTACACTGACATTGTGAAACAGACGCTAAAAATAAATAGAAAAATTTAGTTTCTTATAGTCAAAAAACTTTTGGTCACAATAAAAAATAAGTATTGTACAAAGCCACTTCTATCTACTAAAAAGCTCTTCAGTTCTGAAACATTATTGCTGATAAAAGTAGTTTTTATATAAAAAAAAACTAATGCATATAAAGTAGAATAGATATCAAACAGAATAACGCCCGAGGTAAACGAGGGTTGACAATATTAGAAGTGCGGACCAAGACATAGGGACCCAAATTTGACGTGAAACGGATACATGTTTGCTGTCTATTGACCGCGACTTTTCCCTTATGACAAAACTATGGATATAGTTTTTGTATTACTATCTCAACCTTATAGGTCACAAAAATATCACAAATCTATTTGAAAGTTTAATATCTTTTCCAGGACTCTAAAAATTGCCATTTAATCCGGCTCAAAGGGCCATCATTAATAGAGTTTATTCAGAAATATTACTCAGTCAAAGTTACTCAGTGAAAGCAGATTCTTTAAAGAACATAAAAAGAGTATCGTGAACTAAAAGAGAAACTTGCAGATCTTATTATCCACAAACTGTTTAATTATATTATCGATTAAAGAGCTAGCAGCTTGTGGAGTGATTATACGCAAAAGACCTATAATAATGCACGTGTTAATGGTTTTCCTATTATCATAAGAAAACGGATAGATTCCTAATGCGCAGATCTTGGGAGAGTTCAAACGGAGTCCTGGAGGTATGGAAGGATAAACTTGACTTCCTTCGTTTGCTTTGGACTACAATGCATATGGGCGGAACACTAAAGTTTTTAAATTAATTATTCTTTTATTTTGAGTCACCCTGTATTCATTTTAATTACTAACATAGGATTAAGGTACATACTAACAAATTAATATGAATTTTGTGAAAGTCTTAAATAAAATTTATTATTATTAAAGATTTTTTCATTTTGGGCATGGCTTCCGAGTTGATTTCAATATTTTTTTTTTAAATAAAAAAAAAACAAAAAGTACCCAGAAAATATTGTACAACATTTTTTGGGTACTATTTTTTTTTTGAAAAAAAATGGATTTTTTTAAAAAAAAAACAAAGAGTACCCAAAAAATGTTGTACAATATTTTCTGGGTACTTTTTGTTTTTTTTTTAAAAAAAAGTTTTTTACAAAAAAAAAAAAAAATTAAATCACCTCGGAAGCCGATCCCAAACCACCTGTATTCAGGGTGTTGGTTATTTAGTTTACATGTTGTATATTATTCTAAGACATCACTTTTCCTATCATCGCTTTAAGAGATTCTAATTGCAAAAATGACTACTTATTACCACAATACGCTACCAAGAATAAGTGATGCAAGAAAGCTTTTTTATTTATTGTTATTATTGGCTGTGGTGTTTACAAATCAATAAATTTAATAGGTACGACCGAGGAAATAGAATCTTGACCGGTAGAGCTTTTTTAATGACTTTACAAATCCGATTTTGATGAATAAGGTGTCAATCGGTTCTTTATTATGGTCCGAGTGAGAAAGGTTACATTTTAACCGACCTTAACAATAGTTGGAGACAATTGCACCTCGTGAACCCCGATTTCATTCCTTTTTTCCGTAGTCGAGTTATAGCGTTTTTAATTTTTTGCTTGTTGAATAATGTTTATGCAACTAACGATTACAGTTAATAATAACAATTTCGTGTAATGCCACCAAGCTCAATAAACAAATAAAAGTAACTTCCTTGTAATTTATGTTAAAACTAATAAGTCTTACCTGATTGGGCCCCGTTAAGTTTAGCCCACAGGAGTTGCAACGGAGACATTCCTCGTGGTAGTGGTTGTTATCATACAGGGGGGAGGGTTCTGAAAAACACATAACTGTTTTAATTAAAATAAAATTGTTAAGACTACATGAACGAATTTTGCTACAGCTAACGCCATCTATTGTCAACGAGCGTAATATACAGTGAAATAAGTCTATGACAGAAGCCGAACCTAGTTTACTTAGATACTCCATTGTTAATTCAATCTACAGTCAATTTTAGTGTAGAATAAATATTTTCATTCCACATTGACTAAATACTTAATTCAAAGCCATAATTGAAATATAGTTAAGAAGCCAATCTCTCTTGACTGTCGATCCCCGCTGCGAAATGAAATAAATTGTTTTTGAATTATTATTGTAAAATATCGTATTAAACTACTAAAAGATAATGAAGTATGTTCATTGGAGTATCGCCTGGAAACCTACAGTCGCCTGCACAAACTTTATAATCTTTTTCCCACCTACAGGAACACCTACAAGCTTTCATATAATAATTCGAAAGGTCACATTATGTCTGTTTGTATACATAGTCTAATATGTTATGTAATATAAGCCTACACAAACGTGGGTTGCTTTTTGAGTGTAAGAATATTCTTACAAACATATTTTAACAATCAAACGTAAAGTAATAATATGAGAATACGTTATACTTTAAGAGCTTTCGAGTAAAACTTATAAAGACTTTCGCGAAATTAATAATAAAAATTTAAAGGTATAATTATTTATTTATATTTTTAATTTGGAAAGTTTAAGCTTCGAACTACAGGACATAGGTACGCATGATTGGATATTTGGAAAAGTCACATTGATACTGGATAGTTGGTCATTGCGAGAACATACACAAGTGTTTTAGGCTGAGCGAACTCCACATACATATGTGGTAGGGTATGCTTTTTATGTATTTTCTTCCTAGTGAAAAGGCCAAACCATACAGTGACAGGTAATGAAGAATGGGATTAGGACGATTTTTCATGAAATTACTTAATTTTTTATTCGGAATCGCTGGTGTTTTTTTCGTTTATTATTTAAGGCGTCGAGACCGCGTAGTTTTGATAAGGAATAATGCAGGAACTATTCTAGCGAGATCAACTCAGTACAACATGATGCCTTTACTGTAAACATCGTTACAAAATAGTATAATATAAAAGAAATAAGATTGAGAATGGGACCACGTGTAGAGAATTTCGCCGGGGAAAAATATAATATTAAATTTTTATTTGCCAAAAATTTATTAATTTTATTTGGATTAAAATAAAGCTTAAATTTTTAAACGTCTCACTTTAAAAATGAAGCCGGTATCCGTTATTAAATACTTTATCAAATTTAGGAAAACAAATAGCCGTAGAAGAAGTAGAGAAACACTATCTAAATTTAATTGTATAAAGACGAGTAGAATTAAGGCCAGACTCAAATAACAAGGTACGTGCTAAAATTTTATAACATTAGTAATATCGGAAGTCCAGTGTTTCTATGATATATTAAATTAGGAACGAGGAGATCAACAGAAGAACGAAAGTGAACAGTGTAGCTCGAAGAATTGACAAACTTAAACAGCGGTTGGCTAGGAATATTGCTCAAATAACGGATGGGATGCCGATGGGACCGGATAGTTCTAGAGCGAGGTTCGCGGTTCGGATAACCCAGTCTGGATAAGCCTTTAAGATTCTTTAAAGTGGATTGATGAGCTGGTGAAGGTAGCGAAAGACGGTTTCATGTGGGCAGCATAGGGTCAGTCACTGTTATAATCTTTGGAAGCTTATGTTCACCAGTGAGAGTCGATCGATAATAAATTTCTACAATATTCGTAAGATTTCCTTTCAACGTGATTTTGAGTATACCCGGACTGGGTAAAAGTTTCCGTTTTGTTCAATCAGCACCAGTTAAAGAGATAGAAAGAGGTGATTTTTTGAAAAGTTTTACGCGCCACATGCTCATAAAATTCTCAAATTTGCCTAGAGAATCGAGGTCAACAATTACACAGGTTGTGCTATCAATCGAGGTCAACAATTACAAAGACTTGACTTTAGTGCATTAAAATTAATGACAAATTAACTAACGGCCAACACTAAAGCACGTATTAGAAGGAGTCTCAAGAATGAACGCTGACTTGAGCGTCGTACGTCTCTATCACTTTGTGCTTAATAGAAAGTGACAAACGATTCGTAAGACATGATTGATTCTGAGTGTCATTCTGTAATACGGGCCTTAAACTCCAATATCAAAAAGGATTTTATTATGAAACAGCTTATTTTCTACAACTCAATTGAATATGAGGATAAAATAATATCCATTTCATTGCATATTGAAGGTGGGTAAAATGGAGCGAGTGTTCCGCCTATAACTTATATACCCTTGAGGTTTGGAATCGAATAAGTACTCTTGAATAGCTGACACGAGCCATATTTTTTGTTTGGAAATCTTTTTCACAAAAGCATATACGAGTAAATGTTTGAAAGTCAAGTCCAGAATGAATACATATGTCTCAAAATGCCTTACTGTACTTTTTGTTCATTTGTTTTTTAAGATAGCTAAAATGTATGTACAGTTGACAGCAGGTCAGGTTAAATATAGATTTTTAAATTGTTCTCAACCTCTTGTTTGATACAAACTGCAATATTTTATTTGCAAAATTTATCAGTTTGTGGTAACCGAAAGTGTGTTGTTGTCTCTACATATAAGACTGCTGCATATTCTATAAAATTACTGTAAAATTCTCACACATAATTGAAAATTATTAATAAAAAAATTCACTTTTGTGTAGTCTAACAACAACCGTATAATATCTATGAATTTATTAATAAATTAAAAATAGTGCAAATACATTGTAACGTAAAATGTTTAAAAGGTTCATCAATTTTCTGGAGAATTATTAGTTATTTCTGTGTGATTTCATGAAATAAATCGAATAATAATTTTGTGGCATTTAAATGAGAAGTTTGGAAAGGGCAAACTTTCTGATTATTCATTATTATTCTTCATAAATTTTCGGCAAATACCCTGGGGCTAAGATAAAAGTTCCACAAGTTTCGCGGCTGACTTGAAGTAAATATTGATTTTGAAGAGACCGACAATCTACGCTTTACCAATAATTTGGAGTTTCAAGAAACATTTCAAGAATGAAAATAGAGGTTGAGTAAGGGAAACTTTAGGGAGGCCGAAACTATCGAAAGTTAAAGAATTTATAATTCTCCTAATAACATTTTTGAGTTATAAAACTATTCAAACCCTAAACAGTTTAACTAGGTTATGAAGCTAATGAAGTTAATATACAGAAACAGCGTCTTTTTAATAGTTATTTGTGATCAAAGTTATTTTTACTGCGAGTGCCGACTTGAAATCACGAACCAGCAAAGTAGTCTAGTCTCGAATCACGACTGTAGTACGAGACAGTAAAAGACAGTAAAAAAATGGTTTTGTATGAAACAGACAACTTTTCACCTATCCAGCGAGAAAATTGCTGTAGGTGAGAAAAACAAAACAATATATTTTATTGATAAGCGTTTATTATGTTAAAAATTATTATCAGAAATATAATTACTGCAATTATTTAAATTGAACGTTACAATCTTGTATGGAACTCGTAGCAAAAAGCGTCTTTGCTTCGAGATTTTACAAAGCTTTTTGTGCTGGAGAATTAAGTCATGATTTTGATAATTTTGTGGTAGACCGTATAAGTAACACTAGTTGTATTATCTACTTACATAACGTAAAACAAAATTATAGCTGTAATTACTTTTACTTTGAGAATTACCTTCTACTAGTTTGAATAGCTTTGTATCTGTATAGGGGACTGTAACGTAATTTTGCTACGTTTTAAATTAAATTATCCTCTTGAATTAAACTAAAATTACTTCTGAAGATGGTGTTTGGATTATGAAGAGACCGTATTATTTAATTTATTTTAAGATTTATAGACGTATGTGTGGATGTTTGTTGCTCTTTCACGCAAAACTTTAACTATTAAATATAGCTCATATCTCAGAATAACATAACGATAGTCTATAATTTATACTTGCGCGTGCAAACGAATTCGCGGGCAGAAGTAAGTAGTAAAACATATTTTATTTCTTACGAGATCATCTAATGATATGTAGGTAGTTATCTAACAATTTTATAGTGTAAGCATTCTTTTTCATGCTTTTTTATGTAGGTTTTTGCAGTCGCGTGTTGAGTTGATTCTTAATATCGAAAATATGACTGCCGCACTTGAATGAATAACTAATATTTCATTGTTCTGACGCATTAATTACAACTTAATTCAAGTATACAATTAAGTTACGGAAACATAATTAAGAGTCCTTACCGCACGCAGCTAGTCGCGCAATAAATTCGTATTTTCATCATTTTTATGATTGTAGGAAGTACGCAGTCATAACATTAATACTGAAGGTCTTGGGAAATTATATTGGAGCTACATCGCCGTTTTATTGTATGACGCAAAGTAGGGTTATTGTTTGACGCAATATGTATTTACTATGTAGGTTTTAGTCGTTTGCAGAGATACTCCCTGAAAATAATTAATTTATACCTAACACAGCCCCATAAAGCTGCTCCTAAATTTATTTTATAATTCGAACATAATCGTTTCAAATAGTATTTTATTATCATTAGGCTCTTTTTAGTAGTTTAATGCATGTCTTTTGAAAAATAATAGTATTATTCGAATGATTTCGAACGCTCCTTTAAAGAATTCATTATTACTTATTTGAAGTCAACTTTTAACAAATTACGTACAAGCGAAACGTTAGAGCTTTTCTTTAATTGTCATTGAAAAATTACCTTGTTGAAATTTGTTCTACTGTATATCATTTATCTCTATCAAACTATTTACATGAATTCTGTCTTTATCCAGGTGAGGTGAATTTAAAGATTATTGGAATGAAAAATTTTGCTGACTGTTTAGATCACTATTTATGTTATGTGTACACATAAATAAAATGTGATTTTATTTTCTATCGAGTTAAATAAAGCGAGGAACAAAATAATCTTTAATTGTATTAAGTAAAATGACGTGTGTCAAAATTTTAGCAATACTTTGTCTTTTTGTTTGATAGAAATAAAAACTTCGTTTGTAATTTTTTGTTTTTATATCTTAACTAAAAAGCAATTTAATTTTTCAGTAAAAGCTTTAACATCAAAATTTATTTGCAGTCAAATTTGATATTTGGGGTAACATCAAAATCTCTTAAATTATGAATAGAATGTGAATTCGAAACATCATTTCAGCTTCCTTACTTACCATGTTGTTGCCGTCACTTTAAAAACACATAAAGTTCAATATAAACTTGGCGTCGTGAATAACTAAATTTATTAGAATACTACACTAAGATTTGGTGTTTTGGTTAATGATACACTCTAGCTAAAATAGGTTATGTATATGAAGAAGTAAATATTGTTTTCCGTCACTTCAGCGGACTTTACTTGTAAATGTCTTGTCAATTATTATAGCATCACTTCACTAGTAAATTTGTCTCTCGTAAAATATACATACATACGTATTTTATTCAAAACAATGTATATGAAATTTAGTCAACACATAAAAATACGCGTACGATTTTTCGCGGGGAAAATTTATCGTGGTACAATTTTCGTTGTTTACGTTGAATTATTTACACGGCACAACAATAATTTCGCGTGACTTGGTGTGATTGAGGTTATTCGTTGTGTACGGCACGTCACTTTCGTTCTAGTAAACATGGCAGCGTTCGCAACAGATGACAGGGCGCGGGCGGACCTGCGCCTAGCGGTTGAGCTCATCTCATCTCGCGGTCCATGGAACGTTCTGCCGAAAAGTGGCTAGCAGCTTCAGGACTCGGCGGCGCCACTGAGCCTGCTCACTCGGTAAAGAAGCACCCGCGACGCCTCTCTATTTCGTCGGCAAAACAGTCAGCAGTTAGACAGAGACAAAGAAACTACGTGCGAATCGATTGGCTGACGGAAAGGGGCGGGGGCCCAAGCACGTGGCAAAGGCTGCTGTCAAGTAAAGAATACACGGTAGTTTATTATTGTTAATGTCTTACTCTGAAAGCTCTTAGTGTATATACTCGCAAATCTCTCGGTACATAGTCAACTTTAAGTTGTCGTTTCTATTAGAGACAAAAAAGAAAAGCTTGTTCGCACTTCAAACGAAACTTTGTAAAGTTTGTAAGCAAAGTTGGCTGTATAAGAGTCGTATTACGTCATTATAATTATACTTTTAGTTGTCACTTCAAAGTTTCGAAAGTTTCCTTACATTTTGGTTAATTTTAATGGAAGTAATAGTCAGTGTGGTAAACTTATTATTACTACCAATTAGAATAATTCTGTATTATAATTGAAACGTTTTTGCTGATACAACGAAATTTCCCTACTAAAACTAACCTCATTCCTAAAACTCAACCGAATTTTGAGAATACCTAGAATTCAAAGTTTGCTTGAGTGGCAATAACGTTACTACTAGGTTGTAAGTAAAGTTTCTTACCAGTTTGTGTGCTTGAATCGAAGAAAGTGCTCGTAGTCTCCACAGTCATAGTGCCGATCGTGCCATCTAGTATTTGTGTTGAGGAGTCTCGGCGACCTCGAGCACGCATACAGGCATCATCGCTTTGGGAGCTCTGACGTCTGAAATTTCGGCATCGTATCATTTCCTCAGTAGTTGATTGTCTGCGGAAACCTCGTGCTATCAATATTTCTTCGGTTGTTGATTGACGGCGTATTATCGTTCTTTCTGGTGGCCGAGCACAAGGGCTTGGATCACGGCTTGAACAAGAACTCGATTCGGGACTGCGAGTTCGCCCTACTCTGGCACATGAGGCTTGTCTCCTTAATCTACCACGACGTCTTGCTGCAGAAGGACTTAACTCTCCACCACCAGCGCGGTCAGGACTCAGCTGAGACCGCTCGCGTCTTGGACGAGCCGCTGAATCAGGACTCAGAGAATCTCTCCTAGCTCTGCCTTCATCATCAGGTCCTAGTGAGGGACCAGAGTCCCGGCGCCTTGGTCCTGGGGGTCCATTAGGATCATCAAAAGCTGTAGCTTGTCTCTGTAGCCTTCCTAGTCTACGCTCAGGACTTGCTGCGGCTCGAGAATCTCTTCTAGCTCGACCGCATTGAGTTGTTGAATCACGGCGACCTCCTAAACTTGGAGGAGTTCGACCACTAGGCGTGACCGCCTGTGTGGTGGAAGTTGCTTGTGTTGTTTGACAAGATTGTGCACTTTGACTAGCATTAGGCGTCGTAGCAGTAGGTGACGTCGGTGATGGAGTAACAGCAGATGTGATTATAGTTGGCATTGTTAACGGTTGGCATTCGCCATCAGAACGACTCGGTTCATGAATAGCAACAACTGTCACTGATGGCATTGTTGATGGGCCAGGGTCTGATGACGCATCTACAAACGACGGGGCTGCAGGATTAGGAGGTGACGCTCTTCGTTTTCTATGAGTTGCTACTATACGTGGTGGCTGTGCCAAGGAATCACGTCTGTGGCGATGACCATCTACAGAATCACGCCGATCTTTACTATCATCACCAGAACCACGTCGCTTAATACGACGTTCTCTAGAAGGCATAATTGTAGTAGAATCTTTGCGATCCCAGTAGTTTGGAAATTCAGATCGGAAATCTTGAGGTGCAGCTTTGGAATCTCTGCGTTTGGACGCCATAGATTTGATGCCCGAGTCTGCAGAGGAATCGCGCCTCCGACGAGGCGGTGGCTCGTGGCGTGCCCAGGGTAGCGATCTTGCCAAATCTGCCAATGTTTCTCGTCTGGATAGCGGGGCACGCTGCCGGCGTGGAGCACTGCTGCCGCCACCTCCCCACTCTCTGAGGATGTCTGTCAGCTGTGCTAATGAGGAACGACGTCGACGGGGACCACCTAAATGGAAAAAACAGATAATTTGGAAAAAAATTACGTATATGTACATCTAAATATATGCTTATTGAATCATGAGTTGTCTCAAGTAACAAAAAAATACCTCTGGATTGATCTGCGACGTCGGGTTCTGGAGGAGAAAGGCACGACACCTGAGCAGCCGAGTCCCGTCTGCTGCCGAGCCTCTGCCTCAGAGTGGATTCTTCCAGAGTGGAGCGAGTCAGCTCGTCCCATCCGTTGCCTCCGGCCCATACCAATCCCACTTGGTGAGACAGTATCGGTAGGTTGCAAACGAAACATATTGCGGTCATTGTCCTGTTAAAAACAAAAGAAATATTAAATTCAATTCACGTTTCCATTTCACTTTATTTTCACCTCACATGAATAACATATATACGTGAAAATAAAGGGAAAAATATTTTTGAAATAACTAAAACGACGTGAAAGAATTTCAACTTCATAACGCGAATATTGAACGTTCATCAATTGGATTGGCAAACTTATTTTCAGAAATAGAACTAAGAGAGATTTAAATGATGAATAACGAATAACTCACGCTTTTGGAAACCCGATTGTATACATGTCTGTGCTGTTCGAATTTCTACGTGAACAAGCGTGAAGCCCTATCTCGCCCTTGTGTTCGCATCAACGGACTGATAAACGAACTATCTATATTAAGTAATAATAACCACTCCCATGCATGCCATCCTTTATCAATAAACTATTCGTCAGGAAATTGTTTTACTTATGACTGCGACATATACCTACATTTATTTTTATAATGTCTTACTCATATCACGAGAACTTGCAGAGAAGTCATTATAATAGATAAACATAACTCAGTATAGTAGTATACTAGTACTATTATCATAACATTAATGCAAGTTTTCTTTACGAAGACTAGTTCTAAGAACAAAATACGTGCCTAACGACAGTTTTGTAACAATTCTAAATACGATAACCTTATCACTAGCGGCTTCAGCTTTTACAACATTACACAGACTTATCATCGATGGGGGCTTATATTTCTAAATATCAGTGATACAAAAGCTACGTATTGCCAAACCTACAATATAATAATCGTTATCTCGCGGTAGTTTGGATGAGCGAATAGCTTCCTCCATATGCCTAAACAAGGTTTCGGTAATATCTCATAAAGTGAAGAAGCGGATATCCCGGCGATGCTCGAGTTGTGTTGAATGTTTATTCAATTACAAAGACAATGGGCGTTGCCGTTGAAGCGGTTTACATGGAATATATAGTATATTTACATGTCTAGTTTCTTGCCTGTGTAATAACGTGGTTTGCATATTTTTGGCTGTCGTAAAATAAACTCTTCTCCTAATTCATAGAGAGGAGTTGATTCATGAAATCGTTTGGAAATGTAAAATAAGCAGTTTATAGTTACTATTAAAAATAAAAATTTAATCTCAATGACCTTAATGATATTTGGACTTTGCTAAGTACTTACTTTTAAATCGTCACAAACCTTGCCGCCGCTTAGGAAACCGTAAAGAAACTTTTAGAACTACTTATAAAGTTTCTTTAGCTACTACATAGAGAATTTTGACTGCCTATCGGTAATATGAAAAGAGCGGCAAGTAAGCATAGGTTCTGCCTTATTGTAACCGCTCACCTAGCCAACTCCGGCATACAACTCAAGCACTGCCAGGCATAAACACCTCACTTATCACTTGGGCGCTCAATTCGAATTTATCTATCAAACACTAACAAATATTACCTAAAATTTTTTTTATTATTTTTATTTTTTTATTTTTAATCTTTATGACAAGTACACCAAATCAAATCAATTTTTCGTATAGAGTTACATAGATAACTTCGTTCCAATTTACCCAGTAAAACCAGGGATTTTCTCTAAATTTGACAGACAAAATCGAAGTGAGTTCATTGCAGAATCGCATGACTGTAGTTATCTGGAAACCTTACTTGGAGACAGGAGAAATGAAAAGTATTCATTTTGACTTCAGCCTTCTGTAAGGTTTGCTAAATAGCGGCGCTTCACACATGAAAGTACACGTATAGTCTCGTACTGTAATATTATTTAATTTATAACCTAATTTTAAATACAAAATTTATGATTATATTTTAACAAATGGAACAATGGTGACAGATAAAATGTCCTATAGTTACTACATGTTCTACATGTATTCTTCTACATTTACTACGTAAGTATTGCTAGCAATATAATGAATTAAACGAATTTGCATACTCTACCCACGTCTATTGGAGTAATTTTAGTTCTGGTATTCATCACTAACTACATTAAAATATATTATATTTGAAAGGTATGCTTTTCATTTCGGTTCGTGGACTAAATGGTAACTTAACTACTCTTAAATTTTAACATGATAAATACTTACCCATACTGTCTACTGTGCAATGTTCTAATGTAATCTTGTGATTTGTTTCAATGACTGTGTATGTGTTTGTATGTCATGTGAATGAATTGTGAAATAAAATCGAAAAAAGTTTAGGGGACGTCCCAGGAAATCAGTCTACTCTAATCTTTTTTCGATCTTATGACAGGACTAAAATATCGGTGAAAATAATGAGAACTGTAAATTAAATAGGTACGATGCGAAAAGAATACGTTTAAACAACATGCAATAAATATCTATTTTACCATGCCATGCCGTGACCTCAAGGATAAAACTGTCATTTATTATTGCATAAATAATATAAATCTGCTTTTTAAGATGGTAGTATATTGGTTAAACTTGTGCAAAAATTCGATTGAGAATGTCATCGAGGTGCGATTTGCAAGACATACATTTTCGGTTTTCCCAGTTCAGTTAGCAAATAAGATAAACAAATATTAGTGATGCCAATTTCTCCAATCCAATTCTTTGATCAGGTTTTGTAAGCATATATATATAGAAAAAATTAAGTTCATTTTTAAGAAAATTTATTATACCGAAGTGAGGCATATATTATGGTACTGCAGAAGTATGCGTATGCTGATAGAAATTTATGCTATTCAAGAATAAGTAGCTTCTAGGCGTGAAGTCATTGAATGCTAATGCAGATGATTATGAATGCTATTATGTTACTACAAATGTTTTGAACCATTCAGAAACAGGTGCATGTCACTGCAGAAGTAATTGGTTACTGCAAGAGAACTGAACTCATCGCAGCTTGAATGTTACTAAGAATTAGGCGTGTGCTACTGCAAGTATGCATATTGTGGGAAAATCGGTGCATATTATCATGCTTGGTAATTTCGGGGACCTGTAATGACGCAGACGAGGTGAAGGGGACTGAGGCATGTCGGAAGCCGGGTCATTGGGGTCAGGGCGCTAACTGAAGCTAATTCCCACACACAATACCACATCAAACACTTTGTACATCTGAAACAATTAAGAATTAGTTGGCAGTTTTATTACGGCAAAAACACTTTATAACAAGATGTTGGACATTCATTAATTAAAAAGAGATTATTTCAAAATGATTATTGTTAAGTTTTATAAGAATTTGCCATAATAAACGTAGTGACATCAATTACAATAAGAAATTAAAAATCGTACAACAATCATTGTGGTGGAAATAATGTAAGTGTGTTTTGCAACCTTTCGCTTGGTAGGTGGCTGCATCGGGGAGAATCGAAATTAAAAAGAAAATAATTTAAAAATATATTGTAATTGTGAGGAGTTTATATGTATATTTTCGATAAATCTGTCTGTTAAATGTTTTAATTGTGAGGAGTATAAAAGTATATTTTCGAACTACAATTTTTTTTAGGCCCTTATATTAGATTGTTGTTTTTTATTGAAATATTTCGATGAAATCGTGGTATACAACTGGGAAGTTTTAATTCATTATCTTCTCCCACTGACAATTAGAAAAAAAGGTCTTGAAATTATCAATTTCTAATTGAAAAATCGATTCCTGAATAACCTTCTTTTTTGAAATCGGTTGTAATAGGAAACACCTTTAAAATCGTTTTTATGACTCCAATGATCATTAGAATACAAATAATAAAACTATCCTACTAAAGTGTGTAATGCAGAAGTGTGTAGAAAGTACGTAATACAATAGAATTTCAACATGTATGGAATAATAGAAGTTACGAATTTGGACTGTGTGTGAAAAAGTCTGCACTCTCATAGCTATGGGCCTATATTTTTATAACACTACGAAAATTCCACTCAGTGAAAATGTGTACACTAGCGACATCCTTTCTGTTGCGTTTTTTACTTGTACTACGTTCTAAGTGCTCACCAGAGTTTCCACAAATTGTGTGAGATGGCGTTGTTTACTTCGCACCAATGTTATTATATTGAGACGCGGCACCGAAGAAAATAAAATGCGGCCAAAGCCATAGATGGCGGTAGCATTCCCTCTAATAAAAAATCAGTGGTAATAATATTTATAATGTTTATTATCCGTTTTTTATTGATTGTTTATTATAATTGCTTAGAATCCAAACAAAAAAATGATTAAATCATCAATCATTGTGCCTTTTAACACTATTTATTCTAGAAACATTACTGTTAGTTAGTTTCGAATACAAATTGCATTATAAGAAATAAGGCAGGTACCATTTATTACCCTTAAAACGTTTTATGCATAAAACTATTGTAAACTTAATTTTATTTGTGTATAATTATGAGCTAAATTGATGCTTTTAGGTAGGTAATATAAAGTTGCAGGCAGAATTTCCTCTTAGCTACAGTACCTAGTTTCGCAGTGATGTTTTTCAGTAAATCTTTTATACATGAAAGTTAGGATATATATTTGTTTGTGTATTTTATTTAATGCCAGTTTAAGTAACATACAAACTTTAAAAAAAATTGTGATTTCACTAGGTACTCTATAAAAACACGTTAACGTCAGCTAATGACATGTGTAAATACAGCCAGTTGCACAAAGTTTTAACTTTTACATTTTTGCAAAAAGCTACATAAAAGTCAACTTGATTCATAGGAATGGGTAATTTTATTTTTAAATGCTCCTTTTTTTACGAAATAGTAAAAATAGCTTCGTGTACACTTTGTGTTAGTGTGTGCTATAGAAGTTGTTAGTTTTAGCTAGTTATTCGACTATAATCATGGAATGAAAAAAATATGCAGATTAAAAATCTGCATATTTTTTTCATACATTAAGTTTGTCGAAGAAATTATCTAATTATTGGTGGACGCCCGCGGCTTCGCTCGCGTTAACGTCGGATTTTTTTAGCCTAAAGCCTTCCTCAATAAAGAACTATGCAAAAAATTCATTTTTCAATTTGGATCAGTTCAGTTCCTGAGATTAGCGCGTTCAAACAAACAAACAAACTCTTCAGCTTTATAATATTAGTATAGATATTGCAGTTGTAACTACTTACAGTTGCAATAAATTCGTTCTTTTTTAGGGTTTCGTACCGAAAGGGTAAAACGAGACCTTATTACTAAGACTCCGCTGTCCGTCCGTCCGTCTGCCACCAGGCTGTATCTCATGAACTGTGATAGTTAGACAGTTGAAATTTTCACAGATGATGTATTTTTGTTGTCGCGATAATAAAAAATACTAATTAACAGAATAAAATAAATAATTAAGGAGGCTCCCGTACAACAAACGTGATTTTTTTGCTTGTTTTTGCTCGATATTGATAACTGCAAGGTGCAACAGGTAGACGCTTAAAATATTCACAGAATATATAGTTATATATTCACTTTAAACATAAATAATAAAATTTAATAGATTTAATATTTAAGGGGGGCTCCTATACAACAAACGTGATTTTTATTGTGTTTTAGTATTTGTTGTTAAAGAGGCAACAGAAATACATCTTACGTGATTTTTTTTCTCTCTTTCGGATACTTTTGATAAATACTATTGCGAGTCCGACTCACACTGGGCCGGTTTTTTTTCTTAGTTCTGCTGATTCATAAATTATTTCTGCTGAAACCAATTTGATAACTTTTTATGTTAATCCGTTTCAGCAGAAGTACATTTTTTTTTGTCAATAACATAAATTAATAAAAAATATATTCCGATTCAAAGATAGCACTCAGACATCACGTAGCTTGTCGTGAGGTAAATGGAGCGATTTAATTAATATTTGATTCGTGAAATATTCAGTAGATGGTGATTCTCAAGGTAGCTTTTACAGTTGACAGGTTATCGAAAAAAGCTTATATTTGAACTATTTTGAACTGTACTATAACTTTGAACAGTATTAGAGTTGAGTAAAGCCATACAAATACAACTATACTAAGTCGAAAATATTAGAAAAAGGAATAAATACGCACTATATGAGAGGAAAAACCATTGTATATTTTACGTTGTCACAAAACACAGTCAACAAGGTTGCTTAGCAACTACACATAGAGCAGAGTTTATTACTCTAACACCAGCCCTTAAACTCTAGTTCTATGCTAATAACAATTTATCAAACCTAACTCTTTAACAAAACCTAAATGCTTTTCTACTGACAGCGGTTTTGTTAAAACATCTGCTAACATTCTCTCTGTTGGCATATACTCAATTATTAACAATTGCTGGCTAACAACAACACGGACAAAGTGATGTCTTATGTCTATATGTTTAGACCTACCATGAAACCTACTGCTTTCAGTCAATTTTATTGCCGATTGATTGTCACTAAAAACAGTAATTTGAATAGAACCCACTAATAGTTCTGAAAGGAAACTTTTAATAAATAGAGCCTCCTTACAGGCATCCGAAAGCGACATATACTCAGCTTCGGTGCTAGATAAAGCCACCGTACGCTGCTTCTTGCTCTCCCAGCAAGTGATAGAGTTCCCCAACTTAAAAACATAGCCAGTGTACGACCGACGATCAATGTTATCAGATCCCCAGTCAGCATCGGCAAAACCTGTCACAGCTAGGCCACTTTTCTCGTACTCAATAGTATAGTCTAGAGTACCTTTCAAATAGCGTAGCACACGCTTTGCAGCAATCCAATGAACACTGGAGTAACAGTTATTAAATTGACTCAACACACTAACCGCATGGCAGATGTCAGGACGCGAACAAACAGCTACATACATCAGACAGCCTAGTAACTCTCGATACTCCAACTTCTCATCCACTCTTTCCGCTTTTGCAAGTTTCTGACATTGCATCGGAGTTCTAGCAGGCTTACAGTCTTGCATGTTGTACTTCTGTAAAATTTTATTAATGTAAGCAGATTGGTCTAAAATAATTTTGCCATCTTTCCTTCTTATCCTTAAGCCCAGGACTCGCTCTACCGGACCAAGATCTTTCATGACAAATTCTTTCATAAGAAGTTCTTTGGTTTTATGTTTCATTTCGTCACAGTTCGAAAACAAAATAATGTCATCGACATAAAGCGCAATAATAACAAGCTTCGCTCCATTCTTCCTAACGTACACGCAAGATTCCGAAGACAGCCTCTTAAACTTTAACTTGTTTACTAAGACGTCGTTAATCTTTTCGTTCCAAGACTTGGGAGCTTGTTTTAGTCCATACACCGCCTTTCTTAGTCGATACACTTTATTTTTACCTTTTCCTTCAGTAAAACCCTCAGGAATTTCCATAAAAACCGTCTCTTTTAGGTCACCGTTTAGAAACGCGGTTTTTACATCCATGTGGTCAACAGTCATGTCATATTCAGAAGCAATGGCTAGTAACATACGTAAAGTCTCGTACCTAACCACAGGTGAAAACGTCTCAAAATAATCAACGCCGTACTTTTGCGTAAACCCTTTCGCAACCAGGCGAGCTTTGAATTGGATAACTTCACCATTTAAGCCTCTTTTCTTCTTGAATATCCACTTCGTTGAATCATGATCAAATATGATCATGTATCTGAATTTCGCCTTAAACTCAAATGGTTGCCAATTCGCCTTCGCCGGAATGCTCATATTGTGTCCCTCCTGTATAATATCCTCTTTAATCCCACTTATCCATCCTACCTCAAAGACCGGTTCCAATTCCTTCATGAATCTCATCCCCGGTTGTTGAGATCTTCGGAGAACTTGAGTTTGGTGATCCCAAAACATTCCACTGCTTTTCTTGGCAAATCTTTTTCGGTGCAGTCGGCACGTTTATGGAATGCTTTGCCATTAACAATAAGGAAAGCGCAATCCTTGCATACATTTAAAGGATTAGTTAAGGATTACTATCTCTCATTGTGATGTAAATCCATGTATATGTTAGTCTGTTCTTTTATATGTATTTATATATTTATTCATAGTATATATTATTTGTATAATTGTATGTATATGTTGTATTTATGTGTATATTTGTATATATGTAGGTAGGTATATGTAGTATTTCTGTTTTATTTGTATATGTTTGTACTTAAGTTATATATTATGTAGGATATTTTTAGTAAGTAAGTAATGTCATTTTGTCATAATATTTATAACGGTATAATTAATTAATTGATGCACCATCAACCCCTTTTTGTTCTTCTTGCTATTTCTTTCCATCCAAAGGTTGCCTGGAAGAAATCGCTTTTTAGTGATAAGGCCGCCCATTGTACAATTTATTTTATCGAACTATGTCTGTATTATTTACTTTAATTTTGGTGTACAATAAAGCTTATTCATTCATTCATTCATTCATTCGTTTTTACCGGTTTCACGCCTTTTGGCAAATCAGCAATAGTAAAACACTGATTGTCTAAAAACGATTGATACTCATCTTTCATGGCTGCTCTCCACTGCTCAGCTTCCGATGAACTTAAAGCTTCCTGAACAGTTTTCGGCTCATCTGAATCGTATGCTTCTCCGACCAAGAATGCAGACAGCAACGACTGATCAGCCTCCTCATTACCAGCCCTCGAATCGTCCGACTCGAACGACGCATCTGGAACGTAGGTGGCATCAGATACATTTTCTTCACTCGAACTGCTACTCGAAGAAACCACATCACCATCAGAAATATCAGCCACTGGTTCAGGTTGAACGCGGCTTAATTCAAACAAAACAGACCCAACATTCGTATTCGAAGTCGTATTGTTATTCTGAGTAGATTGCACGTTCTTAAGAAATTCGGTCTCTAAAAATGTCACATGCTTAGCAATCGTCAGCCTTTGAGGACATTCAGGGTCCAGTAGCCTGTAACCCTTGGTGTTCTCACAGTACCCACTGAAAATATATTTCTTGCACTTAGGATCCAGCTTCTTACGATTGTTTTGCACTGCATATGCTAAACACCCAAAAACTCGCAAATGAGAAATATTTACCTTGCGTCCAGAGTAACACTCCTCCGGCGTCATACCTCTCACTGCCTTAGTAGGTGACCGATTCTTAATGTACACCGCAGCATTCACAGCCTCAGCCCAAAACCGTTGGTCTAGACCGGCCTCCAACAACATGCAACGCACCGCCTCCATGATGGTTCGGTTCGCTCGTTCAGCAACTGCATTTTGCTGCGGACAGTGGGGTACAGTAGTTTGGTGTCGTATTCCACACTTACTTAAATACTCTTTAAACCGTGCATTGATATACTCTCCTCCGTTATCACTACGTAAAACTTTAATTTTCTTACTAGTTTCATTTTCGACTAACGTCTTAAATTTTGTAAAACACTCAAAAACCTTATCTTTAGAATCAATAATAAAGCAAAAAGTTTTTCTAGAAAAATCGTCAATAAAAGTTAGCAAATATCTCGCACCTCCTAAAGATTTCACTGGCATAGGGCCACACAAATCCGTGTGTACTAAACCTAAAACCACATTCGCACGTGAAAACGATTTCTTAGGAAATGGTAATCTGGTTGCCTTACCTTCAATGCAAGCAATACATTGCTTATAAGTCGACGAATCAAAGTTTATTCCATTTGCCATACCACTCTGTAGTAACCTCATACTACGACCATTGAGGTGTCCCAACCTACGATGCCAGAGTTCTTGGCTTTCTAGCTTAGTCTTCGACAAGACTTCCTCACACTTGCGGGAAGAAACATCCCCGACAGCCACTTTATGCCCACGCTCGACAGTTGTTGCAGATGCTGACCCGGTTTCTAATTTATATAAACCCGACTCACTACGTTTCGCAATAGCAACAATGTTATTATTTTTATAAATACGACATAAATTTGACTGAAATTTGACATGATAGCCTTTTTGTGTCAAAACATTCACTGACATTAAGTTACATGACAAACTTGGAATAAAAACAACATTACAAAGAGTTCGCATACCATCCCGTACTAATAAGTTTACATCACCTCGACCTGCACTTAGAAGTTTTTCACCGTTCGCAACAGTAACTTGCAAACTTGTATCTTCAACAAAGTTGTGAAAAATTCGCTTATTGTTGCTCATGTGGCACGACGCACCAGAATCTATGTACCAAGCATCAGGTTTCACGTCCACCGACAGAGCTGACAACATTGTACCCTCTTTAGTTGCAGTAGTTGAACTTTTTGAAGCTTTCTCCTTCTGAAACTTCTTCGGACAGTCCTTTGCGTAATGCCCAAGCTTACGGCATCTAAAGCACTTGGGCCGTTTCGATACCGCTAAGGCATTCTCATCCGCGCTCGTCGTTTCTACTTTACTCTCGCGACGCTGTGCCTCTTGTAATAATTTGCTCTTTACAAGTTCACTGGATAGCTTTACGCTGGAGTGCTCAAGTGTCATTATTAGCGGATCAAAAGTTTCTGGAAGTCCGCTTAACATGATCACTGCGATAAAATCATCCTCCAGAGAAGCATCAATATCCTGAAGCTGCTGTGCTGTATCTGATATCCTCGTCAGATACTGGTCCATGTTCACAAACTGTTCCAGCTTAAGTCCGAACAATTCTCTCAGTAGACCAAGCCTTCTCGACAATCCTCTATCCTCAAACGCTTTTTGAAGTTTGTTCCAAGCGTCAAAGGCTGTCTCACAGTTTCTCACTATGGAGTGTACGGAACATTCTACGCTCAGACAAATTCGAGCCAATGCCTTCTCCTGCTTTTTCTCATTAGTGCACTGAGGTCCTCCTTTTTCACTTACCTTGATACAGTCAAACAAATCCTCATGTATCAACACCATCTTCATTTCAAATTTCCAACGGGCGTAATTCGCCATCCCGGCGAGCTTCGTGACGTTGAAAACATTAGTCATTTTGAAGATTTCAACGCTCTGCTACCATATTAGAAAAAGGAATAAATACGCACTATATGAGAGGAAAAACCATTGTATATTTTACGTTGTCACAAAACACAGTCAACAAGGTTGCTTAGCAACTACACATAGAGCAGAGTTTATTACTCTAACAGAAAATTCCTTTGAGACTTATGTAAACGAACCAATAAATAACATAATCGAAGTGATTTGGGTGCGCCTTGAATGCAAACTTGCAAATTTTGTTGATACTATCTACCTTCGTGCCTGACAAATCGGATCAGAAACATACATTACGGGATACTAGTCACCCTTATTCAGTTCCACGCACTTGAATGATTGTAATTTCGTATAACTCCAAAGATAATATATCATCAACAGCCCATATAACGTCCCCACCGAGGGGCTCGAGCCTACCCCACATTAGGGGCGACTAGGCCTTAGGTAACCACGCTGGCCAAGTGCGGGTTGGTCGACCTCACACACAACCTAAGAATTTCTTCATAGGTGTGTGCAGGTTTCCTCACGATGTTTTCCTTCATCGTAAAAGCGTCGATTAAACGTACATATGAATTTAAAATTTGAAAACACATTGGTACGTGGCGGAGATCGAAGCAGTGCCTCCCGGGTGGGAGACGACACTCTTACGCACTACGCCACCGACGCTTCCGAAGATAATATATAAAAGTAGGTATTTACTTACACTATAGCTACATACCAACTTATAGTTAATTTTCTTTCATACTTCTTCTTTTAAATAAATGGCGATCGCGAGACATAAAGATTACGCATTGCGCCAATATCAAGTGAAGTGAAGTGGAGTGGTAGATTGAATTTAAAATGGAGTCTTTCAACACGCGTGTTTTTGCAACAAGAACTCAGGAGAAACTGTCTTTCATACTTGACCTTGAAGTTTTTGGATAACGAAGATAACCAGTGCTCAATATGAGCAATGAATGAATGAAAATACACAGAAAATGAGATAACTAAGTATTGATTTCTTTTAAAAAGCTGCTACTTTTTCTCGTAATTAAATTGTATAAAATTCTATGAAAACAGTTTTAGTAGTTTCAGAGAGAAAATTTTTTTTTTATACCTACACCAAAATGTACAAAATTTTAAAGATTTTCATACTGATTTGTAGTGTACTGTATATACATTTTGAAAATTATATACGTAGTATGCGTATATAATTTTCAAAATGTACGCTCTTATTGTTTACAAATGAGGAACGTTCGTAAAACGGTCGGAATCAGAAAGTTCGATGTTATACTGTATCATCGCGTTAAATGGTAATAAGACCCAAGGTGGGGGCAGGCTTTATCCAGAACCCTCAAGCACTATGGAACGGGTTATCTTAAACAAATGTAACGGCGTATACATAAGCTGGTTTCGGTACTGTTTCGCGCTGGTAGTCAGCGCAGGTGTTCTCTATACTATTGTGGAGAACGCGTCGATAAGTTCCGAATGTCGCTGGAAAATGCAGACCTACTCCGATCAGAATTGTTTTTCCCGCCTACTATAGACAGGCAGCCTCTGCCTATATCATCTGGCTTCATGTACGTAAAGAAAGTTTTAAGAACTGGTTACTTGTAAACGATAGGTAATAAAAAAATAAGTTTAAATTTTGAAAATGGAACTCTTTGCCAATATTATTGAGTACAATTATGTTACATTCATTAGTCATTTGTTTCACGATTTGGCGGCAAAATTTTCCGAGTCACGTAATAATGCTATTTTAACGCGAGGAAATTTTCAGGGAATATTTTTTTTATGAATTTCGATGTTCAACAAGAAAGTAATGACAGAGTTCGATTGGCATTTCATGATTAAGCCCATGCTATTGTTTACAACTTCTTTAATTAGTATATATGTGGTCGCACGAATTTTACCTATGATCTGCGTCTGAGGATCAGCGTGAGGGATGGTCTTCTACTACGACGACTGAAGATAACATAGGTGTTGAGCGACGTATGATAGAGACTGACAAAAGAGTGACATATCAGCAGCTTTGGACAAGCTTAGGAATCGGTATGAGTCAAGTGTGCAAAATTCTTCATGAAGAGTTAGCGGTGAGGAAGCTTTGTGCCAGGTGGATTTCTCATATAATTTGGCTGAGGCTGAAAAATTTATGAATGGACCACAGCGATACGATTTCCATTCAATCATAACTGGATATTTACTTAAGTTATTAATCATAATGTTATTGAATACTTTGTTGTACCATCTCTAGAGAATCGGACCGGGGTTATGGAAATTTAATAACCGCTTTGTTACAAAACTAAACATTTAATCGAATTTCAGAACTGTTTCTAAATTAAATAGAAGGGTAACTTTCGTAATGGCTTCCTGACCAATAAATAATGAAAGGGTTATCATTGTCAATTATTACAATAATAATAACGTACCTAATTTGCAAAGACGAAGCTTAAGTTAGGTTAAAAAGGTTGGTAGGTAGGGTGGTAGGTAGGTTAGGTACCACGTCCTCAGCGGGGAGGGCTGTGGGTCCCCCCGTAAGTCCGGTACCGGGAGGCGCAGCGGCGCGCACAAGGGCACCAGTGCTCGTAGCGCAGCCGTAGACCCGTCCAGTGGGCGGTAGCGGGGGCTACCGCCTGCATTGCCAGAGGGCTGCGGTTGGGAAGCGCCCTAGCTCGTGGCACCCCCCGGAGGTGGAGAGCACTGCTCGGGGATGCGGAAGACTCTTACGTTCCCGCAGCCTGAGCCAAATGGTGCCGAGGATGGAGCAAGTGGGGTTTTAGTGGGTATTCCTCCGGATGAGTCCCACATATCCGGACCTCCTCCCCCGAGGGGGACCGGAATGAATGCGTAAAAGCATTTCCCCACTTTAAAAAAAGAAAAGAAAAAAAAGGTAGGTTAGGTTAAAAAGCAAGCAATTAAAGAGCATGCCGAACGAGCAGAGCAAGCTTGATAGGGAGTGACCAGCGTAGAGTACATACAACTATTTTTAGTTTTTAAATTATTGATATAATGTATAAATGTATAATATTATATAAAAAGTAATATAATTTAATTATAATATCATCATCATCATCATCATCATCAACACCTCATATAATGTCCCCCCCGATGGGCTCGAGTTTATCATACATTAGAGGCGATTAGGCCTTAGTTAACTACGCTGGCCATTGCGGGATGGTCGACTTCACACACAACCTAAGAATTTCTTTATAGGTGTGTGCAGGTTTCCTCACGATGTTTTACTTCACCGTAAAATAATATGTGTTACAATTAATAATATTGAATAATATATCTTTGCCGGGTAGTGTATTACATAGTTAGTGCGGTGCTCTCCCATCTTCTCATTTGGACTCTACATTACTTACTACTTATTAAAATGTTTTTTGGACGAACAAAAGTAAATAATCAAACACAAGATAAATGTACGTATAAAGTCTTCGTTATTAAGAAAGCAAAGCACAATAGCACTTATCATTCCATTTGAATTTTCTTCGGCCCGCTGTTAATAGTCTACGAGTCGAGTGTGATTGAGCAGGGCTCGTACTTGACCAAAATTTGCTCTCCGAGTTTTTACATCTCTTCGTCGTTTCTAAATTCAGATCCATTATCACGATTTTCTTTTGGATTGTCATGTTCGTGAAAAGTGGATTTGAAAATAGGTTTTGTTATTGTTATGCTGTACTCTTTTTAAATACGTCTGTGAAACTAGTTCTTTCTTTTGTAAGCGAGGAAGTGTTATTGTATTTGTCTCTTTAAGCTTATGATAGATATGCATTGAATATTGTAATTTTGGCCTTGCATTTATCTTCTTTAAGCTTATCATAGATATGGACTGAATATTGTAAAATTAGAGTCTGTAGAGGAACGCACAGGCAGGTGAACTTGGTTTCTGTCTGTGTGAACGGATAGCGATCCCCGGCCGCCGTTAGATTACCGACGTGAACCCACTCTTAGCACTAGCGCATTAGTGTAGGTTAACAGGCTTATTATTCATGTGTAAGCAGCACGTTAATATTATTATTTGAAAAAAGCAGTTTATTCGCTGGATCCTGGTATCCCATTTAAGCGGTGCGTCGAGACGAACGTGGGATGAATTGTGCTGCAGCGACTTGCTCCTGTCTGAGTGAGTCCAGATGTGGAGCTGACGGTGGGTCCGAGCTGCTGGGTGCAGGCTGCCACGCCGGAGTGAGTGGGCCCTACACTATGATGCACCGGTCGTGGGCTGCGATGACCAGGTCGGGATGATGCCGTCGAGTGCGCCGAGGAACCAGGAAGCGTCGTCACGATGCTGCGATGGAACCTTGAGGCGGGATGCTGGCTTGCTGTGGACTGCTGATTAGAGACTCTTGGTTGTGATGAGGATTGAGGGTTGCTGGCTGCGCTGCTGTTGCTCCGTGGCTGAGGTTATTCAGTGCTGCGTGCTCTGTCGAGGGTCACCACTGTAGGAAGTCCAAAGGGAAGTACTTCCGCTGGGCAAGGTGTTGAATGCCCGGGGACCGCGGTCCAACTATCTGTAGTTGGAACTTCTATATATACCGAGCACCTTGGGAAACTTCGTTTGCGCGATTCAGGTTTCCATACTAATTGCGCGCTTTGTATGAGCACTGTTGTATAGCGCCATCTGTGATTTCTATGAAGAAGCGGCATTGGCCGCCACAATTATTATGTTTAATTTATTACGTAACTTTTTTCAAATGTTTAATAGTTGTCAGACATGCATACGGCCTGCCTGGTGGCAAGCAGCCACCGTAACTTCTAGACGCTTACAACACTGATGTTGTACTACAAACCCTAGTCCCCTTCTCTACCCTGTGGAGCCCCTACTTGCCAACAAAGTCAAAGTCAAAAGCCAAAATTTCTTTATTTATTTAAGTACAATTTATACACTTAGAATAGAATAGAATAGAATAGAATATTATTTATTTGTAAAACATAGGTGGTTACAAAAGATGTTACAGTTTTAATATATCTGCTATGTTTTGATTTAAAAGCATACAAATATTTATGATTATAAATTAAATTACCCGATCACAAACTAAATTACGTAATTACAACTACTTACAAATCGATATGTCATTAAATTTTGCATAAAACATTGGTTATCTAGAATAATTAGTCAAATTAATTTTAAATACAATAGGATGTCAATAAAGGAATCAAATTACAATTTATGTCAAATAGATTTGTCATTTAAAAATTCACTAATACTATAATAACATTTTGATAATAGTAGGTTAGTCAATTTATTTTTAAATTTCATATAATTCATTATTTTAAAATCATTAGGTATCTTATTAAATACTCTTGGAGCCATGCCTAGTATGCCTTTACTGACTAAAGCTGTTTTACATGTCATTGCCGATAATTTGTTTACATGATGACTACGAGATTGATTTTTACGATTTTCTGATAATTTCTTATGAAAGTCAATTTTGCCATCGTTTCAAGAGTCTACCAGGAGGCCTTGTTCTGAGTACCGGCAAGAAATTCAACAAGTTTTTGGTCAGAAATAAGTCAAGATAGTACAGTGAAGTGGGTGTGTCCCGCGTGCTGAAATTTTGTCATATTGACAAGACATATCAAAAGTTCCGTCAGTGCGCGTCGAGACTCGTCACAGAAAGTTATCAGTTATTAATTAGATTAAGACTAAAATGAGTGCACTATCAATTTTGAATATGTTTGAGTGTGTCACCTCACTAATTAACTCAATGTGACGTCATCTAGTGGGCGGGGTTGGCGAAAAAAGTGACACGCATTGTTTGTATGAAAATGAGTTATCGCTGTTCTATCTTTATTTATTGCTGTGTTGGCATGCTAGAGCGACTGCGGGGAGCGGAGGTGGCCTTCGGAAGGGGAGGAGTGAAGACGCTGCGCATTATCTCTGTAGTATGCTACGTTGAAACGGCTCAGTGACATACGGAAAGCGTGCAAAAATCAACACGATTTGACAAATACGCAGGATGCGCAACCATCTACTCTATGTCCTCCGCTGGTCGCGGTCGCGCCCATGTTTCGCCTCCCGTTTCTCTCGTATTGTTAGTTTACATTTCTTATACTCGGAAAGTAGAGTTTGTTTCATGTGAGTATTGGGTGGAACATGCTAATTCCTTATCCGATCTTTGTGATATTTTGGAATGTTTTAAAAATGGTAAAAACTTGGTTTGTAAGTTTTCCTATTTTCAAAAAAATATAAAAATCGAATCGAAATACATTCAAATTTAAAAAAAGGAATACGGAATATATATTTTTTGTTTGTTATCTCACAGCTGATTTTGAAGATTCTTTCAACCTTTAGAAGCTGGTGCCATATGGTCTAAATTTATCGATATTTGCCGAGTAGTTTTTGAGTTAGCCCTAATAATGCCTATTTAATTGACGTCGATGACATCGTAATAGTTCTACTACATGTTTGTCTAAAAGATCTCGAAATAGTTTACTGAAAAATTCTATACTTAAAACACTTAAGAGCAAATAAAAAATATTTTTAAATAAAAAAAATCGCATTCAAATCTTAAAAAGGAGGATCATTCCTCCTTTTCCAAACTCCAAACAAAAAAAATCTAAATTTTTTTTGAGGTCGGTGCCAACCTCAATATTTGGAATAAACGTTGTCACTTGTATTTGGGACCGACCTCAAAAAAACATTTAGATTTTTATAAACAAAAATTTTTATTACTCCGTTTTTCGTTTTGAAGGCGTTTTTATTAAAAACATTCTAATATATCATAAAGATCGGATCAGAAATATAGGGGTACTAAAATGTTTTCACCGTTTGTATGTAGATGTGCTACCCGACTCAAAACAGTATTGGTAATAATGACCTACCAGTTGACATTAAACTTAAATTATTTGAGTAGGTACGCCTCTTTAATTAACTCCAATTTCGGATATCGAAGATCAAAAACATTTCTATTGTAAAAGAGAGTTAGTTTAAATATCTCCATGTAATTTACGAAGTTCATATCGTAATGATTAAAGAAGGCAAATAACGGTCCATGTCTATTGTAGGAATGTTCAAAGAGAATCCTAAGGAGAAATCTCCCGAAATTCGTGCAGCAACCAATTAGCGAATCGACTCGTGGGAATATTCTCAATTAATTAACACGCCAGATTTCCTTTTACTTTTTCGTGGAGTTAGGTAAGCAAAAGCGAAATTACTCACCCTCAAAGGAAGAAAATGTAACCTGCGCGCTATGGAATTTGTTATTTTCATAATTTAAACAATGTGTACTACGAAAGTATGTTGACCTCATGACCCATTAATTGCAGTAATAGACGTGCTTGTGACCTCGTCTTTTTACATTTCTTTTTGAAACGTAAATAAATATAACTGGTGTGAATGTGGAAATATATCTACTTATTATGTAAAATATTTAAGTTAGTAATTAAGTAATAATGATTTCTGGCGATAGTACTAATCGCCTTAGGATTTTCTGTAATGGCAGTATGTATTAAGTTGGTTAAATAAAATAACTTTACATATTATGCAAAGCCACGAAATGTATATATTTATTATTAATTCAATTTATATAAAATATTACCTAGATTCCATAAAGGATCCAGAAATTATTCTGACCATCGTGACATTAGAAGGAAAAAGATCTCCCTTATCGGTAAAGTCTCACACTGTACCATAAAAAAGATCTTATATATTACAAATAAACACGTCATCACGACATCAACAGCTCATATAATGTCCCTACCGAGGGGCTCGAGCCTACCCCACATTAGGGGCGATTAGGCCTTAGTCAACTTAGGACAGACCATCTTAGGCTTAGTCAACCACGCTGGCTAAGTGCGGGTTGGTCGACTTCACACACAACCTAAGAATTTGTTCATAGGTGTGTGCAGGTTTCCTCACGATGTTTTCCTTCACCGTCAAAGCGTCGATTAAACGTACATATGATTTCAAAATTTGAATACACATTGGTACGTGGCGGGGATCGAACCAGTGCGGGGTGGGAGACGACGCTCTTACGCACTACGCCACCGACGCTTCAAAATGAACGTAAGCCACCTTAAATAAATATCTTGTGACCAAGGGTCAGGTGTACCTGACCCAGGATTTAAAACATGATCTCCAGGTCTCAAGCCAACGTCATTGATCACTTAACCAAAGAGGTGTTCTAAATATATGGTAAAAACTTTTAAAATAATTTGAAGCTCGAAAATCTTGGATCATTGCTTTATTACGCAAACAAATTATAATTTTATACATGTTATTTTATTACTCACTGAAATATTATTCGATAGACTCAGTAACGGGGCAAGCGGGTTCCCGAAATTCATTTAAAACTTCGGCCGTCCCCATCAATCAAAAACCAAGCTAAATTGGACAACATTCCTTTTTGTTCACGGGCTATTTTATGATAAAAATTAAAGGATTTAACGGTCGTCCCCTAATGGCACATTTGCTCCGCTTGCAAAAGAGCACCGTTGTGATTTTTTCCTGAATTTCTTTATGTTCGAACGCTTCCGTAATGTTGTGGAACGCATGTGTATTTTTTTATTCAATCAGTAAATAACATAAAAATGTTTTCATCCGTTGTTCCTGTGAGTTTGAAGATATCTTATCTATAATAATGACTGGATCATGAGTTTCCTATGCACCTCGACCCAACGGGATCTTTGGAGTCTCTCCTTTCCTTTTAAATTTCTCGCTTCTTGAATATGTAATCAGCCTAACTATATATGGATATAGTTAGGCTGATCTTGACCATGGGGTCTTAAAGAGCCTGAAGTGCTCTGGCCTTGGATAGGCCATTCCCAGGCGACACGGTTCCAAACTGATAAGTGTGCAACGACCTTTAGACTCCTCCTACTCCTTCTCATTCCGCGGGAACCCTGTGAACTCCTTGTAGACCATCTTACTTATTACTCTGTGATCGCACCAAAGGGTCTCACGCGCGGTGGCGAGCAAATCGACATTCTCTAGGAGGTTAGGTGTCAGGCAGGCACTCAGTCATAAAATACGGCAATACTTACCGGTCCAATGGGCCCGAACGACCTCATATTAATTGGTGATACGATAAGAACGAATGATAAACGTTAGATGACGATATCAGGATTGACACATTGAATGCTTAATCTGGGTAAATGATAACGTTAAACACAAGCCGAACTCTTAGGCCGATCGTGTCTCTATCGCTTGTTCCATGCTCTCGCTTGCAAGTTCGGCTCGGGCGGATCATGACACTTTTTCGTGCGTCCAGACGGCGTTCATCGATTTATAAGACGTTATCACGTCAATAACACTCCTTTTACGCGGTGTCATGTTGCTCTTGCGGTGCGTAAGGCAGTTATCGGGGTAGAAAATAACTTCAGACTAATTAAGCGTAACCTAAGCTTTCACTGCACTTTAGAATGGGCTCCCTGATCACTCTGCGCCACAGCGCAACCAAGACAAGGTACAAGAGTCCTAGATATACCCTCAGGTCTGCCGCACTCTTTTAACTCAAACCTTTGACAAAGACACTTTAGAAGACAATGTGATTTGAGGTACCGCCAGCATCAGTAAATTAACACTTTAGTGTCTTGTCATAATTCTATAATTATATCTAATTAAATGATCATCAATATGATTAGTTAAGTTTTTTGTGTAGACTCTTACACTATCATTTGTCAAAAACCTTATTGGTTGCTAAATTGATGTAAACGTCATATACACTTTTTATTTGAGAAATAAATAAAAAGATATTTCTTACATGAACTATAATAATATTCCATAAGCAATAAAGCATCTGGGTGCTTATTGGTGAATTAGTTTATTATGCCGTATTTGATTTCAGTTGAAAACGTGTATGACTTAAATAATTAAAAAGCATTTAGCTTTCGACACTAATAATAATGAAATGAAATGAAATGAAATGAAATGAAAATATTTTATTCTAACACTAATCTAGCACAAAATTGAACACACACAAGCAAGCAATTATACACTAACTTAAATCATTAAAATCCGAAACATTCATAAAATTAAAATAGCGTTTGCGTTAGAACAGGAGACCAGTTCAGCATGTGCCAGACCACTGAGGCCTGACGCTGGTTTTCGACTGGCACCTTTTGTATTTTGACGTAAGATATCAAACAAGCAACGATACTCCCAGAATATATATTACATAGAATATAAATATAATAATAAATACTAACTTTATAGAATACATGATAGAATACATACAAATAGAGTGACACTTAGAAAGTGTTAAAATGAGAATAAATAAAATATAACCACCAGTGTTGACAGTTTAAAATAATATAACTGCTAAGTATACTATTAAATAAAGGAGAGATTTATATTTATATTACCAAGCTTCCGCTGAGCGCATAGAAGATGCTCTTTTAAACGATCTTTAAAAGTAAAAATAGAACTGGCACTTCTTATGGGCGGCGGAATATTGTTCCATATTTTGGATGCCGCGTAGCGGAAGCTGCCTCTGAAGGAGGCGGATTTGTGTTGATGCGTCGCCAATGGTTGCGAACACAGCCTCCTCTCTCTCTGACTGCCATCACCAACCCAAACGAGTCTATTGTAAAGATACAGTGGCTCTCGAGAATTAATTACACCAAAAAGAAGACATGCCAGATGTAGCTTTCTGCGCGACTTCATTTTCAGAATACCATGCTTATTAAGAAATGGTGTAACATGGCTACGAGGTGGTACTGTGAAACAAAACCGCACGCAAGCATTATGTACCCTTTGTAATAATCGTTCTGTCCGCGAGAGCAAGCGTGGCCCATACACCACATCGCCGTAATTAAGCTTGGACAGAACTAACGCTTCAGTCAGTTGCACACGTAGTTTCTCAGACAAGTGAGGTCGTATTTTATACAGAACTCTGAGACGGAAAAAGCAGTTCCGTACCAATTCAGTCACGTGGCTTTCAAATCTTAAAGCAGTGTCCATGTTAATGCCCAGGTTTCGAGCAGCATTTACTCTTTCAAGCGGCTTTCCCAAAAGTGAAAGATTTAACGTCTCTGGTATAATACTTAATTGTTTTTTTGTACCGAATACCATGTATTTTGTTTTTACCGGATTTAATAACAGACAGTTCTCTTCCGCCCAATCCGTAATACGATTCAAGTCTTCATTTAAGTCTTTCACAGCCAACTCGTAATCTTTTGGCTTGAATGAAATATATACCTGCACATCGTCTGCGTAGATATGATATTTAGTTTTTTTTAGACATTTAATTATATCAGCACAATACAAAATAAAAAGAATTGGACCTAAAATGGAGCCTTGTGGCACTCCTCTTGTGACCGGAGAAAGAACCGATGTACAGGAAGTTCCGTCACTTAATTTCAAATTAACTAATTGTTTCCTATTATTCATATAGCTATGAAACCATAAAATACTACGTTGGTCAATACCATAGTAAGACATTTTCGATAAGAGTAAGTTAACATTTATTGAGTCAAAAGCTCGGGAAAAGTCCAATAAAACCAACAGCGTACACATTCCCCTATCTTGCGAAAACAATACGTTATCAGTGACATCGATCAACGCGGTAGTAGTACCGCGGCCACTCCTAAAACCCGACTGTAACATCGGCAGAATTCCGGTTCCTTCCAAGTAATCTGTCAATTGGTTAGTTACCACTCGTTCCAGAATCTTCGAAAGGCATGGCAAGATACTAATAGGCCGAAGGTCTCCAACATCAACCGGGTGTGATTTTTTAGGCAAGGGTCGCACCATAGCAATTTTCCAAATGTCTGGGAAACTAGACGTCAGTATTGAACGATTTATGATATCATTAATAAATTGAAGAGTGTATGGCAAGGTCAAAGTTAACATTTTCAAAGATATGTCATCATAGCCTATACTATTAGATTTAAGTTTAATTATAGCGTTTGATACAACATTAGGGCTGACCGGTACCAGACTAAATGCAGAATCGTGAAATCTGTGAAATTCGTAATACGTCATCAGGGAGATGCTGGCTGTAGTACTACCGGGGACCTCAAGAAAGTGTGCATTTATATTATTTGCATCTGTAAAGTGAGACGGTAAATGTGAAGGTTGTTTAATTGATAAAATATTCTTTAGACTTTTCCACAAGATTCTAGGTTTGTTTAGTTTATTATTAATATTATACCGGAAGTAAGCTGTTTTCTCGTGATAAAGAGAAGTCACCACTAATGATTTTAACTGTTTATAATATTTTTTTTTAGATTCCGATTTAGTTTTACGATAGGTAGCCAATGCATCATCTCTTAACTTCATCATTAATTTTATAGTATCAGTTAACCATGGATAGGCACGCTCCTTTATCAAGACAGTTCTTAGGGGTGCATGTGAGTTGAATAACCATAAAATATCACGATTAAACTCTCCGACCATCTCATTAACTGCACTCGATGATAAATGGCTCCAATTTAACTTAAGTAGATACATACATACATACATAGAGTCACGCCTTTCTCCCACAGGGGTAGGCAGAGATTACTTCTTTCCACTTGCTACGATCCTTGCATACCTCTTTCGCTTCATCTACTTTCATCACATTCTTCATGCATGCTCGGCGGTTACGCGTACTTCTAACCTGGCCCTTTTTCAAAACGTCTTCGATTTGATCGTTAAACGTTCGCCTAGGTCTACCTCGCCCCGCCTCTCCATTCACTTCTGATTCATAAATCCTTTTAGTCAATCTACTTTCATTCATCCTCTCCACGTGTCCGAACCATATGAGCATCCCTTTTTCAATTCTTGTCACTATGTCTTCTTTCACACCACACATCTCTCTTATCACGCTATTATACAACCTGTCACTCAATTTTACACCTGCCATGCTCCTCAAGGCTCTCATTTCTACTGCATTTATTCTACTTTTATGCCTTTTCTCCCATACCCAACTTTCACTTCCATACATTAGTGTTGGAACCAGCACACCGTTATGTACTGCCAGTCGTGCCTTGTCAGACAGCGTCTGACTGCTCATAAAAGCGTGCAAAGCTCCATTAACTGCGTTTCCCGCTTTCACTCGTTTTTCTATATCACTTTCACACTTCCCATCTCTCGTGAATACTGATCCCAAATATACAAACTCACGTACTTGCTCCAATTTTTCGCTCCCTATCATAATATCACACTCAGTCATGTCCTCGTCTCTTTCAAAAACCATTATCTTGGTCTTGCTTACGTTCACTTTCATTCCCTTATCATATAAAGCTTCATTCATTACACTTACCATCTCCTGCAATTCACTGGCCGATGATGCTAATAAGACCTGATCATCAGCGTACAGTAGGCATTTGACAAGTAAGTCATTCATTCGTAAACCGCAATCACTCTCTTTCAATCTTGTCAGACATTTATCCATGAATAAGTTAAACAGCCATGGAGACGCCACACATCCCTGTCTCACACCTTTTCCAATGTGAAACGATTCCGTGTATGCGCCGTTTATCCTAACACAAGCATTGGAACCCTCATAAAGAGCTTTCAATGCTCGGATCAGGCTGCTGCTCACCCCATGCATAGACAAAGCTGACCACAATTCACTTCTCACCACTCGATCATAAGCCTTTTCCAGGTCTACGAAAGCGCAGTATACTCGTTGGCATTTCGCCAGAAATTTCTGAGTTATGCATCGCAGGGAAAAGACTTGATCTGTACATCCCATCCCCTTTCGAAATCCTGCTTGCACGTCCCATATTTTGTCATTCGTCTCTTTTATGACCCTTTCTATCAAAACTTTTGCATACAATTTGCCGACAACGCTGAGGAGGCTTATCCCACGATAATTCTTGCACTCCAGCTGCGACCCTTTCCCTTTGTACAATGGTACTATAACGGCTTTGCACCAATCACTTGGCACTCTGCCGCTTCCCCAACATACATTGAAAAGGTAGTGCAGCTGTTTAGCAACGGCACCTCCCCCCGCTCTCAACATCTCTACCGTAATCCTGTCATACCCTGAGGATTTTCCTGCTTTCATACCTTTTAATGCATCCATAATTTCTACCATACTTATCTCGCTTTCATCGCAATCTTCTTCCGTGGGTGAAGTATCGCAATGTACCTCTTCTTCTCTTTCAAACAGGCTCTCAAAATACTCCTTCCATCTCTTCAGCACTCTTTCCTCACCGTTCATGATACTTCCATCCTGGCCTCTGATATTTCCCAGCTCCGAGGTTGCACTCTTTCCTCGAGCTGTCCGTATGGATTTCCAGAAAACTTTTATATTGGAACGGAAATTATCAGAAAGCCTTCTATCAAAGTCATCCTTACATTCTTCTTTCTTTCGAGCTACTGCTTCCTTCACCAGTGCGTTCCACCTTTTGTACTCACTTCTAGCATCATCTACATCCTTAACTGTTATCTTTTGCATCCTTTGGTCAGCCCTCTTAGCTAACCAATCTCTCCAAGCTTTCTTTTTCTCTTTCACAACCTTTTGTATCTCTTCGTCCACCCATACCGCCTTTCGTTTCTTCCCCTTTCTTCTTTTCGCAACTCCGCACACACTAATACCAGCACTCACTACTTCATCTTTGAAAATCTTCCATATATCTTCAATCTCACAAACGGGTTCTATTTTTCCAAATACGTCCCTTAACTTCCTCCCAAATTCCTCTTCCACTCCCTTCTCTTGCAATTTTTCCACTCTTATGCGCTGCAGGATACTTACAGTACCATTGGTTCGGTGCCGCCATCTATTAAACAGACCACTTATTCGGCTTACTACCAGAAAGTGGTCCGTATCTAGGCCAACGCCCCGAAACACTCTTGTATCCCGCACCTTGCTCCTCAGTCGTTCATCCACAACCACAAAATCAATCATGCTCCTCGAATTTCCTTCTTCTCTTGTGTACATATGGATCATCTTGTGAGCAAACATTGTATTTGTCACTAAAAGATTCCATTCCAGACATATATCTAACAAACTTTCCCCATTCTCATTTATCCTTTTATCCCCAAATTTACCCAAAACCTTTTCATACCCATCTCGCTGTGTACCCACCCATCCGTTGAAATCTCCAAGCATAAAAACTCTCTCATTCTCCGTGCACTGCGTCAAAATATCTCTCACACTCTCCCAAAATTCCTCCTGCTCTTTGACGGCTTTTCGGGACCTCCTGGTACCCAAGTCTGTGGGTGCATATACACCCAAGACGAAGATACGGGTAAGGCCCACCTTCATCCGTAGCCAGAGGAGTCTGGGACTTACACATTTATACTCTCTAACACACTCTGCCATTCTTTCGGAAAGAAAGATACCAACTCCCTGCTGGCATCTACTGGATTCAGGAACTCCAGACCAGTATGCCGTAAAGGCTCCATGTGTGGTGGTATCGCATCCTTTCCGCTTTGTCTCATTCACACACAAAACGTCAATATGCCTTACATTCATCATCTGACATACCTCATCTATTTTACCTTCCATCCCCCCTCTCACGTTCATCGTAGCGAAGCGGCTTTCTGTAAGCCACTTCCCGCCCCCGTGAGAGCCGTGGCGTGACGGGTGGCGAGCCACGTCGCCGTCTTTCTTATGATTTCTATTTTGAGTCATAGCGTTCCCACGAGTAGTGGGGAAATTAATGTCGATCCTGGCAGAGCCCCGATGCCAGGACAAGGCTAGCCTTCCTCTGGGTGCGCCTATTCCCAGGGCTAAAGTGGCACGCTTGCGACTAGGCTCGCCCCTAGCCATGCATCCATAGGCACGGCAGACCAAGGATTGGCGGAGAGGAAGGAAAACGGGAAAATTGGGTTAGGATTGAATAATGAGAGAAAGGAGAAGTGGAGAACGGTCCAGGAAAAGGGTAATTAGGATACCACTAACTCGGAGGGGATATTTGGACAGAGTTTGTAGTAGCTCGGGAGCCCGGGGTTGCATACCCGTAATGCAGATTAGAGTGCATTCCCTGAGTTTCACTTAAGTAGATCGTTGTTAAATTTGTCAATACAGATGTTGTTAAAAGCTCGAGACTGAACACTATATGGTTTGCACCTTTCCCGCCTTATATGAAACTCAGAAATAATTACCGAGTGACCATTAATATTTTGGAAGGCTTCAACCGACAAGTGTTTCGCTGTAAGATCGGTACATACGAGGTCTATTAGGGTTTCGCTAGATTCAGTGAAATGAGTGGGAGAAGTAACCAATTGGTTCAGCTTAAGGCAATTGACTACCTCAAGAACCTTTTTAGTTCCTGTATGAGTCGTGTTTAACATATTCACATTAAAGTCACCCAATATCACATAATGATCACAATCTCCCAATGCACTTACAGAGTCAGTAATGGCATCCAAGAAAAGATCCAGATTTGTTCTAGGCGGTCGATAGGCTGTCCCTATAGCAATTTTTTTCCCAGTGATAGTAAGCGTCAACCACATCTGCTCAATAGACTCATGTTGCGAATCGACGGCGTGAGACCACAAACGAACGTTTAATCCCCGCCTGACATAAAATCCCACTCCCCCCCCACGGCCTGCACGGACACTAAGCGGACGAGGCACATGCCGCAGTCGGTAGCCGGCCACGACCGGAGCGCGCCCCTCCTCCCCTTGCCGCAGCCATGTCTCATTTACCGCCATGATATCAAATCTGTGTCTCTCAAACAGTGAAATAAAATCATTATGTCCAGTACCCAGAGAACCTATGTTGATAAAACCCAACTTTAAATTCACACTATTCCTGCCCTCCGATATATCTTACACTCAATATGAACATTAAGCAAAGAACGGTCAATGCAAGACTCTCAAAGGTCAAATTAGGTCTGCTGGTATAAGTTAAGTCTTTAGGCGTAACACATTTATCGAGCCCGTTAGATGGTTGGAATGGCAATAAGTATATCAGCTTGGCACATATATATGTTATACATAGAATAGTTAAACAAAATATATTATATATTTCGTATAAAAAATAATTATAATAATAATTAATAATTACATTTATAGTAAAACAATTATAAAAAATATATACTGTAGATAAAAGTTTACTTCTCTGAGAACAAACTTCAGATATTTTTTTGTAAATAATAACTAATAAATGATATAAATACGACAAATATGTAATAAGAATCACATAGATATAATAAAACAATAGTCTAAGCGTTAAAAACGAATATGAACAAAGCCTCCCATTCCAAGCGAAACTTAAACGCAACAGATTAAAAATGAAAATAAAAGTAACCAAAAAATTAACACCTATCAATGCCGTGGACTGTAACTTATTTAAATTACTAGAAAAATTCGTATAAACACAATAATGAAATAAAATTTTAAAACATGTTTTACTAGACAGTTCAATCAAACTACATCTATTCCAAAAAACTTTACAACATCTTGCTCGTTTCTAATTCGCACTGCTGGCTGTCCGTCTTCTTTGCGTGCCTGTATTTTACCATCTCGGGTCCAGATATACTTCCAGCGCAACTTAATACCTGCTTGTCGGGCCCGGTAGAAAAGGTGTCTATTTATCTTAGATAAACGTTCATTTACATAGACGCGACAAGGTGGACCGGGCACATTGATATCAGCTGACGAAATATTCCTACGGACTCGAGCTGCGCTTAGCCACTGATCGCGCGTCGCGCGACGTGTGAAACGTACAGCAATTGCGCGCGGACGCTGCGTAAGGTCGCCGTTTCCTCCATTGCGAATTGAGCCTTCGTCCACTCTGTTGCGGAACGTTGAGCCTACACGCTCCACGCGAACCAAATCCCGCTCATCAAACTCCACCCCCAGTTTAACAGAGAGCACCTTAACCACTGTCATCAAGTTTTCCTGACTTTTTTCTGGGATACCAGCAAGTTCTATGTCATTGCAAAGCAACGCCTGATCTCTGTCATTCAGTTGGGTCTTAAGTTCAGCAATGGTGTCATCATACTCATTCAAATTCCTGCCCGCTAATTCGCTTAGTTTTTCTTCGAATACCGAGATTCTGCCTTCCATGGTAGTCATTCTCGCCTCATGAGAGCTTAACATTGATTTAAACTCGAGTATGTCTTGTCTACATTCGTGAATCTCGGTTCTAATAGCTTTTAACTCATCTCGGAAAGAACGAATTTCAAGCGCCAAATCGATATTTTCCGTGGTGTGGATTGGTATGTTGTCTAGTCGCTCGGGGCTAGCACTGTAGGCTTCAGTGATCCCCTTTACAGGCGTCGACGAGTTATCTTCTCTCGGAATCTTTATTTTGCAATCCGGACATATCCAAGATTTAACTGTGGCGGATTCCGGAATTGACACGCAACCCTTGTGAAAGGTCTTAGCACATACTGTGCACTTGATGCAGCGTACAGATTCCGATGCAGATACAAATTTCCCACAGGCGCCGCATTTAACCATTTTGCGTATAATAAGAATTCGCCTCTCAATCAGTACAATAACATATACAGCTGTGCGCAGGTAATAGCAGCTAGCGGATCGAATAGAGCGCTGAAGTTCGTAGGCCGATACACAGATGGCGGTAGTTGTTTGTTATGGCAAATAATATGCAAATAAGGCTCGTTGATGGGGGCCTTGTTTACCATAAGATGCTAGTCGAAATATCACATAGGAATCACACACAATCGCAGTTCAGGCACTCGGACAATACCCTTAAATATTTATTATACCTATTGTAGTTTAAGGTAGATTCATAAAGTTTATGCGACAAAACTAAAATGTTTTAGGAAATAAAGTATTTGCACTGTTTGAATTCACTAAACAATTATACACTTAGTTGGACACACAAATGTTATTCAAATCACAGTAATCTCACTTTAGAATATTTACTGGTTTTATTTTACTAATATAAACACGTAAGGAGCTATGTTTACTTGCTGACATCTAACGTCAAGTCAATAATATAAAATTTCTACAATTATAACGAACACTGAGCCTCGTTATCTTAACAACAACTAATAGTTACAGCAAAAACATTCCCTCAAAGTGTTTTAGCAGCACAAGCACGACTAAGCGATAAACAATCACACCAATATCTCACACCCATTCTCTTCCGTATAGAGGTCTACAAAGCTCACACGCCGAAAGGAAACAAAGTAACTAATGTTATCATACCCTTTGAAACTCTGAAAATCTTACTTACCGATAGAAACACAAAGAAAGGGTAATATTTAGAATTAAGTTAAACCAAATTAGAATAACTAGTCCGTTTAGAAGTTTGGTTATAAGTTACGCGTTATTATTTCACGCAAGTTTTGAATCTTACTTCTTACTATTTCGTTCATGCTTTAATATTTACTGTCTTAAATCGAGTGTAGCATGTGAGGTCGACAGACGGATATGAGATTAATAGATGGTGATCGTGGTCAGATAGTAACTAAATAAAGATTACGAGAGTTATTCGTGCTTGAGGTACCTGTTCAACAACTCACCATGGTTCGAATGTACGTTTGGGCGACGTACTGAAGCTGACTCTAGTGAGACAGTGATTATACTTTAAAAAGTATTCATAATTTTTTTTTCATTCTCAAAAGATGGATATTAATAATATACATAAACCCACACTCAATGTTTTAACAGTATTTATAATTTTTAGAACATTCAACTAAAATATTTTAAACATGTCTTAATAGTTTCAGTATAGAGTAGTACCTACAAAATTAATTATAACATTTAAAAATTATCACCCAAACTAATGAATACACCAATTTATGTTATTTACTGAATAACTAAATGTATAAATTCTGACGAGCAATAATGCAAACAAAAGCGACGTAGGAATCACAGTATTTAATTAACCTCGCATTCATTTCGCATAGAATCTCTATGAAATGTAAAATTAAACAATGCAAGTTTGCTTATTGGAACAACGTTAACAGTTGCATATTTGGAACATTTCTCTGATAATGTTATTTATCAAGCTATCATGCCTCGAACTGAATGCTTTGGGTCATAAAATACCTTTAAAATCCTCTGTATTTTCCAGAAAATCGTTGAAGGCATTACAGTCTTCAAAGACAGACATAGCAGATTATAAATTTGTAGCATCCATCTAGAAGTATCCATTGAATATTAAGAGATACTCATTTTAAGAAGGTAAGTACCATTGCAGCCCTTCTAGCCTCTAGGGCTGACTTCCCGTATATGGTTTTGTTGATAGATACAGCCAGCATCATATGTAGGTTAACATTTTAGTACTATGTCATACCAAGGCCAGCGCTTGTTTAGTAATACATAGTTGCTACCATTATGCATGAATTAATTAATAATTATGCCTCTTATCTGAAAGTTAAAAGATTTTTAGATACCGTCCGTAATTCTAAAAATTTTTCAAAGTTGATTAGATTTGAAGTCAACACTGCTAGATCAAATTCAAATTAAGTTGATTTTTTTTTAACAAGGTACTAAGTTACATAGTTACATACATATTATTACATATGATTATGGATCTCTCAACTAGCATTTGAAATTAAATTACTTGCGGTTAACAGTGTTGGTTTCACAATAAGACTTCTTTTATTTCACCAATGCTTTGTAAAATACATATTGTGAAACTATTAGTTAACCCCAATAAATGAAAAAAAAAAAATATTTGCAATGTTAGAAGTCGTCAGCATTAGGCTTAGAATTTCACATTTGGTCGTCAGTCGTTTATTTGTGAGAGAAATATAGACATCGGAAACTAATCAATACTATCGAGTTCCAGCTGTCAGCCATGTTTGATTGTGGCCGATATCCATTTTGTGGTCCAATACAACTGATATGTAACAATGGTTAATTATTGTGTCCGTAACGATAATAATATCCAGCTTCCAGCGTTCGGTTCAGGTTTATTGTTACTGTAAAATTAACGGTATCTGATTTTAATTCGTTGAAATGAGCCAATTGAAAATTTTAATGACTTCTCGGAAATATAGGTAATTATTATGAGTAAATCATATGTGGAAGGAAATTGCAAAATTAGCTTGTAATTGAGGTGTTTCATTGCAAATGTTTGTGTGATGAACGAATGTTATACATTTAAGTTTATTAACAAAAAACTAAACTACCATGTATATTTGAATTTGTACGATATTTAGTATCCATAACACAAGTTCTTAATTTAGGCTAGGTAATAAACCTAATAATTATATTTCCACGGTCACACATGGATACTAGATAGCGGATAAATATACATAATAACCCATATATTTTATAAATAAATTTAAATACAGGGTGTAAAAGACATGAGCAGTCAAACGAGAACCATGTATTCTGCTCACCTTCATAACATTTTTCTTCCAGTAGACTATACCTGGGAAATTGATAGTTACGATTTTATTGTAGGTCAAAGTCATAATTTTTTTTTTCATTTTTTTATGAAAACGTATTCTATACGTTATTTCTTAATTATTGTCCAAAGAAACATTATCATTTTTTTTAGTATTTCATAACAAAAAATGGCTTCAAAACGTTAGCGTTCAATGTAGCTCACTCGATGCGCACGGACACTAACGAACAGGGCCGCCGTCAAGCAAAATTATCGCGGTTTTCCGAGTTGCGTGCGAGTTGAGCCCTCTACATTGCGCGGTACAATTTGCAATTTTTTTGTAACACCAAAAAATAAAAATCATTTCCCAGCAATATTTTTTTTGAAATATGTCTTATTTTGATGTATAGAATACGTGGTTTTCGTTTGACTGCTCATGTCTTTTACACCCAGTATATATGAAAACAGCCATGACTCGCGAATGAATAAATGTTCGTGTTCATTACACAAACGTTTTCCACTACCAGGATATGAACCCTGACGGTCCGAGGTATAGGCAGCGTTACTGACCATTCCACCACGACGGCGTAAATATTTTTGTTCCATTCATCATCATCGTATCAGCAGAGAGACGTCCACTGTTTGACACTGGTAAAAGTTGCGGACGCCGCTGCATGCGAGTAGCGCATGACCGATCTGGAGATCCTTGGCGAAGGCATATTACGATGGAATTTCAAGTTGCCTACAACGGTGGATCCAACCTTGATAGTTAATGTCTCAGTGGATACAGATTCCGATTGCAGTTTACCTTCCTTAACATCCCTTAACAAAGGATAAGACGAAGGCCAAAAGCTTTCCAGCAAAAATATTTGTACAAAATTTATAAATCACACAGGTATTAAGCAAAACCTCATAGTAATTTTAGTGAACTCCATTAGCAAGAGTAGTTAATTTAAAATTTCAGTACGTTGTTCTTGTTTCCAATTAAACCGTTGAACAATGCCCTAGGCGTGAATACAGCTGTACGCCTGCCCGTGACGGCTGCACAGGTGAATGTAAATTTCAATTTCTGTTATCTGTACACGGAGTTAGGGTTAATTTCGCACACTAGTTTGCGGTTGTGGTTTGGCAGTGAATTTTGATTTTCGGAACATGTTTTTTTATAACATATTTTGGTGATAAAGCTTACGGACTCTTGTTAAGTGGTTAACGTTGCAATTTTACAGACAGAGTCAACTCTCGGAACTCCCTACCACCGAGAAACTATCTGATCATTAAGTGTAGAATAGAATAAAAATATATATATTGCCATAAAACAGACGACGCGGTTACAAAACAAAATATATTAACAAATTAAACAAAATAAAAACTAAACTAACAGTAAAAATTTAAAGTAAATAAGTAAGAGCCTATTGTAAAATTGTTGTGATCGCACGTCGAAGATGATGGCAACAAGGTCCATACTCGGCTTATGGCTATGCTATGCTACGTTTTCACTACGGACCCCAAGTGACGTGCGGGCTGTCGCAAAATGTTTGCGATATTGTCGCAAAACAAAAACAACTGTTAACTCTATTCTTTCTCCTACCCTGCTCCCAATTTACTTGGTTGGTGCAGTATGTCTGGATATCGACAATACTTCTATTGGTGTTGGCATTAGATAAAAATCTTAGCCAAAACCGTAATAGAAGTAGTGCGGCCGCCTTACTGATACAAACCCTCGTAGAGCGCCTTCCGAAGAACGAGGATAATGAATTTGAAAAATTTTTGGTCACGTATTCGAGTACGGACCTCGTACTTAGCTTAGCTTCCGTGATCGTTGCGAAGAACGTATGACCACGGCGATCAACCTTGACCCAACTTTTAAGTCTATTTTTAAAATAAACAGGTTATAACTTTCTTTGTACAGTTACGTTAGAAGTAATACAATTTTTAAATTTTTGCTCTTTACAACGAGATCTACTCGACAGTTGCTAGAGAATTATTACGCTAACCTGGAGCTGTATAACTAGCATGGTAACAAGAAGATCAGTTTTTAATATGACTGGTTTTTAAAATTTTAAATAGAATTTATAAATTAAAATCAACCAAGGCGTCTTGAGAAATATGTTTATTTTTTGTTAAAATTATACTTGCCTTTCGACCCACTCGACCTAAGGACGAAACAAAATGAATAATGGCCAAAGAAATCTCCTTTGTTCAAATTCGCAAGTCATTATTTCTAAATAATTCGGGCTCAAGGAGGGCGTGATAATGACAATGCTTTTTCACCTTGCCATTTTTCCTATCATATTTTATTTTTCGAACGGTATTTAATTTGATTTGATTTCATAGTTTTCAAAAGCGCTTGTGTTATGTTTATTCTTGTTGATTGATAACGCTATATTTTTTATTTAATAGTCGTTGAGGTTTTGAATTCGACAGGATAATTAATAAACTACCTAGACCGATTGAAGTGTTGTAAAAAAGTAAATTAATCGAATCCTCAGTTTTTTCGGTCAGCTCTCAAAATAAGAGAGAAAGAGTCAACATTATACATAGAAGTCTAGATCTCTGTCACTCTGAAAATATTGTTGGAGGTATTTTTTGTAGAATTTACTAACTTAATTTGTTTAACATTGTCTCAGTTATTATTCATTTCCAATAATATCGCAACAAAAACAAATTATTTAAGAGACTATATGGTATTGCGGAAAAGTTATTCCCGCAGTTTTAGACAAAAATGCTTTATAAACTTTTATCAAACTAGAATAGCTACAAGTATAGCAGCTAAGTTAATAAAAACCAAAGAATTTGTAGAACAAAAATAAAAAAATTATATTGAGTTTGTTAGCCATGTTTCTGTCACAAGGGGTGCGGCTAAGAAGAGTTACCTACTTAAGTGCGAAAGACGTATAATCGAATTTTGTGTTTGCGAAAAAAAGAATAACTACATCTCTATACTGTGATCTTTTCATTGTGATCTTACGTTACATTGAAAAACTGTACTGCAAAAATATCATACTTATTGTGAATTGGATATTGATGTATGCACTCTTTAAAAAAAACAATATCTACTGGCATTCAGGTATAAGAATTTCATTAAAAAAAATTGGTTGTCTGTAAAGTCGGTTTACTGACGATAGTTGAACGTGACAACGTCTTAAGAAAATACTGATGGAATGGTAGCATTTTTCAAAAGAAAAATTTAATTTCATTTGTTTGATAGATTTTTGCTTGCACTTCAAGCCTTACATGGAACGCCTCAGAGCGAGGTAACGCCGCATGCGTCATGTTTTTTCGTGCGTGCAGCCGGCTCTATCGAATTATAAGACGTTGTCACGTTAACAGGGAGCCAACTGTTGTGCAATGTTCGTTAGCTAAAGAGTAATTCGAGGATTTTTTTTGCTTTAAATTATACAAGTACTTCAACACTTTCAATATTTTTTAGAAGTTCGTAATGATACAAAAGATACGCTGCCATAAATTGTTGCAACATTTTACCTCTGCCTATTTGGAATTGTAATAACATTATTTCGTTTAAAAATTAACTAAGAAAATTCATTTTTGAATTACAAATCTAAATATCCAACGATCACTTTGAATTAAATTTTAATTTTGATTTAATGTTTTTTTTTTGTTATTAGTTAAGTAATTTATATTGTAGGTCAATGTTGAAAGTAAAGTTTGTATGTATGTTTTTTTATGACAAGATGGCAAAGAAGCTTGCGGCCCACCTGGTGTTAAGTGGTGGCCGTCGCCTATAGACATTTGCAATATTAAGAGTAAATCCCTTAACACTGCAAGTGCATTGCCATCCTGGGGACTAAGATGATATGCCTTCCATGTCCAGTAATTACACTGGCTACCTTTCCCTTCAATCTGAAACACAGCGAACTGCTTCACGGCAGAAATAAGAAAGGCGGTGGTACCTACCCAGACGACCCTACATATGGGTCTACCACCTAGTAAAATTTATTATATCGTATTGTGTGTTTCGTATCGTATTAATATTACATATTTACTCTATTATTTTCTATTTATCTGTATCCGTAGGTAGCGTCCTTCCTCTTTTTATGGTCCCACTAAAAATCAGCGCCGAGGCATTTTAATGTCGCGGCATAAAGCTGAGTGGTGACCATTTAGTTGCATTATTACCATATTGATTTTGTGTGTGTTATGCATTCTTAATGCTTCTAATGAATAAGTTTTCTTTCTTTCTTTCTATCTACCAAGTACACAGTCGGTACTCGGATTGGTGACCGAAAATTTTGCAACTCGATTTTCTTCCGTGCTTCTGATGGCGGAGTTGGTGGTCCTGGATGCTGTCGAAAGATAGCAATCGTAGCCAAGGAGGGTTGCAGTTAGGTAGCAACCCTAAAAATCTAATGCCAACACCTTTAGCAGTATAGTTGATATCAAGACATACTGCGCCGACCCCAAAAAAATTGGGAGCAGAGAGAGAGAGAGAGAATATATATACACGTAATAGACGTTGACTTAACAACGCGTCACAATATAAAGATGTCGAGATGAAACATTTCTGAAGAAACTAATTCGATGATACGACTTTCGAGCTTAAGTAGGTAGCCCGGAAATGTTTGTGTATAGATTTATTGGTTAGTTACTTATACACGTAAGCCTCTGAAGTTGACCCTTTCCCGGCTGCTCGGTTGTTAAAACTTCGTCTTTATTAAGATCCCTTCAATATCTGATTTCGGTTATGCGTTCAACCCTTTTCGGTACTTGGATTATAAAATAAGTTACAATGGAGTACAAAATTTGAAGACCGATTTAAATTAATTCGCTTTATATTAGAAGTAATTAAGTGTACTCTTACTAATGTTCGCTAAGCGATTTTCTTCGTCTTTCAACGAACTGCTGAGGAGTGAACTTTTTGACAAGTTCTGTTTTACCGGATCAGTACAATGTGGTCACCTTTAATGCCAGAGTGGTCAAAAATATTCTAGGCATGCATGTACTATCTGAGATTTCATCATCACTTTCCATCAGACGTGATTGCCGTCAAACGTCTATCCTATTATCCTATTGCGTATTTAAAAAAGAGTGCGTTGAAGGTGCCGCCGTGGTTGAGTGTGTTGCTAGTGTAAGGAAATCTATTATCTTATTATAATGTAAGTCTATTGTATGGATATGATACTGAAATTAATGACGTTATTACTATTATAATGTTTTAGAGTGTAACAAACTGTGTTCATTGTTGACTTTTGTTTGCTGGTTCATAGGCACTACATGGTCCCAGAGCCATGCTCGGTAATGAGACAGTCTGGAAGGCTGTCGCCTCCTTCTGCGAATCTGTGATGATGATGCAGAAGGAGGCCGCGGAGAAGGAGCGGGAGAGCGATCACCGTTGAGCCCAGTCTGCCCGGGGACGTTTTGGTGAAATGGCGTACGCACGCCGATCTCAAAACGCCTCCAGAAGGGCTTAGGAGGGTACCGGTGGTTTTTAGTGGGTAGGACCGGCGTTGTTCCGCGTCGGGTGAGTCTCACACACGCCGTACGCCTAGCCAGCGTGCGGTATGATCCGTCAATTGATTTTCCATCGCCATAGAAAAGGCACTATATGGGCCATCACTAGATGTGGTTTTATGTGCATATAACGGATTGTACGTTAGTGCGTCTGCCATACTAACAATGTTACGCCCGACATACCTTCTCACAAGTGTGCATTCACCCTAACACTGCCGACACACTTTGTTAAGATGTATTAGCTAAGGAATCTTAATCTACCTCTATGTATACTCGTACAAAAATAAATCTGTGCTTCCCTTGGCCACGACATAACTTCAGAACCACTTTACCTATTAGAAATTTTTTTTTTAAGTTTTCTAATACTTTGTAGAAAGTTCTTAGGAAAAGAAAAATTAAGAAATTTGCGCAGAAAATTTAATTATTACAGACGATTTAATGACTACCTATTTTTACTTAGCATATTCGAGAGTTCGCGCGTTGGATGAATGTTTTTGGCACGTAGGTTCCTTATGAGGTGTAGAGGTACACTTACACAGGATTTTTAAAAAATAAGTTTGTCAAATTTTCAGAAATAAGTGTCCTAAGTTTGTATGGGGAATCAAGATTAGTTAGACTATTTTATTCAAAACTTCAAGAAGTACTCCTATCAATAAATTACTAAATGTGTGTTTTACGGTTTTTCAGATATAGTAATAAAGTTATAAATTAAACAATAAAACTTTAAGCACTTGATAAGAAATAAATAAGTATTTGTTCTAGCGTTTTTGAAATTTCGACCCACAGGTGGTTAAAATAGGAGATGAAAGTTCATTTATGGAAGTGCAAACAAATCTGTTTGTTTACTATATGTATAGAATAGAATATTACTTTATTGTACCTACATCATATTGTAAAAAATATACATTTATTGGAATTAATAAAAAAATAAGTACCCAAAAAATGCTGCCCAAAGTAACTATTCCACGCGGACGAAGTCGCGGGCAAAAGCTAGTAATATTATAAGCGTGAAAGCTTGTGTAGATGTTTGTAACTCTTTCACGCAAAACTACTAAATGGACTTATGAAATTTAATAATAGCTAAACATCAAAACATATTATAGCCTTTCTTACTAATCAGGCCCAGACGCAGTCGCGGGCAGAAGTTAGTTTCAATTAAGCCTTACGACCAACCAAACCGAGTAATAAATTTGTACCCACTGGTGATTGAACCGTGGATGAGCATGAGATGACCGATGAGCAAAATAAGTACTATCATCATCATCATCATAATTTTACTGGCCAGCTACCAATTTTATTTGGAGTCTGCGTAATATGTTTTCTTCTCCTATCCTTCCCGATCAGATCTCAATAAAAATTTTAATAAAAAAAATTAATCTGCAATATCTCATTCCGTATGCATGAAGCTTTATTTAAAAATTCACGTAAATCTCTTAGAAAATAGAAAAGGTATGTTAGCGCTTATACTACAAACATCTTTTTACCTTTTTATACGTGTACTGTGTCTTTTTTCTTCTGTAGTGACGAGACGACCCCCGAGTGAGTTCTTTGGATAAGTATGAGTTCAACGTTCCGCCGTGTTTCCAACAATACAACTTAAATTGTATTAAGCCAATGTCGTAAGAACGAATTGTAGAGCTACAGGCATAACAGTAAATGTTTTTCATTGCTTGCTATTGGATTTCAGAGAATAAAATTCCTCTGATCAAAAGATTAAAAGTATTGTTCTATTAAAGTTAAAAAGAAAAACTTCTTTGAAGTTATCATTAATAAAGAAGAAATACTTTCTTGCAAGTAAGCTTGCAACACTACAAATTGTAGACAGTACAGATGATAGATTAGGGGAGTGAGGTGCTTTTAACACAAAAATAATGTCTTGTTGTAACTAATTTTCTCTACGTTGATACACTACATATCAACAGCTCATATAATATCCCACCGAGGGGCTCGAGCCTACCCCAAATTAGGGGCGATTATGCCTTAGTCAACCACGCTGGCCAAGTGCGGGTTGGTCGACTTCACACACAACCTAAGAATTTCATCATAGGTGTGTGCAGGTTTCCTCACGATGTTTTCCTTTACCGTAAAAGCGTCGAGTAAACGTACATATGAATTCAAAATTCGAAAACACATTGGCGGGGTTCGAACCGGTGCCTCCCAGGTGGGAGACAACGCGCTTACGCACTACGCCACCGACGCTCATATTAAATACTACTTATCAAATATTAATTGATACTATAACTATTCGTCTATTATTTATTTATTAAATCAAGTAGAATAAATACCGAAATTGCAAGCAAATCTTTCAATATTTATGAAAAGAAATTAAGAAGGAACGATTCTACAGTTACCTCACCTTGAGGCGAGTTGTAATATCTATTGGGGAAAATAAAATATGTATATTTCGTGGCCCAATCGTATAATTGGTCAGATCATGAAATATGCGGCATTTTATGAAATGCTACTGGACTAAAAAAAAATCTAGACCACTGGTCGATTAGCCCATTATATGAAAAACGTGGTGGTCAGGAGTGATCAGAAGGTTCAAGGTTATTTTTTTTATTTCACAAATATTACAGTTTCGTTTTCAATTTTGCAACAATTTACTAGGTGGTAGACCCATATGTAGGGTCGTCTGGGTAGGTACCACCGCCTTTCTTATTTCTACCGTGAAGCAGTTCGCTGTGTTTCGGATTGAAGGTTTTGATTTGAAGGCATATCATCTTAGTCCCCAGGATGGCAACGCGCTTGCAGTGTTAAGTGATTTACCCTTAATATTGCAAGTGTCTTTAGGCGATGGAAACCACTTAACACCAGGGGGACCGCAAGCTTGTTTGCCATCTCTTAGTAAAAAAAACAAATTACGAGGTTTATGTTTACAGCCTATGGCATCTTTTTCGTTGACTCTGTTCTTTAAATATTGTAACTTTAAATTAAATTGAACACAAGCTGATGTTATACCATATACTAAATCTTTTGTTAAAATAATTATCTCAAAATTTTTAGCATGTATAGGGAATTGGTATCTGGCGGTGTCTGAGAGACTACCGCAACAGAGGCAAAAGGTTAAAAACCTAATTGAAATGAAAATCCACTGTGCTAGACATGCTTGACTCGGAGTAACCTTTTATGATTTATAGAGGAATTCGTCGCTGTCAACCAAAAAATAGGTAGGTATTATTTGATTTTATTAGAGGCTTTTGTTAATAAGACTTCAGGGATTACAAATTGGGTCATTTCCAAATAGAAACACTCAAAGAAATCCTCTTAGAGATAATAGCGTTTCCTTTTTATTTTATTATAATAGCTTCCCTTGTGTCAAGCCAATATACTCGTAGATAATAATTTTGGTTGATATTGATTGCTAAAATATTTAAGATGGTACTGTGCTTGTTGTCAGCTTTTGTAAGGATTAAATGTTTTTGCCTTTCACTGGTTAAGATGGGTTTGATGTCCCTTGTATGTAGGTGACAGGCTAGTAATATGTCAATATTTTGAGGCACTACATGGCTACTGCCAGATGTGCCTTTTTGTGCCACCAAACAAATGTTACTTAGAGCTCTCCCCAAGCCTTTCGAATTAAATAATACCAATATGAAGCGTCGATAGCCGAACGCGCAGGCAGGTGGATTTGGTTTCTGTGTGAACGGAGATTGATCCCCGGCCATCTAGGCTAGTGGTTTCACGTCAGTACGTGAAACCACTCCTAGCACAAGCACATTAGGTTAGTGTGAGGGGTTAACAGGATATATTTTTTTAATAATAGATTTTTCAACTTTTACATGTTTCAATGTATTCACTTTCCATTGAAGCTGAAGTAATGAACCATTTAATAAAATGATAGTACGCAAGCGTCGGAGGATTAGTGCGTAAGGGCATTGTCTCCCGGGAGGCACCGGTTCGAAACCCGCCACGTACCAATGTGTTTTCAAATTTTGAATTCATATGTACGTTTAATCGACGCTTTTACGGTGAAGGAAAACATAGCGAGGAAACCCGCACACACCTATAAAGAAATTCTTAAGTTGTTTGTGAAGTTGACCAATCCGCACTTGGCCAGCGTGGTTGACTAAGGCCTAATCGCCCCTAATGTGGGGTAGGCTCGAGCCCCTCGGTGGGGACATAATATGAGCTGTTGATGATGACAGTGCACAAAAGCTTACTCTGTATTTAATGTGAAACGATTATTCACTTGACCGCTGGCTTTTGATATTCTAAGTTTTATGAATAGATTAGGCAAAACTGAGTTGTAAATCGGATGTCAAAAAAGTACCATGATAGATATTTTCTGCTAGAAGCGCCTCGCGCAAGTTTTCCTACAATTTGTCAATTTAACACATGCGGTAGCAGCGCCTCAGCGAAGTTTAAACACTCGTTTATAACTTGCTAGTGGAAGATTTAAATTGCGCGCTATATCATGCTCGTTTCTGGTAAATTGCGCAAGTAATCTGCTTCCTTGTTAGAATGAGATATAGGGAGTATTCTCACGTACTTTGCCGGTCTCACGTGTTTAAGCGATTCAAAAACAGTTTCCTTTACCACTTAAAATTCACGCCACGTCGACAGCCTAAGGGAATGATTTCGTAGCTGACTTCACGCAGCAGCAGCAGACGACGTGTCAACGTGACACTACAGGTTTCTATTTATTTATAACTAGCTTTTGCTCGCGACTTCGTCCCCGTGGGGTTAAAATTCAAAAAATCCTGATGTAAGTACATCATTTTTAATTTTTATCCGATAAGCCATATACCAATTTGTAAGGATTTCACTATAAAAACGATGGTTTTTCCACACTAACTCTTATCTCCTATTTTATCCCCTTAGGGGTTGAATTTCGACAAATCCTAAACTTTGTCCTTCTTAATTGTTATCGTAACAGCCATATACCAATTTGTATGGATTTTACTTTAAAAATGACAGATTTCCATATAAACTGTCATCCCCTATTTTACCCCTTAGGGGTTCAATTTCGAAAAATCTGGCCTTCTTACCTACGTCATAAAAGGAACCTCTGTTCAAAAATTTAGCTATCTAGGTCCAAGGGTATGGGCGGGGCGTTGATCAGTCAGACAGTGAGTCAGGACTTTGCCTTTTCTAATATAAGAGATCGAGATTTTACAAAGTAAAAGAGCTTTTTTGGTGATGGAGAATTGAAAATAACTATTAGCGCGTTTTTTTTCTCTGTTAGAATGTCATGTTTTTCTTTGTTTTTTTTTGTTTGTTGGGTTTTGAGGTAAAGCGAAGCGTCAGTGGCGTAGTGCGTAAGACCGTCGTCTCCCACCCGGGAGGCACTGGTTCGATCCCCGCCACGTACATGTGTTTTCAAATTTTGAAATTATATGTACGTTTAATCGACGCTTTCACGGTGAAGGAAAACATCGTGAGGAAACCTGCACTCACCTATGAAGATATTCGTAGGTTGTGTGTGAAGTCGACCAACTCGCACTTGGCCAGCATGGATGACTAAGGTCTAATCGCCCCTAATGGGGGTAGGCTCGAACCCCTCGGTGTTGGGCACACATTATATGAGCTGTTGATGATGATGATGATGATGATGAAAAATATAAGCAACTGTATATCAGTGAAGAAGAACCGCAAACAAAGTAACAGAAGAGTATCTAGACCATGGAGGCTAGACTTACAATTTATTAAAGAACATAAACATTCGCTATCTATTCGTAACATCCTCAAACACGCAGCGTGGATTTTAATGAGTCAATATACCCAATGATAGGACACGAGGAAGCGAAGCCCTGTTTATGTTTGACCAGACAAACACATTACTGCCGCTGCCATCTTGAAATTTACCCAGTTAAGCAAACTTTCGTGTGGAAAGCGAAAAAAGGGAATTTATCTGATAATCTACCTTCTTTTGCGTGGGACGAGAGTAATCTGAAACTTGTCCTTAGGGAGTTTCGGAACTTCAAAAAAAGTAGCAAAAATTGGATCGTGTTTTTTGACAGTCACCCACTGTTTTAAATTAATCCTCACGGTTCTTTTTAATTAAAACGCCGAGATAAAGAATGATGTCTTTCAATTCACAGGATTTTGACATTTCAGAATTGTTAAGTCACCCATCTAAAACTATTAGGTATCAGGTCAAAACAAAATCCATTATTTATTAATCGGTTGGTTCATGTAACGATAGAACCATAAATTTATAAATAGTTATAGCTCAAACGGATATTGAGACTGATATTAATGACTAAAACCATCGGCTTTGTTATCACCGACTCAGATAGACATATAAATTGAAATCTTGATTGATTTCCCTAATATCCTAGAAATTTTAAACTTGAATTTACAATGGGTACTTACAAAAACTGTAAATTACGTATCATTTAAAGAAGATACTTAAGTTGATTACCAAATAGATAGTAACTTATTTGTAACAACTAGTGACGGGCAAACTATGAACATTGTTATCAATATGCGTAGTTTGTCCGAGTTCATCGTTGGGAGCAAGTTCAATATTATTATTGAATTTACTTCCATCGTCTTCTTCTTCGCCATAAGGGTTGTTTCTGCTACTCGACGACTATGCGTCTGTTTTACGTCGGTGGATATAGTCTGGATTACTAAATCCAGCCCAACTCTTCCAGGAAGTCTCTCGCAACTTGCTCCCATTCATATTCAAATTTGGTGTTGATTTTCTAATATTTGATTTGATTAATAACACACTATGATATAATATTATGTTCGTTTGATTGTCAAATAAAGCATTTACAATCATGAACCGTTTTTATGACGTAAGTTTTGAGTTTCTTGATCGACATCAGTTGTACACATACATGAGCTGTCCAGGCAACAGCTCATGAATGTGTACTGTATATCCGTGAATAATTGAATATTAATAAATATTTACATTTTAATTGGCACGAGTAGTTAACGGAATCAAAGCTACAAGATAATTACGAAATATTGTGAATTTCGCTCATAATTACTAGCACGCGTGTAGGTATTGATTTCGGCGTGCTGTTTGTCTATGATAATCGTCAATCAGCTTTTGTTATTAATATAATTGAGATTGTTATTGATATAATTAATGATGTGTAGTCTTATAGAAAAGAAAATTCTTGACCTCCATCTCACCTGATTCTAAGGGATGATAAAACCAATAGTGGAAGCGAACTTCGCCCTTATTCAAACTACTGTAAGATAATAATCCTGCTAACATAATAGTACAATTATCAAATCAGAAACGGATCAGCATATTTTTATTGTTTGCAGATAGGCTATAAGCTCTGTCGAGATGACGTAAAAGCTGAATGTCCCACGAAATTCAATGTATTGACGTCTTACTGTTCCCATACGACTGTAAAATAGCTAGAGCTTCCTAATGCATGTGCAACCGCCTTCTAAAGACCTCTCGCAGGTTAGACTCAGACTCTGGAGGGAAATGGTACCTAACTCACCGTATAGCCTTGTCCGAAAATGTTGCCCCCGGCTATAAGCTACCGTGGCCGACTTGGAAATCTTTGAACAGATTGAGAGCACTGATCGGTCGCAGTAAGGAAAATATGTGCAAGTGGGGCTACATCAGGGACAACCAGTGCGATTGTGGTGCCTGCCCGCAAACCATTTAATATCTTGTCCCGCATGTCCTATTAATTGCACGCTTGATGAGCTGTAGAATGCTGTTGATGCTGCGATTCGAGTGGCAGAATTCTGGGCAGCAAAAATTTAATAGAGATTAAAACAAAAAAACATCGAATCGAAAGAAAAGGAAGCATATTATAGTACATTTTAAACATAATTATAGTCGTAGCCATGTCGTAGCTTAGTTATTGTGCTCCGATTTAGAATTACGATTTGAAAGGAATTACGATTAGATCTGAACGACGTTAAAAAAACTACGCGTAATTATGAAAAATTAGGCTCACTTTCCGCATATTTTATTCTCGACAGTTACCGGCAAAGCCGTAGATATTTGCTATTTGCAAACACGATCTGCTGCACTGTTTCGGGTACCAATTCACCTATTCCTCGTACTGTCAATGCACTCAATACGCTATTGGAATACAAACCTGATTGCGATGTGTTTGCGGATGAATGTCGGTGTGCTTTTAGTTAGTGTAAGTGGCCTGCAGTCGTTCTAATTAAATTAAAATAAAAAATAAAGTGCTTACGTCAAATTGACGCTTAGTAGACGGCGAGGTCAAAGGCGATACTGTTACGATCCGTTACGTTATATGTGACATGACCATATCGCTACAGACGACCCATATGTAGGGTCGTCTGGGTAGGTACCACCGCCTTTCTTATTTCTGCCGTGAAGCAGTTCGCTGTGTTTCGGATTGAAGGGAAAGGTAGCCAGTGTCATTACTGGGCATGGAGGGCATAATCATCTTAGTCCCCAGGATGGCAAGCGCACTTGCGGTGTTAAGTGATTTACACTTAATATTGCAAGTGTCCATAGGCGGCGGTAACCACTTAACACCAGGTGGGGCGCAAGCTTGTTTGCCATCTCGTAAAATAAAAAAAAAGACTTTGATAAGATTGTGTTACCTTTTTATTACGTTGAGAACTATGTTACGGATACGTCACGCCTGCAGTGGCGTGAACGTTCTATAAGACTCTTCCTGCAGAAGGCAGGTCCTGCTCACTCCACATACAAACACAACGATGCTCCTCAGATGAACCGTGGAAAACATCGACGACTGCCATCTCCTCCCCGTCGCCAGACAAGGAAAACGCGTCGGCCGCGGATGTATTCCTGCCGGATGAGATATAGGTAACACTTGAAAACTTCTACGACCTTGTCGGTGCTTGCTCTCTAAGGTGGAGTTAACTAGCCAGGTGTAGTTAAACCAAGCCTTTCCACGAACAAAACAAGCGCGAATTTGTCCCCCTTGAAGCCCAACGTTGTCAGAACGAAAGATTCCGGAGCTTTGGTTCTGACAGCGATGGGCGAATCATAAGATCACAGAGACTGTTAGAAATGCAAACAAAAAACGATTCTTTCTCAAGGCGACTTTGGTGTACAATCTTTGAGTACAACATATAAAATACACAAACAAACTGCAAAAAGTAGCTTTATATTACTGATATAATCATCACTGCTGGAGAATTTTATTTCTTAATTTCCTAGTATAAGGTCTAATATTCATTTTTGAATAGACCCCTGCCTAATTAATCAAACGACACCATACACTTAGTAGTTTTTGTTTGTTCTGCGCTCAAAGGACTTGGCAGGAGAAAACTTTCTTAAGAGATTCTCTACTAAGTATCGCTTATGTTAATTTATTCACACTAATGACTACCGCATCGCTTGTTGGCTAAGTGACTTTGGGCATTTTATTTATAGAATAATTTTTAATCACTTTACGAAGTTCATTGGGCGAAGCATTATTTGTATTTTTGAACCGTTGATTGTAATTTTGTGGAAATCTGGTACCTAGTTTTTTTGAAATATACTTGAAAAATTAAATACATAAATCAAGGCCAAATCGAACCGTGAAGGGCGCGGTTGCTTTTTGCGCCATACGCTGCGGAAGACGCGTCTAGCAAGCGCCATTCTTTTTCTCCATACATTCTAACCGACGATTGCCGCTGCGTCAAACGTAAAAACAATCAACGGTAAAGGTCAAAGGTATATGTATTAATATAGTGCGCGTCAATTGCAATGCGTTTTCTGTAGCGTTTGCCGTATAAAACAACCACGTTTAAACCAAAAATCTAAATGAAAGCTATGTCAAAAAACTGTTATTTTTCTAGTGGTGAGCACATTATTTCTCAATATGGTTATTTTGTATTTAAATGTGACGGTTAGAAATGATTATTATATTGATCGCGGCAACATATACTTCAATTTATCTTTGCCCCAACAAATTGGACAACTTACCGAATTACTCGATTAACCTCGATAAGATTTTTATGAAACTAACAACTCGACAAAGTTATGAGGGCAAAGTTATTTGGCGTCTGTCATTAACAATATGGATGATGACTGGAAAAATCTGTTTATTCCGTCAGAAACTTAGACAAAGAATCCTGTAGACTGGGCATCCGCGTACACCCTGTAAGGGATAGACTGAGAGTTGACATGACAGTGACAGAAGTGACTGCAGTCAACAGAAGAGGACAGGTTTTTTAAAATATTACACCACTAAATGTTTATAATAGGTACTTTGATTTGCCTTATTTTGAAAAGTTTGAAAAAAGTGTGTACTGTCGAGTTCATCTTCCTTCTCATGACTGGGTGGACGACAATAGGATTTTTGAAATGCGCCGTGCGTCGTGGTGGAGTGGTCTGTAAAGCTAGCTAGCACATTAAGCAGTCCGGGTTCAAATCCCTGGTATCCCTTTAATACGGGACGTGGCAAGCGGACGCTTCCCCTCTGCCAAAGTACATGAACAAAGTTCATGTCAGTTTATAAAAAACTAGTTCCCCGCCACGATGGACCGTCATTTTGAATTCGTATCTGTCGCTAAGCGGACCTCGTAAAAATTATTGGTTGCGGAGTGTTTTCTTGTAAACGACGACCAGAAACATTAAAGTTATCCTAAAACGGAGTTGCTTATCACACGGAAGTAATTTTCTATTGAAATAAACTACTGTTTCACATAACAATAGAATTTTTCATCTACAAATTTTGCGACAGAAACAACGATATAACAACGTTAGGCGATATGGTGGTACGCGGGTTAGCCGAGCCCGCGAGTGTACGCTCATAATAGCGATTACAATTTTTGCAACAGTGTGCACGAGTGAGTAAATGTGTGCTATGCGTGTTTGCCTCACCACCCGCGAAAAACGGCAGAATGTTTTCATTAGGTACTAAATCTGCGCTATGCCACGTCCCGTGTTAAATGGTCTAAGTAGGGAGTGCTTGAAAAGAAATGCATGGTAATCACACCACAAAACCTTTAATTCAATGATTCCTCATAACTGTTCATCAACACGGATTCTTATGCAACTAAAAGACACCACTTTAACTGCACAAGATCCACTCCAAAGCACTTTTGATTTATCGAAATAAAAATCGACGTCCAGACGCCATGGTTTCCCACCAAACACTCAAAAGTATTTATTGGTTTATAGCGTAGGTAAAACGTAAATACAAAGTATAACATGATTTTGGTGGTACTCCTTTTCATGATATGTATGTATTTACAGCTCGACCAGCAATACGTGCTTGAATATCCGTGAATGTAAATAAATAACGACAACGTTAATTCAAAGAATTTATTGGTTTTTATAGCGCGGTAAAACGTAAATACCTAGTGTGATACGTTTTTGGCGATGTCCTTTTCATGGTATTTACAGATTGACCAGCAGTACGTGCTTGAATATCCATGAATATTATGTCCTGGAAATCTGAAACATTAAGATAACTTAAATCTTTGTATTTACCCAACAACAAGGAGAGCTTCAAATTACATTACTGGTATCCCTAAAATGCAGTATAATCCAGAAAAATAAGAAATCTACAAAATGACGCTCCGACAGTCAAATATATATAGCAATTGACAACTACAACTAAACTACTAATTTTGGTCGGATTTCTATGACAATAATTGGACAATAACAATATTTTCGTAAGCAAATTTTCATGATTTTTTTAGTTTTCTATCAAGTTTGAGATCCTATATTATACGATTTTAATCTAAACTTTATTGTATAATGCCAATAAAAAACTAATTCAAAGTAGTTTTCATACTTACGAGTAATAACTTATTTTCTCGCAATTTCGGTAGTTACGGCTTTTACAGCCGATTACACAACAATGCATTGTAACAATCACAAGTAGGATATAGTTTCCAACACTTGTACGTTATACACACTGATAACAACACTTTGTAAACACAAATATTTTGAATATTTACTATCCTCAACAGTTTGTTATTTCGTTTCTTTGACACCAAAATTTTGTGTCAAATAAGCGAAAAGTGAAACTCTGACAAGGACAAAAATTATAATGGGTACTCTTTCACTCTTATGGGTATCTGTATACACCTATCCTTCTTACACTTAGCTGTCAAAACTCATGCCAAGTCTACAGGATTCTTTGTCTAAGGTCAGAAAGAACAAGAAAATATATTAAAGAAGTATTTTTTATTTATCACGTAAATAAATAATGACGCCGTTGCGAACGTACTGTGACGTAATGTTTACGAAAGTTTACGAAAACGTGATGACGTTTTCGTAAACTTTTTAGTGAAATAAAGAATAGAATATAATTATTGCACACATCATCGTAATACAGAAAAAAAAACATATTTACAGGATATTGTACAATAGGCCACCTTATAGCTGAGAGCAATCTCTTCCAGGCAATCTTAGGATGAACAGGAATTATAGATCAAAAACAGTGAGGGAATAAGGCGAAGTAGCAATTTACATTTATTTATACATACACAAAAAATAAATAACATACATAATGTCATTACTAAAATACATAAATACCCATAGAGATACAAATACATTAATTATACATACGCCTAAACTTATTCATCTTTTTAAATATTCACTGATTTTATTATGTAAAAAATACGTATTTTGGTAATGATGGACTTAAAAGAATTATTCAAGTTTTACCCAGTCATCATCGGTATTGAAAAAAAAAATTCTTCGATTTGTCAACGACAAAATTTGCTAGTAACATAGTTTGATTACGCTTCAATTGTAATTAAATATTCTTATCAGCTGAAGAGAAGTAGAACTAAACTATCTCTTACTACGATAAGTTAATATATGTGATTGTAGCATAGTATATCTACTGGTATACATTTGGAAGTGCTTTTGACTTGGTACGTTTATAATTCAACTGGGCTCTATTAGTTCGATGTGCCTCTGTGTGTCTGCCTGTGAGTGCTGTGTGTATGTATATTGTAGTAGTTGTATGTGTGTTGGTATAACAAAGATATAATACTTACATTTTGTATTAAAAATATCACTGATTTCTCTCCGACTTTTAACAGTATTGTCTGTGACAGCATCTGCAACAAACAAGAGTTTTTTTTAATTTTTATTTCTTAAGAACAGTTTGCATTCTGTTAAATATTTGACACGGGATTGTGTCACGAATATAAATGGATTAAGGGTAACAAAATAAAATTTTAGCCGTTTTCGCCCCAAGACATTTGCTGAAGATTATCCACGAGGAAACAAGACAGTCTTACGAATGCAAATGATTAATGGTTGGACTTTGGGTTGCAAAGAAACGTGCACAATTTTACTTTAGGTATGACATTTTTATTAAAGATTCTTCTAAGTACATGATAAAAGTTTAATATATTGTACTTGAAAGAGGCGTTTAAACCACCTTGCAAGTGAGGCGTATATACGAGTACTTTCTCCGGCATTATCTATTTTCTTTTTGAACTCCGTGTTATAATCATTTGGTGGGGCTTTTAACAAATTCATTGGGAGCAGGGAAGTAGGAATAATAATCTTTGAAGAATGTCTGTCTTAATGAGCGCTATAATTTGGAGAACAACTGGAGCAGATTTGTATCTGGTTTCAATGGTCATGATATTGATGTCTCTAGGAAGATGTACTTATGCGTATCCGATATTGTCCTAAATCACACAGAAGTCAAATAGAATAAGGCTTGTATTTAAATTAACACCACACAAAAATAAACTTAACCTACAAAAAAGGATAAATGCTCACCAAAAAAGTGTAAATTTTCACCAAAAGTTGTTTTTGGTGGAAAACGTATCCATTTTGGTGAGCACTGTATTATTTTGTTGGTTGTCACTGAATTTGTACCCATGCAATAATACATAGTAAAACCGACCAAAAATTGGTTGGAACAAAAATGTAGGCGATATTTCTGCATGGCACACATTGCAGATGTTAATACAACTGATTTAAAAAACCTGATGTATGGAAGTACACGACGTAGTTTGCAAGTCGGCTTTCGTTATACGGTACGGTTGGCAACAGTAACGAGACGGGGAGCGTGCCACCGCGTATACAAACAAATCCATTTAGATGATGACACTGGAGGGTATCTAGTAATGGAACTTAACTAAGAAGTCTTGGTCGTCTTTTGAGATGATTGAAGTGAAAGCTTTGTCGTCGAGATGGTTTTGAATACGCGGGTTTGTGGCAACAGTGTCTAGTCGGTTGTAACGTATTTCTATTCTGTTGCGGTTTGAATGTAAATATATTTATAGGAAAAACAGATACCACACGCTAGGCAAATTAACAAATACACACTTAAGTCACAATCGGTTAGTCTTTCTGTTGGAGAACATTATCAATTAATCATTGGAGTAGACGTTGGAAGCGGAAGAAGACTGGGCTAGTCTTGCAAGCGTCTAGCGGCTGATGACCACTAGGCAGGCCGTAGTCTGCCAACCAAATAACATAAAAAACCCTTAGGTTCTGGAATAATTTTTTGCGTTGACAAACGCGCAAATATTAACTAGAAAATACACTGAAATAATCGAATTTCCAGGGCGGGACAGCCCTGGCCTGGCGACATGAGCGCCTCGCGTTGAGAGTGGCACTCGGTGGAGGAGACATCACGCTGTGAGGGTTCCGATGGTTTTTAGTGGGTATTCCCGGGAACCCCCGGGAGAGCCCCACACACGCCGCACTGTCTAGCCCACAGTGCGGTACGGTCCATAAAAAAAGGGCGGGACAGACCTGATGGCCAGTGGATTTTTTTCAGTGTATTTTATATAGTTTTAAAACCCTCTAAATCTTTGTCCAGAGGGGCGAAATCGCCGCGAATATCTACGCGCAAACTCGCTAGGCGTGTTGGCGAGGCACTGGGGCTCAATACATTGCGTCCACAAGCTTCGCGAGTATCTTATTTGAGATTCAGTATGTGTTCGCGCGTAAAGATTCGCGGTGAATTCGCTCTTCTGGACAAGGTCTTAGGACTGCTGGTCGTGGAAAGATGCAGTAAACTCATAATCATAAACTGTGGCACTGTTTTTGGAAGACTGTTCGTTCTACAGTATAGGAACATAAGCTGTTCACTTGACTTACAATGATAGCCAAATTGGGAATATTTAAAAAAGTTTGTATTAGGAATCTGTCACATGCCTTAAACAACGTTTTAATAATATTATGAGAACAGTTGTGTTTAGAAATACACGCGAGTTTGAAAGCAGGAGTGTGGTTTTTCTATTTATTTTACACACGGAAACAATCTTATCAAAATACAAGACACGCACTTGAACAATTCACTTGCGGTAGGTAGGTACAGTTAAAGTTCACACCTGTATCCACTTCAAGTTACCGCTTCGGTCGCTAGAGAACTTCATCGAGGCCTCCAACTTACGCCGCGGTCACAAAGTCAGCGGCGCGTGGGGCCGTTTCAATGTAAGTATCGAATTTATATTGCTCTGGCCTCCAAGGCGCGGAATTGCACACGAGCGATGAACGGTGCCCGTGCATTGAGGTGTGTTGTACATTTTGTTGATCGGTTTTTTATCTATTTATTTTTTGTTCTAATTAGTATCAAAAAGATTTCATCGCTATCTAGACATTTTGTTCGCGAATTGTAGTGCACGTAATCAGCCCGCTGACCTTTTAAGGCCAAGTCTGCGTCGCCACGCTGCTCCTGCACGCAACTAACTTCATGACCGCGACCTTAAACTTGCATAGGTCGCGACCACAACCAACCCAAGACGCTTCCAGAACCATCTACACACGAGTTCTTTCCATCAAAAGTTCCCATGGCCACTTTGCCACTGATGCAAGTGCAAAAGAATATTACATAAGTACATTAGCAATCAAGTTCTTCATACCAAAAGCAGTTGAGCAGGCCTTTAGGTAATATTTGGTTACTCGCAAAGCCACATCTGGCACATTATAGGTCTCGCAGTGCCTCAATAAAGTAACAGATTCCCTGAGGTCTAATGTTATATTAATGTTAATATAGCATTTTCCCGTGACTTCGTCTGCACAATATTAGTATAAATTAAAGTTTATATGTTTTTTGATGTATGAGCTATATTATTGTAAAGTATAATTAAAGTCCATTCAGTAGTTTCTCTGTGAAAGAGTAACAAAATTACATCCTTACAAACGTTCACGTTTATATTGGCAATAGAACTAAGCACAAAAGTTTTCCAGCAAGTCTACCTATCCATATTGCGGAGAGTAGTTTTTGCGAGTGCGTTATGTAATTATATGACTGAATTTAACCGACTTCATAACAGGAGAAGGTTCTCAATTCGATTGTGTTTTTTTATGTGTTGATTTTGATGATTCCTTTTACATTCGCACGCTGATGCTTGTCATGTGGTCCCATTTAAATTTCAGAGACATTTGACTAGTAGTTTTTGAGTTATCAAAACTTAAAACTGTTTTTGAGATTGGTGACAAATACAAGTGACAACGTTTATTTCAAATAAATATTTTTTTAATTTAAGAATTTCGATTTTTTAGCTTTGAATGCATTTTTTATATTGAAAAATATATATTTTTGCTTTTAAGTATAGAATTTTTCAGGAAACTATTCCGAGATCTTTTAGACAAACATGTAATAAGATTACGAAATAAAATGGTAGCTAATTCTAAAAACTTTTTTGCGGGTCAATTTGGTCATTAAATGAACTGGCATGAAAGTAGGTCACACCCCATGTACTCAACATAAATATTTCAACAAACAACCTTCCATCAAAGGACCTTGAAATGAAATTTGCGAGCAAAATTAAAAAGTATCAACAAAGACTCCAGTTTCAGGAGATCAGGAAGACGTATGAAAAGTTGGCGAAAAAAAAATGTAAATTGATCATTTGACGCGCTTCAGAAAAACTTTGTTGTTTTGTAATTTTGTATGTTGCAATGAATAAAGAGGACGTTATTATTTATAATGAGCTGTGCTTGAATTTGTTGAATTTTCTTTAAGAAGAGGAAGAAATGGTTTGGAATTATTTTAATTCAGTCTATATTTCCAGGTCATTTTAATATATTTATTCGTCACCAAATAACGAGGACGGACTTCTTTATCTTTAACTCACATAATCTTATCTATAGTGAGGCCGTGAATGAGCCTTAGGATCGTGTAACTTAATGATCTTTTTTAAGGTCGGTCAAGTAATAAGAGAAAAATATAATGCATATCTTAAAAATTACCGCTAGATAACAGTCTGTTTTCTTATTTCTTGAAATATTATAGTAGATATTTGTACTATTTAGTTTTGTAATTGAATCGATTGTCAAAATGTAGTACATTTTTACGTTGTTTATCAATCTATGAATAGTGGATGCACAATCAAGAGGCGTCATTACATTAACCTTAATCCTTGCAGTCCCAAATCCCAAGCCCTGCCTATGTTCCCTTCTCTGCAACGCGATGGTCCCCGCAATGCCGCAACCATACGATGAATACATGAAATGCTTAAAATTTTCGTCTCTGAGGATATATTTGATATATAAAACACAGTTCAATATGGTTTAATAAAGCAAAAAATTATTTAAAAAAAACAAAATATGATAGTATTTAAGGAATATGGAAGTATCAGTAATTATGTATCGTATGACCGCGCATTGGATGTGTAGGCCTGAGTTAGGCCCCCTAAAAGGTAGCCAGACGTACTGGTTAAAGTTGCTGGTCACGCATGGGTGCGAGCAGCAACCTGTTGTGGTGTTCTTTGGGTGGCATATGTTCAGCAATTGACGTCATGTCACTGAAATGATGAAAATTATTACTGTACGTCGCATTAAATAGAGTTCAATATTGTATGTTTCTTATTTCGGTTTAATAGTTCATTCTTACCCTAGGGCGGAAAGTAACTTATTTAGTCGAGACGGGAACGAGCGTAACAATAGTTTAAGGTAATAAATAAGTCTTTAACCCGATGTAAGTACTGTGCTTTTCATAACAAATACAAGGAAAGTAAAAATAAAAACATAACATTACATAAAGAAAAAAAATGTGAATTTTATTTTACATAAATCAACAACTTTTGTGAGATGTTTATTTAAAGTTTATGGTAAATTTAGAGCAATCAGTCGAAGTTAGTAAAAGGTTATTGAAAAAAATGCATTCTTCAATTAATACATAACTTTATGTTATTTTAATTTTATATGACACTGTAATTGAGTGGTTGTGTAGATAGTTGGAAATAGTTCAAAAGAAACGTGAAAATAGATCTAGTTTTAGAGTGTTAGGCGGGAAACCGTGACATCTGGAAGACGATTTTTGTTTCGATAATTCAAAATTATTCTGAGTGGATTTTGTGCACAGTGGTGTTATTTCGATGATTAAGCATCCACGTTGACAAGCAGTTAAATAGAATCATTGAAATAAACGTTTTGTGATGTGTGTGTGTCTGTATGACGTTAAGAATTTTATTGTGGGATTTCCAACTCATCAGTCGCTATCATGAGGTATGTTGCCCTGCATATCTGGCCAAGCACTCTCTAGATGCATTAAAATGTATGACACCCACATTTTAAGGCGAAGACCAAGACATAAGATAGAAAACTGAAGACATGACTGTATGGGGTGTATCCCTTTGCCGTCCCGTAATAGAGAAAATTAAAAAATTAACTAGTTTGTTTATAATTTGACAGCTGTCAGGTGAAGACAATTTTCCCTAGGGCTGAAAAGTATTACTTTCAACCAGCTCCTCAGGCAACTTTAGACCTACTTTCAGAGTATGAGCAAAGAAAATAATCTTTTTGCGGGCTAATCGGCGACTAGTGGTAATAATAATCGAACTATACAACACAGTCAAAAAGGAGTTTCATACGCAGATTTAAATTTATACTGAAGCGGGGAAAGGCCAACATAAATAATTGTTAGCATCAAATTTTCTCGTTTCAAATTAAAATTAGAACAGTGCGCCACAAACTCCGGTGAATGACGTGACAACCCTATTCGCAACAATTGAAATAGGTCTTTAATTTCCTCTGAGTGCGGGAAATAGGGACTTGCAACTTCATTTCAAATGTAGGTATGTTTCAAACATAAATTAACATTTTCAATAAATGTGACTTAGAACAATTTGTTTAGGAAAAATGATGCCTGTAAAAACAAATACAGACGTAAATAAAACCTTATTTTCACTCACTAAGGGTGCACTCGATTTAAGTCAAAATTGTCACATTTTGTGGATTTGCAGACTTACGTAATTTTGAAGCGATGTGAACAGATTTTGCAAAGAAATGCTTTATTATATGAAGATCAATTTTTTAATAAAACCGCTATAGAGATATATTTCAATTTACACTTATGTAATGTAAATCGAGGAAAATGTTATGGTGCAGTTTTACGAAAATGCCGTTTGGAGCTCTCAGAAGAAATACAAGCATTATAATGACAAACAATACTTTGCAAAAACTGTGTGTTTCGGTAGGTAATTGTTAATTTTAAAATCAAATATAAAATCGAGAAGAAAAAATAAATCTACGAGGTTTGAACGACACACGTCAAACACAATTATATTTGCGAATAAATCTTAAAAGAGTTTCTATGAACTCGTAACATTCTCCAGAACACAAAAGCAAAAGTCACAGCAATACTGTTTTTCCTATAGGAAATAATCTATTTTATACCAATATAGAGCCTAAAAAATTTAAAAAATGGGATAACGATCTAAAAAAGGATACCAGAAATATTTATAAATTAGTAACTTTGAATGAGGATTTTTACAATGTTTTTGAAATTACGCTCATTTAATAAACTTAGTACATTAAAATACATAAAATACTAGACATAATAACGATAATATAACATTGTTAAATTCAATCAAATATTTTTAATCATTATTTAGAAAGAGATTAAATCCGGGCTTGCGGTTTACCCCGGGTCCTTCCAGCTTATCGCTCTGCGAGCAATTTCTATGTGTGTATGGGGTCACATAGTCATGTATATCTAACAACAATACAGCGAAAAAATATTGTCGGTCCTTCGACAAATGCACGCTCTTAAAGTTACCACGGACAGATTCAGTATTTAAAAAACCGGCCAAGTGCGAGTCGGACTCGCACACCGAGGGTTCCGCCGTACAAACGTAGCGGTTTACAATTTATAAACTGCTGTATCTTTTGATCGCGTTAACTTAGAAGTTTGATTTTTTCACTGCTTAAAGGGACAATAGACTTAGGTATTTTGTATAAATTTCAATTTGATACCTTTATTCGTTCGTGAGAAATAAGGTAGAAAGTTTCATTTTATTAAAATATTTTTATTATATTATATAAGCAAAAAAATGTGATTTTCGCAATTTTTCCTATATTTGCATTATATGACAATGCTTCATGCTAAATTTCAAGATTCTGAGTTTACGGGAAGTATCCTGTAGGTTTTGATTCCTTTGCGAGTGTCGGAAATTTGTTGAAAATATCGACATAATCGGCTGTATCTTTTGATTGGCTTGGCTTAGAAGTTTGATAATTTCACAGCTTAAAGGGACAATAGACCTGAGTATTTCATGTGAATTTCAGCTTGATACGTCCACGCGTTCTTGAGATAAAGGGTCTTGACAGACAGACAGACAGACGGACAACAAAGTGATCCTATAAGGGTTCCGTTTTTTCCTTTTGAGGTACGGAACCCTAAAAATGGAAATAGTGAAATAAAATCATGCAGTAGTTATTTCTAAGCTTTTATTTATTAACCTTTCTCAATTTTAGGCCCAACAATATTATCAAATTACTGTGCGCATTTTATTTTTCCAAGCATTAATAAACATTACAGTAAGTTGAAAAACAAACAACAAATTATATTTTTTACGTATCATTGACTTCGAGACGCGAAAAATCACGAGATGGTGCTTCATCAACTGTAACATGATTGAACGTAAGCATTTTACTGTTCCCAATGAACAACTGATTGTTATAAAGTAACCAGAAATATTGGTAATAGAATCACTGAGCTATGATCTAAATAATGCGAGCATTCGGTGGAATAAAAATTTTAAATAGTCCGTACGATTCTGTCGTTAAGTTCCACGAGTTATTTTTATTGCCTAATGAAAAGAAATAAGATTTCGCTTAGTAAAATAACTTTCTTGTTTGTTCATTACGCCTCAAGCCACGTTCTTCTCGAAGATTCTGTAAAAGAATCTTTTACGAATCAGCACTAATAGTTGCAACCGGCATCAATAACTTTTTCCCGGACTAATAGAGCCACGTAACTTTTTCCTGTAACTAACCTGCCAATCAGAGAGCTTTGGCTTCTTTGATAACTGGAATATCGGTAAATGGACGATGTAATTGTTTTTTTTCTAGATACCAATATCAAATAACATATTATTTTATTGGTATTTTTATTCAGATTAATTAGAAACGGTGTTCGATTAAACAAGAAGCATTAATTAAAAATTATAGATTATTTTATGCCAGGGATGCGTCTGGGTTTGAATACGTGACTTTATGCTATCCGAGCAACTGTACTTCCAAATGAGTTACATACAATAAATGATGTTAAGTTAGAAGGCTGATTCATAAGCCGGATTGACGCCCAAGACTTAACCACCTTCACCGAAAAACATTACCCACTGAAGAAGTGGCTATCTATCCCGAGAGCTATTAGATAGGGGGCTGATTAGCCCCACTAATTCCCAGTCAGAACTGCAGTTCTGTGTTAGAGTATTATTGGAACGTATAAAAGGAAGACGCGAAAAATTTATGATTGAGAATAATTTAGAAATGTGTAAAGTGGCGGCCACGTGGCGGCTATTTTTATCCTGTAGCGCCCCTTTGCATGGCCGGTGCTCAAAAGTCCTGCTAACCTGGACCCGTATGCGCCTGGGTTCTGGTGTCGACAATTGTTTCATGACATGCTGACAAAAACACAAACATAATAAAAATTAAAAAATCCGGACGTAACAACAAGTCCTGACGAAAGTCCGGACAATGTTGTCAAATCCGGACGAATGGCAAGCCTAATTATAGGAGAGTTACTTATATGACAGGATTTCAGATTGCCTCAAGTACCTACTCAAATATAATGTCTACTAGCTCTCAGGCTGTTGTCATTAGAATACAATAATGATTTTTTCCTAATTTATTTTAGATTATAAATTGAATAAAATATCGTTTGGTAAAAATTACAGAAATTATAATTTATTGTTTCTAATATTTCATTATTTCTAAAAGGAAGCATCGGTGGCGTAGTGCGTAAGGATGTTGTCCGGGAGGCACTGGTGCGAACCCCGCCACTTATCAATGTGTTTACAAATTTTGAATTGATATTTACATTTAATCGACGCTTTTACGGCGAAGGAAGAAACGGCAAGGAAACCTGCACACACTTAAGCAGAAAATTTTAGGCTGTGTGTGAAGTCGCCCAACCCACACTTGGCCAGCATGGTTGACTAAGGCCTAATCGCCCCTAATGTGGGGTATGCTCGAGCCTCTCGGTGGGGACATAATAATTATGAGCTGGTGATGATGATGATGATTTCTAAACCCATTTATTTAAAGAAATCCCGTTTAAGAATAATGTAAATATGATAAAATCATTCGCCTCCTATGCTCTTAATTTCATTTGGGGTCGGTGTAAAAAATGTGTTTTTATTGTTTTTATTTTTAGTTGCTACGAGGTTGTGCTACAGGTGCAATTTGCTACGGCGTCATGACGTGTGACTTAATATAATGAATTAATTGACACTACGTTTAATACAAAAATACAATTAATATACCAATATTGATAATATCGGTTTGTTCACCAAACTGATGGAGCGCGATCGTTAATCATATTGTGGTTCTTATTATTTCTCCTACCTTGCTTGCTTATTTAGGGTCGGTGCAGCATAGTTATAGATTCTGTACATTTTTAGGGCCAGCCGCTTAACTGTAACCAACCTTCCTTAAGAACAACTGCTATATTCGGCAGTAACCGAGACTAACAGCTTAACGTGCCTTCCGAAACACGGAGGAAAATCTAGTTGAAAATTTTTCGGTCACCCATCCGAGTACCGACCGCACTTGGTAGTTTTGCTTTCACGATCATTACGTAGAACGCACGACCGAGACATCTGAGACCACAACGCAAGCGACCTCATCGTAGATACTAATAGCAAAGATAATAAAACAACTACAATTTTGATAATATAAAATTTACTAAGCTTAGATTACGACGAAACATTATAATAACCGAATTAAATTACCAGGACTGACAATTCAAAATAGGATAAATGATTGGGATGTTAGAAATAGAGTCCAAAATTTAACGCTAATCGCTAATGGAATTTCCATTATCACAAATTGGCGTAAAGTCTAGAATATTTTCATCGGTCTATACGAATTTCTCCGCATAGAACAAAATATCGATAAACAAGCAACCTTGTGCCTGCGGTCTCGCCTCCCATATCTCTAAGTGATCCCCTTTAATCTAATTTATTTCCTTGTGCCTTGCACTCAGTATACTGTCAATTAGTACAGAATGTTCCTTGGAAAATTGAGAAGTTGGGGAAAACCTGTTGTAATTACTGTATTAGTCCGTACTCCACTAAGAGGTTACGGCATCCTTCTAAAATTGGTTAGTTTATTCATTTTCTCTGTTTATGTAGTCAATAAAAGCACATAAACTTAATTACTTCTTCCTATACGTAGTATAGAGGAAGTCTTATAATCGTCAAAAAATTCGACCTCGAGATTTTGACGGACTTACACGTTTTGGACCTCCCTGAGTCCAAGAATACCGTCTTTGGAATTGTCTGTGCGTTAGCACGATAACTCGAGTATGCTTTAACTTATTGCAACCAAATTTAACATGCATGTATGACACATAAATATAAGTTTTCTATCAACTTTTGAGTCGTCGATATCGAAAGTTAAGCAACTAAGTGCGCGGTCGGTACTCGGATGGGTGACCAAAATTTAACATGCATGTATGACATCAAAATATAAGCTTTCTATAAACTTTTGAGTCGGTTCTGGTATACGAGAATGTCAAGGGGAGACTACTCCCGATTTTTATATTCCGAAAATAGAAATAAGTTCAAAATAGAGAGATAAATATTTAAAGGCGAAAGGAAATATTGATAAAATGATGTTAGTGACAGTTAAACACGTGTTTAATATTTAATTTACGGTCGAATATCTGCTTATAAAATGAATAACGTGGAGACTTAATATTTTTTTAGGTATATTACGAGATGGCAAACAAGCTTGCGACCCACCTGGTGTTAAGTGGCTACCGTCGCCTATACACACTTGCAATATTAAGGGTAAATCACTTCAAGTGCGTTGCCATCCTGGGTACTAAGATGGGCCTTTCATGCCCAGTAATTACACTGGATACCTTAATTATGCGATTTTGAATTATACGCGTCTTTGTAGTACCTCACAATACTGGTGACACGCGCTGTGTGACTTACTCTGATGGTAGCACTTCACGCTCGAACGAGGCGCTCGGACGAGGTACTCGGCGAGTGATGCCGAGGCGGTTGTAACCCTCTTCACGCTTGGTTAGTTCAGTTGCCGCCGAACCGTTCATCAAGGTGGAGGTTGAAAAAGTCACTGCGGCAACGGCTTTGTGCGAGCTTGCTTACTAAAATTATATGAGTACACCTATTGTACAAAAAATAAAATAAAAAGCCTAGGAGGAAAAGGAGATGATGGATGCTTACTGCGCACAAAAATAGAACTTTAAAAAATAATTTCACTCTGAACACTGAACTGAACCACACGAGCGTGTAGAGGCCCCGCTCGCGCTCGCCACTCGCCACTTTGATCTGCGCCAAAATAGCGAGCGGCGACGAGGTGAGGCGAGCGCGCACAAGTCGACACGAGCGGGGCTTCTTCACTCTCGCGCTCGCCACCACTCGCCTCCACTCGGTGAGCGTGAAGTGCGAGCATGAGGTGCACCATATCGAGTATGCAATTGTGCTACACTTCATTGATACGTGGTTGTGCTACACGTGTAACTTGCTAGGCGGTTTTGCTACACGTGCAAATTGCTACGCGGTGGTGCTACATGTGACTTGCTACGAGTTGACACTACGTGCAACTTACTATGCACTGCTGCTACACTTGAAACTGCCTAGACTTGTAACATTACATCGAGATGTGTTCTGTAAATAACAGCGGATTCGTTAAGCTGAATGTTGGATGCACACTCTCTGTCTACCAGACCACTGGGTAAATTTATGTGTTCGAACGGGCTAACCGTTCGAACAAACACATCCATGCTGTGGTCACCTTAGTCGCATTGTATTTTAATGCGTGACATTAATTAATGCAAGTGCGCATGTCTCCTGGTCACGTGGACAGAGTGATTAAAACATATGACTTGGATTGGCTACTCTTGATAAATGTCAATAATACGTAACAGTACAAAATTCATTGGTAGCTCGCTACGTCCCCTACTTGTTTCGCCTAGTCTATTCCACTAGAAAAAATTATAAAAATATTTCAATAGGTAACAAGTAAATCGTAAAATTCGGTACTAAGACTTACATGTATATAACTGTGTTATTTCTTTTTATGACCCAGCGGAGTACCCTCTTCCGTGAGAATCAAATAATTGACAAAATTCGTCGAATACGGAGGAAGGTATTAATTTATTTACACTTTTTAAATTAAAGTATTTCTTAAATACCTACTTTATGTTTTATTAATGGCCTTTATTTCCATCAAAAAACGTTAAGCAAACCTGACAGACGCACGTACGTATGGATTTCCAAGTAGGTATTGTTGTCAGTTCTTTGATCAAGATCGACTTAACATCTCCTTTATAATTAATGCTTTCAAACGTACAGAGTACTCTTAACGCATTCTTGAATCTTCATGCCTTTCAATGAAAGGAACCTTTGACCTAAATTACTGTACTCACTGCTCTTATTATGCCAGAGTTCGGCGGCGTTTTAATGTGTATTATGTATTCTACTACACGGTATTAGCAGCATTGAAACTTGAATAGCAATGCAAGACTCATGAAGCAAATCTACTCGTATTGTAGTGTTCGTATGAGAACAGTTCTTGCCTTATTTCAGTACGTGTTATGCTATTATTTCTGTTCGGCTTTTTATTTCATAGCAGTTAGAATCTATAGTTTTACATTAAATAACAAAAAAGTTAAACCACATTGGATTAGCTGTTTTAATTAATTTGTATCTCTTTTCCTGAGCATTTAGCACATGAAAAAGACAACGGCATTTAATAAACTATTTGTAATGTTGTGTCTATAAGCTAGCTGATAAATTCTCATCAGGTAGGCCGTATGCTAGTTTTCTTCTTTGTATACAAAAAGGAATATGTTTAGAAAATCTATACAAAAATCGACTTCAAAACTAAAAACGGAGGAATAAAATTTTTGTTTATAAAAATCTCAATGTTATTTTGAGGTCGGTCCCAAATGCCTACAAGTGACAAAGTTTATTCCACATATTGAGGTTGGCACCGACCTCAAAAAAAAAACATTTAGATTTTTATAAACAAAAATTGTATTTTTCTGTTTTTAACATAAAAAAAATCGCTTCTGGCCAACGTGACCGCCCGCCACGACCACTTAATCAGATCTAGCATCGATCACGTCAAGTCGCTGTAACGTTCATATAATTAAATTGGAATACTTTTTTATAACTAAATAAGTTAAAAATCAATACATTTCTTCTTTTTTTAATAATCTGTACGTGGAATATTTGATTGATGTTTAGTTGTTTAACCTGCGAACACATTTTTTAACTTATAAACAGAAACATAATTTTTCACTTTTAAAAAAGAAAATATTCAATGAACAACAAAACTGTAGATGATGTTTTGTTTATAAAGTTGTGATTATGCTTTGTATGTATAGTTGTTGAATTAACTTTAGAATAATTAGAAGGGTAAACATTGAAATGTATGCTGAAGTTCCAGTATACGCAGTTTTTTTGCTAAACATTTAGTATTAATTTGGTACTTTAAAAATATTTAATGAATTATTCAGTATTTGCTAAAAACCTCTAAAGTAAAGTTTACAAAGCCAATTATGAAAGCTAATATTTATTCCATCATTATTATAACCAAGTAAAATGAAGTGCATATGGGATAATAAACGAAAATATTCGAAAAACAATTCAAGAAAGGCTCTTTATTTATTATATTTTTAAACAGCAATAAAAATCCGAATCCTTTCACAATTCATGAAAGAATTATATCTGGCTGGGGAGCAATATTTTTATTTGGCGAATAAAAAGCGGCGTTTCGATGAATTTTGTATAGAAACGAATAAATGCGAAATATTACTCATAAACTGAGGTTTTGAATAACGGCAGTAAAAGGGTTGAAATAAAAAATGATCGGTACCTTTACTAGGTCGTGACTAGATGATAACCTACCATTATCAAAACTGCCTTTTCCGGTATTTTTCGTCCAGAATATTAGTAGAAAATATACAGCTCTTTTTACTATGAAAAAAGTAAATCCGTAGAGTTCATAGTAGAAAAAAAATGCGATTCAGAGCTGATAAGTCTGCTACGACCTTAATTCATAAAGTCGGGTATATTCTTATATCAAGCAATATTGCACACTTTTTGCTGAATAACCAACACAAGGCAGTGAAGTCGGACTCACAATCAAATAGGAAAAAGAAATGTTTCTTTTTAAACAGAGAACCATTGATTTGCTCTTGATGCAACAAGCAGCTTTGCAGCATACAAAATGAAATAATAACAAAGTGTTTTTGGAACGTTGCTAGCTGCTGTTGATATTAAAATTATATTTTAATATTATTTTTACTTACATTGCTACGTGGCACTGCCAATCCGTTTAGAAATTTCCGATAACAGTAATTCATTTTTATTCCGATAATACATTTTTATAATGACAAACAAATAACTCGTCATCTTGTATCTCTTTCCTTTAGTCGGTATCTTCGTATAGGCTCTGGCTTTTTACACTATACACCAGCCATTTTATCCGCCAGGCATAACTATCAGGCAAATCCGTACGTGTATGCTTAGCTAATTAACATATGGGTGGTGTTCGAGCGTTCAACGATCACAAATTTTAAGCATCTAAACGAGAGGCCAATAGTTTTCATCAAAATGTTCCTCCATACCTTATTGAGCTGGCAGGCAATAAAGTCACGTTAGTTTTTGTTAAAAAAAACATAACAGCACAGCATTTCCACATATTGTGTCCAAAATACTCTACAGGTAGCAAAATTGAGCATGGAGCAAAATAGTTAAATATATTACAGAGCCCACTCCACGTTATGAACAATAATACACGTCATGTCGCTAATACGCTTTGTAGCAAGACAATAGGCTTTACGTACGTACAAAGTTACATGGCAACTGTCACTGTTGATTTCACGTTTGGGCACAGTAATTGAATACGATATTCAGCTCCGGCATGTTCGCTTTGAGCTTTTGGTCTAGTACCGTGGGTGGTAGACAGACGTAATTATATTTCAGTTTATTGTCATAAAAATGTACCTGGTAAATTTGTGCACTTAACCTACAGGAGTTGACTTTACAATAAATACTGCATTTGAATATTATATTGAATCATATTAGAGTTTTTCTCCCGAGTTCTTGTTGCAAAAACACGTGTTGAGAGACTCCATTTTAAACTAAATCTACCGTACAATTGTCGTTTTCTTTACGTATATTTTCACTTGATATTGGCGGAATGCGTAATGTTTATGTGTTGCGATCGCCATTCATAAAAGAAGAAGAATATCACATTATGCGTTTCTAACGTAAGAAATATTATAATCTTTTCTGTGATAACGTAAAAAATGATCGTTATTTTTAAAACCAAGAGAATCAGGGCTCAGCGGATTGGCCAGTCAAAAAAATTCAGCATCATGTCAAATGCAGCGCATCTTTAATATTTTTTCCAATAAGAAAAAAAATAAGGTGGTGTATTGCTATTGTTTACTGCATGCAGTTATTATCATCTACTTATCGTCCTGCGATATAGGACGTTGTAACTATAGTATAATATTATAAGTTTCTTTGTTTGGTTGAACACCATTTTTGTGTTCGATAGTCCATTTATCGAGGAAGTCTATAGGCTATATAAGATCACACTACGACCAAGAAGAGCTGAGCATCAATGAAAAATGTTGCAAAAACGGGAAATCCACACGAACGAAGCCTTATAATAACTTTGCAAAATATTTTAGGATTTAAAAAAATGTAATGCAACAAAATATCTAAGCAACAATCATCAATTAGGAGCAAGTTTAAAATTTCACTGCCCAATAGTAACGCAGGTTTAAATGTTTAGATAGAGAACTGAGCAGTGATTAGACCTAGCGTGTGTTTATTAATAAATATTTTGTCATTAAGTTTTTTATTGTAATTGTATAAATAAACATTAAAAACCGTAAGCTGATGTACGGTTTTTAATGTTTATTTATACAATTCGGGGCTTTTTGCTTCACTGCAACCTATAAAGATCTATTGTGACTAGCCTCCAAGTAAGTCCTATTGATGCCTTACATATACTCCTTTAGCTGGGCACTATCTAAGTATGATAAGATATTCTTAGCTTGGATTGTTTTGATATCGTCTGGGTCGAGAATGTGTCTTCCCAAATGTCGGTTTCTTTAGTGAATGAGACATTCACAAGAGCACAGGTTTTTAATGTTACGGTGACATAAAACGATAACATTGAAGCCATTTGTAATCTCAAAGTATTATCGAAAGATATTGGTAAAGTGTACAACAAATATACAGCTATGTACAGCTGTTGATATTTATACCTGAAATGCAATATGAAACCTCTTTACTGTAGGTATTCAATTAAATTCAAATCACTCAATTTTGGAGAATTCATAGAAAGCAACTTGCTACGTTGAAGCTATTAGTTCCAAAACTAGCGAACCATTCAAAGTTTTAGTAAAATCAATTTCAGAGCAGTCATGTTTGCAATGAATATTGCCAGTTCCTTTGAGGTTCGTCTCTTTACACAAACGTGTATGTATCTTATTGAGTCGCTCTGTAGCGTTCGCTATATCTGTCTCTCGTGATATTTTAATACTATCAAGGTAGTTCAACTGAGTTTGACGTTTAATTAATTCCAATGGAATATGGTTATTGCACTAATGGACTAGGTATATTGTGTATTGACTGTATACAAAGTAATGTTTGTTACACAGACATTACGTAACCAAGATCCTCACGTATGTTTTGCAATAACGGATTAAATAGAATTTGTATAATAATCTTTTTCCTTTGCATTTTTTTGATGTAATAACGTCTTATAAATAGATAAACGCCGGATGTACGTACGAAAATTCATGACTCACTGTAACGTTCCACCTGAACTGAGCGTGCAAGCGAGAGCGCGGAACAAGCGATAGAGAGGCACGATTGGTTTAAGCATTCGGCTTGTGAATGACGTCATGATGTAAAATTATCGTCTGTAAACCGACTATACAAACAACCAATTTTTTTTATGACAAACAAGCTTGCGGCTTACCTTGTGGTAAGTGGTTACCGTCGCCTATAGACACTTGCAATATTAAGGTAAAGTTGTTATCCTGTGGACTAAGATGATATGCCTTCCATGCCGAGTAATTACACTGGCTACCCTTCCCTTCAATCCAAAACACAGCGAATTTGCTTTACGGTAGAAATAAGAAAGGCGGTGGTACACTACCAGATGACCCTACATAAATATGGCTCTACCACCTAGTATAATTGCATTATTGATGTTAAAAACTAATGAAAGCTTTTAATTTTTCCCGTAATTTTAAAAGAAAGTGCGTTAGTGATACGTTGGTCAAACAGAAATGATATTGTTGCTTGAAAACTGTAAGATATTAGTGCCTCAACTAAGCATGGACTTGTATCTTAGATACAAGTCCATGCTTAGTTGAGGCACTAATATTGAGGCATGCTTAGTTGAGGCAATAATATTGGCGGATATCATATCAAATTGTCCGTGTCTAGAAGTAACATTTCATAGATAACAATACAATAGACTCAAATGTTGGATACTTTTTCCAGTGGTCATTGGTTATACTGCTGGGAAAACTAAACCATTCCAACGTAAATACGTCGCACGATCTAGAAATGGAGTTCTCTGCCAACCCACATGTTTCCTCCTTCCACAATCCTGGGTCTTACAAAACAGAAAAAAAGCAGGTCAGCATGACAAGGATTGCTCTGGATTGATTTGGACTCCACCTCTGCTTACCATCAGGTGGAATGGGGTCATTTGCTAGACCTTTCTATAAAAAAATCACAAAAAGTGATTTATCAAGTCAAACTCAATATAAGCTACCTAAGTGTATTAATCAAGTTCTCAATGTCGAAGTGGTACAAAGGAGTTATTGGTGAGTTCATTGCAGGTAAGTGTTACATTAATTGAATCCAACGAGCTAATAATTCAGTCTGTGACCAACCCCTTTTGTAAACATAGTTAAAGAGAGTCGGGGTCATATAAATATATTTTTGTAAATATATTTTAGTATCCCTTTTATAACGTAGATTTGGTTTGTTTTTATTAAGTACTTTAATAAACGCGTAAATATTTTTGTAAATATAGTGATACGGTTTGTTTGCAGTCTTCTTCTTCATGTTATTGTGTGGTTGACATAGTACAGGTTATCCTGGTGTCAGAGTTTGTATTAAAACTCGGTAAGTGAAAAGCTGTATGAATGTGTGTATTATTTAATAATTTAATATGTAATGGTATGTATGGTAAGCATTACCTAGACATTGTATAAAATACCCAGTATTCTAGATACGGGGTTGGCTTAACGGCGTTGAAAGCCATTGGTTGTACATTCTTGTCGATAGTATGTAATTGTGCGAATGACATGTGAATAGAAACTGCAATTTCAAGAGGCCGGCCCATACTGAGCCCTGTGCCCGGCAGTTTAATTTAGTTGCAACACACAGGTACCTGAATTAATTGATTCTCCCGTAAAGGTCAACGCCGCTCAATGTAAGGTACAAAAAGATGTAAAACTCTTTATTATTAATAATATTTGCTTTAGAAGGAAACTCTTAGTCTTCATCTCATCTGGTGGTAAGTGATGATAAGGCGGAAGGTGAAAGGAAAGTTCATTCGGAATCCTCAACTACTAAGGCACTTGCTATTTCATCCATTAATTGCCAAAACAATATTTATCATAACAACCTTTATAATTCTACCCACTGCCGGGACACAAGACCTCTCCTTGTCATCGAAGGCGGTTTAGGCAGTAGTCCACCACGCTTGCCCAATGCGAATTGGTGGACGGAGTATAAGGCCATCAAGACCCCTTTTAAGGCAACTTCTTGTTTACTTAAAACTATTTACTTTTACTACGCCATGACGTTTAATGCTTTTCTGTACATCTTCGAGAGCCGATTCCTTTTGGCTTGAACAATCTAGAGACTAATCGGCAGCGACTCTCTTACGGGAGAGGCTCGCTGGCCTGAACTCCTCCTGAGAGGTTCGCCATATAGAGTTCAGGATCAACAAGGTTATTACCTTCATAAAAACCCGATAATGTTGTAAAGCCTATCAATGGCTAAAGGTAAGTCAGCAAGAAAAGCAGTGCTAATATAGATTTTAAACACACCAAAGGTCGTTTCACACGTATCCTGTTGCTTCAATTCCAGATCTCTTACGTTACACATTTTCTTAAAAGAGAGGGAGAAGGTAAGGCTTTTAATGCAAAGCACATTAAATGTTATTATTTGTCCAAATTCCGTCTAAAAGGCTCCATTAAGGAAACGGGGAAATATTTTATTCATCTGCCTTGAGGAGGCCACGGCTGATCCTTCTGAATCCTGTCTGAATCGAATTATGGCCTTTAATAACTTAATCGTTATCGAACGCAAGTTTAGGTAAGGTAAGTATAACTAGGTTGAAAGATATCGGGGTTTCATGTATTCATTTCAACCGACATTAAAAAGGAGGAGACTCTCTATTCGACTGTTGTTGTTTTTTTTTGTATGTTACTTACGCAATTATTCCACCATTTATGATTTGATTTTGATATTTTTAGGTAGATCATATTTCGGAGGTGTTCCCATATAATTTTAATGTTCCGGTATAAGTTTTTATCTTGTTAAGTACTCCTCGGCTTTTATTGCAAATTAGACGTTTACTATTGTAACGCGTGGCTGGGTAAGCTAGTATTATAAATTATTATCTATCTACCCCTAGAAGTATATTACTTTCTGTTCTGTACAAAGGTATTTTAAGACACACACTTCATCTTAGCTTTTAATACCTATGGATAACCTTAGACATCAAAATTAATCATGAGCAAGGTCTGCATCTCAATTAAACTCAGACAATGCCCAGGAAGAAGCTATTAACTATTCGAAATGATCTTCACCCTATGAAGCACAAACCCTCTCAGATTATAACAAGACATGTAAATTAATTGAAGCGGAGGATCTAATAATATTTTAATTATAATTAGAGAGTATACAGTCAAAACTGCTATGCCCTGTGGGTCTTACGAGACCAGCCTGCCTAGCATGATCACCGAAACACGATATGATATAGCCATATATCGCGTTGAACTGTCAAAAATTATTGGATATAACCGCCAACTTGGAATTTTATGGAAACTGCGAACATTTATAAGGCTTATACGTGTTCTCAGTTTCGATAAATTTTCAAGATTGCGGTTATATCCAATAATTTTTGACAGTTCAACGCGATATATGGCTATATTATATCGTGTTTCGGTGGTCATGCTAGGCAGGCTGGGTTCGTATTTCATACTTAAGAGGATAGTAGGTACGGCGAGCATGTCTCCATACAAACGGAGAAAATATTTTACCAGCCCATCTCTTATGACATACTTTATGATATATCCGAATGTTTTTAACAAAAAGAAAAAAACTCTGCCTGTACGTTTCCCTTCTTTCAAAATTCGACCTGGATTCAGACCTCTTTGCTCCCACTCTCGACCTTGCGCTGACTTTGATTCATGCTAAGCTAACCGCCTTACGCTTTGATTTGAACTATTGTTTTCTGTTATTTCTCTGTACTCTTCTTTATGCTTCTGAACAACCTTGTGCTTGTGCCTGTGCGTGTGTAATCTGTACTCCTTCCGTATTTTGTTTTTTCTGTGTGAGAATTTGTGTTGGATTATATACCATAATTTGTAAGTTGAACAATTTATTATTTCTAGCATCAACAATAATAAGTGGAGATTACGCGACCATCTCACATTATATACGCATAGTTCTGATCCCCACTTAAGTATTGTCTATGAATAGGTTTTTACGACCCTGTGCGTCCACTGCTCCCAGTGTCCTCGTCAGGAGGACGCGCCAGGTAGAGCAGCCATCGGTGAGGAGGCGGCCTATAAGGCCGGCGTCGGCCAGCGGCCCACAGGGGCTGGCGTTATTCGGTAGCCCCTGTGGGCTGCTGGCCACCAATTGGTGCACAAGGAGTGCCTAGACGGGCAGCGTTGGGACGGTCACGGTGTAGTTGCGCTCACGTGCGCAGATCGCGAGCCGACCGGCAATAGCGCACTGGAGGTCAGGCCGGGGAGGATGTTTAGTGGGTATGGAGGGAACGCCTTTACCTCGAGCCCCACATATCCCCTGCGGTTGGCACCACCGCGCAGGGACGATGCGTAAATGCATTTGACCTCCACGTCAACAAAAAAAAAGGCCAACCATGTGATGCCAGCAAAGTAGAAAAGCATTACCCCATATCCTCCAATGGGTGTCTTAGAAGGCGACTAATGGATCAGCAAAGGGTTATTGGGGTGTCTTAGAAGGCGACTAATGGATCAGCAAAGTGTTATTGATAACCTTATATCTACTCCGTCCAATCCGCATTGGGCACGCGTGGTGGACTACTGCCTAAATCTCCTTTGATGACAAGGAGAGGCCTTGTGTCCCAGCAGAGGCTTGAATTATAAAGGCTGTAATGATGATGCCCGACTGAGACTCTGATTGAGACGACTTAGCACCACCTTATTACGAGTAGTTGACTTTTGTTTGTGGTGGGTTGAATCTCTTTTATCTCTCGCTATTTGGACTCCACTTCTGTTTACCATTAGGTGGAATGGAATCATTTGCTTGACCTTTTCTTCAGGCTGGCAACTATTTTGGGGCACAGCATAACTCATACTGCCAGATCTGACTTTACATGTGAAAAAATGTTACCTTAAGCTTGGCTACATTTGTGATTATCGTGATATTGTTTATTCAAAGATGTCGGGGAATTATCTGTAAATTATTATATCAATTTTAATTTGTCACCCTGCCTCATCGGATAGAAGATATAACGCTTAGCAACACCTCTCTAAAGTCGGTTTTTGCTTGTCACCATACAATACCTAAAATTTCTTCCGTAGTAAAGGTCAAAGAAAACGAAAGAAACTTTCTCGAAGCTTCATATTTCGTTGTTTGCTGCGACTCCGATTACGAACAAACTTTTTCATTGTTCATGTTCCGAATTTTATTTCGAGTCAGCGTAATATGTTTTTGATGTCTTCATATGTACCTACGAGTATATTGCGTAGGTTTTTGTTAGGCACTTTAGGCTGCCTGCCCCTTGGAGCGGAGATAAGAGAAGATAGGAGGAGATAGGAGAGGTAATCCATTGGTTAATGTTGGCACAACTACGCTCTCTCCGCCCCAATGGACAGGTAGCCTTAACACGCCGAGGATGTAGTGAAAAAAGTGACATGAAAGTTGTGGAGCGTTTTTTTGACCCCGTATTTCAATTAGTTTTGTTGAATGTTTAGTAGATCAATTTTATAAAACACTAGCCTCCGCCCGACTCCTTAGGGGACCAATAACCAAGACAAAAAGTATTCTATGCTTTAATTTCATCAAAATCAGATCAGCCATTTTTACGTGATTAGGCGGGTTTCGTTAAAAGAATTTTCAAAATCGGTACACCCAGTTAAGAGTTATGAGTTAACATAGAAAAAATACAGTCAAATTGAGAATTCTTCCTTTTTTTGAAATCGGTCAAAACATCTGCCTGATTGGTAGGTTTTCAGCTTCAGCAATTGTTCCAATCCGTTGTCGCGTGATTGACGGATAAATATCCAAACATATAAACTGGCACATTCATATTAATAATGCTTTAATGTTTAGTTGTAGTAAGCAAACTGAATATAAGGCTATAGAGCTGGAACTATGCAAAACTAATACTAAACGAACTACGCCAAAGGTCAGATTTATAGACAGTAACATTAATAGAGATGGCTCGTGTATCCCTTACATGCTTACCGTGCAAATACCGATGTCTTGGGAACATTCATGTTTATGTAAATAACATTATACCGATCGACTCAGACCCCATGTTCTATATATGATATGAATATTTCTCTCGTTATTAATTTGCAAGTACTGTATCTACTAGCCTAAGAATTGTAATTAAATTCCATGCTTAAATTTTACTCGCACTGACACACAGACGAGTCATCTACTCGATTAAATTAGGAGACATTCACAAGTGGATCCATAAGTAATTGATAGATTTTCACATCTATTACTGTAGTTGCTCATTTGTTTTAGATTGTACGAGTAGCTTCTGGCCTTGTTGCCAGCCCTTAAATGTTGATTTATTGAAGTTTGTTACATTTTCGTCTTCTTTTTAAGCGCTACAAGCTGGCAACATAAGCAATTTAATAGCACCACATGGCCCATACTCCCAGAAATGTCTATAAGTGTAACCAAATATGATCTAAAACTCAGTTCAATCCTTTTTTGAATTATGAACAGTATTTTTTTCATAGACTATAGAATATTTTTATGATTCGATATTGTAATTTGTATTTATGAAACTGCTGCAGTCAATTTCTTCAAAGTTGTCGTGTCGTATGTACGAAAATCATTACCATAGTTTGTGTAAATAAGTAAGTTGTCCTCATAGAAACACACACGTATAGCGCGGTCGTGTATGCATGCACACAATGACACAATTAGAATAAATAATTTCATAAGTAGGTAGGTGATATTGTAAATTGTCAAAATAAAAAGAAATCTGGAATACAATGACATAGGAATTCATTGCTGGAATAGCATGATGCTGGCACCAACCTCAAAAAATTAGTTGGCATATTGACTTTTAGATCGTTTTAAAACATAAAACGTTTATTTCTTCCTTTTCAGCTTTGAAGTAAGTTTAACCCGGCGTTAATGACATACAAACAATTACGCGGACAATGACGTCGGATCATGGTGCCCAAATTTTGTCGTTAATAATAAGAACCTGTTTTAATTATTTATGTAGTAGCATGTGTTATTATTGATGCGATAAAATAACTAAAATTAACTATTTAAAAAAATCCTACTATTATAAATCTTGTTCAAAACACATGCTAAATCAACTTTGAAAACACAACTTGCGTAATTATATAAAAAGAAAGAAAGAAAGAAAATAAACTTCTATATTATTCACCAAAACTGTTTCAATACCCAGGAGATCAAATCAACTTAAGAACATACATTTTACTTGGAACCAGTCTTTAGCTTTCTTCATGTCTAAGCATGGATAGCGATGCGTTCTACAAGTTATTTGCACGTTGAATACTTCAACAGGTTATCAGTAAATTGCTTGTCTGTAACAACTACATTGTACCATAATCTTGCAAATTAATAAATAACAATAATTATTATTATGGAATAATTTTTGCATTTACAAACGCGTCAATATTTTTAATACTAGAAGAAATACACTGATAAAACTCGACCAGTATTAAAAATATTTACGCGTTTGTAAACGCAAATATTATTCTAAAATGTAAGGTAGTTTCATCATAATTGGGCGTCAAATATTTGCAAAAATATTTCGTTCGGATCTTAGAAGTGCAAATTTCAAAGATTTGATGAACCAATGTTTACCATAAAAACATAAGAACCAAGCACTGACAAATTTCGACAGCGAAAGCAGAGCCTCGGTGGCGTAGTGGTTAACGCAGCCGAGGCAGGTCGATTTTTTTCAGTGTATTTTTTCTAGTATTAACAATTATCATTATTAAAGTTAATAGATGCCTAGTTAATAGATGATAATATCCTAGGGAGAACCAAGTTCATTGACATAGCACAAAGAATTGCGACCTTTAGTGGCAGTAGAAAGGGCACATTGCGAGGAGGACTGACGGCCGGAAAAGTCCTCGGGGCGTCCTCGGGGCGGAAAAATCCTCGAGTGGTGACCGCGTAGGAGAGTCCCGGCTTGGATATATAGCCCCTTTACAAGGAGTATCGTCGATCTGGTGAAGGAAGCGGGAAGCCGCTGGATGCGGGCAACGCAAGAAAGATCTGGTTGGAGATCCTTGGGGCAGGCCTATATTTAGCAGTAGGCGTCTCTCAGCTGAAATGATGATGATGATTACGAGAAAAACAATCAACTGAACCTTTGTATTGCGCTGTTTATTTACATAATACGCTTTTTATAGACATAAGATCATTTCGCAAACTCGAAATAGGTACCAACAAAATCTTCATTGGAAGGAAATTTTAATATACCACCGTGACGCAGAAAGCCAATAACTTTATAACTTACTGGATTACAGAACTTCGCAGTTTATGTAAGCTAGTTTGATCTGGAGCAAACTTTGTAATTTTGACAACATTATTGGAGAGTTAGGTACTTATTTTCGGGCATTTATTAAATCGTTTATTAGTCTCGACAACTTATTTTAACACGAGAATTAAATTTTAGTTAATGCTCAAGCTAAAATTTTACGAATATATGGAATTTTAAATTAAATTCATATTGCAAAATTTGGGCACCGAAGCGTTCCACGTTTTAAATCTATACATGCTGAAGCTAACAAAAGGTGAATAAGATAAGTGGCCTGTAAAATTTTTCAAATAGTAAATCAACCCACACTTGCATGTGACGTATAATATATATGCTTTAAAGTGGCCTCATGTCGCAGTCTTGGTGGAGTGGTCAGTATAACTGCCCACACATCAAGCGGTCCGGGATTGAATCCTGGTAGTAGCAAATATTTGTGTGACGAACACGAATATTTGCGAGTTATGGTTGCTTATATATTTATTTAAGTTTATTTATAAAAAAATATCAAAAATTACTATGTACCTTAAAAATATCTATTATCTGGTATCCATAACATACGTTCCTAATGACAATTACTTTGGGCTAGATAATTGGTGTGAGCGTGGAAACGTTTTATTATTATTTATCGTTTTTTTTTAAATCTATTAATATATCTTTTAAGACGCTTTTTACTTTATTAGTATATTATTATGGATCGTATTTAACTGGTCAGCAGATTAACCTAACCTAAACCTATGCAAATACTAAGTGGGCAATAAAAAATAATCATTACTGGGCGACTAACAAAGGATTAGTCGCCCATTTAGTATTTTAGTTGCTCATTCTGGATTTTTTAGTTGCTCGGTTTATATTTCTGTATATTATTACCTCATATAAGCTGATGAGCACACAAATCATTTTGATGTTCAATTTCAACCTTAAGGAACCTAAGAACTATGGCCACAAGGAGGTCCAGAACACATGCTCTAATTTGTCATATTTCTTATGTATTAGGTTTATAGGTACATATGTATTGTATAATAACAAAGTGAACCTTATTCCTACTTTAATCAATTTCCATCCATTTCAAGCAAAGTTTCCTGAAGGACAAAACAGGTCCCTGAATACGGAATATTGACGTGGTGGGTTCTGTCCTATAAATCATGGTTGACAAGGTAAATGGAAAAATATTGCTCCATTAAATTTAAGGAGTCCTTTTGGCTGTACTAATCCAGACGTATTGTTTTCAGAGAGAAAGAATAGAAATAATTACTATGAATTATTCAAGTACTCGCCATAAATGTTGGCCATTTATTCTTTCTCTGTTCGCTTAGTACTGGCCTGCTTTTGTGTAATTTTAGGAAAAATATCACGATTTACCACAACAGAGGCGGAATAAAGGACACCATTTTGCTTTAGACTGGTTCACGTGCCAAAAATAATGCGGTTGCTCTAACGTTCGGGCAAAAACAAAAGACTACGTATGACATCTGCCTAAGAGATTTTGAAAAACGAATACCAGAGGTAGTAGTTATAACTAAAAACCCGAAACCTTTTGTGCGGCTTATTATTTAAAAAGAGTGTAGTGTACTGCAAAAAATATGCATAAAAACCAATTAAAAATATTACAAAGGGTTGGGAGGTATAATTTTGAATCACTTTAATATTTTATTACTTTGTTAATTCTAGTTGTCATTCCTGGCAACTTGTAAAACTCGGACACCAGGTGAACAACACGATAACAAGAAGAATACATCATTCGTTTTTAAATGAACATGAACTTAGGATGAACAAAGAAGAGGTCGATGGCTACGCAGTCGTGCGAGTCAAATAACACTTCATTTTGTGGTGTCGTGTTATTGTTGGTGTGTAAAGTCGACAGAGCTCCGTGGGGTCGGGAAGGGAACCTTGGGTTGTCGTTTGAGTGGCACATCAGTGTAGCAATCACGTTGGCTACCTGCAACCAGGCAGACCGCATGCTTGTCTGCCAACATGACATGAACTTAACATGAACAAAGAGTAGGTCAATGATCCCGCAGTCATGCGTTCTTCGTGACGATCACTCGGTACTCGAATGTGTTACCGAAATTCAACTCTGTATTTCCCACCGTGCTTCGGAAGGCACGTTGAGCTGGTGCTGGTGATACCGGCTGCTGTCGAAAGATAGAAGTCGTTCCCAAGGAGGGTTGGTGGCGCACACGGCCGTAAGAGTCTAAACCCAAGACCTACTAGTGTCGATGTCAATACATACTGCACCGACCCCAAATTAATTGGGAGCAGGTAAGGACAGGATTTAACAATTACGAGGAAGCATTCACTAAATACTCAGAAATATAGTCACACTCTTTAGAGAAAAATAACATTTAGCAACGTTTTATTTTACATAGTAATTTTACGTTTACTCCCGTAATATATCGTATAGTCTAGGCAAGAGTACACAATAAAATAAATGGAAATGTAAGATAAGGTCCTGGTCCTAGTATGTAACATGAAATATACGTTTGGCATAATGACATAAGTTTTTACAGTTCCGTACCCAAAGGGTTCAACCGCACCCGATAACAATGGCAACTCTGACCGCCCATCCATTTGTGCTTTAATTGATTTCTCTATTGCTATTAGAAATAATAATAGACTTCAGAGACAGTGGGATATTTATATGAGAATCGTGCTGTCTGTAGTGAGCTCAGATCATTCAAATAGAAATTAAGTACCTAATAAATATTTTTGGTGTTATTTAGGTAAATAGGAAAATGCTGTAGGTGTACTATCGAAAGTAAAATAGTAGAGGAAAGAGAGAACACTATATTTCTCTCTTTCTTCCTTTATCTTGATTAAACTATGAGAATAATGGAAGAGTTCATAAAATATTTACTAATTAAAGTCGTGAACGCATTGCTATGCGCAATCAAAACATAAAAACACTTTTTTTCTTAAAATGCAATGTGCAATTGTTTCAAGTCAATTAAACTCATCGAGATTTACGGACACAAACATTGTACTGATAACTGAAATATAATACATACATACTATCACGCTTATAATTCAAAGCGGGTTGAGTGGAGCTTTTGTAACATTTATATAATAATAATATATAAATATTACATAATATATAATTATTACAAAAGCTCCACTCCACCTGAACCTACCATTAACAAGGGATGTCCATTCGATTATACAAACTAATATTGATAGAATCGTCTATAGATTTATTAACAAACGGTTTTTTACTTTCTCGTATATGTAGTGTAGAGGAAGTCTTGTAATCGTCAAAAGATTCGACCTCGAGATTTTGACGGATTTACACGTTTTGGACCTCACCGAGTTCAAAAATACCATTTTTGGAATTATGTATGTGTGTCTTTATGTCTGTGTGTCTGTATGTCTGTGTGTCTGTATGCCTGTGTGTCTGTGCGTTAGCACGATAACTCGAGTATGCTTTAACTTATTGCAACCAAATTTAACATGCATGTATGGCACATAAATGTAAGGTTTCTATCAACTTTTGAGTCGTCGATCACGAAAGTTAAGCAACCAAGTACGCGGTCGGTACTCGGATGGGTGACCAAAATTTAACGTGCATGCATAACTTTAAAATATAAGCTTTCTATCAACTTTTGAATCGTCTCTGGTATACGAGAAAGTCAAGGGGAGACCACTCCCGATTTTTTATTTTTAGCTCAAATTAAGTATCATGGATAGTATTATATTATCTGTGGTATCATTAAAAACTTGTGCTATGGATACTAGACAACGGACAAATATACATAATAATCTAGATATTTCATAAATAAATTTAAATAAATATATAAACAACCATGGCTCGTGAATAAATATTTGTGCTCATCACACTAACGTTTGCCACTACTAGGACTCGAACCCGGACCGCCTGATGTGTAGGCAGCGTAACTGACCACTCCACCACGGCGGCGTTTTATTTGGTTAACAATTCTCACAGACTGCAATCCGCCGCGCCGTTTTGTAATACGGCGTTTAATACGATCCACCTGCGACATATGTACGGTCACGCTTCTAGTCTCAACAGGGGTGGAGCAGAACCTTAGGTAACATTTCGTTACACATAAAGCCTAAGTATGGGCCATGCAGTACGTCCAAATAGTGACAGGTTGCTAGCCTGTCGCCTACATAAAGGGACACCAATCCCAAAAAGTAACAATCCTTTAGTAAACAAACAAACAAAGCCGCCACCAGGACAGATGTTACACTCAAAATCATCTTAGCAATCCGGGTATAGGTACCAGACGTGGCTTTTTGTGTAACATTTGGTTACATAAAGCCATGTCTGGCGGTATAGGCCAATCAGTGAAAATAGTATCAGCTTGTCTGTCTATCGTTGTTTGATGACCAATACTAGTGCATAAAAGTAATCAACCAAGTAATCACAACAATATAAAAATATATATGAATTGATTTCGTGGTACAGAAATGATTATTATAATATACGGGGCAGTGAGTTTTGACCTACTTGCAAAATGTATGCAACAACTAATAAATAAGTGAGTTTTCGTTTTACAATGTCGCATTTTTTTATTAGTAAGGAACTTTTTATATTGTTATTTTTAGTATTGTTTACAATAATTTTAAGGCCTAATTAGTTTTTGTCAGGTTTGGTTGCCGCTCGGTAGATATCTACCGCGAGACAATTAAAAACAACTGAGTCTGGATTTTATTAATGATCCACAGATTGAGGCCAAAATATATTCATGTATGTACATACCTACATAATTGTGTAATTTTGTGTTTCTATAAATTATTTGAATTTAAATCAAATTCGCCAATATGGTTTCCATATACCTACCTGATTCGAATAAGGATAATTGTGTAGGTTTTGTTTTCATAAAAGATTACAGCACAAATATGTCTAAGATACCTAATGATATCGTATACACGTACCTTGTACTCGGCACATAAATCAACAGACGACAGCAATAATTTTGACATAGTGGCGTAATATTCAGAGTAGCTCATAGCTCGCTCAATTTAGGCCGGAGACACCTGTGACTTCCATTGATCCGGAGGGATGTCTTGTGAGTTAAGATTATAAATAGGCCCTATTTGTATACATTTAAATGTGCCGGCATAATGAAGGAGCATCTGTATCTATTTATATTTCAAATAGCCCGAAGCTATTGGGGTTGCAGGATACTGAGGACGTTTCAGAGATTTTTATGTTAACGTGAGAACGGTGCTTTTATATTTTATTTGTATACTTATTATTCGTTTTTATAGAGCCTTCCTTTGAAATATAATATTAGGGAATTTCTTTCAAGTAACAGCAAGTCAAAACCTTGTGGTAAATTATGAATGATATTTATTTTATTATAGACTTAAAATTATTTGCTTTCAAACCACCTCAAAAACAAAAAAGATGCCAACAAAGTATGGGTGTGTATGATGTTTTTTTTAATAGGTACAGGCATTGTTATGCTTAAAAGAGGACTCCCATTACTAATTTGTAAATTTGTTAGTTTGTACATGAAAATAATGATTTTTTGACTTTTATGGTACTACTCCACTGCGGCGAACGCTGTGGACGTTCATGTTTAGCTCCATACAATTCGCTTGATTCCCCAAGTTGTTTGACGTTGTCATCTATACTAATACTAATAATAAAGCTGAAGAGTTTGTTTGTTTGTTTGTTTGGTTGAACCCTAAGATCTCAGCAACTACTGGCTCAAATTGAAAAATTCTTTTTTCGTTGGATAGTCCATTTATTTAGGAAGGCTATAGGCTATATAACATCACGATACGTTCAATAGGAGCTGAGCATCAATGAAGAATGTTGCAAAAACTGGAGAAAAATATTTCTTTTTAAAGCTTTCACGGTTAAAGTTACGTAAAAATCATGTATAACGGAATTGTTCTCCATTAAATTTTCTAAAAAAAAGTTCGCGACAGCATATGTCTATCTTTTATGGTTGGCTCTACTATAGCCTTTCTTTTTGGTAATCAAATATGTTTTAAAATAATGCGTTATCTGCGATGGTGTTTTTGTATACATGATATTATTCCTTATCAAAATAAATACATTATTTATGACAAGTATTTAATTTTGCACAAAATTGTTCATGACTTCATTTGATTTCAATGAATATCTTAAGAAATATCATAGTTTGAAATAAACGGAAAATAATAAATTTTGATTTTCAGAGATTTCTTTGCGTGCGCTGCGTAAACGGTTAAAGTTACACAAAAATTATGTTTGACGGAATTATTCTCCTTTAAAAGTTCTAAAAACAAGTTACAGACAGCATTTATCTATCTCTTAAGGTTGACTCGCTATAACCTATTTTTGTTAATAAATTTTGTTCTAAAATAATGCTTAAGATGCGAAGGTATTTTTGTAAACATGATATTATTCCTTATCAAAATGAATACATTATTTATTACAAGTATTTAATTTTGTACAAAATTGTTCTTTACATCATTAATTTCAATGAATATCTTCAGAGATATCATAGTTTTAACATAACTCCGCAGCTAAATAATGATCAAGTACTACGCACGTGTGAGATCTTGGGCACTAATTTGCACATTAAGCCCAAGATAATAATTATTCTAATAATATTTGTTAACTTATACATTGATAATAATGATTTGATATGAATTAGAAATGGATTTCTATGATAAAAAGTAGTTGTCGTGGTGACCGACATAATTGTTTCGGTTATAGGACGTTGAGAATCTATTTATGTTGAAATAGTTTGGTAAAATAATAATAATATCATTTTTATTTAATAATTTATTAATCATGAATTTACAAATAGTTTTATATAATAAAACTATATTTATTACGACGCTTTGGTACAAGCGTTACCGGTAGTCAGAGGCGAGGCGGAGTAGGGTGGGTTGTTCACATAAAACGACCCGCTTCCGCGTGGTAGCGGCATTCTCGTTCGAGCCGTCACAGTGAACACTACTCTGCCTCCTGTCAGTGTTATCTGATTCTGAGTACCTATTTGCTGGATAAAATATAAGTATTCTTTACTTTTGGGTAAGAAGTAAGACATAATTCTCTCTACCTGTTTCTTTCAACGTATTTCTGTAAGTATAATCTAACATCAGAAGTGGGATCGTCCTAATAAAAGGGTATGTACAAGTGAAATATTTTCGAATCAAAAGTGCTAAGATCTCAAATTTTAAGTTTGGTTGTGTAAAGAAACATATTGATATATGATTATGGCTGATCTGTGCATTGCATTTGGTCAGGGCGACTCCCTGACAGTGAGATGTGTGGGTTATTCATTTTCATGTAAAAAAAAAATTTTTTTTTTCGTTATATACCTACTAGTTTAATGGGTTTAGTGCCACGTCAGGGCTACTCTCTGATGGTGTTAATTCCTGTTGGATTGGGGGTTGATGATATGTTTCGCTTATTGTGTAATATAATAGTAAAACATATTTTCCGTAGTTAGACTGGCATTTCGATGTTCGATCGGGGCTACTCTCCGATAGCATTGATATGTGTCGACTAACGCAGATTATTTATTATTGTGTAGTGAAATATATGTTTCGTAGTTGGACTGGCATGTCGATGTTCGATCGGGGCTACTCTCCGATAGCATTGAGATGTGTCTACTAACGCAGACTATTTATTATTGTGTAGTGAAATATATGTTTCGTAGTTAGACTGGCATTTCGATGTTCGATCGGGGCTACTCTCCGATAGCATTGAGATGTGGCGACTAACGCAGACTATTTATTATTGTGTAGTGAAATATATGTTTCGTAGTTAGACCGAGCATTTCGATGTTGGATCGGGGCTACTCTCCGATAGCATTGAAATGTGACGACTGACGCCGATAATATATATGATTATAATATTGAAGCCTACTAAAAAGATTTGAGCTTGAAGCACTTTGGTTCCATTTCGTGTGTTTATTATAATTAAAGAATGAGAAATCATTAGATTACATAGGGATTCACTTGCTGAGAAATTTTACATGTGAGCTAGTGAACGTACATGGAGAATAAATTAGTATCTAACAATATAAGGTATTACGAAAAAAAAACGCGCAAAATTTTCTCGATCTACCGCCATCGCAAATATCTTGCAGCCGTAACTATGGGTGTGTTGGAATTAATTATCGGTTTCCAAGCTAATTAAATATTTCTACTGGCAACACCGGAATTTCGAATGAACTAAAGCGAGGCATGTTGCCGGATCGAGTCACTTTTTGCTGACTGTCGCTGTGTACGGTTGAATTACCAGTGATTTGTATTATTTGTTACCAACCAGTTTGTAAGAATATAGAAGTAACATTATAAAAATGATTGATTCTTACAATTAAACTTCAAGGAATAAAGCAAGGTAATTCAGTGTTTTTCATTTGATTTAATTCTGTGTTGTTCGTTAAATTTTATTAGTTTATTTTGATCAAAAGTGCAGAACTTTAAGATGAGCATAAATTATGAAGTTATCTTTTTTTAATGTGGGTAGTGCAAACATTTTTATTGCATTGGATGTACCACGTAGCCAATTGGGGTCTACGGGGAGTTTGAATTAATTTCAAAGTATCCTTTTTATTAATGAGGGTAGTCCAAAAAAAAATTTTTTTTTCATTGGATGTACCACGTGGCCGTTTGGGGTCTACGGGGGTGAAAAATTCATTATTTTTGGACTACGAAGCACAGTTTTAAAGATAAAGATGAGCATCAATTATTTGAATTAATTTTGGAGTAACTTTTTTGTTAATGAGGGTAGTCCAAAAATTTTTTATGCATTGGATGTACCATGTGGCCGATTGGGGTCTACGGGGGAGAAAATTTCATTATTTTTGGGCTACGAAGCACCGTTTTAGAGATATTTAAGTTTTTATCCCGTTCCAGAAAAATTGAGATATGTGTACTCTAGATATAGAGGTCGAAGCATTGAATCCCTTCTGGTGAGTGTTCTTAATAGCATTGTAATTGTTAATTTCAATTGCATTAGACCAGTTATTCAAATAACTGGATTGCTCTGACGGCAGATCCGTTGTTCATTGGCTAGCCACAACACAAACCTGTGGTGAACAGAACCTAATACTGATCTACGGAGATTTTATGTATTTATGGTTTTTTTTTTATTCAAAAATCTCACAGTTTAAAAATGGGAGTTTGGTAGTTGCAATTACATTTTGTAATTGATAATAATTATTAGTTATATTGTTTTCAAGTGGTTGTTATTTTAGAGGTGAGTGAACTAAGTAAGAAGTAAGAAATCAAATTATTACAATTTGATTTCTTTGATATAAACTGGCAAAAAAAAAAACAGATGGATAGCACTTTGAGATTTTATGTCTACCCGATGTTTATACTAATGTAATGGTGCCATTAATGAAATACAATGACAATTTTGTATTTAAGCTTTCGAGATGTAGTGAAATCGACAAGAGAAGTTACCTGAGTGATAGAATTATCCAGCCACCTTCACTAGGAAAAATTAAAATTTTGCTAGCTATCTTTTTATAGCTTTCTTTAGATTGTTGTATGAAGCAAAAAAAAGGTTTATACATTTTTGTATTTCAAAAAAAAAAAGGTAAAAGTAAACATATTTGTGTAACTGAATATGATTGGTTAAATCTATTTCGGTTATTGTATAAATTGGGATGTATAAAAGCGTCGGCGGCGTGGTGCAATGTGTTTTCAGATTTTGGATTCATATGTGGTTTGATCGACTTTTTACGGTGAAGGAAAACATCGTGAGGAAACCTGCACACACCTATGAAGAAATTCTTAGGATGTGTGTGAAGTCAACCAACCCGCACTTGGCCAGCGTGGTTGACTAAGGCCTAATCGCCCCTAGTGTGGGGTGGGCTCAAGCCCCTCGGTAGGGACATTGTGAGCTGTTGATGATAATGATAAATTGAGAAATTTTACATACTAAGTTTGCTGACAACATTAGGTAGTTTGGGCAACTTTCGCTAGATGGCGATGCCTACACCTTTTACGTAGTTTAAGTATAATAATTAATGCTTTAATGTTCCATTGGCCGCAATACCCGACATAAAGAAACTAATAAGGATATTGAGTCGGCATTAAAAATACTTTTCGTCAAATTTCTCGTCAGATTGGCCGAACGTATATTCGAAAATCTACTGGCTAAATTCCTTCGTGTTTATGTGGATGATCTTTTGATGCCATGTGAATCTATAGAGCAGGGCCTTGTTTAGCAGGACCTCTCCAAAAAGGTAATTTACGGAATATTGCTATCGCAAAAAAATGCGATTTTGGCCAGCAGAAATAATACATGTATGATAATTTTGTCGCAAACTAGGCGATTAATTAATTATGTAGGTAAAGTTTTATTGTTTAAAACAATGATTGCCTTAATTAGAAGATGTTTTAACATTTGAATGTGATGTTTTAAAGATAGAAACGCTTGGCAAATAGTGATTGCCTGACATAATATGACTAATCTATGACGACAGGTATGGAAGGCCGTGTGAGATAGTTCAATTGCTGCTGATTGTTAAACTGGTGTAATGTCTGGACATCACGATGCAGCACGTGGTGGGACAAAGCACGACAGTTGGACATAGTTGTTACTGCTTGATCGGCCTGGTGAAAAAGTCTGGACATTACAAGGCAGTATGTAATGGGATTGATCACGACAGCCCGATGAGATTTAAGTAAGATTGCTGCTGATTGTTAAACTGGTGTAATGTCTGGACATCACGATGCAGCACGTGGTGGGACAAAGCACGACAGTTGAACATGGTTATTGGTTAGATAATGGCTTATTAGTTGGATCTTGTTATATCAATATTTTATTATAGAATTATACAACTACTTATGATTCAACGGATGACTAGTTAGACACCTACTTGACGAGTAACCAGAAATCACTTCGAGAACGAAGTGCTCTGCAGAATGGCCGTGTGAGATCTTGGGCACTAATTTGCACATTAAGCCCAAGATAATAATTATTCTAATAATATTTGTTAACTTATACATTGATAATAATGATTTGATATGAATTAGAAATGGATTTCTATGATAAAAAGTAGTTGTCGTGGTGACCGACATAATTGTTTCGGTTATAGGACGTTGAGAATCTATTTATGTTGAAATAGTTTGGTAAAATAATAATAATATCATTTTTATTTAATAATTTATTAATCATGAATTTACAAATAGTTTTATATAATAAAACTATATTTATTACGACGCTTTGGTACAAGCGTTACCGGTAGTCAGAGGCGAGGCGGAGTAGGGTGGGTTGTTCACATAAAACGACCCGCTTCCGCGTGGTAGCGGCATTCTCGTTCGAGCCGTCACAGTGAACACTACTCTGCCTCCTGTCAGTGTTATCTGATTCTGAGTACCTATTTGCTGGATAAAATATAAGTATTCTTTACTTTTGGGTAAGAAGTAAGACATAATTCTCTCTACCTGTTTCTTTCAACGTATTTCTGTAAGTATAATCTAACACACGCATCTATACTGAGTTGTTTTTTTTTTGGTTGATCGCGCTTATCTTAGGAACTACTGATCCCGTCAGATTCAGACGCGTTAGAGACTCTAATAGGTTCAGAGACTCCTCCGAGGGAGATGCTCACCGGTCAGGAATTCTCTCTGGAGTGATTCGACCTTTACTAAAACCCCTGGTGACTCAAAGAAGGTCATCAGAGACATCCTGTAAAAATAGTCAAAAAAAAACTGCCTAGAAGGAGTCGGACGCGTGAACGAAGGGTTCCGTGCCATAGATTTTATCAAAACTGTCCGAAAATTATTTGAATTTTAAATTAAGTATTGCGTTAACATTTCAAGATTCTACCTGTTATCGTTATTGAAACCGAGAAATAAATCACGTTTGTTGTTGAGCCCCCTTAAATATTAATTTTATTTTAATTTAATTAGTTATTTTTAAAGTGAATAATTTAACTAAATATTCTGTGAATATTTCAAGCGTCTATCTGTTGCCGTTATCAAAATCGACTAAAAAAAGTCACGTTTATTTTATGGGAGCCCCTTCAGTATTTATTTTATTTTATTTATTAGTATTTGTTGTTATAGCGGCACCAGAACTACGTCATCTGAGAAAATTTCAACTGTCTAACTATAATGGTTAATGATATACAGCCTGGTGACAGATGGACAGACGGACGGCGGAGTCTTAGTAATAGGATCCCGTTTTACCCTTTGGGTACCCTATAAAGGGGAACTACTGATTCAAATTGAAAAATTCTTTTTATCGAGGAAGACTATAGGCCAGGACTTCCCAAACTTATTTTCATAGTGACGCCCTTAGGATTTTTCCAATTTTTACGAGCCCTCCCCCCGTTATAGTAACAGCAAAGTTAAGTACAAACCTACAAAAACAAAAAAAAAAACGTACGCAGCCGCCCGGATTGCGAAAGATGCTGTGTTCGATTTTTTCGCTCGCCCTAGACAGTCGATCCGGGCTCAAGTTTTGAAATCGCGACTTTCATTTCTTTCTCTACATTTATTTTCGTTCTACTAGCTCGCATAGCAGCTAGACAGCCATTCTATGTGGATCGTCTCACTACGCCCGCCCCCGGCCATAGAACCGCGAACCCTGGGGTGCCAGGGCATCGCGACGCGCAGTATGGGAAACCCTGATATAGGCCTATATACCTCCATAGCATCACTCTACGACTAATAGGGATTGAGCATCAATGAAAAATGTTGCAAAAATGGGAAATCCACGCGGACGAAGTCGCGGGCAGAGCTAGTTACTAATAAAATTACTTCCCCTCCCCCTAACCAACTCAGTCACTCGTCCCTTCCTTCCCCCATCAGGGGGAGCGAAAGGGCGAGTGATCGAGAAAGCTAAGAGAACCTTTCGGACTAGCGAGGGAAGGAAGGGGTGAATCCTAATGGATACCCTAAGGCCGGCCTTAGGGTTATGTTGGACTCCTACCGACTGAACACCCCCATATGCCATATGCCAAAATAGTTATAAGGCTATCGGAGCAGCCACCCATTTAGGAGAGAGGTTGTTGCACGCGCTGCCCTGGTCAGAGACTAGGGCATTGAAGCGCGGAGAAGAAACGGCCTGAGGAGCTGCTAGCAAGGGTTTGAATCTATTTTCGAAGCACGGAGCAGCGGAACGCCACGCGACAAAAATAAAAATTATGTTGTGAAAATCACACACATCGGAGATAGGGCGTGCGGAAAAATAACTCGATATATCGCAATTAGCGACGCACCGGGCGATACTAGCTGCGAGAACTGACTGAGGGACGGTGTTGTGCAACCAATAAAAGTACATGGGCGTGGAAATCGTGCACAGCGTGTGCCGCCGCCGCAGTGAAGTAGCGTGCTCGTGATCGAGTGCAGAATGCCATATGGAATGCCATGTTATGTCACATTTATTCAAAAACAAACTACTTTTACAAATTAAATTATCAGAAATAACTATTAATTCTTTCTTGTAATCATTTTAGTATTATTTTTAGGTATATTATAAAATATTATTTTGGTAAGTACACACACCGATAAGAGAAATCTACATTTAGAAAGGTAACATAATATTTAGAGATTTCTTAAATACCGAACTACCGAACCGACCATTTTTCAAATCCAACACGCGTGAAAGGAAGTCCGTAAGCACACTAATATATAAAATTTTCAATGTACAAATTCACCGTTTCTTAAAGAATACGCAAGCAAAAGGTGATGTCTGTATAAAGCCACTTATAGTAACAGCATCTAATACTCTCGCAACCTTTGCTATTCTTATCCATGGTCGGCGAGTTCTTGAGATTACACGAAGGACTCAGGTTGTTATCTGGAAAATCCTTCAAAGTTTCCCTGTGAATATTTATCTTGTTATAAATGCGAAGGTTATAACGTTTGTTGTAGTATGACTAAGAAACAATTTTCTAAGAAACAAGCCTTTGACCTAGCACAGGACATGTGATCGTCAAGATTTCTTTTTAGTTTATTTTTTATACCATAACAGTGGTTGCCCGCGGTTTCACTCGCGTTAATGTTGGTCATTTTATAGCCTTCCTCGATAAATGGACTATCCAACACAAAAATATTTTTTCAATTTGAATCAGTAGTGAGATTGCTAGGTGTTCAACCAACCAAACAAACAAACTCTTTAGCTTTATAATATTAGTATAGATTTTTTTGGTGTTGTCTTGTGTTGGGTCAATAAATATCTTTCTTTCTGTCTATAGACTTCTGGCTATAAAATTCACTGACTTTATTTATAGTGACTTGCTCGTGCTATTGACATTTTTAAGAGTGTAATATGTCTCCTTGTTGTCTGGTTTTAGTTTGTTGTTATTTTCGAGTTTGATGATGATTTACGAAGGAGATAAGCTCCCATGTCACTATTTTGGGACAATGCATGGCCGACACTCCCAATTGTGGCTTTGTGTAAATAAGTAATCTAGTCGCCCACCTGAATTAGATCCTGAGGTCCTAGGCTTTGTAACCTCAGAGAGTACCAATTTAGTTTCGGTGTGATGGTTAAGCTACGATCATCTTTCTTCTGTCGCCATATTGTGTTCCGGCAGTTAGTGATAAGATATACAATACAGTCTCTATGTGCTTGAGGGTTCCAAGTGAAGGTCGCTTTCACCTTCAGCTTTATCATACCCATCAAGTGAGGTCAAAAGCTTCACAGTCAAAAAACTGTTCTATTAAAACATATTCGTGTCAATGAGTGACTGAACGTATAACTTTCTCAAAGAAGCAATCAAAAACTTTCAAAGGTCACATCCCTTTTATATTTGCAACGTATCTAAAACGTAGTAAAACTGAGACTAACGATGCGATTCGAATGATTTCTTTCCTCCCTAAAACTGTGTCACTGCTGACGAAGCAAAATTACATCCATTTCGTGGGAGCTGACTTCATCGCTTAAGAATAGATGCGCGGTTTATATGCTGTTATTATCTGACACTTTTTGAAATATTAGTTTCGCTTTTTTTGGGTTGAAGGGAAAGGTAGCCAGTGTAATTACTGGGCATAGAGGGCATATCATCTTAGTCCCCAGGATGGCAACGCACTTGCAGTGTTAAGTGATTTACCCTTAATATTGCAAGTGTCTATAGGAGACGGTAACCACTTATCAACGTGTGGTCCGTTAGCTTGTTTGCCATCTCGTAATATAAAAAAATCGGGAGTGGTCTCCCCTTGACTTTCTCGTATACCGGAAACGACACAAAAGTTGATAGAAACCTTATATTTTGATGGTTAAATTTTGGTCACCCATCCGAGTAAAGACCGCGCACTTGGTTGCTTAACTTTCGTGATCGATGACTCAAAAGTTGATAGAAACCTTATATTTTTATGTCAAACATGCATGTTAAATTTGGTTGCAATAAGTACTTGCCAATGTTGCGTCATTGAGCGCTTTCTTCCGTCTGTACCACGGCGAGTGCTCTGAGGAACTTTTTTCCCTGATCCCACCATCTCCCTTCCTTTTAAGGACTACGCGTGCTGGTCTACGTTGTCACCGACAAACTGTGGCTACCATTCCAACGCGAACTAAGAAATTTGGCAACTCGTTTCTTTGTCGCACAATCAAAAAATGGAATTCACTGCCAGCACACGTGTTCCCTCCTTCCTATAATCCTGGGTCATTCAAAAGAGGCGTGAAGAAGCACCTTGCAGGTCAGCAAGGCGTGGGTGGCTGGCGCGGCAGTTTATGTCTCGCGCCAGCTATCTTCGCATTTGGACTCTACTTCTGCTTACCATCAGGTGGAATAGAGTCATTTGCTTGACCATTTTATAAAAAAAAAAAAAAAAAAAACTCGGATGGGTGACCTAAATTTAACATGCATGTATGACATCAAAATATAAGGTTTCCAACGACTTTTGAGTCATTTCCGGTATACGAGAAAGTCAAGGGGAGACCACTCCCGATTTTTGATCACATTTCGATTCGAGTTTGGTTATGTTCTTGGATATCTTTCTAGGGTTATAAGCTTTCTAGGTTAATTTTTGTTTTATTTTTACGTCAATATTTCTGTATTTTAATAGTTATTCTGCTATTCGGGACAGAGACGAGTTTAACAAACCAAAGCTTTAAATTATAAATGGTGTAACTAACCCGACTTTGTTTTATGTAGGTATAATATAGATTAAATGGTCGTATTAATTTTTCTTCTCGTCTACTATGTATTAACTCACTTTCACATTAAGTTTTAATTCAGAGTTAATCAAATTAGTCAAAGTATGTTATTATAATCTACATTGATGATAATTAAGCACTACTTGAGATGTTTAACAACTACAATTTTTTTTTTTTTTTTTTACATTATGTCTTTATACAGAATAACAAATGTTTGGATCAACTGATTTAAAAATTATTGGAGTTCCTGATTCTCCTTAATACGGACTAGGTTATTAATTGTGTCAATATGTAATGGTTATGCCTAAATATAATATTCATTTCTCTTGGGTTTAAAAGGAAGAATTTAAAGCAATATTAAGATTAATGGTACTTTAAATTACGCGCTAAGTATTCTTGTGAAATAAAACTTTTTATTCTCCCGAGATGGTGGGTAAGGGTACCATGCAATTCTATCACGCGTTCACAATAAGAACAATAATTGTGAAAAAATGTAATTTTAAAACTAGACTACTTACACAACAAATTAATACAAGAACATATCAAATTTCATATCAAAATATGCTCAAATTAGTGTTTTAACCCTTAACTAATATAGTGGCGTAATTTTTCCCAGTCGTGCATTTTCGTTTGTATTTTCGAAACCTTTTACATGAGCGGCAAATACCTCCAGGTATTGTGCGCTAGGAGTAGGCGGACGCACAGCTCTCAGTATTGGATAGTTTTCGTGTTATTGGCATCTGGGTTGAGTTTTCAGCCCACTATTAAATTTTTAAAAACATGTTAATTGGTCTTGATTAACGACATTGAATCGTAATTTATTTCTTTTTCTAAAAGGATTACTTCGTACTCAACATAGTTTTCGTGATATATGTGGATTTAAATAAGTTGATTAAAGACTGAATGTATTATAAATAAATAAAAAAATCAATAAATAAGTTTTTGAAATTTTGATAAAAATAAATAGTTATTGATTAGAAATATATATTTTTGGATTTTATTTAAAGAACAATAACGAAATTAGATGCAAAAAGCATTCCACTTATTATATGAATATTATTTCGTAAGATATACAACTATTAAATTGGTGTAGATTTATAGACCACGGTGTTAGTTACGTAACAAAAATTCACTACGTTAGTTAGGGGTTGAAAAAGTCTTTAAAATAGGTCTTACCAAAATAAAAAAGTAACATAGCTCGGTAATTGCTGAAGTTATTTTCATAAAAAATATAAATCTTGTAAATAATTTTATTATTAAATAATAAAATTATTTACAAGATTTATAAATTTATATTATAAATTTTATAAGTCATAATTATGAGAAAAAATGACATCTTGTTAAGAAAAATCTATATATTTTCCGTTTTGTGTGTGTATCGATCGCCTATCGTCACGAAGCTTCGTGCTAGGACACGATACACGCAGATGTGACCGGCCGTTATCGGCTATCGTCACGAATATTCGGGTTGCTTGTGCGTTATCGGCCGGGAGGCGGTACGTCAGGGTTTTAGCGCGCTAACCTATCGCGCTGCGTGGTCAGACATGCGTTGTTCATTTCGAAGGTTGTTCTCCATTAGTTCAGACGCGTACGGGTGTTTAAGTATACGATACAGCTGAGTTATTTTTTATAATAAATGCGTTACGTAATTATTAGCACACAATTTAGAAGTAAAGAAAGTGATTATGCATAGTTAAACGCAAAGAAGGATAATAATACTACGCAATTTACACGTCTGGAAATGATTTCGCCTATCTTGGATTATTGCACGATAGTTCGTGCAAATAAAGAAATGCCACATGCTTTATCGCGATAACTTTGCTCGGGCCGCACTTGCGTGTATCGTACGAAGTATCGCCACGCATTACTTCGGGACGATAGGCGCAAGTGCGGCCCCAGCATAAGTGTGTTAAGCCGCTACGAGGACTAAGAGGCTACGCACGTGTTTGATACACGCATCGCTTTGTATGAAAATTAGTGATAACGTCTTAGACAAAGGATCGAATTGTCGAAGGATAACATCCGCTGCAACCCACGGATACGCTACTCATGAAATAACGTAATTGTCATGTACTGATCAGATATGTCACCCACACACAGCTCAACGCTACGCACGGTGCACACTACACACACAGAGGTTATGCACGGTGGCTGCATGGGTCCATCAGCCCATGAATGTTGAAACACGCCCATACGGTTACGTGGATTGCACAACGATGAGTGTGCTGTAGCGGCATTATGCAGGCTCGAGATGCTGAACTCACTACAGGCTAAGGTAGCCCACATCGTCACCTTAATTGTCAGATACGTCCTTCTCTATCGAAAAACTTTGTGGACGGTAAACATTTCGCGTCACCTACCTCTTACCTATAGGTAAGATTCAGGCTAGAGGTGACGCGAAATGTTATAGGATTTCCTGGTCGGCGAGCATCTCCTGCGGGAGAGTGCTTCTTCTGAATAATTCAGTGAGGGTTTATCTGCTTTTGGGTTTGATTCCCCTGTTGTGTATGTTATAGGCTGGCAACGTCACTATTCTAGGATTCTGTATCACCCATGCCAGAGATGTCTTTATGTGTAACAAAATGTTGCCTAAAGCTCTGCTCAATCTCCTTTCCCCTTATTATAAAACTTGGACTAAAGTTAGTCGTGATTTAAAACCACTAACTCTGTCTTTCATTCATTAAATAAAAGTGACAGCATCAATTTTAAGCCATAACTAATTTAAGTCTATATTTCTTATTAAGGAAGATTGTATTTACCAGCGTGATTATATGTATGTGTGTATTATTGAGATTTGTAGCTCCAAATTGATTTATTTATGAACAGTCGACCAAATTGAATCATGACCCACCTTAAGATCATTTTCCTACAGTCACTCTATACAAAGTAGGATGAAATTCGCTTGAACGTACATTTCTAAGTAACGAACCAAAATGAACCTGTTATCGATTTGTTAGACACTGACAGTGTCAAATAAATATGGCTTTTTAAAATTTGTTCAGACTCAAAGTTCAGACTACTACTTGACATCTGACACATAACGTCATTTTATTTTTAAAAATATAATAGTTATTCCATTTTCTCAGTAGTGAAAAGAGTTTAGATTATGAACGTCATCTTATTTAAAATTCCAATTGAGACTTTAGTGCAGTGATAAGAAAGATTAAAATTGCATAGATCTCTGACCCGTAATGACGCATTTTTATTCATATTTAAAACGTACTAAGTGCAACACGCATGATAGCGAAGATAACCTAACTAAATTTATGATTCTAAAGGAATGATCGGCCAAGTGGGTCATGATTTAGTTGGTTCGACTGTACAAAGTATATAGTTCAACATTAAAATTTCATTCTTTTTTATGGACCTATTGACATTTTATTTTCAACATTAATAAATGATTTAGTGTCAATAATAATGTCATAAACATGCAGGTAATGGTCTATATTTGAAATGGAAGAACACGCCAAACAATTGTTATTTGCTCAGGTTATTTTCTTAGAAAATATTTACGAATAGTTTTTCTTTATTGTTTGCAAAGTAACCTCTGGCACGTTAGAAAAAAACTTGCTTATCTTGGGAATGTTTATGTATAATCGATATTATCTCTTACGAATAACAATAACAGGGAAAGGTGAAGGGAAAATGTATAGGATTTTATAGGGAAAGTATTTAATCTCTAAATCACTTAATTTTTTTAAAAAGCGAGTTACGGTCATCGTTCATAAACAAAACAACGCTAGAAATATTTTCATCAGCAGTGATTGTTTATGTTATTTTAATACATTTGATAACTATGTGTTTGTAATTTTAATATTAATTTGTATGATTTTCATAGTATGTAAATAAAATTCCGATTTCAGATTTAGTATATTTTTTTTAGTTTTAGAAAGTGCTTCATGCTATACGATAACGTTACGGATTTTTCAAATATTCGTGCTTGGGGGGCACAGAAAAAAAAATGTTTAAGGAACCTTTTTGATCAGTCAAGATACGTGGGCGATAGTAATTATTGCATTATAAAAATAATTTTTATAAATTGTAAAAAAATTCAAATTTTAATTAAAATTTTTTTTTTAAATAATTTCTAAATTTGTTCTTACAAAGGAATATGTTCTCTTTAACAGTTGTTTTATGAGTATGGAGTAATTAGTAAAGTCCTTTATAAAATAACCGCTCGTTAGTGAATATTTCGCAAGCATTCAGCAAAGCATAATGCATTGGGATATGTCCGTGCAAATAAATTTTCCGTTATAACAGAGTAGCTACGTTCAATAATATTGCATATAGCGAGTGTAGCATATCAAATGGATGGCCAATAAGCTTTGTGCTGTGGCTTTGAAGCACTTCTGTGATGGCTCACTTCGCCTAATTAGTTCGACTGAATACCCCCAATCTAGGATTACACCGACAGTGTTCATTATGCTAGTGAACACTGTAAATGGAAACGAACACAAAATTCGAATATCATATTTCTGTATTCGATATTCGACGTTGCGTTTTTGGATTGGGTTTGTGGAATTTGCGTTTGCTTTTGGCGAGGAAGTAGTTTTTTTTTAATATCTCTAGCCTGCAGCTTCAACAACGTATGTTTGTTTGCTTTACACTGCTGGCTGAATTTTGCTCCTACGTTAGCAGTATTGGATAAACAAAGGAATGAGAGTGGTATTTTTGCATCAGTGGTCAGAGTGCAAGGCTTTGATGAGCAAGTATGAAAAACACGAGACGAGAAGGACTGAAATACGGGATATCTTTGGCTAATTATCAGTATAATGACTTCAAGCTTCTTTCTATGTAATTTACACAAAAGTTTATAATAAAAGTAATATATATTCCATGCTCACACCAATTATCTAGGCCAAATCAGTATCATTAAGAACTTGCGTTATGGATACTAGATAACGGCCAAATTTAATATACATTATAGAATAAATAAACTTAAATAAATACATAAACAACCATGACTCCTGAATAAATATTCGTATTTATCATAAAAACATTTGCTCCTACCAGGACTCGAACCCGGGCCGCTTGATGTGTAGGCAGTATTACTGCCCACTCCACCAAGACAGCGTCCAATCGCGTGTTGACTTGAGCTTACTTCGTTAAGAATTCATCTCATGTCGGTTTTCCTTTACACTTGGAACAAATTAAACTAGAGAGGCCAGTAAGCGCCCTTTCTGGGGAAGTTACATATAAGTACTTTTTAATCATTGATTGTGAAGCTTTTGTCCTTCTGATCACCTGATGGTGTGTGATGAGGCGTATGAGGAACCAAACTTCACCCGGAACTTGAGGGTTCTGGGTTCAATCAGGGACTCGCTATCTTACGCTTAACTTAACTGTTGGTACACAATAATGTTGGGAATACTTAGATAAGATAGTGGTAGCTTAACCCTAGATAGCTAACTTCCGTCGTATCGACGGGTAGCGTACAGTAATATAGCTGTATCTTTTTAACGATGCGTCCGAATGCCGTTGTTCGGCTAGTCAACTCAGTTGCTGGAGAGGTCGTTGCCGTGGCGTATGAACCGAAAAGGTAAGTGTTATGGTTTTTGACATACGTAGCTGTTGCCCGTCGTTTCGGCGGATAGATAGCTGTACCGTCAGTTTTAGTGCCAGTACATATTTTGTACCGGCGCTTAAAAAAAGTAGGTTAATTTATATTGTATTTTAATATGTCAAAATACTGAATATTATGTCTTATTATTAATTGCTTTTAAGAAAAAAATTTTCTTTTTTTGGAGGAATACCTAAGTAAAGTTGCCATAATTTTATAGGGTAATAAATAAAGTGGTTTTATAAAATGTATTTTTATTGGTAAGTCTTTTAAATAAGTATAATAAATATCAAAAGCTCTATCAAGTATAAATCTTATGAAAAAATAGCCTTTTTTCTATTATCCGTCGTTTCGGCGGATGGTTAACTTAAATAGAGTACACCAGAAGGTTAGCTATCTAGGGTTAAAATAAGAATTGCTATGAACCAAACCAAGCACAAATTTGCACTCCACTGAGTATCGAAACCGGGACCTATGTATGTAATTCCGGTGAGCGAACCACTAGACACGACCGCCCGTCATTGACCTACGGATCCTCTGTCTTTAATAAAATAAAAAAAAATGTGTTTTAGGCTTTTGTTTCAAATACCCAAAATGATAATTATATTTCATCGCTTTCTATGGCTTGTTTTAAAAGTGCACGCCCACGAAAAGGTTCGATAAACCTGAGTCCTAACTTTATGTAAAGACTATAAAAAGGACAAACACGGCGAAGAATACAGTCAGTCCCAAGAGATGAATTTACATAATAAGAACGGTTTTACGAAAGGCTTGGATACAAATATCGGCGCATAATCGAATGCTTTGTGTGAATGAGAAATTCGATCCAAGTTTGGAAGATTATGGGAAGATAGAACTTGCGTTGTTTATTATTATGTCTATTTTCTAGTGACCTGACCACCTATTTAGCTTGTTGACAGTATTTAATGGTAAAAGACTTTAAAAGGGTGGATGTTTGTTACATAAGAAGTTAAGAACGCGTGAACGAACTTGGATGTAATAATTTGGATCAGAAATACATTATAGTCTGGAATAGCACGTTTTTTATACCAAACAAACATATGATCCGGCTAGTGCTAAGCGGTAACCGCAGCCTATATATGGACACTTTCAATACTAGGGTATCACACGTACGTTGCCGACCTTGCAGAAACTTTCTAACGCCTTTCGCGGAAGAAGCCCATGCTATCTTATGAAACCTTAGGTAATAATCATCAATCAACTCCTAACAGTTAAGGAGTTTTATCTTCCATCATCAGCTTATCAACATGAGATGACTACCAGACGCAAATACTAAAATATCTTTATAAAAATATGAATAACGTAATGCATGGCCTTAAAATTTGAGGGTTGCCCTCGATTTCCCTGGCTTCCCATCATCAGATCCTGTCTTGGTGACAATGGGACCACCTCAGGAGTATACACTATCGAATAAAAAAAGAATTTAGAAAATCGGTCCACAATAAACGACAGAGATATCGGTGAACAATACAGAACCTCCTTCTTTTTGGAAGTCGGAAGGATATGTTTTAAAAGTTTGAAAACAAGGACGGAAACCATTTAGAAAACGCTTATAACTTCAGTTACAAAAAATATAAAAAATAGTAAATAAGTACATTTTCAAAGGTATTAGTGAACTTCTATAAGTTTTGGCGTTTCATGCGACTCAATTAAACCTAATTATAATCGGAAGTGCATGTATACACAATGCGAAGAAAATAGTGAAAATGAAAGTATGCGTCGCACATAATAAGTCAGTAACTGTGCCGACATGTTGGGCGGTCCAGGTTGGAAATCTCGTAGTCTTTGTTAATATAATATTCTTTAGTTTATTTAAAAATATATAGGTTATTATGTATATTGATCCTTTATCTAGTATACTCAACACGAGTCATAATAATATTTTATTTGGGATCGATAATAATTGGTATAAGAATGGACATATTATAATCACATAGGTGAACTTTTATTGCTGTGTTTTTTGTATTTAAAGCAGATTATCAAATTCTTATTAACATGAATTATACTCGCACGTTCAATAATTATGTTAAAACGTACCTGAAAATGTTTTTATAAGTTACAGAATGTTGTTTCAAAGTTTTCCTACTTTGGAAGTTAATCATCATTATTGAAACGACGAAACCAAGTACAAGTAATAATAATTATGTCTAAAAAGTTTCGCTGCATCATTACGAGCAAGCATGTATATTCAATTTGACAGAATCAATTACGAGATTCATTAATTTTCATAAATCAAACATTTAACTAAGTTTATGGAAATATAATATTTATGGAACAAATATATTCGTCGGGAGATTATGCTTGTTTACACACACCCAATTCACATAGCATAAAATAAAGCCACTGTCCTCGCTTGAAAATATCAGACTACTTTTAAAAGCGTACAAAACTTTAAACTTTTATCCAAAGCGCCACTACAAAACCATTCCGCACGAGGTTTCAAGCAAACGCATTAAAACTACGTAATTAGTACTCGGTAAGACGTGGCAAAATCTTTTAAAAGGCGTTCTTTGAAAAACCACGCTGTTATTAAAAAAATATCTAGGTTATCAGCTCTAGGCTTAATGTGTGCACGGCGCTCACTGACCTGTTGTAGTCGATTTCACGCTGTTCAAGTTTAAACAACGCTTGAATATGACAGGATATACGCACCGTACATCAAAGAGACAATGTTTTGTAAAACGAACTCAATTTTGAATCGAGTTTGGGCAGTTTTTTCCAGGTTATAGGCGATGCCGCAGTTCCTTGAAACGAAAACGTTTTGTGAAAAATCTAGCACAGTTTTAGGCTTTCATTCGTATACAATGTGAAGGGAATAAACGGTTTTCATTTCGAAGCTCGAGCAAGTGGATTTCACTTTGAAAAATACTCACAAAAATGTTGTCTCGCTCATAATCGTAAAGGAATTAAGCAGAGCTTTACGTAATAGTTGGTTGCACTAAAACCTCATCTGGCCTGTTCAGTGCCTCAAAATTGTGAAAAGTTGCCAGCCTGTTGCTTACGTTCTACCTATCTCATCACAACAGCCTCTGTATGGTTATTGTAATTCTCATACATATTGGGGGCAACACACGATGTGAAATAAAGGTTTTGTGCTGCAACGTCTAGAAGACACTTATACAAAATAAATCCAAAGGTACACATCCTGGGTCCAAATATTCAATCCAAAATAATTGCCGGTCAGCTGACGGCAGTGTACATCGGCAACAGACACTTGCTAGTGTCTTGTTTGAAAGTTTATATATCTAACACAAACACAAACACATAGAATCTGGTGGTCAAAATTTAACTGATAAGCATGTAAAACGATAACTTCAGCCTTTCGTGTGACCGTCGGTTTTTAGCGAAGTATTCTTCACCTCTTCCACACGTGATTTCTCAAGCAAGAGTGTCAATGGAAGTTTGTTTTCGACTCCTTCACCATATGGCCTGGCGCACAGCGTCTTATTGGCCCAGGCGTGCAAGCATTGAAGACAATGCTTGCCATTGGTCAATATTAAGTAAAAGTGCTACCAGACGTTAAGAATTGAATTGAAGATTGAGATTATTCTAGCTAGAATAAATGGTGCATGTTGTCGCGAAAATACAAATGCTTAAATGATAACGAAACAGCCTCTATGATTCGACCCACTGCTGAAAAACAAGATCTCTCCTTGTCATAGAAGGCTTAGGCAGACGTCCACCACGCTTGTTCAATGCGCATTGGTAGATGGAGTATAAGGTGATCACTATAGCCTTTGCTGATCTAACAGTCGCCTTCTACGATACCTATTGGAATCCTCCAATATGGGTGATGGTATTCTACTGTGCCGGCATCACATCCTCGTCTTGGCATCATTTTTCATGAAAATATTTTTGGTGGGATTATTTATAATTGTAAACATTGTCTTATTTCTTTCCAAGAGCTTAATTACAAAGAAAAAATAAACTAAAAAAAATCGACCTGCTAGTAGTTTTTTCTAGTATTAAAAATATTTAGGCGTTTGTAAACGCAAAAATTATTACATAATGTAAGGTAGTTTCATCTTAACTGGGCGTCAAATATTTGGAAAAATATTTCATTCGGATCTTAGAAGTGCAAATTTCCAAGATTTGATGAAACAAAATTTACCATAAAAACTTAAGCACCAAGCACTGATAAATTAAGGTTCGTTTCCCGCCTGAGGTAGGTCGATTTCTTTCTGTGTATTTTTTCTAGCATTAAACAAGATAAATTATTATGAAAGTTCTGTAAAAGTTTCATCTATAGGATAAAAAAATACAACTACTTATTTTGAAAAAATGTTTATAACATTTGTCATTGTTTGGATACCTTTTGTGTTACATCAGACTATACATATTATAATGTTCAGAACCTTCGTCAACTTTTACAAGACGGGTATGTTAGACATGAATGGATCCTTTCATCTATGACCGACAGCGCTAATAATAGTACATGAATACCGTTTTCAGATTAAAATATTAATTCAGCCACATTCTAGCGTACTAGCCGTCGAAATAGCGTAACGTATTAGAGTACTAGTAATGGATTGGATGATTGGTTGTTCAGGAAAGAGTGGACAGTACTAGACCGAGAGGCAGATCACACATGCGATGGACCATCCAGATCAAATCTGCCGTAGTCCGTTGCATGAATGCACAGGAAGCGCTACAAATCGGACACGTTGGCAGATTATAGTGAGGCGAGCCACAACAGGCCATAGCACTCCCTCATGACGTTTACTACCGCTCTGTCAAGAGCGATACGAAGAATAAGAATTGCATGTATCATTTATATTCAATGAATGCCGGTTTCCGCCAGTTTATATTCGAAATATTTCTAGTAAATTGTATGCGAAATGAAAAAACAGCGACAATCAAAAAAGTCCTCTGCAAATACGACACTAATTTAGAACACTATAGTTGGACCAAAATTTTCGGGTATATCTTATCCTAACCTCGTTTGTCAAGGAGACGGGCTAGCCTGACGTACACATTGTTCATTAGACATTCTGGAGCATACCTTGAGAAGCAAAAGTTAAGATTGAAAATGAAGTGAGCACGGATGAATGTCAGGGAATAAGATTACTGTTTGATACTAAAACAGTCGTTAATCTACCTTCGATAATCTCCCCTCAATTTGAAGTTGTTTTCATTTGCATAATATCATAAATCTACGTGTTATGATCCTTTTACGATAAAGTCCTGTATCTATTAAGGTTTCTACAATTATTGTATTAAAAAAAAGTGTGTGTGAGGATTGAGGGCCACTTTGTCATATTCTCTTAAAAATGTACCTATGATTTAGTGTGCGTTCTAAAAGAAATGTGAAAGCCTGAAACGACTTTGTGAAACCTTTGAAAGGCGAGTTATAGGCTGAAAGGTTGGGCCCTCAATCCTCTATGTGAGGATTGAGGGCCCACCTGTAACTAGTAAACTAAACACTCTGGTTTACTTTCAGATATTGACCGCTTATCCAATGCGTTAGTTAAAAAATGTGAAATTTTGTGGAACCGAGAGCTTGCTCCAACTCCTACTGGTTTTATAGAAATGACCTTGATAATGTTTGGGCCCTCAATCCTCCATCTGTTTCTTGTTTTTTTTTATTATGTATTGTGTAGGCATAATTTGACAAAGCTAAGGTATTCTGATTTTGTGAAAAAAAATGTGAAATAACTTGACATTAAGAGTAATTTGAAAGACTCATTTATTATTGCAGAAAACAATATTTTAATTTTTATTGTATAAATAAATTTTCACTTAGTAAGATTTGACAGCAGGGTGGCCACAAATTCTAATTATGTCAAAAACGACCGTTGTTGGCACAGACTAGTTAGGATTTTCGAATAAACATTTTTAAATTTTCCCTATTACGGGACGGCAAAGGCATCTAGCCCATTCATCCATGTCTTAAGTTTTCTGTCTTCTTTTTGTTGATTTTCACGTTAAAATGTGGGTGTCACACATCTTAATGCATCTAGGAAATGCTTTGCGAGAAATGCATGGCAACAGACCGCATCAGCTGGAAATGCAGTCACACCACAAAACCCTTACGATCCAATGACAGCACACTAATTTACCACCAACTGTCTTTCCCCAATGGATAATAAACTCTAATGATAGGGCATTATATTGAAAATCGATTGAAAAAATATGACAGTTTAGGATACTATTTTGTTCTGTTGACTCTATTTGGAATCACATGTAAAATTCTATTTTCTCTTGTTTGGTAAGCGCGCTAACAAACTGAAATGCCGAAACGTACTCATGTTAAAATGTCTATACCTACAACAACGTGTCCTAAATTCAACGATAAGCGGGCACCAAAAGCAAAAAATATAACTCCACTTTCATTAAAAAAAAAAAAACATTGACATAGGCTTCGAAAACTGCCACACCTTGGGAGTTTATCTGCCACTACACTTTTTCTAATATTTCTGATTTTTTTATTTGAATATGGTAACTTTCACGCATCGTGAAAAAAACTTGGCGCCACTAAGTTTGAGACTACTTACTCTAGGAAAATTATCTACAAAAAATTCATAAATTATAATTTTTGATGCCATTAATTTTTGTCATGGGCTCAAAATAGGTTTTTATCATTGAAAAATACTGAATGAAACAAAAAAAATTGTACAAACAATTCTATTCTCTTTATTGCATTATTAATATTACAGTAAATGTTCGAATTGTTTGCCACTGGCATACAGGGACAACATCGCATTAAAAAATATCCTTTTATTCTACGTGCTTTTATGACGTGATTTTTGACGAAGCTCGAAGCTCATCTAATATTGCCATGGTTTTTATTAGATGCAGTTGAAACAAACCCAATAGAAAAAAGTCCAGTCTAGATGAGTGAACGTGGTGGCCTTAAGTTAGGACCAAGTTGCCCGATTCGCCAGATCCAAGGCGCGTGGCGTGTGGCGCTCGGTGTCCGTAAGACCACTGCGGCCGTGTGCACACCCTGCACCATAGGTAAAGTCGCCTCTGGACCAGCAGTCGTTGACACTTTTTAACGCGCGGAATGGCGTGATTATAAATAAAATATATTTACCTTTTTGCACGAAAATTGTAATTTGTTTATTAGGTTATCGCGATTTTATAAAGAAATGATAACTTCAAGGAGCAAAGACGAATAAAATAGTGTTTACATCACTGGACATCCTAAAAGAGGCCAATCTTGCTAATAAGAGTCTACTCTCGCCAAAATAAAAATAAATTAAATTTACCGACCTCTCAGTATTTTGAAAACACTATATTATTCATGAGCTCTGCTCAATACACAGTCAGCTGAGTTATCGCACTGTCGTGGCGTCAGGTTCGGGTGTTGTTGTGGAAAATATGTGATAGTTACATTTGAATGTAAACTTCAAGAATAAAGTACTGAAAACAAGGCTGTTTGGGCTAGATCCTTTTTCCTTCCCATAATAGGCAAAATTTAATTTAAAAAAACATATTTTAAAAAAACTGTAGCATAAAATATATTACTATTATACTACGATTTATTCAGTTGTCTAATCATTGATATAAGGGTTTTGTGGTGTGACTGGTGTGTATGACGTTGAGTATTTTACAGTGGGATTTCCAGCTCATGAGTCGTCATCATGAGGTTTGTTGCCATGCATTTCTCGCCAAGCACTCCCTAGATGATGGTGATGAGATGCATTAAGATGTGTGACACCCACATTTTAATGTGAAAATCAACAAAAAGAAGACAGAAAACTTAAGCCATGGATGTATGGGCTAGATGCCTTTGCCGTCCCGTAATAGGGAAAATTTAAAAATGTTTATTCGAAAATCCTAACTAGTCTGTGCCAACAACGGTCGTTTTTGACATAATTAGAATTTGTGGCCACCCTGCTGTCAAATCTTACTTAATGAAAATTTATTTATACAATAAAAAATAAAATATTGTTTTCTGCAATAATAAATGAGTCTTTCAAATTACTCTTAATGTCAATTTATTTCACATTTTTTTTCACAAAAACAGAATACCTTAGCTTTGTCAAATTATGCCTACTCAATACATAATAAAGAAAAACAAGAAACAGATGGAGGATTGAGGGCCCAAACATTATCAAGGTCATTTCTATAAAACCAGGAGAAGTTGGAGCAAGCTCTCGGTTCCACAAAATTTCACATTTTTTAACTAACGCATTGGATAAGCAGACAATGTCTGAAAGTAAACCAATTTTGTTTATTTTTGGTAACAAATTTTTGCAAGCGTGAGGATTGAGGGCCCACTTTGAATTGCAGTATACCAAATACTATAGCGTTATTCGCTGATATCTTTAACTTCACAGTTTTTTTTAACGTAGCGTTAGATTTTGATATAAAAAGTTTTTCTGTAGAGTGTTTAGTTTACTAGTTACAGGTGGGCCCTCAATCCTCACATAGAGGATTGAGGGCCCAACCTTTCAGCCTATAACTCGCCTTTCAAAGGTTTCACAAAGTCGTTTCAGGCTTTCACATTTCTTTTAGAACGCACACTAAATCATAGGTACATTTTTAAGAGAATATGAGAAAGTGGCCCTCAATCCTCACACACACAAAAAAAATACAAATAAAAAGTGTGTTTCCCGACTACGGTAAAAAAGGAAGGAATGTATCGGTTAAAATCAGGGTTTACAAGGTAAAATCGACTCCTCATACTGTTAAATTCGGTTAAAATGTAGCCAATATTACGCGGACAATAACAAACCGATTGACACTTTATTAATCAAAATCCCTAAAATAACCTATCACTCAGGCTCAAGCATGTAGGTAGGATATTTAATTATAACATGAAATGAAATGAAATGAAATTTATTGTGAATATAAATTTGGGTACATTAATTAGCAGTTGCAATGCTTAGAGTTACGAGTTCCTGCCAAATCCTACCTTTTCAGGTGTATTCACATATAATAATAGTGTTTCTTATGACTAGTTATAATATCATTTTGTTAGTATTATAATTATTCCTAAAATCTAATAAATTTTTAGTATCTACCATTTATACTCTAAAAACTCTCTGAGGCTATAAAAACATTTATCCAGTAGCCAGGTTTTTATTAGTTTTTTGCGGACACTTAAAGTAATATTCTTATTTTGAAAGGCATCTGGTAACTTATTGAAAATCTCTGTACACATTATAAAAGAATTTCGGGACACAATTGACAATTTTACTGCCAGTCTATACAGTTTAAACTTGTACTGAGAACGTAGTTTTCTAACTGTGACATCGTTTTTTGTTAGAAATAGATAGTCATGTTTCAATACAAATAAACATATTTCATAAATATACAAGCACGGCACTAGAAGGATACTATATTTCTTAAAATATGGTACACATGAATCAATATTTTTTATCCCAGATATTGCTCTAATGCATCGCTTCTGCGTTATAAATATATTTCGTATATCTACAGAATTTCCCCACAGAACGACGCCGTAACGTAAAATTGAGTCAATGTAACCATTATATGCAGTTATTGCGGCATAACAACTATTTTATTCCAAAAACCAACATTTTCCATTTCGTACGTTATGGTTAAAGCCCGAAAAACCGTAACCTTAAGAAAAAATATTTCCAATGACAAACTCATGTTAATAAATCCTACGATTTACTAGTAAACCTAAGATTCACAGTAAAAATATGTCTTTATATCTTCTATCTATGTAAATAACAATTAAACGCCGAAAGGTTGTACAGTCAACAGCACGTCGGGCTATACAAAATTGTCAAATTTCTCCAAACTATTTTCAACCTAAGGCTATTCAATATAAAGCATAATCGATTGGGAAAATTTGATAGTTTGTGGTAACCCAACGTGCTGTTGTCTGTACATGAATAACTTTGGAACGAAATTGTATAATTCTTTTTTTGTAGTGTTTGTTATTATCAGGACAAGGTTTGTATAAAAGGTAATTTTTAAAAAAACTGTATTTAATGACGTAAAAAATATTTCTTCTCTCTATTATCTCAACAGTTTTAGATTTCAAGTTATTTACATATTCAGAATGTATTTTTTTTCTATGCAAACTGACATTATTTGTAAGTCAATTGATTAAAAAATATTCAGGCTTATGTCGCTATTGCTTGTTGTGTTTTAAGTTAACACCATGTTGATTTTCATGTGCGAGATGGCGCCATTACTATAATGGGGAAGAAAACGCAAAACTTTTTTACAGAGGGCGCTGTGTGTTTGTTACCTGTCAAAGTCTGTTGTGAACAACAACATTAGTGATTTAAACACAGTTCACTTAAAAATTAATGTTTTTAAAATTATTGTATGTATTGTACATACATTAAATGTGTTTTGAAATAATTATATGTCACTTGTGTGCTGAAAAATTTTTTTTCTATTTTATTCAAAAAAATTTAATATAGGTATAAATGTGTTTACTGGAACACACCTGTTTGTCTGGAAGTAGTTTTAAAATCAGATTCTTTGAAATGCTTGCTGTATGTTCTGGAGTACTTAGTAGCTTTAAAATTTACCCTTCTCAAAGCCTTTTCCCACTTTTTCCTGAGAAACAAATCTGTAGAAAACTTGTGTGTACCGGTTTCTACGCACTGGAAAGCTACACATCGTCCCATATTTCTGTTTATCTAGAAATACTAAGAAATCCCTATGAAATGTACTGAGTTTGACACATCCTTTGGAACAAACACTCAGCGCCACCTAGGAGAAACTAGTTGACAGTTGTCTTCCCCATTTACAAAATAAATGTCAGTATTGATAGATTGACATTCATTCATATTCAACTACCATTTCTTTTGTATTACAAAAGGAAAACTTTGTTTCTTAGCTTTTTGTATTTTAATTGTAATTTTATTTCTCATCGGAAGTTTATGTTTATTTTTTTTTCATTTGGTACACCACCTGTCGAAACCGAGGCGAGCAGCTAGTCTATGATATTAAAAATAAAAACAGACAAAGAAAATTTCTAAGGGACACCCTTGTCAGCGTAAAAGAAAATGACGGGTCTTCCGCACTCCCCACCTGCTATCAGTGTTTGAGTAACAACCCATTTGCTGTAATATATTTTAAAAACTCTCTGAAAATTCTTAAGAGCTTTTAAAGATATTTGCAGGGACAGTTTAGACCCTCTCAACCCTTATAAAGTGAGGTGTTATCGAGTAAAAAACTTAAACACAATAAATTTTGCTTTGTGGTTACCTTTGTAATATGATAGTCTGTTAGTCTTAAAACTTCTAAAAGCTTTGTAAATTAGAAGGAAATTGATACCTGCAAGCTTTCATTTTCGACAGATGAAATGAAACAGAAGTGCTGAATGAATTGATTAATGAACCGATCCAACCTTAGATTATATACCTGGATCCAACAGTGTTGGATATTGGCATTCGGCATCTTTCACTCCCACTCGGATGCACAATAAATGATCAGTCTGAACACTGAGAGAACGTTCACTCGAATTCGGTTATTTTGTTTTGCGTCTTGTAGAAGAAAACGTCGCGGCCAAATGGTCTTCTTTCGACGACGCACGGAAAGAAAAGAGGAAATGAACGTGCTTTCCTGTCCGTTGTCTGTCATTTCACTTTGCCCGTGTGAACATGGAATAAAAGTGAAGAATTCACTGGAGTGAACATTCATTCGAGTGAACTGTCTGATATCACCTTTACTACCTCGCGTTGCTGAGTTGCTTCTATAAGCCTCTTTTGAATGACCCAGGTTTGTAAGAAGGGGGAACACGAGCTGGTAGTGAATTTCATTTATTGACTTCGCTACCTAGAAATGAGTTGCCAAATTTTTTCACTTCGCTTTGGATAGTAAACACAGTTTGTCTGTGGCACGTGGCACCTAATGGCCCCGTAAGCCAGCGTGCATATCGGACGGAGGCTTTATGCTCCGTGGGAAAAAAGCTCTTGGAAGCACTCGTATTGTGTATTAATTTCAGAATGATTAATCCTACTAATATTATAAACGCGAAAGTTTGTATGGATGGCTGGATGTATGTTACTCTTTCACGCAAAAACTACTGAATGGACTTTAATCAAACTTTACAATAATGTAGCTCTTATATTACAATAACATATGGGCTTTAATTTATACTAATCCTGCTAAGACGACGTTGCGATCAGAAGCTGGTTTTGTAATAAAAAAATCCATACTTCGTTAAATATTTTAATTGGGAAATCTTTGCTTTAAATAGGCCTAAACAACGAGGCTTACTTTCCATTAAGTTTTATTTTATTTTCGAAAACAACTTTTATTCAAAATTTTACGTTATTCATTGCAGCTATAATTTTCAATTTCATTTTCCTTCTTTTCTTGAGTCAACTTCGGTAAACAAACCAAACGTCATTTTGTATAGGTTTGTCCCTTTTACTCGCTACTTTTCTTGCTCATCCCTCGCTCAAACCAAAAAGAATGTGGTCTGTTTACATTTATTCTTTATCGTATTTGGGTGAATCATTGTAGCAGTTTCTGCCATAGGTTAAGAACAAGTACTCAAATAATTACTCCTTGGTACTTACTTAAAAATTCCCTCTGTTATATATCACCGTGTGAATTCTATATGACAAGGCCATCGTTGCTAATTCTGGAAACATATTATGTAGGCGTCAAGTTATGCCAGTGTTGGCTGGTAGTAATTCAAAGCTCCACTCCTTATTCATATAGCAAAGTTCTTTACACGAAAACTACTTTCAAAACATGTCTCTTTGAAGACATGGGTTTCCTACGAAGGTCCTTCTTACAGCCATTTTAATATAAACTAGGTAAACAAAGCCACTCTTAGTTTAAGTGAGTGATATGGATACATAGTGGCCGGGAAAATGAAAAGAGATATGTGATTTTTATGAAGGGTGAATACATAAATAAAAGTGTGTTCTTGAAATCTATTTAAATGTCAGTGTATATGATCCATACATTTTTATGCTTCTCGTAAAATCTTTTATGTCGGGCTTTAATAATTTCTTCTTTTAAAATAATGGCGTTCGCGGCACATAAAGATTACGCGTTTTGTCAATGTAGAGTGAAAATTTACTAAGTAACAAACCAAAAATGTACGGTAGATTGAGTTAAAAATTGGAGTCTCTCTACACGTGTTCTTACAGAACTCGGGAGAAACCTTCAATAATTTAACTAGATAAGTTATTGAAACCCAGTAACTACATATTTACTAAAATACAATCTATAAAAAATGTATAACTATTATAAAAAAACAAATAAAAAGCAAATATGTTTTATTTGGAACAAAATGTTGTAACAGAAACAACTAAATGATGTTTTCCGCAGGAAATTTTATAGTTCTGCAGCAGTTTTCATTACAAACTTGTTAGAAAATTGTTGGTATGGGATTTTTTTAAGCTAGCTTTATTTTTATCGTTACCTAGAGCATGAGTAATTCAATTCCAGATTTTTATAACGACCATTAAGTGTTCAAGACCAAACCAGGCAGTTGCCGAACATAACATATTTTAACGAACATAGACGAATTTTATTTTCTTTATTTAAAATACTATTCAATATTATTGGATCAATTCAAACGTAACATTTTAATTTTAGGTTATTTTGAATTCTCTGTAGATGATTACTCGTCTTTCACAAATTATGCACAAATTGCTTACACAATGAAAGACGTCACCGAACCGCAGAATTCCAAAATTGATTTATGAAATTCCGTTTAATGTAAGAGCAGACAGGTCAACAGAATTCTTGAGGTACGCTTCTCAATTGAGTGTTTGCTATAACTTCAATTAATATTAAAACCCTTTAATAATAACCAGCGACCGGTTTGGTTTGGTCGACTTAAGTTTTATTCCGGTCTATTTGAAGAGTCAGAATTATTTTGAACATACAAAACTTTCCTGAATAGATACTACGTAAATACTATCACGCTCATAATCCGAAAAGGGGTTGAGCTGAGCTTTAGTCAACAGTACACAGAAAGTCACATCTGGCAGTATGGACCATACAGTACAACCCCTAAAAGAGTGACAGGTTGCCAGCTTGGCGCCTACACAAAAGGGGCATCACTTCCAAAAATAACAACTTTAAGTGATTAGATAAAGACGTATCTGCCGTTTATTCTCAGATTCTCTAGGTATGCTAATAACTACATTCAAATAATAATAATGCTTATAATCCTAAAACGGGTCGAGCAGAGCTTTAGGCAACATTTGTAGCCTCAGGCAGTATGGCCCATACGTACCCCAAAATCGTCGGTGGTCATGCGTAAACCCCGCCACGTACCAATGTATTTTCAAATTTTGAATTCATAATGTACGTTTAATCGACGCTTTTACGGTGGAGCAAAACATCGTGAGGAAACTTGCACACACCTATGGAGGAATTCTTAGGTTATGGTGAAGTCGACCAACCCGCACTCGGCCAGCGTGGTTGACTAAGGTGTAATCGACCCTAATGTGGGGTAGGCTCGAGCCCCTCGGCGGGGTCATTATATGAGCTGTTGATGATGTACCCCAAAACAGTGACAGGTTTCCAGCCTTTCGCCTACACAAAAAGAGGCATCAACCCAAAAGCAATTGTGTCGAAAGGTTTAGACCTTTAGTGAACTAACAAACAACGACCAGGACAGATCATCATCATAGCAGCCTTTATAATTCGACCCACTCCTGGGACACAAGGCCTCTCCTTGTCATCGAAGGTGATTTAGGCAGTAGTCTACCACGATTGCCCAATGCGGATTGGCGGACGGATCAATACCCCTTTGCTGATCCATCAGTCACCTTCTACGATACCCATTGGAGGATATAGGGTGATGCTATTCTACTCTGCCGGCATTACATACTATTCTGGTATGTGATGCCTCCATTCATCTAATTCACAAAGGGTCCAAGTCGAAACATCCCGTATGTCCTCGCAAATAGCTTTCTAGCTAGGAAGAGTTCCGTACTTCCGTTCCTTAGAGGTCACATTATAAAAGAATCACGCATTGCAGAATTGGAATATAAATAACATGGTTGTGAAAAGCTAATCGTTACACTTTAAATTATTCAGCAGTTAGGGTATGCTATAATAAGGAAAATATAAGAAAACTTAATTCCCTTAAATATTATTATTTACTTAGGCTTGTATAAGGTTATGTTAAACAGCAGAGGTCCCAATTTCGAGCTACAGGGGAGTATAATTTTGTTTGGTTACTGGTAGTGTTTTTCGTAAATCCCTCTGGCTAACTACCACCATTTTATCACTGTTGCCATAATATTAAGCTAGCTTCCCACGGTCCATAATATAGCCGACGGACGCGGACCAGCTTGCACGACACATCGTGGGAAGGGTCTCGTCCGTGGTAGCACAGAACGTCTGTGGCGGTGCGCCGGTATCCGTCACGAGGAGGTAACTTCAAAGGTGCGGTATGAAAGCGTAGGCATGTCCGAAACAGGGCGCTGCGCTGTATCTGCCGCGAGTCGCCACGTCCACAGAATCACGCACCGTTGGAAGAGCTTTGGTACGCGGTGCGTGGCTGTTAGTAGTCGTCGGCTGTGCGTGTAGATCCGCAGAATAACGCACCGTGGGAAGCCAGCTTTAGCGTTAACAGCATTATTGTTTGTTGACAGTTAGTAATACCTAAGTAATTCCTCTATGGTTTAATGATACTTGCTTCCACCTGCGGAGTATCGTCACTTATCAGGTGAGATGAGGACTCAAAGCTTACCCGACAAATATAAATAAAAATCATTCAATCTTATTCCGAGAGCTGGTAGGATTTTTTGGTAGGTAGGTGTCTGGACAGGACCTGGCTGGGAAGTAGTGGGACTACATCAACCCTTATATCTGCAAACTTGTAACTTTCTTTTGCAAAAAAGTCCTTGAGGCAAGCTGAAATTTTAACAGGATATTATTTCTGATTAAAAAAATATAATATAAAAATCGGGAGTGGTCTCCCCTTGACTTTCTCGTATACCGACATAAACGACTCAAAAGTTGATAGAAACCTTATATTTTGATGTCATACATGCATGTTAAATTTTGGTCACCCATCCGAGTACCAACCACGCACTTGGTTGCTTAACTTTCGTGATCGACGACTCAAAAGTTGATAGAAACCTTATATTTTGATGTTATACATGCATGATAAATTTGGTTGCAATAAGTTAAAGCATACTCGAGTTATCGTGCTAACGCACAGACACACACACACACACAGACATAATTCCCAAAAAAAATTTTTTGACTCGGGCAGGTCCCAAACGTATAAATCCGTCAAAATCTCGAGGTCGAATTTTTGACGATTACAAAACTTCCTCTATACTACGTATACAGGGTGTAAAAGACATGAACAGTCAAACGAAAACCATGTATTCTGCTCACCATCATAACATTTTTTTTCCTTTCGACTATACCTGGGAAATTGATAGTTGCGATTTTATTGAAGGTCAAAGTCATATTTTTTTATAATTTTTTTTATGAAAACGTATTCCATACGTTATTTCTTAATTATTGTCCAAAAAAACATTATCATTTTTTTTAGTATTTCATAACAAAAAATGGCTTCAAAACGCTAGCGTTCAATGTAGCTCACTCGATGGGCACGGACACAAACGAACGGGGCCACCGTCAAACTAAAATATCGCGGTTTTGCGAGTTGCGTGCGAGTTGAGCCCTTTACATTGCGCGGTACAATTTGCAATTTTTTTTAACACCAAAAAATAAAAATCATTTCTCAGCAATAATTTTTTTGAAATATGTCTTATTTTGATGTATAGAATACATGGTTCTCGTTTGACTGTTCATGTCTTTTACACCCAGTATGAGAAAGTAAAAAAGACAAATACCTACTCAAATATGTCTACCATGCTCTTGAACTATCTCCCATGATTTGCATGTGCTAGACTTTATTGTATATACTTTATAGACTAAGTATATTGCAAACTTTATTTTTCCTCCTAAGTTTTATCTCCACGGTATTCTTAAGGCCTACCTTTGCATTGTAACTTTAATCCTATTGGATTTACCGCAGCCAACATATCTCAAAAACTCTGTACCACTTTTGTCGAAGTATTTACAAACTTTCCGCATAATTTTGTTTACCATATTACCTACGAAAAACATTACAGAAGGATTGAAAAGTAATAATGAGTTCTTTGGCGCATTTTGAGTATTCTGTCTAATGATAAGGAAAGTGGAGTGAGTGCAAGTGTGGTGTTATTATGATAAAGAGGTAATCGACCCTGATGGTAAGCAGTTCCCGTAGCAGTGACACTTGAGATCAACATTCTTATTATCAACAATCAAACCACCGTAAGACCATTTAGAATATCAGGTTAGTTAGGCACGTATTATAGAATAAGTCTCAAGAAGCAACACTGACTTGAGCGTCGTACGTCTCTATCACTTCGTGCTTGATAGAAAGTGACAAACGATTCTCAAGACATGATTGATATCTGAGTGTTATTCTGTAATGCGGGCCTTGGTCAGCAGCCAAAGTTTGAATATATCAACAATATGTAAAAATGTAGGCAGGTAGTTTTGCTTTACACATACCTAATTCAAGGAGAGAGGTATTTATAAAATTATCTTAGTCATCTTTGTAGTTTTTTTTGAGGGGTGACCAGCTGTTAATATGCGGTGTCGCTAGTGGTTGCGATACCGATCACAATGTTACGTATGGCATGTGATCCTTATGAATTAAACTATGAATTGGAGTTTAATCAGAGTTCTTGTTGTAATCTAGCGTACAATTCATTGTTATAGTTAAATACTACTCTCACTTGACATAGGTTAAATGCGTTATTACCGCAAAGCCATTTATTAAAAGAAGAAGTATCTAATTGTAATTGTGTTGCTTACGCACACGTATTGTTGTTGTGATGAGGGTTGTGGTTGTGGTACAGTCTGCAACAGAAGTAGCTTAAGACTAGTACCAAGTGAATACCAGCGCTGTCCAATAATAGTTGCCACTATTATCATAGAATAAGTAAACAAGTATGCTGACTAAGACCTCGTGAGAGCGATACGATAATTGCCTACTCGTATATGGTATAGGGTTGTTATAAAATATACCAGGCCAGTTTCGATACCCTGTCCGACTCTCCTTGAATTGTCTGGCAAGCACATCATCCATCATAATGTTTTGTTTCATATTTTGTTTTTTTTGTGCATGCACTGGAAACTGAATACAATTTTGGACCACTTAAACAACAAAAAGTTTATATTGACGTAAAAAATATTTGATTTGAAGAAGACAAGATACGTCTTGTTATTTGAATTTACTGAAAAATATAGGTATTCTTCATGATAGCGATGAAGCCGCCCGCAAGCGGCGTCACTTACAGCGTAACCTTGCCTACGGTATTCGTAAGTTCTGTTAAGTAATCAATTGTGTGCATGTGACGTGTAGGCCGACGTGTAGCTACTTGGCGCGCACAGATACAAGCCACGCTCGGTGCGTTTCAATGAAGATAATTACTTGTACTACGATATTTTGTTATTATTAATCATTATGACAAAGTAGTAAAGTGTTAAACTACTTCTTGCGCTGCCCGTGCGTGTAAATACTTCGTTACTAATTTGGCAGTGCTATTTGTCTGCGTATTTCCGCAAGGTAACATCCCAAAGATGGATGCTCTATTTTTACTTTCTTGTATACGTAGTATAGAGGAAGTCTTGTAATCGTAAAAAAATTCGACCTCGAGATTTTGACGGGTTTATACGTTTTGGACTCCCTGAGTCCAAAAAAATTTTTTTTGGAATTATGTCTGTGTGTGTGTGTCTGTGCGTTAACACAATAACTCGAGTATGCTTTAACTTATTGCAACCAAATTTATCATGCATGTTTAACATCAAAATATAACGTTTCTATCAACTTTTGAAAGTTAAGCAACCAAGTGCGTGGTCGGTACTTGGATGGGTGACCAAAATTTAACATGCATGTATGACATAAAAATATAAGGTTTTTATCAACTTTTGAGTCGTTTCCGGTATACGAGAAAGTCAAGGGGAGACCACTCCCGATTTTTGAGTATCTAATAATAATTATAAAAGGCAAGGAATTTCTGAGATGTCCACAGGCAGCTTGTAAATCTATGAGAACAGGTTAACATGGTAACTAAATACTATAGGCAGAAAGGCGCATTTAATATTGTTATTAATAATTACTTTCGTATAAATGTAACAATTTTACCATGCGAACGCCAATAATCTGGCCTTAATTAGAGTTCTAATTAAGTATCAATAAAATGTTATAATGTGGATTGTAGATAAGCATACCTAATAATACATATAACTTGAGTGTTGGTGCACGATAATGGGGTTCCTTAAACCTACACTTGAGTTATAAATCCCATGCACTGTCCTAGCATCCGCACGGTGAATCCATCCTCTACAGGTATAATAATAATAAACGTGTTAATGATAATAGTACATTATTGCAAAGGCCGCGAAATAGGCAATTGCAGGTCAAGTATGAGTTTGACTAATACGAGACAGGCAATTGCCATTTCGGCCGAGGCATATATAATATAGTGCTTTTCTCAAAAGAATGCAGGGAAATAAAACATACTTTACCTTTGTCGCTAATTATATATCATCTGGGGCTTAAATTAAAAATTCCTCTATGTTTTTGCCTTTGAATCCCGTCGATTGTCGTTTAAATCTGGTGGAGTACAATCAATCTCCATTTCACTTTCTGAACCGTCATAACTCATTTTAATTATTAAATTTATAAATAATTTTAATTATGTAAATAACAAAGCAAGACGAATTTTCAGCTTTGGCGCCAATTTTCTATTTATCACAAAGACAAACGCATGTATGGTTATACAGCCACGTGAACGCAATTTGTACTAAGCAAAGAGCCTTTAGTATGACAAGATTTATAAAAGAGATCCAATCAAAGAGTATTTAATAACTCCAGCATGCCGTTTCATACAACATTGCTGGAGCGTTGTAATGTTCCAAATTCAAAAAATGCTCCAGCAATGGATTTGGTTTTCTTTGTTCGTAAATTCGATACTTCGCGTGTTCTTTTTACGAAAATAATGACAACGTTTCCATGCATGTTTGAGAAAAAATATTTTCTCGATATTAAATTACTTCCAAACTAACACCGTTTTGATTATTCACTTTATTCATTTTTAGTAAAAAGAGTTGTCAGAATCGAACCGTCTATTTAGTTTGAGTGAACAAATAAAACGGTTTCGTTTCCAATATAACACCTGGATTCGTGAAATCCGAAGATTATTGAAAAATGATCCTCGTTCCGTTCCCAGAAATGGTTTCCGATTTGACGGGATACCTCGTAAATCTTTTAACGGAGGCTACGGAACGAAACTTAGTTAAAATCTTATAAAAACACGCCTGAGGCGGCTTCTAAAATATAGGTAGGTACGCGATTTAACGAAACACGGAAAACATACATTTTTCGGATTATTCGGTTCATGGCTGTTCATGTTATTTTATTTTCTTTTAAAAAGTTTTAAATACCTCAGCTTTGGCTGGAGTTCACCAACACATAAACAGGTAATTATTATTTAATTCGAGTAACTTTTAATTGTTTTATTTATATGTTGGTAAACTCAAGCCTGTACATCAAGCTGAGATGTAAATGTTTTACAATATATCATGAAAGCGAGTGACCCATGACTGTGTGTAGAATAAATGCGTTTCTGTGTGCCTCAGTGAGGGTTGCCAACTTTTGTTTTACAACAAATAAAGTATATTTAGGTCCGAGAAGGAAAATGAACAGTAATTTAATTTTTTTAAATGTTTCAAAGACATATTTTAGTGCTTCTCGCACATCTTATCAATTTAGTATTTTTCTGAAACGCCACTATTGTGACCACACTGCACAGTGCGTGGTTAGAGGCATTTTGATGCTGAAAACAGTATTTTGTAAACTTTATTTTTGTTCAACAGTAAAAAGTGTGATGTAATGAAAAACAGTATAATATTGTTTTTAACAGATTAGTTGGGAACCCTAACTTTAGTGCGAGTGAGAGTCAATATGCATGAATATCTACACAAACAACCTAACCCGCATTCTTGAGGTCCTACCTAAATACTAAAAAATCTTCACTACAATTAGAGCTTCATATTTGTGTTCCAATTCGGGTACAAATATTGTCCTCAATTTGGTTATCGATATAGCTTGTTTTAGTCCGGTGCCGTCCTCAACATCGACAGTCACTACATCGTGAGTCACTTTATTGAAAACGATCCATCGGCGAGTCATTACATCTATTACGGTACCATATCCATGGTACGGTGTCGAGGAGTGACTGATGATCGATCGCTGTCGTGACTGTCAATATCATGTACTAGACACATCTAATTGTGATAATGACTGTGAATGTGACGCCGTCGTGGTGGAGTGGTCAGTATAGCTGCCTACACATCAAGCGGTCCGGGTTCGAATCCTGGTACCGGCAAATATTTGTGTGACGAACACGAATATTTGTTTGCGAGTCATGGTTGTTTATATATTTATTTAAGTTTGTTTATAAAAATATCTAAAAATAATTAAATTATGTAGTATCCGTAACACAAGTTCTTAATGATACTTACTTCGGGCTAGATAATTGGTGTAAGAGTGAAAATATATTATTATTATAGCACACTTTTCAGCTCCGAACCGTATACTATGAAAAAGAGGTGATATGCTACGGTCCGTAGCCGTTCCGTATAGTAAAAAAAAACCGCTTTCAAAACAAAAACGAAGAGTTAAAAATATTGTCTATAAAAAAATCTAAATGTTTTTGACGTCATTCCCAAATACAAGTGACAACGCTTACTCCAAACATTGAGTTTGACACTAACCTTAAAAAAAATTTTAGATTGTTATAGACTAAATTTTTATTTCGTTTTTAGTTTTGAAGGTTGTTTTTTAATTTAAAAATAATTTATTTTTGGCTTTTGAGTGTTCTAAGTATAGAAATTTTCGGCAAACTATCTAGAGATTTTTTAGACAAACAAGGAATAGAACTATCACGATTTAATCGACATCAATGAAATAGGCATTATTAGGGATAGCTCAAAAACTACTCGTAAAATGTCGATCAAATTTAAATGGGACCACATGACAAACACCAGCTTCCAAAGGTCGAAAGAATCTTGGGTCAAAATAAAAAGGCTGATGATAAGATGTTCAAAATCTGAATAATTAAGTTAACAAAAAACACCTTTTGTTCCTATAAAAAAAAAAGATTAGGTAATACCCGTAAAATGTATTATGTGTGTCCATTTTATTAATTACAGCTCATAAAGTAGACGATATAACCACAGTATACCAAGAACAGTAATACGTCTTCATACAAACTGGCCGCTATCCATTAGAATGTGTGAGTGCGTACTCGGCGCCGTGTACGCACGCACTGTGACGCACACATTGATATAAAATTATGGGGGCATAAGGTGGTCTCGCCGTTTTGGTGTGATCGCGCGTTTTTATGTCATTGCACATTCGCTCGCCGCTCGTTCCTACCCGGCACATTTACGATAGTACTAGCGTCTACGCAGAGTAGACTAATAACTCGCCGACAGCCTGCAGATAAACTACTGTTCTTGGTATACTGTGATATAACATTGTATTAGCGTTAAGGATTACTTTGCGTCCCTTCACACGCACGCGTTTGTCCATTGACGGCTGTTGTACACTTGCTCCCAATTTTAATTACAATACAGTGACTCTCTGTCCACGAAGGGGCAATATCGTATTTGCGTAATGTCAGCTAATCGTCATGCAGCTTGAGTGACGACTTGTCGTTACTCAAAACCGCATGTAAGACGTAATACGTTGTAATTGTGACGAAAATTGAGTAAAATGATTGGAATTTTAATTGAGATATCATTCGGTAAAATGATTGAAATACGGAAACATCCTCAGAAAGCTCTCTTGGTTTAACAAACAATGTACAAATACAAACAATGTGTGTATGTGTTTCTTCTAATATTAAACAATGTATTAAGTAATGTTCTATTGTAAAAGTTATTGTATAGAGAAATTTTATTTAGTGAGTAATGAAAGTTTATCTTGCACTGTTTTGTCTCCCACCCACTGACAGAATATCTCACTGACGTTTTGAGTTGACTGGACGAGATCTCTTAAGGAGATTATTTCGCCCTTGCAAATTGTATTATTGTTTGCTTTTAGGGTTCCGTACCTCAAAAGGAAAAAATGGAACCCTTATAGGATCACTTTGTTGTCCGTCTGTCTGTCTGTCTGTCTGTCTGTCAAGACCCTTTATCTCAAGAACGCGTGGACGTATCAAGCTGAAATTCACATGAAATACTCAGGTCTATTGTCCCTTTAAGCTGTGAAAATATCAAACTTCTAAGCCAAGCCAATCAAAAGATACAGCCGATTATGTCGATATTTTCAACAAATTTCCGACACTCGCAAAGGAATCAAAACCTACAGGATACTTCCCGTAAACTCAGAATTTTGAAATTTGGCATGAAGCATTGTCATATAATGCAAATATAGGAAAAATTGCGAAAATCACATTTTTTTAGTTATATAATATAATAAAAATATTTTAATAAAATGAAACTTACTACCTTATTTCTCACGAACGAATAAAGGTATCAAATTGAAATTTATACCAAATACCTAGGTCTATTGTCCCTTTAAGCAGTGAAAAAATCAAACTTCTAAGTTAACGCGATCAAAAGATACAGCAGTTTATACCGAGGAACCCTCGGTGTGCGAGTCCGACTCGCACTTGGCCGGTTTTTTAAGTAAAAGAGTTCATAATAATAATAATTTCCTTGACTGGGTAGATCTTGGCCTTCAAATCCCGTGATGGTTAGTGATGTTAAGACTGATGAAAATCTGTTGGAACCTAAGTAAGTCTTAAGTAAGACTTGCGGGGATAGTTAGCCAGTCGAATCCAAAATAGGCTTCACCACAAACCAAATAGAATACAAATTTGTACTACCCGGAGATCAACCCTCGGGATCGGATGCGAATTACTACAAAGGCAAGATATCAATGTAACCAAAACGAAACCTGTCGACGAGGAAATTTACGGCGTGTAAAATGAGAATATCCTTTTTAATCTTCATATTTTCGAAAGACAGTTTTACTGCGGGCAAACAAGCGGCGGCGAACCAAAGTGAAATTAAATTACCTATCGGTAAGTGACTTATGTGGTTACCTTGACCTATACCTATATTTATTTACGCGACATGTTATTACGGCGCTTCATGCTATAATACAATTACGAGCTCATACTTTATTTTAACACTTTTATTGCACTTTGAAAATAACATCAAAACTTATAGTATAATACACAGTTTGCAAGGGCGGACTTATCTCCAAGAGAGAGAGCTTTAACTTATTTTATAAATAATTTATGCATACGAGTTCTTAATATTTTCTACTTTAATTCAACCCAACCAAAAAGATCTTGTCTGTAAAAAAATAAAAAACCTACCAGTTATGACGGTTGGACATACACTGCGCACCGAGCCGCAGAGAAAGCAAGCATTAAGTTGATTTGTTAACAAAAATAATGATTACCTTTAAAATGTTTCAACATTTCTTTTAAAATAAAAATTCAATTAAAGTTTATTTCTTTAATATAGAAAGAAGTAAATCAATATAAAATTGTGTATATGCAATAATAATATAAATATAATTTATTAATAGTTAATAAGGGTTTTTGTTATCGACTCGTATACTTTGTGGCCAAAATAGTTTTGATCGGATATGAGTTTTTTTGTAACATTTTATACAGAATGAGTAAAGTGTAAGTATTTGTATACTATTTTTTTTAAAAGACGCACAATATTTGCCAATCAGATTAACTGAGAAAAAACTCCATAGGTAAAATGCTAATCCTGGTAGCCAGTGATAGTGTTTTGATAATAAGCGATTGACTCGAACTCTAACTTTGTGTTGTGGAAATTTATTCAATTTCCAAAGTCCGTGTTAACAAGCCAAGGCCTGTGAAATAATTCAAGGGTAATTGACTAAGCGAAATAACTGCTATGCTGGCGAATCCCGCAATACTCGCAAAGTAATGGAAAATGCTGAAAAACGGTCGCATTGCGCACTGTAAAGGTAATGATTTACGCGATGATAAAGCCTAAAATAAAAGTGTACTCACTTAAAAGGAATATGTGATTGTCTTTTTAAATATTTATTAAACAATATTCATAATTTGTCCACCCTTCATGGAGTTTAATTACCTAGCTTGGCATCAAAGCGGCACCATATAAGTGGTATCTAAAGTAAACTGTATGCACTATGCCAACAAAGCGGTTGACCCAACAGAGAATTGCGTTATGGCTACCGATAACCGACTTATGTGTCTACCTTGACCTGTCCTACTCTTGGCCTATTTGTGGGATCCTGATGTCGAAACGATTTTGTGTACTCACCCTTCAATTTGAATACGACTTGAAGCGTAATCATTTTTGAAGTTTAATCGATAACTTACAGACATTACCGAATCTTATGTGGGGAACCATTTTGATTTGTTATTTAATTACAGATAGCCTGTTGACACGTAATTCCTTAAACGATTGAAACTAAGGCTCTTAATGGAGCTGCGGTCGTGCGTTCTAGGTTCCGGGAGTGATTGGTATTTTGGTCAAAAACTATATAACTTGGTTTTATTCTGTGCTTTGGAAGCTTTTGTAAGCTTATGGATCCTTATTTTTATGTGATACGCAATAAAGATATTTGATTTGATTCAATCTTCTGTGACGATGACAGTTGATAAAAACCAAAAAGTTCTTCATTTAAATGAATTCCACGTAATATTTTCCTTTTATAATGATCATAGTTGGAGTTAACTCCTTAAGAATCGATTGGCATATATAAGGGGCCCGGTATGAGAAAAATGTGAGGAGTAAAATCTATCGATGAATGACCTCGTTACGTTTTTGGTGCGCATCCTATGTCGCGCAACTTTCTAATTGTCAAAACACGGATGACAGCAGGTGCGCCATCTTACCTGTCTCCGAGTAAACTCCAGTCGTGCGTCGGAGCTGACACACACATTTTTTTTATGTTATTTGATTAGCAGCCAAGCATACAGCCAACCTGGTGGTAAGCAGTCGCATACTGACGTGACACTCGCGCAACCATAGTCCCTTTCCCTACCCCGTGGAATTCTGACAACTTTACTCACCAACAGAAACAAAACATCACAAAATGTAGTGTTATTTGAGTGTGGTCTTCTGTAAAGTGGAGGAATTCCAACATCTTAGTGGTAACCACAGGTAACGGTTACTGGACTAGCACTGGCATTGATACTAAATTTTTAATTTACACTGGCCTACAAAACTAGTAAAGCCCGTATTACAGAATGACACTCAGAAATCAATTATATCTTGAGCATCGTGTCACTTTCTGTCAAGCACAAAGTGATAGAGACGTACGACGTTCAGTACGGCGTTGATTTTGAGACTCATTCTTAACCCCTCACGTGTCAAGCGCCTCGCGGTACGTTTCCGGGTTACGTGTCAAGAGGAAACTGGCGATAATCTCATATAGTGGTCAATTTTTGATGATATCTTGGTATTTCTGAATGAAAACCTATATGAATTATGTATGTTAAGAAAGTATAATATTTCCCATTTAACTATGTATTTAAAAGTAGGATCTGATAAGCCAATAAATAACAATCACAGAACAAACTCACAAAATGTATTTTTGTCTTATATTTTTATAATTTTTGTTTTACTAATTAAATACATCACCAAATAAACTGTAAAAACAAAAATAACCCTTTTTTCAATTGTAATATTAAAAGTGTAGTACTCTGTTTTGCAGACCTGTTTATTTCATGCCATAGCTACAAATCTATTTCTGAGGAATCCCTTTGAGAATTTATACTAAAAACGTAATTCCCTTAAAGCAAGCATCCACAATGTCAATCTCCCCTGCGTCTTATTCAACAATTTCAATAAATAATAATACAATTCCTCGTTCCACGGAGCTATTGGGTATTTCGATTGGGACCATATTGGACTGCCATTTTTAATTTGGGGCTTCATTAGACATTTTCAGGGACAGGGATTTAAGGAGAATGAGTAATCAAAGTAACTACGAGTAGATTTATACCGATGACATTATAATGGACGGATGATTGATTAAACTGATATCCTTGGAATTGTTTACTCTAATTCTATTGGATGATAAAAATCTACGTAGCATTTAAAGTGGAAAAATAATTTAAAAGCTTTTAATAGCTTATTTACTACCGACGATTCTTGAAGTAGGATATTGATGAGGTACTATGTTCCGAGACCGATAGGTGCACCCTGGCGAACGTCTGGTGCATAGATTAATATAAGTAAGTCTGGTGCTTGACAGACTTCTGACGTAGAACACCTTTAGGTCCTTTTTCAGGGCCAAGGGATCTTTGGGTCCATGGTTACCGGCTAATAGGCTGGCGGCCACCTTGAGCGGAACTGGATGGCCGGTCGCTCCTGACACGCCGGTGCCCTCAGACGTGGTGGGTCGATGCGACCTCTAATTTGGTTTTCCGTGGTGGTGTCATGGGGGCAACGCCGCGCTGTTGAAGCTGTCTGGACACGACACAGCTGGACAGTAATAGTAATAAACAGAAAGGATACCAGTAAAAATAACGTATTTGTTTCGTTCCACTAACATTTACAACAAAGAATTTACTGAAATCGATTTATTTAACATGCCATTAGAAAAATTTAAATTTACTCTCTTTCAATGTTTAGCAAGTGGCTAACTGGTACCATCACTAGTCTTTTTTAATTTTATTTTTCCTACCTGTTAAATTATTTTATTGTGTAACATCACATCATGACCCTATAGTGGCTCATAATGACGAAAATTTGTATGATCTCGTTATAGGCACTGTAGGTCTTTTAATGTTATACTTGTTGTAATATTACCATTTATTGTAAATGACTGTTTGTTGCCTTAAATAAATAAAAAAAAAAACAATTGTAGAAACGCGGTTCTTGCCCTTCGTCTCACCTTCTGGCAAAAAAAGTTTTACACATTCTCAAATATCATAAAGATCGTGTAAGAAATAGTTTTCTCCGTTCGGATGTAGACGGTGCTTGCCATACTATCATTGTTCTTCTTCTTTTAAATTAATACATACAGATTACCGACGCACTTCACCAATGTCAAGTGAAAATATACTTCTAAGTATATAAGGTTGTACGGTAGATTGAGCTAAAAACGGAGTCTCTCAACACGTCTTTTTACAACAAGAACACGGGAGAAACTCCGTACTATCCTTCGTGTATAGCAGCGAGATTTTCTCCAACTGTCAAACATTGAGGAACTGGGTAACTAATCAGTAAGTGTCCGAATACAAATAATGCTATTAAAACTATTATTACAGTGACAGACTTAGATAAGATGGTAATACTAGACGAACTTTGTAGATACTCACTTGGGGATCAAGTCCAAGTCAAGTCATTCAATTCTATTTTTTCAAAACCTTCAAAATTTCGAGAGCGAAAGCAGTGCCCTGGTGGCGTTATAATCTTTATTTATTGTCTTTAGATTTCTTCATACCTAACCATGGAACTGCCACAGTTATTCAACCGACGCCGTCGTGGTGGAGTGGCCAGTATAGCTGCCTACACATCAAGCGGTCCGGGTTCGAATCCTGGTAGCGGCAAATATTTGTGTGACGAACACGAATATTTTTTGTGAGTAATGGTAGTTTATATATTTATTTAAGTTTATTTATAAAAATATCTAAAATTATTATGTATATAAAAAAATGTTCGTTATCTAGTATCCGTAACACAAGTTCTTAATGATACTTACTTCAGGCTAGATAATTGGCGTGAGAGTGAAAACATATTTTATATATATCTATATTATATAGTGTGGAATGATCAAGACATATTATATAAATCTGGTATGCGTTGCATTTATGGCTCAAAAGACCGTCATCGTAAGTCGAATCCGAGCTTGCAATGTCCATATTTTCATTTTTATCGCTTGCATCTTGTACCGTCCAGAATGCAGTCAGAGTAGGGGTACTCTGACTGCATTCTGATACGTGATCTTCGTAATTTTCGTCTGAGAAAGCATCAATTCTTTCACTGTTGGACTCTAACTAACTCTCAAGTAACCCTGGGTATTAGGGTTACTTGAGAGTGGCATAGTTGCAAATTACAAAAAAAAAACAATAACCATAAGAAAAAAAATCTAAAAATATGTCACGAAAAAACAACGCTGTTAATGACGCTGGAAATAACAACGCCGTTAATAAATGAAGTCGAAACAGGTCATATTGACCCGTTTCGACTTGACGCTTGTGTATCATCCCGTGCAGACGTCATCGCACCGAGTTCACTAGCGGTACGGGTGGAGGGAGACTGTATCTCCAACTACTAGAATGTTCGAAACCATAGAGTACGCAATATTCGAAATATAGCCGTTTGAAATTAGCTCGGGTCAATATGACCCAGCGTCCACATAAAGCCACATCATTTTCCATATTCATAATTTACCTCTAATTAATGACAGGTTTCCAGCTTGTCGCCTACATAAAAGAAACATCAAACCCAACAAACTAAACCTTCAGTAATCATCATCATCATCAACAGCTCATATAATGTCCCCACCGATGGGCTCGAGCCTACCCACATTAGGGGCGATTAGGCCTTAGTCAACCACGCTGGCCAAGTGCGGGTTGGTCGACTTCACACACAACCTAAGAATTTCTTCATAGGCTTGTGCAGGTTTCCTCGCGATGTTTTCCTTCACCGTAAAAGAGTCGATTAAACGTACACGTGAATTCAAAATTTGAAAACACATTGGTTCGTGGTGAGGTTGGAAGCGGTGCCTCCAAGTGGTAGTAGTAGGTAAAAGATTAAAATTTGACAAAATATTGTTTATATATAAATAAAAAAAAACTTGTTTTTTATAGAACAAGCTTACGTAAGTACGGAGGTAAGCGGTAAGCGGCTAGTGTACGGAAAAGTTGCTTAAAATACAGTAAAAAAGTTAATGTAACGTCGCAAAAGTCGGCTCACGTAGATCCCTAACACAAAGTTCAATTTCTGAGAACGTTCGAAATAAATTGAATTCCACCCACAATTTCCTACAAAACAGGACACATATCTAGTTTGTGCTACCTGTTATTAATTTTTTTACTGACGTATAGATATGGGTAGGTGAAGGTTACCGAAATTGATTTGTTTTGAAATTGTCTGATCATTTCTTTGATATTGAAATTGCTATATTGAATTATAACAGCTTATTAATAAAAATGATTACAATGTTATATTTAAGAGATTACAAAATAAAACTACTTAATAAAAACTAATCAAATCTACGTTATAAAGGGAATACTAAAACTAGATACCTACAAAATACTTAAAAACTACTAAATTAAAGATAAAATACTTCGCCTAAGTCCTCTGAAACAGGAAGTGTACCAATAACACTGGCTGCATCACCTCGCTGAATCGCGAGAAATTTAATAATTAGGTTGGGCTTTTACATAATTTTATGCTGTTTTTTGGAGTATAGTTGTATTCGATCGTCAATTGCTTATACACTACCAAGACTCAACAACATAATGATGATAGGAATATGAGTCTTAACGAGCGCTAATGATTAGATTTTTCCGTAATAAGACCAAATGTAAGACAGTGCGCGTCAAACGCATCACTTTAGAACTAATTTTTAATGTACCAATCGGTGAAGTTCCCTGTGTACCACTTGTGGGTGATAATTGCGTAGCACTGACGCCTTCCGCCTTCAATCAGACATTGATAGGCATAATTTTAACAATAAATTTTCATTTATGTTATTAGTAACCCAAAGGGCAATGGAGAGGGCTATGCTTGGAGTTTCTCTGCGTGCACTGCACCATTAATGCATGAATTATTACCTATTATGACAAGGTCCTAAATTATTACTCTACTTTTAATGCTGACTGTCCCTTGCAACAGGGACTCCTAATCTTCCGTTACCAGAGCACACACAATTAAAAGCTGAACTTCAAAAAGAAAGGATTTCTTTTTAATACCATTCCAGATATTAAAAACAAAAATAAAACAGCGAGGCCTTTCACAACTTACCTGACTCGAGTAAACTGAATCCCCGCCGTTGTTGAGCATTCCTCGTTTTGTTCAAATACCCAGAGAGCCCTTGTTCGGCTTACTTAGTTTCAGGTATCAAGCGCTTTTCTCCCGTAATTGTGTTATCAAATAATTTGTTCAATACTAATGGTTGTAATAAGACTATTACGTCGTTAAGCTTTTGAAAATTTTGACTTGTCTGTTAACGAGTCGCAACCTGGCAGACCTTCGGGGTCAGGATGGTTTGAAGTCTGATATTTAGAGACATTGTAAGCAACGAATTAGGAATGATATTGTAATTAACATACATTTCCGTGAGCTCTTGGTTATGGTCTTGCTCTCCTTATCGTCTTCCTAACCTTTTCTTGACCACGATGGAAAATCCATTGATAGACAATACTTCACTGGCGCGTAGGGCGAATGAAAATGAAATGAAATGAAAAAGCTCTTTATTTAAATGGACTTTGCTAAGTACTTTTAAATCGTCAAAAGCCTTAAAACCATTTTGACGAAATAATTATTTTACTTAAATAATTATTATTATGCTAAGATGGAGAAGAAATGGCGAAAGAAACTCCACAGCTTACAATTTTGTAATGAATTCAAAACATCAATGAGTGCCTCAACCAGTGAGAAGCAACGCTGGTCCTTCTTACTAAAATTCACTGGTAAATTCCTGAGCTCTTGTTTCAGGAGCGGCTTTGTAATGTATACCTCATCACTGAGAACATCCTCTACGTCGACTAGTCTCAATGTCCGGTTAGCCCGACCCAACAATGAGCTGAGCGATGCGCCTGCGGGGATTACGACCTGTGCATTACACCAGAGCACGCGGGGGCAACCCGTGTGCACGGTACATTAGGCGAAACCCGCCTGCCATCTGGGCCCAGTCCAGCGGAGCTAGAGGATCGTGCTCCAGCTCCCTCTCTGTCTGAGCCACCACAGATACGCAGTAGGTGGCGACAGCCTCTCCTTCCAGACTACCATTACCAAGCATGATCGCTCACAGCGATAAGGTCGCCCATTATGCATTGCATTGTAAATGTTTATACAATAATCTATTATATCTGTGTCGATGTGCAATAAAGAATAACTCTATTCTATTCTACCAAACGCTAGTAGATTAACTTCTGCAAATGTTATGAAGAATGCATGACCATGGCGCCATCGACCTCCTTATGAGCATGGTAGACGACAGAATTGTTACTCTACCACTTCTTTACATATTTTGTGAAAAAATAATGCAAATTTCTAATAAAAATGGTCCTTAAACTAGCGCACAAAAGCTAGGAATTCTTTAGATCATTGAAACAGTACCTAAGTTACACGGTTTGTTGATTATTATATAGCTTTAGTGTTAAAAATAATATAACAAATAAATGTAGAAAAAAGACTAGACTAAGTATATTCTATTAGAATAGTAGACTTGTTCAATGATTGTAATAACTGCTTAAAAGTTTTTCGTTAAGTTACATTAGTTGAATAGTTTCACATGACTTTTGTTTGCGTTATCAAATTCCATGTAAAAATACTAGTACGTGTAGGTACTTCGCATGAAAAAAGCAGATTCTCAAGCTTACCTTTATAATCTTAGAAGCATCCTTATGTACTTATTCCTTTTATTGTCACAAGACTAAGAAATTAAATATACACCTGATGGTAAAAACTTACCGTTGTACATAAATAAAGGCTTCGCATCCCGCAGTTCAAAATCAACTACTGACTATACTGCAAAAATGTGGGCATAAATATTGACCGGGTTTCCGTAAGGTGGGGATTATTTTCCCAGATAAGCCACTCCAATTCCGAAATCGGGTATACCTTACCGCTCTTCAGAATAATTTCTAACAAACGGCCGCCCCAATCCTATTATTCTCCTGACCTATACAACAAATATACCTACTCCAATTAGTAAACAAAACTTTCAATATTTTAACATGCCTTACCCCTGCGTTACCATAGTGGCTTTATAATTAGATTGGCAAACTTCAGCGGCTATTGAATATTTATAACGCTGTGCGAACTCTTCATAAAGTATACCGTAAACATTTGACGAAATTAATTTGACTGGTAATGAACTAAATGGATTGAAAATTGATAATGAATTGTGGCGGAAACAGTACAATTTATGTTACTGTTTCGAATCAGTACATTTGTGGTGAACTAAAATCACGATGTTTAAAGTTGTTTCTGTTAGCTAGATTTCCTACTTTTCACTAATAACGTTTTTAATAGGGCTGACCGGGGACCTAATTAACGTTTTATGTGATTTACTCTACAACAATACTATTCTAATTTTATTATGTAAGAAACCGGTACATAGGGACTTACTAAAATCGTCTCATATATTCTTTTTTTATTCTTTTTTTTAGAAAAAGATCAAGCAAATGACTCTATTCCACCTGCAGAAATAGAGTCCAAATGCGAAGATAGCTGGCGCGAGATATAAACTGCCGCGCTAGCCACCCACGCCTTGCTGACCTGCAAGGTGCTTCTTCACGCCTCTTCTGAATGACCCAGGATTATAGGAAGGAGGGAACACGTGTGCTGGCAGTGAATTCCATTTCTTGATTGTGCGACAAAGAAACGTGTTGCCAAATTTCTTAGTTCGCATTGGAATGGTAGCCACAGTTTGTCGGTGACACCGTAGACCAGCACGTGTAGTCCTTAAAAGGAAGGGAGATGGTGGGATTAGGGAAAAAAGTTCCTCAGAGCACTCGCCGTGGTACAGACGGTAGAAAGCGCTCAATGACGCAACGTTGCGACGCAATTGGAGAGGCTCAAGGTGTTTAGTCACCTCTTCGTCGCCGATGATGCGGGGCGCGCGACGCTGCAACCTATCCAAAGCATCGAGTAAGTACTTGGCGGAGCCATCCCACAGGTGCGAGCAATACTCCACGCAGGACCGTACTTGTGTCTTGTATAGCAAGCAAAGTTGATTTGGCGTGAAGAAACGCCGCACCTTGTTCAGGACTCCGAGTTTCCGTGAAGCTGTTTTTATCACGCTTTCGATGTATTCCTTCGGATTCAAGTCGCTGCGAACCTCTTTACCGAGCAAGGTGATACTGCTCTGTAGCGTTAGTGTTGTGCTCTGGAGAGAGGGAAGGGAAAGGAATGGCGACGTTTTAGCCGTAAACGCGCACACCTGAGTTTTCTTGGCATTGAACTCAACCAGATTTGCTGTACCCCATTGAGAAACAAGGTTGAGCTCTCGGTTGAGTTCAATGACAAGATTCTCACGACTCTCCACGGTTTCTGCTCGTCCAGCCCTTGCGTGTCCGAAGTAGCCCGCATGCACTGTACTGTCGTCTGCATAGCAATGGATGTTCCCAAGAGGAATCATATCATTGATATGCAGAAGAAACAGTGTAGGGGATAAAACGGAATCCTGGGGAACACCGGCATTCACTGACATGAACCGCGAACTGCATCCGTCGGAGACGACACGAATTCTTCGCTCATGCAGGAAGCCGGCCACCCAGGTACAGACAGAGCTGAGCAGGCAGACCATACGTCGGAAGCTTGGAGAGAAGACTTTTGTTGCAGACACTATCAAAAGCTTTGGCGATATCAAGGCTCACAGCCAATGACTCGCCACGCTTGTTCATGGCTTCACCCCAGACATGCGTCATGTACGCTAGAAGGTCACCCGTCGATTAAAGCCGTACTGTCGATCGGTGATCAGAGAGTGACCCTCTAGGTAACGGACCAGGTGGTTGTTGAGGATCCTTTCCATATCCATGTTCTGAAGTTATCTCTAGCTCTTAGAACTAAACTATGAAATGTTTTGTTGAAATTCAACTGATTCAGAAAGTTCCAATTACACCAATTAGTAAGGCAATAATTAAACAAGTAACAATAACATTAAGTAGAAACGGTCTGCCCGGTGGCGTTGTGGATAAATTATACCGTTTCCGTTACGCCCCCACTAAGGGCTTCGAGGGTAGCGGAGGAGCTTAGGCTCATGCGCAAACGGCCCACAGTCACCGATGGCTGAAACGAACTACTATTGCATTCACAGCAGTAGCATACCTAAGTGGGTGACAGCCACCGGTCTTTCTAATCCAATCTTTATAATCCGCCTTCTGTTGCGCAGTCTTCGAAGAATTCTGACACGGAAAGTTTGCTGTTGTTATTACACAGACGACGTAAACGGCGGTTAACTGAGACAGGGCAGGGGGTGGAAAAGCCGTGACCGCCAGCGTCTTGTGTAGCCGGTGGCAACCAGAAACTTGTACGACAAGTCTGTTAAAAATCTATGAACAATGTGTATACTTATCGCTGGCCACCTGTAGCTAAAGCCAGTAACCTGTATGGGCCGATTCTGTGGGTATTTTCGGCGTCGAGTTCTTTCACCGACAGCGCTTTGCAAGTCCCACACACACCTCAATGTCTAGACAATCGTGCGGGAGGTATGTAAATAGAATTCTCCTTCGTTATCAAAGAAAAGACCGTTGATGCCGGCAGAGTAGAATAGAATCACCCCAGATCCTCCAATGGGTGTCCTCGAAGACGACTAAAGGATCAGTAAAAAGTTATTAATCAACTTATACTCCATCCACCAATCCGCATTGGGCACGCGTGGTGGACTAATGCCTAAGCCTCCTTCGATGACAAGAAGAGGCAGTGCTGTTATGATGAACAAAGAAAAGGGAAAATATGCTTACATCATTCATCTCAAAGTAAGCAATCAGTTGTTTTGATTTAACTCAGTGTTTCAAATCATCCCAAATAAAACTTTATAATTGAAAACTATTTATAAAACTGTCTCCTTCTAACTTTATTAGATAAGGGCCCTTAAACTCAAGAACGAATAACATCTTATTGTTCCACTTATCTTTATAAAGTAGAAAAAGTTTTCGCAGATGGTATTTCAAAGCTATTATCTCGGGATTCATTGATCAAATGTCTTGAAAATTAGTTGCTTCGCAGTGATAACTTCATCATCATCATATTCTCAGCCAAAAATGGAACACTGATCTATCCTAAAGAACGCCACAGTGACTAGTATCCTTCATGGCTGGCCGCATTATAACACAAATGAAAAACACTAATATGGATGGGTATAGAGGGTGAGGAAGACCAAAGGAAAAATGGTACTTTTGAGATTCAACCCTAGCTAATTAGCGAGCTGAACGCTTTTTAGTTTTTAAATTACAATTTTACTTATAAGAATTAATTTCAAATATACTTATACTCATAAGAAGGCTCAAGCTCACCCAAAGGGCAATGGAGAGGGCTATGCTCGGAACTGCGTGATCATATCAGAAATGATGAGATCCGCAGGAGAACCAAGGTCACCGACATAGCCGACAATTGCGAACCTTAAGTGACAGTCGGCAGGGCACATTGCGAGGAGGACTGACGGCCGTTAGGGCGGAAAGGTCCTCGAGTGGCGACTACGTACCGGGAAGCGCAGCGTTGATATGCCTCCTACAAGGCTGCGCAGGACCGACCGGTTTGGAGATCCTTGGGGGAGGCCTATGTCCAAAAGTGGGCGACTCTCGGCTGAAATGATGATGATGATGATGATGATTATACTTATATACTATGAGCAATCATTCACAATTACTCATATTTTTTATATTCGATAAATTACACATATACCTATGTATTATATAAAGTTAATTACAAGCTTTCACACGTAGATAAACATGATGTGGAAATACTCATTACTTTGATTACATAAAGCAAAAAAGGAAATACTTATTTTTACAGTTAAAAATATACATTATTATAACTACCTTTCCACATAAAAACATAAAATAACGAAAATGTTTAATAATTACAGTTTTAAAACAAGGAAACTAAGTTCCTAAAATTTACGAGGTATTTCGTATATCGAAAATCCTTTGTCGCTGACGACGCGGCCTAAGCTCACATCCATTGTTTGGTGCTACTAATCGGTGGTTCGTTTAGGTATTTTAAGACGAATCTCTGTCACTCTCATTCCGTTATGGGCGAAATTATGAACGATTAGTCTACCCCTTAGGACAACTAGCCCCGGTCAGCCCTATTGAATAAGAAAACATATTACGACCCCCTGGGAACAAGGCAGGCCAACAGGCAGATAATTATGTAGGCGAATATTCACAAGAATTATGTAATTATGATAAGGTGCTTGGGTTTTGGTCCACGTGGGTGTAGGCGTAACTTCTTCTTGATGCTACTTGGGAGGCATTACGAAATTATTTAAATTCTTGGAGTGACAACTTCTGTGCGTATATTCATCACTATAATAGTACATTATAATACAAGTGAGTAATGTTGAAAATTACGTTCGAGGCTGACATATTCAGCCGAGAATGTAATTTTTAACTGTTCACGAGTGTTATACGACGTTTTTCAACACCATTGCGAGTAATTAATACATAATGCAAAATATCTACTTGCAAAATACTGAAAATTGAAATATAGCGCGCTTTTACTTTTTTTTTTGGTAAAATTTTCCCTGTTACGGGACGGCAAAGGGATCTAGCCCATACAGCCAAGTCTTCAGTTTCATCTTCTTTCTTGATTTTTGCATTAAAATGTGGGTGCCACACTTTTTAAAGCATCTAGGGAGTGCTTGGCGAGAAATGCATGGTACAGATCTCATGATGGTGACTGATGAGAATTGTATAGTGGGATTTCCAACCACTATACAATTCTCAACGCCACATACACAAAACCTTTATTTCAATGATTCCTCATAACTGTTCGTCAACACGGATGCTTATGCAACAAAACGACACCACTTTCACTGCACAAAATCCACTCCGAAGCAATTTTGAATTATCGAAATAAAGATCGACATCCAGACGCCGTGATTACCCGTCAAACACTCGCTTTTACTTTTTTTTTTGGTAAAATTTTCCCTGTTACGGGACGGCAAAGGGATCTAGCCCATACAGCCAAGTCTTCAGTTTCATCTTCTTTCTTGATTTTTGCATTAAAATGTGGGTGCCACACTTTTTAAAGCATCTAGGGAGTGCTTGGCGAGAAATGCATGGTACAGATCTCATGATGGTGACTGATGAGAATTGTATAGTGGGATTTTCAACCACTATACAATTCTCAACGCTACATACACAAAACCTTTATTTCAATGATTCCTCATAACTGTTCGTCAACACGGATGCTTATGCAACAAAACGACACCACTTTCACTGCACAAAATCCACTCCGAAGCAATTTTGAATTATCGAAATAAAGATCGACATCCAGACGCCATGATTTCCCGCCAAACCCCCGCTTTTACTTTTTCATTGACGGCTTTGTGCGCGAAAGACTAAGGTACCGACGCTTATACAGCCAAAACAGCAAATTATATAATTTTTACAAAATAAATATATTCTTATTCTTTTAATTTTTATGTATGACTTCTATTTAATAGTTGTAATTTTAAATAAGGTTTTTATAATTGTATATCTTTAAACAGAGTGTTTCTAAACGCTAAACTTATTTAATTTACAAAAATGTTTCAGCATTTTGCATATAAATTCTCTTTGGTTCCTATTTTTTTTCTTATAAATAAAAGCGTGACTTTTATTTATGAAACTATTAACTTTTGATAACCAAACTGTGCGGTAATCGAATTTGAAATTCGAAAGATATTATAAGTTGGTAATATGATACATTGTGAAACTAAAATTGGTGTAGTTACATACCAATTACGAGCAATGGTGTTGAAAGATAATTTAGAATGCCAAAACCGATAACAAGACATACTGTACCGCAAACAATGGGGAGCACGATAGGAGGTAGAAAATCCTCCTCGGTCTTTGAGTCTAAAGACAAACATATTCTCACACATATACACAACTCATGTGTGAGTGAGATGGCGAGTCTTCGACTGGAAAATACTGCAGACGTAGCAATCGCTGGAGTGCGCTGATGGTACTATTAGAGGATATAGGTGGGATATAGTACTAATCCAACTCTTGTCTCAATTCCTCACATTGCTTCTATGAAACTTTTCAAAGCCAGGGGATCAACGGACGAATAACTAGCTTTTATGGTTGGCGGATAAATAAACGCTCTTGCTTGCTGCATAAGCGTTGACGTTTCCCGTGTCTTGCGGACACTACATAAGGCTAGGCAGTAAGCATCGTGTTCTTTTTTTGGCCGAAAGGCCAGTATCATATCATACGGAGAATACCAAGGCGTGCGTTGGTGGTTTACTCATAACACCTCCGCATATTGGGTGGAAAGATCCCCTTGCATTTATTTAAAGATCTTTCAGGAACATATCCTTTACGTATAGGAGAGAGTTTAGAAAAATCCTGCTGTGGTTACAGAATACAATTTTTATTCATTATTTTATAATACTTTATTCAATGAAGCTTAAATATACCGTACCGTATCGCCCGTACCTACGACGGAACTATAATATAACTTTATATTATTCTTGTTGTGAAAGCAAACCAACTTTCATTTACATAATGAAAAATAAGCAAAAGCAATTCCTTTCGAATGCGCTCTTAATTAAGCGCGTCGTAATAAATAAAATCTTAAAAATCCCTTTCGATATTTCCATTCCTTTGTAGTCCAATGTTCAGAATTAAAGTATTTGATTTCGTGGAAACACAAAGAAGACAATACGCTGCAATATTTGTTTTTTTTGTAGGAGTCTGAGTATCTATTCATATTGTTTAATTTAATTGAACCTACTTGTAATTAAATTGTACAGTTATTAGAAAAGATTTTATAACTGGCACAATTTTAAAGATAAGGCTGATTAAAATTAAAACAGTTTTTTTGTGCTGTGCATAATAATTCTTAGTACCTTATCGTAATTACGCAACAGAACAACCTTTTTTGACATTATAAAATTTTATTTGAGGTAGGCTTTGTGATTTTAATTTTTAATTAATTTGTAGAGTTATTATTGCAGATGATTTAATACTGTTATTATGCAATTTATTTGATTGGAATATTATTATTTATTGTTATCATTATTATTTTTATAGTATTTTTAACTATTTGCTATAATATTAAGAATGGATATTGTAATAAAATATGGATGTAAAATATCTGAAATAAATTGATTTGAATTGAATTACCATGACGGCGTAAGTTCTACTGAAAAAAAGAGGTGGAATTCATAAGTATTATCTTATTTTGTGCCTTACCTCCTCCACTATTTGCCAGCATTCCATAAAAACTGTAGTAATTATTGAAAAACAGAATGCATTACCCGTGCGGTTGTTCTCGGCAATTACGTCCTTAGTACGAAGGCTGAGTTCTATAAATAGAAATGCGGGATGCTATGTGTGACCTTAATAGATAAATAAATAGGTCACCGTTTGCCCAAGTACTCCTCCCTTTAAAATTGTGTATTCTAATTTTAAAAGGGATTTTAACATTTTTAACGATATTGAGCGTATTTAACGATAACGAGCATCTTTTTTAATTATTGATCTTATTTTTCTGAGACATAAGCTCAACCAAATAAATGTACACACTGTTTATATAATTTTTTATTATTAAATTTGAATTAAATTTAAACCAGAAAGTAACTTCTGTGTGTTCATAAAAATAACATAGAACCTACCACTTAGAAAACCCTCTTTTCTGAGTGGTAGGTTCTAGGTTATTAAAATATTATTAAAAAGATGATAAATTATTACTTTTGAATACGAAATATTATTTCAGTACCTATCGTTAGTAATAATTTTACATAAAATACTTTAGATTTCGGTAGCGTTTCAATAGGTTTCAACCAACTAAGATGAGGTTTTCATTAAATTGATTATTAAAATGTTAAATACATATTCTTTTTTTAATTACTTTACAAGTTATTTTCTTCTGAAAAGGACTATCCATCAATTTCCATGTGATGTCGGCAGATTAGAATAGCATCAACCCATATCCAGCAATGGGTCGTAGAAGGCGATTGATGGATCAGCAGAAGGCGACTAATGGATTAGCAAAGAAAGGGGTATTGATCACCTTATACTGCGTTCACCAATCCGAATTGGGCAAGCATGCTGGACTACTGCCTATAAACCTCTTTCGACGACAAGGAGAGGCCTTGTGTCGTCGGAGCAGATGAATCGTGGAGTAGAGACCTCGTTTAGGCAAGCGAAATGTAGGGCGCCCTGTGACCCATTGTTCTGATGATCTTGGGAGGAATGCTGGAAGCAGCTAGATGTGGGAAGCCCAGGATACTTAACAATGGCGTTATATATCGGAGATCTACTTTCAGCAGTGGAAGGACACAGGCTGTTGAATTGACTTTAAATGCAACACACATCTCCGTACAATTATGGGTTTCCAAGGGTTAGACAACTAATTACTCCCGGTCCTACATTCAAACTTTTGTTTCGCTAGGAAACAAAGGAAAAGGAAACATCACATTTACATTAATACGAAGATGTTTAAGATATTCATATGCATGCTTGTGCTTGTGTCAAGAATGGATGAAAATCAATAAAGCTTCGTATTGAAAATTCATTCAAAAAAGTCATTGATACATGACCCAATTTCCTCCCCGCCAAGGCCCGTGTTTGTGTAAGGGGTGCTCGTAAAAATTAAATCGGAAATATAATTCCGAGACGACTGATATTTTGATGACGCTTCAACCTTCCAACTGAAGTTCTTAGGTGCGGTGATCAAATTTCAAATTGGAGAATCAATTCCTCGGGGTATTTATTGAATAACAGGAGACGTATGGCAATTTTAAGAAACTCGATCATAGGAAATTGGCCTGCTTATTATGGCTTCGAGATGCATGTTTTATACTCGTTCCGTTCATAATGATTAATAGTTCTCTAATACGTTTTTTTTTCTAATACATCATGACAAGGATTCGTTGCAACTTCCTATAATAATTTTATTGTACCAGTACACAATACTTTTCTTTCTGCAGCTTATTTACAAAATGTGGTTAGTTGCGGTAGGTAACTCGTTTTGTGAATCAACTACAGAATACAAAACAATGCACAATGATTTAGTAAATATTATAAGTATTTTCGAGGGAACTTTTGAGAAAAGTTATAAAGTAGCAATAAATATAAATGAATAACTGGCGCTAATTATGTATCCTATACATAAATATATCACTGTTCATCATCAACAGCTCATATAATGTCCCCACCGAGTGGCTCGACCCTACCCCACATTAAGAGCGATTAGGCCATAGTCAACCACGCTGGCCAAGTGCGGGTTGGTCGACTTCACACACAACCTAAGAATTTCTTCATAGGTGTGTGCAGGTTTCCTCACGATGTTTTCCTTCACCGTCAAAGCGTCGATTAAACGTACATTATGATTTCAAAATTTGAAAACACATTGGTACGTGGCGGGGATCGAACCAGTGCGGGTTGGAGACGACGCTCTTACGCTCTACGCCACCGACGCTTCATAATATATCAACTGTTAAAAGTTAACTTACCGGATTTAAACATAACCCATTTTTCATAGTAACTGCCGTTACTACCTCTGTCAAACTATAAAATACATACAATGTTGATTATGTACTTCTTCTGGTATTTGAACTGCCATTTCACTTTAAATATCTACAAAAAATATTATTTAGGAAAACAAATGTCTTTGGCGTTACTGTGAATGACACACAAATATCGTCACAGACGCTGAAACGACATTATAATCCGGTCCCACTTTATTTGCAAAAGCAAGTACCTATTTCATTATTTCCTTCTTGCTGCACATCTAAACGTACAACCCAAAAGGCCAATAAACCATAAAAATATTCCAGAACTTTATGGCACAAAAAATAAATAACTCGAGTGATAAATTGGATACAATCTATCGAGTGTGCTCCAAATCGGGGAAAACCAAAAGAACCGTGTAATGCGCAGCGCGTGACGGGACACCGATTTATATCTGTGGAAAGTTCTAGCTATACAACTTATACTAGCATTCTCTCGCGACTTTGGCTGCATATTTATAACCTACTAGCACTCTGCCTATGACTTCATCCACGTAGAGTTTTTTTCTTACTCGGGAATAATTTAGCATTCTAATGGTGATTTTCTGTCCAGTAGTTTTTGAACTTATACGTTAGAAAGATGCAAACATTCCTCTTTATAATATTAAAATTTTAAGAGCGGTTCTACATTATCGGTATCGATAGCCGATACAATATCGGAAGCAATTAATTTGTATGAAATAATGTACCCGCCTTTCACATTGCACCAGTCCGATATCGGATATCGGGCTGTCAAATTTCGTACATTTGTTTTGACATTAGCTTCCGATAACGATATCGGATTGGACAATGTTAATCCACTCTAAGGCACGTATTATAGAATAAGTCTCAAGTATCTTCGCCGTACATCTCTATCTATTTGTGCTTGATAGAAAGTGACAAACGATTCTCAAGACATGATTGATTTCTGAGTGTCTGTAATACGGACCTAGTGTCAAAGCAAAGGGATCTATAGTAACCTAAATTTTCTAACAATTATAAAAGTTGTAGCGCACGTCAAACAAAGTGACAAAGCGATTCGATCCCCAGGAAAGTACAAATTTGTGCTCTATTTGGATGGAGATAGGACTTTTTTAAGTCCGCCTGGCTAGCTACCAGATGTTGGTTGCTGCTTATTAATATGTTCAGAAACAACTTTACTACTTCCGTAGTTCGTCCATCGGAATTAGATCTGGAGGTCTCCTGGGTTCTGGGGGAGTACAAATTTCTACTAGGTTTGGTTTATTTTTTATACTACGTGATGGCAAACAAGCTTGCGGCCCATCTGGTGTTAAGTGGTTGCAATATTAAGGTTAAATCATTTGTGCGTTGCCATCCTGGGGACTAAGATGATATGCCTTCCATGCTCAGTAATTACACTGGCTACCTTTCCCTTCAGTCCGAAATACAGCGAACTGCTTCACGGCAGAAATAAGAAACGACTACGTATGGGTCTACCACCTAGTAATAGGTAGGATTTCTTTCAAGTCCACCTTGAAAGCTACCACCCTCGTATCAAACAACAATATCATTGTGGCGAACCTCTTTGTATTTTATATGTTTTTATTTTGTATTCTTTTTTACTTTTGAATTTTTTGTCGTTGTCATGGTGATGTGAACTTGTTATATTGTTTTTTCCTATTAAATTAGTTGCTGTATTTTAAAAAGGCATCTTTATTTAATTTATTAATTTAATTTCTCAACAAGTGGTGTCAGAAGTATTTAATTTTAAAAGTGCTCACGTATTTAATTCTATTTTATTGTATTATTTTTATTGCTAATGGTGAAAACTAGGGCTCAGGCAAAGAATATGGCAGATAGTGGTAGTGCACGTTCCTCCACATCAAATTCATCAGTCGTCGCCCAGCGTGCTGCGTTAGAAGCGCAACATGCTCGGCGTATGGCAGAAATGGAGTTGAACAGGATACAAGCTGAGCGTGAGGAACGCGAGCGCATTGCGGCTGCTGAGCGTGAGGAACGCGAGCGCGCCGCGACAGCTGAGCGAGAGGAACGAGAGCGCGTCGCGGCTGCAGAACGCGCAGTTGCGGACGCGGAATTACGAGCTGAGATTGCTGCTCTAGAATTGCGCTCCAGCCGCGCTAGCCACACCAGTCGCACCGCCAGCCGAGCTTCAGCGCAACATGTTGAAAATTGGGTAAAGTCTCATTCTAGTATTAAAGACTGTACTCAATTTCAGGTCGCACCTAACGACCGTGCCTCGGCCCAAGGAGGACAGTTTCCATACCTTGCCGAGGCCACATGCTCCCCGCCGGCGTCGCTGCCAGATCAGCGGAACGCCCCAAAGGTTGGGAGCGCTTATGCGGACGTCACGACCACTACACATGCACGCTTAGGCACACACCCAAGTAGTCAAAATAATAATTGTAATAGTTACACAAATAAACCATACGAAAACATTACACAATTCACGGAAGCCATCAAGAGCCTCGCGCGGACCGGACGGAGGGTGAGTGATCTTCCTATTTTTTCCGGCTCGCCCACAGATTGGCTCTGCTTCCGTAAAAGTTACGAGCGGACTAGGGCTCATTTTGAGGACGCGGACAACCTAGTCCGTTTATCCACTGCTCTTCGGGGAGCAGCACGTGAAGCCGTAGCAACGCTCTTGATCGCGTGTGACGACCCGCGAGAGGTGATGACAGCTTTGGAACAGCAATTCGGTAATCCGGAAATTGTTGTTCTAAATGCCTTGTCTGAGGTGAAAGCTTTACCGAAGATTGGTAATTTTGACTCCAGTAGAGACCTTAACTATGTTGCCTGTAAAGTCCGTAACTGTGTTAATACCATCAAGTTACTAAATCATTTTGAATATTTGGCTAGTCCGGAGCTCGTGAATACCATTCTCGGTAAGCTTTCTCCCCTTCTTAGGGAAAAATGGGTAGAGTTTGCATTCTCTCGTCAGCATTCTCGTAATTTTAAGTTAGAACTTCTCTCAGACTTCCTCGAGCACGAGGCTCACATTCATATTAAGTTCGGTATTTTGAATGATTTTATACCTCGCGATAAGGGGCGTCAAGAGAAGTCTCATTTTTTAGAGTTTAAAGAAAATACGAGTACAAACTCCAAAGAAATTTCTTTTAAAGACAAGCCGAAGCCTTCGTATTCATGTGCCTTTTGTCAATCTTATAGTCATGAGATTTCAGCTTGTCCGCGTTTCCTTTCGTTGTCAGTCGATAGGCGAGATAAATGGGTTACGGATAACAAGGTTTGTAGGAAGTGCTTGGTTAAGGGTGGCCATAGGTATGCAATTTGTAAGACGACTTGTACTGTGGCATCTTGTAAGAACCGTCGTCACCACACATTACTTCACGGGAACGACGTGACCAACTATAACGTTAACACGAGTGATGACGGTGACGCTATGCAAGATCGAGATAACCCTGTAGCATCTACGTCGTTTCCGTCCCCGCGCAAGGAAAATGTAGATATTGCGGAGCAGGCTATTGTTGGGACTACCTCAACGCCAGTATCATCTTCTCTCCGGCCTTTGCTAAAAGTGCTACCTGTAACTGTCTGTGGACCTGCCGGAAGCGTCGAGACTTACGCTTTGTTGGACGACGGTTCTACGGGGACTTTCATCGATGCGGATGTTGCTACCCGAATAGGTGCAAAAGGCCCGGCGGGACATATACGTTTAGATTGCGTTGGAGGTTTGTCCCGAGATAGCACTGTTAATTACGTAGATTTTAAGATTAGAGGTAAGTATTCATCCGATACTTTTGTAATATCTAAGGCACGTTCTATTAAGAATTTAGGTTTAGTGTCTCAAACCGCTACTCGTGATAGTTTACGTGATTATTTATATTTAAGGGATTTGTCCGAGGAGCTATGTTACGATGTTGCTAAGCCTATGTTGATAATAGGTATTGATAATTGGCACCTTACTGTTCCCCAGGAGACCAGGAAGGGGTCAAAGTCGCAACCTGTGGCTATAAGGACGGTTTTAGGTTGGGTTCTGTTTGGTTTCTCGAGTAGCAAAACTAATCCTATAGATTATGCAACTGCATGTCATGTAACTTCTTTTGATTTTTCTGACCCTAAACATGAGCTAGAGAGCCTCATTAAGGAGCAGTACAAATTGGAGGCCTTAGGTATTACAAAACATGAACCACGCAGCAATGATGACCAACGCGCTCTCCAAATTTTAAAACGCACAGCTCGCAGGCTGCCGTCTGGGCGTTTTGAGGTTGGTCTGTTGTGGAAGGAGGATAATCCTCGCGTGCCAGACAGCTATCCTTTAGCATTATCCAGGTTTCATAGCCTCGAACGGAAGATGCTCAAGGATCCACTTTATGCTGAACGTTATCGGAAAAATATTCATGACACTTTAAGCAAAGGTTATGCCGAAGACTGCACAGGCCAGACGCCGGGGCCGATTTGTTGGTACTTGCCACACTTTGGTGTAATAAATCCCAACAAGCCGGCCAAACTCCGTGTAGTCCACGACGCTGCTGCCAAGTCCCATGGCGTGTCACTAAACTCATTTTTGTTGACCGGCCCTGATTTACTTCGCTCCCTCCTCGGAATTTTGATGCGGTTCAGGGAGGGGAAAATAGCATTGACTGCAGATATTCAGGAGATGTTTCCTCAAGTCAAAATTCAGGAGCGTGACCGGGACGCCCAACGTTTTCTTTGGCGCGACAGTCCAGCAGAACCAGTAAAAACATATCGTATGTCGTCGATGATGTTTGGAGCCTGCTCTAGCCCGGCTACCGCGATGTTTATTACCAACTTGAACGCATCTGAATTTCGGGAAGAGTTTCCGGAGGCTGTGAGTGCAATAGAAAGTGACACGTATATGGATGATTATATCGGAAGTGTTGACAGTGCAACGCACGCGGCTCGTTTGGCCGCTGATATTACGACGGTTCACAGTCGTGGTGGGTTTAAGATGCGCGATTGGGTATCTAATAATCCGAAGTCTTTATGTGTGCTGCCAAACGAGTTAGTGTCTGCTCTTATGAGTAATGTAGATCGTAGTGTAGATTTAGGGTCATCAGCTTTTGTACGAACTTTAGGTTTAATTTGGTTCCCCAGTCGGGATGTAGTTAGTTTTAGTTCTAAGTTGTGTAGTCAGTCGCCTGATCATTTCACGAAGCGTACTGTTTTAGCGCAGGTTATGCGTATTTTCGATCCACTTGGTCTTCTAGCGCCTATTGTAGTTAGAGGACGCATTTTATTTCAAAGTTTGTGGCGTAAGAGTTTGCACTGGGACGACGAGTTACCCGAGACAGACCAACGCGTGTGGAGAGAGTGGTTTGCTAGCTTAGCGTCGTTATCTGATGTGGAGATCCCGCGGTGCTATAATCTTTGTGATAATAAAGTTGTTGATTTAGAGCTGCACGTGTTTTGCGATGCCAGCGAATTAGCGCATGTTGCAGTTGCCTACTGGCGGTTTACTTTTGAGACTGGTAATGTACGCCTCGCCTTAATTATGAGCAAAGCACGTGTGTCTCCTCTCAAACCCGTCTCCATTCCACGGTTGGAACTACAAGCCGCATTATTAGCCGTTCGTCTTAGTGCGACCATTTGTAGTAGTCATAGGTATAAACCAGCTCGTCGTTTTTTCTGGTCTGACTCGATGACTGTTTTGGGCTGGCTACGTAATGATGCCAGAAAGTTTAAGCCCTTTGTCGCTCACCGCGTTGGCGAAATTTTGGAATCAAGCGCCCTAAGTGAATGGCGTTGGGTTCCCAGCGACCTTAACGTCGCGGATGATGCTACAAGGGGGAAGTGTAAATCTCTGTCTATCGAGTCACGCTGGATAGTTGGTCCGACGTTTATATTATCTCCTCCTTGCGATTGGCCGGCGGAATCGTCGATAAGTTCTACATCATCGCTAGGAGAAGATGAATTAAAACCTAGTTATAAGGCTCATCGTAATATTTCATCAAAACCTCATGTAAGTTCACCTCCTCCACCGTGCGAAGTCATTCTTTTTAATGAAACCTTTCATTTGCCTTTACCAGCAGTTGTAGATGCAACTCATTTTAGCTCTTGGCAGAGATTAGTTAGAGCCACTGCTAGACTGCATCAATTCATCGCGCGCATTTTTAAAAGTCGGCATCATAATTTTGTAAATCCAATGTTGGACGATATAGTTTCCAATTTCTTTCCCCGTGCGATTATCGTCCCTGCTCCTGCCACAGAGATCATATCATTAAATGTGGAAGCCATCCGCCGCGCAGAAAGGCACGTTTTACGTCAGTGTCAAATAAACACCTTCCAGAAGGAGCTTGTTAGTCTGAGCCGTGGTCAGCAGTTACCCACCAGGAGCCGCCTGGCCAATTTATCTCCCGCTCTGACCGAGGAAGGTCTGATTTTTCTCCACAGCCGAATATCTGCTGCACCTGGAGTATCGAGAGAAGCAGCGCGTCCGATAATTTTATGTGGAAAGGAGCCCGCTGTGCGCCTATTGATACGTCATTTTCACATCAAGTTTGCTCATGCCAACACGGAGATCGTACTTAATGAGTTGCGCCAGCAATATTGGATCCTTGGCGTGAGAAATGCCGTAAAATCTGTCGCCCGAAACTGCCAACTATGCAAATTGCTGCGGGCGCCTTTATTGACACCTCCTATGGGCGACTTACCGGAGGACCGTCTCGCTCATCACAAGCGTCCTTTCTCCATCGTGGGCGTAGATTATTTTGGTCCTATGCAAGTTGCGATTGGGCGGCGACGAGAAAAGAGATGGGTGGCTTTGTTCACGTGTTTGGTCACGAGGGCGATCCATTTGGAGGTGGTCTACAGTTTGTCGGCTGATGCCGCAATTATGTGTATCCGCCGATTTATTGCACGCCGCGGATCACCGAGTACTATATGGTCAGACAACGGGACAGCGTTTGTGGGTGCAAATCGTCAGCTACGGGCGCTATATGATCGCGCGGTCTCAGACTTCACCACGGATCAGAGGATTGAGCGGCGGTTCATCCCCCCTTCGGCTCCGTTTATGGGTGGAGCGTGGGAAAGAATGGTCAGGACGGTGAAAACGGCGCTCAGTGCAACGCTAAGAGAGCGAGCGCCGTCAGATGAGATCCTGCAAACGCTCTTGTTGGAAGCAGAGGCCGTAGTGAACGCACGGCCACTTACGCACGTACCACCCGATCCTGATTGTCCAGAGGCACTGACGCCTAACCATTTCTTGCTTGGAGAGTCGGCAGGGCGGCCGTTTCCCGTAGAACTTGCGGACTCGGATCTTTGTGGCAGAAGCGGTTGGCGGAAAGCCTTGAGGCTTGCTGATCATTTTTGGCGTAGGTGGGTCTCTGAATACCTACCAACCTTAGCTCCTCGCCGCGTCCCAGGGACCGTTGCGTTGATCAAGCCAGGGGACCCGGTTCTTATTGGGGACGGTGATCTCCCAAGAGGAACCTGGCCTCGAGGAGTGGTCGAGGCTACGTACCCAGGTCGAGACGGTATAGTCAGGGTGGTAGATATAAGGACTGCTGGTGGAGTCCTGAGGCGACCATTAAAAAAGGTTGTCCGTCTTTAAAAAAGGGGAGCATGTGGCGAACCTCTTTGTATTTTATATGTTTTTATTTTGTATTCTTTTTTACTTTTGAATTTTTTGTCGTTGTCATGGTGATGTGAACTTGTTATATTGTTTTTTCCTATTAAATTAGTTGCTGTATTTTAAAAAGGCATCTTTATTTAATTTATTAATTTAATTTCTCAACAATCATTATTAATAAGATAGCCAGTCCTTATGGTTGAGGATTCCAGTTTCCTCTGAAGAATAAAAAAAGATACCCACTTTTTTTCTCACGTTATCTTGAAAGACCCTCAATCACCAAATGACTCTGGATTGATATTCGTACAATACAAACATTTAGGTGTGTCATACATTAGCATCTAGCCTTAATCTGGGTGTTTTTTTTTTAAATATTTTTTCTTCCTCCTAACCTGGTTTCAATTTATTTGGATTCAGTGCAATACTGTTATAGGCCTTGGCATATTGTTCAATTGTATCACCAGAAAAGACCACTCTTTCGAACGTAATGATGATGATTCAAGGTCGTGCAGAAAACAATCGGTCGCGTGATCGGTGTCCAACAAGATGTCTCTAGACCTTTTCATTGCCTTTTGAAATCTGTAACTGACTGGCTCTAACAAAATGTTTACGGAATGCCAGGCAATGTGATAAATGAAGGAGCTTTTTCGGGAGCACTGGCCATGAAAGAGAGCAATACAAGACCACGACCACTCTGTCAAGAGTGAATTTACAGGAGACAAGCAAATTGAGTCTACTTGTGACCAAGTAAAAACTTAATAATTCTCTACTACGCTAAGCCTGGATGAACCACGAAAGCATTTTACAGATCAAATGCTGCGCAAATATTTTCATCTGACACCGGCCATCAATTTCGAACGTGCGATTTGAGTTCCAAACCGCGAATAATTTTTCAGATGAACATGCCCATAATCTTTTACGTCTTCTGATCCTATTTTTCCTAACGATAAAAATGTAATTCTGAAATATTTGTATTCAGTTTTATAGTGATAATTATTTTGTAGACATTTCTTTTTTCTTTTTTGCTAGGTAACTTCGATTCCACGCCAGGCCACGCCATGATAAACATTATCGCTTCGTGATTTTAAGATGGATTAATATCAATACGTAAATTACAAAATTTTCAACATACGTGCTTATAAAACCGCCGCTTTGCACCGATTTTAGTTTCATGATGGGGCCATTACGCACTAGTGGGGAAATGAATATATGAGGAATCTGAGGAATATATTTTTATTTCATTCTCGCTATTTTAGGAAGGCGAAAGGATCAAGCCCACACAGCCTTTCCTTCAGTATTTTCTTATTTAAGTATGCATTAAAATGTGGATGTCACACATTTACCACAACAAAATACAATCTTGATGCCATCACAGCGCATAAATCATATTTTTTTCATTTTTAGGAAAAATAAATCAATTGTCTATGAATCTATGAACAAAAATCCTTATTTTTAGAAAAATAAATCTAACCTGTTTGTTAATTACGTATATTACATTCAATTCAATATTAACTTTTTACAGTATTTTACAATATCTGTTAAGCATAGTACATATTTTTGAAACCTTCGCGCGAACTAAAATTTAAAACGAGGACTAGCTGTAGGATACAAGCTTCTTGCCCTCGTTGTCACTTTTTGTTCGTGCGGAATGGCGCGGTTAAAAAATTAATAAATTCACTGTTTGCAAGAAATTGTTCTGAGTTTCTCCCTAGGTCTTGTTGTAAAAACACGTGTTGAGAGACTCCATGTTTAACCTAAATCTATCGTACAATCGTTTGTAACTATAAGTACATTTTCACTTGACATTGGCGAAATGCGTAATCTTTATTGATTAAAGAGAAGAAGAAGAAGAAATTGTTCTTTGTGCTTAGTTTATCGCAATTTTATGAATAAATTATGACTTTTGAGAGTCTACTCTGCGAGGCCAAATATAAAGTATATATATAGGCCAAATATACTTTAATTTGTGGATCATTAATAGAATCCAGACACAATTGTTTTTAAATAGTCTCGTGATAATGAAAGCCTAATACTGTCAAAATAAAAAATAATTTTAATTTACTTCCTCCAAGTGCGTTGAAAAAGTCGTATAACACTCGTGAGCTCTGCTCCTTGTATCATAGTGTACTATTATGAAATTTTATTCTGAATTTTTTTATCTTATTTTTATTAACGGACTCTCCCAAACTCTCGTTTCTAGCTTCGAGTATTAATAACATACCTACCTATATTGATGAGATTATCGTATTAGCTACAACCGAAAGACGATTGAGCATGATTAAATTTTAACAAGCTGATATGAAATGTTGTATTTGTAAATGAAGATTGAAGGGGATTAATTTCCATCCACACAGGCAAGCAGAACTTTGAGATTATGTGTGTGCACGAATTATGTTCAAATAATTGGATAGCTTTATAGGACCAAGCCACTTTATGTGTACTTTATGATCAGATTTATTTGATTACGTTGTTAAGTGATGGCTATTAATTGGAAATAATAATGTGGTAATAAAGTGTGGTAAACTTATGGATCCTTTGTCTTTGCGAATTTACGTTTTCGGTGCAATTTATATAAATAAAAGTTTTTAAGAAGATATGTTATTTAGCTATTTACCTGTACTAGTATTATAAGGAGAGAACAAAAACATACAAGAGTAGGATCAACATCATCTAAGTCAGCCTAGAGAAGCCCACTGTTGAACATCCAAATATAAGTATTTTTGTAATTAAACGCTCAAAACAAAAGTTTTAAAAATTCTTTCAGCAGGAGAATGCTACTTTTTCACAGGATTATTATAATTTTTTAATCTAAGCAATTATAAATTCTTACAACCGAAATGAACTTAGCAGTATTTTTTATTAATAATAATAATTATCATTTATTTCAGGCCAGGGATCCATAAAATGTTACAATACATATAATTATACTTTCAAAATTTCATATAGTAATTTTACTAACAAAGATTTTTGCTTAAAGTAAGTTAAAATTTTCAAGAAACTATTTTGATACTCTAAGTTTTAAGAGAAAAAAAAAAGATATTGAAATTAGTTAGCAACTTTCTAAGATATCGACGTATAAAGTTGGAAAAGTTGAAATAATTCATATTGCGGCTGCGTTTTTTCACGATTCTAAAAAAGCACTGAATCGGGTTAAGCAAAATTTTCATGGGACCCTAGGAAACTATATTCTTTCAAACAAAAAAAGTAATTTGTCAAATCGATTCAGGCGTCTTCGAGTAGTCGGGGAAAACACCTAAAATAAAAAAAAAGATCAATACGAATTGAGAACCCTCTCCTTTGTTGAAGATGATTAAAATTAATTTAGGTATATGGTGGTTACAAATGGAAAAACCCACTTTCATGAAAAAGTTGACTTGTTGCAACTGGCGATTAGTGTAGTTTGTCATATTGGTTCTAAAAAAATTTTTTTATTTTATAACTTAATCTCTTGGTCGCTAGTTAGTTTTAAAAATTGCTTGCACAAAAAATATATTAAAAATTGCCATTAGAAATAGTTATTTGTTATGCAAGGATCAAAAGTTGTTTTTTGGCGCGAGTAGTTGTATTTTCAATAAAACTACTCGTGCCAAAAAACAGCCTAAGCAAGCGAAGGATTCTAGCTTTGAAATATTGAATCCTGAGCGCAACAAAGGTTTCAAGGGTACGTGACGCAGAATCACTTTGCTGCCGACCGAAACACGTTTTTTTACCTCACTACAGTGAGAAAAATTTACAAAACAGCTAAGATAATATTAAATGTGTTATTTATTTCAAAATTTGAAAGTATACTCACTGAAATAGTTAATATTAAAAGTTAAATTGATTTCATTGTTTGAGACAATTCAATGGAATATGATAGCATTTTGTGTATAGTCTCTGAAAAAGCTTTTGCGTCTTTGAAATGTCTCCATGCATTGAAAACAAAAATCAAATTTATGAAATTAAATTATACGCTGTTATGTATTATAAAACTCAATTCGGCATTATGAACCGAACTCTTCAGGCATTAAATTTATTAACAATATCTTCGTCGCTGCTGAAATCGCTGTTAGATATTTAATGATTTCTTATGGTTTCCTTGGAATTTTATTAAAAATCAAAATGATGGATAAAGAAAAGAAAATTTTATTTTTTCTTTTACTTATGCCATTGCCGTGCTGGCCAGTGCGATTATTCTAAAAATGGTGTTGGCAGTATCGACAATTTTTGAATAGAAAAGTTCGAGTTGCAAAGACTCTTTCCACGCTGGCGATTAAAATGCACTTTTACACTAAAATTTCGAATGACAAACAGAATGTTTCCGAAGTTGTGAGATGATAAATAAAATGTACTGTACCTACCTTTCTAGTAGCCAGGCGAGTAAAAGCGCGGTGTTATGACGTATCGATAAAGCTCAGCGCTGTATCATTGCAATATCGCAGTTTTATAGGTACTGACAACCGACAAGCTTGCCTCTCGGGCTCATCATTCAAAAGCGTACGCAAAGCTCATCTAGCACATAAAAACCCTTAAGTGCTTTTTCGCATATTTTTCATGATTTCGCCGTATGTAGGTATTCAATTTCCACTGGTATTTTCTCATTAAAATACCTCAAATCTAATTTGAAAGGTAACAATAATAAATGAGATTACTTACCGAATTTACATAATTGAATGTGAAGGAAATATCTGAAACAAAAAAAAATATCGAAATTAATATAAATCTCGATTAATATCATATTGAGCAGCTACAAAGCGAATATTAATTTTATTTAAACAAACGCTATTAATAAACATTACACAGCCGCTAAAGATCTTTCGTCGTGATTTAAATTAACAACTCTACTACGAACTCTTCTGCATGTTTCAGAATTTTCTTTTACGCCTACTTATACTTTGGTGAAAAGGTCACAAGCCGTTTTATCTTTCGCAAACTTTTGTAAAGAATAAATAAGTGTCACATTTTGTTTGGCAAGCCTCTCGGCCACTGCTGAATAATAATGGGGTATCAGGGTTTTTTTTACGTATTTTGTTACTGTACATATATATTCTAGCTGTCTCTTACAAAATTGTTCATTTAACCAATATTTTCATTACAAATGCTACTTTAGACAAACTCTTAGCTAGGCCGGATACTATACGGTCATAGGACTAACTGAATCTTTGGGTTGAGTTTGAATATACCTCTACTTTATCTACACTTACGTGCAATGAAATCGACTCACCTCGTAGGTTTCGATTCCTAATATATCGGTGTATAAAAATAAGATGAGGTAAACAAAACCTGTAAGTATGATTTGAATGTATATTTCATAAACTTTATTTAATCTACTCTAAACCCCGATAAACGAAGTATTGGTGACAATAGACTCATTTCTTCGGATACCCTGGTTTCTCATTTTTACGTCATACGCCATTTCTGTGACTATGCAGAGTGCTCAGAGTTAATTGAATCATTGTTTATTGAATAATTGATTAATCTTACAGATTTATTGACCCTTAAAATTCAGCTGATTTCTACAAAAATTTTAGCTCTTTTAACTGTTTTTGGTTTTCATTTTGTAAAATCAATTAACTAAAATCTATCACAGTAAAAACTAGTCTAATGTAAGTTTAGGTTCTTGTTTAACACACGGAGTTAAAAATTATTACTTACTAATTGTAGATTTTGATTAGGGAGTTCTGAACCAAAGCGTACCAGTGGTGAGTCGATTTCATTGCACCGTGACCACGGCGCATGCAACTACGCCGAAATATCGGAACGTAAACAAAACCGAGGTACGTGGTACAAATCTCGTCTTCACACAATTTTAATTACCTATACCTACACTAACCACGTTTTTTGTTTTAATATAAATGTTGATATAGGAAAGTTAATATATAGGTAAATAAATATAGGTGTATTTCTAATATCACGGCTCGAATATTCGTAGAGTTGTATGGTGTTAGTATTTATAAGTTCCTTAACTCACAAGTGTTAGCTCTAACAACGCTTAAATTCTCATAATAACTATTTCTTGTACAATTCACGTTTCCCTCTAAGGCCCTCATTATTCATTAGCAAACTTTGATACTAAATTTCACCGACGTCAGAGAGAAATATGTAATAACGCAATTGCGTTATATTAGGCATAGCACCACAAATATTTATCACAATCAACGTTTAGTTTCTGCGTCGTGTGTTGTGGAATTCAAACCAGACTCAAGGGACATAGTTCCTGAATAAGTTCACGTCAAATTTACATTACATGGCTGTTTTGGTATTGGTAATTTATGTCCAGAATTTGTAGAACTAAATTGCTCGTATGATAAAGAATTTTGACATCAATAAATTACCTTAGATTAAACTACATTTAAATCTTTGGGTTTACTGTTCCTAAATATAATATTATTTACATCAATAGTATACATGTAAGTTCACGCATTTTTCCAATCAAGCTAGGTCATTTCTTTCCACTTGCTCCGATTCTTTTAAACATTTTTCTTTGGCTTCATCTGCATACTGTGGTACATATTGTGATAAGACTACAGCCAACAGCAAAAAAATAGATATTTACAATGCCACCTAAATACGTATAGCATTACACAACTTATATGGTTTACCGGTGTACCTGCGCAGTAACCAAAATTTCAATTAAGCAAGAAATCAATCCACCAATCAACAAAGTACACCACTAAACGCGCCAAAAAGATTGATCGCTATTGGTTGATACTTTTCACCCTTACTCCCTTGCGTGCGAAAACGTTTTCTACCTTACGTACGGGTAATTATTTAAAGTGAACATTACACAAATATTATTAAACTCGGTGTTTTCGTTTTCATCGTACAGTAGGTATCAGAATTAGATTTACACTTTACAATGTCATGCCAACGCAAGTGCTTGTGTAGTAATAGTTTCCAAGGTATACTAAATTGTTAATCTCTGATGTCGACAGTGCCTACGTGTCTGCGCGAACGAAGATTACCAACGCACTTTATCACTTTCGTGTCTTACTGCATAAACTTTGCGTAATTAATAGGTATTAAAAAACTATTACTGAAATTATGTTATCATCAACTTATAAACTGCTGGACCAACAACTCCAACACGCTACCAAGCTCTGTCTTGGGCTCTTCTTCTCCAACCGCTACCAGCGACTATATGTACGAGTAGGTAGGTATATAGTGATCGTCGGTCTGTCGGTTCTGCGACCAGCACATTATCAACCAAATGATTATCATACAGCCTTTATAATTCGACCTACTTTTGGAACACAAGGCCTCTCCTTGTCGTCGAAGGAAGTTTAGCAGTAGCTTACCCAATGATCATCAGTGGATATACCCCAGTATAAGGTGATCAATATCCCTTTGCTGATCCATTAGTCGCCTTCTATCTCCTTTGGAAGATATGGGGTGATGCTAAACCTTTTTTTTTGTTGTTGACGGGGGTGTCAAATTCATTTACGCATCGTCCCTGCGGGGTGGTGCCAACCGCAGGGGATATGTGGGACTCGAGGTAAAGGCGTTCCCTCCATACCCACTAAACATCCTCCCCGGCATGCCCTCCAGTGCGCTATAGCGCGACGGCTCGGGATCTGCACACGTGAGCGCTACTACACCGAGACCGTCCCAACGCTACCCATCTAGGCACTCCTTGTGCACAAATTGGTGGCCAGCAGCCCACAGGGGCTACCGAGTAACGCCAGCCCCTGTGGGCCGCTGGCCGACGCCGGCTTTATAGGCCGCCTCCTAAACGACGGCTGCTCGACCTGGCGCGTCCTTCTGACGAGGACACCGGGAGCAGCTATCGGACCACGCCCGGGCGCGGCCGTGGCCCTGAAAAAGGCCGTCCAGAACTACCTATGGTGAGAAAACAAAAACAACTCGACGATGACATGTGACTTCGAATGCCAAGGCGACACACTTGACATCAAAAGCCACACACCCGCCGAGAAAGTGTCCCCATCACGTTACCAGGGTCCGCCACGGGGAGGCTTCCGGACGTGGACCCCGGATGATGCTAAACCTACTTTACCGGTATCAAATGTTCAATGTTTTATCAGAAAACTATTAGATTTGACTATATCTGAATCTAGTAATTAAAGGTGAATAACATCTAGTGTCTTTTACTCAGATCATATAAGTAAAGGTTTTTTATTTTTTTACATTTTTATTGCATTCTGGAGGGTTTTATTTACCCTCCAGAATGTAATTTGAAAAATGTGTAATATAAAAAAGAACTCTTTAAACATTGCAAGTAAATTAAATTTAGATTCAAGATATAGATGTTTCGTGGGATTTGTGAAAGATTATCTCTAAAAAACGGCAGAAGGAGCGGAGCCTTTGATCCGCCCTTGCTCTGGAACTTTAATAAATGATTAAAGTTTCGCGTCGAAAATCTGAATTACTTCCAAAAACATCTCGAGTAATTTTCTTAAAAGGAGATAATAACCAGTTTGTTGGGACGCAACCCGACTCTTTAATTTTTTGGCCTTGTACATATTTACAAAATCCAATTTAATGAGTTGTTATTTATTAATGAAGTTCGTATTTTTATCCCGCTTAGTTTCTTACAAATCTGAAGCAATTTCTTTATTATTAATTACATTTTGTTGATTTGCGTAATGATAGCATTCTAATAATATTTCGTACCCTTTTTAATATTCTAGAACACATTCCGACCATATGCGACAAATACTCTAAGAGTATATTCAAAGGGGAGGGGGGGGAGGGGATTCTCCCAAAATGCTATCAAAACAGTTTATTGATCCATTCCATAAAAGTTGTTTATAAATATCAATAGTGTCAACATTATCAAGATTTGCAATTCATGAAATTTAATGCGTCCTGACGACTTATTTGTCCTTTCTATGCTATAGTATAGGCACCCTTTTAATGTTGGCGACCGGCTAGCAACCTGACACTATTAAGAGGAATCATCACTATCATCAATTTAGACGAAAGACACCCACTGTTGGACATAGGCCTCTCCTAAGAATCTCTAAACCGGCTTATCACAACCTTTACCTAATCATCAGTACACTTTGTATGGTGCCTACCAACGCTGAGCTTCCCGGTACATGGTTGCCACTCGAGGACCTTTCCGTCCCAACGGGTGTCAATCTTCCTCGCAATGTGCCCTGCTCACTGCCACATGTTGAGAAATTGAATGGTCCATACTGCCAGATGTAGCTTTATGCGCAATAAATGTTACCTAAAGCTTTGCTCGTCTTTTGTATGTGTGTTTGATAGGAAATACAAAATTGTTAACTCTAACGCTAACTCTCCCATGCATTTCTCCGTGTAAACTGTACAAAATGGTGGGATTATTCTATGTCAATATGAAGCTATTAGTGAATGTTTTTGTAGCAACCAAATGGAGGATAATCCGTGCACTCTCCGGAGTAAAAGAGAACACACACAGATTACAAAATCATTGCTTTTCCTTATTATAGGTGTTTGGGGAAATCAAAATATATGTTATAAAGAAATGTGATATCAAGAATCGGATTAATGAACGGGAAACGAAATTAAATCTAAATATATATAAGTCAAAAGTGACTGACTGACTGACATAGTGATCTATCAGCGCACAGCCCAAACCACAATACGGATGAGGCTGAAATTGGCATGCAGGTAGATGTTATGACGTAGGCATCCGCTAAGAAAGGATTTTTGGAAATTCCACCCTTAGGGAGGTAAAATGTCCACGCGGACGAAGTCGCGGGCGGAAGCTAGTATAAAGATAAAACTGTCTGAAATGTGAAGTACTGTTACTAACATTATTTTTGTTTTCAACTTTAAATATTTGCAAAAACAGAGATTCGAATTTATTGTTTACAAATAAAAAATGTAGTCCACATTTTTTTTTAATGAAAATAATCAGTATTAAGCCTTTTGAGAAATTAAAATCTTTTCTGAGTCTAAATGACACTTCAACCCAAGAACAATTATGTATGTACATTTTTAATTTAAAGACGGTGTAAATTATCAACTTCAATCTGCTTTCCAAATATATGGATATCGGTTATGCACTAATGGGTATTAACCTCCAAAATCATTGGTTAGGCAAATTAGCGCAATTGGCCCAGACCTGCAAAACTCTAAGTACTGACAGTAAGTATTAACGTATAATCTTATCTTAATATATATAGATTAAGGGACTCCTAAACTACTTAACCAATTTTAATCAAATTTGTACACCGTGTGCAGTTTGATCCAACTTGAGAGATAGAATAGTTTTTATCTTGATATGTAGTCATATATTTTTTTACTGCAGATACAATGTTATAGGTCAATAGTATGAAATTACCACAGCAACGCGTGGCCGGGACAGCTAGTAACATATAAGTAGAACACAGTGGAGTAGCCACTATAATTTGGAGTAGAGTAGGAGGAGGAGTACCTACTAAATTCGATTGAAACCCGGCATACTTACATATTTAAGAGAACATAAGAGATCTTAATAGTCTTCTTCCTTGGTAAGTACAACATAGGTCCATAGATTTTTATAATTAGGAGCTTCGGAAGGGTCGTTTCCGAAGCTCGAGATTATAAACTTTGACATTTGTTTCCGAACCTATCCACATTGGATCAGAATGGAGATATTATAGATACACGCCCGCTAATTTAACCATCTCCCTAGTATAATGCATGGTCCACAACGAACTGTACCTATTATTAAGATCTTTTATACGTTGTGGAAAGGCAATAAAAAAATATGAATATGCAACTGAAATTAGAACCAGAGGTGAGGTTTAGTCCCCACATGTACAACATGGCCACCTAACACCATCAAAATCTATCGATATACTCGTTGAACTTATATATGTCGTCGGCCGATGGTATATTTAGGCAGATAGTGATATGCCCGGGCACATCGTGATACGCCACAATTATGTCGTAGACCAATAGACTCTCGCACAAACAGTCCACCCCGCTTGTTCTTAAAAAATAACCCTGAACCTACCCTGAACCAAATATATAAATTACGTGTCACGTTGTTTGTCCGCGATGAACTCCTAAACTACTTATCCGATTTTAATCAAATTTGTACATCGTGTGCAGCTTGATCCAACTTGAGAGATAGGATAGTTTTTATCTTGATAAGTAGTCATATTTCTTTTTACTGCAGATACAATGTTATAGGTCAGTAGTATGAAATTACCACAGCAACGCGTGGCCGGGACAGCTAATTTTGTATAAAAAAATTGTGTGCGTGTAACCTTTACGCGCGATTGATGTAAAACTTTTTTTAAATAGCGGAAACTACACAGACTATAGAATACTGAGCGTTACTTCCGTTAGAAAAATCTGAGTTACCCCCTAGTCGCGCCTAAAGAAGTTTTACTTCTTTTTAAATAGCGGAAACTACACAGACTATAGAATACTGAGCGTTACTTCCGTTAGAAAAATCTGAGTTACCCCCTAGTCGCGCCTAAAGAAGTTTTACTTCAAAAACAAATTTCCTTTACCAGAATACATTTAAATCTAATACAAAACTAACTCGAAGGGTATAAAAAGTGACAAACACTTTTTATCAATATATTCGCGATACCAACGAAAACTCAAATATTCAAAACCAGCAAAATGTTTTCTTTTTTACATTAAGAATATTAGAGAATACACGTTGCGTTTTAAGAAGAAATCGATATAAGCCCTTTCTCAACGGTAACATATTTTTGTGTGGCAAATATGGACCTTAATGTATTGGATAATATATTTTTACCTTTTGTTTTTCGCTTGTCACGCTAAGTCACGAAGCGTAAAGTCATTGAGAACTTAGGGTTACATGCAAAATGTACAAAAACCTTGGTTCGCTAAGCCGTTGTTACTAGTTATGCTGACCGAGGATAGGTAAATGAAGCGATTCTATTAATTTTTTTTATTACTAAACTCACACCAATTATTGAGCCTGAAACCTTTTCAAACCTAGCATGACCACCGAAACATGATAATTGATAGCCATTTATCGCTTTGAACTGTCAAAAATCATTAGATATAACCACAATCTCGAAATTTTATCGATACTGCGAAAATGTATGAGCCTTATAAATTTTCGTAGTTTTGATAAAAATTCAAGTTGGCGGTTATATCCAATGTTTTTTGACGGTTCAAAGCGATAAATGACTATATCATATCGTGTATCAGTGGTCATGCTAGGCGGGCTGGTGTCCATTTCAATAGACATGGTTTAAAAATACTTTTCGGTATTTTGAAGCGCTCTTACCAGAGTTGAAATATAAACTGTTTATGACATTTGGTACAATATTAAGACGAAAATATATGAAACAATAGCTTTTTTTCAAAAATACAAGAGATTTTTTTTCTCAATAGTGATATAAATAACCTTTCCTATTCAAAAATATCAATGAAATATTTTTAAAGGCGAAACATTAATTCAAGCCTGAAGGGATGTATAATAAAGGACTTGTATTGCTATGGATACTAGGTATCGTAGAAGTATGCAAAATAGTATAACATACCAAAACTTGGGTGGCGCTATATCTGAGAAGCAGCATTGTAACTAGCTCAAACTAATAGAACAGCATAAAAGAGAATATTCTTCATTGCATACTAATAAACAATAATAAGGAGTTAAAATATTAACTGTACTTAATAACCTTTCAACAATAATAGAATCAATAAAAAACTAATTTCTACCTACTAATATTACGTAATCGCGTTTTAAATATCGCTATGCGATGTACATACCTTAAAGAGAAAAGAAAATCACAGATCACCGTTTATAGTAATTTAATTTATAACAAAGAAAACACAATCGCTTGACCTTTAAAGACCTCACTGAGGGCTTAGAGGCGCTTGACTTGTTGGTTTCAAAAAGAATTTATTCGTTTTGTACGTCTTCAAGTTGACAACCTACTTTCGACCTTACCTGTTTTATGACATTGAGATCTTAAACTTATTTTGCTTGTAATTTCTTGCCTTTTATTTTGAAAACTATTTTTTACCCAACCACAGCAACGCCAAAAGGAAGAGTAACGAGACGTAAATACAGAGATACATACTGCTAAATACATTATATTTAGCAGTATGTATCTTTGTATTTACGTAATTCTATGTTCCACCCTAGCGCCTAAAATATTCATCTGGGGCCTATGGCATAAAAATTAATTACTTATATTATAAGCGATTTACTCTTAACTTTTACTCATATTAGTAGAGTTGTGTTGCATATAATTAATAGTTCATAATAATAGTTACAAGAGTTATAACTAATTTTAAGAGTCTATTAATTTACGGTGCATAAAGAAATTTTAATACTCGTAAAATTACTACTAAATTTCAAACTTATAATAGGAGTGGAATCCAATATCATTGCGTTGCTGATATGCATGGTATTGAAAAAGTATGTAGTAGGTAATATGTATAAAGAAAGTAGTAGACCATGGACGCCACTGCACTACTTGTAATTGTTGTTGAGGACTTGGGCATAATTTCTTAGCGTTGGATGTTGATATAGGTACGCCTTGTATTGTACCCCTTCCAGGATAAAAAAGAATTGATTAAAATTTATTCTGAATCGCCGATTACAGTCTTAAGTGAATTGCAAACAGTTCTAATAGATTCTTGCTTTAAAAACCCACGGTCGTCGTCTTGGCATCATTCTTTTATCACCTGAATCACTCGAGCACATTGCGTTTAACTTGATATCGCAACTAAGCATACAGAAAGATACTTATAATATTTTTTAACCACCTTCAATGGTTGATAGAATTACACCATTAATAGGAGTAAATAATAGTAGCTGCGTCATTTCATGCAACAGAAATTTTGTTTCACATATATTATTAGCTTGTATTTCCCGGCAATAGACTACTAACTTGTATTATTTGTTATATTTTTTATGCAACAAGATGCTTCTAAATTTTACAAATAATATAAGTATCCAACTTATTATATGAGTGTCTTTATTTTTATGCAACAAAAACTGAAAATATTTTATGCAACAGAATTTTTTAAAATTCTAAAATATTTTTAGAAGTCTTATAAAAATAAGCTTATAGTAATAGTAGTTTTATGTTTGACGCTGTTCTTTTATTATGTGGGGTAATTTTGATAAATGAGGTGTCGATCAATTCATTATTGTGATTCGAGCAACATAGGCTGCATTTTAACCGACTTTGACAAGAGGAGTTTGAGATTTTTCCTTGTAATTTTAGATTAAAGTTTTTTGCTTTAATCTAAGCTTGTAGCCGATTTTAATTAAATTCCTTTGAAATTTGTACACAAAATCTTGTTGTGATTGCTAAGCAATGTGAAACAGCCAAAAATAGAACTACGGCTGTCATGTCAAAATGATGTTTGATTGTCAAAATCTATTGAAATCAAGTGCAGTCGGGAGTTTCTCCAGAGTTCTTGAAAAAACACGTGTTGTGAGACTCTATTTTTAACCCAAATCAACCGTACAATTTTTGTTATTTTGGTTACATTTTCACTTGAAATTTGGAAAAATGCGTACGTTTAATGCGACGCGACGCCATTAATTAAGAATAGAATAGAGAGCAGTTGACTTCACTTTGTTTTTGACCCCGATTTTGATCAATTTCATTCCATTCTTATTTTCCGTAGTCAGGTTACACTGATTTACACTTTTTCTTTGTTTGAAAATTGTCAGAAAGTTTCGATGCTTACTAATATTTTATTTGCAGCTTCCCAGAGAAAACTAGATATCGGTTTGTGTCGAAAGATAGCAGTTCCCAAAGAAATTTGTTGTCAGGCAGAAGGTCAGCCGTAATAAATCGTATGCCAAAACCTATAAAAGTATTGTCGAATTCAGAGCCTTACTGCAACGTCCTCAAATAAATTGCGAGCGGAGTAAATGAAAGGTAGAAAACTAGATATCTTGCGAAGAATATCTTGGCTTACAAAAATATTTCAAAATAAAAAAAACCGCCTTCAAAACTTAAAACTGAGAAATGTATTTTTTGTTTAAATATAAAAATCTAAATGTTTTTTGTGTGATGTGAATTAACATTCTGTGTAGTTTACTCTTTGATTTACTTAAAAAGGGTATGCACATTAATGAAAAATTTAACGTTTTATTTTTGCCGTAAGTCAAACACCTAACATTTAACTCCCTTTCCGCTTTACATGTAGTTTACTTCACCGAATGTGAGACGTGTAGCAACTAATGTACAAATAATAGGAGTTGAATTGAAACCTGTAGATACAACAACTTTCTTAGGAGTAATGTTAGATTCTAAATTGCAATGGGGTCCACATTTTGTAAAACTTTCGGCGGCTATTAGTGCGGCTAACTGATGTAGATACTGCTAGATTTTTTTTTTCACTTATTTTCACACCATAATGTCGTATGGAATTATTCTCTGGGGGAATGCTGCAGATATACCTAACCATCCTCATACCATCTTTGTTCTGCAAAAACGGGCTGTTAGAGCAATCTATCAACTAGGTCCGCGTGACTCCCTCAGAGAAAGGTTTAAGGAGATAAATATTCTAACAGTGTCATCACAATATAAACTGGAAAACTTACTGTATGTAAAGCAATTTTCTCAGAAATGCCATACGCATAATGTAAATACTAGGAAGAAACACGATCTGGTTGTATATAAAACTCGTCTCCACAGAATAAAAAAATCCTTTCTGGGCCAATGTATACGTTTTTACAATAAGCTTCCGAAGAATATTAGAGATTTGCCTGTTAACAAATTAAAAAAAATGTAAAATCTAAATTATATAAAAAGACTTATTACAAGATAAATGATTACTCAAATGATCCAAATGCGTGGGAGTAAAATCTGCCCAAAATTTACGCATTTAGAATTGCATTTTGTTCATATTGATATATCTATTGACTGTAATGATGTTTTGAATTCATTACGAAATTCTAAGCTGTGGAGTTTCATTCGCCATTTCTTCTCCATCTCAGCATAATAATAATTATTTAAGTAAAATAACTAATTCGTCGAAATGGTGGTAGGGCTTTTGACGATTTAAAAGTACTTAGCAAAGTCCATTTAAATAAAGAGCTTTTTCATTTTCATTCATATTTGTAACACCGTGTATTGGTTTCAAGCCATCCCAAAACAATGTTAAATTGTAAAAAACCTTGACGACATTTTCTCCTATGTATAAAGAATAAAGATTACACGGAAGACGTATACTTTTACGTTAACATTGTCTTTCCATTAAGGTGAGGGGGAGTTTGAACTCATTTCTTTATTTTAGGAGCTTGGGAACATCCCTAAGTGACACTGACAAGACCTTCAATTATTCATCATTGTTTATTATTTTATAACACGTTCGCTTGTTAGTGTTAAAACAAGGTAGATTTAGAATAGAATAGAATAGAAATAATCTTTATTGCACATCGACATAAATATAAAAAGATTACAGTAAACATTTACAGTACAATGCACAATGGGCGGCCTTATCGCTAAGCGCGATCTCTTCCAGGCAACCTTTGGATGGACAGGATTAAAACAAATAAACAGAGGGAAGATGGCGATGCTACAATTCAATAATAGCTAAACGTAACAAATAATGATACATAACTACACTAAATACCTATATTGCATATATGTATAAAATACGTAATAAATAAATATAATATATAAATATATGTATATAATAAATAAAAATAATTACCATAAAATACGTAATTATAAATTTATACTTATATATATATATATATATATACATATACATACTTGATACACTATTTACCGTAAGAATCACAATTTTGCAGTGATAGATAGTGCTCCTTTACCTGCCTTCCGAAAACACCGAGCGATTGTGCCCGTCTGATTTCAATTGGCAAAGCATTCCATAATCGCACAGCCTTAGTAGTGAACGAATTCCTATAGAATTTCGTGAAATGCATTGGCGTCGCTAAGCTAAGATTTTCCGATGACCTTAGGACACGTGAATGGGTATCATGGAGGTATTTAAATCGGTCTTTAAGATAAAAGGGAGTATTTGGATGGAACAGAATGGTATATAGGAGGGAAAGAATACGAGCATCCCGGCGAAGACGAATTGGCAACCACTTGAGTTTTAAGCGAAATTCGGAGACATGATCAAATTTACGTAAACCAAAAATGAATCTTATACAGACGTTTTGAAGGCGCTCAAGTTTATTTAGTTGCTCTTCAGTAAGGTCAGGATAGCAGGAATCAGCATAATCAAGGATAGGTAGAAGGAGGGATTGAGCTAGCGCAATTTTGGTAGCAGTGGGTAGAAAGTTACGAACTCTTCGGAGAGATCCAGCAGATGCAAATAATTTCCTGCTGACTTCTTGTAAGTGAGGACCCCAAGACAAATTTGTATTAATTAAGACACCAAGATTTTTAACCGTCTGACTAAATGGTATGTGGGTTCCGTCAAACATTACGCGTGGCACCTCTGCCCACTGAATTTTTGACATCATCCGTTGGCTCCCGATGAGTATTACTTGTGTCTTCAATGGGTTGACTTTTAGTCCAAATGAATCACTCCATTTACAGATGGAGGCTAGGTCTTTGTTTACCGCGGTCACGGATTCCGTCAACTGTTCCAAAGGCGTTTGCAAGTAAATTTGCAAATCATCTGCATAAAGGTGGTAGGATGAAGATAAATTGAGACTAGAAATTGCATTTATAAATATTGCGAAAAGTAATGGAGATAAAACGCCACCCTGCGGAACACCAGCAGACGTATCACACCAGGATGAAAATGAATCATCGATGCAAATCCGCTGCCGGCGCCCAAACAGGTAACTTCGAAACCAGTCGATTGCCGTTGGAGATATGTTAATAGAGCTAAGCGTGCTTAAAAGTAAATCAAAATCCACAGTGTTAAAAGCATTGCTGAAGTCAAGCAGAGCTAATATTGTAATGCAACTGTTTTCTAAACCTTGCCTGATATCATCAGTTACTTTTATTAGAGCAGTTGTGGTACTATGGCCGGACCGGAAACCAGACTGGAAGGGATTCAGGAGATGGTTTTTGCACAGGAACAGATTAAGTTGGTCATAAACAAGACGCTCCAGAATCTTGGACAAAAATGGGAGGATAGAGATGGGACGATATTCTGAGAAGGACTCTGGATTACGGGTTTTAGGTACGGGTATTATATGTGCATCTTTCCATGATGTGGGGAAAGTGCCGCTTGCAACCGAGTGGTTGAGGATATGGGAGAGGATTGGCAGAATTTGGTCTAGGATGGGATGAATCATTTTCCGGCTAAGTGTATCACAGCCCACTGCGTTCGATGTTATGGATAAAATACTCTTTTTAACATCACAATCCGTAAATCGACTAAAGAAAAATAAAGGATGATCGGGTAATGGAAGCGAAGATAAGTAGTTTAAAGTACTACTTTTCGTATTAGAATTAAAATTAGAAGTAGCTGTGAAATGCAAATTTAAGGAATTGATGTCTAAATTACTAGACATCTCAGCTGTTCGGGATTTCCCGATCCCCATTGTACGAAGAAATTTCCAGACTTTCGCTGGATCACCGTTTTCTACGGAACTGTGAAAGTAATGGCGTTGAGCGTTTCTACACACCTTATTACAGTGATTGCGGATGGTTATATACTTGTCCCAATTATAAGAAGTGGGTCGACGATTGTACTTTGTTTTATAGGCACCTTTTTTTGTAATTAATTGTTTAATTTCGTCAGTTAACCATGGCGAGGGAAAATGTTTCAATTTAACTTTTCGAATTGGTGCATGGACGTCGTACAAATTGATAACATTGATATTGAATTGGTCTACTTTTGCATCAATAGTCTCAGAGGAGTATAGTGTGGTCCAATCAATTTTACTGGCATCCTCTCGAAGACTGTCAAAATCCATACCACCAAAATTGCGCAATTGCAGGATCTTAGGTTTAGGCTTAGGTGGACGGATTTTGTATGAGAGGAATATGGCGTCGTGGTATGAGAAGGAATCAGCAGGAAACTGACCATGGCAGGCAACGTGGCTGAGTGAGGTGACGAAAATAAGGTCAAGAAGCGAGGGAGTGCAATTTGGAAAATGATGCGTGGCGTTTAACGGAGGAATAACTAAGTTAATGGAATGTAAAACAGATAGAAAAGAGAGAGAACGAGTATCATTCTTGAGAAGACAGGTGTTAAAATCACCCATGATAATTGTATGACTGTAAGAGGGAATAAGGTTTTCTAGGATTTTTTCGAAGGAGGAAAAGAAGTCTATACGATTAGAAGGAGAATAATAGACTCCTAACAGGAGTTTGGAGTGATGGAGAGTAACTTCTAAAAAGAGATGCTCACCGGCATTTGACGGCGGAGGTTGTGGCGATATACTAACAACTGAGTAAGGAATGGATGAACGTAAGTATATGGCAACACCACCACCACCGCCAACCGCGCGATCATTTCTTATTAGACACAAACCAGGAATGGAATAGGAAGCGGATGGAAGCATAGGCTTAAGCCAGGACTCTGATATAAGGATCGCATGGATATTCTTACAGTCAAAATTAGTCAATAAATCAGGAAAGTGAGCCGGGATGCTTTGGGCATTAATATGAACCACATTAAAATTACCAGGAGCATCGGAAAGTTGAGCTTCAAGCATATCTCGCCACGACGGAATACTGGCAAAACTATCGAAACTGCTATCACTTATTGAATGAAAATCATCTGTATCAATACTAATATTCATAATAATAAATAAATATGCTTATATAATAAAAATAAACTAAAATAATGTAATAAAGAAAATAAATATTTAAACACAATTCAATTACAACTAAATAGATAAATAAGTATTACTAAATCAAAAAATTTACAAATTAATTACAGCAACTACTGTTCACCCGCCAATTGCCAACAATATTTAACAAATGACTTAAAAAATCACAACATTACTAACAAGTCACTATGAAAATAATATTATTAAAATATGACACATCTGAAATACAGTCTTCAAAAGAAAAATGGCTGTACGTACCAGATACCTTTGCCTTTTTTGACAAGGGAGAATTTAAAACAATAACAAAAAAAAAAAAAAAAACAATTGACATTTGAAGTTTTGAAGCTAAAATTAAATTAAGTTGGAGGTTACACAAAAAAGAATTATTATTAGATTCAACTAAGTATTCAATTTCAAGTATATGAACCACAGTGTACAGCAAAGATGAAAAAGATACTACGAATACGATACTACGAAGTTACTTACTTATTATTATAGTTATCACTAGTTTTTTAATTTCTCGTATACGTAGTATAGAGGAAGTCTTGTAATCGTCAAAAAATTCGACCTTGAGATTTTGACGGATTTACACGCTTTGGACCTCCTTGAGTCCAACAATTTTTTTTGGAATTATGTCTGTGTGTGTCTGTGCGTTAGCACGATAACTCGAGCATGCTTTAACTTATTGCAACCAAATTTAACATACGTGTATGGCATAAGGTTTCTATCAAATTTTGAGCAGTCGATCACGAAAGTTAAGCAACCAAGTGCGCGGTCGGCATTCAGATGGGTGACCAAAATTTAATATGCAAGTATGACATCAAAATATAAGGGTTTCTATCAACCTTTGAGTCGTTTCCGGTTTACGAGAAAGTAAAGGGGAGACCACACCCGATTTAAAAAAAAAATAGAGCCCTTGTTAGGAATAATGCAGCATTTTTACGGTGAAATTTGTTTGTGTTCTCTTCAGTAATTTGTGAGTTTATTCGATATAAATATACACTTTCCTCTTTACAATATTAGTATAGATATAGATAACATACACACAGTACTCATCTCTCTCGTTGACGTTATAAAAATATAGTAAAAACTAGGCATCTTTATTAATGTTTACAAAACATTAGGTATAACATTAAACACTACAAAATTATCACTATTATCATGATAAAAATAATACAAGATAGGCTTTTCTTCATTTTAATATCATCTAACTACTCCTACATACGATATTTGACGTATACATTAATAATTTGACATTCCTCTGTTCTTGTTTAATATTAGGTCTATATGGTATAGGTACTCTTAAGTCGCTTTAGTAATACAATACGCAAGCGTTATCGTCTTATAAATTCCAGAAGAAATTGTAACAATTTTCTTAAATGTATTAACCTATAACTTTATACATTCAAAAACAACCTTGACTGTATGAGCTTTCCACGTCGCCCACGGGACGCGATGTAATTTAGTCCTACGTAATTGACAATGTCCAATTTTAACTTAATAAAATGGTATTAATAAAAGTTTGCTAAGAAACCTTTTTTATCATTAGGCGTTTTTACGAGGGTTTTCAATGAAGTCATTTTCCTACGAAGCTTTATAATATAAAAAAAAGTTTCTGTTTGTATACCGCTAAGAAAAATAAGGCCAAGAAAATTATTAGAATGTAGAATAGAATAGAATAGAATAGAATAGAATATAGCTTTATTGTACATCAACCAATTAGACATAGACATGCGACAAAACAATTAAGAAAGATTTGTACAAAGGGCGACCTTATCACTAAAAGCGATCTCTTCCAGGTAACCTTAGGATGGACAGGATTTCAAAAATGTACAGAATTTGTGGGAAGATGGCGATGTATCAAATTAAGATAAAACAAGTAAAATATCATAAACATACATATACTAGTACTTACCATAAACAAATACAAATATACATACATGAAGCATAATATATACTTACTATATATACTAAATATATATACATAATATATACATACACACATATATACATAATTGTAAATACATACATACTTGGCCAACATAATAATACATAATGATTGTATAGGTAATTACAGTGATAAGTAGTACTCATGCACCAGTTTTTTAAAGGTGTTCAGGGTTTGTGCTTGCCGTATGTGAACAGGCAAGGAGTTCCACAGTAAAACAGCCTGTACAGTAAAAGACTTATTGTAGAATCTGGTGAAGTGTGCTGGAGTCTCTAACCTCAAATTCTCCGACGATCTCAAATTTCGCGAGTGCGTGTCGTTAAGGAACTTGAATCGGTCTTTTAGGTAAAAAGGAGTGTTGGGGTAAAACAGGACAGTATAAAGAAGGGAAACAATGTGTGCATCCCGGCGAAGGCGAATTGGCAACCACTTGAGTTTAGTACGAAATTCAGAAACGTGGTCATATTTACGTAAACCAAATATAAACCGTATGCAGAAGTTTTGGAGTCGCTCAAGTTTATTTAGTTGTTCTTCGGTTATATTAGAGAAACTGGAGTCAGCATAATCAAGGATCGGAAGAAGGAGAGATTGAGCAAGTGCAACTTTAGTAGTAGTGGGAAGGAGGATCTCAATTTTTCGATTTATTTATTGGCAAAGAATTAAATCGTAATCTTTCTAAATCGCAATCGATCTGATGTTCATTGTAATCCTATTCGTGTAAACCAAACAGAGACTGAGCTTAACGTAAGTGGATTCACAGCCTACATAGAGTATTATAATATCAGTTGAAACTATAAATACCTTAAGAAAAACATTGTTCTTTTGTAGTTGGTATCATTTTTTTGATAGTACTTGATATGTAAAAAATGTAGCCATAAAGCATTGTTAAAAAGTTATAATTAAGTTTTTTTTAAGAGGTTGGCAGACAAGCATATGAACTGGGGTAATAGTTAGTACCTCCACCTAACAGAAGACAACAGTAAAAGCACTATAATCTTATGGTGTTGTGTTTTTGTTGGTGAATCATGTGTCAATCGTGTCCCGTTGCAAGCGTCTATAGGCACTATAGGTCAATAGGTCACCGGTAGGTGACTGCTTAGCACCAGGCAGAGCGTATAATTGTATGTCATCAAAATAACATACAAAATCGGGAGTGGTCTCCCCTTGACTTTCTCGTATACCGGAAACGATTCAAAGGTTGATAGAAACCTTATATTTTGATGTTTTACACGTATGTTAAATTTAGTTTCAATAAGTTAAAGCATGTTCGAGTTATCGTGCTAACGCACAGACAGACATAGTTCCAAAAGCGGTATTTTTGGACTCAGTGAAAATCAAAATCACGAGGTCGAATTTTTCGACGATTACAAGACTTCCTCTATACTACGTATACGAGAGAGTAAAAATATAATTCCCATTTCCAACAATATGATCGTTGTGTATTTTAACCTCTATTCTCTTCCTACAACAGTGAGTAAAATTACTGCCAACTCCATTAAGGAGTGTTACTGACTCAGTGGGGACTCTTGACACTTATGTTATGCATCGTATACCATAATTATTGGATAACTAACACGTAAGTGTAAACCCCTGCTGTTCTTTGTGTATAAAGGTCATGGCACACTTATCATCTCTTTTTCTATGAAAAAGATGCTTTTATAATGTTTAAATTTAAAATTTGGCTGATATATAGCGAAGGCAGAGAGGCAGTAAGAGGCAGCCTATACGCTTAGTGTGATACAATAAGAGCAGCCAACAAATAGGGTGGCTCTCGAGCATTCTCAATAGCAAAAGAAATGAAATATAAAAATAAACCTTGTTTCAATCGTCCAAAGCTCTATTTTACTTGCGATCTAAATCTCTTCTTTCCGAGCCGGTTTGTGTGATCGGACACTTAGGCTAGGCTAGGCGTATGCTGGGACGCAGGAGACGCAGCGCAGCACAGTACAGATTTAGCATCACAGGGCAGGCGAGACAGACATATAGTCCACGAGCGTATGCTGCCACGCAGTCAACATACCCACGCATTCGCGTTCTAGCTGGTACAAAGAATAGACGTGTTCAAATTGTTAAACTTATTCCTTTTGTTAAACTAAAATGTAAATTAAAAATAATTAAATTAAAGTTCTTATCGTCCTTGTAGTTTAATTCCTTGTCATTTTTTATCAATAATACCTCTTTAAATGTATTTTTCGAACAGTCTGGATGATTACTATCATACAAACATGGTTCACAACGAACTAATTCTATGAAAATGTTCTGTAATTGCAACAAAGTTGTGTATTTTAATGTAAAAAACACGTCTCGACTCACACGCGTCGCGCAGGAATCTGTGCCAGCACTACAACGAGGCGCAGAGCAGGGCAGACACATGTCGTGCGGCATACGCAGCACTCGGTACTTTCAACACTCGGACCTGCGTTGCCTGCGTCCCAGCATATGCTTAGCCTCAGAGTCTGCACCTAATATATGACGTTTACTGTGCCAAATTGATCGTAGACGATAATCAATCACAATTTAAAAATAAAAGGAAAACAAGTTAGATGAACGAACTTCAACATAAACAACATGGACAGGCCATAAAAGGCAAATCCCTGATCATTCATCTCGTTTCAAACTGCGATACTTCACATCGATTAAATGAATTCCCAAGTCATTAGTTGTCGACCTCCTTATATTTACATCTTTAGAGGAGATATATACTTCAAAATTACAACTCGTTGAAACTTTAGTAGGGTCTCCATTATAATGGCTCGGTTAAGGGCCTCTATTTTAATTATAGACTATAAACGAAGCTGACCTAGGGACCTATTGTGAGTGCCTGTGTGCTTGGGGCCAAATAAAGTCTGTCGGCCAATATTTTTTTTTTATATTATATTAATATTACTTTTTATATTTTTTTGACTTATTACTTTATTCTAGAAAGAAAATTATTTACAATATAAAAAGCATTTTTTTTAGAAATTAACACTATTCTCCCTTCTCTTTTCTCCTCTTTGTATCGGAGTTTGCTTATTTGTTTAGAGTACTGAGAAAGCGACACTTCCCTTGGAAAGTCGGTAGGACGCTACAAGCCACATAAGTCGCTGATATTACATTCGTATAATTAACACGTCAACTGTCCCTGCATCACATATGATACAATTATATACCCAATCCCACGTTCATGCATCACATGTGACGCAAGTAGGTATACGAAATCAATGTCTTTTATTTTCATGACGTCTCAGTTACATTAAAAATTATCTCAAGGACGTCTAAGCTAGATAGCTAGATATTGAGGTAAATAAATATCAAATGATCCGAAAAGTTTTTATTATAAAAAAAATTAAGCACTAATGGACATCATTAGGAGTTAAGGTATCGCCACACAGCCGGCGGGACGCGACGTCGGCTGTCTGGCGAGACCTTTAATTCGATTTGGCCTGGACAGTCAACGTGTTAAAATGTCTCCTCACTCTATTTCGCATTAATGTGCGCACGCCCTGGTTTTACAATACAAAATCCTTCACAACCGTGTTATTTGCTCTCCCATTTTAATTTCCTCCTTCTGGCTCCCATCCGAAAAGTTACTGTATAAAACCCTTGTTCAACCCAAGTTGAAAAAAATTTTGTGCGTGCTGCACAACTGTTGGACAAATAGCCGTCGGGAATTTGTGACAGAAATTCAGTTAGCTAGTACATTTAAACATTAAATTGGAAGATCATTATCTCTCTCGACATTATCCTGTAATAATATATTCTTGGAAAGGAGACCAGAAGTGATTTTTTTAAAAAGGAAAGTAACAACAAGCCTAATATTTACACCAAAATTACATTTATTTCAAAATGATAACCGTTTAACAAACTTTCCATCCGATTGAAAACAAAAAATAGTACTAATCAAAACTAAACTTCTCACATACAAATTGAACTCAAAAATGAACAACACTTCTCAATAACTTCCCAAAACAATTATCGATACCCAAACCGGCAGAGTAACACCCTCACAGTCCGAAATATTAAAACGCAATGTGTCGATACTGCCGAGACAGCGCCTTATATAGCTGTCGCCCCTCTACTAGTCCTCTTCCCTCCAACACGGCCTTTCCTGACAGGAGGCCGTCCTCGGGCTCCTTCCTCTTCAAAGTTCAATGTCCAGAATTGGCATGGAAGGGTCCGCGCTGCACATCAAAGTCCTCGGTGGTGTAGCGGATCCTTCCGTCAATCCCTGCGTGCCAGATACTCCAGGTTGGGGTTCATCAGCATCAGCCAATTCACCCACAGGACGTTGAATGATGCTCGAGGCAATCTCCTCGTTTTCATCGTCTGCATCTGTACAGAACAAAAACAAAAGCACAAAAACCTGTTCACTCACTTAAATAAAACAAAGCTACCAAACTGTGTCTAAGTTTGAACAGCAACACAGTATGCTAAGCTTACCCACCCCAGCCTAAGCACAACGAATATGAAACAAGCTGATATCTGTACCGACAACCTGAGGCAGTTCCCGTCGGGGGAGTGCCCTCACGACTCGTTAGAGGTCTATGCGCACTTACATGAGACATAGCTTTGCGTGTGTCAATCGGTTCCACATAAAAGCAGGTTTCAATCCGAACAATAACGACCACTCAAACAGTGCAACCAATGCACCACACAGACAACAACCACACGACTCATCAAACCCTTGGAATGACCCTGCGTGTACAACTACTCCAGGACCACATGTCTGAGCAACTCCAAGACAGTGTCCGAGCACACAACACTAAGCATGTTCCATATACCAGAATCGCATGTCTGAGCGCACTCCAAGACAGCATCCCGCAACATGAAACACACTTCATACAGGAAACATATCGATCAGTCATGATAGCTTACCCAAGTACACTCTTCAAGATAGAGGCTATCCCGACTGAAAAATATGATCCCCATCGTCTGGGCCAACCCCATCAGTAACCTTATTACACTCACAAAATAATAGGGTGTTTTGCACAAAAATACTTTCTTAAAAACATTATCTTTAAAACAGACAGGGGCCCCGGCACAGGCGTGTCTCACAAAAGCTATTTGAACAAGATTTTTGGTAAGCCGAAATATTCAAGTTCACTTACCACTAAAGAAAGCAGAGCAGACATCGGGAGTCCATTCTCCATGCCATGGCATCATATACTCCGCAGCTGCCTGCGTCGACTTGCTATATGAGCCGGCCAGGAGTTGGAGCTCATAGCGGCCCTGAGGAAGGACCTTTATGACCCGGTATGGCCCTCGCATACAGGAGTCTAGCTTCCCCGTCGCTTGAGCCTGTTTTCTTACAAAAACTAAAGAATTTAGTTCAAAGACACGTGGTGGCTTACGACTTTGGTTAACGTACGTATCCTGAGTCACCTGGTTCGAACGAAGGCGTTCGGATACTCTCTGACGGCTCATCTCCCGGAGAGCTTCCCTATTTGGGCTGGAACCCTCGATGGCAACATCACGAATTAGGCTTCGAATAAGTGGCGTAGCTGCATCAATGCCTATCAACAGATTCAGAGGCGAGCATTTTGTGGTCCTATGCTTGGTAATATTGATGACCAGCTGCAATTTCCAAAGGACGGATGGCCACCTTTGTTCGCGATGATTGCACTCAATTCGCACCATATTGAGCACAGTACGGCAGTACCTCTCCACTTGCCCGTTGGAATGATGCATTTCGGGCGTTATTAGATGCGTGTCACAGCCCATGCTGTTAATCCAATCTAGAAAATCGGCACTTTGGAACATTCGCCCTCTGTCAGCTACGATTAGCTTAGGTGTTCCAAAAAGGGAAATAAAGTTGGTCACATGGCGTTTCAATTCGTCTGACTCTTGCCGAAACATGGGGTACAATAAACAAAATTTTGAAAATGCATCTATTACAATAAGTACATATCGATAACCATCAGCTTCTGGTAAAATTCCTAATACATCCATATGGACCGTCTCAAAAGGCACGTCTGGTTTTTCCCAAGAGTGAATAGGCTGAAGAGAAGCGCGAGCTACTTTCTTATGAGAAAGGCACACCAAACAGTGTGTTACGTACTTTAACGCGAAAGCTCTTAACCCTGGAAACCAGAAGTGCTTCATGATAAGGTCGACCGTCTTGTCTACTCCTGGATGTTCATGTTCGTCATGGAAAATTCGTAAAAGGCTTAACCTATGACCTTTAGGGATGAAACATAACAATTTAGGATTCTCACCGGTAGGCGAAAATTTGTAATACAGGATGTCATTCCTAACTACATATTTAGTAGGGTCCAGTTGTCCGTCCGACAATCTCTGCATAAGAGACCTAGTTTCTTCATCGGAAGCCTGAGCTATCCGGGCCCAGTTCTGGGGCTTCTGAACAGTAACTGTATAAACTGGATTGCGGCTGAGATAGTCGGCATGAGACAAAAGGGAACCCTTACGATAATCCAAAGCGAAGTCAAAATCTTGCAGGTATACCCACCACCGGGCCACTCTAGGTAATAAATCTTTCTTTCTCTGAGTGAGCTTTAGCGCATTGCAATCAGTGACCACGGTGAAGCGTACACCTACAAGATAATGCCTAAAGTACTGGAGAGCCTTGACCACTGCGAGTGTCTCCAGCTCATATGAGTGGTATCTACTCTCAGCACCATGAGTTAGTCGGCTGAAATAAGACACCACTCGCTTACGATCACCTTCATGCACCTGCATCATGACAGCTCCATAACCAATAGAGCTCGCGTCTGTGTGGACCTCTATTGGCAACGAAGGATCATAGATAGCCAATACCGGCTCGTTCGTAAGACACTCTATGATGTACTTTCGGGCAGCCTGTTGTTCCACTCCCCAAGAAAAATTGACGCTCTTTTTAGTCAACGCGGCCACACACGCAGTCTTCTGGGCAAAGTCAGCTATATAGCGCCTAAAATAGCTAGCTAAGCCCATGAACTGACGGACCTGCTTAACATTTTGGGGTTCAGCTGAGTCAATCAAAGCTCTAACCTTCTCCTGACTCGGCCTAACCTGACCTTCACTAATCGTTCGTCCTAGGTATTCTATTTCAGTCGCTAAGAATGAACACTTCTTCAAGTTAATCGAAAAGCCTGCGCTGGTTAAGGTGGCAAGAACTTTACGAAGCAAAACAAGACCATGGTCTACTGTTTTGCTTAAAATGAGTACGTCATCAATGTATACCAGGATATCTCCGGCTTCGATGAACTCGCGAAGTGTTTTTGAGATGATCCGTTGGTAAACAACAGGAGCATTAGCCAAACCGTATGGCATTTTTAAGTACTGAAAATGTCCCTCGGGCGTGACAAACCCTGTAAGCGGTATTGACTCCTGATCCAAGGGGATCTGGTGGAAACCAGTCGCCATATCCAGGCTGCTAAAAAATTTATTACCCCCTAATCGGTCTATGTGATCATCTATCCGCGGCAGAGGAAACCTATCTTTCACCGTAACCTCATTCAGTTTACGAAAGTCAACACACATCCTGTCCGACCCGTCTTTCTTCTTGACGAGAAGGATAGGACTCGCGTAATCTGAATCAGACTCTTCAATAATGCCCTTGTCCAAAAGATCTCTAATTATTTCACGAACGCGAAGTGTCTCTGCATGAGAGAGTCTGTATGGGCGGTAGTTGACAGGAGTGTTGGAATTGAGTTCAATGGTCGTACACCCTGTTTTCACTGTTGAGGTCGCGGAACCAGAAATGAAAAATTTCGAAAAGTAATTTATGATCTCTAAAAGCTGTTGCAATTGAACATCAACTAGAGGCGTGTTGATTGAAATCGAGGTTTCAGATTGAATCGTCATCACCCGGTCTAAGCTACCTTCAACCCTAGTAAGGCGCTGATAATCCCTAGTACGAACATACCTAACTCCTTCTCTATTTAAAACATCTGTGCCTAATATAATTGGCGTGTTCATGTACTGTGATGGTACAATGAACAAATCTACTTCGAGTGTCAACCCATCAAATTCAATCGGCAACCTTACATAAGATGTGCTTTCCACCTCCTGGCTACCCAATCCCTTTAAAATTCGAAAAGCAGGCTTAACCGAACAATTAAAATGTTTCAGCAACGATGACGACATAAGTGAAATAGTTGAACCACTATCTATCAAAACATCTACTGCGACGTCCTGAATAACGGCCACTACTACATCACTATTGGAGGAAGTAACCAAAACATTACAAAAATTAACGGTCTCTTTGTTTGTCGCTTCAGCCCTCTGCTTAGCAAAACAAGTATCGACACTGTGGCCTAGCTTCTTACAAAACGAACAAGGAGCAGATCTAGTTGGTACGAAAGCAGACCTTGCAGGCGCGGCACTCAATGTATTTGACAGCGTACCCGATCCCTGATCGATTCTAGGACGCTTAGTGCAGTTAGCTTGCTTATGCCCCATTTGTCCACACGAGAAACACTTAAACTCATTGCTACCCCTTTTTCGCGATAAATCATTGTTACGATTACTGTGGGTATTGTTAGATGCAACCGGACGCGACGTGGAACTCTTTAGGGTAACCGGTTTTACATATATCGAGAAAAATTCTATCAAATCATTCGGCATCAGTTTAGCATTAGTTGCCGACGCTCGAATATTAGGATCGTTAATACCACGTATAATTATCGCTGAAATCAACTCGTCACTAAGACCCTGTATTATACGTAACCGCAGCAAAGCACGGCGCGCATAATCCGCATATGTAGGGTACTTATCGGAATTCGTATTAATAACCTCAGCCAAAATATTCGCGATATCGAGTGACTTGGGACATAACGGCTTAAATTCTCTCTTAAAATTTGACCAGGAGCGATCACTTGAAACCCAATCGTTTAACCATGATCGTGCGTCACCCTTAAGGCAGTTGCCGATCCGCGAGAGGCATTCATAATCATTCCATTTGTTACATGATTTTGCACGATCTACCTCAGAACACCAGTTGTCAAAATTGTGTAAACTAGGATCGAAATTTGAAATGTAAAAGTGTTGACTTGACCTACCCTCATAATTAATAGAACGGATCGCGTCCACAATGCGATCGGTAACAGATGAATTGACCGCGGGTTCGACCGTTGACCGCAGGTTCCTCGAATAACGTTCCGAATCGCGAGGTGGTGATCTAGATCGAGAAAACGGGCGCGTTTCGCGATCCCGGGCGGGCGATTCTCGCGGATGTCTACGACTTCCACCGCAAAAAGGAGACCGCCTTTCCCGTGCTCGCGACTCACGTCCACCCGGCGACACCAACGTACGCGTGAAACGTGTTGGCGACGAGTGACGCATACGTGACCCTAAGGGCGCGGATGGCATACGCTGTCGCAGCGGTGGCGACTTATCCCGATTCCTGTCTTGATTGTTCGAACTAAATTGAACGGGCGCCGGTGAAGCCTCAACCTTTTCCTCTAATGCCCTAATACGAGCCATCAAAGCTTCTATCTTCTGAAGATCGTTGCCTACTATTACGCCTATAACGACTATCGCGACGACTCACACTACGATCATGACCGCGATCAGACATTTTAATTTGAAAAGAGTTTCGACAGTAAATTAGAATTTAAACAAAAAGAAAAAAAAAATATACCCTCGTACAGAATAAAAGAAAAAATTCACTCACAAATTACTAAAATACCACGACTAAAAGCCATTAATACAAGTAAAAAGATAAAGACTTACCCTCCACAAACGATTCGCACTTACACACACAACATGACGAAAAAAATTTGGTAAGATTTGGTTAAACGGTTATTCACATGAAAAATACGTGAAAAATACGTGGGCAAATGAGATGGTATCCCACTTCTGATCTTGGAAAGGAGACCAGAAGTGATTTTTTTAAAAAGGAAAGTAACAACAAGCCTAGAATATTTACACCAAAATTACATTTATTTCAAAATGATAACCGTTTAACAAACTTTCCATCCGATTGAAAACAAAAAATAGTACTAATCAAAACTAAACTTCTCACATACAAATTGAACTCAAAAATGAACAACACTTCTCAATAACTTCCCAAAACAATTATCGATACCCAAACCGGCAGAGTAACACCCTCACAGTCCGAAATATTAAAACGCAATGTGTCGATACTGCCGAGACAGCGCCTTATATAGCTGTCGCCCCTCTACTAGTCCTCTTCCCTCCAACAATATCATAAATATTAGGTCCTTACCAATGAAATTGGCGTTTTATTATCTTGTACCTAAACTTGCAATTTCTTTAATTCAATAGTTGTTTTAGGTTCTTATTATTATTATTTTTTGAAACTACACTCTGCAAGATTTTTGTCTGTAATTAAATTATCTTTCAATTGTTAAATTCTGAAAAGAAAGTGAAAATGACTCTTCAATCTCTTCATCGGAATTGACTATTTGATGCCTACTAACTCATGGACAGACTGGATTTTTTCATAATTTATTGATGCTAGACTTAGCCGAGGGTTGTTAGATTATTTCCTCCAAATTTTGTAACATTAGGATTTATAGTAAAAAAATATAGAAATAGTAGGGAACAACGCCAATTTTTATGTAGATTTAAAAAAAATGTATTTTCATACTAACGTTATTTAAAATTTCTCAAAAACTCCGTTGCCAAATCTTTTAAAAATTGGAGCGCATAATTGGGCAAGACTTAGTTAAATATTGCATCAATAATTAAGACAAAAAATAATCCCGTCAATAAATTACAACGATTCCAAGAGTTGATTCTGCCGACCAAATAAAACAGCCACTTTATTTTTATTTTTTTTAGTTAATGATTTAAATAATCATAATTTCACTAAATGCAAATTCGTAACAGTATAGTCCTTATTCATAATAAAAATATAAAACTGAAACAGCGACTTAATCAAAGAAGTTACACAGCTAATAGTGTGTAAGAAAAAAACGCCAATTTCATAGGTAAAGCCCTAATATTTATAATTATGTGACTTTTGTAGTACCTCTATGTAATCATTTTATCATTGCTTGTTTACGGCAAGGTGGCAACTCTCACTATTTTTGAGGCACAATTTTTGCTAGATGTGACTTAGTAGTAACCAATTATTTTGTGCACCTCCCTCTCTCCAGAGGGGGCGGCTGCTTCCGATAACCTTAAAGCCACTTTGGCAATAGGCAATAAGGGGGTGTTTAGTCAGTAAGAGTCTGACACAACCCTAGGGGTCAGCCCTTAGGATATTCATGAGGATTCACCTCCTCCTTCCCTCGCTTGCCCGGAAGGTTCTTCTGACCATTTTCGCTGCTCTGTCTTTATTATTGGAGATGTTCCATACTGGTACTTGAAAACCCACCACGATAAATGATATATTAAACAAAACCTTATGCTCTGAGGATCTTGAATATACCGCTTTTTTAATTTTTATCCCCCGCATTTTCGAGTAATTTTACAAAGTGTATTCAAGAAATCTAACCTTTAAATCGAATGTTCTCTGATTAAATAATGGTTAAAAATATTAACATTCCTATTGTTATTCAGAAACAAGAGCAAAAACTAACTTGCCGTGTTCTTATAATATTTTTTATGAAAAAAATTGCAACATAATTGTAGGCTGAAAAAAACTGACCCCATGCCTAGTTATAAAACTTTTTTTGAGAAGACATAACAAGTCAGCTATCATTACTGACACGTCTTACTTTTTTAAATTGAATTTTATATCTTTGCATAACGATTTTTTGAGGCAGAATAAAATGTTGTTTTTTGTTAAAATGCGGGGATTTAAAATAAGAGTTTTTGTCCTATAATATTCTTAAAAATATCCTCTTTCATCTCATATAACTTGTGTCTTGGGGGGTGGCCAAGTACAGCCTCCATACAAATCCGGAACATTCGTAAAATAAGCCGTAAAATACATAGTGCAAAATGTAAAAAAATAAGCCGTAAAATACATAGAGAAAAATGTAAAAAAAATAGTATGTAGGTACATTTATTAACTAAGGCGGGCGGTTAAACGAATAATGTCCCAGGTCGTAGGTATTTGATTAATGCGATCTGAGCCTTTCTTTTTTACCGCATTAGATTAGTACAAAAAAGTATGTCAATACCTGACTAGGAAGTGGAATTTTTGCGTTAGCGTGCGGGAAATGCCACTTACCTACTGATCCACTTACTTTATTTAAATGGAGTGAATTTGCTAAGTACTTTTAAATCCTCAAAACCCTTTCACCGTTTCAGGACGAAAAAAATATTTCACTCAAATCATTATTATGCTGGGACGGAGAAGAAACGGCCAAAAAACTCTACAGCTTACAATTTTGTAATGATTCAAAACATCATTACAGGTCAAAAGATAATAACAATATAATTAAATTACAGTTTTACATGAGTAAATTTGGGGCAGTTATTACTCCCACACATTTGGATCATTTGCATATACAATCATATAACTTGTAAAAAATCTTTCTATATAATTCAATTAATCACATCAATGAACTAACTAATTTAACTTTTGATACCAACGTCATTTTGTGTTAGTGTAATTAAAGCAAACCTAATTTAACTTATAATTAAAATTGCACAATATAGGTTCTGTAATAGTTTTTGATAGTTTGACACGAAGCCTACTTGGATAATTTTCTAAATCGGTCTAGGTGTATTCGAGTAATCGGGGAGCATAGCTTAAAATAGATGAATACGAATTGAGACCGTTCTCCTTTTTGAAAGTAGGTTAAAAGGCACTGCTAGTGCGGCAGCAAATTTAAATTAAATTCCTGAGAGAGAGGGTTAACCAAACTATTAAATATTGTTAAACTGTCATTAGTTCTACGCTTTCTAAACTAATTACTGGGGAATGTGGTAATAAGCTAATTACTTGGGAATTTAGAGCCACTGTGATATGCGATGCCAATAGACAGTAACTCACTCTAAATTAACAGCTTTACTAAATAACTCGGCGTCGTCGGTTAAGCGTCGGTAGCCGAGACCGCACATTAATATTAATATTTAAAAAAAAAATCTTTACTTTTCTTTTATAAAGAGGAAAGATTTGATTGTTTGTTTGCAATAAATAGGCTCCGAAACTACTTGACCGATTTTGATGAAATTTAGAATAGTGATATTTTGGGACCCTAGAAAGGATAAAATATATGTTTTGGGATACCGGCGACATATGCGATAACCGACTAACAAAAAACTAGGTATTACTTTCTTTGTTTGGAATATGATTGTGTATTTTTACGTGTAATATGTCTGTATATACAATGTATATACAGACATATTAATAAATGTGATTAATGACTATATATGAAGCGTCGGTGGCGTAGTGCGTAAGAGCGTCGTCTCCTACCCGGAAAGCACTGGTTCGATCCCTGCCACGTTCCAATGTGTTTTCAAATTTTAAATTCATATGTACGTTTAATCGACGTTTTTACGGTGAAGGAAAACACCGTGAGGCAACCTGCACACACCTATGAAGAAATTCTTAGGTTGAAGTCGACCAACCCGCACTTGGCCAGCGTGGTTGACTAAGGCCTAATCGCCCCTAATGTGGGGTAGGCTCGAGCCCCTCGTTGGGGACATAATATGAGCTGTTGATGATGATGATGAATTTATATTCTAAACAGTTACAACACAAGATAATAGACATCTCAAAGAGGCTTGCACAACAACTCGCTCACATTAAAAGCAAAATTCAAAGATTACAAAGAGCTGGTTTGAATCAAACAATGCCTCTAGACTGTAAGAAGAAAACGAAACCAAAATAAAAATGCCCATCTCCCTAATGGAAATAATGTAGTTGCTAGCTGGAAATCAATTACTCCAAACATGTTGCAGGATCGCACGGTGGAAAGTGCGCCCGATATCGGAATTAATACAATTTTCAATGCAATACACGCCTGAGTTTTCAGTGGAATTTAGGACACGTGTATTGCTAAAGTTAGCAAGTATTGATCGAGGTATTATGGGATGAAACAAAGCTATTTTCGTTACACTTTTTATCATTCGGTTACAATTAGCCTTCCTCTACAAACTTTTGAAGCGATTCTGTTTGGCGTTTTGTATCGCTAATTCTGAGTGATCGTAGCAGCTTGACAATAACTGTGCAAAAGTTCGTCAGTTCGTCAGCATAGCTATTTTAATTCATTTTAAATTAATTAAAGTTGTCATTGTCACCTCGTTGTTGTTGTAATAAAATTATTCTATCCATTATTTAATAGCAGAATGTCTATTATTATAAATAACTCCAATTAGCTGGTCATGGTAAAAATAATACTAGTTTCTACTTGAAATCACGAATATTTAAATCATTATTTAAACTTAGTAGCTAATTAAAATATAAATAAATATTTTAGAGAAGATTTTGAATTGAGTTTATTCGTAAATTTATCACCTATATACATTGAACAAACATAATATCCGATTTAACAGCCAGGTTAACTCATCGACCTGACAACAAATATTTATGTTTTTTATTTGCAAACCTTATTAGTATGTTTACGCGACCCCTGATTTATTCGATCTGGAATTTATTTAAGAAGCTCAGTGAGGTAGCAGTTTGCTTTCTGCCATTTGTTGTCATTACAATAATTTTAACAACTGTAATATACGTTCTGATAATAATCATTAGTGTAAAAATTTCATATTTTCACTATTTATTTAAAAACTAGTCTAGCGAACTGAAAGAAAAATGAAAATTTAAATTAATATTATAAATTTCATGTGGCAACAGAACTCCCAGTTTACGTAAACAACCGAGAGTGACAAACCGTAACATAAATATAGTCTAATCCATAAAATACACATTGTTCTTGTTTTTTTAGTGAGTTATTCTAACACTGACAACTTTTCTCATTTGGAGACCCTTTTAACTGGAAATATACTTCGGGCTTTATTATTATTGGCATAAAAGTTCCTTTTGTGTGCGTTTGTTTTAGCAGTGATATATTTTGACATAAAGTTGTCGGTTTCGGGTTGTTATGGATAGCATTTGGGTTAATATCATATACTAATGCACTCTTTTAAATTTAAGTTTTATAAGTACAATGCCTTGTGAACGAAGTACCTATGTAAGGTTTGAACTCAGAATACAGAACAAGGTTTGAACAAGGATTATCGTCATTATTACAAAAGAATAATATAGAGTTATACTCGTATATCAACCAGAGTTATTCTCTACTCCACTTTTTGTTTTAATATTTTAAGTTAGGTTAGCAGTATTTAAATTAATGTCCAAAATTATTGTGCGCTATGTAAAATTATACATTATTGTCTTGTCGTATCCGCCTTGTACCACATTCTCCAGTCCGACGAAAAATTAACAACTGTGAAAGCGCCGAACTTGGAATTCTCAGTAGCTGGAATAACCATGTTGCTGCTCCGATTAGTGTTGCTTAGTCAGTCCGTGAGTCCCTACCAAGAGAGAAGTAGTACCCTAAAGTGTTCGTGGGTATCACACAACCCACATCACACGGCGCGTTCATAGAAATTTCTGATTTAAATTTGAAGGCCTTTATTTTAATTTATGTGTGTCATGCATTTTAAATGGATTAAACTCATCACCATTAATATTTTATGTGATCAATGTCTCAAATGAAGAAATTTATAATAATGAACGCAAACGCAACATATTGTTGGTTTATTGTTTTCAATTATTATTATTTTTTAATGCTTTTCAAAATTTTACTTTAACTTAATTATTACTGTGTATTTATAATTACTTAATTTACTCTAAAACTGGCATTTTTGTCACTTTTATATTTTGGGGTATGTCAAACTCCACCTAGTACGCGACGTGACTTTTAGTCACCTAGTACAGGGAGGGTTAAATAAAGTTTTTTCTTTGTCGATAATCTCTCAGTGTTACCTGCTACAAATACTACACTACAGTTACTACACTGCTGTCATTCATAGTCCAGATTCTCATAAAAAGTCACTACTCTTATAAATTCATAAATTAAAAAATTTCAATCCAAAATAAAATCTAGAAAAAAAGTTTTTCAGTGCATTTTTTCTAGTAGTAAAAATTATTACGCGTTTGTAAACGCAAAAATAAAAATTATTCCATAATGTAAGGTAGTTTCATCTTAACTGGGCGTCAAATATTTGCAAAAATATTTCATTCGGGTCTTAGAAGTGCAAATTTTAATGATTTGATGAAACAATGTTTACCATAAAAACATAAGCACCAAGCATTGATAAATTTCGATAGCGAAAGCAGTGTCTCGGTAGTGTAATGGTCAACGCAGCCGCCCGGCTTGTGGAAGATGCGGGTTCGATTCCCGCCTGAGGCAAGTCGATTTTTTTTCAGTGCATTCTTTCTAGTACTAAAAATATTTACGCGTTTGTAAACGCAAAAATAAAAATTATTCCATAAAATAAAATCTACAAAGAAGTTACTTAATTTGCTTTTGAACAATTGAGTTGCTTTTTGATACAAAAAGTGCAGTACGGGTCGTTGTCCTTTTTGTTTATTTAAAATAACGTTCCAAATCATTGTTAATAAAATCTAACAATCTAAACCAAGCCAATTAAGTACGTAAAGCCACACTTATAATTAATAATTTATTACCTTCACGGACAATCAAGTAAGGTCCCTCAAGTTCAATTAGGTTAGTTACAACCACTAATGGCTGTAGTGAAATTACGTGAATAGAGGCGGGACGAAGTAAATATGTATTAGTGCTATAGAGGTAACTTTATATGTTTGTGTGCTATTATGGGCTGCTCCCAGTTCGGCAAATTAACAGGTTATTTAAGTTGAAATCAGGCCAATGATTTTGTTTCGTTTTGGGAACGAGTCAGATAGGAGTGTGTGGAGTAAGTTATGAAGGAGTAGGAGCCTTTTTGTAGACCTTAGTACCTTTTATGAGTTACAAAACACAAACGGGGAAAAGACTTTACTACCCTTTTCCTTATCCGATCATTATGATGTATTATAATATCTTATATATATAAAAATGTTATGTTGGTTTGTGTATGCTTCAAAAACTCAAAAAGTACTGCACCGATTGAGTTGAAATTTTAACATGATATAAAATCCGCATCAAGGATTGTTTTTATCTATTTTTTGCATCAGTCACATATCTGCGACCGCGAAAAAGCGAGGAAAACACACACGTGTGATGTAGCCGACCTCCGTAAGTAGCCATATAGTTTATGGTGTTTTGAAATTTGAATTATGACAACTGTCAAAAAAATAATAAATTGAGATTGATTGATTGTGACAAGCGGTTTTATTTACCAAGAAAATATAATTAATAAATTATAGCAATAATCAGCTATTCATAACATTACCTGAGAACAATCTAATAGGTAGAGATATTGTTTAGGAAACCGTGATATAGGCCTATATACCTCCATAACATTACTCTACCACTAATAGCAGTTGAGCATCAATGAAAACTGTTGCAAAAACGGGAAATCCACGCGGACGAAGTCGCGCGGGCACAGCTAGTTTTTAATAAAAGGGAAACAACTATGTTTGTACGTTTAACTTTTTTCAAAATTCGATATAAAAAAATTGAAAATGCTGAGCTTTTTTAACCATTTAAAAACAGGCTAAAATATCATTAAGATAGATAAGATAAGAAACCTGTAGGGAAACGTCTGAGTTTGGATGCTGACGGTGCTTGCCGTATTATACTCTTACTGCGCTGAAGGCAAAACGACCAACCACGAAACTCTGACGGTACCCTCTACCTTTGGTGGGAACGTTTCGGGGACGGTGAGCAATTTCTGCGAAACTTATCTGAGCTGTCCTACCCAATCGTGGGTCAGGTGACGCGACTCGGGGGATTACCCTTAGGTAGTGTACGGCAATAGCATTCTAGGATTCGCAAACGCTGAGTGAGAAGATGCGTCCCAGAAGATACTTAAACTCTTCCATGATGATATTGCAGTTCCGTTTTTAAGTTTTCAAATACCTACCAGCAATGTTGCAACCAAGACGCGGTTTAGATAGTTAAAATTGAAACCATAATCAGGCTTTACCTTAATAAAAAAGGCAGTGATTATGAAAAAAAGTTATCAAACAAAGACTCTTATCGCCAAATATGAGTTAGAAGACTTGCGGTATAAATATTAAGATTTTCTAACACACAAGAAACTCATTCTCATCCCAGATTACATTACCAAGTTTCAAATATTAAAAAATTATACTCTTCACCGTTAAAAGGTGGCTGACCACCTTATTGGAGCATTCACTTCCATATCAAATTGATTATTTATATCCTCTCTACAATGCATTTTGCAGATTCGACTAATAAAACTGCGAAATTACGCGAGCACATGAACACGATGCACAGTCTTTGTTGAATGTTTTATTAAAATAATCAAATTTGCTCTTTAAGCGGTTTAAATAGCAACATCAAATTGTTGCTATTACCATGTTGAAACCTTGTTACTGTCAAATTAGCGCCGGCAAACAACATTACAGCACTAATGGTTGGAGTAGCAGCTCTAATCATTTGAAACGACGGCCAGGGATTACTAACCCAGTGAAATCAGCAATCGGGAGTCCCGAGAGACCATTCCGACGTGACCCGAGTACTGCTTGAAATTCTTTTTCTACATTTCATTCGTCGATTTGGGCGGTCCAGAAATTTTCTAGCATTTACATTAAAGTGCTTTACGTCGAGTCATTGGCTTTGATTTCGTGTTAAGAATGTTACGACCGCTCTTGACGGCTTTGGGTTTGATATTTTACGGAATAGAATGTCTTAGCAAGAATCAGTCACTTGAAATTCACTGTTTTATAAAGCAGTGAAGGAATACGATAATATGGGACACGTTTTTCTCGATGTAATATGTATTTTCATCACTTGCTTATAATTATAACACGGTGTTGTGTAACGGGCTCTTTGATGTCTGCTTTATAGTGATAAATATGATTATATTTTGATTGATTTCTCCATTTTTCACTCTCTTATACCATAGTTTAGAATTAGTGTTAATTTTATAAAAAAATATATTAATTTGATATCACCACGGCTCCGTGGCTCTGGTCACACGCACGTACGTTTTAGGGTACTTACCCTCAACTCAATTTAATTATAACTGTCAAATACTGATACATACTTTCGCGATGGCACGGTCAGGTTTTGAGAAGATTGGCAACAAATGTCTTGCTATGCCACCTCCGCCAGGTGCCAGTAAAAGAAGAGGGCCCAAGAAACGCTGGCATGATGTCGCGAAGGAGGACTTACGTGCCAACGCTCTCTTCACAAAGGATGCCGTTGACCGCGGAAGCGTGAAGAAGGTTAGAAAGATACGGACTATGGACCTCGGGCCTTGCCACAACCGGAAAATGACAAGATGATGATGACTTTGCAATAAGCGTGTCCCATATTATGTTTAAAAAACGTCGGTGGCGTAGTGCGTAAGAACGTCGTCTCCCACCCGGGAGGCACTGGTTCGATCCCCGCCACGTACCAATGTGTTTTCAAATTTTGAATTCATATGTACGTTTAATCGACGCTTTTAGGGTGAAGGAAAACATCGTGAGGAGACCTGCATACACCTATGAAGAAATTCTTAGGTTGTGTGTGAAGTCGACCAACCCGCACTTGGCCATCGTGGTTGACTAAGGCCTAATCGCCCCTAATGTGGAGTAGGCACGAGCCCCTCGTTGGGGACATTATATGAGCTGTCGATGATGATGATATTATGTTAACTAGTGCTATTGATACTAGAAAACAGAGAAACATGAGGGTGTGAGATCTTGGGCTTTAATTTCTACATTAATCCCAAGATAATAATAATTCTAATAATATTTGTTAACTTATACAATGATAATAATGATTTGTTATGAATTAGAAACAGATTTCTATGATAAAAAGTAGTTTTCGTGGTGACCGACATAATTGTTTCGGTTATAGGATATTGAGAATCTATTTATGTTGGAATAGTTTGGTAAAATAATAATAATATCATTTTTATTTAATAATTTATTAATCATGAATTTAAAAATAGTCTTATATAATAAAACTATATTTATTACGACGCTTTGGTACAAGCGTTACCGATAGTCAGAGGCGAGGCGGGGTAAGTCACATAAAACGAGCCGCTTCCACGTGGTAGCGGCATTCTCGTTCGAGCCGTCACAGTGAACACTACTCTGCCTCCTGTCAGTGTAATCTGATTCTGAGTACCTATCTACTGGATAAAATATAAGTATTCTGTACTTTTGGGTAAGAAGTAAGACATAATTTTCTCTACCTGTTTCTTTCAACGTATTTCTGTAAGTATAATCTAACAAGGGCATATTTCATTTAAAGATATTTTTATAAGCAAGAATCTATGACTCGCTCGTGGTCATCCATCACACAGATATTTGTGTGAATTAGTACATAGACTGAACGCTTTATCATGACATATCATATTCTTCTTCGATATCAAGCTAACACGGACAGTCAGTTGGTAAGTAGTTACGCGGACTTTAGACGTTTGGAAATGCAGAGTGTCAATCGCGTTCTGCGAGTCCCCTCTTACTTCAGTTTCGCTCTAAAATACCACACTCATGTAGGCCTGTTTCGTAATTTTCTTTTAGACCAACATTGCTTGATGGGGTCTCGAAAAATCACACCGCAAAAATGACTTTAAATAATTATGATATACTCGTATATATACGTTATCTATAAATAGGTATTTACCTTCTGTAATTTCTTCCCAACGTAGACAAAATGTCTTGTCCTTGCACCATTACAACGATAACAGCCGTTTATTCAAAATGGACTAAGAACAAACGCCTTGTAACAGTTTCTGTAAGTACCATTTCGAAGCTTTAAAGCAATTAAGATTTTATCTTTATAACAAAGTATCCTATTGCAAGATTTAAAAAAATGTCATGTTGCTAAGGTAATTTCAACCTATCTGACGTAGCTTATGATAAATATATATGATCTGAGATACTAGCTGACGCCACATGACAGAAGGCTGACGGGACGGCCTTTATGACAGAATTGGAACATAATGTTCTCTTAGATTTGCGCGAGCACTACACATTATAAATAAAACAACTTTTACGGATTTAACTCGCGTGTAATTAGATTTTACATGATGTTATTATTGCCCGACGTTTTGTAACACTTTTCAGCGTTCGTGGTCACGGGATCCCGTGTTAAATCCGTAAAAGTTGTTTTATTTATAAAGAATAGGAACAGTTCATAAGGCATATGTTATTAGAGATCTAGCGATTTACGTGATTCGAGTACAAACGTTTCTTGAGGCGCGTTCTATAATATAAGGGAACTAGCGTTTTTCGTGATTTGAGTTCAAACATTTCTTGAGACGCGTTCTATAATATATGGGAACTAGTGATTTACGTGATTTGAGTTCAAACATTTCTTGAGACGCGTTCTATAATATATGGGAACTAGTGATTTACGTGATTCGAGTTCAAAAGTTTCTTGAGACGCGTTTTTTAATATATGGGAACTTGCGAACTAGCGCTTTACGTGATTCGAGTTCAAAAGTTTCTTGAGACGCGTTCTTTAAGATATGGGAACTAGCAAACTAGCGCTTTACGTGATTCGAGTTCAAACGTTTCTTGAGACGCGTTCTTTAATATATGGGAACTAGCGCTTTACGTGATTCTAGTTCAAACGTTTCTTGAGACGCTTTCTTTATTATAAGGGAACTAGCGATCTAGCGCTTTACGTGATTCGTTCTCCGAGTCCTTGTTGTAAAAACTTGGTAAAAACACGTGTTGAGAGACTCCATTTTTAACCTCAATCAACCGTACACTTTTTGTTACTTTAATTACATTTTCACTTGACATTGGCAAAATCCGTACGTTTAATGTATCGCGACGTCATTAATTAAGAATAGAATAGAATAAATTTGTGACTCGGAAAAATGTGCACGCGATCGCATCACACAGTACCAACGCCCCAGGGCGTCACGATGTACAGTTTGGGAAACTCTGAGTTATGACATTAAAATTACACCATTTAATGCTACATTACATCAAAAATTTCAATATCTTTATACCTACTGATGTTAAAAACTCATTGATGGAATAAAACGCCTCTAGTAAGTAATTCATAAAAGTATGTATCAGAATACAAATAGAACTTTTGTCTTTTTGATAATTTCTTGTATTTTCCATAGAGGAAATGATGGCGATGTTACGTCTTGAGGTAGGTAAGGAACAAGTATTATGTTTTGTCTTATCAGAAGGGGAAATGATCTCCGGTACTTTCTACCTACGCACAACGTATTAAAATTTTCACAGTAAATGGCTCTTAAAGATTGCTGATACTGTAAGTAAGTATCGCCCACGAAATTGTACTGTAAGACGATTATGGTTATTATTAAGCAGACGTTAAATTAATAGTCCGTTATATATAGCATATTTTTTGTCGATGAATATGAAGTAATGATCGCAGTAGTAAAGCGGTTAATAGCGCAACTTGTAGTCACAAAATACCGTTAGTGTTGTTAATATTTATTCGGAAAATGTACGCGATGAAATATTATTAACCATAGAGTGGTCGCGCGGATAACATATGTAATCCACACGTATTAATTTGACAATTTCTTACAAACCGCCTGCGGAAAATACGAGCGCGTCAAGGTACTCTCTAATAAGTGATTGAAGAACGCACTCAAGTCCTCCATGTGCATCAATCGCGCGATATCATGTCACAGTGGGTCCTCAAAGTCCGCGGATTACAATTACGTAAGTATTTTGATCATACACATTCTTTATATTTTTGACTATTTACAGTTGGTTGTAATTTTATTTGTTAATACATATTTGATCATTGTTATGTGTTGACGTGACTAGAATTTTAATAAAAAAAATTTTTTAGTAGAGCAATGGATGATCAAGAGGCTGCTCAGATAGAAGCTTGGCTGACTGAAGCTGACGAGGAAAGTGAATTCTGAAGACCATACTGAAGAGCTGTACTATGATTTCTTATGCACCTACTTAAGTCCAACAAAGTTGTAATTTTGATGTCAACACTGCATAATGACTTTTTTTCTTTTTTGTCGATGAATATGAAGTAATGATCGCAGTAGTAAAGTGGTTAATGGCGCATCTTGTAGTCACAAAATACCGTTTGTTTTTGTTAATATTTATTCGGAAAATATTCGCGATGAAATAATATTAAGATAAGTAACAAAATAAATCTTCTTTTGTGGCAGTAAAACATACGGAATGGAAAGAAATTGAACGCGCAGTAGACGACCAAGTTGTTTCTAAAGTAAAGTAGACATCTTTACAAAACTTTTAGAGATAGGTCCCTTCTTGCAAACAATTGTATTTTTACAGCTGTGTAGTATTATATAAAATAATGCAGTCCGCGCTTTATTTTATATTACAAAAGCGCTGAGTTTGATGTTTAAAAGGTAAAGAACTGTCCTTGTTGTTGACTTTTGTTGGTTAGTGGTTAGTTAACCCTACCACCCCTTTCGGGACGAAGTAATTATTTCTCGTTTAACGTATTACAAAACTGCAGTATCTTTTATTTATTTGAAACCTAATCAAATTATCTAAATTAGTTGTCCATTACGATTCAATCCAATTAAAGCGTATTACGTTTCATCATTAATTTCAGGCCTTTTCTGTTTTACTAACGGCCAAGTAATTCGAGCCCCGTCAATAATAACCTTTGGAGCATCATACATCGATACTTCGGGGGTTGTTATTAATTAATTTAAATCCCTATAAATGAAGTCGAGTGAAACATAAATCTGAACCCTCGTGCCCCCGACGAACAACCCACGGGTGTTTTACAGAAGAGTTATAGAAGAGAATAGAAATTTAGTAAAGTCGTGTTTGTGCGTTTATTAATAGCATACTGGATATTGAATTTAGTATCTTCTTAATTATCTTGACGCCGTAGCTCTTGGCATTTATCACACCTAATGGTAAGTGATGGTAGAATATGAAAGCGAGCTGTATGCAAAGCCTTAACCACTCTGTTGAAAAATTTAATTTAATTTGACTGCGGTTTTCTGAAAGTTAAAGATACTACTTCAGTTCCAGAACTCCGAGTTCAAGCGGCTAGTCCACTGTATCCTACTACTTTTCCCTGTGAAATGGTAAAACTTCATTCCTGTCTTCCGTAGATTATTCCTTTATTATAAATACAAATTAGTATTGGCACCTTATCATTAAGTAGTTTAAAAAAAATAACATAAAATATAAACCAAAGAAGGAAATAATAATCCAGAACTAAATCTACTGATAGAATATAAATTCTTCATTTTAGTCGTCCACTCGGCATTTCTCTTGGTAAGGAAGTAGTATTATATTATCTATGGTAAGGTTACGTTAAGTTTATTAAAAGTCGAAAAAAAATAAGATCAGCATTCACATTTTTTTAAAACCTCAAACAAAGCCAATATAAAATTTATTTCGACATGAGACACAAGGAGACACCACATTACAGTTCAAAACAAACATTTCTAAACAGTGATTCAATAAAGTCTGGAACAAATAAAACATGGCAACACTAAATCCGCAAGCGCCGCAGCAACAAATAAACAGCGAATAACTGTCTCAATAACATAGTCGAGGATAGACGAGGAGACAGAAGCGTCGGAGGCTACGATAACGTATAGGATATCTTATTTTCTTGTTACCAAACACATTTATTTCTAGAGCTATTCTTGAAAATAAACATAATTCACTGGAGCTAAGCCAACGTTTGGAAGGTTTTTACGTTGTACAATATACTCGTATTTATTTTCTTGTAACAAAATGTAATGAAGTCAACAAAGATTTGTGTTTAGTAACTAAGATGGACAAGTCGAAGGAGAACATTAGAGGAAGTTTGAAAATAGCACCATTGACAGAAAGATTGGCATGGTATGAACATGTAATGAAAATAGGTGATGATCAAATTACAGAGAAAGTGATAAAAATGGACGTGGATGGATATAAAGGGAGAGAAAGGTCGAAAAAAGATGGATAGACTGTGTGAAGTATAATATGTTGAGGAAGGGTAATTTTGAGATGACGACTGACCGAGAAGATTGGATAAACAAAACAAATTGCGTCGATCCCAAATGAAATTATTAGCAGGACAAGAAAATATGAAAGTTCGTTGAATTTTCGACTAAGGTGCATATGTTAGTCAAAAATTCAACAAAATTTTATTCGGATCTCGGCTGCACGCAATAGAGCTGACACAGTACTACTGGTCCCCCATATATTCTCTATAGGTCTGCCGCTGCATTGCTGCCGCGGACTACATCACAACTAGAGTTGTTTTGTGCATGTCGTCGTCCTATCGTATAATTGGCCACATCGTGATATGCCCGGGTAGATCATGATACGCTGCAATTATGACGTAGGCCAATAGACTCTGCCTCCAACAGGTCATTAAAAAATAACCATGTAACCTAGGTAGGTAACATGGTTAAGAGGTATATAATACCTAGGGAGATATTATAAAATTATACCTCTTAAAATTTTTCTGAAAGTGTTAAAAAATAATTACATAATTTTATAGTAATTAGTTATAGGAAAAATATCATAAACACTCATAACTCACTTTTATTGATCTAGTCTTTCACGCATCATTTAATTACCTAATTAAATGATGCGTGAAAATCAACAAAAAAGTTTACAATTAAACCACAAATAAACCGTGTGTATGGTAGGTGGGTAGGTATGTACTGAATGCAGCTTTTTGACGTTAACCACCATAATTATTATCTGTAATCTATTATCTTAATAGATTACAGATAATAATTATGGTGGTTCGAATTTGAAATCTGTCTCGATCGCTACTTACCACGTGAAGCAATTGGAGTGGTTCCCTTCGAGAAAAGAGCTCGAGATTTTCAGAATAGCTCAACGTCATAAAACTCGATTAAAGGTTGAATTCAAGATATATCTCGAACTCGAGACTGTTTCGAAGGCGTGAGAGCTGCTGCCCAGTAGCGTTTCATGATATGCCGGTTTATCACGATGTGACCAATTAAGCGATAGGCCCACGACCCATACATAGCAAGGCAGTTTCCATAAGATATTTATGTATAGCTAGCTGCGAGTTGCGGCAATACAGGATCAAACGCAATAATGTTGCTCTATGTGCAAAGCGCCTCACTGAAAAATAAAATCAGATTTATTTATAAAAATATTCTTAGCCGACATGTCGTAGACAAATACACCCACGCCCCAAAACTATCTGAAGCAACAGATTGTGACGATACGACTCAGCGAGAGCGGTATGAAATCGATATCGCTTTATTATTGCTCGTAAAAAGCATGAGATGCAACCCTGTCTCCTATCAACCTTACTTTACGGCCAATCGTTTATCTCTCTAAGACAACCCGAGTGATGGATCAAGCGTCGTTTGTATTACTTTATGGGCCAACATATCTTCGTGTTACGCACAGAGGGTGAGCAGGAATGGATGTGTTAGAGATATAAAATATTTTAATGATTTCACATTAAATTTTGTTTTATGATTGTAAGCCCGTAAGGTTGATTTTAATGCTACATCAAGCAAATTTCCCGCTTACTGCCTGATTTTTACGTGAAACTGAATATGTTTAAGAAGTTTCCGGCCGCCTGTCTGACACAAATCCTCCTAGGGAACGACTGATATCTTTCAGTACAGTAGCTTTAACTTCTGAAGCACACAGGGAAATAAAGTTGAAAATTTTTAGGTCACCCATCCGATCACTAACCGCGCAGTTGGTAGCTTAGCTTTCGAGATCGTTACGAAGAACGCACTAAGCACGTCTATAGTAACAAAATAAAATTCATGTGTGTGAAAAATAGTTTAACTACCTCGGACTTATACGTGATTCATCACTACCGCAACAGGCGTATCCATTATAGAAACATGATATCAAAAGATGGATTACGGGATCTAAACTGCCTCTTTCCTTGAATACGTACGTTCCCAGAGGCAATATTTTACCAAAAATAAATGAAATACGCTTGTTGATACAGCTTCCTCTAATATTTTCATAGGCTGCTTATCTTATACGCACAATCGAAGACGTTGGTGGTAGTCCACTTTTGAAACAAAAATGATACCAATGGCACAGTGTAATCTATAGACTGTGCCAGTAGTTTCGGTAAACTCAATTATTAGGTTTAGTACGCAATATTTTGATGTTTATAAAATATGTCAAATCACGACCACGGATTTGAAAGAAATTTGGTATGCAGGTAGATTATAGCCTGCGGGATTGAACATAGGGTCCTTTTTATTCTGGTAATATGCACTGCTTTATAGGAGACTAGCGGTCGCCCGTAGCTTCGCGTGCGTCTTATCGGTTATCGGGCCAAAAAGTATTCCATATCCTATCCAGGGTTTCAAACTATCTCCATACCAAATTTCATCAGAATCGATTTAGTGGTTAGGCGTGAAAACAAACAAAAAAACTGACTTTCGCATTTATTATATTAGTTAGGATTATATATCCACGCGAAGCCGCTACCTAAAATTACTAAGGCTTATAGAATTTAAATGTAGGTAGCGGCATAAAAATTAGACAGGAAATTGAAGAGTAAAATTAGATATAACTATTACAACTAAATTATTAACGTCTTACCTGTATCTATTTGTTAAGTAACGAATTACTTAGGTAATCGTTTCCGAAGCAACTATCATTTCTCACACAATCAAGAAATCGAATTCACCGCCAGCACATGGAGTTCCCTGTGTCTTACAATCGTAGGCCATTCAAAAGAGCACCTACTTTAGTAAATCGGCAAGGCGAGGGTGACTAGATTAGTGCAGCGGTTGCATTATCTGTAGGCTTGCCATAATAGTTTTAAGTGAAGTCCGGACGTATAAAACATGCGAAAAATTTATGGTTCGGCGAAATTTTTATTTTCTAAAAATATGAAAAGGTAAAAAGGGGCGCTAGACATCTGTATCCTGTAGCGGTGCTCAAAAGTCCTGCTACTGCCTGGAGCCGTATGCGACTGCGATCTGGTGTTGACAAATGTTTCATGAGAGCGCGCTGAGAAAAACACATAAACATAATAAAAATCAAAAAATCCGGACGTAACAACAAGTCCGGACATGATAGTCAAATCTGGACGTATGGCAAGCCTAATTATCTGTCGCACTATCTGTCTTCGTATGTGGGCTCCACTTATTATATACTTACATACCATCAGGTAGGATGGAGTCATTATTAACATAATCATCATCATATTATTAGCCAAGCAAGACACATCCACTGTTGAACATAAGCCTCCCCCAAGGAACTGGAATGATTTCCAACCCAACCCGGTCCAGACTAGGCGCGGTTGCAACATGTGGTAATGACACATTTGCGCCTGGCAGATCCTGTGGTGGTGGTACATTATACCGGTTACTGGTGAGCAACCTGTTTAATTTAAATCAAGTTTCAATACTCATTCTAGTGTACTCATAAAATTTGTCCGGATACTTTCTATAATCTGCATAAAGATTCGAAAATTCTCCACATTTATGATGATCTTTATTTAATACATGCACTCCGTCTCTTGAATTTGAAATGTCGTGCATAAAATACGAACTGTCGTCAAGGCAACTACGCATCACTTTAGTTAGAGCCATCTTTAATACGTCCACTTAGCCAGCCTCTGTAGCTGCTACTGAATGTCCGTGGCAAGCCTAGCCCGTCTACGTGGCCAATGCGTAACATATCATCGCATCGGTCCACCTTGTGGGGGCCCCACCAACTGTGCGTCTCCGGGTACGTGGTCGCCATTCGAGGACTTTCCACCCGAACGACCGTCAGACCTCCTCCTACATTATTTCCCTAACTTGCTACTAGCATTTGGACTCTACTAAAGCTTATCTGGTGGAATGAAGTCCTTTGCTTGACTGTTTTACTATATTTTCATAAAGTTAAAGTAAGTATACCTTCTAGGCTTATAACAACGTTAACAAAAAACAAGTAAATTATTGTAAATTATCAAACTATACTAATAATTTACTGCGAAATATAATCCTTACTTGATAAAGACCTGCCTATTTGATGATGAAATGAAGTGCTATTTTTAACATTTAATTAATTCCATGGATGTGAATATAATCATTTCACAAGCTTCACGTTAGAATCACTAGAATAATATTGTGCTTATAATTAAATTATTATTCTGATATATTTTAGGATGTATCTTTTTTCGAGTTTGTAAGTCGCTTCTGATTATTTTATGATTCTTATATTTAAGATAAATATTATGAAATTAGGTAGAAATTACTTATTTCCACTTCCTACGATCGTGACATAATTTCTTTCGCTTTATCCATCATCCCAGCAGATATTTCGTCACAGAATATTACGCAATTGGCATCGCAAAGTTCGTAACTCATTTATAAATTAGCGACAAGAAACTTTTTAATACTTAACTGTTTAATTACTTCTTGAATTTACAACAGAGCTAACGACGTGGCATCAATTTGACTGAGTAATATTTTATAAGTTTCCTAAGTTTATTATGGATGGCTGTTTGTTTGTTTTGATATTTTTAGCTCATCAAATCAGCCGAGAGACATCCTGTGTTGAACATACGCATGTCCCACGTTCGTTCCTGCCTTTCAGCATCCATTTTTAGCTTTGCTTACATTAATTATTTAGGGATAATATTCATAAGTTTTTAGCATTATCCGACCTATTAGATCTATATATAAGAATATGCTTAATTTTTTACATATATGCTACGCATGTCAATCTATTATGATACATAACTGTCAACATAAAACTTCATTACGGGCGAAATCTGGCGAAATACTACAAATACATAGTAAAACACAAACACTGAAATATACCAGTAACGTTTCAAAAGACCGCTAAAATATCGAATACTTTCCAACCTTGACTCTGTTTGAGTCTGTTGCTTTTAAGGTTTACATGAAAGGTTCGAGAGGAAGTCGCTCCGCCTCTCTCGGAATATCTGATTATTTTGTTAGGCCTCGCAAATAAACAACGGCGAAAGTAAAGCCACATATACTTTTAGATTTTCTAACTGCTCAATCTTATTATTTTATTTCAGTACGTTAAGCGATGAAAATGAAAATGTAGCCAAAAATATTTGAAAGGCACTAACATTTTTTTTTGTAATAGGTAAGCTAATCGTAGAACGTTGCATTTATTGGGATTGATTTGTACGTACTAAGATAGAAAAACACAGATCATATAATACTAAACTAGTAATACTAGTATCGGGTATAGGTCGAGAAAGTTATATTTGTCTAGTGCCATATCAATTTTTTATATATATATTATATTTATCTAGTGCCATATTCAATTACGGTGCGAATCGCCGTTGAATACACACGTCCTGTCACAAATTCTTCCACTCAACTTAGACCCTAGGTACACGGCCTTTAACACGGAGTTTCCGTAAGCCGTGTCAATATACATGAATTAAAGGACGAAGAAAAGTCTATTTGGCACACAAATACAACCCAAATTACTACGGAGTACTTACTGTTTCGATGGGACAACAATATGACGAGCATAGTTTGACTGGTTGGTATTCTATCATTTGTCAAAGATAGAGAAAATTGGTAATCGTGAAAGTTTTATCGACTTTTAGTAAAGTTGTCATATTCTAATAGTATTTTTAACTAACGATCAGGGATGAGGCATGACAATTAGTATTTTTTGTAGATATAGGAAACAGTAGATCGGCAATGTGAAAGAGAAAGAGCATACTAACGTGTATATCAGAGCGAGATAGATAGACTCACCATTTCACGTACACGCAGGCCTAAGTAAGCCTGTCAGTCACGTAGAAAAGGCAGCAATTGTTAGACTGCAGTACAATTTTTCACGCACACATGAGCATCACTCACACATTGTCACTCACGCTCTATGTCAGATCTTGTAGAGAAGAGCGAATTCGTCGCGAATCTTTACGCGCGATACTGAAGCTCTTCGCGCGAATTTGAAACTCGCGGATGGATCGCTGGATGCAATGAATTAAGCCCTAGTACCTCGCCAACGCGCCTTGTGTACGCGCGTAGAGATTCGCGGCGAATTCGCTCTTCTAGACAAGGTCTAGTGAGTGCACCTCAGTGTGCCTCTAAAGGCTCGACAATTGGATCAGGCACGCTGTGTCGTGGTGGGATAGGCGGACCTGTTATCCGCTGCCCCCAAATATTAACTTACTCCGTCCGCTAGGACTATCTCTTTAAAGGATATGGGGGGTCAAGTGTGTTTGTTAGATAAAATACTCGATCGCAATATTATCTTGTTCGATCTAAAGACAAACCTTTTTTTAAGCTAATTCTTTAAGCTACGCCTACGCGGGCTGAAGAAAGAATTGATAAGGCACTGTCCGTAGTTCCGACAATGTTCACTCACCACTCTGTTAGCAAGTAAGGTAACATTGAGGGGCGATGTAGTGAATCCTGAGTGACACTGTTTAAGAAACTTTAAACAATGACTTGTAAACTGGGGTAACTTCATAACTACTTTGCTGCAAATTGATACCGTAACCTCTATGGATATTTCGGATGTAGGTATACTTTCATTAAAGAAAACCCTTGCTCAAGTTTCTTCGTAAAGATAATTTTGTTTGAATTTTATGAATTTTGTTCTCAAAATACTTTGCCACTTTGAAACCTAATAGACAACGTGATCTATATAATAAGGAAGATATTTTGGGACGAAAATAATTGACTAAGAATTGCTTCAATAAAAATAACGTCTTTGCAATTGGATACCTACGGACTTCTTAACAGTCTCAAAAAAGGAAGAAGCTCACAATTTCATTCCAAGTTTTTTTTGTGACACGATTACTCCGCCATTTGTAAATTGCTACTTTATGAATTGATTTTAATATTTGTTAATGAATATCTATCAAATATCTTTAGGCGACGGTAACCACTTAACACCAGGTGGGCCGCAAGCTTGTTATCCATCTCGCGACATAAAATACATAATTATAATATATATGGTAGGTATACTGTGATTTTTCTAATTTTTTTTATTTTCTATTTTCTTTTTTATTATCTTCTATTTTTTTTATGTTACGAGATGGCAAACAAGCTTGCGGCCCACCTGATGTTAAGTGGTCACCGTCGCCTATAGACACTTGCAATATTAAGTGTAAATCACTTAACACCGCAAGTGCGTTTGCCATCCTGGGGACTAAGATGATATGCCCTCCATGCCCAGTAATTACACTGGCTACCTTTCCCTTCAATCCGAAACACGGCAAACTGCTTCACGGCAGAAATAAGAAAGGCGGTGGTACTGTGGCGGAGTCGATACTCCTTCGCCACTGGCACGTTGTTTGCCGATTTATAATTAATAAATCGTAGATATTTGATTTGGGAACGCGATCCGCGGGGTGACGTCAGAGAATAGGAGTTGACAGATACACATTAGATGCACGACCGCCGCGCTGTACCATTGTTGTTAATATTTGAGTTTGCTATAAAAGAATATAAGTATATTAGGAAACCAAGTATTTTATTTGAGCTACGCCCTAGACGATCCCGGCGGTCGTCACAGTACCTACCCAGACGACCCTACATATGGGTCTACCACCTAGTAAATTCGGTGGCAACATTATAGTTTTATGAAGTTGTATATTTCAATCCACTGGATCTGTGGTATGCACTGCACCTGGTTCACCTACGGGTTTTAGATCTATAGATTCCGGGTTCGAACCCTAGTTTGTGGTTGGTTTGGTAGATGACATAATAACATTTTAGCGCAAAGCATTGATAGGATTAAGTTACCAATTATTTATTTCGTGATATTAAAGGAGATTCGATCGATTTTGCACTAATTACATCAAGCAAGACAGTAGGGAAACGCTAATGAAGGATCCTTTCTAATTTGCACAAGCTTTAGAATTTTCCAATTTCGGGCGTAGCATAATATTGAATAACGACGACAACATCTAGAATCTTTAATTAAAAAATCTTTATCGTTCCTAATTGATTGGACAAAGTCAAAATCTAATTTTGTATTGGTAAAAATATAATGATTCACGTGACCCTGGCCTCTGATGATAAGATTGTAATATCGGGCCTGGTTTTTAGGTTTTGATTGTTAGTTCACTGCCTTCAGTGCCTACCTATGTTACCTTCTTTTTAGCATAGATATAGTAAACAGTAGATCCGCAATGTAAAAGAGAAAGAGCATACTAACGCGTATTTTAGATCGAGATAGAAAGACGAGACCATTCCACGTACACGCAGGGGGCCTAAGGAGGCCTGTCAGTCACGTAGAAAAGACAGCAAATGTCAGACTGCAGTACTATTTTTCATGCACACATGCGCACTACGCACACATCGGTGTATTTTTTTTGGTCTCACCCTAGGCGATTCATTGCCAATCTATAAACGTCAGTAATAATAAATCTATGCTTTTTAGGTTTTATGCCTCTTTTAATTAAGCGAGAGGCGAATAACCTATCATTGATTATAACTATTTTGAGGCACAGCATAGCCCTTATTGGGATTATGAGCGTCATTGTATGTATGTTTGTATAATTGACATTAACGCAACGTGTCTTCTCGTTTTTCGGTAACAAGATAAGGGAGATTCAGCTTCGAAAGGCATATGTACACTGACCGCATAAAAAAACACCAACTCTTTAACAACTACTAACTTACTTAGGGATGACGCTTGGTAACATGATTTAACGACGGCTGACCTCGTCCAGAAGAGCGAATTCGCCGCGAATCTCAACGCGCGAATTTGAAACTCGCGCGACAGGCGAATTCGCTCTTCTGGATAAGGTCTTAAGTCATTCCCATAGATTATTTTCTTATCAAACTTCGTTATCGTTTTTGATTTGTTATTTTATCAAGGCTGGTGAGTTAGTGGGCAAGTGTTTGCTTACTCAACATAAAAAAGAATATACATACAGATTATTGCATATTATAATACCTTGTAATTTTCTATAAATATTTATCATGCCCAAACATCTCTCACTACCTGGATACAATCCCAAGGCCCTTGGTCTAGTTTGCAACTCTGATCTAAGTAGTTGTCATGTTAAAAATAAGATAGTAACTGTTTCGTATCAAAGCAATAAACAGTTAAGGCCCTTTTAATCCCAAGCATTACGTTTCAAATTTATTTAATCTAACACTGCATTTGGTATTTTTTAATAATCACAAAGTACACGCGTTCGTCTTTTCACTATTGTACGCAACACGGTCGCAGCTTCGCCGTAAATTATTCCGTTATAAGTATGTATATAGTCTCACGCACGAATTTGTAGCAAGATATATTTCAACAGCCCTATAACAATTTAATTTTCAGACGCAATCCCCTTTCACGGCTCGCTTAACTTGACTACGACTATTATGATTTTGGGAGACCACGGTTGGCTTGGTTATTATTCGATTCTCTGTACATACAACGGCCGACAATCTTAATGTCAGCTCTTGCTTATAAAACATTTTTTTCTTGACTTACGAGCAGATATTGGTTTTTATTCTGAGATCCCTAGCAGAATAATTGTAAACTTACGACATGGAAATTGCGTTATGACGCTACTCTATTGTATTTTATGGAATATATGTAGTTACTTATAAACTTAATTACATACATTTGTATATCTTATATAAGTTTAGGTACCTACAGGATTTGCTGGCCTTTGATGGCCGTGTGATGCCGGCAGAGTAGAACACAATAGCATCAGCCAATATCCTCCAATTGGTATCGTAGAAAGCGAGTAATGGACCAGCAAAGAGGTAAATCACCTTATACTCCGTCCATCAATCCGCATTGGGCAATCGTGGTGGACTACTGCCTTCTTTGAAAAGGAGAGAACTTTGTGTCCCAGCAGTGGGTCGAATTATAAAGGCTGTGATGATGATGACCTACAGAATTTATTTCATATTCATTTACGAGATTAATATTAATAAAAATCTTAAATATTACTTGCATATAATAATAGCTATTATTTAATATATTTTAGTTTAACTTTTTCAAGGAAACTATTGGTCTTTATCTGACCTGATGTTAAGCAATGATAAGGCCGAAAATGTAAGCGAAGTTCACCCGGAACCTTCAAACACTTGCTATCATATCACTGTCAGAACATAACAATGCTGTTAATATTATAATAATAATAATAAATTTCATTTATTCAAGTGACCAAGACTCATAATTGTTAGTGTGACTTACAAACTATGTTAGTGTGACAATAATTACATAATAACAAAATAATATAGGTACAGTAATTATTTTTATTTCTTTGTATAGTATTTTAATTAGGCCTGCACTGAAACTCACCACTGTACCATTCCGTGAGAAATGGCACCACAACAACGATGCACGTACATGCAGTCCAACCGACTAGCAATCATATTAAGAATGCTATTAGGGCTATTATAACTATTGCAACAAATCGTAAAGAAATATGATTAAGAAATTGTTTGGTTGTTGTAATCTATACTACCCTTTAGGATCGAAACCAATTATGTTGTGCTCGTTTCTTACAATTTAATTCCTGTTCGTATTAGACTTTTAATATAGTACTAATTATTTATTCGAAAACTAAATATGATTCAATGATATTTTTTATCACAGACGAAAGAAAAGTTAAAAACAGCTAAAGACTGAAACAAGATAAACAAAATCATTATTGCGTTCAAGAAGGAACTCATTATTGCTTTACTGATAGCAATTAGACCATAACACTCAAAAGGTATACTTTATTGTGATAAAAATAAAAGAAAACCTACGATAAATAAGAAATATAAAACCTTGGATACAATTTATGCCTTTCCAAAACTAAATTATATCCAGGTTAAGAGAAATACAAAGCATAATTAATGTTGCTTTGAAAGAAACTGTTTTGTATAGAGTTCGCCTTTTTTCCAATATTGTCTGTAGAATTTTTACTATGTTTTTAATAATACAGGATTACATTTTCATCATAAACATCGAGCTAGATAAAGTTAGCATTGGCTATGTGGCATTTATTTGAATAAGTATTAAACGTGTAAACAAATCTCAGTATATAAATAAAAATAAATAAAAGTTTATTGTTTACCATTGCTTCAAATATTGACAATGAAGTCTTTTAATTAAAATAAATTACAAAATGATGGTACCTAAACTAGGTTTAAAACCTGTATCTTAGGTAGGCTAAAGTGCTGTCTTAATCAAATTAAAAATATTAACAAAGGTAAAATTTATAATAAGTATTTTATGTGTAGTAAATTATGACTACTTAATTAAATAATAAAAAAAGAACAGTTTTTCATTCAGTATGATAATTACAATGTGTAAGTATATGAATATTTTTTCTTTTTTGATCTAATATAATTATTATTTCCTTACAAATTGCTAGTAATTCCTCTGTCTTATTATAACTCAAACTATTCAAATAATTAGTACTAGCTTACATTTAATATAGGTCAACTCATATATGCATAGTTTTTTATTAAGTCTATATTTATTGTCTATATTAATTATACAATAATGAGCCTAAAAAGTCAAAAAATCTATTTGTAAAAATGAACTTTGAGGTCGATGAAATAATGCAGACAATATCTTTCCGTCGTTAAGTAATATCGGGGTTGTAATGCACAAATCTATGTTTTTTAAACATTCAGTATAAATAGTTGTCGGACAGTCAATACTTTACAGTTTTCATACAGCGAGTGGGTAGGGTACAAAAAAAACATATCAGTCGAATTGACCTCCTCCTTTTTTGAAGTCCGTTAGAAAGAGGCGATGCACTACGAGCCGCGGTTCCGTCGCGTTCATAGTAAAGAAACAGGCGTTCCGAGGCCATTTCCGAGCTAAAATATGTTACAACCTTTAACGGTCTTATTTTAAAATGAGCTGACATTTTTAGTTTTTTATCTTCTTAACAGGGAAGCTATTATCCTTTATCTCCCTGATAATAAATGACAAGAAGGTGGAATCGAGTTTCACTTGCAACCACAGTGGGTCTGGTTAACTTATCGTCAATTGCCGCAATAGAATAATGCTGCTAACCATAGACATAGGAAACTGTAGATCGGCAATGTAAAAGAGAAAGAGCATACTAACGCGTATATTAGAGAGAGATAGATAGACGAGACCATTTCACGCGGCCCAAGTCGGCTTGTCAATCACTTAGAAAAGACAGCAACTGTCAGATTGCAGTACTATTTTTGACGCGTATACATGCGCATTACTCACATGGTTGATTTTTTTGATCTCACCCTAGACTCTTTACCAATCTGTAGGTAAACGTCAGCAATTAAATCTATGCTGCTAACATATTATTACTACAGATTTTGATAACAACATGTTGGTAGCTAGCCAAGCGGACTTGAAAAAGTCCTATCATCAACCACTTCGAAATACTCTTCTTTATTTAATTACCCTTCCGACAGGGACGCCCTAGGGACGCTAGGTGGTCGAGAGACTCCCCACAGGGGAGATGTCGCCCAGTAATCCCCTAGGAACGTTTGACCTACAGGCTTGACGACCCCCCAAGGTCTTCGCCTTCTTAAAAACCCGGTGACGCAGAAAATGTCATCAGAGACAATCTGCAATAGAATTAAAAAAAAAAATATTTAATTACATGTGTTGTAACACAGTTTAAATTTCTTCAATAATGCCAAAGGGGTACAAATTTTAATATACCTATAAACAAACTGATTAATTGATACCGATTGACTGAAAATAAAGTAAACGGCAGGTAATTAATTTGTCTGTCTCGTGCTAAAGGCGGACTGTGAGCTTGGGACATAGGTAAATTAATTAATACGGTTAAATAGTATTATTGGCGAACCCTCTGGAGGAACTTAAATGACTCTCCGAGTTTCCAGACGGCCCTGGTCTCGGAATATACAGCGGTAAAGGTATAATATTTTAACCGAAACAATTCCCTCGATATTAGCGAATAAAATATTATTACATTCAATTTTGTTGAGCTTCGCAAACGAAGTTTTCTGTAACGATGAAAATACAATATTAAAGAGTAAAGAGAACACCTTAATGTAATAATGGTATCGTTTACCTCAGAGTTTGGTTTTTAGTACATTAATTAAAACCTTGTAGGTGAATAAACTTCTATGGACATTTTAGACATACTCATATACGGCTTTCGTTTTCTGACTTCATACGTGCGAAATAGAAGTCGATAGACATACCTATTTTAATTGAATACTACGCAAGGATTTTTTCGATTACAGTTTAAATAAGACAGCTATAACACGTCGACGCCCGCCTCAGGATAGATGACAGTGCGCTAGCCACGTGTCGCCCAAGAGGCCCTGCAAATTCGCGGTCCACGCACCAGCCCCAATGTACAAGCACTCTCTACAAGAGTAACACATATTAGGTATATGGCATTCGTCAATATATATTGCCAGATTTTCGCACAATTGTATAGGTTAGCTCAGACCAAATAAAAAGTATTTGGTCTGAGTAGGCGGGTTAGGTGCCTCTTTCCTTCAGAGTCCGACTCTCACCGCTAAATAATGGTGGGTAGATATAAAGTGCCATAAGCATGCAAAATCAGCGCTTTAAAAACTGTGATTTTTCTACATATTGATATCAAAAGAATTGCTTTAAAGGATCGGTCACCAAAACATAAAAATAATGTCCTTTCTGGAATATTCTGATATTTGCGCAGTAAACTGTTTATTCTGATTTTAATTCAATAAACATTAGCGATCGAACGCGGATCGAGCGAGGCGCCGGTAACGCAATCAGGGCTCGTTTGGATGCAAATTTTGGCCACAGCGAGCAACTCTAACCCCTTACCCTAATTAGAGGCGTTTAGAGCTGCTATTATTAGAATGAATCTAGCGTACCTGGCATCGGCTCCGTTGATTTCGTACGGGTATTCGAATTCAACGTGTTAAAGCAAAACAATTTATTTGAGTACTGTGACGACCGCCGGGATCGTCTAGGGCGTAGCTCAACAAATGAAATACTTCGATACTTTTAGACTTATATTCTTTTATAGTGAATCTCAAATAAATACAATGGTACAGCGCGGCGGTCGTGCATCTAATGTGAATCTGTCAACTCCTATTCTCTGACGTCCCCCGCGGATCGCGTTCGCAAATCAAATATCTGCGATTTATTCATTATAAATCGGCAAACAACGTGCCAGTGGCGAAGGAGTATCGACTCCGCCACATTCCCCCCGTACAACTAAAATTTATTTACTCGACAAGTCGAATGAATAAATTTTCCTACCTAACTAACGACACGACCTTCTACACATTCTACTACTTAAAACTACCCTACCTGACGAAGGGCATCGTTTACAATTCATGACGGTCTTTAAGATAGACTGGCTCCTACCACCTTATCCATCCATCATGGGATAATGGTGGGAAAAACCCCATGCAAGCAAAAACCTCCGAAAAAGCTTGCGAACGCCATGTAAGACTCTAACCGAGAAGTAACAATATTCAATAAAAGTAAATTTTGAAAATAAAAATTAATACGTTATGTTCCACAAATAAGACCAAATCTATGATCGGTACAAGAGGTCACTGTCAATTTATAACTCCACGATCTTCAAAACAAATCCTCAAAAAGACTACCATACTTGTATAAATGTAAACAACTTAACCCCAAAATAAAACTTGACACTAGTCCCCAAAATACGAGTTGGCAAACAGTGACTCTCCCTTCCCGACACGTGAGGTGACAGACCTTAGGAATGGAGACATAAGAAAATCTCTTTCACCGTACAATTACAAGAACCATTTCAAAACATTCCAAATCCGATACACGTCCACAATAATAAATTATTATGTTCGAATATGTAATTGGATCGTAATAAAATAATTTCTTATTAATTTGCAGGGAGAACATGAATGAGTGAGCCCCGCGAAATATTAAATAGTCAATCGCATTACATGACATATAGGACAACAACCGTGTTGCGAAAAAAAAAACAAGTAAGACGAAAAAACAATCACTCATTCATAAAGAGACCGAAATAGACCCGTAAGTATACCAGTCAGACAACCCAATCCGACATCCATCGTTTCCCATAGGAACTAACGGATTTTAGCATACGTTACTAGCCCACGGCACGATGACGGCCTAGCTCCTATCTCCCCGACAATTTGTTGACCTAGCTAATCGTTTTTCTCTCTTGTGGACGTATATCTGGTTCTCTCCAAGAAAATGATAGGCAGGTCTGGTCATCTCACAGCAACATCATGACAGCTCACAAACCGCAACTCAGGAATCATGTAACAATTTACAAAGCATCAATGAACCGTTCAAAGTTCTAATCTAAAGTCATCCTATCTCTAGTAATTGCCAACAAAACGAACACATTTACAAGAAATCCTAACCACTACTCTAAAACCTTACAACCTAACATAACAAAATTTAAGTGAAAAATTACATAAAAAACAACAAGAATTATCATAACAATACAAACAAACCCACATAACCTACCCCATACATGCATTTCAATTACCCCTTTCTACAGCTATTATTACCTAAGCCTAAACAGCTTTAACCTATTTACATGCACTAGTACTCTTCTTGAGTTACTAATACTCTTTATTAGATAATTATTATCAAAACGCCTAATAATTCGATATGGGCCTTTGAAAGGGCGGGCTAATTTCTTACTCACTCCTGTTATCCTTTTGGGACTATGCAACAAAACTAATTGCCCAGGGCTATAAACTATAGGTGACGCCTTCCTATCATACAATCTCTTTTGCTTCATTCGAGCTCTGTACAAATTACGTCTTACCTTCCTCACACAGTAAGTGTGTAAGCGTCGCCTCTCTACGTTACTCACCGATTGAATATTGCGACTCAATCCCAAGTCAGACGGAATCTGCGGTTCCTTAGTAAACATAATAAAATATGGAGAAAACTTCGTAGAGGCTTGCTTCGAACAATTATAGGCAAACGTAACCAGTGGCAGCTGCGCACACCAATCACGCTGAGTACGCCGTACATATTTAGACAACATCCGCAATAACGTCTGATTAAAGCGTTCTACTAACCCTACCGTTTGAGGATGCATAGTGGTCGCAAAACTTTGACTACTACCAAAACGTCTAACTGTATTTCTTACCAACGTAGAAGTAAAAACAGATCCCTTGTCGGATATGACCTTACGGACCACTCCGAATCTACAAAACACATCCTCTATCAGAAAATTACCTACGATCTCCGCCGTAACCCTAGGAACAGCTTTACAAATCGCATACTTTGAAAAACAATCTATACATGTAATAATATACCTATTCCCCGCCGATGATCGATTCAACGGACCGACTATGTCAATCTCTACCGCTTCAAATAAATTATCGACCACTATAGGCTGTAGCGGGACGATCCTATTGTTTTCCTTCTTTTCCTGACATCGCAAACAACTTTTAATATAACGCTCGATCTCTACGTCAGCATTCAACATAAAATACCGCGATCTGAACTTCGCTAAGGTTTTCATTAACCCAAAATGACCACCCGTAAACGGATCATCATGTATTTCGGACATCACTTCACTAAATAAAGGTCTCGGTAACACTACTAAATCTTTATTTACACCACGTATATTCACACTTTTATATAATACATCACTTGACACAAAATATCCTTTATATCTGCTACGAGGGCTCGCTGCTACCGCACGTCGCTGCTGCTGACAAAATTGATCACTCTCTTGCGCCGCTGCTAGTTGCGAAACTTCGATTCTATAGAGATGAAGACCATCCTTGACCCCCTTTTCTTCATCACAATCTTCACCAAATGGATTTCTACTTAAATAATCCGCCACCACGTTCTGTCTTCCTGAGCAGTGCAGTATATCAAAGTCATGAGCTTGTATCACCAAGGCCCACCTCGCTAGTCTTCCGGACATATCTCTTCGGTCTTTCAGCCAACAAAGTGCTTTATGGTCCGTGACCACTTGAAACTTCAGGCCCCAAAGATAATGCCGAAAATAATTTAAGGCCCACACTAAGCCCAAGCACTCTTTTTCCGTAATCGAATACTTCTTCTCACACTCCGACACTTTTCTCGACGCAAAACACACTGGAAACATTTCGTCCCTGCCCTGCATGAGACATGCCCCGAGAGCATACTCACTCGCGTCAATAAACAACCTCGTATTTATCGTAGCACTATTATCAAAATGTTTCAATAACGGCGGCGACTGAATTTTTGACAATAACTCGTCAAACGCTCTTTGTTGTGGCATAGACCACTCAAATTTGACATTCTTCCTCAACAATTTATTTAGAGGTACGGTCAGCTCCGCAAATTTATCAATAAATTTCCTATAATACGAGAACAATCCTAATACCGATTTTAATTCTTTCGTACTTTTTGGGATTTTGACCGATTTTAGTTTTCCCAATTTATTTTCGTCGGGCAAAACTCCATCCCCGGAAATTGTATGCCCCAAAACCGTGATTCGATCGTACCCGAAACTACATTTAGATGGCTTTAAGGTCAAATTCGCTTCTTTCAATCGTAATAAGACTTGATCCAAAGCGTCATGGAACTCCTGATAGGTCCTTCCATACACAATTATATTATCAACGTAAACAATCACATTCTTATATTTCAAGCCGGCTAGAACCTTATCCATCGTTCGTTGAAATATAGCCCCGCTTGTTTTCAACCCAAATGGTAAAACGTTGAACTCAAACAGCCCGGACGGTGTAACGAACGCTGTTTTGTGTTTATCGGCTTCGTCAATCTTCAGTTGCCAATAACCCGAATTTAAATCAAGATCAGCGAAATATTTTGCACTATTTAAATGTGAAATCAAATCATCTATTATCGGTAAAGGATAAGAATCTGTTACAACCTTTTTATTCAGCTTACGAAAATCAACACAAAACCGCCACGTATCATCTGGCTTCCTCACTAATACCACCGGTGACGCATACGGACTTCTAGATTCCCGGATTACGCCATTTTTTAACATTTCCGCAACTTGTTCCAAAATAATGTTGTGCTGTTCGCGAGATACCCTATAAGGAGCTCTATGAACTGGGATCTCATCGACCGTATCTATTTTCACCTCTACGAGTCCACATTCCCCTAATTCGTCATTATTGAAAGCAAATCGCGACCGATGACTTAATAGTAACCGATTCAAATCGCTACACTCGTTTTGTTGCAAACCTTTAAACAAATTAAACTCTACGTTCATGTTTGCGACCGCTATGCATGACTCGTACAAATACTTATCATTATCCGTTATTTGTTTTAAAAAATATAAATAATCACATTTCGATAAAACTTCTGTGTCTGACCGTACACATTCTATAGAATTATTTACATTCAACATGTCCGACTTTGAAACAAAGTTACAATACATATTTTTTACACGTAACTGTCCATTTGTAAAATCTACAATTGCACCATTGCAAAACAAAAAATCCTGACCCAGTATCATATCTTGACCAATACTGTCTATCACATAAAAATTCTGGACAAATACCACACTCTCGATCAAAATATTCAACTTCATCGTCCCGATGACTGCCAATCTCGCACCGTTGACGGCTTTCACATGGACGTTGCATGAATCGAACTGCTTTTCCAACTTATTGGCCAATGATTTCGAAATCACAGAAACCGATGCACCCGTATCTATAAGAGTCAGAATTTTCTCATCACCGCATGTAATACTAAGAAACGGAACGGACTCACACTTTTGGGAATTTTCTTCTCGAGGCGGCGGCTTGACGGTCCGTCCAATTACATCAAGCGCCTCTGTCCGTTTGGGTGCTGCGGTCGCTGTTCGGGTCGGCTTGCTCTGCTTCTAAAATTGTAAGGGCTTTGAGAGAACGTTCGGGAAGGAGGATTTGATTGGAAGGGTCTGGAATTGGATGATGTCACAGGAACGGTATGCGCCTGCGGTGGTGAACGGAGTCGTTGATCCCCAGTTCCAGTCTCAACCTGTCTTACTGGAGGCGGCGTGGACAAAGGCACAGCATTTCTTACTTCCATTGGCAGATTTATTTGTGCCGACGTCTCACCCCCACCAAACAGCTCCTTCATTTGTTTCAGGACATCCTTCAATTGTTTCTTACTGAGATACATCTGAAAAGCTAGTTTATTTTTTAAATACATATTGCACCCTTTCAAATAATGTTGGATGAAGCATTTTTCGTCGATTATCGGCCCCGCTTTGGCCGCCAATTCGTCTAGAGCATAAAAAAAGGTCAAAGGATCTTCTTTGAAATGCTGTTTTCGTTCGAAGAACGCCGCTATCGGGTTGCTAGCGGGTGCGAACTCCTCGGTGATCTTCGTTCGTAGATCGTCGAATGACGCCGCGCTTACAACGACATTCTTGTAGAACGCTAGCGCCGGACCCTCCAGGTACGCGCCCAACACTAATTTTTTCGCTACCTCGTCGTATCTATTGACGGCCGCAATAACTTCGAATTGACTAAAAAAATCGAAAACATCACCAGATTGCCCGTTGTAGCGCTGCATTGCGATTTTTCGTGCTTCTTTTTTCCTCTCAATTCAGCTCCGATAAGCCAACGGCGCCTCCACCATGTGACGACCGCCGGGATCGTCTAGGGCGTAGCTCAACAAATGAAATACTTCGATACTTTTAGACTTATATTCTTTTATAGTGAATCTCAAATAAATACAATGGTACAGCGCGGCGGTCGTGCATCTAATGTGAATCTGTCAACTCCTATTCTCTGACGTCCCCCGCGGATCGCGTTCGCAAATCAAATATCTGCGATTTATTCATTATAAATCGGCAAACAACGTGCCAGTGGCGAAGGAGTATCGACTCCGCCACAGTACCTACCTTTTAGTACTAATGGACTATGAAATACAGATGATAAACATGTTTCAGATTTTCATTTTAGTTTTTAATTTTATTAATTAGGGCAAAATGTAACGGAAAGTAAGTTTAGTTATATGTTTATTCTTTAATGTTACAGATAGGTATTCAAAATAAAAAGCTCGTAATTCATAGATTCAATACAATGAGGTATCGGTATCGAAAATAGTTAGCTGGAAAAACAGAACTAGTGTTCGTATAATTTTTTTAGAGATAAGGGTTATTTCTCATAGTTCAATTGCTTATTAAAGTATATTATGTACCATTAAAATGTTAGAAAATATCATGGGCTAGTACATTTATTTTATTGCGATATTGCCTAATCAGAAGAAATTATTTATTTTCGTAAAACTAATTTTCGAAAGTGCACTTTATAAATATACTTAATTGATTTCAATTACCAGGTTTATGCCTAATGATGGTTTAGTGTACGCACAAATAACTTTGATTTTAAACTACAAACCAACTTTCTTATTTGAATTATTATAAAATTTCAAGTGTTCTTAATCCATACCCCTACAAAGGACTAAAGACACTTTGATACACTTTCCCATTATCAGATAAGATGAAAAGATTCCAACTTTACCTGTCGAACAGAAATAGCTATCCGATAGAAATATTTGTCTTTAGGAATACAATAATTGAAAGCTTCTCAAACTCCTCGAAGAATTTCGGGCCAAAATAATCACAATCGTTTTATATTCTGCTTAAAATTATTATTATAGTACAACGTTTTGCGAACTGTGGAGTATTTGAGGCAGGTTATAAATTTATCACTTTTATTGTTTGCAAACCTTTTGGAGGTCTATCACGAAAGCTAAGGTACCAAGTGCACGATTGCTATCGGATGGGTGACCGATAATTTTTGTACTTGATTCTCCTCCGTTTTTCGGAAGGCACGTTAATCTGGTGGTGCCGGATGCTGTTGAAAGATATCACTCGTTCCCAAGGAAGGGTGGTGTCAGGCAGACACACAGCCGTAAATATTTAATGCCAAAACCTTACGCTGTATTTGTATATATCAAGATATTGTGACGTTGGGGCCTTTGGTAACAAAAGAAAACAAAGAACCCCAGTCAACAAAATATATTATAAAGTTAGGATCGGTCATGGGCGGAAGGCTCGTCTAAATTTTGCCAACGTAGCCTGTCTAGGGTACTCTCCTGTGCTGTCCGTCGGGTGATGTTCCGGCAGCTTCTTCCTCCTGGGTGCAGTAGCTGGTCGTAGGGAGTATATTTATCACACGAACGCGGGTCAAATAGGGTGACCGTACCGAAGGCGTTTTTAGCCCGGTAGTGAAAACCCCATTCGGGGTTAAATCGCACTTTCATTTTAAAAGCAGCAAATACTGTGGTATTTATTATTTAAATATTTTTTATAATATATCGAAGCCCCGTGGAGCGCTCAGCGACACTAATTTTTGCAATAGAGTCGTAAGTATTGACCCCACAGAGAGCTCGGCCGGTATGACGCGACCGTGCGCGGCCGCAGCTCGCTGAGCCATATAAAAAAAAAACTTGAAACAAAAGGAACGGATCGCACGCAAGAAAATACGCGTACACTCCGCTTCAAAGGCATTAACAATTTTCTATAACTAGGTACTCTCAGCGTTATTTATTTGGTATTCTATAGTAGACCATTCCAAAATTATCCCTACTACTACTATAAGTAGTAATTTTAAAAAAGACATGTAATGATCTAAATCATAAATTCTCGGATGATAATGCTCTCCTTGTAGAAGGTATTGTAATACATACACATAATACACATTGCCTCCTTTAATACACATTAAAGGAGGCAGTTGAAAACGCAGAGCGTAGAAATAATCGTGGCAATTGCTGTTTTAAATTCGCAACAAATAGTAATTAAAATTAAGACGGGGACCTGTAGAAAACAACATAATTGAGCTTAAATTCTCAAATTGAGAATTAGGTCCTTTTTATTGTATACTTTTAGATCTTAATATTTCAGCCTTCATTTGCCCACAATAAAGGTTGAAATACTATGATCTAAAAGTATACAATAAAAATCGGGAGTGGTCTCCTCTTGACTTTCTCGTATACCGAAAACGACTCAAAAGTTGATAGAAACCTTATATTTTGATGTCATACATGCATGTTAAATTTTGGTCACCCATCTGAGTACCGACCACGCATTTGCTTGCTTAACTTTCGTGATCGACGACTCAAAAGTTGATAGTAATCTTATAATTTTGATGTCATACATGCATGTTAAATTTGGTTGCAATAAGTTAAAGCATACTCGAGTTATCGTGCTAACGCACAGAGACACACACACAGGCATAATTCCAAAAAAAAATTTTTTTGGAGTCCAACACGTCTAAATCCGTCAAAATGTCGAGGTCGATTTTTTTACGATTACAAGACTTTCTCTATACTACGTATGCGAAAAAGTAAAAAGGACTTAATTCTCTGTAGTCACGCTGAATTATCAAAATATGAATCTGTTGGAATTACAGTAATAATATCATTAAAATAATGGTTGCTACTCTTTGCCTAACGATAACGACAGAAATCCAACAACATTATCACAAAACTTTTGCAATAAAAAAGGTCATTTGTACAAAGTTTAGAACAATTAAATTTCACCTTTACTTATACGGAACAAGGAAGCTTTGTTGTTATATCCATTTTACTCTATTGACGCCGTCGTGGTGGTGTGGTCAGTGCCGCTGCCTACACATTGGGCGGTCCAGGTTCGAATCCTGGTAGTGGAAAATTTCTGTGTGATGATCACGAAAATTTGTTCACGAGTCATGGTTTTTTATATATTTAATTAAGTTTAATAGCCGACAAATATACATACATAATAATCTAGATATCTCATAAATTTTATGAGATATCTAGATTATTATGTATGTATATTTGTCGGCTATCTAGTTTCCATTACACAAGGTCTTGATTATACCTTATTTTGACAGGATAATTGGTGTGAGCGTGGAGATACTTATTTTATTATATTTATTATTATTATTAACTCTAGCTATCTCTATAAATTTATAGCTTGGTATCGGTACCTAGCTATAAATTTATCTACTCAATAATTTTTTTCTAGGTAGGTACCTATTGGAACCATATACACACATTCATGCATTATCGCTATCGATCGCCTAAGATGTAAAGAATGAGCAGAATAGTTAATTTGCAACCATAATAATAATATTTATATCCTATTTTCATCCGGAATTCTAATCGGACCCGAAGTCTTGAGAAAAAAAAAGAAATTAAGGACTTGGCTGGAATAAATTTCTTCGTTAAGGAAATAGACAAAAAAGCTAATTTCAAATTACATTTACATTCCTTTAAAGATTTTGCCTTACAAAATATTATAAACATTCTTTCCAATTTGAAATATTATTTGCAAATACCTCATATTTTTTTGTACCTATTTACGTTCATAGAATTGAACTCCATAATTATTATAGTTTCAAAGTGTATCTAACATTACTGTGGATTGTTTCAAGAGATCTGAATTATATCTTGAAAGGAAATTCAGTTCATGTATTGTGTTAGGATCAAACTCTTTTCTTGATTATGTTTATTTCAATTTTTGAAAGTATTTATTTATGTGTTTGCACTTTATCGAATCTGTGGTTCTTTATTACAAACTTACCTTCAGATAGAATGAAGTCATTTGCATGACCCTCGTATAAAAAAAATGATTTGGCTGCACGGGCAAGTATCCTTTGCCTTTTCTATAAAAGTGAAACTGTAGCTTTTTCCAAGTACCCGCAAATACGGCAAATGGAAGAAAATACGACAACTAAAAAGAGCGTTTTGGGCTAGCTCGGGCATTCTTGGTCGGAGTATGGAAATGTACAGTCGTGTACAAGCTGTTTGAATACAAAGCTACTAATAACTTACGTAGTAAGATAATTTTGATATACTGGAAAATGTTGATCTCTGAATTTCTTATAAAAATCCATTCACGTTCTCTACAAATCTAAAACACTAAGCACCCATAATAATTATTAATATTAGAAATAGCAAAGTAACTCTATCTAGTCTGGCTGTTAATTTTTCATGCTTAAAACCGCTGAGCCGTTTTAGATAAAATTATAAAAAATTTTACACAGATACAATTAATAATTGTATTGTAGTTAGTTTAATTACACGAACGTGGGTGGAACTACTCAAGTGTAGATATACTCGTTCACGCACATTGTCTCAGTATGTATGGGTCACTAGCATAAGTAAATTAAAAATACGACTATGTAATATTATGAATGCGAAAGTAGCTGTTGTCTGTCTGTGACCTAACCGCTCAACTGATTTAGACGAAGTTTGGTACTGAGCTATTTTTACCGCGATAACAAACATACACGCGGACCAAGTAGTATTTAATAAAACACTCGAATTAATTCCGTAAAAGTCATCATAATAGCCCTTTTAATTCGACCCACTGCCGGGACACAAGTACCTTTATTGAATATAGAATGTACTTAGGTTGTCATAGTGATCGTTGTAACACTCTTGTCATGAGATTACGTTGTACCAATTTTATACATTTTATTTATTAAATTCCTAGTGATTTATCTCGTTCTATCTTTGCATTCCACATATCCAACAAATGGTTATGGGCCCAGGAGTGCGCAACGTGTGAAGATGCGAAGGAATTAAATGTATATTTGGGAGAGTAATTTAGATCATTCTCTTCAGGTAAAGTTACAACTTTTTGAGACTAAGTAGTTGATTGCGAAGTGAGCGAAAATGAGCTCAGGTATGGCAGTACGTATTGAGCCGTTGAGCAAGGAAAACTACGATAGCTGGCGAATCCAGGTTCAGGCTCTTTTAATAAAGAACGATGCTTGGAAGTATGTTAGCGGTAGAAAAGTGAGACCTGAAGATGCTGTAGAGTTAGAGAAGTGGGAAATAGAGGATGAAAAAGCGAAGGCTGACTTGATCTTGTCGATAAGCGGCAGTGAGTTGAGACACGTCAGAGGGTGTACGTCATCACGAGAAGTTTGGCTTAAGCTTGAATCAGTATTTGCTTCTCGAGGACCAGCAAAAAAGGCTACATTGTTGAAGCGATTAATATTGCACAGGTTGACGGAATCTGGTGACTTACGTGAGCATATATACCAATTTTTTGACACAGCTGACAAACTTGCTGATATGAATATAAATATACATGAGGATTTGTTGTCTATTATGCTTTTGTATAGTCTTCCGGAGAGTTTTGCTAATTTTCGATGTGCAATAGAATCAAGGGATGAGTTACCCAAACCAGAAAGCTTGAAGATTAAAATCTTGGAAGAACATGAATCAAGGTCGGACACCAGTAGAGTACAAGAAGGCGTAATGTATACATATCGGAAAAATAACTTTGGACGAAAGACAAAAAGTACGAGTGGGATCGATTCGAAACCGAGTACGAGTATGACTGGAAAAGAAAACTTTAAATTCAGATGTTATAAGTGTCACGAACTCGGACATAAAGCTTCGGAATGCGAAAAGAAAGTTACCAAAGGGCAATATCGTAGCGTAAATAATGTTGATGAAAAATGTTTTATTTCCAATTTTTCAGAAAATGAGGTGTCTAATGCTGTGAATATGTATAACAACATATGGCTACTCGACAGTGGGTGCACGTCTCATTTGTGCAACAACATTAGTATGTTCGGCAACACTTTGACAGATATAAAGGCAAAAATTAATTTGGCAACAGATGTAAGTACGGATATAAAAGGTAAGGGTATCGTTAGATTATCGGCATGTAACGAAAACTCTAGTAGAATACTTCAGTTAAATAATACTTATTACGTACCCGACTTACGAAGTAATTTAGTCTCAGTAGCTAAACTGGCAGACGATGGATACTCTGTCGTTTTTAAGCGTGATTATGCTGATATTATTGATCAGAAAGGTGAGATTAAGTTAACAGCCTATCGGAAGGGTAATTTATATTGTTTGTTAGAAACTGAGTCTACGTTTAATTTGAGTGATTCAAATGTCGATGTATATACTTGGCACGAGCGTTTAGGACATTTAAATGGCAGGGATACCATGAATCTTTTAAATAAGGTGGGTGCTAAAGGTAGTTTAGATGAAATACAAAAGATATCGAATTGTGACATTTGTGCCAGAGGAAAATTTTGTGCCTTACCATTTTCTGAATCCAGTGGTCCATGTAGTGATAAGTTGAAAATAGTTTATTCCGATATTGTAGGTCCCATGAGATGTGAATCAAGAGGACGTGCCAAATATTTTATTACTTTTATAGATGATTGTACGAGGTGGTGCGAGGTTTATTTTCTGAGTTCAAAGGATAAAGCTTTGGACGCTTTTAGAAGTTACAAAAGTAAGGTTGAAAATCTTATGGGAACAAAGATTAAGTATTTTCAATCTGACAACGGTGGCGAGTACTGTAATAAAGAATTTGATGATTACTTGCGACGTGAAGGTATATCAAGGAGATTGATAGTTCCCAGGACACCACAGCAAAACGGAGTAGCGGAGAGAATGAATCGAACCTTGGTGGAGATGGCCAGGTGTATGATGTTGAATTCTGAGCTGCCGATGGGGTTTTGGATGGATGCTGTGGATACGACATGTTATATCCGAAATCGATGCCCAACTAGAAGTTTAGCTGGTGACATTCCGTTTGAAAGGTGGTTTGAGAAGCCTGTCAAGATCGGTTACCTTCGGAAATTCGGTGCTAAGGTATACATTTTGAATAAAGACCCAGGAAAAGATAAGTTTGCCGCAAGAGGCATACCTGGTGTTTTTATCGGATATCCCGATGCATGTAAAGGTTACAAAGTATGGATTCCAGAGCAAAGGAGGTCTGTTGTAGCGAGAGACGTTAAGTTTTGTGAAGAAAAAAGTACTTGTGAGGAAGCTTCGAAGAAAACATTGAAACTTATGCGTAACGAGCCAAAAGAAGAAATAAAAGTAAAAGATTTTATAGATATAGAGTTTTTCGAGATACCCAGATCTAATGAACAGTCAGAAGAGGAAAGATCTACATCACCTATAGAGCAAGAGGTACCAGAGGATAGTGAGAATCGCCGTGAGATAGTAGAACAGTCGATTTGTGAAAGAAGAAGTTTTACAGGCGATGAACTTGACGAGCAACATGTCGTGTTGAAGAGAGCTCCTGGTCGTCCTAAATTATTGCGATCTGGTGGTAAAGGTCGACCGAAGAAAGTTTATAAAATGATGGAAGTGGAGCAAGCTGAGGACTGTGAGGAGTCACGAGAAAGCTGTAGTGAAACGCTCAATGATTATTTTGATTTTGTAGGTTCAGCTCAAATATCTCTGAATGACGCTATGGCGAGCAATGAGAAGGCTGAATGGGAAGATGCAATTCTGTCAGAGATAAGAAGCCTAATATCAAAAGGTACATGGGAATTAGTACAAAAACCGAAAAGCAGAAGTGTAGTTGGTTGTCGTTATGTCTTGACTACAAAGGTGAATGTTGATAAAACAACGAAAAAGAAGGCAAGACTTGTAGCGCAAGGTTATAGTCAACGTTACGGAGTCGACTATCATAAAACCTTCTCCCCTGTTGTTAGATTGGATACAGTGCGATTACTTGCAGCGCTTTCCGTAGAATTGAATATGGATATACACCAAGTAGACATTAACACAGCGTACTTGAATGGCTACTTAGATGAAGAGATTTATATGAAGGTGCCAGAACTTCTGTCGGAGTGGTTGACTATGTTGATAAGGCGTGAAAAAGAAGATCCTTCTATTGTGAGGCGAGCTAGAGAAATGTTGCATAAGTTAGAGTCAGGGTATGATACGTGTATATTAAAGAAGTCATTATATGGCTTGAAGCAAGCCGGCCGACAGTGGAATATAAGGCTTGATGAGAAACTGAAACATATGCAGATGAAACAGAGTCAGAATGAAAGTTGTTTGTATTTCAAGAAAGAAGGTGATAAACACTTATTTGTACTTGTTTATGTCGACGATATTCTGATAGCATCAGATAATAAGAATTTGATACATATGTTTAAAAATGAATTGTCTAAGGAGTTTGACTTGAAAGACTATGGTGAAGCGAAATACATTCTAGGCATAGATATTCGTCAAAGTGACAATGGCATTTGTTTGTCACAACAAACTTATATCAAAGAAATTTTGAAGAAATTTTCGATGGAAAAATGTAATGATTGTGCGACGCCAATGGAAATTAATTCTGCCAGAATTACAAAAGATAACATCGAAAAGCATGAGGTAAAATGGCCATATCGGGAAATTATCGGGTCATTAATGTACTTGAGCGTTGGTACAAGGCCTGACATAGCAAATTCAGTAGCTAAGTTAGCTCAGTATGTTGACAGTCCCGAGCCTTGTCATTGGAAGGCGGCCAAGAGGATTTTACGATACCTTAAGGGTTCTATCGAATATGGTCTGTTCTTTAAGAAGTCTGGAAAATGTATTGAGGGGTTTTCGGATGCAGACTGGGGGAACTGTCCTATAGACAGGAAATCTTATTCGGGGTATGCTTTTATTTTAGGAAGTGCTTGCATCTCGTGGTTATCGCGAAAACAGCGCAGCGTAGCTACATCTACTTGCGAAGCTGAGTACATAAGCTTGTCGGAAGCCATGAAGGAAGGTATTTATTTAAATAGTTTGTTAAATGAAATTGGTTTTCCGAAGTACGGTAAAGTTGTCTTACATGCCGATAATCAGGGGGCGATATTTATAGCTCAGGACCCGGTCTATCATGCGCGAACAAAGCATATAGATATCAGATATCATTTTATTAGGGATGTCTTAAAAACAAATAAAGACATAGAACTGAGACATGTGCCCACTGGTTCGATGTTGGCGGATGTTTTAACAAAGCCGTTACCCAAAGATACGCATTGGGAATGTATGGAAGGGTTAGGTGTTAAATTTTGTTAATGTTTTTATAAATTAGGTTTTTTCAGTTTATAGATAATCCAATTAAGGGGCGTATTAGACAACCTAATTAAGGGGCGTATTGAATATAGAATGTACTTAGGTTGTCATAGTGATCGTTGTAACACTCTTGTCATGAGATTACGTTGTACCAATTTTATACATTTTATTTATTAAATTCCTAGTGATTTATCTCGTTCTATCTTTGCATTCCACATATCCAACAACCTTGTCATCGAAGGAGGACTAGGCAGTAATCCACCACGCTTGCCCAATGCGGATTGGTGGCGGAGTATAAGGTGATCAATACCCTTTTGCTGATCCATTAGTCACCTTCTACGACACCTATTGGAGGATATGGGGTAATGCTATTCTACTCTGCCGGCATCACATGGCAATCCGTCAAAGTAGTTGTATTTAATTACTGTCAATCCTTGCCAAAACACACTCTTTCTACAAAAAGTCATATTTTTCTATAACAGTGAGACCTACATTTCTTGATCCACATGCGGTACCAAGTTTGATAGTAGCTCGTAAAGGAGAGATAACAACGATCAAATAAATGTTCTCAGCTTTCACAACTCCATTTGCATGTAAAGTAGGGGCATGTTTATAAGGTGACAATGTGCGATATTGTTCAATATTCGAGGGTACGTGACATGACAGACGAAACGATTCTCAATTGTTCAAAGCCCTAGTTTGGGATCGTATTCAATATTGAGAACAAAATAATATTGGCAAAGTTCAGAATCGATAACGATTGTGCGAGTGAGGGGGATTATGAATAAAATTTTCTAGGAAAATATTAAAAATTTCAATACAAAAGTTCTTTTTAACATTAATATTGTTGTTGAAATTACATGGGTACACAAAAATTAATAAAACCTTAACAATTTAACAAATATTAAAAAAACTTTTTTTATTCCATTACTTACTACAAATATTAAATGAGTTCATAAACTTTAGACGTATTGTTACGTCTAAAGTTTGTTGTCAAAGTAGTTGTATTAGAATATAATTTCAGATTCTAGTTTCATTGAATTTGGTATAATTATATTCGCAAAGATAAAAACATTTATGTTTCTTACTAGAAACATAAATGATGAATTTTAATTTTCTTTATTGTACTCAGTAAAGAAAATTAAAAAATCATCAAATATATTTAGAAATGACGACTCATTCACTGAATTGATCATTTGTTTCACGTTTGTAGGTTCACAACGCACTTTATTACTTAAAGTAATAAAGTAAAGACTTTGTATGATTGTAATAGATAACCCTATCTAAAGAATACCCATTTAACATCGAAATATACAATATGTAAAGAAAGGGGTACTAGAACCATAGATAATAGCGTGCAATTTAACATAGAGTAGTGTTAAATCATAGAATAAGTTACATATAATCGCACGTTAAACACACAGGTAGCATGACGGATAAAAAATTATTGAACATATTCTTATTATGGAATAATTTTATTTTTGCGTTTGCAAACGCGTAAATATTAATACTAGAAAAATGCACTGAAAAAAATCGACGTGCCTCAGGCGGAACTTGAACCCGCATCTTCCACAATCCGGGCGGATTTTTCCCATATTCTTATTCTTATGCAAGGGGCTGAGGCCGTGTCTCAGAGCACTTCAACCCTATGGGATCTTTTGTGCTTCCCTTTTCCTTATCACCCATCCCCGCCAACATCGAAAACATTTTGTATGAGTTTCACTAGTGTATGAGTTTATTGAACATAAGTCTGTGATCTTAAATAAAGCTACTAGTATCAACTATATTAGAAGCATCAGCTACTTAGCTCGGAAGCGTACTCGAGTGGAGCAGTAAGTAAGCAAACGTGGAACGTCTATTTCATTAGATGGAGTAATGAATCAATCTCAAAGAAGTGCTGCTTTACTACGATCTTGAGGCACATCTTCATCGATGAGATATTTCTCAACTTAAACTAGCAACATTTAATCTAAATAAATCTAATGATTTTTTGATGTCGATCCCAAATACAAGTAACAACGTTTATTCCAAATATTGAGGTTGGCACCGACCTCAAAAAAACATTTAGATTTTATAAACAGAATTTTTATTTCTCCGTTTTAAGTTTTGAAGGCGGTTTTTTTATTTAAAAATAATTAATTTTTGACACACAGGTGATAAGACTACGATATCATCGATGTAAAATAGATATGCATTATTAGGAATAACTCAAAAACTGCTCGTCAGATGTCGATCAAATTTAAATGGGCCCACATGACAATCACGAGCTTCCAAAGGTCGAAAGATTCTTTAAATTTGGTACACCCAGTAAAGAGTTATGAGGTAACAAACATAAAAAATACAGATGAATTGAGAACCTCATCTTTTTTGAAGTCGGTTAATCACTTACAATTAGATAGGGTTAAAATTCGTCTTATATTAATACTTAACTATGTAGCATGTTTAAGTTTCAATTTGTGCTAAAAATTGCCCATGTTCATTTTAAAAAATAAAATCATTTAAATTTCTTATCAAGAAATTATGATAGGAATTCAGGAACTTTATACACTTCCATAAAAATCTACGTAGCGTCCAAAATTGGCCGTAAGCGTGTGAAATAATTTGTATTTTCCCTCGAGAGTCCAATAATTGAAATGTAGGGTTGTTTACTAAAATAGGTCCACTAATTAACTAGGTACGGTTACCGTCGTCATTACAAAAATAATAATATAATTTAATAATTTATTTTCAATAAAGATGATGAGCACCACAAATTTAATAATACAAGGAGATAGGCCAAGCCGGCGTTTAACTTGTGACAAGTGTATGCCCTGTGGGCATACATTTCCGCCACTTCGCCTTCCGATTAAGTCAAGTGAATTCGTAACTCAGCGATTTGACCGATCTCCTTTGCGGCTGTGCGTAACTTTCATCGCTTCGCAGTCCTTATGACGCGCGCAATGAATAGTGCATATTACGGCATGCTCAACTAGAACCATGTTATGTAGTACGGCCGCTGATCGCGACACTCGGTCTTCCTATGAACTCGGCGATTCGACCGATATCCTTTGATTGATATATCTATGATGAGCACAATTACGATGAGTTTAATTACAAAATGAGACATTTTTTTTCGAATTTCCTAACTTGATCTGAAGCAAACATAATAAAAATGCACATGAATGAAGACCCTTATTCCATTCAACCAACTTCTTATAACGGAGCAGCTGCAATAGAACGATTCGGAGACTAGAAATTACTTTCCAAGAAACGAGATACGCTTCAAGCAATTTATCTTCAACAAAACTTTTTGGGGTGTTACAAATAAACGAATAAATAATTAAATTGTTATACTTTAATAAGTAACACTATATTTTGTTTTAATTCATTAAGTAATCGTAGCGAAAGAGCGGTATTTAAATCGATTGAGACGAAATTAAAATCCTTCAACTTGAGATTACCTTTTTTTATTTTATTTATTTATTTATTTATTTAGATCTACCAACATTTGTGTACACTCTTACTTATATCTATAATAATATTACAAATTAACTTAATGTAGTGCAACAAACACTTAAAGGTAAATACAACATGCAAACAGCTTCAGGCATATTTAAAAAATTTAAATCTAAAAATATTAAAAATACAATCTAAAAATATTAAAATTGAATAATATATATATATAGTTGAGCGTCCACTTAAGCTACAATACTATACCTTTCATGTATTATTGTTCATTGTGGTTTGTAATTCAAAAGCAGCATAAAATAAGAAGATCAAAATTAATAACCTTCTTCATACAAACTTAATTAAAAAGAAAATTAAAGACCTAGTACTTATCATACGAAACATTGTGTCGGGGATCGAAATCCTCTGAGGTGGAAACGTATGATACAAGTAAGCTAGGCTTCTCATTACACATGAAGTTGTGGGTTGAAAACGAACCGAAGGCAAAGGCGTAACTCAGTCATGTATTGAGCAGAGTTCACGAATGTCATGCGACAGTTTTCGAAGGATAGTAAATTAAACTTATTTTGGATTTTGGCGGAAGTTAACATACGTTACATACGGTAGCACTTTTGGCCTCGCTGAGGATATCGGGTGCTGATAACAATATTTGTTCGTCTTTGTTGCTTGAAGTCATATTATTTCTTTATAAAATCCCGGTAAACTAAGTGCAATCAATAATCTAGTGCAAGCAAAAGTGATTTGATATTTAATTTTTCCGTACCTTTCCCGATAAAAAACTGTGTGAACTAGGCCGGAAGCAAGTCTTTAATGACCGCTCTACCTAATAATTAGACAGGTACCTTTCCCGATTACATTAGATTCTTCGAGACCACGAAACAGAACAACTTACAGTAAATCCGTCGGCAAACAAAGCCGAATGCGACCCCAACAAACCGCTCAGTTAATAGCGCTACTTTGTATGGAGTGACACAATTACTTCGATGTTTGTTTAGAGGAAAATGTTTGCGATAGTAATACACTCTTATTTGTCTAAGCTTTCAACCTGTAATCTTGTAACCTGTAAGGAGATAATTACTACAATTAAATCTTTCTGTTGACACAAAATTCTCAGATAATCGTGGCGAGGACAACTTAAGTATTGTGTTCGTTTAGGAAACTAGGCATGCGTATTTGTGCAGATTTTTTTGGCCAGTGTCTTGATATCTTCATTACTGCACTTGAAGTATATAAAGTTGTAAACAACTTTATGAAGAATAATTATGTCAGTGATTTGCATTCTTGTTGGTTATATGTTATTTTTAACATAGTAATGTGTTTGAAAACATGCAATGCATTATTTATACACAATGTATTTTACTATTTAAGGCTTGGCATGAAATTAAATTCAAAAAGTTTTTCATCAAAATCTACTTTGCCAAGTACCTACTTTCAAACCGTCTAAAGCCGCTCTGCTTCGGGATGAAAACAACTGTTTTATTAAATTTATTAACTATTTTTATAGGTATACTATTCGAGAAGAAACGGTAAAATAAAAGTACCTCTGGACCTGGATCTTTTAACCTTCCAAATACCTATAACAATCAACTTTAATTCAAGATCTAAAAGATCTCCTCTTTATTATTATTTTTGTGCCGATAACACACTACACCACTTGTGACACCACGCTCTTTCGCGTAGTGCGAGATCGCAGACTTTTACTTTGTATGCAAGTATATGAGTGATTTCTCTCAGTTCATTCAAGTTCATCAAACCTTTCAAGGAGAAAAATAGAACACCTTACCTGCCAAAGCTATACACTGATTTTTTAACGGATTGAAATATGGATTGAACTGTATTCGATGTCGTGACCTTTAAACGGGTTGACTCGACTCTTTAAGTAGGCACTAGTGTCCATTAGAGGACATGTTATTGTGTGTTAACAATATCTGTGTGTACTGTGATTTTGCTTCGTGTAACACTGTTTTTGAATATAAAGTTCTATTACGTATTCAGCACGCGTTTATTGAATTTCTTTTGATTGTTTTAAAATTGTATTATTATTGCCATATAAAAATGTAGGTACCTACTTTATCTGCACTCTAATCACCTATAGACTTAGCTATAATGCTATACATACACACAAATTACTATTTGGAGTTTCACTAACAATTGATTGTACCTATACTTTATCAGTTTAATAACTGAATTCGAATATAAAAAGAATATTAATTGAACTAATTCGAGACCAAAAACTAAAGCTTTTGAAATTCCGAGTAAAATTTTGTGGAAGATTTTTGTATTGAATGACTGATTAAGACAAATGAGTTGTCGTTTTTTGTTAGCTTTATGAATGAAAACTTTATATAAATTTTGTTTAATTGAAATTATTTCAAATAGTTACGTCATCTCTAATTAGTTGGAGCTTGTATTTTCATTAAAAAAATGGCCCTTGTTATTATATTTATTGGTGTCATTAGAATGACGTGTTTTTTCTTCATTTAAGTTGCATTTGCTTCGTTTCAATATCAATATCATAACACATTTATGGGATGACGGGAAGCTATATCTTCTAGAAATATGCAATAAAGAGTATTATAAATAAAAAAAACAGCAAACAAAGCACACAAATATTGGGTTAAATTTTCTGCGGCAACAATTCGAACCCTTCCCCTCAATACCGCAATATTATAACATGCTTACGTGACTGTGGATAGCGAAATGAATACCGTGATATCAATGGATATCACATCTTGCCTATAAACGTTAAATTTTATTGATTTCATTTCGCCCACGCGAATTACGTGACGTACCTTTTGACCATCAATTAGAGTTATTAATTTTTTTAAATTAGAATTCACATGAGTGGCATGAGCAACGTTGGTTGACGGTCGGCAAGTCATGTAAAAACTGTTGATTGTTGAGTACGGTCAGATTGATAGGGTATTTTTATTGCGTTTTTTTAATGATATGATAGCTATATTTGCCATTGTGCTAACACTCCGGAGCCAAAGTAAGTTTAGGGCGAGTTTTATTCTTGTAATTTTATTTAATAAGTGATTTATTTAATAAATTATTTCGGATAACAAAGCACTAAAAACGTACAGAAAATAACAAAACTTAACAAATTTAATGAAAGATTTACTGCGCATTGACTCTTTCATAACTTAAACTTCAAAGGTGTTTTTTTTATTCATATTTCTTTTATCTATGTTCCTTTTTAACATGCCAGATCACATAAGGAATACGAATACCAACAAACAGTAAAGAGAAACGTTCACAGAGAAATCATACGGTAGAATTCTACAGAATTTTCTTCAAAATATGACTGTACCTAAGTACATCTAATGAAGCTCCGAATGTCTTTGTCTTGTTATGTCGCAATTTTTACGTTCCCAGATACCGAACGTTCCCTCTGTACTGAATTTATACTCTACATTCTTGTTACTTGTTTACGCGTTTACAATAGGTATTGTACCTCTCAGGTAGGTTAGTTGGCTATTGTCTCACCGAGATATCGCACACGTGTGGGATTAAATTAACTGTTTCAGGAACAATACGCTGGAATTACATTCTAGCTTATCACTTTTACAAAAACGCTTTTACTTAAATGATTTATAACTTTACGATAGGCGTTGTTGAAATATTTTTTTATCATTTTATATAATTTGGTTTTTTAATTGGTCGTCGGTGATTTCATTAAGTATTTTTTTATAGACTACTGCAGATTGTCTCTGATGACTATTTTTGCATCACTGGGTTTTTAAGAAGGCAAAGACCTTGGAGGGTCCTTAAGCCTGTAGGTCGAACGTTCCTATGGGATTACTGGGCGACCGAGCATCTCCCGCGTGGGAGCCTCTCGACCGCCTAGCGTTCCTAGGGCTTCCGTGTCCGAAGGGAGCGACATGCCCGAGGGTGCCTCTAAAGGCTTGGACCTCGGCTCGGGCACATCGTGTCGTGGCGGAGACGGGAAGAATCGCCCCGGTACATATCTATACCGGATATAGCGCGACGTGTGTAGAGCGGATTTTCGAACCCTTGTTCGACGAGTGCGGTGTATAACAAGTTTCTAGTGCTCGAGTGTGTAGTGTTATTCTGAGTACTACTCGATGGGATCGGTTAGTATTATTAATTTTTAATACTTAACAGGGAAGGTCTTGATCTACTTATTTATTACCTCATGCCGATCAGTGCCGGGAAAGTGGGCATTAGCGGAACCCTCAAATATTGACAGTCTGGCTTTCTGACGGTCTGACATTGACTATCCAGACACAATAATACTGATAACACTATTATTATGGCCATGACGTATAAAAACGAAATAAACCCTTAGTCAAACCCAAATCCTCGCAGTAATACCACGTTATACAGAATGAATTTTCAAGTAAGCATTCAGGGCCAAATCCTAAGCTATAAGGAATATCGAAAAATGCTCAAAGAAGTCGCGAGCCCGATTTTGATGATAAACAAAAACTGCATCATTGGATTTTTGAGAAAAAAAAATGATTATCGGTTCGATTATCGATTCAACCAAGGTAGAACAAGAAATTTTGCATTTTCCATTAGTTTCTCGTATATCATTACTTGCCAGAAATCGATCCTTGTTAACAACACTATCGAATGGTGTTATAATACAGGTTGTGTTTTATTTTAAAAATCATTGGGTTCGATTCCTGGCTTGAATTATTGATGTTGCAAAATCCAACGATCCGGGTTTTTTTTTTTCATCTTGCGACTTCTTTGAGCATTTTGCGATATTCCTTATTTTAATATATATTATAATTTAGGATTTAGCCCTGAAGGCCCACTTGAAAAATTCATCTTGAAAGGTTACTCTCACCTCATAAAGACTATCATCCCAAAAAAAAACAATTTGTATATAACCAACTGTGTAAGAAAGTTTTAAGTGGAGTTTACGCAGCTCAATATATTGTAAACACCTAGAAAGTCCTTTTCGATAATTCGAGAGGGTCAGTCATCTATAATGAAATTCGATTCGATGAGTGATGGTTCATCTTTACAAGAAAATTCACTCTATATTCCCTGTACACTTACTGGCTTCAAACTTCGAGCGATATTTTTGCTTCTTATTTTTAGTGCTGTGCAAACTTTACCTTTGTACCTCTTTGTATTATAGCGATCAATCACCGAAAAGTCGATGAAATAAACGTGAAAGTCAATTACTTTCACGTTTGGATATACAAATATCTAGAAACTTTCAGTGCTCCATTTCTGCGATTTAGCCCATTCAAATTAGGGAGGCAGGTAGGTACCTGGACTTGTAGAGACCGGCTTAAGGATGTAACTTACACCTTGAAAACATCGATATGAAAAATCACATCAAATTTTGTGAAGTGCTTTATTTATTTTAATTTTACTTTATTGCAGTCACTTACAGGCAAACATCACATGCATGAATAAGAGTGTCAAGACATTGACATAAAAAATATATTAACGTAGTGTACATTTAAAAATATACATTATACCGTAAATGTACATTTTATTCATGGACATATGTCATGTCCATGAATAAATGTCCATTTGGCGGGCATAGCCACTAACGTCGTTCTCTACCAGTTAACCACTGGGCTAAGCAGAGACAGTTCAAGTGGCGGCACCACGTTCATTTAAATAAATAAATGATTTAGAGAGGAAAACTCTTAGCATTCCATATACATATACGACGTGCGGGTCCATCGCGTTGCAGAGAGTATTACTATATTGCATATATATCTATTATTATAATTCCCAATATTGTTTGTCCGGGATGAACTCCGAAACTAACAATACAATTTTATATTTTTTTTTGTTGTCAATGTGTGTTTTGTTCCAACTTGAGATATAGGATATTTTTGTCTTGATAAGTAGTCGTCTTTTTTATACTGCAAATTCAATGCTATACTTATATGACAGTAGTATGAAATTACCACAGCAACGCGTAACCGGAACAGCTATTTTACATAAGTACGTTAATGTAAAGAATTGTCTTGAAATTTGAATGAAACATTTTTAAGCTATTCCTTTCCTTTAAGATACTTATTTTTCTTAAGAGGATTTTTTTAATCATTCTTTTGATTGGCGTCATAAAAATACGGTGAGTTTTTTTTCACATTTGAGTCGGTTCGATCCCCAGACAAAGTAAGTAAGTAATTTTTACAAATTCTTTGAATGCAGTATTAGTTACTTTTAAAAATAAAATAAAGTATAGTAAAATATGCTACCTGCAATATTTAAGGTACTTTTTCTTCATGTGGCATTGGGCTATTCTGTATAAAACAATAACTTACTATTTACTATTACTACTTACTAAGGTTAGATAATTGTTGACACATTCAGAAGTCTCGACCAGCCGATCTTTAGAGTTTGTCCCTGCGTCAAAGGGTATAAAGCGACCCTCTCGATGTCGCAGCCATCTTGCCGCCCTCTTCTAAATCTATCGCGTGACGGCAAGCTAATCATATTTTATTTTATTTACGTCCTAATGGAACATGGTAAAGGTTTTATAAATCTTATTTAATACATAATAGAGTTTTAGCGAATGATCAGTCACTCTAACTCACGATAGGCGTGCGTTTTTGTAAGATTTATTTTCCGCAGCTTTCAATTTAAGTAATGTATGTTATGTTATTTTAAGATATTACTTATATCACTAAGTGTGTTTAAAATTTAAGTCAATAATATTAACTTGTGTATTTTTTCATTAAGGAGATTAAACAATAAAGTATTCATTGTTTTGTTTTATAAATTGCTGTTTTATCTTTCAAACATAAACCTCTCCTGGGTTTCAGTTATACTTAATAGATATTTTATATCTACAATATTATATGATCTATGAACAATAGTTGTAATTAAAAGAGCACCTACAATACAAATACGTATAGATATCTTATCCGTTATAACAAACTTGACTTAAATAAAATAGGGTAGGCTTAGGCTGGCACCGGCTCCAAATATATCGGAGTATGAATTATAAATAAAGAATTATAAATGTGTATCAATACTTTCCTTGGTTTTCTATGACGTTCTTTTCAACTACTTCATAAAAATATTATTTATTTCTTACTTTTTAGTTTAAATTTGTACGCATTGAAGTCGGTTTTCCTATTTTTTTGCTAAAAATTTTTTTTTTAGTGGAAATTAAGTATATTTTATTGAAAATGGATAGGCCTACTGGATAAATGGATAGGCGCTCATTAAAACTTAATGGAAACTTTAACTAAAACGTGTTTTTTTTATTAATGATTTGTTCATAAATGTCGAATTTATATCGATACAGTTTATACGGGCCATCACTGATCTTGACGTACCTAAAAAAAGAATCACTAATGTGAAAGAATCACTAAATTGACGGAGTAATCAGTTAACAAACACAAAAAAACAGTCGGATAGAGAACTTCCTCTTTTTTTAAGTCGGTTGACAAATAATATCACATCTCAGACCTATAGCTCATTACAAATGCCTACCATTCATTTAGAATGAATGGTATTGTTTAAATGGTAAGTGAATGAACTATGAAACTTGAAGAGAAACTAGTTATTCAACTTAAGTTCATAAAATAATTTGTCATAGTTTATGTGTTGACTATTGGACCTACTAACCAAAATTTCACTATTGCATATGAGGTAATGGCATGTTCAAAAAAAATTGTCATTATTTTTGTGTTCGTGGACGATATCATTATTTCATCCCCAATGAAATTATCATTTCAACAAAAAAGTGCGGAACCAATTTCGTTATAATTTATATGTGACCACCTTTGAAGTATGACCTTCCTAACGAAAAAAGATTCATCAAAATCGATTTATAATTGACGGAGTAATCGCGGAACATACATACAAAAAAAAAACACAGTCGAATAGAGAACCTCCTCCTTTTTTGTTTGAATTCGGTTAAAAATTGATAACGAAAACTTCATTCATCAATATTGATATTTATTGATACTTAATTAAACGAACTACAAAACATCAAATGTTGTCCCCGCAAGTAATATCTATTTATAATACATTTCTGTACGAGAAATATCTTGTTGGTGAATACAACCAAACGCTGATGAAAAAAATAAAGTAAAATGAAAAGTATAATCTGTTACAAAGTCTCAGAGTATAATGTTACTATATAAGCTGTTACAATTTAGACCTTAATCACTCTTTGCGACAGTTTAAATTTAATGCACAACTTTGAAGCTGTGTCGATTAATTACAATGGAGGGGATCCTTTTTCAATATTTTCAACTTTTGGATGAAACTGCCAGCATTTTTTTGAGCACAAAAGGCCGCCCTCGGGTTCAATACATCAAGTAAATGAGAATTCGGATTGACAGAGGGACCACTTCATGTTGTACTGGGGTCTAATTCATTAAGTCTTAGATAGAGTTTAACTACAATAAAGCCAAAAGGCTTTATGTATTTTAATTTGTATGAACTTTTATTTATCTAACCAAACTAACAACTTCAAAGACAAGCTCCTTATTGTTATATTTAGATTTAGTTTCTATTCACCCCGCGAAACAACACAAACACAAATGAGACGCATTGCTGACGCGCTGAATGGATTGTCCATTACATGTGCATCAAAAGCGCCCGTCAAGAATTAAACGGAGTTCATTACTGTAATATATATATTTAATAACTAACAACTGAAATCGACTTCAAACTGTAATTTATTGAATCTATTACATCTTAAAAGTTTTATGTTTTAACAAATGTATCTAAAAGTATTATATGATATGTATATGCCAACTTTGAGTTCTCTGCCAGCCTTAGTTTAAAAGAAATATTTACTACTAACTGCTGTTTATTTACAAAGTAAAACTAAACTAAAAAGAAATCTGGAATACCATATCCAATACCGAATATCCATTTTTCATATAATCTCGCTTCGATCGCTTCAGTATAGTTAGTGATAGAGCTTAATTCAATATCTTCCAAATCTTATAAAGATCTGTTACCATTATAACACTGTTAGCAGCATTGTTATGGTCTGACAATTAATGATAAAAACTGAGGCAGTTTTTAAGGGTTCTGGGGGGCTATTCGCTAACTTTTTTTGAAAGTTGAAAGTGATGATCACTCAGTGAATTACATATGCATTGATGTTTTAACACGACAATTGCCATTATAGCGAGTATGTAAAACAGCAATGGATATGTAAATTACTCACTGATGATCACTTTGAACTGTCAGAAAAAGCTAGCGAATAGGCCTACTGGGTCGTTTTCACCTTCATCTTAAGCATCACTTTTCATTAGATGATATGAAAGGCATCGTAATCTATATAAAAAATCAAACAAAAAATATTTGGTTGGATCCCATATAAATTTATCTCCTGATCACTGCCATACTGTTTCTTCAGCATATATTTTCATTTCCGGAGAAGTAATCTAGGTACAATTTAATTTGTGTTCGTAATGCAAATCAATTATTATTTTTATATTCGGAAAAGTAAAGTCTAATTTAACTTGATGTGTTCGTAATTTAAATCAATTTGCAATAATCCATAGAATGTCAATTTGATTTAATTATTTTATTTTTATTTATTTTATTTTATTTGGGAGGCTTACAGCTTACTTACAGAAATATACACTGCAATACATTACAAGAAGCCAGTAACAAGCCTCCACAGGTAGCACTGATTTATTAATTCTAAGATTCTTACATTATTGTACAAAAATAAACTTCCTTGAGAAACTTTTTTAACGAAATAAAAAAAATCAACAATATCTACCTATGTGAGTGGGTTAATACTCGTATAATTAAATAAACAAATAGAGCCTATATGTATTTTCTTTAGCATGTGGGTAGTGTAAGAGGCTACGAGCTCATCACTGCCCACATTATTATTTTGGCTTTTCCTTGACTTTTATGTTTTCCTTGTCACCTATTTTTGTCTCTAATTAATCAAATCCGTCTGCGCTAGTCATAAGACTATTATTTTTTGTACTACGACAAATTTGGGCCAATTTGTCATAAAATAAATGGCTCAAATAAATTGGCTTTCGCTATACAAGCTGTTTGGTACAATAAAGGAGCAGCTACCCTTATTAATATAGTCATAAAAATACAATGTTATTAAAAATTGTAAATTAAAATTAAATTTATCATTCTCCATGCATTTTGTTTTACTGGCCCTATGGAGATAATAGGAATTACAATTTACAATTTTTATAACACTAAGGTGCTTATATGACAGTGTTAGCATCGAAAGGTATATTGTTATACCATGTCATATCAACGGCAGCACTTGTGCAGTAATAGTTACCACCATATTGTATGACTGATTAATATGACAAGGTACTAAAGTGGTAATCTACTTCTGATGCAGAAATAAATAGAAAGATAAAACAATGTATCAAAATTTTCATTACGTACCGTAATACCGGTGAACGATTTATGGGCTTACGTAAGTTTATTGTAAACAATATTCTCAAGTTACGCTTCAAGCGCTTAATAAGTCCTAAATCATATATAAAATATAGTCTTAATTATGAGATACTAATAAAATATCCTACAATAACAAAACACTAATTAAAGGGACAATTACGTGTAACAACATCCTTTTATAAATAAACGTACACTTACGTATAATTGATATGGGGATTAATGAAAGGAAAACAGTCACAGCTATTTTAGTTTTGTTTTATACTTCCCTACACACGTATTTGTCATCGTGATTACTGTTTCTTCTTAAGGATTTATATTATCTATTAGACGTTGTTTAACTTCATTTATACTTTTCTTTTACTTTATGATTTTTTTATAGGTGTCTATGTTACAAAGGTGATTGTCAAAATATATACCAATTCTAAGAACTAGACGAACGTTTTACTCAATCTCCAATTAATTATAAAAATAACCGAGAAACCAATCCAAGCAACCCGAATTCAAACAGACGACGCATCAATGGTAGCGGCGTTTGCAGACGTGTCACTGATGCCGTAAAGCGTGTTGAGACCGAGAAAAATACGTACGTATAAGTACCTATTTGACCATTAAAAACAGATCAATTCATAGATAATTATCAATGTTGAATCGAATGATATATGATATATAAATTTACAAGTCATGGAATCCTGAATACGTAAAGAAAGCTGGTTAGCAGCGCAGATCGGCCAACGCTTGGCACTGGTCCGCGCTGGTAGTCGTTCACTGGTTGCTACCTCAGACCATCGATTTTTGATCTGAGGTTTTTACTAAACGAAATGACAATTTTTGACTACAACTCATACACTTGACACGACGGTCGCCTTGGAGCTTTCTCAGTAATACCTCAGGTTCGTATAAAATATTCTTTACCTTAAACGTACGGTGGTTAACCGATCGGCGCTGAAGAGTGGCCGCCGAGTAGACTTTTTTTTTATATAAAAAAGGCACACCAACAATATTGTGTTGGACACTAAATATTGTATATTAAGTAAATATCCACATTTATTTTGAGTTTGACGCCGTCTTGGTGGAGTGGTCGTATAGCTGCCTACACATCAAGCGGTCCGGGTTCGAATCCTGGTAGCGGCAAATATTTGTGTGATGAACACGAGTATTTGTAGACGAGTCATGGTTCTTTATATATTTATCTAAGTTTATTTATAAAAATATCTAAAAATAATATGTATATTTAAAAAAAATGTCCGTTATCTAGTATCCATAACACAAGTTCTTAATGATACTTACGTTGGGCTAGATAATTGGTGTGAGTGTGGAAATATACTATATATTAAATTATAATTATTATTGGTTAACTTTTCTGATAGAAATTTTGGTTTACCTATATTTGGTGCTGATAATCATATAGCTACAGTGAACGCATATCGTTCACTGTATAGCTACTTATTTACAAAGAAATGTTTATATTTGTCCGGCATATTACTTTTTCCTAAAAACCAATAACGCACAATTATCTGTCGTTCGCTCTTAACGTTAAATAGAATCTTAGAATGAACACAAAATGCCGAATACACTCCAAACGAAATAGTTCTGGCCATTTATTACATCAATATACTGAAAGTATCCAAATCGAGGTCGTTTATTTAATTAACGTTCCAAACGCAAGTAGGTATCACTTATAATCAATTCAATCCATTTGCTAGCAACAGACGAGAGTAAACAAAATAAAACCTTTTTGTCTGAGGCCGTGAAATAAATATTATTATGGAAACAGAAAGAAGTCAAATACTAAGATGTAACGGCCATTTATCTTAGAAATTAGTGTTCTTTTTGAACTTTTATTATTAAGATTTATTTTCGTTGGATCCCTCTTTTGAATCCCAGTTTAATATTTTTGGCGTTGGATCCCACAAAACATGGCGAATTATTTAATTAATGACGACATGGTGGCATGTTGTCACTGTTTGGAGGCACTGCATAGCCTATACTGCCAGATGTGGCTTTAGTGTGACCTAAGTCTCTACTCAACTCCTTTTGGAACAACGAGAGTGATCATAATTATGTATGTATGTAGATATTAATTGGCAGAAAGATTCAGAGATAAAAGACCAGTATGAAGAGATGACAGTTATGTGATAAAGGAGGAATGAATGAATAAGCATTATTGTACACAATCACAATGACTTAATAATAGATATACAGATATACTATTACTCAGTCATTGTACAGACAACAGCACGTTGGGTTACCACAAACTGTCAAATTTTCCCAATCGATTATGCACTTTATATTGAATAGCCTTAGGTTACAAATTGTTTGGAGAAAATTGACAGTTTTGTATAGCCCGACTGCTGTTGACTGTACAATGGGCGGTTATCACTAAAAGCGATTTCTTTCAGGCAACCTTTGGAGGATGTGATGAACAGGAATGTATATAGAAGGTGAGGAAGAATGAAGAAAATATGATTAGAGTGTGTGAGAGATGTTATGACCACAGCCTATATAAGTTCTTACTATTTCATACAGTTAGCCGGTGGAGCCACCGAACTGCCATAAACTCGTTTAGTAGAGGCTGGTCCACTGTATATGTCTACTACACGGTGCCTAAACAAAACCGGCATTTTCCTCAACATCAAATACGACGAACCACTGTATGTTTTATGCTGTTATCAAGAAAGGAGTTCATGCTGATTCAGATGACGGCTGAGCGAGATGTATGGAAGAGAAAATAGTATGACGCCGACCTTAATGTTTTGCTTGGTCCAACTTAGACTATATATTTTTATCTTGATACCTAAATAGTTTAGCTCTTTCGAAAATAACCACAACAAGTAGCGAGTAGTATCTTAACATTTATAAATTACGTGTCAAGTTGTTTGTCCGCGATGGACTCCTAATCTATTTAACCGATTTTAATCAAATTTCTACACCGTGTGCAGTTTGATCCAACTTGAGAGATAGGATAGTTTTTATCTTGATAAGTAGTCATATTTTTTTACTGCAGATACAATGTTATAGGTCAATAGAATGAAATTACCACAGTAACGCGTGGCCGGGACAGCTAGTATTCATATAAATAGTCTAGAGTTATCAACAATTCTAAATTTCAAAATTGTAGGTCGGCAAACATAAGTACGAGTAGGTATTCACATATCAAAATCTTCTTGTTTTATATGAATGGCGACATAAAGATTACGCGTTGCGCCAATATCAAGTGAAAATGTACTTCAATAACCGACAATCGTACGGTAGATTGAGTTTAAAACGGTGTCTCTCAACACGTGTCTCTCAACAAGAAATCGGGAGAAACTCCCTATCAAAATCTTTAAAAACTTACAAAATATTTTTGTTTATAATCTACAAAATCGAATATATAATAGGTTGGGGGAAAAGTTTCTTCGCATTTTTTAAGAAAATTCAAAACATTTTTTAATATAGTTTATTTACATTTAATTAAAGTATGTAGGTACTATTTTGTTCGATAACTTTTTGCCATCTTGTAGGTAGGGACATGATCCCATTGCTATAGAAATTTTGGGACTTCTGGTCAAAATACCGCGACAAGTGGTTTTGGCAGTCCTCTCGTGATGTTAACCTGACACTGCCTAAAGAATTCGGAAGAGACCAAAACAGGTGGAAATCTGAAGGTGCAAGGTCAAGACTATACGGCGGATGCATTAACACCTCCCAGCCAAACTCTCTTAATTTTTGCTGAGTGGCTAAAGATGTGTGAGGTCTAGCGTTATCATGATGAAAAACCGCACCCCTTCTGTTGATTAATTCCGGCCGCTTTCTCTCAACTTCTTGCTTTAATCTCATCAGTTGTTCGCAATAGAGTTCAGAATCGATGGTCCTGCCTGGTGGTAACAGCTCATAATGAATAATGCCCTTCCAATCCCACCACACACACAGCATCACCTTGTTGCGAGTTAACCCGGGTTTCGCCACAGTCTGTGAAGCCTGACCGGCCTTTGACCACGACCTTTTTCGCACGTTCTTGTCGTACGTGATCCACTTTTCATTACCAGTTATCAGCTTCTTCAAAAATGGTTCGGTTTCATTACGTCGTAATAAAGAATCACAAATGAGTACACGGTTCATTAGGTTTCTTTCAGTGAGCTCGTGAGGTACCCAAATGTCGAGCTTTTTTGTGTACCCAGTTTTTTTCAAATGCGCCAAAACTGTTTTGTGGTCTATTTCCAGTTCTTCAGCTACGTCGTAACTACTGACATGCCGATCTTGCTCCACTTTTTCAAAAATGGCATCCATTTTATCTGTAATAGGGCGACCAGAGCGACGTGCATCTTTGACATCAAAATTTCCGGATTGAAAACGCTTAAACCAAATTTGTGCTACTCTCACAGACACTAGGTCCATAAACATCGCAAATTTTTTTCGCGGCTTGCGTTGCACTTTTACCTTTTTTGTAGAAAAATTTTAAAATATATCGAATTTCTTCATTAGATTCACTCATCTTGGCGGTACGAAAAACAAATGAAAATCACACATTTTCCTAATTTGAATTTGGAATTATGTTCTTTAAAATTTAAACTTTCAATGATACCAAAACCAGCCAGATACAAATAGTATAGCCAAAGAGATTTTATTACAAGTTTATACATACTATAATGCGAAAAGACTTTTTCCCCAACCTTATATAGATAATGCTATTAAAAACTTATACAGACAGGCTATAAAGCTCGAATGATACATCCAACCTAACTGTAGGTATAACAGGTAGTTATTGAACTTAATGTTTATCCACAACAAGCAAATATGTAAACTTACCAATATTAACTCTTAGAAATAGTGTAATCACGACATCTGGAAAAAGAGAAGAGTTACATTTATTAGTTTAAAAGTTAATTAGACTAGATCTACATTTATAATAATAAAAATATTATAATTATTGACAAAATGTAAATCTTTGAAGTCTAGAATATTCTAGATAGGTCTCTTAGGGTAGGGACATGTCGAAGCTGCTCGCGGTCACGGTCGATACCTCGATACCTCAATTTCGATACTCGCTGTTTCTACATGGATGGCGGTGCCAACATGCCGATTCAGTCGCGCTGACAGCTCAGTTGCTCAATGTTGTATTTGTGCCGTACTTTACCTACTCCTGAAGAACATGTTGTCTCTTAATAGTGACAGTGACGATGATTTCATGTCAGTCAGCAGTAAATGGTGGCTACTATCTAGTGTACCTAATCGGCAGCATAGTGCACATCCAGTGAATCGAATGAAGCAAAAGCTGGGTGAATATCATCATCTTTTTCCACAATTGAAGGACGCAGCGGCACAAGAGTGAAGTAGATACAACCTGAGACGAACCGATTTGACAAATCACGAGCCAGATCACATCGATGCCTGCCGTCGACCGCGATGTAAAAACAAAATATTTTGTTTGCACGTAGGCATCGAGGTAAACCGCGATGTATCGCAGTGAGGTATCCTTCAGCATGTGCGTACATGTTTATTAGCATGCATTTATTTGACATGGAGGTGATTTCGATGTAGCGAGCTAAACAGCGACTGCGAGGTATCGCAGTAAGGCATCTCCGGCATGTCCCTACCCTTAGAATATACATTTTACTATCAATGTTCTTGTCTCATTGTTTGAAAGTTGCTCAGTATGGGCACGTTAAACGACGGAATGTGACGTATGCGACTAGAAGAATGATGAATTTGTATGTTGGGGATGCGAAGTGATGAAAGAGAAAAAGAGAAAGATATATTGCGCCGACACCAAACAAATGGGAGGCTAGGTTTGTAAAAACAAATGAATAGACTCTTTTATCTCATAATTTTAAAATTTCGTTTCCCGATGTAACACCTTGCCTATTGAGGTAAGTTTAAAAATTAAGTTAAGTCGAGTTAGGGCACAGCGGACTAGCCACGGAGCGCCAGAATCCACCTTACAGGAGATCACAGTCAAATGGGTTTCTGTTGGTAACTAAGGTATTCTTTCTTTCCTGTCCATCCAAAGGTTGTCTGGAAGCGAGCGCTTTATGCGATAAGACCGCCCATTGTACGATTGTATTACATGATGTAATTAGTTTTTAAGTTCTTAAATGTTGATGTACAATAAAGATTATTCTATTCTATTCTAAGGTCGCCAAGTGTTTTGTCATGTTGCGAGGCTACGGTCACTGCTTGTAACACTGCGTACCAAGGGGTGACAACGGACAACGACAGCACCAATGAGAGTAACATCACAACGTTTCTGGGTACAGTTACAGAATGCTGCCCTTTAGTGCGTAGTAACAGCCCAAATTTTGATTTAAGCGTCAGCACTCCTCCCCCTCGCCACCTTAGGTTCCTATCTACCCTATGCCGCCATTGCCAAAGGACATAAAAAATAGGAGCCATCGAATTTTAATTCTACGTTGAAACCAAATTAACAGCCTGTAGTTTGGTGGCAACTTTTAATTTAAATTTGTTACGTATATATTACAGATCGAAGTGTGAGTGGGTCGGTTCGAGAGCTGGAAGACACTAATCCAATTATGAGTTTGAGGGCTCAAGGGACTGAGTTTTTAAAGACGGTTACTTTGCAGCGATAATTAAATTGACTCCTGATCACGGAAATATATACGCATACAAGATTCTAATTGATAATTTTTGGAGTAAATATTATAAGTAGCGGAATTATTATGTCATAGTTTATTAATTACTAGCGCCTCGCTAGCGATGTCGGCCGTGTAGATTTTATTTTAAATTAAAATATAGCCTATTTGTGATACAGTGAAAATGAAGCATTCAACTTGTGAAAGAATATTCAAAAACGGTCCAGTATTTTTTGGGTCAGTAACAAAAACCAAATCCTGGAACCTGCTTTGAAAATTAAATAACGCCTATTATAGACAATTTCATGACCTCTTCCTACATTTGTAATGGAATGAACTTCACGTTAGTTTTAAAAGGAATTCTCAAATAATATTATGAATATATCAAAAGTTAAATAATTAATTATAACCGACTTATCTTCTTTCTTTGTGATCTAGGTATACCAGGTATACACTGGTGTTTATGTTAAATACATTAGAATAATTGTTTTAAATTTTCCGGTTTCAATATTTAATCCACATATAGAGAATAACCATGTTATTATTAGTAATTTAACAATAATTGATAGGCAACTTATCTGTAAATATTTATACTATTAATAGTAACCTTCAATATGCGCACCAGTAACATAATGCACTGTCATGTAAGCTATGACACAACCCACGTAGAAATATACCTGAGAATAATCCTATTCACATGATAGTCCCCTTTGTTTTTGGTAAATTAAGCGCGGTGAAACCCGCGTAATAGGAAATTGAATAGAGATCTACTTAAATCGTCCCTAAGGGCGCGCTTGCGAGCTGGCAGGCTCCTGAATATATACTGTCTCGTTATAATAAATGTGGGGACATTCATATCTGAACAAACCTTAGATCTTATCGGTTTTTTAGGTATCGTATTGTTTCTCGGACAAAGGTTTTAGGATTCCGTAGCTCGAGTAGTTAAAAATAATATTTGAGTATTTTTTTGTGCAATATGGTGGGCGTCTTTCGCTGAAATACAATGAAGATTATATTGACAAGCAAGCAGACGGTTGTTGTTAAGCAATCACCGTAGCAGTGATAAATATCGAATATAAAATAATTTCGGAATAAAGTTTGGAGGTAATATGCATCTGTCGAAAACTTATATTTTTTGGAGCGATGCTGTCGTGCGTTTCGTTAACGCGAGACAGTATCGCTACAAAAAGTCGCCGTGGGCGATGGCCCTTAACAACCCTAAAATACTACCAACGAGTTTAGAGATCCCGTATTTTTATTTATTTATATAACAATAATAAAAACATACATTTATGACGGTTTCACTTCTTTAAGAAAACCACTAAGGTTTGTCACAAAAAGCTAATACAACATCGCGCAGATTCACATAATATTATTTGAAATACATATACTTAAATACAATTCAGATAAAAAATAAAACTAAAGAAATATAAACTTAATAGTTGATTTAAAATATAGGCTGTTTAAAAGTTACTAAGCAAGTACGTACACGATAAAAATATATCCTAAATTTGCAAGATTATCCAAAAGTAGTACCGAGTAAGCTGATTACTTGCGCTGTAAAGTACGGATAGGCAGTAAGCGCAGGTATTATTAATAATTTAGTGAGGAACGCACTAATCGGCGCTGGTTAGCGCTGATGTGTTTTAGTATTAAGATAAAAAAAATGTTTTAGTATCAAAATGAAATAATTTAATAATCGTTGCCAGCTAACATTTCAGCCGAGACACGCTCATTGCTGGACATCGGTTTGCCGCGACCTTTACCAGATCGTCGGTCCACCTTCTGGGTGACCTAAATAATTCAATAAAGTGCTTTTTTCGATTCAGACTAGATTATTAGGTACTAAGAATCTTCTGAGGTCCAAACTTGTAACTCGACCACAACCCACGTTCACAAAATTTATTTTTAACATTTGGGACGCTTTTGATATACTGATTTATTTTCGTATACCTCTTCACAAGGGAGAAAGTTTCTTTGAGCAAATTCAATTTGAAATGATGCCTAAATATTATATGCATTACAAAATATACGTGTCACTTTACGTAACTTTTGTAAAGTGAAATTTAAAATGAAGTACAGTGAACTTACATTTATTTTCAAATTTCATGATTCTAGGTCAACAACAAGGTGAAGAGTCTAAGTATAGAATCAAAATATGCAACATCAGCTTTTGTGTCATTAGACTTACTTTTTTTTTCAACAACACATCTCAGTATTTGATGTTAATTTGAATTTCAAGCTCTGAATTTTGAAGCTTCTGAATTTCAAAAATTCCACGCATTTAAAAGGACCTGTAGGATAATTTGGCTATTTTTTTTGACAGATGAAAGTAATAATCACCGACTGAATTACATATCCATTGCTGTGTTACTTGACAAGTGCCATAATAGCGTGTCGTGAAGAAGAGCAATGGAATTATGTAATGCACTCGGTGGTTATCACTTTCGTCCGTCAAAAAAAGTTAGCGAATATGCCTACAGTGGACATTTAGACTGCGAAGAAAGTGTACTTAGAAGAAAAAAGTAAGAACGGCCGGTGTCAATATTCTACCCGCTAGTAAATGAAAGCTTACTGAAGTTTCGTTGTCTTGTAATTATCATAAAATTATTTAAAATCGGTCATAAGTCTATCTGTAGTTGTCAAAATATTATTTATCTGTCGATGTATTTACCTATTTACCCCTATAAAGTTATTTTGTCCGCCTATTTATTGTCGTTGTAACAGCCTTACCCAAAACACTTCAAATGTAATTGACACATTCAGTTTCAATTTTGCTTCAGAAAGCGCTGATGTCAGATATCACCAAAGCGTTACTGAAATATACGAGTATATTTCATTTTTATTTATGCAAAGTTAGTATAGTGTTTTCATCGCGTTCGTTCGTTCGTTAAGGGCATTGTCTCTCACCCGGGAAGCACCGACCGGTTCGAACCCCGCCTCGTACCAATGTGTTTTAATATTTTGAATTTATATGTACCTAAGTTTATTAGACGCTTTTACAGCGAAGGAAAACATCGTGAGGAAACCTCTTAGGTTGTGTGTGAAGTCGACCAACCCACACTTAGCCAGCGTGAATGACTCAGGCCTAATCGCCCCTAATGTGGGGCAGTCGAGCCCCTCGGTGGGGACTTTATGTGAGCTGTTTATGATGAGTATAGTATTTTTATCTCACGAACGTGAGTGTATATATCTTATTATGTACAATGTGTCTGTTTAGGTGCAAATAGTTTTCTTTCGATATTTTAAATAGGTACCGAAAAAGCATCGTCGAGCATTGGATTGACCATTGTGCCACAGAATAAAAAACCCATATTGCGCTGAGCATTATGGGTTTTTTATTCTGTGGCACAATGTGGCACAAAATCAGGCATCCTTTTGGACATTGGGATTGGCTTTCATAAGTATATCTAATTATGTCTATATACTAATATTATAAAGCTGAAAAATTTGTTTGTTTGTTTAGTTAAACGTGCTAATCTCAGTAACTACTGATTCAAATTAAATTATAATATTTTTGTGTTCGATGGTCGATTTATCGAGGTAGGCTGTAGACTATATAACATCACGCTTGAACCAATAGGAGCTGAGCATCAATTAAAAGTGTTGCAAAAGCGGAAAATCTTTGCGAACGAAGCCACGGGCATAGCTAGTACGTAATAATTTAATTATAATAGAGAGCCTAATTTAATTAGCTGATATTATTTTTATTTAATAAAGAGTAGGTATAGGAATACAGAATAATAACTTAAGTAAATATCGATTCATTTTATGATAACATAGTTACACGAAAAAGAGAGTCGCATAAAATACAAAACTAATACATCCATCAAAAAGTGCGCGCAGCCTTTATTCGAACATACCAAACTATACCGAGATCATTGTACGCGTGTATGTATGTGTGCGTAGGATTGTTATGCGCAACTGTAGGCAGCCGACCTTCTGTATCTGTACAAAAAAAATGTCTTGTACTTCAGTGCTACAATCGTCAATAGGTTACGGTAACTGCTTAGCACCGGGCTGGCCACCTGCTTGTTCATTACTATAAATAATACATCTCTTAGTCACTGTACACTCACTTCACGTCACTTTTGTGACGATTTCAAATTTTGGACGTTTTGCTAGTACGTCGTTTTACTGTGACGTCATTATGACTATTTAGTCCTCATAAGATGCGACGTTCTACATACCACGGTACTTTATTTGATAGATCTTCTGATACGGAGGGAAAAAATGTAACAATCATTATTTCACCAAATATACGATGTTTCTCCATCGTGTATTTAAAAGGTAGTTGCTCTCAGTTTCACTTCCATTACTTTTTGCATTTTTTTCAAATATTTTTTTACTATCGGGAACAGTCCTTGTTTCATTTTTTTGGTTGAAAGGTACACTATACAATTTTCAATACTCCTGCCCGCCTAGCATGACCACCGAAACACGATATGATATAGCCATTTATCGCGTTGAACTGTCAAAAATTATTGGATATAACCGCAATCTTGAAAATTTATCGAAACTGCGGACATGTATGAGCCTTAGAAATGTTCGCAGTTTCGTTAAAATTCCAAGTTGGCGGTTATATCCATTAATTTGTGACAGTTCAACGCGATAAATGACTATATCATATCGTGTTTCGGTGGTCATGCTAGGCAGGCAGACAATATGTGCACAAAGTTTCATTTGAGTTTGAAATTGAATATCTTACTAAATCAAAGTTATAAAGCGGAGATAATTGCAATATTTTCTACTTCTTTTTAAATTGGATTTTTTCAATATTCACTCATTTTTATCGCATCTTAAATATTACAGATGCAGTGAAAATACAAGAAGTCGAGCAGTTCCATTCTAGACACACCACCCACAGATATATGTCGTAAACCATTTTTCCAATTGTAACGGGCCTATAATATCCATTAATAATCTTTATAAATTATATTGTAATAACCTAACTATGTAAAACTCCATCTTCCTTTAAAAATTAACTAAATGGTAATGTTGATTACTTTTGTTCAGTTCGCGCCTAAATGTTTGTCAGCATAATTTTAATGGCTACTATGAATAACTCCTCATTACCACTTTTATCGTTATTTAATATTATATTCTTTTTATAAATTACTAATATTACTAAAATGTTTATTGATACATATTTTACTAGTCCTTGGTTATGTTTAAAGTAAAAAGGAATGCTATTTTAAGTATCTTCTTGAATTCGCGCCAAATGTTAAGACAATATGGCGCCAATCCAGCGGTAATAGTAGGGAGTGAGGACATTTAAAACGTTTCGTTTAAGCGAAATATAGTTAGTCTGGTTGAGGTCGTCGGGTCAGAAATAAGTGTAAAGAGGTGTATTGCTGATGTAGTTACAAGTATTGTAGTAAAAAAGTGTCATAATTATGTTCATTTAAATTCCGACACCCGCTATTCTTGAGTTTATAATAAGGTAACGTTACATATACGAGTACTTATATGACAGTTATGTAGCGAAAGTATCAAGGAAATAGAACAACAAGTCTGTCATTACTCAGCATGAATTGTTTCGAAATAAAACGAAGGCTTTCCTTGTAAACTGAACAACGACTTCATTATTTCCCGTTACACAACAAAAACTCGGCTTTTTAATTTGGTTTTCAGTTTTAAGCATGTAAATCAGTTAATTTTCTGTAAAGACATATTTATGTTCGACGCAGGAGAACAGTATTTACGGTCACCTTTCTTACACTTAGTAATAGTTACCACTTAGCATAAAAAATATCTTATAAACTTAAAGATACTAAATAATTATTTAAGTAAAATACCGGATTTGTTTTTCCCGAATAGTGGTAGGGCTTTTGACGATTTGAAAGTACTTCTAGTAGCAAAGTCCATTTAAATAAAGACTCAATTTAAAACGAGAAAGTAAAAAGACACATTAAACTTATAACACCCATCGCGTTGGAGAAAAAGAAACACAAACAAATGAAATAGTTAAATCACAGAAAATAGTTATAAGTACACAAAAACCAACGCACACTTTTTTTATTTTGACGATCATTCTTTTCCATCGTGAATTATTACCTTGTAAGGTTCTTTTTTGACTGCTTTTGCACTTAATTTCTGGGTATATACTTTTATAGATAACGTAGCCATATTTCATTTAGGCACTGAACCTTTAGTCCATTGTGGTAAAATTTATGATAAAATTTCTGGGAATGAATTAAATCTGAAAGGTGAAACAGGAAATTTCTACTTTTAAATGTCCGACAAAAATACGTATTAAATTGAGGAGCTTTTGTTTGCAACTATCTACTAGAATACATATTAATTGATTATAACGTAATGTGATTCATTATAAATCAAATAATATATGAAAATTTTATTTCATATATTTTTTACTCTCTTAGCATTCCATCCATTCCAAAAAGCATCGGTGGAAAAAGAGTCGGTGGCGTAGTGCGTTGTCTCCCCCCCTTCCCGGGAGGCATCGGTTCAAACCCTGCCACGTACCAATGTGTTTTCACAATTTGAATTCATATGTACGTTTATTCGACGCTTTAACGGTGAAGGAAAACATCGTGAGGAAACCTGCACACACCTATGAAGGAATTCTTAGGTTGTGTGTGAATTCGGCCAACCCGCACTTGGCCAGCGTGGTTGACTAAGGCCTAATCGCCCCTAATGTAGGGAAGGCTCGAGCCCCTCGGTATTTAATACGATTCCGCGAGTAAATACTCGTAATTACCGGAATTGTTGTGGACTGTATTCGAATTTGGTTGTGAAGTGAAGCTAGGTTGTAGGAAGGTTCTTGTTGTTTCTTTTGGAAGTAAAAGTCTCATCGGTAGTTCACTTAATTTATTTCAAAACACATTGGCTATATACATTTTATACCTATTGCACTTATCACTAGTCTCAACGATCGATTCCAAGATTCAACCTTGAGTTTCAAAAACGGGAGGGTATATCGGACGGAGGTATTGCAGTTAGTGACTGGTAGACCGATCGCGGCGCGCTGTCCTCTACAGCTCTCCCCCCGGCGTAGACTCGTCGCAGCCATCTTTCACTGGGAGGACGGCGAGCTTGGTAGTTGGACGTCGCAGGATCCCTCCTCGTGTGCGGACGTCGGCGGAGCGCACTCGGCCGTCGGGGCCTGGGTGCACCTCGATGACCTCTCCTCGGGGCCATACGTTTCGTGGCAGGTTAGGGTCGGCGATCACGACTAAGTCGCCTCGTTGGAGTTGCTTCTCTCCAGGTGTGGCGGCAGCTTGACGGGGCACGAGTGTAGGAAGGTACTCGCGCACCCATCTCCGCCAAAATTCGTTGGCAAGCGCTTGACTCGCTCGCCAGACGCGTCGATCGGCTGGGTCGCAGGGTCCCGTGTGTGGTAGGCCCATGGAGGTTCCCAACAGGAAATGGTTCGGTGTCAGCGCCTCCGGATCATGAGGATCGACGGAAACGTGGGTGAGGGGCCGAGCGTTGATACTGTGCTCGGCCTCGGTCAGTAGTGTTGCCAGCACTTCTTCGGTCGGTGTCTTTTCGTGCAGGACGCTGGTCAGCGCGACCTTCACTGACCGCACCAGGCGCTCCCAGGCTCCCCCCATATTAGGAGCCCCAGGAGGGATGAACCGCCAACTTGTGCGGTGTCGCTGGCCAAGGTCCTCCAAGGCGGGTGCCCACTCGGCGTAGGCGGCGCGTAGCTCGTTGTCAGCACCCCGGAAGTTGGTTGCGTTGTCGCTCATCATCTCGAGTGGCCAACCGCGGCGCGCTGCCATGCGACGCAGCGCCATCAGGGCGGAGTCGGTGGATAGCGAGCTCACTATCTCGATGTGTACGGCGCGTGTTGTCATACAGGTGAAGAGGGCGCCCCATCGCTTCTCGTGGCGCCGTCCGGTCTTCACCATCATCGGCCCGAAGTAGTCTACGCCGCAGTACGTGAAAGGGCGGTAGTAGGCAGCTACTCGGGCTCGAGGTAGGTCCCCGAAGATAGGTGTTCGTGGTCTTGATTTTCTCAATTTGCACAGCCCGCATTCTCTTGCTATTGTGCGGACTGTGGGTCGCAGGCGTAGAATCCAGTAGCGCTGGCGGAGGTTGTTCACTACTGTTTCTCGATTGGCGTGGTGTGCTTGTCGGTGTTCCTTCATCACCAGCAGGCGCGTAAAAGGGTGCCTGCCGTCCAAGATCGTAGGCTCCTTCATGTCGCGAGGTACGTCAGCTACGTGTATGCGTCCGTTCAAGCGCAGCACGCCGTCCCGCAGGGTGGGGTCCAGCCTGTAAAGCGGGCTGGACCGGGTGATTCCCTTCCCGTCCTGTAGGCTTCGGATTTCCGCTTCGAAGCTGTCTCGCTGTGCCCTCTGGATCCACATCTTCTCGGCCCGTTCTAGGTGGTGAACTTGCAGCTTGTTTCCTCGCTTGCGGCAGCCATCGATGAATACCAGCACGAAGGCGGTCGCTCTTATAAGTCGTTCGTATGAAGAGAACCGCGCGACGTCCGGTAGGTAGGGCTCCGGGCTATCTGTTGTGTGCCCTACGAGTTCGCTGTCATCTTCTTCGACTTCCTCTTCTATTGGCCAAGTGTCCTCTGGTCCAAGCAGGAAGGCAGGCCCGTCGAACCACCTGTCGTTGGCGGCTATGGGCTTGCTCGATGTGCGCGTCGCGTCGTCGGCTACGTTGTGCAGGGTAGGCACCCATCGCCAGTGTTCGGGCTCGGTGCGTTCGGCTATCTCCCCCAGACGGTGCGCGACGAAAGGCGTGTAGCGTCGTGCGTTGCGTCGTATCCAGTGTAGCACCGTGCGGCTGTCAGTCCAGTAGACAGTGCGATTTGGTACCCACTCGTGCTCGGTGATGACAGCGTCGGCGAGGCGCGTTCCTATGACCGCCGCCTGTAGCTCTAGGCGGGGTATGCTTTGTGTTTTGATGGGGGCCACCTTGGCCTTGGCTGCGGCCAGGGTGACGTCGATGGTGCCGTCGATGCGTCGCGTCCGCCAGTATGCAGCGGCGGCATAGGCCTGCTCGCTTGCATCGCAGAAGACGTGCAGCTCTCTCTGTTCGGCGGCTCCGTACCAGCGCGGCAGGCGTAATTGTGCGACGCTGCCTCGTAGCGTTCGCAACCAGCATGCGAGGTTGTCAGCTTCGGCGTCAGGCAGGGGCTCGTCCCATCCAAGTTTGTGTCTCCAAAGATCCTGCAGTATGATCTTGGCTCGTATCGTGAAATGGCTCAGCAGGCCCAGCGGGTCGTATAGCGACATGACCGCACATAGGGCTTCGCGCTTCGTTGGTGTGCGCTGTCGCCCGATGACCTCCTCTGGAACTCTGTGTAGCGTCGTGTTGAAAGCCAGCTGATCTAGCTTAGCGTCCCACAACAGGCCGAGTATCTTGTCTGGTGCCGGCGCCAGGCAGGTGGGGTTGTTCGATCGGAGCCCCGTTTCGATGTGTTCTCTGACTGCGCGTGCGTTGGAGTTCCACCCGCGCAGCTTGAACCCTGCTTGTGCGTGCACGAAGTTCACCTCGTCGATCGTGCGTATCGCTGTCTCGGCGTCGTTGAAGGACTCGACGTGGTCATCCATGTAGTGGTTGCGTGTGACTGACTTGTACGCAGCGGGATGGGTGACCGCGAAGTCTTTTGCGTTCCGATCTCGAACGCTGTGTGCCAGGAACGGTGAGCTGGAGGCGCCGAAAATCATCGCCGTCATCTTGTACTTTTGCGGCGGCCGGTGTCGGTCTTCTCTCCACAGAAACATTTGGGCTGGCTGGTCTTCTTTTCTGATGCCGACGCGCAGGAACATTTCCTCGATGTCGGCGGTGACTGCTACTGGGCCCTCTCGGAACCGGAACATGATGCCTTGCAGCGATCGCAGCAGGTCCGGCCCCTCGAGCAGTAGGTCGTTCAAGCAGATTCCGTGCGACTTGGCGGCGGCGTCGAATACCAGGCGCAGCTTCCCCGGTTTGTTTTGAAATGAAATGAAATGAAAAAGCTCTTTATTTAAATGGACTTTGCTAAGTACTTTTAAATCGTCAAAAGCCCTACCACCATTTCGACGAAATAATTATTTTTCTTAAATAATTATTAGTATGCTGAGACGGAGAAGAAATGGCGAAAGAAACTCCGCAGCTTACAATTTCGTAATGATTTCAAAACATCATTACATGTCCATAGATATATCAAAATGAATGAATAAATTACAATTTTAAATGCGTAAATTTGGGCAGATTTTACTCCCACGCATTTGGATCATTTAAATAATCATTTAATTTGTAATAAGCTTTTTTATATAATTTAGATTTTACAGTTTTTTTAAATTTATTAATAGGCAAGTCTCTAATATTCTTCGGAAGCTTATTGTAAAAACGTATACATTGGCCCATAAAGGAATTGCTTATTCTGTGGAGACGAGTTTTATATACAACCAAATCGCGTTTCTTCCTAGTATTTACATTGTGCGTATGACATTTCTCGGAAAAATTCATAATATTTTTCTTTACATATAGTAAGTTTTCCAGTATATATTGTGATGACACAGTCAGAATATTTATCTCCTTGAACTTTTCTCTGAGGGAGTCACGCGGACCCAGTTGATAAATTGCTCTAACAGCCCGTTTTTGCAGCACAAAGATGGTATTAATATCTGCAGCACTCCCCCAGAGAAGAATTCCATATGACATTATGCTGTGAAAATAACTAAAATAAACTATTCTAGCGGTATCTACATCGGTAAGCCGCCTAATAGTTTTAACTGCGTATGCCGCAGAACTTAGTTTACCCGAAAGTTTTACAATATGTGGACCCCATTGTAGTTTGGAGTCTAACATTACTCCTAAGAAAGTTGTTGTTTCCACAGGTTTCAATTCAACTCCATTTATTTGTACATTAGTTTCTACACGTCTCACATTCGGCGTAGTAAACTTAACTACTTTGGTTTTTTTTTCATTAAGCAACAAGTTATTAACATTAAACCAATAAACTACTTTTGCAAGTGCATTGTTAACTTCGTCATAATTATCTAATTTTCTATTTATTTTGAAAATCAAAGATGTGTCATCCGTTTGGATTGAAAACCGTGAAGTGCGGTAGGTACCACTGCCTCTTGTTGCCCTCTTCGGTCCCGTCGCATGGTTTCGCGTACCCCTTCGTTAGCAGTGCCTCAACTTCGTGTTTGTATTGCGAAGCGAAGCCTGGCTCTCGTTCGAACTTCTTTTCGATCGATTGCAATCGCCTGAGTGCGGCGTTGTAGCTCGGTGGCGTAGCGGTATCGTCCTGGCGCCACGGTAGTCCCACCTCGAAACGGTCGTTGACTCGTCGGGCGGTAGCTTCGAAGATCTCGACGGCTCGTCGTTCAGAGTCCGCGACCTTCTCGGCGAGTGATACCCCCAGCGCGTCGATCTTGAAGTGTTCTTCGACTAATCTTTCCAGTCGCTCATTTTCTTCGTCACTGTGGTTCGGTGTGAACATGTGCAATATCGACGCGCAGTCTCTGCCATATAGAGACCGCGGTGCGGTGCCGTGGATTGTCCAACCGAGTTCGGTGAGAGAAGCGGCCGGTTCGTTCTTGCGGCCCATCTTTACTCGCCGTGATACGATGAGGTGCCAATTGTCGGCGCCTATCAGCAGTTGCGGCTTCGCCTTCCCGTAGCAGACTTCCTCTTCGTTTAGGTCCTGGAGGTGCGCGTGTTTCAGCAGCGTGGCTGGTACTGCTTGACTGTGCAGTACCAGTTGCTGTATGGTGCGCATCTTCACCCGGTGACTGTCGGCGCCTCTCTTGCTCTTGATCTCTGCCTCGATGAGCTGGCTGTTGACTTCTCGGCTGCTGGATGTCGCGCCGTGGATGTGAAGCGGTCGCGTAGGCCCCTTGAAGCCCAGTCGTCTTGCCAGTTCCTCTTCCATCAGCGACACGGTAGAGCCTTCGTCCAGTAGCGCGTAGGTGTCAGCTTCCCCCTTCGGGCCTCCCACGGTGACTGGAACCACCTTCAGCAGCACCATGCTTCTGTCTTCGGCGGCGGCGACAGCTACTGACACGTTCTCTTCGGCGGCATTGGCAGCGGCGTGTTCCGGCGTCCTGGACTCTTCTCTTCTTTCTTCGAAGTGTAGCAGGCGGTGGTGGGGGCGGCGGCACTCGTTCAGACCGCACGCTCCCCTGTTGCAGCGTTGACGTCGGTGGCGGCTCTCCAGACACTTGAAGCAGACGCCGTTGTCCTTGACAATCTTCCATCTTTCGTCGACGCTGGCTGCTCGAAACTTCTTGCAGTTTGGCAGCAGATGTTCTTCGTTGCAGCTCGTACACTCGTATTTTCTTTCTTGCGGCGGTACTGTGGCGTCCGTCTTCTTCACAGGAAATGCGGTGTCTGCAGTAGTCGTATATATGTTGACCTTCTTCTTCACGGCGCCCGTCGGAGCCGATGTTGCTAGTCGGCACGTCTTCGGTATCGCAGCCGCAACCGGGTGCGACGAGTACGTAAATTGTAGCGCCAGGTCCGCTTCCTCCATCAGGAACTGTGACAGCAAGACGAGTTGTGGGTCGCTGCTGCGCATGCGTTGTTTCGCGTAGTCGCACCACCGGGCGCGCAAGTAGGGGCTCAGCTTCTCCAGTACCTCCCTCGGCAGCATCGGATAGTGTAGATAGTCACGGCGATCTATGTTTTGTAGCACACATACGATGTTTTGGAGTTTTACTGCGAACGTGTTGATTTCGTTGGCGGAGCTCCCCAGGCGCGGCAGGCGGCGCAAGTCTTCCATCGCCTTGTCTATGATGAACTCTGGTCGACCGAAGCATTGTTCCAGTGTGCGCATTACTTGTGCGGGGCTTGATACGGTACACAGGAGACCGGCGACTGCTTCGCGAGCTTCCCCTCGTAGACAGTTTCGAAGGCGGGCCATGTTCTCGGTAGGCGCGAAATTGTAAGTGGCGGTGGATTCTGTCATCGCCGCTTTGAAGGGTAGCCACTCGTTGACGGCGCCGGAGAATGTTGGCAACTCGGTGGCCTGCCGGGGCGCGGGGCGCACCCGGGACATCCTCTCGAACGCTTCTGTGAGTTGCTCGATCCCCTTCTGTCGTCGTGTTGGCGTCGGTGATCGTGGTCGGCGAGCGTCGTTTTCATCGAAGTGCACCCGTTCGTGGTGCCGCTGGGTTGCGTATGTCGGTTGCTCCCCCCGTTCGGTTAGCGGGATCCGCAGCGCCTGCGTAGGGACGGCGTCGTCGGTTGTAGGCGCCTTGTGTCCCGGAGTAATTTTCTCCCCCCGTCGCACGGAGGGAATTTCGACGTTCTGTTGCAGCCAGCTATCGATGCGCTCGTTGATGTCGGCGACGCACGAACCTTCTACGTCGACTTCTTCTTCTCGAATGTTCTCGATGTCGACGGCTAACCTCTTCCTAATGAGACTTGTTTCAATTGCGAGTTCTTTCTTCCTTATTTCTGCTAGTCGCTCTTCCGCTTCCAATTGTGCGTTCCGTATGCGGGCCACGGCGCTGCTAGTCGATCTTCGTGATGCTCTGGACCTCGAAGGTGACGGGCGACGTGGTAACTCAGCGCGTAGAGCTTCGCTCGGACGAGAGAGACGCGAAAGGTGCGCAGAGGTGTGCAGCGTTTCGGCGCTATAGCCCCCCCCCCCTCGGCGCCCATGGCGACAGTCGCGTTTCTGTTGTAGTCCGCAGGTGCGTTGCTTGATGCCTCAGGTCGGTCGCGAAGAGTGGCGTCGATCAAACCACTCGAACGTGCCGCACCTTGGCTTGCGTTTGCCGACGGAGAACGCGGAGGATCCGTAAATACGGTTTTTGGTACGGGTTCTTGAGAGCGTGTCCTCACCATTTTTTCTTGCATTAAATATGGTGAGCGATGAAACCAGGAAACTGTTGTGTCCTGGCGCGGGTTTCTTCAATCTGGCTAACGAAATACCAGCGTGGTTTATTTGAATCCGGCGAACGATGGACCAGGAAACTGTTGTGGACTGTATTCAAATTTGGTTGTGAAGTGAAGCTAGGTTGTAGGAAGGTTCTTGTTGTTTCTTTTGGAAGTAAAAGTCTCATCGGTAGTTCACTTAATTTATTTCAAAACACATTGGCTATATACATTTTATACCTATTGCACTTATCACTAGTCTCAACGATCGATTCCAAGATTCAACCTTGAGTTTCAAAAACGGGAGGGTATATCGGACGGAGGTATTGCAGTTAGTGACTGGTAGACCGATCGCGGCGCGCTGTCCTCTACAGGAATGTAAAAGAATTAGCTACATATTTTAAATACAGTTCCTATAGGTTAATTGGCTTCATGTTAAATAATTTTTCTTATTCATAATTATTTTTCAATTATATATTTGAATTTATCAAACGGCCTTCTTGTGAAACATGTGTGTCTTATGTATTGCATTCTTTATTTATAGCTAAAAATGCATAATTTAAGGATGAAACTTGGTCATGTGGCAATATTGGCTAATTTTATTTAATGCCTAATATTTTAAACCTGTGTTATAAGTAACATTCGGTTAATTTATTAATCCAACAGAATTCATTGTCACTATCAATCAAATACAAGACACGAAATGACAATGTAATTTTAATTTGTTCTGAAATATCAGCCCTGGGTTTAATTTATAAAAATATATTGTATCCAAAACATAACTCTTAACGACACTTTCTTAATTTGGGCTAGGTAATTTGGGTGTATGGAAAAAGTATTGTACATTTGGGAATCGTTTCTTTTTTGGCTTCGTAGGGTGATTGCGATTAATCCCATCCCTACAGATCAGTTGCTGCGGTAATTGCTTCCAAGGGCAAACTCTCTCCCTATTTTCCTAATATGCAAGAGAAACAAATCTTAGTTCAATTTAATTTATATAACATACAGTTACATAGATAGATATTGATATAGTATACGTATTATATTACCCTAGAGTAGTTTATGTCAAATTCTTAACTATCTAAGGCAACAAACTTTGATAATATGTTAGTAGCTACCAAATTGGGCTTAAAACAAGCAATGCAACTAGCTAAAACTATTTGAACTTTTGGGATATCGACCTATTATACTAAATGTCAGCCGTGTGATGCCGGCAGAGTAGAATAGCATCGCCCCATATCATCCAAAGGGGTATTGATCACCTTATACTCCGTCCACCAATCAGCATTGGGCCAGCGTGGTGGACTACTGCCTAAAGCTCCTTCAATGACAAGGAGAGGTCTTGTGTCCCAGCAGTGGGTCGAATTATAAAGGCTGTTATGACACTTAATGTAATTTAATAAATTAATAAGAGCACGAACTTAATACCTAGTTATATTAATTAGTGATAATAGCCATTGTCTCCTCCGAACGTTTATTTATTTCTCTAATTTACGTTAAATATTATAATGGTGACAGTTTGTAGTGACATATACAAATTAACAGAGGATGATGAATGGTCACAGTGACTAATAGACTTACAACATGAAGCTGAAGGACTTTGTAGGTACTATTGAGTAAATGATAGAACTTTATCACAGTAAAGGACTTAACATATTTATTGTCATTGTCACGCCAATAAAAGTTAGTTTGATTATGACAAGGCTCTACTGTGGTTCTTCTTCAATTAGCTCGTCTTTCTACGTCTCTGTTTATATACAAACTCCTTTTAAATCTAAATTGTAATTTTCAGCGGTAATTAACAAATTACCAGCTCTGATATTCAATGTTACGGCAAGACCTTAGCGTTGAATGCTTTCTGCTTTTCCCGTGGACGCTGCTGCCCGTGGAGCTATACGTAGCCTTTCTAAATGAAGTTTATTTGCGTAGTGTCGCGAAAAATTATTTAATCATTACACATTTATAAAGAAATTCTACAATCAAGACGGTAACTACAATTTTTTAACCCCCCTTTCTAAATAACAACCATGCTAAGCCGGGGCGGATCATTAGTTACTAGTATTAATTTACTGTTTACAGCCAGTACCTAAGTCAAATATTTGTACTGTGTAATTAAACTTAGTCGTAGATTTGAACCTCTTTTTATTTGTTGGACTATAGCCGTGAAATTACTAAGCTGTTCAAACTCCGTTGCAAGTTAATCAAATCTCTTTTGAAAGAATCTAGCATGTTGTTAAGTGTGAAAAATAACTTCCCCTAAGTTATATTGGGTTACGTACTATCTCAAGCCATGTATGTAACGTAGGTACGTAATCAGTGTTTCGCTCGAAACACGAGATGCGTGAACGAACGAAATTGTATCTAATACAATTTAACATTCGTTCCAATATCGCAAGTGGCATTTCGATGTAAATTTACGGCGGTTGAGATTGCGTGTAGGTCTCCCCAATAAAATTGTTTGTGAATTACGTAGTGGTTCCGCTTAATGCGTTATTCAGCTAAAAAGTTGGCATAACAATAATTAAAATTTACAAATATATCAAAATAAAAAATAAAAAATTAAGTTCAGAAATTCCGCTCACTCATGCTTCACAAAAGCAGTCGTGCTTCGGTACTCGGTACAATAAAATGGACGCCGCTTAATTATCATCATTGTATTAAAAACAATATTATGAGTACTAAGGTTACAATCTATAAGGAGACAATGGATAAGGTTAAAATTGGTTACAAATCTTCGTAACAATCAAAAGAAATAAGACTAAAGTTAAGTATAATCAAAGACGCTGACTGAAAAAAATAAAATAAATAAAATATAAAATTAAATAATTTTTAAGTTTTCATTTGTGGTAGGACTTGTTCGATAGCAAGGAGCTACCAATAACAACCGTTCTAATTGTTACGGCAGTAAAAGGTTCCACCAATTGCGGAATCCAATTGAAGATATTCCACTTTCAAGATTCTCTTAATTGACAGTGGGTGAGATGAAAGCCAAGCTGAAAAATAAACAAAATGAAAAAAGAGAAGCAAAAAGAAAATAACACACCAGAAAGTTTTCATAATTATATTAAGTTTCGCAGAACACTAATAAATTAAATTACGGCGGGCGTTGTTATTCTCAATGTTCCAAATTGATGTCGTCAATAATTCAGAATACTAGTGGCTTGACTCAATAGGTTCGGGACTTATATTTACCTTGTGCGAAGGGGCTTTGTCCACTCTGCATTAATACTTCTCTCGCCGGTGATATGAAACGGTTTTTGTCCATATTTAATGTTTTAAGTGCTTTCTCGTGTTTGCCGCTTACAGTAAGCCCCTCGTCAAACGGAGCCTGCTATTTTAGTTGGCATTTGCAGTTTGATTGCACGGGGATAGAACTGTGATCGGTTGGTATAAATTTATTTGGACAGCTTAAATCAATTTAGCTCACATAAGACGCCGAAAATATTATTCATCGACGGTTGGAAGTTCGAATGATTCGAATGAATCGTTTGACGCCGTCGTGGTGGAGTGGTCAGTACAGCTGGCTACACATCAAGCGGTCCGGGTTCGAATCCTGGTAGCGGCAAATGTTTGTGTGACGCACACGAATGTTTGTTTGCGAGTCATGGTTGTTTATATATTTATTTAAGTTTATTTATAAAAATATCTAAAATTATTATGTATATTAAAAAAAAAGTCCGTTATGTAGTATCCGTAACACAAGTTCTTAATGATACTTATTTCGGGCTAAATAATTGGTGTGAGCGTAAAAAAAAAATATCCTTCGCCGATAGAACGGTTCGACGTAAACACACTTCAACGACGATTGGTTAAACGAACTTGAGTAAGTAATTAAATTATGTGATGTATATCAATGTGAGAAACGCCCTTAAGTCGCTTCTGGCACTCGCCAGCCGCTGCCGCCTGCGGCACGCTCGCTACGCTCGCTCAGCTCGAGCGTGTTTATGTACACTTAACCCGTTCGTTTCGTTTAACCAAACGTCGTTGAAGTGTATTTACGTCGAACCGTTCTATCGGCGAAGAATTCATTCGGACCTCCAACCGTCAATGAATAATATTTTCAGCGAACTGCTCCATCGGCCAAGTATTTTATAGATATAATAACTGTCGTAGTACATTATTATCGGAAAACTGTCCTATTCGGTGAACGGTATTTCAGCGTTCCATACGAAGCACAAAGATAGCAGTCGTTCCCAAGGAGGGTAGGTGTCAAGAAGGCACACGGCCTTAAAAATCTAATACCAAATCCTTAAACAGTATTGTCGTTATCAAGACATACTGCACCCACCCCAAATAAATTAGGAGCAGGGTAGAAATAAGTACTACTTATTATTAAGCAGCTTCAGAAATAACAACGTTACGATTTTCCAGTAACAACTCCAGTACTCGATGTAAGCCGGCCACAAGGTCTTGAGTAAAGAATAATAAAACCCATGTAGACAACTTTAATCATCTCGTTACAGCTTATTTTAAAAGCAAACGGATTCGGAACTACAAAGAGTTTTGATGTAAAAAAACACTCGCTGCAAACAATAATTTACTTACTCAAATATTGTAAAGTGTTTCAGTTCGTGGCACGGAACCTTATTTTCTCCTTTGAATAAATTGTTTTTGGCATAACATTTACTGTCTCTTTTATGAAGATTTTTTGTCCCTTTTGAAAACATGGACGTAGTACTTACAAAATTAAAATAAAGGTTCTTTTCATCATCAACAGCTCATATAAATAAGCGTCGGTGGCGTAGTGCGTTGTCTCCCACCCGGGAGGCACCGGTTCGAACTCCGCCGAATTGGTACGCACCAATGGGTTTTCAAGTTTTGAATTCATATGTACGTTTTATGGTAAAGGAAAACATCGCTAGGAAACCTGCACACACCTATGAAGAAATTCTTAGGTTGTGTGTAAAGTCGACCAACCCGCACTTGCTTGGCCAGCGTAATTGACTAAGGGTTAGTTATAGAGGGAGAGTTTAGAGTTATGATGATGACTAAGGCCTAATCGCCCCTAATATGGGGTAGACTCGAGTTATATTATTCGACTATAATTAGAGGAGGTCGATAACACCGCGTTCGTGCATTCTTCGTAACGATCACGAAAGCTAAGCTACTATGTGGGCGGTCGATACTCGGATGGGTGACCGAAATTTCTTCAACTCTATTTTCGCGCATTGATCTGGTGTTCCCGACTGTTGTCGAAAAAAAAGCAGTAGTTACCAAGGAGGGTTGTTATCAGGCCCGGCCGTAATAATCTGTAGCAGCATCGATAACAAGACAACCAATGATATTATATTTAAAAAATCGAGAGTGGTCTTCCCTTGACTTTTTCCTATACCGGGAACGACTCAAAAGTTGATAGAAACCTTATATTTTGATGTGATACATGCATGTTAAATTTGGTAGCAATATGTTAAAGCATACTCGAGTTATCATGCTAACGCACGAACACACAGACATAATTCCAAAAACGGTATTTTTGGACTCGGGGAGGTCTAAAACGTGTAAATGTGTCAAAATCTCGAGGTCGAATTTTTTGACGATTACAAGACTTTTTCTTTACTTCGTATACGAGAAAGTAAAAAGACAACTCAACAAATTATATTTATCACACACAGGTGCTTTACTTCTTTAATCATTACGATATTGGACTACCTGTTGACTCATTAAACGGATACCGAATTTCATCATTTATATTTAAACATCGACAGCATTTTTTCAAGATCTATAAGTTCTTTTGTCAACAAAACAGAGTAAGTAGTAGTTCTAATACCGGAACACCAAATAAAGCAGTATTTGTTTGACGTAAAAAGCCCAATATAATGTTAAAACATAAATGTTTTACCGATAAATGTCTGTAAAATTTTGCAATAATTTATATGAACAATTCAGGCAGCTATTACCGTGGCGTACAGGAGTGAAATGGAAAAATCAAAGGTAAATTTTATATTTTGTGATATTAATAAGCTTTAATTAAATTCCATCGGTAAGGGCTTATAAATTAATTTTGAGTTTACAAAATTATTAACGTGGCGACGACGAGATTCTACAGGAAAATTGCGTAGATTCTGAATTGGCTTCTTATATTTGACGAGGAATTTGCTTAGAGGTAAATAACCAATTTTATTAGTATCACTTATACTGTGTACGCCGTACAGCATTTCTCATTGTGATATTTTATTTTAGTATATAGAGAAGTATCAACATTGTAAGCCTACTAATTCCATTAGGAACATCTGTTCTTAGAAGCAACTCATTAAAGTGTTGCTTCAAAGTACGGGCATTTGGAAGAAAGTGCCGTAATTTCTAACATCAATAAAAACATACAAAGAGAGTTTTTATTGCCGTTTCAAGATCATTGATTAAGTTTCATGTCAACTCTAGTCCTCGTTATATGATAATAGTGGCGGAGCAGGACCTAAATTTGACGTGGGCAAGGTGCATGATGCGATGCCCTTTCTTAGTAGGTACTCAGCTATCGATGGTTTGAAAAAAACTAACAATCTGAGTCCGACGAAAAGTGGTAAGAAAAACAGCACAGTACCATTTGATTGAAGATCCTTGAGAGAGGAGTCAAGTCCAACGGCTGAAATATATTCGTGGCGCGAGGCCATCGGATCGCGTGGTCATGAAATAATCATAATTTATTTATTCATAAGTACACAATTTCTACAAAAATAAACAATATAAAAATAATGTTATAGTTATTATTGTTTGCGTAAACTAGGTTAAACCTGTATTTCAGGCGAGAAAGTGCTTACACGCTATTAAATCTAATTGCACAAATTATTTTATAAACAAATTAATTATTTTATACACATTTAGTAAATTTCAAGTAAAAATGATTATCTATACACACATACCAAAAAGCTGGATCGAATTAATTATAGTTATATTAACTCCTCAGTTTGTTCATTAACTCCTCAATTTGTTGTTTATTAATACAGATTGAAAATAAAAAAAATGCATTTTGATTTTTTCTTCCTTTCTTTGACGCCCTTTTCCCAGTCTCATATTTCGTTAGCCAAACTTCTATATATCAATTTACGGACTCAATTGACTAAATTTTGAATGTGTTATTTAAACGATAGTGTATCATCATATTGTATAGTAGTATATTGATATCGTAGTATTAGTTTGTCAAGACATAGTAATGGTCTACTTACCTACGTAACTATTTATTCAATTAAGAACTAATATTGGTATAAGGGTAGTGACTAAAGAACAAGTAACTAGTAAGAATTAAATACAACTTTATTGTTACCAGTTTTAAATAATATATTTATGCATCGAAAACATAAAACTATGTTTAAAGAGTGGTGTTATTGCTAAAAGCATTAATTTTAGGTAACCTTAAAATGAACAGGATTTAAAAATGAAGAATTAGTGGGAAGATGGTGAGATCTCATTCGAACAAAATAATAAGTATAATATCAAATAGTGGCCGCGTGATGCCGGCTAAGTAGAATAGCAGCACCCCATTACCTACATTGGGTGTCGTAGAAGGCTAATGGATCAGCAAAGGAGTATTGCTCACCTTATGCTCCGTCCGCCAATCCGCATTGGGCAATCGTAAAGGACTACTGCCTAAACTTCCTTCGATAGCAAGGAGAGATCTTGTGTGCCAGCAGTGGGTCGAATTATAAAGGCTGTTGTGATGAATATCAAATATTATAAGAAATATAATTATAATATAAATTACATGAATAAAAACATGTATAGTTTGTATTTGGATTTATTATTTAGACAGATCTTAGACCCGTATTACAGACACTCAGAAATCAATCATGTCTTGGGAATCGTTTGTCACTTTCTATCAAGCACAAAGTTGTCGACATTCTAGATATCTAGTCATTCTAGTCACGTCGAAGTGTACCTATCTCAAACAAATAAAGTTCTTTTTTGTTAGTCGGTAAACGTAGAATATCATTATAGCCTTAGTTGTTTAAAAAGTAATCAATCAAAAACACTCGCTGACCTTATGCCCAAAAGGGCTGCAGCGTCGAGAACATGGCAGCGCTAGCCAATACAATTGAAACCCTTGGGGCATACAACGAAATATAATAAACGATACCACCTGATTGGAACTCGGGTCTCGATATTAAGTTCGGGTTGTGGAAACATTTCTTTCATTTTGTTTTTTGCTCCCAGTAAAATAACGATAATAGACATGGATAAATCCCAGCTCTTTCTGTGTTGTATTTGTCTGAAAAAAGTCACAATATTTTCTGTTCTGCTCCTAGTTTTTCTCATCGCGCTCCTTGAACAAGGGATCTATTTCGAGAGCAGGTTTTCATTGTAAAGAAACTGGTGGAAATATCTAATCCTTATAAAGGACTAAAACGAACATTAAATATTAGCTATATAATTGGATAAGAAAAATATTAGTAGTACGTATGTACGTTGTAAGATTTTTGATATTAAATGATTGGGTTATTGAATTATTTTTTCATAAAAATAACTAAATGAGAAATGACTCCATCGCATCGGTTATCCGAAGTTCATTCCAAATACAAAAATCGGGAGTGATCTCCCCTTGACTTTCTCGTTTACCGGAAACGACTCAAAAGTTGATAGAAACCTTATATTTTGATATTATACATTTACATGCATGTTAAATTTTGGTCACCCAACCGAGTACCGACAGCGCACTTGGTTGCTTCACTTTCGTGATCGACGACTCAAAAGTTGATAGAAACCTTATATTTTAATACGCGATACAAAGCTTTATTGATATTAGATACATATAAAATAATCATATAACGATTGAAACCAACCGTTCACGCGCCTTCCAAAACATAACGGACAGATTGTAACTTTTTGGCGATTCATCGATTTTGGCGTTTTGACTTTGAATTAGTATGAAGGTAACCTATCTACCTCTTTTTAAATATAATATCATTGTATGGTATCACATGCCTGGGACCACAGATTAAGTTAATGAAAAAAACCGCTAACTCGCATTTTTGAATATCAGTTTAAAAATTATTTTATTCAAATTTAAAGTTTACTGTTGAAATTTTAAGAGTTAATTTAAAATGCAGCACCTGTTTTACTAAAGGTATAATAAAAAGTTAACCCTTCCGCCAGTAAAGTCCCGTCAAAACATTTTTGGGCCTCGGGCATTAAAATTACGTTATAAATGATAACGTTATGTAATTGGATGACCTTTCATTATGAAAAAATACTAAGTTATTTGTTACATAATTATTTAGTTAGTCTCTAGTAAATACTAATTCTTAATAAGCCAATGTATTTGAAATCCGGACTGCTGGGATGTTTTGTTGGAGGTTGTAATAAGCAGGCCTGTTATAATCGTGTTACAACATATGTCAATTTCAATTGTAGAAAAAGCAAATCTGTTTATGTGACTGTCAATAAAAATGTTGATTGTGTGTCTCACTTTGGTCTCACTATATTTCACAACTAGAAATGGTGTCAACTGAATAAGACGTTGTTTGTGTGTCTGAATATATTTCACTTGTTTGTGGGTCTCACTATATTTCACAAGTATAATGGTGATTTCCATTATATTTTAGATTTTAACGATTGCCCTTTTGTTTGGTTCACTTGAGGTTTTATTAGTTAATTACAAACTATATCTATTTTGAAGCACTGCATGACCCACACTGATAAATGTGTAACCAAAAGTTATCTAAAGCTGCTGGACGTATTTTGGTATAAAGTACCTATGTAATATAATGAATTAAACAATCCAGTACGGCACAATCGTCACATTTATTCACTCGAACATAATTTTGTTCTCACTCACTGCTTACACAGAATTACTATAGTTTAAACTAAAAACCTCGCAACACGTGTTAACTGAACGACGACTCGAAACAGTCTGACTGCCTTCCACAATCTTTCAAGCCATCTCAATGACGCGCTTCGCTCTGATTGGCTCACGTTACAACCAATGGGGAACGTTTACCAATCAGAGACAAGGACAGTGTTGCCAGTTTACAGACTTATAAATCGCAGACGCATATCTCAAAAAGCCAATATTACTTAGTTTTATTTACATAAATTATAATTATACATTTTGTGCTTTTTGCCACATAATTGCATTAATTTTGCATTTGACTTAATCATGAACATATTTCCTGAAAAGTACTTACGATAAGTCAAAACCACAACTAATATTGACGCAAAATAGCAAAATCATTACAGTAAGTAATTTGAAGCCGACCTGAAGTTCATAAGATAAGGTAAGATGCGATTTATAGTCTGTGTACAGTAGACGTTACAGAGTAATAATCTGTGGTGTAGGTCCTGGTTACTACTAGGACAATCTCTTTTCATGCCATGGGTGTGGTAAAAGCCGACTAAGTGACTATCGCATCAAGGGGTCACACTGCGGTGGCGAGTAAAATACCCACAACTGCATTCGCAAGGAGGGTTGGGGTCAGGGAGAGGAATGGTGTCATATTGCAGTAATTTATTAATCCAACAGAATTCATTGTCACTATCAATCAAATACAAGACACGAAATGACAATGTAATTTTAATTTGTTCTGAAATATCAGCCCTGGGTTTAATTTATAAAAATATATTGTATCCAAAACATAACTCTTAACGACACTTTCTTAATTTGGGCTAGGTAATTTGGGTGTATGGAAAAAGTATTGTACATTTGGGAATCGTTTCTTTTTTGGCTTCGTAGGGTGATTGCGATTAATCCCATCCCTACAGATCAGTTGCTGCGGTAATTGCTTCCAAGGGCAAACTCTCTCCCTATTTTCCTAATATGCAAGAGAAACAAATCTTAGTTCAATTTAATTTATATAACATACAGTTACATAGATAGATATTGATATAGTATACGTATTATATTACCCTAGAGTAGTTTATGTCAAATTCTTAACTATCTAAGGCAACAAACTTTGATAATATGTTAGTAGCTACCAAATTGGGCTTAAAACAAGCAATGCAACTAGCTAAAACTATTTGAACTTTTGGGATATCGACCTATTATACTAAATGTCAGCCGTGTGATGCCGGCAGAGTAGAATAGCATCGCCCCATATCATCCAAAGGGGTATTGATCACCTTATACTCCGTCCACCAATCAGCATTGGGCCAGCGTGGTGGACTACTGCCTAAAGCTCCTTCAATGACAAGGAGAGGTCTTGTGTCCCAGCAGTGGGTCGAATTATAAAGGCTGTTATGACACTTAATGTAATTTAATAAATTAATAAGAGCACGAACTTAATACCTAGTTATATTAATTAGTGATAATAGCCATTGTCTCCTCCGAACGTTTATTTATTTCTCTAATTTACGTTAAATATTATAATGGTGACAGTTTGTAGTGACATATACAAATTAACAGAGGATGATGAATGGTCACAGTGACTAATAGACTTACAACATGAAGCTGAAGGACTTTGTAGGTACTATTGAGTAAATGATAGAACTTTATCACAGTAAAGGACTTAACATATTTATTGTCATTGTCACGCCAATAAAAGTTAGTTTGATTATGACAAGGCTCTACTGTGGTTCTTCTTCAATTAGCTCGTCTTTCTACGTCTCTGTTTATATACAAACTCCTTTTAAATCTAAATTGTAATTTTCAGCGGTAATTAACAAATTACCAGCTCTGATATTCAATGTTACGGCAAGACCTTAGCGTTGAATGCTTTCTGCTTTTCCCGTGGACGCTGCTGCCCGTGGAGCTATACGTAGCCTTTCTAAATGAAGTTTATTTGCGTTGTGTCGCGAAAAATTATTTAATCATTACACATTTATAAAGAAATTCTACAATCAAGACGGTAACTACAATTTTTTAACCCCCCTTTCTAAATAACAACCATGCTAAGCCGGGGCGGATCATTAGTTACTAGTATTAATTTACTGTTTACAGCCAGTACCTAAGTCAAATATTTGTACTGTGTAATTAAACTTAGTCGTAGATTTGAACCTCTTTTTATTTGTTGGACTATAGCCGTGAAATTACTAAGCTGTTCAAACTCCGTTGCAAGTTAATCAAATCTCTTTTGAAAGAATCTAGCATGTTGTTAAGTGTGAAAAATAACTTCCCCTAAGTTATATTGGGTTACGTACTATCTCAAGCCATGTATGTAACGTAGGTACGTAATCAGTGTTTCGCTCGAAACACGAGATGCGTGAACGAACGAAATTGTATCTAATACAATTTAACATTCGTTCCAATATCGCAAGTGGCATTTCGATGTAAATTTACGGCGGTTGAGATTGCGTGTAGGTCTCCCCAATAAAATTGTTTGTGAATTACGTAGTGGTTCCGCTTAATGCGTTATTCAGCTAAAAAGTTGGCATAACAATAATTAAAATTTACAAATATATCAAAATAAAAAATAAAAAATTAAGTTCAGAAATTCCGCTCACTCATGCTTCACAAAAGCAGTCGTGCTTCGGTACTCGGTACAATAAAATGGACGCCGCTTAATTATCATCATTGTATTAAAAACAATATTATGAGTACTAAGGTTACAATCTATAAGGAGACAATGGATAAGGTTAAAATTGGTTACAAATCTTCGTAACAATCAAAAGAAATAAGACTAAAGTTAAGTATAATCAAAGACGCTGACTGAAAAAAATAAAATAAATAAAATATAAAATTAAATAATTTTTAAGTTTTCATTTGTGGTAGGACTTGTTCGATAGCAAGGAGCTACCAATAACAACCGTTCTAATTGTTACGGCAGTAAAAGGTTCCACCAATTGCGGAATCCAATTGAAGATATTCCACTTTCAAGATTCTCTTAATTGACAGTGGGTGAGATGAAAGCCAAGCTGAAAAATAAACAAAATGAAAAAAGAGAAGCAAAAAGAAAATAACACACCAGAAAGTTTTCATAATTATATTAAGTTTCGCAGAACACTAATAAATTAAATTACGGCGGGCGTTGTTATTCTCAATGTTCCAAATTGATGTCGTCAATAATTCAGAATACTAGTGGCTTGACTCAATAGGTTCGGGACTTATATTTACCTTGTGCGAAGGGGCTTTGTCCACTCTGCATTAATACTTCTCTCGCCGGTGATATGAAACGGTTTTTGTCCATATTTAATGTTTTAAGTGCTTTCTCGTGTTTGCCGCTTACAGTAAGCCCCTCGTCAAACGGAGCCTGCTATTTTAGTTGGCATTTGCAGTTTGATTGCACGGGGATAGAACTGTGATCGGTTGGTATAAATTTATTTGGACAGCTTAAATCAATTTAGCTCACATAAGACGCCGAAAATATTATTCATCGACGGTTGGAAGTTCGAATGATTCGAATGAATCGTTTGACGCCGTCGTGGTGGAGTGGTCAGTACAGCTGGCTACACATCAAGCGGTCCGGGTTCGAATCCTGGTAGCGGCAAATGTTTGTGTGACGCACACGAATGTTTGTTTGCGAGTCATGGTTGTTTATATATTTATTTAAGTTTATTTATAAAAATATCTAAAATTATTATGTATATTAAAAAAAAAGTCCGTTATGTAGTATCCGTAACACAAGTTCTTAATGATACTTATTTCGGGCTAAATAATTGGTGTGAGCGTAAAAAAAAAATATCCTTCGCCGATAGAACGGTTCGACGTAAACACACTTCAACGACGATTGGTTAAACGAACTTGAGTAAGTAATTAAATTATGTGATGTATATCAATGTGAGAAACGCCCTTAAGTCGCTTCTGGCACTCGCCAGCCGCTGCCGCCTGCGGCACGCTCGCTACGCTCGCTCAGCTCGAGCGTGTTTATGTACACTTAACCCGTTCGTTTCGTTTAACCAAACGTCGTTGAAGTGTATTTACGTCGAACCGTTCTATCGGCGAAGAATTCATTCGGACCTCCAACCGTCAATGAATAATATTTTCAGCGAACTGCTCCATCGGCCAAGTATTTTATAGATATAATAACTGTCGTAGTACATTATTATCGGAAAACTGTCCTATTCGGTGAACGGTATTTCAGCGTTCCATACGAAGCACAAAGATAGCAGTCGTTCCCAAGGAGGGTAGGTGTCAAGAAGGCACACGGCCTTAAAAATCTAATACCAAATCCTTAAACAGTATTGTCGTTATCAAGACATACTGCACCCACCCCAAATAAATTAGGAGCAGGGTAGAAATAAGTACTACTTATTATTAAGCAGCTTCAGAAATAACAACGTTACGATTTTCCAGTAACAACTCCAGTACTCGATGTAAGCCGGCCACAAGGTCTTGAGTAAAGAATAATAAAACCCATGTAGACAACTTTAATCATCTCGTTACAGCTTATTTTAAAAGCAAACGGATTCGGAACTACAAAGAGTTTTGATGTAAAAAAACACTCGCTGCAAACAATAATTTACTTACTCAAATATTGTAAAGTGTTTCAGTTCGTGGCACGGAACCTTATTTTCTCCTTTGAATAAATTGTTTTTGGCATAACATTTACTGTCTCTTTTATGAAGATTTTTTGTCCCTTTTGAAAACATGGACGTAGTACTTACAAAATTAAAATAAAGGTTCTTTTCATCATCAACAGCTCATATAAATAAGCGTCGGTGGCGTAGTGCGTTGTCTCCCACCCGGGAGGCACCGGTTCGAACTCCGCCGAATTGGTACGCACCAATGGGTTTTCAAGTTTTGAATTCATATGTACGTTTTATGGTAAAGGAAAACATCGCTAGGAAACCTGCACACACCTATGAAGAAATTCTTAGGTTGTGTGTAAAGTCGACCAACCCGCACTTGCTTGGCCAGCGTAATTGACTAAGGGTTAGTTATAGAGGGAGAGTTTAGAGTTATGATGATGACTAAGGCCTAATCGCCCCTAATATGGGGTAGACTCGAGTTATATTATTCGACTATAATTAGAGGAGGTCGATAACACCGCGTTCGTGCATTCTTCGTAACGATCACGAAAGCTAAGCTACTATGTGGGCGGTCGATACTCGGATGGGTGACCGAAATTTCTTCAACTCTATTTTCGCGCATTGATCTGGTGTTCCCGACTGTTGTCGAAAAAAAAGCAGTAGTTACCAAGGAGGGTTGTTATCAGGCCCGGCCGTAATAATCTGTAGCAGCATCGATAACAAGACAACCAATGATATTATATTTAAAAAATCGAGAGTGGTCTTCCCTTGACTTTTTCCTATACCGGGAACGACTCAAAAGTTGATAGAAACCTTATATTTTGATGTGATACATGCATGTTAAATTTGGTAGCAATATGTTAAAGCATACTCGAGTTATCATGCTAACGCACGAACACACAGACATAATTCCAAAAACGGTATTTTTGGACTCGGGGAGGTCTAAAACGTGTAAATGTGTCAAAATCTCGAGGTCGAATTTTTTGACGATTACAAGACTTTTTCTTTACTTCGTATACGAGAAAGTAAAAAGACAACTCAACAAATTATATTTATCACACACAGGTGCTTTACTTCTTTAATCATTACGATATTGGACTACCTGTTGACTCATTAAACGGATACCGAATTTCATCATTTATATTTAAACATCGACAGCATTTTTTCAAGATCTATAAGTTCTTTTGTCAACAAAACAGAGTAAGTAGTAGTTCTAATACCGGAACACCAAATAAAGCAGTATTTGTTTGACGTAAAAAGCCCAATATAATGTTAAAACATAAATGTTTTACCGATAAATGTCTGTAAAATTTTGCAATAATTTATATGAACAATTCAGGCAGCTATTACCGTGGCGTACAGGAGTGAAATGGAAAAATCAAAGGTAAATTTTATATTTTGTGATATTAATAAGCTTTAATTAAATTCCATCGGTAAGGGCTTATAAATTAATTTTGAGTTTACAAAATTATTAACGTGGCGACGACGAGATTCTACAGGAAAATTGCGTAGATTCTGAATTGGCTTCTTATATTTGACGAGGAATTTGCTTAGAGGTAAATAACCAATTTTATTAGTATCACTTATACTGTGTACGCCGTACAGCATTTCTCATTGTGATATTTTATTTTAGTATATAGAGAAGTATCAACATTGTAAGCCTACTAATTCCATTAGGAACATCTGTTCTTAGAAGCAACTCATTAAAGTGTTGCTTCAAAGTACGGGCATTTGGAAGAAAGTGCCGTAATTTCTAACATCAATAAAAACATACAAAGAGAGTTTTTATTGCCGTTTCAAGATCATTGATTAAGTTTCATGTCAACTCTAGTCCTCGTTATATGATAATAGTGGCGGAGCAGGACCTAAATTTGACGTGGGCAAGGTGCATGATGCGATGCCCTTTCTTAGTAGGTACTCAGCTATCGATGGTTTGAAAAAAACTAACAATCTGAGTCCGACGAAAAGTGGTAAGAAAAACAGCACAGTACCATTTGATTGAAGATCCTTGAGAGAGGAGTCAAGTCCAACGGCTGAAATATATTCGTGGCGCGAGGCCATCGGATCGCGTGGTCATGAAATAATCATAATTTATTTATTCATAAGTACACAATTTCTACAAAAATAAACAATATAAAAATAATGTTATAGTTATTATTGTTTGCGTAAACTAGGTTAAACCTGTATTTCAGGCGAGAAAGTGCTTACACGCTATTAAATCTAATTGCACAAATTATTTTATAAACAAATTAATTATTTTATACACATTTAGTAAATTTCAAGTAAAAATGATTATCTATACACACATACCAAAAAGCTGGATCGAATTAATTATAGTTATATTAACTCCTCAGTTTGTTCATTAACTCCTCAATTTGTTGTTTATTAATACAGATTGAAAATAAAAAAAATGCATTTTGATTTTTTCTTCCTTTCTTTGACGCCCTTTTCCCAGTCTCATATTTCGTTAGCCAAACTTCTATATATCAATTTACGGACTCAATTGACTAAATTTTGAATGTGTTATTTAAACGATAGTGTATCATCATATTGTATAGTAGTATATTGATATCGTAGTATTAGTTTGTCAAGACATAGTAATGGTCTACTTACCTACGTAACTATTTATTCAATTAAGAACTAATATTGGTATAAGGGTAGTGACTAAAGAACAAGTAACTAGTAAGAATTAAATACAACTTTATTGTTACCAGTTTTAAATAATATATTTATGCATCGAAAACATAAAACTATGTTTAAAGAGTGGTGTTATTGCTAAAAGCATTAATTTTAGGTAACCTTAAAATGAACAGGATTTAAAAATGAAGAATTAGTGGGAAGATGGTGAGATCTCATTCGAACAAAATAATAAGTATAATATCAAATAGTGGCCGCGTGATGCCGGCTAAGTAGAATAGCAGCACCCCATTACCTACATTGGGTGTCGTAGAAGGCTAATGGATCAGCAAAGGAGTATTGCTCACCTTATGCTCCGTCCGCCAATCCGCATTGGGCAATCGTAAAGGACTACTGCCTAAACTTCCTTCGATAGCAAGGAGAGATCTTGTGTGCCAGCAGTGGGTCGAATTATAAAGGCTGTTGTGATGAATATCAAATATTATAAGAAATATAATTATAATATAAATTACATGAATAAAAACATGTATAGTTTGTATTTGGATTTATTATTTAGACAGATCTTAGACCCGTATTACAGACACTCAGAAATCAATCATGTCTTGGGAATCGTTTGTCACTTTCTATCAAGCACAAAGTTGTCGACATTCTAGATATCTAGTCATTCTAGTCACGTCGAAGTGTACCTATCTCAAACAAATAAAGTTCTTTTTTGTTAGTCGGTAAACGTAGAATATCATTATAGCCTTAGTTGTTTAAAAAGTAATCAATCAAAAACACTCGCTGACCTTATGCCCAAAAGGGCTGCAGCGTCGAGAACATGGCAGCGCTAGCCAATACAATTGAAACCCTTGGGGCATACAACGAAATATAATAAACGATACCACCTGATTGGAACTCGGGTCTCGATATTAAGTTCGGGTTGTGGAAACATTTCTTTCATTTTGTTTTTTGCTCCCAGTAAAATAACGATAATAGACATGGATAAATCCCAGCTCTTTCTGTGTTGTATTTGTCTGAAAAAAGTCACAATATTTTCTGTTCTGCTCCTAGTTTTTCTCATCGCGCTCCTTGAACAAGGGATCTATTTCGAGAGCAGGTTTTCATTGTAAAGAAACTGGTGGAAATATCTAATCCTTATAAAGGACTAAAACGAACATTAAATATTAGCTATATAATTGGATAAGAAAAATATTAGTAGTACGTATGTACGTTGTAAGATTTTTGATATTAAATGATTGGGTTATTGAATTATTTTTTCATAAAAATAACTAAATGAGAAATGACTCCATCGCATCGGTTATCCGAAGTTCATTCCAAATACAAAAATCGGGAGTGATCTCCCCTTGACTTTCTCGTTTACCGGAAACGACTCAAAAGTTGATAGAAACCTTATATTTTGATATTATACATTTACATGCATGTTAAATTTTGGTCACCCAACCGAGTACCGACAGCGCACTTGGTTGCTTCACTTTCGTGATCGACGACTCAAAAGTTGATAGAAACCTTATATTTTAATACGCGATACAAAGCTTTATTGATATTAGATACATATAAAATAATCATATAACGATTGAAACCAACCGTTCACGCGCCTTCCAAAACATAACGGACAGATTGTAACTTTTTGGCGATTCATCGATTTTGGCGTTTTGACTTTGAATTAGTATGAAGGTAACCTATCTACCTCTTTTTAAATATAATATCATTGTATGGTATCACATGCCTGGGACCACAGATTAAGTTAATGAAAAAAACCGCTAACTCGCATTTTTGAATATCAGTTTAAAAATTATTTTATTCAAATTTAAAGTTTACTGTTGAAATTTTAAGAGTTAATTTAAAATGCAGCACCTGTTTTACTAAAGGTATAATAAAAAGTTAACCCTTCCGCCAGTAAAGTCCCGTCAAAACATTTTTGGGCCTCGGGCATTAAAATTACGTTATAAATGATAACGTTATGTAATTGGATGACCTTTCATTATGAAAAAATACTAAGTTATTTGTTACATAATTATTTAGTTAGTCTCTAGTAAATACTAATTCTTAATAAGCCAATGTTTTAGTTAGCTAAAACTATTTGAACTTTTGGGATATCGACCTATTATACTAAATGTCAGCCGTGTGATGCCGGCAGAGTAGAATAGCATCGCCCCATATCATCCAAAGGGGTATTGATCACCTTATACTCCGTCCACCAATCAGCATTGGGCCAGCGTGGTGGACTACTGCCTAAAGCTCCTTCAATGACAAGGAGAGGTCTTGTGTCCCAGCAGTGGGTCGAATTATAAAGGCTGTTATGACACTTAATGTAATTTAATAAATTAATAAGAGCACGAACTTAATACCTAGTTATATTAATTAGTGATAATAGCCATTGTCTCCTCCGAACGTTTATTTATTTCTCTAATTTACGTTAAATATTATAATGGTGACAGTTTGTAGTGACATATACAAATTAACAGAGGATGATGAATGGTCACAGTGACTAATAGACTTACAACATGAAGCTGAAGGACTTTGTAGGTACTATTGAGTAAATGATAGAACTTTATCACAGTAAAGGACTTAACATATTTATTGTCATTGTCACGCCAATAAAAGTTAGTTTGATTATGACAAGGCTCTACTGTGGTTCTTCTTCAATTAGCTCGTCTTTCTACGTCTCTGTTTATATACAAACTCCTTTTAAATCTAAATTGTAATTTTCAGCGGTAATTAACAAATTACCAGCTCTGATATTCAATGTTACGGCAAGACCTTAGCGTTGAATGCTTTCTGCTTTTCCCGTGGACGCTGCTGCCCGTGGAGCTATACGTAGCCTTTCTAAATGAAGTTTATTTGCGTTGTGTCGCGAAAAATTATTTAATCATTACACATTTATAAAGAAATTCTACAATCAAGACGGTAACTACAATTTTTTAACCCCCCTTTCTAAATAACAACCATGCTAAGCCGGGGCGGATCATTAGTTACTAGTATTAATTTACTGTTTACAGCCAGTACCTAAGTCAAATATTTGTACTGTGTAATTAAACTTAGTCGTAGATTTGAACCTCTTTTTATTTGTTGGACTATAGCCGTGAAATTACTAAGCTGTTCAAACTCCGTTGCAAGTTAATCAAATCTCTTTTGAAAGAATCTAGCATGTTGTTAAGTGTGAAAAATAACTTCCCCTAAGTTATATTGGGTTACGTACTATCTCAAGCCATGTATGTAACGTAGGTACGTAATCAGTGTTTCGCTCGAAACACGAGATGCGTGAACGAACGAAATTGTATCTAATACAATTTAACATTCGTTCCAATATCGCAAGTGGCATTTCGATGTAAATTTACGGCGGTTGAGATTGCGTGTAGGTCTCCCCAATAAAATTGTTTGTGAATTACGTAGTGGTTCCGCTTAATGCGTTATTCAGCTAAAAAGTTGGCATAACAATAATTAAAATTTACAAATATATCAAAATAAAAAATAAAAAATTAAGTTCAGAAATTCCGCTCACTCATGCTTCACAAAAGCAGTCGTGCTTCGGTACTCGGTACAATAAAATGGACGCCGCTTAATTATCATCATTGTATTAAAAACAATATTATGAGTACTAAGGTTACAATCTATAAGGAGACAATGGATAAGGTTAAAATTGGTTACAAATCTTCGTAACAATCAAAAGAAATAAGACTAAAGTTAAGTATAATCAAAGACGCTGACTGAAAAAAATAAAATAAATAAAATATAAAATTAAATAATTTTTAAGTTTTCATTTGTGGTAGGACTTGTTCGATAGCAAGGAGCTACCAATAACAACCGTTCTAATTGTTACGGCAGTAAAAGGTTCCACCAATTGCGGAATCCAATTGAAGATATTCCACTTTCAAGATTCTCTTAATTGACAGTGGGTGAGATGAAAGCCAAGCTGAAAAATAAACAAAATGAAAAAAGAGAAGCAAAAAGAAAATAACACACCAGAAAGTTTTCATAATTATATTAAGTTTCGCAGAACACTAATAAATTAAATTACGGCGGGCGTTGTTATTCTCAATGTTCCAAATTGATGTCGTCAATAATTCAGAATACTAGTGGCTTGACTCAATAGGTTCGGGACTTATATTTACCTTGTGCGAAGGGGCTTTGTCCACTCTGCATTAATACTTCTCTCGCCGGTGATATGAAACGGTTTTTGTCCATATTTAATGTTTTAAGTGCTTTCTCGTGTTTGCCGCTTACAGTAAGCCCCTCGTCAAACGGAGCCTGCTATTTTAGTTGGCATTTGCAGTTTGATTGCACGGGGATAGAACTGTGATCGGTTGGTATAAATTTATTTGGACAGCTTAAATCAATTTAGCTCACATAAGACGCCGAAAATATTATTCATCGACGGTTGGAAGTTCGAATGATTCGAATGAATCGTTTGACGCCGTCGTGGTGGAGTGGTCAGTACAGCTGGCTACACATCAAGCGGTCCGGGTTCGAATCCTGGTAGCGGCAAATGTTTGTGTGACGCACACGAATGTTTGTTTGCGAGTCATGGTTGTTTATATATTTATTTAAGTTTATTTATAAAAATATCTAAAATTATTATGTATATTAAAAAAAAAGTCCGTTATGTAGTATCCGTAACACAAGTTCTTAATGATACTTATTTCGGGCTAAATAATTGGTGTGAGCGTAAAAAAAAAATATCCTTCGCCGATAGAACGGTTCGACGTAAACACACTTCAACGACGATTGGTTAAACGAACTTGAGTAAGTAATTAAATTATGTGATGTATATCAATGTGAGAAACGCCCTTAAGTCGCTTCTGGCACTCGCCAGCCGCTGCCGCCTGCGGCACGCTCGCTACGCTCGCTCAGCTCGAGCGTGTTTATGTACACTTAACCCGTTCGTTTCGTTTAACCAAACGTCGTTGAAGTGTATTTACGTCGAACCGTTCTATCGGCGAAGAATTCATTCGGACCTCCAACCGTCAATGAATAATATTTTCAGCGAACTGCTCCATCGGCCAAGTATTTTATAGATATAATAACTGTCGTAGTACATTATTATCGGAAAACTGTCCTATTCGGTGAACGGTATTTCAGCGTTCCATACGAAGCACAAAGATAGCAGTCGTTCCCAAGGAGGGTAGGTGTCAAGAAGGCACACGGCCTTAAAAATCTAATACCAAATCCTTAAACAGTATTGTCGTTATCAAGACATACTGCACCCACCCCAAATAAATTAGGAGCAGGGTAGAAATAAGTACTACTTATTATTAAGCAGCTTCAGAAATAACAACGTTACGATTTTCCAGTAACAACTCCAGTACTCGATGTAAGCCGGCCACAAGGTCTTGAGTAAAGAATAATAAAACCCATGTAGACAACTTTAATCATCTCGTTACAGCTTATTTTAAAAGCAAACGGATTCGGAACTACAAAGAGTTTTGATGTAAAAAAACACTCGCTGCAAACAATAATTTACTTACTCAAATATTGTAAAGTGTTTCAGTTCGTGGCACGGAACCTTATTTTCTCCTTTGAATAAATTGTTTTTGGCATAACATTTACTGTCTCTTTTATGAAGATTTTTTGTCCCTTTTGAAAACATGGACGTAGTACTTACAAAATTAAAATAAAGGTTCTTTTCATCATCAACAGCTCATATAAATAAGCGTCGGTGGCGTAGTGCGTTGTCTCCCACCCGGGAGGCACCGGTTCGAACTCCGCCGAATTGGTACGCACCAATGGGTTTTCAAGTTTTGAATTCATATGTACGTTTTATGGTAAAGGAAAACATCGCTAGGAAACCTGCACACACCTATGAAGAAATTCTTAGGTTGTGTGTAAAGTCGACCAACCCGCACTTGCTTGGCCAGCGTAATTGACTAAGGGTTAGTTATAGAGGGAGAGTTTAGAGTTATGATGATGACTAAGGCCTAATCGCCCCTAATATGGGGTAGACTCGAGTTATATTATTCGACTATAATTAGAGGAGGTCGATAACACCGCGTTCGTGCATTCTTCGTAACGATCACGAAAGCTAAGCTACTATGTGGGCGGTCGATACTCGGATGGGTGACCGAAATTTCTTCAACTCTATTTTCGCGCATTGATCTGGTGTTCCCGACTGTTGTCGAAAAAAAAGCAGTAGTTACCAAGGAGGGTTGTTATCAGGCCCGGCCGTAATAATCTGTAGCAGCATCGATAACAAGACAACCAATGATATTATATTTAAAAAATCGAGAGTGGTCTTCCCTTGACTTTTTCCTATACCGGGAACGACTCAAAAGTTGATAGAAACCTTATATTTTGATGTGATACATGCATGTTAAATTTGGTAGCAATATGTTAAAGCATACTCGAGTTATCATGCTAACGCACGAACACACAGACATAATTCCAAAAACGGTATTTTTGGACTCGGGGAGGTCTAAAACGTGTAAATGTGTCAAAATCTCGAGGTCGAATTTTTTGACGATTACAAGACTTTTTCTTTACTTCGTATACGAGAAAGTAAAAAGACAACTCAACAAATTATATTTATCACACACAGGTGCTTTACTTCTTTAATCATTACGATATTGGACTACCTGTTGACTCATTAAACGGATACCGAATTTCATCATTTATATTTAAACATCGACAGCATTTTTTCAAGATCTATAAGTTCTTTTGTCAACAAAACAGAGTAAGTAGTAGTTCTAATACCGGAACACCAAATAAAGCAGTATTTGTTTGACGTAAAAAGCCCAATATAATGTTAAAACATAAATGTTTTACCGATAAATGTCTGTAAAATTTTGCAATAATTTATATGAACAATTCAGGCAGCTATTACCGTGGCGTACAGGAGTGAAATGGAAAAATCAAAGGTAAATTTTATATTTTGTGATATTAATAAGCTTTAATTAAATTCCATCGGTAAGGGCTTATAAATTAATTTTGAGTTTACAAAATTATTAACGTGGCGACGACGAGATTCTACAGGAAAATTGCGTAGATTCTGAATTGGCTTCTTATATTTGACGAGGAATTTGCTTAGAGGTAAATAACCAATTTTATTAGTATCACTTATACTGTGTACGCCGTACAGCATTTCTCATTGTGATATTTTATTTTAGTATATAGAGAAGTATCAACATTGTAAGCCTACTAATTCCATTAGGAACATCTGTTCTTAGAAGCAACTCATTAAAGTGTTGCTTCAAAGTACGGGCATTTGGAAGAAAGTGCCGTAATTTCTAACATCAATAAAAACATACAAAGAGAGTTTTTATTGCCGTTTCAAGATCATTGATTAAGTTTCATGTCAACTCTAGTCCTCGTTATATGATAATAGTGGCGGAGCAGGACCTAAATTTGACGTGGGCAAGGTGCATGATGCGATGCCCTTTCTTAGTAGGTACTCAGCTATCGATGGTTTGAAAAAAACTAACAATCTGAGTCCGACGAAAAGTGGTAAGAAAAACAGCACAGTACCATTTGATTGAAGATCCTTGAGAGAGGAGTCAAGTCCAACGGCTGAAATATATTCGTGGCGCGAGGCCATCGGATCGCGTGGTCATGAAATAATCATAATTTATTTATTCATAAGTACACAATTTCTACAAAAATAAACAATATAAAAATAATGTTATAGTTATTATTGTTTGCGTAAACTAGGTTAAACCTGTATTTCAGGCGAGAAAGTGCTTACACGCTATTAAATCTAATTGCACAAATTATTTTATAAACAAATTAATTATTTTATACACATTTAGTAAATTTCAAGTAAAAATGATTATCTATACACACATACCAAAAAGCTGGATCGAATTAATTATAGTTATATTAACTCCTCAGTTTGTTCATTAACTCCTCAATTTGTTGTTTATTAATACAGATTGAAAATAAAAAAAATGCATTTTGATTTTTTCTTCCTTTCTTTGACGCCCTTTTCCCAGTCTCATATTTCGTTAGCCAAACTTCTATATATCAATTTACGGACTCAATTGACTAAATTTTGAATGTGTTATTTAAACGATAGTGTATCATCATATTGTATAGTAGTATATTGATATCGTAGTATTAGTTTGTCAAGACATAGTAATGGTCTACTTACCTACGTAACTATTTATTCAATTAAGAACTAATATTGGTATAAGGGTAGTGACTAAAGAACAAGTAACTAGTAAGAATTAAATACAACTTTATTGTTACCAGTTTTAAATAATATATTTATGCATCGAAAACATAAAACTATGTTTAAAGAGTGGTGTTATTGCTAAAAGCATTAATTTTAGGTAACCTTAAAATGAACAGGATTTAAAAATGAAGAATTAGTGGGAAGATGGTGAGATCTCATTCGAACAAAATAATAAGTATAATATCAAATAGTGGCCGCGTGATGCCGGCTAAGTAGAATAGCAGCACCCCATTACCTACATTGGGTGTCGTAGAAGGCTAATGGATCAGCAAAGGAGTATTGCTCACCTTATGCTCCGTCCGCCAATCCGCATTGGGCAATCGTAAAGGACTACTGCCTAAACTTCCTTCGATAGCAAGGAGAGATCTTGTGTGCCAGCAGTGGGTCGAATTATAAAGGCTGTTGTGATGAATATCAAATATTATAAGAAATATAATTATAATATAAATTACATGAATAAAAACATGTATAGTTTGTATTTGGATTTATTATTTAGACAGATCTTAGACCCGTATTACAGACACTCAGAAATCAATCATGTCTTGGGAATCGTTTGTCACTTTCTATCAAGCACAAAGTTGTCGACATTCTAGATATCTAGTCATTCTAGTCACGTCGAAGTGTACCTATCTCAAACAAATAAAGTTCTTTTTTGTTAGTCGGTAAACGTAGAATATCATTATAGCCTTAGTTGTTTAAAAAGTAATCAATCAAAAACACTCGCTGACCTTATGCCCAAAAGGGCTGCAGCGTCGAGAACATGGCAGCGCTAGCCAATACAATTGAAACCCTTGGGGCATACAACGAAATATAATAAACGATACCACCTGATTGGAACTCGGGTCTCGATATTAAGTTCGGGTTGTGGAAACATTTCTTTCATTTTGTTTTTTGCTCCCAGTAAAATAACGATAATAGACATGGATAAATCCCAGCTCTTTCTGTGTTGTATTTGTCTGAAAAAAGTCACAATATTTTCTGTTCTGCTCCTAGTTTTTCTCATCGCGCTCCTTGAACAAGGGATCTATTTCGAGAGCAGGTTTTCATTGTAAAGAAACTGGTGGAAATATCTAATCCTTATAAAGGACTAAAACGAACATTAAATATTAGCTATATAATTGGATAAGAAAAATATTAGTAGTACGTATGTACGTTGTAAGATTTTTGATATTAAATGATTGGGTTATTGAATTATTTTTTCATAAAAATAACTAAATGAGAAATGACTCCATCGCATCGGTTATCCGAAGTTCATTCCAAATACAAAAATCGGGAGTGATCTCCCCTTGACTTTCTCGTTTACCGGAAACGACTCAAAAGTTGATAGAAACCTTATATTTTGATATTATACATTTACATGCATGTTAAATTTTGGTCACCCAACCGAGTACCGACAGCGCACTTGGTTGCTTCACTTTCGTGATCGACGACTCAAAAGTTGATAGAAACCTTATATTTTAATACGCGATACAAAGCTTTATTGATATTAGATACATATAAAATAATCATATAACGATTGAAACCAACCGTTCACGCGCCTTCCAAAACATAACGGACAGATTGTAACTTTTTGGCGATTCATCGATTTTGGCGTTTTGACTTTGAATTAGTATGAAGGTAACCTATCTACCTCTTTTTAAATATAATATCATTGTATGGTATCACATGCCTGGGACCACAGATTAAGTTAATGAAAAAAACCGCTAACTCGCATTTTTGAATATCAGTTTAAAAATTATTTTATTCAAATTTAAAGTTTACTGTTGAAATTTTAAGAGTTAATTTAAAATGCAGCACCTGTTTTACTAAAGGTATAATAAAAAGTTAACCCTTCCGCCAGTAAAGTCCCGTCAAAACATTTTTGGGCCTCGGGCATTAAAATTACGTTATAAATGATAACGTTATGTAATTGGATGACCTTTCATTATGAAAAAATACTAAGTTATTTGTTACATAATTATTTAGTTAGTCTCTAGTAAATACTAATTCTTAATAAGCCAATGTATTTGAAATCCGGACTGCTGGGATGTTTTGTTGGAGGTTGTAATAAGCAGGCCTGTTATAATCGTGTTACAACATATGTCAATTTCAATTGTAGAAAAAGCAAATCTGTTTATGTGACTGTCAATAAAAATGTTGATTGTGTGTCTCACTTTGGTCTCACTATATTTCACAACTAGAAATGGTGTCAACTGAATAAGACGTTGTTTGTGTGTCTGAATATATTTCACTTGTTTGTGGGTCTCACTATATTTCACAAGTATAATGGTGATTTCCATTATATTTTAGATTTTAACGATTGCCCTTTTGTTTGGTTCACTTGAGGTTTTATTAGTTAATTACAAACTATATCTATTTTGAAGCACTGCATGACCCACACTGATAAATGTGTAACCAAAAGTTATCTAAAGCTGCTGGACGTATTTTGGTATAAAGTACCTATGTAATATAATGAATTAAACAATCCAGTACGGCACAATCGTCACATTTATTCACTCGAACATAATTTTGTTCTCACTCACTGCTTACACAGAATTACTATAGTTTAAACTAAAAACCTCGCAACACGTGTTAACTGAACGACGACTCGAAACAGTCTGACTGCCTTCCACAATCTTTCAAGCCATCTCAATGACGCGCTTCGCTCTGATTGGCTCACGTTACAACCAATGGGGAACGTTTACCAATCAGAGACAAGGACAGTGTTGCCAGTTTACAGACTTATAAATCGCAGACGCATATCTCAAAAAGCCAATATTACTTAGTTTTATTTACATAAATTATAATTATACATTTTGTGCTTTTTGCCACATAATTGCATTAATTTTGCATTTGACTTAATCATGAACATATTTCCTGAAAAGTACTTACGATAAGTCAAAACCACAACTAATATTGACGCAAAATAGCAAAATCATTACAGTAAGTAATTTGAAGCCGACCTGAAGTTCATAAGATAAGGTAAGATGCGATTTATAGTCTGTGTACAGTAGACGTTACAGAGTAATAATCTGTGGTGTAGGTCCTGGTTACTACTAGGACAATCTCTTTTCATGCCATGGGTGTGGTAAAAGCCGACTAAGTGACTATCGCATCAAGGGGTCACACTGCGGTGGCGAGTAAAATACCCACAACTGCATTCGCAAGGAGGGTTGGGGTCAGGGAGAGGAATAAATAAGGACCAAGGCAGGAAGAAGAAGTAAAGTAACAATAGGTGGCCTAAGTTGGCGAGTACTATCTTCTGTTTGGCATATATTTAATTCATGTTTAGTAGAACATTTTATGAATCTTCATAAATACTGTAATATTATGTAATTACCACTTCAAAGCCGTGTACGCACGAACGAACAAATTTGTTACGTTTCATGATACGGGACAACTTTGTTTAGGTAGGTAGTGAACATCGAACATTTTTACGTTCTGACTGGACGGTGTTCGCAGAAATTTGAACTTGCACATCGCGAATACCCATGGTCCCATGGTCACTGAATCTGCGAGAACATATAATACTTCTATAATTATTATATTAATTATATTGATAAAGATACTGCGAGGCAGTTGTGAGAGAACTCAAGTAGAACTGCGTTCCTGATTGCTCTGCTGATGAAAAAAGCGTCGATGGCGTAGTGCTTAAGAGCGTTGTCGAACCAGGAACTCCCGGGTGGGAAGTTCCTGGTTCGAGCCCCGCCACGTACTAATGCGTTTTCAAATTTTGAATTCGTAGGTACCTTTAATCGACGCTTTTACGGTGCAGGAAAACATCGTGAGAAATCCTATGAAGAAATTCTTAGGCTGTGTGTACAGTCGACCAACCCGCACTTAGCTAGCGAGGTTTGTTAAGGCCTAATCGCCACTAATGTGAGGTAGGCGGGAGCCCCTCGGTGGGGACATCATATGAGCAGTTGGTAGTGAAATTTTCGTGATGTTCGTGTTTGTCAAAAAAATTTATATGTAAACTGGAAGCCACATTACCAATAATAAAGTGAAGACAACTTTTTTGACCCCAAGTAACCTTTGAATGTTTCCGTTTCCTACCTATCTCTTTCTAACTCCCGCACAGGTAATAGGATGATGTACGTACGTATGACGTCACGTGACCATATACTTGTACTCTAGTGGTTAGAAAGAGACAAATAGGAAATAAGAAGTTACAAGGACAAATTTTTGATCTTCACTTTTTTATTGGTAGTGTGGCTTCCAGCTTTACCTATAAATTTCTTGATGTTCGTTTATGCGCATTAATAAAGGTAACTTAAGTGCGCCCACATTTAGACATTGGAAAAAGCTAGACAGATGGTAATACGGTAGGTATGAAAACAATAAATTTTTGTCTCGCTTCCACGTTGTGTTGGATAGCGAATGATTTGAGTGATCTTTATTACTACGGAGCAAAGACTATACAACACAACATGACGAGACAAAGCCCCTGCCATTAAATTGATTAAATATTCAATGCGAAATTTCAACACAGATTCAGTTATATTCGATTCATATGTAGCAAATTGATGCACAGATTATCACCTTGATGTTGTTATTCAGTGAGCATATTTCAGTGTCGGATTCTACGTTTTCCCATTTCAAATGGAGATAGAGTAATTAATTTATTCACCGCAACGTTCTTAAATGGTTTTAACGTGCTTTAACAGTGACAAATTAATTGTTTTGATTTTAGCTTTGCAAATAATTACGACTTGAATTTGCTATTCCCAAATAAATTTACGTTGAGACTTTGTGCCGTGATGTCTCCGAATGACGACTTTCACCAAGTGTTCATTCGAAAAATAAGAATTATTTTTGTATAACATTGATTATGGCAATGTTTTTTCTTGTTTTTCGTTATAAATTTAATACGATACAATTTTCAAATTTTCTGAGATTGAAAAAGATATAATTGTCTAAGTAACAAAGGAACCAAGAAAGTTCTTCTGGAATATCAAATTCGTACTTTCAATATACCAATTTAACTAATTTTAATAATGCTTTAATATTCGATATAAATTTATTAAATATTAAAGCATTATTAAAAGTAGTAAAAACAAAAATAATGAACAAAAATTAAAAATAAAAATAAAAGAAGCGTCGGTGGCGTAGTGCGTAAGGGCGTTGTCTCCCACCCGGGAGGCACCAGTTCGAACCCCGCCACGTACCAATGTGTTTTCAAATTTTGAATTCATATGTTCGTTTAATCGACGCTTTTACGGTGAAGGAAAGCATCGTGAGGAAACCTGCACACACCTATGAAGAAATTCTTAGGTTGTGTGTGAAGTCGACCAACCCGCACTTGGCCTGCGTGGTCTAATCGTCCCTAATGTGAAGTAGGCTGGAGCCCCTCGGTGAGGACATTATATGAGCTGTTGATGATGAAACTCAAAATGCGTGTACTTATTACTGAAACTCGCAATAATGGGATATATGATACTAAGCCCTAACTAATAACGCTTCTAGAATACCGGCAATAAAACACAAAACATCGTCAGAAAAAAAAATCTTTTAAGGACTACGCGTGCTGGTTTGTACCGACTGCTGGCACAGAGGTTGGCACCAACTTGCTGTAGCTACCATTCCAACGCGAACTAAGAAATTTGGCAACTCATTTCTACGTCACATAATCAAAAAATGTATGTCACTGTCAGCACACCTCTTCCCTCCTTGGTGCAATGCTGCGTCATTCAAAAGATAAATGAAAATATGATTACAACAATAGTAGATAAGTACCCCAAAACTTCTTAAGTAAATATTTATCTTAATAATAATAATGTTTAAGAAAATCAATTTGCTTCAATAGGCACACATATGAAAGTAATAAGAACGCTGTGACATATAGAAAATGGGTACGAACATGATAGAACAATTTTGCTAAATTGAAAAATCTTGTAATTTCTACCTGACTCTCGTATAGTGCGCTTCAATGTTGCCTGCACTATTTCTAACATACACATAGCTTAGCATTAGAGAGAAGCAGAAAATAATTTATTTTTGCAGCTACTAAACGATGTATTCTTTTTTACTACATCGAGTTACTTAATTAAGATTCCAAACGGTATAAATTTAAAAGAACTTTGCAAATTCATTCATAAATAATTTGGAAATTACGGGTTTTTCTTGAGTGTTTTTGTTGTAAATCAATTAATATCAAGTTAAAAAGTTTACTTTTATTTCAACATTTTTGAACAAGGCTGCTTATGACCTTTATTTCACTTGGTAAGTCGAAGGTAGAACCGGGAGAACTGGCAAAATATACTTAACTATTCGTAATAATTCTCTATTGCTAATTCCCGCTGGTAATTTCTACCACCCATAATAAACTGAAATACCATCCCTGCCAGCTAGAAAATTGGAAATCTACCTGTTTTCTAGCGCTCTGGCCCGTACTACTAAGTTCTGGAGTCAGCGTACACCGACTGTCTATCCGAGGATACCTCCTCCTCCTGCCTCCACTTTGTTGATGGGGACCTTCAAGAAATGAACCTGTTCCTTTCTTAAAGTCAGACAACTCAACCGCATTTAATACGGTGATGTGGTTGATCATGGACGGTGTTCAATCAAAACTAGGTGTCTCTCTCTACTCGTCTCCATATAACATGACAAAACGTTATTTGTTTCCTAACAAAAGAAATAAGTAAAATTTTCAATCATAACTTTTGTCTGAACTTTAGAGGACTAGAAAAAAGGAGACAAATAAACAATCGTTAGGAACTCCAATGGCCGCTAAAATGGACTAATGTTTGCCATTAAATCGGGATACACGTTGAAAAAATTTTATTACAAGCCATGTTTCGTGTTACGTGCGTGATGTCGCTAAGATTTACCGGCCATTTTGTGTTGGGGCTTTGTCGTTACGTTAATTAGATTACAAATTATCACGTACGCTATTTCTTTAGATTCATGAGACAAGACTAGACTGCTATTACACTAGAGTCAATTCTGAGAACGTTAGAGTATTTATCTCACGAAAATGGGCGAGAAATGACCTTTTGTGTAGTTATAGATACCTACAGAGACAAAGTGCACCAATGTGCCTGCACACAGTCATACATACACAAAAGGGGCACCAATCCCAATAATTAACAATCCTTCAGTAAAGAAACAAACAAATCATCACAGCAGTCCGATAAGTAACAATACATCACAGTCTAGATTCAAGAGTCTCTTATTGTTAACGCGTGATGATTGTTTAAAAATCGGTAGAAATTAATTGTATGTTACCACTTAAACGCCTACGATCTATCTAGGTTTTTCGGATCTTACGTGTGAAAAGTTATTCCATTAGTTGATAAATAACTGATTCACTGCAATGATTGCATTTACAGTTGAACAGGACGGCATTTTGAAAGAAAAACGGATATTTCTTTCTGACATACGTACGTATTCACTCGACTTTATCTGACGGCAAACTGGCGGCAATGTATGCCCACTGGGTATACACTTGTCACTAGTTTAACGCCGGCTTGGCCTATCTCCTTGTATTATTAAATCTGTGGGGGGGTACTGTATGGCCCATACTGCCAGATATGGCTTTGTGTGTAACTGAATGTTACCTAAAGCTCGACCTTTTGGGATTGTGCGCGCGATTACATGAATGTTTGTTGTCAAGCATTTGTAACATATGAAAAGATATTTGGATATCCTGTCCGTTATTCGTAAAGCTCCCACATTCAGTGTTTTCAATAGGTGACACCAATACCAAGCGATTCCCAATGAAGTTTATTAAATACATATTATTACCTATATTTCTTGTAGTTTTAAGATTCGTATACGAATTGAAATCATCATTTCTTCTTAATTGAAATTATATATGCTGATATACTCAAATTAATGAGCTAAGACGCCGCCCCCTTAGTCGTAGATATAAGTATGTATTAGAAATGTTATCATAGTACTTTAGGTGGATTGAATATAAAGTACGGCAAGTTTACTTAATAAGCTAAAGATAAACTGAATGAGGCAACTCGTGCATGAACTAGCAAGCTGTAGACTATGCAGCATCTATATTAATACTTGAAATGGTAATCCAAGTAGGCATATTTATTTTAATATTCAAAGGGAAACTTACTTACTATTTTAGTATTGGGAGACGAATATAAAATTTAAAATGTCCATATAACTATATAAATTAACCAATCTCGTTAGTTTAGTAGTAATAGTGTTATATGGATACTAAATAAGGATGCAAAAGTCAAGTCCGCAGCTTTCGATAATTTTTGAAAAATCAGGCTCAGACAACAAAAATTTCGTTTTGGAATAAACTTCCGACATGACTCTAGTTACGAATCATTTTTATATTACACCACAGTTTTTTTACTTTCCCGTATAAGTAGTATATAGAGGAAGTCTTGTAATCGTCAAAAAATTCGACCTCGAGATTTTGACGGATTTACATATTTTGAACCTCCCTGAGTCCAAAAATACCGTTTTTGGAATTATGTCTGTGTGTGTGTCTGTGCGTTATCACGATAACTCGAATACCTATGCTTTAACTTATTGCAACCAAATTTTACAGGCATGTATGACATCAAAATATAAGGTTTCTATCAACTATTGAGTCGTCGATCACGAAATTTAAGCAACCAAGTGTGCGGTCGGTACTCGAATGGTTGACCAAAATTTAACATGCATGTATGACATCAAAATATAAGGTTTCTATAAAATTTTTTATCTATACTATTATTAATATCATAAAGCTGAAAAGTTTGTTTGAACGCGCTAATCTCAGGAACTACTGATCCAAATTGAAAATATCTTTTTTGTGGAATAGTCCACTTATCGAGGAAGGCTTTAGGCTATAAAAAAATCCGACGCTATCGCGAGCGAAGCCGCGGGCGTCTACTCATGTCATATAATTTTCCTACCCTACTCCCAATTTATTTAAGATCGGTGCAGTATGCCTTGATATCGACAATACTGCTTAAGGATTTGGCATTAGATTTTTACTGCCGGCTGCCTGCCTGATGCCAACCTTCCTTGGGAACGACTGCTATCTTTCTATAGAACCCGGGACCACCAGCTTAGCTTGCGAATTTCGAAGCACAGAGGAAAACCGATAAAAAAAAATATCGGTCACCCATCCGAGTACCGACCACGCAGTTGGTTGCTTAACTTTCGTGATCATTACTAAGAATGCACGACCGTGGCGCCAACAACCTCCTCCTAGGCTTTTTATACCACATAGGAGGAAAACAAGCCGGTCCGCCTCATGATAAGCAATCACCGCAACGTGTAGACTTGCAAGACCAGGGGTATCACACATGCATTGCCGACAAGGCAGAAACGTTTTCACGCCTTTCTTGAAAACACCCATGTTGTAGTCCTTAGTACAGAACCAACCAACCGAGTGACCAACTCGGTACCAGTGTGTGACGATGAATACCCTGCCGATAGAGCGGTGCGGTGATAGAAAGAAGCTGTTGGCATCATGTCAAATAGTTTCTCAGAACACATTCCAATATACACCCGGTAGAATATGCATAAGGAGACAACTTCTCTCCTAAGATATAGGGGTTCAATACCTGCTGTGTGCATTGGATTGGATCGGCAACGATTCTCACAGCTCCATTTTGGACCACGTCGAATGGTCCTAGCTGGCATCTAGGTGCTTCAGCCAATAAATGAGAACAGCACTTCATATGAGGCCTGACTTGCGACTTGTATAATATCAGTCGTTGCCCAGATGTCAAGTACCGCTTCGCTTTATTGAGCACGCCGACCTTTTTAAGAACAGTGACAACACAATTGTTGTCACTTTTTTTCTAAAAAGCTCGGCGTACTGTACCTATGATGTTTTATAGAACAGAAGCTAATTTAGTAAATTATTGCATTTGCTATAGTATTCACATAGGCATACAAAACCATAATTAGCTTTTACCTATACTTGAGGCAAGTTCGATAAAGAATAAATGTAAGCAGACCTGTGTCATTTATGTATGAGTGATGAGCAAGAAAGGGAGCGAGTGAAAAGGACAAAGTTATACAAAATTACGTATTTTGGTTTGTTTAAATTTATCATCGCCATGTGATGCCGGCAGAATAGACTAGCTTCACCTTATATCTTCGAATGGGTGTCGTAGAATGGATCAGCAAGGGTTATTTGATCACCTTATACTCAGACCACAAATGCGCATTGCGAAAGCGTGGTGGACTACTCCCTTAACCTCTTTCGATGACAAGACGATGACATTTATTCATTAGTGTTTTTTGTCATCTTGGTGGAGTGGTCAGTATAGCTGCCTACACATCAAGCGGTCTAGGTTTGAATCCTGGTAGCGGCAAATATTTGTGTGACGAACACGAATATTTGTTTGCGAGTCATGGTTGTTTATATATTTATTTAAGTTTATTTATAAAAATATCTAAAATTATTATGTAAGTATATTAAAAATAAATGTCCATTATCTAGTATCCATAACACAAGTTCTTAATGATACTTACTTTGGGCTAGATAATTGGTGTGAGCGTGGAAGTATTATGTTATGTTTATTCAGGAGGAATGCATGAAGTGGTATGTTTGCTTTAACACACGACTTATAGTTATATTAGTCAAGTATCAAATCAATACAACAAAGGCATTATGAGAGCAGATATGGGTTGACAAGTATATGGCAGTCCCCTCAGACCCAGTATGTGCGGGGAAAACCTTTATCAAAAAACTCCAAACACAAAAGCAGGAAAAGACGGTGCAGAAATTTTTATTATACGTATTTGGTCCGTGTGGAGAGTAATCTGAACAATATTTCTAAACAAATATTGAAAATACACAGTTTAAGCCATAAATATTATAATAATACTAGCTAGCTTTTGCTCGGGATCGTCCCCGTGGATTTTTTTGGAATTACCTACTTTTTTACAAATCATACACATATTTCCAATAAGTATACGACAGTAAACATAGATTTGTCGGACTTTCATTCCGTTTTATCCCCTATTTTAAAACCCTAAGTGTAGGATTTCGAGAAACCTAGATATATACTTATCTTTATTTATTTTTAACCAAAAGGCCATATACCAATTGTTATGGATTTAATTAGGTACAAAAATGACGGATTTCTCATACAAACTTTCATCCCCTATTTTATCCCTTTAGGGGTTGAATTTCGAAAAATCCTAAAATACGTCATTCTTAATTTTAACGATAAAGCCATATACCAATTTTTATGGATTTTACTATAAAAATTACGAATTACCCACACAAACATTCATCCCCTATTTCTTTCCCTTAGAGGTTGAATTTCGAGAAATCACAAAATACAACTTTCTTAATTTTGAAGCGAAAGGCAATATACAAATTTGTATAGATTTCACTATAAAAATGATTTACTTTAAAAATGACGGATTTCCATAGAAACTTTCAATCCCCTATTTTACCCCTCAGGGGTTGAATTTCAAAAAAATCCTTCCTATTCCTTGCCTATGTCATATAAGAAACCTCCGTGCAAAATTTCAGCTATCTAGGTCAAGGGTATGGGCTGGGCGTTGATCAGTCAGACGGTGAGTCTGGACTTTGCCTTTTATATAATAGATTAATCATTTATTTTATACCGTCCATAGAAATATTACATAATTACATTTTATTTATTCATTTTCTAAATTATACATGAATCATACTAACTAAAATTATACATATAAATTGTAAAATATGTTCAACACTGTAATTAAACTCAAGGAAATAAACTTAATTCTGGCTAAGTGTGACATGCATTATTTTTACATTGAATCCGGATTCAAGCTACGAGCCTAGAACAAAAATATCTTGCATTAATCGGTGGCGCCCGGGAAAATAATTAGCGTACCGCCTCAAGCTTAATTAAAACGTAATATTCCTTACCTAATACATACTTTGTATACAACTCCGAAGCTCTTATTTGCCTAAAGAGTCAGCCGTTAATTAAGAAAAAACGACTGGTAGCTAGTAGCTTTTTAAAGGAAAACAACTTTGAAATCGGAACATTCTTTAATTTTATCCGCTAATAACGGTTGCCGTTCTATAAAAATGAAGATTATATTGAAAAGTCTAATATAATGAATTCTTTTTTTGAATACAAGATTTCTTGCTCCCGCTGACATCACCAGGGTCTTGCCGCCGGTTCGTAAAAAGATTTATCAGTTTAGACGTGAGATAATAATACTTATCAAAAATTAAAAATTGAAATAGTAGATTGCTTGACAAGGGTGGAATGGAATCAATTCCCATAATGAGGACGTAGTTAGACGGCAGAGCGCACCCAGGGTGGCTATAGTATGAGTAGGAATTGATTCCTTTTACCCGTCTTAAGCACTCTACTTTTCATTTCAAATACAATAAAAATAAAAAGTAGTTTTTGATAAAAATAAACAATTGAAAAATACTCGTAAAAAAATATTCTTTTTCACAGATTAGAGAGAGTAGTTTTATTTTTAAATTTGGAACACATGCTGTCGCGCACGGGCGCCGACCAGGGATGTTGCCTGTTTAGTCAGTTGAGGTAGGTACTTGTTATTACCTGTCAAAACAATTATTCGTCTATAATTTTGTACTGTCATTACGAAATTGCTTGGTCATAATAATTTCGTATAGTCTACTGACTGAATATTAAATTATTGTGATACGCTTAAAAATTAAATTCTAGAGCTAATTTGACACGATGGAGTTGCATAAAATGACATTACCTTTTACCATGTTAACTCTTGTACACCTTGTAATTATTTGTGAATGGTGCCAACAACCCTAATGTATAAAGAATCGTTTTAAATTTGGAACACACCTTTTCACCGCCGCGAACCAGCCCGTCGAATTTGAGAGAATACTCACAAACCAATTAGATCTATTTTTAAAATTCATTCCCGTCGTAGGAAAGGAAGCAATAACTATGAGTTTTGTTGTGGTGAATATTTGCGTGTTCCACCCAATACTCAGGTCCAACCAACGCAACTTCCCGAGTTTAAGAAATGAAAAATAAACTTCAAGCAAAACGAGCAAGTTTCAAAATCAATTATCTATTTAATTTTGAATTTTTGATATCACTAACTAAGCGTTTTTTTATCCTAAGTGCCACCAACCTGTATAGACAATAAATTCTGTCTCTCTTTCAATATCAGTTTTCTTCCAGTGTACATTCAATTTTCTAAATTAGGAAGGAATTCCTAGACAAAAGTTTATCGTATATATCCCACTCGAATAACAGAAGGCCGGGTATAACAAATCGTCAGTCTGTCCCAACTCTGTCGTCATTATTGAACCACGACTGAAGGCCGATTAATAAAGGGCAGCCCGGGTCTTTGTTGGAGGCTCGTCCGTAGAAGCTTGCGTTTAAGACGACGTCAGACATACTATTTCCAAAGTATGTTACAGTAAATAGTTGCTCGACAACATTGACATTTTCCAATTAAAATAATACGCAATTTCCTTTATAATTAAAAGGCTAGAACTTGATCTTAAAGCGTTAATAAGCTCGATATTAGCTATATCGAGTACATAGACAAGTGGCAATCGATACAAGGCGTTTCTGCGAATAATAACGCCAACTTTAACATTTGATACGACGGTCGCCACGGTGTTCTCATAGTAGATAATATGTCAGTTTCATACATTTCGTCGAGCGTGCAATGGAATTGATTGGCTACTTTTCTCACTCAGCACTCAGCAGAATACAACAGGTGAAAACTATTTTCCGAACACGGATTTTAAAAAAGAAAATTTACCTAACAGGGATCCATCCATATCGCTGTTTAGTTTTAAGACAGCCCATTGTAGACCATAGCCTTAGAAATTTTTATTTTTTTCCTCGTTTATTCTTTTGCTATGGACATTGCTACGACATGCATCTCATGTTATAAGGTTGTCCATTGGACAACCTTATAACATGAGATGCATGTCGTCATTATTTTCAAGATGATTATTAGTAGCTAGTATCTAACACTCTAAGGGGTTGCGATTGTCTATTGGCTACTAAAACCCAATACAAGATGCACGATATCCACGCCCGCACGTTAGCTGCATTTCTCCGCTTGTGAGGGTCGACGCTTCCACTACAAATAAAATTCTTAGTCACCCACGCCTACATAATACACGGAAGCATCACGAGCACATGCATGGACTGACCCACGCATTTCAAAGTACTGCATTGAACTCTACACACGTGGCGCACAAGGGGTTCATTCTTTTTACAATAGCGCTCTGCACTCCACGTAGCCGTGAGTGTTTTTCAACGCTCGTGGCCCGATGGACCCACCCACGCAGCTACTGTACATAGCCTCTGTGTCTCAAACCAAATAAAAACTTTTTATTTCGTCTGAGCTCTGTGTATGTAGCGTGTGTAGAGTGCGCACGCGCAGCGTTGAGCTGTGTGGGTGACGTATCCGATCAGTACTTGATAATGATAATGGCGTTGTTTCATGCCTAGCGTTTCCGTGGGTTGCATTGGATGTAATCGCTGCCATTTTCATATTTTATTTTTTCATTTTCCCTCCGTGCGCCGCAGTGGAGCAGCGGTATAGAGCGTACAACTACAATGTAGCATCGATTATCCTAAAAAAATAAACTATTCTATAGAATCAGCTTCCTAATAATATATCAATCAAACACAGAATAAAGGAACCTGTTACTTATAGAAAAATAAGCAATCATTATCTAAAGCGAACTTTTTTCAAATATTAAAACCAGCCTAAACTAGATAATGTTTCTTCGATTACTTCTATTGCAAAGCAGCGTCTACGAAATATTACATTTCATCTTATTGCGTCTTTTCTTAAATTCCCCTTCTACATTTAAGTGGGTACATTACAAATGTAAAACACAAAGCAACAGATGTTAGTCCTAAACAAGTACATTAAATGAAAATTGTTTCAGTTAACGTGTGTTCCTGTTAACTTAAAGCGTTAAAGTTGGAAAAGTTCGCTTTTCATTACGTACGCACGTTTTGGGCAAGTTAAAATGGAGTTGCTAAGTTTTATTTAAAATTGATAAGGAACCCTAAGTTAATGTGATTTTAGGTACAGCCAACAAAAGTAGATTTTAAAAAGAAAGCTATATATTATAAAGGATTTTTTTATTTATTTTAGAGGCTTTGGATTTTTCATCACGGCTCCTACTGTTGCCAGGCTAATATAATGTAATACGTCGTAACTTTTCTAATTTTTCAGATTGTAATAATGTAAATATTTTGCAGTGCAGTTGGATTGGCCGGGTTTACAGAGAAGAAAAAGAGAACGTTCATCTCAATTGTTAGTAAGTGACTATGAGACTCAAGATGGAAGCGAAGTTCACTCAGAACCCTCAGCCAGTGACTGAGGGTTCTGAGTGAACCTCAGAAATCGCTAATCATTAATTGTCGGAATAAAACTATTAAAATTTCCATACGATATGAAAGCTGACGCATTCGTGAAATATATGAACCCCAAAGCACCGACGACAGTGATATGAAGCTGCACGTTTTCAAGCCCCTTTCCAATATTGGAATTCGGAACACCAAACTTAGATTAGTCTCCTATCCCAAACAGGTTTATATTTTACCTATCGCACACGTACCGTTAATTCCTTTACAAACAGCTAAAGATATATTCTCGAATGTTTTCGCCGAATATCATACTGTGTGAAAGTCTTCAAGGTTAACGTGACTAAGCACATTCTAGTGTGTAGAGTCAGCTGACTATATAATACACACGTTTTAGCGTGCTATAGTGCGTTATAGTTGAGGAAAGCTGTTGGCCTCTCACCTGATTGACAATATCTAGCACCTGATTGACCTGTAACTTAAAGTGTAATTTAACTACTTGTATCCCAAATTTCATCTTTCTCTCACTAGTAGTATCGTTATCATTGTGTAACAAACATCGAAATCTGTACCTTTACAATGCTAGTGAGACGATTATCATGAATTTTTTCATAATACTATCTTAACTGTATGATGGTTGTATTGAGTTGTTTGTGTGTTGCTATGTTTATGATTGTCTTTAAATAGGTATAGTTTAAGCATTCATTATATATAAAATACATCCACGAGAGTGCTGCCGACAAAGTATGTCATAGTTTGGCAGAATGCTATTTTTGTATCCACTGTATGTATAATGGTAAATAAATAAAAAAAAAATGTAAGGGAATATGCCATAAATCACAAAGTTATATTTTTTAATATAATTTTTAATTATCAGTCTTTATTTTATTATTATGATAATTATAAGTTTTATTGAGCATGTGATTTATTTCTCTTTTCAAACTATTATTAATACTATGAAAAATCTAAAGGAAACAATCTTGCTTAGTTTCTTGTTGTTCTTTTTAGAACATGGCCTCCTGGTAGACTTGTGAACGGATGGCACTAAATTTGATTTTCATAAGTGTTGGTACTAATTGTACCGAAATTAATAAAGAATTTATGAACGAAGTGAACTTCATTAGGAATACTTTATCACCGAGAAATTTACTATATTATGATTAGCAGTCTAATCACAGTAATGTTTTTAACACTATAATTCAAGAGGACAGACCAATAAGATGGGATAGATCACGTCGTGGTCACCAATTATTGGGCTCGGCTATTATTAATTTAAAATAAAAATATTATAATCAGCTTTCAGAACCTCAATCATTTATTGCCTAATCAAAAACTGACAAGTCTAAAACTACAAATCAAATAATTTAAAAATATTTAGTATAAAATATCAAAAGGTTTCTATAGCTATCTGCTACAAATCTATTTTATTCCAATACCATATCCTAACACCAATGGTAATTTTTTGAATTATATTTATTTTGTATACCATTGACTATTGACGAAAGTACTTAGCAAAGTCCATTTAAATGAAGCACTTTTTGATTGATTGATTATTATAATATTTAAAATATGTATTCCAAAGCATAACCAATACACGATTGGTACACTCAGTTACAAACTTTATTTCTAAATTGCTGTAATTGATTTTTTAGTATAATATTAACCAATACGAAAGGAAAACAGGAGCTTACATTGCTGGAGTTTGCTTAGAAATATACATAAATATGTTTTTGGGGTCAGTTTTAAAAAGTGACATTTCTTTGAAATACAAAATAAATATGACTATAAAGAAATACCAATGGTATCAGGATGTGCTATTTGAACGGAATACATCGATGGTGGTAATTATCCAGCAGGCGGATATGCAACAAGTCATATCACCAACCAAACGGAACCGGAATTTGAACTCCTTCGATAACTCTGGATTGACATTCTAATATATCGAATTTTATAATTTCACGAATAGTCCCGATGGGTCAAATTTCACCGCGAGGAAATTGCCCCGTGATAAGATAAGATATTATATCGTAATCTTGCTTGTATATTAACATGGCCTTTCAATTTCATCTTAGGTACATATAAGAACATTATATTCTTCCAGCATATCTCAGTGAGCCAAGCCTTTTACTAAATTTATTAGTCGAATATCAAGTACCCAATTGACATTCCAAAGAAAGTATTATATTTTCTGTTCCTTACTTTTTAATAAAGAACAGACTCCTATCCGCTCTTTGTTAGAGGCTTATGTTCGTATATGAAAGCCTCGGTTTCTATGATACCTACTGTCATATAAGTAATAAACGCCTTACAATAAATTCTGTTTTACACACGCACTGAGTATTAAAAATGTTGCACTCGATACATTAAATTTTTACTTACAAAGTAAAATTAAATGGAAATTTCCCCTGGAAATAGAAGTTTATGGAAGTGCGGCCACCTTATGGCAAACAAATACCTGCAAACTTTACAAAGTGATGTATTCTTTGATTACATTAATTTGAAATGCTTTGGCCTTCATCTCAATTGTTAGTAAGTAACGATGAGATTCAAAAAGGAAGCGAGGTTCACTCAAAACCCTCAGCCAGCGACGGACCGGCTAATCATTAACTGTCGGAACCTGAGGTTGGAACACAACTATTCTAATTCTAATCTTAAATAAGGCTTCGCAATATTAGCAAATGTCAAGTAAAAATAGTTATTTTACTCTAAATTGTACGGTAAATTGAATTAACAATGGAGTCTCTCAACACGTGTTTTTACAACAAGAACTAGGAAAAAACTCCGGAACACAACTATGCTGTCAACATTTAACCCAATTGTCAGTGAGTTAGGTTAACCAAAGTGCCACGGGTAAGAATCATGGTTAGTACTGAGTCAATCCGTCATTACTCTTATCAATTCAGCCGAGAGACGCCCACTGTTGGCCTCTCCAATTTGTCATTGAGCACATTCTATCGTCTGTACCACGGCGAGTGCTCTGATGAGCTTTTTCCCCTAATTTCATCTCCCTTCCTTTTAAAGACTACGCGTGCTGGTCTACGTTGTCAACGACAAATTGTAGCTACCATTCGAACGCGACCTAAGTTATTTGACAACTCGTTGCTTTGTCGCACAATCAAGAAATGGAATTCACTGTCAGCACACGTGTTTCCTCCTTCCTACAATCCTGAGTCATTCAAAAGAGGCGTGAAGAAGCACCTTGAAGGTCGGCAAGGCGCGGGTGGCTAGCGCGGCGGTTTATCTCTCGCGCTAGCTATCTTCGCATTTGGACTCCACTTCTGCTTACCATCAGGCGGAATGAAGTCATTTCTTGAGCTTTTTATAAAATAAACATAGGGCCCAAGGATCTCCAACTCGATCGTTCCTGTGCTGCTCGCATCCAGATCGTCGGTTCACCATGTGAGAGGTCTACTAACGCTTCGTCTCCCGGTACGCGGTCGCCACTTGAGACCTCTCAACCCCAGCAGCCTTCAGTCCTCCTCTCAATGCCCTGCCCGCTGCCATTTACAGTTCACAGTTCTTTGAGCTATGTTGGTGATCTTGGTTCTCCTGCGGATCTCATAATTTCTGATATGAGTGACCTTAATTTTTGGGCCACATTTCGTTTCTGTAGGTCATCACTGGAAACACACACGTTAAAGACTTTCGTTTCGAAACACACCGTCTTAATGATTATTTATTATCAGGAGTATGTTTGCTTGCTACGCTTGTGGTATAAAAAACACAATTTTCATTTTATACTGTCTACTATTTTTTCAATAAAGTTGTAAATAAAATAGATAAAATTTTCTGCAATAAATTGTTACATACATCACTTCCCATTCCCGCCCGAGGCCATATGCGATTTTCTCCTTTGCATACAATTGAGTTTTCTGCATGCTGCAACCGCGAACACGGCATCATCTATCACAGATGCAAATAAAAAGGCAAATACATACGTAACACAAATATTGAGGTTTCTGAGGAAATGCTATTGCACTTGAACTGTGACTTGAATTTTGTGGGATGTAGAAATACTGAATGACACTATATAAATTTTTCAAGTGGGTCTTCAGGTCCAAATCCTAAACTTTATTTATTATAATTTGCGGTTATCATAATATTGACGTAATTGCTAGATATTGTTTCAATTATGGTCTGTGGTTTGTCAATAACATTATTTCGCAGTGCCAATTTTTAGAGTAGAATTTATAATAGTTTAAAAACACGATGTTCATTTGATTGCTCTACTTATATAAAACCACATGAGACTATGAGTGATTCTGTCCTGAAATTAAGACTATAATTAATTCCCGTTATTTTTATCGTGCGATTAAAATAAGCCTGCTGTCACATTTTATACAAGTTGCTTCTTTACAAATTGCTGGCCTTTGCCAGTTTTCGACAGCAAGCGGGACCACCATTAACTCGCCGTCCAAAGCAGAGGTAGAAGAAAATCATGTAGAAAAAATTTTGGTCACCCATCAGAGTACCACGCCCTTAGTTATTTAAGTTTGCAAATGATAAAATTTAAGCATTATACAGGGTGAATTTTTCAAGTGGGCCTTCAGGGCCAAATCCTTTAGGATGTATTTGTATTCCTATAAGGCATATCGAAAAATGCTTAAACGAGTCGCGAGCCCGATTTTGATGAAAACAAAAACTGCATCATTGGATTTTTGAAAAATCAATAATTCTAGCCAGGAATCGAATCCAATAATGTTGGAAAAAAAAACAGCCTGTATTATTACACCATTTGATAGTGTTGTTGATAAGGATCGATTTCTGGGAAGAAATGATATACGGGAAACTAATGGAAAATGTTCCGCCTTGGTTGAAGCGATAATCAAAGCGATGATCATTTTTTTATAAATCAAGTGATGCAGTTTTTGTTTTCATCAAAATCGGGCTAACGACTCTTTTGAGCATTTTTCGATATTCCTTATACAAATACAAATCCTAAAGGATTTGGCCCTGAAGGCCCACTTGAAAAATTCACCCTGTATAATGCTTAAATTTTATCATTCGCAAACTTTAATAACTAAGGGCGTAGTACTCTGATGGGTGACCAAAATTTTTTCTACATGATTTTCTTCTACCTATGCTTTGGAAGGCGAGTTAATGGTGGTCCCGCTTGCTGTCGAAAACTGGCAAAGACCAGCAATTTGTAAAAAAGCAACTTGTATAAAATGTGACAGCAGGCTTATTTTAATCACACGATAAAAATAACGTGAATTAATTAAAGTCTTAATTTTAGGACAGAATCACTCATAGTCTCATGTGGTTTGATATAAGTAGAGCAATCAAATGAACATCGTGTTTTAAAATATTATAAATACCACTCTAAAAATTGGCACTGCGAAATAATGTTATTAACAAACCACAGACCATAATTAAAACAATATCTAGCAATTAGGTCAATATTATGATAACCGCAAATTATAAGATTAAAAAGGTGTTGAACAAAACACACAATCAATAATACAAAGTTTCTTATCTAAATTGACTACAATGTAAAAAGGTTTATAAAAGTAAAGATTTATACTTTTTTCATAATATTATTGTAGTAAAGTATTAGTGGATCAGTAATTCACTCGGTGATCACTTTCATCTGTCAAAAAAATTTAGCGAATGCTGGGTGAGGCCGGCAGGGCTGTGCCGGATCGTGTCGGGCGGATACTCGGGCTATGAAGTTCCGTCGCCGGCCCGGACGTGTTTGAACGATTTCATATAAATACGCAATGATATTTTTTATATGCACTGACGGAACGATCCCGTCCACGTCCCGGGCACGGCACGAACGTGCGTGGGTCGAGCTTAAATCTAATAAGACTTTGTGCTCTAATTAGCCCTCAAATTATTGGTAATAGGAAATTTAAGTTTATTAGTAAAGTAACTCTTGTCGTGGTCCGAATCACACGAATTCATTATCTACCGTAAACATAAACCTACAAACAATTTCCTTTCATTCTCCCACTGGGACAGGATCGAGATTTTCTATTTGTGGGATCAACTCCAGTTTACATATATTTCGTGAATTTTATCGCAACGTAAGAACGGCGTAAATCGAGTAATAAATATAAGAGGGAGAACTGTTTTGAGATACCCTCCAGCAGATAGTGCTGCTAAAGAATTCAAAAGGTTAATTCAGATACATTATGAAAATAAAGGATTATAATATATGTAATAAATAAACACAATGGATGCTGTTTCGTCATCATAATCATGAACAGCTCATATAGGTAATATCCCCAGCGAGGCTCGAGCCTACCCCACATTAGGGGCGATTAAACCTTAGTCAACCACACTGCCCAAGTGCGGGTCGGCAATCCCATTGCTGGTAGTTGCGGCGGCAAATGCGATCGCTACCGATCAGGTGGCATTGTGAAAAAAATCATCCGTTTGATATGATGCATACGATGGCGAAAGGTGGACGCTTAGCTTTCCTTGCCATTTCATCTCTCACACAATATATCCATATTTTCTTTGGTTTTCTCCTCCCTCTGATCGTGTCTTCTCACTACATGTCCATACCATGTTATTGTTAACCTTATGGGTCAAAATACTTATTCTTCTTCCTTGCTTCCTCATGACGTGAGGGTCGTGACCACTTGAGGTCGTCATTTCGTGCACCAAGGCTCTCCACTCCACACGGTTTTCCGCCTTCCGGATTGACGTCTGTAGAGTTCCCTGGCAGGCTTCCTTCACTACATCAGTCCACCGGGTCGGTGATCTTCCACGACTCCTTTTTCCTTCCACGTGGCCAACCACAATAAGCTTTTCCAAGCTATCTGGTTCACGTGACCGAAGTACTGCAGGCAAATGCTTATGTAAGTATATTATTTTTATACCACGAACAAGTGCGAGCAGTTTGTGTAGATATGCATGCACATAGCTTCTGACTGCGTCAGTGTATGTCCTCGAATCAACATACAGTCGAATATCAGCCGTGTCGTGCTATACCGTTATACAACCGCAAACAACTCTACCATCCCGTGACGAAAGTTTCATAATCCTAATGCAATACCGCTAAAAGTAAAGAGATTGAAAACTCAATACACATCGACATTGTGAACATTTTCAAGAGGGAAAGCCATTTCAAATTTTGTTTCTATTGTCATTTCATTCATTATACTTTGCCATGATTGTTTGCGTTCCCGTTTTCCTCATTATTTCTAATCTCTTTCCATTGATTTTTTGCAACAAAGGTATCTCGTAATAGCATTTTCGGGAATGAACTTCAGAACTATACAATATACTGATTTACACTACTTTCGTATACGTAGCATAGAGGAAGTCTTGTAATCGTCAAAAAATTTGACCTCGAGATTTTGACGGATTTACACGTTTTGGACCTCCCTGAGTCCTAAAATACCGATTTTGGAATTATGTCTGTGTGTCTGTGCGTAAGCACGATAACTCGAGTATGCTTTAACTTATTGCAACCAAATTTAACATGCATATATGACATCAAAATATAAGGTTTCTATCAACATTTGAGTCGTCGATCACGAAAGTTAAGCAACCAGGTGCGCGGTCGGTACTCGGATGGGTGACCAAAATTTACAATGCATGTATGACATCAAAATGTAAGTTTTCTATCAACTTTTGAGTCGTTTCCGGTATGCGAGAAAGTCAAGGGGAGACCACTCCCGATTTTTATGTTATTTGGTTGGCAGCCAAGCATAAGGCCTGGTGGTAACCAGTTACCGAGTTAGCACTGACTTATACTCTCGCACTGCCACCCTATTCCCCTTCTCTACCCCGTGGACTCTGGTCCCTTGCTCTGGCAACCTTACTCACCAATAGAAACACAGCACCACAAAAATATAGTGCTATTTGTCTGTGGTCTTTTGTCTACCAATCATATTCAATATCTCGGTTCGGTTCATATTCAATATTCGGTACTTTATTGGAATCACGTGTTATTGTAAACGTATTTTATAACTAAGTACCTATATCTTAGCACGTCTATGAAATACCTATTTATGTAGTGACATAGCGGTAGACAAACATTTGCACTTACCAGGATTTTGAACCTTGGGATAGGTACTTACCAGAAGTGCAAATGTTTGTGTGAGGAAAACAAATATCGAATTTTGTAGGGCCTCACTGCAAACACGTCGACTTAGATGTCTCACGTAATTAGTTGGATTTACTGAAGACCTTCTAAAGAGAAGTTGACTTTGTAGCGAAGTAACTCTCTAGACTAGACCCTACGTTCAGCAACTCGCGATTGTCACTTACGCGTTGCAAGTATCTATGAGTTGACGGTGTCTATTTAGTGTCATCCAAATCATATGCTTACTTACCGATCATATCTCATAAAATTTATACATCACTTAACACAATAACTACAATATTTAATCATGTGTATTATATTTATGCGTACAAAAATAAATTATAGCTATAAGAATGTAACGAAAGAAAGAAAGACGTGTCTGAAAGACAACCCTGTTCGCGAGCTGTTAGCTAATTATGACACACATATTACGAGGTGATATGTGAATATTCACCTGGTAAAGCTAAATACACGAAGCTCGAGGGACGTCAAAGATTTATTTTGACTGACAGCTGGCATTAGCGGAATGAGCGTCACATGTATAATATTAATGTCGTCTCAAAATTCACAGAAGTTTAATTTCATTCTCAGTTTTCAACATAGTAACTTGAATTGCTCTTTGAAGTTTTTTATAAGGCATGTTAAATTAGCTGAAAACGAATTAAATTATGATAGCACTCAATTAATGTGTTTTTAAAGACGTCATTATTTAAATCAAATGAATCATCGTCCGTGTAGATGTAAGCCAGCACTTTAAAAGTCAGTTTCAACTCAGTTACATTACATCAACTCCTTCAAAACCCCAGTTTGATTTGTGGAATATAGGTCCCTAGTACCTATTTCTGTCCACCCCCAATTTCTAATACGCGACCGTCGTTCAAGTTAATTTACGAAGGAGGACGGACTGTGAAGACCTACATAAATATTTGTAATTTCATTTAAATTAATTGGACATCGGCTACTCTTCCCGTATTATTACAGTTTAATTTACCTTTTCAATTATCTACAAAGTCTATGTAGCAGAAAAACTGCATACCGTAGCAGAAAATTGCATTCAAAGGAATATAGAACATCACTAGGGCATGTTATCAAGTTATTACATCAATTGTTTACATAACACTTTAATGTAAATCTACTAATATGTGACAGAATTTTAATAATTGTCACGTCTTATTTATTGGCTTCTGCGCTGTTTACCTACATTAAGCTATTTTCTATTATTTTTATTTTATTTTATATATTTCACATACATACTACATAGTCCTGTTAGATATTTGCTATTACAAATAATCGACTTCGGGAAGAATTTTTTTAAACTATTTCTCTTACGAAGTGCAATATGAATTTCTGTTCTCTTCTACTTTAGCTGCATCGCATAAAATGCAATGCATGACATAAAACCAAGATATTTATATATCTTGGTTTTATGTCATGCATTATTTTTTCACGATTTTAATTTCTATCATTTATGAAAAATATAGGTACATATAACTCTGTCCATTTTCTAACGACACTGAAAGCATTTCAACCTACTTTTTCTCTTCACCGTTAACTCCAAATCTTGTAGATTCAATTTCAACAGAGATGTTATTCTACAACCTTATAACGTGCGTCAGAATCTACACATAGACTTTTTATACGTGCTTATGTAAATTCTATAACAAAGTATAGGCTCTTCTAATTAGAGAGGAAATTGAATTGGGAGACAAGAAATCAAGCGAGTAATGCGATATTAAGGAAATTAAACTTCTACTCGTATTGAAAACAAAGTTACAATGAAAGTTGTAACGTCTTCTTATAAAATAAACACCAACTAATAATGCTTCAAGTTAATATTGTAGGCAAGCTATTTATGTATTGCATGACCATCGTCATGCAACAAGCTTAGTTAAACACCAGATTCTCAAAAGGGTACTATAACACAAATGGTTTGACACAATTTTTCTAATTATATCTCGTATGCATAATTGTCTACTACTTTATAAGAAATTCATCAATGTAGATTGTTATTATAACCATCGTCATTTCTATAGCTTGAAAATTTGAACAAAACTTCGATAGTATGCATTCTATGTATCACAGATGTCTTAAAATACCGTGATATTTATTCTTGAGCCTTTTAAACCACCAAGAAGGTCATCATTAGGCTACCTATGCGTCCTACAAGGCCTTCGTACAAAGTTAAAATATCACCACGTTAATTCAATGCTAATAGAAGGATAAAAAAATTCAGAATAAACGGCTTAACCCCTTCCGAAGCACGGAAAACACTTAGAATTATTTCAGATGACAAGCTTAAGTTCGTTTTCTTCTGGACTTAATCTAGGGCTTTCAAGACACTATGCAGTACACAACCAAGTTTTTTTACATAGTAAGCCGATTAACTAGATAAGCTGTTGTTATTTCACCATAGTGCTATATATTGTGTTTCGTTACATCCTTCAACTGCCTGGGATCTTACAAGATGAGTTTTTCTTAGAAGTCCAGCCAGATGTTCAGTAAATTCAGTGAAAGGAAAATTATTCTAACAATCTCAGTGCCCGGCTGGCTTCCTTAAGAAAACTTTACCTAATAGCTATTCCAACTACTCGTGGTTTATAAGTCATTCATAAGTTTAACTAGCTTAGATCCTTTTTTGTTTAAAGAGTTATTCATTTTCTACTTAATCAAATACCCAAAGTATTTGATGAGAAGCATAATGCAATAATTGTGATTATTTCTATTAATTTATGCTTACGCATTAAATGTGACTTAAAACATGACAAAGTAATTTACACATTTCTTTCATATCAAATTATAGATATAAAGCTACAATTTGATATAAAAGAAATGGGTCAATTAGTCTGATGTTGACGATGCTCTTAAATTATTTAGGTAAGTACCTTTTTAAACTTAAGACCTAACCGCATTTCAGCCGCAAATAACGTAACTTTATTGTTATATAGCACTTCATCCGCGACTTCGTCCGCGTGGAGTATTTTTTAAATCAAACATACCTTATGTAACTCAGGAGTAATATACCTGAAAGAATTTTTGAAATGAGTTCAGTAGTTTTTAGTTTATTCTTTACAAACATATGATAGAAATTGATACCAAATTAAATATAAAACAAAAAACATGTAAAAAAACCTGTCATGGATAAATGCTGAGCTACACAGTTACACATGACCTGTGTAGCTCAGTTGCAAGCCCATGTTTTTCATTTCCTATTTAATTTGGTATCAATTTCAATCCTAACTAAACATGCCAAATAAAAGTTAGAAATAAAATCCATGTTGTATAAGTCTTACATCTTTATATTACTATAGATAGCCATTTTATTAAATAAAAACTATTTCAATTAAGTAGAAGAAAAAAATACAGTCAGTGAGACAAAAAGAAAGTTATATGTACTAGCAGATAAAAATTTACGTTTGTAATTATGTGCCGGTATAGTTTGGTTTGCAAGATAATTTAATAACTAAAATTCGATCTGCCATTCACTTGTTTGTCCAATCAATTGCGAAACCATTTCCTAAGGAGTGGTTCCAAAATAGGGCGCTCCCTTTAACCCGGCGTCATTGTGGCCGGGTGTCTAATACCCGACGGTTTTTTAAATCTTAATAATTTTAAAACAAAGTATGTGTGTTATTTGCCGGTTTCAGTAGCTGGAGTGGTAGATATTTTTGAGTGAATTAGCTGTTCTATTTAGTGTTGCCGCTGCAATTGTGGAATTGGCACGTCTATAAAGAGCGTGCGGTATTAGTTATACAAAGTTGCGTTGATTTCGAGAGAGATTAACTTAGTTTATAAGTCATATTCTAGCTTTGATTTACATGGTTCATAATTTTATGTAATCGTGTTGATATCAATTTTGTTTATAAGGTTTGTTTGTTCTTTTGAATATTTCTTGTAAGTTATGTCCCAACAAATTGATCTTAGGAGAAAAATATTTATTTATTTCAATTATGATGATTATAAGTACGTTTTATAATAAATAAGTGCCTAATTCACACAAATTATGTATATAACTGCCTATTTTCCTAATATAGAAAACCAATATTGACACAAAATTGATTTTGTGAAAAGTAATGTACATGGGTATAATATACCCGGCCACAACGGCTGTGTCCTTTTTGGTCGCCACACTGACGCCGGGTTAAACAGGATGTTTGTTAATATTAAAACAGTTAATGACAGGCCCTTGCACCTTTTCATTTAAAGAGGACATAATTGTACTTAAGGTACAACTAAAAAATATAACATGGGCAATGGGCATAGTTATATAGTACGGCGAGCACCGAGCACCGTCTGCATACAATCGTACAATCTTTGAATTTAGGCACTTGATGAGAAATAAATAAATATTTGTATGTTTGAAATTTTGACCCGTGTGGATATGAAATAGGGGATGAAATGTAGGCTCTGTGGTTACGCAAAATCTTGTCTATATTTGTACCAAATTTCATAAAAATCGCTTTAGTAGTTTTTGAGTTTATTTGTTCCAAACATACAAAATTTCCTTTTTATAATTTTAGTATTGAAGTATAGAAAATTAAACTCATTGCCCACCTTTATTCCATATAATTCAGCGATATATGTATTTATAATATATTAAAGTATAATCAGTTTTCCTTCCTCCAGGAAAACAATGATTTAGATTTACGCATACTGATATAAGTACGCCAGTCTGGATTTTCCTATTATTGTACATATATTTTACATAAATAAATTATACATTCTCTCAGAATTGTAAACTTTTGTAAACATCACCCAGTTGTAATATTTATATTGCGTGTCTATTACCATATAGCTCCGAATAGGACGTTCCTAATACACAAAAACATTATTTTCAATACAAACATAATACCCGGCTAAATAAATAATCATAAAGCCAATCGGAGTTATTCGCTTGAAACGCAAGCCCTCGCTCAATCTTTTCGCAAGCTAATTTACTCCGACATGGAATCTGAGTGCCCTATATAATATTTACGCAATCGAGGATATTCGACAGCCTTCACACACAATCATACCGCGGTTATGTTCTCTAGATATGGCATAGACTTTTTATTTCCGAACCAGTTTTGGGTGTAGTATAAATGAAATCGATCCAGTGGTTTTATAATCTTATTAGATAGAAACACACAAACATTCCTTGTTAACGCCATCTGCTGTAGACTAGGCGAACTATCGCCTCATGTATTCCCTGTTCCAAATATCCTTAAGAGTGCACCCTTGTTATAATGACGCCTTTTGGCCGCTTGCGCCAGTCAGTATTGCATCGTGATCAGGTACGCCTCGGTCGCGAACAACCCACTTGAGTGTTATAGGGGCGATTAGGCCTTAGTCAACCACGCTGGCCAAGTGCGGGTTGGTCGACTTCACACAAAATCTAAGAATTTCTTCATAGGTGTGTGCAGGTTTCCTCGCGATGTTTTCCTTCACCGTATTCGCGTCGATTATACATACATATGAATTCAAAATTTGAAAACACATTGATACGTGGCGGGGTTTGAACCGGTGCCTCCCAGGTGGGAGACAACGTCCTTACGCACTACGCCATCGACGCTTACGACCGTACTGTCTGTTACTATATGTACATTTTCACTTGACCTTGGCGAAATGCGTAATCTTTATATATCGCGAACGCCATTAATTTAAAAGAAGAAGAACCCAAATTGTCTAACCTATGTCTGACACATAACAAAATGGCAGCGCACACGTCAAATAATGTCTAAATTATTGTAATTTTCGTAGGGATATCTAATTAAAGATGAATTAATACAGCCTATTTTCACTCCCTGATATAATTATATTTCTTTTGGTGGAAGAATTTTAAAATTGGTTTAGTGGTTTAGGCGCGAAGAAATAACTAATAAACAAAGTCACTTTCGCATTCATAATATTAGGACATACTAGTTAGGATTTATGACGTCAACAAGTGCTTGCAACATTCTAGGTTTAATAAATTATTTTTAATTTATTTGATATATTGGAAGTCCAACTAATAAATATTTAACTACTAGCCTCCGCCCGCGACTCGTCTGCGCTGGATTAGTATAATAAATCATGGCCTATATGTTATTCTGATTATTAGCTATATTATTGTAAAGTTTCATTAAAATCCATTCGGTAGTTTTTGTGTGAAAGAGTAACAAACACACAAAGGGATGGATGTGTGTTTGTTTTTGTAAATAACTTACAAAAAAGCGTCAAAATTTCGCGTTTATAATATTAGTAGCACTAGCACTCCACCTGCTACTTCGTTGGCGTGGAGTTTTTTTTTTAATGAAAAGTGTATTCCTTTTTTTGTGTAACTCAGGAATAATGTGTGATTTTACTGATGAGAGAATTTTTGAAACAAATCTAGTAGTTTTTTACTTTAATTGTTACAAACATACAAATCTTTCTTCTTTATATTTTATTTTATTATTTAGAAACAAGTAGTTTCACATTATTTATATTATTTCAACACTTATTATTACATATAAACCTAGAGTGCCTTATATTTAGTAATATATTAGATAGGCAAACAAACAAAAAAATTAACTAAGAATGCAAACTACAAATAAATAGTGTGTAATATTTGCTGAGCAAGCCCGACTAGGCGCGGCGCAACATGCTTATTAACAGATGTGCTTTCAGTGTAGAAAAATAGGATCATGAATAATAAATAACATGAAAACAAAAATATAAAAAAAAATTACCTATTATGGCTGTAGTGATACTTTGTGTTAAAAGACAATACAAAAGCATTCACCGGTGTCAAGTAACAGTTACTAAGTTTATAAATAGCATTAATAAAAATAATTTGAGCATTACTTTTCGGTGTACATAATTGGACAGCGTTATGTAAGAACGAATCAAGCGACAAAATTGAAAAAAATGAGTTTTGAATGCAGATCGATTCCAGGCATGTTAAACTATGTATTCAGCTATTTTTGTATTCAAAAATGACTTCTAGTGCCTTATAATAAGGGGTGTATCAAGCGACGTGTTAAAATTTGTATGAACTTGTGCACACATTAGTTACGTAATAAAGAATTATGCACCTAGGTTACTTTTGCAAAATACACAAACAGGGGTTACAAAATGCATAAACGAATTATATCCACAAAAGTTGTAGATAATCCGTTTCATTTATTTACTAAAAACCAATTAAAAACGCAATATCGAACTAACCGCCTAAAATGGCAGATAATTCGTTAATGCACATTACTCTTTAAGCGATCATTTGCTTGATAAAGAATTAAGCGCCAATTTCTGGCTTTTGATTCGTTATTACAATTTACATTGCACAGGTTGTAGGGAGCGGGCGGCGGGGGTAGTAGCACGTCTTACGCAATACCGGCCGGCTGGGTGTTTTGCTGTCAGTTTTTATTCTTTATTAAGTAAATTAAAAAGTAGTCTTTAAGATGGATGCATTTAAGAAGATACAAGATTGAAACAAAGCCCAAACGATGAAATATTATAGGTTTCGTATCGGAGATATAGCAACTTTTACATTGATTTGCTGAGGAAGGTTAGATTGACTTACGAAAGAGAGGAACTACAAAGAAGTAGTAAGACTCGAAACAACTCTGGAAAACAGTAAAGAAAATTTGTAACATTAAGGTCAAACCCAACCCACCCACTGAGTTAATATCAACATCAAACAGTCCTATAGTTTCACTAAACAATTGTCACGCGTTTTTCTCAGCAGTGGGTAAAAATCTAGCCAGCAACATTCTAGCTCAATTTAAAAAATTAGAGGACGACTTAGCTTCCAGAGTTGTTTTCAAGAGTCCTCCTTCTAGCTCCTTCTTTATGGAGCCAACTGACCGGGTTGAGGTCGACGACGGATGGGTCAGGGACGAAGGCGAACTTAGCTACGGGACTTCGCGCGACGATGGCACAAGATTAGGAGTGGGCTAGAGAGAGAGAGGTGAAGAGCAAAGACGCCGCAGAAGAGGCACAAGACTGTGCAGTGGGAGCTAGCGGACATAGGGACAAGAAAGACAGATAAAGAACAACTTGTAGGAGAGATTAAGGTGCGCTGTGAAACCACCTCCGGCAACTAGCAGCGCACTCTCCCGTGATTCGGCCTGTATAACCGTAAGGTTGCGTCAGACCATGGGAAGGTGGTGGGTTTGACCGGGTTGAGGTTCTCAGCATAATAAGCCAACTTAAAAGCGATAGTGCACCTGGCACTGGTGGTGTCGGTGCGGCTTTTGTAAAATTTGCAAGACTCGTGCTTTGTGAGCCTTTGATGCACCTATACAACTTGAGCCTTCAGTACCGGCTACTTTCCCAGAACTTGGAAAATTGCACTTTTAACCCCAGATTATAAGGATGGACCTAGAGAAGAGACGGGAAACTACAGACCGATTTCACTCCTCAGTGTTTTTCCAAAATCCTGGAAAAAAATGTGAACAATCGCCTCTAAGTTTCTTGAGTTGAATGGTATACTGTCTCCCAGACCATTTCGTTTCAGACGTCATAAGCCCACGGAGGATGCTGTGGCACATCTGACGGAGCTGGTGGCTGAGTACCTGGACAGGGGCCAGAAATGCGTTGGGGTGTTCCTGGACCTCACTAAGGCCTTCGACACAGTATCTTCTAAGATATTATGCCGCAAGTTAGAGAGCCTGGGTGTGAGAGGTGTGGCGCTTGACTGGTTCACGAGTTATCTTTCTGATAGATATCAGCTTCTTAAAGTAGAGTCAAAGAGAAGTGACCAGCTCCCTGTGAATTTTGGTGTCCCTCAAGGGAGCATCCTCAGCCCAACTATCTTCATAATTTACATGCATGACATACATGATCTGTCGTTGGCGAATGCTGATGTTATATGTTATGCTGATGATACTGCTATCTTCTTTAAATGTAACAACTGGATAAATGCTTTTCATATCGCTGAGGCTGGACTGTCAACCGTTAACAGCTGGCTCAAAAGGATTATATTGACATTAAATTCCTCAAAAACGCATTTTGTATGTTTCCACAAAACGTCTATTTCTGGACCAATTAGGGACGGTATTAAGATTCACTCATGTCATCATATGAGTGAATCTTAATAGCGTCCCTTTTCCCCTTTGCACTGCGGCTGCGACTCCGTTTACCGTACTGACGTTATCAAATATCTGGGTATTATGATAGACGAACATCTTTCTTTCAAAAGCCATTTACAGTGTCTCTCAGATATTCACACTTTGCCACTAGATTTGGCGACTCGGTTGGAGCTCGTGTTTACAATGCAACGGTTAAAGTCTGTGACTTTAGGAACTGCTCGATCTCAGAAGCAAAGAATATTATAAAAAGGTAGCTGCTTGTTAACTCGTATATTGAAACTGAAGCTCTTCTTAGTCGACGTTTTTAAGTTTCTAATCTTATGGCAGCATTTGGAAAGCTAAGGCATGTCTTTACGTCTTCCCTGCCACAATGCCTGAAGACTAAGGTGTTTGATCAGTGTGTCCTACCAGTAATGACCTATGCAGCGGAAACGTGATCACTTACGTTCATCAGGATTAGTACACAAATTTAAAGTCCCTCAGCGCGCTATGGAGAGGGCTACGCTTGGTATCTCGTGAAAAGACAGGGTATGTAACGAGCACATTCGTCACAGAAAGAAAGTTATCGACATAGCCCATAATAAGTACGCTGAAGTGGCAATGGGCTGGTCATGTCTGCCGGAGAACCGACACCCATTGGATCAGATGAATCTTGGACTGGAGACCACCTATTAGGCAAGCGTAGTGTAGGGCGCCCTGCGACCCGTTGGTCTGATGACCTTAGGAGGAGTGCTGGCAGCGGCTGGATGTGGGAAGCCCAGGATAGAAAACGATGGCGTGACATGACGGAGGCCTACGTTCAGCAGTGGACGGAACCAGGCTGTTGATATTGACATTGACAATCGTATGGTTTAATTTTTCGTAATTTTAGCTTAAATTTGGCATTTCCTTCTTAACAGTAATTTTTCATTTTATATTTAAATTCAAATTCTTTTCCTTTTTTTTAGATTTGATTAGTTTTGTTTCGTTTTGTTGTTTGATTAGTTTTTATTATGATGTTCTCTAGTAGGTATAGAGGAACTTGGTTCGCAGGGCCAAGTAAATTGTAAATTGATTTCCCAAGATACAGGCACTGCCTAGTTTGGAGACCTATGCAAATTGTTTTTTTAACACAATCTGTATTATAAAATTGTATAATTTGATATTTTTGCATTAAAATATTTGGATTTAATCTTATACTGCACTTTATTTCACCCGAAACAAATCATATTAAAGAATCAAACGACAACAATGTCGTATAGTACGTTATTGACAAATTTAAATAATATGAATATAGATAAAATACATTAACGATTTAAGCGGAAAAAAGGTTATATCTTGTAAAGTATAACCTGCACCGTATTTTTTTTTAAATGAATCTATACTACATACACATCCTACATTAAAGTGAAAATATCATTCACGTAACATAAATAATAATTACACAGCGACAATTTTAACTTTAAAATCTTTGAAACTCATTTACTCAAATTCGCCCAGGTGTCGCTTAATCTGTTCTTACATAACGCTGTCCAATTATAATAATAGTAATTAGATATAGACAATAAAATACCTATAGATAACACAAATTATTGAAAATTTCATGCAGATTGAAGTCACAAATAACACTACGAAAAGTGTGACATAATCAAACGTAGATTACGTTTCAAAAAATCGCAAACATATAGCTAGCCGACATTACAAACTGTTGAACGCGATGACGACACGAGGCTTTGTGGGGTGGGAAAATTGCGCTTCGCTGTCACTTTTATTATTCCCTGCAATGGAAGTTTGAAGACTGAAGGCTGGAAACTACCTTGAAAAGAAATCGACAAATGAAAATACTCTTAACATTTTTATAATGCGTCGACTTCAAATATCTGTGTCAATTTTTTTAACCTGAAATCTTTAACCTTGCAATGTGTGCACTACTGAGTAGGTACACTATTTAGGTGTTATTATTACTCATAAAAGCGTCGGTGGCGTAGTGCGTCAGAGCGTCGTCTCCCACCCGGGAGGCACTGGTTTGATCCCCGCCACGTACCAATTTTTAATTCATATGTACGTTTAATCGACGCGAACACGGTGAAGGAAAACATTGTGAGGAAACCTGCACACAACTATGAAGAAATTCTTAGGTTGTGTGTGAAGTCGACCAACCCGCACTTGGCCAGCGTGGTTGACTAAGGCCTAATCGCCCCTAATGTGGGGTAGGCTCGAGCCCCTCGGTGGGGACATTATATGAGCTGTTGATGATTACTCATAACAAAAAAATACAACTTTCAGATCCAGTTAACTGTTACACAATTTGCAAATATGCACGGCACTCTGCAATCTCTTTTTACATAAAACCGTAATAAAGGTCAGTGTAGAGTTATTTACATGTAAATAAATTATGAATAGTAGTAAATAAGTGCTACAAATCAAGCGAATCTCAACTTCAAATTAACTAACTAATAATAACGAGGCTTTAATTTTCAGTTTTGAAGTGCAAACTTAGGCTGGAAAATGTTTATAACTTTTTGCGCGCCTAAACTTCGTAAAGTATCATGAAATATTTAAAAACATTTCGTGTAACGTTTTTCGCAACGATTCAATTTCCAGCGGAATGGAAACCCTGTCAACTCGAGGCCAACCCTCAAGAGTTTTCCCCGAATGGCAGCTGTCGATTCTTTCCGAAAGCTACTTTGAGTATAAAATATTTTAATTCTCAAGAAGGAAATTACCGTCGTAACGGTAAACTGCTTACTTATTTAAATCGTTCTCTATTAACAGGAAATATTTTGTGCGAATTTAGCATTTTAAAACTAACCCAAACAGTGTAAAAGGAAGTTCAAGGAACAAAATAAAGAATGTGCAAGGCGTTAGCTTTTGGAAGAATTCGTACATACTAAAAGCACACCACCACGCAGCGACAAAAAAAATACAATGTTTTTCTTTTATCATTGTAAAATGTAAAACTATATCTTTGTTTCTCATAATATTGCTACTTCTAGTGCTACATCTTTGGGTACTTACTACAAACATAAGCAAACATTATTGTTATTTAGGCAGTAATAAGCCCAATCCTCACAAAGTGTAGCATTAAGTGAAAATAAGCTTTACTGAGGGCTTAAGTAAGGCGTATTTTAAGAGTTCTGTGGTAAATAAATAGGAGAACATTTTGTAATAATTGCCTTTTATACCTTTTTATACAATAGGCCAAGTGATGGTAAACAATCACTGCCTCTGGACGTCTGCAAAAGCAAAAGCACTCAGTGCTTCAAATAATTAAAATTGTCACTTGAGGCACTGTTTGTATTGATAGTTTTTTTATAATAAGGTCCAACTCCTTTGATTGAGAGCAGAAGTGGAGTCCAAATGCGAAGATAACTAGTGCGAGAGATAAATCGCCGCCTTGTTCGAGACAGTTCTTCTCTTTTGACCCAGGATTGTAGGAAGGGGGGATCACGGGTGCTGGCAGTGAATCCATTTCTTGATTGTGCGTCAAAGAAACGGGTTACATACCAAATTTCTTAATTCGCCTTGGAATTGCAGCCAAAGTTTTTCGGTGACATCGTAGACCAGCACGCGTAGTCTTTTAAAGGAAGTGAGATGATGGGATTATGAAAAAAGCTCCTCAGATCACTCGCCGTTGTACAAACAGACGGTAGAATGCGCTCAATGGCGCAACATAGCCCTCGACGCAATGATATTATAGTATTAGATACGTTATACGCTCACAAAACAGGAAAAAAATATGATCCGAACTGCTGTAGCAACACAAATGTACACTTCTATTATTTTACTTAAGGCCCTGTCCGCACAGCGATATTTCACCGCAAGTTTTTTTTCCGCAAAATTCTGTGACACATGGGATCATAAAGGACTATCCGCACATGCAGTAAAAAAATCGCGCGAAATGAATCTGTGGTTTGATGCAAATTGACCGCGATACGGTGCGGAATTATTTCCGCGCGAATGTTTTATCGCTGTGCGGACGGGTCCTAAGTGGCACGCAGACATAATATGTCTGTAAAAACCGCAAAGGTAGCACGCAGACATATTATTTCTGCGTGTAAATATGATTTTTCATACTACCCGCGGAGGGGCCCGCCACTCAACGCCATTTTGGTGTTTTGAGGGTGTTTGCCAATGTCAAGTGAAAATGTAACGTAACAAAAATTGTACGGTTGATTTGGGTTAAAAATGGAGTCTCTCAACACGTGTTTTTACAACAAGAACTCGAGAGAAACTCTTGGCATTAATTAATCCAATACGGACAAAAAAGACAGCAAGTGCTTGTCATTGCGTGACATTACCATAGCAACACTAAGGCCATCAGGCAAACAGGCACCAAGTGTTGTCTGTTTTGATGTGCGATTTTGGCGCACCTATGACGTATCTGCCTCTTTTATATTATAACATCATTGCCTCGACGCAAATGGATAGGCTCATAGAAATATTTTCGGTCACCCATCCGAGTGCCGACTGCGCACTTGGTAGCTTAGCTTTGGTGAGCGTTACGTAAAACGCACGACTGCGGCGATACGATAAGCTTGCTTTAATCTATCGTTTCTTATTACTTCACAAGCTGACGTGTGGTTAAAAATATCAAAATTACATTTTCAACATCAAATTATATTTTTTACAAAAGAAACTTAAGCCCTCTCACAACAGAATTTTTCATGCAAATTCACATTGAAATCAAACTGTCTCGAATACCGATCTAATTTAATTAGAAAACATCGCATAAATGGCAACTCAGACATTTTTTATTACATTTTTGATAAAGCATTAAAATTAGGGAGGGAAAAAAGATCTAAAGAAGATTTTTTTTAAATTCGAGATTTTATCCAACATTTTAGTTTCACCCGGCATTGAACAGCGCACGCCATAAAAATACATTGGTCTCACTTCATCTTCTTTTAAGTTAATAGCGATAGCTACACATTAAAGATTACGCATTTCGCCAATGTCAATGTTCAATGTAATTAAAGTAACAGACAATTACGGTAGATTGGGTTATAAATGGAGTCTCTCAACACGTGTTTTTACAACAAGAACTAGGGAGAAACTCCATAGGTCTCTCTCAAAGTATTCTTAGATGGATAATTGTATGACACATGCCATTAATAGGATAATTTTGTTTGTGTTATGATATTGTGTAAATAACTAATGTATTAGGTATTAGATTTTTTATTTATTTTGGTATGCACACTGTTGGCGACAGAATGAAACTCGTGATAAAAAGTTAGAAAGTTTACTATGAGGAAATAATTACAAAGCAAAAAATATTAATAAATTGAAAAGGTGACATAAACAAGCGTTGCTATGCAACGAGAGCGCATAGAGCTGCGTTCTCAACACTCCGCCCCAGTGCCGTCCTCGCGCTCACGGCACTCATCTTCTTTAGTTGGAAGAACTGCAATACGTGTTGAGGGTCTCTTTAAAACACCCGTCTTGGTTTTGACATCTACTACCCGAATTCGTCCATCCTTCCCCGGGTAGAGTTGGACAATAACTCCTCTAGGCCAGCAGTTCCTAGGAGAGCTAGGGTCCACGATAAACACCAGGTCACCGATCTTCAAGGGTGTCTCATCTCGATGCCATTTGTGTCGCGGCAGCATAGCAGGCAGCACCTCCTTCATCCACCTTGCCCAAAATAAATCGGTGAGTCGTTGTGCTATACGCCACTGGCGGCGTAGGCAGAGGTCATCGTCATCGAATACGCCGGGCGTTGGCAAGCTAGAAGAAGAACCTAAAAGAAAATGGTTAGGTGTTAAGGCTTCAGGGTAGTCCGGATCAACTGAGACACGAGTTAATGGCCTGCTGTTTACTAAGCTCTCGACTTCAGCCAGTAATGTTAGCAAAGTCTCTTCACGCGGCGCTCTCTCCTTCAAAACAGCTCGAAGTGACGTTTTAACCGAGCGAATGAGCCGCTCCCACGCTCCGCCCATATGAGGGCTCACAGGTGAGATAAAATTCCACTCGACGCCAAGAGAAGTAACTCCATTCTGTAGCTCACTCTGACACATTGCAAAAGACCGCTTGAGTTCGACGTCCGCACCACGAAGATTTGTGCCATTGTCGGAGTACAGCTTTTTGGGCCAACCGCGCCTGGCAGCCATACGCCTTATGGCCATAATAAGTGCATCAGTTGTGAGACTTTGAACCAACTCTATATGCACGGCGCGTACAGTCAAGCACGTAAATAGCACCGCATACACTTTCTGCCGGCGTCGACCAACTGTTATCTCAAGAGGTCCAAATAAGTCCACTCCAGTTGCTGTAAACGGTCGGTGATGATGCAGCATCCGAGCCTCAGGTAAGTCACCCATTAATGGAGGTTTAGGCTGCACCCTTCTTAAACGGCATAATAAGCATTTCCTCGTTACAGATCTGACGGTGGGCCGTATTCTTATGATCCAGTATAATTGTCTCAGTTCGTTCACCACAGTTTCATTACACCCGTGCGCTGCTTTCTGGTGAAAATGCATTACTATAAGACGGCTTATATGACTCTTACCATCTAATATCACAGGATGTTTCACATAACTTCCGACATCTCTCGCCAATTCAATTCGTCCTCCAACTCTCATTACCCCCGAGTCGTCTATGAAGGGATTTAGTGTACGTAGCCTGCTAGCATTGTCCATTATACTCTTACAATCCTTGAGAGCCTTATAGTCACTAGGGAATGATTCCAGTTGCGAGCAACGCATCAATAATGCCTCTGCTTCGTGTAGCAATTCACAGGTTATTCTGCTACTATCCTGCACTTTTCTACAGCGGCGAATAAACAATAAAACTGTAGCCGTACTACGCAGCAGCCGAGTCCAAGATGAAAATCTAAGGGGATCTGGCACTGGTAAGCTTATCGTCGTATCTTGAATTATATGTACAGTCTCTAAATCATTATCATTAATTCTGTTATCTGTTACAGGTTCACACGGCCAATCAACGTTCGTTGCGATTTGCAGAAACTGCGGACCACGAAACCACTCGCAGTTAACGTCAAGCTTATATGAATTTTTCTTAGTGGCAATATCGGCTATGTTTAAGGTAGACGGAACATAACGCCACTCCTTGATTTTTGTTAAGCTATCTATCTCACCCAGCCTGTTCGCAATAAATATCTTATAATTTCTATTTTCATTCCTCAACCAATGTAAAACTATCGTGGAGTCAGTCCAAAAAAATCGTTCAACTGGCACTATGCTATGCTCCTCTTGAATAACAGCAGCTAACCGGCTTGCCAATAAGGCACCTTGGAGCTCAAGCCGAGGAACAGAGACTGGGCGCACAGGTGCTACTCTACTCTTGCTCGCTATAAAGGACACATTAACGCGAGCTGGCTGATCTTGTTTGGGTTTGCTTATTACTCGCCAGTAAGCGACAGCGGCATATGCACTCGGCGATGCATCACAAAATAAATGCAATTCGATGCGAGACTCTTCCAAAACATACTCGAGTGGAAAATAGCACCTCGGGACTCTTAAGTCTCTAATGTCGTTCAACTCCAACATCCATTTTCTAAATTCATCGAATTGTGCGTCTAATATTTTGTCATCCCACTTTATGTCTGTCTTCCATGTATTCTGTATCAAAATTCTTGCCCTGATAGTAAGAGGCGATAACAGACCATAAACGTCAAAAATTGACATTACAATTCTAAAAAGCTCACGCTTTGTAGGCCGAGTCTGAAAGCTAAGTAAATCATTAGAGATTCTTTTCAAAGATAAATCGAAGCCTAATGAGTCTTCTAGAGGGTACCACAACAATCCTAGAGTCCGCTCGCTCAGATTATGGCTTCCCAATTTCAACTTTATTGCGTTGTCGCTAAGGTCTTCTTTCGGCATGCCATCCAAAATCTCAGGCTTGTTACTCATCCAGTTTACTATACGAAAACCACCCTGTCTATGTATATAAGATATATCTCTCACCAGCTTTGCGCACATGTCTATATCGTTCATACTATAAATGCAGTCGTCCATGTAATGCGACTTGATAATAGCGCTCACTGCTTCAGGCATCTCTGATTGGAAACGAATTGCATTCTTGTTCTTGACAAACTGAGCTATGAACGGCGAACAGTTAGCTCCGAAGACTAGCGATGTCATGACAAACTTTCTTAGGGGTTGATTGAGTTCCTTTCGCCAAAGAAAACGGAACACATCTCGGTCTGCCTCTCGAATCTTCACGCGTAAAAACATGTCTTTGATGTCTCCAGCTATAGCTACTCGCCCCTCTCTAAAGCGGAACATTATGCCTAGTAAGGACTGTAACAAGTCTGGGCCTTGAAGTAGAAAATCGTTGAGAGAATACCCTCCAGACTTAGCAGCAGCGTCGAAAACAACTCTTAGCTTCTTTTTATAAGGATTATCCACCCCGAAGTGTGGCAGATACCAAATGCGATGAGGCGCAATCGAAACTTGCTCCACCTCACGGGCGTAATCGTTTAGAAGCAGGTGGTTAATCCTGTCTTGATAGCGTGACGCGTACTCGTCATTACACCTCATCTTGCTCTCAACAATCTTTAACCTCTTGTAGGCATTTGGAAAGGAGTCAGGTAGTGCAACATCGCTTCTCCATGGTAAGCCAACTTCCCAACGACCGTCAACTAGCTTGGAAGTGTCATCAAGTATTTGAACAGCAAGACTTTCTTCTTTATTCTGTCTAGGTTTGGAAGCTATACCGATGGACTCTAATGAGAAAGAATTGCGAATAAGCTCCGATAACTCCGTAAGTACATCGTTATTTGTTGGTGCGTGAATATCCTGTGGCATACTTGTCGATATATGGTTAATCGATTCGGCACTTGTGGCATGCGCTGAACTGCGCGCGTTGTACACTATGCCGTGTACACACCAACCCAATAGCGTACGAGTCAAGTAGGGCCTATGTATCCCCTCCGAAATCGTATCGATTGGAGCGAGCAAATAGTAGTGGTCTTGACCGATCAGTAACTCTGGTTTAACATTATCGAACAGCAGACAGTCTTGGAATTTTCGAAGGTGGTCATAACGGTTGACAGCAACATTTGACAGCTTCTGTACAGGTAAGTCCAAAGAATCAATCTTACGTGCGCGAATGTTATATGTGTCATTGTTGGTGCTAGATACAGTAAAGTTGACTGTCTCACTTTGGCAAACTAATTGTCCTGAGCACCAAGCGCTGCGTACGCGTAAAGTCTCGCTGTTACCATGCAAACCAACAGCATCTGCAACTCTAGTCGAAATCAGTGAGACCGTCGCCCCGTCATCCAACAACGCAAATGTCTTGACTTGACCTTTCGGACCGTTTATAGTTACTGGAACTACCTTTAGCAAAATTGTACGTTTCTGTGCCATAGAAGTATTTGTTACAGCTTCACTGCATTCCCCAATTTCACTGCCATCGTTTGTGTTTATATTCTCGTTTGTCGCAATTGTCGCAGTAACCTCCGACTTAGCGTTTTTTGTATACCAATGTAACAAACGATGATGCTTCAAGCCGCAGTTGTCAACGTCGCAAACGTCACTCAGGCAATTTGATACTTCGTGGGTTGAAATCAAACATTGGGAGCACAGCTTGTTCGTACGTACAAACTTCCATCGATTACGACGCAGGGCCCGCTTGAAATATTTACAGTCTGATAGCGCGTGTACACCCTTCTTACAGAACATGCAGTTATCATCTCCAGAAGTCACAAATACACGGTGTGGTGTACGAATCCGTCGCTCTTCTGATCTCTTATGGACATCTGCGTGACTATGAATATGGGACACGCCGGACGACACCGCCTTAACAGCTTCAGTCATAAGAAAATCTGACAACTTCTCAAACTTAGACTTATCGCTTTGCATTTGCTCAAAAACATAGTCAGACCAGCGATTAATTAGACTACTGGGTAGTTTTGACAGTACTGTATTTACAAGTTCTGGACTTCGCAAATAATCCGACTGCTTAATCGACTGTGCAGTAACAACAAAATTCTTAATTTTTGTAGCGAAGTTCACAATGTCGGTGTGGTACGACAGTGGTAACGGTGACAATCTCTTGATCTGTGTTACAATTTTATTAATGACAGCTTCAGGTTGACCGAATCGTAGCTCAAGAGTGTCCATGATATTATTTGGGCTTGTCTTACCAATTAATAGCCAGGCTACAGCATCCTTTGCTTCTCCTTGCAAGCATTTACGAAGACGATGTATGTTCTCTGCATCGCTAAATTTACATAGCCGGGTAGTCTCTTGGTAAGACTCTTTAAAATGCAACCATTCAATTGGGTCACCAAAGTAAGGTGGCAGTTCTTTAGACGCGGCTATCCTCGATAGAAGTTGCTGGTTATGCTCATTGTGTATCACAGTAGCGGAAGTCTGTATGGCAGTTGTCAGGGCGGCAGCGAGTCGATCAATATCGGTACCGGCACTAGGGTGATGTTGAGGTTGCGGCGGCATGGCGTAGAAAGGGGTGGCGTCATGGGCTGCAGTGACATCGTGCGCCGGTGGTAACTCCTGGTGCACCTGGCAACTATTGTCGATCCAGTTCTCAATCTCCTGCACATGGTCTGGACCGTCTACAGAGCGGCGAGTCCCGTCGCTTCGCTGTGAAGATACTACGTCTAGAGCGGCTAGGTCAGCTTCTAAAGTTTTCTCGATCAATTCTAGCCTTACCTTCGCTTTTTCTCTTTCGGCGTCGCGGATGAGCTTATTTCTTCTAGCTTCTACAGACGATTTAGATTTTTTTGTGCAAACCGTCTTTGACTTGTGGGTATTGGTGCTCACCCGTGACTGTGCGGAGGTATGTCCTTTTTCGCTTTCTATTTCCATAGCAGCCGCTGGTTGTTGCGGCTCCGTACTAACTTTTGCGAGTTCCTTCTTCATTGCTCCGCGAGTCAGCATTTTGGATGTATTTCACACCTATAGGGAGCTGATTTGTCAGAAGATCCGCCGAAGGACCACTTGTTGGCGACAGAATGAAACTCGTGATAAAAAGTTAGAAAGTTTACTATGAGGAAATAATTACAAAGCAAAAAATATTAATAAATTGAAAAGGTGACATAAACAAGCGTTGCTATGCAACGAGAGCGCATAGAGCTGCGTTCTCAACACACACATTGTATTCTTATAGATATATTTATTAACCAAAGGATCATAAATGTATGCTTAGCACCTAAATTGAGCGAAATCTATCTAACAATAACAAAAAATAGTGGTGGGTATCAAGACTTAAATTAATTAGTTCATTAATGTGATTAGTTGAATTATATAGAAAAGCTTTTACAACATAAATTATTATTATAAATGAACCAAATGCGTGGGTGTAATAACTGCCCAAAATTTACGCATGTAAAACTTTAATTTTAATTATATTATTATCATCTATTGACCTGTAATGATGTTTTGAAATCATTACCAAATTGTAAGCTGTGGAGTTTCTTTCGCCATTTCTTCTCCATCTCAGCATAATAATAATTATTTCGTCCCGAAATGGTGGTAGGATTTTGACGATTTAAAAGTACTTAGCAATGTCCATTTAAATAAAGAGCTTTTCATTTCATTTCATTTCATTTCATTTCAAAGGACGCTACAACGACCGGTCATATGCTACTCACACTCAGGCGTGACCAGCAATCGTCAGTCCACCTTGAGCCTGCCGCGCTGCGTCGCCCAGTGCGTGATCGTCCCTCGAGACTTCGGCACCATCGGCCATAAGCTCTCCGAGCAATGTGCCTCGCCCACTGGCACTTAAGTTGTGCAATTCTTTGGGCTATGTCTTACACTTTGGTTCTTCGGATCTCATCATTTCCTACCAACTTAACCACACGATAAGAACACCTATTATTATTAATTATGATTGATATTGGGGCTGTCGCGGCTTCTGTTGAAAGATAGTAGTCGTTCCCAAGGAGGGTTGGTGACGGGTAGGCGGCCGGCCATAATTTAAAGCCAAAAACCTATAGCAGTATTGTCAATGTCAAGACATGCTGTACCGACCCCAAATATATTGAAAGCAGGGTAAGAAACATAAGGTTGGGGCTAATTTCGTCATTGTCAACGAATTTATTTTAAAAATGTTCCGCATAGTCTAAAAATGTGGCAATATCAAGTGTATATCGAGTATCCGTTTCCCGCAAATTCTTCTCTCTCTCTCGAAGTCTCTCCATTATAATCTGATACGCTAAGGCGAGGCCTCCAAAAACGTGGCTTCAACAATGTATAATTTTCATACGCCTTTATTCGTACCTACTACCTTTGTCCCATAAAAGCAGGGATGTCATTGTTTGCTTTTAAGAAAATAAAAAAAAAAACTTCCTTCAAAACTAAAAACGGGAGAAATAAAAATTTTGTTTATAAAAATCTAAATGTTTTTTGAGGTCGATCCCAAATACAAGTGACAACGTTTATTTCAAATATTGAGGTTGGCGCCGACCTCAAAAAACATTTAGATTTTTATAAACAAAATTTTTATTTCTCCCGTTTTTAGTTTTGAAGGCGGTTTTTTTTATTAAAAACTTTTTTTCGTCTTTTTAGTATTTTAAGTATAAAAAATTTCACTAAACTACCTCAAGATCTTTTATACACACAAGTGTATACACGATATCATCAATGTGCATTATTAGGAATACCTTAAAAACTACTCATCAGATGTCGATAAAATTTAAATGGGACCCCATGACAAGCACTAGCTTCCAAAGGTCAGAAGAATCTTAAAAATCGGTCCACCCAGTAACGAGTTATGAGGTAACAAACATTAAAAAAAAACCATACAGTCGAATTGATAACCTCCTCCTTTTTTGAAGTCGGTTAAAAATAAGTTTTACGAGTGCGAACTAATGGTAAGGACTTTCTATTAACCGTTTTTTGTGCGGCGTAAAGTTGGTATACAGTTTTTTTTATGAACTTCGTATGGATGCCCCTGATATCTGGCCCGTTACTTTGATCAGCGATTTGCTTTGACTATTCAGCGAGTGAATCATCTTGTTACACGGGTACATCACGGATGAAATGTTGTTATAGTATTTAGAAAATTTTCTCGTGTAAGGGTTAATCGTGTCTGTATCTTTCTTAGTTCATTCTTGTCTGGGATTTAGTATTATGAAAAATACAATTCTGAAAAAGAGAAAAAGGAGTATAAATTAAAATTTGTTTGGGGAAAACAAAATACCTAATGCTTAAATGACTGATGATTAAATTTTCATTAAAATAATTGTCCAAAGTTTCTTCAAGTTAATTACACCAATTACATTGGCATACTTGTTAAATATTGAAGTGTTTTTTTGTGATTGAAGACAATATTTAATTAAAATTGAGGTTTAAATTTTATTAATTAATAATAACTTAAGATTATAAGAAAAAACGGAATATTGTGGTTTAAAAAATCTCCAGTTTTTTTATGCTGTTCAATAGTACGGAGAATTTTCTGATTATTATACTTAATGTGCCGAACATTAATTCGGTGTATTTGTAATGTATTATAAGTAACATTATCAAGTTCCCTGTCCCATACACCACAGAAATTCACTAAAATGGAAACGCCTCATACTAAAAACGCCCTAATAAAGAAGCAAAATAAACTCAAATTTGAATTCTTGAACTTGTCATGAAACTGTCATGTGAATTAAATGTGATTTATCATTCATCAGACATGGAACCTGTAATGATATGAGATTGTTTGACTGTTGTGAATGAAACCAATTTTTGTTGGACACTGACATTTTAATATATCTTTTGTTTTAAGAATATAAAGGATGACAAGGTGATATTTATGCTATGTACAAAGTATGAATATGAAACACAGTATAGAGATATAAAAACATGGTATAATATAAAAGGGTGATATAATACATATTATATAAGTTGGTCGTAACATGGCCCCCGGCGGTGTGGACACCTAGTCACTTAGGATACGACCAACGGTGCGAGTTTCCTCACAGGGCGACGCAGGACACCCCCTTTAGTTAAAACATCGACTACCCTAACTACTTTATCCTTGCCTGGGTATGTGGCCACAATACGGCCACGTGGCCAGCAAAGCCTGGGTAGAGTCCCGTCCACAATCATCACCAAGTCCCCAATCTTCAAATTCGTAGATGCTGAAGGTGAAGAGCGGCGCGGCACCAAAGTGGGGAGGTATTCAAGTGTAAAACGCTGCCAAAAATGGTCGGCCAGACGCTGTGCTTTTCTCCACTGTGCTCGGCTGGACAGGTCAGAGTCATCGAACGTGCGGGTCTGCAGGTCGTTTGAAGGGGTACCAATCAGAAACGTAAATGGTGTAAGAGAGGTCTCTGCGTCGGGATCCTGGGACACGTGTGTTAATGGCCTAGAGTTCACGATCGCCTCCGCTTCTAGAAGTAAAGTTTGGAATGTCTCCTCCCTGGGTGATCTTTCCTTGAGGGTTGTGGATAAGGCGGTCTTGACATTCCGTACCAATCTCTCCCAGCATCCCCCCATAAAAGGAGCCGACGGCGGGATGAACTTCCATCGGATTTGTCTGGTGGACGTAAACTCGTAAACATCTGCAATGATCTTGGAGGCCCCAACAAACGCCGTCCCGTTGTCAGAATAAATACAGGACGGGTATCCACGACGGGCGACGAAGCGGCGAAGGGCCATAATGGCAGAGTCCGAGGAGAGATTCTCGACTATCTCTAGATGAACGGCGCGTACAGTTAGGCATGTAAAAAGGGCGACCCATCTTTTGGCGTGTCTTCGGCCAATCGTTACGCTGAGAGGGCCAAAATAGTCAAGCCCGACGTAGGTAAATGGGCGCTCGTTGTAAGCCATCCGCGCGCCGGGTAGGTCACCGATGGGAGGCGTCACAGGCTTAGCCTTCCAAACTCTGCACGTCTGACATCTTGATGCGGTTTGTTTAACAGCAGGTCTCAGACCGACGATGTAAAATCTCTGGCGCAACTCATTGACGACGAGCTCATTGTTGGCATGTGCGTATCGGACATGGTAGCTGTGGATCAACAGTCTTGTTATCTGGTGCTTCCCATCTAGGACTATTGGACGGGACTCAACGGCATCTGAGGCGGATGTGCGTCCAGATAAACGAAGCAAGCCATCTTCACTGATAAGCAGGGACAAATTTTTAAGCCTACTATGGTTGTAAACGGGGCGTCCTGCGTTAACACACTGCAGCTCATCAGAAAATGAATCGCGCTGTACCATTAAAAATAAATGACGCTCTGCCGAGTTCAACTCCTCGGCCGATAAGAGCGGTAACTTGCGACTACAACGAAGCGAATTAACAAATAATCTCGAATTTTGAGGCAAAAGTGACCGAAACATTTTAGCTGATTGATGCGCACGAGCCGTGGCTCTAAGCAGACGAATCCACCTGCTGAATCGGCGATAGTCTGCGACCACCGGCGAAACAGTCGGTAATTCCGCGGAGGCAACGATCAAACATTCTACTACTCCCGGAACGATTCTGTCTTCGTTGGTGCTCGGAGATTCCTGGTGGGGAATCGGTTCGCTCGGCCAAGTAGCTTCCGGTGAAAGAAGAAACCCTGGACCAGCGAACCACCGCGAGTCTTTAGAGAACTCTTTCGTGTCACGCGTAGCGTCGTCAGCAACGTTTAAGCCAGTAGGAACATATCTCCAATTTTGTACGTCAGTAAGCTCCGAGATTTCAGCTACGCGAAAGGACACAAATGGCTTAAACGTGCAGGCGTCACTACGCAGCCATTTAAGTACCGTAACCGAATCGGACCAGAGAAAAGTTCTAAGAGGCTTCCTTTCGTGAGCCTCAACAATGTACGCAGCGAAACGCGCGGCAATTAGCGCTGACTGAAGCTCCAACCTTGGAACGGTTGCTGGCTTCAGGGGTGCGAGTCTAGCTTTACCCCCTATCAGCGCTAGCTTTATTGAGCCGTCCGACAAAACAAAACGCCAGTAGGCGACGCAGGCGTACGCTAGTTCACTTGCGTCGCAAAAGACGTGAAGCTGGCTTTCTATAAATTGCTCGCCCTCAGAATAACACCTAGGAACAGCACTTCCAGATAAGTTCTGAAGCTCTCGGAACCACGACTTATATTTCGAAACTAAACCTTCGGATAATTTTTGATCCCAATCCAAACCTAATTTCCATGTCTTTTGGAAAAGGATCCTGCCTTTTATTATTAGGGGCGTTATTAAGCCTAGCGGATCGTATACCGACATAAGCAAAGACAAAGCAGATCGTTTTGTAAGTGTTGAGGGAAATCTTGGTATAGATTTGAGAAAGCACAAGGAGTCATCGCTGACGAGCCAAGTTAACCCCAAAACTTTAATGTGTGAAGGAGAAGATGGACCTAACCCTACCTCGGAAGCGTCAGTGGCGCGGAGGTCTGGAGGGATTAAGGTAAGAGCCTCAGCATGATTGGAGACCCACGATCGCATCTCGAATCCTGCTGCCTTGTGAACGGTTACGATTTCTAAAGCTAAACGAGTCGCCTCCTCTACGCCATCAAGACTTCCGAGGTAATCGTCCATGTAATGGTTTTCTATAATGGAATGAGTAGCTTTTGGATATGTATGTTGAAATTCAAGCGCATTCTTGTTTTTCAAATATAGTGCCGTACATGGGCTAGACGTCGCTCCAAAGATCATTGAGGACATCCTATATTCCAAAAGAGGGGACTGAGGGTCGTCTCTCCAAAAAAAACGCTGAGCGTCCCGGTCTCCAGGATGAATTTTGACCTGCGGGAACATCTCCCTAATGTCTGCTGTAAGAGCGATTCTACCTTCCCGAAATCTCATAACTATCGCGAGCAACGGCTGAAGCAAATCTGGACCCGATAAAAGCATAGAGTTCAGACTCACTCCGTTACATTTTGCGGCCGCGTCGTGCACTACGCGCAATTTCTTTTTGTGTGGGTGTACGACGCCGAAGTGTGGGAGGTACCATATGATGTTACCGGTTGGTGGTCCAGAGCAAAGTTCCGCGTATCCTTTGTCAATCATGCCGTGAATGTTCTGTTTGTAGGAAGTCGCGTAAGTTATGTCATTGGCCATTTTAGACTCGAGATTGTAAAATCGGGATAATGCTAGGCGCTTACTGTCTGGAACAGTGCTTATGTTGTTTCGCCATAAAAGACCAGTCTGGAAATTACCAGAGGGTAAGCGTACCGTAGTCGAATCTAAAATCTCTATAGCACGTTTGTCGCTAGGACTACGATGAAGTTTCTTCTCTATCCCGATAGAGTCTAATTTGTAGTAATTTTTAACTAAAAAGTCTAACTTGTTATCAGAATCGTCGTCGACTTCAACGTGATTGACAAATTCTACCGAACTAGCTCTGCTCCCCATAAAACCGAAAAGAACCCAGCCTAACGGAGTAAGAGAAGCAGCAGGCTCATGTTTCGTACCTTGGCGTAAGCTCTGGCTTAAAAGAAGATGCCAATTGTCTGTTCCAATAAGGCACGTTGGTTGCGCGTTGTCGTAAGTCAAAACGTTAGCTAAATCGGAAAGGTGACTATATTGCTGAACATCGCCAAAACTAGCAGTTTGCGCACTAAGATTGAGGTTAGGGATAGAACGAGCACGAATTTCGAAGGTATCGGAACTATAGCGGCCTCTCACCTTAATATCAACAAAGGAAACGTCCGACAATTTCGTGAGACCTCCGATACAGTGTATCCTTAGTGGCTCTTTTGGACCCTCATCCTCAAGCGCGTTAGCCACAGACCTATCTAACAATGTCGCGGAGCTACCGTCATCTAATAATGCGAACGTATTGACACTACCCTTTTTACCGGAAAGCGTCACAGGAATAATCTTAAGTAGCGGTTGCCGCCTACTAACGATCGGAGCGGCGTTATGCGCTACAACGGCAGTTTGTTCGTCCGGTTGGGTGGAGGTGGAGGGTGCCAGTAGATCGGACCTAGCCTTGTGGAGTAGAGTGTGATGTCCGCGGTTTGCTACGCAGCCATCTATTTCACATCTATTCTTACAGTTTCTATACTGGTGAGAGCCCTTCCGTAAACATTTGCGACAATGTTTGTTATCCATGACCCACTGCCACCGATCATCTAAACTAAGCGATTTAAAACTTTTACATTCGCTTATTTCATGTGTTCCGGTATGACAAAATTTACATGAATCGGAACTTTTTGGTTTACTAGGCGAATATGACGAAACTGCATTTGGAAAAATTTTATCTTTGGTCTTGACAGGCTGACTTTGACTTTTGACAAAAGTTGGCTCTGACATGACAATGCCAAATTTTGTTTGTAAACACGCCTCGTTTTCTAAAAAATCCGATAAAATTTCTAATTTAAATTTGCCAGAGCCAACTCTTGCCGCCGCATAATCAGCCCACCTAGACCGAAGAAGCGGGGTCAATTTACTAATGATAGAATTGGATAACTCTGGCGAAGCTAGATATTCTGGTTGTTGTAATAGGCGAACGAGATCGATGCAATTGCGAACACGACATGCAAACATATTTAATTCACGCGAGTTTTCATACAGACTGAGTTTAGGAAGAGCCCTCACAAGTGTAAGCTGGTGAAGTATGATGACTTCAGGCTGCGCGAATCTAACCTCCAGTGCCTTCATGATCTGCTCTGGGTCGTCGGCAGCCACCAAACGAACAGCGACGGCTTCTTTAGCAGCGCCGCTGAGCGCTGCGCTAAGTCTTGCGACGTTTTCGCTGGGAGAGAAGTGCGCCTTGGACTGGTCGTAGGACTTTCTGAAAAGAAACCAGTCGGCAACACGCCCATCGAATTTTGAAACGTCACAAACCTTTGTTGTCTTCTTCCCCAGGTCTGCGATTGCGTTGGCCAGCTGATTAAATTGTGTGCCTACATTTTGATCGATTGTTTTATTTTTGTAGCAATTACAATAATTTTGGTTGTTACGTGTGCCTAAACCTAATAAATGTTGTGTGGTTGGCTCAGCTGGCTCAACTGGTGCTGGTTGCGAGCCGGCAGGGACCGGCCACTCAATGTAGGCCCCATCCGCTGTGGCGGGTGGCGCAGGCCGCGTCGCTGGCTGCGGCTTTACGTTTAAAAACTGTTCCCTGTCAAGCAATACATCGGCGTTATTGTCTCTATTAGTTGAAGACTGTGCCAACCAATGTTCTACGCGTTGTGAATTAGAGCCCCGTGACCTATTAGACCTTTGTGTGGAGCCGGCTTCTATGGCAGCCAGCTCGGCCTGTAATTCTAGGTCGACTAAAACACGCTTACGCTCCGCACGAGCTTGGTCGCGTTCCGCTTGCGCACGCTCGCGTTCCGCTTGGGCATGCTCGCGCTCTGCTTGCGCACGTTCGCGCTGTACTTGTGCGCGCTCGCGCTCCGCATCGACCTCTGCTAGTCGACGAGCATGTTCAGCTTTCGCAGCTAAGATCCGAGCTTTAATAGTGCTGCTGGAATGAACGGAACGGATACTCTTAGGAGTTGTAGATGTAGAAGACGCTACGATACTTATCGCCGGAGAGTGTTCCCGGTGCGTTGTAGTAGACGGGCCTGCCGCCTCGACGGCAATCTTGTCGAAGGCACCGTCTCCCGGAGAATCCTGACGAATCGTAGCTGGAGCTGGTACTGCCGCGGTGGCGGCCTTACTTTGAGCTCTTGTTAAGGGCATTTTTGAAGATTTTTTACACTTTTCTTCTGACACCAATGTGAATGAAACCAATTTTTGTTGGACACTGACATTTTAATATATCTTTTGTTTTAAGAATATAAAGGATGACAAGGTGATATTTATGCTATGTACAAAGTATGAATATGAAACACAGTATAGAGATATAAAAACATGGTATAATATAAAAGGGTGATATAATACATATTATATAAGTTGGTCGTAACAACTGTGTTAAATGATTTTGTTATTTTTGTACTTGTGTTAATTAATTTAATTGTTATTTGAACTTTTTAATAATAAATGAAATGAGGTCCTCCTTCCAGTACTAACTCATGTATCATTACACCCGTCAATACATTTTGAAGTTGTTTCAATAACATCACTAGGTGGTAGACCCATATGTAGAGTTGTCTGGGTAAGTACCACTGCCTTTCTTATTTCTGCCGTGAAGCAGTTCGCTGTGTTTCGGATTGAAGGGAAAGGTAGCGAGTGTAATTGCTGGGCATGGAAGGTATATCATCTTAGTCCACAGAATGGCAAAGTTGCACTGTTAAGTGATTTGTCCTTCATATTGCAAGTGTCTATAGGCGACGGTAACCACTTAAAACACCAAGCTGCAAGCTTGTTTGCCATCTCGTTATTTTAAAAAAAGCTTAGCCAAGAGCAACCGTGAAGAATAATAAAAAATAGTTATATTATTTCAAGCTTTAGGTTGGGCACCCCTAAGGCCTAATGGTTTCGTGTGGGCGTGCCTTCGGACAAATGTGGAACATTACAATGACCTTTTTTCATACGCCGTCCGCTATTATGCATTATAATATAAAACGGACTCAGCTGGTTCGTAATGGGATTTCAGTGTCAAAGGTGCGAACAGTTAAGTTTAAAATGGTATGTGAGGCATAACAAATTGTATTCATTGTAGATATTAAATTCAATCATTTTTTTTATTCTTGCAAGTAACTGTTAAATACCGTATCTACCAAAAACGTAGTTTATTTGTAGTACTAATAATTGTATGTGTAATCTTGCTACTAAACAGCTCTCAGTCTGTGAAATCTTTTATTATTATTTTGTTCAAAATTAAAAATATACTTACCTGCACAATGGTCGTATAATATCTTACCGGTCAGTCAGTAAAAAACCTATTATTTACTAACTTGTGTAAACGCATTACTTTGAATGTGTTCTCGTAACTTTTGGTTCTGATTCTAAGATTACTAAAAACGCGAAAGTTTGTATGGATGAATGTGTAAGTGTTTGTAACTGTTTCACGCAAAAACTATTGAATGGATATTAAAAAAACTTTACAATAATATAGCAAGCAATATGGAGTCCTACATCAGGACAACATATAGGCTATAATTTAATTTAATACTGCGTAGACGAAGTCACGGGCAAAAGCTAGTAGATAATAATGCGAAATATTGCATACGAAACAAGAAAATAAGAGATGTTTTCATACGACAGTCGCATGGAATGAGTTCGCGAAGAGAACGGTGAGATTGTAGAATAAAGGACAAGAGCACAATAAAGATAATAAGTAAGAATAATTGAATAAATAGTTGTACCTAAATGAATAAAGATATGTTGATTTCACTTTGAATTGCGTCGAGTTTATGAGTTACAGTAAATCGATGACAAAGCGGCCGATTTGATATGTTTTTTGAAAGAAATCTATAAGTTGTAGTTGTTGTTATCTATTAGTTGTAATAGGTATATGACGCATGTCTCCTTAGGCATAAGTTAGGCCAAGCAATATTGTACGTTGAAAGTTAGTAATAAACTACACTCAGTTGACAAAACTCGTAGTTTAGTTGTCCACTTCTTGTCCCCACATTAATTACATGGCGACCCTGCCAGGATTGTCGGTCTCCGCATTACTAGTAAGTGGTTCCAATGCTTGGAGTTTGACTTAGCTTTTACGCTTGCTTGCCTCTCTCATAGAAAAATTCATTAATCCTCAGTTATAATTTGTTATCTAATAAAAGTACATCAGCGCAACCATCAATAGTAAAACAATATGAATAATCCAACGCCATTCAAGAATTAATTTACTTAACGTCGGTAACAGTTGGTTTTTGTAAGTTAAGTTTTTGTTATGAATAATTAAGGCCATTAGTTGGGCCCAAGCTTGAACTTATTTGACTTTGGAAGTAATAAGTATTAATTTTCTTTTATTACACGATTTGTTTTTACGTTTTCATACTCGTTTCGTGGAATGAAAGTGCGGGTGTTTTAACTGTTCAATGGGGGCCAAATGAGGAATTTGGTGGCGGTTTGAGTGCCCTTGTTCTTGGAAACAAAGCAGCTTCCGCCATGTTTGATCCCGAAGGGGATGATTACTCATTTTAGTTACAACCTCTCGCTACCCTGTGTTTCTGTAGCCACAATTAACTACAACGTACTTATCATAATTTAACTATTAACTACAGTTATATTAACAATTTACCGCATCTATTGCTGTTTACAAAATTGGGAAATTTCACTCGATGTTTTAAAACTTATCAACTTTCGTGAGTACAGGAGTACAAGCTATGTTAGTTATCAAATACACAAACAATAATATTTTTTATAGTTTTATATGTAATATAATATTTCTGCTCAAATTCAGAAACAAATAACAAATAGGTGAACAAATAGTTTCCGAAATAGTAATTGGAAGAGTATAGTTTATACAAAACCGTCCTTGTCAGCTTGCTATAAAGTTTCACCCGAGTTCTTGTTGTAAAATAAATAATAGATAAATAAAATCTTTATTTGAACTCAAAACAATTTTTACAAAAAACCATTGAAGCTTAATGACCGCAGTAGTCGAGGACTGTGTCGCAATCATTAGCGCCCACCTCTAGGGCAGTTGTTTCAGACATTAAGAATAAAATAAGAAATAACTTATTATTTAACATAACTTTATTACATTGGATAATGATTGTGTGTGTTTGCGTGCGTGCGTGCTTGTGTGTGTGTGTGTGTGTGTGTGTGTGTGAGTGTGTGAGTGTGTGTGTGTGTGTGAGTGTGTGAGTGTGTGTGTGTGTGTGTGTGTGTGAGTGTGTGAGTGTGTGTGTGTGTGTGTGTGTGTGTGTGTGAGTGTGTGTGTGTGTGTATTTATTTATTTATTTAATTAAAGATTCTACCACATCGTAATCAAGATTGATAATATACACCTAAATGATAATTATGTCATTCCTTATTCACCTTAATACAGAGGATCGTTTCTGTATAATTGTAATGATGTTTGACAAGTTCCACACTACACTTTAGTGTAAAAAAACACATGTAGTGAGACTCCGTTTATGTTTAAATATACTGTACAATCTTGTGCAACATTACTTTTTCCACTTGACATTGGGTAAATATACGTAAACGATGCTATTTATTAGAAGTAAGATAAGATAAGCATGCTATACAGGGCGTTCCACGGCTAGGCCCCATGCAGGAAAATTATCTTAAATATTGCAGACTAGCTTTGTCCCCGTGGGATTAAAATTCGAATAATCCTTAATAAATAAGTCATTCTTAATTTTTTATCGAAAAGTCATAGACCAATTATTGTTATGTATTTTACTATAAAAATGACGAATTTCCTATACAAACTTTCAATCCCTATTTCATCCCCTTAGGGGTTGAATTTCAAGAAATCCTAAAATACTCCTTTTTAATTTTAAACGGAAAAGCTATATACTAATCTGTATGGATTTCAATATGAAAATAATGGATTTTCCACACAAATTTTCATCCCCTATTTCATCTTCTTAGGGTTTGAATTTCGAGAAATTCTAAAATAGTTAGTTTTTAATCGAAAGGCTATATACCAATTCTTATGGATTTTACTTCATAAAGGACGGATTTCCATACATTCGGTCGTCCCCTATTTTATCCCCTCAGGGGTTGAATTTCAAATACTCCGGCCTTATCCCTTGCCTTCGTCATAAAAGGAACCTCTGTGCAAAATTTCAGCTGTCTAGGTCCAAGGTTGCAATCAGGCAGTGAGTCAGGACTTTGCCTTTTATATAATAGATTAAAAAAATACTGAAAGAAGACTTCATTTTCATTTTAAAAACAATTTAACCTGCATTTTAGGATTTATGGATAATCGCCTGCCTGAAACGTGAATCGATCTGGCCAAATAGTAAAAATAAAACAACCGTAATTTTACGATATCGATCAAAAAGCTCAATCGGTAGGAATATTTTTTCCAGATACCAGCATGGAATCTTAAATAAAAATTTACAACTTTCAGCTGTAAGCCTTATTGAACAAAAACTTGTAGATGTGAAGCCTGTAATCTACAATTACAATTTACAATTTGTTACGTTTATTAAACTGGGCCCTGATCAGGGGGCGAATGAATTTTTTTATTTACCTCGGACGGTAATAAATAAATCCTCAGATCCCATAAATCAGAGCACCCTAGTTAATAAATGTAATTTTGTTTATTTGTTGATATTTTATTATAAATGCGGAACATTTTCATTATTCTGAGAATGATGCAATAAAGCAACCCGAATTATTCTGTAACAAAAATCAAAGCAGCAATTTTAATATTACGAGTATTGCGACCAGTCACTCTTCCGAAGAAATAGCTCGTCAAATAGAATAAAATTATTATATTTTTTATCCGCCAATCTTGATTTGGGTTCTTGTTTAATTTTTTATATAAAATGTTTTCTCCTACAATTCGAAATACGATAAAACAAGGTTACAGTTTCCTATTTTATGTTTCGGTTTGTTTATTCGAAAAAAAGCAAATGTGGGTTAAAGTTATGAATAAACTTTTCATAGGAAAATGTATTTTATTACTACTCTGATATGACTGTTTACATTCAGCTTTGTATTGCCTGAAAGATACCAACAAAATCCAATCTAACATCTTTAGTATATTTGTGCACTCGCGTGTATTTGACGCTCTGTAAATAAATTTACAATAAATATAGAACAAAATTTAATGAACTTGGAAAAAAAATCAATCGTCAATTATAGTTTTATAATGTAAGTATATTACATCATCTTTATTACGTAACAAAGGTAAACACTATGAAAATATTGTAAAAATTTCACTAATCACGGTATATTTTTGAATTTAAAAGGTGGAACACTATGAAAATATTGTAAGAACTTATTTTTGTATTTAAAAGGTGCAACACTATGAAAATATTGTAAGAATTTCACTAATCACGGTATATTTTTGTATTTAAAAGGTTCAACACTATGAAAATGTTGTAAGAATTTCACTAATCATTTTTGAACTAGTGGTAGTAATGTCGATTATTTATAACCTATAGCTTTCCTCGATAAATGGACTTTCCAACACAATTTTTTTTTTTATTTGATTCAGTAGTTCCTGAGAAAAACAATCACATCTCATTAATGAAATTTAAATAATAACGTGTATATATGACAGCAATGAGTCTATTGAAATCATAGATTTATAATTACTGACGTTTATAGATTGGTAATGAATCGACTAGGGCGAGACCAAAAAATGCAGTAATGAGTGAGTAATGCGCATGCGAAAATAGTACTACAGTCCGACAGTTGCTGTGTTTTCTACGTGACTGACAGGCCGACTAAGGCTGACTGCGTGTACGTGAAATGGTCTCGTATATCTATCTCGTTCTAATATAAGTGTAAGTATGCTCTTCTCTTTCACATTGCCTAATTATAGTTTCCTATATCTATGATTGAAACCATAGATTTATATTTATTTGATCTATGATTGAAATAATTAAATAGGTAATACCTATTTTAGTCTTAACCCCAACTAACCCTTATTGTGTCGCCGCCATTTTGTAACATTTCGCGCATGTTTCAGTTACTTCCGGACTTCCTGTTGAGAATTTTTCGCGTGTAATAAAAATGCAAAATGTTTAAAATTTTGTAACAAAACTATAAATAAAAGTTTTTGTCACTAAAATCGTTATAAAATAAGCTAACAGAATATAATATAATAAGTTATATTTGCAAATAAAAATTATAATCATCATAATTTTCATGATCGGAAAACGGTGGAGGGGGGTTTGACCTCCAGGAGGCTGGCATTTTTAGGATAGTGCACATGAAGAGCCTAATTATGCTGACTTACTTTAAAGGGACTTATTATAATTTTGTGTTAGGGACAGGCTGGCAACCTGTCACTAATTTGCTCTGATTAAATGTAGGTATATATTAATTTTACATAAAATTACAACCAGAGTTCAAATACATGCATTTGGAGTCTTCCTACAAGGTTCTTACTTTATGCCTCTTTTGAATGTAATTTACACATTAAGTTCATTTTTGTACTTACGAAGTTCAAAAATCACGTGCAACATGAAAAAAAATGTCTTAAGACACAAATGTGTTCATGAATGTTATATTATTCTCCAAACATTTTATAAAGCCTGAGAGACGGGCGCTGTCAGTTAATCCTATTAAGGCCTTATACATATTTTATGCATAAATGAACATGACAAAGAACAGTTAATGGAATATCCATTGAAAAATCGCTGTCCGTCGTTTAAGCTGCAGACGGTCATAATAATTCATTCATTCCTATTAGACTGGAAGCTACAAAGACGTAAAAGACTATTGTTTATGAGATTATAAATCTCATTACAGACAATATTGAAAGTGTAATAAACATTACTATCTATAGTCTATACTAATATTATAAAGCTGAAAAGTTTGTTTGTTTGTTTTAACGCGCTAATCTCAGGAACTACTGATTCAAATTGAAAAATTACTTTTTTGTTAAATAGTCCATAGGCAAAAAAAACGACTAGTTAGATTTATAAAACGAATCTTATGATATGTTTGTCTTTTATTAATATTTTTTTCTTATCACAACAAACATAGGATATAAGATACTTAAGGCTAGTGTAAGCTAGCCGTGTGATGCCGGCAGAGTAGAATAGCATCGCCTCATATCCTCCAATGTGTGTCGTAGAAGGCGACTAATGGATCAGCAAAGCACCAATCCACATTGGGCTAGCGTGATGGACTACTGCCTAAAGCTCCTTCGATGACAAGGAGATGCCTTGTGTACCATCAGTGGAGTTTCTGGTGCCTGCACAAACGGATGACGTTAGAACATGAAAGGATCATTTTCAGGGCCAGAGGTCCTTTGGGTCGTGGGTTGGCCGCCCCATAAGCTGGTGGACTGCCTTGAGCGGAACTGGGTGGTTGGACGCTCCTGACACGCCTGTGCTCTCAGAGGTGGCGGATAGATGCGACCTCTGGTTTGGTTTTCCGCGGTGATATCATAGGAGGCAGCGCCACCCTGTCGAAGCCAGCGCCTGGTGCCTACATGACACAGCCCAATCGAGCTGCTCCCTCGTACGGGATCGTCATGACGGATGGCTTTAAGTACGGATCGACAATTTGCTTTTCAATGGAAAGCCGTTAGTGGCCGCCTTTTTGGATCCAACTGGTGCAACGTTCAATGTAAAATCAACTCTAAAATCGCGAAAAAAAAACAACTTATCCATACAAAAATGAATTGTGAAACAGCTGATATTTATCGCGATATCAGAGTCACTTCCACAGTAAAAGTTCTATGTGTTGATAAGATCTTCAAATGGTTTGAAGGTTGTTGGTGTTTTACAAATAAACCTGTATATTTAGTATCAAAGCAAATTTTGGAGTTCAATTTGAATATCAAAGTTCAAGTTCAAATTTAATTTCATTGAGAGCTGTGTTCCCATAATCACATAAGCTACTTACTGTAAACGTCATAAATAATTTAATTGGAACTATAAATATAGGTTTGTGTCTTTGATAGCAATGTAATTATATTTTTATCGTTAAAAATGTAGAGTAGGATTAGTCACTCAAAGTTTGAGCGCCCGGCTCAAGTAGGCTGGGCATAGCATACATAGTTCAACATCACACTCACGCACTCGCCACACACTTACCGCACCCACAGGGGGTAGCGAAAACCTGGTTCACGTTCGTCGCTCTATTCCAGGTACAGGTTCGCGCCTGGACGTTTTTCCACCATCCCTCCTAATCACGGCACATATAAGCCGAAGTCCGAGCCGGGAAGCGTACACCTAAACCGACTCATCAACCAATTTGGGGTCAGAGATGTGCGGATAACTGCCTTGGACAAACGCCTGCATATACTATTGTCAATATCGGACACTGCCGGTATTTAGTTGACTGTGCAGATTAACAGGTGAAGACGTATTTTTAAAACTATGTAATGGAGCATGCCGAAAATTTTTCTATATCCATAATTAACGTGGTGAGATCTAAAACAATACTGAATGTGGCGCATGAGCACTATAAATCTACATAAACACTAGGGTGTCCCAAGACATAAGGGGAAATTTTTTTTTCGTGAATTTAAATACGCATACCCTCTTATTTTTTTCCATTGGATCCCAATAGATCATATAATAAATATTATTGTGATTGGACACCGGCAACCCGTGCCGACTTGACGTCAAACATACGAAAATTTTTTTGTATGGAGTTTAATAGGAAAATATTTAAGACCTTGATATTTGTTGGATAAATAAAATTAAAACTACCCAAAAAATCTATTATGCACTTATTTATATTTAAAACCGTTCATTTATTAAATTTTCCCTTTAAAGTTTATTTTTTACAGTCAGAAAAATCTTCCGATATTCGTAAACACATTGTGACAAAACTTGTATATTGTTCCTTCTCGACTGTGATGGAAATCATGCATTATCTTAACTACTCTTTCAGTTGTATCGTTTACTACCCTCAGAGATGACGTCTTCTTTTTAGCTTTTTTAAAATAGGCATTATTTGGCCACTCAGAGGACATTCGTTAAGAAAAGTGGCATAGTTTTTAGACGATCAAACAGAGACTTGCTGTTGACAGCAACGAAGTCGTAATTTTTACCCTTTGAAAAAAAAACACTAAAATAAGTCACAATTATCATTGAAACAATCCATATTTGAACCTGTTAGTTGTCACAACACAGAATTTATAATTTATCTTCTAGATTTCAGTCTACAATCCATATTCATAAAGCAGCCACTTGTTGTCTTCCTGAAGAGCTTTCCATTCATAGCCCCGCAATAATTTGTTCTTTATTCCCATAAGATATAACTATTGAAAATTGGAAGATATTCTTCTTTTGATTTCCGAGGATCTGAAGCAGGCAACAGTTTGCCGTTCCAGTGAAGACTCACAACATCGGGTACCTCGTTTTGAAAATAAACTTTTATGACTTTCGCGGGATTCTTCCGTTTCTCCTTTCAAATTCTTGGAATCGTAGCCTAACTTATTGGAAACTTAACAATATTTCATCCCAGCGCCTCAAAAGTAGCTTCAAGAATGAATACTGAGTCATCTCATACTTAACTGGCACCTGTCTTTTAGTAGTCGCAGCGACTAACTTAAGAGTATTAAAGTCTTTTCGCATCGACGTTTTCTGGTGACTGGTTTCAGGTTGAGTACCTACTCCGTAGTGGTTCTGGCAAATCTTCTAAATTTGTAATCAGTCGTTTTGTAATGGTTTATAAGATAATCTCAAAGAAGGTGGCACAGAGAAATACGTTTTTGAGAAGTAATAGGTTTTTTTCCCACCCCAGCTAAGAGGCCACGACGACCTGGCTCTCTTTGCTACTGAAAGAAGATAAGTTCTTCATTTATTAATTTAAGGGCATTGGCATATGCAATATCAAATTAATTATCTTAGTTTTTGGCAAACTTGATGACGTTCTAAAATCTTGTGTTTTATGAGCATTTTTTTGCTAGTCCCTCCAAACTTGTCATAAATTTACATGTTACTTCATAGAATTAGGCGAAGTTTTAGTATTTTTATGCGCAAAAAGTTTGAAACACTGTAACCTCACTACGTAACAACCAAAAAGTTTGAAACACTGTAACCCAACTAAGTAATATCATAATATTAATATTATTATGCATTTAAAGTACACCTACAACTTCCTTAATTAGTTATCTTTCCTGTCCATCCAAAGGTTGTCTGGAAGAGATCGCTCTTTTTAGCGATAAGACCGCCCTTTGCACATTTATGTTTTAATTGTTATAATTTTCTTTATTGGTGTACAATAAAGAATATTCTATTCTATTCTCTATTCTATGGAACAAGCATAAAGTATGAAACACTGTAACCTGACTACGGAACAAGCATAAAGTATGAAACACTGTAACCCGACTACGGAACAAGCATAAAGTATGAAACACTGTAACCTGACTACGGAACAAGCATAAAGTATGAAACAATGTAACCTGACTACGGAACAAGCATAAAGTATGAACCATTGTAACCTGACTACGTCACAAGCATAAAGTATGAAACAATGTAACCTGACTACGGAACAAGCATAAAGTATGAAACATTGTAACCTGACTACGGAACAAGCATAAAGTATGAAACGCTGTAACCTGACTACGGAACAAGCATAAAGTATGAAACGCTGTAACCTGACTACGGAACAAGCATAAAGTGTGAAACGCTGTAACCTGACTACGGAACAAGCATAAAGTATGAAACGCTGTAACCTGACTACGGAACAAGCAAAATGTTTGAAACATTATAACCAAACTACGGAACAAGCAAAAAGTTTAAAACTCTGTAACTCGACTGCGGAAAAAATAAAGGAATGAAATCTGTTAAAAACGGGGTGTATGAGGTAAAATCGACTCCTCCTATTGTAAAAGTCGGTTAAAATGTAGCCTTTGTTACCGGATCACATTTAACGAATTGATGGACATGTTATTCATTATTTATGACAATCGGATCAATAGCTTAGGCGCTACCGTACGGAGGAACATACGTGAATACAAACATACATACATAGAATGTTAAAATCATTATTCTTCCCTTTGACTTTACCGTAGTCCGGTAAAGAAAGCTACAATAATTATCTTAATAAATTAATGTGTGACATCACATTCAATAATACAACTGAATTTCGTAATGACTAACCAACGAATTATATTATTCCTAATTCGTTGTGTCTAACGAACTGGTGAAGTCGGAAAACGATTTAATATGTAACTAATATTAATGATTCTGCTTATAAACTTGTTTCACTGTGAGGAAAAGGCTTTTACAACACAAATGGAGATTGATAGAATAACGTTCAAGGCCTCAAAAATGAGCCTTGAATATATCAACTTAAAATGTGTTTCTTATTGCGAACTGATAATTGAATTGCGCTAATATAATATTATTCTGTACATTTCTCTCAGATTATTTAGAAAGCAATAGAATGGATAGCAAGACATTTTTTGCTGCGAGACATAGTGCTCGAGAGAGGAGGTGCCTGCGTTCCTCGTGACGATCACAAAAGTTAAGCTACCAGGCGCGCGGTCGGTACATGGATGGGTGACCGAAAATTGTTTAACTCGATTTTTCTTCGTGGTCCGGAAAGTCGCTCCCAAGAAGGCTTCGTGTCAGGCGGGCGGCCGTCCATAATAATCGAATGTCAAAATCTATAGTAGTACTTCAATAGCGAGAGATACTTCACCGACCCAAGAGAGATACATCACAAGAGATGGAGACAATAATAATGGCAGGGTTCGTGCAGATCTGGCAAATGCGATAATGAAATGAATGAAAAAGCTTTTTATTTCAATGGACTTTGCTAAGTACTTTTAAATCGTCACAATCCTTACCACCATATCAGGAAGAAATAATTATTTTACTTAAATAATTCATATGCTGAGATGGAGAAATGGCGAAAGAAACTCCACAGCTTACAATTTCGTAATGATTTCAAAACATCATTACAGGTCAATAGATATATCAATATGAACAAACTACAATTGTTTTGAATGCGTATATTTTGGGCAGATTTTACTCCCACGCATTTGTTTAATTTAAATAATCATTTATCTTGTAGTAATTTATCAATAGATATATCAAATTATGAATTATTTAATGTTACTAAAAGCAATACAATTCTATAGATTCTTTGTGAAATACTCATTCGTTCTATATTAACTATGTATACTACGTGTGTACCTTATACAGCCCAATTTATACAAATTTGCAGTAATTATGAAAGTACTAAAATATCAAAGACGTGTCCTTTACGTAAAGCTAATGATAAATTTACAAAGTACTTAAGCGTAATCACAGTAGCAATATGAACTTTCAGTAGACTTGAAAGTAAACTATATCGCGGCGGCAACTTTAAAGGGAAGTTAAAATAAGCTAGCTTTGCCTTTTCGTTGCGGTTTTCACTAACTTTCATTAAATATTAACAACTTACTTTGGCCTTTGACATCATCGATTTAGTATTCTGCAAATTTTGTAACCAAACACCAGTGGAAAGCATATTAAGTTGGCAAGTGTCTAACAATTAAAAATTAAGATATTATAATTTTCGATCCAAAATTTTACTATCAAACTTTTTACACAAAAAAAATTATATGCCTTCAGAGTGCTGCACGGCCTATATGTGTCTGCCAAACATAACTCCTAGACTTAAGTAATTCACTTTTAGGTAAAAAATAAATAATAACATTGGTGCCAAGCAATGTTACGAAAATATAGAAAACAATTTAGTTATTTAAAACTAAATTGTTTTCTATATTTTCTAAAATAAATATATATTTTCTATATTTTCTAAAATCTCAAAAGGTTTTGCAGGTATTAGTGGCTATAGTAAAAGTAATACCATGTAAGGCCACAGCAAGCGCATACAAAGTCAAAAAAATCGGGAGTGGTCTCCCCTTGACTTTCTCGTATACCGGAAACAAGTCAAAAGTTGATAGAAACCTTATATTTAGATGTCAGATATGCATTTTAAATTTTAGTCACCCATCCGAGTACCGACCGCGCACTTGGTTGCTTAACTTTCGTGATCGACGACTCAAAAGTTGATAGAAACCTTATATTTTGATGTCATATAATAATATGTATGTTAAAGTTGGTTGCAATAAGTTAAAGCATACTCGAGTTATCGTGCTAACGCACAGACATACAGACACACACAGACATAATTCCAAAAACTGTATTTTTGGACTCAGGGAGGTCCAAAACGTGTAAATCCGTCAAAATCTCGAGGTCGAATTTTTTGACGATTACAAGACTTCCTCTATACTACGTATACGAGAAAGTAAAAAAGGATATCTTTTTAATTGGAGCTAAATTCGATAAACAATAAAGTTTAAACAATACATACATACATAAGATCACACTCGTAATTTCATAAGGGGTTGAGCAGAGCCTTAGGCAAAATTTCGCTACACATAAAGCCACATCTGGCAGTATGGGCCATGCAGTTCTTCCAATAGGTTACTAGTCTGTCGCTTACTTAAAAGGGACACCAAACCCAAAAATTAAAAATCCTTCAGTAACCAACTAAAGCCAACGACTTGGACAGATGTTACCCTCAAAATCATCTCAGTAGTCCTGTACCCTTGTATGAGTTTTGATAGTTTTCGAGTTCGATCAAACGTATCGTCTCTTTTCATACATTGCCCACTGTTTCTGATAGTATTTGCTACAGGCGCTAGTAGGCAATGTATGAAAACAGACGATACGTTTGATCGAGCTCGAAAACTAACAAACTCATACTATGGGTACTGGTGGTGTAAACTAACCAAATGTAATTTTGCATAGGTTCGTCCTTTTCAATCCCTACCAAAGCTTTATTGCGTATCATCAGTCATACAAAAATGACAGCGGATTGACATTTATTCTCATTATAGTTCGTTCCTTAGAATAAATTTGAAACCTCAGCCGAATCTTAAAACCGTTTCCCCATAATTAAACGTTCCGACATAATAATTGAATACCCAAAATTGCAGTCTTTGTTTCAATATATTGCTCTCGTTAGCCATAAATAACTTTCGGTTAAATTCATGTCCCATACGCTATGGGGCCTCTTCTCAGCGGGACATTTAATATTTATAAATGGACAATTTACCTGTTGATTTATGAACGTACGAAACGATTTTATGAACTTATTGAATTTCAGAATCAATATTCATTTCCCTCTTTTTGCTTTAAAAAGACCTATGATTGCTCTATTATTTAGCATTCCCAATGTTTTTTCGGTTTTGTCATGTTTTTAACGGTTGCGGTGTTTTTGATTTATATAATGCGGTTATAGACGTAGAGAGGAGGCTTAGGTTATGATAAATTTACCTTCACGTGAGTGATGCTAAGGTATTGTAATATTAAATAAATTTCTTTCTTAAATTTTTAAGTTTATTAACTGGGAATGTATTTTTTTCATTTGGAACGTTTTTCTCTTGCACAGCTTTTAGAACAGTTATCGATTTAGCTATTTTTACTTTCTCGTATACGTAGTATATAGGAAGTCTTGAAATGTAAAAAAATCGATCTCGAGATTTTGACAGATTTACACGTTTTGGACCTCCCTGAGTCCAAAAAAAACGTTTTTGGAATTATGTCTGTGTGTGTGTCTGTATGACTGTGTGTCTGTGCGTTAGCACGATAACTCCAGTATGCTTTAACTTATTGCTACAAAATTTAACATGCATGTATATGATATCAAAATATAAGGTTTCTATCAACTTTTGAGTCGTCGATCACGAAAGTTAAGCAACCAAGTGTGCGGTCGGTACTCGGATGGGTGACCAAAATTTAACATGCATGTAGGACATAAAATTATAAGGTTTCTATCAACTTTTGAGTCGTTTCCGGTATACGAAAAAGTCAAGGGGAGACCACTCCCGATTTTTATACGACGTAAGTAGTCTTATGCTGCCAATGCTATCTAATGCTTAGCTATTTTTTCTTCTGTTAATAATTTCAACAAATGCATTGTAAATATTCTGTTAATTTATTGTAAATTTTATCTTTACTTTAATTAAAACTTTAAATTTTCATTAATAATTCCATCTTATAAAAAATACACGTTGAAAATGTGTTTTTTTTAGCTGTATTGGTTTTTTCAATTGTAAAGGAAAATTGAAAGACCGAAGACGCTATTATTAGTAACGAGTTCTACTAACATAATTCATGAGGACCGATGTAAAAAACAAAGACAAAATAATAGTTCGAACTTAAAGAGTAGTCAGTTATCTTGAAAAATATATTTGGTCGGAAACAGTCCCTATGTCCCAACACTCTTTTACGGCAACATGAAAATATGGCGGTAATATGCTAACTGTCCCCTGAGCCGCAGTACAGCCTACGTCAAAGTGGAGTGCGAGCCGTGAAAAGTATAAAAAACTTCCATTTGTTTTACAACCAGTCGGAAAGAGCTTCGTTTCTATTTGTCTTTTGAGGCATTTTACGATTTTCAAACTATATTCTCCGAAGTATATTTCAGTCATTCACATGTCACAGCTTCGAATTCTCGTCGCTTTTTGCAATAAGAGCTACGTATCTAATGTAATAGTACCTAACTATTTACACTTTCGTAATTACGGCGGTATAGGAAAGGGTACCTAAGTATTTAAATGTCAAAAATTAATGTATCTTCAGTAAAAATATCGATGTTCATAGCAGCAGTTTCAAATATCGAAAGTATATTTGATTGGTTATATGATCAAAGTCCAATATTCTTAAGAAACCAAACTAAAAAAAACATCCAAAGATCTATGTACAACGCCTGTACACCTACATAAAGGAGGCATCAAACCGTAAAAGTGAATAAACCTTCAGTGAACAAACAACTATTATTTTTAATAATTTTATAATTCAAATAATCATGCAAATTTATTTTGTTTCTAATCTTTTGTCATAATATGATTGAAAATTATACCAAATTAAAAAGAAAACGAAAAAATAATGGAGATACAACTTAGGAAGTCGGAAGATTTTTATTGGAAACTTCTTTTTTAAGAATCTTTTTTAAATTTCTTAAATGTTAATAGTTTATGAAATATTGGCGAAAAACGAGATGACTTTTTCCATCTTTAATTGTTTATGACTTCTGAAATATTTTATGTGCCAATACACGCTTTCAGCACATTTTCCTAGGCGTCAGTCCGGGTCCAATGAGCTGAAACAACATATTTTTGAAGTAAAACTTCTTTAGGCGCGACTAGGGGGTAACTCAGATTTTTCTAACGGAAGTAACGCTCAGTATTCTATAGTCTGTGTAGTTTCCGCTATTTAAAAATAGTAATTTCGATTGGTCGTAAGTATCTGTCATATTTTTTTTTTTCAGTTAAAATTTAATCATTTCAGTGATCTACGTCAAAGAAGTTTTACTTCAATCGCGCGTAAAGGTTACACGCACACAATTTTTGAAGTAAAACTTCTTTAGGCGCGACTAGGGGGTAACTCAGATTTTTCTAACGGAAGTAACGCTCAGTATTCTATAGTCTGTGTAGTTTCCGCTATTTAAAAATAGTAATTTCGATTGGTCGTAAGTATCTGTCATATTTTTTTTTTTTTTTCAGTTAAAATTTAATCATTTCAGTGATCTACGTCAAAGAAGTTTTACTTCAATCGCGCGTAAAGGTTACACGCACACAATTTTTGAAGTAAAACTTCTTTAGGCGCGACTAGGGGGTAACTCAGATTTTTCTAACGGAAGTAACGCTCAGTATTCTATAGTCTGTGTAGTTTCCGCTATTTAAAAATAGTAATTTCGATTGGTCGTAAGTATCTGTCATATTTTTTTTTTTTCAGTAAAAATTTAATCATTTCAGTGATCTACGTCAAAGAAGTTTTACTTCAATCGCGCGTAAAGGTTACACGCACACAATTTTTTTTTTAAGAGCAGTATCTCTATATTATACCTATTCTACTTGTTGACTAAGCTAATAAAACCAAAAAGATTAATACAGATATCAAAAAACTTAAACAAGCTAGAATCCATTCTTTATGTAGAAAAGTGGAAAGGAAGCCTTAATACATACAAAATCTACAAATATTAATTCAACAATTTCTTTAACGTTTTCCTACCTTCATTCTTATTTTAACTGCGTAACAATATTTTGTAGTCTGAACCACTATGATTAAGTATTTAACTTAGCATAATATTAACTGGAGTTGGAAAAACAGTACTAGGAAATCCGTTTTCGAGGAATATATTCGAATTACTTACAGCTTGAAATGAAATAAGCCTAAATTAGTGTAACACAACTTTGAATAGTTATTCTTATTTTTTTTATGAATTAAATGCTGTTAGGTAAAGTTGAATTCATAAAAGTAAAAGTTCATTTTTTGAAATAGCACTTTGTCGAATTGCTTATACCACAGATTATATAATACTCTACTAATAGTAATTAAACATACGAAAACATTTCATAAAATCAATCTAAAAAGATAATTTAATTTTGTTATATTTCGTCGTAAATAGTCCGTTTTAAATAATGAAACTCTTAGATTTGTTTAATTAATTTACAATAGTCTGCAAGATTTCCGTATATCTATTTCGAACAAACATTTGCGCTAATTGCAGAAGAAAATTAATCAATTGAATAATTTTAATTATTTATTCCTTTTAAAAATACTTAAGCTCTGGAGCAGCTTCTATGGAGTCCTTGCTTTTTAACACATTACACGATTTTTGTCTGAAAAGAGTATTTGCTGAAATAGTGCTATTTCAATAATGTTTTTTCGATTTTTCGTTTTTAAATTTTGTGCTAAGTTCTTAGGAAACAATATTGCTACCCAAATCCTACTCATGGGTGTCGTATACTGTATGTCTCGTCACGAGCTAGCGATAATTTGCCCTTAGCATAAAATAAACTGAAATTTATAGATCAAAACACCTACATTAGAGGTCAAATCCTGCTCTTTTAGGATCAGTCGTATTATTACCTTTTAGATAACATTTTTCTTGTACCCATAAGACCTATATGTCCAAAGAAATTGATATTTTTAGCCTAAAACTAAATACAAGATATTTAAAAGGCGGCTGATCCGAAAAGAGAATTTGACCTCCAATAAAGGTGGTTTATCGATAAAATTAGATACACTTGATGCCCTTAAACCATCGCCTACTCATGACCAGACACACAAGGCGACTAAGGGAATTCTCCTGACGCAAAACCATCTGTCGTCATAGGCTCATACGGTGGACGGTATCCACCAACAATAGCACGATAACGTTGACGACTGATATGTGGCAGATCTTATATCTTCCTGGCAAATCTTTCATAGAAGAAAACATGCTGCTTTCTCCTACCCTGCTCCTAATATATTTTAGGGTCGGTGTATTATGTATTGATATCGACTGTTATATCTGACTTCGTAGTTTTACCTTTTTATGCGAATATTACACTTTTTCATAGTTTTTGTTTATTTGTCTATTGCTTTTAATATTGATTAAGGTTGTCACAATTTTTGTTCTGCTCGACTTTTCTGTTGGACGAAAAATATCTAAATTAAAACCATATATTTTCACGCATATTCTTCGCTCTTTCATTTTATTAAGATATACCATCACCCATCCACCAGCTCTCCACTTCATCGACAATACGCGCTGGCGAAAGCGTGACATTAAAACCATCCCAACACTCCTTGGATCGCCTGCTGTCTTTCGACAGCAGCTGGGGCCACCAGCTTAACGTTCCTTTCGAAGCACGGAAAAATATCAAAATGAAAAATTTTCGGTCACCCATCCGAGTACTGACCGCGCACTTGGTAGCTTAGCTTTCGTGATCGTTACGAAGAAGGCACGACCACGGCGCCATTGGCCTTCTTCTCCTAGCGTAGAGAATAAAACAAACGAACCCAAATAAAATTGCAAAGGAGCAAGGCTGAAAAACGATATTTTTAACATTTTATTCCTTGTACATTTAATTCAGTAAGTACTATTTAAAAAAATATACGGCAATAAGGTCGTAGCACACTTATCAGCTCGGAACTGTAGCGCCTCTTTTTACTATGAAAAAGAGATAATGCGCTACGCTCCGTAGCGGTTTCGTAGACACCGCTCCGTAGCGTTCAAAGTAAAAGTTTCCCTTGCCGACATGATAAATAAACGAACTGTACAGGGGTCGGTTTAAAAAATGCTATATTAAAAAGATCCTTGCAATCCTGTTATATTAAGAACTGAATAATAGGATATTTTTCATAAAGCTAGTTCCCATAATTTGTAAGTTATTGAGGTTATTGGTAAAAATAATGAATGAATGAAATTTTATTCTTACTCTAAATATCGAACATATAAAAACACATACAAGCAATAATATCCTTAAATCAGTAAAATCTGAAACATTCTTAAAATTAAAATGGCATTTGCGTTAGAATAGGAGACCAGTTCAGCATTTGCCAGACCCCTGAGGCCTGACGCTGGTTTTCGACTGGCACCTTATGTATTGATTCCATTATTTATCAATAACATGTTAATTTTATTCGAAATGAAAAGCTAAACGGAAAGCCACATTTTATTCTTCTTCTTTTATATAAATGGTGATCGCAACACATAAAGATTACGCATTTCCAATATCAAGTGAGAAGGTGTTTATAGTAATAGACAATTGTACGGTAGATTGAGTTAAAAATGTAGTCTCTCAACATGTGTTTTTACAACAAGAATTTGGTAGAAACTCCACACATTATATTCAAAAACCTTGGTGGCATTTCGAACTCGGACGAAGTAGTTTGGTCTGAAGTCGGCTTAGACCGGTAACTTTATTCGTACTGCATGCCTACTTAAAGTCTACACGCACCTAGTAACTCCCTTGTTCGCTAGCCAATTTTTTTAACTAAGCCCAAGTAATGAATTACTCATTATGTGGACATTTTTTTAGTAAAGCTCATAATTGGAACTCCCAACTATTTTAATAATTAAAGTGTCAAGTTATTTAAGTACCCAACGCCCGAATGTTAATTGAAAAGTTGTCTGAAAAGTTCGTCGCCTTTATCAATAATGCCATAAATCACGTTTTCTACTAACTCAAGTTCGAATACCTGTCAGACATCAACAACTACAATTTATGTAATGATTTTGTTTGGCGTGTTTTCGTATAACTTAATGCCTGAAAGTTTACTTTAAAATGTATTTAAAAATAATTTCGTTTGAAATAATTTGCTTGTAAATCAACGTAACGATGTCCACCCAGGCGCCATTTTAAGTGCTTCGCCCTGGGTCGTGTTATAAAGAACATAATTATGATAATGCGACTCGCTGCTTGACGTCGCATTTTTTAAATTAGCGCTATGTGATGTTAGCAATAAAATATAAGTGCCGACTTACCTACAGAAAATTTTGCTTATTACTTACGATATAACTTGTACATAGCTTACGCATTTCAAAGTGGTAATTACCGTTACAATAAAATTGGTGTTAAGTGACAAAAATCTCTTTACACTCTGACTGCAATTTTCGAAACTGACTAACTTTTTCGTAGATTGATCCACAGGGGGGAGTTTTTAATTCGGGCTTTTCTATCGTAAGATATGTTCAGCCATTGATTGTTATTGAAACTGTTTCCTACCTATGATTTGAATTAGCTGTATAATTGTAGAGCACCTACAAGATATTTATGTTCAGACGCATATTCCTCATACTTAATTAGATTCACTACAACAAAACTTATTCGACCATAGTCAGGAATATATGTTTTTTTATTAAATCGGCTATTCAACTTAAACAAAATATGTCCCTACTTGTCATTGAAACAGTAACTTGTGACTTTACATAAAAGAGAAGACACAAGCACTGCTCGCCTGATCTAAGCGGCTAATATACGCTTGCAACGCCTAACTGTCACTCAGAAGCTGCCAACACTACCTAACCCTCTTGACACCCCATGAAGCAAACCTTAGAGTGTATCAACATTGTTCGATCCGATATCGGATCTAGAGCAAGCGCTCCATTTGCAAAGGGCTACTCCGTTGCGTCTTACCTCTTTTAAAACTCCGAGTCCTTAGAGGTTCAGGAAGTAGTCTGTAATGACTCTAGACGACATTGAGACTGTCAACTAGAAACCATATGGTGTAAAGGCCAATAGCACTAAGTAAAAAAACCTTTCTTAAAAAAACACTTTCTTAGGATAGGGTAAGGTATACCTGTTGCCAGCCTGTTGCCGACATTGTAGGCAATAGTCTGGCAACACGACACTATTTTGGGGTGCGTAACCAAGTATCAGGTCCTTTTAGGCTTAAGCGTTAACTATCATGCTATGGAAATGTTTGTATGTATGTAGAAAAGTGTTAAATATTTTTTTCAATTAATTCCATAGACTGAGGCACTTTAATTTGTTATGGGTTAAATTTTTAGGCATTCCTAATCAATTAGTTAGTCTCTATAAAATACGGTAGTAATGTTTATCAAGTAACGATTATAATAAAAGCCTTACAAAAATAACGTAATCTATGAAGGTATAATTGCTATACGTCGCTAAACCTGCCTCGCTAGTCAGTATAATAGCGTAATTTATATGCAAATTCGTGCTGAAACAAGGATATTTTTTTCAGCTTCAGTACTGTTAGGTTCATTCATGTCACTTACGTTGTTGTTTTTTATCCGCTATTTTAAATGGAGACAAGCTTTCAGGGTATTAGTAGAACTGCTACTACGTTTTTGGAGGCATCAAGAATATATTGGTGTACGTATATGTATATTGTAATTTTACAATTTGTTAAACATAAATTCTTCAGTTGGTCCATCCAAAGTCTTACTAAATAATTTGATTTAACAGTCTTATCACTAACTTTCGCAAAATTCTTATAAAATATATTTAAATTTTCATGCTGCAATATAAATAACCCATTCTTTTAAAATAAATCACTAGACACAATGTTACAATTTTGTTTGACCTAAGTAACGTCAAACTTTCAAGAAAATTTAGTGCATGTATGCATTGATTTTTGAGCTGTTTTTTTAAGAGGTTGTGTATCAATTTATCTAATTTAGAAATAAAATTATTGATTAATTACAAAATAGAATTACAGTTTATGTCATGAAATCTAGTATAAATTTAGATATAATGTGTATTTTAATTATTATACTCACCTAGAAATCAGGATCTCCTCACTCACAATTATATTACAGCGGCGTAAATATTTATTTAACTTTAATAAAGAATCGGATACCTACATTTAATAATAAGTACAGTAGTCAACAGATAACACAGATACGAGTATTTAACAACAGTTTTTAAATATTTCAAAAGTTACAACAAGTTTAACCGCGTCGCATCATGATAGTTGTCCGTATCAATAACAACACTAGGAAGACAGAACAAAGCGTAATTGGAAACAAGGCAGGTGAAAAGCGAAGAGCAGACATCACAGGTAAATAAAAAACTGTAGAAGTACTAAAAAAGTATTGGAAAGAGGTAAAAGAAATGTATTGAAATCGCGCGCGACGTGCCTCTATCGTGTTCAGATGAGGTGTGGAAAGTGTTGAAGATTCAACAAGTGGTTTGCGAGGGCGGGCGACGCGGGTCGGGCTAGTAGGTCCTCGCGGCGGGAACGTTCGCCCGCCAATGCCCCTAGCTCGGAACCCGCCGAGCCAGCTCCCTGTGTGCGTATACGGGGCCACAACTACGTCACACCGTGGTACCGTAACTTCCAAGTCTGCACAAGTTGCCGCCGCCCTGTGTGCGTGAGCTCAACTTACGCGCATGTCAGTTATTCGGCTACGCGAAGAGCAGTGAAAATTTTTGTGTTTGCATGTGACGCAAACATACAGTGTAGGCTCGCTCATTTGTATGAAGATAGGTGGCTTTCCTTTTTAGCTTATTTGGCCGTTATTGTTGAGAGTTGTTGTGCGTGTACGGGGTGCACACAGCGATTGCGCGCATGTGTGCGGAATGACGCGCCTACGAGTCTGGCTCAGGTAAGCTCGTCCCGGCGGCCCCCAGGCAGCGTCCCATCTATCTATACTGCTTTTACAATGAAATGCCTCGCTGAACACAAACTAACTGCGTGCTACATTAGTAGACGCATGTATCGCATCCCGACCGCTTTGTTCGTGCTTTTTGTATTATAAAATAAAGCGAAAATTAACGCTCAGTTCGTCGCTCGAACTTGAGTGCCCTGAAACTTTAACGTATGAAACTCGGTTTCATATTTGTTTAGTGTTCTATGCAGAGTATCGCGCATAGTTTACACAGCTAACCGGCAAATTTTACGTTAATTTAGGTTGTTTAATTAAACGGGAGCGGAGTGGGCGGGGTTAATTATATTGTAATGTGGTTGTCAGCGAATTTAAAGCTGAGTTAGTAATAAAGTCCGAGATAAGTAAGTGCCGTGGCTGTTTTAGGCGTTTAAGGGAGCCCGCGTACTTGACGTATAAATTAAATTCCACTTATTAATCCTTCGATATATTTACAAAAGTATCAAACGTATGAGATGTATTATAGGTATGAGCAAATATTTGCATTTCAAAATTATATAAACAAGTCATTTACAAAATGTTATTGGAAATTTATTTACGTTTGATATAAATTTAACCTCGCATGTGCCAATAAAAATATTTCGTTGTAATGAAACATACATGTTACTATAGTTAAAGCAATATTTTTAAATAAACAGTTTCAGACCTAGTATGAGATGGGTTTGTAAACATATTTGCATTAAGCTTTTAGAAAAACGTGTATTGACTAAAGGTCTCGTATTATAATGATAAAAAATTGTGTTGTTTTTACATAATATTAAACGAAGTTGAGACAGTTGTCTATACAAAGCAGGTTAATTCTATGAAATCTGAAATATATCTAGACAAAATCATCTGCTTGCCATGCAAACAAATATTACGCCCCGCTCCCTTTAGCATGCATGTTTGTAAGATATAAAATCTATTTCTTTTGATATCAAAATTTAATATGTTAGAATAGGTAGTTCGGCAGATATGTTAAAAACAAAAGGAAATTATTATAAAATTGGTAATCATTTAATATAATTATAGATACGCTTTGGCAAAAAGATTTTTGATATGATTGTCTTTTTTGGACAGGACTCTTGAACTTCATCTCACCTTTTGGTAAATGACAATAAGCCCGAATGATTAATTGCCGGAGCACAATAATGCTGTAAACCTTTTATTGGGAACAGATTTTGATAAGATGGTAATAGTTCGTCAGGCCAACTTGAAAAACGAGCTAACACCAAATAAACCAGGTAAAAATTTGTACTCCCTGAGAATCAAACCTAGGACCTCTGAAACCACTAGACCACGAGGCGGTTAAAATATAACAACGCTTCTTGAATTTATTTCTCTTAAAAAACTATTTCTTATTATTTATATAAAGAAGAGAGAATCTGGACTACTCTGTTAATAGTTATACAAAACTTAATAAAATTACTCAAAAATGTCACACGAAAAATCTAGTGTTTATTTAATGAAAGTCAAAAAGTGGATGTTAATAATGCAAATTGAAAACTAAAGGCTTTTATGTACGTATTTATAAAATATAGAAAAAAAATCTAGCTATTAGTCTATTAACTACATTTTTTATTTAAAGTTTGTACAATTTAAACTTTTAATTATTTAGGTGCACCCTAAAAACAACCAAACAGCAAGGTTGTAATGCGACATGTCAAAAACATAACATTAGATTCATAGTAAGCATAAACATGAGTTTACTGAATTAAAAACTCATTTAAATCCTACGAAAATGAAATACAGCATTTCCTAGAATCTCAATAATAAACTCAAAACAAGACAAGACAGACATTCACGTAATTCCATTGTTATATCTAATTTCTTTGTGTCAGTTTACAAATGAAACTAAGAAAACTCGCGAAATGTGCAACTTACTTTGACACACAGTGCAGCACTCAACTGTAGTCCGTAGCAACGTGCTGATGCTACAGTGTCTACGATGTTACGGTGACTACGACGCTACGCCGAAACTTGAGCGTAGCACCTTCGATCGTAGCACAGAATAATAATTTTAATAGACAGCTACGAAATAATTGAAAAACGACCTCAAACATTTTAAGAATACATTAAGCTGTATACAAAAGTAAATTAAATGAATTGAAGATGAATGTGACTGAAAGTATTAGTAATGTAATATTTCATAAGATGATGTTAACTTTATTTACTTTTACTAAGTTAATAATTTACAAAAGGTAACTTAATACATAAATGAAATAGATATATTTTAAAGACGTCTGAGTGGCCTTACGCTACCTACGAACCAAAAGCACTCAGGAGAGTTATAACAGAAGTTCATCTTAATTTCACTTTAATTGTGCTACATGAATTCAAAAAGTGTAAAGTGTATAGTGTATTGTGGTTCTCTTATCTATACCTATAAAATAACACAGCCTAAACTGCTGATCGTAAAGACCTGAAACTTGGAGGTTGTGTTCTTTGTATGACGTAGGCATCCGATAAGATAAGAAGCTTTTCCGAAATTCTACCCCTAAGGGGGTGAAAAGGGGAGGCAAAGTTTTTTTATGGGAAAACGTGATTCTTTAGTCCAATCTACTTCAAATATTGCATAAAACTTTTTTAACAGAAATGATGGAAGACTTGTTTCGTATATTATAGACTAGCTGTGCCCGCGACTTCGTCCGCGTAGAATTTTAAAAAGAAAAAAAAGTAGCCTAGTTTACTTCTTATTACACCAGCTACCTGCCAAAAAAAGTCCCGTCAAAATCGGTCCAGCCGTTTCAGAGATTAGCCGGAACAAACAGACAGACAAAAATTGTAAAAAATGTTAATTTTGGTGTATGTACCTTATATATATTCATATGCATGTAGTAAAAAACGGTTATTTCAATATTACAAACAGACACTCCAATTTTATTAATATGTATAGATATAGATTATAATTAGATAGATATATAATTCATCCCCTAACGGGGCTAAAAAGGGGTAGATAATTATTTTGGCGGTTATTTGCTTCGAAGTTGATTGTATGTGTTGATTATACATTGTAAAAATTTAAGATTTAGAATTATAATTTTGTGTGTATTTTAAATCAAATAAAAAAAAAATATTGACATAAAACTCGTACAAAATATAATAGGGAAACCCCTGACTCCTATGCTAGGTACATACCTGTGTTACAGAAGTCATAATCCTCCATCGGTGAGTACGGTGTCCAGAGCTCAACGGCGTTAAGGTGGACCTTACCGCTTGCCTTACCTCAGCATAAAAAATACGAACGACTGAAAATTATACAGTAAAATTATACATAGTACAGTCAATACTAATGTAGTCAGGGATATTTTACTGTAATTTTAATGTTAAAATTACATGTCTATTGATTTATCAAACTGCAACGTCATAGCCTGTAATAGTAAACCTTGTTTGCATTCACGAGATAAAGTGGGTCACGGTTACAACATATTACTTTATTGATCTTCTATTTTCAATACACGAATCCCTTTTTTTAGCCGTCTTCAAAATAAAAAGAGGATTATTTTACGCCTGAATGTTCATTACTTAAATAGATTCTACTTATACCTAGGATCAATCAATCGAAGGATATTTATAAATAAATCGACACAGCCCATTAGGCTTTGTAGCATCCTAGTCACTAACCTTTCTTTCGTAAAAAAACTTTCACAGTGTAGTGTATTTCTAAATTCTAATGAATCTTATTTTATATTATTAGAAACTTGAATTTTATTTAAATTGGTGATTGTTAAGTCATTTTATTCCGTAATTTTCGTTTTATTAATAGGTTTTAAGTTCAATCGGTATGTCCTTACAGGGCTCTTGTGTTTGTCTATGCTTTTATACTAATATTATAAAGAAGAAAGATTTGTACGTTTGTAACGTATAAACTCAAAACTACTCCTATATGAAAAAAAATTCACCATTATAATTCTACATTATTTTTGAGTGACGTAGGCTATATGCAATTTAAAAAACTCCACGCAGACGTATTCGGGGGCGGAGCGCCAGTACTAAATATATGAAAGACTAATTGTTACCACATGTTATATACAGATGACAGTGATATAGTGACAAGTTCCTGTCTGTCGCCTCATGATATGCAATATAATTCTGATTCTGATAATTCCACTCCACGTAGAAACTTTAACAGGCTGAGAAGTAAATTAACAGAAACATCTAAGGAAACTTAAACCAAGTTTATTGCGGGGCCGTGAGTCTTCCCACGGTGAACTTCGACCAATCGGGATCATTCGTGTCTCGCCTTTGCTTTTATACTTACCGCTCCCTGAATATACTTACAAGTTATAAGCCATCAACCTAACTTTATCCATGGGCTTGAACAACCTGTAATGACCTGGCCTTGGATAGACCATTCCCAGAATATTAATTTTAATCCTAGCTTGAGAAGCGCAGTCACGCCACAATTGTTTCATTGATACCCGGTCAAAGTATTCCATCAACAACTAAACCAGGTACTTTGTATCCCTATGGGGTCGATCCTAGGGAATATGATCGACCCCATAAGGATACAAAGTACCTGGGATACAAAGTACCAATAGAAATGGCGGCGACTGTATTTGATTGCAATACATACAGGTTTTAAAAGACATGAACAGTCAAACGAGAACCATATATTCTATACATCAAAATAAGACACATTTCAAAAAATAATTGCTGGGAAATTATTTTTATTTTTTGGTGTTAAAAAATATTGCAAATTGTATTGCGCAACGTAAAGCGCTCAACTCGCACGAAACTCGGAAAACCGTGATATTTTTGCCAGTACCCGTAGTGTAAGTTTTTTAGTATACAAAACGCACCGATTCTAGTTGCGTTAAGAGCTCAATTTGTATAGGAAACGCGAACAGCGCCCCTAGCGGAGAGAAGCGCAAATCATGTTTCCCATACAAATTGAGCTCTTAACGCAACTAGAATCGGTGCGTTTTGTATACTAAAAAACTTACACTACGGGTACAGACGGCGGGCGGCCTCGTTCGTTTGTGTCTGTGCGCATCGAGTGAGCTACATTGAACGCTAACGTTTTGAAGCCTTTTTTATGAAATACTAAAAAAATTATTATGTTTCTTTGGACAATAATTAAGATAATTAAGCATATTTTTGAGCTTGAAGACGTCGCATATTGTTAACATCTTACGTGTGATATCTGTTTATAATTATAATAATTAATATTGCGAGTAACGGCCATTTTGATTTGATGTGCCTACTTCGGGTAATTAGGAACTATGACAGGTAGGGTAAATGTCAACGGTCCTAATTAGCCCTATGAATTGACTAATCCTGTAAAATGTTCTTACATTAGAAATTGGTTTAGATACCTCGACATTACAAAATAAAAACCACACGAGATATGAAATTGAAGATCCCAATATCAGAACAATTACCCCATATCGTTCCTATTTTCCCCGCAGACTGATCTCAATTTTCCCATACGGTATCGGGTAAATAAAAAACGACAATGTTTTTATTTTCTTAATTTTTTTGAGTTTAAAGCAAAAATTTTGGTTTAATTTTTTTGTAGGTAGATTAGTAACGTTAATATTGCAATAAAAATATATTTACTTGTGACTGTCTTTCATTTTTTAGAGTGTTATAAGTTAGGTGTTCCCAATTACCCCACTTTCCCACACTTTGTTTTCAAGTATATTATTTTGGCTGTTCTATCGTGAGTACATACACTGTTGAAGTTGAACCCAAGTAAAATCCAGGGCGGGATAATAAAGTTACCATTTTATTGTCTCGTTATCCGCGACACAAATCTTATTGCGGCATTAATGCTTTCCATTTTTATGATGTACAAGTACATACCAACATAATGGGGAATTACTGTGAAGTTTTTGTTCACAGAATACTAATACGTATTAAACAATACGTAAGGTGTAAAAAGAAGATGAAAAAGGTCACAGTTGACTGCAATTAAATAATACCTACTACCTATACCTATGCGTAGCGTCACTGTACAAACATTAGATATAGTAGTATAGAAACTAGAAACAATCATCGTAAAACACAGCCGCGTGTCGGTTGTTGCAACGTTCCCATATGAGTTCCGTAGAGTAAGCTCAACTTAAAATAGAAGTCTAGACTGTGGCTAATATAATTGTTTCATAATATTTTCTAAAATCCCAAATTATCAATACCATAATTTATTTGCCCTGGTCCCAATTTAATATGTTTTCTTCTTCCAAATTTTTCAAGTTTTCTAATAACTAGGTACTATTTTAAAAACATACATGGGCATTGCAATTATTATTTTCACAGTGATTATTTAAGAATAACTATTAATAATATGAAGGTGATTTAATAACTTCAATGTTATTAAATCACCTTTATATTATTAATAGTTAAGTAAGTCAAACGTTTGAGCAAATGGTTTATTATAAAGATAAGGCTGTACACGAAGGTACTTGGTTCTCGCTAATTAATTGTAAGTGGTATCAAGGGAACGCTGAAAGAGCCCGCACTCTCATACAACAAGCTATTGTGCAGAACAATGTGATGATTGTTTGTGAGCAACTGATAATAGAACGGAAAGCTCTGAGAAATTCGCGAGTACCATGGCAATAATGAGTGTCTAAATATTGTATTAAGTCCATTTGTTTATTCTATTGTTTGAAATTTAAAATATAATTCTGCATATTAGGCGCCCTCCTCACCGGCTCGGTGAGAGTGCTTTTCGGTACCGAATCTATAGTAGCATGCAATCATGCACTCGGTAAATAATTTTCCCCACGTGTACACGCTCGCCTAGGAGATGCTTGTTCACTCTGGCCTTAAAGATATCCAGATTATATTGATCTGGGAAAACAGACCTCGACAAAGAGTTCCACTCCTTAGCTGTTAGCATAATGAAAGAGGAAGAAAAGCGCTTCGAGCGAATGGGAGGTATATCCACAACGTAAGGGTGAAAGCCTGGTCATCCGGTGGGGGAAAGTATTTTATATCGCGAACGGGGGTGAGCCATTACTGTGTGTGATATTCAAAAATGTATCGGGAATGGATGATTTATTTATGGTTCCAAATTAAATGTATGTTTTGTTTTTTGTTACATTGGCACAACTGTTTTCCATTTTGGTGCTGAGTTTGAATTGCATCTGTTATTTATATTAAATACTGTGCTGTTTTTAGTTATTTCATATCTAGTGAGTATTGCGAATTTCATAATTGACAAAAACATCGAAAAAGAGTATGTCTTAAATTTTGCATCGCCAATAGAATTTCGTGTTCGGAACCTCTGAAAATGTTACAGAAAGACTTACGGTGAATCGACTTTATCAGAACACGTGCTTATGAGTGATACAAAGCGTTAAAAAGCGGTCGAGATTTGATGGAAGATTTGCCTCGCTCTGGTAGGTCATCAACATAGGCAACTGAAGTTAACATCACAAAAGTGAGGGAAATAGTAACTGACAATCCTCATTTAACTTTGAGAGAGATTGCCGCCGAACTTTCTGTATCTCACAAGTCGATCCGTGCCATTTTAAATAATCACTTGGGTATGAAACATGTTGCCGCTCGGCTAGTCCCAAAAGACAGGTCTTTTGGGACTAGCAGGCTAGCTAAAATTCAGGAATTTTCTCAAAAAAAATCAATCTCATGGGAGTCGCTTTTTGGCCAAATATTGACAAAACACTTAACTTTTTGATGATTAGATTGTTTGTTGGCTGGTGTATCGTTGCTGAAGGATCACACTTTGAAGGTGATAAGATAAATTTGGATAAATAACTAACATTTTGTGTATTACTGATCTTTTCGCGGTACTGTCTTGATAGAGTAGTACATGCAAATGTGTGTCAGTCCGGCATTGACAGAGTCAGTCACTAAACCAGCGTTCGTGTGACAAAAATAATGTGCCTACTTATACACTTTACTCACTGTCACTCTTCTTGTCGCTTTGGTCAGAGTAATCGGTGTCAGCATGTAATGTAGGTAGTTTGGGGGCTGATGTTGCTTGCCTCCCTTCCTCTGCTTGTTGTGGTCCTGGTATACTCATGCAAGGGACCGCCCAATGCAGCCTTAATTTGATCGTTCCGTTATATGGGTGACCTTCCACGAAGTCTAGTGCCCTCTACTCTGCCTTGTACGATGAGGTGCTCAATGTACTCTCATCTTGAGACAGAAGTAATTTTTAATACGAGTCTGAACTATATGACATAAACGCTGCTTGGTACCTCTCACTTTCTTGTCTTTTCAAATATTATACAGTAACATACTATATAATATTACGGGCATCTTGTGAAGACTATCATCATTATTCATAACCACCTTATTTCTCTTATACATATTACAATATTCTGCCATGGTTTTGAAATCAAGCGTTCTATTGGGCGCCTCTAGTATACGGTTTACTATCAATTAACTAAGGCTCTGTAGAGGAGTGACGATGTTTACGCTCGAATTTAATTAGGAAATATTGCGCAACCTATTACAATGTCGTCAATACTAACTAAACAGACAGGATAGAGCTTTATCCCACATTTCCACAATCGAAATTTTAGATTCCTTGTGAATTGAAACATGATATAGAATAAAATAAATGTTATAAATCTCGCGAGAAAAGGTATTTTAGGTGTTTTTTATTCCCATGAGAGGCACTTATAAAAAGCTGTGTTGAGGATACGCTGAAGTGGATATAGAAGAAGGGTTTCAAGATTGTACCTCGACTGAAACGCTTAGTTGCGTCATACGCTCGGCATACAGGTGACTTAAAAATCTTTCTTTACCTGAACAATTACACACTTACATTTTTCGCTTCTCTCAGATACTTGCGTCGAGTTTAAAGTCGAATTGTAATTCATCATCTTATCACTCGAATGGATTGGTGTCAGGCAGTCTGCTAGTCATACAATCCAATGGTAAGTCGAACTAGTCTAACTTAGCTAGGAGTTAAGCGGATAGTTTCACTCTGGATGGAGAGAAAGTCTTAAAAAAGTTAAATATGCGGATAGCTGCAGCGCAGTGTGCAAGAGCAGCGCTGTGCTTCACGAAGCCTCGAGAAACTGCGCGACGTCGTAAGGCGCCGCCTGAAACTGCTTGTAAATAATAGACTGCAGGCGGTCGCAGATGGGCGGGAGTCATACAATTCTGCACCTCAGTTTACTCTCAGAACGTCCTGCTACCAAAAATAGTCACTTTTGTGAATACAGAACTAAGTGTACAGTAGTACTGTTTTAATTAATAATAATACGGGTTGTAAAAAGTCCAAAGACAAAACCGAAGTCCACGCATTCTATACATCAAAACAAGACACAATTATAAAAAACTATTGCAGGTTTAAAATTTTTTGGTGTAAAAAAAACTCCAAAAACTACCGCGCAATGTATACAGCGCGCAAGTCGCGCGGCACTTAGCAACTTGTAGACGTGCGTGATGTGCGGTCGGGCTGAGTTGAATTGCCCCAATATAGAGTGGTTACATTGAGCGCTGACGTTTTTAAGCCATTTTCAGGGTTCCGTACCTCAAAAGGAAAAAACGGAACCCTTATAGGATCACTTTGTTGTCCGTCTGTCCGTCTGTCTGTCAAGACGCTTTATTTCGGGAACGAGTGGAGGAATCGAGTTTAAATTTAAACCATATACGGTCTACGGTCCCTTGAAGCTGTGAAAAAATCAATCTTCTTAGTTAACGCAAAAAAAAATATACAGCCGTTTATGTCTCAAAAAACGTATATTTCGACACTCAAGGAAATCACAATTCATAGAGTACTTCCCGTTGAGCTAGAACTATGAAATTTGGCCAGAAATATCGGCTTATATCACAGATACAGGAAAAACTCTGAAAACTATACATTTGTAATTAAATCATATAAAATATAGTCTTTATTTAAAGTACGTAATCAATCATCGAGGTATGCGCTTATCTCGGGAACGAGTAGAAGTATCGAGTTGAAATTAAAACCATGTACTCAAGTCTACAGTTCCTTAAAGTTGTGAATAAATCAAACTTCTAAGTTAACTAAAAAAAAAGATACGGCCGTTTATGCCGCAAAAAACTTATATTTTGACACTCATAAGGTGTTAGGTTCGCAACGTCGCTAATAGCTGGCGCTGAACCGAAAGCGACAATTCTACATGGCACTTTGATGTATGTACAATGCGATAATATTCATTCTTTTTTCAGTCACCACACAAATCTAGACTCAATTTGAGATTTAAAACAACTTTAATTAGGTTACTTAGCTAATTTAGGTATGAACTGTTAGATAACCACAATAATTATAAAAAAAACTATATGGTAAACTATATGGTTTTGGAAACTGAATTTTGGGAAAAGCTCGGAATAAACTCAGAGACTCGATTCCTGAATTATTTATAATAAGTTGTGACTACAAATTTCTATGGAACCCTCGGTAGGCGAGTCCGACTCGCACTTATCCGGTTTTTTGGTATGAAATACTAAAAATTTTGATAATGTTTCTTTGAACAAAAATTAAGAAATCATGTTTTTAATTTGTTTTCATAAAAATCTTTAAAAAAAATCAAATTTGATCTTCAATAACTACGGAATTATTTATTTACCGGGTATAGTCTAGAAGGCAAAATGGTCCTAATGATGAGTGGAATACGTAGTTCTCGACTTTGTCACAGGACTTTTTACAACTGTTATAATTATGTCTTTTCTAAAGGCAACCTAGTTAGAAAATTGATGTGTTTTAGTAGAACACTCAACTGGAAGAAATTATAAAAAAATAAATTACAAGAATATTGTACATTGTTTTTCAAAGATAATTGTAAACCTTACTTATGTCCAAGTCTCACTGGCTGTTTTCAGCGAAAGTTAATATTGTAAATTTATTTAGTTCCAAGCTCGACGCAAATGGTTGTATAAATAATTTATCACTTAAAACCTTTTCTCCGCGCTGAAGTCCTTACAAATGACCAGAATAATAGATAATAATAATTACAAACTTGATTTAAACTCATTAATTGTGAAGGATCTACGTCTGGGAATTAAACATAGGCTTTATTTTGTTAAAGTTTATTCCAAAAGACATTTGGGTAATATTTTAAACCAATACGAACAAAAATATTAAAAAAATATCTGACCAATCTAATCGTGCTAAATATCCAATCAGCACAAAGCCTTCGTAATAATCCATTTCATTCATAAACCTATCTTTTGAATTATGGGAACTGAATGAATATTATCTACAGTTGTCAGATTATTAATTTTAAAATTATTTTTGTATTAGATAGTCCGTTTATCGAGGAAGGCTATAGGCTATTATTATAATAACCGACAATAGCGCGAGCGAAGCCGCGAGCGCCATGCATATATCGCACTTTTAAGAACAAAGGGTCACTTCAGGATTTTTCAAAAATCAATAATCCTAGCCAGGAATTGAACCCAATGATTATGAAAAAAAAAAAACAGCCTGTATTATTACATCATTCGATAGTCTTGTCAATAAGGATCGATTTAATCGGGAGTGGTCTCCCCTTGACTTTCTCGCATACCGTAACCGACTCAAAAGTTAATAGAAATCTTATATTTTGATGTCATACATGCATGTTAAATTTTGGTCACCCATCCGAGTACCGACCGCGCACTTGGTTGCTTAACTTTCGTGATCGACGACTCAAAAGTTGATAGAAACCTTATATTTTGATTATTTGGTTGCAATAAGTTAAAGCATACTCGAGTTATCGTGCTAACGCACAGACACACACATAATTCCAAAAAAAAATATTTTTGGACTCAGGGAGATCCAAAACGTGTAAATCCGTCAAAATCTCGAGGTCGATTTTTTTTACGATTACATGACTTCCTATAAACTACGTAGGTATACGAGAAAGTAAAAAAAACATCATAAAAATATAATAATATATCAATTACCTACCTACTTATAGATTTTGTGTAATAAGTGCATCTTCAGTCTAATTTTGAAAGAAGGTACCTACTTAGTAGCAGATGGACTATTTTGGATTACGGCTGGTTCTGACCGAAGTGAAGGTGAAAATTAGTATTACCTACCTTTCCGGAGCTCACGCATTTTAATAACGCAAGGCTGCCTAGAGCGAGGATATAGGAGGTGGAGACAGTTGGAATCGGGAACGAAGGTAGGAAGGAGCATTAGGATCATTTTAGTATTATATAGAGATTGGAAAGGAGATGCACATTACGCCGATCACGAATCGGAACCCACCTTAACTCGGTACGACACCCGGAAACGTGATCGTATTTTCGCAGGCCATGAACACCCTTATCGTCAAAAAATTCGACCTCGAGATTTTGACGGACCTTTTGGACCTGAGTCAAAAAATGCCGTTTTTGGAATTATGTCTGTGCGTTAGCACGATAACTCGAGTATGGTGTGCTTTAAGGTATGATTATGATAGGATAAGGTTTCTATCAACTTTTGAGTCGTATTTTTTTCTTTTTCGTTTCCGGCATAAACGAGAAATTCAAGGAGAGACCACTCCCGATTTTTAAATTTTAACTCTTTCATGCAACCGTTATCTTTGCAAAAATACTAATCCCCACCTACTCCCTCTCTGAAGGAAACTAATTATTGAGATTGAGAGCAAGAAGATAGCTTCATGGTTAAGAGCTCCCTCTACGATACCTACTAACAAACTTACTGTCATAAAGTAATGTACAGTAGCACTAAGAGATGGCGCTGCATGCTAGATACGAGTTCGTAGGGATGTGGATATGATTTTACAAAATAAGCTGTAAATGCTAATAAAAACTAGTGTTCTAAGCTTATAACTTTTAACTATTAATATACAAATTGGAACAAGAACAATGCATAATCTGAAAGTAGTCTGTCATTATTGTACAAATTAATAGAATTCAATCATTTTTATTTTAAAATAGATCATTGCGTAATTTCCATAGAAATTTTTGCTTATAAGTATCACACCGTTTTCGTAAAGTAAACTTTATAATATAACTCATATAATATGCCTTACAGTCGCTCTAAAAATTCCCTATGCTTAAGTACCTACTTTTTGCCGGCAACACTGAGAATTTTGTTCATACCCTGCGATAATTTTCCTACTGGAATCCATTTTAATCTGTGTCATTATTTGTTTTTGACGTTTGTTTCTGCAGAGAGAAATTTTAACAGACTGCGATATTAAAATTTACATTGCATTTACAGCCGTCACAAATTGGTGTAAATATCTACTAACATTGTCTGCCCAATGCACTGACTGGCCTCATAGGCTTTTTGGAATGACCATCTAGTAGAATTTTTAATGATGAGATAACCAAAAAGATTAAAGTTGCTGTAAGTAATATGAATATAAAAACAAGCTAAAAACTGTTTCGTTTTTATATAAGAACCAACCTTCAAGAGGACGCAGTGTCCGATTAAAGTTCGAGGAGTCAAATCTTCATTCAATTTAGAACACAAATACTACACCATGTCCATGGATACCTTGTAATTTTTTTTGAAATTCGTTTACGGAGAGCATAAAAGCGTCCCTCAATCCACGGACTAACGTCCTCTCCTCTTTCCTCATTATTGTTATTCTCCTCTGCGTCCAATAAACGGAGTTTTATAAAGGACCGTGACATTTTTATTAAAATTAATATTTTATCCAGTAAACTTTTAATTGAGTGCATGATGAACTAAAATAGTAGTCGATAAAGTATAATGTATAAAACATCAAAAACATATATTTTACACGATATTTTTTATCGCGCGTTATTAGGTCATGCTCGACAATTCGTGTGACTGTCGGACATGCTCGCATATAATATCACTAAGTTATCATAATCATATCGCGGTGACGCTACCAGCTTTACATGTTCTTCTTCTTTTTATTGTATGACTCATAGCCAATATTTAAAGATGGCGGTTATATCCAATGATTTTTGACAGTTCAAAGCGTTAAATGACTTTATCATATCGTGTTTCGGTGGTCATGCTAGTCTGGCTGCTCCACCTGCGTTAACGTTAGGGTTAATGATAATATCCAACTACACTTTACGTAACGCATAAAAAATTCACGTTGGTTATATTTAAATTACAATGGCGATAGTTAATTCCTCATAAATTAACGCGTTAACACACAATATTGAGGTTAAAGTCACACACACAATGGAGCTAGAAGCAGCTACCTACACAAGTTGCAACAATGAACATCAAAAATTATTTTATGCGTACAAATTCATTGTACGCATAAAATAACATTCACATAAGTGATTTCGACCTGTTTCTGATTTTAGATACTTTTTATATTTATTTATGTGATTTAGATAGTATATCATTATATAGTGAATATTATTTTTCTTTTTTAATTCTTCCTATATCACTGGAAATGACAAATACTTTATCATACATTCGTCGCCACCATCACGAACTGCCGAGCACGGCACGGCACTTCCAAAGGCACGGCTCTGATTGTAGTAGTTCTAAAAACTCCAAAGATTTCTCATTAGATTTCGTTCTTGTAAATGCAGTTTCTACCTAAAACCAAGTATACGCATCCTTACTGTGCACACGTGTCCCGTGGAATGAGACACTCAACAAATCGCTTTACTGACACGCGTTTAATGCCATTTGTAATTTAACACATTAAAGCGTTAGCAACGTCTAAATGAACATGCTAATTTGCGCGTTATGACGCAGGTTGGGCAGTAGCATTAGTTATAACGTTACTTAGCACATCCCTATCAATACCTACGTACGTGCGCTAAACTAAAAACTTTCATCCACGATCCGTCAGCCAGCCGACGTAAAACGAAAGCCGATTGTATTTACGGAAATTATAGTTGGTGTTAAAAACTAACAATAACAATGTTACCATTTCCAGTTCGTCAGCAACACTGAGCTCAATCGGCCGTTGTGTAAAATAAACCGGCTACAATAGTGTTATTGTGACAATAAAATGCCTTTTGTTAACATAAAGAAGCAATACTTAGCTTTCGGGATGCTCATATTCGTTCTATTATTCTTCTTCAATAGCAAACCTGCTTTTCAATGCCAGTTTAATCAGGAGGTGCCTGTATTTCTTCCAACTATCTATGGGATAACTCCGACATATGCGAGGCTCGCTCAGAAAGCTGATCTTACAAGGTAAATTTTTATTTGTCGTGATCTTCCTGCCCTTGATAACATTGATTATCTCATTTCATCTGCTTGGCTAACTTTGAATTTGGCAACCGTTCATACAATTAATTAAATTAGTATTTACCTATTAACTTAATATAAAGTAACAAAATTTTGATTCATAATGTATTGATAGCATAACATAATTTATACTTAAATAAAGTTTACGATTTATATTTATTTAATAATATGTCAAAAACATTAAAATCTTTACTATAACAAAGACTGGATCAGTTCTTTATTCCTCATCTACTTATCACTTACCATTTTAGGCTGTCACAAACTCTAATGCTAGTGAAGAACTTTCACTGGATTGTCATAGAGGACTCAGAAACAAAGACAAAGCTTGTAGAAAATCTTCTCAAGGAGTCTACTCTCAAATATACACATCTTAATGTGAAGACCCATAAGGCGAAACACTCAACGGTAAGCTTACTTTCCAAAGTTTTAATTATAAACATTTAAAATAATAAAAAAATTTGCAGATAATTTGAACATGTAAAATATTAATTTATCATTTAATTTTTCTCTTTTATCTCAGTAGTTAGTTTTGTTTCAATCCAACATTAATGTATGATTAATAATGTTCTAAATGTGGATTGAAAAAATAAGAAGATTTATTTTATAAGCTTATAATTAAAATGTAATAAAATATTTCAGGTTATGGATATCAATATCTGTATGTTTAAAACTTCATTATTCAACACTACTTGGTATTGTGTATGAACAAAATTCTTATTTGATTTGGCTCTACTGTTTGTGTAAAATATTGCTAATAATAATTTAATAGATATACTAGTGTTGGTGGATAGTTCAGAATGTGCCTAAAATGTCTTATTTTTTTATTGTAACAGTAGGTAGGTACTCTATTTTATAACTTCTATGAAATGGAATCATATGGGATGAAAAAAGATCCACACAGATTAATTTCATTTTATTTTACAAGAAAGAGCAGCTAAATAATACAATTTGTACCTAATTGTGATAACTTTGTTTGAATACTGTGAACATGTTGGGATTGGTGAAGAAAGAAAGAAGGTGTCTAATGTTAACAGGGTGTTGAATTTATAGTTTAGTAATGACATGTAGAGTATGAAGTATGCGCTATTGCACATGCAGGAAATATTTCTAATATAATTGATCTAGATTGCCCTTATCTATGCGACATCCACATAAGGAGCTCTCTCAGTCGAATTTTATTTATGCCAGCACTTTACATGGCCATATTTGTCGAACATTTGTGCTGCATCTCGCAGCATATGTCACAGGCGGATCATATAAAACTCCGTATTACAAAATGGGCAGCAGATTGAAGTGTGTGAGAATTGTTAACCAAATAGGACTGTATGTTGAAAATCTGTAGTAGTTTCTATAAATAATAGTCTATATAATCGAATGGAGATCACGTATTATTGGGAGGTTAAGTTTTTTTTATGATCCATCGTAGTGGAATAATTGTCACTCATCACTCTCAGACACTACAATCTGCTGTGTTGTTTTGTAATATGGTGTGTTAGACTGCGACATATACTGCGACATGCAGCACAAATGTTTGGCAAATACAGTCATGTGTAGTACCAGCGTTAGGAAGACTGGTGTGCAACAGTGTCCATTGGAGCCTATATGAAACTGAAATAGCAATTTTTAGGTATTTTTATATTTGTAAAACCAAGGCTTTGTAGGGATGTCTTCTGACACCAAAATATAAATGACACTGACAGAAATTGCTTGATGAATCTGTAGTGCAGATAGCCATAAAAAAAACTTTGTTTTGAATTGTTTTATCTTTGTGTTGTGGGTGTTTTATTCCAAATAAACATCAAATTATTGCTGTTGGCAGGTGGTCTATACTTTGATTTTAAGAATATGAAGATATTAGAAGGCTCCCTCAATAATATCTAATCTAGTCATTAAGTCTGGTCAACTAGAGTTTGTTGGGTGTTCATGTTCAACCATTATTTCTGATGACTAGTTCTCACATTGTGTCTATTAGTGCATTAGTTCGAACAAACATTTTACCACCCGTTGACTAAAACTTAACTGCTACACCACAATAACTGAGTCACTTGCTGCAACATATCTATGTGACACAATTTATTTCAACAAGGAGTGAGGAAAGTTATGATTCATAGCTTGGAACAATGAGTAAATTAAAACATAAGTTTTGATACAAAGACTTCGGTTGATCACCAATATTTTCCTGTGTTAATAGGGTATAGTCTTTTTCCAATATTCTTCCTACCCTGAGCCCCACTACCTAAATTATTTTTCATTACTTATACTCGAAAAGTAGGTCTGAGGCTGCCTGAGCAGCGGGTTGATAGTAATACTTTTTAGCCCTAGGTAGAATCTTTTTCAACTGACAGCTGTGAAATTACATAAAAAATTAATTCTTTATTTTTCCCTGTTACGGCAAAGGGATCTAGCCCATACAACCAAGTCTTCAGTTTTCTATCTTCTTTCTTAGTTTTCGCATAAAATGTGGGTGTCACTTTGAGCCCTAGGGTAATAATGTACAATTGTTGTCGGTCGGTGCAATATGTCCATCCATACTACTATAGGTATTGGTATAGTTTTATGGCTGGCCGCCAACTCTCCTTGCAAAATCTGTTGTGGGTGGTTTACTTGGGGTGTCAGAATGCAGTCTGTCAGTATGTGGTTCATAATCTCTGTTGTCTTTTATGACTCCCACTCCCATTCACATATTTAAAAAAAAGTTTTCCAACTGTTTTCTTAATTCACTCTCCTTATTACCTAGCTTGTAATTAGCATATAGAAATTATAATATGTGTTTATATTGTGAAAGGGTGTAAGCTTTGGAAATAAAATAAAATAAACAAAATTAGACACCTCATTACTGAGGAGTGTGATCACCACAGACACTCCTCACAAGTTTCTTCTAGGTGGTTCTATCTCGTGCTCTCTTCAGGCACGTTTGGATGTTCATTTTGGATAGAGCATTAACAAGGTCTATCCACCTAAGAGATGCTATACTTCACATAACTAGCTACGCACTGGATGCAAATTTTAGAGAGACAAGTCCATACTCTTAGTTGGTACAAAATCAATTTGTTTGTTCAAGATTTTCATGATTAATCTTGTGTATTTTAATAGAAGACTTAAAATAATTATTCCTAATGATTCCTATTCTTGTTATAAGGAAGAGTACTTATATTAATGTTAAAGTAACCATAACTATAGATAGTTCAGATTGAGCTGTGCATTTAATATAAAATAAGTTTTTTAAAGAATTTGTTAAATATTTTGATTTACTTGTTACTAAAACTAAGTTTGATTTTTTAAAGTTAAAGATACTTAAAAATACACATGATATTGAATATATTCTGAAGGTACATTTTGGCAGTGAACATTTCACCTACTTTAAAAATTGTTTTGGCACATTGGCAAACCTAAAAATATAACATTGGCTTTTTTCTTTTAAAACCAAGTATGAATAACAATTTATTTTTGGCAAGTAGTTATAACCAAATTATTTACCAATCATTGTGTTTTTTATATTACCTAATTATTATTTTAGTGCTCACACATTTGGTAATAACTTTATTTCGTCTTTTATCATGTGATAGATAATACTACTAAATCTTATGAATAACAATATGAAGCAGCATTTTTCAATGTCAATAATAAAACATATTTTTCCCATTTATAGGCCAGTGGTGTCGAACAGAGGAATATAGCATTGGACTGGCTTCGGGATCATTTAAATTCTATTGATGACAAACGAGGTGTGGTGTATTTTATGGATGATGACAACACCTATGCATTGAAAGTCTTTGAAGAGGTAAATATTATGACTTTTTGAATTAGTAATTAGGTAAATTCAAACACACATCATTATGTTATACATTATACAAAATTTCCAATGCCAATTTTACAAAACACACGTTTAGACCGATGATAGAACTATGAGCCGGCGCAGTTCACAGTACGCGGTACCGGGGCGCAGTACCACGTCCCGCCGATCCACGGTATCAACTTGACTGAGAACAAAGAAGCATACCCCTTGGCAGGGTTTGAAATTATCAAGATAAATATGCCCTTTGATAATTATCGCGATAATTATCACACAGATATAAGCCCTATTTCGTGGCATTACGTAATTTGGGGTAATAATCTGTATGCTATATTTTTGTACTCAAGTTACGCTAAGAATTAAAAAAAAACAACTTCAATTTCTTTGCTTCATTGACACACAAAACAAATGAATAAAGAAAATCATGAAAAAGTGACAGTTCAGATACGAAAACAAGACGCGGGGAATCCCCGCTATTGACGTTAAGTGGCGCTTTCCGATGCATGCAGTCGTCGAATGCGACAAATAAGAAGTGGCAAATATTTTCAATTATACTTATCAAGATAATTATCAACCTATATTTATCATTGATAATTATCACTTCAAACCCTGCCCCTTGTTACTTAGCCTTCACCTTTTGTTTTGAAACTGGCTGGTCACAAGGTCCTTAATAAGAACTTGTGACCTAGTGTAAAACCAATAGTTTACCGATGAATCTAGACACTCATTATTAAAATATAGTGCTGCACAATAAACAAAATGTTTTCTTTATGGTTCCAAAATTGTTAATGTTAGTTTGAAGATAACCAATCTATGAACATCGTATATAAAACTGGCGAAGGAACATTACATAAGATATATGTTTTTTTAATTGTTTATTTATTTATATATTTGTTGCAAGCCACAAGTTGTTGTTGTTAATGTATAATACATTATTTAATTGTATAATTGCAGATGTTAAGGTAAGTGATAATAGTAAGCAATTATTTACAATATGGTTCATTATACTTCCTTTTGATATCACAATCAGGATGTTCGTGTCATTTATTTACAAATCAATCTGTGTTTGTTTTGAGAAGTGGTTATCTTCTTTACAGAGTAATGCAAACACTGTAGTATTATTAATGACATAATTTAATTTTCATATGAAAACATCAATGGATGACTTTCTGTCAGTGTTATTCTTGCTAATGTTATTTAAACAATTTATGTGGTTACATAGTGAGATCATACGGTCTTGTTTAATTCTGGCCCAATTCTGTTAATTAACGCCTGTAGCACACCTCCTCTGCGAAACCATAGTATCGAAACCGCAGTAGTTTCGCCATGATGACTTGTCCGTTGTAAGACAAGCGAAACTGCCTGATCTAATAGGTATATAGATTTTGTTAGGATCCTTTCACTTTTCCGAGCAATTTCGCGGTTCTTGCTCAGGTGCCGGTTCTGCACTCAGCCTGTATGGCGGACGGGAAGCGATAATAATTATGACGTTTAAAAAATGTTTTATCATCTGTACCACAAAATAAAAAAACTTCTCTAAATCGATTTTCAACCTATAACGTATATTGAGTGGGTACCATTTTTTTCCCTGCGGGGTGGTGCCAACCGCAGGGGATATGTGGGACTCGAGGTAAAGGCGTTCCCTCCATACCCACACAACATCCTCCCCGGCCTGACCTCCAGTGCGCTGTTGCGGGACGGCTCGGGATCTGTGCACGTGAGCGCAACTACACCGAGACCGTCCCAACGCTGCCCGTCTGGGCACTCCTTGTGCACCAATTGGTGGCCAACAGCCCACAGGGGCTATCGACTGACGCCAGACCCTGTGGGCCGACGCCGGCCTTATAGGCCGCCTTCTCATTGACGGCTGCTCGACCTGGCGAGTCCTCATGACAAGGAACACTGGGAGCAGCCATCGGACCGCATCCGGGGCACTTCGGGCGCGGCCGTGACCGTGAAAACGGCCGTCCGGAACAAACGGTGGTGTGAAAACAAAAACAACTCGACGATGGCATGTGACTTCGAATGCCAAGGGACACTTGACATCAAAATCCACACAGCCGCCGAGAAGGTTTCCCCACCACGTAACCAGGGTCCGCCACGAGGAGGCTTCCGGACGTGAACCCCATATTGAGTGGGTACCAAAGTAATTGGCAAAATTTGACATTTTTTGGTAACTTAACATGTTGTTTCGTGATCTACAAATGGGTATTTTATTTTATTATTATGAATGCATTTACATGCGTTATCATATCAAACGCATAAGTTCTTCATTATTCTGGGTCGAGTTGTTGCCTGTGAATATAATACCTATATTTATTATAAATGGACAGAACTGTTCTCTGCCTAGGTGCCTACCCCTATAGGAAAATGGTGTAATGCACAGATATATGTACGGACGGACGGCTACCATGAAGCTATAGGTTTTACCTATAGCTTCATGACTGCTACACGGCACGTTGCCATAAACTGTCCAATTTTCTCTATTAACTGAACTTTTAAGTCTATGCTACAAGGTTCAAATTCTATATTCATAATTTAAAGAATTTTGATAGGTTTAGATATTCCGACGAGCAGCCGTCTGTGTGTATGAAAAAAAAATTGCAAATTTTCGCGAAGAGCTATGTTAAGTGTTAATCTTACATAAATTATTGTAGACTATAGTAGATCACTGAACATTCTCAATGTTTCCGAAAAAAAATCACGGACTCTTCTGCCAGTGATACGGATAATTTGTAGATAAGGATAATTGTACTTATTTGAAGAAACGGTAATTTATCGGTCTTGACGTCACAGATGTCAGACATATTCTACTAAACTTACCGAATTACTCATACGTAATATTTCGATAAAGTTATCGAGGTCCCAACTCTATCCTCACGACCTAATTATGTTAAAGCATAATTTTGACTTCCTTATAATAAAGAGCAGATTTAGTAATACCAAAAATAAACCTCAGTAATTAGGTTTATTTTTGCTTCAATTAAAGTATTATGAATATTTTGTTTATACTTAACCACTACTTATGTAATGAGATTAAAGTGTACTTGAGCTTTGTTACCTATTATAAAGATATTTAATAATGTCTATAGTATTATATTATCTGTGATAATTTACAGAAATACGCGATGCTAATCTTTTTTTGCTAAGCATTTAAGGGGGGCATATAGTAACATGCAATTTTTACCGACTTTCGAACGATCTTCAGTCCTTAACAGAAGAGCGTCAATATTGAAAAAATATGTATGTATGTGAAACTAGACGTTAGTGTATTCATCATCATCATAATATCCTTTATAATTTGACCCACTGCTGGAACACAAGGCCTCTCCTTGTCATCGTAGGAGGTTTAGGCAGTTGTCCACCACGCTTGCCCTTCTACAACACCCATTTGACGATATAGAGTGATGCTATTCTACTCTGCCGCCATCACATGACTGGTTTGTGTATTAAAATCTTGGAAATAGGTCTTAGGGGCCATTCATGTATTACATAAGGCCATTATTGCTAGTTTTTGACCCCTTCCCCCCTATAGTTTTATTAATCCGTGAATAACGTTGTTGGTTATGCATTTATTAATTTAAGTACTAAAACTACTATTCAATGTAAACAATTATTGTATAACCGTTTGTTATTCCCAATAAAATAAAATAAAATAGTAAGAAAAAATATATAAGAATTTTTTTTTTTTTAAGCAACTTAAGACACGGTCGACCCCCCTAAGTCGTCATACATAATAAATGAATGGGGGCCATTCATTTATTACGGAAATAAAAAAAAACCGGTAGGAAAAAAACCCATAAAATTAAAATGTGAAAACGCTGCATTTCATTTTATCTACATCTATCTAACCTTGACAAAGTTTATTTATAAATGCACTCCGAATAGTAATAAAGTTGTAACCTCGATAGGTAATTTGCGTATGAAGTATGATATTAGATAACGATGCCTACATTGTCTTTGGAGCTACACAATAGGTTTGTTATTGTAAAACGATTTCATATTTTACAATGAGGTTTGTGATTTTAGAAGCTGTGGTAGAGATAAGTTATCTACTCGTACCTATTTTTCCTTTCACCGCGACTTTGTTTGCGGTACTGGGAATTCTACACGAGCTTGCTTGAATTTGCCAATCAACTAATATTACCTAGTACCTACTTTGAACCAAAATTCCGATTCAAATCCTATAAAAAATTAAAATAAAAAATTTAAGTAGCACCCCAACACAAAAAAAAACTAAAAATAAAAAAAATCTCAGCCTTTTAACCTCATTAAAAGAACATAATTTAATATTTTTAAGATGAACGTCGCCAATGAAGTGAAAAGACCGAGAGATTTATTTTTTCTGTCGGAGGCTACTTAATATTTTTAATTTTATTTTTGTTTCATTCTTTTCAAATTACTCGGAGACCCTAATTCCAATAGGTAGCTTAAAATTAAAATTTTCCTGAATATTATTCAAGAGAGAGCTGATGACCCTGAAACGCCTAGAGATTTTCATAAATTGTAGCTAAGAACCATCCCGATTACGTCAGCTTTCGAAGAAAAAACAAAAGCATCAAAATCGGTCCACTCGTTTAGGAGCGTAGCTGCCACAGACAGACACACAGACCTACAGACACACAGATACGTCAAACTTATAACATCCCTCTTTTTGCGTCGAAGGTTAAAAACAAAAATTTTACGCCGCAACAAAAAACCATTTGACCCAGTCACCCAGTTCCTTCCTCAACAACACATCCCTTGACGTGACGTAACGAGAAGCATTGAGATCCTTAGTGTCGACGTCTTATTATATAACAGTTCTGCAGTCAGAGACTCAGGTCAAACTATCCTCTATAAAGCTCAGTGTGAACTATAAAGATTAGAAGTCTCAATTCGGGATCATGCCCATATGGACTGCTCTCATTTGTGGGTAGGAGTTCTTAAAATCAAATCAAATATCTTTATTGCGTATCATGTGATACGCAATAAAGATATTTGATTTGATTTATGTAACAATAAGGGTCTTAAACATAGGCTGTAGTTCCTGTGATACCCCGTAGAGGCACTGAAATTTAAGAGGGTACATTATTTACTTAAAATCTATAATATTAATCATATTAAACTTAGCTATAAAATAACAATAAAATAAATATTTTAACACAATTTTTAACATTCATTTTTATATAATTTTATTTTTATAAAACCCTAATGCTTGTATTGTACAAAGTGGGATGGTTGTATGTAACATGTATAATTAGGTAGATGTTTAGTAGTATTAAATGTTTATTGTAACGTATGTATTAATTTGATCAATTTAATTTATCGTCTGTATGTATTCATTATTGTTAGACAATAGCTAGGACCATTGGACGCTTTTCAAAGACAATGTGGCAATCGTAGACTATCCAATGCTCAAATTGACTTCCTTTGGGTGGAATTCTGCGTAGATAGAAATAAAGCACAAAAATTTCACCACAAAGCTTGTATCTTTGTTAATTATCACGACACTCGGTATAAGGGGATGTAAACAGGGTTATTACATATGAGGTACTTACATTTTAGTTTGCGAGTGCACTCGTAAAAAACGGTAAATTATGGTTTGGCACTTTTATAAAAAAAAAAGTTACTTGTCTCATGTAAGTGCGTCGAATATCAATTTGCCGCTTATTTATTCTATTGCATAGATAGTTATATATTGCATAAGTGAAATGTATGCCACTAAACCCCTATATGCGTTACTTACGTAAGAGGTAATTAGTTTATCTTCAGAATTCTAATAAAAGGCAATAATTGTATCGTGAAATGATTTTAAGCTTGTTTATTACATGACAAATTTGCCTGTTTTATATCTGCGGTTAAAGTTCTGTACATTCTTATTCTATTATTCATTTAATTAATCATTTGAAGTACTTAAAACTACATTTTTCAATACGTCGCTTGTGTTGTGATAATAAAATTATTTCCATTCTATTCTATTCAATATTTTAATAAAATGACGTAATGAGACCTCTTTTACTGATTTTTAAGAATTAAAAGCGGTAAACGACGACGCAATGTGTTGCGATTGATTCTCGTATGTATAATGTTTCAGGTTCAGCTACTCTTAAACATTGTTTTAAAACGTGTTGTCATAGGACAAAGCTACATCACATTTTTTTGTTATTTGTTTGTAGTAATTGACTAGTAGTCGATGAATATTAGATAAATCTATATGGTTTATACCTAAGTCGTCACTTGGAGAGAGCGCTGTCCGTCAACCTATGCAAGCTATTATGTGTATGAGTGATGTGAAGATATATTTCAAATTACAACTACTGTTATAAAGCGCACTTAGTATAGCACCGATGCGTAGACTGCCTCTCCATTGCCTTAGATATCTTTACTATAGGTATAAAAACAAAATTAAATTCTATAAATTTACATAGGTAACACGCGCTAACCGTTCTTGCATTATCATATTAATAATAAAATATTTTGTAACCAATGTTCTTCCTAACGTCTACCCAAGATTGCATTTTAATAATCATCTTTAGTAGAAAAAGTTGGTATAGGACTTTACTTAAGTACGCTTTTGATCAGTTGGTCAGTGGTTAATCTCTTTTGTTTTGGTATTAGTGAAGTTAATTTAGTTGCGTGTGATTGATTCCCTTCTATCTTGATAAACTATTTAAGGATCTATGTTATGATCATGTTCATTTATTGATTCAAACTACTAAATCGGATGTTGACTATGTAACTTCTTCATAAAATATCTTTGACATTGTTAGATTATAGAGCAGTTTATGTAGAGCTTTTGAATGTGACTCCACCTCTCGGAAGAACATTTTCTAAATTTTCGTGTATTCATTAAAAGTTAAATAATTAATTATTTTTAATAATTACTCTCCCTCACATTTCAGATGCGCAAGATAAATAAAGTGGGTGTCTGGCCCGTTGGGATCGTCGGCGGGATGAGGGTGGAAATGCCTCTGGTGACAGATGGCAAGGTGTCCGGCTACAACGCGGTCTGGAAACCGTTCCGACCGTTCCCCATTGACATGGCTGGTTTCGCCATCAATTCCACTATGTTCTTGGAAAAACGAGAGGCCAAATTCTCCAGAAAAGTCCAGTCTGGTTTTCAGGTATTTACTATTTAGCTAATTGACTTGTATTGAACACTATGACGTAATCAACGACCAATTACTATCTTAAATCAGACAAGGATTGGACAAGGTAGTTTGCAGCTATGAAGCCATTGTTGCTTGTTGAATTAATTTATTTCATTCGACCATTTTATTGGTTATTCAGTATAATAATGCAATTGTCATACAGGAATTATTGTTTACCAGGACATAGCTCTCTTGTCTCTTAAAGTAAAGTAAAAAGTAAAATTGTGACGATTTTACTTAGTTTGATTTAGTTAAAAGAATACTGTTTTTCGGGTATTTGCATTATGTGCTTCTTTTTTATTTGCACTTGGTGACCTAGCACATGGTAGTTTGTTTGAATATCATTATTGCAGGCTACTCATGACTTGTTTTGTACTATATTCATTCGCCAGTAGCGCCATGTGATATCAGCAGAGTAGAATAGCATCACCCCATATCCTCCAAGGGTTTTTGTAGAAGGCGACTCATAAATCAACAAAGTGGTATTGATCACTTTATACTCCGTCCACCATTCCGCAAAGCGTGGTGGACTACTGCATAAACCTCCTTAAATGAAAAGTTGAGGCCTTGTCCTCAGAAGTGGGTCGGATTGTAAAGGCTGTTAAGATGATGATCCGCCAGTAACCAGGACCACTACTTCAACGTGCCTTCCGAAGCACGGAGGAAGATATATTTGAAGTTTGGTTACTAATCAAGTATCATATAAGTTCTGTGTAAAATTTTAATTGGACGCAGACATGAAGTGTTAATTAAGCGTGTTGTATAAGATATTATTTTTCTGTCTGTTGTTTGTACCTGTGAGTACCTTATAAATAAATAAATCAATAACATTTATGCGATCGTTACGTAGAATGCTCCAACGTTCCGCGTCTTCAAATCGTGGTTTAAATGCGGCGAAACCGAATAGGTCGTGTTGTATAATGCAGTTATCTCATATTGTTACTTTTCCTCGTTTTGTATAGGTATCGTAGAAGTTTATCTGTATTCCCGCGATTGTGCCAAAAAACCATATAAATTAAACATAATTTTAAATATCACTTAAACAAACAAGCTATTATTGTAGCGTTTTGGAAAGTTTGATTTGTAATGGTGCTGGATGTGCGTTTTTAAGATACTACCTTCTTAGAACACACTACACGAGTGACACTTATAAAGGATCATTTTTTATGACGATGGAAAATCGATTTACGGTCCGTACCGCAAAGTTGGTTAGACGAGGCGGCGTGTGTGAGACTCGCTGACGTCTTAATATTGGTGCCGGTTCTACACACTAAAAGTTGTACGGGCGTTTCGGGATTGGCGTACTTACTACGCGTTCACCGAAACCGTCTCCGGGCTAGCCTCGGAATAACCCTATAAGATATCCGCCTCCTTAAAAACTTGGATAACAGTAATGTACGATGCATATTTTACATTGAGTAGGTAAATTATTAAGTTATTAGTTAGAATAAAGTAGGTAAATACTCTGAAAAACCGAGACTCTGTATTAAGAATGCTGTGTAAGCCCATAAAAGGCCAGCGCATAAGTATGTTTATAATTAGAAATTTTATTTATCTTGTATGTAAGTATGTGTTTGGCTGTAAGCTTACCTAAATAAATAAATAAATCGCATTCAGAAAGACGAAAGCTCTTAGTATTCCATGGATTCACCGTGTGGGTGCCGGATCCATCGCGTTGTAGAGAGGGTAGCCAGAAGCAGTGCCCGGGAATGTGCTTCGGAATAATAAAAATAAATAAAAAAAAAATATTTCGCAAAGTCTGTAGATTTCGTTACTAAATAATCAACAGCTTTTATTTAACATCGATAAGATAAGTGTTTACAAAGTTATATTATATTTAAGTTTGGTATAAGACTACACACCGCATCCAGTCGCGAGTGCGGGGCGAATGGCCGTGCGACGTCAGTAAACTCAACAGCGCTTGCCGCCCGCTCGCGTCCGCACAACATTTATACCTAATTTCATTTATTAGAGGTCTCCCGACGCGGCGAAGCTCATTTTAAAATTAAAAATATTTATTTATTTAAGTTTATTTGTAAAAATATCCAGAATTATTGTTATTAAAATTGTATGTTATCTATAACTACACAGTCTCGAATATTAAGATATTACGCGCGCGACACACCCTTTCCTTACGACGCTCGAGCGACGAAGTACGATAACGTCACGGCAGGCGAATGCAGCTTTTAAGGCCGCGGACTCGAAATCGGCGACGAGCGGGGCGACAGCGGCGCGATCCAATGCACAGATTCAAATAGAAAGTCTCGAAGGCAGCGGCGCGAGGAAGACGCAGGAGCGATATGTTCTAGTAAATCGGCGCCAGCCCGTCTGTATTAATGTATTGTTGTGCATTTCATTTATAGCCTTTTATCGATCGACGACGTTTCAAAATTCCCGTTTAAGACGCCGAGGAGCAAATTATTTTTATTATTTTTCACACAAATTTGTCATACTACGCCGCCCGCTCTAGCTCCGCGCGATCTACCCGCTGGCATCGAGGCCGGGTCGGCGTCCACCGCCCTACTTTCGCCCCGCTGTCGCTGTCGCCCCCGCTCGTCGCTGATCGAGGCCGTGGCCTAAAGAAAAAAATATTGTGAAACCATTTGATGCGCTACAGAAAAATAAAATCATATTTTAAGTTGAAATGTGTCTATATTTGTTTTTTTTTTTAAAAAAAGAACATCGTTCTCATCTTACATGCGTAGGGTTAAGGAGGCTTCCTTGTCGTGCACCGGCACTCGCCTAGCAATATTTGATACGATTCAGCGAGAGCTGCTTTAGATACGCGTTCGAGTATACGACCTAATTTTAAAATGTGTGGACTTATATTACCGAGAAACAGTGTAGTTTTTAATAACGTTCCTGGTGGCCTTCAAACATTGTAAATAATGATCATCTGCTAGTAATAATAATAGCCAGTAAAAAAACCAATCCCCGCTTATCAACCAAGTGCCGTAATGTGATAAAATATTTTTAAATAAATATTCCTGAACAAGCTTCTGTTTCTCTTTTTGTATTTTATCATAATACTTTTAAAGATTTTACTTATCTCTAGTAGAGCATGTTAGACATAACTAGATTATTCCGCATTCGAAACACTTTATTAAGGCTATAGATAATTGTAGTTTATCATTAAGAATAAAGATGACCCAAATGACATGGTTTATGTCGCGTGCCAAGACCTTTATAGCAACACAATAATCTCGAGTTATTAGAATTTTAAATCAAATTTTCCACGATTTGTTTATAGACCAATTAGGTGTATGGATAGCATTCCTCATGTTGTAAGCGTGCTTATCTATGGGTTTACGGTCCAAATCCATTAAATGATATGAATTATTTTAACGAGAGCTCACGTTATTTGAAAAATTTATGCGATAGTCAATTCATTAGTAAAGCAATGCAAAACGACAATATCACAACGATAACTTATAACGAAAATTATTTTTAAATAAAAAACCGCCTTCAAAACTAAAAACGGATCAATAATAATTTTGATAATAAAAATTCTAAATTATTTTTGAGGTCGGTCCCAAATACAAGTGACAATGTTTATTCCAAATATTGAGGTTAGCACCGTCCTCAAAAAACATTTAGATTTTTAAAAAGAAATTTTTTATTTCTCCGTATTTAGTTTTGAAGGCGGTTTTTTTTAATTGAAAAATCCTTATTTTTTAGTATAGACATTTTCAGGAAACTAACGAGATCTTTTAGACACACAAGTAGTAAACATTACGATATCATCGATGTCAATTAAATAGGCATTATTAGGGATAACTCAAAAACTACTCATTAGATGTCGATCAAATTTAAATGGGACCATATGACAGCTTCCAAAGGTCGAAAGAATCTTCAAAATCGGTACATCCAGTAAAGAGTTATGAGGTAACAAACATAAAAAAAAAATATAGTCCATTTGAGAACTTCCTCTTTTTTTGAAGTCTGTTAAATATATAAAAAGGACAAATCAGTATTTTTATCTCACAAACGTGGGTGAGGGATGACTGTTTGGTGGCTACCATGCACATTGCACATTGTATCTCTGTGCGATCTCACACACGCAGATACAGTGCATGTAGGTATACTACACATAGCTTTGGCGCACGTTTCGTCATCATCATCAACAGCTCATATAATGTCCCCACCGATGGGCTCGAGCCTACCCCACATTAGGGGCGATTAGGCCTTAGTCAACCAAGCTGGCCAAGTGCGGGTTGGTCGACTTCACACGCAACCTAAGAATTTCTTTGTGTTACCGAAAGAGAAACCAGAGCATGGCTGGTTTGTTTCTAGCCTTCTGTGGTGAGAAACATTAGTCTGTTTTAAGTGAACTGGTTACGCCAGTCACTAAACGAGTGCAATACCTATCGCATAACTCACGAGGTAGTAATAGTTCATCCTCAAGCGTGTTTCTCGTCTTTTCATGTCATTTTATTGGTCTATAACAATCAATAAAAATAATATAATAACAGTTTTGTTCATAGACCTGTTGACACCATTCATGCGTAAAACAGGGAGGGCATGTTGTGCCAGTAAAAATCTCCTTCGCTTCACATTTATTTCTAGAATTTGTTTATAAGTGTAACATTATATTCAGGCAGTTGACTATAGGATCTTATTACGTCACGAGTTCTTAATGCCATACAAACTTTCAGGAAGCATTGTGTTTTAAAGTAAACTTCCCTATTATTTCTATTTTGTTACTTGTCTAGTTAGTAACAATTCTATTTTCTTTTATTACAGGAAAGCGAAATCCTTAAATATTTCACAACGAAAGAGGAATTGGAACCTCTGGCGGATAACTGCACTAAGGTGTATGTTTGGCACACACGCACACAGAAGCCTTCAATCATGAACACGAAGAAACTAAAACACCCCGTTACGCCCTATGACGAAAATATCGAAGTGTGAATTGACGGCTGGAATTTTTGGGTAACATCGCAACCATTTGGTAATTTTTTTACCATTTGGTAACATCTCAACCATTTGGTAACTCCTCAACCATTGGGTAACATTGTACAACCTTCAATTGGTGAGTTAGTTTCCACTTTGGTACCCTAATCAGATGGGTAATTTCTTGAAACCTGTTATAATTAAGTCGATCTATGTCAAACATTGTGAAGTAAGCTTGGAGAAGTTGACGCTTAATTTTTTGCTCACCATTACAACCATGCCACAAAATATTTACATATTAGCTCTCCATTTACGAGCGTTTATTCCTTCCGAAATGTCCATCTATAAGAAATGATTTTTAGTGTATGGGCCAAGCGCGAAAGAATGACGGTAGTAAAATCTTTTTGTACCTACCGTCGCGACTACACGACGCGACAACAGTCACAGAAAAGCATGTAGAGATGACATTAGCCAGCGGCTCAACGGTTTTATCCCTACGACGATTCTCTACAGTTAATCCATGAGGACAAGTCATACGGAATAAACGCTATTAGATGGCTATTTTGAGCAATGAGCTTTAGGGCAACTATTTGTGTTAAAATCAATAAAAATAAATACTCAATTCAATACATACTTTACTCAATACCTATATACTTTTGTTCTAAATCTTAAATAATGTGTAATACCGTATTTATAAGAGATAGCAGCTAAGAGTAACGCTTAGATAGAGTTTGCAAAAAACTTAGGGTACTAATATTAATTGTAGCTGGGTGGGAGTTATATAAATTAAACCCTTACGTACTCGTATATCGTTCTATACATATAAATATCTTATTTTTAATGTTTGAGTTTATCTTGTATTTCCTTTTTTGGGATGAATGCATTGTTTACTCCTTGGGGTATATTTAAAAAACCATACATCACATTCTGCGTGCAGTACATTAACAATCTTGAAAATTATACCAAATAGGTATTTGTTGGCAAGTTTCCGAGATTCTGAGACATTGTACAGTTATTTGGCTTGTCTCTCTCACGTGAATAATTAGAAACGGTATGTTTAAAATGTCGCTGTGTTTTTGCAACATGTTTTTATAAAGTTTGTGGCGTACTGTGTAACAACGACAGCTCAAAACGTAAAGTTTTAAAGCAGCTAAATTGTGATTGTTCAGAAACAAAGAACAAACGTTAATGTGCAATATAAATATAAACAATGACAGAGATAAAGTTAGCTCTTTTTGCTTTCAAAATTTTATATTCTAAAATATTTTAGTGTATAAAAATTATTGCGTATACCTCCTTTATACATAACTGACCAGCTTAAATGACACTCCTTTAAAAAATATATTTTTATTATTATACCATATTATTCTCCTTTACTTTCCATTGATGAGCTTAGTCAAACAACGATTAGTAATTATATCGCGTATTATATTATTATATTAATAATATTACTTTCTTCCATATCATTCCAAACTTAAACCAATTAGTATTCAATTTAATTCTATCGAGTTTCAATTTATCTAAGTAATAAGCCATGACAAATTATTTAAAAATTATATTGATGGACTTTATTATGCTTCAATTTAATGAACGTTTATGACTCAGCTATGTCTTGTAATATCAATCCATTTGTTGTTTCCATAATTATATTGTTTAACGAAAGTAGGTAAATATTTTAAATTCTTATGTACCTATCTAATATTCACTACATTTATATTTCCTGCTGGCTTTGATAAATATTGGTACATTATTATCCACCTTATGCTGTACTAATTAGATGCATTTTACAGTTGTCCTTGCCGTGTAAGTATAAGATTTGATTTTTATTTTATTACTTGTGTACTAGCAATTTGACAGTTATATTTATGGCGTATTTGAATTTGATGGAAACTGGTATTGCAAGACAAGACATACGCGAGGGAAATAGTACTCATATTCCATACATCAGATCTTAAAATAATTCTCATATAATAAATTAGCTAATATTGATATGGTGTGTGTCGCGGAGATATAATTGAAAAATCGGATTGGTTAAATTTTATATAACCCGACACAAGGCCGTAGTACACTACGACCTACAAAATATTCGGCATTCTGCAAACTTTGTGTATCCATGACTTTTATAACCTTATTATCTAAATTCCATTAAGCTCAGTATTAGTTAATTTTAGTAGTGGACTATATCGATTCCTAGTGTTAAGTTTCTTAAATTAACTCTCGTGTCTTATTTTCTAGTTCAATGCTAGTCTCATTGGAATTCGTATTTCCTATTCATAGAAGATCAAATTTAATGGCCGCTGTTCTAATTGAGCCGAGACGTATAGGTATTTTTAGATATTGGTCAAGAAGTCAAAAAATAATCGATTCGCTATGAAGACCATGCTAACTACATAATTAACTTTATCATAAAACTAGTCTAATATAGCATCAAAATGTAATATTATTATGTGCTTACGAAAGTGCAACTAGTTGATACGGTATTTTATCAAATTATCCATTTGATTAAAAATACTCACAAAGTAAATACAGTTTTATTCCCGAGGTTTAAATCTTGTGGGTAATTTGATAATTAGATTTTCAAAACCCTCTAAAATGACACATTATCATTTGTAATCTTAGCAAATGAAAAACGTAAGTATAGGTTTATTCTTCTAATTCTTTATTTTTTTTTTAATTTTGTGCAGCTTTGATTACCAACTTGTTGATTGGTTTTTTTAGGAGTATTGCATTTTATTATGCAAAAAACAAAAGGTATTTCTATGAATAGGGAATTGGAATTCTATATTGAATGTGTAGGTACTTTTAAGTTAAAATTTCCACCTATATTTTTGAAGAGTTATTAGTAAACGATATAAATGGGATTGAACTTCGATTATTAGTTTAGAGGATTTAAATCAATTAAACATATTATTATTTAAATATATTTATTTGTATATAAATAATAGGTTTTATTCTAGATTATATTTAGTGATATTTACATTGTATGTAAGTTGTCTTCGTATCTTTACTGTAGTGTTTAATTAATTCTTAAAATTACCTAATGGTAGATCCACTTTAAAGTTACCTTATGTTGATCAATAATTGGTGAGGAATTGGCTAGGCTTGGGTCACAATATAGAACTAACAATATTATAATATAGAGTATGCTTCGGGGGACAAATTATTTCTATCTACCAATCCTCATTGTGCTAATAGCGTCTTGTTATGCTCTTCGTGTATTTTTATCACGTGGGAAGGGATTGCCGCTCTTTTTTGGTTACAATCCTGCAGATACTAGACGACAATGAGAGTCCCTCATAGGAGAAAACTGTCCACTAGAAATTCTACGGGAACTTCGCTGTACAATGTAGAAAGCCCACTAAAGTCTTCGCTTTCTTAAAAAAATATCCGGTGACGCTGTAAAAGCACGCGGGAATTCTATACCCCGCAGTAGGACGTATGAAGTTTGATGAAGAAGAGCCTACCCTTATCTTGCAAAATTTAAAATGTTACCAAAAAGTTCTTTTGAAAATTTTAGTTTTCCGGCATTTCTGTGTGTTACAAAGTTACAAGACAAGATAGGACCGTCGGAATCTTAAATCATTTTCACACAAAAATTCGATTGAGGGATCTTCCTATAATGTAACTTAATTGTGGATGTTATAGCTCGCTTCGTTAGTTTTTATTTTCAACAGCTGCATTTATTTGTCTATTTTGATTTTCTGACTTAAAATTGACAAGTAATTTCAGATATATGTACCTATATCTCTTTAAGTTGTAATTTTTTTTAAAGTTACAAATTATTACATGCAACTACACTGTACACGTACGTAATTGCATGTAATAATTTGTTACTGCAAATAAATAATGTTATTAAAAGTCTTATTATTTCAATAACATCATTTGTTTAACTTTTTTTTAATTTCATTGACATAATTTATTAAGAAGCTCGTATAATTTATTTCACTTATTTATTTTATGAAATAGACAGCGTCAAAATATTTTTTCGCGTAAGGCCCTTTGTAATTTAAACCTGAATACTTTTATTATTGTTGTACATTTATAAACAAGCATAATATTACCTAATATTAAATATAATTGTTATGTTATGAATATGATTGTCTTGTGTTAGTCCTTATAATTTTAAACTTAATCGAATTCACAATCCATGTATGTCCTTTTAACATATTTTAGTATACTATTCTCATTATTTATTAGTGTTCTCTAAACTTTTAAGTATACATTTTAATTTATTTGTTATGATCTTAAAATGCATAATATTATTATAGTAGGAATAAATGTAAGTGCTCAATCAACGAACCGGTCTAAATGATGTTTCCTTATAATATTTTCTAGATGTATGTACTTAAACGACGTATTTATTCATGTATGTATTTATTGACACGTCTAAAGCGTTCGGTCAGCGTCTTTAGCTTCTTATTATTTTAGTACCTTGTCATACTACGGAGCTGCTGAGACTGAAAAGCTAAATAGTTCAAAATATATATTATTTATAATGAAAAGGGCAGCTAGTATTTTTATAATTTCTTGGCAGATAAAACTTATAGTCACAAAACAGTACATCTCTTATAGTCAATTTAAATGAAAAAGTCATTCGGCCATAAGCTAAGCGGTCTGGGTTGTTAAAAATTCAACCTTATTTGCTACATTTATGGAGTATTTTTATAACAATTGTAGAGCTACTATATTACTTATATTAAATGAGATGGTATGACAAAAGTAAATGTAAAGTAATTTTTTTTTATTTGCGACTTTCTAATTTTTTGCGTATTAAATCTAAATAAAAATCTGGTTTATTTCATAGGTTCGGGAGTTTAATTAGTTATTTACGTTTTTGTTAAGTAATGAGAGAATAAGAGATGTATTGTACTTAAATTTTCTGGCAACTGTACTAAGAATCACAATGATTTGTTTATTCGTAATTATAATTTAAAAATCAATCGACTTTTACAATCGGTCACAATTTTAGTTATATAATTTTATCGCTTGAAAACACTGAATTATTGAAATACACGCAAATTATTGTATAACCTTTTTATTATTTATTCCAATGGCATAAGGCTGAAAAATAATTAAATATGTTTTGTCGAAAATGATAGTCTGGTTGGAAACCAGCTGTTCAGAGTAAGGGCACAATATAGAGAACGATACAGTACTTTGACTCCATATAAGGCATGAATCGGCGCGCAAGCACACATACAAACGTCGTTTACACGGCCGTTTTTGCCAGCTTTGCCGTTCAAAGCATGCTTAGCGGCCGTGTAAACGACGTTTGTATGTGTGCGTGCGCCGATTCGTCACTATTATATGGACTCAAAGTACTGTATCGTTCTCTACAACATGTAAATTAAATAACCAACACCCTGAATACGGGTGGTTTGGTATCGGCTTCTATCAGCTCAGAAGCCGATCCCAAACCACCCGTATTCAGGGTGTTGGTTATTTAATTTACATGTTACATATTGTGGTAAGGGGGTATTCATACGTACCACAACCGCACGTAAACCACGATTATAACACTGGAGCCCAGAGCGGCGGAATGGCTAGATCGGGCCACTGTTAGCCATTTTATGTTGCTGCGATGTGGTGTGATTGTCGTACATCTGTATAGTCTCTTTACTCAGTCATGACAATAAGACGATTACGGACCAGCGTTTTATATGCCGGTATAAGGTCCTTTTTTGAAAGCGCATAATATAGGCGTGCCTTGTTGCACATGTGCAACTCGTACGAGCGTTGACGTGCTTATAAGCTAGTAAAATCCACGTTTTTGACACTACCGGTGCAAAGGAACACGCCGTAATAAGCCCGTGTACGCATTATGGCCAAACGACTATACAACATGTAAACTAAATAACCAACGCCCTGAATACAGGTGGTTTGAGATCGGCTTCCGAGTTGATTTAAATATTTTAAAAAAAAAAGTTTTTTTTTTTTTCAAAAAACAAAAAGTACTTAAAGTCGAATTTTTAATTAGACGAAGTAAACTGACAGCAGCTAATGTCACTTTGTGAAATAATGTTGCCATCTTCTGTGTAATAGTGATGGGTTCAGTTTTCGTTCACTCTCAGGAATGAATGATGATATGAATGAGTACATTGTTAATCTTATCTTACTATACGAAAAAAATAAACTATTTGTATTTTACTGTATAAAAGTAGGTCGATATCTGCTGGTAATTAATTATAATCACTTTTTTTACTACCTTCTTAAAAATAAGACAAATTCGGACGCGTCGGTCGCCATTTTGTCTGTGTCATGCGTCTTCTAACCTCTGGTCTGACTGCTCGAATATTTTCTCTGCGCATACGGTGTTTACTTGTTGTTTTTGTTAAGTTTTGTTTGGCTATAAATGCACCAGCGTGTAAACACGTCGCAAGCGCTTACCGCACGCTTCCTTTGATCTGTGTTAAGAAACCGACACTATAATTCGTAAAATTTAGCTTGATCGCTGCGACAGATGTCAAAGTCACATTCCTAGAGCTGGGACAATGTTGATAGATGAAAATATTTATCGAATCAATTCGATATTTTATTAATTTTTTGGGTAGGTATATTTAATTTGATTTGAATAATTAGGTATTGATTATTGTTATGTGTTATGTGGGGTTATTGTTTTGTGGCTGTAATTCAATTCTTTCCGAAAATAACGTGACATTTTTCTTAAAATTACATAAAATTCATAAATGTCATGTTGTTGTTACAAAAAAGCGAATTATAAGGAAATCACGATGATTATTATATTAATATATTTCTATGCTCACTCCAATTATCTAGTATCACTAAAAACTGCAATTGATGATTGCAAAATGTTGTATGTAAAATTGTTCTATAATTAAATTTAAGCGAAATGGAACGATTTTTCAGATTGAGGCTTTGATTGATTTTACTGTAATTTTATGTAGTGTAGGTACACTAAATTAAATACCGGTTTATCTAAATTCGATTTCGATTTATTCTTTTAGTCGTAGATTTTTGTATTAAGTCGTACATCGCATACAACACTATTCTTGCAATCCCGTCCATAAAGTATGACATTTTCGTAGGGTAAATTATTCGTTAGAAAAATCTAAACTTGTTGGACATGTGGTCGATGACAGATGTCACAGCGATCAAGCTAAATTTTACGAACTATAGTCCAGATCGGCGCAAGCCGAACCAACCACAGCCAAACACCCCTGGCACTTGTGGAGGCTTGCGAAGCCTCGGCAAGCGTGTAAATGTAGCATTAGAGCACTCGGTAATGGTAAATGTAGGTACCTACTATACGCAGTCGTCAAAAAGTACGAAAACTCTTTCGTACCTACTTACATGGCACGACTAGGATTCGAACCCGGTACCCGATATCGGCAGCGCGGCGTTCTAACCACTCACTAGGCTACTTTGTATGTACATAATGTTCTCTTAGATTTGCGCGAGCACTACATATTACAAATCAAATTATTGCCCGACGTTTCGTAACACTTTTTGTGGTCACGGGTTGACCGTCATCCCGTGACCACGAACGCTGAAAAGTGTTACGAAACGTCGGGCAATAATAACAAAATGTAAAATCTAATTACACGCGAGTTAAATCCGTAAAAGTTGTTTTATTTATAATTGTACATACATACATGTTATTATTTCTTTATTTGCATAATGCATAATTGCATACATATGTCTTAATGCTATGTTTTACAAAACATTACCTACACATGTACCCTGTTAAGGCATAGCAAAGGATAAAATATAGAATTATTATTAAAATCGTTAATAGTTATAAATATTAGTCATTATGAGAACTATTTTATACCGAGTTGCGATTTTTTCATTCATTCACTTTGTCACAACACTATTTTTGTTTTATCAAAACCTGACAACCCAGTAAACGTCACTTGACTTCGTCTAATTAAAAATACGACTTTAGAAAATATTGTACAACATTTTCTGGGTACTTTTTGTTTTTTCTTTTTTGTATTTTTTTCAAAAAAAATTGACTTCAAAAAAAAAATATTGAAATCAAATGGGAAGTCGATCCCAAACCACCTGTATTCAGGGTGTTGGTTATTTAGTTTACATGTTGTATACGCGCAATAAAAACGTTAATCTAAAACCGACAGAGATTACAATATTTTATTTATGTTTAAAATCATATTTACAAAATACCTATTATTATCAGAAAATGCAATAATTCATCAGTTTCTTAAAATTTTATAATAAGCTCATACCTACATATTTTAACTATTTTCAAATTTTAATACTTTAGTTTGCAATATTACCTAAATCATGTGTATTCTTGTGTGAAATCTTAGGTTTACTTCGTATGTGACAAAATCAATTATACGGATATCAACAGAAATTAGTAAATTATTATTATATACAATTTTAATAACTATTTGTATTGTGTGTTAGGTATGGAATATACATCTCTCGAATGCCTCGAAACTTGGATTAATATTACACCCTTGTGAAAACTCTAGAATAACTAATTTGTTGTGGCAAAATTTGAACACATTTCTATTGGTGAAACTTAATTAATTGTCTTCGTATGCCTAATGTACACACCGGATTCATCGAATTCTGTCTCTCATAGTTTGAACTTTTGTCTATTGTAAGAAAAGATAAAAATAAAGTTTTCTGCTGATATTTTTTATTTGTTCTGAGTATTAGAGATCGCATTGTGTGTCTCGGAGTGTATAGAAAAAAAACCTATTCAAACAGCTAATCATGACAACCGAACAAAATGTATTTCGTAGAAATAAGCAAAATTAGTGGAATAAAAATATAAACGAATAGATAGGAGACTCTTTATGTGATGGATTTTTAGAATTCTATTTCAATAATTGTGTAAATAATTAGGTTAGTTTTTCAATACAAAAATAAAGACTTATAATGTGTATTGATTTTTATTTTATTTACTTAAGTACCTACCTACCTTATTTTAGTTGTTAGGTTACGCCTTACTCTGTGACTACTAAGGGCCGATTCATACCGCAATGGCAGCGGCCGGCCCTTTACTTTTACCGAGCCCTTTCAGTGTGAAATAATATTAAACTATCTACATACTTAAAAGACAAGCCGTGCTATTCTATGAGGAACTTACCTACTTCGCATCTCATTTTTAAATTAGCTGTCAAACGCGAACGGATATTGCACAAAAATATAATTTCCAAATTATATCTAATGGCGTCGTCGTTATACACTACCATCTACCATGGCTAACTTCGTTTTCACTTTACCCGACAAAACTATGTATGTTTTATAAACTTAAACAGGTGAAAATCGAAGTGAGATCTTTACAGAATAGCACGGCATAAAGACCGCGAGGCTGCTCGAGGTAGAAATAAAAGTTAAAAATTATTTAGCCGGCTCTGCTTGCCACGTTTAGGCACTTAGCAGACGGCGGTGCGGGGCAGTATTTTTGACCGCGAAGCAATAAAGACCGCGTCTGCCCGTCGATGCCCTTGGCTGCCCTCACCGCGAACACAAACCACACGACGGACGGAGGCAGTTAGTTCCCGACGTTCGTTCTAGTGAAGGTGGCGCGACTGAGCTAGCCGCCCCGCGCCGCCTTGTGCGTTACTGCATACAAACTTGTTTGTGTGATACATGGCGGGTGCCACGAACATGCTTCGCTGCCAGTGCCCGCCCGGCATCTGCGGTGCGGTCTTTTTGCCCTATGTTCGTTGGTAGTATAGGATTCCCTTTGCGCTATCGTTCGCGGTGTAATTAATATAGGTAGGTACAAATATGTACCGTACAGTTCGCCGATAAACGTTTTTCGGTTCAATCCATAGATACGGTCTATAGATAACTGTAGATCGGTAAAAAAAGACGTCCTAAGTCGGACTGTCTGTCAGTCGGTCATGTAGAAAACACAGCAACTGTCATACTACACTATTTAACCAATGACGTAGGAATTCAATGGACGTGCCCTAACAACAAAAAAACCGTGCCGGCTGAGCGCATAAAATGGCGGACTGACAGCTGTTATAGTGCTGTTCGGTAGTATCTTGCTATATCGATAAAATTATTTTGTGAAATAATTTTATTGTGTCATAAAGTTAGCTTATCAATATGAAATGAATGCATAGATATAGGAAACTGTAGATGGGCAAAGTAAAAGAGAAAGAGTATCCTCACACGTATATTAGAATGAGATAGACAGACGAGACCATTTCACGTATACGCAGGCAGCCCAGGTCAGCCTGTCAGTCACGTAGAAAAAACAGCAACTTTCAGACTGCAGTACTATTTTTCACGGACACGTGCGCATTTCTCACACTGGTGCATTTTTTGGTCTCACCTTTAATACCGAACACGATTTCTTGGCAAGCTATAAACATCAGTAATTATAAAGCTATCATTACACCCTTAGATAGTTCAAATTGTATTAATGACTCATGGGGTTTATACACTCTCAACTCTCACGGAGGGGTCGATAGTGCCGCGGTCGAGAGTTCTACGTAACGATGACAAAATATTAAAATAGAGCCTCACAACACCTGTTAGGGAGATATTATATAGAAAACGCCGAGAGGATGACGATAAAATGTATGGCGCCCTAATTATGAACGAAATATACTTTGCCTCGCGTGCGCACGCCCACACGCCATATATTTTCACGGCGCCCGCCCGCCGCCCGGTGCGCTTTGTATAATATCTCCCTTATTGCTATAAGATATCGGGTGAAACTTCCTCTGTGCTTCGGAAGGCACGTTAAGCTGGTGGCTAGTTGTAAGCTTGGCTGGGGGGAGCGAATATCTAAAACATAGGTTAAAGTTAAACACACCAAAGATATATTGACCCCGTCGTGGTGGAGTGGTCAGTATAGCTGGCTTCACATCAAGGGGTCCGGGTTCGAATCCTGGTAGCGGCAAATGTTTGTGTGACGAACACGAATGTTTGTTTGCGAGTCATGGTTGTTTATATATTTATTTATGTTTATTTATAAAAATATCTAAAATTATTATGTATATTAAAAAAAAGTCCGTTATCTAGTATCCGTAATACAAGTTCTCAATGATACTTACTTCGGGCTAGATAATTGGTGTGAGCGTGGAAATATATTATTATTAATATATTATATTATTATTTTGCTAAAATATTAAAACGAAATACTAGAACGTAAATCAATATGTTTATTATTAACATGTAGTACCATTATTAATTTGACTAAACAAACTCAAACTCAAATTTCTTTATTCATTTAGGTACAATTTTGATGCCAAAGTGAAGTTTGATGCCATCGGCTTAAGAGTCTACCAAGAGGCCTTGTTCTGAGAAGAACCGGCAATAAACTCAGCTTTGGAAAGAGCTTTTTCCACTCCTACTGCTTCCAACCACATTTTCTTCCTATATTCACTTCTTGGAACCTAAAAAAAACAAAAACCTATAAGATATATTGGAGATGAAAATTGGAATCTCAAATAATTTGGGTTGGGTATGGGATGGCAATTTTATTTTCATTTATACTGGTGTTCTTTAGCTGTATGAATCCATTACAATTGATAAGGTTAAAAGAAGACATAAATAATAGTAAAAAATTTAACACTTTCCAAGTTGTAAGAGTAACCAACCTTATGGACACCAGTATTTTTTTTATAAATCATCTTTTTTAAATCGTATAAGAATAATGATCCGATATTATATGTATAGATGCTATTTTGAAGGCATATGTAGTCCATCTGCCCCTAAGGCCTCTCCAATATAATATTGTCATGATTATGTATTATCGTCATTTACTTTCGATAATTTGAGAACAACACTAGTTGTCAAATTCAACATTTTCTTAGCTTGAAAATATTCAAAATAAAGCCTAATCTTTAATGGAAATCCACATGAATGGAATCACATGGATGAATAAAAAATTTAAAACATTCAGAGTACCCATAAATGCTAAAACTAATTACTATTTACTAGTAAATTTTAAGACTTACCGGTGCAACGTTAATCTTTGTTGATTTTCGTCTTTCCTTGACCCACACAATATTACACTACACTTAGGCATTATGACGGTGTGATCTTTCACTACTTCGCGTAATTTCAATGAAGAAATCTCCAGAAAAAGAAAGATAAATATTAATTTTGATAATGTTTACAAATCGTTGACACATGAAGTACCAAACAGTAACTGACAGTTATGTCACACAATATGGCTGCCTGGCCGCAAAATATATATAAAAATAACTATGGCTACAGACAATAGGCCGGGTCCATAGAATTCCTACGTCATTGTATTTAACGCACAAATTCGCATTACTCACACGGGTGTTTTTTTTTGGTCTCACCCTAGTCGATTCATTGCTAATCTTTAAACGTCAGTAATTATAAATCTATGGTTCTATCATTAACTATGTATGTGATTACGGTTTTTTATGACCAAGTAAAGCAGTTTTAAATACCTATATCTACCTATTCAGGTAGAATCGCCAAGGTAGGTATGGACATTTCCCGGTCTTAGGCGAATGTAGGTAATTAACCACAGGTGCCTATTAGGCTCGTGACTCGTGTGGCTTTGGCCTACTTGCTTAGTACCTACCCTGACTTATTATTTATGGAACTTTAAGTAGGTAGGTAGGTACCCAGATGTGTAATTAGGTACCTATTAGGTATTAGACACCTATAAAGCTCATTTCCGTTAAGTGCTTACTTAGCCTACTTTTACCTAAGTTTTGAGTTTCACCTTGAGCTAGGTATAACTTAGCTGGTAGGCACCTACCTAAGTTGGTATTAATATTACGAAAGTTTGAAGGGGATTTTTCACAACGCTACGCCTGTAAACTTAGGTACTTAAGTAGGTAGAGACGCGTAGGTACCTACCTACCTTACTTTACTGGAAAACTTATGCAATATTAGACGCAAAATTTGTTGCTTTAACCAACAGCAGAACATTATAGGTAGGTAGATATTAAAGTAGGTAATGAATGTTCAGATATTATTAGTAACTTGTAGCGTAAGTATGGACCTTATTGACATTTTCATTTTCATCATTCTGTTCAGAAGTGTTTGGTTATTTTGACTGCTCCAATTGACGGCGACTGTAGAGGTACCTACAGTCGCCGTCAATTGGAGCAGTAGATATAAAAAAAATCCTTAGGCATAAGTTCCTTTTTGTTGAAACTTCGATTACCTATTATTATTGAATGGTTACGATAGGTAATCTCATAACGATTCAATAATAGTCACAAGAAACTAACTTATTACATTATTATCTAGCTCGGTTGAAATAATCTGAGATCTGTGGGTCTGACGGATTTCCCTTGCTTAGCAATTTTCTCCCCGACGACGGTCGTCATTTATCTTAATCGAAAGACATTGATTGTGACCTCGAAGTTGCTGCAGGGTCGTCCGACCTTTTACGGGCGAAGTCCTACCAGTGAAAACGATGAATTGAATAGAAATAGATAGTCTAGGTAAGTACTTATTTGAAGATATTTTTTTCAAATAGGTAGGTACCTTTACATGTTTCGGCTGCCACTGGACAACCCTGCCACGTAGGCAATGTGTTTTCAAATTTTGAATATGTAAGTTTAATCTCACGCTTTTACCATATAACATTACCGTGCTTTTACTGCGAAATAAAACAACGTGAGGAAATCTGCACACACCTATATTATAAAGAAATTCTTAGGTATTCGCCCCTAATGTGGGTTAGGCTCGAGCCCCTCTGTGGGGACATTATATGACCTGTTAATGATATTTACCAAATTATTTTTTATTTTAGATATTTTTTGAATAGTAGGTATACCTTTTCTAGCGGGAACCGACTACGTGAACTTTCTGTTATAGTTCCAATTAACATATCCTTGTTGTCCAGACTCGCTCTCTCATACCTACTTTTTACAAGGTAGGTATGGGTGGGTAGGTAGAGCATGCAAATAGCCCTGCCACCAACCAACAAAACCGGGGGCTCGAACTAACTACTAGACAACGAAGACGGATTGTGAGAATAGCCCCCCATCCACTACCGTTTATTCCTTCCGTCCCATCTATAAGGAATGATTTCTAGTAGATGGGCAAAGCGCGAAAGAATGACGGTGTTAAAATCTATTTGTTCCTTCCGTCGCGTCTGCACGACGCGACTGAAATGTTTTATATACCTACTTAATTTCCTAATATATAGCAATTAAAATATCACATTGCAGAAATAATGTTTTTACTTGATTTCTTACAAGACATTGACATTTACAAGGCATTGCATTGACTTAACCATAAACTTCAATTTGAAAGGAGTTTATTATATTCGTCCTCCGCCAAGTTGTTCAAATTTCCGCAATGAGTCGCCGGGGTGGTCGTATAGTCCGCTGGCTTCGGCGTGGCAGCACATTTACCGGTTCTCGACCAGGCGTCGGCCAGTTAGGGGTGCCAGGAGAAGGGCATGGTACTGGCGCAGACAATGATGTAGGTAATGCTGTAGCTTCTGGACTGACCGGTAGTGTTGGTGATATTTGTGCATCTCTGGTAGTTGCCTCTGCGGTTGATGGAGTGCAGTGGTTTAGTCTCGGTTCCAGTGTAGTACAGTCAGAGTTTACCGAGGGCGGTTCCATTGTAGGTGTCGGGACTCTAGGACGTATGTGATCCGCATGTCGCCGCATTTCTCTTCCTCGCGGCGTAGTGACAACATAGGAATATCTTCCCTTACGAGCAGTTACAGAAGCAGTTTGCCAGTTTTTCTCTTGACGTGTTCTGACGTAAACTGGATCGCCTGGAGCAAAAGTAGGTGTGTTTGGTGACAATAGCGCGATGTTTTCCTGTATTTGCTTATGTTGTAATTCTTTGCGCTTGTCTGGTCTTATATTTGACAGAAGACAATTCAGCTGGCGTCCAAACATCATTTGGGCAGGCGATTTGCTCGTGGTATTGTGCGGAGTGTTCCTATAGGTGAACAGGAATTCTAGCAATTGGCGTTTAGAAGTGTCATCTTCGTTCGATGCCATTCTAGACTTAAACGTCCTGACAAACCTCTCAGCCAGACCGTTTGTTCTGGGGTGGTACGGCGAAGAGGTCACGTGTAAGATACCTTGACTCTCACAATATTCCTTGAACTCAGCAGAAACGAATTGTGGCCCGTTATCGGAGACTATCATGCGAGGTAAGCCAAATGTGCAAAATATATCATCTAAAACATTACATAGATTTCTTGTCGTTGTTCGTTTCATTGGTTTTACTTCTACCCATTTCGATAGCGCGTCACACAGCACTAACCAATACGTATCTTTAAAGGGTCCGGCAAAATCAATATGGATCCTTTCCCAAATTTGCTCAGGAATTGACCAAGAATACACAGGGAGTTCAGCATTGTGAGAACGGTTTCTTTGGCATCCAGTACACAATTTAACATAATTGTCTATATCATCCTCAAGTGATGGCCACCATACATAAAAACGAGCCAGTGCTTTCATAGCGGCGATTTCAGGATGTCCTCGATGTAGGTATTTAAGAATTTGCAACCGCAAGCATTCTGGGATGATCATTCGGCCCTGCCATAGTAAGATATTATTTTCGCTTGAAATTTCGTCCCTTTTCCTAAAGTAGCTTTTTAATTCATTGTTACATTCAAAATCGCGCCACCCTGTTTTAAGGTACTGCGCCACTTTTGATAAATTAGAGTCCATTGCTGTACCCCTTTTTAACAGATTTTCGGTAATGTGTAAGTCTGTTAATCGGGTTCCTAGTATACGCGATTCGATTCTGCCTACGACGCGCTCTGTAGTAGAACTCTTACCATCAGCATTAGGCAGGCGCGAGAGGCAGTCAGCTAGAACATTCTGTTCTCCTTTGCGGTAGTAAATGTCGTAGTTATAGCTTCCAATTATTAAAGCCCATCTCACGAGACGGTTATTGGCTAGTTTTGGAAGATTACGTCGAGTACCCAGTATGTGTATCAAGGGTTTATGGTCCGTTGCTAAATTAAATTTTGTTCCGCGGAGGTATTGATCGAATTTTTTAACTCCGAATAGTATAGCAAGAGCTTCTCGGTCGATCACTGAATATTGACTTTCAGCCGGTCGAAGTTTACGTGATGCAAACGCTATAGGCTCTTCGGAATCATCTTTGTGGTAAAGTACTGCTCCTACCCCTTTCTCTGATGCGTCACATGCTAGGAAAATAGGTCGGTCCTCATTAAAGGCTACCAACGGTTTTGATTTGGCTATGCATGTTTTTGTTGCTTCGAAGTTCTTGCTTTCGCGTGTAGTCCACCGCCATCGTTGTTTACCGCTAGTTAATGCATGTAAGTCTGCACAAAGGCCATGTAAGTTAGGGATAAAGCGTTCGTAGAAATTCACAAGGCCAAGGAAAGATCGTAATTCTTTCGAATTGGAAGGCTCAGTAGCTTTCAAAATCGCATCCATCTTTTTTTTTGTCGGGCGTATCCCATTATGGTCTATTGTGTGTCCGAGATACTCAATTTCTCGTTGTAGAAATGAGCATTTCTTTAAGTTGACCTTAAGTCCAGATTTTTGTAAACGTTCGAATACAAGACACAATGTACGAAGATGTGATTCCTTGTCACCTCCCGCTATGGCGATGTCATCAAAATATACGGCTACATTTGGAATGTCACCTAGCAATTTATCCAGAAAATGTTGAAAAGTTGAAGGTGCAGTTGAGATACCAAATGGCATCCTGTTATATTGAAAATATCCTTTGTGTGTTGCTAGTGTTAAGAATTTTTTTGATTCGGCAGCAATTTCAAATTGAAGGTACGCATCCTTGAGATCAATCTTGGAGAATTTTTACCTCGTGCTAGTTTCTGACGTAATTGGTCGAATAGGGGCACCGGGTGTAAATGTTTAATTAAAACAGGGTTGAGTGTGCTTCTATAATCGCCACAGATTCTTATGTCACCGTTCGGCTTAACGATGTTAACAGTGGGAGTGGCCCACTCGACAGGTGTTAGGTTGGGATCAATTTCTTCTATGATACCTTGAGAGACAAGACGGTCTAATTCTAGTTCAATGTTTCTTTTTATGCCAAACTTAATGGGGCGTGCTGGTAAATGTATAGGCTCTGCACCTGGCTTGACATGAATGTTCACTTGATAATCTTTAACTTTGCCTAATTTGCCATCAAAGAGTTGCGCATGTTTGTCGAGTATTTGTTGCAGCGAAATCGAAGCATTGTTTTTAATAGAGTAAACGGCTTTAGGAAATTGCATGTCAAATGATTCGCTCCATTGTAGCCCAAAAAGCATTGGATTAGCATGCTTCATAACAACTGCTGGTAAAATTTTCTGCTTACCTTCAAATTCCACAGTGACATCTGTGAGACCTTTAGATTTGAGTTTGTAATTGCAATACGCCTTAAGCTTAGGTGCTTTTGTCAAATTTGGAGCTCCAATTTTCCTCCAAAATTGAGTGCTTATGATAGAGTATGCCGAGCCAGGATCCCAATCCATTGTGCAGTTTTGTCCATTGATGACGACATCAATCCTTTTGCAGTCTTTGTTCGAGTTTTGCGTTACATTGCACACAAGGTCATCTTCTTCGTCACTGTTTCCTGAGGTTGAGGATGACGAAACACTCTTGGTTACCCTTTGTAATCTGTGTCTCGGAGTTCTAGCAATATGTGCTCGTCCAGTTTTTATGCAACAACTCTCGTAATGACCCTTGATGTTACATTCTTTGCATACGTGATGATAGGCAGGGCAATTTGTGGCGAAATCATGTCTGTCCTTACCACAACGATAGCATTGGTTTGGTTGTATCGAACGGAGGTTCTTATTCGAGGAGTGCTGGAAGGTTTTTGTTCGTGACTGGTTGTTGAGTTTATTTACACTGGTTGTTGGTATGTCTTGTTCAGCTTGTTCTCGTGACTGAGCAACAGCAAATATTTGTGAAAATGTGACCTCGCGGGTAAGTCCTTCGTAAGTTTCCATCAGATCTGGCCATTTTTGTTTGAGGTCAGTTTCAAGCTCTATGTGGTTGAGGCCTGTCGCAAAACGATCTCTAATTTGTCGTTCTAATAAGCTGTCACTGTATCCGCAATCCTTGCTCAAGTCTCGTAGTCGGTTTGCATAATGTTCCATCGTCTCGTTTTTTCCTCTAATGCACGTCCAGAACTCTGTTAATGCTCGGTATCTAGTTTTTTTGATGCGGTAAATGTCTAAAAGTTTCTTGCTTACTTCCATATAGGTGCTCGATTCAAAATTTGGTGTTAATCCTACTTTTACCTCTCTGAAAATCTCTGGCGTTAAATAATTAAGCAGGAGGTCCTTTTTTAGGTTTTCATCCGTAATGTTGTGCATAATACACTTTGTTTCGAAGAAATCAATATAATCTTGTACTCGATAGCTATCTGGATTGAATTTGTCCATGGTAAAATGTTTGAAAATACTCATTCTGTTTGATGTTGTTGCGCTCGTCACGCTGTTGTTTAACGGAGAGGTGCTCCCGAGACATACTGGTGTTGTTGTTCCGTCTGTTGTTGCAGATGGTACTAACAGTGTAAGAATTTGTGCTATCTGCGCTTGTTGTGCTTGTTGAACGCTCATGAATTGAGCAAACTGTTCGGCGTCCATCTCGTCGCCAATGAAATGTTTTATATACCTACTTAATTTCCTAATATATAGCAATTAAAATATCACATTGCAGAAATAATGTTTTTACTTGATTTCTTACAAGACATTGACATTTACAAGGCATTGCATTGACTTAACCATAAACTTCAATTTGAAAGGAGTTTATTATAGCGACAACCTAGACTTATGTTAGGTACCTACATAGAAAGTCGCAGGAAAGCCAACGAATTAGGAATAGCATTCCTAATTCGTTGAGGAAAGCATGTAGAGATGACATAGTTAGTGGTCTCAACACGGTTTTATCCCTACGCCCGATTCTCTGCAGTTTATCCATGAAGATAAGCCATACGGAATGAACGCTAGTGGATGGTAGGCTAATATTTACCGAATTACAACATAGCCTTCCTTTAGCAGGAAACTGAGTCATCTAACTTTCCTGACTCTTTTTAACAATTCCCATTCTATATTTCGCACTCTTTTTCACTGGGGTTGTCAAATAAAACTGCAGCATTTACTGTTGACGCAAGATTTACAATTTCCTCGCGCGCATTTTGCCTAGAGCATGGAAAATTATGAAACTGGATTCCGGACTGAACGTAACATATAGCGTCTCTACATACGTAAGTTGAAATATTAGCGTAATTTTCCATGTTCCACGTAGCGAATTGGTTGGGTTGTTAGTTTTATTATAATGTCGTGTATCAGAATTTTTAAGGAGGTAGGGCTAAAGGATTGTCCCCGTGGTGTGAAGCACCTTTACCTCACAGAACTTTTTTTACTATAGGTACCTACAGCAAAAAAATAAGCTGTTATAATGTTGTTTATGAGTAGGTACCTAGGGTTCAACTAAAATTGCACGTGGTAAGGGATAGGGTCAGGGTTGGCATAGCGTAGAAGTGTCACTCTAGTGTAGAAACTATTTATTCGATTTTGTCTACCCGGCAGTGGCGAAGTGTGATTAATCACAAAAGGGAAGCCGTAGAAAAAAAGTCAGAATAATGCATTTATTTACCAATAATGCATAAAAATAAACTCACGCATGTTAGTAACGATCACGAAAGTTAAGCTACTAAGTGCGCGGTCGGTACTCGGATGGGTGACCGGCAACTTATCCACTCGATTTTCCTCCGTGCTTCGGAAGGCACGGTCAGCTCGTAGTCCCGGGTGCCGTCGAAAGATAGCAATTGTTCACAAGGCCGTCAAAATCCATTGCCAATAACAGTAGGTATAGGTAGGTACTACCCGGACTGCTGAGATGATTAATGCTTGGTTTCAATAACATCTATCTACATTTTTGCTTCCTAGGCATAAGATTTTGACAGATACCTATCCTATACATCCCTAATATACACGTTAGTATGCTCTATCTCTTTTATATTGCTGATCTAGTTTCCATATCTATGATTATGATGAACTAGGCTGTTAATTTCAAAGAAAACTTACATAACAATTTGTTGATAATTGATAAAATAACATGAAATTTTTTAATGTCATCTTTCTTATCTGATGATAAAAACCGCATTATAGAGTTTTTAAAATTCGTACTTCGTTTCAGTTCCCTAAAATCTGAGATGAGCCTAACGAATGAATTGTGGCGCAACTGTCGGAACAAGAGCTCTCATTATGACTCCCTGCAGTTGCAGCCCATGACAAGAATACCAATGCTAGGGCACCGTGCCCACTCAGACCGAATCGATATAGGGTGATACTGTTTGTACATCACAAGACGCTGTTTATATAACAGAAACTGAACTACAATGCCCGTAATAAAGTAAACCAATAATGTACATGTAGGTAAGTGATAATTTAGTCACGAATAAACAACTTTTAAAAAAAAAGTCCAACCGACTTCAAAAAGTATAAAAATAACATATTATTAAATTGTGTGCTAGGTACCTGCTGTACTGTTTGAACCCGGTGCCAAGCCATGCCAATCGTTCAGCACCACGAGCCCCTCATCACCTAAGCTGGCGCGTTCGGTCGGTCGCAATCTCGGGATGGTGTGATCAATGAGTGTGATGTGGCAGGCGGACCTATAGAATACCTAGTTGGCTTGGCACCGACTTCAAACAGTACAGCAGGTACCTAGCACACAATTTAATAATATGTTATTTTTATACTTTTTGAAGTCGGTTGGACTTTTTTTTTAAAAGTTGTTTATTTTTCTATTTTTAGTGTTTTATGTGGAATAATTGTTGTTTTTTTTATATATATTACGAGATGGCCCACAAAGTTGCGGCCCACTCGGTGTTAAGTGGTTCCGTCGCCTATAGACACTTGCAAAATTAAGGATAAATCACTTAAAATTAGAAGTGCGTTGCCATTCGGTGGATTACTTTTTGGGTTTTGTGCCCCTTTTATGTAGGCGACAGGCTGGCAACCTGTCACTATTTGGAGGCACTGCATGGTCCATACTGCCTGAGGTGGTTTTATGTGTGACAAAATGTTACAGTTTTGTACAAGTTTAACATTCAAATACTAACTATTACGGGGCTTTGCCTTCCATCATCAGCTCACCTAACAAGCTGAAAGAATATAACTATCGGTCTTTAGGTACCTACCTACCTTTAATATTTAAAGAATTATCATCCAACTCTTAATCGTTATGGAGTTTCTCCTTCTATCATCAGCTCACCTGAATAGCCTGAAAGAATACAACTATCGCTCTTTAGGTACCTTTAATATTTAAAGAATTATCGTCCAACTCCTAACCATTAAGGAGTTTTGCCTTCCATCATCAGCTCACCTGAATAACCTGAAAGAATACAACTATCGTTCTTGAGGTACATTTTATACTTAAACAATCATCAACCAGCTCCTAACAGTTAAGGAGTTATTCCTTCCATCATCGGCTCACCTGATAAACTTGAAAAAATACAACTAGCGGTCTTTACGTGCCTTTAATATTAAAAGAATTATCATCCAACTCCTAGCCGTTAAGGAGTTTTTCCTTCCATGATCAGCTCACCTGAATAACTTGAAAGAATACAACTATCGCTCTTTGGGTACCTTTAATATTTAAATAATCAACAACCAACTCTTAACAATCAAGGAGTTTTACCATCCATCATCAGATTATCAACATGAGATGACTACCAGACACAATCATACTAGAATTGCTTTATAAAAAATATGAATAGCCCTCCCTTTCCGTTGTTTTTCGAGGGTTGCCCTCGATTTTCCTAGCTTTGCATCATCAGATCCTGACTTGGTGACAATGGGACCACCTCAGGAGTATACACTATCGAATAAAAAAAGAATTTTGAAAATCGGTCCACAAATGACAGAGATATCGGTGAACATACATTTACCTTCCATCATCAGCTCATCAACATGAGATGGTGACTACCAGACGCAAATGCTAGTATAGCTTTAGAAAAAATATGAAAAACGTTATGAATGCCTATAAAATTTGAGGGTTGCCCTCGATTTCCCTGGCTTCCCATCATCAGATCCTGACTTGGTGACAATGGGACCACCTCAGGAGTAAACACTATCGAATAGAAAAAGAATTTTGAAAATCGGTCTAGAAATGACGGAGATATCGGTGTACATACATAAAAAAAAAAAAAAATACATACAGACGAATACAGAACCTCCTCCTGTTGGGAAGTCGGTTAAAAAGGTCGATTGCGGCTCTTTTTTCTTTCTCGTAACGTAGTATAGAGGAAGTCTTGTAATCGTCAAATAATTCGACCTCGAGATTTTGATGGATTTACACGGTTTGGACCTCCCTAAGTCCAAAAATATTTTTTTTGGAATTATGTCTGTGCGTTAGTACGATAACTCAAGCATGCTTTAACTTGTGGAATAATTTTATTTTTGCGTTTACAAACGCGTAAATATTAATACTAGGAAAATGCACTGAAAAAAAAACGACTTGCCTCAGGCGAGACTCGAACCCATTAATGCGGGTTAATAAAAAGATGCGGGTTCGAGTCCCGCCTGCGGAAAGTCGATTTTTTTCAGTGCATTTTTCTAGTATGCTTTAACTTATTGCAACCAAATTAAACATACCTACGTGTATGACATCAAAATATAAGGTTTCTATCAAATTTTGAGCCGTCGATTACGAAAGTTAAGCAACCAAGTGCGCGGGCGGTACTTGGATGGGTGATCAAAATTTAACACGCATGTATGACATCAAAATATAAGTTTTATATCAACCTTTGAGTCGTTTCCGGTATACGAGAAAGTCAAGGGGAGACCACTACCGATTTTGTAATTTGGCTTCGTCAAAACATCACAATAGATGTTGAAGATGCTAATATTTTGTATTTTTGACAGGGAAGCTGGTGGCAAGTGGCCGAAGGTGGAACTTTTAGCCACCGAGAAGTAGATAAGATGAGATCTAGCCACTCTGACTTAAAAGAAGTTCAGCCAACCAACTCAATTAATAGAAAACCCCTTTAGGTATACATTTTTGTATACCTAAAGGGGTAAATATTTTAAATTATCAGATCGTTTCATTTAAATTGTGATCATAAGCCACTCTTAAGCAATTAAGTAATTGTAAGTAATTTCTAAAACAAAAGCTAGAATTCCGAGAAAACATTAGCAAACTCATAATTAATTTTACAAAAGCTGCAATACGAAAGTTCAATCAATAGTGTTTGTTTAATCTAGTGATAAAATCTAAATTAGGTAGAGTAGCTTGCAAGTAAGTCCCAGTGATTTACTGGCTGAACCAATCGAAATTCATCGGAGGAACCAGGCAGAACTTATTTGTTTGTAAATTAATTTATATGCTAATCCAATTCGGGAGCACATAAATACATAACTGGTAACGAAATTACCATAAAGGTAAGTTTTGAGAAGTTATATTATAGCAGTGACCGTGTTCTGAGAGTTCTGTACTGGCTTGTACACGTGGACAAATAGAGATGTTGACGTCATTCACCAATAATTACATAGGCATACGTAGAAGAGTAGGACATGTAATGGCAGAAAAATTCCTTCGTTTCAATTTATCTCTAGAACTTGATTAAGTTTAATTGACATAGTTTAATTTTCAGTCAGTCGACTGTAAGATATTAAGACGTCAAGAGTTCTTAATGCCATAGAAAATCTACGAAGATCTAGAATTATGTTTTGAAAGCTAATAAAAAGTATCTGAACTGACGAACGGCAACATCCCCCCTTTCTCCCTTGCCCTATCCTAATTAAAAGGTAGTATAATGCTATAATGGATCAGCAAAGTGTTATTGATCACCTGATACTCCGTCCACCAATCCGCATTGGGCAAGCGTGGTGGACTACTGCTTAAACCTCCTTCGATGACAAGGAGAGGCCTTAATTGTGTCCCAGCAGTGGGCCGAAATATAAAGGCTGTAATGATAATGATGATGATAAATGCGAAAGTAAGTTTCTTTTTATTTTTGTCCGTAGCCTACATTGTAACTCCTCCTCCACTAACTCCTCCGCTGCCAATGAACTATTCAGAAATTTAAAATATTCCGCGTTATAGGGGTTTAAGTATGAAATTGCCGTTTTGTATGAAGAATTTAACGAAAATTCATTTTTCGTACAAATATATTTGCGATTTTTTAAGTAACCACAAATCTAAATTTTGTGTAATTTTGTGGATATATTTAGACATCAATAAGCTATAGGATAATTAAAGAAAAAAATTGAGAATTGATACCTGTAAAAAAAAAATCATTTTTTTGTAACGGAGACTGACACCTCTTAGGGCGAGCTGTTTTTGAAGATGTATTTCTAATGAAAAAAATAAAAATAAGAATAAATTTTTATACATAAATATAAGTCCTTGTAATGAAGTTTAAAATAAAAAAAGAATAATGGACATAGCTATTGTATTAAATAATTATACACTAATGAATAATGAGGAAAAAATCGGCAATTTCATACTTTAACCCCTATTATAATATATTAAGTACAAAATAAGAAAGAAATGTATTATTTTGTCCGATGACGTCATATTCCATCGAACAAACGGGAAGTATCTACCCTAAAATTTTGTCCAGATATTTATAAAGTTGATATACTGACATGGACGCGGCGACAATGATATAGCACGAGGCGACAGGGATATCGAGTATGTGACAGTGACGTAATGAAGTGAATTATTTATAAAATCCAGCGATCCCTGTGAATCTGCACTGACAGCCATTATTTGTTGCAAATTAAAATTGTCTGGCAATCTGACTTGTCTGTGGTTGTGGATTGCAACTGATTGCAAAGTTAACTTCATTAGGATATGTCAATTAGGTAATGAATGAGGATAATTGTAGGTACACTAAAGAGTATTAATAAAGCAGTGCTAAAAGTAGATATAAGTCTGGATCGTGCAATAGGCGGCAATATCGTTTTTAAGTGAGCTTTTCGAACAGTCTAGACAAATTTAAAAATACGCTGGTATGAACAGCCGGACTATTCGTTAACTTTTTTTGTCAGATGAAAGTGATAGCCACCTAGACGCGAGCTATTTACCTACTGATCCACTGCTACTTTACTATAACGCTTTTATGGTACTTATAGTGTAAATCAGCAATGGACATGTAATTTGCCGCCAGTCCGGCAGGTCCGCACCTCACTCAAATATCTCAGTCCACGATGCTCTTCACGTGATGAAGAACAGAGGACTTTGGCGTCTTACTAGAGAGAAAACAATTCTGGGAAGAGTGGAGCACGACGCTCGGACATGAGCATTACGAATCGACGAGGATGAGGAATTTGGACAGTAGTAAATGAGTATTTCCAATATTGCACAAGTCACCAAATAATACTTTGTAGCTAGTGTTTTTAGTGCTTAGTAAATTAGAACAAGTTGAGGAAGAGTCAGGGGTTTTTTCTAACACTTCCTCTTGCTCTCAGCATAGCAAAGTTCTGTTGGAAACATAATTTTGGGGTAGGTAGGTAACCTAGGTAGGTATGTTCTCACGCATCAGTTCGTTTACGCAATTCTTTGGGCTATGTCGGTGAACTTAGTTCTCCTGCAGATTTTATCATAAATGATTACGCAGAAATACTCAGAGCATAGCCCTCTCCATTGCTTTTTTAGAGTTGGCGCCTTGTGACGCCCATTGTAAGCGACCACATTTCGGTTTCATACTTCTTCACTTGCAAGTGACACGTATTAACTTGATTGACACGTATTTAATTTGACTTTCGTCTTATGACACTGCGGTAGATGGGTCAAGAATATGCCGTGTTACTTCCCGAACGCTCCACAAGAAGGTGCATTCCATTACCAATGCAATAGTATGGATTCAATTTATTGGTACAGATTAATTATTGTTGTCTGCTTTCGACAATGGATTTATTGCTGAAGTTATAAATTATATTGTACAACCGGACGTCGGTGGACTTAATAAACTTTTACCTTTCACGCTGTGACTTTAATTCAATATTGTCGCAATCGTACACTATAAGGGTGAGTCAAGTTTAGTTTAGACTTAATCAATCACTCACGGGTAGCCCAATTTCGTGTTCGAGGAAAACAATGTCCTTTGTTTTTGGAAAACAAGTTGTTGCTGGTATAGGTAATCTTTGTTATTAGTCATTTGAAATGTATTAAATAATAAAGTAGGTAGGTACCTACCATTAAGGGTTCGAAATTGTTGGAAAATATAGAATACAAACGTACTCTAAAATGTAGAATAAAAACAGATACCAGACTAATGTCTGGACCATCATCAAAATCGAAATGAAATCAGCTTTTTCATATATTTTGGCTGCGTAGGTTTTGCACTTTTGACATGAAATTTACTACCAGGTATGGCTTTACGTTTTAACGACAATTTCACTGAGAAATTGACAACCATTTTGAGGCACTCCTCAAAATAGTGACAGTTTCCCAACCTATGTATTTTTTTGTAAGGTAGTTTCATCTTAACTGGGCGTCAATATTTGCAAAAATATTTCGTTCTGATCTTAGAAGTGCAAAATTCAAAGATTTGATGAAACAATGTTTACCATAAAAACATAAGCACCAAGCACTGACAAATTTCGACAGTGAAAGCAGTGTCCTGGTGGCTTAGTGGTTAACGCAGCCGCCCGGATTGCGGAAGATACTGGGTTCGATTCCCGCCTGGGGCAGGTCGATTTTTTTCAGTGTATTTTTTCCTTAATGACTAGTGTTTGCCGCATCACTCGCGTTATTGTCGGTTATGGCGCCAAAAAGTAACTTAAGTTCTTCTTGTGGCTTCAACCTCCATACTAAATATCATGAAAACATGTTTTGTGGTTAAGTTGTAAAAGCGTAACAAACAGACTGACTTTCGCATTTATAATATTAAGATTTTGTGAGGATCTCACTTCTCGCCTCACATCTCATTTTGAACTTAGCTGTCAAACGCAAACGAATATTTCTCAATATGAAGTTGGTTAAATTTTTAGGGTTCCGTACCTCAAAAGGAAAAAACGGAACCCTTATAGGATCACTTTGTTGTCCGTCTGTCTGTCTGTCTGTCAAGACCCTTTATCTCAAGAACGCGTGGACGTATCAAGCTGAAATTCACATGAAATACTCAAGTCTATTGTCCCTTTAAGCTGTGAAAATATCAAACTTCTAAGCCAAGCCAATCAAAAGATACAGCCGATTATGTCGATATTTTCAACAAATTTCCGACACTCGCAAAGGAATCAAAACCTACAGGATACTTCCCGTAAACTCAGAATCTTGAAATTTGGCATGAAGCATTGTCATATAATGCAAATATAGGAAAAATTGCGAAAATCACATTTTTTTAGTTACATAATATAATAAAAATATTTTAATAAAATTAAACTTACTACCTTATTTCTCACGAACGAATAAAGGTATCAAATTGAAATTTATACCAAATACCTAAAGTCTATTGTCCCTTTAAGCAGTGAAAAAATCAAACTTCTAAGTTAACGCGATCAAAAGATACAGCAGTTTATACCGAGGAACCCTCGGTGTGCGAGTCCGACTCGCACTTGGCCGGTTTTTTTTAATCATTATTACTTTCTCGTATACTTAGTAAATAGAGGAAGTCACGGATTTACACGTTTTGGACCTCCCTGAGTCCAAAAATACCGTTTTTGGAATTATATCTGTGTGTGTGTCTGTGTGTTAGCACATGGTTAGCACGATAACTCGAGCATGCTTTAACTTATTGAAACCAAATTTAACATTCGTGTATGACATCAATATATAAGGTTTCTATCAACTTTTGCGTCGATCAGGAAAGTTAAGCAACCAAGTGCGCGGTCGGTACTCAGATTGGTGACCAAAATTTAACATGCATGTATGACATCAAAATATAAGGTTGCTATCAACTTTTGAGTCGTTTTTGGTATACGAGAAAGTCAAGGGGAGACCACTCCCGATTTACATTTTTAAATTAGATTTCATTAATGTCGTTATCCACTATCGTGGCTTATTTCGTTTTCAGTTTACTCAACAAAACAAAGGATTTTCCATATTTTTTACATCAAAATTCCAAATGAGAGGTGTAGTGAGAGAGAAGTGAGATCTTTACATAATCGCACGGCAGCTCAGAATCGTTTAGTACGTACAAAGGTCGAAATAAGTACACAAACGTGCTACTTATTTCCATTACAGTAAAAGGTAACAAAAACAAACCAATATAAGTTTCATCAAAACACCACTTTATTTTTATAGGAAACCGATAATAACAGTATCAAGAGCAGGCGCTCGAAATAACAAAATACTTATTGAGAACAAGCTTTTTCACTTCCGAAGCTCCGACATTCAGTCGGAGAAAAAAAGCAGTTCAATGTAAGTATCTGTTGACTATTTTTTATTAAACAGCGGTCATTCTTTTAGGTTAATATAAAAAAATATCACGCTTAGGTAAGTACTATACAATTACAATGGTAATTTTGTAACAAAATGCGGTAAAACGGATGGATGAAAATTAGTTATTTATTATGGTTTACCTATATGCGTATGCTAAGTTAATCGCTGTCCTTAAATAAATAAGACGTCCTTACAACGATGATTATACCTACGAGTAGGAAAAGCGAGATAATGATGTCATAACGTGTACCAAGTATTTAAACTTGTGAATCTTCTTCGTCGTCTTCTTCATTCGGGCGATCTCCGCAAATCGACGAAGTTTGCGCCTGTATTACGTCGGAGGGTGTGGGCTGGTTCACTCGAGCAATTCTAATTTCTTCAAAAAGTCCGAAGATCACAGGTATTTTCCTTGGTAGTAGGCCGCTGGACATTCCAGCAGAACATGACTGTTTCTTCTGTCACCGTGCAAACTCTGCATAGTGGACTGTCTGTGATGCCTAGATTGACAAAGTGTCTATTAAAGTTGCTATGTCCAGTCAAAGCCCCCGTAATTAATCGGAGTCGATATCTACTTAGGTGAAATAGAGCTTTTGGATCGACGAGGCTGTAAGTGTTTGTTGTGTTGACTCATTATACCCTTGAACCAACTAGGAGGAAGGGGGATGATACCTGTATGTCCTGACCTGAACGATCTACCGGCTTCCTGCCTCATCCCCTTTTGGTTAGTTCATTCCCGTGTACCACTGTGCCCTATGAATTGACAACGTTTGGAATATAATTTTCCTACAGTGTCTAGTCCCAAGTAGCATTCGTAGATAAGGCTTGAACGTATCACGTTGCTGGTTAGGTTTGTAAGACTGGCTTGCTGTCAGAGAATATAATAATGTTATTATTTGTTACCTTTCTCGCTAAAATCGCCCTGGTTGCCAGTATGATGCCCACACATTCAGCTTGGAAGACTGTGTTATGATAGTCTAAGATCCGAACCTATATCGACCTTCACCGAGCTGATAATAGAATGAAACATATTTTATTATTAATTTAGTATATTAGAAAATATATTAAAAATGGGTTGTCTAAAAAAATCCTGGACAGACTATTTTTAATTATTTTTTGAAAAATGATTTTTAATAAAATATTGCAACATCAAGATAATAAGAAAATTTTGTCGCGCGCTTATGATGATATAAATTTTTTTCTATTATCCAATCGAGTGAAAGTAACTGATATCGACATACCTGTTCATACCTGACAACCCAGTAGTTCGCGCAGGTAAATAATAGATAACCCAATGCCTGCACATTCTATACGGTTTCTACTATCAGTCAGGACAAAATTTTCTTATTATCTTGATGTTGCAATATTTTATTCATTTTTTTTTTAAAAATCATTTTTCAAAAAATAAAAAAAAATAGTCGGTCCAGGATTTTTTTAGACAACCCATTTTTAATATATTTTCTAATATACTAAATTAATAATAAAATATGTTTCATTCTATTATCAGCTCGGTGAAGGTCGATATAGGTTCGGATCTTCTACTATGAGCTCTTAAGGCCATCGTGATTTCCATGTTATGGTCCTCGGAAAAATATCCGTACCTCTACCTGGACTCATTTTTGAGCCGTTAGTAAAGATGATCAGTTCTTTGTATTGTAATACTTGACTTGGAGATCTCCGATAATTGTATTTTATACTATTATACTTCTTATCAAAAATGAAGACAGATTCCACCGTGTCACTGATTGCCTCTGCTAGAGGTATCTCTATCTATGTCTCATGAGTCTTAATATCATATTAATACATTACTTACCTAGTAATTACAAAAACTGTAAACTTTCCCTAAATATCGGATTGTATAGTTACTTTGAACTGTAAGTGAAAAGTGTAGGTGGGTATTTAAAGCTTCATGATCTATAACAAAGCCGACACCAACCTACCGCTAACCTTTAGAATATACCTAGTATATGGCCATTGTATTGCGCTAAAACTACACCGTTGCATGAATTCTATATTTACGTAAAAACTGGAACGGCGCCGTTGGCGATTGTTAACTAAATTATTCAGTTGTTTCGTTAGATTTTGTGTAAAAATCTAGCTTTTGCTAACACTTTGGCCGACCTATTCTCATGATAGTTTGAATTTTGTATAGATATTACCTTTTTTCCAATTTTTATTTCCAGATTTAGTGTGTCATGATAAACAGCAAAACAATGCAGACTTTCGGCCAGGATATACTCCCTAGTTTTTTAAATTGTTGGTAAAGAAGCGCTTGGATTTCATCTAACCTAAAGTAAATGGACGATAACACCGAAGGTGGAAGCTAACTTCACCAGGAAACGTCCACCACCGAGGGATTGGTTCTTTACCTGACGAAACACAGCAAGTTCTACCACCAACCAAACCGAGAGCAAATACTTTCCTAGAGATCGAGCCATGTGCCTCTGGATCTAATGACGACGGGCTAACCACTGTATATGTATACTATATGTGAGAGATTTGGCATAGTTAAAGTTGATATGGAGAAGAAATGCAAAATACAGAAACATCAAAATGTACAACATGACTGTGTTACAATAAATATGGTTGAATAAAAGAGTCAGAACTTTTTGCCCATTAATCGGCAACTACATAGTTCAAATTATTGTGCCAGCTCCTCAATCAGTCGAGGATTCCTGGCGAAATGTACTTTCAACTTCGGTTTTATCTTAACTTGAAAGAAATCATGAAATAAAAACCAGTCATAGAAAAAAAGTCTTTATTTCCGCTACAGTAAAACAGCACAAAAGGAATGCCTACGATAACACTATGATAAAAAGGTCCGCTTGGCTTACTGAATGATAAGGGTCCACTCAATCTAGGGTTTTTGCTTGTAGTGTTTTTATAGAAACTGATATTCGTTATTGTCATAAAGAAATTGTGTGAGATAAAATATTTTCTAAAGATTTACAATATTCAAAAATAATAATTTCATACCTCGTAATAGTTACAGTATGTGTTATAGTCAATTATCGAAGCTCCGGCGCTCCTAGGTTTGGCTAATCAAACTTCAGGTCTAGTCATGTAGCCTTGGTTAAAGAAAAAAAGCGTATTTTCACCTTTGACTAACGAATATTTGTCTAATTTTAGACTACTTTCATCAGTCAAATGCTGAAACTCAAATTGATGAAATCGGGGTTTGACCAGTCAGACATAAATTAGGCAAAGGAATTTCTTAATTAGAGAGAATGAAAAGTCGCAAGTTTCTACTGCTTTAAAATGTATAACAACCGGTGTCCTATAATTTGACAAAAAACGTCAGTGACTTTTCATTCTTTATTTCTTTATATAACGTTGCGTTAGACAAATTATGCTTCATAAACTTATCATTTTACCAAACTACCTACTCTTTCTGCAAATAACTCATTTGACAAATAAATTAGATGACAACACTTCATAAGATAAAAGCATCATTTGTCAAACTAATCCCTACTAATATTATAAATGCGAAAGTAACTCTGTCTGTCTGTCTTGTCTAAACCACTGAACCGATTTTGATGAAATTTGGTTCAAATATAGAATAGAGCTCGGGGAAGGACATAGGCTACTTATTAACGCGAAAAATAGACTTGAAGTGGTTGAAATAGGGGATGAAAGTTTGTATCGAAGTTTGTCATTGTTGAAGATAAAACCACGAAACTTTTACCTCTGTGGGGGTGAAACAAGGATAGAATCCCTTTCGCGATCCGACGCTCTTCCTTTGGAATCAGGACTTCGAGAATATGTAGGTACCATGTTTACTCTAGTCTAATATGTCACATACCGGCATATATTATCTCATGTCGAGAATACATTTTCAAAATCTGATGAGATATTTTTAAAAATACCGTCCACAAGTTAAGTTAGGAGTTTGCTATTCAAATTGCTGTTTGAAATTGATTTAACTTTATTTGAATGATTTCAACGGTGTTGAACTGATAAGAAAAAATAACCTATAGCAGAATTTGTAAACATTGCAAGCTTTCATGGAAACGAAATGGTTTAAAAGTGAAACGAATGTTCACATAAACAGACTTACCAGGAGCGAAGAAGAAAATTACTTTTCGATTCGCTAACTACGCACTTTATAAATAAAAATGCGGTCCTTGTTTTTTTAACAGGCATAACAATGCAATTTTAATTAGTCAGTGAAGCTATAGGTCTACATGCCACCTGATGATAAGGGATAAAAATCAAAACAAGATAGGTTTCTTGCTACACCAAGCGAACAATTGGGAATCTTCCGCCGAGGTAGCGGGCTCGATAGTCTCCCACTTCCCTGCAACCCAGCAGAACGCGAGCAGCGGTTTCCATTTCCTTGCTGGCTCTGCACAGTGGTCTGTCCGTTAAAATTATTTTGAAATGATGCTTGTTAGTTGTCTTATGTACTGTGACCAGGCGTAGCTGGTACGTACTCGTATTTAGCTGTTATAACTTCTACGTGTAGCAGAAATAATCTCATCTGTCGGCTTGACTTTATGGTTCTAATACTAGTACTAGAAAATGGCGCTGGAAATCTTACTCAAAGAGGATTTAAGAAGAGCTAATAGGTTATTTGCTGTCTGTTTTATGAAGCTTTATATGTCTAATTTCTTCATTTTCGTGTTTATAATGCTCTGAGACCTTCCCCTCTCTTTCTTTGTTCCGCATTTCCTCTGAGATATTCTAAGACACACTTGTAATATTAGAGGTAGGTAAATTATTTCTGCTAGCAAGATTAATTGCTATCGTGCCCATGTTAGTTTATACAGATCAATAAAGCGATACTAGTGCTAAGTGATTACAAGACGGGCATACGCCAGGGCACGTTCATCGCATAAGTTCCAGCCGTTTCTCTGCCAAGTCCCTAATGGCGGGAACTGTACGTGTCCGAAGTCTTATATCTTTTAACGCATTCAAAGAAATGTTATTATGTACCCAGACTATTTTTGTGAGTGTCAAGATAGTGGAATGATGGTACAGTCACAATTTGTTTTACTTAACTTCGATCATAAATAGCTCCTTTGTTTAATATAGCTCTTACTCCGTGAATGTTATAAGACCTGTTGAACAGAAATATAAGACCACAAAAAGTTTGCAGTTATACTGTGTTCATCTGTAAGGTGACTACTTCTTCTGCAATACCACGCGTGTTGCATACTCTGTAGAAACTTTTTCATTATTATTTTGAAGAAACCTATTCCTACTGTAGTCCTTTGCGAATATGCACATAAATTACAAGATTTTGGAAATTATTGATTTTTTTTTACAGCCCAGTGTGAAAACAGATGATTTTTCACATTACGCAGTAGACGAATGTAACAAATTCAAGAATTGATGGAATATCAGCATTTTATCTCCTAAAAGTAAATGCGTAACTATTCTCATAGAGACAATAATATTTAAAAAAATATAATATCATTGAATAGAGACATAAATTTACAACCCTTTTGCAACTTTATAATCCTAATCTTATCATTATAAATGCAAAAGTAACTTTGTTTGTTACGCCTGTCCTTAAGTATTTAGCTTTTCGGTTTAAAACTAAGAATGACGTGGCAAGAAATCCTAAAGGTATAAAATAGGAGATGGAAGTTTGTAAATCCATCATTTTTAATGTAAAACAAGTTGGTATTATGGCCTTTCGGTTAGAAACAGGTATTTTAGAATTTCTCGAAATTCTACCCTTAATGGTATAAAAAAGGGGACGAAAATTGTAATTGGTTTTAATTCCTAAAAATACACCATCTTCCAGCAATTAATCAAAATACGGAAGTGACGAGGAGGAGGAGGAGGAGGATCAACGCCCATCCTTGGACCGCGATAGCTGAAAAAAAAACAACCGAAAACACCCCTTTAGATTTTATTGATTTTAGATAACATTATTACATTTTAAACGAAAAATCGCGGAATATACAGAAAATACAACTTAGAGTATATTTTAACCCAATTCTACGAAGGAGTTCTGTAAAAACAATTTAAAGAAAATTCATTACATCTTAAATGAGTTCGAAACTTTAACAAAAATCATCAGATTTCTGTTAAAGTTACCAACCAACTTTATGAACGTAATTTCTTTTCCGCAGAAGATTCTTAAATTGTACCGTTCAATTTGAACTTCAGCACAAAATCTCTTCTTAAAATGTTGAGGAAGGATATTTTGCAATAAATATGTGATGAAAAGATTTTAGATGAACTATTTCTGTGGTTTTTTTTCCATAGCTTTACACTGTTTACATTTTTTTAAAGGTAAAATAATAACTAGTTGAATGTTTTTATTCTCCATCAATGATTGATATGTAAAGCTGTGTGCATTATTAAATTATGAATACCTATCTAAATGACGAACAAAAAGAACGAAAAGTCATAAAATGTATCTGTAGATATTTTGTACGTGGTAATTATAGACCATAGATATAGGAAAATTATAAAGCTATATATTATAGGCTGTATTTTTTTTAATAAATCTTAAAAAACGTGCTACACTACCACTAAAAATAAATGTGGATCAATTCGGAAACATAATGAACTAATGTGTTGTACTCTCTTTGTTGCCTCTATCGATTTAAACCAGATTTAGACAAGGAAATGTGATCTTATCTGGAAAACTCTTTAAAAGCTTACGAGTACCTACGAAAAAATAGGATTCATACCGGATATTGCGAGTCACGTGATGCGGAGCAAGAGCCATCATTCATCACTTAGCATATGTGTTTTGACTTGCATAAGAAAGAATAGAATTTATACTTAATCCAAAAATATTAAAAAGCGTAGATACGGTTTTGAAGTGATATTGTTCAATGTCTGTCCGTCACCTACACATTTGCCTCCAGCTGGACCTAGTACATTCATTGCATTACCCACTCTCTTCTATTAAATGCCTGTTGCAATCGGTCTTTCTTGGGACTTGGGGTTTTTCTGCGGAGTTTTTAGTCAGTAGTTCGTCTATTCTACCTTGATAAAAAACTTTCAAAATAGAAAAAAAATTGAGTTCACAAAAAGGTATTTTATGATTTACGACATTATTATTTATAGGCAGTTCTTAGGGATCCGTACCCAAAGGGTATTACTAAGACTCCGCTGTCCGTCAGTTCGTCCATCCGTCCGTCGGTCACCAGGCTGTATCTCATGAACCATGATAGTTACACATACACAGTTACAAATTTTCACAGATGATGTATTTCTGTTGCCGCTATAACAACAAATACTAATAAACAGAATAAAATAAGTATTTAAAGGGGCTTCTATACAAAAAACGAATTTTTACTTTCTCGCATACGTAGTATAGAGGAAGTCTTGTAATCGTGAAAAAATTCGACCTCGAGATTTTGACGGACTTACACGTTTTGGACCTGAGTACAAAAATTTAATTTTTGGAATTATGTCTGTGTGTTTGTCTGTGTGTCTGTGTGTGTGTCTGTGCGTTAGCACGATAACTCGAGTATGATTTGACTTATTGCAACCAAATTTAACATGCATGTATGATATGAAAATATAAGGTTTCTATCAACTCCTGAGTCGTTTCCGGTATACGAGAAAGTCAAGGGGAGACCGATCCCGATTTTTTTTGCTTGTTTTTGCTCGATATTGATAACGGCATCAGGTAGACGCTTGAAATATTCACAGACTATTTAGTTATATATTCACTTTAAAAATAAATAATTAAATAAAAATAAAACAAATATTTAAGAGGGGCTCCCATAATAATTCATAATTCATAATTCATTTATTCACCATTAATTTGATACAATATCAGCACATTAATATAGTAAGTTAGGTCTTAATCTAATTGTACAAATCAACCTTCAAGGCATTGTGAATTGTTTATAAAAATTGAGATTAGTAATGTACGTACGTGAGCAATGTCAATGATAAATTATAATAGTCAGTTTTACATTAATTAATTATTAATTAAATAAGGCATTGTGAATTGAAACTATAAAAAAAAAAAAAAAATATGATTAGTTTTGTACGTGAGCAATGTCAAAGATAAATTATTTCCATTGATTACATTGGTTAATGAATAAAATGTCAAATCATAAGTAATTTTAAATCTGTAAGTCAAATAGTAATTTTTTTATTAAAATACTCCTTAATATTATATAATGGTTCCGATATTAATAGCCTCTTTAGACTTCTCTCAAATTTACTACCTTGGAGGGCCTTCAGATTACTCTGCAGATGGTTGTAGACTTTAGCTGCCATGTAGTATGTCCCATTTCTAAAAAGCGTGAGATGCGGTCGAGGTAATACTAAGTCATCTCCACGGCGAGAGGCATAACGAAGAGACAAGTCTCCGATCCTTTGGAAATAATGGCTGTGCTTCCTCACAAGTCTACACAATTCAAATATATAGACGGATGTCACAGTTAGGACACATACAATAGACATGATTTCTTTTGACCTTTTTTTAATAGATAATTACGGAACCCTTCGTGTGCGAGTCGGACTCGCACTTGCCCGGTTTTTTTTATTTTTAGTTGAGGTAGGGCACAGTGGACTGGGGTCCACATCCGTAAGCCTCCTCGTGGCGGATTCTGGTAACGTGGTGGGAAATTTTCTCGGCGGGTGTGTGGCTTTTGATGTCAAGTGTGTCCCCTTAGCATTCGAAGTCACATGCCATCGTCGAGTTGTTTTTGTATTCCCACCACGGCTAGTTCCGAACGGCCCTTTTCAGGGCCACGACCGCGCTAGGGACGCTAGGTGGTCGAGAGACTCTCGACGGGGAGATGCTCGGTCGCCCAGTTGTAAGTCGAAAGTTCTTAGGGGATCCTAAAAACGTAAAAAGGTCTTCGTCTCCTTAAAAACTCGATGACGCAGAGATTATCATCAGCGATAACTTGCAGTAGTCATAGTCAATAAAAAATCTGTAATCTGTATGCTTGTCTTCTAGCACCAGAACTTACCTAGCGGTGTCTACTTTCATAACATTATATTATTCTCAATGCTACAGAGGAGTAATTTATCTCCGAAACAAAGTTTTCCGCACTCATATAATTCATATCCAGACACAAATAGAAATCGGGTATGCAAGAGAGCCGGTTAAGCGGCCATTTTGAAAAAAAAGCAACGTCTGTTGAAATTAAAACCAGGCGGAGGTAAAAACCAAGGGAAGTTGTCAACAACGGTTATGTCGCTGGGAAATTTTAATAATGACTAGAATTCCTCGGATAAAATTCTTCTACTTTCATTAGTGCTTTGCGACTGAAAGTGTTTTATTAAAATCACTCTCGCGACAATTTTTGTAACGAATTATTGTGTTAAACGTGGCTTTTGTAATATCGGACCTTTCTTATTATACTGTTTGGAGAATGTGGAAGAGATTCTAATTGTGGAAGCGGCAATAATGTTCCAAGCTGATAAGTGGGCTACGACCTTTAGAATGCTTACAAAGGGTCTAATATTTGAATATCTGAACCTTATTTTCCTTGCAAACAATTCGCTTTATTTTCTTATTGCGTCTTTTATTTTACATAAAGTCATATTACCGCACTCACATCAGCTCACATGCAGTGCCTCAACATAGTGATAGGTTGCCGGCAAAAACTAGTATTTAGTTTATTTATATCAGTTTTATGTCGTGTTGGTTTTGTACAAAAACTTATGCAGTGTCAACTGGGGAGTCAACTTATTTTCCTGACCTTGTGATTTATGACAAATGTCTTGATAAATAAAGATCTACAGGTGGAATGGTCTGTGCTTATTCGTAAAGTAAGTAAATAACCTCAGAATACAGTACAAAATTTTGAGTAAATTAATCAAAAAACCTTTTTGGCGCATTTCAATCATAGTTGAAATGAAAACCGAAGTGAACGAAATCAAGAAAAGTTTACGTAAGCGGTGACTCCGAGCTGGCGGTTTTAGATAGCACTCGTACATCCTTTGAATCCTTTTTGAATCGCTTGCGGACGTAGTTTGACGTTTTGCGGATAGATTACAGGGATATCGAGTTACTAGAAATGGCATTGTTGTTACACTCTATGTTTACATCTATCAAACAGTGCATGGCACAGTTGTAAAAGAACTACGAGTAATAAGAATTACGTATTATTAATATAAAGTGAACCTGCACCTACTGAAAAAATACTGAATAGAACTTTGATTTTCAAAGTTCTCTTTTTTACTTACCTCGGGCTGTAAAAATTAATCAAATACTTGCAATCTGGGACATTCTTTGTTTTACTGCCCTAGTTAATAAATACTATACCTAGCTTCGGCCATTGTTGAGTGTTTGGCCACAGTATACCATGACCAGTGGTTTATCTGCGGGCTGTCGGCGATTTATTAGCCTACTCTGCGTTGACGCTATCGTAAATGTGCCGGGCGGGAACGAGCGGCGAGCGAATGGTGCAATGACATTAAAACGCGCGATCACACCGAGACGGCGAGACCACCTTATGCCCCATATTTTTATGTCAATGTGTGTATCGAGTACGCAAGCACACATTCTAATGGACAGCGGCCAGTTTGTATGAAGACGTATTACTGTTCTTGGTATACTGTGGTTTGGTGCACAATACAGCTATTCACTGATAAAGCTTATAGAGCCACGATCGAGGAATAATTGCTTGTAGAAGTCCCGGGCTTAGCATGCTATGTAATGCAAATAACATTTAAGGTTTGTGTTAAATATTTGACAATCATAATTAAATATTAATCAAAAATATTATAAATACTCAGGAAGTTAAATACGACGAGGTCGATGGCGCCGCGGTCTTCGTAAAGATTATGACAGCTAACCTTACCAAGTGTGCGGTCGGTTATCATATTAAAAATCTAATTCCAGAAACCTATAGCAGTAATGTCGATACTAAGACATACTGTACCGACCCCAAATAAATGTGGGAGCAGGGTGGGAGAAAGAAAGATTATAAATACTCAACTGTCACTTCCAGTTCAAACTAATTCTATAGTACGACAGTTTAGCCTAGTACTCAGTTCAACTTTCAGTGTGGGAGTTACCACGCTCAGAATGTTTCTGTGGCTGTTTTGTTCTGTAAAAACACTTGTACCTATTTGCTAAGCGACACCGAAAGTCAAACTGTTTGCAGCCTTACTACATTAAATACAAAGTCGGGTTTCGCTATGGCACACGTAACGTTGTGTGATTTAATTATGAAGGTAATTTTCCTTTTAAGTGTTAAGTGGTAACACTGGGAGAGTAACTCTAATCCGTATAAAGGGTTAAGTTACAGCTGTATTTTGAAGTGGTAACGTTTTGTAATAAAATATACCGTAGTTAATCCAATTATAATATGATTGTGTCAATAATTAATACTCTTCTTCTATTGTAGGATCTTAACACATTTAGGGAGGGAATTTTCCATGTACCACAACCACACATCAACCAAAACCCCCACCATAACGACATGTGCCGCATTTTGTATTAATTACAATTTTTCTCGCAGAAATTTCCAAATGATTCACATAACACACACCCTATTGGTGTCAATCATTAATTATGCAGAGTCTTGTTTTAATTAATTTAGTTCTTTTTCTACGAAGGGATCATAAGGGGTTCTGATGTTATTTGTTTTTACAATAACCATCTTCTGACAAACCCCGAGACCAAAATATCGTGCCTTCAAAATGTAATTTACAACAGCTTAATCATAATTGGCTTTTGTCCACTAATTAATTGTAGGTATATGTTATAAAAATATTTGTAAATGCAATGTAAAACTTTTTCGTTTAAAAGTTTAAACAGTTTTCGATTTGCATGATGAATTTTAAAACTGACAGCTAACGATATATTAATTTTTCATTTTCATTAAAACTCAAACATAAAGGTAGGTAAGCCACCTAAGTATACACACTACTAAAGAGTACTCAGATTCATTGGTACATATTTTAATTGACAAATATTGTATTCCATAAATAACAACACAAAGTAACTGGTTATAACGTAGTTGATCGCCACAGTAAACACTACAAGGTTTGGATACTCTTTGGTGACTTTACATTATATTATTTTCATAATATGGTATGGTTTATTTTATACTAAGTCGCAATAATTAAGAATCAGAATAACAGTTCGAATGAAGTATATTCACGTTGCCTATAACCTGTTTACAATACATTCACTTAAGAGAAAAGTGGTAGTAAATAAATCAGTCATTTTAATTAAAGTGTTAAAGCCATAATTTATTCCAGGACGCCAGAGTAATTAGAACACCGCACTGTTCCCTTGTGATTTACGACGAAAAAAGCGCATTCGTAGCGAGATATAGGTGCTTACCAATTTAAAACTTTTGCCACCACAATTGGAATTTTTATAGTTTTTTCTAAGTCTTAAGCCAAATTTGCTATTTTAACTTTAATTTTATATTACCCTATTCACCAATACTGTTACTACAATGAGAGAAACATTTGTTTATTTATTTTTATCATAGGAAATAAATCACTTTATACGATTATTTAAAATTTATTATTATGACTAATAGTTAAATTACTAGATACTAATAGGCATACGAACATTTTTCTCAGGATACACTCAAGTCAAATCAAAACAAATTTTCTGAAAGTGTAGCGAGATCAAATATGTGACAGACAATATAATTGCATAAATAATAACATATTCACATAGAATAAATCTATAATGTACCTATTTTCTTTATAAATAAAAATCTCGTATCACGGTGTTCGCCTTGCTTATTTTCGAAATCATAACTTAGGCTACATGATAGCTTAGATCCCTATGCTTGCTTCCGAAACGTTGTAATACTTTGTAAATTTTCTTCGAAATTTTGCAATGTGACTTATTTGAATTCGCTATATGTAGTTACATTCCGAAAATTATGACTTTAGTGTCACTTGAGAAGAATTTTTGTGTGCCTATTAGTAGTAATTTAACTATTAGCCATAATCATAAATTCTAAATAATCGAATTAATTTTTATCAGTGTGATAGCTAGCACCCAGATAGCATTGGAATTTTACGAGAAAAACTTGCTTCTGCGCGCAACAAAGTGCCAATGGGCGAAATATGAATTGAATTCAGAGTTATAAAAGAGAACTGCGAAGTAAATTGGAACAGGAGCATCGTTCCATCATTTTTTTAGTACTACAAAGGGAACATTTAAAAAAGTGGCCAAGTTTAAAATACACAGTTGATTTTGTTTCTGTTACAGTGGAGTGGCTATTATTGACACCTGTGCAGCGGCTATTCAGTTGGAAAGCCTATAAATTTGGTAAATTGCTGCTTTTACGTGGGAAATAGCACTTGCATCGACTCGGGTGGTTCTTGTAGATTATTTTCTAACGGATCTATGAAGGGGCAATAAAAAAGATCTACCGCATGTAGACGCGTCTTATACATATAAAGGTCTACTACACCGATGCCCAGCTAATCTGAATGAATTCATTTTAAAAATATTTATTTAAATTTATAAATGTATTATTTTAATTACGCTAATAGAAGTAAGCTTACTGAAGTTTGGTTGCCTCACAATTATTATTAAATTACTAAAAATAACAGCGGTCACTTAGCCACCAAACTCTGGTAGGGCGATCTGTAATTCTGTGAATTGAATATTAAAACCGGCCTATAAAATGACAGTTGCAGTTGCAATACTTACTTCAATAGTACAGCTAGGAAATTAACATTTTGTTTAGTAAACATGCTACGAGGTCTATTACGTCGTGACGATTTATCTCCGAATTTGTTGTTGGTTAGTTCACTGAAGGTTTAAAGTCGTAGCACACTTATCAGCACGGAAAGGGAACGCATCTTTTTTTACTATGAACGCTATGGAACAGCAGCTACGAAACCCTACAAACGGACTGTAGGGCATTGCCTCTTTTGCATAGTAATAATAGTAATATATTGCCACGCTCACACCAATTACCTATCTAGCTCAAATTAAGTATCATTAAAAACTTGTGTTTTGCATATTAGATAACGGACAATTTTATTATAAATAATAGTATAGATATTTTCAAAACTTAAATAAAAACATAAACAGCCATGACTCGTTAACAAATAAATGTTCGTGTTCATCACACAAACTTTTGCTCCTATAATAATAATTAGTGATGAAAGGACTCGAGGTTTTTAAACCCTTTCAATCAAAACTCGCCTCAATTTTTAGGACTCGACTCAAAAAATACGACTTGAGGCTTTTTAATAATGTAAGATAACTTGAGTCATTACAGTTCAACTCTGAAATAAAACGAATTGAGTCTTTTAATAAGAGTTATAACGACTTAGCCGCAAGCTAACCCTTATGATTAGTTGGGTTCCATCTGCCTTTCGTTTACGACAGCATCCCACCACGCCAGTGTCAATTAAAGAGGCGATACGGTTTCGAGCTGATAAGTAGGCTACGACCTTTAGTTGATTTAGGGTTTAATGACCCTTTTGTGTAGGTTACAGGCCGTCATTATTTTGGGGTACTGTAATATGGCTCTTACCGCCAGATGTGGCTTTATGTGTAACAAAATGTTACTTAAGCTCTGCTTAACCTTTATTGGGATTATGAGCGTGGTTACGTATGTACCTATCTCCAAATCTTTGTTAATTTCTGCTTTTTCTGCAATGGTTTTACACTGTGGTTTCGGTCACATTTGATATTCCCTATTGTTATTATTGATTTGAACGTATTTTTATCCGCTTCCGCGAAGACATTTGTCATGGCGTGCATCACAGAATTCACAGACGTGATTCAGATTCCTAGTATTCTATTCGTTTACAGAATCCCTTTTATCTTTGCGGCTCACTCTATGTATATCATAACGTTATTTCCTAGGAAACTCAAACGAATTCAATAGAACATCCGCTTAGAGAACTGTATAACGTAAACTTATGTGGATGTTAGAGTGGATTACACGAAATACGACGATAATATTGCTTTAGTTATAATAGTATTATTATCTTTTTATCTATTAAGTATCCATAACACAAGTTCTTAATGAATTTGGGCTAGATAATTTCGTGGAGATGTCGTGTAAACATACGTGTGTATGTTTACACGTCATCTCCACGAAATTATCTAGCCCTAAATTCATTACGAAATTATCTAGCCCAAATTCATTACGAAATTATCTAGCCCAAATTCATTACGAAATTATCTAGCCCAAATTCTTTACAAAAATGTGACTATATTTCTATGGCTCACCCGCTTTCGTGAGATAAAAATCAATTTTAAAACCTTTTTTCAATGCTTGACAGACTCCTCACCTTCATCGTACCTGATGGTATGAGTGGCGATAAGGCTGAATTGAATATGGAGAACCAAGGTCCAAGGAGAACCAACGTAAACCAACGATCTGGTAAAGGTCGCGGGAAGCCGCTAGATGCGGGCAGCGCAAGACAGACCGGTTTGGAGATCCTTGTGGGAGGCCTATGTCCAACAGTGGCCGTCTCTCGGCTGAAATAATGAATATGGAATCGAGCTTTATTTACCCGGAACTCTCAAGTACTGGATATCTCATCATTAATTGTCGCAACACAATAGTGCTGTTCACATTATTATCATGGAGACAGATTGTGATAAGATGGTGTTAACTACCCAGGCGGACTTTAGTAAAGTCCTACCACCAACCAAATAGAGTACAAATTTGTATTCCCCTGGAGATTAAACCGGGAACTCCGGATTTAATTCCGATGGGCACACCACTAGTCTACGGAGGTGGTTAAATTATACAGGCTAATATATTGATAGTATCAACGAATTTATCGACGAACGGTTTTATTCAGTTAAACATGCATCATCACCAGAGTTGTGACTTATTTGAAATACTTGTATTTAAAATACAAATACAAAATACGTATTTTGTATTTTTAACCGACTTCCCAACAGGAGGAGGTTCTGTATTCGTCTGTATGTATTTTTTTTTTTTTTTTATGTATGTACACCGATATCTCCGTCATTTCTGGACCGATTTTCAAAATTCTTTTTCTATTCGATAGTGTTTGCTCCCGAGGTGGTCCCATTGTCACCAAGTCAGGATCTGATGATGGGAAGCCAGGGAAATCGAGGGCAACCCTCAAATTTTATAGGCATGTACAACGTTTTTCACATTTTTTCTAAAACTATACTAGCATTTGCGTCTGGTAGTCACCATCTCATGTTGATGAGCTGATGATGGAAGGTAAATGTATGTTCACCTATATCTCTGTCATTTGTAGACCGATTTTCAAAATTCTTTTTTTATTCGATAGTGTATACTCCTGAGGTGGTCCCTTTGTCACCAAGTCAGGATCTGATGATGCAAAGCTAGGAAAATCGAGGGCAACCCTCGAAAAACAACGGAAAGGGAGGGTTATTCATATTTTTTATAAATCTATTCTAGTATGATTGCGCTGGTAGTCATCTCATGTTGATGAGCTGATGATGGATGGTAAAACTCCTTAATTTTTGATTATTTAAATATTAAAGGTACCTAAAGACCGGTAGTTGTGTTCTTTCAGGTGATTTAGGTGAGCTGATGATGAAATAAAAACTCCTTAATGGTTAGGAGTTGGATGATAATTCTTTAAATATTAAAGGTACCCAAAGAGCGATAGTTGTATTCTTTCAAGTTATTCAGGTGAGCTGATCATGGAAGGAAAAACTCCTTAACGGTTAGGAGTTGGATGATAATTCTTTAAATATTATAGGCACGTAAAGACCGCTAGTTGTATTTTTTTAAGTTAATCAGGTGAGCTGATGATGGAAGGAGAAACTCCATAACGATTAAGATTTGGATGATAATTCTTTAAATATTAAAGGCCTACCTTTAATACCTAAAGACCGATAGTTGTATTCTTTCAGCTTGTTAGGTGAGCTGATAATTGAAGGCAAAGCACCGTAATACTTAGTATTTAGATGTTAAACTTGTACAAAACTGTAACATTGTGTCACACATAAAACCACCTCTGGCAGTATGGACCATGCAGTGCCTCCAAATAGTGACAGGTTGCCAGCCTGTCGCCTACATAAAAGGGGCACAAAACCCAAAAAGTAAACCCCCCGAATGGCAACGCACTTCTAATGTTAAGTAATTTATCCTTAATATTGCAGGTGTCTATAGGCGACGGAACCACTTACTTCTACATAAAACACTAAAAATAGAAAAATAAACAACTTTTCAAAAAAAAGTCCAACCGACTTCAAAAAGCAAAAAAATAAAATATTATTAAAATGTGTGCTAGGTACCTGCAGTACTGTGTGAAGTCGGTGCCAAGCCAACTAGGTATTCTATAGGTCCGCCTGCCACATCAGACTCATTGATCACACCATCCCGCCACGGTAATATTATCTAATTGCGACCGACCGAACGCGCCAGCTTAGGTGATGAGGGGCTCGTGGTGCTGAACGATTGGCATGGCTTGGCACCGGGTTCAAACAGTACAGCAGGTACCTAGCACACATTTTAATAATATTTTATTTTTTTGCTTTTTGAAGTCGGTTGGACTTTTTTTTGAAAAGTTGTTTATTTTGTACTAAAATACTTTTTTAAAAAAGTATTTTGTATTTTATTTGAAATACTATACGAGATGCATTTTGTATTTGTAAATACAGAGTAAATTACAAAATATTTTTTTACTTAAAGTAGGTACCTACTGCAGCACTGCTAAGTGTAATCACGGGAAGCGATCACCGATTGGTAAGAGGCACATTGAATCTCAAGGTCAAATCCGAAAGGTCCCAAACCCCGAACACTTTCAACTCGAACTACAAAATTGTTTCGAAAGCCTGGAGGACTGCATAGATGTGGACACATGCAATGACAGGTTAGTAGAAGCTTTACTTACGGTGGGTTCAAAGATCTTTAATCCTCGCTGTGCCAAAAAAGACAAGAAAATCTCAGAGCTTACGTTAAGGCTGATGGAGGAAAGACGTGAAATGGTTCTGCAGTGCTCTGAAGACGCTCGTCGGCGCCGGCAGCTCACTCAACAGATCTTCAAGTTCCTAACTCTCGACATACGCCAATTTAATACGGAAAGTATCAAAGAGGTCTTCGAGCAGAACAAAGGCTCCAAAGTGTTCGTTAGAGATCTGGCGCGTGGAGAGAGCTTGCTGACGAAGCTGAAAACAGAGGACGGCAGAATCGTTTTATCGCAACCTAAGCTTTTGGCCTCAATTGAAAACGTTTATGGACAGCTTTACGTGACATCAACCACACCTGTTCCTTGTTTTTTCAAGAGCCAAATTAAACAGAAGACCGAAGAGTATAATCTGCCATTATGCTTAGCGTTTGTGGACTATGAGAAAGCCTTCGATTCTGTCGAGACCTGGGCCAGAAAGAGGTCAATCGACGAATCCAACTCGGCTGTGCAGCGTTCGGGAAGCTACGTGGCATATTCTCGGGCCATCTACCGCAGTGCCTCAAGACGAAAGTCTTTAATTCATGTGTGTTGTCAGTGATGAACTATGGAACCGAAACGTGGCCGCTTACAATAAGCCTCGTAAGAAGGCCCAAGGTCACCCAAAGGGCAGTGGAGAGAGCTATGCTCGGAGTTTCTCTGCGTGATCATATCAGAAATGTTGAGATTCGCAGAACCAAGATCACCGACATAGCCCAAAGAATTGCGGGCACATTGCGAGGAGTACTGACGGCCGTTGAGGCGGAAAGGTCCTCGAGTGGCGACCACGTACCGGGAAACGTAGCGTTGATAGGCTCCCCACAAGGTGGACTGACGATATGGTAAAAGTCGCGGGAAGCCGCTGGATGCGGTCAGCGCAGGACCGACCGGTTTGGAGATCCTTGGGGGAGGCCTATGTCCATCAGTGATGTCCAACAGTGAAATTATTATCATTCCTTAAGAAAGTATTTTATTTGAATAAAGTATTTTGAAAATACCTATTTAGTATTTAAATACAAAAAGAAAAAGTATTTTGTATTTTGCATTTGAAATACTAAATTAGAAAAGTATTTGTATTTTGTATTTAAATACATTTTTAAAAGTATTTTGTACATATCTGATCATCACACAACAATCCGGCGCGCCGTTTTGTAATATGCATACTGCGACATACATAGTTTACACGCGTGTAGGGCTTTCGTGCATCGCGGCCGACTGCAGCCGCGCTTGATCGATGACATACAAGAGACGCGCGCGGCTGATGCGACAATAGTTCCCCATCCGACTCGAACGCCCTAGAGACCCTAATCGATGCAGAGACTCCTCCGAGGGAGATGCTCACTGGTCAGGAATCCTCTCTGGTGTGATTCGAATTACAGGCTAGAGGACCCACCTAGGTCCTCGCCTTCACCAAAAAACCCCGGTGACGCAGAGAAGGTCATCAGAGACATCCTGCAAAATTAGTCAAAAAAAAATGCGACAATAGTCAGAGTACGAAAATGTATCGCCCGTACGTCGCAAAGACGTCGAACGCCATACATTTTGACGGTTACATATTACAATCTCTTAAGTTGAAATCCCTACGATCATAATATCTGTGGACGAAAGACTCTAAAGTTGAAATCCCTACGGTCAATAATACCTGTGGACGAAAGGCCTAATTTCATTCAAAACCATACAAAACGTTGACTAAAGTTAGTCGTGGTTTAAAACTGATGCTAACCCTGTCTTTCATTAAGCAAATAAAAGTGACAGCACCAATTTTAAACTAGATCTCTACGGTCATAATACCTATGGACGAAAGGCCTAATTTTGAAACACAAACCCCCTTATTACAAAACGTGGACTATATATAGTCGTGGTTAAAAACTGATGCTAACTCTCTCTTTCATTTAGCATGTAAAAGTGACAGCATCTGTTTTAAACAATGGGTAACTTTAGTCCATGTTTTATAATAAGACGGAGACGTTTAAAAATACCTAATTTTCTAATAAGCTAGCGGCCCGCCCCGGCTTCACACGGAATTTCTCGGCTTTTCTCTACTATAATGTGCATGTATTATTGACCTTTTCTTGAAGCACTCGTATCTATTGCTGAGAACCGTAGTGAAATCTGTTACGTAGTTTAAAAGTACTAAGCGCACATACAGAATGAGCGACTTCATTTTATTCTATGTATAGCCCCGGCTTCGCACGCCATTTCTCGGCTTTTCTCTACTATAATCTCAGAATACAGATTCTGAAGACTATAATGTACATTATATGCATATTAAACCTCATCTCAACAATCAGATCAATTCGTTATTCTGATTCGAGCCACATAGGCTACATTTTAGCCGAATTGAACAAGAGGAGGAGTTTGAGATTTTTTTCTAGTAATTTAAATAATTAAATTCATTTGAAGTTTGTACACAAAATATTGTTGTGGTTGCTAAGCAATGCGACATAGCCAAAAATGGAACTAATGTTCGTATTATAGAATGAGTTTCAAGAATGAACGCCGACGAGCGTCCTACGTCTCTATCACTTTGTGCGTGATAGAAAGTGACAAACTATATTCTCAAGACATGTTGGACTTCTGAGTGTCATTCTGTAATACGGGCCTAGGGCCTACGATTGTCATGTCAAAATTATGTTTAATTGTCGATTTCTATTGAAATCGAGTCTTTCGAGTGCAGTTGAACCACAGTTGAACACCCTACTTGAACCAATTTCATTTCATTCTTTTATTCCGTAGTAGAGCTACAGTGTTTTACACATCTTGCTTGTTAAATTACTTAACTAATGAGAAGGCAAATGGTATCGAATAGACAATGATAAGGCAGCCCGATTAGTAAAAAAACACTGCTCTAAATGAGCACATAAGCATTAACAAATCTTGATTTTAGTCTCATAAAGAATATTTACATTTGATATCATTAGATTTTTATTTATCTTGCGTACTCTCTTATCTCGTAATATTTGTATATCATACGAATAGTATAGAGCTTTCATCTCAAAATAAATATACAAGCTGTACGAAGAAAAATCGTCGGATTCTTCACTTCAAACGTTTTAATATAAAAGATTACCTACAGGTGCGTTCCGAAATTCGTTACTTACGTTAAACGAAAGTCGTGTAAGCAAAAACGAAACTTATAATTTCAATTAAAATAGTTAGAAAAGAAGAAGATTATGTTTCAATTAACTTAAAAAAAAAATGGCTTTACTTCAGAATATTTTGATTTAAATTAGTGGTACTAGCGACCTACATACAGTAGGTACCTAGTTACCTACCTAAAGGACTTACTTACCTTAAAAAAATATGTAATAAACTTTCATCTCCATTCTATTCTTAATTAATGGCGTCGCGACATATAAACGTTACGCATTTTGCTAATGTCAAGTGAAAATGTATTAAAGTAACAAAAAAATTACGGTAGATTTGAGTTAAAATGGAGTCTTTCAACACGTGTTTTTACAACAATAACTCTGGAGAAACTCTTGAATCATTCTATCTATTGATGAAAACCACGTTGAAATCAGTTGCGTAGTTTAAAGGTGCCTAACCTCTGGATCTAAGCCTGGAAGTGAACGGACGACACACGTGTTAGTAAATTTTTTATAAAAATTATTGTTTACTATTACATATTGCTAAAATAAGCAAAATAATACAAAATACTTTGGCCACCGAAACATAAAGGCTTAGTAGGTATATCTATTAACTCGAAGATACAGAGGAAAACAAATACCAACTTTCCGAATCGAGTACCAACTATACTGATAAAGTTAATTTACTTTTGTGATCGTTATTTAGAAGTAGTCGAAACTTACCTTATTGGGAATTAATAAGATGACTTTTCCTTAAATCCACAATTGCCGAGATAGTGGACAAGTTATTTTTAAGCACTAAAATGATATGGGTATCAAAGACTACGAATAAATTGACTGAAACTAACTAAAAACAAAAATTACTTGCTTTTATTTACCTACTAAATAGCGACAGAATTGTTAGAGATAAATAAGTAGTGGATCAAAGTAAATTTCGCGATAAATTTTAATAACATTTCAATTATGTAATAAAATTAAGCGATGGATTTAATTGAATTTAATATTTATTTTCCTCTTACAGAGCATTTAAATAAAAGCTTGTTTAATAAAAATCCTACTTATTTTTTTTTATTGCACCACAAAGAGTGGGTAATTAATAACCGTTTCTAAAAATAAAACTATTGACTATTGAGATGTGAATTACTATTTAGGTACTTAGTTTCCAGAAAATTTTCCAATATTGACAGCTATTATTAATATAAGCTGCTAATATTCAATAAATTACATTTCGAACAATAAAAAACTCTGGTTTGTAAGGTATAAATGCGACTTTTTATTTCATTTCTTTCTAGTTTACATTCAAAAGACAGAAAATGTTATAGTTGGTACTGTCAACAGCAAAAATAGATGATCAAAATCCAAATCAAGTTCATTAATGAAAGCTAGGGATAAAAGAAATTTAAATGATCTATTAACCCAAATGACTACTTGGATGTAAGTAGTCATCATTATTAATATTCTATATTTGTTGACGCTATTGTTAAAATAATATAAGTAGTTTTGTTTAAGGTACCTACTTACAGATGTATCGTATTGGTTCAACGACTTGGCCTCAGTCCTGTCATCAAAAACATTCGTAGCGTATTATAACAGATTTTGTAAGTTTGCAAATTTAATAAAACTAAAATTAAAATATTTAAACATTTAATTCTAATAAAAACAACGTCGTTGGTACAAATATGTGTCTTTGGTAGAAAAGTATAAACTATCACAATACAAATTTACATTCACGTCACACATAAATTACACTTCAAGCCTTTTCAAGCGATACTGTTCAACAAACACATACATATGCTGCAATTTTATTTTGACCATAGATTTCTTTCTTTCTTCTTCTTCTTTCTTCTTATCAAAAATGAAGACAGATTCCACCGTGTTACTGATTGCCTCTCCTAGAGGTATCTCTATCTATGTCTCATGAGTCTTAATATAATATTAATACATTATTTACATAGTAATTACAAAACTTTCCCTAAATATCGGATTGTATAGTTACTTTGAACTGTAAGTAAAAAGTGTAGGTGGGTATTTAAAGCTTCATGATCTATAACAAAGCCGACACCAACCTACCACTAAGCTTTAGGATATACCTAGTATATGGCCATTGTATTGCGCTAAAACTACACCGTTGCATGAATTCTATATTTACGTAAAAACTGGAACGGCGCCGCTGGCGATTGTTAACTAAAATATTCAGTTGTTTCGTTAGATTTTGTGTAAAAATCTAGCTTTTGCTAACACTTTGGCCGACCTATTCTCATGCTAGTTTGAATTTTGTATAGATATTACCTTTTTTCCAATTTTTAGTTCTAGATTTAGTGTGTCATGATAAACAGCAAAACAATGCAGACGTTCGGCCAGGATATACTCCCTAGTTTTTTAAATTGTTGGTAAGGAAGCTCTTGGATTTCATCTAACCTAAAGTAAAGGGACGATAACACCGAAGGTGGAAGCGAACTTCACCAAAAACCGTGCACCACCGAGGGATTGGTTATCTTTACCTGACGGAACACAGCAAGTCCTACCATCAACCAAACTGAGAACAAATACTTTCCTGGAGATCAAGCCATATGCCTCTGAATCTAATGACGACGGGCTAACCACTGTATAGCCTTTAAACTTTAAAATATTGCGCGCACGGACGTGTGAGAGATTTGGCATAATTAAAGTTAAAGTTGATATGGAGAAGAAATGCAAAATACAGAAACATCAAAATGTACAACATGACTGTGTTACAATAAATATGGTTGAATAAAAGAGTCAGAACTTTTTGCCCATTAATCGGCAACTAGTTCAAATTATTGTGCCAGCTCCTCAATCAGTCGAGGATTCCTGGCGAAATGTACTTCCAACTTCGGTCTTATCTTAACTTGAAAGAAATCATGAAATAAAAACCAGTCATAGAAAAAAAGTCTTTATTTCCGCTACAGTAAAACAGCACAAAAGGAATGCCTACGATAACACAATGATAAAAAGGTCCGCTAGGCTTACTGAATGATAAGGGTGAGGTCCACTCAATCTGAGGTTTTCGCTTATAGTGTTTTTATAGAAACTGATATTCGTTATTGTCATAAAGAAATTGTGTGAGATAAAATATTTTCTAAAGATTTACAATATTCAAAAATAATAATTTCTCACCTCGTAATAGTTACAGTATGTGTTATAGTCAATTATCGAAGCTCCGGCGCTCCTAGGTTTGGCTAATCAAACTTCAGGTCTAGCATGTAGCCTTGGTTTAAGAAAAAAAGCGTATTTTTACCTTTGACTAACGAATATTTGTCTAATTTTAGGATAGACTACTTTCAGTCAAATGCTGAAACTCAAATTGATGAAATCGGGATTTGACCAGTCAGACATTAATTAGGCAAAGGAATTTGTTAATTAGAGAGAATGAAAAGTCGCAAGTTTCTACTGCTTTAAAATGTATAACAACCGGTGTCCTATAATTTGACAAAAAACGTCAGTGACTTTTCATTCTTTAGTTCTTTATTTCTTTATATAACGTTGCGTTAGACAAATTATGCTTCATAAACTTATTATTTTACCAAACTACCTACTCTTTCTGCAAATAACTCATTTGACAAATAAATTAGATGACAACACTTCATAAGATAAAAGCATCATTTGTCAAACTAATCCCTACTAATATTATAAATGCGAAAGTAACTCTGTCTGTCTGTCTTGTCTAAACCACTGAACCGATTTTGATGAAATTTGGTTCAAATATAGAATAGAGCTCGGGGAAGGACATAGGCTACTTTTAAACGCGAAAAATAGACTTGAAGGGGTTGAAATAGGGGATGAAAGTTTGTATCGAAGTTCGTCATTGTTGAAGATAAAACCACGAAACTTTTACCTCTGTGGGGGTGAAACAAGGATAGAATCCCTTTCGCGATCCGACGCTCTTCCTTTGGAACCAGGACTTCGAGAATATGTAGGTACAGTCAGCTTCAGAAGTAGATGATCACTTTAGTACCATGTCATAGCAACGCCAGCATTTGTGCAGTAATAGTTGCGACAGTTGTGTATGAATTATTTTTATGACAAGGTACTAAAGTGATCATCTACTTTTGATGGTGACTGTACCATGTTTACTCTAGTCTATTATGTCACAGACAGGCATATATTATGTCATGTCGAGAATACATTTTCAAAATCTGATGAGATATTTTTAATAATACCGTCCACAAGTTAAGTTAGGAGTTTGCTATTCAAATTGCTGTTTGAAATTGTGATTTAACTTTATTTGAATGATTTCAACGGTGTTGAACTGATAAGAAAAAATAACCTATAGCAGAATTTGTAAACATTGCAAGCTTTCATGGAAACGAAATCGTTTAAAAGTGAAACGAATGTTCACATAAACAGACTTACCAGGAGCGAAGAAGAAAATTACTTTTCGATACGATAAATATACTTGGCTTGCAGTGGACTTTGACAACCAATGTACTAGCTACGCACTTTAAAAATAAAAATGCGGTCCTTGTTTTTTTAACAGGCATAACAATGCAATATTAATTAGTCAGTGAAGCTATAGGTCTACATGCCACCTGATGATAAGGGATAAAAATCGAAACAAGATAGGTTTCTTGCTACACCAAGCGAACAACTGGGAATCTTCCGCCGAGGCAGCGGGCTCGATAGTCTTCCACTTCCCTGCAACCCAGCAGAACGTGAGCAGCTGTTTCCATCTCCTCCTTGCTGGCTCTGCACAGTGGTCTGTCCGTTAAAACTATTTAGAAATGATGCTTGTTAGTTGTCTTATGTCCTGTGACCAGGCGTAGCTGGTAGGTACTCGTATTTAGCTGTTATAACTTCGACGTGTAGCAGAATCTCATCTGTCGGCTTGTCTCTATGGTTCTAATACTAGTACTAGAAAATGGCGCTGGAAATCTTACTCAACGAGGATTTAAGAAGAGCCAATAGGTTATTTGCTGTCTCTTTTATGAAGCTTTATTATTTCTAATTTATTCATTTTCGTGTTTATAATGCTCTGAGACCTTCCCCTCTTTTTCTTTGTTCCTCATTTCCTCTGAGATATTCTCAGACACACTTGTAATATTAGAGGTAGGTAAATTATTTCTGCTAGCAAGATTAATTGGTATCGAGCCCATGTTAGTTTATACAGATCAATAAAGCGATACTAGTGCTAAGTGATTACAAGACGGGCATACGCCAGGGCACGTTCATCGCATAAGTTCCAGCCGTTTCTCTGCCAAGTCCCTAATGGCGGGAACTGTACGTGTCCGAAGTCTTATATCTTTTAACGCATTCAAAGAAATGTTATTAACTGTGTCCATCTGTAAGGTGACTACTTCTTTATGATCTTCATCTGCAATACCACGCATGTTGCATACTCTGTAGAAACTTTTTCATTATTATTTTGAAGAAACCCACTTCTACTGTAGTCCTTTGCGAAAAATCACATAAAATACAAAATTTTGGAAATTATTGAAGTTTTTGATTACAGGCCAGTGTGAAAATAGATATTTTTGCACATTACGTAGTAGAGGAATGTAACAAATTCAAGAATTGATGGAATATCAGCATTTTATCGCCTAAAAGTAAATGCGTAACTATTCTCATAGAGACAATGATATTATATTATTGCATAGAGACATAAATTTACAACCCTTTTGCAACTTTATAATCCTAACTAATATTATTTTGTTTTTTTACGCCTGTCCTTAAGTATTTAGCTTTTCGGTTTAAAACTTAGAATGACGTGGCAAGAAATCCTAAAGATATAAAATAGGAGATGGAAGTTTGTAAATCCATCATTTTTAATGTAAAATAAGTTGGTATTATGGCCTTTTGGTTAGAAACAGGTATTTTAGAATTTCTCGAAATTCTACCCTTAATGGTATAAAAAAGGGGACGAAAATTGTAATTGGTTTTAAGTCCCTAAAAATACACCATCTTCCAGTAATTAATCAAAATACGGAAGTGACGAGGAGGAGGCGGCTGGCGGGATAATACGTTTAGTTTAGCACAAGCGCTGCAATCGCTTACGATACATAAAGAAACGTTTTGACACACTGGCTGACTGATCAACGCACATCCTTGGACCGAGATAGCTGAAAAAAAAAACCAACCGAAAACACCCCTTTAGATTTTATGATAACATTATTACATTTTAAACGAAAAATCGCGAAATATACAGAAAAATACAACTTAGAGTATTTTAACCCAATTCTTCGAAGGAGTTCTGTAAAACAATTTAAAGAAAATTCATTACATCTTAAATGAGTTCGAAACTTTAACAAAAATCATCAGATTTCTGTTAAAGTTACCAACCAACTTTATGAACGTAATTTCTTTTCCGCAGAAGATTCTTAAATTGTACCGTTCAATTTGAACTTCAGCACAAAATCTCTTCTTAAAATGTTGAGGAAGGATATTTTGCAATAAATGTGTGATGAAAAGATTTTAGATGAACTATTTCTGTGGATTTTTTTCCATAGCTTTACACTGTTTACTTTTTTTAAAGTTAAAATAATAACTAGTTGAATGATTTTATTCTCCAACAATGATTGATAAGTAAAGCTGTGTGCATTATTAAATTAAGAATACCTATCTTAATGACGAACAAAACGAACGAAAAAAACACAAAATGTATCTATAGATATTTTGTACGTGGTAATTATAGACCATAGATATAGGAAAATTATAAAGGTGTTAAAGGCTGTATTTTTTTTTAAATAAATCTTAATAAACCTGCTACACTACCACTAAAAATAAATGTGGATCAATTCGGAAACTTAATGAACTAATGTGTTGTACTCACTTTGTTGCCTCTATCGATTTAAACCAGATTTAGACAAGGATATGTGATCTTATCTGGAAAACTCTTTAAAAGCTTACGAGCACCTACGAAAAAATAGGCTACATACCGGATATTGCGAGTCACGTGAAGCGGATATTGCAAGAGCCATCATTCATCACTTAGCACATGCGTTTTGACTTGCATAAAGAATAGAATTTATACTCAATCCAAAAAATATTAAAAAGGCGTTAAGATAGATACGGTTTTGAAGGGATATTGTTCAATGTCTGTCCGTCAATTGACTGACCGTCACCTAAACATTTGTCTCCAGCTGAACTTAGTACATTCATAACATTACCCACTTTCTTATATCAAATGCCTGTTGCAATCGATCTTTCTTGGGACTTTGAAGTTTTTCTGCGGAATTTTTAGTCAGTAGTTCGTCTTTTCTACCTTGATAAGAAACTATCAAAATATAAAAAAAATTGAGTACACAAAAAGATATTTTGTGATTTACGACATTATTATTTATAGGTGGCCATCTCTGGGGGGGGGTTCGGGCGTCCCCGCGGTCTCCAAATCAGATCTCCTTGCAGTGTGACAGTGGTTGGTTTGTTGCTGGTTGAGCGGAATCATACCTCGCCCTACTGCCATCCCCCTCGCCTATTCACTCGTTAAAATAATAATGGTAAAGCAAAAAAGGAAAAAGTTTTCACAGCGGCTGCACTTCCTCCCACTAAAAGTGCATCTCAGCAATATCCGAGGTCTGCACTCCAATCTCAATGCAGTCCACCACCACCTAGAGACTGAAAAACCGCAGCAGCTGTTCCTCACCGAGACGCAGATCAAATGTCCAGCTGACACGGCATACCTCAGCTACCCCGGGTATACTCTGGAGCACAGGTTTATACCTCGTGCCGGAGTCTGTGCGTTTATCCGTGATGACGTTTGTGTCAAGCGTCTCAAATGCTTTGAGGTTCCCGATAGTTCTACCTTATGGCTTTTAGTAGACACTGGCTTAGAGAAAGTCCTCTACGCAGCTGTCTACCGTTCGCACAGTGGAGATCAGGAGACGACAAGGTTGTTTGACCACCTCAGTTGCTCAGCTGATATGGCTTTGACCCGGTATCCTTCGGCGCAGTTAGTCGTTCTGGGAGACTTTAATGCTCATCATAAGGAGTGGCTGTACCCGAATCAGACGACTGATCATGCTGGAAGAGAGGCGCGCAAATTTGCACTATCGCTAGACCTCACTCAGCTTGTCAATTGTGCAACGAGGGTGCCGGATGTTGACTCACACTCAGCCAATTGCTTGGACGTTCTGCTGACTACCGATCCAGATAGATACACTGTCTCAGTATCCGCCCCATTGGGAACTTCTGACCACTGTCTGGTGAAGTCTGTAGCAACATATTCCCCACACGAACAAAGCTATGGCGGAAAAAGACGTGTGTGGCGTTACAAGTCGGCAGATTGGGATGAGATGCGGCACTTTTTTGCATCTTTTCCTTGGCGGCAGGTATGTTTCACTTCAGGAGATCCGTCGCTTTGCGCTGATGCTGTAACCGAAATTGTATGTCAGGGCATGGAATATTTTATTCCGTTTTTTGACGTGCCATCGGGCAGCAAAGCTCGCCCATGGTTTAACGACGATTGCCTGAGAGCTGAAAGGCAGAAGGAATTGGCGTACCGTGCCTGGGCTGATGCTCGATTGCGCAAAGCTCCGGAAACTCGGAAACTGAAGAGAAACTTTAATAAAGCTGCCAAGTCTTGCAAAAAGACGTTGCGTGGGGCTCGTTTCGACCATATTAGCCGCATTGGCACCAAACTTGCTTCTTTCCCAAGTGGGAGTAAAGCGTTTTGGTCACTGGCTAAAGCGGTCGAAACGAACTTTTGTCGCCCATCCTTACCACCTTTGCTGAAGCCGGATGGTTCACTAGCGCACACTGCGAGTGAGAAAGCTAACTTATTTGCCTATCTCTTCGCAGAAAATTCGCGTCTCGATGTTTCAGGCAAAGTTCCGCCTAAGTTACCTCAGTGTAATATCTCCATGGGGGATGTTCAAATCCACCAAAAAGAGGTACTCAAAGTCCTGCGAGCTCTTGACGTGAACAAAGCAAGTGGCCCAGATGGTATTCCAGCAATAGTCCTACGTAACTGTGCACCTGAATTGTCTCCTGTTTTAACGCGCCTGTATCGCCTCTCACTTGAGACTGGACAAGTACCTAAGTCGTGGAAGCTTGCTAACGTACAACCTGTGCCCAAGAAGGGTAGCCGCGCCGACCCTACCAATTATAGGCCTATTTCGGTCACCTCCATACTCTGTAAGATTATGGAGCGTGTACTGAACAAACGCATGTTGGCATACCTAGAAGAAAACGACTTGCTCAGCGACCGTCAATACGGTTTCCGTCGCGGTCGTTCAACTGGTGATCTTCTTGTGTATGCCACCCATCTTTGGAGTGAGGCCATTGAAAGGTATGGAGAGGCTCTCGCAGTGTCTCTGGACATCTCCAAGGCTTTTGATAGGGTCTGGCATTCGGGATTATTAAGCAAGCTTCCCTCATTCGGATTTTCTGCTGGCCTTTGTAATTGGATATCTGACTCCCTGAGAGGACGTTCAATTCGCGTTGTGTTGGATGGGTACACATCCGATCTACACGCAATTAACGCCGGAGTTCCTCAGGGGTCAGTTCTGTCCGCAACACTTTTTTTGCTGCACGTCAACGATCTGCTTTTGCCCGGCACCTTTGGGTATGCAGACGACAGCACTGTTGCGGAAAGATACCTTTCGAGTGCGAGGGCCGGTAGAGAGGAGATCCGGTCTTGTCGAGAGGCCTTAATTGAGCGTTTGGATCTAGCCCTACAGGATGTCTCCAATTGGAGCGATGCCAATTTGGTGAAGATCAACGCAACGAAAACACAGGCGTGTTTATTCTCCACAAAACGGAGCCCATTCCACCTGACTCCGGCTCTCCATGGTGTATCCATACCAGTGACTAATCACATGCAGCTACTAGGGATGAACATATCATCCGATCTGAACTTCGGCGAATATATCGAATCCATAGCAAAAACTGCTGCCAAAAAGCTGGGTGTACTCTCGAAGGTTAAGCGATACTTCACACCACAGCAACTGCTTCTTTTATATAAAGCACAAATCCGCCCGGTTATGGAGTATTGCTGCCATCTTTGGAATGGATCAGCGAAATACCAGCTTGCAGCTTTGGATTCGGTAGAAAAAAGAGCTAAGCGACTTATTGGCAACCCAAAACTCACTGACGCCAAGCTATCAAGTCTCGACCATCGTCGAAAAGTAGCTAGTCTATCGGTATTTTATAGGATACACTTTGGAGAGTGTGCGTCGGAATTACACGAATTAATAATAATAATAATAATAAAATAATAATAAATTGTTTATTGCCAAAATAACATAAAAGGTACAGATTTCACAAGCCCCCACACTAGGTCAAGCCTGTCCTATGGGGGAAGTGTACGATTTACACTTTATATTTACGGCTAACAAACTAACAGTGAAACAATTAACAATCCACCTTCTATACAATTAATAAAAATACCTAGTTTTTAACTTATGTGTGTGAGTGTGAGTGCGTGTGCGTGTGTGTGTGTGTGCGTGTATTTGTGTGTGTATATGCAGGTAATGGATATGAGAAAGCTATTTAAAGACTTCCATAAAATTTTCTGATTTTTTGTACGTCCATTCGAGTAGGGTTCTTGAAATAAGTTTTTTTGCTTCCCTAACGGAGCAATCTTTGAATTTGCAAATTTTTACAAGTTTATTATAAATAAACGGATAAAGGAAGCTACCGAACCTCTGGGCGAAGGATGTAGCCACAACAGCATTGGGTAATCTGAACACTCTGCTTTTTAGCATTACGTTATACCTCAATTGAGACCGTAAAACAGTTTTGTGAACTGTGACAGCAACTCTCTTGAGGTATAATCTCCTGACACTCAAAACATTAGCCTCCCTGTAGAGATCATCCGTTGGGTATCTTATAGGTTTCCTAAATGCGACCTTTAGAACACCCCTTTGAGCTCTCTCAAGTGGCAATAGAGTTGCAGCAGTGCAGCCTCCCCAGGCAAGAATACAGTAATTTATAATTGACTGACAAAGTGCGAAGTACACTACTCTTAAAATATTTCCATTAACTGCTTCCCGAAGGTTTTTCATGACATTTATTACTTTCCTTACCCGTTTAGTCATTTCATCAATGTGAATTTTAAAAGAAAGCTTGTCATCTAGAAATACGCCGAGATACTTAAGGGACCCAGTACGTTCAATTTGATTACAGTTACACAAGGGTGACTGAGTTCTGCAGGGACAATAAACCGAATGAATTTTGATGCTATTGACTGAAATAGGAGCTGAAGCAGCCGTCTTATGAAAACATAAAAATTTTGTTTTTGATTCATTTAGTGATAGTAAATTCTGATCAAGCCATAATGAAATTTCAGCCATGCCATTTTCAGCTGTTTGGCAGACCTCTGGCCAAGTCTTACCATGGAAAATTAGGCGGTATCGTCTGCATAACAAACTATATTGGCACATTGAAGCGGTAATGAAGCGATGTCATTAATATACAGTAAGAAAAGAGTAGGTCCCAGAATGCTACCCTGAGGGACGCCGAAAGAAACTGTCATGTATGAACTTTTTTCTTCAGAGACTCTAACACACTGCTGTCTTTCTGACAAGTAACTCGTGAACCATTTCAAAACATTGCCTCTAATGCCATAAGCATTCAGTTTCTTTAAAAGAATAGGTACTGATATAGAATCGAATGCCTTAGCGAGATCAAGAAAGACGCCGAGACACTGGAAGCCATTATCCAGATGTGAAACTACAGTGTTTGTGAGCAGGGTAACAGCATCCTCTGTAGATCTGCCTTGGCGAAACCCGAACTGTTGATTCATAATTACATTGTTTGCTTCCAGAAAAGAAATCAGTCTCCTATTAATAACTCGCTCAAGCAGCTTAGAAATACTACTCAAAAGAGAAATTGGACGGTAATTACTAGGGTCGTCCTTGGGTCCCCCCTTGTGCAAGGGAGCCACAGCCGCAATTTTCCAGATATTGGGAAATATACCAGATTCGATGCTTTTGTTAAATATAGTAGCAAGTGAGTTCGCTATATATGGTCCGACTATCTGAAGTACATTGTTATTTATATTGTCGAGGCCCGGTGAGCTATCTAATTTAAAATTTTTGATTATTGTCAAAATTTCTTGAGAATCCGTAGGTGAAATGAATAAAGAGCTGCCTAATGAGTTACTGATTTTAACTTTAGATGTGAGGGATTCATGAGTCTCATTCAATTTTGTTAAAATGTTGTGGGCTAAAGTTTGACCGACTGACGAGAAATATTTATTACAAGCATCTAGCGACTCCTTCAGGGATCCTTTGATACCAGCAAGATCCTGCAAAGAAGTACTTGTGCCTTTAATTGACCTGTGAGAGATCCTGTTAACAGATTTCCAGAGTTTCTTTGGATCATTTTTATTGGAATTTATATCTTTATTGTCATATTCGGCCTTTAGATTTCTAAGAAGATTTGTGTAAAAATTTCTATATCTAGAATAAATCAGTTTTTTTGCAGAATCGTTAGGATATTTCCGAACTTCTGCATGGAGTTTGTCTCTATGTTTTGAACAGCGGATTAGTCCCGGTGTCATCCATGGCTTTATATTAAATTTAGCATGACTAACGCGGCGTAGAGAAGAATGCTTTGATACAACATGAGTAAGAGCGTGGGAGAAGTTAGAAACAATTTCATCCAGAGATGAACCGTATACCTTCTGCGACCACTCAATTTTGGATGCCTCTGACCTAAGGCCGTCATAATCAATTTTCATTTTGTACCTAAGCCTAGAGCTTTTTTCGTGAGCAGCAATAGATACGCCAACCATAACTAAACTGTGGTCAGTGAGGTCAAGAGGGCAAATTACTGATTCTGCTTGTGTTTTTGTCTGGATGAAAATATGGTCTATACAAGAACGATTATGTGTTGGAGAGTTTATACATGGAAGTAGACCATGACCAGCCAAAGTATTTAGATAAGATGATGTACTTCCTTCGAGTGTTGATTGACCAATGATATTAATATTCATGTCTCCTACGACAATAAGGCACGGTGTACGCTTAACAGAGCTCAAAGTGTTTTCCAAGGAAGTGATAAACCTTTCAGGATTTGTAAAAGACGGCGACCGATAGACACCAAACAAAGTGAAAACACCGGGTACCTCAATTTTCAGCACGTTAGCCTCTTCAATATTTGGTTCTACAGCATTCACTGACCATTTGCTATTTACGTACACAATAACACCTCCAGATTTATTTATAAATTTAGATGTGCTACAGTATTGATATCCCTCGATATTCCTAATGACAGAAGAATCACTCAGCCAATATTCACTAAGTACAATGACGTCATATGTAATATTTAATCTATACAGAATCAATAAAAAATTATCAAAATTCATTTGCATGCTCCTTATATTGACATGAAGGATTTTAAGTTTATATTTATTTAATACTGTACGGCACTCTTCGGGGTTAGGAATGATATGGCATTTAACATTTAGAGAATTGTCTATATCATCTAAAATATCAAGGATAGTCATATTGGTAAATAATTAATAATAATAATTGAAGTATTATTTTCTTTAAATAAGATGATAATTTTAGTATTATTTTCTTTAGACAAGATAATGCCAAGTTTTTGCGGTTATATAAATTGAGTGCTAAGTAAACGAAAGTAACCTGTTTAAAGTAGTGTATTAAAGAGGTTCTTGAACACTGTCTTGACCAATCCATACCCAAATGAGATAGAAATATTTTGAGGTGCAATGATGTGTTAAGTACGACTGTTAATTTTATGTGTGTAATGTGATTGTAAATAGTAAGATAATATTGATTATTTGTGAAATAAAAAAGGTAATTTGGGTGTAATAACAAAAATAATAAAATAATAAAGTTAAGAAATGACAAAGTTGAAAAAATTCTTACACTCCCACCGTTTTTTCTTGCGTTAACGCAAATGTTGCTGTTGTTTATCTGATAGTTTTTGCAGATCTTCGATATTACGGATATGTATTGGCGGGCTACCTTCTCGTCCTTCTCGCTTCCTGATGTATATGTTACCGTTTCGCACCCAACAAAACTTATAGTCGTATTCACGTACCCAGTTACGTGCGTCACGAAAAAGTCGTCGGTTTTCGCTGGTAAGTCGTTCGTTAACATACACTTTCCTCTGCGGTCCGGAACCCACGATGTCCTTACTATCAAGCATACTACTGCGACGAATTTTTGCTTCTTTGAGAAATTCCTCTCTTTTAATTCTTCTCGTGAATGAGACTATTATTGGGCGCGGCAATCTGTTTGAATCCTTAGAATCACCTTTCAATGGTGGGCCGGCTCGAGTTACATAGTCAATATCGTGTTCATCTAGTTTTACCCCTATTTTGATTGCTGTTGTCAGGACCAGAGGGCTAAGACTTTCCCCCGGAGTTTCGGATAAGCCTAAAATTTCTATTTCCGACCGTAATGAGTGGTAAGCCTGTTTATTTACTTGATCTTGTAGTTGAGCAGCTTGTATTTTTAAATACTCATTTTCCCTCACCTTCTCTTCCAGAGATCTTAGGCGTGCATCATAGTCGCTGAGCTTCACTGTCAAGTCATCAAATCGTTTGCTAAATTCAGTTTGCATGTTAGCCATATCCTGACGCAAGGAACGGATTTCTGAAGCAATCAATTCTAAACCATCACCCTGCTTTGTAGACTCGTGATCGAGCCCCGTTACGACGCTATTTTTCTTTCGGATAGTGACGTTTTCACTTGTACGTACTGGGGTGTTTGAGTTATCTCCCGCCCTTTTAGCGCTTGCGCGACAATCGGGACATATCCATATTTCTCGTTGTTGCACCGTCAGTTTATGAACATTTGCGCAGGGCATATGCAGAACTTTGGTGCAGGTTTTAGACGAGCACGAGACATAATCTTCTTTAGATATAGCATGAAGACAACCGGAACATTTCATAGTGGCCTTTTACTATGAGACTCTTCGACAATTGCGCGATGTGTATCGTTTATCGCTGCGTTACTTGGTAAGAGCCTGCGACTCGCAACGTTCGCGTCGAGCGTGTGCGATGACTCACCCAGCTAACAGGTTCCTTTCTATGATTGAGCTCTGCGTTAAGTTTAACGAAGGTAGGCACTGATATTAATTCTTGATAACTCCATAAATCATTAAACACTAAATGTACGATGCTTCTTATCGTGACACTCGAATTACTGTAGTTTTAACTTTATAATGACACTAAATATAATTAAAAGTTCGTACGTTTATACTACTAAATACATTTAAAAGACGGAGAGTAAATGATACGAAGTTAACTGCTTGTCGGCCGCGCACGGAATTTTTTCCACCAGCCCCATTTCACTACCGGGACACAATTAATTCCACCAGCCCCATTTCACTACCGGGACACAAGACGCAGGTTAAATTACCACCCTTATGTTGTTGATGTCCCTACCATCCGCACAAAGCGATTTGCTAACTCTTTTATAATGCGGACAGCTAAGGAGTGGAACTTGTTGCCTGCTGATGTGTTTCCTGACACTTATAACTTGGGTGCCTTCAAGGCAAGAGTGAATAGGCTATTTCTAGGTAAGCATGTAACATCGTAGGCCACAGGCCACATCTTCGCTTAAGATCAGGCGAGAGTGTGGTCAAATGCTTTCCTATATTCACTAAAAAAAAAAAAAAAAAAAAAAAAAGGTAGTTTTTAGGGATCCGTACTCAAATTACTAAGACTCCGCTGTCCGTAAGTCTGTCAGTCCGTCCATTCGTCCGTCGGTCAGAAGGCTGTATCTCATGAACCATGATAGTTACACATACACAGTTACAAATTTTCACAGATGATGTATTTCTGTTGCCGCTATAACAACAAATATTAATAAACAGAATAAAATAAATATTGAAGGGCGCTCCTATACAAAAACGTGTTTTTTGTTGCTTGTTTTTGCTCGATATTGATAATGGCAACAGGAAGACGCTTGAAAAAATCACAGAATATTTAGTTATATATTCACTTTTATAATTAAATTTATAATTTAATATTAAATAATTAAAATAAAACAAATATTTAAGAGGGGCTCCCATTCAACAGACATGAATTCTTTTGCCCTTTTTTTAATAGATTGAACCCTTCGTGTCTCCGTGTTCTCCGTGTTCCCCGTTTTTTTAGTTGAAGTAGGGCGCAGTGGACTAGACGCTCGAATTTGGAGCAATGAACTGAGGTAGTAGCTTCAGAAGACCACAGTCAAATCACACTACATTTTGGAGTTGGCAGCGGGCAAGTGTCACGGCAATGTTGCTAGCGGTTTCAGGCTACGGTGACTGATTACCACTAAGCAGGCTGTCGGTAATCTTTTCCCTTCCGATTCGGACGCCCTAGGGACGCTAGGTGGTCGAGAGACTCTCGACGGGGAGATGCTCGGTCGCCCGGTTATCCTCTAGGAACGTTCGACTTACATGCTCGAGGGCCTCCAAGGTCTTCGCCTCCTTAAAAACTCGATGACGCAGAGAGAATCATCAGCGATAACCTGCAGTAGTCAATAAAAAAACTGTAATCTGTATGCTTGTCTTCTAGCACCAGGACTTACCTAGCGGTGTCTACTTTCATAACATTATATTATTCTCAATGCTACAGAGGAGTAATTTATCTGCAAAACAAAGTTTTCCGCACTCATATAATTCATATCCAGACACAAATAGAAATCGGGTATGCAAGAGAGCCGGTTAAGCGGCCATTTTGAAAAAAAGCAACGTCTGTTGAAATTAAAACCAGGCGGAGGTAAAAACCAAGGGAAGTTGTCAACAACGGTTATGTCGCTGGGAAATTTTAACAATGACTCGAATTCCTCGGATAAAATTCTTCTACTTTCATTAGTGCTTTGCGACTGAGAGTGTTTTATTAAAAACACTCTCGCGGCAATTTTTGTAACGAATTATTGTGTTAAACGTGGCTTTTGTAATATCGGACCTTTCTTATTATACTGTTTCGAGAATGTGGAAGAGATTCTAATTGTGGAAGAGGCGATAAGGTTCCGGGCTGATAAGTGGGCTACGACCTTTAGAATGCTTACAAAGGGTCTAATATTTGAATATCTTAACCTTATTTTCCTTGCAAACAATTCGCTTTATTTTCTTACTGCGTCTTTTATTTTACATAAAGTCATATTGCCGCACTCACATCAGCTCACATGCAGTGCCTTAACATAGTGACAGGTTGCCGGCAAAAACTAATATTTAGTTTTTTTTATATCAGTTTTATGTCGTGTTGGTTTTGTACAAAAACTTATGCAGTGTCAACTGGGGAGTCAACTTATTTTCCTGACCTTGTGATTTATGACAAATGTCTTGATAAATAAAGGTCTACAGGTGGAATCGTGCGTGCTCATTCGTAAAGTAAGTAAATAACCTCAGAATACAGAACAAAATTCTGAGTAAATTAATCAAAAAACCCTTTTGGCGGATTTCAATCATAGTTGAAATGAAAACCGAAGTGAACGAAATCTAGAAAAGTTTACGTAAGCGGTGACTCCAGGCTGGAGGTTTTAGATAGCGCTTGTACACCCTTTGAATCGCTTGCGGACGTAGTTTGACGTTTTGCGGATAGATTACAGGGATATCGAGTTACTAGAAGGATTTTCTCCCGAGTTCTTGTTCTAAAACCACGTGTTGAGAGACTCCATTTTTAACCTCAATCAACCGTACAATTATTTTTCTTACTTTAGTTACATTTTCACTTGACATTGGCAAAATGCGTACGCTTAATGCGACGCGATGCCTTAATTAAGAATAGAATAGAACAAGTCACTAGAAATGGCTCCATGTTTACATCTATCAAACAGTGCATGGTACAGTTGTAAAAGAACTACGAGTAATAAGAATTACGTATTATTAATATAAATAGAACCTGCACCTACTGAAAAAATCCTGAATAGAACTTTGATTTTCAAAGTTATTTTTTTTTACTTACCTCGGGCTGTAAAAATTAATCAAATACTTGCAATCTGGAACATTCTTTGTTTTACTGCCCTAGTTAATAAATGCTATACACACCTTCGGCCATTGTTGAGTGTTTTTCCACAGTACCTATACCAAGAACAGTGGTTTATCTGCGGGCTGTCGGCGATTTATTAGCCTACTCTGCGTTGACGCTATCGTAAATGTGCCGGGCGGGAACGAGCGGCGAGTGAATGGTGCAATGACATTAAAACGCACGATCACACCGAGACGGCGAGACCACCTTATGCCCCCATATTTTTATGTCAATGTGTGCGTCACAGTGTGTGCGTACACGGCGCTGAGTACGCACGCACACATTCTAATGGATAGCGGCCAGTTTGTATGAAGATGTATTACTGTTCTTGGTATAATGTGCAGCTATTCACTTATAAAGCTTATAGGGCCACGATCGAGGAATAATTGCTTGTAGAAGTCCCGGGCTTAGCATACTATGTAATGCAAATAACATTTAAGGTTTGTGTTAAATATTTGACAATCATAATTAAATATTAATCAAAAATATTATAAATACTTTGGAGGTTAAGTAAGAGGAGGTCGATGGCGCCGCGGTCTTCGTAAAGATTATGACAGCTAACCTTACCAAGTGTGCGGTCGGTTATCATATTAAAAATCTAATTCCAGAAACCTATAGCAGTAATGTCGATACTAAGACATACTGTACCGACCCCAAATAAATGTGGGTGCAGGGTGGGAGAAAGAAAGATTATAAATACTCAACTGTCACTTCCAGTTCAAACTAATTCTATGGTACGACAGTTTAGCCTAGTACTCAGTTCAACTTTCAGTGTGGGAGTTACCACGCTCAGAATGTTTCTGTGGCTGGTTTGTTCTCTAAAAACACTTGTACCTATTTACTGAGCGACAGCGAAGTCAAACTGTTTGCAGCTTTACTACATTAAACACAAAGTCGTGTTTCGCTATGGCACACGTAACGTTGTGTGATTTAATTATGAAGGTAATTTTCCTTTTAAGTGTTAAGTGGTAACACTGGGAGAGTAACTCTAATCCGTATAAAGGGTTAAGTTACAGCTGTATTTTGAAGTGGTAACGTTTTGTAATAAAATATACCGTAGTTAATTCAATTATAATATGATTGTGTCAATAATTAATAGAAACTCTTCTTCTACTGTAGGATCTTAACACATTTAGGTAGGCAATTTTCCATGTACCACAACCACACATCAACCAAAACCCCCACCATAACGACATGTGCCGCATTTTGTATTAATTACAATTTTTCTCGCAGAAATTTCCAAATAATTCACATAACACACATCCTATTGGTGTCAATCATTAATTATGCAGAGTCTTGTTTTAATTAATTTAGTTCTTTTTCTACGAAGGGATCATAAGGGGTTCTGATGTTATTTGTTTTTACAATAACCATCTTCTGACAAACCCCGAGACCAAAATATCGTGCCTTCAAAATGTAATTTACAACAGCTTAATCATAATTAGCTTTTGTCCACTAATTAATTGTAGGTATATATTATAAAAATATTTGTAAATGCAATGTAAAACTTTTTCGTTTAAAAGTTTAAACAGTTTTCGATTTTCATGATGAATTTTAAAACTGACAGCTAACGATATATTAATTTTTCATTTTCATTAAAACTCAAACATAAGGGTAGGTAAGCCACCTAAGTATACACACTACTAAAGAGTGCGCAGATTCATTGGTACATATTTTAATTAGCAAATATTGTATGCCATACCTAGATAACACCACCCTACAAAGTAACTGGTTATAAAGTATTATAATAAAGTATTATACTTGATTGCCACAGTAAAAACTACAAGCTATGGATACTCTCTGGTGGCTTTACATTATATCATTTACAAAATATGGTATGGTTTATTTTATACTAAGTCGCGATAATTAAGAATCAGAATAACAGTTCGAATGAAGTATATTCACGTTGCCTATAACCTGTTTATGATACATTCACTTAAGAGAGAAGTGGTAGTAAATAAATCAGTCATTTTAATTAAAGTGTTAAAGCCATAATTTATTCCAGGACGCCAGAGTAATTAGAACACCGCACTGTTCCCTTGTGATTTACGACGAAAAAAGCGCATTCGTAGCGAGATATAGGTGCTTACCGAATTGAAAACTTTTGCCACCACAATTGGAATTTTTATAGTTTTTAAGTCTTAAGCCAAATTTGCTATTTTAACTTGAATTTTATATTAGACTTATCACCAATACTATTACTACAATGACAGAAACATTTATTTATTTATTTTTACCAAAGGCAATTGTTACTTATACGATTATTTAAAATTTATTATTATGACTAATAGTTAAATTACTAGATACTAATAGGCATACGATCATTTTTCTCAAGTGACACTCAAGTCATAATTTTCTGAATGTGTAACGACAGCAAATAAGTAACAGGTAAGAAAATTGCATATATAATAACATAATATACATAGAAAAAATCTTGCTTATCTTCGAAATCATAAATAAATGTGTTTTGCTCTGTCCAACTTAGACTTCAGGATAGTTTCCTTATGCTTGCTTCCGAAACGTAATGCTTTGTAAACGCAATTTTCTTCGAAATTTTGCAATGTGCCTGTTACTTATTTGAATTCGCTATATTTACATTCAGAAAATTATGGAATTTTAATTTTAATATTGGAATTTTACGGTAAAAACTTGCTACTGCAAGCAACAAAGTGCCAATGGGCGAAATATGAATTGAATTCAGAGTTATAAAAGAGAACTGCGAAGTAAATTGGAACAGGAGCATCGTTCCATCATTTTTTTAGTACTACAAAGGGAACATTTAAAAAAGTGGCCAAGTTTAAAATACACAGTTGCTTTTGTTTCTGTTACAGTGGAGTGGCTATTATTGACACCTGTGCAGCGGCTATTCAGTTGGAAAGCCTATAAATTTGGTAAATTGCTGCTTTTACGTGGGAAATAGCACTTGAATCGACTCGGGCGGTTCTTGTAGATTATTTTCTAACGGATCTATGAAGGGGCAATAAAAAAGATCTACCGCATGTAGACGCGTCTTATACATATAAAGGTCTGCTACAACGATGCCCAGCTAATCTGAATGAATTTAATTAATAAATATTTTTTTAAATTTATATATGTATTATTTTAATTACGCTAATAGAAGTAAGCTTACTGAAGTTTAGTTGCCTCGCAATTATTATTAAATTACTAAAAATAACAGCGGTCACTTAGACACCAAACTCTGGTAGGGCAATCTGTAATTCTGTGAATTGAATATTAAAACCGGCCTATATAATGACAGTTGCAGTTGCAATACTTACTTCAATACAAGTCATGTAGTACAGCTAGGAAATTAACATTTTGTTTAGTAAACATGCTATGAGGTCTATTACGTCGTGAAGTTTTATTTTCGAATTTGTTGTTGGTTAGTTCACTGAAGGTTTAAGGTCGTAGCACACTTATCAGCACGGAAAGGGAACGCATCTTTTTTTACTATGAACGCTATGGAACAGCAGCTACGAAACCCTACAAACGGACTGTAGGTCATTGCCTCTTTTGCATAGTAATAATAGTAATATATTGCCACGCTCACACCAATTACCTATCTAGCTCAAATTAAGTATCATTAAAAACTTGTTTTTTGCATATTAGATAACGGACAATTTTATTATAAATAATAGTATAGATATTTTCAAAACTTAAATAAAAACATAAGCAACCATGACTCGTGAACAAAAATTCGTGTTCATCACACAAACTCCTACCGAGTTTTAATTAGTGATGAAAGGACTCGAGGTTTTTAAACCTTTTTTAATCAAAACTCGCCTCAATTTTTAGGACTCGACTCAAAAAATACGACTTGAGGCTTTTTAATAATGTAAAATAACTTGAGTCATTACAGTTCAACTCTGAAATAATACGAATTGAGTCTTTTAATAAGAGTTATAACGACTTAGCCGCAAGCTAACCCTTATGATTAGTTGCGTTCCATCTGCGTTTCGTCTACGACAGCATCTCACCACGCCAGTGTCAATAATAAAAAGAGGCGATACGGTTCCGAGCTGATAAGTAGGCTACGACCTTTAGTTGATTTAGGGTTTAATGACCCTAAATCAACTAAAGGTGTAGGTTACAGGCCGTCATTATTTTGGGGTACTGTAATATGGCTCTTACCGCCAGATGTGGCTTTATGTGTAACAAAATGTTACTTAAGCTCTGCTTAACCCTTATTGGGATTATGAACGTGGTTACGTATGTACCTATCTCCAAATCTTTGTTAATTTCTGCTTTTTCTGCAATGGTTTTACACTGTGGTTTCGGTCACATTTGATATTCCCTATTGTTATTATTGATTTGAACGTATTTTTATCCGCTTCCGCGAAGACATTTGTCATGGCGTGCATCACAGACGTGATTCAGATTCCTAGTATTCTATACGTTTACAGAATCCCTTTTATCTTTGCGGCTCACTCTATATATAAATCATAACGCTATTTCCTAGGAAACTCAAACGAATTCAATAGAACATCCGCTTAGAGAATTGTATAACGTAAACTTATGTGGATGATAGAGTGGATTACACGAAATACGATGATGATATTGCTTTAGTTATTAATAGTATTGTTATCTAGTAAGTATCCATAACACAAGTTCTTAATGAATTTGGGCTAGATAATTTCGTGGAGATGACGTGTAAACATACGCCGCCGTGGTGGAGTGGTCAGTAACGCGGCCTACACATCGGGCGGTCCGGGTTCGAGTCCTGGTAGTGGCAAATGTTAGTGTGATGAACACGAGCATTTGTTCATGAGTCGTGGTTGTTTATATATTTATTTAAGTTTATTAACAAAAATATCTAGATTATTAAGTATATTTGTCCGTTATCTAGTATCCATAACACAATTTCTTAAATATACTTTATTAGGGCTAGATAATTGGTGTGAGAAATATATTATACACACTGTCTCTACAACAATGTGCTTATATTTCTATGGCTCACCCGCGAGATAAAAATACCAAATAGGTATATGATTTATGGCAGTTTTAAAACTTTTTTTCAATGCTTGACAGACTCCTCACCTTCATCGTACCTGATGGTGAGTGGCGATAAGGGTGAGTGAATATGGAGAACCAAGGTCCAAGGAAAAACCATGGTCACCGACATAGCCCAAAGAATTGCGAACCTTAAGTGGCAGTGAGCAGGGCACATTGCGAGGAGGACTAACGCCCGTTGGGACGGAAAGGTCTTCGAATGGCGACCACGTGCAGGGAAGCGCAGCGTTGGTAGGCCCTCCACAAGGTGGACTGACGATCTGGTAAAGGTCGCGGGAAGCCGCTGGATGCGGGCAGCGCAGGACCGACCAGTTTGGAGATCCTTGTGGGAGGCCTATGTCCAACAGTGAGGCGTCTCTCGGCTGAAATAATGAATATGGAATCGAGCTTTATTTACCCGGAACTCTCAAGTACTGGATATCTTATCATTAATTGTCGGAACACAATAATGCTGTTCACATTATTATCATGGAGACAGATTGTGATATGATGGTGTTAACTACCCAGGTGGACTTGACAAAAGTTCTACCACCAAACGGAGTACAAATTTGTATTCACCTAGAGATCGAACCCGGGAACTCCAGATTTAATTCCGGTGGGCACACCACTAGTCTACGGAGGTGGATAAATTATATAAGCTAATATCATTAATATTGATAGTATCAACGGATTTATTGACGAACGGTTCTATTCAGTTAAACATGCATCATACACACAACAATCCGGCGCGCAGTTTTGTAATATGCATACTGCGACATACATAGTTTACACGCGTTTAGGGCTTTCGTGCATCGCGGCCGACTGCAGCCGCGCTTGATCGATGACATACAAGTGACGCACGCGGCTGATGCGACAATAGTTCCCCGTCCGACTCGAACGCCCTAGAGACCCTAATCGATGCAGAGACTCCTCCGAGGGAGATGCTTACCGGGCAGGAATCCTCTCTGGTGTGATTTGAATTACAGGTTAGAGGACCCACCTAGGTCCTCGCCTTCACCAAAAAACCCCGGTGACGCAGAGAAGGTCATCAGAGATATCCAAAATAAGTAAAAAAAAATGCGACAATAGTCAGAGTACGAAAATGTATCGCCCGTACGTCGCAAAGACTTCGAACGCCATACATTTTGACGGTTACATATTACAATCTCTAAAGTTGAAATCCCTACGATCATAATATCTGTGGACGAAAGACTCTAAAGTTGAAATCCCTACGGTCAATAATACCTGTGGACGAAAGGCCTAATTTCATTCAAAACCATACAAAACGTTGACTAAAGTTAGTCGTGGTTTAAAACTGATGCTAACCCTGTCTTTCATTAAGCAAATAAAAGTGACAGCACCAATTTTAACTAGATCTCTACGGTCATAATACCTATGAACGAAAGGCCTAATTTTGAAACACAAACCCCCTTATTACAAAACGTGGACTATATAGTCGTGGTTAAAAACTGATGCTAACTCTGTCTTTCATTCAGCATGTAAAAGTGACAGCATCTGTTTTAAACAATGTGTAACTTTAGCCCATGTTTTATAATAAGACGGCTAATGTTTAAAAATAGCTAATTTTATAATAAGCTAACGGTCCGCCCCGGCTTTACACGGCTTTTCTCTACTATAATGTGCATGTATTATTGACCTTTTTCTTGAAGCACTCTATCTATTGCTGAGAACCGTATTGAAATCTGTTACGTAGTTTAAAAGTACTAAGCGCACATACAGAATGAGCGACTTCATTTTATTCTATGTATAGCCTCGGCCTCGCAAGCCATTTCTCGGCTTTTCTCTACTATAATCTCAGAATACAGATTCTGAGACTATAATGTACATTATATGCATATTAAACCTCATCTCAACAATCAGATCAATTCGTTATTCTGATTCGAGCCACAAAGGCTACATTTTAACCGAATTTAACATGAGGAGGAGTTTGAGATTTTTTTCTAGGGATTTAAATAATTAAATTCATTTGAAGTTTGTACACAAAATATTGTTGTGGTTGCTAAGCAATGTGAAATAGCTAAAAATGGAACTAATGTTCGTAATGAGTTTCAAGAATGAACGCCAACGAGCGTCCTACGTCTCTATCACTTTGTGCGTGATAGAAAGTGACAAACTATATACTCAAGACATGTTTGACTTGTGAATATAGTTTGTCAAAATGTGTCAAAATGATGTTTAATTGTCGATTACTATTGAAATCGAGTCTTTCGAGTGCAGTTGAACCACAGTTGAACACCCCGACTTTAACCAATTTCATTTCATTATTTTTTTCCGTAGTGGGGCTACAGTGTTTTACACTACTTGTTTGTTAAATTACTTAACAAATGAGAAGTTAACTGTCGGTAGTGTTAGCAAATGTTATCGAATGGACAACTGTAAGACAGCCCGATTAGTAAACAATCTGCTCTAAATGAGCACATAAGCATGACAAATCTTCATTTTAGTCTCATATAGATTATTTACATTTGATACCATTAGATTATTATTTATCTTGCGTACTCTCTTATCTCGTAATATTTGTATATCATACGAATAGTATAGAGCTTTCATCTCAAAATAAATATACAAGATGTACGAAGAAAAATCGTCGGTTTTCTCACTTCAAACGATTTAATATAAAAGAGTACCTACAGGTGCGTTCCGAAATTCGTTACTTACGTTAAACGAAAGTCGTGTAAGCAAAAACGAAACTAATAATTTCTAAAATATTTAGAAGTGAAGAAGATTATGTTTTGATTAACTTAAAAAAATAAATGGCTAAATATAATTGGCTTTACTTCGGAATATTTTGATTTAAATTAGTGGTACTAGCGACCTACATACAGTAGGTACCTAGTTACCTACCTAAAGGACTTACTTTAACCTTAAAAAAATATGTAATAAACTTTCATCTCGAATCACTCCATTCTATTCTTAATTAATGGCGTCGCGATACATAAACGTTACGCATTTTGCCAATGTCAAGTGAAAATGTATTAAAGTAACAAAAAAATTACGGTAGATTTGAGTTAAAATGGAGTCTCTCAACACGTGTTTTTACAACAATAACTCTGGAGAAACTCTTGAATCATTCTATCTATTGATGAAAACCACGTTGAAATCAGTTGCGTAGTTTAAAGGTGCCTAACCACTGGCTCTAAGCCTGGAAGTGAACCAGTGGACGACACACGTGTTAGTAAATTTCTCGAAGCTCTTTGAGAATTTTTTTACTATCACATATTGCTAAAATAAGCAAAATAATACAAAATACTTTGGTCACCGAAACATAAAGGCTTATTATCTATTAACTCGAAGATACAAAGGAAAACAAAGACCAACTTTCCGAATCGAGTACCAACTATACTGATAAAGTTAATTTACTTTTGTGATCGTTATTTAGAAGTAGTCGGAACTTACCTTATTGGGAATTAATAAGATGACTTTTCCTTAAATCCACAATTGCCGAGATAGTGGACTAGTTATTTTTAAGCACCAAAATGATATGGGTATCAAAGACTACAAATAAATTGACTGAAACTAACTAAAAACAAAAATTGCTTTTATTTACCTACTAAATAGCGACAGAATTGTTAGAGATAAATAAGTAGTGGATCAAAGTAAATTTCGCGATAAATTTTAATAACATTTCAATTATATAATAAAATTAATCGATGGATTTAAATCAATTTAATGTTTATTTTTCTCTTATAGAGCATTTAAATAAAAGCTTGTTTAAATAAAATCCTACCTATTTTTTTAATTGCTCCACTATGGAGTGGGTAATTAATTACCGTTTCTAAAAATAAAACTATTGACTATTGAGATGTGAATTACTATTTAGGTACTTCGTTTGCAGAATTTTTTCCAATATTGACAGCTATTATTAATATAAGCTGCTAATATTCAATCAATTACATTACGAACAATAAAAAAAACTCTAGTTTGAAAGGTATAATAGCGATTTTTTTTATTTATTTTCTTTCTAGTTCACATTCAAAAGACAGATAATATTATAGTTGGTACTGTCAACAGCAAAAGTAGATGATCAAAATCCAAATCATGACTACAATTACATCCACAAGATTAATATTCTTTTAGGAAATTTCCATTTCTGTATTTATTTTAATTTAATTTTTGTCAACGACTTGGCCTCAAAAATATTCGTAGCTTTGTAAGTTTACAAATTTAATAAAACTAAAATTAAAATATTTAAACATTTAATTCTAATAAAAACAACGTCGTTGGTACAAATATGTGTCTTTGGTAGAAAAGTATAAACTATCACAATACAAATTTACATTCACGTCACACATAAATTACACTTCAAGCCTTTTCAAGCGATACTGTTCAACAAACACATACATATATGCTGCAATTTTATTTTGACCATAGATTTATTATGACAATATTTTTTTTCAAATCTTTACACCCCATTTATATAGTAAATATTTTAAACACTAGTAGAATACTCATAACGTATAAATAAAGTTTAAATATTCATTTTGAAACAAGACAACGTGTTGTAAATAATCTTTATTATTTATATAGGTAATTAAAATTATTTTAACTATTAATTACAGCTGATTTCAATACTCTATCTTCAGGAAAAAATGCTACTAAAGTTTTACATACTAAAGCTAACTTAGGTAAGTATAAATTAACGAATTTACTAAGCAACTACAGTACGAATGAAAATAACTAAAATCTAATTATCGATATGGTCGGTTGTGGATAAAATATTGAAATCGATTTTAAATAAATGTTAAATTAAGAAATATCTTAAGATGAACTGTTTACGTATGTATATTTATTTATTTAATTAATTGTTTGAAAAGTAAAATGTGATACTTAAATAAAAAATAATAATTTTTGAAATAATACATATAACCAATCTCATTGAATCTGTTGCTTTATTTATACTAAAATTAAGTAAAAAATACGTCGACAACTATTATAGGTGAGTTTAGTCTGGTTTAGTTACTGTTCGTCGATGAACGCTTCACCAAAAAGGCTAAGTTCAATTTTACAAATACCTAAAAGGCTCCACTATGCTTGATCATGCAAAATAACCCGAACTTACCAGCAATAAGTTATTTCCGTTCCATTAACTAGACTAATATTGATAGAACCAACTATGTAGTTTCCAGCGAAATGTTCATCGATAAACAGTAATTCAGTTAGCTATTCGGCGCTGATTATAGGCAGTCTGACCCACGTATCAACTAATGACTTCAATCCAAAGAAGGCCTTTTAAAACGGTATGATAGTTACATAACATAATACTGACTTACAAAAGGTACCTCAAGTCACTTATATTAATATCTAACATCTTCACAATTTAAACGGCGGAATGTTTTCCAGTAATAATGCCGGTGGTTTTATTGTATTCGAACTCTCTGTGCCTATTGTCCGTCCTCTCAGAGTCATCCCGGTTGTCTTTCAAAAGGCCCTTTTTGTCGCTGAAAATCAATTGAAATGTATTTTTATTCTAAAGCTCCCTTTTCTTTCGCAAGGAAATCTCCTAAAGAATTAAGGCTAGCGGATTGTCTTTGAACAGAAGCTTCAAACAAGCACAGTTCGCAACAAGAGAGGATTCGCAACAGGGATTACTGTTTGTGGAATTAGGGAATAAGATATGGTAGACTAATTTTGAGGTGAGGAAGTTTCTTATTCTAAAAGTTGATGAACAGATGGTTCTATAGCACGTATTGATTTAATCGAAACGGCAATTGAATATTATTAAAGGATTTAGATATTTTTGAAATTTATTCTAATTTTAGAAAATTTATTGTGTTTGATAATATTATTTGAGTGGTCTTTTCTGCGTATTGATAGCAGATTTACCTATATCTAAGAGCAACTAAAAGTTTGTGTTTGCTTCTTCGTAGACAAAATTCATAGGATATGTCTAATATTAGAACCTGGATATTTATATAGACTATAGTAACAAGAATATAATGCAATACACGTTTATGGCACATCAAAAAATTCTACAAATATAATCAAAAACACAAAAGAAAATATTGTATAGGCTTAGTTGTTGGCTAAGAGCGATGATTTCCAGGTATCTTTAGGATGAAACCAATTTTAAAATGTTTAGAAATTTTAGGAAAGGATATTTTAGTTGTTATTCTTGAATAACGTGTTATTTGGAACTAAATTAAAGATATTCTAAACACTTAAGAACAGTTCCTATTTTTGGAATATTAAATCTTACCGTGTCTGCAGGTTATTTTCAGCGTTATTTTTCTTTTTTTTAAGACAGCAGGTGGCTATGATGCCTTGCTTCCTCCATACTAGAAGCAGCAGGTCAAGTATCAAAAGGCATACGAATACTGCAACTACTGATATAGCTATTATGGCTCCCGAAGATAGCAGAGGCAATGGGTATCTTAGTTTGGCTGAAAGAATAATTTTGAACTGTAATTTATTTATTATAAGATTTAAACTGAATAACGCTCGTTGTACCAGCGTCTACATAATATCATATTCTATTAAAGAAGCATACAGCTCGCTTGTATCAGTTATTAAAGTAATGCTTCTTTACCACCTAAAAGCAAAGGTCTCAATTTAATATACCAATAGAATTATTCTTCTTGCGGAATATTGTTTGTGTTTACAAACGCGTAAATATTTTTGAACTAAAAAATACACTGAAAAAAAATTGACCTGCCTCAGGCGGGAATCGAACCCAGCATCTTCCGCAATCCGAGCGGCTGCGTTAACCACTACGCCACCGGGGCTCTGCTTTCGATGTCAAAATTTGTCAGTGCTTGGTGCTTATGTTTTTATGGTAAACATTGTTTCATCAAATCTTTGAAATTTGCAGTTCTAATAGCCGAACGAAATACTTTTGCAAATATTTGACGCCCAGTTAAGATGAAACTACCTTACATTGTGGAATAATTGCGTTTACAAACGCGTAAATATTTTTAATACTAGAAAAAATACACTCGTGTATTTTTATTTTGTGTATTTTTTCTAGCCTATTCAAAATATTCACAAATTCTTCACTGACAAATTTCAACAGCGAAAGCAGAGCCTCGGTGGCGTAGTTGTTAACGCAGCCGCCCAGATTGCGGAAGATGCTGGGTTCGGTTCCCGCCGGAGGAATGTCTTTTTTTTCAGTGTATTTTTTCTAGAATCTTTTTCTTTTAAATTAATGGCGATCGCGACACATTAAAGATTACGCACTTCGCCAATGTCAAGTGAAAATGTACTTAAAGTAACAGACAATTGTACGTTAGATTGAGTTAAATGGAGTCTCTCAACATATGTTTTTACAACAAGAACTCGGGAGAACCTCGACCTGACCAATAGAATTATCAAAAGTACAAAAACGTCTCGTCGTAAACAAAATATAGACGTCAGACTGTGCAAAATACAGAAATGATGTCTATAAATAATATAACGATCCAAGGAATAACTGGTTTTATTATTATTGCATGAATATAAAAAAAGTAATAGAATAGAAATTATCATATATCCCAACATTCGCGTGAAGTAATTTTGGATTTTGGTTTTTTCGGACTTTCTTAGTAGGTATTTTGACATCTACACTATCTTATTCAGTCAAAGGAAAGTTGTACAGTTATAATTTACCTGGTGTCGTAATAGTCATGTTAATTGGGGTCGAGTTACCCATGTAATTGTGTGCTATTAGTTCTACCAAATAGGTCGTATTTTGTTCCAATGTCTTCAAATCTAATTTCAGTTCCTCATTTGTTGTCAGGCGGTTTTCTTTGCATGGATATTCTTCGTAAATCTATAAAAAAGTGTAGGTAAGTGTAAAAAGAGGATTAAAGGTTATTTGAGAAGAAATCAGAAATTATGAAAACTAAAATATTACTTCACATCACATGAACAGCTCATATAATGTCCCCACCGAGGGGCTCGAGCCTACCCCACATTAGGGGTGATTAGGCCTTAGTCAACCACGCTGGCCAAGTGCGGGTTGGTCGACTTCACACACAACCTAAGAATTTCTTCCTAGATGTGTGCAGGTTTCCTCACGACATTTTCCTTCACCGTAAAAGCGTCGATTAAACGTACATATGAATTCAAAATTTGAAAACACATAGGTACGTGGCGGGGATCGAACCAGTGCCTCCCGGGTGGCAGACGACGCTCTTTACGCACTACGCCGACGCTTCCTAAAATAATTTCCTAAAATATATTAAGATTAAAAATATGTATAATATTAAAAACAAAATCTTAACTAGATATTAATTCTTAAATGAATACCTATTCTTGTATATGCTGCGGCTTTTTATGGAACCAAATGTTCCCTAAGGATCTGTACAAGCCGTCTTGGTGTTATGAGCGTGATTTTGCAATTGCATGAATATCTATCACGGACTGCTAAAATGATTTTGATTGTAACATCTGTCATGATTGTTGGCTTTTGCGTTTGATTGTTTACTTAAGGATTGATACTTTTTGGGTTTGGTGCCCCTTTTATGTAGGCGACAAGCTGGCAATACATGATCCATACTGCTGGATGTGGCTTTATGTGTAACAGAATGTTACCTAAGGCTGCGCTAAACCTCTCATGGGATTACAAGCGTGATAGTATGTATGTAGTATGTATGAATGCTTCTCTAGCTTTTTTCTTCTCATCCATGTCACCACTGCTAATTTATAATAGAGAGCCAAGGTAAACATATGACTTTTTTTTTGTTTAAAAACTGACGTGATCGTAATGGTTCTCAGTTATAAATTTCAATCGGGGGTTACTGAAATTTTTACTTAATTCATTTTTTTACTAGCGTGATTGACAACCATCATCTTTCTTTACATATTCATTGAACTTGCTTATAATTATTTACTTTAAAATGTGCGTGAATTAAGTACCTATACTAAATTAATCCGATAATCGAAAACAAGAAAAAAAATCTATCTTGTTCCGTCTGACTTTTCGTCTTCTATTTAAGGGTATAATTTCCAAAAATAGTCATATTCATTAAAAAAAAGTTGGGACATGCATGAAGGCTATGGCTGTTACTTATCACCAGACGGAACGTAAGCTTATTGACTTCCATCACAACTTTTATACAAACTATATTTTCATACATACATACACACAACTCTCAAGATAATGTAAATTTATGTACAGTAAAATTTATCTTCGACCATTGTCATATTCAGCTCCGAGTGTCATAAAACGCTATCTTAGTTTCAACCATAAAATATTATAGGATGTAAAATTTATTATAAACTAGGAGTTGTTGGTGGGGAACGGAAAGTTATTACATATTGCATTAATTTTTAAATTATCACTAACATTAACTACTTTGTTAATATTTCTCGTTATTATTATTTATTACATTTTTCATTATATACAACGACTTATGCATCATGGTCTATGAAAAATTTGAAAAAAGATACTAATCAGCGATTGTTCTACCAATTGATCTGTTCAGGAAAAGAAAACAATATACAGATAATGCAGAAGTCAAGATTTTGTGTGTCCGGAATTAGATCCGAGAAGGCATTGGTTTGATCTCCAGGAATGGTCACCGCCAGATGTACCTACGCTTGGTTAGATTGGTGGTAGAACTTTGGTTGCCCACTTGGCTAGCTTGGTGGTAGGTAGTTAAGAAGATCTTATCAAAATCTGTTGCCATAACGAGTTTAATAACGAGCTGCATTTTTGTGTTTTCGACAGAATGAAAACACATAATGGTCCCAAGTGGTTGATGAGTTTAAGCATCCCGATTACATGTAAATTATGTACAAATGCGTAATGTATGAATCTTAACTTCTCTCTCTATGTGATTTGAACTCAGTTCCTTACATATAAACTGACAGATGAAGGACGATGAAGATAATTACTTCCGACCTTAATTTTCAATTATATTGCACGATTTTCTATTTGATGACGTAATAGAATCCCTTTTTGCTGGACTATATGTATACTATAATAAAGCTTATCAACGTTCGCATAAATTCCCCTCGCTACCTTTGACATTCAGATGTTTGTAATCTGCCTGAAGACGTGAATTTAATACCATCCAATGATACCCCTAAAAGCGTAAACATTTTATGTACCTACCTGTACCTTACAGTATTAGAAGGTTTTGTGTAACATTGAACGAATTTCTGTTCATTAATTTGTAAAGATTTGAGCAAGTAAATGAAGTATATAGGGAAGTGTAACCAATTATAGAATAGCGTATCCCGTTCTGATGATCTCATTTTCTATGATAATAAACAATTTACCAATGGTACAAACAAATAACATTTTTTATTAAAAAAATACCTGTTTTCATAGTTAATCCGCCAAATATTAGAAATTCTACTGACCAGCTGGGATCAAGTACAAAAACTGGTCCTGTAACTCGTTAGGAATTTTAATCTAATTTTTCCAACGACTAAACAGAGTAATAGTTGAGCGACGTGACTCATTGGGAACAAGCGACAGACTTCAATAATCAGTAATTAGTGAATGTAGTCTAAATAATACTGGTTTCTATCAATGTTTGTTTTTATCGTAACAGTGAAGCCTTGACATTCATCTCGCCTGATAATATGTGGTGATAAGGTCATAGCTGAAATTGAAAATAATCTAAACCCCTCAACCTTTTGGGGACTCTCTGTGTGTATAATAGCTTTTGGACACATTATTCATATTTACACCATTGTCATGTCGACAGATTTGGTAGTAGACTCATATGTAGGGTCGTCTGGGTAGGTACCACCGCCTTTCTTATTTCTGCCGTGAAGCAGTTCGCTGTGTTTCGGATTGAAGTGAAAGGCTCAGTGTATTTACTGGGTATGGAAGTATTAAGATTTTGATAACTTTATTTTTTTATGCACGCTCACATCAGTGATGGTAGCTAAATCCACTACCATCCATAGTGATACATACTGTTCCATATTTTATTATTCTGGCCTATTACGTACATACATTTAACAAGCATTTTAAATTCATACATAGAATCACGCTCGTAATACCATGAGGGGTTAAGCAGAGCCTTAAGTAATATTTTGTTATACATAATTTCACATCTAGCAGTATGTGCCGTGCAGTGCCCCCGAATAGTAACAGGTTGCCAGCCTGTCGCTAACAACATTTTGATTGCATTATTTTTTTTTTAAATCTTGATGAGTAAACTCGTCCTCCCTTATAGTGAGCAATAATAATGCCAAAGATAGAAGCGAATCCTCAACATATGAGAGATTTAGCTATCTTATCATTAAACCCTGAACCACTAGACCAAGAAGGTGATGTTCCAAATAATACACCTATGATAAAATTTAAATTACCGGACAATATTTCACTGTGTAGTAGTCAACCGGAGCACCGTTATCTTCAGAAGCTTTCCATGTAATTTCTTGGTTAGTATCATTAACATTAATTATGATTTCGTCATCTTCGATCTCAGCTATACTCGTGTCCCACTTCGGAGGATTAGGAGGTGACCTAAAAATGTTTATTCGTGTTTTAGAAAATTTGTCATTATCTTTATTACAATTTTTAAACTGTCAAGAACAACAGAAATAAGTTGACAATAATACAATCGAGGATTCTGAAGTAAGTATTTTTAACTCAGCTTTTAATCCTATACCAATAACTCGCACAAATTCTAAAAACACATACGAGTATTGTTAAAGTGTCATATAATCATATCACAGAACACAGAAACCTCTTTCTGTGTTCTGTGAATCATATAATGAGAAAATTTACGACGGTTGTGAATTTTTTAAATTAAATAATTCCTATTAAGTAGGTATACAAATTACACTGTTAGGAATTACCTTAATTATACTTTAAGGTAATTCCAACCGTAATAGCATAATATAAAAACAACAAACGAATATAATCAATTCTTCGCCTGTACCCCTAGTATAAGTTTGTTAGTTTTCGAGCTCGATCAAACGTATCGTCTCTTTACATACATTGCCTACTAGCGCCTGTAGCGCAAACTATCAGAAACAGTGGGCAATGTATGAAAAGAGACGATACGTTTGATCAAACTCGAAAACTATCAAAACTCATACTAAAGGTACTGTAAGAAAGTTACTTGAACTAACAAATATAGTAGTAATTTGTTAGTCACTGAAATAATGATTTTTAAACTATTTCTTTTTTACTTATCAAAACTTACGGTTCCAAGGTTTCAAATTCATAATATTCACTCCACTCTCCATGCCCAACCCTGTTGATTGGTGAAAATCTTATGAAGTAACTGGTGTCAGGTCTCAAATTATCAATAGTGAAAGGTCTATCCTTAGACCAAGTTCTGTTGCTATGGATGTTGGTAACGTTGTAGTCTTCAGATTTATCGTATTCTGCTGTGTAACCAAGTATAGATGGACCTTCAAAAGAAACTGGTCTTTCGATATTGAATGTTGCCGATGTAGGTGTTATTATAGTAACACTTGCCTAAAAATAAAAGAGTTATAAATTTTATATCATCTTATTTGGTAATGTGAGTTCTTACTGGTCAATAATATCTGATATGATATTGTAGGTACCTTACTTTTTTTTTGATTATAAAAAAAATAAAAAACAACTTTAAATGAAACAAAACACTACCACCGATAACTACTAAGCAGGTACATAAAACAACTAGACCGCGAGCCAGGGCCCAAATTTAGTCAATCATTTCCTCCTGGGCAACGCAACGCTATATGAGTAAATATTACATTTAATCCACACAATTAGTTTCCTTAATCAAATAGACACTATTTATAAATTATAATAAGGTGAATAAGCTTACGTTCTTTATAGGCGGTGGTATATGTCCCTCCCTAAAATGAATTTTCTTTAAAGCAAATCCCAAAGGATTCGAAGCATTACATTCATATGTTCCATACAAATATTCAGTCTCATTGCTCACAGATACGGTAACAACGTAAGGGCCATCTTGTGTTGAATCAAATATATATTTACTAATTCTCTCAATTATTGTTGGGTCGCCGCTATAGAACCTGTTAATAAATGAAATAATGAAGGAAACCTCAAAGTAGGTATTTGTTAACTATTGGTTACAACTCGATAGCGTACTGCTAGCGACAAAGGACATTCTGAGTAAGTATTACAATTGTCAATGAAATGGATTGTAGACACCTTGAAAATATTGATACTAGGCCAGCGTCGTGGTTAACCACAGATGCGAAGATTACGAATAGCAATGTTATTAATTTTATTACCGATTTCGTTTGCAAAATTATGTCTAAAAAAATCATAAAAAAATGCGATGCTTATTGACGAGGCTTACCTCCACGTAATGTTTGAAACAGGATTGCTATACGGCGTACAGCTTAAATTCACTACCTGATCCTTCCAACCCCATAAAATTTCTTCAGTCTCTTCAAAGTATGGTTTATAATGTACTGATAAGTACATTTCCTCTAATGTGTAGTTTACTAAAAATAAGGGTTATTGACACTTAAAAATAAAATAAAATGTCTGTAAATCGTCATTACTTATTTTCCTTCGAAAAGCTTATTAACTCTTAACAATCTTACACATTTATTTAATTCTTATTATGAAATTATATTGACTTTATTATGGTATAGCAAACAAAATAATTATTCAATGATACTTACCTTCATTACTTGCGTTGCAAACATACAAACCTTCGTGTGATATATCTACTTTTTTAATAAATGATAAATTATCCATGACGTCATCTTCGTCTATATCTCTACAAAGTAATAACAAATTTAAAAAACAAAAAAGGTTATTTGAACTATTGTCCGTTGCAAGTCGTACTATAAAAATGTAGAGTAGTAAATATTAATTTTGTGTTTTGAAATTAAAGATTGGTAGACTTATGTGCATTGATTTTTTTTTGTATACTGTATTTAGATATTTATAATTTAGAAGGAATGAATCCTTTTCGGAGAAACAACAATACATGCTGTTTACCTGATATCATCTTCGTCTTGGCCAATATATATAATAGATACATTAGGTGCAGGTCTACCAATTGCATTACAGACCAATTCTACAGTGGAACCTTCAACTGCTGTAATACTAGGGAATGATGTTATGTTGGGAGCGAAGTAGACCTGCCGAAATAAAAAGTTTAACTGCTGCATTAAATCGTTTTAGCTTTCATTAAAGTAATAGCAACACCTCTAAGTGGAAGTAAACCAGTTGACAGAGTTTTTGTAACAGAAAGGTGACTTATACCATTAAACATTTTCAGTGAAATACTATATTTATCATAATAAAATTGTTTCTTACAAAGTTCTACGAAAATGAAAAGAATTCGAATATCAAAAATATTATAAAACAAAAGATGATACTTATTCTGAGAATAATTAATAATAACTTAGAAAAAAATTATAGGAAAATTTTAATTAAATACGATGATATTATTCATGATATAATGGGAAATTTCATATTATAAATAATACGTACTTGTATATCTACGCTTCGAGAGACTACGCCGGCCATACTTTGTGCCACGCATTCGTACTTTCCTTGATCCTCAGGAAGAACTGGATCGATCATGATAGCATTCACTTCTTGTTTCCATCTTGGATTCTCAATTATGTTCTGCATAATATTAATATTAATTAGTTATCTATTTGTTAAAGTAAAATTATGAAACCGTAAACTTATAATCTATCGAGTGAGATTATAAACTGCCGACCAATTGCGCACTTTTATTGGTGTAGTGGCTTTTTAAACTAAACTTAGTCCCATGTCAGAATTTGCCTTAAGAAAATCTCAAATTAAACGAATTGGGCGGATTGCATACATTCGCATGTATGCAATCCGCCCAATTCGTTGCTTGATTTCTGAAAGTATAGACAGAATGTACGACCATTTTGCTATCGACTTCCTCGTTTTCAAATTGGATGTTTCGGTTTGGGAGCATAGTTCACGGTGAACAGAATAAACAATAGGAAAGATTTTGTTCCCATTTCAAATAAGCATCGAAGCGAATAAAAAATTTCAATTATGGTGATTGATCGCCGTCTTACAACAGTACTCCTGGCTCAATAAAGTTGCATATTCCAGAACAAAATCAATTTTATCTCCATACGCTATAACCATTTGATTCTATATGGAATATATTATTACCTGATCAACTTTTCTCCAAATGTATTCGGGATGTGGAATGCCATCGGCAACACATTCCATGACTAATACGTCTCCTGCAATTACTGTTGACCGAGGCACAACCTTAAGATCTTTGATTATTGGTGATGTTATTATCTGTTGACAATATATTTTATGTTTTATTTATACTGTATGAACACTAAAAAAGAAATGCTTACTTTTACTATTTTATAGTCTAATTTACTTACTTTCACATGAATATCTTTATCTACTTCATCGTAAGTCTCTTTATCAATAGCTGAACAGCTATACATTCCTTTGTCTTCATCAATTACGTTATTTATATACAAACCTTCTTCTGTTAAGTCATATTTTTCATTTTTTGTGATCTAAAACAAATATTTACTAAGCAACAGTCTACATACATACTATCACGTCCATAATTCCAAAAGTAATGAGCAGAGCTTTGGGTAACATTTATCTGGCAGTATGGGGCATGCAGTACATTAAAATAGTGACTAACAGGTTTCCAGCTTATTGCAGACATAAAAGAACATCAAACCACAAAAAGTGACTAAACCTGCTGCAGTGAACCAACAAATAAAAGTCGAAAACCAGGACAGATGTTACACTTTAAGTTATCTCAACAGTGCGCAGTCAAAAAATATTACCAATGTCAGTTTATCAGCGTCTACTTTATGCCAGCTAGTCAAAACCTTGGATTCGTCTTCGGCGTGAACCTTGCATCTTATTAGCGATCTGTTGCCAAGGAGAATATATTGCTCTTCTGGAGGATTGATCGTAATTGGTTCTGAAAACATAATAACGTTTTAATGAGGTTGGGCATTAGGCATAGGTACTGAAAGAGAGATAAATTAGACCTTGAGCCTGTTTTAAATAGTAATGAAAATCTGTGACGTATAATAATTATTTTGATCCTGAATCGTATATTTAAAGCTATAGGTAATTTATTCAGCAAAGTCCATTTTAATAAAAAAAAACATTGGCCGATAGTTTTATCACAATCGTCTTACGATAGTGACTTAACTATTGGCCGACTAAAAAAAGGATTACTTTCATTCAAAATACGTTGTTCAAAGGTTAAGGCCTGTGTTACAGAATGAACTCAATCATATCTTGAGAATCGTTTATCACTTTATATCAAGCACAAAGTGATAGAGACATACCACGCTCAAGTCGGTGTTGGTCCTTGAGACTCATTCTATAATACGTGCGTAAAAGTTCTACGTGATTTTCAGGATTAATTATTTCATTTTTAATCATCAGGTCAAGAGTGACAGGTGTTCATGAATACGATTCATTTCACAGATCAGTTTTCGTAGGTGAAACTTTTACCCTTGTTTAATATAGGTATTAGAATCTGTTTTATAGCTTAAATAGTGGATTTCACATGCCATAGAAAAAATGCTTTAAACATACCATACGCGAGAACGTAGTAACTCTGAGAGTATTCTTGTCCTTCAAAGTTGGTGACACATCTATACAAGCCGGATTTAGACTTGGTTACGTTCGGAATGTGTAAGCTGATGCTGTCAATTTGTCGCTCCGTGTAAGCTTTCTGATCTGTACCTGGTCTTATAAATAATATTAAATTAGGAGTTACATTTTGTAAATACGCTCAGGGCCAATGATGGCAAAAGGTATAAATATTTTATGCCTATAACACTATTAGTACAATTAAAATGGTCTAAAAAAAAGTTTTTTTACAATGTTCTATGGCTGAAATAAATATATTATCAATTAATATTTAAAAAATAACTATCAAGATTTTCTAGTTAGGTACTACGTTAGTAAAATGGAACACTTTTAGAACTCTAACATTGATGTCATGGTTTCATGAAACAATACAAAAACCACTATAAACTAAAATAGATCATTCCGTATTAAATCTTTCACCATTTAACCAGCTCCAATAAAAGTTGAATTAATGACGTTAATTACTTCGGTGGATTGTCTCGTAAATCAAGCTTCAATGTCTGGTCTTTGTCTGATACGGCTAAATGCTCACTAATAATATTCTTTGGTAATATCACTACATACTATTGTTATTGTTGCAAACTTTTGAAACTTATGGCTCCAATACCCTAGAGATTCTAATCTATAGACAGACTCGCTTACTAGAAATGGTGTTGGGTGGTTTGTCTAATAAGATCAGAGGACACAACAAGGCCCTTACTTTCTTAAAAGTAAATAAATCTTTTTTTAAATATTTTTAATCAATGAATTATTTTGTCCATATCAATAAGTCAGTCTTTTTTTAAATTGATAAAGTATTGAAAACAATTATTCTCATAATAGCAGCGTAAGACTTTATTCTCTGGGACCAAGACAAGTGTGGTAATGAACAAGGTACTAGAAAGTTTTGTCGTAGTATATTCCCAGTTTCTCAGAATACTTGTCAGCTTCAATAAGTCAAAGTTGTGTTTTTGTATCAATGTTTGAGTGTTGTATTGAAATTAAATACTATGCATCAGCTATAAAGCAAGTGTTTTCTGGAAAGCTGCATAATTCCTATTCTTAATTTCCGTGACAATATTTACCGTAACACGTCGATTTCTTGGTTGTGGCTGTCCACCCATTTGAGATGGCCTACATTATAGCCGGGAGTCGAACAGGAGCACTCCCCGTAGTACGCGGTTCCCTTCTTCACGTATATTGTTTGACTCTCTGAATTCGAGAAACAGCTGTCGATTTCTGGAAAGAATACAAATTAAATTTTATTGAAATTGCAATTTGAATGAGAGCCTATGAGGATTCGATTTGAAGGCGATTTGGAGATGATACTCATCTCCTCCTCCCCCACTGCCACTGCCATTTAAGGTTCGCAATTCTTTGGGCTATATCGGTGACATTGGTTCTCCTGCGGATCTCATCATTTCTGATTTGATCACGCTGATAAACTCCGAGCGTAGCCTTCTCCATTCGTCTTTTTGCGACCTTGAGCATTCTTATGTGGCCCATTGTAAGTCATCACTGGCAACACACGCGTATTAAAGACTTTCGTCTTAAGACACTGCGGTAGATGGGCAGAGAATATGCCGCGTAGCTTCCCGAACGCTGCCCAGCCGTGTTGGATTCGCCGATTGACCTCTTCCTGGGTTGGATTTACTCAGTTGGACTGTTTGTTCCAGGTCGACAACTTCCAGTGTAGAGCTTCCAACCTGTACAGGAGTGGGTGCGACATGGGAATTCGACATGACTTTCGTCTTGTCCATGTTCATTTTAAGACTCACTTGTTGGGAGACTCTACAGAGATTGTCAAGCATTGTCTCCAAGTCTTCCAAGGTCTCAGCCATGACTACGATATCATTTGCAAAGCGAAGGTGGGTCATTTACTAGCCATTTATGTTGATGCCAAGTCCTCTCTAGTCCAGAAGCTTAAACGCGCCCTCCAACACAGCTGTGAACAGTTTCGGCGATATAACGTCACCCTGTCTCACCCCACGCTGGAGCTGTATGGGTTTTGAGTTCTGGTCCTGAAGGCGGACTGACATAGTGGCGTTTTCGTACAGTGAACGCAACAATTGCATGTATTAATAGTCTATTTAGCACCTCTGAAGTGACAGGAGCATGGCCCAGATCTCGATGGAATCGAAGGCTTTCTCATAATGCCTGCCGCTGCGTATTGTATGTGGTTTTTGGTACTAAAGCCTTTTCGGAATCCGGCTTGTACGGGAGGCTGGAAATCGTCATACCTAGGCGCGAGACGATTCGTTATAACTCTCGAAAACAGCTTGTAAACATGACTCAAGCGCGTGATTGGTCTATAGTTCTTCAAATGGGACCCATTGCCCTTTTTGCCCAAACCTTTTACATAAAGAAATTATTTAAAAATACTACTTATTTTTTACCCTCAAAATTTTATCGCAAATACTTAAAAACTGTCATCAAAACTTAATTCCAGTTGTCAGGTAGGAGATTGGATGAGTTTCTAGAGTAGGTTATTTAAGTTTGAGAAAATTCAGTAGAGTGGAAAGTTTGCAAAGCGAAATTGCTATGATTTCGAGCTACCTCTATTGTTTTGTTCATGGAATAAACTCTTAGGTTTAAAATGTATTATATGGATATTATGTTCTTAAGCTAAGCTTTAATGAATACAGAATCGCGTTACTTGGTGATGATTTTAAATTTAGTATTTTATATACTCTGAACAAAAGGAGTGTACCGTATTATACGTAGATATAGTCCGGTATACTAAGAAATAGTTGAGATCAATACACAATTACAGAATAAATGATATCCATTAAATATATATTAGTAGAAATAATACAAAAAGGCACAATTATAATTTTTGCACATAGATACCTTATACAATTTAGGCATCCACTAAGAAAGGATTTTTGGAAATTCCACCCCTAAGGGGGTAAAATGTCCATGCGGACGAACGTCAGTCGTAGTCACTTATAAAGAGAGAACATTAAATAGTGAATAACGGGTTGTTGAAGAATATGAAATTACGGAAATAATTCGTTCTTAAGTAACTTTTAAATATTGTTAGTATTAACTCTGTGATAATAGAACATTTTACGGAATTAGGTACTAGCTTTACTTCTAACAGCCCTTCCTTCTATGGACATCACATTCAGAACAGGTTTTGGCACTGAGAAGAAACGTTTTGACAGCCCTGAGGAGGGCCGGTCAATAATCCAAATTGACCTCAAATCATAAATGCATGTAACACTAGCTCACTGGCATCCCTGACTCTAACCCTCCGTAGAGCTTTTAGACGTACGTAACTAGAGCGTGTTTGTGCGAACACATTTACGTATTGCAGTGATGAAGGAGATTGGTTACAATCCATACAATAGTACCAATGCTTTGTGTAGATTGTCAATAATTGCATAATGCCTGGCTTGCAATATTGTAACTAATCATTCTGTTTACAGAAGTTTTTACCCAAGGGTTTACCCTTGCTTAAGATTATTGTGAAAATACAAAGAGAGTTGGTCGGAAATTAATTAATAACTGTGTATTACAATCTTAGATTAAAGCAAAAGGGAACATACGGTATCCTCCTCATCGCATTTATCAAAAAGTAGGCCTTGTCAACCACATAGACACACTATCACACACACACTGTCTGTCAATGAAGGTTACATACAGCATCGTTAAGGTACCGAATAGCTTTAGTGAGCACTTACTACGTGAGCGCGAGCGAGTCAGTGAGCCTCGAGACATAACTACATTACAAAGTAGCGTCAGCGTATTTTTTGTTTCGTTTACTCAAAATGTCCGAACAATTATGTATTTGCTAATAGAAGTCTTCTTGAAAATATTACTGTTTAGTGTACTTATGCGTAAAACGTTATTCGAGAGAAATTTTTAAGTCGCTGGGACCGTTGAATATTTCTCTAAGTCCAGATCGGGTTGGGTCAGTTGTGAGGTCGTATTTTTAAAATTAATAAATTTTATAATATTTTGTACAAGTTATGTCATATATGTATTTCGTGACTTTGACTTTAACTTTGACACAATATTTTACTCTCCATCATTTCAAATTTTGTGATTTTACTGTGGTCTTCTTTAAAGTAGAGATACTACCCGATGGCATCAAAATTGACTTTCTTATGTGTACAAATTGTACTTAAATGAATAAAGAAATTTTGACCTTGTCCCCAGTTCATGTTGCTCCAGATTTAAGTGGCTAATCCACTGTGCCCTACCTCGACTGAAAATTTACACTTATATTAATTATCATTGTTGGCTATTGTTTCTAAAATCAATTAAGAGTGTATCTCGAGCAAATTGGTCATCTTAATTACCACCTACTGTAACAAGCGCCCTCTTAGATTAAATAAAGCCAATTTCGGGAACAAACTATTGACATGTACTTACGTATATGACGCGGTATTACACGGCAACCCCACTGAGGTCTAATATAACAAAATTGACAGATTGGCCGAAAATATCCAAGGACTGACGTCTTTTGATCAAGGCTTACATGACAGATGAGACTTGCGTGGGTGGGTATAAATTGAATTATTAGATATATTCCTCCTAAGCCTCCTTTAAAGTTAAGAGAAAAATTTATTGAGAAACTTATATCGAAAAGGCAAAATCCGAAACTTATTCATCATCATTAAATGTTAACTTATTTAAGTGATACGTAAAAATTACAAGTCAGTAAAATACTTTGTTTTAGTAATACGTGTTGATAAAAGTACCTAATGAGAAGATATCATTCAAATAAATTAGATTCGTTTTTTATAGAAGAGAACAAGATAATAGAAATACAAAATAAAAATAGAAAAAATGGTCCTTCGCAATCTTAATCTAAGTTTGGACTTAGGTACCTCCTTATATCCGCCTATGTCTTTATTATCTGTCATGTATGACTGTTACTGCTTATTAACAAAAAAAAATATAGTTTTACTTTTTTATTTTAGTCATAAACTTACATAAAAATCATTTAATGTAAGTTTTTCCTGTGTTAGGTACAGTTAACAGCACATCGGGCTACAACAAACAATTCAAATTTTCTCAATCGATTTTGCGCTTTATGCCATTCGTATAAGTTGAAAATCAATTAGAGAAATACAGTTTTGGTTAGTCTGATCTGCTGTAATCCGTACTTGGATTAAATTGCTGTTTATAAATAAAGCCGCCCAATGTCGGTCAGTAGTCTTCCTTAAGCGCAATAAAAATATTTTCATTGTATTGTAATACTACAGTAACTAATTTAAACCTATTAAAAATTATTTACGAACGTATTAAGTACGTAGCAGTATATTATACAAAACTAATTATGTCGTTGTTTTACATGACTAAAATGAAATAGGAAAGCCAACCGAACAGCATGTTTTAAGCAAAACTTGTTAAAACGTTAAAATATAATTTTACAGTCCCCCATATATTTCTTTAATAGCTTCATCCACAAATCAAATAATTATTGTTATCACCAATTCCATGCCAGAAGAGTATTTCGTTTAAGAACTCTTCCTTTATGGCACACATTAAACTTAATAGTCTCATTACAAAATAACGGTCATATTAATCACCGTTCCAAATTAAAGGTTCGTTGGAGTATTTTTGTTTAATGGCATACGTTGTACGTTAACATTAATTTACGTAAAAATGCTAGAAATACTTGGCAGGGTTGCTTTTTTCGTACTTATGCCATTGTAAGCCCTTTCAACCGTCATAAAGTGAAAATATTTTCTAGTCTACAAACGCTAAAGGCTTCATCATTCCTTTCATGACACGGCTAGTCTGAGCCAAGAAACTAGCCGCAACTCGAACGCCCTAGAGACTAACTAGAAATCTAGATACTGCCTAAAGCAGTAGTTCACATTACAGGCTACATGGCCTTTTTATGACGATGGAATAGTACATTTTTATCTAGTATTGTAAAAGAAAGATCCTAGCTATTTGATAAATATGCGATCGGAGACTTTCTTTTTTACTACCCGGGGTAAGTTCAAAATTGTATGTTACCCCCTGACCAGGAAGTGGGATTTTCCGTACGCTGGTACGCGTAAAATGCTACTTTCTGGTCAGGTGTGGCTTGAAATCCATTTACGGACCGTACTACAATGTTCGCCAAACGATGCGGCATACTTGGGACTCGCGGATGCCTTGACATTGATGCCAGGTCTACCCACTAAAACTATCGCGTGTTTTAGACGTACTAAGACGTAATCCTTGTCACCGAAACCGACCCTGGGCTGGCTCGGCCAGTGCTGCGTAAAATTGGTTTTTATGTTTAATATGTTATTGTTTGAGAGACGCGAAATTTCGCGCTGAGGGGCTGGCGACATCATGTCCCTTGAATACTCCCTTCCAGAGCATGTTGCTCCTATATCTATTGCATTAAATATTGTTTTTAATCTATACTAATAATAAAGCTGAAGAGTTTGTTTGTTTGTTTGTTTGTTTGTTTGTTTGTTTGTTTGTTTGTTTGTTTGTTTGTTTGGTTGAACCCTAAGATCTCAGCAACTACTGACTCAAATTGAAAAATTCTTTTTCCGTTGGATAGTCCATTTATCTAGGAAGGCTATAGGCTATATAACATCACGGTACGTCCAATAGGAGCTGAGCATTAATGAAGAATATTGCAAAAACGGGAGAAAAATATTTCATTTCAAAGCTTTCCCTGCGTGCGCTGCATAAACGGTTAAAGTTACGGAAAAATTATGTATGACAGAATTATTCTCCATTAAATTTTCTAAAAAAAAGTCCGCGATAGCATATGTTTATCTTTTATGGTTAACTCACTATAACCTTTCTTTTTGGTAATCAAATTTTTTTTTAATCAAAAGTTTATCTGCGATGGTGTTTTTGTATGCATGGTATTATTCCTTATCAAAATAAATACATTATTTATCACAAGCATTTAATTTTGAACAAAATTGTTAATGACCTCATTTGATTTCAATGAATATCCTAAGAGATATCATAGTTTGAAATAAACGGAAAATAATAAATTTTGATTTTCAGAGCTTTTGTTGCATGCGCTGGGTAAACGGTTAAAGTTACGCAAAAATTATGTATCACGGAATTATTTTCCTCTAAAAGTTCTAAAAAAAAGTTCCAGACAGCATTTATCTATCTCTTAAGGTTGACTCGCTATAACCTGTTTTAGTTAATAAAATTTGTTCTAAAATAATGCATTAGATGCGAAGGTATTTTTGTAAAAATCATCTTATTCCTTATCAAAATTTATACTTTATTCATCACAAGTATTTAATTTTGTACAAAATTGTTCTGTACATCATTAGATTTCAATGAATATCTTCAGAGATATTACAGTATTAACATAACTCCGCAGCTAAATAATGATCAAGTACTACGCACGCATCTATACTGAGTTGTTTTTTGTTTAGATGAACGCGCTTATCTTAGGAACTACTGATCCCGTCAAATTCGGACGCATTAGAGACTAATAGGTTCAGAGACTCCTCCGAGGGAGATGCTCACCGATCAGGAATCCTCTTTGGAGTGATTCGACCTTAAAGCTTGAGGACCCATCGAGGTCCTCTCCTTTACTAAAAGCCCTGGTGACTTCAAGAAGGTCATCAGAGATAGCCTGCAAAAAAAAAACACCTAGAAGGAGACGAACTCGCGAACGAAGGTTTCCGTGCTATAGACTTTATCAAAAATCTCTAAAAATTATTTGAAATTTAAATTAAATATTTTGTTAATATTTCAAGTTTCTACCTGTTATTATCGTTAATAAGACCGAGAAATAAAACACGTTTGTTGTTGTATATTAAAAGTGAATAATATAACTAAATATTCTGTGAATACTTCAAGCGTCTATCTGTTGCCGTTATCAAAATCGACCAAAAAAAAGTCACGCTTATTTTATGGGAGCCCCTTCAATATTTATTTTATTCTATTTATTAGTATTTATTTTATTCTATTTATGAATCTTAGTAATAGGATCCCGTTTTACCCTTTGGGTACAGAATCCTACAAAGGGGAACTACTGATCTGAAAAATTCTATGATTGTCTATTTATCGAGGAACACTATAGGCCAGAGCTTCCCAAACTTATTTTCATAGTGACAGCCAAGTTAAGTACATACCTACAAAAACAAAAACATAGCTTATTTTGAATTATTTAGGCGTTAACGAATGCGCAAATATTTTAAAATTAGAAAGACTGAAAAAAAATTACCATAAAAACATAAAGTAGCACAGACAAATTTCGACGGCGAAAACAATGTCCCGGTAGCGTAAAGATGCTTATTCGATTTTTTCGCCCGCGCTGGACGGTCGATTTTTTTCAGTGTATTTTCGTATTTTAAAAACAGAGCATCTCAAAACCGGGTTCAAGTTTAGAAATCGCGACTTACATTTCTTTGTCTACATTTATTTTCGTTCGACTAGCTCGCTAAGCTAGCTAGACAGCCATTCTATGTGGATCGTCTCACGACGCCCGCCCCCGGGATAAAACCGCGACACCCCAGGGCGTCGCGACGCACAGCTTAGGAAACCGTGATATAGGCTTATATACGTCCATAACATCACTCTACGACTAATAGGAGTTGAGCATCAATAAAAAATGTTGCAAAAACGGGAAATCCACGCGGACGAAGTCGCGCGGGCACAGCTATATTTAATAAATTTCCACGCGCACATCAATTTTATTTAATTATGTCGCACAAATTAATTAGATACAATAATCAGCTTCTACAAGAATTAGGGCTTATTATACGCACAAATCTTCCTGGTGACGTTATACGTCTTCTTTGTAATTTACCGCTAGTGTTTTATGCATCTCGGATGCAGTCTGGGTGTTGAATTGCATCCGGTATGTTTGCGTAAGCAGCCGTAAATAAAAATACATGCATTTATTCTTTGAATTTTTTAAATTAAATACTCAAATTATTAAAAGAGGTTTGTTTGTGGTTATAATGGAAATTAAATACCAACTGGGTTAGTTCAGCCCACGTTATGGCTTAGCGTAACGACCCTAAACACCTCTTGCTTATCACGTTAGAAAGTCTTTAAACAGCTGTCGGAGTTGAAAAATAATGATATCACTAATAGGTACAAATAAAATAATACAACTTTCTTGTCAACTAAAAAAACAAGTGATATTTTAGGGACTGAAGTGTTTAAGAAATTAGCTTTATACTTAAGACATTTCACAATATTTTTCTTGATCTGCTACGTTGAAAACACTATCTTCAAGTAGCATCTTTGATTTTTGATAACTGTATTACTATACATAATATTATTATTTAGATATAAAAATACATAGTAATGTTCAGACCAAATTTTCATAAAAGTCTGTTGCTATAGTTAGTCAAGAATATAATACAGTTTTAGCAGTTAGAGTTGTAGAGAAATTGAAAAAAAGAAACAAGTTAGCAAGGGAAATGCAATGTCTAAAAAATTCATACTAAACAGCAATTTTATACAAGAAATGTTTTTAATCACACGCAAATTTATCAACATTTATTTTAATAAGAACATTTATTTAAAATTTATTTATTTCAACTTAATCATAAAATCATAATTTAAAGAAGTCTGCCAAACTATGCATGTATTTTGTCGGCAGCAGTTCTTGTATTAAGCATTTTATTGCAATAAATAAGATAAATATGTTAGTTACACAAACAGACTACTGACCGGTTTCAATTACAGTTACAGATAGCCCTACCGAGGCTTGGCCGTCAAGTGGCCGCTGATTTTAATAATTTAACAATAATTGCTAGGCAATCAAACTTCAATACTTTTACTATCTGGTAGAATATTGTAACGGGCAGTAGATGACCTTCACTTAAATTTTAATTAGTTCTTAGCTAAATAGTAATTAACATTACTTAAAACAGTTTATACTTTAGACCTTAATTAAATGTTTCGCATTTAACATTTAAAAAAATTAATTCAAGGAATATTCACGATATAGACAGAGTGAAAAGTAGCGCATTTTTAGCCTACACTTATTTTGACTAATTTTAAAAGAAAATAAATGTAGTGAGCAGTTATTACTAGCTATTTCGTTAATGGATAGTTGGTAAAATAAATCATTACTGTTATGTTTTTGCTCTTAGTAAATCACTGTACGCGGGCTCTCGGAATCAGCAGGGGTTCGTTTCGTTCGGCATCACCATTTTCTCTTTAATCCTTAAGACTAAAAGATTCGTGATATCCTATAGATTTTTTTCAATTAACATAGAATATCTTGGCCTGCTTCAGTGCTCCGTTCACTTGTTGGTAAGTGACGATGAGACTGAAAATGGAAGTTGGCTTCATCCGAAACCTTCAAGCTCTGAAAGACTGGCTATCTCATAATTAACAGTCGGAAAAAATAATGCTGTTTTAATATGGCGCAGACTTTGATAACTTTTCGAGCGCGGAGTGACCCGGAGTAGGTCGATGTCAAAACGGTTTTAAGCGCGGACTGCCCCGCTGTGTGATTCTGATTACGCTGTCTGAACTGAAGTGTTTTTTTGTCATTTATATACCTTACTAGTGGGCGACCACTGTCTGTTATTATGTAACCTGTAGCCTTTTTCGATAAGTGGACTATCCAACACAAAAATAATTTTCCAATTCGAACCACTAATTTCTGAGATTAGCGCGGTCAAACAAACTCTTCAGCTTTATAATATTAGTATAGATAAATAAATTGATGATAGAGTTCGATTTTCAAGAAAAGTGATCATTCTCGCTAGTTCCTGCGCATATTGACTTGGCAATAGAACTAGTGAGAATGATATTTCTCTGTAGTTCCACCATCGATATCTTCTTTCTCCTATCCTGCTCGCACTTTATTTGGGGTCGGTACAGTATGTCTTGATATCGACAATACTGCTAAAGTTTTTGGCATTAGAATTTTAAGACCAGCTGCCTGTCTGACACCAATCTTCTTTGGCAACGACTGCAATCTTTCGACAGGAACCGGGAACACAAGCTTAATTGCCTTTAGTCCAGTAACTTTATACATCACAGCATGCGTCAAATCCGGTAGTTCTGATTTATTGCAGACTTGTAATGTTGGCCTAATGATTATTCCAAGTTTGTGACCTTGAGTGCCAAACGCAACTTTGTCAAAAACCGAAAAAAATCCTCATTTTTTCAAATTCTGGCGATTGTAACTGTAAAGGACTAGTTTTTGCAAAATCTTTCTAAAAACGTTTTTAAACTAGACTAAATTTGCTACTTGAACTGTCTCCGTGGACCCAATAGTGTCGAAGATTTGCCTTTCAAAATTTATATATTTTTTCGAACTTTGCAATTGTTTTGCAACTCTGTCGTTCCACGTTCGACCTATAGGCTTGACCCTGGACTACTGGCTGGACCCCTCAAGGTCTTCGCCCGCTTAAAAACCCGTTGACGCAGATAATATCATCAACGATAACCAGCAGTAGTCAGAAAAGAATAAGCATATTTGTCCCATGGCACTACTGCCACTTTTAATTCTCAGTTCTTTTATTGGTCTTGGCAATAGAACTACTGACAATAAAAAGTATCAGCAGTTCTATGGGACAAATAAGCGCTGGAACTTGTGAGAATGAACTATCTTATCGAACTCGATTGCCATAACAATAACGTTAACGGCATTGTGTTCCACAGTATCAGACCTCCAGCGGTTGACGTAAGGTTAAGGTTTGGGGTGAAATTCACTACCACCTTCACGCTTATCATCACTTACACCAAAAGCTTTCAGATAAAGAAAAGCATGCGTCTCTAAACAACGACGTCTGTTTACTACGAGTCCGAGCAGTATACTTGATGATTAAAATTTTTCCTATTCTAGTGCAAAAACACTCTTGAATCACCAGTATTTACAGACGAATGACGTTATCTGTAAAACGAACCCAAGGTTTGCAATTCTTCAGGTAAGGAGATAAACTAATTTACTCAATTACCATGTAGGCAGAAGAAACAAGACTCTACAAAAGGGATTCAAAAGTCTGACTCAAAATAGAAGTTTATTATCGCTATAAAACTGATTATGTCGTCATAACTTTGTCATTTTTATGGACTTTAAAATTACGATGAATAAGATATGATCTAATACATATTGCGTTTTTATTTGGATTAAGTACCTACATCTTTGACATTTTTTTAACGAACAGATGAGCGCGTGCAGGCTACGAGCACATAACCGTGGCTACGCTGTGGTGTAGTGGTATGGATACAAACGCAAATGTACCACATTTGAAGATACGGGTTTAGCACTGTATATAACAGTATTAATAATTTCAGAGTTGAAGTGACCGTCAGGTACTTAAATGTAAAGACTTTGAAATAAAGGTATAACAACGTAGGATTTCAAGATATGAGCTTTACCTGTTATAGCTGATACAATTTTGTAAGATGAATTATATATAAAAAAAAGATAATTTGAATAAAATTGCTTGATTATTTGGAATCTTTTATTCTGTAAATTACTTCCTTACTTACGGTCGCTGTTGATCGACGGAAGCATTAGACCAAACGTAAACAACCAAGGAGTATACTCCTCGGTTGTTCAGCTATGAATATATTTAAACAGCTATAAATACATTTAAACTGAGAAATCTTATTTTAATGAACTGATTATTTTAAAATAATCTGACACCATTTGAACAAAGGTTGTGTTTGGCGCCGCCGGGTGGTTGTACAGAGTTTTCAATGTTCTCTATAAAAGTCTTATAAATATTACCATGCTTAGCACGTCGACAATGAAGTAGGTATTTCTTCGAGCTAGCGCGCACGAACAAGTTTTGTCTCTGCAACTAATTTGTCTCTTAAGGGGGCAACCTGGGCTGGCAACCTTGATCATACTAAATGGATCGTCCTGTGCGTGTGTAAAACTGTGTTTGTGTATGTATTTTTTTTTTAAAAAGGTGCTACTTACATCGCATCTTCGGCAAAAAGTAGGGTGGCGATTATTTTGCCCAGAGCGGCGAAATGGCTAGATGGAGCCCTGTTACGAATTGTTGTACCCATTAAATACATATTTATCATATCTGTTACACTGTAGATAATTCTTCAACGACTGTTTTCGTAAACGTAAAAAAAAACATTCAAACGCAACAATAACAAATTGAGTAACCATCAAAACATATTAAAGAGTAAACAGAATAATTAATGTATCAAAAAGGTTGGACAAAAATATCAATCAGCAACAATATTCCTCCTCAAACTATTTTTAGGTCATCGTTACGCACAACACAACACAGACAGATATGATATGTGATGTAACTGCCTGTAAGATTTCGTGCAGGCACCCCCAGGTGTATCATTCACTTTTGGATCTAACACCCAAGAAGGCTCTATCAGTAGAGAGTCTCTCTCGCAGGAGAGGCTCGCAGACTAAAGAGCCTCTTGGGAGGTTCGTTATGCAGGTTTGAGAGCCTCCTTAAAACCTGGTGACGATATAAAGCTGTGCTGTAAAGTTTATGGCAACCATCCACAATAGTAAAAATCGGGAGTGGTCTCCCCTTGACTTTCTCGTGTACCGGAAACGACTCAAAAGTTAATAGAAACCTTATATTTTGATGTCATACATGCATGTTAAATTCTCGGCCACCCATCCGAGTAACGACCGCTCACTTGGTTGCTTAATTTTCGTGATTGATGACTCAAAAGTTGTAAGAAACCTTATATTTTGATGTCATACATGTTAAATTTGGTTGCAATAAGTTAAAGCACTCGAGGTATCGTGCTAACGCACAGACACACACTGATACACACACACTCACACACACACACACATAAATCCAAAAACGGCCTTTTTGGACTCAGGGTAAACGAATCGGTCAAAATCTTTGGGTCGAATTTTTTGACGATTACAAGACTTCCTCTATAACTACGTATATTAGAAAATAAAAAGCTGTAAGATATTTGTGTTGTCTATTGCAGTGTCTTGACTTATGTGTTTTTGATATTTAGCGACCTCGTACATCAATATTGTTTTGCGAATGTGTAGTATGTTATCTAACATTTCTAGTTATTAGGCGGTGCGCCTAAAATAAAAGCAATGTGTGCTAGCAGGTGATATATCAGCAATTATTTTTGCCGTGTTTTAGATGAGCTAAATAACATAAAATTAATCGTCCATTAGTGTATAAATTTTCATGATCAGTCCAACCATATTATAGTAACGCAAGATGAGGTTAGTCAATAAAACTAACACACTGATCTATTTAGATTCGAGGATAGACATTCTTTCAATAGACTCTTGATTTTATAATGATCTTGGAGAATCTTAACGTGATGACTGGAACAAACTTGTATTTTCTCTAAATTGAAATGCCACCGAGATTAAGTATTATTTACTTGAAATTGCTGCACTAGTAGTAAAACTATTCTATTTCAAAAATGATCTTGAGAGTCATGTAGGATGATTTTTTAAAATATAATAAATTTTATAACATTATTCACCATGAATAACTTTGCCAATCGAGTCTGCATGTAATGTTTAAATAGGTCATGCACCAGCTGTTGCCGGTTTACGAGCAAAATTTTAAACAATGATTTAGTAAAGAGCAACCTCTAAATTTCAAGATTGGGCGTTTGGTAATACAACAATAAAATAACATTGCATTCGTTTCTTACATAAAAGCGTTATTAGGTAAATTATCGTAGGCAAGTTAGTTCAGATGGCCGGAGTGCGAGAGTTTAATAGTTGTTAAGATTATATAGTCATGACGTAAGAACAAGAATGCTAGATAATTTCTGGACTGTCCCAAATTTCCAAAGTATGGTTAGAGCTTTTAGCTATTGTGAAATGTTATGACTTTGATTCTCACATCATGATTAATACTATTTCTATATTTTTTTGTAGATTGTTAATCACACCGTCTTAACTATTTCGTTTTATGCAAGAATAGTAAGACAATATACTAATACAATAAATAATAAGTACCAAAAAAAAACTAGGTATATCATGTAGTTTTGAATAATTAACGTTAAGTAATCCATGAAACCATATTGTTCAAAAACGAATTAGATTTTTTTTATTACATGAGAAAGAAACTGTCTGTGACACTATTTTTTAAACAACAATACTCTATCGTATCCAAAATCTTGTCTTATTTAATCTAAATCAAATCAAATATCTTTATTGCGTATCATATAACAATAAGGGTCTTATACATAGCCTAAATCTTACAAACATTACTAAAAATAATCCTTATGATTATAGGCGTTGTCTATTTACATGTACAAAGGTCAAAGGTCGCTCACAAAAATATTATCGTGAAGGCTATCTCTTCTCTTTTGAATCATTCATACTTTTAGCATAAAATTACCGACTGGAAATGTCGTTACCACGAACAAATTGTTCGAAGCAGTTTTTAAGTACATCAACAGTAAAATAGATGATCAAAATCACAATTAATTTCACTAAATAAAAGCTAATAGAAATTTAAATTATAAATTACCCAAAGGACTATTTACACCCACAAGATGAATATACTTTTGGGAATTTTACATTTTTTTATTTATTTAATGAATTTAGAATTTTGGTTTTTGATCATCTACTTCTTCTGTAGACTGTGCACATAAGATTTTCATGTATTTTCACGATGTTTTGCGTACAACATAAAAAACAACCTTAAGGCGCTGTTAATTATTGTCACCCAGTGAATATATGTTTTATTTTGACGTCAGTCATGGGTGTATGTTATTTACTCGATTAGGTACTCATCTGGTTTTTTCAAATATGCTTTTCTCTTTCAAGTCTGTTGGCTTCGATACGCAACGTAGATTTTCACGTTATGATAACACGCCATGAAGTGTCTATGTGTAGGTATGGATGCTGTTATTAGTTTTGTTTCGTTAGTAGTCGTATTTTAATTATACATACATAAAGTCACGCCTTTTTCCATAGGGTTTTTTTATATTACGAGATGGCAAACACACTTGCGGCCCACCTGGTGTTAAGTGGTAACCGTCGCCTATCCAGACTTGCAATTTTGAGAGTAGATCATTTAACACTGAAAGTGCGTTGCCATCCTGGCGACTAAGATGCCCACCTTCAATGCCCAGTAATAACACTGGCTATCTTTCCCTTCAATCCGAAACACAGCGAACTGCTTCACGGCAGAAATAAGAACGAAGAAGGGTAGGCAGAGGCACTTGCCTCTACTTCATACTAAGGATAATATAGTACTGGCCTCATAATTATATGCTCGGGGGTTACGGTATATTTGACATGGCCCTATTTTTTATTATAAATATACTCAATTCTCCTCTGAGGCCGAAATTATCATTAGATTCCATTCTTTTTTCTCTAATCAGATTATATTACAGAGCAATTTTTCCTAAATTAATATAATAATTAATCTCAAGATATAATCTTAAACGAGAACACTAATTATTTGCTGCGTTGTTTATATGTTCTCAGAAGAGAGAAAGAGATTGATTGTCCGCCTAATCAACCTTGAATTTTGCTACTGGACTTTTTACCAGAAGCAAAAATAAATGATTTACTATACACATTATTATAGTTTTACATATTTTTATAATAATTATTACCTTATTTTACATTCAATACCTGCCCTTTCCCAATTTTATTTTGAATGGCGTAACATGTTTATGAAAAGGATTTGGCCGAGAAGTTTCACTGTCAGCTGCGTAATTTTTCTTTATATGTAATACACAGTATTTAAATTTATCTTATTCTAAAAACAAAAGAAATTAAGTATAAACAAAAGAAACTTCTTCAAACAAAGTCTAATTTTGTCTACCTACCCACGCAGAGGGTCGCGAAAATAATAGTGCAAAGCAATTTCTTAAAACAATTTCTTTTTCAAAGAAAACAATGTATTTTTCGTAGCTAGAATACTCATTATCTCAGAACAAAAACACTTGTATAAACGAGGTCCCTCGTAAAAATTGTAAATCTAGGGAAAAACATTCCTTCCCCTTGAATTATCGGTTCGTTAGTGGAAGTATCGGAGGTGGCTACGATTTAATGTTATTTCTCCCTAGTGCCAGAATTATCACATGGAAAGCATGTGGGGTCGATGCGGCCCCACCTATCTTTTTCTTTATGGCTAATGTATACGGTTAGAAATAGAAAGATTTCAATAATAAACATATGTAACTTATCAGTGTTTTTTTTTGTGGGATATTTGAAAATATTCAGATTGGTGACGCGATGTATTGGTGAAAGTGATAATGATTTAGTACGGTTAGGTAGTAATTGGTGCAGGACACTTGAAAAGAACCTCCTTAATACACTTAAAACAGTTAAATCACGATTAAATAAATAAAAAAGTTTATTTTAGGCATTCTAACTTTTAAAAAACTTACTTTTTCAAAACTGTATCTTTTGAATTTCTTTTACTAATGTATATCGTATGCTGAAAATGTGCATTAATATTTTATTTCATTTTTATATTTATATGGTTACCAACACACTATTACTACTACAATAATTAAGCCCAATTTAAATATCAATAGGAATGTATATTATGGATACTAGACAATGTACTTTATCCAAAAATTAGGATTCATATGTATTTTATAAAAAAAATCTAAATATTTAACAACAATGTTGCCTTAGAACTACTAGGAAGCTGAAAATAATCATCATTTCAGCCACATGACGTCCACTGCTGAACATAGGCCTCCTCCAAAGAACGCCACAACGACCGATCCTGTGCACCTCGCATCCAGGCGTGACCAGCAGCCTTAACCAGGTCGTCAGTCCACCTTGTGGGGGGCCTACCCACACTGCGTCGTCCGGTGCGCGGTCGCCACTCGAGAACTGTTCGGCCCCATCGGCCATCTGCTCTCCGAGCAATGTGCCCCGCCCACTGCCACTTAAGTTTGGCAATTCTTTGGGCTATGTCGTAAACTTTAGTTCTTCTACGGATCTCCTCATTCCTGATTCGATCTCGTAAAGAAACACCGAGCATAGCCCTCTCCATTGCCCTTTGGGTGACCTTGAGCTTTCTTATCAGGCCCATTGTAAGTGACCACGTTTCAGTGCCATAAGTCATCACTGGCAACACACACTGGTCAAAAACTTTCGTTTTGAGATACTGCGGTAATTTGGACGAGAAGATTTTACGTAGCTTCCCGAACGCTGCCCAACCGAGTTGGATTCGTCGGTTGACCTCTTTCTCGAAGTTGGACTTACCTAATTGGACAACTTGTCCCAGGTATATATAATCGTCAACAACTTCAAGTGTAGAGTGACCGATTACCACGGGAGTAGGTACGACATGAGCGTTCGACATAACTTTAGTCTTCTCCATGTTCATTTTTAGGCCTACTCTCTCGGAGGCTCTACTGAGGTCATCGAGCATTGCGCCAAGGTCCTCCAAGGTCTCAGCCATGAGTACTATATCGTCGGCAAACCGAAGGTGATTGATGTACTCGCCATTAATATTGATGCCACGTCCGTTCCAGGTCAAGAGCTTGAAGACATCTTCCAAGGCATTGGTGAATAGTTTTGGAGAAATGACGTCTCCTTGTCTCACACCTTTGCGCAATTGGATAGGTTTCGAGTCCTGACCGTGTAATCGGACGGACATAGTGGCGTTTTCGTACAAACATTTCAACACTTCGATGTACCGGTAGTCTATTTGGCACCTTTGGAGAGACCGTAGCATAGCCCAGGTTTCGATCGAATCGAAGGCTTTTTCATAGTCCACGAACGCCAAGCACAGTGGCTGATTATATTCTTCGGTCTTTTGTATAATCTGCCGCAGCGTATGAATGTGGTCTATGGTGCTGTAGCCTTTTCGGAAACCGGCTTGTTCGGGAGGCTGGAATTCGTCAAATCGGCGTGCGAGACGGTTGGTAACGACTCTAGAAAACAACTTATAGACATGGCTCAGATGTGAGATGGGTCTATAGTTCTTCAACAAGGTCTTATCGCCCTTTTTGAAAAACAGCACCACCACACTTCTGTTCCATGCCCGTGGCGTCTTGCCCTCAAGTATAACGGAATTAAATAACTTTTGGAGAGCTTGTAGGAGGAAAATAATACTAAGCATAAATTATTTAGTAGTAGTATAAGGTATAAAAAAGGGAACTTCATTTTTAGTTATTATTTTGTTTGTCGATAGTGCATTCAAAACAAATAATAATCAAACACTAGACAAAATTTACAGAACATTCATATTTTCAATAGTTTTCTAGTAAATAACAAAAAGGGATTAAAAATCTGTGCGTGTGTTTTTCTAGGAAGCGTGACTTGAGAACACATATTCGTGTTCATCAAAATTTAATATTCGTCTCTACCAGAATTAGAATCTAGGCGGTGTTTGTGTCGCTAGCGTACCTCTCACTCTACTAAGACAGTTTACACGACATCATAAAATTGTTTAACGTTTTATACATTTACATTTGCTAGAGTGTATAATTAAAATCACCTTAGTCATTGTTTACTCAACATGCGTAACACAGAATTTATGTCATTTTTAATCAGTGTCGATCAAAATAAAACAAAAATAGCTCACCGGTCACATTGTGGCTATGGGTTGGATGAATGAATGGAACTGTGTTAAATGCACTTGATTGTCTTCGTAAATAATGTGGATTAGTGTATGCGATAAGGTCGAATATTGTTACAGTTGTTTTGTCTCAATTTTGGACTTGAAATTATGATTAAATTATCATTGTTTGCTCTGCCCTGCATTGTTTGCTGTGCCCGTGACCGGTCTGCTCAGGCGTTTTATGGCCGGCTAAACCTATTCTCAGTTAGAAAATAGGTTTATGAAGCAAGAGTCTATCAAACTGTAGATGTCTAAAAAAAAAGTGTCAGTTTTGGGTGTATATCTTATTTTGAATGTGGTTTTTTTTGAGAAGTTAAAAAGGAATCTTTTCACTTGGCATGTTGCTGCAAAAAAACGTATTTAAGAGACATAAATTTGTCACATCAATAAAAACGAAATATGCCAGCCATGATATTTTGTGACGACTTGCAGATTTATAATGTGATTTTTAAAAAAATATATGTTTTGTGCTTTTGACATAAAGCACCAAATGAAATCACATTTAGCGTCTAAAAAACCATGACTGTTTGAAAATTATTATTGCTGTCAACATCGGATTCTCGCTGTAATAACAATATTATATGAAGCAAAAATCATTCTTCCTTTGTGAACTACTCGTATAATCATAAACTAGGTTTGTAGAATTACCGCGTAGTGCCTACTGTGCGTTAATTCTACAAACCTGGCCTACCTATGAAGGCACGGCAGGCCTTCCCAGTGGATGGAAGTACACAGTGAGTAAGGTGACTCCTTTTAAGTTCCATCTTGCGAAAGTAATAATAGTTTTAGAACAGGGTTGGTAGAACCACAGTAGTAGGTATGTAACTTGAGAGGATTTAGGACCCCATAATAAGAAGTGATAGTACGAAAGGAAATCTAAAGTGATCGTCTATGCTTCCGTCTCTCCGTAGGACCATTAGATTAGTTAGAGGTACAGGATTGATCCGGGAGCTCTTATGAAATTTGGTTACAAGTAAAAAACCTGCAGAGGGTGACATAGGTCCAAAAAGGGATAGTCCAATTAACCTGGCATCAGAATCAGAATAGGCAAATAAAGAAAACATGGATCAAGAAGATTTATTATTTTTTCTAGTTTTAATAATATTTACGCGTTTGTAAACTCAAAAATTATTCCATAATATAAGGTAGTTTCATTTTAACTGGGCGTCAAATATTTGCAAAAATATTTCGTTCGGATCTTAGAAGTGCAAATTTCAAAGATTTGATGAAACAATGTTTACTTAAAAACATAAGTACCAAGCACTGACAAATTTCGACATCGAAAGCAATGCCTGTGCCAATGCAAATGCGTAGTGGTCCAGAGCCGACCGGAGTGCGGAAGATGCTGGGTTCGTTTCCCTCCTGGGGCAGGTCGGATTTATTCAGTGTATTTTTATAGTTTTAAAAATGATCAAGAAGATTCAGAAACATTGTTGAAAGAGAAATAAGACAGACAAAAGCAAGAGTAACAACATAAATTAAAAAACGGGAGTGGTCTCCCCTTGACTTTCTCGTATACCGGAAACGACTCAAAAGTTGATAGAAACCTTATATTTTGATGTTACACACGCATGTTATATTTGGTTGCAATAAGTTAAAGCATTTTCGAGTTATCGTGTTAACGCACAGACACATACACAGATATAATTCCAAAAAAAATATTTTAGGTCCTAAACGTGTAAATCCGTCAAAATCTCGAGGTCGAATTTTTTGACGATTACAAGACTTCCTCTATACTACGTATACGAGAAAGTAATAAAATATAATACTACTACACCTAAATAAAGAGGTCTGTCCTTAGATTGGTCTGTCATTGGCTGCGAAATTAATGAGTCTATTCAAAATGTTTCTTTGCACGAGAGTGCGAGGCGTGACGAGCGTACGATCATGCATGTTGATGTTCGAAACATTCTATAGTTACAACTATGGAGACTTTATTGTTCCTCTCAATTATATCCCAGTGTTAGTTTATAGCAATTTTGATATCATGAGTCATACGTTTATTTAGGCGATGTAAAGTTAGTTTAAAGAAACGCGTAATCAATCTGACCATCGATTTTTGTTAACGATATACCCAGAATATAGGTCACTAGACAAATACGACAGTGTTTTTATTTTTTTGATATCTTAAAAATTGACCGAGATATAAGCGTTCAAAGTTGCCGCGCCGTCCGGATTTTTAAAACGAGTCGCGGAAAGTTGATGACGTCACAAATCGACAGAACGGGCAGTGGTACTCGCGGCCGCGTACTTCTTTAGCTCTGTGCAACTAGTGCGCGCGCTTGTCTTTAATTTTATGTGGCTCTCAGGTGTGAATCAACATTATGCCATATAATAATATTGTGTAGTACCTATGTGTACAAATTCAACCATTAAAACGCCTAAAAAACTATTTTTTCAAGTGCCATTGGATGCCAAAAGGCGTAAAATGTGGATGAATGTTATGAAACGGGCAGATCCAATTGACCCTAAGACCGTTGGATTTTTTGTGAAGACCATTTAGATCTAAGTAAGATAATATGTAATTAGATATTCTAAGCTTTGGGGTACCTATTACCTACTAGGAAATACCCTATAACTAAGTTGTATTATGAGGTTTTTGGTGCAATATCTTCATTTTGTCACTCTTTATACTACATAGGTATAAAGAGTATCTTTATACTACTACCTATGTATGATTAAGTAAGTTGACTTTTCTTGACGGTAAAATGAAGGTAGGAAAATAGGTACCCAAGTTTATAAATAAACTTCACCTGCTTGGTGTTGCGTTAGTTTCTTTATCGCGCCACAGCAGCAGGGCGACGCGACGAATAGTGTACAAACATCACACTAAATATAACAATATGGACTATTCAATGTATTTCTTGTCCAGATGCTTACTTTCCATATAAATATTTATAGTTCCATGATTGTACCTATTTAAAAACCGACTTGCAGACCAAAAGCTCGTATTATGGCATGTATGTATATGTATATACCCTTCTCACAGATTTTAGTATGAAAAATACCTAAAATCCTAAAAATCCGAGATGAGTTCATGACCAATAAATTACTTACCTACCTATGTATGTACCTACCTACTTCCTTTTACTATAAAATACGACTTACAAGGTTTATTTTAAAAAATTTTGGTCACCCATCCGAGTACCGACCGCGCACTTGGTTGCTTAACTTTCGTGATCGACGGTTCAAAAGTTGATAGAAACCTTATATTTTGATGTCATACACGCTTATTAAATTTGGTTGCAATAAGTTAAAGCATGCTCGAGTTATCGTGGTAACGCACAGACATACAGACACACACAGACTAAAATTCCAAAAAAAATATTTTTGGAGTCAGGGAGGTCCAAAACGTGTAAGTCCGTCAAAATCTTAGGGTCGAATTTTTTTACGATTACAAGACTTCCTTTATACTACGTACCTATACGAGAAAGTAAAAACTCACTCATTGGCAAAAATATATTGCGCCACTGCACTACATGCCTAATATTACCTACATAGGTATTTATTATCTATGTAAGTACAAATATTTACCTCTATCTAAATTCGGCCTTTATAACATGCACACAGTAACATAAATGTTCAGCATCACTTGTTACTGCATTTAGGTTAGGTAGGTAGGTACCTTACACGACTAGAGCTTTTCTTACCTTCCGTGCCTATACCACTTATCTATAGTTCGTATCGTAGGTTCACTTATCTATGTTGCAAAAATGCTAGATGAAAAGAATACCTACTTTACTTGTTTCAGTTTGAGTCCTCGCATTTCCGTTGCTATATAATCACTATTTTCGGAAAAATATTGAGCGACAAACTGTGTCTGCTTTTGGTAAATTATTATCTGATTGATCTTGTTGAAATCCTTTCTACATTATTGTAATTCAAAGGCTAATAAACAATAAAAGTCAAGTTACACAGATCGCAGTAGGTATGTACGACACAAAACGCAGAGCAACTTTGAATGACCTGCGACAATATAGCGAGCGAGCGGCTGCCGTGTCGGCTGTCGATTTGTGACGTCACCTACTTAGAGTGCGCGTACTTGAAAAATTAAATAGCGACCGTAAGTTAAGGCGTTAATAACTTTGGAAATACTGCATCGATTTTAATGAAACAAAAACTATTGAAATGTACATTACCATAGCTCTTATTTAATGTGTGTTTTATTGTAATTTTCAAACCTATCGGTCACATCAATTATATTGTTTTTATGGTTTTCGTAATAATCTCAGTCATATCTCATTATTTTAAATCACTGCCTAGAGTCGGTAATGACAAACAGTGCCAACCTTGTGGTAAAACCAATGGACTACGTACTATACTAGTGTCGTGCTCTGTTTGCCGAATATCCTACAAAGTACCTATGTTATTTTAATTATTTATTGCTGTAATGTCCTTCAATTAAATAAATCATATATATTAGTAACTTCTCAAGAGCAGTAGTTTCATCAACTAAAAAAAGCTTACACTCAAAAAACGTCGTCATACAAGGACATTTTTAGATTAATTTCTTTGTAGTTAGTAAAAATTATTCTAGACATGGGGGAGGGTAGGAAGTAGGTTCAGGGAAGGCTGCTAGCAAGTGACTCCGAGTCTTTACAAGCTACCTACCCTACACCATCACATGACCCGTGCATGTTTGGCACACATTTGATATAAAACATGAATTACCAATTGCTACTAATATACAAATCAAAGCGAGGAGAGTTAAAGTATGAATAGTTACACAATAAGATAAAAATACTTACTGTATTTCTGTATTTTTATAGCTAAGTAATTGAAGTATTGCTTGGTGGCTAATGAAGTCATTAGTTGTGTCGTCTGAGCGGAGAAAGGTTAAAGTTACTATAACAACAAGTTGCTTATGTTAGGAGTGTTATACCGTATCAAATATCGTGCTTATTATAATAATATACCTACTCACTATAATGTTGTTAAAGAGCAGATAATTCTTCCCCTACATACATTCTCGAGATGTTTATTTATTTCTATAAATAGCGGAAGCGAGTATGTAGCAGGTATGGGACGTACAACGCAACTTTATAATATTATGCCTTGCCAAGAAGCTTTCAATACGGTGTCTTATTAAATTGTAGATAATTAATGTATTAATATACCATGATACCTTACAAAGACGTTGGAGCGAACAAGCTACTTATTATAATATCAACCTCCCATGCATATTTTACGTAAGAACATCATTAGTTGCTAGCTGGCTGCTAATTAGAGATTTTGAACTTGGAAACATCAATTGCCTGCGGCCTCGTGTGGGCGTGACAGAAATTATGAAAAAGAAAAATATTTTCCTTCAGGTAAAGTTCTATTCTGTATATAGTATTTTTAGTAGTGGGTGGTTTGGTATATGAGTATAGATTTTCCACTTTTTAATTGTCGCATGATCAGAATTAGCGAATCGCTTCGTGCGTAGTAACTTGTGTTATTTTAATATGGCACTGAAATGAAATGAAAAAGTTCTTTATTTAAATGGAATTTGCTAAGTATTTTTAAATCTTCAAAGCCCTACCACCATTTCGGGACGAAATAATTATTTTTCCTAAGTAATTATTATTATGCTAAAATGGAGAAGAAATGGTGAATCGAACTTGAAGCAACCAACAATAATTTATTTTAAACCGGTACATTTTAGAGTAATATGTTCAAATTAAGCTGTTAACCCGAAATGCCCACTTTATATTACATTTCATAAGACAATATCCTGTCCGAGAATTCTTATGCAGCCAGACGGCCCTCATTATTCAATTGAAGAAATTCGGTGCTTCAACTGAAGCGTCTCTGTTCTTATTTAGTAAAGTCACGAAGAAATCACTATAGATTTTTGTACCAACAGAATGCTTAAAAGTTAATGGTGGTGTGTGGTCTCCCAAATCTACTTATAGTGGTTTGCAATACCAGGATGTCATTCGCACTCACGAACAACCAACCGACCAACCAACTCGCGGATAGAAATACGAGTACGACACTATAAAAGAGGGTGTTATTTGACATTTTATTTCCGTTCCGTAAGGTGGAGTTTTCCAAAGACTAAAAGTCCAGCCCAGTGGCTGATTCGTTGTAACGTTTATCTCTCCTAAAAACATAAGTAAAAATAATCATCACCGTAATTTCAGCCACATGACGGTCACTGCTGAATATAGGCCTCCCCCAAAGACCGCCACAACGACCAGTCCTGTGCTGGTCGCAACCGTGCGTGACCAGCAACTGAAGCCAAGCTTGATCAAGAGCCAAAAAACAGTTTTTAGTAATACAAATGTAGTTCGTTTGTGGAAAAATATTTTTTATATTTTATCACTAAAAAAAACTGAATTTCAATTTAGTCTTTAATTAGCTCAATTAGTAGGCAAAAATAATTTAAAGAAGAATGTAGTGAACACTTTTAACCTAACCACATTAAGAAAATTGTTAAGCGAAATACAAATGTTCTTTGTGAATACGGCATACTGTTCATGAAACTAAAGCAGATTATTTAAATTCTGCATTTTGCTAAGGTATCATGGAAGGACCATTACTGTTCTGTGTTCCGGAAGATACGTCCAGCCATCGACCGTTGGCCTTATCGCCTGGAAATGTTTGCATGTGACGTCATTTCTCGTTGAATTAAAACCCTAAAAGAAATTAGAAAACAGTTTATTATTTACTAATTATTATTTTTTATATGAAAAGGTCAAGCAAATGACTCCATTCCTCATGACGATACACAGAAGTGGAGTCCAAATGAGAAGTTAGCTCTTGCGAGAGATAAACCGCCGCTAGCCATCCTCGCCTTGCCGAACTGCAAGGTGCTTAATCACGCCTCTTTTGAATGACCCAGGATTATAGGAAGGAAGGAACTTTTGTTTATTGGTTCACTGAAGGTTTAGTTTATATTAGGGTCGATGCCCATTCCATGTACTATGGCAAATGTCACTATTTTGGGGTACTGTATAGTATAGCCCATACTGCCAAAAGTGGCTTTATGTGTAACCAAATGTTCCCTAAAGCTCTGCTCAACTCCTTTTGGGATAACGAGCGTGATTATGTATGTCAGTTATTATTTATTTTAAAAACAGGACTTAAGATATCTGTTTTAAAACTTACAAGAGTAGGTAATGTAAGTTTTGTTATCCGATTTCAAATCATGACACTGAACCAAATTAGCAAGGAGGTTGGTTAGTATTTGTAATTTTCAGCCAGGATTGTTACTGTTGCATCTGAAGCAGAAGTTGTACTAAAATTGACACTAAAATTTGTAGTTGTATAGCGAGTAAACGAAACATTTGATATCTCTCCAGTGAAGTGTAATGGCCTATTTACCGGCACCATGACATCAATATAGCGGGAATAATTTTAGGAATTGCTCGCGTTGGCTTTAACAAGCTCAAATGGTTGGTGACCGTACGCATCAAATTGTCGTTTGATGCACGCGCCTCGTGTTCAAGCTTTTTAATAACTATGTGGTATTTAGTCTGGGGGACAGCAGAATAGATAGCGATAGATTTAATGTTTTCAAAATCTTATCTGTTTCAAATTATGGTATAGAGACGGTTAAATAATAATAAGATAACGATAGGTATTTCTCTAATAATTCCTTTAAACAATCTCCGTATAAAATTGAATATTTCGAAAATGGATTTTATTAGGTAGTCATAGAGACGATGTCATGGTGTGTCAGTTAATAACGTTTGTTCGTTTCTTAAGAATTCGTTTCTTAGGTCTGTTTTAATGTTTTTTTTTTATTTCTATACATTTTTGACTACTTTACTCATTCTTTTGAGTTCTACTGCATATTTTGCTTGTTATTTTTAGAATAAGCAAATCACTATTTACAAACGAAGTCTTATTAATTTACTCGAATTCTTACTCTGAAAATTTGTGTGATTTATTTGGCTTTCCGCACAAATAGAACGATATATTTATCTTGCTTAAATAGACACAGGAAAAATAATATTTATCGAGATCGGCGAATCCACTCCATATTACGCCGTAATTGCATTTGACATACGACATACTTAAGGAGCTGAGATCTTCAAAGGAGTGCTCTGTGTATGATAGGGACACTCATCCTTCTTTTGTTCTTTCTGATTCTTCGTGTGATATTCTACTTATAAGCTAATATTATTTTCTTTGGCATATAAATTACGTCCCACAAAAAGTCTACTATAGCGTACTTTTAATTTCTTGGGTGCTTAAGTGATTAATGCTTTCTGATTTGCATAAACAACTTAATGACTTTTTAATGATTTTTTTTTCTATCTCAAAGCGCTTGTTTGTCAGTGAATACTTTTGCTAGATGTAACTTTTAAACTACAAATTTTCCAACATCTGTGAATTAGAGTGGAAGAAAAAGCTAAACTTTCTTTCGTGTGCTTTTACGGTTGTTTGGTAGAGAAAGTTAAAAGGTTCTTTCTATACTAGTTCGATGATTGATACCCGGTATGAGATAGAGGTATGCAAATGTGGTATGGCAAAAGTGGTTCATTAGAATAACTATCTATGTATATATCGTACACAAGATTTAGTAAATATTGTATAATTTGTCGTACTTTGTCTTACGTATGTCTTTGTTTCTCATACCGATAATACCGACCATTGTGCAATCGATAATTGTAACATTATATGTCACTATTTATAAATTATAAATGTTTGTGTAGGAAGTAAAAGAATATTCTGTTTTATTCTACGAAAAGCTATCAAAGTGCTTTTGAGTACAGCTATTTTCATTACAACCACAGTGTGGCGTGATCGATAGAAACCATATTGTCGAATGATTGCTCGCTAAATCAATTGGAAGCCGTAGAACGTATCAATATTATAGCTTAGAATCAATTGTATTCAACGCCACTCCATTTCAGATGGACTTACTTACGATCGATAAATTGAAACTGTTCATATAACACCATCTAAATACATGGGGTTATTTAAGCGGAGCTTAGCGGTGGCCTGATTATATTGTGCTACATGAGTCATGACAATTTTTTTATTGTTTTGTTGTCCCAGCATGATATCAATTCCTAGTCTCTTATGGATTAATATCATGCTATTACGGAACTCTGTCCGTAATCTGTATCTCAAATTAGAATTTTCATAAAAAGTAAACGAAGAAGAAAGAGTTATTGTGTTTGTACCTGTCGTGTATAATTTGATACAAATTCACTTATCGTTGTAAACGTCATGTAACAAGTTAGTGAATTAAGGCTGCATGCCTGTCCATAAGAGCGTACAAAAATAGGATTTATCAAATTTAGAAAATTAGAATTGTAGGTTACTAGCTGCCCTCGCAAACATTGTTCTGCCAAAATCGGTCCAGTCGTTTCGGAGTAGAGCGGTCACAAATACCGTGCGATTTTTATATATTAAATGTTAAAAATAAAATCAACTTTAAATAATTTGGTTATTTAATACTTGTGAGATTCTAATTTCTTTATAATAAATATATAAAATTGGAGTAATGAACATCTTGGTAACTTTTTATAGGTGCAGCAACAGGTGGTTTTATAACACAAGGTTGGCTATCAAGATACGGCTTACGTGTAAGATTAGAACACCAATGGTACAGTAAAATGTGTATTATTACTTACGTTAAATTATTATTTGATTTTAAAGCAAATAATATTATTGTAAGAAGACTTCTGATTTATATTCCTATTTATTTTTTATTGAATAAAATAAGTACCATTAATGAAGGAGTGAGAAAAATATTAGCATATAAATATGCTAATAGTTTTTTTGTTTAAATACTAGTAAGTATAGTCAATTTAACTCTCGATTGTAACTGATGGGATGTATTTGGCACCAGGATGACTTTACCACCTATGAGTATGTTTTTAGTAACCTGTGGTTTTTTGATGTTGGTTCACATTTACTAAATGAGTTCATATAATATTAGTAGGTCTTAATACAAAACGTGTAACTGTTCGAAAACCCAAATAAAGAGTAAAAAAATAAAAAGACAATGGGTCCTCTGGTCTGTAATTCAAACCACCCAAGAGAGGATTTTTAACCGGCGAGCATCTCCCGTGAGGGAGTCTCTCCACCAAAAAGAGTATTTAAGGCGTTTGAGGGGAAGGGAGCGGAGCCTGTGGGTGCCTCTAAAGGCTCGACCTTCGGCTTAGACGCGCCGTGAGAGACTGCCCGTGCTATGCGTTTCTATTGAGGATATTACGTTTTTAAATGGCTTGTATTAAATTAACATCATACAAACCTAACCTAACCCAAAAAAAGGATAAAATGCTCACCAAAAAAGTGTAAATTCCCACCAAAATTTGTATTTGGTGAGCCAATATCCATTTTGGTGAGCAATGTACTATTTTGTTGGGGGGCACTAAACTTATTCCCTTTTTAACCGACTTCAAAAAGGAGGAGGTTCTCAAATCGACTGTATCTCAAGTAAAAACCACTTCCAGTGTGTGTGTTATTTCCGTTACACCTCCTACGGAAGGTCAATCAAGCAGATTCAGAAAGGCTGCTTCTCCGACTGAACCACTAAGGTTACGGGAGAATCGAACGGATTTCTTCTAGACTATTGTTTCTTATTACATCACTAGTGGTCGCCCTCAATTTCGCAAGTGTCAATGTCGGTTGTCGCGTCAAAAACTCCATAACAAATTTCATCAAACTCGGTTCTCATTTGCTACATTACTAAATATCCATAATCCAAATTCTTAAATCAGTAATTTTCAGTACTACTGCAAATATTTATAAAAGGAAAATTACAATTTATTTTCTCCAATAAATGTTATGGTTGGCGAAGGAACTTTATCCTTTGAGGTCCTCAGCTCTTAGTCTACAGAAACGAGTTGGTATCTGTGGCAATTACGTAACTATTAAGCCATTGTTAGCAATCATTGCTATGTAGAGTTTCATATAAGTTAAAGTATAGAGCGATTAAATCTCTACAATCAAGCTTTACTCTTACTGTAAGGAGTTAAAGCTCTAAACCGATTGAGCAAAGTTTGATAATTTTTAGTAGTTTCACTATAGTACTAATATAAAATACTTACTAGTACCTAACCGTAGGAATCGACTTTAATAAACTTCGATTATATTCAAATAAGAAACCATTCTGTTTTGTATTCTATGGCATAGTAATGGTTTATCAACTGTTATAACATTTAATGGGATGAAATACAAAAAAGTTCAATGCTATTAATGCTTAAAAAATCTAGTTAATAAGTTAAACATAACAAAACGAGTAACTTACCTCTCAATGTCAGCACGGTAACGAGCAAAACAAAAACAGTATTCAGCTCCATCGTTAGCATTTAAATAAATGACTGAAAAAAATAACACACAAAATATTTACTCCGAGTGAAAATTTCGGCGATGACACATCCTACTTTCGCGCCTATTTCATTCAAATGTGGAATTCGAACAGAACGTGCGTTCCGAAACGATGGCTAATTGATTTGTACCGTGTTTGTTTTTTTTAAAGCGTACGCGGAGCAACGGAGACGTGTTACCGTCGCCACCGTTCAGAAACTGTATGCTCATAAACGGGACGCACTTGTAAACATCACGCTTATTTTTAGAGGACCTCATAATAGTGTGGAATGTCATTCTTTATGGTTCAGGAACTGAACGAGTTAATAGAACTACGCCTTTTAAAGTTACCGCAAGTTGCTTTATTTTTCATTTTCAATACGAAAACAATTGCAGTCGTTTTAATTATAAATATTACTTTAAACAAAGAGTAAAATAAAGCTTGTATAATAATATTGTATTTGTAAAAAATGTAGTACCAATGTTATGAACAGATAATCCATTCATGGGCAAGTTTCGTGGATTTTTTCAAATACTTGCACGCCTACAGAGATCAAACTGAATACCAATGGGCTTAATTTTAAGATCTTTACCCTACTTATATCTTTTATATGTAATGTATTCTTAGTAAATGAATATTTCATTTCATTTCATTTGTTTTTCATTCCCAAATCATTTCCGACGTGACCATTCATTGAATTTATTCACCTTTGTAAAGCTGTGGTTTCTTTTTCCTTACCTTCATTCAACTTAATTTTCATTGTATTTTTTTAATGCTATGGTTTTTTATAAGTATCTCATTTTTCACTTAACCCCATGTTGCAAAGATTCCAAGGTACAGCGTTAGGTATACTGTCTTCTTACACAACTTTGCTAAAAAATATGTGATTTATTTTATAATAATAATAATATTTAGTTTCGCAAATGTTATATACAAGAAAAAAATATACTTATTATACATGTGTCTGCAACGCTGTTATTCTGTGGCAACCTAAGTAAATGTATAACTGCTGGACTGTGCAACAGACTAATATTTATACGAACATTTAGTTTATGAATTAATGAATATCTTTGGTATTAAATATGCGACCATAGTATGAGTATTGCACCAAGTGTGTAAGCAAATTACACCAAACCATGAAACCACCTCTTGACATATTTTCTCTTTAGTTCTAAAGGGATTTCGATTAGATATAATGTAGAATCATCACAATTTGAAAGTAAATTCAATGTTTTTAGGATAAAAATGCACCAAACTATTAAAATAGTTCATTTATTATGTAGTAATTATTCTGACAAAAATAACCAATGTTTTTTTAAACAGTTTTTTAATATCGAAAACAGAATTGGTCACTGCATATTTAAATTAAATCAAAATCAGCAATTTTATCTTAAAATACAGTCACGTGTACCACCACAATACCTGTACTTAATAAATTGCGTTCACAGAATTCGTATGAAACTTTTCAGATATTAATTCCAAAAGATAACGTATTCTTTTAGAATTGAATAAATAAAAATTGTTATATTTGATTCTGGACTATGCACTTGTTGTGCCCTTAATTCATACAAATCCAATCAATCAATTTTGCATAGTTATCAAAACATTCTACCAGATTAAAAAATATACCTAAAGGTATTGTTATTTGTTAAGTATTATAATAATATAGTTGTTCATACGACAAGACGGTGAAGCTATGCTATAATTTTAGTACATTTAACGCTTCATTGGAGCCCTGGTGTACAATGCCCTAACTGGGGTGGCGAAATAGCAACATGTTCATCTCCCTACTCAAATAAATTGTGTCTTGTTACTGAAAAGAACGGCATTAAAAAGGGCATTATGAGAAGGGTTGGGAAAGTAACACTGCTTAATCGCCAGTTTAAAATACGCGTAATGGATTAATCGCGCTAGAATTTTGATGATGCTCTCAGTAAACAATGGGCCGAACAGAGCGTGGCGTATTGTTTGAATATTTCATAAGATGTTGATAATAAAAGTTTAACTGTGATGTATATCCAGTAAGTCAGTTTAATACCATGTTTTAATGTTGCCTTTGCATAGAATTAGTTAATTTCTATAAAATGAAGCTTCTATTTATATGGTTGGCAACGGCAAAAAAAAACATGTAGATTTTTATAAACACAAATTTAATTTCTCCGTTTTTAATTTCGAATGCGGTTTTTTATTGAAATCAATTTATTTTTTTCTTTTTAGTGTATAAGGTATAGGAATTTTCAGGAAACTATCTCGAGATCATTTAGACAAACAAAGAATGGAACTATTACGGTATCATCGACGTCAATTAAATAGGCATGGGGATAACTCAAAAAGTACTCGTCAGATGTCGATCAAATTTAAATAGGACCACATGACAAGCATCAGCTTCCAAAGGTTGAAAGAACCTCTAAAATCGGTATACCCAGTAAAAAGTTATGAGGTAACAAACATAAAAAAATACAGTTGTATTGAGAACCTCCTCCTTTTTACTTTCCCGTATAAGTACGTATAGAGGAAGTCTTGTAATCGTCAAAAAATTCGACCTCGAGATTTTGACGGATTTACACGTTTTGGACCTCCCTGAGTCCAATAATATTTTTTTTTGGAATTATGTCTATGTGTGTGTGTCTGTGCGTTAGCACGATACTCGAGCATGCTTTAACTTATTGCAAACAAAATTAACATACGTGTATGACATCAAAATATAAGGTTTCTATCAAATTTTGAGCCGTCGATCACGAAAGTTAAGCAACCAAGTGCGTGGTCGGGACTCGGATGGGTGACCAAAATTTAACATGCATGTATGACATCAAAATATAAGGTTTCTATCAACCTTTGAGTCGTTTCCGGTATTCCAGAAAGTCAAGGGGAGACCACTCCCGATTTTTTACATTTATCACGCTCATAATCCTAAAATGTTTGAACAAAGAATTCAGAACTCACAATCCCAAAAGGGATCAAGCAGAGCTTCGGTTACACGCAAAGCCACATCTGGTAGTATGTGCCATACAGTACCCCAAAATAGTAACAGGTTGCCAGCCTGTCGCTTAAGCAAAAGGTAGGTTTCTTTCTTTCCTGCCATACAAAAGTTTGGAAGAGATCGCTTTATGCGATAAGACCGCCCATTGTACAATTGCATCACATAATGTAATTAGTTTTAAGTTCTTAAATGTTGATGTACAATAAAGAGTATTCTATAATAAATTTTTGTTAAACACAAAGCCACACCTGGTAGTATGGGCCATGCCGTACCTCAAAATAGTGACAGTTTGTCTTAATAAAAGCGGCATCAAATCCAAAAAATCATATTGCACTATGGTGATGTTACGCTATTAAATAACTCAGCAGTTTGGGTATAAAACATTTATATTACGTATTTTAGGCATAAAATAATGTTGCTAAATATTAGATTAACCACAACATGCCTTGATAAATACAACTAACTAACAAAATTCTATTACCAAAATAATGTTGAGAATTGCGCCAACAAAGGTAGGTATTTCGCGGAATGATCGGAACCTTTCAGGGCAACGAAACAATTTCGTTTTAAACGTACTATTTAGGCCATTTTCTTAATTGGAGGCAAGCTTTCCACAAACACTTTCAACTGGTTTCTAGTGTACTAGATTTTGAGTAAATTGCGCAGTAGGTACAGGTGTCTAGATTATTAAATACAGTTGTACTTATTTTTAGAAGTAGTGGAGATGATGGGGCGTAAGAAACAGGAAGTTTGACTATTCAAAATTTGCTCATATGACACCGCTCCAGCTCTCCGGCAGAGACAATAATTTCTTTAATGTGTTTCTTGAGTAGTGATCCATAGATAGATATTACAAAATAATTTCAACAGTGTTTTATGATTTTATTTAGATTCTTGAGTGAAAAATTCAAAAAATCGGGAGTGGTCTCCCCTTGACTTTCTCGTATACCGGAAACGACTCAAAAGCTGATTGAAGACATAAGGTTTCTATATAGTATATTTGATGTCATTGATGCATGTTAAATTTTGGTCACCCATCCGAGTACCGACCGCCCACTTGGTTGCTTAACTTTCGTGAGCGACGACTCAAAAGTTGATAGAAACCTTATATTTTGATGTCATACATGCATGTTAAATTTGGTTGCAATAAGTTAAAGCATACTAGAGTTATCGTGCTAATGTACAGACACACATAGACGCACAGACACACAGAAACACACAGAGACATAATTCCAGAAACGATATTTTTTGGACTCAGGATGGTCCAAACGTGTTAATCAAGTTCGAATTTTTTGACTAAGACTCCCTCTATGCTACGTATACGAGAAAGTAAAAAGTATAGTAGACAATGTGGATAATAAATTTACCACAAAATGATGAATTTGTCAATTCGATCTTTAACCTAAACGCATTTAGTATAAAGTCATGACTCGCCATAGATAAAAATTCTGCACTTTGTTACTTAAACAAATTAAAAGCATAAGTTTTAAACAAAGTGCCCCAGAAGCACAAAGCCATTAACGAACAGTAAAAAATGTAGCATTGTAGAACGAAATTCGTTTCCAAAATGAAATATTCAGCCTTACTGCTATTGCATCTGGAATCAATTTAGTTCCAACTGTGCACTGATTAAATTTTAAATGTCAGCTCTGAACTAATATCTCTTACCGCCATCTGCGCCGGTGGTTACCGCGGATTACGGTCGGGACATTATGTCCCATTGACGTTTGTAACTTTAGCATGAAAATTGTACCCTCGACAATAGTTGCAGGCAAGGAATCTGTTTAATGAAACTATTGACGCGTGCAGTCAACAGCAGATGTAGATGATCAAACACAAAACTTCTAATTTCATTAAAAGCAAAATAAATACAGAAATGTAAGATTCGTAATACATCATTAAACCGCCTCAGTGATCCATATTCGGCTTAATTGTCACGCATAAAAAATAATTAATAACTCTTTTATCCATAGCTTTCATTACTATTGACTTGAATCCGAAGGACTACATCGAAAGCGTGATAAAAGCAGCTTCACGGAAACGCGGAGTCCTGAACAAGGTGCGGCGTTTTTTTCACGCCAAATCAACTGCGTGCTTTCTACTAAAGACGCAAGTACGGTCCTGCGTGGAGTATTGCTCACACCTATGGGATGGCTCTGCCAAGTACTTATTCGATGCTTTGGGTAGGTTGCAGCGTCGCGCGGCCCGCATCATCGGTGACGAAGAAGTGACTAAACATCTTGAGCCTCTCCAATCGCGTCGCGATGTTGCGTCATTTAGCGCATTCTACCGTGTGTACCACGGCGAGTGCTACGATAAGATTTTTTCCCTTATCCCACCATCTCCCTTCCTTTTAGTCTACGCGTGCTTGTCTACGTTGCCATCGACGAACTGTGGCTACCCGTGTGGCATTGCCAGCACACGTGTTCCCTCCTTCCTACAATCCTGGGTCATGCAAAAGAGTCGTGGAGAAGCACCTTGCAGGTCGGCAAGGCAGGGGTAGCCACAGAACATAGATATATAAGAGATATCTATGTTCTGTGGGGGTAGCTACCGCGGCGGTTTACATCTTGCGCTAGCTATCTTCGCATTTGGATTCCACTTCTGCTTACCATCAGGCGCAATTTGTTTGACCTTTTTATAAAAAAAAATTTGGAGGCACTGCATGGTCCATACTGCCAGAAGTAACAAAACGTTACCTAAGGCTCTGTTCAACCCCTCTTGCGCCTATGAACGTGATCGTATGTATGTATTGCTTTCATTTAGTAAACTTGTTCTGATTATGATCATCTACTTTATCTACTGACTGTACTTTCAAATTTGCATTGATCGTTCGAGCTATCGACGTTGTACAATGTATCTACTTTTTGAAGATGTCTCATTCTTCTTGTTTTTTCTCCTACCCTGCTCCCGATTTATTTGGGGTCGGTGCTGTATGTCGTGCTATCGATAAACTTTTTTGGTCGACTTAGATTTTTAATGACCGGCTACCAGCCTGATGCTAAACCCTCCTTTGTTATCGCTATTATTGTAAATTTATTTCTAAAATACCTTTGCTCTTAAGAGATTTGATTGAATTCGCTACATTTACAAATTTCCACAAAATATTATCAATCTAGGAAACTTACGTACGGAAATATTTGAAAAATATTACAAACTTCTAAAATATGTATTTCAATATTGCAGAAATTCGATTTGCGTATTCTGCCTCAAGCGATCGAGAAAATTTATTTTTCCGTAGATAGATCTTTTCCGCTCAAAATATTGGTAAACCGCCAATCTAATACGATCCGAAGAAATTGTTCTGACACTTTTAATTAAACTTTAGGATTTTGTGCGGATATTCGAGTGATTTTTAATTATCCCAACAAATTAATGTTATTCACTTGGATCAAGTATTTCGTTAGATATTAAAAATTAATATAATTATCAAGCATAAGTTTGTGCTAAATAGTGGCTTTTTTCGCTTTCAAGTGTTTTTCTATACCTATGGAGCATGCAAGACCGTAATTATTATTGGTCGAGCAATATTTATATAATTTCCTTTTATTTTTTTTGGATTCAAAGTAAGATGATGTTTCAAAATCATTTATCTCTTACTATTTTAGATTTGTAACTGTTGTATTGTTGATTTACAACTAAATTAAATTGTTCCTACATTCCTTAGATTTCCACAATCAATATAAAACTCGTGTCCAACATGTTGAGAAACTATTTATTTATATTATTGTTTATATTTTTTTTTGTTAATATTAATGACTGTTTGTTGGCAAAATAAAATAAAATAAATAAATAAAATATTTGTTAAATCTAGTTCATCGCGTCCATACCGGGAATAACATAAAATTACTAAATTTAATAAGGAGTAACACGTAATAGTAACTCACGTGTTGCACGGCATACGTTCAAAAACTTTTGCCACCTTTTGCAGACAACGTTGAGATAACGAATGTTATCGATTGTTGACTGTTTTCCAAACTTAGGCCACTTAGGTTACTTAGGTTACTTAACATAATATGGCAATATGTAACAATTACTTTTTGCTATCAGATATCGCACAGTAACACTTGGAAACATTGCTCCATAAAAAAAAAAACTGCAGTGTGGATGCACCAATAGTCTACATGAGACTAGTGGACTAGATTGACTAGTGAGCAAGGACTTTGCTAGAAACATAAGGTTACATCGAATTTTAGCTGTTAACTCAATATAGGTAACTGGAATTCAATTTATACCCCACAACAATTGATGCACGTCGCAGAAGGTGTCCAAGATTAAATTCCTCTGGCTTGACGCAAAACCCTTCAGTTGATATCAAACAAAAAATTCAAATACGTTTATTACTATGAGTTATATTGAATTTTTTATTACATTCACCGCCTTACCTCTGACAATACATACCGTTTTAGTTCAATGCCTGGAAAAGTACGAAATTATTTTAAAACCATTTTTTTTACAAACGAAAAATGTAGAAAAGTAATTTTATGAGACGAGATATCTTTTGATCTATCCGGGATTAATGTTTAACCAACTGAGCAAAAGTGTATTGGTTATAACTTTTAAAGCACGATGTGTGAACCAAGGGCCGATTCGCGTTCCAGAAACCAAAATCAAATCGTAAGGCCCTTTGCAGACATAGCAACTTTGATCTCAGTATTACGGCAACAGGCAACTAACTGTTTACATAGAACTTAAAGAAACTGCGCAGACATAGCAACTCTTGTTGTGCGTTTCGACGATCGACATCAGTTTTCAGTTTAACTCGTGGACTCAGTTTAAAATTGACGCAACTAGAAACTGTCAAATTTGTACTAGTTGTGTCAAGTGATCCATAGTCACACAGACTGTTCACCTTGGATTAGAAAAGTTCATTTAGAATCGCGGCAACAGTAAACTGGACCATTTTGTTGCTGCAACTGGCAACCTTTAACGAAAACTGTTAAAAAGTTGATAGTCGCTTTAATTAAAGTTGCTCTATCTGCATAGCGCCTTAAAGTTCCTATCTGATAGCCGCTACCTTGTGTCTGACATTTGACTAGTTGTTTTTAAAATGTATGAAAACACAAACGTTTTGGATTTACGCGGATTGAAGCATTTTGGACTTAAGGCATCGTTAAATCACGTGGACACTCGTCATCGTTGGTAGCGAAAGCTAAGCTAATGTCCGATATTGACGAATTTCGATAACTATGTTATCGCTATGAAACGATTGTCAATTGTCTAAGCCCCAGGCCTTCGTACCCGTCTGCAGCTGCGATGGTGAGAGCGTGAGTGTGGTGTAATTACTTCTCGTAAACATACACAATAATTATATAATAAAATTATCATTCAAGATTTCTTTACAAGAACACTGTACAACGTTTTAAAAAAACAGTCACTTTGATATGGGATCAATGTGATTTAATGTGACTAAAGTAAAACAGTATCGAAATTGTAGTTAAACTACATCAATTGACCCCCGTTCAAAGGTCACTGATTTTCCAGCTGCAATATAGCCCTAGTACGAGTAAGTATCATAAGTCTGATTTGTATGAAACAACAACCACACAGGCCCTAAGCTCTCAAGTAATAAAGCTGAGAGATCTTCAAGCCCGTCCGTCAATGGGTTATAGCAGCGCTCTTCATTTACCACTTAGATTCCATGAAGTATTCAACTTCCTAACTAAACTGCTCGACCTCGCTGTTTGATCGCATCGCTTGGTACTCAATGCTAATGTCAGTTTTCAAGTACAGTATGGAGGTATACGTGCACTTAATATCAGACAAAACGTTTTTAGCGGCCTCAAAAATGTTTCTTACCATCACGCGGCATTAGATTTTTTGTTAAGTTTGTGATATAAAAGATTAGAAAAATATTCTCTTTTCGCCTTAAAATGCTAATCGCATTTTATTGTATTTAAATCTATATTCGATTCTAGTATTAACAAAAAGAATTCACAAACATTACGCCGTTTCACCAACCATTGATCTAAAAAGCGAGTTCATTGTTAGCGCACGCAATAAGCGTCGAGTTTGATTGATTGATATTCAGCAAAAATACAGCATTCCCCAAGGTCGTAGTACACGGTGATGGAACACAAAATGGCTTTTAGATTAAAAGCGGCCATACAACTATGACGAACATGACCCACCCTAGGGGATTGATCCGGGATACATTGTGCATGACGCATTGATTGGTGATAATGTGCGGCTGACAGGTATTTTAGGGGCATCCTTTGATAATTATTTTTCATTTCTGATATTTTGATGATTTGCATAAGAAACTCCCTCTGAAGCGAAGACTTTTGGTAAAGGGACTTTTTTATATTGATAATTCGTAAGCAACACTAAGAACTTTTCGTTGCAATTTTATTTAGGATAACTTTGACGCATGCCTCAATAAGTACCATATTTCTACTCCAATTTACTTCAAGACATTAGATGGTAATTAAATTAAAGTTCATGTTTATTAGTCACAATGCTGATAGAATTTTAATAACTAATTATTTAAAACAATAAAGTAGGTAGGTACTTAGCAATAAAATTAGAAATATTTTTTTAATTTTACTTTTTTTAATACTTAATATGATTTTTAATAGTAAGTAATATAATAATTTAAATTTAAATTTAATTTTTAAAAATTTTATACTTACGTCGATAAGACTATTTTGCGAATAACACTGTGGACGTACGTAGTTTCTGAAATAAAAATATTTTATTTCATTTTATTTTATTTTTATTATACCAATATTAGGTGACAGAAAAATAATGGTTGTTCATAATTTTCTTTCTATTTCATGGACATTCATCATTTTCCTACCCTACTCCCAATTTATTTTGGGGTCGGTGCGTTCATATTGGCGATACTGCTTATCTTTAGACGGCACCAGGGACCACCAGCTTAACGTGTCTTCCGAAGCACGGAGGAAAATAGATTTCATAAAATTTCGGTCACCCATCCGTGTACTGACCGCGCACTTTGTTGCTCAACTTTTGTGATCTAAGAAAGCACGATCGTGAAACCATCGACTTCCTCATTTCATGGACTTTATGATCACCTACAATACACCACTATTTATACTGGTCTGGTTCTGTTACGAACAAAAATTTGTATTTGGCTTTAAATCACAATTCATTCTCGTAGCAATAAGAAAAAAATATTTATTATAGGGTTTCCTGTTGGCTCGTTACCTGTTTTACTCGAGAAAAATGCGAAATAAATTTTGTTTGCGGAGTAAAAAAAAAATATTTTAATTCTGTTTCAATATTCTTATTACAGTCGTAATATTTCTTCCTTTAATATTTTGTTTTAATAAAATCATATTAAATAGATAAGAAAATATTTATTTGAAATATTTTGCTTCTCTTAGGTGCCCAATCTCAGAAACTAATCAGAAGCGTTGTGCTCTCAAAAGGGGAGACGGGAACAGATGGTCCACTCTTATTACCACGGTTAGGGTAAGTTTTGGATGCTCCGTATTGCCAATCAATAACTTTTGTGATATCACTTTTACGGCGTTTGTTAGTGTTGTTAAGAGAGGTATAAGGAAATTTGCCTTTGCAATTTAGAATGGCCGAGTAGGCCTTAACCTGTTCCAGTGAAAACAGAAGGTATCTTCCTAATTTTTTGAAATGTCAATTTAGATGTAAAGAGTAAAATTAATTGTCAAAGTATAGAATACTAGTCTTACAATATAATGTAAGTGGAAATTTGAATATAACACCAGTAAGAGCGAGAGAAAGATTACCATCGACTTTTTTATACCACATTGCGAATGTTACGGTTGTATGGCACTATTCTACTCAACCGATCATTATAATGTTTTGTACACGTATATTTAATCGTGTAATAAAAGACATGGGTTACCTTTCATCCAAAAAAAAGACTATTCTCGAAGGATAGAAAAATAACTTTTTGACTAAATCCACAATAACGCGAGCGTAGCCGAGAACAAATGCTATTTGTTTATAACCCTGATTGTTCTACGAGACAACTGAAAGCCTAAGTTGAAAATTACTTAAATAACGCTAAACGGAAATTGAAGGTAAAACAATAGAATGTCTAAAGAACGACATGTATTGTTAGAATGTCGAAGAGTTGACTGTTGACTGATGGGTGGTTTTCTGTTGTCTTCTGTTTATTTAGACGTAAAAGGGTGAATTTCAACAGGTCCAAAAAAAATCTCATTTCCGTGGACTTTTTTATCTTAAAGTTTTTTTAAAAACTAAATAGCGGGTTATAAAGTTTTTGATAATGTATGTATTTTTGCTTAATATCTAGCAGATAACATAAAAAACAAACGAGATATACAAGATTAAAAATTTCGTGCCACGGCGATGAAACATGCGTGCTCGGCAATGAAACAAGCGTCCACGGCAATGAAACAAGCGTCCACGGCAATGAAAGAACTGTGCCACGGGAATGAACGCATCTACGGAAATAAAAATCTATATTCAACATAAAATCCCTACTAATATTATAAATGCGAAAGTAACTCTGTCTGTCTGTTAAGCTTTTGCATCTAAACCACTGAACCGATTTTGATGAAATTTGTTACACATATAGACGAGAGCTCGGGAAAGGACATGGGCTACTTTTTTTTGCAAAAAATGGCTTGAAGGGGTTGAAACAGGGATGAAAGTTTGTAATGCTTGTAAAGTTTGTTATGTTCGTCATTTTTGAAGATAGAACCATAAAACTTTGAATTTAGGCACTACTTATGAAAAAAAAAAATATTTGATCAAAAATTTATGATATTTAACCTGTTTGGGGGTGAAATGGGGGATGAGAGTTTGTATGGAATTCGTCATTGTTAAAGACGAAACCATGAAATGCATGCATGCATGTAGGCACTTGATAAGAAATAAATAAATATTTGTTCTAGCGTTGTTGATATATTTACCCATGTGGGGATGAAATAGGGGATGAAAGTTCGTAAGAAAATCCAAACAAAGTCACACATTTACGTCTAACACACCACTCACACTCGTCTAACATTGTCAATATAGGTATCGGTTTCGTGGTTATTGTGGGTCCGGATTACGAATAAAACATCTATTTCGAGATCTAAGATTGCGGACGCGACTTTTCTCTCTCTCTCTCTTTATTTGGGTTTTTAAACAGTTACACATTTTGTACTAATAATAATATTACATTAATTCGTATAGTAAATGTGAACCAACATCAAAAAACCACAGGTTACTAAAAAAATAAAAAATAAATAGGTGGTAAAGTCATCCTGGTGCCAAATGCATCCCATGAATTACAAGTGACAGTTAGATTGAACTATTCTATTAATAAACCAGTGACAAAATTACTTTAGTTTAATTTTAACTTAATTAATTATAAATGTAATAAATGTGCTTATTAAAAACCTACTATTGGCCAAAAGTCATGATTGTTATTATTGTTATTAATTTAGATGTATTTAAATATTTCTTTTCGATATCTACCTCTACTAGTATTGAATATATCTATAATGTTGAAATATTCGACTTTTAAACATAATGTCAATTTTGGTATCGTTTTCGTAGTTTCTGTGGGTCCGGTTTACGAATAAAACATCTATTTCGAGATCTAAGATGGCGGACGCGACTTTTTGACAAAATGTCAATATGGGTATTATTTTCGTGGTTTTTGGGGGACCCGATTCCGAATACGAAATCTATTTTGAGAACCAAGATGGCAGTTGCGACTTTTTAATATAAAATCGATATTGGTATTATTTTTATGGTTTTCATTTCGGGGGTCCCGATTCCAAATACAACATCCATTTTGAGATCCAAGATGACGGACGCGACTTTTTAACATAATGTCAATATTGGTATCGTTTTCGTGGTTTTTGTGGATCCGGATTACGAATACAACATCCATTTTGAGATTAAAAATGGCGGACGCGACTTTTTGACAAAATGTCAATATGCATCGTTTTTGTGGTTTTTGGGGGTACGGATTACGAATAAAACATCTATTTTGAGAACCAAGATGGCGGTTGTGACTTTTTAATATAAAATCGATATGGGTATTATTTTTATGGTTTTTGGGGGTCCTGATTATCCCAATACAACATCCATTTTGAGATCTAAGATAGCGGACGCGTCTTTTTAACATAATGTCAATATTGGTATCGTTTTCGTGGTTTTTTTTGGGTCCGGTTTACGAATAAAACATCTATTTCGAGATATCGGATGGCGGACGCAACTTTTTGACAAAATGTAAATATGGGTATCATTTTCGTGGTTTTCGAGGGACACGATTCCGAATACGAAAACTATTGCGAGTTCCAAGATGGCGGTTGCGACTTTTTAACTTTTTACTTAATAGCAATATGGATATAATTTTTGAGGTTTTCGGCGGTCTTTTTTTTTTTTTTTTTTTCACGCTCACACCAATTATCTAGCCCGATGTAAGTATCATTAAGAACTTGTGTTACGGATACTAGATAACGGACATTTTTTTTTATATACATTATTACATAATTTTTTTTTAGATATTTTTATAATTAAACTTTTTTTTAGATATTTTTATAAATAAACTTAAATAAATATATAAACAACCATGACTCGCAAACAAATGTTCGTGTTCATCACACAAATATTTGCCGCTACCAGGATTCGAACCCGGACCGCTTGATGTGTAGGCAGCTATACTGACCACTCCACCACGACGGCGTCTTGATTCAATACAACTTTTATTTCGAGATCCAAGATGGCGGATACGCCTTTTGGATATAAAATCAATATGGGTATCATTTTCTTAGTTTTTGGGGGTCCCGATTCCGAATACAACATCAATTTTTAGATCGAAGATGGCGGACTGTACTTTTCAACTTAATATCAATATGGGTATCATTTTCGTGGTTTACAGAGGTCGGATTATTCAATTTCAGATCCAAGATAGCGGACGCATTTTTTAAACTTGATATGAATATGAGTATCATATTTGTAGGGCTCCTGATTCCGAACACAACATCCATTTTGAGATCCAAGATGGTGGACGCGACTTATTAACTTAATCGCTTTTACGCCATACTCCCGAACCGATTCTGATGAAATTTGGTACAAAAATAGACTAAACCTCGAAATCGAATAAAAGCTACTTTTTTTGTAAAAATGGGAATGAAGGGGTTGAAATAAGAGGTGAATTTTTTTTATGAGATTCCTCATTACCAAAGATAAGACCATGAAATTTTAAATAGCACGCAAAAAGTATACAGATATTTGTTTTAGCGTTTTTGAAATATTGTCCCATGTGGGGATGAAATAGGGGATGGAAGGTCTCATGAAAGATAGCAAAGGATGGAAAAACAAAAAAGGTAGTTTGTAAAAATGTATTAAAATAATCTATTTACAGTAATGCACAGCAGTTTGTATGTGTATCTTTTGCAAAATAAGTACCCAAAAAAATAAAAATGCTATACCCAAAGTAACTATTCCACGCGGACGAAGTCGCGGGCAAAAGCTAGTTTTATATAATGTACTTACCTGAGTATTATCACCATCATTTTTAAAGTAACTCCTTCTATCTGTCTGTTATGCTTTCACGATTAAATCACCGAACCTATTTTGATAAAATTTGGAATATACATTAATTAGACTTTAAGAAATATAGGTTATCCCTTACACCGACCCACGAAACCGCAGCTGCAGGAGAAAAGCCAGCATTCGGTATTTAGTTTCATTACCAAAAATATCTATAATGCCATTATAACTTTTTGTAATTAAAACTGTTATGGTGATTCTCAAAACTGATTAATTTTAATTTTTTTTTGGGATATGGTTATACATTTTTATCAACATTGTATGTGGGGCAGAGACGTATAATTTCAATTTAGAAAACGGTATTTTGAGTTTATTTTCATATATGTATATTGTTGCAGTCAATACTCGGCACTACCTGTATTACAGGTAAAGACGTATTTTTTGCCTTATCTTATCATGGCAATAAAAACATAAGTCACGGAAATGAAACACCTGGCCACGGAAATGAAACACCTGGCCACGGAAATGAAACACCTGGCCACGGCAATGAAACTAAATTATGTTACAAGGCATGGCAATGAAATTTTTTTCATTTCCGTGTCTTTTTTTTCATTGCCATAGCAAATTTTGGCCACGGAAACCACAGCAATGAATGCATGGCGATGAAAATCAAGGCCAAAATATAAAATAACAAAAAAACTATTAGTTATTCGAGGTAATAAACACTTCACAAATAAACATATGAGAAATGGCATTCTATTGAAAATTCAATCATGAGGACAAACTTATTCATTTAGAAGTTATACCTATCCACGGCGATGAAAGAAAAAATGACCATAACATAAAAAATGGAATACTTTTATTTATACCGCAAAAACGCATGCACTAGTGTACGTCTTTCCACGTCGAGTACTTAGGCGACACTAATATGCAATGCTTAGCACACAAAGAGGGGGCCGCAGGTTGTTAGATAAAACAATATTCTTATACATGTTTAGGACATGGCGATGAAAGTTTGTTCTGGGACAAATGCATTTAGGATAACCATTCGTTGTATTGTTTAATAATTTGAATAAATGTATTCCGTAACAATACTTTAACTATTCACGCATCAAATAAAACTAATTTTCAATATAAATAATCAATAGATTTTTAGCAATGAGGTATAATATACATCAAGGTGACGTGTGGACAAACACGGCAATGAAAGATTTCGAGGTTTAATAATTTTTTTTGAAGTACCTATTATTCCTATTATTAAAATATTTAGTGCCCCACATAGATAACTATTTCATGTATCTAGAAAAAAAATAAGAACGTTATAGCTTTGTTTTTTAATACTGATATCATCGATGCCGCGCAATTTTTGGTCCCGGGAAATTCACCCAAAAGCGAATATCTAGGTCATGGTTAAACGGGTATCTATTGCGATATTTCAAGCATTGATCTGTATTGATGTCTTGAAATCGTTACCAAATTGTAGGCTGTGGAGTTTCTTTCACTATATTGGCGAAATAAACTCTTCAGAGAAGAAATTTTCTTCTCCGTCAGAATATAAAAATAGTTATATATGTAAACTAGCTTTTGCCCGCGACTTCGTCCGCGTAGAATAGTTATTTAGGGCAGCGTTTAAATTTTCTAAATCATAAATATGGCAGTGGGTGCACAATACATTTGCCTTTTATTCTTAGGCACTATAAAGTTGATTGCATGCAAACTATTTTCAGTGTTGGCGTTACTTCTGTTACACCTTGTAGAACCTATGATTTTTAATACTGGCATAATTATATAAGCGATAACTTTAGTTAGAAATATCTTCAACAACAAAATCTCGACTCTGCGCTGTTTAGCTATTTCATCAAAAATTCTTAGCGCGTTCACAAATCACTGTCGGCGCGAGTAGTTTGCGCAGCTGTGCCAGATATCCATTCTTGCAACGAATTTTACAAGTTCGACATTCGCATAAATATCGGCTATACGTAACTTAAACTTTCTTCAGCAGTTGCCAATAGTTAGTTGGCTTCGTAATACAAAATTAGTTAATTTTTTGTTTAAGACGGGGGATGAAAGTCTTCATCTTACTTAGGTATTAAGGCGATGAACGAAGATGAAGGTGGTAGATTTTTCCGGAATCCCCAACCATTTGTGGTTCAGGATTAGTATTAACAGTATTGTGTTACAACAATTAATGATAAGAATTATTAATTGTTACAGCACATTCATCTGTTAATACTACGAGTAATAGAAGCAGGACAGACTTTGATCCAGATAGTGGCAGCTGGTAATAGCCAAATCCTAAAAAAAAACACCAATTATAAAGATCTAGGAAAAGACTTCAGCCAATTCTTCGTTCCAAATCCTCCGCTTTTCTGATCAATATAAGCGGAGGATTTGGAAGGAAAGAATCCAATTGGGAAGATAATGTGGGTGATATTATATAGGTCTACGCCGCTCTAGTTATCCACACCTTGGCGACCAGCTTCTCCGGAATACAATTATATTATTATGTGTGCACTGTGCAGCCTCCGACCTTAATTTAAAAAAAAATCTTTGACAGCGGTCTTTGTAAGGTTTCTTACCCTGGGAGAGCATTTTAATTTCGCTTATATGCTGTAAACTTGAATGAATTAATGTGTAAATTTAAGTACGTATTAAACTTTCTCATTTCAATATTGACAGCAAAGAAAACAATGCTTAAGTTATTCTGAGCACTTTAAAACTAAAACTTAATTAAACTATTTGATAAGTCTGGAAGTTTCTTACAATCCAAAGCCATTAATTTGCTTGAAGCAAAAATAGTTAGACAAAAACGTAACATTGAGAAATGGGATTTTCCTTTTTTAAAAGATTAATGACCTCTTTGTTAGGTTTAGGAGTTTTTTTTGAGTATTCGTAATGCGCGAAGTAGGAAGGTTCTAGATCGAAAATAGTACAAGAAAATCATAGTCAATTCAAGTCCATGTAAGTCACACACCTCTTAGTTGTAAATAATGTTTAAAAATAAATAAGTAGTTTAAGGTCCTCAATAGGGATGATGACTGGTTAAAAATATTATAATTCTAGTAAGTCAGTTAGATAGATTACCAAAACACATTAGACCAACAAATATGATTAAAAACGTATTTTTTACTTAATCGAATCTGTAAATATTTATAAAAGACAGGCTTGTGACGTCACACTTTCATAAAAATTGTACGAAAGCGGCATTTCAACGCAATGTATTGCTGTCATTATTTGTTTACGTGATTAAAAAAAATAAGTGTTCAATATTTTTTCGTGTGCTGTTTGACGGAATTAATAAAATTTTTAAAATCCGTCTATAACAATATATTATCATTGATTTCGTTTCTAATTTGAGTTTTTAATTTGGTATCGAATTCAATCATTAATAAGAATATTTCTATATATACAAGGTGTTTGGTACATGGGATATGAAGCCGGCACCTACCCATGCTAACATAGTTATCTATATACTATGGTGATATTAAAAATTCAAAATTGGAAAAATATTTTATTTTTATTTTCCTTGCATTTTGTTTTCTTTGATCGAACTATTTGTATGGAGAATTCAAATATTTTTATAACAATTCAAAGTTTTTGATATCACCATAGTATTTATATGACTATCTTAGCATGGGTAGGTTCCGGCTTCATAACCAATGTACCAAAAACCTTGTATACAGCTGCACGAGGTGTGGATCATAAGAGGTATTACAATCGTCTATATAGGCTACGTTTACTGACTATCATCAGAGCTGCTGTATACTTGTTCGCTAACCATATAGAAAACAAATCAGCAAATCTTAAAGAGTATTTTTTTAATTAAAATATTGGCTGCAATAGCGTTTAAAACAAATTTAATACTCACCCATAAAATCTGTAGACTGTTTATTTACTGTATTAGAAACTTGAAAATACGTTCTATTTTAAAATGTTTGCGAGTGACAGTAACAGGTTTAGCAAATTGAAAAATATTTTGTCTAAAACTGACTTTTAAAATTACCTACCGTTACTATAGATGGGTACCTACAAGTGTTTTTGACATTTCTTCCATACGATAAAATGACAAAAACAGTCGGTCAAACAATAATCGCCTGTTTAAATGTTGGTGAACTCCAGCCTAAGACACTAAATACTTATTATTAGTAGTACTAAATCTAATCTAATATATAAAATTCTCGTGTGTTTGTGGTTAAACTCCTACGAAACGGCTTTCCCGATTCTCATGAAATTTTGTGTGCATATTGGGTAGGTCTGAGAATCGGACAACATCTATTTTTTATCCACCTAAATGTTAAGGGTAATCCACCCCTAATTTTTTTTTTAAATTTTTAAGGCAAAACAACGTTTGCCGGGTCAGCTAGTTAGTATACAGGATGTAAAAGACATGAACAGTCAAACGAGAACCATGTATTCTGCTCACCATCATAACATTTTTTTTCCTTTAAACTATACCTGGGAAATTGATAGTTACGATTTTATTTAAGGTCAAAGTCATAATTTTTTTTTAATTTTTTTATGAAAACGTATTCTATACGTTATTTCTCAATTATTGTCCAAAGAAACATTATCATTTTTTTTTAGTATTTTATAACAAAAAATGGCTTCAAAACGTTAGCGTTCAATGTAGCTCACTCGATGCGCACGGACACTAACGAACAGGGCCGCCGTCTGTCAAAATTATCGCGGTTTTGCGAGTTTCGTGCGAGTTGAGCCCTTTACATTGCGCGGTACAATTTTCATTTTTTTTTAACACCACAAAATAAAAATCATTTCCCAGCAATATTTTTTTTGATATATGTCTTATTTTGATGTATAGAATAAATGGTTCTCGTTTGACTGTTCATGTCTTTTACACCCAGTATAAAATTCTCGTGTAAGGGTGTTTGTTACCATACTCCTTCGAAACGGCTAAACCAATTTTAATAAAATTTTGTGTGCTTATCGGGTAGGTCTGAGAATCAGCCAACATCCATTTTTCATACCCCCAAAAGTTAAGGGTGGTCCACCGCGAATTTTTATTTTTTGAACATTTTTTTTTAATTAGAAAGAGCCCTAAATTTTCGCCCTTTTACCATCAACCTCTATTTTTAATAGCGGTATTAGTAATTCAATCATTTTAACCCTCGTCGATTACTGATCAATTATCTTTGGTCAGTTATCCCCGCCAGGCGTCTACGGGTGTCACTTCTGACCCAGTCAATAGCACGGAGTAGGGATGAGAATAGGGTTACTTAATCTAAAGATGTTAGGCAATTTATGGTATGGCACCGTATCATTTCTTAAATTTTCATACTAAAAACATAAGAATTATAAAAACACAAAGAAATTGTTCAATCTTAGTTTATGGAGGAGATTCGGTTTGCCAAAAAAAATTAGTCCTAATATTACATCCGGACAAACCGTATTGAAACAATTATTTTGCCACCATTATAATTTGGTCTAAGAATTGAAAGCCCTAATTTTAGGATCTATAATGACCCTAAAATATATTGGCAGAACGTTATTTTGGCATTAAGACGATTTCGCTTAATATATAAAAGGTCTAATTTTAGCATATCTTATATTAAATGCACTTAGGTTAGCGAAAAGCGAGGCGACAAGCGGGTTAGGTTGATATGAACACAGCACGAGCGTGCCGCGGCAGGGGCAGGCGAGTGCCAGAAGCGACTTTAGGGCGTTTTCACTGTATTTAATTTGAAAAATAGCAAATTGAAATTGTTTGCGAAAACAAATCAAAGTCAAACAAATTGTTTGCGAAATATTATATTTGGTTATTGTAACTTGTTGAAATTTCAGTATCTCTTTTAATAATGCATTTTTGTAATGCCTGCTTGTCAAATGCATGTTTGCGTTTTGATGTCCTTGTTAAAGCATTAGTTTGCGTAATGAAACATTGAGAAATGTTGCTTGTGAAATGCTAATTTGCTAATGAATTGTGTGTGAGACATTATAAAACCGTCCTTAACAAATCTTAAAGGGAATGTTAAAACCAGGTTTGATCGTAATTCACTTTAACAATAATTTTCCTTACTGTCTTATGACTCGTGTCGATTATTGTGCTGAGATAGTTTATAATGATAGCTACTAAATAGGTATTTGTGAATCCAACGGTGTTGAGTAAGTAATTGGGCTATTGTGTTGCTTCTAATTACGTAACTGGAATTGTTCTCAGCATTGTCACTTAAATTGTCACGGTAACGTTTATTATAGGTAATTTCAGATTATTTTCTTGTCAGTTTTCCATAGAATTTATTCATAAAGAATATAGAAATATTCTATTTTCATGCTATTTGGTTGACAAACAAGAATACGCGCAGTCTGATCATCAGTCACCGTACGTACAGTAAGGAATAATTTTCACCGCTATATTTTTAACGTTAAGTGTTAAGGTTGGTAGACAAGCATACGTACTGCCTGGTGTAAGCAGCCACCATAGACTGTGGTGTTCTGTAAGGTGGAAGTACTACCACAATATAAAGTACGTTACTGTACTTTGACTCCATGTATAGTGACGAATCGGCGCACGCACACATACAAACGCCGTTTACACGGCCGCTAAGCATGCTCTGAACGTCAAAGCCGGCAAAACGGCAAAAACGGCCGTGTAAACGACGTGTTTATGTGTGCGTGCGCCGATTCGTCACTATATATGGAATCAAAGTACAGTATCGTACAGGGTTTTGTAGAATGGTTCTCTGAAAGTTTCCCACTTTTTGGTTCGATGCGCATTTTAAGTAAGCGAAAGGCTGGCAAAATATTCCAGAGTATCACTTTGTTTAAATCCTTATGAAGTTAAATTATTATTAAGCTTTTTTATTTGACGAATTCTTTCAGTAAATTACAAATATTCCATATAAAATATTATTTTAACATTTACAGCAACAAGTTATGACGCCCAATTTGCTCACGTACTATTTAATAATTATATTGTGTTATTTAGTATAAATTTAATGGCAAAATAGTATCAGCAGATGGATTTCAAATAAATATAAACATAAACACATACTGCTTTCAAAAACAATACTTGTTCAAATGTTGGATTAAAGATAAACCAATGTTTAATTAATTTTGATCGAAAGCCCAAATGACACAAACACACACAATTAGCGAACATCGATCAAATAAATGCAAACAGATGATTTTATTAATTGGATAAAATGTCTATTCAAGTGGTAAAATAATATAATCTCTTCTTTATGAATGTGTATGTTTTCAAATAAGACAAAACTTTTTTGTAATAAAATCATTGTGAAAATCAATACTATCATTAGACATCCAAGATTGCGAGATAAATAATGGGTATCCATCTTAGACAAGATTTATTGTCGTCTTCCGATGACTTGCATGATAAGATGGTTAATCCCCGATGCTACCTTAAGCCCCCAGTAAGGGTTCTTTTTCAACAGGGGATCGGATAACGAGGCGTTTATAGATTTAGTTTTGTCTTCAATCTGTACTGAATTTTGTAATGTCTTAATTGGATTTATGGTGCAAAATTCAACGGCAAAACATCTAACTCTATATTTCATTCCCAAGTGATGCTAGTAGAAAAGAATAGCTTCATCCAATGGCTGTCGTGGAAGGCGACTAACAAATCAGCAAAAAAGTAATGGTAAAGGGAATTATATTCCGTTCACCAATGCGCATTGGGCAAGCGTGGTGGCCTGCTGCCTTAACCTCCTTCGATGACAAGGAGAGACCTTGCGTCCCAGCAGTGGGTCGAATTAAAAGGGCTGTTATGGTGATATTTTATTACTTGACGGTTTGGGGCGTTTACCACAAACTACAAACACGGATAAGAAAGTTGTGGTACCATCTCTTAATATTTAAATAGTACCCACTAAAAATATACAAAATTTGTTATAGATAAGTACCTACATCAGTGTGTTAAGTACACAGTGATTCAGTATGAGGGTGTCGTAGCCCGCGTTATTTCCACCCCCTGCTTCTTATCCTAGTGGTTAAGTATAGATTGATTGTACGTGATAGAAGCTGAGATCAAAGGCTTAACCGTACCTTGCAAAACGGGTAGGAGTTCTAAATCATTTCGATTATAGTTTTGGTCTATCCACAACGACAGCTAATTTCTTGTTTATGAGTTTTGACGCTTCGAACTCAATTAGCGTTTTCTTTCAGATAATATACTTTTGACAGCATCAGTATCAGGAGAAGGTCGATAGCACCGCAGTCGTGATTTCTTCGAAATGATCACAAAATTAGACGAATAAAATAAAAAAGGTAAGCTACCAAGTACGCGTTTGTTACTCAGATGGGTGAACGATAAATTTGCAATTCGTATCTCATTCGTGCTCAACCAGGTTCATCATCATCATCATCAACCGCTCATACAATGTCCTCACCGAAGGGCTCGAGCCTACTCCACATTAGGGGCGATTAGGCCTTAGTCATCCACGCTGGCCAAGTGCGGGTTGGTGGACTTCACACACAACCTAAGAATTTCTTCATAGGTGTGTGCAGGTTTGTTCACGATGTTTTCCTTCATCGTAAACGCGACGGTTAAACGTACATATGAATTCAAAATTTGAAAACACATTGGTACGTGGCGGGGTTCGAACCGGTGCCACCGCCACCACGCGCCATCGCTTAACCAGGTTGACCACTCCGAAAAAAAAGAAAAATCGCCTTCAAAACTAAAAACGGGAGAAATAAAAATTTTGTTTATAAAAATCTAAATGTTTTTTGAGGTCGGTCCCAAATACAAGTGACAACATTTGTATAACAAATATTGAGGTTGGCACCGACCTCAAAAAACATTTAGATTTTTATAAACAAATTTTTTATTTCTCCCGTTTTTAGTTTTGAAGGCGGTATTTCTTTTATTTAATTTTTTTTTAGTGTTTTAAGTATAGAAATTTTAGGAAACTACCTCAAGATCTTTTAGACACACAAATGATAAAATTACGATATCATCAATGTCAATTAAATAGGCATTGTTAGGGATAACTCAAAAACTACTTGTCAGATGTCGATAAAATTTAAATGGGACCCCATGACAAGCACTAGCTTCTAAAGGTCAAAAGAATCTTAAAAATCGGTCCACCCAGTAACGAATTATGAGGTAACAAACATTAAAAAAAAGCATACAGTCGAATTGATACCCTCCTCCTTTTTTGAAGTCGGCTAAGAAGTCAGAAAGTTCTTTATGTAAACGGACTTTTACTAGGCAAATCTAAAATATTCTTCGGAAGATTTTTTTGTAAAAACGTATACATTGGCCCAGAAAGGAATTGCTTATTCTGTGGAGACGAGTTCTATGTTCAACCAAGTCGCGGTTTTTTTTTAATTATCATTTTGTGTATTATATTTCTCAGAAATATGCGTTATATTTTTTTACATACATTAAGCTTATCAGTATATTGTGATGACACAGTTAATATTTATCACCTCGAACTTTTATCTGAGGGAGTCACGCAGATGAATAATTATTTTCTTCAAAAATGTTTTTCCTGCACAAGAGTTTTCACAATTATTAGTACTCACTGAACTAAATATTGGGTTGTAAAATGCAGATGCCTGCAAATCAAGCAGAAAACATGGCCAGAACGGCATTATATTGGCATAATTGAATACAAAGATAAAAAAAGTCTCTGTACCTAGATTAGATATACAAAGAAGTCTGCACAACGCGTACATTTATGCACTACTACACAAAAGTTACGCATTATAACTTAGTTTTTATACTACACCTACAATCCTACATATACACAAGTCGTAAGATGTATAGCTATAGTGATCTCGCAATCTGTGACATTGTTACTCGTATAATGTCATTACAACAACTTTTAAGTAAAGTGTGGTATATATTTAATAATGCATCATTTGTAAACAATATTACATATGTCCTCTGTTTGTAAATTGTCCGTCCATTTAATCCAGGGCAGCCTATTAGGGTTTCAGACATTAGGGGTGGCTCTCGTCCAAGGATTACGCAGATTAGCAACTTTTCCGAATTAGAAGTTGTGAAGCTTTTAAATACCCCGGTATTACCGAGAAAGGATTTGATTGAGGTGGAACAGGTACCTAAAGTGGTGCAGAATAAAGTTTCCAGGCGTATTTGTTCATTTAAAAATAATTTTAGACATACGCCAACACGAAATAATATCTTTAGTGGGATAGACTTAAGTTTTTGCGATGCTGTCTGATTATCTTTAAATTTTGAATATCGTCGTTGCGATTTTAACACCTCCTATGTATCACATCTATAACAATAGATTTTTGCATAATAATCAACTCAAAATTAAAAGGTGTACTGTATGCAAAAACTCACACTGCTTATGACGCTTTGATCGTATTTTATTCAAAGTTTATGTGACACCATATTAAAACTTAGTATTCAAAATTTACTTAGTAATAAAAAAAACGATAACGTTTTTTTTATGTTACGAGATGGCAAACAAGCTTGCGGCCCACCTGATGTTAAGAGGTCACCGCCGCCTATAGACACTTGCAATATTAAGTGTAAATCACTTACACCGCAAATGCGTTTGCCATCCTGGGGACTAAGATGATATGCCCTCCATGCCCAGTAATTACACTGGCTACCTTTCCCTTCAATCCGAAACACAGCGAACTGCTTCACGGCAGAAATAAGAAAATCCGTCAAAAATGCAGTGGTCGTCTTCAAAATACTTTTGGCACGGAAGCATCTCATTTCAGCATTTTAAGGCACTGGTTTGCTAAATTTGATTGTAGCCGTCAAAGGTGGTTCTAAAGCGTAGAAAAAAAGTTACTAAACTAAAAAAATATTAGTCGTCGTAATCAGTGAATCGACTTTACAATTAGTATAATAATATAAACCCCAGTTTGATATCGGAACAAAATGTTCAAGCTAATTCCTTGTACAGCATTTAACTGATCATTCTAGAAAGAGACACTAGTAGGATGAAAATGGAGCGATGACTAAAGAACATCCCGAAATAGTAATTGATTGTTGTTCTATTCTTAGAAATGCGTAATTTGTTAAGTTACGTTTAACATTGCTATTTCTGGTCGACCCGTACTATTTTCATTTTAGGAGGGACATTATTTAAAGTGACCGTAGTTTAATCCTTAAGCCCGGGATATGTACAAGTATTTCACTTGTTATTTGAAGTACTTGAGAAAAGTAACTTCCTTTGAAATGTTTGGTAAATATGGAAAAATTAAAATTTATTTTGCCTGCGATTGCGCTCCATGGCACTGGCGCGCTGCCTATCTTAGTCCCTTCGCTAGTCCAGGGACTCTCTTGACAACTGTACTCACCAACAGAAACACAACACCATAAAAATGTAATGTTATTTGACTGTGGTCTTCTGTACGGTACAACACCAGCTCGGAGCTCCAGCAAGTCCACTGCGCCCTACGTCGAATACTAATTAAATTTTCAAACAACCACACAAAACACGTAACGCAAATAATGCGGTCTAGTGCAGCATAAATGTTAGTAAACGTAAGCCTCTTGAAACGGAACTTAATTACAAGCGGACAAAATAACCATTCCAATTTAAAATGCAGAAGCAATTATGAGTGGTTGCCTGGGAACCAACTGCTGTCGACGTTTAGATACAAGCAACGATAATTTACTTACTCTGTGGCATTCATGTAATACTGTTATCAAGTAAAACTACAAAATTCAGTCCGTTATAAAAGAGAGGTAAAGGTTTTATACAAAGGTTGCATATAAAGTATACAAACCTATTCATATTATGCAGATAGTTGTATGAACTGGCAAATTAATTGACAAATCTATTATCCTGGTTTATAACACACTCTGCTCATGCTCTTCAAATAATGCTCAATATTTATCAAACACCAATCTCTGCTCGATTTTACAATCCTAGACTTACCATGAAGAAGCATCTTGCAGGTTGGCAAGGCGAGGGTGGCTCTTCCTTTACATTGCTTTCCATCGGATTTGCTGATGCATTAGACTTCTTTTATATGAAATATTTTAATGTACCTAACAGATAATCTGCAATACCTACTGCCCAAGCCAAAGAGAACTTGGGTTGTTAGTGGGTGATGCTTACTGTGTGTCTGATGGATAAGTATAAGTACACTGTCGTATAATTCCAATTCTGAACTACTTCATTTCATAGAATCGGACACGGAAAACTAAGTGCTGTAGCGCTAATTTGATAGATAAATAATTTGCTTAATTAACTCCTTTGTCTGCGAACTTGTGTAATAACTAGTTTGTCGGCGCTTGTAATAAGAGGCGTTGGTTTTAATTAACACTATGTTAAATTATGTGCGAATGCAATAGGTTTTGGAAACAGTGATAGTTTTCTGTTTATTTCATTGATGGTAAACATTACAAACTAGTTTACGTATGATTTTGTAAACAATTTTAGAAGAAAATTTGTTTCTTGGACCTCAACTCTTCTTCTTTCTACTCTGGTCCCAAATTATTCAAGGTCGGTGCAACATGTTACCTATAGGTTTTGTCATATGTTTTGACACCAACCCTTCTTGGTATTGCTACAACAAGTATTGCTTTTCTCGCCACCATGTGAGTGAACCCTTGGTGCGATGGTGCTAGGGGTTTAAAAACTCCCTCAGTCGTATTTACGACACTTACGAGACGAGAAGAAGTAGTCGGTCCTACTAATGACCGAACTACATCGGCTTGAATCAAAATGAGTGACGAAACTAAATTTCCCAAATTCATAATGTCCATTTCTTTTGAAACCCAAATACTTAGAATAAGAACATACTAGAAGGATAGTTCCATACAATATGCCGCTTCAAAACTGACGCAAAAAATTTGTTATGTGTGCTAACGCTTACACACAGATACACGCACACTACTAAAAATTGGTGTGGTCACTAAAATCTCGTCACCCCAAAACCAGGTAATTTAAATAAAACATGAATACTACTTCTGATTTTGAAGTGAAACTTCTTTTTATACGATAGGTACATCGTAATTTGAAAATTCGATGAAACGGAAAAGCCACACCGAAGTTTTTGACGGATAGTTTTAAATAGAATATCAGGGTACCATTTTGGTAGTTTTCGGGGGTCCCGATTAAAAAAATATATATATTGAGATCCAAGATGGCGGACGTGACTTTTTAATATAATATCAATATGGGTATCATTTTCGTGGTTTTCGGGGGTCCCGATTCCGAATTCAACATCCGTTTTGAGATCCAAGATGGCGGACACAACTTTTTAATAAAATACCAATATGGGTATCATTTTCGTGGTTTTCGGCGGCCCCGATTCCAAATACAACATCCATTTTGAGATCCAAGATGGCAGACACAACTTTTTAATAAAATATCAATATGGGTATCATTTTTGTGGTTTTCGTGGGTCCCGATTACGAAAACAATATCTTTTTTGAGATCCAAGATGGCGGACGCGACTTTTTGATATAATATCAATATGGGTATCAATTTCGTGGTTTTCAGGGATCCTGATTACAAATACAACATCTTTTTTGAAATCCAAGATGGCGGACGTGACTTTTTAATATAATATCAATATGGGTATCATTTTCGTGGTTTTCGGGGGTCCCGATTCTGAATTCAACATCCATTTTGAGATCCAAGATGGCAGACACAACTTTTTAATAATATATCAATATGGGTATCATTTTCGTGGTTTTCGGTGGTCCCGATTCCAAATACAACACCCATTTTGAGATCCAAGATGGCGGACACAACTTTTTAATAGAATATCAATACGGGTATCATTTCTGTGGTTTTCGGGGGTTCTGATTACGAACAACAACTTTTTTGATATCCAAGATGGCGGACGTGAGTTTTTGATAAAATATCAATATGGGTATCATTTTCGTGGTTTTCGTGGACAAACACGTCGAAAATGATACCTATGTCGATTTTATAATAAAAAGTCGCAAACACCATCTTGGATCTCGAAATAGATGTCACATTCGGAATCGGGACCCCCGAAAACCACGAAAATGATACCCATATTGATATTATATTAAAAAGTTGTGTCCGCCATCTTGGATCTCAAAATAGATGTTGTATTTGGAATCTGGGCTGCTGAAAAACCACGAAAATGATACCCATATTGATATTTTATTAAAAAGTGTGTCCGCCATCTTGGATCTCAAAATGGATGTTGAATTCGGAATCGGGACCTCCGAAAACCACGAAAATGATACCCATATTGATATTACATCAAAAAGTCACGTCCGCCATCTTGGATTTCAAAAAAGATGTTGTATTCGTAATCGGGACCCCCGAAAACCATGAAATTGATACCCATATTGATATTTTGTCAAAAAGTCACGTCCGCCATCTTGGATTTCAAAAAAGATGTTGTATTCGTAATCAGGACCCCCGAAAACCACGAAAATGATACCCATATTGATATTATATCAAAAAGTCGCGTCCGCCATGTCGAACTTCCATACAAACTTTCATCCCCTATTTCAACCCATTCAACCTTTTATTCGCGATAAAAAGTAGCCTATGTCCCTCCCCGAGATCTATATTTGTACTAAATTTCATCAAAATCGGTTCAGTGCTTTAGACGTGAAAGCTTAACAGACAGACAGACAGAGTTACTTTCGCATTTATAATATTAGTAGGGATAAATATTTCTACGCTCACACCAATTATCTAGCCCAAATTAAGTATCATTAAGAACTTGTGTTATTATTTACTTTGAATTCCTTTGCTTCGCTCTTGAATCAAAGTAGCGCCCTCGTCGTAAAAGTAGATTGTATGATAAGGGAGCAAAATAGCTCCCTTATCATACAATCTACTATTCCAAACCGGTCTAGGCGTAGAAACATACATAAAAAAGAAGGTTAAGGCGACTTGAAAACCTCCTCCTTTTTTTAAGGCGGTTAAAAATGTCCATACGTTAAGTCGAAACAATCTAATCATCAGAAAATATATTTTTTATGTCCTTAGTATTTTTTATAGAACAATTAATATGATTAAATTATTGCATTCGACTAAATTCTTAACAACTAAAATAGGTAAAATAATTTCTGTAACTGGCAGCACTCAGTATTTAAAAAATACAAAATTAAATATTTGGTTTTTATTGCTTAAAAAGTGAAAATACAATAAAATATTAAAAACTTACGTGTGAAAAGTAATGTTCTCACTCTTTTTATTTTTTTCAGTTCGATTATTACACCATTTAATAGCACAAATCGTCATTTTTTAATAATTTCTTGGAGATGCGTACGGAGTGCGTTGACCTCGAGGACTACGCATAGAGTTTCCGTATGGTGCCAAATAAGGCCTAATATTGGTTGCACCAAATTGAGTGCCCGGATACGGTATCTGTATGTTCTTAATCTAAGCCCAAATATTAATTTATTAGAAAATTTACCACACGTGAAAAGGGGTGATAAAATGAATCATTAATACAAGTTCGCAGATAAAAACTGGCAGCAGGTTACTAACCCCTGGGGGTTATTAATCTAGAAGGTTGCCACGCAACGCGAGAGGCGTCGCGACGTCGCGACCGGCTGGCGCGACGTGCGACCTGCGAACGCAGCGTGACGCATCACGCACCGAGCTGCAGAGCTCTTTAGAACAAAGCCGATGAGTCGACGTAGCTTTCCTACCCTTAGAATACCTACTTTCATATACTTATAATAACGCCTAGAATTATAGTGGTAGGTTGAAGGTACGAGAATGCCTCGTAGATTGAAACATTTAGATGCCAAGTTAGGAAACACACCCTTAGCGATCCGTGGCGGTCAGATAATTAACAGCGCCAATAGATGAAATTATGTGACTAAATTTATTAGTCTCATATAGGTATTTATAATTCTGATATTTTCTTGAAGTATAAAGCCGCAAAAAAATATGAAATAAGTGTGAGGCGAAAGAAGAATAATTTTTACTCTCCGTTCGCCATTGAAAGGAAATAAACATTAGGATTAGGATGGATAACGTACCATCTTAATGTCTGTTATTCTTGTCATTGTTTTTAATATTAAATTGCTATCTTACTGATTGTTAGGCATAATTAATTTATCACAAAATTGTCTTGGTCTCCTTAGTTGTCGCTAGAAATAAGAAACAAGTCATTTACGGTTGGAAAATTGAATTAATCGGTTAAAAAAAAGCTTTGAGTCATTTATTACGATATTTTCGTATATTCGTGACAAAAGCAAAAATGCTTTTCTCACGAAAATAACAATTATAAAGACAACCTTATCTTATTGGATTTTCCTATAGTGAACGTATTTTCTTGAGGTATTTCAGTGTTCACTATCTTGTATTTTTTAATCTCAATATTGATTCTTGTAATATTCTTATTATTAAGGGTCACATCTTTGGTAATATCAAAATAATCACATAATTTTGAAAGCCAATTCATTTTATACTCGAAGAGAATCTTATAGGGTGCATTTTCGAGAGTTGTTGTAATATGTGTTATATTAAATTAATATTATCACGGAACACAGTATTCTATGTTCTGATAATATTATCCAAGTTTCTTGTGTTCTTCAAAAAAAAAGGTGAAATAATAATTGTTATACTTCGCCAAAGCAGTTGGTACAACTTTTACAACTTCTAATTATTTCATTTATTACAAATTGACAATCTTCAATGTTTATCGGCCGTGGTAATTATAGCTAAATATATTCTTGTCTTTTACATTCACTACAAATTCATAGATAATTAGGGTTATTCCGTATTCATCCTATGACGTTCTATCCCATTTCTTCACTCAACCCAAACTAGTATTCCTAACTCTATTAACGCTGTATTCGCTTCAAATCAATTTACACTCATTGTCAACACTGACTTTCCTCAAATGCAAGTCAATTACTTAACCTTTTTTGTTGATGGGGAGGTCAAATGCATTTACGCATCGTCCCTGCGGGGTGGTGCCCACCGCAGGGGATATGTGGGACTCGAGGTAAAGGCGTTCCCTCCATACCCACTAAATATCCTCCCTGGCCTGACCTCCAGTGCGCTATTACGGGATGGCACGGGATCTGCGCACGTGAGCGCAACTACACCGAGACCGTCCCAACGCTGCCCGTCTAGGCACTCCTTGCACCAATTGGTGGGCGGCAGCCACTCCTCCACCAACGGCTGCTCGACCTGGCGCGTCATCCTGACGAGGACACCGGCAGAAGCCAGGAGTGCACCCGGGGGATTTCGGGCGCGGTCGTGGCCCTGAAAAGGCCGTCTGGAACTAGCCGTGGTGGGAAAACAAAAATAACTCGACGATGGCATGTGACTTTGAATGCCAAGGGGATACACTTGACATCAAAAGCCACACACCCGCCGAGAAAGTTTCCCCACCACGTTACCAGGGTCTGCCACGAGGAGGCTTCCGGAGGTGGACCCCAAGTCAGTTACTTACCCTGTGAAAATCAACCTTAACTTAATTATCTTAGGCTTATACTGACTTTGTTTCCTTAATTCAATATTACTTAGAAGACAATTTCCTATCCCGAAAACAACAAAAGGACGGACCTAATCGATTATGGCCCATATTGCTGTTAGCGTTGTGTAAATACGCGAGGCACGTTTTCTTTGATGTGTTTCTGACCGCGAACATACTAATGCTCCATCTAACAACACTTATAGCACTATGAAGATAGATTAAATTTGTTCATAGCAGAATAAACTTGTTTGTGCAATTTTCACATAGTTCGATATTACCATTGTTTAATTTTGAAATCGTCGGTCGGAAGCGTCGGTGGCGTAGTGCGTAAGAGCGTCGTCTCCCACCCGGGAGGCACTGGTTCGATCCCCGCCACGTACCAATGTGTTTTCAAATTTTGAATTCATATGTACGTTTAATCGACGCTTTTACGGTGAAGGAAAACATCGTGAGGAAACCTGCACACACACCTATGAAAGAATTCTTAGCCAGCGTGGATGAGGACATTATATGAGCTGTTGAGGAGGAAAAACTACTTTCAAAACTAAAAACGTTTTGAAGGCGGCTTTTTTAAAAATATTTTTTAGTATGAAAAAGAGGATTGCGCTACGGTCCGTAGCAGTTTCGTAGCCGCTGTTCCGTGGCGTTCATAGTAATAAAGAGGCGTTCACTTTCCGAGAGGATAAATGAATTACCTTTACCTGTAAGGCAAACCTCCCTACATAATGTTTAGTTCGTGATCTCCCGTGGGGAGTCTCTCTGCCTATTAGTCTCTAGGGCGTCCGAGCCAGATGTTTTATCATTGCTTGCTTGCATTTGCTTCGATCTTAGGCGCGAAGCACACCGATCTGGCGGTCATTCAAATACCGTACTAAAAACACGGCAATAACACACGCAAGTACTCCACATACTAAACAACAACTCGCCTTTATTTTGGGGAAGAAGTCACCCCGTGACCGGAACGCAGAAAAGTCGTTACGTAGCTTTCGGGATAAAAAAAAAACAAAATATACGCGAGTAAAATCGGTACATTTTCACGGTAAATTTGATGGTAAACGCTCTTAAAAATTTACGATCCATTTGGCATTTTGCACTTTCGATTCGACTTCTGCCTGTGTATTTATGAGATATACGAGTATACTTTTTGTGTTTTGAATAATATTTGTACAAAAAATAACTCTAATAAACCATTTACCAAGCCTTTCATTTTTACATTAGCATTCTATTTTAGTCGAAAGCCGATTATAATATTCGGGGGTAGTTAAATTTTTACGGGCTTCCATTATCTCCTATTTCGGCTGACACTTAATTCAACACAAACTGTCAGTACATTTAATGGATTGTGGATTTCATTTGAATAAATGATTATCAATTTAAAATTCATCTGAGAAGCTCTACACCGTTTAAAAGCACTTGAAATTAATGGTAACAATGATGGATATCCATGAATATTTGAATTTTAAAGTAGAGATGTTAATGATACTATTGACTAATAAATGTAAACTTGATTTGTCTTCCATTGATGAAATTCAAAGACAGTAGGAGGTCGAGCGTTTTCGTAACAATGACAAAAGTTAAGCTACCATGTGTGCGGTCGGTACTCGGATGGGTGACCGAAAACTCTTCAACTCGATTTCCATCGTGCTTCGGAAGGCACGTTAAGCTGGTGGTCCCGCTGTCAAAAGATAGCATTCTTTCTCAAAGAGGGTTGGTCTTACCACGGTCTTACCAACTTTTACGGCCAGCTACCTAGCTGGCCGTAAAAGTTTATTGGCGATACCAATAGCAGTATTATCGATATCAAGATGAAATTCAAAGATAAAAACCATTTATCATTAGCCATGTGATGCCGTCAGAGTAGAATAGCATCACCCTATAGAAGATAACTATAGAAGGTGACTAATGGATCAGCAAAGGGCTATTGATCACCTAATACCGTCACCGATCACCGTCCGCTAATCCGCATTGGGCAATCGTAGTGGACTAGTGCCTAAACCTCCTTCGATGAGAAGGAGAGGCCTTGTGTCACAGCAGTGGGTTGAATTATAAAGACAGTTATGATGAACCATTTATGTTTTGGCATCGTCGTGGTGTAGTGGCCAGTAACGCTGCCTACACATCGAGGGGTTCAGGTCAAATCCTGCTGGGTACAAATTTTGATAACACAAACATTTGCACTCAGTGGGATTCGAACTCAGTAAACATTATACCTAAGTGTTTTCTTATGGGACTGATCGCTTTCCGGGAAGGTTTTGCTGAAGAGGCGTACGTAAGTAGTAGGGTAAGGGCGTGTACATAAAGAAAGAGGGTTACCTGCGAGATTCTGCCAACGCTATTTGGTACTGTTCCGCGCTGGTAGTCTGCGCATTTCTCTACTTTTGTGGAGAACGCACCGATAAGTTCTGAATGTTACTGGAAAGTACCAACCTGCTCCGATCAGCGCTGTCTTTCCAGACTACTTTAGACAGATAGTCCCTGTCTAGCTGTATAGTTTGCTTTATGTAGCGGTTATCTGAGTAGGACCTGAGTTGTTCAGCGCCGGGGAGTCCAAGACAGGTCTACTGCCTAGCCAGTGTGTGGTACGGTCTGTAAATGGATTTTCTATCGTCATAAAAAAGTGGACCTGGTCGCTCAATTCATAAAAAAAATATTTAGTTACAATAAAATTAAATCACTTGTAGGCACTGGCTCTACTTGCCTACCCCTTGCGTTAAGTGATTTCGCATACAAAGTAGATTAATTGTGCGTTTTTATGCCTATTTTTTCAACCCTTCCTTGCTGCTCTCAGCTATGCTAAGTGCTTACTCAGCGAAAATAAAATGCTCTATAGTCATTCATAAATTTGTTTTCAATGTGCCTAAGACGACAGTAGGTATACTAGAAAAAATATTAATACTTACCAATATTTAGTAACTCTAATATAATTTCCGACAATTATCTAGTCCAAATTAAATATCACTAAGAACATTAGTTAATGATACTTGATAACGTATGACCATATATAATAAATTTGATATTATTGATACGCATATAAATAAATTTAATAAGGTATAATCATCGTACAAATATTTGGCCGTGATTACGAATCTGCGGACCGCTTGCATTCAGCGCGGCTACTTCAAGACTATGTCTTTATAAGTGTGTCTTAGTGCGATTTTAGTATGTCTATGAAATCCTCAAACGGTTTCAAATGATTTGAATATAAAAGTGCCACTTATTAAGTTATTTTTAATTAATTTAATTTTCGACAAAAATCTATTGCTCACATTAAGTGCACGGAATACAATTGTGTACCTACTTATAGGTACATATAATTAGTTTTGCTTATTTTCTACCTCATTACTCAAAGATTTTGATAAAATACTTCAAAGGGAATGGCTGGAAAACTATTTCCCATTACTTACTGAGCTCATTTATGTTTGAAATGACTGCACAAACTTTTAAAACGCTTCAAACACAAGACGGAACTAAATTTTAGCGGGTCCTTTGTACCCAAGTAGCTTCCTAGGACGGAAGTACCGTCATGTCGTAGTACAGTGCACAAAGCACTTGACTGTTAAGGGTTAAAGCGGTTGAAGGCGAATTTGTAATAAGCAGATATGAAACTTCCATCGTGAGTAACAATTTGGCAGACTGTTGAATGCAACAATATATTACTCGTGATATATTCTAACTATGTCGCTCGTGGAACTTTGTTCATTCGCGTTTCTATTACGGCGGTGTTAATAATTGCCGTGCGAGATTCCGCACTAAAGTTTTGACTGTTATTGTTTATTTTGTATAATGTCAGTTTCGTTTCCTCTATTGGATGCTGGGTAGAAATAGTAGGTTATCAGTAAATAACAATTTTTTAATATACAAGTCTATATTGAAACCAACTTCTCACTAATCACTCGTACCTATCAAAACGTGACAAAAGCAAAAATGCTTTTCTCACGAAAATAACAATTATAAAGACAACCTTATCTTATTGGATTTTCCTATAGTGAACGTATTTTCTTGAGGTATTTCAGTGTTCACTATCTTGTATTTTTTAATCTCAATATTGATTCTTGTAATATTCTTATTATTAAGGGTCACATCTTTGGTAATATCAAAATAATCACATAATTTTGAAAGCCAATTCATTTTATACTCGAAGAGAATCTTATAGGGTGCATTTTCGAGAGTTGTTGTAATATGTGTTATATTAAATTAATATTATCACGGAACACAGTATTCTATGTTCTGATAATATTATCCAAGTTTCTTGTGTTCTTCAAAAAAAAAGGTGAAATAATAATTGTTATACTTCGCCAAAGCAGTTGGTACAACTTTTACAACTTCTAATTATTTCATTTATTACAAATTGACAATCTTCAATGTTTATCGGCCGTGGTAATTATAGCTAAATATATTCTTGTCTTTTACATTCACTACAAATTCATAGATAATTAGGGTTATTCCGTATTCATCCTATGACGTTCTATCCCATTTCTTCACTCAACCCAAACTAGTATTCCTAACTCTATTAACGCTGTATTCGCTTCAAATCAATTTACACTCATTGTCAACACTGACTTTCCTCAAATGCAAGTCAATTACTTAACCTTTTTTGTTGATGGGGAGGTCAAATGCATTTACGCATCGTCCCTGCGGGGTGGTGCCCACCGCAGGGGATATGTGGGACTCGAGGTAAAGGCGTTCCCTCCATACCCACTAAATATCCTCCCTGGCCTGACCTCCAGTGCGCTATTACGGGATGGCACGGGATCTGCGCACGTGAGCGCAACTACACCGAGACCGTCCCAACGCTGCCCGTCTAGGCACTCCTTGCACCAATTGGTGGGCGGCAGCCACTCCTCCACCAACGGCTGCTCGACCTGGCGCGTCATCCTGACGAGGACACCGGCAGAAGCCAGGAGTGCACCCGGGGGATTTCGGGCGCGGTCGTGGCCCTGAAAAGGCCGTCTGGAACTAGCCGTGGTGGGAAAACAAAAATAACTCGACGATGGCATGTGACTTTGAATGCCAAGGGGATACACTTGACATCAAAAGCCACACACCCGCCGAGAAAGTTTCCCCACCACGTTACCAGGGTCTGCCACGAGGAGGCTTCCGGAGGTGGACCCCAAGTCAGTTACTTACCCTGTGAAAATCAACCTTAACTTAATTATCTTAGGCTTATACTGACTTTGTTTCCTTAATTCAATATTACTTAGAAGACAATTTCCTATCCCGAAAACAACAAAAGGACGGACCTAATCGATTATGGCCCATATTGCTGTTAGCGTTGTGTAAATACGCGAGGCACGTTTTCTTTGATGTGTTTCTGACCGCGAACATACTAATGCTCCATCTAACAACACTTATAGCACTATGAAGATAGATTAAATTTGTTCATAGCAGAATAAACTTGTTTGTGCAATTTTCACATAGTTCGATATTACCATTGTTTAATTTTGAAATCGTCGGTCGGAAGCGTCGGTGGCGTAGTGCGTAAGAGCGTCGTCTCCCACCCGGGAGGCACTGGTTCGATCCCCGCCACGTACCAATGTGTTTTCAAATTTTGAATTCATATGTACGTTTAATCGACGCTTTTACGGTGAAGGAAAACATCGTGAGGAAACCTGCACACACACCTATGAAAGAATTCTTAGCCAGCGTGGATGAGGACATTATATGAGCTGTTGAGGAGGAAAAACTACTTTCAAAACTAAAAACGTTTTGAAGGCGGCTTTTTTAAAAATATTTTTTAGTATGAAAAAGAGGATTGCGCTACGGTCCGTAGCAGTTTCGTAGCCGCTGTTCCGTGGCGTTCATAGTAATAAAGAGGCGTTCACTTTCCGAGAGGATAAATGAATTACCTTTACCTGTAAGGCAAACCTCCCTACATAATGTTTAGTTCGTGATCTCCCGTGGGGAGTCTCTCTGCCTATTAGTCTCTAGGGCGTCCGAGCCAGATGTTTTATCATTGCTTGCTTGCATTTGCTTCGATCTTAGGCGCGAAGCACACCGATCTGGCGGTCATTCAAATACCGTACTAAAAACACGGCAATAACACACGCAAGTACTCCACATACTAAACAACAACTCGCCTTTATTTTGGGGAAGAAGTCACCCCGTGACCGGAACGCAGAAAAGTCGTTACGTAGCTTTCGGGATAAAAAAAAAACAAAATATACGCGAGTAAAATCGGTACATTTTCACGGTAAATTTGATGGTAAACGCTCTTAAAAATTTACGATCCATTTGGCATTTTGCACTTTCGATTCGACTTCTGCCTGTGTATTTATGAGATATACGAGTATACTTTTTGTGTTTTGAATAATATTTGTACAAAAAATAACTCTAATAAACCATTTACCAAGCCTTTCATTTTTACATTAGCATTCTATTTTAGTCGAAAGCCGATTATAATATTCGGGGGTAGTTAAATTTTTACGGGCTTCCATTATCTCCTATTTCGGCTGACACTTAATTCAACACAAACTGTCAGTACATTTAATGGATTGTGGATTTCATTTGAATAAATGATTATCAATTTAAAATTCATCTGAGAAGCTCTACACCGTTTAAAAGCACTTGAAATTAATGGTAACAATGATGGATATCCATGAATATTTGAATTTTAAAGTAGAGATGTTAATGATACTATTGACTAATAAATGTAAACTTGATTTGTCTTCCATTGATGAAATTCAAAGACAGTAGGAGGTCGAGCGTTTTCGTAACAATGACAAAAGTTAAGCTACCATGTGTGCGGTCGGTACTCGGATGGGTGACCGAAAACTCTTCAACTCGATTTCCATCGTGCTTCGGAAGGCACGTTAAGCTGGTGGTCCCGCTGTCAAAAGATAGCATTCTTTCTCAAAGAGGGTTGGTCTTACCACGGTCTTACCAACTTTTACGGCCAGCTACCTAGCTGGCCGTAAAAGTTTATTGGCGATACCAATAGCAGTATTATCGATATCAAGATGAAATTCAAAGATAAAAACCATTTATCATTAGCCATGTGATGCCGTCAGAGTAGAATAGCATCACCCTATAGAAGATAACTATAGAAGGTGACTAATGGATCAGCAAAGGGCTATTGATCACCTAATACCGTCACCGATCACCGTCCGCTAATCCGCATTGGGCAATCGTAGTGGACTAGTGCCTAAACCTCCTTCGATGAGAAGGAGAGGCCTTGTGTCACAGCAGTGGGTTGAATTATAAAGACAGTTATGATGAACCATTTATGTTTTGGCATCGTCGTGGTGTAGTGGCCAGTAACGCTGCCTACACATCGAGGGGTTCAGGTCAAATCCTGCTGGGTACAAATTTTGATAACACAAACATTTGCACTCAGTGGGATTCGAACTCAGTAAACATTATACCTAAGTGTTTTCTTATGGGACTGATCGCTTTCCGGGAAGGTTTTGCTGAAGAGGCGTACGTAAGTAGTAGGGTAAGGGCGTGTACATAAAGAAAGAGGGTTACCTGCGAGATTCTGCCAACGCTATTTGGTACTGTTCCGCGCTGGTAGTCTGCGCATTTCTCTACTTTTGTGGAGAACGCACCGATAAGTTCTGAATGTTACTGGAAAGTACCAACCTGCTCCGATCAGCGCTGTCTTTCCAGACTACTTTAGACAGATAGTCCCTGTCTAGCTGTATAGTTTGCTTTATGTAGCGGTTATCTGAGTAGGACCTGAGTTGTTCAGCGCCGGGGAGTCCAAGACAGGTCTACTGCCTAGCCAGTGTGTGGTACGGTCTGTAAATGGATTTTCTATCGTCATAAAAAAGTGGACCTGGTCGCTCAATTCATAAAAAAAATATTTAGTTACAATAAAATTAAATCACTTGTAGGCACTGGCTCTACTTGCCTACCCCTTGCGTTAAGTGATTTCGCATACAAAGTAGATTAATTGTGCGTTTTTATGCCTATTTTTTCAACCCTTCCTTGCTGCTCTCAGCTATGCTAAGTGCTTACTCAGCGAAAATAAAATGCTCTATAGTCATTCATAAATTTGTTTTCAATGTGCCTAAGACGACAGTAGGTATACTAGAAAAAATATTAATACTTACCAATATTTAGTAACTCTAATATAATTTCCGACAATTATCTAGTCCAAATTAAATATCACTAAGAACATTAGTTAATGATACTTGATAACGTATGACCATATATAATAAATTTGATATTATTGATACGCATATAAATAAATTTAATAAGGTATAATCATCGTACAAATATTTGGCCGTGATTACGAATCTGCGGACCGCTTGCATTCAGCGCGGCTACTTCAAGACTATGTCTTTATAAGTGTGTCTTAGTGCGATTTTAGTATGTCTATGAAATCCTCAAACGGTTTCAAATGATTTGAATATAAAAGTGCCACTTATTAAGTTATTTTTAATTAATTTAATTTTCGACAAAAATCTATTGCTCACATTAAGTGCACGGAATACAATTGTGTACCTACTTATAGGTACATATAATTAGTTTTGCTTATTTTCTACCTCATTACTCAAAGATTTTGATAAAATACTTCAAAGGGAATGGCTGGAAAACTATTTCCCATTACTTACTGAGCTCATTTATGTTTGAAATGACTGCACAAACTTTTAAAACGCTTCAAACACAAGACGGAACTAAATTTTAGCGGGTCCTTTGTACCCAAGTAGCTTCCTAGGACGGAAGTACCGTCATGTCGTAGTACAGTGCACAAAGCACTTGACTGTTAAGGGTTAAAGCGGTTGAAGGCGAATTTGTAATAAGCAGATATGAAACTTCCATCGTGAGTAACAATTTGGCAGACTGTTGAATGCAACAATATATTACTCGTGATATATTCTAACTATGTCGCTCGTGGAACTTTGTTCATTCGCGTTTCTATTACGGCGGTGTTAATAATTGCCGTGCGAGATTCCGCACTAAAGTTTTGACTGTTATTGTTTATTTTGTATAATGTCAGTTTCGTTTCCTCTATTGGATGCTGGGTAGAAATAGTAGGTTATCAGTAAATAACAATTTTTTAATATACAAGTCTATATTGAAACCAACTTCTCACTAATCACTCGTACCTATCAAAAATGAAGACATAGGTACTGTAGCAAGACTACATCTTAATATATATAAATCTCGTGTCACAATGTTTGTCCTCAATGGACTCCTAAACCACTTAACCGATTTCAATCAAATTTGTACTTACACCGTGTGCAGTTTGATCCAACTTGAGAGATAGGATAGTTTTTATCTTGATAAGTAGTTTTTTTTTTTTTACTGCAGATACAATGTTACAGGTCAGTAGTATGAAATTACCACAGCAACGCGTGGCCGGGCAGCTAGTAGTAATATAAAGAGTAACTTTCCTCGCCGGAAGATATGCATTTGACTCTAGAAAACCTCACAATCTATTTGCTTGTCGTAGAGTACTAATTGCAGATTAGCAAAGAAAAAAAGTTTCGTTACCGTACCCTGACTGCTAAGGTGAATTTAGAGTGTAACAATTGTCCTAGTAGTAGCATATTGCATGGCCCATGAATCCTACCTGTTCTGCTCAATCTGCTCAAAGCTGCCCTTTTGGGATAATGAGCGTTATTGTATGAAACTGTCACTTTCGTTGTTTTGATGCCACCTTGATAACCGCGTCCGTGGTTTGCCGGCCGAAATTGGATTCAGAGATCTTTTGTCACCAGGTTTATCATCATTTAAGAGTCAAAATAGTTATTTATTCAACAAGTGAGCAAAGTAAGTTTTTACTGCGAGTGCCGATATTAAATCACGAACCAGCGAAGTAATCTAGTCATAAATAGACTACTGAGCGCAGTGAGTGATCAGGCACGAGACAAAAAAGTTTGCTCTCGTGTGAAACATACATCTTTTCACATCTCTAGCGAGAAAATTGTTTAGGTGAGAAAAACAAGAATAGTTATTTGTTCAACAAGTGAGCAAAGATATTTTTTGCTGCGAGTTCCAACTTCAAGTCACAATCCAGCAAAATAGTTTAGTATTAAATCACGAGCGTAGCGAGGAAGTCATAAATAGACTACTGGGCGTAGTCAGTTATATGTTTAAAGGTACTTGACAAAAATGCTCTCTTGTGCAACTTTTCACCTATACCTGCAAGCTGCTTAAACAATACAAATACGCTAAAAATATTATAAAAATAACTGCGATTATTTAGATTGAATTTGAATTATTAAACCGTGGTCGAAGCTCGCAGGAAAAAGCATTTTTAATTCGAGATCTTACAAACCAAAAGAGGTATTTTGGTGCTGGTGAGGTGAAAACAAAATTTATTTGATATATCGAAAGCTGAGGCCTGTCTGTTCCTGTAGTTACTTAGATGAATAGTCATCAGTCGAACCTACAAGCGTAATGAATAGTAGGTAACGTTAGAAGCGACATACTAAATTAACACGATGTCACATGATACCTTCATACGCATTTGTATTATGTGCTCCATTAACCTAATGGGCACCTATATGCAAACTAACTCCATCACTAGACTTCAATACGTGACATAACTATTTGGTACTATTATCTGTTGGAGTAAATCTCTGATTACGTTCAAATAATTCTGTAGGCAATGATACGTTAGATCTTAGCCGGGTTGTACATTAGGAAATCGCTATCAGTCTGTATAAGTTAAGTAAACATTATTTGTGACATAGCATAAAGGTTAACATCTAATAGTGCTATGACTATGTACTGAGCTTAGCTCAGAATAAATAATAAAGTTATTATTATTTGGTCTGAGGAGCTTAGTATGGTTCACTAAATTACTGTTTGTCGAAAATTCTGATAACACAAATATGTGTTATAAAGACTACTCTGGTCATAATATTTTTTTTTTATTTAAAAGTATTTGGTATAACATATTATGATACGTATTTGTTTATAACAGGGTTTCCCAAAGAGTGTCACGACGCACTAGGTAGCCACAAAAAATAAATCCTAGGGCGTCACAATAAAAATAAGTTTGGAAACTCCTGGCTTATAATATTAATACTAATTTAAGAAATGTTCATAAAATCCTGTTTTAAATTTAGAATTTATATTTGTTAGTTTTAGAAAAGTCTCTATACAATTACGTTACTATTCGTGCTTGGGGCACGGAACCTACCAATAATAATTGATCTCCACTCGATTATTCACACTAATATTTTTAAAAACGACTATGAATTTTGCCACGAAACGTTCACTGGCAAACTGTGATTCGATTAACCATTCAGCTATGATCTTTCTTAAGGTTTTGTGTTTAAAATTTCCCGTCGTGGATATGTGCTCAGACGGTACTCTAACCCGCGACTTTTCGTAATCTGGGCAACTGCTCTTCTAACTGAGTCACACAGGAATGTTTGACCACGACGACTTAATCCATGTCTTTCGTCTCCGATTGCGTCCAAGCTGACATAATGCCTAATAACATTGAAGATTTACATCTTTAACACCCGATGCGATATTTTGAAAAATACCGTCGATTAGTTCAATTAGATATTTACTTTGTGCAGCATTGATTTTTTCTAATTTTTATTTTGCATGCTTTAAGATCTGATTAAAAATAAAACCAAATTTAATAGAAAACGAACAACATTGAAAATATCCTGTCATGGAAAAATATAAGTAAGTAATTTCAATCATATCTAAAATAATGTCAAATAAAAATTAGAAAACAAATGGTTTATAAGTTGTTTGGGAGGCAGATAGGCACACCGCCTGTCTGGTGGTAAGGAGTCATTGTAGCCTCTAGATGCTTGCAATATTCACGTGACACTCTGTGACTCTTCCTTACCCTGTGGAGCTCTGGCAATCTTACTCACCGCAGAAACACAACACCACAAAAATAGAGTGTTATTTGAATTCGGTCTTCTGTAAGGAGGACTACCCCAGTTTGGGCGCTCCGATTTAGAGTGGCTAATCGGCTGTGCTCTACCTCAAAAAGGCCTTTTTTGTGACAATGGGAAATCCATTTACGGACCATACCGCACGCTGGCTGGGCGCACGGCGTGTGCAGGACTCACCGGCGCGGAACAGCGCCGGTCCTACTCCGCTAAAACCCACCGGTACCCTCCTAAGCCCTTATGGGGGCGTTTTGGGATCAGCGCACATGCTGTGCGCCATTACACCAAAACGACTTCGAAAAGACCTAAGGTTCTCAGTGTGAACACACGGAATATTAATCCTGTTTATCGAACAAGTTAGACAGTTTTAAAATTAAATGTAATATATTACATTTAATATCTTGAAATGAAATGGAATGAAGAAGAAGGATATTTTAAGTCGACACATTCAATAACATAGCTGCGAAGAACAAATTCGAGTTTTTATGGCCAGCATCATTGCCATAGCTATGATAAACGAAGTATAAAAAGCCAATTTCAAGCAATATTGGGATCACAATAGAGTAGGTAATGAAGAAGTTGGAAAATTTGCATTTTAGACATAGCAATTACAAGATTAGTAATTACAAATAACATTTATATAAGTATATAAATGCTGTTACAAACAACTTGAAATCTTTTGAGATCGTAAAGTAAAATTTATGAGCTCATTGTGTTCGGAATTGTAAATCGCTTGTATAATTTTTATTTCCTCATAAAATTCAAGACGCGATGTCTGTTTTTCCGCCTCTTTGCCTTTCATCGTATCTAAACTCATTTTCTTAACAGATTACTGATTCGGAAAACAAGCGACGTATATAATTCACTGTTTACGCGAAAATGTTAAGTAGACGTACTTATAAATTTATTAAAATAAACATTTATGAACCATGTCTTTATACTTATTCGCATCGCACTTGGGTGCTCATAACTATAAGACCCTATAAGCAATAAATCCCCAAATAAATTCGTAGCAGAGTACTCTAAAAGAGAAGAAGAAATTAAGTAAACCATGTTATAAATAAAATAAAAATAAAAATGTTTTATTACAGATAGTCCAAAATGTTAGTAAATGAACAATTATACTTACAAACTATGTTAGTGATAAAGTAGAGAACAATGAGTAATTGGGAACAACAGCAAACACACAAACACATAAATTATCTAGCTACTAAAGCAGGGTAGCAGCAGATCCACATGGTTACATGTCTAAAAACATGCAGATCAGTGAACCTACTGAAAACCGCAGAGTCCATCCTCTCCGCAATCATCTTCAGGATCCCATTGACACCACCACACATTTGCCCCATCATCGTGGCTGATTTTTTCCGCATAATGGTATAAAAGTCATTAACATTTGCGTCCGCAAACATACCTGATGCGCTACAAAAGCGCGGAATGAATCCCCACGCAAATGTTGAAGAAGGAAAGATAAAAGCCTCCAATTTTATTCATCATTTACGAAACTCCAGAAACTAGACTCCGCAAAGCAATATCGACCTCACTATAACCTGACACCCAGAAGTGTACAGCCATTATTTAATCTTCGCCTCTTAGAAAACATCACACGAATCCATTAACTGGATCCAAGTGCAAATAACACGCAACCGCTCACCGGAAACCTAGGAGGTGGCGAAATCCGTTGGCTCACAATTAGAGGGGCAATAGCCGTATATCAGGGGCGCCCACCGGACAATCACAGAATGCTTTTATTTTTTCAACCACCCACGTTTATTGCCTCATCAGGGCTGTAGTTGGGAAACTGTTGTTAGCCGAGCCCGCTTTTCTTGTAATTTATGTATTTAAACGTGCCAGCGGTAATGCGTTTTTATTTGTATTCCGTAAGCAGCAAATTTTGGGTAAGTAGTTGGGTTTACTTGAGAGAATCTTTAATTTAGGCGAGCATTACAAATATTAAATAAAACTTCTTGTACTGATTTAATTCGCGTGTATTTCGCTTGGTAAAACTTAAAAAACGTGATACCCAAATAATATACTAATATTAAAAAGCTGAAGAGTTTGTTTGTTTGGTTGGTTGAAGGCGCTCATCTCAAAACTACTGATTCAAATTGAAAAAACGTTTTTGTGGTGTTTAGTTTAGTCCATTTATCGAGGAAGGCTATTAAGCTATATTAAAAAAAGATCCACGCGGACGTAGTCGCGGGCGGAGCGCTAGTGTTACATAAATCCATAAAAATTGTTTTATTTCTTAGCAATATAGGTATTGACACCGTCGTGATGGAGTGGTCAATATAGCTGCCTACACATCAAGCGGTCCGGGTTCGAATCCCAGTAGGCAAATATTTGTGACGAACACGAATATTTGTTGACGAGTCATGGTTGTTTCTATATTTATTTATAGTAATAATATTTAAAATTGTTATGTAATTATATTAAAAAGTCCGCTATCTAAGTATCCATAACATAACTTTTAATGGAACCTACTTACTTTGAGCTAGATAATTGATGTAATCGTGAAAAAAAATGTAACTTAGGCAAAACAAATACGAGTTACATTTTAATCGATTTCAAAAAGGAGGAGGATCTATGTTCCACTGTATGTATTTTTTGTAGGTATGTTCAATATCTCTGTCAATTGTAAACAGATTTTAAAACCCATTTTTTTATTCGATACAATATTGTCTAAATCTATGATAAATAGGCTACTAAACTACTCCACTGTGTGTAGGTTATATTTATTTAAAAAACCTCTACGAGAAAGTCACGGGCAGTCCTCTAGTTTTAAATAAAGTGCCGTTACTCTTATGCAAAAAAATATTGCGTATCAACTAGCAATTAGTTAAAGATTAGTGAAAATAATACTTAAGTCTAAGTACTTATTGCATGTTTGGCTCTCCCGTGACGTTTCACGGGTGAGTTATCATACTTGTTCCATTCGAGTCGCTGGCTTCGAGAAAATTCTATCTTATGTTGCCAGAATGAGATTAGCGATAAAGCAGTTCATTACATCATCTAAGTAAACGATCTTAATATGGCTCGCAGAAAAGTCCATTAGTAGTTTTACAAATATATATTTAGAGCCACTGCTCCGCTGCCGCTGGGTCTTTCCTAACTTAATATATAAAAATTAATACTGACCGAATGACTGACTGACTGACTGACATATCAACGCACAGCCCAAACCGCTGGGTCTAGAGAATCCAAATTTGGTACGTAGGTTCCTTATGAGGTCCAGGAGTGCACTAAGAAAGGATTGTTCGAAATTCACCCTCTAAGGTGGTGAAAAGGGGGTGAAAAGTTAGTATGGAAATCCGTAATTTTTATAGTAAAATCCATAAAAATTGGTACATGGCCTTTCAGTTACAAATTAAGAAAGATGTATTTTAGGATTTCTATTAAGGATAAATAAAATAAATAAGCAAAAAGGTGTATCAGGTTTTTTTTTCAAAATTCAACCCCTAAAAGGGAGGAAAGGGGTGATAGAGTTTGTAAGTGAACATGGTAATAAACTTAGTTTCCAAAAAAATTACACCCAAAGTTACTATTACACGCGGACGAAGTCGCAGGCAAAAGCTAGTCCTAATATAAAATATTCCAAATAGTCTGACCGATATTGATTGAATCTACTTTAGATTTTTCGGCGAACCTTAGCTGCGAAACAATAATCAGACAAAGAAAATCACAAATCCCTTAAAAAGAGTACAAAGAGGCTTTTAGGTGCAGATTTATATTTTTTGAAGTAAAACTTCTTTAGGCGCGACTAGGGGGTAACTCAGATTTTTCTAACGGAAGTAACGCTCAGTATTCTATAGTCTGTGTAGTTTCCGCTATTTAAAAATAGTAATTTCGATTGGTCGTAAGTATCTGTCATATTTTTTTTTTTCAGTTAAAATTTAATCATTTCAGTGATCTACGTCAAAGAAGTTTTACTTCAATCGCGTGTAAAGGTTACACGCACACAATTTTTTATTTGGTAGGTTAGGTTAGTATGGTCACAGATAATATAATACTATACTAGGTATGGTGATCAATTTATGAAATCTCATTCGCAAACTATTCGATGTTGTAAGAAAACGAAAAAAATAGTGGTAGTGGTAAGTAAATGGTACAATAAACAATAATGTACTCAAAACACCCAAAAATGTTGCATTAAATATCACGATCAATTATTCACTAGCAAACATATCGTACGACAGTGGTTACTAGCAAATACCTAATTTAATGCAGCGTATAATTGTTAATAATCCAGATATTAGCGCCGCGTATTCTGGCGTAGATAATTGATGTCTGTGTAGCTGAACAACGTTAGTCGTTTAATCAGCGTCAGTAATTGCATGCCCAAATCAACTGAATTTTATATAATGATTGGGAACGCTAGATTAATGGTTTTGAATAGGATAGTACGATGGTCGCTGAGTCAGCTTATATAAAAAAAACATACAGTCAAATTGATAACCTCCTCCTTTTTTGAAGTCGGTTAAAAATGTAAAAATAGCTCTTTACTTTAACTAGTTGGAGGGCGATGTATTTTCGTTTTTTTATATTTCATTTTTTTAAAGAGATCTAGCAAATGACTCCGTCGTTAAAAATATTATAATTATGCATTAGCCAAACTAGCTTTGCCGACCAGCCGGGCCTCTTTTGAATGGCCCATGATTCTTTTGCCAAAGCTTCGGTCGCATTAGTGAAGATTTAAGTTTTGTTTTCGCAAGAAAGGATAGCTCTCTTAGCGGAATGAAAGCAAGCTCCAACACCAATTAATCCGTGCAAAAATGGGTTCAATATAGGAATCCAATACCGTTCGATCCGATACGGTGTATTCATACCACAGTTACTTGTCCTGGAGCAACAATAAGCAATATAATAAGTATCTATGTATTACTCATTGCTTACAAACTGTCAATAAATACTATTCTATTCTTAATTAATGTCTATGTATGGTGTCGCAATACATAGATGTACTCATTTGGCCAATGGTAAGTGAAAATATAACGAAAGTAACAAAAATTGTATGGTTGATTTGAGTTAAAAATGGAGTCTCTCATGTGTTCAAGATAACATAACTTAACAAAATATAGCAAAGAGTAACTTTCACATGAAAATATTGAGTTACCTCATTAACAACATTGTTATTTTATGACGCCGTGTTGATGTACCTAACAAAATTGTTATCGTTCGTTCTCAACACGTCAAATTTTTTTAAAGGTCGAAATGTTACTGGACGCGTCGGTACGGTAGGTACTATTGGATGTTGATATTGCAAGTAATACTTGTTCAACCAGTAACTTCGGTATTAATGCATCAGCATACTGGAAGTTACTGGTTGAACAATTAACCCTGTATCTGACGATTCGCCGGAATCATCCGGCGAATCGTCAGATACAGGGTTAATTGTAAAACACCAACAACCTTCAAACCATTTGTAGATTATCAACACAAACAACTTTTACTATGAGAGCAACTCTGAAATTGCGAAATAAAAAAGTGCAACACTAAGAACAGAAATGTATGATTTTTTATTTATAGATTTTCTTAATGGTATGTAACTTTAACCATTTATTTTATGCTCTTAAGTTTCTATAAGTATGCTTTTATTTAAAAATATTTTTATGTTTCTAGCAATCTCTATATAGCTATTATAAAGAACCCATGCCGATTATTTTAATGCTATCTTATTCATTGGGAATGGGATGACTCGTTTTGATATTGTCTTAAATTAGCTTTTGACCGCGCTTTCACCTGTGTTGATGTCGGAAAATAAATTGATTCATCACTAAGGGACACATCATTTGGTAAATAAATATCCATTATTTCAATCCAGGCTATGATCTACTTGTGCACCAAATTGTCTCCAGATCTTTGTGGCAGTAGCGTGATTAACGGATAAACATTTTGACTTTAACATGAATAATATCAAGAATATTGAACGCAGCTAGATCGATATGTTATACCTGCAGAAAAGAATAGCATCACCCCATACCCTTCATTGGGTGTCGTAGACGGCGACTAATGGATCAGCAAAGGGGTATTGATCACCTTATACTCTGGCCACCAATCCTCCATCGTTGTCTTCGAAGGAGGATTGGTAGCCGGAGTTACTTCAGTCGGCCAGGACAGGCCTTGTGTCCCAGCAGTGGGTCACATTATAAAAGCTGTTATGACTAGGTCGATATTATCAACTAAAAAACTATAGAATAATCACGGTACAGATGAGAGGTGCCAGCCGTGTGATGCCGGCAGAGTAGAATAGCATTACCCCATATCCTCCAATGGGTGTCGTAGAAGGCGACTAATGGACTAGCGGGGTATTGTTCACCTTATACTCCGTCCACCAATCCGCATTGGGCAAGCATGATGGACTACTGCCTAAACCCCCTTCGATGACAAGGAGAGGCCTTGTGTCCCAGCAGTGGGTCGAATTATAAATGCTGTTATGATGAGATGACCGGTAAATGTTAAATATCGTTACCTATTATTATGCACAATTCTCCAGTGATATGACCGCTGTTATTTCAATTTAACGCACCTGTTCCGCATTACAGCACTTCACTCTAATTTGGTCATTAACATTCGTTAATTAGCTATTTATTATTGGACCTGACAACCAATTTATCGTATTCGTACATGGGAACAATAACTCAAACGTTTGACAAATTTATTTATTTTATAATTGATTTTAATAAATAATTTGGATTTCTAAATTTCTTAAAGCTCTGTATATTTGAACGAAATAAACCGTTACAAAATATTACATTAAAATTTTAGGATCTGTGATTAAATAATTGAGAAAACACGTAATTAATTAAGTTATATTAGATATATTTTATTAAGCTGCCTTTGTGTTCGATTGCTTAGGTTACTAAAAAAAACTTGTACGCAATTTTGTAATGACAGTCATAAGCAGCCACTACCTATATTTTGCTAAAAATAACCCAACGTTTAAACTCTTAAATGTCGTTTATGTAATACGATTTCCTTATCGTCATGTAATCAATTGATAGTAAACAAGTCTAAATTATAATTTAATTTGTCTCAACATTTCATTTGTATGCGCATGAAGACCTTACAATTCACTAACTGCAGCTTAAGATTCACCTCGCGGCTGTCAACCCTTTCTGCCAGTTCAATTCTTTTGTGATTTTATTCCCCCAAAGAGTTAACAGAAAAGAGCAATGACAATTTGTCTATATATCCTGTTTGTTGACGTTACTAAACAAGTCAATGTCCAGAAAAATGTGCATTTTCATAATTATCATAATTATGGTTCATGAATTTATAAAAAAACTAAAAAATTTACATTATTTTTATAGATATACTAGCTACCCCGGCGAACTTCGTACTGCCTATACCTCTTGGCTAAACTATTTTTATAGAATTTTTTATAGATACATTGAAAGTACAAACGCAAAATTCCATAATGTATTAAATTAAATAAGCAAAATAAATGAGTCAAAATATTAACAATAAATTTTATTGATTTTTATTCATGTCAAGTGTGAAGTTAAGAAAACACTAGTAGTAGAGCACTTCACCCAGAATCTTCAACAGTCTTAAGAGTTAGCAATCTTACAGCTCTAACACGTGTTCCGGCATTTACAGGTATAAGTTTGAGAATGAACATACTGAATAATTTTAATTTGCGAACAAATATTTTGACGACCAAAAATATTTAAAAAACCCTAAGCTTTCTTACTAGAAAAATATGGGTACTAAATACCAAAAATATTCAAAGATCTAGTTAGTAAATGATCACCAAATCGTGTTCAGTGTGACATGTCACCAAAACAGCGCGGAGCGAGCGTAGGAAAGGCCGAGAAAGCGCCAGAAAACCATATTCTTAAAAAAGTCTGTATTATCGCATAAACTCACCGAGACTGCTTTTATAAATACCTATATTAAAAAAATATTATTTTTGGGTTAACAGCTGCTTTTTTATTTAACTGTACATGGCGATAAGTTAAACATCGGCGTTTTGATTTTATGACATACTTGAATTCAGAGACCAACTAGTGTGTGTAATGGGTGGATCTCTGAAGTCAAAGGGACTTATAAATGCGTACGAAACTCACTATAAGCCCGGACTATATGTGTATACCTACTATACAACATGTATGAACCCACGCATTCCGTCCAGCGCTTTATAGAGGGTTCAATGAAAACTGCGGTTTTAAAGCTAAAACCGAAACGGGTTTTGTATCCCATGAAACAGTAGCGATGCTCAGTTACCTGTCGGTTTTATTCGGTCAGTTCCGCCGCGGTTGCTCGTTCAACTAATTATGAAGGGCTTCAGTTCAACCCTTGATGTCAGTTGCAGTTGCGATGGTGAAACCACGATAAAGCGATGTTTATATTTGAAACCCTGTTTGATGTCAGACGTTTCATTTGTATTCCATATTCGGGTGGTGGTCAGCGCTTAATATAATGGTTACGGTTTACCGAATGTACAGTCGACCAAATTGAATCATGACCCACCTTAAGATCATTTTCCTACAGTCACTCTATACAAAGTAGGATGAAATTCGCTTGAACGTACATTTCTAAGTAACAAACCTGTTATCAATTTGTTAGACACTGACAGTGTCAAATAAATATGGCTTTTTAAAATTTGTTCAGACTTCTACTTGACATCTGACACATAACGTCATTTTATTTTTAAAAATATAATAGTTATTCCATTTTCTCAGTAGTGGAAAGAGTTTAGATTATGAACGACATCTTATTTAAAATTCCAATTAAGACTTTAGTGCAGTGATAAGAAAGATTAAAATTGCGTAGATCTCTGACCCGTCATGACGCATTTTTATTCATATTTAAAACGTACTAAGTGCAACACGCATGATAGCGAAGAAAACCTAACTAAATTTATGATTTTAAAGGAATGATCGGCCAAGTGGGTCATGATTCAGTTGGTTCGACTGTACTTTGTGTACTCTCCAACATAAAAGTATTCATTGGTGTATTATTAAAAGTTTTCACCCGAAATTGTGTCGATATATATTTCCTAAAGCACTGTGTTCCTGAGAATAAGCATTAACTTTGGCCCCATAAAGATAATTAAATTCGTAATTTTTCATTACCTAGGTATAATAATTTTATTGTATTTTGTGTCTTTTTCACTTTCATTCAAACGAACTGCTTCAATATGCTTACCCAAATGAAATATGTAGTTAATAATAATTACTGGACATGGAAGGCATTATCATCTTAGTCCCCATGATGGCAAACCACTTGCAATGTTAAGTGATTAACCCTTATTAATGTGTGTCTATAGGCGACAGTAACCACTTAACACCAGATCGGCCGCAAGCTTGCCTGCCATCTCGTAATATGTAAAAAATAAAGACCCTTTTTTATTTTGTACAACCAAATTTATAATGAAGTAAAATTAAAAATAACTAAAAATCTTTAATCTGTACAACAAATTTTTAATGAAGTAAATTAAATATATCTAAAACGACATCCTATATTTTATTATTTCCAATTCTATTGTAAGTTGAGTTTAGTAAAAGCTCTAGAAACATTTTGCAAACATAGTGCATATCCTCAGGAACACAGTGTAAATAGATGAGTGTTAGGTACCATATTACAGTCAGGTTTGATCTTTCAAATAAGGACAAGTTTTCACAAACAAAGCTATAGAGGTTTGTCTTGAAAGTCGATAATGCAGATGAAATACGTATGGATGTAAATGGAAAGAAGTGATACTTACCTCCGTGGGTGAAAGTCCTCAAGTATATATTTTATTGTAATTCCTTACTAGATGGCGTTGCATTAGGTTAAATTTATATTGTTCATAAGTACGTTTAATCGACCCTGAAAACTGGAACAAAGAGAATATTATCTTTCACACTGTTATTGTATAGATTGATCAATGCCATCTTGCTAGTTAAATATATTATATGTGCCTATTGAACAACTAAGAATGATTTCTGCCAACGGCTACAATACGGACTTTATTTTAATTTCTTTAAATCTAGAACAAAGATGCGATTGGCCTTTATTTCATTTGGTGATATGACTCGTGTTAAGATCAAGCCTCTTAAAATCAAATGACAGAATTTTATTTTTCTTGTTGATTTTTTTTATCTAAGACAGATACGTAAGCTAAAAACTTTTGTTACCGCGAAACATTTATCTAGTTCGATATAACTGTACAATATTTACTCTGAGTCTATTTTGCCGGGTATATAAAGTTATCAGGGAAAAAAGAATTGCAATAAAAAGCAATTACATGCAACGTTTTTGGGTGCAGCAGCAATATTTAATTTAACTCTTGTAATAAAACTTTTTCGTTGCGCCGTCCGCCCTCTCACATGGCTCATGGAGTGCGATATTGCAAAATTTCGTACTGATTACCATAAATGCAAATGGCCACTTCCGTTGTTTGTGATGCCTATAATCTACTCTATCTTCTTTTCAGTTATTTTTATACGAATTTATGAAGTTGATAGCGCGATGGTGTGTTAGGTTTAGTTTCTCGTACTGTAGGCCAATTATGCTCGCTAATTGTGATGTTATTTTAATGTGAATTTCACATTACCTACGTACCATTATGCTTTCCGAAACATGCGATATCAAAATGACACCAGCTTCTGCGTACCTTATGTACCTGACGTCAGAAACTTGTCATTACATCTTGAAGAACACCTCCTCCAAGTCCTAACTTTAAATACCAAGAAAATCAAGCAGTACCTAGGTATGAAAAAAAATTTAAAACAAAGTAATGACGAGAAGTCATTTGTACGAATGGATAAGAGTTATTTCCTCAGATATTTCACTGTAATTTTTATTCTTTGGAAAATATCTGTGCAGTAATAAATGTCGTTGATTGGTTAACTTTTAATTATTCTAATCCATGTTCGATACTAATTCTTACTGTGTTCGGAAGTTCCGTCTCATTAATTATCTCAATCAGCGACAAAGTCAAAGTCAAAGTCAAAGTCAAAATTTCTTTATTCATTTAGGTACAATTTGTACACTTATGAAAGTCAATTTTGATGCCATCGGTTCGAGAGTCTACCAGGAGGCCTTGTTCTGAGAAGAACCGGCAAGAAACTCAACAAGTTTTATCCTCCCTTTACAGTTTTCATAGTATTGATTTGGAAAGAGTCATAATTCACATTGTCAAGTCTTTAATAATTAATCATAATAATATAATAAAATAAAGACTCATAATTAAACTTACAATAAATAAATATATATATAAAAATGTGATTTAAGACATCTTTCCTTACAATATTGTCAATTAGAGAATTGAAATTTTACACATTGATATCTCACTAGATTAAAATGGAGAATCGAGCACATTTGGATGTGTCCACACATTTTTGTCGTCTATATATTCCTGAACTTTATAATACGCTTTCTTCATTAAAATTTGTTTAATGTGAAGCTTAAGGCGACAGGAGAATATTCTAGTAGTTTTTAGTTTCTATATGTAATAAAATTTTATTTCGTCCATTTCTCAAACATTTCATAATCGAGCGTTCAGATCTTGTTTCCAAGATACGGCATTTTAAATTTTTTCTTGGAAATATAACAACTTACCTTAAAAGTAGTAGGCCAAACAAAATTGCAAACTTTGCCCATTTTCTTGAAACTGTGTTGAACGCGTGCCTGCGGAAGTGATCTGTGAATATCGGACGCCTCAGCATCTTAGAGTACGTGACTCCAGGCCGTTGCAGCGTCTCCCGTAGCTATTTGCTTTGTTAGAAACGTGAGTGAATATATAGAGGTGTTTCTTATTACTTTATTAAAATAAGTAAAGCTTTTATTTTTTCTAAAAACATAAATCGAAAAGTTATACCTGCCGATAATAAAATAAGACTTTAAAGCCTCTTAATTAAAAAGGTAACGGTTTTTCACGTGCTTTTGCAATAAAAGATAATGTCCAGAACTATTTAAATGGACATAATTATATTCGTGATGTTATGTATTTTTTTGGGAGGGTATCATGCCTCCACGCTTCAGTCTGGTTTCAATTCGTTTTGTTGAATTCTTACTTTTCCTTGAAATTTATTTATTAACGCTTTATTAAAATTGTAAAACATTATATTTATATCTTTGACAGCTCTAGCTCTTCATCTAACTTCGTAATAAGGCGATATGATAAGTGGAAGCTACCTCCACTACTGAGTGGCTTCTGACTGGCTCTCTTATCATTTATATCGTAGTAGCTAGCCAGGCAGACTTAAAGCGGCAAAGCAAAGGAAGTTTCGAAATTCCCTTCCGATTCGGACGCCCTAGGCACGCTAGGCGGTCGAGAGACTCCCGAGAGGGAGATGCTCGGTCGCCCCGTAATCCCCTAGGAACGTCCGACCTACAGGGCTGAGGACCCTCTAAGGTCTTCGCCTTCTTAGAAACCCGGTGACGCAGAGAATATCATCAGTAATAACCTGCAGTAGTCAATCAAAAAAAGTTTACAAATGGTTGGCTTAAATTTTATTTTCGTAAAGTTTAAAGAAATATCGATTTGGTTTTTACTCGTATGTATAAAGATACACAAAAACAAATACAGCAAAGCAAATTAAATAAGACATGTCTTCACTACGACTGTGATATATTGTTAGTGTAGTGCCCTCAAATCTCGATACCTCCACAGGGGCTTGACCCTCGTAAAACGGCATTGGGTGATGACCAAATTTACTTAGACACAATCGTACAAATTTTGGCACTATGGTACAATCGCCAACTTAACGCGTAAGTATTATTAAAAATTAAAATTATTAGGTACCTATATAATCGTTCTTTATGTAACATTTCTCATACCTAGGTTTTGTCCATAGCAGTAACTGTTACGGTGTGCGTACACCAACCAAATCGGTTATTATTAGAAAATAATTGATTTTTAATCAACAATGCGTGTCTTGGCTACTTGTAAGCATTGTGTAACATTTATGAACCCGGACTACTGTGTAAAGTAGTGTTATATCTCTCCTGGTTATTGGCTTTTCTTTGTTGGTTCACTGAAGGATTAAGATCGTAGCACACTTATCAGCTCGGAACCTGTTGAAGTATTATCTCCGACATAGGCTGATTTTGAGATATTTTTTTATAATTAGCTGTGCCCGTGACTTTGTTCGCGTTGTTATGATGTTATATAACCTATAGGCTTCCTCGATAAATGTACTATCCAACACAAAAAGAATTTTACAATTTGAATAAGTAGTTCCTGAGATTAGCGCGTTCAAACAAATAAACTCTTTAGCTTTATAATATTAAGTACCGATAGTGTCAATGTGATGTTCTATGTCTTGCTACTTCTTGTGTGTTCGTTATTTTGTCTTTCTATTCTTGTATTTCCTTATTACATGTTATAATTACTCTATAATTACTGTTGTTTTCCGTTCTAATAACTCTCATAGAACCGTATCGCGTCTTTTTACTTTGAAAAATAGTCGTAGCGTTCGTAGTAAAAAATAGACGTTCCCTTCCCGAGCTGATAAGTGTGCTATGACCTTTAGTTGCTATTGGGTTTGATGTCCCTTTTATGTAGGCGATAGGATGGCAACCTGTCATTATTTTAGAGTACAAATAAAAACAACATCTAGCAGTATGGGCCAGCTGCTAGATGTTTTTATTTGTAACCAAATGTTACCTAAAGCTCTGCTCAACTCCGTTTGGGATTATGAACGTGATTATTATGTATCCGTGTATTTATTTGTGTATTCTGTAATTGTGGTGGTGTAACTCTCGCACTCGCTGTGTTTTCTAACGTGTATAATTACGATGATGATTCGGCCAGTTTCGTTTTGTGAGTGTTGACACCCATTGCCAGTTTTGCAAAATTCGTTAGCCAATTAAAGTGCTTTTAAGATGTTTGCGTTAAAAAAAAGTCCTTAGTCTAAAACAGACCGTATTGATCAAACATTTTATGAGTATTGTGATTCCTTGTTAGTCCGCCAAAAAGTTTTTAACGACCTTTAAAAAGCTGACTACTTTAATTGCACGCTGAAATGTTTTAAGTAAAAACAAAAATGCGAAAAGCGAATAGAGGAATACAAGGAAAAAAGTAAATAATTAAAGAAATGGTACAAAGAAATGTTAAATGGAACTGCTTATTTGCAAATGTGAATATGAATTTGGAAGTGCTTATTACAGAACTTGGCGTTTCGTTTTGATCTCTAGCAGAATAGCCTTAGGTTAAATTCAGGATTAATTTAATTGAAAAATACGAGTACAAAGTACTTTATTCATTCATTTGCCCGCCTTGTTCCACGTTTTGTTTGGGTTGTTTGGCCTGTTGTAGTTCTGAAAGAACCTGCATTACAGGTCACCAGGGTCTCACGCTACGGGGTGTCCTTACAATGACCTGATAGGCATTGAACTAGTAACTAGTCGCTTAATTAGATACTTAAATACTAGAAAATTGCAACTGCAATAAATAAAAGCAAAGCTTTTAGGTTGAATACCCAGACTGCTGAGTAATTTAGAGTGTAACATCTCCAATTGTTTTAAAGCTCTGTGCAACCCCTGTTATGATTTTGATCATGATGATGTATACATATGGATATTTGGTCTTATAACCAACCAAATATACATACCAACTGTTCAGTACAGAACATAACATTTATTTTAATTTGATTATAATACTCTATAATCATTTAATTTATTATTCTAATGAAATATTAATTTGTTATACTACGATTTTATAATTGCTATTTCTTTTATAACTGCTATACTTTGTAAATTTTGCCTGTGGCAATTTGCTGTGTTCTTTCCTTTCTCCAAAACCCGATACTATGAGCGGGCATTTTCAATAACTTTTCAATAAAAGTTTTAACCTTACAATATATAAAACTGCCTTGTTATTTCTGTAACACTAACTACCATTACATTATCAAAATCTGACACCTTAACAATATTACCATATTGTTCCCACTTGTTTCGATAGACAGTCCCTCAGGCGTTGAGGATCGGTTAAAACCACCCTCGCCCTTATTATCACTAACCATCAGTTGATGTGAAAGTAACGAGTTTACCCGAGACCTTATAAAAACAAAATGTAGGTTGAGGTGTTGAAAAATATTCACAAAAATAATTCAGCTGCAGCTATTACTTGTGCACGTGACAGTACGCCTATAAGACCTCGCAAACATACGAGATGGATCATAAAAACTAACAATACTTTACGAGCGAAATACTTTTACGGGCTTCGAGACTCATACAGCCCATTGCACTCAACATTTAAGATGAATTCCAGCTAAAAGTAGGTTTATTTGTAATAGCAATACGTTTTGTGAAAGATTTGTTGATTTTGTTGTGCGATTCTTGTTGTTGTGGCGCAGCGTCCAACCTCCACAGTAAAGACTATGCGCCACAAATAAACGAAGATATAATAGAATGACTAGAGAAACATACATGAAGATCACATTACGACTCGACCTGGCGTACTATTCTGTAAAAACTCACTTTTTATAACGACTTTTGCTATAAAATTTCATTTCAGAAGTTAGACATAGTAGGTATCGACAGCATCTAATTCGGATAATCTTATTGAATCAAAATATTTCGATTTTGTGTAGATAATCTTCTTATCTTATTGTAGCACTTGATTGTTAAATTCGAAGTGAGACGAAGTGAGAGTTCTATAAAGAAAAGCTAGGCTGAAATGGTGGTGGGTATCAAGAGTTAAATTAATTAGTTCATTTATGTGATTAGTTGAATTAGGTATATAGAAAAGCTTTTACAACATAAATTATTATTATAAATGTTTGAGTTTGAACCAAATGCGTAGGAGTATAACTGCCCAAAATATAGGCATGTAAAATAGTAATTTTAATTATATTTTAATTATCTATTGACCTGTAATGAGGTTTTGAAATCATTACCAAATTGTAAGCTGTGGAGTTTTTTTTCGCCATTTCTTCTCCAGCTCAGCATAACAATAATTATTTCGTCCCGAAATGGTGGTAGGGTTTTGACGATTTAAAAGTACTTAGCAAAGTCCATTTAAATAAAGAGCTTTTTCATTCATTCATTGAAGACGATTTATTCACGAAAAATAGTGGTTTTACAACTTTCACAAAGATGGCGACAAGACCGAACACAAGTTTACTGTTAAAACGCACACAAAAGACTCGAAAAAGCATTTTAATTTTTGAAGTTTATTGTTAGTATTTAGTATTTATTAGTATTTATTGTTTTGTGGCGATTTACGTCACTGCGACCTATAAAGTTCTATTGTGACTAGCATTCAAGTAAGTCCTATAGTATATTATCTATGGTCCTATTTAAGGTCTTATATGTTCTCCTTTAGCTGGATACTGTCTAAAAATGATAAGATATTCCCAGTTTGAATTGAATTGTTTTGACATCATCTGGGTTCAGAACGTGTCTCCTCAAATGTCGATTTCTTTTGTGTGTGAGAGTTCACAGAAGAACAGGAGGTGCATTGGTGTTCCACGCTCCTGTTCGCAGAATCTGCTAGCATCAGTATCTTTTAGTCTTATGTTGTAAAGACGTTTATTCAGCTTCCTGTGGTCAGTCAGAGCCCTAATCATTACGCTCAAGTAGCCCCTGTTGAGCTTCAGTAGCTCGTTAGTATCTACGCTTACGGGAGTATGGTTCGATTAGTGCTTTTGAGTATGTTAACGCAGGCGTTCTTTGCCAGTTCGCTTTTGCTTCTTAGAGGAGGTGGGTTTTTAAAGTTTACAAAAGAACTATTCTTTTCTGAATGAAGCCATTAAAAAGGAATTGCAATTTAAATTGTTAAGAGTATTGGCCAACATAATCAATCTGTCCCTCTAACGGACCGGGCAAATTTCGTTCTACCACATCTGCATGATATAGGTATACTTTGTCGTCACTGTAAATGAGTCTTGTGTTAAAAAATAACGACTATTTTCGCTTAACTCTCAGGGAAAATTTTGAAGGAATGCTTTCATAATTGTAGCCTTACATAAAATAGTGATATTCCCTTGTTATGCCATTCTCCTTCCTCATAAGCCCACATCCTGTCAGTAATCCTTCCTAATACGTCGCAAATGCCTACAACGAAAGGGTTTCCGTCAGCTTAATTCCAATAAAACTGAAAGCGTGCGATGAATTAGTTGACTATACCACCTCAAACATGTCGCTTTTTGTGAAACTTGGGGAGAATAAATCTCTTCTTCTGAATGTTATGACGCTGTGACAGATTGTTTCAGATCTGTTTATGAGATTTTACATTATAACCATTATTTGCTACTGTATAAGTTACATGTTTGAAAATGCTTTATCCTACACCTGTGAGGAACATTCAAAGACTTGTTAAATTGAAATAAGCAGTACCTATAATAAAATTATAAAGAGATTAAGATTATGGAATACTAGTTGCAGATGTTCTGCGAAACACCGACCAACCAATGGCGAACCAATGGCCTGTATTACGTAGCGCGCGTCCCGCTGCCGAGCACCACCGCCACCGCCGCCACCGCGCGAACCCCGCTGGCGGTGGCGGCGCCGCGTTAGAAATAGATTTTTCATCCCTTCTATTCGAAAAGTGTCGCTTTGTTCCTATATAAGTGGGAACAAAATAGCTCTTTTCCGATAAGAACTTTTTAGCGGGCGTAAAAATGATTTGAATTTAGAACATATATCATTCATAGAAATCGAACGCAAATTGTATGAATTACTGGCTGGTACGTGTTGGCTGCACGGCACTAACTAAAAAAAAAACAAAAGCGCGCGAATTACTTTTCTGTTCTTGTTATCTCAGTACATATTTTATTGTTTTTTGCAAAAATAACTACCTCGAGTTATGAAAGTGATAATGCATTAACTCCTGAAACAATGACTATAGAAGCTAACAACGTCGTACAAATACTCAAAATGTAAATGAATCGACAACAATATCGATCCCAAATAAAACAGTGACAATAACTTTTAATAATTGCGCTAGCGTATCAATATAAATATAAATTTGTATTGTATTGTTTGTTTGTATTTTTACTTCATTTCACATGTCTTCTTTTAATTAAATATATTGATTAATTACATAACAGCGTCTTTTAATTATTTTCTCATAGAAAGGGGATGAAAAGTAGAGTATATAACTCGAGAGCAAATTATTTTTTCCTCGGGCGATGTACTTTGAATCCCTCGCTGCGTTCAGGATTCTATTCTAGAATCCTTCGCTTCGCTCGTGCTTCAAAGTAGGGCCCTCGCCATAAAAATACTATTTTGCTCCCTTGTTATACAATCTACTATTGATAAAAGTTTTCTTCCCGCTAAACACGTTGGAAATACTTTTCCTCCCGCATATTTAGGTTGAAGAAATGATCAACTTTCTTTTTTGAATTTGAGGGATTAATAGCTACTGTTCCGATCAGGTGTAGTATAAAATAATTTAATATGCCTACTTATTATTTCCACGCTCACACCAATTTTAATTCAAATAAATGAAAATTATTTATTTCGGACAATAGTTGATCTATTTATATTCTCTGAATAAATAATACAAACTTAATTTTGAACTTATTACATAATTATGCTTACATCAGGGTTTGAATGGGACTTTTTGGCGCGCAAGTAACGTTACTGAACTCCACCAAGACGTTGTCAGAGTATTTAATTCCTAGGTATATGATTTGTATATCACAGTGTGTATACTGGAATATTACTAGGTATTAGACCCATGGGGTGCTATGTTCTGAGACCTCCCCGCGGTGCACCCTGGGCAACGTCTGGTGCCTCCACAGACGGCTGACATTGGAACGGAAGGGCCCTTTTCAGGGCCAGCGGACCTTTGGGTCGTAGGTTGGCCAGCCGATAGGCTGGTGGGCCGCCTTGAGCGCAACTGGGAGGTCGGTCGCTCCTGACACGCCTCTGCTCTCAGAGGTGGCGGATGGATGCGACCTCTGGTTTGGTTTTCCGCAGTGGTGTCATGGGTGGCAGCGCCACCCTGTCGAAGCCAGCGCCTGGTGCCTACACGACACAGCTGGACCCAATCGAGCCTCCTTCTTCGTGCGGGACCGGTATGACGGATGGCTACGGCCTTACCGTAGGGGGACAGATGGCGTAGACATCGGGCTTAAACTGCGCTGAGTTTTACCCAAGCCACCCTTGGCACCACTATGGGGGACGCGGGAAAAGGCCCTTTTCAGGGCCGATGGAGCCTTGTGCTCGGTGACAAGCGAATTGATGCGATCCCGGGGTACTGTCGTAGTGTGCCTTGGCTCTTGCCAAGGCACACTACCCCGGCCGGAGAGGGCGTTTAGTGGGTATGGGGGAACGCCTCTACCTTGAGTCCCACATACCCCTGTAGTTGCATGGTATTGCAGGGATGATGCGTAAATGCATTTGACCACTCCGATAAAAAAAAGAAAAAAGGTATTAGACCCATATGTATGGTCGTTTAGGTACATACGTTCTTTCTTATTTTTGCCGTGAAGCAGTTCACTGTGTTTCAGATTGAAGGGAAAAGTAGCCAGTGTAATTACTGGGCATGGAAGGCATATCTTAGTCCCCAGGATGGCAACGCACTTGCAGTGTTAAGTGATTTACCATTAACATTGCAAGTGTCTATAGGCGACGGTAACCACTTAACACCAGGTGGGCTGCAAGCTTGTTTGCCAGCAGTATAAAAAAAAATCTCAGCAACGTGTAGTCGACTTTCATTCATCCCCTTTAGTGCCCAACTTTATGATTCATACAGGACAGTCTTATGATGGTTTTATAAATTTCTCCTTTTAATATATCATTCTTTGAATTTAATATTGTAGTCCTTTCATAAGTGTTACCACAGATAATAATTGTACCTATTAGGTAGGTAGGTACTTACTCTAATATTAGCTAAGCATCTTAATTTCGTAAGATTAGCAAGGAATAGTTTAACTTTATAAAAAATAAAATACTTCAACTTTGATTATGTTAAGGAAAATAATATTTTCCTTGTTATTATTGAAAGTAAACAAAAACACGAAGTTTTGGGCTGACTAATATAAGTCGCAATAAGAACAAAACATATTTTTTTACGGAATTCGCTACGTGTATGGCTACATTGATAGATCCCGTCGTGTCAGTTTTTAGTCCGTAAGTACAATGTAAAGCTGCTGTCGTAAATAGAGCGATTTTTTTCAAATTTAATTCTTAAAATTAAGAGAGCTTAATTTGTTTGTTTACATGTTAAATGATAATTTACTGACCATGTAGTAATGACGATAATATTTTCTTGTCACTCAAGAATTAATCCTATCTTTCTGTTATGTAAGTTTTTATCATATTGCAGGTAGGTACAGGCAACAACACATCAGGTTACTACAAACTGTCAAATTTCTTCAATCGGTTTCAACCAACAACCTAAAATCGTTTAATGTGTCAACTCTTCAATAAGTGCAATATCAACTTTGAAAATTTGACACATTCTGGTAACCTGATGTTCTTTTTGTATACATTAGTAGGATTTTTTGTATTCTAATACAAGTTAGTTAAAGATTTTATCTGATATCTTTAACTAACTTGTAGTGGAATACAAAAAATCCTACTAATGTATTTTATATGCAATACAGGGAAAGGAAATTTATCGTAAATATCTGATATTAAGATAATACTTACTAGCAGCTATTTACGATAAATTTCCTTATTATTAGCTATTTAAAAAGAGTATAGCTTATTACTACTGATCATTTTGCAATATAGTATAATAACACTCGCAATTTGCACTTAAAACTTAAAGCTAAGCACTGTATACTTAACGCTATAAGATCGCCTATCCTATGGCGCTAACTAGTCTACTGCACACAACACTCATATTCCGCTTAAATTCAAACCCCAACTTTACAAAGGGAAACTGTAATGAAATGCTGGTGCCGACCCCTCTCTACGGCCGCTGAATACTGATACAACTGCAAATTTGAGAATGCCTCCATGGGCCGCGCCTTGGTTGTCAACCCGAAATTTCCTGCATCTAGTAATTCTTGTCAGTTCCCTCAAAGCCTGGTATGCATTGATATAAGACGACGTGTGAAGACAATTTATGACTTTTTGTTTATTGGAGGTGGAAGGCAGTACTAAATAAAGTCACCGTTACGTCAGTATACCGATAAAGTGTGATGATACTCAGTCAATATTTAAATATTACTTTATTAACTTTTTGACCTCCGACGTAAAAACGGGTGTTATACGTTAACGTGTGTTTGCGCGTGTTTATCAGTGAGAAAAGTAGATACGATAAAATTAGTTTATTCACGTTAACAGAAGACACAAACAGAGTGACGTCGAACACCAATCAAAAATATTATTTATTAAATTCAAAATACGCAAATCCTTACTAATCCTTACTAATATTATAAATGCGAAAGTAACTCTGTCTGTCTGTCTGTCTGTCTGTATGTCTGTCTGTCTGTCTGTCTGTCTGTCTGTTAAGCTTTCACGTCTAAACCACTGAACCGATTTTGATGAAAATTGGTACAACTATAGATTAAATCTCGGAGAAGGACATAGGCTACTTTTTATCGCGAAAAAAAGGTTGTATGGGTTGAAATAGGGGATGAAAGTTTGTATGGAAGTTCGTCATTTTTGAAGATAGAACCATGAAACTTTGAATTTAGGCACTTAATAAGACAGAAAGAAATATTTGTTCTAAGATTTTTGAAATTTTGACCTGTATGGGGGTGAAATAGTGGATGAAAGTTTGTATGGGACTTCGTCATTGTTAAAGATAAAACCATGATACTTTGAAATTAGGGACTTAATAAGAAAGAAAGAAATATTAATTCTAGGATTTTTGAAATTAAGACCCGTGTGGGGATGAAATTGGGGATGAAATTTTGTATGGAAGTTCGTCATGGTTAAAGATAAAACCATGAAACTTTGAAGTTAGACACTTGATAAGAAATAAAAATCCAATCCAAGATGGCGGTCGTGACTTTTTAATATAAAATCGATATGGGTGTCATTTTTGTGGTTTTCTGAGGTCCCGATTAATAATACACCATCCATTTTGAGATCCAAGATGGCGGACGCGAATTTTTAACATTTTTAACATAATGTTAATATGGGTATCGTTTTCGTGGTTTTTGGGGGTCCGGATTACGAATAAAATATCTATTTCGAGATCCAAGATGGCGGACGCGACTTTTTGACAAAATGTCAATATGGGTATCATTTTCGTGGTTTTCGGGGGTCCCGATTTCGAATACGACATCTATTTCGAGATCCAAGATGGCGGTTGCGACTTTTTAATATAAATTCGATAAGGGTAAAATTTTCGTGGTTTTCGGAGGTCCCGATTCCCAATACAACAACCATTTTCAAAAAGACCCAAGATGGCGGACGCGACTTTTTAACATAATGTCAATATGGATATCATTTTCGTGGCTTTTGAGGGTCCCGATTCCGAATACGACATCTATTTCGAGATCCAAGATGGCGGTCGCGACTTCTTAATATAAAATCGATATGGGTATCATTTTTGTGGTTTTCTGAGGTCCCGATTCCTAATACACCATCCATTTTTAGATCCAAGATGGCGGACGCTAATTTTTAACATAATGTCAATATGGGTATCGTTTTCGTGGTTTTTGGGGGTCCGGATTACGAATAAAACATCTATTTCGAGATCCAAGATGGCGGACGTGACTTTTTGTCAAAATGTCAATATGGGTGTCATTTTCGTGGTTTTCGGGGGTCCCGATTCCGAATACGACATCTATTTCGAGATCCAAGATAGCGGTTGCGACTATTTAATGTAAATCGATATGGGTATCATTTTCGAGATTTTTGGGGGTTCTGACTCCGAATAAAACATCTATTTTGAGATCCAAGATGGCGGACGTGACTTTTTAACTTAATAGGAATATGGGTATCATTTTCGAGGTTTTCGGGGGTCGCGATTCCAAGTACGTCATCAATATCTAGATCCAAGATGGTGGACGCTATTTAACTTATTATTAATATGGATATCATTTTCGTGGTTTACACGGTTCCATTTTGGGATCCAAGATGGCGGACGCGAATTTTAAACTTGATATGGGTATCAGTTTTGTAGTTTTCGGAGGTCTCAAAATGGATGCTGTATTCGGAGTCAGGATTCAGAATACAGCATCCATTTTGAGATCCAAGATGGTGGACGTGAATTTTTAGCTTAATCGCTTTCACGCCTAACATCTGAACCGAATTTATTGAAATTTGGTACAAAAATAGACTAAACCTCGAAATGAAATAAAACCTACCTTTTTGTGAAAAAAGGAATGAAGGGGCTGAAATATGAGATGAAAATTTGTATGCGATTCCTCATTACCGAAGATAAAACCATGAAACGCAAATATTGTTCTAGCGTTTTTGAAATATTGACCCATGTGGGGAGGAAAGGTTGCGTGTAAGTAGCAAAGGATGGAAAAAATTAAAATGGAAGATTGTAAATATGCCATTTACTGTAGTGCACTGCAGTTTGTATGTGTGTTTTTTGCATAATAAGTACCTTCACAAAAAATGCTGCCTAAAGTAACTATTCCACGCGGACGAAGTCGCGGGCAAAAGCTAGTATACAATAAAACTTCTTTCAACATATCTGTCTGTGACGATAGCTCGCAAACGAATGATCCAAATTGATTAAATTTTTTTATAAGGTAGGTATTTTGATCAGGAGTTATGATTAATAATATCAATATCATATAATATAATAAAATCATATCATATATTACTTACTGAAAAAACACAAATAAAAAAAAAAAAATATAGAACAAGGTTTACCATTTCAGTTAAAGACCGTAAAGTCTATTTCAAAAAGAAAAAAATCAGTGCAACGTTTATCAGGTCAGTCAGTTTGATAATAATTTCAGCGTCGATAGCCAAGCGCAGGCATGTGGACTCAGTTCTTGTGTGAACGATGATCGCGACTAACGACGTAACACAAGCGCATTAGCTTATTTGGAGGGGTTAATAGGTTTAATATTGATGTGTTAGCAGCACATTAATAAAATTCTTATTTAAAAAAAAAACAAATCATAATAATGCCATAATAATTAATCGTATTTCTTCACAAAAAATACAGTAACAATGTACATACTACATAAAAGTATCCTCTCTGACCTCATGATGTGGGTTGACGTATTGACATATCTTAACTTCATGCAGGAAAGGCCCTAGTTATTTATGCCTTATTGGTGTTTATTTTGGAGATGCGTTATGTTTTATATACGAGCGCTTACATTAATGTATTATGATATGGTATATAGGACAAGCTGATAAATAAGCCCAAGGAACACCTTTTTGGTAACCATTGTTTTATTTTATTGTAATTTTTAAGTAAGGTCCCTCGACGAGACTCTTGACTTTAATCATCATAATCAACAGCTCATATAATGTCTGCACCGAGCGGCTCGAGCCTACCCCACATTAAGGGCAATTAGGCCTTAGTCAACCACGCTGGCCAAGTGCGGATTGGTCGAATTCATACACAACCTAAGAATTTCTTCATAGGTGTGTGTGCAGGTTTCCTCATGATGTATTTCATCGTTAAAGCGTCGAATAAACGCACATACGAATTCAAAATTTCAAAATAAATTGGTACGTGGTGGGGTTCGAACCGGTGCCTCCCGGGTGGGAAACAACGCCCTTACGCATTAAGCCACGACAGTTCTCCAGCCTTTTGACTTTCGTCGCACATAATGGGAAGGACAGTTGGATACGAGCTTCAGCCGGAACCCTTAAATGCCTAGTTAGCTGAGGATCTCTTATTGTTTACGCTTGGAGCAATGTTTTTAATATAACGGTTATGGCGAGACTTTTATGACTTTTGTGGCTTAAGAAAGTTGCTTAAGATTTGTGAAGACTATGCTGCGAAGTATGGTCTAAAATACAACTCCGAGAAGTCAAAAATTCTTATTTTCCAAACACCTAAACCTAAGTTAAGGCACGTACCGACTGTATATCTAAGTGGCTGTGCATTGGAGATAGTTGAAAGTTTTAAATATTTGGGCCATATTGTTACGAGCAACATGAGAGATGACTGTGATATGGAGAAAGAACGCTTTGGCTGTTAGAGGCAATATGCTTACCCGTAGGTTTGCTCGTTGCACTATGAATGTGAAAGTAACATTATTTAAGGCATTCTATCAGTCCTTTTACACTTGCGGCCTATGGGTGAGCTATACGAGACGAACTTATAATGTATTGCGAGTACAATATAATAATGTGCTCAGGATGTTGTTGGGACTGCCGCAGTGGTGCAGTGCTTCAGAGATGTTCGGAGGTAAGAACTGACGGTTTTCATGCTGTTATCCGGAAAGAAACGGCCTCCTTGCTGCACCGCTTGCGCAGCAGTGGCAACAGCATTCTGATGCTGCTCGCTTCCAGGCCTGATTGCCCTATTCAGCGACATATGATTGAACTGGCGATAAGTTTGCAATGACATATTATTAATAACTAACACTATTAATATAGCTTTAAGTTGATTATTGTTACTAACTTGAACTAACATTCTATGGACTATACCTAAATTATGTCTGATTTAAATAAATTATTATTATTTTATAGCACGATTGTAGCTTGCCAGGCAGACTTAGAACATGCCAAACCAAAGAGCCGAATATTCCTCTCAATCTTCGGGAGCGACCCTTTAGACACAGATGCGGTATTAATAATAACAATCACCAAGTCTTATTTATGATAAGTTACGTGAAACAGTCACTATGCCCCACGTTTTAGGGTAAAAAGTCCCAATGTTTAATTAGATTCCAAAATTAATAAACGCCGTAAAGAATCAGCAATAAATCTTCACATTTAGATTTTAATCGATTTCGGGCCGAAAATCTTTACTTTTGTTTAATTAAACGACTTCGACTTTGTTTGAGGGTTTTCCCAATTATTTCGTCGTCTAAGCCTGGTTCGGCATATTTTTAATTTTTTCTACATACCTACCAACTTTGGATTTTATACTTTAATAGCATATTTATATACTTTCATATTTTAAAAATGTAACAAAAGATCGTAAAAAATGTAGCAAATTGATTATATTTCGGCGTTCTTTGATAAATAGAAATCCAATGAAGAACTAAATAATTTTTTCGTGATAAGAAGATTTGTCTGGATAAATCGCGAGTTCGACCCGTCTTAGGACGAAAACGAAACGGGAGAAAAATATTTCATTTCAAAGCTTTCCCTGCGTGCGCTGCGTAAACGGTTAAAGTTACGGAAAAATTATGTATGACAGAATTATTTTTCATTAAATTTCCTAAAAAAAAGTCCGCGATAGAATATGTTTATCTTTTATGGTTGGCTCACTATAACCGTTCTTTTTGGTAATCAAATTTTTTTTTAATCAAAAGTTTATCTGCGATGGTGTTTTTGTATGCATGATATTATTCCTTATCAAAATAAATACATTATTTATCACAAGCATTTAATTTTGAACAAAATTGTTAATGACCTCATTTGATTTCAATGAATATCTTAAGAGATATCATAGTTTGAAATAAACGGAAAATAATAAATTTTGATTTTCAGAGCTTTTGTTGCGTCCGCTGGGTAAACGGTTAAAGTTACGCAAAAATCATGTATCACGGAATTATTTTCCTTTAAAATTTCTAAAAAAAAGTTCCAGACAGCATTTATCTATCTCTTAAGGTTGACTCGCTTTAACCTATTTTAGTTAATAAAATTTGTTCTAAAATAATGCGTTAGATGCGAAGGTATTTTTGTAAAAATCATATTATTCCTTATCAAAATTTATACTTTATTCATCATAAGTATTTAATTTTGTACAAAATTCTTCAGAGATATTACAGTTTTAACATAACTCCGCAGCTAAATAATGATCATTGTTTAGTTGATCGCGCTTATCTTAGGAACTACTGATCCCGTCAGATTCGGACGCATTAGAGACTAATAGGTTCAGAGACACCTCCGAGGGTCACCGGTCAGGAATCCTCTTTGGAGTGATTCGACCTTAAAGCTTGAGGACCCATCGAGGTCCTCTCCTTTACTAAAAGCCCTGGTGACTTCAAGAAGGTCATCAAAGATAGAATGCAAAAAAAACCGCCTCGAAGGAGTTGAACGCGCGAACGAAGGGTTTCGTGCCATAGATTTTATCAAAAATTTCCAAAAATTATTTGAAATTTAAATTAAATATTATGTTAATATTTCAAGTTTCTATCTGTTATCGTCAATAAGATCGAGAAATAAAACACGTTTGTTGTTGAGCCCCCTTAAATATTAATTTCATTTTGATTTAATTACTTATTTTAAAAGTGAATAATATAATTAAATATTCTGTGAATACTTCAAGCGTCTATCTGTTGCCGTTATCAAAATCGACCAAAAAAAGTCATGCTTATTTTATGGGAGCCCCTTCAATATTTATTTTATTCTATTTATTAGTATTTGTTGTTACAGCGGCACCAGAACAGCCGGACAGCGGAGTCTTAGTAATAGGATCCCGTTTTACACTTTGGGTACAGAATCCTACAAAGGGGAACTACTAATTCAAATTGAAAAATTCTATGATTGTCTATTTATCGAGGAACACTATAGGCCAGAGCTTCCCAAACTTATTTTCATAGTGACGCCCTTAGGAATTTTCCAATTTTTACGAGCCCTCCCCCTGTTATAGTAACAGCCAAGTTAAGTACATACCTACAAAAACAAAAACATAGCTTTTTTGGAATTATTTAGGCGTTAACGAATGCGCAAATATTTTAAAATTAGAAAGACTGAAAAAAAATTACCATAAAAACATAAAGTACTTTAGCACTGACAAATTTCGACGGCGAAAGCAATGTCCCGGTAGCGTAAAGATGCCTATTCGATTTTTTCGCCCGCGCTGGACGGTCGATTTTTATCAGTGTATTTTCTTATTTTAAAAACAGAGCATCTCAAAACCAGGTTTAAGTTTAGCAATCGCGACTTACATTTCTTTGTCTACATTTATTTTCGTTCGACTAGCTCGCTAAGCTAGCTAGACAGCCATTCTATGTGGATCGTCTCACGACGCCCGCCCCCGGGATAGAACCGCGACACCCCAGGGCGTCGCGACGCACAGTTTAAGAAACCGTGATATAGGCTTATATACCTCTATAACATCACTCTACGACTAATAGGAGTTGAGCATCAATGAAAAATGTTGCAAAAACGGAAAATCCACGCGGACGAAGTCGCGCGGGCACAGCTAGTCTACTATATTACTATCTTAGGCGTACAACAATGATTGTGTATGTGTGTGTATTAAGTAGATTATAGTTATAATGTAAAACAAAAATTACTAAGAATAAAAAGAATGTTCATTATAAATATAGGTATACTTTTCAACCTTACAGAAGACCGCAGATTTGCTGTGGCTAACCTCATTGCAACCTTGTCTTAACACTCTTGAACCATATAAAAAATATTTTACGCGATGACGACCGTTGAATTGAGCTACACTCATAGTGATTATCGTAGTTGTCTATTAAATTTCCTTAAAGTAAACGAGGCATAACGTCTGAATCACATACCTCCCGTCTGGACGCTGTTAGAATGCCAGTGGGAAGAAATGAGGATGACTAATATCTGAGTCACATTCATGCGCTGTCGTATAGAAACGTCCGACCTTTGGAATTGACATTTAATATGTTGAACGTGTTCTTTTCCATTCTAAGTATGCATTTTGCAATGTCAAGTGAAAATGTAACTAAAGTAACAAAAATTATTCGGTTAATTTGGGTTAAAAATGGAGTCTCTCAAAACATGTTTTACAACAAGAACTCGGGAGAAAGCAGTGTCTCGGTGGCGTCATGGTCAACGCAGCCGCCCGGATTGCGGAAGATGCGGGTTCGATTCCCGCCTGAGGCAAATCGATTTTTTTCAGTTAATTTTTCTAGTAGAATAATATTTACGCGTTTGTAAATGCAAAAATAAAATTATTCCATAACTCGGGAGAAACTCCAAGTTGAACGTATTCTTTTAAGGTTTATTTTGACATAAGCTCCTATTGAATCGCGGTAAGGCCAACGTTAGTGTGACGAATACTTATTACTATCGAACTGTTTATAAATGTTTATGAAACTTGTAAATTATCTACTATATAGCTGATATTCTTATTCAAAGAGCTGAGGATATGAATTAAGTTCGCAAAATCCTTCAATACGTAGTTCTTAAACACATCTTACAAAGGAAGCTTATAAAAAAAGGATTATAGCTTAGATTTAAGTTCTTTGTAATTTGAAATCATCGATAATTCAAACTACCTATACTACCTACCTATATTTACATTTGGGTTAGAGACAAAGTATAATACATATTACTTAGGTAATTTAGAATTTTACAAAGTATTAACAATATTCTTATTTTCTTTATAAAAAAAAGGTAGAACAAATGACGGCATTCTTCCAATAAATATACATTCATTAAATTTAGCAAAATTTTATAAATCTATCCATAGCCATAATGAAAAATTATTAATTTCATTATCTGAATAATTAGATAAAAGGGAAATGGATATCCTCAAGAACACGATGTAGATCATCGTATGACAGTGATTGTTCTGAGTACCTACATCCCTTATCCTAATCCAAGCGTTGTAAATGATTCACTGTGCATACTGAGACGAGAACAAAGAAATTTGGGAACTTCATTATTATATAATAAAATAATAATATATAATAATAGAATAATATTCCGCCGCCTATAAGAAACCTGATCAGTGTGGGCGTTTTTAAAAATAAATTGAAGCAGCATCTTTTGATAACCCAAAATAGGAAATAATAAGGTGGGCTAGATTTCTTGTTTTGTCTGGTTCATATTGTGAGTATTGTTCCTTTTTACATGCGTTAACTCCAAATTCGTCTAACGAACTAACGAGATTGTATTTTTATATTGCAGTACTTAGCTATTTATATATTCATAAATTATACACCTATTTATAGTTTCGTGGTATTTGTTACTTATTTATATATTTAGAATATAGTTTATCCCATGCACAATAACTGAATGGATTTGAGCTGGCGCACGGTAGTGCTCTCTTACTTAATTTACTTTTTTTTTTCTGGTGTTCATGGAAGATCAGCGTCGAGGCGTTTTACGGTCGTCTCGATATTGTGCTGAGTGAATACCATTTCACAACTGCTTTTAATGATGTTCAATACAACCTGTAATGCTAGATTTAAGTGGTGTGAATAAATGTTTTCTATTCTATTCTATTCTATTCTATTCTATATATTGTGCTGTTTGCAGACGGAATTTTCTGCCTCCCTCTGTCAGTCCAGATCCGTTTAAGGGTTGTAGCACACTTATCAACTCGTCAAGGCAACGCCTCTTTTTTACTATGGACGCTACGGAAAGGTGGCTACGAAACAGCTACGGTACGATCCGTAGCTGTTTCGCCAATCATACTCCCCTTTTTCATAGTACATCGAGGCGATACATTTCCGAGCTGATACGTGTGCTACGACCTTAAAAGATGCGTGGTTGTATAAACTCCGCCGTACTAATTGTTTTCGCATCGGGACTCCATTATAAAGGGTGTAAAAGACATGAACAGTCAAACGAGAACCTTGTATTCTAACCATGAAAATAAGAAACATTTCAAAAAATAGTTACTGGGAAACAATTTTTATTTTTTGGTGTTAAAAAAATTGCAAATTGTACCGCGCAATGTAAAGCGCTCAACTCGCAAAACCGCGATATTTTTGAGAGACGGTGCGGCGCGGCGGCGGCCCCGTTCGTTTGTGTCCGTGCCCATCGAGTGAGGTTGAACGCTAACGTTTTGAAGCCATTTTTACTTTCTCGTATACGTAGTATAGAGGAAGTCTTCTAATCGTCAAAAAATTCGAACTCGATCTATGACTTTGACCTTCATTAAAATCATAACTATCAATTTCCCAGATACAGTCTAAAGGAAAATACACGGTTCTCGTTTGACTGTTCATGTCTTTTACACCCTGTATAATACTTACTAGATAGTAACTGGGACAGATGTCCCAGCCACGCATTGCTGTGGTAATTTCACGCGACTGTCCTATAACATTGAATTTGCAGTAAAAAAATGAGGACTACTTATCAGATAAAAACTATCCCATCTCTCAAGTTGTAACATACACATTAAAAAAAAAAGTTACATTCGAATTGTTAGTTTCGGAGTTCATGGAGCCTAGTTTGCTACGCCTGTTAAAAAAAAACTATTCCAAAACATGTTTCTTTTACATTGGCTTCAATATGGGCTAGTTTTATTTACTAACCAACGGCTTTTCCCACCGTTGCACCAGTAAATTATTGCTGATATAAAAGTTCGCCATCCAATCAGGAACATTTAAGTTTTACAACACCTAAAACTTTTTCCTCTTAAACCCGTTCACTGCTTTTAAAAACGTTCGTCCAACTTAATGCATACTAACTTCTAGTTTGAAACTAACTGTTACTAGTTAAACAACTTACTGACTATTATCGGGAACGTTCATTGGGTTTCTTTTTTTTTGTGCAGATCTAGAAAACGATTGGTTTGCATTCGTAAATTGTTTTCTTACTCATTTCCACTAACAAATAATTACGCAAATATTTTACAACAATCAAGAACTACTTAAACTTACTAATAAACTTCATAAACTTATTATATTTTCTTTGGTTTTCATTCTGTGTATTAGAATATATATAACCAATACGCTTTGAGCGAGCTTGATAGGGCAATGTCCAAAAACTTATGATGTATTTCTGCACATATGAAGGTCTGAGTCCATCCGTGCTACCTACTTATACATGTTTTAAGAATTAATCAAAAACTCCCCTTTTTATTCAAATTTATGCATGTAGTCTCCTGAATTGTTCAATTAACTATAACTCTTTACGTGAAAATCTATTTTGATACAAATACTTACTTTATTCTACGTAATTTCGAGCAGGCTAAAATTGAAAATCAAGGATTTTTAAATTTTATCAACACAATGTCAATTTTCTACTGCGAAAGATTTATTTGGACAATTACGGAATGCTTTTAAAAAAATCGGGGGTGGTCTCCCCCTGACTTTTTCGTATACCGGAAACGACTCAAAAGTTGATAGAAACCTTATATTTTTATGTCATACATGCATGTTAAATTTCGGTCACCCATCTGAGTACCGACCACGCACTTGGTTGCTTAACTTTCGTGATCGACAGCTCAAAAGTTGATAGAAACCTTATATTTTGATTTTATTCATGCATGTTAAATTTGGTTGCAATAAGTAAAGCATACTCGAGTTATCGTGCTAACGCACAGACACACAAACAGACATAATTCCAAAAAAATATTTTTGGACTCAGGGAGGTCCAAAACGTGTAAATCCGTCAAAATAACGAGGTCGAATTTTTTGACGATAACAAGACTTCCTCTATACTACGTATACGAGAAAGTAAAAATGTGTTTTTAACTTTTTTTAATGATAACACAGAAGTTAACAATTTGTATCAATTTGTTTATGAAGTGAACGGCATTTGATTCTACTATAACTCATGTTTAGTGGAAATCGTTATGACATTGATGACAAAGCAAATACAATGTAGGTACGACATAAAATGCCTCTTGAATAAACCATATAATATAAACGAGGAAACACGTGTATGGATTTCAAAATACCGGAAACCAGAACCAGTGTTGTTTTCAGTACACTGTATTTTAGGTATATTTTGATATTTAATGTAATAGGTTGGGGAAAAAGTTTCTTCACAATTTTTAAGAAAATTCAAAACATTTTTTAATATAGTTTATTTACATTTAACTAAAGTATGTAGGTACCATTTTGTTCGATAACTTTTTGCCATCTTGTAGGTAGGGACATGATCCCATTGCTATAGAAATTTTAAGACTTCTGGTCAAAATACCGCGACAAGTGGTTTTGGCAGTCCTCTCGTGATGTTAACCTGACACTGCCTAAAGAATTCTGAAGAGACCGAAACAGGTGGAAATCTGAAGGTGCAAGGTCAGGACTATACGGCGGATGCATTAACACCTCCCAGCCAAACTCTCTTAATTTTTGCTGAGTGGCTAAAGATGTGTGAGGTCTAGCGTTATCATGATGAAAAACCACAGCCCTTCTGTTGATTAATTCCGGCCGCTTTCTCTCAACTTCTTGCTTTAATCTCATCAGTTGTTCGCAGTAGAGTTCAGAATCGATGGTCCTGCCTGGTGGTAACAGCTCATAATGAATAATGCCCTTCCAATCCCACCACACACACAGCATCACCTTGTTGCGAGTTAACCCGGGTTTCGCCACAGTCTGTGAAGCCTGACCGGCCTTTGACCACGACCTTTTTCGCACGTTCTTGTCGTACGTGATCCACTTCTACAAAAATGGTTCGGTTTCATTACGTCGTAATAAAGAATCACAAATGAGTACACGGTTCATTAGGTTTCTTTCAGTGAGCTCGTGAGGTACCCAAATGTCGAGCTTTTTTGTGTACCCAGTTTTTTTCAAATGCGCCATAACTGTTTTGTGGTCAATTCCCAGTTCTTCAGCTACGTCGTAACTACTGACATGCCGATCTTGCTCCACTTTTTCAAAAATGGCATCCATTTTATCTGTAATAGGGCGACCAGAGCGACGTGCATCTTTGACACCAAAATTTCCGGATTGAAAACGCTTAAACCAAATTTGTGCTACTCTCACAGACACTGCACTAGGTCCATAAACATCGCAAATTTTTTTCGCGGCTTGCGTTGCATTTTTACCTTTTTTGTAGTAAAATTTTAAAATGTATCGAATTTCTTCATTAGATTCACTCATTTTGGCGGTACGAAAAACAAATGAAAATCACACATTTTCCTAATTGGAATTTGGAATTATGTTCTTTAAAATTTAAACTTTCAATGATACCAAAACCAGCCAGATACAAATAGTATAGCCAAAGAGATTTTATTACAAGTTTATACATACTATAATGCGAAAAGACTTTTTCCCCAACCTAATATATGATTTATTTTGTATTTTAAGCGAAACTGACAAGAAGCTTATTTACTCTGTCGATCAGGTCGATCCCAAATACGAGTGACAATGTTTATTCCAAATATTGACGTAGGCACCGACCTCAGGGGTGCTATGTGTTCTGAGACCTCCCCGCGGTGCACCCTGGGCAAAGTCTGGTGCCTCCACAGATGGCTGACATCGGAACGCAAGGGCCCTTTTCAGGGCCAGCGGACCTTTGTGTCGTGGGTTGGCCAGCCGATAGGCTGGTGGGCCGCCTTGGGCGGAACTGGGAGGTCGGTCGCTCATGACACGCTTCTGCTCTCAGAGGTGGCGGATGGATGCGACCTCTGGTTTGGTTTTCCGCGGTGGTGTCATGGGAGGCAGCGCCACCATGTCAAAGCCAGCGCCTGGTGGCTACACGACACAGCCAGACCCAATCGAGTCGCCTCCTCGTGAGGGATGGCTACGGCCTTAGGTAGGTGGACAGATGGCGTAGACATCGGGATTGAACTGCGCGAGTTTCACCCAAGCCACGCTTGGCACCACTATGGGGGACGCGAGAAAAGGCCCTTTTCAGGGCCGGTGGAGCCTTGAGCTCGGTGGCGGTCGGTCTTCAAGACTGGCGGTCTGTTGTCCCGCCGGACAGGCATTATTAGGGAATGCAGGGAAATAAAACATACTTTACCTTTGTCGCTAAATATATATCATCTGGGGCTTTTATTACTTTATATTTTTATTAGAAATTGCTTTATGTTTTTGCCTTTAAATCCGGTCGATTGTCGTATAAATCTGGTAAAGTAAAATCAATCTCTATTTCACTCTCTGACCATCGGAACTAATTTTAATTATTAAATATATTATTATGCAAATAACGAATCAAGACGAATTTTCAGCTTTGCCACCAATTTTCTATTTATCACCAAGACAAACGCATTATGGCTATACAGCCACGAGAACGCAATTTGTACTAAGCAAAGAGACTTTAGTATGCCAAGATTGTTAAAAGAGATCCAATCAAAGAGTATTAATAACTCCAGCACGCTGTTTCATACAACATTGCTGGAGCGTTGTAGTGTTCCAAATTCAAAAAACGCTCCAGCAATGGATTTGGTTTTCTTTGTCCGTAAATTCGATACTTCGCGTGTTCTTTTTTCGAAAATAATGACAATATTTCCATGCATGTTTGAGAAAATAACCTTCCAACTAGGTAAACAGAGTGGTTTGTTTGTTTGTTTGGTAGCCACACTGTGGACAGGATGGGAATGGCACGTTGACGTCGACGTCTGCGTGACACTCAGCGTTGTAATAAAAGAAACGATATGAAAGACTTCAAAGACGTCACAGTACTACATACATACATCTTATCAGGTGTTCCATGGACCTCATAGCAGGTGTCCCATGAGTTCGCCGTCGTGTCCACATGCTCTGCAATTCGACATTATCGAAATTTTCATTTTGTTGAGCATGTGGTTTGTAGCATAGTGGCTACCCAAAATTAGGTGGACCTGCTGTCTGCTGCCCCCTTATATGAATTTACTCCATCCTATAGGTCTCCTATGAAGGATGTAGAGTGTTTCATACCAGACAACAGTTTCCATTTCATATGATGTCTGATAACTCTACATACATACATACATCCACGATCATAATCCCAAAACGGTTGAGTGGAGCCTTAGATAACACTTGGTTACACATACAGCCAAATTTGTCAAGACGATATACGCCGTCTCGTCTCTGACGCCACACCGCGGACGTCAACGGAACGTGGCGTGACGCTGATCGTTGTAGATAATTGTTACAGTTAAAACCCGTATTAGGTAAAACGCGTTATCCGTAGTTAAAACCAGTTTTTACTAACTGCATTTAATTTAAACTGTCATTGAAACCCAAAAACAGTGCACTCCGCCTGGTCATAAAAATTTACCTATCCATCACACATGTAGGTGCATAAAATACTTACACCGTATTCACAAACATAACTATGACGTTTCTCGACTCTTGCATAGGTAAACGCAAGCGCATTGCATTGCATAAGTAAACGCATTGCATTGAATAGAGTTCTGTGATTGGCTCGTTTCTGTTACCTAGTTCACATCGTTGAATGTACTGACCTTTTCTATTCTATTCTTACCTAATGGCGTCGCGTCGCATTAAGCGTACGCATTTTGCCAATATCAAGTGAAAATGTAATTATTATAGTAACAAAAATTGTACGGTTGATTGTGGTTAAAAATGGAGTCTCTCAACACGTGTTTTTACAACAAGAACTCGGGAGAAACTCCCTACTGACCTTTAATTACTTCAAACTTTAAACTTTTGACATCTGGACGTTGCTTTTGACATCTCGACCTGTGCGTTGGGTAATATAGCTAGCTAGCTACCTAAGCTGTGCATTCATTTCAAAGTACAAACAAATCAAATGAATACAGATTTATGTATTAAGTATTCCAATAATATAGGAAGAGAAATCTCGAAATATTTGTTATGATGAACAGTTTAATGGAATTGCTAAAATTGCTATCATCCTGCCGCTTCAAAGCAGAATTTAAAAAATGCACTTACAAAATCTTAACAGGCAAACTCGTTTCCTATTTCTTGGCGAACATTTATTTATTTGCTATCCGCTCGGAATTTTATATCTAAAACGTGATACAATCCGTTGCTACAGACGTAAATAACATTTTGGAAAACAGTAGACAGTTGGAGTTCTTTCCAATATTGTACGGATGTTTCGTTTTCTTGAATAGCTTTTGCATAAACTACCTAAAAAGGATTTTATTATTAAACGGGTACACACTTGTCTATCTTATTTTTAGCTCATGATCATGAACTTGGCTGTGCTATGGCTGTGTGTCGATGTACATTGTATTGTCTGTCTAATGTGTCTCATTTTGCAATTGTTTTGTGTGTAAATTAATATGGTCTATAGAACGTTTTTCGTTGCTTTTTGGTAGGCGTAAATGTTTTAGTGATTTATAGATTTCCAGACCAGTAACTCTGTACAAATCAGCGTTGGTGAGAAGCATCAGTTGCGTAGTGCGTAAGGGCGTCGTCTCCCGTCCGGGAGGCACTGGTTTGAACACCTCCACGTTAATGTATTTTCAAATGATGGATTCGTATGTACGTTTAATCGACGCTTTAACGGTGAAGGAAAACATCGCGAGGAAACCTGCACACACCTATGAAAAATTTCTTAGGTTGTGTGTGAAGTCGACGAACCCGCACTTGGCCAGCGTGGTTGACTAAGGCCTAATCGCCCCTAATGTGGGGTAGGCTCGAGCCCCTCGGTGGGGACATTATATGAGCTGTTGATGAACTCTGTACAAATGCTAATATCATGGGCTTAATGGTATTCTCACTGAGTACCCCGTAGAGAGAAATAAAAGATTTCGCGGAAGGCTTTTTTGATGATCAACATATCTTTTTTAAACAAGCAAAAATGGTTAAAAAAACTGAGTCCCGAGGAAAAAAATAAAGTAAAGAAATCGATTAAAATGGGGATTTACAAGGTAAAATTTACTCCTCCTGTTGTTAAAGTCGGTTAAATGTAACCTTTGTTACGTGGGTCATAATAACGAATCGGATAAATAGTTTTGGTGCTACGGAGGATTATACATAAATACAAAAGTACATATACACATGGACTGCTAAAATCATAACCCTTTCTTTGGCTACGCCGTAGTCGGGTTAAAATACACAGGAATACAAAGAACAGTCTGATTTCGATTGAAGCTACTTACGCTTCAGTTGATCCAAGGCGAATCACCACCAAAATTCCTACCTTGCACAGCCTCTTGCGATAACCAAGAATCAATAGAACTTAACAAGTGCTGGCAATTCTATCGACGGGCCTTAAGGAAAAGACAGAATATTATTTCAAAGCAAACATATAAATGTTCAACCATAGATTTATAATTACTGACATTTATAGATTGGCAACGAATCGACTAGGGCGAGACCGAAAAAAATGCACCAACGTGTGAGTAATGCACATGTGTGCGTGAAAAATAGTACTGCAGTCTGACAGTTGTTGTCCATTTGCTGTCTTTTCTATATAATTGACAGGCCAACAAAGGCCGCCTGTAGATAAAATGGTGTCGTCTATATATCTCATTCTAATATACGTGTAAGTATGCTCTTTCTCTTTCACAATGCCCATCTACAGTTCCCTATATCTATGTGTCAAACTAACAGGAGCTTGAGATAATGCAGTACAAGGCACAAATGATACCGATGTGACAATATGCTCCATGGAGACTAATGACCCTTGATAACGCGTCGAACTTTTTCTCAAGCAAAAGCAGACGAAGTCACAGGCTGAACGATTTGAAAATAACCCTGTAAGTCAATTACAGCTTCGACCCCGACGGCTCACGAGCGTCACTTTGTATCCACTTCTAATAAATGTATAAGTAATTAATTATTCATCTAAACATCGCCTCTATTTCCACTGATTGAAAGGAATTCTATGAAATTAGTCTTCACTTAGCAGGAGACCAGCGTCCTCAACAAATATATGCGGAAAGTTTTTCTTACGAGCTTTAATAAGATTTATGAACAAATATTTTGTCCACCAAAAAATTTATTTAAAGACCAATTTAAGTAAATGATCGCCAAATCGTATTCGGTTAGGTTGGAACTGTGACCAAAACAAAACACGAGCCGAGTAATCAGAGCGAGCGTGAAGCGGCAGAGACCGGCGAACTTCCATGCTTAACTTTAAGGTTATTTTTACTTTCTCGTACGCAGTATATAGAGGAAGTCTTGTAATCGTCAAAAATTCGACCTCGACATTTTAACGGATTGACACGTTTTGGACCTCCTTGAGTCCCAAAATATTTATTTTGGAATTATGTCTGTGTGTGTGTCTGTATGTCTGTGCATTAGCACGATAATTCGAGCATGCTTTAACATATTGCAAACATATTTAACATACGTGTATGACATCAAAATATAAGGTTTCTATCAAATTTTGAGCCGTATAACAAGATAGTTAAGCAACCAAGTGCGCGGTCGGTACTCAGATGGGTGTCCAAAATTTAACATGCATGTATGACATCGAAATATAAGGTTTCTATCAACCTTTGAATCGTTTTCGGTATGCGAGATATTCAAGGGGAGACCACTCCCGATTTTTTCACAATAGACTCCTCCAAAAACTGTAAACTCCGCCTAAACCCACCTATCACTCATAACAGACATTTCTGTGTAATATGTTTCATTTAAGTGAATAGTCTTTGTAACAACAATATTCAAAATAAAAATACAAGAACCAAATATTCTATGAAACATTTATGCGAAACGATATTTAGGAAATTTCTGTCTACGAAACAAGGTTTCCGATTCCGAGTACAACCCTTATCGTTTGATGGAGAGTGGAGAGCTATCCCCAAGTCAAAACGGCTTCTACCGCCATAACCGAACAGCGTGACAAGATTTGTGTTTATTACGCAGCTACGATAAATACATAAGGAATATTTATTATTTTATCGGATTTTTATAGAGGTTTTGATTTAGTGGCGAATGATTCGGGATCGGAACATTCGCTATTTCCGATTTTACGCTCCGTTGCACTGTTTCGGTTTTATTTCATTTTTCGTGCGCGGTCGCCTGTGGTAAATATATGGTGTGTGGTTTAAAATTGATATGCTCGGGATTGGCAGCCAATTAATTTTTATACTGCGGGATAGAAAATTAAGCAATTAATATTGATTATAACCTTATGCACTTCATTATTTTATCTAATAAATACTGACTGAATGACTGACTGACTGACATATCAACGCACCAGAAAGTAGCCCCCCATCCACTAGCGTTAGCGTTAGTTCCTGCCGGAATGTCCAATCTTTATGGAATGAGTTCTAGTCGATGAGCAAAGCGCGAAAGAACGACGGTGTTAAAAACTTTTTGTCTCCTCCGTTGACTAACCTTGACTTAGATACATAGAAAGTCGCAGCCCCCCTAGCACGGGCCGTGGACAAATTCTCCTCGGGGAAAACAAAATATTTTCCTCTCGCTCTAACTCTCACTAAATCCTGAGAAGAAATAGTGTCAAGTGGTGGAGAGAGATTTTGTCCACGTCCCGTGCTAGGGGGGCAGGAGAGCATGTAGACATGACATAAGTTAGTGATGTCAACGTTTTTATTTATCCTTACGATGATTCTCTACAGATTATCTAAGAGGACAACTCATACTGAATAAACTCTAGTGGATGGGGGGCTAATGCCTGCCGATAATCCACTCGGTGTTGGTAACGTGCCCAAACAACACATATTTTAATGTGCTGATTTGGAACAAATTTCTCTCCCAATTATTATACTCTTAGATAATTAATCGGATATTATCTCTTAGTAAGCATTTTCCAATAGCTTTTATTGTAATTATGAACTTAGCAACAGCTTAATTTGTAATATCGGTAAGAAGTTTGTTATCAAAGCGTACGGATTGTCTTAATAAATCGTTTATTATGTGCCACAAATTTACGTTTATTTTTGTATTGTATCAGACTTCCCCGAAAGACGTAAACCTTATAGAAGAATCAGGCTTTTCGGAGAAGTTATGTTTACTGTTTTTATCATATTTCATTTAAAACAAAAGCGTGAACTGTTGGTAGTTGACTGTACCTTGGGACAGCTAACCCAACAAAAAAGCTTAGTACTAACTTCTTCAAAATAGCAATTTAATGGTTTTTAATTTTAGAAACCAGAGATACCCTATCTGCAAATACCACAGTATCATTATGAACAAAGGTTAAAATAGAAATATTCCAGGACACAATTCTATCTATGGCACTTTTTTCTACAAAATTTTATATAAACTTAACGCTGCCAAAAATTAATATAGTCCTTAATCAGCAACACGTTAAAAATGTAAGCTGCTTAACTTACTGGCAACGCATTACTCCCAAGACTCTTCGCTAATAGACAAAGCCCTCTGAGGAACAGAATCACCTTCAAAGGCTAGAAAAAGTTACATACAATTTGTACGTACAAAACGAACAAAATAAACGATTCCCCGGACAAATAAAAAACACGCGTAAACAACGGGAAAGTGACTTACCTCAAATATTCTCTTTGATATGAATTCTTTATACCAAAGCTAGGGATGGGAAAACCTCGATAACGTGATTCGATACAATTTGTGACACGATGAATTGGAATTCGATGTTTTGATCTCATTGAAGTTGAACTTATAAATATATATTTTGATACTTTAATGATTACTGATATTTTTGGAAACTTTTATTACGATTTTGACGTCAATATGTTAGTATTTTTGACAGTAAATTGTATGAGAGTTATTGTAAGCTTTAGTACACTTACTAGTATAGTATTATATTATCTGTGGTACAGTCAACAGCACATCAGGTTACCAAAAACCTAAAAAAACTGACAAATTTTCCAAATTAATAATTCACAATTATCAAAAAGCGCAAGAGGTTTACAAACAACTTCCACACGTGTAACTGTTAAAAATATTAACCTAATGACGTCAAATTCGTAACAAAAGATTGCTACCATCTGTGTCTCCTATGAAAATTGATACTATGTAAAAAGTGAACTTTACAAGAGAGCAAGTTTTGTGTTTGAAAAATTATAAAATGTGTAAGGTCAATGTGTGAATTTTGACTGTTTTAGGTAGTCTAATCTACTGTCGTACTTCAGTTAAAATGAATAGTTTAAATTAATTTAAGTATTACGTAAAAGTAACCCTTCTTAATGACAAAGCTTTCAATAATCGACTTCTATTAAAACGAACTGTACTGTGACAAAATAATAAAATAAGGCCATTGTAACCTCTTCGGTTTGAGAATTGCAAAACAACACAGTTACAACGAGGTGGTAGACTCATATGTAGGGTTGTCTGGATAGGTACGGTCACCATCAAAAGTAGATGATCATTTTAGTACCTTGTCATAATAATAATTCATACATAATTGTCGCAACTATTACTGCACTAACGCTGGCGTTGCTATGACATGGTACTAAAGTGATCATCTACTTCTGATGTTGACTGTACCACCGACTTTCTTATTTCTGAAAGGTAGCCAGTGTAATTACTGGGCATGGATGGCATATCATCTTAGTCCCCAGGACAGCAACGCACTTGCAGTTTGAAGTGATATACCCTTTTATTGCAAGTGTCTATAGGCGACGGTAACCACTTAACACCAGGTTTAGGAGCCGCAAGTTTGTTTGCCATCTCGTAGTATAAAAAAAATAATTAATGTTACCTACTTTTTATACAAAAAAAAACATTAAAAAATGCAGTATAGGTTTAGGTAATTCACCAGATTTCAAGTATAACATTACTAGTAACTGGTATTAGAAATTACATTAACAAAAAATGCATTGAAAAAGAGCATCTCTACGCAAGAGTGAGGTTAGTATAACGTGTTTTGGCGCCGTAAGCCTTGCTTTTACTGTTCCCTCAGCAGTCATTCCTGGGGGCCGCGGATGAGTGTAAAATAAAATTGAAGTAAACTTGCTGCATTCGGAAATACAGCCGGACAGATTTTATGATTGTCTCCTGGCGTAGGATTTGATATAAATACATAAGTCTGATTTAATTTAATATTGCTTTTGAGTTTTTTTTTCAAACACACTTATCTAGATATTTTTGTATTTACTGAAATGAAATGAAATTAAAAATATCTTTATTTAAATGGACTTTGCTAAGTACTTTTAAATCGTCAAAAGCCCTACCAATATTTCGGGACGAATAATTGTTAATATACATACTTAATAATATTTCAACACGGACTAATTTAGAACACGTGTTTTAAATATTAGATACTTATCAAACAAATTTGCGTGATATGTCAAAAAATAAACTTAATAAATACATATATACACGACCAGGACTCGTGAACAAATGTTCGTGGTCACACAGACAGTTTTTGCTACTGAGACTAACCCGGACTACTTGATGTGTAGGCTGCACCACGACGACGTTGTCTACAACGGAATCTCAACAATCTCAACAAAAATGATGAAGAGGTAAATGTTTATATTTATGTCCTAATTTATTAGATTTAGATATTTATATCGTACTGTTTTTATGAAGTAAACTTTAATACCATAACATAAAACTCAATTTTAGTTTAAAAGATATAATAAGATAGAGATATTACCTACAATTATTTTTGATTCAATTTTTCTAATAAATTCTATGATATCGTCCATATACTGGTTTTCTTGTTCTTATGTCAAAATCAGTTCAAATCTTAATAGCTCTTATTCCAAAACTGATTGTATACTACAAAACGCAACGTATGAATAAACCGTCCGACAAGCCTATTTTAATGTCGCGAATTTTGACATTGGATTAGTAAAGAAACATTTGTTAACTCTTGTTAAAAGGTTTGTTGAACGAAACACGTTACAGCCCTTGATTTTACTTTGTATCGTAGACAAAGCCTATAGTAGACAGCAACAAAGTTAATTTAAGCTTTTCAACCACACATGTTTCAGTTTCAGAGACGGGGGCTCCCCATTACCAATTTCTTTCCTTAGACCGCATACAGGTAAGAGCAACTTAAATAGTTGACAAACCAACCCTTTCTGATCGGCTTGACACTCTGGCATGTGTGGTATCGCTCTGCATCTTCCATCCGTTGGGGTTCTAAGGAGTTCTTCAGACCTGCCGCTGCATTGCGCCATCGTACCTCGCGACGTCAAATCTACCTCCATAGTCTAGATGCCTGGTCGTCCATATTCGTAAGTTTTTCGCGCAGTTTACTGCCGCAAACCACAATATTGTGGAAACAACTGTCGCCAGCCATGACCCTGAACCGATACGGCCTTGAAATCTTCAACATAAGAGCGTATTTCTCCCTTGTAGACCGGCAACGCATTAGCAATCCACCATGGGTGGAGCTAAACACTTAATATCAAGTGAACCGTCTGGTCGTTTGTGCGCTTTCCCATAAAAAAACTTCACGATTCGTTGAGAAAATAACCAAATGACTGAAACTTCGTTCTCTTGAACTTCGTTCCTGAAGATTTCAATTAACACACAATTACGTAAACACATTAGATTACATTGTCATCTTAGTTCTAAAGTGTCATTGTGATTGAATTGTTAGCTTGTCGTCAAAACAGGATACCTTATATTCTGCTCACATAGGAACTACGTGCTTATCAAAGTCAAAGCATTTTACTACAATACAACATTTACCTCTAAGAAGTACATTAGCGTGTTTACATTGCAGACACTGGCAGACACCATTGTGAAATGTATGTAACATTTACCTTTGTTAGGGTTGTCTCTCCTACTAATATTATAAAGGCGAAAGTTTGTATGGGTGGATGGATGTATAGATATGTGTTTGTTACCCTTTCATGCAAAACGTACTGAATGGATTTTAATGACACATTACAGAAGCTAGTTTAATATAATGATATTATTATTGGTATCATTTATGAATGGTAAAAAATAGCAATATTATAATACCTATCTATGTGGTTCAAATAAGTCCTATACTAGCACTTACCATTTTAATTCAATTCGGTATCTCGGTCGCAATATTAAGCAATTAGACCCGATTGTTGCTGAAACTATTTTATTTTAAACTTTACGAAAGAGCAGTCGTCATCTCGCATGATTTTAAGTGATATATTTAAAAGGAAAGCAAAACAGGAGTTTCCTGCTAGATTTAAATCCTGCATTATGTTGGCACATTTAAACCTTAGCTTGTAAATTGACAATATTCCGAAAATTCATAAAAATTATGTAATTAATTTATAAATTTTAAGCGATATGGGAAATGCAGGTACATACTACGAATCCAAAGGCGAGAGGATAGTACGGCGAGCACCATCTTCATATAAAATATCACAAATTGGAGAAAACTTTTTCGATCAATACGATATTTGAGGACGGTTTTTAACAATACTAAAAACTAAGCCTACTAAATTTTGCAAAAATGAAAACGTACGTATGCATAGATATTCTCTTTTAATTAAAAACATTCTAATTAATCATCAAGAGCGGAAAAGAAATAGGAGTAGGAAAACCTTTTCCACGTTTCTATGGAGACGTAAGTATGCACCGTACTATCCTCTTAATAATTTCGAACTTTCCGTATTACAGCATGCAGTCGATTGCAATTATTATCGTAACGGTTTTTACCCATCTATCCTCCTCAGTAATCGTAATGTAATATTTTTAGTACCTATAACAAACGTAACTATTTTGGTTGCGTTAACAGCTCAATTCGTATAGGAAACGTGAATAATAGAGCTTTTAGCGGAAAGAAGCGTAAAGCACTCAACTACTAAGTCCAATATAGAAGTTTTTAGTATGTTATTCTCTTTTGTTTTATATTGTTCCATGTAGTGTTTCATGTATAATCAGTAATTATAATTGTTCAAAGGTACAACACACCGTGTAGAAATTTACTTAAAGATTTGCTTAAATACGAGTTGTTGGAATCATCGAAGAAGTGGAATATATTTTCTTAATAAAATGTCACATAAACTGATTGATGGGATTTATTAAAAACTCACAAGAATTAGATGTTGCACACGCTCAAGATCGGGTGGAAGAGAGCTCAGAGCTATCATTATTACAATAAGATTTTACCAAAAATTGTAAATCTAATGTTGATAGCAACACGAGTAACTTAACTTTCATGAACGAATAGGTCACAAAAAAGAGGCAACAAAACTTAAACTTGCTTAACATTTAATTAACTGTAAAAAGCTCTCTTAGCTGTTTCAAATGAACTTCCTAAATTCATAAAAACTTTTGTTCGTTTCGAAGCTAACTGAAAAAGGTTCTATTCGCGTTTTTCGGCGTGGCTGCGAAAGAGGAGAATGCGGAAACGTAAATAAAAGATAAAAGAGGATATAGCTTATAGAGCTGTCAGCCCTAACCACAGACAGGGTAACAATTCGAGGTCCCCCTCTCCGCGGGACGGACAGAATAAAAGAAACAACACTGTCAATAACATCAGCAGGTGTCCCACAGGGAGGTCGTTCACCTCTACTTAGCCCTTTATTAGACCGTTGGTTTGGGGTCGCTGAGTTATGTGACGGAGGCTGCATTTATTGCTGAAACTGTTTGCTGTATGTGTCAAAGAATAGTGTAACATGATGACACTGGCCCGACCTTTCTTTAGTTATTCGCCCTCGGGGTGTCATACGCAGTTGATAGCGCCACGACATATCTTCTATGCTACGTTCTGTTATAAGCCTAGATTTCGTCAGCACTTTACATTTTGCTTGGAAGCATTCACATAATTTTGCTAACAATCATGTCAACTTTAACTTCATAATTTATTTTCAATAAATAAGCAGCTTATTTAAACACTGCAATTAACAAAAAGGGGTTAAAATTCGCGTAAAATAGGGAAGTCAGTCGTGCGGCAAAGTACTTAATTTGTACTAAAATCGGTACTGTTAATTTTGTGACAATTAACATCATTCAGCTACACTGATTCCTAATAGTTTGCAAATGTTAAAAAATAGGTGCACGGTTGAAGCTCGGACGACCATAACCAACATTTGTTCACTGCCATTTTACTCTTTGTTTTCGAGGGCATAACAAGCTGATGGACGCTGCTACTGTCATAAAAGAGCGAAAGAACATAGTGTACGGCTGGTATTACTGGTGGCTACAGTAACTTTAGGGAGTGAATGAAAAACTCAACGTAGAAATGACTAACCGTTTATTCGCGACAGCGGCCGAAACGTGTGACTGCGCGGTAACCACTGAATACAATTACGTATACCTTAGAACAGGTGCAACCTGACCCCACAATATTATGGTTTACCGAATTACTATTTGCCGATGGAGGTTTCGCCTAAATTCCATTGGCAGTTTAAGAAATAATTGTTATAAAGTCCACTCTGCATAGTCATAAAAAATAGCTTAAACCTATAAACAATGAATATCTCCAATCGATTATTCAGACTAATTTTAATAGAACCGACTATGGATGTTTATCGACGAACGGTAATTCAGTAAATTATAGAAAACAAGACCGTGAAATGAAACTCTTTTTCTTCTTCTATGTTTTTGTTCTTTCAGCACATTTACTTTATGAACGTACCTACAAATATTATAAATGTGAAGTTTAGAATACAACATAGGACTTATCATCCCGGTCGATAGTAATTATATTCCTGTGGTACAGCGGCAAAGCAAAGTCCCGCGAGCTTTAAAATTAAGTCCAAAGAGTTGACATTTCGAATTAAAACACATAATAATTATTCCGTTCCGAAACGATGGTAGGGCTTTTGATAATTTAAAAGTACACCATCAAAGTCCCTTTTTAATGAAGAACTTATTATTTTGATTTTGAAGGACACCCTACGATTTATCGGTACTTAAATAGTAAAAAAGCTTTTTCTAGTTTTGCTTGTTTTTTAATTTCAAAAGTTTTTCATCAAGAACGCTTTCCATATATTTGAAATTATGTTCAATTTTAACATCATAACCTACATAAATACAATTTATGCTCGATATGATGGATTCTTCACGTAAAAAGTAAGCCCTGTTACTTTAAGTAGCTTCCAGCATTTTAAAACTTAAATCTAATTGAAAGTAGCTCACCATTAAAGCTGCTAGCTTAGAAGCTTAACAAAAATTTTGCCTGTGATGAGCAAAAATAAATTTAACAAGAACACCATTTTAATTACATGTACTCATTGAGTTCTTTGTGTGCATATATTTTTTGATTAATTCTAATAATGTTACTTTACATACCTATATGAAAGTTACATATACAATATAGCCATGTGATGCTGGTAAAAAAAGTAGTATCATATTTTCTCCAAAAGGTCTCGTAGAAGGCGACTAATAGATCAGCAAAGGGGTATTGATCACCTTATACTCCGTCCACCAATCCGGGTGGCAAGCGTGGTGGACTACTGCCTAAGCCTCCTTCATGAGAGACCTTGCGTCCCAGCAGTGGGTCAAATTATTAAGGCTGTTATGATGATGATGATGACATATCTATATATAGCCTAATTCATCTCCCTCTTACTGTTTTAATATTCTATCCGCTAGGAAAAGTAAGCTACCTGAAGTTTGGTTGTCTAGAAATTATTGTTAAATTACTTAAAATAACAGCCGTCACTTAGCAACCAAACTCTGGTAGGCCGATCTCTAACTGATAATCGAAAATTGAAACCGGCCATAAGATATCAGTTTATATGGCGATTGTTTTGTTTTAGATTCATTGCATAAGAAAAAACAGACGTGTTTCACTTCCAAATTGTACCTATTTCTAAGATGTAAAAATGTATTTATGATGTACTCAATTAATCATATTGAGCGTTTGATATCGTAGAGTAGACTCACCCTAGACTTACGCACTTTTTAATAGTACGCAAGTTTGTTAGTAAAAATATTCAAGCTTGTAACTAGCAAACTATTTATGGTCTCTGAAACAAATTACTTTTTACGGTTGCCTCCTGTTGCCTCTAACCCAGAGAAAGATCGCAATGAAAGAGTCCGCACCTGCCTGGTTAAAACTCTTCAGTCTCTGATAATAGATTTAAGTACAGGAAAGTTTGTGGTGTTATTATTTTCATATTTACAAAGTCTGTTAGATAAATAAATACAACTGTGAGAAATGTTCGCTATAAATTAGACACACAAAAATCTGCGACATTACTTACATGTTCAAAATTTTCATAAATGGAAAAACCGCACCTAAGATAAAATATGATACTAAATTTCAGTTTATTTTGGTCGTTAGTGGGTATTTTTGGCAAGGATACTATAAAAAGTATTCTTTAGGATCAGTATGCCAAGTACATACTTAAAGCCTTTTATAGTCGTATTTTATTATTTTCTAACTTAATTTACTCATTTTGAAAGTCTTTACGTTCTTATGAGTTATTTAATAAATGTTACAATTTTATTATACGGTGTTCCACAGGGAAGCATGGTCTGTCTGTCATAAATTAGGAATAATGTAGGACATTATTCTAAATTAATATCGACGACAGACTCAAGCTCCCTGGTGCAAAAACAATATTTGTGGGTGACATCGCTAATAAAATTCACCACGAGACCTGGTATGGTGTTATAGATGTAGTGGAAGACAGTTTGTGTAGTGTCACCTCCAGGCTAGAAGTTTTATGTTTTGGGAAGACCGGTGTCTCCCAAAGGATACTTTCCATGCTTCCATCCACACGTACCCCTGCAATCGTTTCGTTTCTTATAAAACATCTACGTGTGACTGTCCTATATTAAAATGAGAGAGAAATATTAAATAGTTGGTGGTTATGCTAGATGAGAAAATAAAATGGGATCTAATCTAATTTTGTCATTAGTTGCCATCAGAAAAATTGAACTATGCTTTCAAAAACTTACGGATTGTAGAGGATCATAAACTTATAATAAACACGTACAAGGCCCTAAGTGAATCTTCAGAGCCTTGACCATCGAAGGCTTGTGGCTAGCCTCTCGGTCTTTTATCGGTTTCATTTCGGAGAGTGTGCAGAAGTTTCACATAATTTGATCCCCCTTGCCCCTTTCCACCACCGGACGACCAGGCGCGGCGAAGGCACTAATTATGATATCGACATTCCTCCAATTTGCACGAAGCGATTTGCTTCCGCTTTCATTATGCGAACAGATAAGGAGTGGAACTCATTGGCGAGGTCTGTTTTCTCAGTATAATCTGGACATATTTAAGGCCAGATGAATAAGCGTTTTCTAGGCGAGCGTGTATCGCTTTAGGCCTCATCATCGCTTTCCATCAGGCGTGATTGTAGTCAAACGCCCAGCGTGTTTAACATAAAAAACAGTTATCAACTACTTCATCTGTGCTTGTGGAGGTGCTGCCAAAACGCACACACTACAACTCAAGTGCGCTCAGAGAGCACTCGTCAAAATCATACTATATCTACCGAGACGTTACCCGACCGAATTCCTGTATGCAAATGCTAAAGTGCTCATCATAGTATGGGAGCTTTTTATCTACAATTGTACCAGAAGATATCATCGTACAACCGCTTCACTATCGTCGGTAACTAAACGCAGGCTTCGCTGTCCAATGCCGGTAACTAAAAGTACTTATGACGTTGAACATAGGTAATTTCTGACCACCCAAAATGTACACTTTCTTAAATGACCAAATTAATATTTAAAACTGTACTAATCACCAGCTCCAAATTCATACAAAGTTTGGGATTTGAGGAAATAGAAAATAAGCTAATGCAACACTCCACCCACACCTATTCGCCAATCATTCAACACACACACACTCCTACACACCTCTCGCACTCACACAGACCTCCACTACACTAAACTACACCCACACTACACTACATACTCTCACACTACCTACATATACACTTACATTATAAACACAAAATCAAAACAAAGTTTCACTTATGTTGTCAATTTTTCCTTTAAAAAAAGATAATTTTCTTTGTTGTCAAAAATTGTAATTAATATTTAAAATCCGCTTTCTGTACAGTACTTTAGAATCATAATATTGTGAACTTTATTGGGAAGGAATTATCTCCTGAATTACCGACAGTTATAGTTTAGGTGTCAGGGCTCTAATTTACTTTTATAATTTTTAAAAAATTCTTGGTACAATAAAGATTTATTATTGTTATTTATTTTGACATTATTGCCAGCTAATTTTACTTACTAATGTATTCTCAAAACGAAAAAACTTAATAGAAGCTCAAAATATTTTTTGTTCGCATCACTCGCGAAATTAAGAAGATAGAACGTCTTGTAACCGTGAACTAACTAAAATAGATTCATCAATAATTTATTCATAAGGCCACGATAGATCTCGACTTGAAGAATTACTCGTCTCGTCCGTCAATCAATCACTCCTTATTTCAGACAGAGAATGTTCCAATACAGAATATAGGAAATTCTTTTAAGATAACTGAAAACAATAGCCTAGCTAGAAAAATATTATTTTCGTTTATATTGCTATAAGTTTGTGAAGGTGTTTGGTCGATGATAAACTAATCATTACATGGTTATAGCGCTATCAAAAAATCATAGTTTTAATATAAACTAAAAATTCTTTAATATAAAAAATCAAACAATCAAATCACGTATGGAGATATTTTTGTATGTGTCAAATCAAAATAAGTAACATTTCCCAGAAAAGTGACTATTACAGATACAATAAATTAAAATCAGATAATAACTACCCACTATTACGACCGACTAGTTTAGAGATCCTTGGGGGAGGCCTATGTCCAACAGTGGGCATCTCTCGACTGAAATGATAATAATGGCGATGGCTTACTTTTTTTCCTAAAATTCCATTTTCAATTTGAATACTGTTGAATAAAGCTTAAACGTCTCCAAATAACTATTCTAAATTAAAATTCGATTATATATCATCATCATCAACAGCTCATATAATGTCCCCACGGACGGGCTCGAGCCTACCCCACATTAGGGGCGATTAGGCTTTAGTCAACCATGCTGGCCAAGTGCTGGTTGGTCGACTTCACACACCACCTAAGAATTTTCAGATGTTCGATTATATATCTGCCTAAGATAGAAACATAATGAAAATAACCTAGAACATAGATAGAAACAAAGATTGTATCAGGTCGTTTGGCACTTGTCTAGGCCCTCAGTTACACTGTATATAAAAGCATATAAAAATATAATTCTTTGGAAAATTGCAAGAAATGTGGAATCTTTTTCAGAATATGTGCTTTCTGGACTTCCCGGTATTATTCCCGGTAGTCTTGCAAAAAGAAAGCCTCAGATCGCACATAAATCGCTCTCACCAGCAGCTCGGGCGTCAAATATTTGCAATCTGAGACATTCTTTGTCTTACCACCCTAGTTAATAAATGTACCATTCCTGTATTTTTGTCTATTTGTTAAGTATTTGGTGCACCGTCATGGTGTCAAATACTCTGTTCAAAAATTCAAAAATTGTTTCTGAATTAATTTTGTGCAGTTAAAGTGATGTTATTTTGAAGTACAAGCATCTGCGTTGACGATCAATTGTGAGGAAGCATTAAAATAAAGATTTCGTGATGTATATGGGTGTTCATGATATTTTTATCCTATCCTTCTCTGATAAATTGTCAAATTATATTTCTTTTGTAGATTTTTGTGGATTTTCATTATTGAGCATTTAAAAAGGCACTTATGCCTGTTTATATTATTAATTTAATTGTAACTTAATACATTTATTGCGTTTTAAATGAATATAAATTTATAAATTTTATATGAATAAATTTCACAGACCTCAAATAATGAACTTCCTTACCTACTTTACCGGACCCTCAGCTTACGTAACATGACGGACAGTCTACATGGATTTACTATTAGATTCTAAATCTTGACGGGGTCTCCTATTAATACTGCCTTATTCAAATGAAACTAGCTGGCGCCTTAGAAATTAATGGATTCTATTGATGGGCTGGGCATAAGTCTAATTATGTTCTTAGCTTAACCTACCTACGGGTGTTAACCGAGAAAGGTCTAAAGACGTAATGGGACTATATATTTCAATAGAAATTACATAAAACAATATGGACCTATGTGATTTAAATTTAATTATGCCGGCCGAGTGGATAACGCTTTTTCTGTCTTCGCATACATTACCAAATAAATAAAATTAACTAATTTATTTTGAGATAATTATTGTTTAAATATGATAAGAGCTTAGTTTTCGAACGATAAAAATCAATAGTCGGTTAAATTATTAACCAATCAGAAGCAAATGTCATTTGCAACCCCATACAAAACACGAAATGACAACTGACTACGTAAATGTCAATTGCCTGAATAGTAAAACCTTAGTCCAAGCATGATCCTGAGTAAAACGTAAAGAATAAAAAATTACTTTTTATTGAAAAATCAGCCCTTGATAAAGGATTTAACGTTTCACTTCATGTTAAGGCAAACCAATGTTGCTTATATGACCTATTGCTCTTGTAAATATGCAGGCGTTTAAAATTTCCAAATGGACCATCAAGTAAAAGCCGACAAGGAGCTTAATGGCAGACAAGTGGCAAACCTTGCAACACAGAACACAGTTCTGTGTTGCGATACAAATGTTTCACTCGAACGAATGTAAATTTTTGACTACTTCTCTATTAATCTTACATTTGACCATATTTGACACGATAAGCCGCTATCACAGAACATAGACAATCTATGTTCTGTGGCCGCTATGATGTTTCGTTGTAGGATGATGTTTGTATCCGATCATCTAGCTCCAGTACATATTTGCACCGTGGACTACTGATATTTTTCATTATTTGTAGGATTTTGGCAAAATTCCACCATCCATAAATTTTTAAACAAATACATTAAAACACACTAGACTCTACCAAAAACAGTACACTCCGCCTGTTCATTAAAAAAGAACATTACCATGAACCTACCTATCACTCAACATGTAGGTACCCTCCTACATAACACACTATAGACACCAAAAACAGTACAGAGGATAAAAAGTATCAGTAGTTCCATGGGACAAATGAGTATGTAGGTATTGGAACTAGCGAGAATGCTATGTCAGTTTATACCATTATATTCCTTATATTCGTAAAACGTTAGATGCAGTCGATTGGACACCTGTCTAGGCACTCTGGACAAAATGTTACTCTCTAAATAATATCGGCAGTCCGCAATATGCAGCGTGTAAATATCAGATACCTACCTAGATAAGTAACGTATCCAACACAATTTTCCTTTATTTCTTCCAATGATAAATAGATACAAATGCAATGTTCTACTAGCTTAAATTAAATAAATTTTCACTAACATTAAAATAAATGGGTTACGTAAATATTCATTAGTGATCATCCGAATTCAGGTCAGAAATATACTGAGTCGAATCTTTATCAAGTGTTCAAGTTAATATATTTTACGTTTACACTTAACTTTATTAACAAGAAGGGCAATAGCTTACTAAATTGCTCAACTAACTAATAGGCTTTCATTCAGTTTAACTGTCAACGTAATTACACCGATTACTTTAACTTTCTATACAAATAAGTCAGCTATACAGTTTCGTTATTCAAACAGTTTTGGTATATGTACCGGTCGAATTGACGAGAGCCCGTCATCAATTTTGATAATGAATTTTGGTTCATGAAATCCGGTCGGTCGTCCGTTGATAATTAATTAATTGACAATACAAAGGGCGAGTGGGGTGAGCAGGGAAGGGGTCACTCCGCAATGAGCCATGGGTGACGAATCAACATGTGACGCGGCCCTTGTATTTATGATAGAGCGGAAGGCCAGGAAATCAATTCATTAACTCCGTAGTTTCATTACTAATAATAATATATTGTTCTTCGTGACATCGTTAACGTTGCCATAAAGATAAGTAGTTTTTATTTAGCGATATGAATTTGGGTAATATATACAAGTTGGAAAGGCCGTGCTTGAGGAAAAGTACCATTAATATTTGATGATGGCAAATTTACTGAAAGGAAACATTCCTTTATTGTCAAAAATAAACAAATCTGCATTTAAAGATTTTTGAAATATCATCTGCTTGAGCCGGGAATCGAACCAGTGAAATGTAAAAAAAATCTGTATCTTACCGTTTTGTATTTTACATTTTTTTAAACATCATAGTATCTTAAATTAAAGAAAATGGGAAATTTTACTAATAAGGATAAGGTTGCCCATTGTACAAATTACTCTAAGAATCACAGATATCAATCTAAGGAGATCGGTCAAATCGCCGAGTTCATGAAGACCGAGTGTCGCGATCACCGGCCGTACTACATAACACGGTTCTAGTTGAGCATGCCGTAATATACACTATTCATTGCGTGCGTAATAAGGACTGCGAAGCAATGAAAGTTAAGCACAACCGCAAAGGAGATCGGTCAATTCGCTGAGTACATAGGAAGTCCGAGTGACGCGGATGGCGAACTGGCGGCAATGTATGCCGGCCCACTGGGCATACCTTTGGCACAAGTTAAACGCCGGCTTGGCCTATCTCCTTGTATTGTTAAATCTGTGGAAAGCATGTTTCATGAGGAGGTCGAGGGCACCGCGGCAGTGCGTGCTACGAAGCTCGATCATGAAAGCTAATCTGCCAAGTTAGCGGTCGCTATTTGGATGGGCAACCTAAAATTTTCTAACTCTATTTTCCTAGGATAGCATGTTAAGATGGTGGTCCTAGTTATTAGGATAGCATGTTAAGATGGTGGTCCTAGATGCTGTTTAAAAGTGAGAAGCCGTCTCCAAAGAGGGTTGGTTTGAGGCAGGCGGCTGGCCGTAAAATCTAAGGCCAGTACCTCAGTATTGTCGATGAAGAGACATACTACACCGACCCCAAATTAACCGAGAGCAGGGTAGAAGAAAGAAGACTGTAAGCATGTTTCATATCTAAGTTACAAGGATAATGTAGGTACAATTAATAGTGTATATATGTTACGGTAAATGTGATTACTGTGGTTATTATTAATAATAACCAGTAATTATTATACTTACCTCGTGATTTGGTAAATGTGATGATAACCGCGTCGGTGGCGTAGTGCGTAAGAGTACTAAAAACGTCGGTGGCGTAGTGCGTAAGAGCGTCGTCTTCCACCCGGGAGGCACCGGTTCCAACCCCGCCACGTACCAATGTGTTTTCAAATTAGAATTCATATGTACGTTTAATCGACGCTTATACGGTGAAGGAAAACATCGTGAGGAAACCCGCACACACCTAAATCCTAAGGCCTAATCGCCCCTAATATGGGGTAGGCTTGAGCCCCTCGGTGGGGACATTATATGAACTGTTGATGATGAGAACTGTAAAAAACATCGGGAGTGGTCTCCCCTTGACCTTCTTGTATACCAGAAGCGACTCAAAGGTTGATAGAAACCTTATATTTTGAAGTCATACATGCATGTTAAATTTTGGTCACCCATCCGAGTACCGACCACGCACTTGGTTGCTTAACTTTCGTGATTCATACACGTATGTTAAATTTGGTTGCAATAAGTTAAAGCATGCTCGAGTTATCTTGCTAACGCACAGACACACAGACATAATTCCAAAAAAAATATTTTTGGGCTCATGGAGGTCCAAAACGTGGAAATCCGTCAAAATCTCGAGGTCGAATTTTTTTACGATTACAAGACTTCCTCTTTACTACGTACGAGAAAGTAAAAATTACCCTAACCTACCCATCACATTACATACATAGATATAAACGCTCTCATAATTCCAAAAGGGCTTAGGTAATATTCATCATCATTATAACAGCCTTTATCATTCGGCCCACTGCTGGGACACAAGACCTCTCGTCATCGAAGGAGATTTAGGCAGTAGTTCACCACGCTTGCCCGATGCAGATTGATGGACGGAGTATAAGATGATCAACACTCCTTTGCTGATCCATTAGCCGTCTACGTCACTCATTGAAGGATATAGGGTGTTGTTATTCTACTCTGCTGGCATCACATGGCTAATTATGTTCCATGCCTCAAAACTGTGATACGTTGTCAGCACCACAAACCTTCATTGAACAAACAAACAAAAGCCAACATCTAGAGCACATGCTACACTCTTAAACACCTCAGCAGTAGGTAGTAATAAATCTAGAAACAAACGTAATAAAAGCAAAACGCCAACATTTATGATATTTAAAATCTCAAAACCATCAAAGCATTAACAACTTGGATAAAAGAAAAAACTTTAAAGATAATCTTGAAGCGCAAAAAGCAATAAATAAGGCTAATAAGCGCAGCGTATAAGCGAAATGAGAGCAGAAATAATATTTTCTTTTAGCACCGTTTCTTTAAATGGAAATTTCTTAGGGAGACGATATCTCTGCGTAACAAATCATACCATTGTACTACGGAACCCTCGCTGGGAGTTTTCCACTCCATAAAATTAAATATTGCTCGGGGAAAAAGAATAATTTTATTATGAACATTTAATACCAATTCTGAATAATGTTTGTTGTCTGTTGTATGTGAGTGGTCTTTATCGTTTCGATGTTTAATTGAAAGAACATTGAGAGCTTTTGTTGCGGAAGCTTTTGTGTCAATGAAATGTTTCCAGGATTTTTAGCTATGGGACGGTTAAGGAAGGTAATCCTATTAATATTACAAATGCGAAAGTTTGTATGGATGTCTGGATGTATCTGTCTAAAATTTATACTAATCCTGTGGAGACAAAGTCGCGGGCAGAAGCTAGTACTATAAAAAATTTAGAAAGAATTAATGCATTAATTCTTTAATAAGTTTAATTAAGCTAAAAACATCCAACAACGGGTAAATAATCACTTTAAGCTTTCTCGTTGCAAGGTAATTTAGGATAATCTAATCGCGTTAATTCCCGTTTTTACTCATATCGACAACGGGCAGTATGGTTGAAAGAGCATGGCTTAAATAATAAAATGCTCATGCTTCCAGATAGCATTGAATAATTATATTGTAAAAAGTGTAACAGTGTTTTTGAAAGAATTTTTAGTCAAATGATTTTATCGACATTTTTCAATTGCCTTGAAAATATTAGTGCACAAGTTTGGTGTTTTACTGTTACTTAATGTTAAAGTGTCTGACCTTCATGTCATCTGACATTAATGTGAACACAGGCATCACCCGATGCCCTCGACCACTGAATGATAATACAGCACACTAGAATACTAACAATATGCATATGCGGGGGCTATAACAACAGCGGGGGCAAAAAAATCATTCACTTGCTACATCAAATTAAAGTAACACGAATACTTCAACGCTGTAACAATTGAATCGACTTCAAAACAAACCTTGCTTTATTCGTTGTCAAATCGCCAGCTTTCTGACTATGTTTATTATTATTATGTATATTAAAAAAAAAATGTCCGTTATCTAGTATCCGTAACACAAGTTCTAAATGATACTTACTTCAGGCTAGATAATTGGTGTGAGCGTGGAAATATATTATTATATTATATTATTTATGTATATTAGTAATACCAAGTTACGAAGCTACACGGAAACTTTAGCCGTACGTTACCTAATTTCACATTAAGTTACCTTCCAAAGCATTATACTGAGTCAGCTCGGTAATGCACCCTGCAGTCCTTTCAGACCCTAACAATAAACTGTCTCCCTATTGGCATAGTATAAGTAAACAAGTAAGGTATCTTTATAGAAACGCGTCGAGCGCGGTTTATTAAGCCGATTGTGCCCGCTATTAAATGTAAAAGATGTAGAATTCACATCACACTGCCCATGTTTTTCTAAAGTTACTTTTAAGAATGGATGGAAATATTATTTTACTTCAAATGAAAAGATGTTGGGTACTTCTTGAAATCGAAAGATTTTTTTATGTCAAATCATATCTACTTTCTAAATATATGTGTGATTCAGAAAATACACATTTTTAACTCCATTTAGTCTTCACAATTAAACCAAACAATAATATGAGATGATTAAAACAAAATTGTACACAGCTCCCGCTCAATGCACAAAAATAGAATATGAAACAATGCATTATGCCATTATAAGTCCATCCAAATGCGATTGGCTTAATTATATTACTGAGATATTTTACGACAACAATCCTGAGTAGGCTATTATTGCTCTCATTGGATCCGAGTTAGTCTGCTGGTTTACTTACACTATGCTACTAGGCTCAGCTGCGCGCCGCTTCCAAGAGTGTGTGCGGTCGTTTGCTTCAAAAGTTTACACTGGTTTCCAACTAGCCAATGTGTCCAGTCAGATATTAGCCGCAGGGAGTGGAAAATGTTGTTATATTTCATGACTATTATCTAGCTAGAGACATATTGTGTTTGTTGGGGTAAATTGCGCGTGGTTATCAGTGAGAAAAGGAGATACGGTCAAATTAGTTTATTCACGTTAAAAATAATTTACAGAAGACTCAAACAAAGTTTACAGGCCCAGGGCTCGAGGATCCAGGAGAATAAGAGTCACGTAAATAGTGAAATTCGAGTTGTAATGTAAGTAATTGTGAAAAGTGAGTAAGCAGAGTTTTTTGTTAATAAATTTAGCTGTGATTTGGTCGTTAACTCTCCTTATTTCCTCAAATACTATATATAATATAATACATAAATCCTCCTAATTTTAGCTTGAAGTCGTCGTTGGGAATTGTTAATGTAAAAAAAACAATTCTACGGTTAGAATTTGTGAATTCTTACTAAGCAATCGAAGTCATATCAAAGACCGTGTGAGACATACGGAAACCTGTAGACGATCTGGGATAGTACCTGACATGGTCAGTTCCGTTACAAAGAAAGAAGTGGCAATGGGCTGGATACGTGTGCCATAGGACATACGGAAGATTGGAACCGTGGACTGGGAGTAGGAGTGGACGTCAGCCAACCAGATAGAGTGACGATATCAAAAAAGTGCCGGGAAAGTATTGGATGCGAAAGTCACAAGACCTAATAGATTGGCGTGCGAATGAGGAGATCTATGCTCAGCAGTGGGTGAAATTGAGTTGAGAAGAAGAGTTGAGAAAAAGAAGAAGAATATGTCATAATATTTCTCATATCAATTGTACATGATGAGTTATTAGAATTATGTTTATAGCCCTGATCTCTGCAAGTTGCGATTACCTAAGCAAAAATCTGTGTTGTCGATGTTTGTATAAGATTATAGCGATTACCTTGAGATTGGTTTTTATAAATCCGCCTTACAACAATCATGCTTACTCAAATATTGTTTTCTAAATTATTATAAGGCGAGCAATCAATTTATTTTTTGCTTTTATGAATATAATAATAATTTTAAGCGTCTTATGGCTTATCCGCCTAGTGATCGCTCTCTTATCAAGATCTGGATTTGTGAAACTTGTTCATTTGATCTCAAGTTTTCATACTAACGTCAACTTCATGAAATGTTTAGATTTTTTCAACTATGAAAAATTTTCATGAGTTAGGAAAACATTCTACTACCCTCATATGATAAAGAAAAAATATTTATATGTTTTATATTTGTAATGGATAAGTTGAAAAATAATACCCCTGATCGAATTGCACTAAGTATAATTATAATATCTTTAGGCCATTTAATAAAACGCCGCAATTTCAGCTAAAGATGAAGGCTAGGTGGCTATTGGATAACAAGAGCGGTCGTATGGTATAATACCTTTTATACTATGAACAGAACAATTATATTTATTATGTATGCTTGTTATAATAACACAAGATCCTAAAGATATCTAATTAATGAAATCACAGTCTCGTTGTTATCAGTTTATGTATCAATTACAAACATACACATTAACCACTTGTTTAACCGTACAAAGTCAATCCGCGCGGTTACATTAGTATTAAAACAAAGGAATGGAAAGGCATTTGAATTGACGTACAAACGTATTTAAATAGAGAATCTATAGAATCGAATTGTGAATTAATGTCAAGTGCCTAGTCAACTACAAATCTCTAAGCCAATCAGTGTATTTATCAATGGGCAACGGTTAACGACCAATCAGCGCTCATGTCTTACGAATCTTAAAAGGAGTCGGATTTTTGCACAGATGTTGTATATGGCACGAAATTCATTCTCAGATTCCAACCGTCTGTTTTTTCATCTTCTAAATATCCTGTGACATATAATATGTTCATGAATGTAATAGTGTTTAAAATTCATAATGATTCACATACTTTATTTTCTTTTTTCAAAGTCTGAATTTTTGCCACCTAATAACTATGTTAATAAACATAGGTTTTTTTTATAATTTTGTACATTAATGAAATTAAATTAAATATAAAAGCTCTTTAGTTCAATGGACTTTCCTAAATACTTTTAAGTCGTCAAAAGCCCTACCACCATTTCGGGACGAAATGATAATTTTACTTTAATAGATATTTATTTTTCATTTTAAGTTAGGTAAGCTTTTATATCTCAATATAATTTATACGTTTTACGTATGTACTATATTATAAATTATCTAAATTTAATTACAATCTCAGTTTCTTTCTGGACTGTAGTGTGTGACGCGCCTCTCCTGACATAGCAATAAGTTAGATTAAGTTATAGTTGTAATTAGCATTAAGTATTGAGTAATAAATCAGACATTATACAGAACACTCGTCGTTTTATTGTGTTCTCCCGGGTCCCACATTGCATGGCGACCCTGCCAGTGCTGCCTCGTGGCAGCGCTGCGCAGATGGGACGGACGAATTGTTTTAATTGTCGTGCGTAACTTTTCATAACAATTAAATGGACTGATTTTTTTTTTTTCATCGACATGGACGAGTATATAAATTAAAATAAAATAGTGTATAATTAGTGTAACAATAAATATGTGCTCGCAAGAATCGGAAACTGAATCAAAATTAATAAAGAAAAATAAAATTTGGCGAAGATAAATAATAATTTAAAGCTAGAAAGAAAACTGGAAAGTAGTATGAAACGAAGATATAAGAATAAATAATTATGATGATGATAATTATTGAAGAATCACGAGTATTCTTCATAAAGGATGGCTGATTAAGAGAAACGGGATAATAAAAATATAAATGAGAGATGGTGAATAGATTAGATGGAAATGGAGAATAAATAAGGATGATGATTCGGAACTAATGCTGGGAGCCGGGAGATGTTCGTGTCTGATGAGTGTGATATGCTGGGCGCCGGGAGATGATGGAGTCAGATGTGGGTGTGATCCTGGGCGCTGGGAGTTGAACGAGTCAGATGTGGACACCTCTAGACTGGAATGCGTTTCGATAACGGAAAATAAGTTCGGAAAACCCTCTATTGTTTCGGTGGTATTTAAAATTTAATTTATTGTTATTTTCGGAGCATAGTAGGTATATAAGTTTTATTAGTAATTAAATAATTGTTTATTTTTAATATTTTCTGTAGTTTAGGTACACTGTTGGCAAATTTCCCGTAAAAGTTTTAGAAATGGTTAGAAAAGGTTTTTAATTTGTTTTTTGTATGTTGATATTTTTAACTTTAAAGTAAAAGCGACTCTGGAAATTCGACGACAATTCTAATGACATAATAACTATATTTTTCTGTGTAATCTTTTTTTTTACGTTACTAATAGTATATTGTTTTCTGTTTTTAAGAAACTGTGTGTCAAAAATGCACTGCGTAAAGGTAAGTTGCATGCTTTCTTTAGATCACTTCCAGAATGATAATATATTTTAATTTGGACATAATATCAGTTAAAAAGAAATAATTTTAAAATTATTATTAAGAAGTACTAAATTTTTACACATTATTTAAATGAAAGTTTAATCGGATTTTTTCTTAAACAAAAAGAGCATTTATAAATAGTGCAAATTATTTTGAATTGAGTACTATTTTTTTTTACATAATTCTGGGAGCGATAATTTTTTTTTTCCTAATGATAATGATAAATCCTATTTTATTTTCGACTGTAATGTTGTGTTTTATATTTTGTGTCTTCTCTTCAAACGATTTTTTTTCGCTTTACACCTTATGTTATATAGAAATTATTTACATTTAAATATTATTTTTTGGGTCAAGTATAAAAATGATTTTATTTACCACGATAGGAATTAAATTATTTCTAAGTACTTATTTCACTAGTATTTTTTTCGTTACTTTTTCACAATACGTGTCAACACGTTTTGGTTTTTTTGTTAACATAAATAATTAATGTAAAACAAATGGATTTGCCATTTAAAGTAGCCAATTTTAAGTACCTATACGACATTATATAATTCATTTGGATATTGTTTTTCTCAGTTTATATTTTATTTCTTAAAAAAAAAAAATATTATTCGATAGGTAACATTTGAAAAGAAAAGAAAATTAGATTTTCACATACTTTGATAACATTAAGTAAGTATTTTAATAGAGTTTTCAAATTAGTTATTCATTCAAAATTATAGATATTTAATTTTAGCTTTTGTTTTATTCGAAGCAATAAATAAGGTTCTATAAATTTTTGAGAGTAATGTGTAGTTTCATGATTTTGGTGTTTTTAATCAATTCCAGAGTAAAGACAAAGTTTTAAATTGGTATTTTTGCGTTAAATTAAGTGTCTTTTAAATTTAAAATAGCAAGATAACATTGCAAATAGATAATTTGACTTTTTGATATGAATAGAACAGATTAATTTTAGATCATTATTAGGTAATCATTTTCCTATTTTTTATTGTTTGTATTTTGCTGTAATCTTTCTTTTGTTATACCTTTACACATTTTACAGATTTATTTTCGAGTATTTAAATATAAATTTAAAATGGTTATTTCCTACACGTGTTATCGAAATAATTTGTTATATTGCGAAATTAGAACGCAACAAAAATTCGATGCAAACTTTAGACTTCAATGCACAAATTGCAAGTTCAACATTTTACAGCATATCGGTTGCTAACCATACCAGACATGCTGAGTATGATTTTTATCGTGGGATAGTTTTAAATAGCATTTGATAAGGAAGACTAGAGTCACTTGAAAGTTAATTTATAACTATAAAATTTGTTTATTTTGATATAGATAGAACTATTTTCGTATTTTGCACTAATTTAAGTATTTTTTTTTTCCGAAAAGTTTTATGTTTGTTGGTATTATTTGTAAAATATTATTTTAAAATTAAAATATTATTATTTTAAACTATAGTATATAACTTTGTAGAATTCAGAGCATGGTAACATAACCATAAGTGGATAGATTGTTTATTTATAAAATTCTTCTCGAAGTTTTCAATAACAATGTGTCAGGTAAATTAGTTAGATAGGTGGTCGTATTATGAGTAAGTTAAAATTACATGCCGCGTATGGAGTTGTTGTCGTCGAATATTCTCAGAAGTCATAAGATACATTTGAAACTATAACAATGTTCAATAAGATATTCTATTTCATTTATGTGATAAAAATAGATTCGTCATAATAATGATTAACAACTTTCGTAAAAATAGTTTGTTGATATAAAGTATTGTTTATTTGAAAGTAAAATATATTTATTGTTTTTGAAGGTTCTCGTCAATATTTTTACATTTTATATTTTTGAAAATTTTGAATAAAATACATAGAAGTACATAAAAGAAAGATACTTACATACTTCAACAGAAAATGAAATTATTATAAATAGTTGAAAAATAAGTGAAAGAAAGTATTACTTACATACAATAATATTTTTGAAGCTTCTCGTCGCGAGTTAATTTTCTTATGGAAAGTTTTAAAGGAAATAGATAGGAGCATAGAAAAGTAAAAAGAAAGGATAAAGTAAGTGAAATGATGAAATTAGAGTAGAAATATAGGAAATGAATGTAGAATAGATAGACTGAGTAGATAGTATTAAATATCTTTTTGTAACTTATAATTGATTACAATTAGTTACTATCTTCTCAATATGGCAAAGTAAGTTAGGATATTTGTTTGTGTTTTAACAGTAGGTTTTGAATAGAGTTATAGTAATTTTATAGAAGTAGGCTGATAATTTGGTAATTACGACATCGATATGCGATTGGACTGATCACCCAAAAGCAAGTCTAAGATCATATTAACCAAATTAATCAAAATAATGGAATGTAGAATAAATGAAATTGTTTTGGAATGAAAGGATTTTAAGAGATGTATACGTATATTGTACACAAATAAAGGGGTACTATAGGGATCAGGTCCTTCAGAATAAATTGCGATGCGACCGAGAGTCCACGCTGAAAGCTGTTGGAGACCAAAAAGTTGTCTTAAATTATGACCCTATTAATAAAGTATGGTACAAATATGGTACGTGGAGGGTCAGATCCTTCTATCGATCATGGTGTGAACGAGCTTTCCTCTGTGAGATAAGTTGGAGTCCAAAAGAGGCTTAAAACATATGACCCCCAATTAGTTAATAAGGGCATGCGCATGACCCATGAAAGGCACTGGGATGCCAAATTATATAATATAATAAAAAATATGAGTCGACTATAAATAAAATGTGTACCAAATGATATATGTATATGAAAATAAAACGGCTGGCCAGACCGTATGATGATAATTATAATAAAAGTACCTAGTTGTGGAAGAATTATGTAGTCAAGTGTACCGATACGTAATAAAATGAATGTATTAAATAATGTATGAATAGAGTTTTGAAAGTGAGGTGATAAGTTGATTAATGATGAGTTCATTTGATGAAATAATGATAAATGAGTAGAAATAATAACGAAGAAGTTAGTTAAATAAAATGAGATAAGAGATATTTGATAAAGTTGATTTAATAAATAAAGTTAGAAAGGAAGCTTAAAGTTATCCTTGAAATGAAATTAATAAATTTTGCTAAGGTTTTGTGGCTAACTAGTAAGTAATTATAAATATTTTAAATATAATTTTGACGAGAACCAGTCGATTTTTTTGAGAACCATAAGATATTTCTTTTGTCTATTACTAATTGTTTTTTTTTATACGGATATATTATTATACAAATTAGAAAACAGTAGCAAGTATTGTACAATTATGCAAATATAACTATTTTTTTGTTCGAAAACTGTTGTCCAATTATAAGTACAAGAATCAGTAAGTACAGAGTTTATTTAAAGTGTTTAATGTTTCAAATCATTGCAAATTGATAAAATAAATGTACTTAATTAGATTTTTTTTCTTTAAAAATTAATTGAATATATAACTATAAAATTTTATTATTATTATTAAATACTTGTACATATATATATTTTTATACACAATTATGAACAAAAATTTGTTGCAATAAGGCATTAAGTAGGTATATTATTTGACATTGATATTCTGAATTTATATTATGAAAAATAAAGAAATTGTTTCGTTGACATGAAGAAATAAATGTATAACAAATAATAAGATTGTTAAATGCAGTTCGTATATTATAAAGATTACAAGAAAAATGTTTTACATACAAATACGATTTCTTTTGTTTTAAATATTATATAGGCACTTTATATTCTCCATAAATAACACGTTTAAGTAAAATAATTTTTATAAGAAAGTTTTAAATTTGTATTGCCAACAGTGCCTTTGTTTTTGTGTGGAATAAGTAATTGTAATTTTACAAAAGAAAATGTAGTGTAACTTTAATTTCTTAAAATTTTTAATTGTTAATTTTAAAATATTACGAAAAAAAGGAATATAAATTTAATATAAAGTAAAAAAAATTAAAATTTTAGAGTTAATTTTTTTTTTCTAAAAAACGGGGGAGGTGTAGTGTGTGACGCGCCTCTCCTGACATAGCAATAAGTTAGATTAAGTTATAGTTGTAATTAGCATTAAGTATTGAGTAATAAATCAGACATTATACAGAACACTCGTCGTTTTATTGTGTTCTCCCGGGTCCCACATTGCAGGACCAAGTGTACATATCCAACCTAAGTTTCAAACTTAGCTCTCTTCCTTCATTTACAGCGAAGTATAATCATTTACATGTCTAGCTTCTTCATTATTAGTTGAGACAAACTAATTGTTATGCATAGTCCATACACCGTAGCATCCCAACACACAACGGCTCCTAGGGGCGCTGTAATTAAATTATAAACTTTTGTGACTAGGGCCGCGCTGAAGGGTCAACTTGCGCGTTAAGTAAATGCCATATCGTAAAAGTTTATTACGTGACAAATAAAAGGGGTTGTAAACTTCTACATTTCGCAACTACGCGGTAAGATTGTAAAAGTAATGTTGATACAAATCGTCCAAGCCTATTGTTGTCGGGGGTTGTGGTCCCAATTTGCTTATCTTTTCTTATTTATTATACTTTTTGAGGTGTTAAATTCTTGTATCTTCAGCTGAACATTTATTTTAACACATAATATGGTACCTACACAACATATCAAAGCAAAGTATAAAAACATGTTATAACCAAGTTTGCGAGAACAAGTAAAATTCTTGTTACGCCCACTGTTCAACAAAGCCCTCAATGTCCAAGCCAAGTCCTGCGCTGCCCTCATCCAGCGTCTTGTCAGTCAGTCCATCTCCTCCACACAATGCGCCATGTCCCCTGCCACTTTTTATATTAGGAGATGGCAAACAACTTTGTTGTGTTGTGGCCCACATGGTGTTAAGTAGTTACCGTCGCCTATAGATACTTGCAATATTAAGGGTAAATCACTTTACATTGGAAGTGCGTTGCCATCCTGGGAATCAATATGATATGCCTTCCATGCCCAGTAATAACACTGGCTACCTTTTGGCTTCAATCCGAAACACAGCGAACAGCTTCACGGCTGAATTAAGAAAGGCGGTGCTACCTACGCGGACGATCCTACATATGGCATGGTATACCACCTGGTATACCACCTAGTAAAAAGCCACTTAATCACTTTTAAACTTTCCAATGCATGATTAATACGAGTAAAAACGGGAATTAACGCGATAAAATTACCTTTTAAATGGCTGACGTTTCAGATGGGTTACACCGACCGTGGTCACAGGCGGACATCTTATATATGAGGGAGGAGTCCGCCTGTGACCACAGTCGGTGTAGCCCGGCTGAAACCTCAGGCATTTAAAAGGCAATTTTATCGCGTTAATTCCCTTTTTTACTCGTATTAAAAGCCACTTAGGTTCGCAATTCTTTGGGCTATGTCGGTGAACTTAGCTCTCCTGCGGATCTAACCATATAACCATATCTTCGGTGATTGCAGAAACCCTCCCGGCTGCGGTGCTATGTATCTTCAGGAGACAGTAAATCCAGCATACATGGACTTCTGTACTAATTTTCCTCATACGAGTACGTGTGATTTGTAGACGAGTATGTTTATAATTCTTCTTCTACATATGAAGGATAATATACCCTACGGATACAAAGTCTTCTAATGAACCTCGGGTATTATTATATCGCGGCATTATCGCTGCTGTGTAGGGGGCAGTCTAACGAGGCGCCATGAAAAGACGTGGCATAATCATATAATCTAGTAATCGCTGCCTACTAATTATACTGTCGACGTTGAATGAAATAAGTGATAAGAAAATTACTTAGTATGCAATCTATGCATAATAGGGAGTTGGGGGTCCAAAAATTACTTACCACACCATGTAAGATTTATCTATGTAGCTTCCCAAACCCAAAATCTTTTGTTAACACACGAATGCACTATTTCAGAGGAAAATTCTGAATTTATGGTAGATAAAACATTTCCGTTTATTTTGTACAAGATCGCTAGGAGAAGTTTCTGATTAAAGCTGGTTTATGCTATTGGTTTATTTTTTCGAGATATTAAATACTTTTAAATAATAAAGAATTAATATTTAGGTACTGACCTACGGGATTACATTTTTAAATATGAAGCATTAATTAAAGCATGCTGTGTTTCACTATTGTCCCAAACAATTGGTGAAAATAATCATTATTTTACACAAATCGTGGCTGACCTAATAAAAGAAATAAATTGACAGCCCTCTACTACCTCTGGGTAAAGATTAATTTTTTAAGGTACGTATTACATTTTATATTATTTTATTATAGCGGAAATTAATCTTTGAGATCCCACAGAAAAGCTTTGTACCGTACTGTAATCTTTGAGCTCATCTTCATTTTCATATCCGATGATATCCGGAATGACCTGGTATGGTATAATTACCCGTTTAAGAGTGATCTTGTTTAATTTCCACTATTTTTTATACTATACAAAGAAATTTCAAGACTGTCTTTTTAAAATTAAAATGATTGAACTCAGTTGTTAGTTACTAAATGTTATATACCTACGAGCAACGTAGTTTCGATTAAACATTAAAAACTTAAAGCAATTGTTCAACAATAGGAAATACATATTAGCTTGATATTAGTTTAGAAAAATGGGCAGCTACACAGTGCGTAATAAAATAAGAGCTATTAGAATTTGTGACGCTGATTTGAATGAATTTAATGATTATCGAATAGATCCAGACTGCATTATGAATTTTGTAATGAATAATGTAGACGCATAAAAATACTGCTGCTTAATATTAGGTCCTTAATTCGTATGTGAATCGTTTCGAACCTCGGAAGATGAATCTTAATTATTATTTTTATTATTGTTATCGTTCCCACAATATTTTTCAAAAACTTCATTTAATATAAATGATACGTAATTTTTCGTTTTCTTCTTGATGTTTGGTCAACACGGTAACACTTTTACAAGTGGCCATTTCTGACCTCTGATATAAATTGTTTTCTACGACTGCCAACTCTAAAGAGAGAGACACTTTAGGTCACCCGACCAAATATTATTAGTAGCTTAACTTCTGCAATCGTTATGAATGACGCACAACCGTGGCGTCTACGCCCTCCTCAAGTTGCGTTAAAAATACAGTATTTTCTCGTATAAAAAGTTTCAATATGAGTGACCTCAAACATACTCGTATAATACATTCCATCGCTCACGGCTGGGCGGCGGTAAAAACTCGCGTATCCTTAGAAAACATTTGTTCCGTATAATTCAATTTGAGCGAAATTTGTGGACCGCCCTTCTGTTAAATACCGCCAAACTTTTTGTACGTGACCCCTGAAATAATTCCCAGTGGCCCTTTATACCCGTTTCCTTACTTTTTACTTCCAATTTTATTCCGCAAATATGTGGCTCGTATTTTATTAGTGGCTTTACTTAGGATGGACCTAGAGTTTTATGAGCGCACTATTATTTGATTTCAATAGGTGATAAATTTTATGAATGAATCCGGACAGTACATTTACGGATCCCCAATTTTTAATTGAAACGTGTTTCCTTTTATTACGTGACGTGTTGATAAATGACGTTGTTGCATTTACCTTACAATGGTGTTTTGGTTAACACGTTTTCGTGTCATGTTTAATTAAGGAGGCAATGTAAATTTGAAGTTAACTTTCTAAACAATATTACAAGATTTATGTTTTATGTGAGGGCATAGCGTATTAGGTGCTAGAAATCGAAGCATTCCTTCTGGGAAAATTCGACCTTATGCCTTATCAGCAGAGGTTGGAATTCGGTGGAGTTATTTATGTACTTACTCTGATTTCATGCAGCAAAAGAATAAAGTGGATATGCCTCAAACCCCGAGATTAATTTTAAAGAGCAGAAAAACCCCGTGATTTATTAAATAAAAAAGCTATTTTCTTGTGCACAATTTTTAAACCATGCCGCTCATGCCGGATGTCAAACGTGACTGAGCGATGCACCGCTTGGGCGCGAACGGGAGGGCCGACTGGCCCGATGGCTTCCCGGTGAATACCGAAAGCCTCTCGATTACAAGTCACATCGTAGTGTGCCTTGACAGGATGCCCAGAGAGGATGTTTAGTAGGTACTGGAGGGAATACCTTTACTTCTGAGTCCCACATACCCTGCAATTGCGTCAATGTATTTGACCTCCCCGTTAAAAAAGCGTATATATGTATAAACATTAGAGTCGCCCAAAAACAGTACACTCGGCATGGTTATAAAAATAACCCTGATCTTATGTAGGCTCAGGGTTATATGTAGGTACTTACATAGATTTAATTTAGAATGAAATTGTGCAGCGGTATTATGTTGTTGGCCTCTAGTTGTCGAAGCTACTAGTTTTACAAGTGTTAGAGTAAACTATTAAATACTTAATTTAGTAACCCGCAATTAAAGCCACCATACAGGATTATAATTGCAGGTTTTGAAATATTTATTTAACCTTCATTATAATTTAATTAGTTATGTTACTAATCTAAAAGAAACAAGTTTGCAATTAGGTTTTTTATTTACTTTCAATTAAATATAGCAAATTCGTTACAGAAAGTCATTATTGTGGCTTTACAAAGTCGATTTAACCATTTTAAATAAAATGAAACGTATTTATAACAGAAGTAGACTGTAGATTAGGTACCTATTTAATTAAGTGAAAAATAAATAATAAATCAACATTAAAAATCCTTGCAATGAACGCGCGTACTGGCATCGTCGAGTGGTTGTAAAAATACACCCCAATTTACATTATTCAGTTGGTTGTACCTTGCATTAATAGCACAGAGTTTTATTGCTATAACATTCATATTCCAATTCCAACATGTAACAATTTAGGAGATAAGCAAACAATGTAATAGTCACCTATTGAACTACAAACAACATCTGTCCAGAAATAATGCGTGATTTTGTCCAAATCCTACCCGGTCAATTGGCTGACCATCTGTGGTGATATTAGGAGACCGCGTGGTATAATACCATCAACCACACGTTGTTTGTGAAGTTGTCACGTCAGTACGTTGAGATATCAGTGACGCTTACTTAGGTTCGATTTATGATGTCGCAGAGTCCAAACATAGCGGAGAGTTCATCTGTAGTAAATTAGCACAGACACATTTATTTATTTTAACTTTATTGTTCACAAAATAATATACAAATGGCGGACTTAATGCCCTAAGGCATTCTCTACCAGTCAACCGGAAAGCTGGGCAGATAAATAATAGTAGTCCAATCACACCACAATGTTCAGTCCGCAAATCAGCATCGTTGTGCGCTTTTAAATGTACGTCTTTTTTATACCTATACTAGTAGTCGCCACGGCTTCCCTCGCTTTAATATCGGTTTTCGCTCCAAAAAGTATCTTATATACTTTTCAGGGCCTAAAGCTAACTCAATACCAAACTTCGTCAAAATCAGTTCAGTGGCTTAGGTGTGAAAGCGTAACAAACAAACTCACTTTCATATTTATAATATTACCTAAGATAAATGTGTAATAACTTTTAGATTGCAGCTTTGCTGCGCATCCACTTTCGCTAGCATAAGGTCTGAATTTTTATATAGTATTTATAGGGTTATCTGACTAAAAATTATATTATTTAGCGATTTGCAATTAGTCGCGGGCCTGTTTATTAAATTGGGAAATTATCTTTTATTTATCACTTTTAAATTTATTTCTTATCTTTTATTTATTATTGAATTTTAGAAATAAGCTTTTATTTGTCAGCATTATCACTATATTACGTGAAAAAGAATGAAAAATGAACAAAAAATCGAACAGTCTGTACTTTAACATGCAAAGTTTTTCTTGATAATTGATCTTTCTTTCCCAACCGTGCTCCCAAATTATTTGGGGTCGGTGCAGTATGTCTTGATATTGACAATACTGCTTAAGGATTTGGCATTAGATTTTTACGGCCGTGTGCCTGACACCAACCCTCCTTGGGAACGACCGCTATCTTTCGACATCACCAGGCACCACCAGTTTAACGTGCCTTCTTATGTGGCTTCTGTTGAAATTTTCGGTCACCCATCTGAGTACCGACCGCGCACTTGCTAGCTTAGCATTCGTGATCGTTACGAAGAAATCACGACCGCAGCGCCATCGACCTCCTCATTAATTGATAATGTAAGTACTAATATATTTTTTAATGTTACAAAAGTTATGTCTAATAAACATACACTCATTAATATACTAGACCCATTATAATAATTATGTAGGTACTTATAGAAAGTGCCAGACGGGAACATACTAATCAGAGTTGACTCGGTCACGCGGATTTACGTGAGCCCGTATATGGCGTGTAGGAACTGTTTCGAATTAGAAACTGTGTTTTCGTCAAGTGATTTGCAACATGTAACATGCAGGGTTTTAACAAAATAAACTGTATGACTGTTTGTCATAGGATAGGAATAAAATTATTCAGAAAGCTCTTCTCTAATAACGTTTGAAGAGCTTTAAGAGAAGAGCGTTGAGTCTAGGGCTTCCTTAAATAGCCCAATAGCAACAATTGTCTTCAGAATTACAGATTAGTAGGTAAATTAACCACGTCGCAGCAGTGCTAATTCCTTGTTGTATAAGCGCTGCGTAATTAATGCAAGCCTTGTCAGGCTACAGGGTACATAGATCAACCAGCATAGATGAGTGAGTATTCAGGTCCTCTGGCTCAGAGACAAAGATAGACGTTGTTCCAAAGAAGCTTGAAACGTTTTTAATATAAATAATTAATATCAACCTCTGTTTTTGCATAGAAAATTGAAACATATGTTGTATAAATTAGGCGTAATATATCTTATTATCGATTTATTCGATGCCATGGTCATGGAATCCTCGAAGAAATTGTCGTGGAATAAAGAAATTTTATCATTATAAAGTAAATTATTAAACAAACCTACATTAAACGAAAGAAGCTTTGGTCAAATATTTTACATACAATGTAGGCCTCCAAAAGACAGAGAAAGGAGAAATTATCTACATAGTAATCTACGTAAATTTAATAATTAGAGAGAAAAGTAAAAATCTTTTATCGGAAAATAATTATGAACCTAGAAATATTTACCTGTTTTGCCATTTCAGTTACACATAACCTAAAGAGCATTTTCGAATGATTTGTACAAATAATTACAAGTCTTTATTATTTGGGAAGGTTTGAAGAAGATTGTGATTACGTTTATTACTATGTCTGTCATCTTCTTACCAAGTCTTCTATTGTTGAGGGTTCCATGTGAAGTGTCCTTTCAACTGCGGCCTCATCTTAAAACCATACCCTTACCTGTTCTATAAATAACGACAATTAACGTGGAGCATTCTGGCATTATTTTCAATGAAAAGTTTTAGGCGCGCTTTAATGGCATTTTTCAGATTTTTATTTCCATAATTCAAGATGGATTGTGTACTGTGAAAGTGGTTTTATTTTGATCCGTTAGCAACCGTGTTCACGTACAGTCATCTATGAAGAATCATTGGAATCAGGGTTTTCTGACGTGTATAACGTTGAGAATTGTATAGTGAGTTTCATGATTTCATCAATCGCCATCAACGAGTCCGTAACCGTATATTTTTCGCAAAGTTTATCTAGATGCATTAAAATGTGTGACACTCATATTTCAAATTAAAATCACACAGCTGTAACATATGGGTTAGAGCCTTCCCTTAATATGGAGCGTTAAAAAAATATATTTTGAACAATATATTGATTACCTAATAAAAGTAATATTTATTTTAATGCCACTACAGTCGTAAATGTTTAATCTACACAAATGGACTCTGAAAGCACTTAACGCGAAATGAAGATCACTAAGTACCACTTAAATGGGAGTTAAATTTGCAACGAGCAGCGATCATCAAGCACATTCATCCAGCGTCCACCACGGGCTTAACGCGCAGTCTAATTAATGCAAGCCTTAGTAGAGACCAACCAATACTAATCAAGATGCATCAACACGAAACAAGGGTTGTTTCGACCCAAATACCGGCGTCAATTAGAGGAACGGCATAATCCTCTGCCCTCTGTTTGTCCGGCGGGTCCCGGATAAACAAACACCCATAACGATTAGATTAATATGCGGTGTTCATTTCCGAATGTTTGTGCCAGGGTTGCGTGATCGTGGGTAATAGTAATATTTCGGTTTGGTGCATTATGGCTTAATGCATTTTTGGTTTGTTAACGTGTATAACGTTTTTCTGCTCCACTGTGCACAATTAATAAGTTCAAGGTGCGAACGTTTTTAGAAGCTCTGCACGCAATCAGTCTGAATTAAAGAAGAGGGGTTTTATGATGCTAGAGAAAACCCATAGAAAACCAAACAAACAACAGCGCAGGTTAACACAAAATGGGATTTTGCTCTTTATACCAAATGTATTTGGGTTTAAAACGAGTAGTAGTTTTTCATTTTGGAGGAAAATGTTTTTATGATTAATAGATTTTGGTTATTATATATCTTTACATGACTTTTTAAATTTATTTTAGATTTTTGCAGGTATTTCTTTGGTACTTATAAAGGAAGAAAACCTGCAAGGGGTCCACTACGCTCCGCACCTCACTACCTGCATTTTTCTTAATATCTTGGATTTCGCAATAATCCTACGACATCCAAATCTAAGGTGACAGAGCTCATGATGGCGGCTTCTTCTTGCAAATTTAAGATATTCTTAAATCGCATAAGTAGTACTTAGTTACTTTTAAACAGTCTAAATTTTCAATCAACAAAGAAGTTTATATTTCTTTAGTGTTATTTTATTACCTGAATTGTACTTTGAAATTTGTATTGATATCTATTCAAAATGTGTGTACTTGCTCTATATTGTATTAGCGTTTTGTGGCAAACCTTAGTGGTTTTCTAAAAGCATTGTAAGTGAAACCGTATTAAACGTATGTTTTATTATTGTTGGATAAATAAAAAATATAAATAATAAACACACTTTCACTGCACAAACTCCACTCCGAAACGCAACAACATCGCACCAAACACTCGCATAACAATTGTACAATGGTATGTAGGTATTCCATTCCATAAACTACCTTATCATATTTAGGGCAAACATAAATACATAATTAATTACACGTGTCATTATTCATTATATCACTTAAGATACATAAATAAAAATAAAATCACCATAATAAAAATATTTTTATCGCGATTATTATATTCCTACAGTCAGTGATGATAAGATAACGAGTTCTTCGGCGGTTGAGGGTTCCCGGTGAGGTCGACTAATCATATTTTAGTCGACCCTTAATTTTTTTTGTCGGCCACCTTGTATTTGCATACGTTTAGGTTAGGTTAATCTGCAAGTCAGTTAAATACGATCCTTTTCAAATTATTTCATGGACAGTGCAGTTGTGTCAATCTATGACACGCCTGTTGCAATTATCGGCTGGTCGATACAGAGCTATCTGTCTGCTGATAGTTACATTATTCGGACAAAGACCAGTTGAAAACAGGTAACGAACACCGTCTCTTGGTTTGTTACAGTCTTATAACTTACTAGATTCCGCCCGCGACTTCCGCGTGGAGATTTTACCTCCTTAGGGTGGAATTTCCAAAAATCCTTTCTTAGTGGATGCCTACACTGTATAAGGTATCTATGTGTAAGTCTCTAGGTTCAGCGGTTTGGGCTGTGCGTTGATATCTCAGTCAGGACTTTGAATTTTATACATACTTATATTATTATGTATAAATCATCCAACATCAATATGAGGAAAAGTACGTATTCGTCATACAAACATTATCAGCTCTAGACAAGGCTGCCGTCAAAAGTAAAATTTCACATAAAACACTAAGCGACTCTAATTTGACTCTTTAAAACTAGGCAGGTTTTTTTAAATCATGCCACCAGTTTTTCAGTAGGACAGAAATTATGCGTGATGTTATTCCGCCATGTAAATTTTGCTATTCATTTTAACAACATATGAAACGATTAGTCTTGTTTGTTCAGAAGTAAGACTACAAGTGTTTAATATTACTAGTTTAATTTTTAGTTCAGTAATAAAAAATAAAAATTTAATTTCAGGGGTCAAATAAATCATTAGGTACTCTTTGTAGCCAATAAAATAATATCTTGGATATTGCCTTAGGATTTTGCAGAGCAATGAAACAGCGTAATAGCGGTAATGTCAACTGACAACAGATAAAAACAACCAACCTCCAAAAACGTTATATATAACAAACCTCTCTGTTTGGTACCTATACTATACTCTTAAGAAACCTGTCTAGCCGGTAGTTAGATTTGGAGCCCAAGTCTCTTCGCTCAATTATCGAATGCGGCAACACAATATCTCTGCTGCGCAGAAAAGTTTTAATCTTTTTTGAGTGATGAGGGCAACACTCTGCATTGACGTGAACAAGAATTGGCTCGTGTTCGCAGACAAGAGGGGTTTATTTTGTAGTAAATATAAAAGAGAATATTGACTTCATATTGTTCATGTTACACTAGCTACTGCAGTCACCATTTCTCATTCTTGTTTCCCAATTATAAATTTTATGAAATAAGTTATAAAGTCCAAAATGGGCTTCTTTAACCTCTTGAAAGTTGTTACCCCTGAATACCCATTATTTTAGAGTGTACTATCTGTGCTGGTTGTTGGTTCTTCTTTGTTGGTTCACTGAACGCTTAGTTACTTTGAGTTTGGGGGCCCTTTTGTGTAGGCGACAAGCTGGCAACCTGTCACCATTTTGAAGTACTGTATGGCCCGTACTGCCAAATGTGGTGTGCCTCCAAATAGTAACAGGTTGCCAGCCTGTCACTTACCGGGTATAATTATATGAGTTACATTATTAATTATAACCAAGTTGTATGTAAAAGACGTTCTATGCGGTTGGAGTAAGTGAAGTGAATTCTAACTGTTGGGCAAGTAAATTTATAATAAAATGCCTCTTTAGTATCATTATCATCATAACAGCCTTTATAATAAAAATTGACCCACTGCTGGGACACAAGACCTCTCCTTATCATTAAAGGAGGTTCAGACTACTAGTCAACGACGCTTGCCCAATGCGGATTGGTGGACGGAGCTTGATCACCTAATATCAAATAACCCTTTTCTGATCCATTAGTCTCCTATCCCTACCCACTGGAGGATATAAGCTGATGCTATTCCCTCTGCCAGAATCACACGGCAAGTCAATTTAGTATGTGACATGTAAAGTAATGGAAGGCATTTTTAACAAACTTCGTCTGAAGAACATTCCGTGCAAGTCAGTCGTTAGTAATTTATAGACTGAAGTACCTACTTGATTCCCGGGAAGTTTGCTGCATTGGCTCCTCATGTACATAGAGAATTTGAAGTTGGTAAGTTACTTAAAACTCACTCACTGACTCCACTTTTTACCTCGTTCCGCCCGCGAATTCCTCTACGTGGAAATTGTTATATCGTGCTCTTTAAGGTCACCTGAAAATTATTTCTTTTCGCAAGGTCCCTATCTATCTCTATACCAAAATTCATTAAAATTCGTTCAGTGATTTTGCGTGAAAAGGTAACAAACCGATTTTTCGAAAATAAAATAAAGCATATAATTAGTAATTACTTAGTGAAAATAATAGCTTTCTACCAGTGAAAGGATCAATCCTGTAGCTTTTAAGCTAATGCATTACAAACACACAATCTTTTTCTCTTTGTGAAAAAAGAAAACATACCCTACGTCCCACGTATTTCTTTCGGTTGTATGTTATTTGTATCTAGTGGCTAATTTTAATGAAAATCTATCTTGATAATGTTTCTCTCTACTGTTACTCTGAAATAAAACTTCAGTTTACCTTTACATAACAGCCTTTATAACTCGACCCACTCCTTGTCATCGAAGGAGGTTTAGGCAGTAGTCCACCATGCTTGCCCAATGCGGATTGGCGTACGGAGTATAAGGTGATCAATACCCCTTTTAATGGTCCATTAATTGCCTTCTACGACACTCATTGCAGGATATGGGGTGATGCTGTTCTACTGTACCGGCATCACACGGCTATAGTTTACTTAGTAGGTAGTATTTTTATTTCATATCTATTTTAAGATATAGCTTTTAACAGTTAGGGTTTGCTTAACACCATTGGATTCTGCTGATTCGTGTCCATAAACAACGGTGAATTCCTTATATCAAGCTCGTATGCTTTACATTTTGTAGTGTTTGTGTAAAAAAAAAAACATTGGCTTAAATATGTTGCTTGATGCATCAAATCCAATTTATTGAATCTCAATTTAGATTAACTTTTATATTGACTCTACGATTGAAAACCATATAAGGGTTGATTGGTGGTTGATTGTAAATATAACTTGGTATTCTCAAACAGGTATGATTCAAAACAAAGTTTCATTTGAACAGCATCTCCATCTCAATATAATTCATTGCAATAAAAAGGAAAAGTTTCTGATTTCTGAATAGGGGGCTAGACGTTGCACAAACTTTGTTCACCCACCCTCTATACAAGGGCCTGGCAAATTGATGGATAACAGTTGCCTTGCCTTCAATACTGCATCAAATTGATAGAGCACGATACGCAACTAACACAATTAGTGTTTATGTTTACGAAGTGCAGATAGAAACTTCGAGAAGCCAGTAGTCTGACGAGTTGGCGGTAGAGATTGTTTAACTTTGTGTGATGGACTGTAGAGACTAATAATGATTTATAAAGTATCAGACTTATTCATAAACACTCAATAAACCTATTTAAGTTATTACCATGTTAAAAAATGTTTTGTCTCATTCATCTCGTGCCAGAGTGACAGAGACAAACAATTTGTAAATCTCTAATCAATTCACTTATTTTTATGAATAAGGGGGTATGAAGTTAAACCATTGAATATACGTTTTAATATCCAAATAAGATGTAAGAAGATAAAGCAAACCTAGATAAAGTGAACCGGCTATATTTTGGACTTTAGCTGTAATATATGTACGGGTTAAATCTGGTAATAAAATTCATTTCATGACGCCGTCGTGGTGGAGTGGTCAGTATTTGTGTGACGAACACGAATATTTGTTTGCGAGTCTTGGTTGTTTTCTATATTTAATTAAGTTTTTTTATAAAAATCTCTAAAAAAAAGTTTATGTATTTAAAAAAAAATTCGTTATCTAGTATCCATAACACAAGTTCTCAATGATACTTACTTTGGGCTAGAAATTGGTGTGAGCGTGGAAGTATATTATATTATTATTATTTTAATTATTATTTGGTCTTATTATAAACTTAAGTTTATTTCAGCTTTTAGCATTTCCGTAACATACTTAGTAAAACAAATGTACCTACTTATTGCGCATCTTCTTTTTATTTTAGTAGAGTTAAGTCACAGCGTACAGCTGTTTGAATCTGGAGCAGCCCACTGGGTAATACCTCCACTTTACAGAAGACCAAAGTCGAATAACACTACTTTTTTCTGGTGTTGTGTTTCTGATGGTAAATAAGGTCACCAGAGCTCCACAGATAGCAAAGGGGATTAGGGTTGGCAGGGTGCGAGTCACGTCAGTGTTTGCAAACCTCTATAAGCTACAGTGGTTGCTTGGTTAATTTGTCACCGCGCGAGTAACCCCTTGGTGCGATGGTGTGCGGAGTTCAGAATCTCCCTCTTCCGGACTCTCAACACCCACAGGCTGAGATGGGAGTAAGGAGGTAATTCTTGTTGTTAGGTCGACTTCTCTTTTTAGGTTGTAAGCTCAGACTGCTTATTTCCTCTGAGGTTGTAAAAAGAAATGAATACATAATTATGCTGGCTTTGGGTGATATGCGTCTGTACATAATTATGCTTTTTGATATACATTTATGCTTTTCCAATTTGAGTATCCAAGATCCAACTGGTACTCGAGTGAACTTGGTTAAAATCTATATAGAGAGCTACCACGTTTTGCTAAAGAAAGAATATTAGCAAAGCAAAGCCAATTGTGTACATCTCTGCTGTTATTGTTTGTGAATCATTTCTTGTGTGCCATAAAAGAGTTTACTATTATTATTATGATAAGTATTGAACGAATAAAGCTGAAAGTTGTTTTTATGTGTTATATGAAAAAACTATACGTATTTTTTAAACTAAGTTTTCTTTTAATGTCTTCTATTTCTTCTGAATACTAGAAATTAATCTATTTTACTACGTTTCTATCTACAATCTGATTACTTACAAACAAGATTTACCACGCTTATATCTGCCAGTAAAGTAATTCTCTTTACCAGAAATAAAAGGTCTCTTTTGCGACAAGCGATTCTTCTTAAATAGGTCTAATTTTGCTGACAACTTTCACATAATATTTCAAATTTATTACACAATGAATGGTTTCTGAGTATTGCGACTTACATGGTTAGGGCGAATAAGTTGCGGGGTATTCTTTCCAGTCTAATCCGTATCATCTGCTGCTGGATAATTATTTAAAAGGGACCGCGTGTAAGTCTGTGCGCGTGTCGGGGGCTAATTGTTACGTCCGATAACCAATATGAGCTTACAAGGGTGGCCACGACTTATGACTGTAAGTGTACAATACATTTTAATTAAGTTAAGTGTTTTGAAAGGATTATATTTTAGAATAATATTATTTTTGAGAAGCCCTTGCTTCCCGGTGTAAGTTCATAGCACATTAGACCCACCCGGTCCCGTGCGTCTTCGTCGTCCAATCGAATCACTCGCGGGCTTGATTCACTCCTGACTTGACCACGCATGGCCAACACAATGCAAGCATGCGAGTAGCCAGTCCTTACCGGGTTAGTCCACTTGCCGTCCGCGCGTGGACAGTTTGCTGATGATGACGATGAAAAAATGATGACGGAGCTATGAGGAGAACGCAACTGAGGCCGGTAAAATATACCTACGCCTCGCCTGTTGCCCGTATACGTACACAGTTACACGCACACATATTTAACAAAAGTACGCCTTGTCTTACCTACATATAAAACCGGCCGTAAGCCAGCGTTAGCACTACCTAAATATCTATAAAACCAGCCTCAACCTTCACTTTCTTACTTCTTCTGAAGAGCAACTCAAAAACTCTTTATACGTGATATTCGGTCTCATTCTGCTGTTCAGTAATATTGAGATCAAACCCGACCTACCGAGTAAAAGTGTAACTTATCGACAAAGCACCTCCCTCATAAAATATTCTGAGCAAAAACTGTCGTGAACCATTCATCACCTCTTCGCTGTCATGTCCCAAGTGATACGACACGCATGCACCCCCTATGTTAGAAACATATAAATTACGTCGGGCAGGGAGCGCTACAATGTCCATTCCTCAACCGCAGCGATTGACTACACCCCGCATGAGCAGCGTGACGCATAGCTTTTGCAATAATGTCATGCTTTAATAGTGCCGAATGATATATCGATAGTTGATAATCGATATGCGTGACGGAACCAATTTGAGAAGACTTGACCGTGTCTAATTGGAAATGTTCTAGAACTGTATTTTTGGTTTTATTAATCTTTACTCAAATGTGTGATTTGTTAAAATGTTTGTTTGTGTGAAAATGTTTCTCATACAAAGGTATTCTTTTTTCATTTCAAAAAGAATACCTTTGTATGAGAAACATTTTTAATCGTTCATTGTTAAATTTATTTAAAAAAAGAAAAGGCATCGTTTTGTTTGCTTTATAGGTACCGACCTAAATTTAATTTTGTTTCACAAATATAGTTTTTTTTAACGTTATAATTTCTTGAGTTTCTGAATCAACGAAACCCGTACCTTAATGTACTATAAGAATATCTATTAAATTCTGAAAGGTAGAATTTGAACATGAAGAGGGAAAAAATGAAGTCTTATTAATTTATTCATAGTATTACTTATTTTTTCATCATCATCATCATTATCATATCAGCCAAGAGACGCCCATATTGGACATAGGCATCCTTCAAGGATCTTCGAACCGGTCGGTCCTGCGCTGCCCGCATCCTGCGGCTTCCTGCCACCGTTACCAGATCGTAAGTCCACCATGTGGGGGGCCTACCAACGCTGCGTCTCCCGGTACGTGGCCGCCATTCGAGGACCTTTCTATCCCAACGGCTGTCAGTCCTCCTCGCAATGTGCCCTGCCCAATGGCACTTTTTTTCTCAGTTAATATTCTCAGTTTATTTTTCCTACTTTTTACGATAGGTACTGTCTATTTTTATTTAAATATATGTAAAAAAAAATAAAAAATGTCATCTGAAAATGCACTGTCAAAGCATATAAGATGCTTTTACACTACATTTCAGATTCCAGATGTGATTTTAATGGATTTAGCAAGCAATGATTTTTTTCTTAACCAATTTACCACAACACTACGCTTAATATGATCCAAGTGTTGTTGCATAACATTCGCTTCATTGTTAACAACGGCCGCGTGCATGTGGCTCAGGCTGTCTGGACAAATCTTCAAAATAGCTTACATTTAAGTAGGTCAATAGGGCATTTTATGTGACGGCTAACCACCCTTACTTCAGAAGAGGTGACGCTACAGAATCTTAGATAATCGATCGAAACCGTGTCCAGCCAGCTTGAAAAACCACTTTTCGCTGGTCTCTCAATCTCGGTAACGGAAGTGGTTTTGAAGACTTTTTGCATATCAACGGGCGTCACATAAATTTGTGACGGGCATCGAGCTAAAAGTTTTGTGATACGTACAGCGGTTTATTAGAAAAATGCAAAAATCTGTGTCCAGCCAGCTTGAATTTACGTATAAAACTTCTGGCTGGCACTTCTGAATCTCGATAACGGGAGCGTTTTCGAATATGGTTCCTTTTACTAACAAAATGTGACGCAAGTTGTGACGGTAATAACGTTTGCTTTATGGCGTCACGTGTAATGGTTTACGAGAAATCAATTAAAAACTGGTGTCCAGCCAGCTTGAAGTTCAAGCTGGCTGGACACATGTATCTCCACTGCCTGATGGTCTACGGCCTTCGAAATATGTTCAAGTTTTTGTGACGGGGACGATAATGATAATCTGAAGTTGTGACGGAGAAAGTTTACGTAGTTTCAAAGATATTGATCATTAAATTATTTTCAAACAAACACTGCAGTAGGGTTACCAATATTGTAGGTTTTATGTAGAAACAAGTATATTATTTTAAGGCTTTAATGAACGAAAATACGTGTATTGGTGATATTAATACCTACCTACTAACCTACATTTACAGTACCTACATATTTTAATCGATAGAAGACAAAAGCGTAGAGGTGTTGAAAGGGGGTAATTTTTTGCGTTATTGATTAATTACGTGCAGATAACTACTCTTTTTAGTGGGTAAGTATTGGTGTTTTTCATGGTAAGCATAAATAATTAATGCTATTGCATAAATAATGCTATAGCAACACAGGATACAATGGTTTCTTTTTTCTTCTAAAAATTCTATGAAAAGTAAATACTTTCCGGCAAAGAGAGTCAAAAATATTTTAAGTATATTTAGTTATATTTTACTGTAAAAATATTTTTTAGGAAATATATTGGTCACGAAAAGATACTGAACAATTTCTGAACGTGCTCATACGCTGCCGCAGACCGACTTGGGTTCAATAGGTAGGTAGTTGATGTTGGTGTCGCCATCTGTTGCTTAAAGTTGGTACTACTAGGACAACTGTTCGAATCATAATTATGTTCTCTTCCTCTGAATCAGACTCTTTCATCACCCGCATGCTATACCGATTATGGCGCGCCCTACGACTAGGTACTTACTCTGAGTTTTCTCAAAAAAATGATAGTTAATATTTTCTCATTGAGGTGGGAAAAAAGAAAACAAATTAACGACGGTAAAGCATTTATTTTAATTAGGTAGGTAGGTACATACCTTATTTATTCTTTATTGCACAAAAAATAGTAGATGTGGGTACAAATCTTCATCCTAGCGAATACCCCAGTTGCATTTCGAAAGCTTTCACTTGGAAGCCTGGCCCCTAATCGGAGAGTAAGTAGATAGGGTCGGACTTCGAAACGAGTCGCCTGAATCTGAGGAAACTGAATGTGTAGGGGGCTCAAGGAAGCTCCGTAAGATCACCCTAAAACAATTTCGGCTACCGGAGTTGCCTTTAAATATTTTTAATTAATTTTTAAAATTCGTATTTATTGTATTGTGATTGCGTGAAACAAAACGTAATTTCTATACTTTTTTAGGTTATGATAAGATTTTAAAACTTTTGAAGTACTAAAACGCGTGAAACGAAACGCCAATCCACTATTTTGATAATACGAGGGCAATTCAGAAACTAACCTCCGATTGGTCACAGTGCGGGTAGTGGGGGGAGTAGCGCGCCATCTGTGCATTCACACGCTCAGCAGGTCAGTCGGCATCAAGCCGTAGTCGAGTGAACATCGTACCTGCGCTAGTTTAGTTTTTGTGGCAGTTTGAAATGTGTGCTGCAATAGAAAATCCCGCCAAATGTGAAGTGCGTGCTGTTATAAGGTTTTTTACAGCCAAAGGATACTCTGCAGCAGCTATTCATCGTGAGCTTTGTGCCGTGTACGGACCAAAAGTTATGAGTGATGGAGTTGTCCGTGAATGGGTACGTTTATTTAAAAGTGGACGAGAAAACGTTCATGATGAAGAGAGGAGTGGTAGACCATCCTTGGTGACTGACGAACTCGTTCAGACAGTTGATGCAAAAGTTCGTGAAAATCGACGTTTCACAATGGCGGAGTTGTCTACTGATTTTCCACAGATTTCTAAGACTCTTTTGTATGAGATAGTGACAGCAAGATTGGGTTACCGTAAGTTCTGTGCACGATGGGTGCCCAAAATTCTTACCGACCACCACAAAAGTCAAAGAATGGCCTCTGCATTAGACTTTCTGTCACGTTATGAGGACGAAGGAGAACCATTGTTAAACAGAATCGTGACCGGTGACGAAACCTGGATTAAGTACGTGAACCCTGAGACAAAAGAACAATCAAAGATGTGGGCACATTCAGATTCGCCTACCAAACCAAAAAAAGCCCGGCAAGATTTTTCTGCCAGAAAACTGATGGCAACGGTGTTTTTGGATGCCAAAGGGGTGTTGTTGGTTGAATTCATGGAACGTGGGACGACCATTAATCAAGACGTGTACTGTGAAACACTAAAAACATTACGACGGGCTATACAGAACAAACGCCGTGGTATGCTGACTTCCGGTATCGTTTTTTTGCACGATAACGCCCGTCCTCACTCTGCTCGCAGAACAACAGTCCTTCTTGAGTCCTTCAAGTGGGACGTTTTCAACCATCCACCTTACAGCCCAGATCTGGCGCCAAGCGATTATCACCTCTTCATGCATATGAAGAAATGGCTCGGGTCCCAGCGGTTTGATGATGACGAAGAGCTCAAAGATGCGGTCACAGGCTGGCTCAAGGCACAAGCGGGTGATTTTTATGCAGAAGGAATTTCAAAGCTTGTGAAGAGATACGATAAGTGCCTCAATCGTTATGGAGACTATGTCGAAAAATAGTGCAAAGATGTAGTTGTAAGATGTATATATTAAAATATTTTTACTTAACTTGGTGTATTTTTTTCAATCAACTGGAGGTTAGTTTCTGAATTGCCCTCGTAGTTTTGACATTTCTGACAGCGTTAAATTGCGTCATTCCGTTGGTTACTTTCGAGTTTTCGTGTCTAGTGTTTTATGCACCTACATGGCTGGGTGATAGGTAGGTTAGGGTTTTTTCATATATTTTGAGGTTAATTTTTTATAAAAAAAGTAAGCATTTCCGGCATTCGAAATTTACGAGGGGCGACTCCCACCCCCCTCCCTTCCTTCCCCCCACCCTCCTCTACCTCCAAAAAAGGAGACTTATTTCGAAATTCTTACCAGTAGATATACAAATGGTGGACTTAATTAGGAAAGAAAACTATTCTGACAATCTGACTATTCAACTCGTAAAAACTAATGATGGGCAAAAAGTAACACAAAATAATAAGTGGGGGCTCTTTTTAGGCAGCGCTGGTAGTCAATTATTATTTTGAATTAACACTTATTTACGCTTTTTTAACCGAATTCAAAAAAGGAGGAGGTTATTAATTCGACTGTATGTTTTTTTTTTAGTGTTTCTTACCTCATAACTCGTTACTGAGTGGACCGATTTTGAAGATTCTTTTGACCTTTGGAAGCTAGTGCTTGTCATGGGGTCCCATTTAAATTTTATCGACATCTGACAAATAGTTTTTGAGTTATCCCTAATAATGCCTATTTAATTGACATTGATGATATCATAATTTTATCACTTGTGTGTCTAAAAGATCTTGAAGTAGTTTCCTGAAAATTTCTATACTTAAAACACTAAAAAGCAGAAAAAAACCGCCTTCAAAACTAAAAACGGGAAAACTAAAAATTTTGTTTATAAAAATCTAATTTTTTTTGAGGTCGGTGCCAACCTTAATATTTGTAATAAACGTTGTCACTTGTATTCGGGACCGACCTCTAAAAACATTTAGATTTTTATAAACAAAACTTTTATTTCTCCCGTTTTTAGTTTTAAAGGCGGTTTTTTTTATTTAATTTTTTTTTACTGCGGGAAAACCTATTCTCACGGAAAAAATCAAATACAATGCAGGTGTGGCCACAACCGGCCGATAAGTCGATTAAAAAGAAATCCTTTATTTGTGTAAAATTATGGTCACCTAACATTATTAATAGATGTTTGTATGGAAAAAATTATATGATTAATATCTTTGAAACTACGTAAACTTTCTCCGTCACAACTTCAGATTATCATTATCGTCCCCGTCACAAAAACTTGAACATATTTCGAAGGCCGTAGACCATCAGGCAGTGGAGATACATGTGTCCAGCCAGCTTGAACTTCAAGCTGGCTGGACACCAGTTTTTAATTGATTTCTCGTAAACCATTACACGTGACGCCATAAATCAAACGTTATTACCGTCACAACTTGCGTCACATTTTGTTAGTAAAAGGAACCATATTCGAAAACGCTCCCGTTATCGAGATTCAGAAGTGCCAGCCAGAAGTTTTATACGTAAATTCAAGCTGGCTGGACACAGATTTTTGCATTTTTCTAATAAACCGCTGTACGTATCACAAAACTTTTAGCTCGATGCCCGTCACAAATTTATGTGACGCCCGTTGATATGCAAAAAGTCTTCAAAACCACTTCCGTTACCGAGATTGAGAGACCAGCGAAAAGTGGTTTTTCAAGCTGGCTGGACACGGTTTCGATCGATTATCTAAGATTCTGTAGCGTCACCTCTTCTGAAGTAAGGGTGGTTAGCCGTCACATAAAATGCCCTATTGACCTACTTAAATGTAAGCTATTTTGAAGATTTGTCCAGACAGCCTGAGCCACATCCGCGTGCCCCTGCGCATCCCCAACAAAAGATTACATAATAATAAGAGTAAGCCCGCTACCACGATACTAACGAGAATAAATCAAGTCTTTGTCGACAAATTTTTTGGGCGTCCCTATGATAGCTTTTTTATAACTTTTTCAATAGACGTAATTAATATGGATGAACCAGAACGCTTTTATTGTGTAACTTTTTAATGTGTGTCTATCATGTGTGAAAACACCCCACTAAAAGTTTGATAACCATTATTTTTAATTTTGTTGCATATTTTCTCGTACCTACTAATATTTTCAATCTGAATTTGATTAAAATATTTTATTAAGCACTTTCCATTCTGAGTAAATAATCGGAATACTCTCGACTCTCTGAAAATAATTTAATTAATACCTATTTAAAAGCATCAAAAGCATCGTTTAGGTGTTCGGAGAAATCCCAATTGGTATATTAATAATAATATACTTTCCACGCTCACGCCAATTATCTAAGTCATGTGTGCAAAGTGAATGATACTTATCATTACGAACTTTTGTTATGGATACTAGTTAACGGACATTTTTAATATACATAATAATATTTGGATATTTTTATAAATAAACTTAAATAAATATATAAACAACCATGACTCGCAAACATATATTCGTGTTCGTCACAAAAATATTTGCCGCTACCAGGATTCGAACCCGGACCGCTTGATGTGAAGGCAGCTATACTGACCACTCCATCACGACAGCATCCAATGGCTATTTTTACAATTTAGTATGATGGAGATTGTTGTAATTTTAATAATATTTTCATTTTTTGAGAAAATATTTGCAGTCACAATTTCGGAGCTTTACTGTGTTATTATTCTGTAGTTGCAATGGATGTTAAATTATTTTATGACACACCTGAGCAGAAAGTGGCATTTTCCACCCGCTATGAGTACTGAAAATTCCACTTCTTGGTCAGGGGGTAATATAAAGTTTGTTCGCACGCATCGCATCTTAATCGCCCTCGTCTTCAGCTTGGGCGTCTGCCTGCGACCGGAGACATTCTGTTTTACCGCCCTAGTTAATAAATTATAACACTTAGGTATACGTGGATCTTCGTTGTCCTATCCTGGTGCCAATTTATTTAAGATCGATTTCTTCGGAATGTTGTTAGGAGACTACTATAAATAAAAGACAAGGAATTCCTTGAGACATTTATTTATAAAAATGCGCCTTTATATTCCATCGTTCACTCCTCAAGCTGATAGAAAAGTTTCTTAACGTAATTATGCGCTATAACATTGAAGCCATACTTTGAAGCTTCGACATAAATACATTACAAGCTTAGTATGATTCATATAACATATTACTAAGACATATGCTATCTTGATAGGGGTAGGGCATAGTGGATTAGCTGCTTAAATTTGGAGTCCTCGCTCTGGCGAAATAAACTCCACCGTGTTTCCAAGGGATAAGGGATAAAATCAGGGCTGGCAACGCTCAAGAGAAACGTCTTTATGTTACGGCAATTGCTAGGCGGGCCGTTTGCTTTACCAGATCTGTATACAAAAAAATACTATAACCATTACTGACTAAATGCATGTTATTGCAATATTCTATTAATGAGATTTGGTCCAATTTTGAGTCCAGTACCTACTAGAAGAAAACTAATGTACTAGTAGGTATAAATGCTGAGACGAATTTAATGAACTTTGAGTTTCATTTCAACTATGCTTCATAAATGCTAAAATTTTAACTTCAGTGCATTGTGAATTTCAATGCCTATTTCGATGGGGAGTATGTTTTTAAACACACTATTTTCTATAAATATTATTATTTAATATTAATTAAAATGTACTCAATAGGAAGCGAGACGTTACAAAACATTTAACACATATTACGAATATAAATAAGTAGTACAACATTTCATACCAATACAGAGAAGCTTGATAAAGTTACGTAAGAAGAAACAATCGTACTGTCATATAAAAATCAAATATTCTAATTCTAAGGTAGCTTATTATAAGCTAACATTTTATTTATAACCTGTAACTTATATCGAAATAAATCTAAAATTAAAAATAATAATATTGTTACACTATTACTAGAATGACTTTAACGTTCTTCTTAGCTTATGAGAAATGCTTTCTTATTACTCGTACATTATTTAGACACTTAAGTATAAAAAGGAAAGAAATCATATTTACAAAGTTTTTTTTTACTATATTTACAAGGCTTACACACTTAAATTATTAGATTAAACATTTTAAAGGTAAGTAAATAACAATGATTTCGGAGGTATTATAAGATGCATGGTGAAAAATGTGAATATTAAGTACGTTTATTACCAAAAATAAGTGTATTTGTAAATACATTATAAGATTCAGTCAATATGCGTGAATATAAATTATATTTCGATATTGGGTGTTCCGAATTTCGCTTCACAGAGAAAGCTTCAGATAAAAATATTGAAACCGTCTACCACTAAAACGCGCATTATGATGAATTTGATGAATTAAACCTTAATATAGTTAATTAACATATTTGTGATAGTATAAGTGATGTGAATAATTTATTAGATAAACAAAGTTGTGACGTGAGCGGGTTCTTACGCAGTATAATTATATACATAAGTCTATCCTATACCCTCATTGAGAAGTACGTACTAGAAGGCACATTTTGTACCTCTTGTAGCAATCATAGAAACTGAAAGACATATGAAATACTTCATTTCGATATCCACTTAGGTTTATACAGACGACATTTTAAATATAAATCACATAGCAGCTTCGAAATCACTACCTATCATTAAGATATTTGTAATAACGTTAAGTAACATAAACTCAAAGACATTGTTCAGTAGCTCTGAAAACATTATTTGGAGAATCGTCCAAAATATCTCGATAAAAGGTCAAAGTTTCAAACCTTTGTAGGAGTTTTAACCATTATATTCTAAAGATAAATAGAGAGTCTAATCATATAACGGTACACTTAATTCTCTTTTGGCAGTTTCGAATACTGATCGCGCTCATCACAAACACACAAGCTTCTTATTCGTTTGCAAAACTTATTTGCAAGAACATTCTACACAGAACCCTCTCTTTGATGTAAATTTCGCCCAAACTTAGATTTTTCGCAGGCAATTTGTATGATTCCGCATTTTAAAAACGGCGTCTTTTGTAAATCTGGCATTATAAATAAAATAAAATAAATTAGACTCTCCCACAAACATTATACCCCAATTGGTAATAAAAAAAGAACCATAAATCTACCGATCACTCCTGACTTCTACCATCGTTACAAAATGGGTTACTCAACCAGTGTTCAAGATTATTATAATCCAGTAACTATCTAAGCCGAAATTGTGGCGTTTTATGATACACCGAGAAATTCCGTAAAATGCTGAGTCAGCCATACAAATTGCCTGTGACAGATATATGGCGTAAAGTGAACTGGATAAAACATCTGAGCATCGTCTTGGCAAGTGACAACTATTTTTAAATTGAGAATTATTCTTGTTCGCCAGTTTAATAAAAGTACTATTAATTTAGACTGCAGAGTTCTTCCCGATGATAGGACCTCCACTGGTAGCATACACGCGTCGCCCATCAAACTCTACAGACGAATTTCTTTTTATTGCGTCTTCCGAGGTGTCCTTCAAGGGTTCTTTTTCATCCCTGTCGAAATAAGCTTTATTATAATACTTGCTTCTGCATAATCAAACATTGTTATTATTTACAGCAGTATTTACAATTGCAAAATGTAGAAAACAAAACCACAAATTTGCATTACTGTTATTATTTAATTAATTTAATTTATTTTTTATTACACTTTACAAAATGGATGAAATTTTCTTTGTTTCATTATGGTCACATATTTTTTTATAGTAGTAAAAAATACATAAATAATGGTCATATTTTATTTTATAAAATCATTGTAAAATGTTTTTAAAATTCTTATAAAAATTGATTTTTGTTACAACAAAGATTTACATCGCGCATTAAATTCGTGTTAACATTTGAAAAAATTAAATAATTAATAAAACAACAAAAGTTTCATCCATAAAATACTACTCACTTAGACTTACATAACTACTTTTAATTATACAAAACTCAAGAAAACACCATACACAAGCTGAAAAAAAATTAGTGCTAAACTCATAAGAGCGGTATTATCATCATTACACTGTCACACAAGGTAGTTTGTAGGTCTATACAATTATATACAGGTAACGCAAAGTATAGGTAGTATTAAAACGCGATATTAATTTTGTCACATTAATTAATACTGAAATGAAAAACGAAAATATTTACTTGGTGCATAATAAACACGGTATAGGTAACGAATCAACAAAAATTCATACGTGAAACTTATTCGTACTTTCGTAAGCTTCAAATACTACATTTTCAAGATAATTAGAGAATCATGTCGCCTGAAATTTCGCACCAATGCCAAAATTATCACATTAAAACCTCTTATTTTTATGTCTTAATTCGCGCGACATTTTCTGCTTCATGAAACAATACTCAAAGCAGCTCAACACACAAGCGACATATTCAAAGGGGCCATACGCAAACTATGCTAAATATAAAATTATCTTACACTGGCGTGGTTGGAACATAGCTATACGTAACCGGTGGATGGCAGCATGGGTAAAGAGAAGGTTAGTCTATTAGTTATTGTGCAAGTAAATGTAGGTATGTACAAAAGAAACCAACACAAAAACAAAGCTGGGTTAGAACGTAATCAGGTACAGGGAAAAAATAAATGCGTACATAAATAAATAAGATTGTGTTCGTAAATCATTCAAAGAAAACATTGTCGTAAGAGATGTTCCAGGCAATCAGAACTCACTCGACACAATAATCCTATTACATGCCATATCAGGAGGCACCTATGCTTCAATTTATTTCCCTAAACAGGATTTTTGCTCGAATTCGATAAACATATTTCAAGACTATACAAAAGCGAAACGACTCACAATTCGACACCAAACTACTTTAAGATAAAATGTAATACGTATGTGCTAAATTTACACTATGCACTGCAAAGCTCCGCACTTTATTTACACATAGGCCAACCCCAGCGAAGTTAATTATAAAAATGTACCTCATTCTCGTGATGGTAAAATACAGCGGGTATCGCTTACCAACTAATACCCAGTCTGTTATTATAAAAAGTAGTTTTGGGGATTTTGCCCTCATTTTTATTATTTTGTCGTCACAGGGGTGCCACACAGCGGTCCGCACAAACAAAGCATGCAGGTAGTTGAATCTGTATGGTGCCTTACGTCGGAGTCGGCACGAACTTGACGGGTGGCGGCAGGGGCGCGGGGGAAGGCGGCGCGCGCGGCTTCGTGCTGCAATAAGGGAGCGGGAAGCGCCAACCGTACAGACTAGCGGGCAGAAACATCTCTCATCGACACTAACACTTAACATGGACAGGACAACAAAAAAGGACAAGAAGACAGAAGGAGGAACGAAATATGAATTAAAAGTCTTATTTTAAATGTCGATGAAGTGCTTATATGATTGAGTTAGATATGAAATTGAACTGCGAATTACCTTCCCAGCTTTGCTTCGTCGTCTTGGTGTTTCTTGGTGCGCTTGCCGCAGATAGCAGCAAGAACTCCCTGACGTTTGATGCAGAACAGCACCAAGTCTACTATGATGAGGCAGAGTAAGACTCCCGCTAGCGCTACTCCAATGATAGCGCCGCTTGACAAAAGTTGCGGTGGGGCAAATCCAGAAGTTTTCACGCCTGTTGAAATGAAATAAGTTGTCAAATATGTCGACAGTGATGCTAAACGGGAACAGTGGAAACTAAATATTTAATTGTAACAAAAGTAACATTTTAATTGGTTTCTACTGCTCCCCTACATTGTTAGTTTTATGCATCATGTCACAGAAAGCTGAAGATGTTAAATGACATGACAGTGATTGTAATAAATGCACAGTAGCGCTTGTGCAAATACAAAGTGGTTTTAGAAGAATAGGTATAATCCTGTAAGCAGCAGAGAAACATTCATTACAATCTTATGGTGACAGAGAGGGAGTGCTTTCTCTTCAACAAAACGTGCACCCAATCACCAGCTTACAGCTTGTATTATATGGTAGTTTAATATATTTAAATTTAGATATGTATTATAATTTCAGATAGAAAGCTCTCCGCTAGAATGAAATGGGGTTTGAATGAGAATGAAGTAACGGTGAAAATGAAAATATGAATGATGCATAAACAATAAATGACCTTAGAATCGACAATGATAACTAACACAAAAGAAAAGTTGTCAAGATGCAAACATTCCAAAGAACTCTGTATAAATCAAAATAAATGTTCAAACCCCATGACAAAAGTTTCGGATCTATCCAAAGCAGTATGGGGAACTAGAGAACTAGAAATACAAATAATATAAATTATTTCACAACATATATCTACTTATATTGGATGGATATAAATACCATCACCTTGATAATCGTACCTAGGATAGTTACATAATACACCCTATAAAATTAGGTTTAGTTCTTGAAATGATCGACGACGATGTTACATTTCAATAAGTATTAGAAAAGATCATTTCAAAAAACAAACAATCTAAAGGTCTACTACCAGAACCCTAGAATTACCGATGAGTGAAGCTGCCATTTAAATTTTATTTTTATCTGATGCTGAGTAATAATTGGCAGTTTCAACAAATAAACATGCTTGGATACTAGAACAGCTAGAAATAATAAACGAAATATCTAATATAATAATCGTCATCTACTATGACTTTCTATTTTCGAAGTATAAGTAATTTTAATGAATACCTATTTCAATTAGTTAACCATGCTAGTGGTAAAGTGAATAAACATTATTTTAAAGGGTGTACACATAAGATCATGCAGCTGAGAGGAATATAATTAGTACATTCCAAGGATATGCAGCAAGGGCATTAATGGTAGAATATTATTAATATAAAATATATTTACCCAGTCTCAGTCAGGGCGACACAAACACACGTTTCAAACGAGCAACATTTAGGGACTAATGGATTGGTCTCTTGATTAGCATCTTGACAGCTTTCTTTTTGGGGCTCACAATAGTTATTATGGAATCATTCGGGTATTAAAGGTAAGTATGTTATATTCATATGACCATCTCCAAACATGAGGGAAGGAAAACATTCTTAATAAAAATAAATGAAATATTCTTTAACATTGTTTGCAATTAGTGCTAAAGAGTAAATAATTTATTTTTATTAAAGATCATAAATACCACATGTTTTTAAAACATTTATTAATTTTCGCATTGGTCAATTTTTTTTCGTCTAAAACAGATCACATTTGGAATTCAGCTGTAAGAGAATTCTTCACTAACTACTTTACATTGCTATTCATCCCGCATCTTACTTATAAAACGGTATTCCATTTTGCTTTTCCTTACAGGTACGTAGCCTTATTTGGACGACTTTCTCCTTTGAGACATTATCCTAATACATTAATCTATATCAAAAGGTCAAAATAGTCTTCAAAAATTCTTATACAATGTTTTAAAACCCTTACATAATTTGCTAAGAACTTTAAAGTCAATGCCTTTATTTTTGGCTTCTCTTAGTTAATACTGACGACGTTATACTTTGGCAGTGTTAATTTATTAGCAGAAGAACTACCTACATTATTAAGTTTTAAAATTAATTTCAAATAAATTTTCGTACACTCGAAGATTAAAATTCAGAGACAATAAAATATTATAATATTTAACTTCAAATATTAAATACATATACATATCATATAACTAGTAATAAACTATAATTATCACGACAGAAGGTGTTTTTAAAACAATTCGGGATAATTATTCACATGTAACAAATAAATTTATCACAACAAGTAGCCTAAATAACAACAGTCGACTTAGACTTGTTTAGAGATAATTATTATACATATTACACTTTTGCTTATATAAAGTATGTAATTGTTAAATATAATATAGAAGTAAGTATTTCCATTTTAGTGTGAGCCCATTTGTATATGCGTGGACTTCCATTTGGGTTACCTAGAAAATATGTAATAGGTAAATACACATAATACTTATATTTATATAATAGAAATAATAAATAAAGAGCAATAAATAAATGTAAAAAAAAGAAAACTTACCACAGCCAATAATAAATTAACACCAACAAAATACAAGTCCTTTAATTTCGAAACAATAATCTTACAAACATAATTTGAACTTAACTATGAAATTAGCCACTTATTTAAAAAAAAATCTAGAAAAATTATAATAAGCGTGAAATATTACGAAATGATCTTGACCACAGTCTTTAGTTATCGTAGAGAAGATTGACGATTTTCAGTCTCAATATACAACAATGATTGTATCGTAAAAAAAGTTATTCTCAATATTGAGTGTTAAAAAATGAAGCTAGTTAGTTAGAAAATTACGCAAATACATACACATCACACCTTTCTGCCATAAGCAGAGATCACATCTTTCCACTTGATCCTTACGCTTCTTTCGCTTCAACTACTCTCCAGTTCCCACGAATACATGCTCGGCGATTCCAAATACTCTTAATCTAACCCTTTTTCGAGGCGTTCTCGATTTTGTCGATAATCGTTCGCTTAGGTTTTCCCCGTCCTGCATCTCCGTTCACTTACGATTTTTATATCCTTTTCGTCAATCTACCTTCATACGTCTTTTGTCTATGACCACACCATTTGAGCATCCCTTTCTCAATTATTGTTACTTTATTTTCTACCAATAAATACCAATTTAACTTTAAAAATTGGTATTTATCGAAAGTACTTGTACAGTGGACTGCATATCAAACCACAATCTTATAGGTTCAAAATGAAATAAAGAATTTAAAGGTTTTCTGATATGCAGGCATGCCGTGCACTATTAAGAATTGAAAGTTGTAATGATTGTTATTATTAACTAATACTAAAAACTAATGAAATTCGCCAATCTCCTCAGTATAATATTACGCAGAATGCTTTGTACATTTTTTTACATATTGTGTTAAAATTAGATATTATCAGTCTGTATGTAACCTATAGGCAAGACATATACAAATGAAATTAATGTAAATGAATACAATACTAGCAAAGGAATCATGATTTAAAAAAAAATTGTACTTACGCAAAACGAAACAAAACAAAAGAACGATACAAAATAATCACTGGTAAAATTATGTATAAAATATAGTTTGAACTTAAAAGAAAATTACGAAGAGACACGTTCACTAACTCAGTCTATAAAAGTCACGTCTCACAGAATAAAACACAAAACAATTGTTACTAATGGATTGAGGATGAACATTTTGGATGCGAAGGATGGCGTTAGGGGGTAAGGGGCGGTGTAGACGTCGTAGAAGCCAGCTCTTAGTGGAACTTCGTTACTTTCTTGGTTGTACTCACCGAGAGCGGTTTGTAAGTAAAGCTGTGCTGGTAAGGAATAGCCGAGGATGTTGTGGGCGCGGACTTGCATGCGATAGCGAGTGTCTGGTTGCAGGCCTCTGACTTCATAACTGATCATCTCGTAAGTTTTTAGCTCTTCTTTTTGGCATTGTGATTCGGATGATACTCTCCATTCACCGCTCACTTTGAGAACCTAGTAACAAAAACCATGATCATGATACGCACTATATTAATTAAGTTTATTGCTGCATTTCATTCGCTTCATATACACAGAATTAAACCGTAAATTTTATTTAGGACATTTTATTTTAAAACAAAGGTAGCTTAGGATTTATTAATACATACATAGCAAATATAAATTCATAGTAAATATAATGAGTAAATATCATCAAAAGAATAAAACTGTATCCACAAAATAAATATTTGGTTTTGTTTTGGTTTTGGTTGCAGAGCTTCAGTCAATAACACGAATAAATGAACAACGTCCGATAACAAAATACATAACAAGGAGTTTTAAAGGGAAAATAATCCTTATTGAGTTTTCAAAGAAGCTGAACTTTAAAGTTGGGCGTTTAAATTCCAATTTATTAATAGGACTCACCGGACAGTAAGTGACTTCATACAGGTCAATGGGTTCTCCGTTGTGAGCGGGAATTTTCCACCTCAACTCGTATCTATCTGCATATTTTCCATGTATTAAAGATTCTGAGCTAATATCTTCTCTCCATTTTGGTTGTTCAGGTGCAGATCTGTAAGAGGATTTTTTGAAAATAGTTTTTATCTTTCCGTGATTTAAAAACAGCCATATTTGATTTTAATAACGGATACGAATATAAAACTATATGAATAAGCGTAGATATGTTAGAACTTAGAGTATGGTTACCTTCTAGGCATGTTCACTGTTAGAGGAGCACCCCAAGATCCAACACCGACTTGATTCACTGCTGCAAATCTAAAGTCGTACGTGTACATCGGCAATAGATTCTCGACAATATACGGTGAATTTACCGACCACGTCCTATTCATTGCAAGATTCCAATCGTAATTGCCATTTTCTTTATACTGGGTCGTGAAAGCCAAGATAGGAGGTCCCATATCTTCAGCTGGACCAGCAATGTTGAAAGATACTGATGTTGCCGTTAGAGTTTCTTGCCGAACCTAGAAATACGATCTTCTTATAATGTTATAAAAATAAATATAATAATATTTTTTCACTTAAGTAGAACTCTAATCAAATTAAAAAAGAAACGATTGTGACGCAATACACAAATGATTTATAAATAAATACCCAAAGGAATTAATTCAAATTATTCTGAGTAACAAATGGTATATTGGACTGAATCCTCCATCACACACAGACTGTATTCTTTATGAGATGAAAGTATTCGATTGGAAAACTTACTTGCACCACAGGCCCCGGTACGTGAGCCTGTCGTAGTTGAGTGATATGTTCTGCTTCACCAATTGGATTCGTAGCAATACACTTGTAGTTTCCATATAGTTGAGGATCAGTTGGAATAACTGTCACATAACTGATTGGTCCAGAACCGTATATTCTAACGTGTGCAGATTCCAGCAAATCAAATTCTTGAAATCTAAAAAAAAAGGAAAATGTCTATTATAATTGAAAGAAATATTTTACTAGACATTACTGTAATTTAATTTTTTTTTCTTCTCGGCCATAATTTGCAATTTGACATAATATTATAATCGGGTGTTTTACGACTCCTAACAGTGAAATTAAATTTTCGTATTCGAAACCCCTGGCGGCGTTGACAACTTTAATTCTAACATGTAATAGAATATTTCAGATTGCATGTACTAACTTCCATTTGATTGTAGCATTGGGAATACTTTCGGCGATACAACTAATATTAACAGGTTGTCCATTCCAACTCCAGATCGGTACTTTGGGCATGTGATCGAAAGATGGTTTGAATTGAACAGCTAGATGTCCATTTATCCTTGCTTCGCCACCTAAAATTAATAAAAAACGGTGAACATAAGAACATAACATAATTATATGTAAATGACGGGAATTAATAATTATCATACCATCATTTTCAGCAAAACACTCATATAATCCGTCATCAGTTCTGTTCAAATTTGAGATGCTAATGACGGCACTGGATTGCATTTGGTCGCCAGTTTGTCGGTCAGAAGTTTCAACAATTATCCTGAAAGCAATATACAAAATTAATATCGAATCAATAAGGACAAATGAAGAAAAATATATTTAATATTATTGAAGACAGAAACTTGCCTATTGTTGTCGTTAGATCCAGTTATGAATCTAGCAGCATTACTTAGTTTTCTAAAACTAATGCGAGGTGCTGGTCTTCCTGTAGCTTTACATTCCAACCTTGCCTCGCCTCTCACTGGGGCAGTTGTGTTACGTAATTCAAATATTTTTGGAGGTACTAGTACTTCGACTTCTATTTCTGTTTCATTTTGACCAGCTTGGTTAACAGCGCTACATATGTATTTACCATAATCTCCAGCCTCAACTCTATCAAACGTTAGTAAACCAGTATTTTCATTAACACTAAATCTTGAAGTGGTTGCTAAATTCTATAATAGAAAATAATCAATGAAATTCTTATAGCGTAATTGATATGAGAAAATTATTTTATTTTTCTTATGCAATACAAACCTCCCTTGTTGATGCTTTAATCCAGGTGTATGTAGGAGGAGGTTTGCCCTTAGCTTTGCAGGTAATGGCTGCAGATTCACCTTCCTTGATTTCAACTCTGTTTTCTCGTTCTTCCATTTCTGGTGCAGTGTATACCTATAAATAAATATTATGTTTTAAGAGGATCCAAAAACGTCGAAATTATTTTATAAGTAACAATACTTACTTCCAGCCTGATATTTCTCTCAGCGAGTTCACCAGTAGGAATGACGACAGCACGACAAGTATAAGTACCATCATCACTTTCTTGTATATTCTTTACTAAGAGTCCATTGGCATGAATAACATATCTGTCACCAGTGAAAATCTGAAAGTAAAACAATTTATTAACATAATAATGATACGTGTTATGAAAGAAATGGACGTGCCTGACCATTTATCTTTTCTTGTCCAGAACCTATATCTCAACGGGCATTCCAAACTACAACTGGATAATACGGTTTCTCAAACATCTAAAACCGAGCGTGGAGTCAGGCAGGGCTGCATACTATCTCCGATTCTATTCAATCTTGTTGGCAAACATATAATGCGTTTTTGCCGATGACACAACCCTAACAGGAACAAATGAAACAAATAAGAGGGAGGTGGCGGAGCTTTTGGAAAGATTGGAGGATGTGAGTGTGGAATATGGTCTCAAAAGCAACAGGTCGAAGACCAAACTAACGAGTAACAGAACGCCGTACTAACGAGTCGATTTTGGACCAATTGAAAGTTCGGACTCGGCTCTCCAAAAATTGCATCCAGCGCGTCCTTCAATTCTTTGGACACGTGGCCAGACAAAAAGAGAGTTTGATAAAACTGATGATGCTAGGTTGCGTGCAAGAAAGGAGAAGTAGGGGTAGAGCACTTTTTAGTTGGATAGACTTTATTAAGGTACAATCCAAAATGGACGTCTAAACCTGCCTGAGGAGAGCACAGGATAGAACCACCTGGAGAGAATTAGTGATCACGTCCCTCAGTAATGAGGTGTCGACTTAGGAGAGGTAGCATAACAAATCTTGCTTTATAAATATCTATAAATTGTTATCTCACATTATTTATAAAAGTATTTATGTTAGCAATTTCACTATAAATGCTTCAGATATACTTACGGGAGTGCCCTCTTTGAACCAGTCTACAGAAGGCGGTGGTTCAGCTGTTACTTCGCACATGACCTTGAAATCTTTACCCTTTGTAGCATACTGATTCTCGTTTGCATTTGTCCAGGTAATGGCAACTAAAACCAAGGAAATAATTATTACAATTCCCTACATTCCATTATGTAGTTTGTTATGTAAATCAAAGATCAAATCATACCAAATGTCTCCAAGACGACACTGGCACTAAGCGGCATATTAGTATACGCCGCCACGCATGTATAGTTTCCTGCCATCGCTGGAGTGATAGAGGAGATATACAGAAGCTGAGATTGTTTCGTTGACATCAGTTCGGTGTAGATCTCTGGCCTGGTGCCTGAGCTGTTGAAACACGGTACGAAATTATTTCATGATTGATATTGAATATGCATGGATAGCAAGCATTCACAGGAAAAGTACGCAATTGAAGTAGCTAAAAAAATTTAGTCATAGACCTAAGACGTAAGATCGGAAGAAATTACTGAATCTAAAAGAGTCATTAAAATATCTTAACATAAAATATACAATTCTGTACAATGATACTGGTTAGTTTAATCGAGATAGTCCTGAAGTTAGATTGTGATAACATTTTGCTTTTATCCACGACAAATTAATGAAAGCGGTAGTTATTGAAGCTATTAACTCGTCCATTCAATGCGGGACGGTGGAAGTTTTAATCAAACTCTATTTATTATACGACAAAGATTTGTAGATAATGTTGCCGATTAATCGTTGTGCTTCATTTTATCATTATAAAGATAAAGAATGTCATAAAATAATAGAAAGCTTTAGATTTGTGCTAATACAATATTATAATTATGAAAGTTCAAAGATTCTATAATACGAGTACTTATAATTAATTCTGTAGTATACGAAGGTAATATTAATAACCTTTGCTTTTCAAAACGTCTGCACACACGGTTATTAAAATGACTTATCTTCTACGATTGTTGACTTGTACAATAAAAGCATAATATGAAATATATTCCATATTCCAAGACTTATACAGCCTTTACTAGAAACTCTTACAGCTTTCATTGTGATCATAAAAGTACTTTATACTTTTCTTGTCTCTAGAATCTTCAAGTAACTTGAGGGTAAAAAAGACATATTCATTTCCTAAATTCAAAGCCTATTCTCTGCTATAGGTTTTGCAAATAGTGTTCATTATTTCGCAAATTTTTAAAAGTCCTCAATATGCAGCCTCGTTGCCGGATCTCACTTTCACAAAATAAATAGTTTTTACAACAGAATTTGCTTAAATTAATTTTTTTCTTATTCAAACCAAAAGTTAAAGTTTATCGTTTAGCCAAGGACTTTCCTGAAATTTTTAATCTATTTTTTTTATTATAACCCACAGTCACAAATACGTCTTTCTTTGATTATTCATGAGGACTAATTATAGTCTTGAGTCTTGGGCCGGCCGTGCGATTCAGTTATAAGTAGCATGAGAATCAAGTATTTTGTAATACACTATATTAGAAAAGACTTGATTTACAGTAGTACATTGGGTGTCAAAGGTGACATTAGTAAATTGAAAGGAAACAGAAATATCTTACGCAGCGTCGTTAATAACTTGTCCTTTTGGGTCCTTCCATTGAGGTTGTGTAACAAGCGACGGGTCAGGAGCGTCCGTTTGACAGGTGAGCACCACAGATTTGCCCACCGGTACCGTGTGGTGCTTTTGGTCTGGGAATATCCTCAGGGTCTGCGACGAGCATCCTGAGAACAACACACATTAGGTTAAAAACTGATTTTTTTTATGACACTATCCTTCATACTACAAACTACAATAGAGTTACGTACATATATTTTTTAAAGACATGATTATGTTTATTTTACATGATGTGTCTATAAATATAAGAAATTTTGCAAATTTATACGCTAATGAAACATATAGATACTGTAAAATTTTATCTAAATGTTATCGATTGGGACTCTGTGCGGATTTTACTTCTTATCTCACATCGAATTTAGCTGTCAAACTTAAATGAATATTTCACAACAAAAGAGAATATTTTTAATCAATATGATTTCTAAATTAGATTTAATGTCGTCATAAACTACCATGGCTTAGTTTTCAAAAATAAAGAATTTTCCAAGAAAGTTTACAGTGAAATGAGATGTGAAGTAAGAAGTGATCTTTACAGAATCGCACTCTTGAAAAGAATATTCTATTATAAAATTCGAAATAATTTTTATATGATTATTTTTAAATGGAATGATAAAGAATACAATTTATATCATATTTATAATCAATTAATAGTGGTCAATCAAATTGATTGGTAATAATGTTTCAGTCGTCAGGCTAATACATTAAAAAGAAAGGAAAACGAATAAAAAAGTATAATAATGTCGAAGTCACTGCAGTAAAATAATAAATGTCTATGATTATCTTTAGCAAAATAACATATATACGATTCGAAAAGTCAGAGGTATTAAAAATGCAACAGAAGTGCTTTGAAGTTAGCCTACGGCCCAAGTCTCTAATTAAGTCTCTCACAATTTATTCCGTGGCACGTGACGAAGCTATCTTATTAACGTATTTCTAATTACAAACTTGGACATCCTTAATTATATTTAAAATTTAACATAGGAGAAAATCGACATTAAATGCCTTCTTAATCGTTGAGCGATAATTAAAATTTTAGTGGAATGGGGCTTTTATGAATCAATAATATTGTGATTTAAAAGACACTAATCTACTTTATAATACAAACGATCGATTTACTGGGACCACGTCTTCGAGTTCTTTCAATGTTCCTACCGAGAAAACAATTTAGACATTTGTAGTTTATGTATAAATTTGAAGATTGATAAAATTAAGAAGTTAATTATGGTAACCCTTAAAACGGCATAATTTTATTGGCTAAAAAATAGTAAATATATTTTTGTCTAAAAAATAGTAAATATTTTTTTGTGTTTTTCATTTCATTATGAAACATGAATGACCAACATAGCAATAAGCTAAATGTAACGAAAAACCAGTAATGAATATGTGCGCGTAATGATGACGCTCCCCCATATGCGTGTAACAAATTTCGTCAGGTTGAAAATCACCATGCTAATTATTCGATAAGATTATTATCATCTAAACAATAAAAAGCTTTAGTTTTACTCGCAGCGTTCTTTTTTAGTATACAACATTTGAACCAAGTTTAATCGTCGCATATAAGGCGTTATCTCCATCGGCATAGTGCACATCTCGAGTGGTGTCTCGGCTATTCATGTGAGCACGTCTCGTTATGACAGGGATTTCAGCCCGCAGGCCTCATATGGCTCCGGTGTATTTTGCTTAGAAACACCCTTATTATTTTCGTCTATCCCTGAATCTAGAGTGCAGAATGCGTTGGTTTATAGAATCTTACGAATTTCTATGCGGGACCTTTGTACTGTAGTAAAAATTTCCGAAAATAGGAGTAGATGTTCTAATTCTATAGTAGGTATTACTTATACTATACTTTTAATATTTAGTTAGAAGATGCTTTTAATCTTTTTCACTGACAATTTAAAATACGTTACAGGTAAAATAAGACAGGAAAAGTACAGTATATCTCATGTATCTAATATCACATAATTCATAAACTTTTATGTTAATAAATTAAATATTAAACCAATTTTATTTTATTTTTGTATGTTTAGTTAGTATTCCTTTTCTCTTTTTTTATTTTTAGACTCACTAAAGTATTTCTGTGCTTTTTGTTTGTGAATGAACTATTAACTAGAAAACTATTAACTCTACTAGTAAATGCTGTGTACACCTGTAATAGGTAGGATGTATATAAGTTAAATATTGTGTAGAATAGAATAGACATATAAATAAATCACGAATATCACGATTGAAATGAACACTAAAGATTTCGACGAATAAACAGACATTTCCGAAATCCCCTCATAAAATAAACATTTCGTGTAGGTAACAACAAACTTACGTACATTGCAATTGTTCAGACAATGTAGGAGTTAAATCCCTTTTGTTGGGGCTCATAGAATTTTTTATTTCGCTTTTAGTATGCAGTTCACGTAGTGGGCCCTCCATTTCGTACTAAAGTTCTTCATGATGGGAGCATTTTATTTATTTTTTAACGTTTTTTGGGAACATGGTTTAGTTTGATGTTGCGTGTTCCTTTTTGCGCAACTTTTTATGTTAAGAAAAACATGTTTTAATTTATCACTTTTTCATATATAAAGATAATTGTCATCTGTCTTTGTGTATCACGGGGCACTGCACAGATGTATACACTATTAGATACTGACACGACACATGATCAACAAACCATAGTTGTTATGTCCAGTAGCGGCAATCGGACGCAATTGTCGGTTGCCTGTTACTGACACACCCCAGGAAACCATAGTTACCTACTCTTTTCGGTGCAGCTTACAAATGTAAGGAAATTTAATAGGGGCTACGCAAACATAGCCACTTTTGTGTCTAGTATTGGACACAAGATACCCGTGAATATTTTATTTTGATATCATAAAAATGAAATCAACTACTCCATACAGGTGTAGTCGTTTTTGTGTCCGAATGCTTCCACTTGACACATACGGATGGCCAAACAAAACGAGTTTAAAAGTTGTCTGTTGAATCATCATCATCAACAGCTCATTTATTGTCCCCACCGAGGGGCACGATGTTTTCCTTCACCGTAAAAGCGTCGAATAAACGTACATATTTATTCAAAATTTGATTTGTTGAGTTTTTGAAACCGATTCCTCCCGGGTGAAGACAACGCACTCCGCTACTGACGTTGAAAAGATAAACTTACTATTTTGTCTTGCATGTAATTTATGGCGGTATTGAATATATATATTTACTATGGATTAATTTTAACGTTTATAAACGCGTAAATAGTTTTAAAACTAGAAAAAATACACTGAAAGGTCGATTTTTTTTCAATTTCAATGAATCAAAATTTTTTTTCAATTCAAAATTCAATGCCGATAAAGAAGTTTCACTTTTTTGAAGTGAAACTTCTTTATCGGCGTTGGAAAAAAATTTACCGTCACAATTTTCGGTTACGCGCCATCTTTTTTGAAGTGAAACTTCAAAAAAGATGGCGCGTATGTATTCATGTCTATGTAAGGCCATAAAGAAGTTTCACTTCTTACGTGTGTACACTAATACACGCACACATTTTTTATTAAATTATACGTATCTCAAGCTTAAGCAAAGTTGTTTGATTAGCTGTAATTGGCGTCAAAATATTTATATATTTATTTAAATTTTATATCCAATAAAAATAAATAAAGATACGCCCACCCATAAATCGTATAGGAAACCTACCAGTAAACAATATTTAAGGTAAGCCTGTTTTGATTTACTGTATAAAGTTTACGATGGAAATAAATTATCCGAGGGTTAAAGTAAGTTATGGATTCCCATATAATAAAAGTAGGTCTCATGAACTTCTATGCAAATTGTCTGGGGGACTGCGTTTTGAATTCTCTGTGTATAACATGTTCAGTGCTTAGCTTAGACTTATTATTATTAGTTTTGTTGATGGAAATTGGTTTTTGGCGCGAAACTAAAACACCGAAACAAAATTAAGCTCCTTTGTTGTTTCTCTATTAGTCAAGGTATTTGAGATGGTTTGATATTAACTTGAATTGAAAAGTTAAGATTATATTGGAGTTTCATAGATTTGAAACAAAATAAAACTATTTATGTGGACTAACAGTTGAAAGGTTTTCATTTCTATAGAAGCAATTATGAAAAACCAAGTTTTTTTACTAAAAGTAACAACCTTAAAAAATACTTTTAATTAACCGACTTCAAAGAAAGGAAGAGGTTCTCAATTCGACTGTATGTTTTTTATGTGTGATTTTGATGACTATTTTTACATTTGGGAGATGGTGCTTGTCATGTGGTCCCATTTAAATTTAAGCGACATCTGACGAATTATTAATTTGCTGAGATGGAGAATAAATGGCGAAAGAAACTCCACAGCTTACAATTTCGTAATGATTTCAAAACATCATTACAGCTCAATAGATAAATCACTATGAATAAATTACAACTTTAAATGCGTATAAGTATTTTGGGCAGATTTTACTCCCACGCATTTGGATCACCTAAATATTAATTTATTTTGTAATTAGCTTATTTATATAATTTTATATAAGTTCTTTTTTATTTCTTAATAGGCAAAACTCTAATATTCTTCGGAAGTTTATTGTAAAAGCGTATACATTGGCGCACAAAGGAATTGTTTATTCTGTGGATACGAGTTTTATATACAATCATATCGTATACCTTCCTCCTAGTATTGACATATAGTTAATCTAATATATAAAATTCTCGTGTCGCGGTGTTTGTGGTTAAACTCCTCCGACACGGCTTTCCCGATTCTCATGAAATTTTGTGTGCATATTGGGTAGGTCTGAGAATCGGAGGTAATCCACCCCTAAATTTTTTTATTTTTATTTTTGGACGAAATTTTTTGTTTTTATTTTTTTATTATGTGGCATTCAAAAATACATACCTACAACCCTAAATTTTTACTTTTTTTATCACCAACCCCTATTTTTTATAGCCGTTTTAGTAATTTAATCATTTTTGTAAGGCAAAATAACGTTTGCCGGGTCAGCTAGTACTATCTAAAATTGTTAGGTTTTCATTTGATATAAATTATTGAGATTCATTAAAGACTAAAATAGAATCTGAGCAATTTTGGTATTCTATATAAGCAATATTTATTTTGTCGATATAAATTTTAAATTTCACTTAAAAGAACCCTTTAATGTACTTGTTTCTACTACGTAGCATTTCCGAACCGAGCAATACGAGCATGTACAATTTAATCTCTAGGGTGCCATTCGCATAAGGAAAGCAAACCTGCATATTACGTAAACATTGCAGCATCAAAAGCTTACCATGAATTTTACAGACCGTACCTTGAGGCATCACCAAAATTTCATCAACTGCGAGTGAGGGGAGGACGGGGCGAATCCGCCAACGAGGGGCAAAGTGAAATAAGCGGGCTGCGGGATTAAAGGGTTTGCGGAAAATTTGTATGTTCCATAACTGCGTCCCCGCCTGGTTTTGTATTACCAATTACGTTCATTTAATTCGTAACAAGCACTCTTGATAGTATTGTGGCGTAATTAATAAAGGACTAACGGAAGGATAATAAATGGTCGCTTTCTAGATAAATCATCTTTAAGTGGCTTTTTTAAATAATTTATTACTACCCAAATCCGGATTATTGGATAACAATTTGGTTTTGCTACTTTGCAGATTGCTTTAATTAAATGCATGAAAATATGATGAAGAATCCACCATTCATTAAAAAAAAATATAGGTACCTAATACAGTTCCTGGTCCTTTGTGTTTATAATCTTGAGTAACACTTTCTAAATAATTCACTTTCTACTAATTAAGCATTATATTTTTAATAGTTTTAATCTAATATAGTAAGGATTGCAGATGATAGAGGGGGGGGGGGGAGGGGGGCGATGCCCAATTCTGGGAGTATCTCGGCTGATGATTATATTATTCAGATACCTGTAGTAATAATAAGTTTGAAAATTGTATTACAGTTTTACGCTAAAACCTAAAATGAAAATTACCTTCCAAAATCAAGAGTTTAGTATTTAAAGAGGATAGTAACATGATAATAACCTACTATCCTTTTACTAACTTAGCAAACAGAAAAAACTTTGTCTACACATTTTCCATTTTACAAAACTTGACATAGGTTAAATTAAAGTTATTTTGAAAAATGGCAAACGTAGAGACATAGTTTTTTACTATGTTTAAACGTTCTTAAATATCATAAAGATTGTATAAGAAATAGGGGTAGTTAAACGTTTTTTCCGTTTATATGCAGACGGTGCACGCCGTTCTAGCCTCTTAATAGCACTTTTCGTTTCAGAATAAACTATCAGGCAGGATATAAAAAACGACACGAGCGTACATGACTCACGAAAAAATGTCGGTCCATTTAACCCCAAAAGTTGACCTCTCCTTTGACTTTTACAATACGCAAATAGAAATAAGGTGAAGTGAAACGAACCGCAACAGTTTCGGGTCTAGTGGGCACGTCTGTCCCATGGACATTTCTCCTTGGAAATCAGGTCTTAAGACCGGAGCCTCGATTTTGAAACAGAAGCTATGATGGAGTAATCAGTCACGCTTTTTTTATCATTTAATTTTGTCACGCGTATTTGTATTATTGTACAGTCCATGTATAAATTATTGTCTCATGTTCAATTGAATTGTGTGTGATGCGCCTTTCCTCATTAAGAATTATTTATTTGAAGCATTATTTATTGTTTTATTAGAATGTATTTTGTTATAAGTTAAGCGTACGCCAGGCGGACTTTAAACAAGTGATGTGAACGATAAGAACCTAGGTCTGATTTCGGTGTCGGAACAACTATACCATGGAGACAGCTCGTGCCAAAAATTCCTACCAAACTTTCATTTGTAACGTTTTTCATGTTTAGCATCCTTAGATTCTGTTTATTTTTATATGATCAACTTAGTAAACTTTTAAAAGAAACGTATAATCACGTGTCTACAATATTTACTTAGTAGGGATTTTTGTAAACAAAAAAATGTAACTGTAGAATTTGATTAATATTGTGGAAGACAATACCTTGTCCTGTTAACCGAGGCTTATCGGTTTTATGAAAGGAATCCTGCAGTTAATCTGGTACATTCAAATGCTAAAATACGCATAATGTTCACCGCTTATCCTATGTCCAAATAACTGACTACAACTCTATGTCTGCGTCTCGTATTAACCTCCACATGCAGGGGTATTGTGATTAATCGCTTAGGCATTATTTCCTAATTAAGCCCACCTTCCCCTCAGTGCGATTCCAGAGCCCGAGGGAGTCTCGGCTAACTTGAAACAAACAAACGTACAATTCTAACGCAGGAAGGAAATCCGAAAATCTGTTGATTCAACACTTTGAACTTAAATTAACAGACAAAGCTATTGGCAATCGGGAGTGGGTTCATTTTAGTTTTCTACGTATGTAGATCTAAACATAACATAAATGTAGGTAGTTTCTTTGAAAATTTAAACAATATTATCAGTATTTATTGTCCAAATGCGAAATCAAAGTTAAAAAGCGAATCTGGTTTTAATTTTCCAAAGAGAAAATTTTTCAAGTAGGTATACTTCACCAATTGCCTTCAAAAGTATTAGCAACAAAGAGAAGTCCATAATTTGGTTTCTTTGAAATGGAAAATTCTCTGAACACATTGTGGTGTACATAAATAAACTCAATATCCCCGTAGATACAGCACCCACAACTCAATTAGACTCACGCCACAATCACATAATTTATTTATATACAATCTGACATTCGACCTCGCGTTCACCCCATTTGACATGTGACTTTATCTTCGGTGAAAAGGGAGTAATTGAAGGAAATGTGATAAATTATATCTTATTTACTATAGGCCGAAGGAAAGGTCATGTTTCTAAGCAACTCGGTCTTTTGGGAACAAGTAACTCTAATAATTTCCAAACTTATTAAATAACATCAAGTGAATTTTTTAAATAATTCTACATTCTTTAGCACTTATTATTTTTGTAGTTATTTGTGTGTAAGAAATAAATGAACGTCATTATAGATTCTATATAACAAACAATCCAATCGAGAACTTATTCTGATATTCTGCAATATTAGTAAACTTCTATTGAGCTTAAGTCACATTTCATATACTGTCCCTTCAAATATTTGAAGTATTTTTAAAAAACAGATTGATAATAATTTGAAAATTATCAATTTATATTATTATTATTTGAAATTTTTTACCAATTTTTTTAAATAAGTCACAAACTAATTATCTCCTTAAACAATATATTTTTTAAATTGGAATTCTTGTTAAAATAGTCGCAATAAACAGCCAATTAATAGTCCTAGGATATATTTTATTGTGCACTCAAGAGACAGAGTCAGGTGTTCAGATTCCTGGTGCTACCATTAACGAACAAATAACCGGTAAAGAAAAGCATTACCAAGCTACAATAAATTTTCATCGTTAAACCTCGCTAAAGTTCGCGCGGCGCCTGATCCCCCTGCGCCCAGGGTCATTATCAGTTTAGACTAAGGGCTCTTCGTCGAAAAAATATAAAAAGACCGATCTCTAAAATTGCGTTGAGTGCAGGGGCGTAACGAAGTGTATCCCACTTAAAACAATAGCTAAATACGAGGGTCGGATGCGGCCACCTTCGCGGAGTTTCCTATACTTAAAAAGAGGAGACCACTCGATATGTGCTGAATTCGTAGAATTTTTATGGGGTACATTTTAGAGGCCTTCATTGTGGTGGATGTTTACGACGTCCCTGGGGCCCGATATATTTAACCTTAAATTCAAAACAGCTTAACCGGTGATGTAATTTATTATTGCACTATTGAAAAGGGGTTCCGGTGTTTCTTCGGAATCGTCTGAATCTATCTAATCAATGTTTGCTTAGTAGACCCTCTAAAGTTAAGAATAGCTTGCAAATTGATCCAATTTCACCCCTGCCTTCGCTGCCAGACCATTAATTACTGGTTGATGCCTACCGAGCAGGCTCCGAGCTGGCTTTTATTTTATATACCGCAAACAAACCGACATGATTTTCACCCTCACTTGTTTATTACCCCGCCTTGTAAACTTTTCTCACCTATAAGGGGATTTTCAAGTTTCTAAGAAATTCAAATCGCGATGTAAATTTTGGTATAATCAATGGTTACAATGTTTTGGTCCTTCTTGACCAGTTTTTAATTTCTATTGAAAAAAAATCTTACTTATAAATACTAAAAATGTAAAAGTTGTGATAGCAAAACTATAATAGGGTTTTCAAAATAATAAGGAAGTGAAAATCGCGAGATAAACACATTATTGTTTCTACTGATGTATTTTATTCGAGTGAGCATATTCTTATTCTTTATTATTCGGCATCTTGCGCCGTCGTGGTGGAGTGGTCAGTAACGCTGCCTACACATCGGGTGATCCGGGTTCGAGTCCTGGTAGTGGCAAATGTTAGTGTGATGAACACGAACATTTGTTCACGAGTCATGGTTGTTTATATATTTATTTAAGTTTATTTATAAAATATCTAGATTATTATGTATATTTGTCCGTTATCTAGTATCCATAGCACAAGTTCTTAATGAAACTTAATTTGGGCTAGATAATTGGTGTGAGCGTGGAAATATATTATTATTAAATTGAAATATGGTATGCAAAAATTTACTAATATGTGGGTACAATTAAAAACCATACCTCATTACGGCACAGTCATTATAAAAAAATACTATTGGAAGTTTGAACTTTGGAGTCAACTGATGGTTTTTGGTTTAATATAGAGTTATTGATTTATTTATCTATGTAATGTAACACATTTCTACCAAAACAGACAAGTTTCAAATCGCTTCATTCTATACTAGTAGAATGACATCAACGTTTGCGCTCAGATGTATCAAAGGGCCCCTTGGCTCACCTACGCGCTCGTTACATCCAATTCTCGACGTTTACAATCTGTTAACATTGAATTGATACTAAGCTATTTTGTAGTTGAGGATGTCTAAAGTTCCTGACTTTCGCCACGAGTACGAATGTTTTTGTAATAATATCGAATGAGATAATTTCTTTGATATTCCTTTTGATATAATTATTATGAATTGATTGATTGTTAGTGCCGCGGTCGTGCGTTAGTAACGATCACGAAAGTTAAGCTACCAAGTGCGTGGTCGGTACTGGGATGGGTGACCGAGAATTTTTTCACCTTGATTTTCCATCATGTTTCGGAAGCTGGTGGTCCCAGGTGCTGCCCAAGGAGGGTTGGTGTCGGGCAGATAGGCAGCCGACCATAAAAATCGAATGCCAAATCTTTGACAAGTATTGTCGATACCTACTGCACCTACTCCAAATAAAGGAGCAAGGTAAGATAAATAAGATAATTAATATGAATTAATTTACTGTAGTAAGTACTATCTTTGTATAACAATTGTTATGGGTGGCTTTTTTTATTTGAAAAACTATCACTTATAACAATTACTAGGTGTCCTTCGATGACAAGGAGAGAATGTGTGAAATAAATTATAAAGGCTGATAGGAAAGGATAGGACTGTTTAATCTTTTTAGGATGTATAAACTATTTTTTGGACCTTGATCGAAGACGTGTTATAGACAATTAAGTTCCAACGGGCATCGTTGCCGCTACGATTATTTTAAGATCTGTGCTCAAGACAAAGCTATGAAATTCAATTTAGCTAACCACATCTTTGTAGAAGCTGGTTGTAATCAAACCGAGTTGTTCGTATCAAGGACGCCCTGTGCACGGATACCGAGTAATCTCAATCCTTCCTACAAAGTTTTCAAAGCAAAACTTCAAGGAATGCCAATTTCATTTGAACGTATTTTGCTTTGCTTACAATTTAATTTCATTTGTGCCAAAGACGCCGAAGTTTTCGTTTCGAGATAAACGCTGGAACTATGAAAGTGGTAATGTTTTAAGCTGCCAATTTAATGCTCTTTGATTTTATGGGTCAATGATTTTTGGTCGCAGATTTTTTTTTTCTTTGTTATAGATACCTAAACATATAAAGTAAGACTACTTGCCCAGATTTAACTGGGATGTATTTCAGTTTGATGTTCTACTGTAAGCCAGTTTTCTAAATTAATGAGGGTCAATCAAACCAACACGGAAAAATAAAAATTACAAACTAACCATCTGTTTTTTTTGCGTAAATCAGAAATATAATCGTCGTTTATGTGACAAAGAACATTGATAAGTATCACGAAACATCGGACATTAATACCAACATACACAAGACTTAAATTCGTAAAAATATTCTTATTTAAAATGCGTAACATTCGCTCATATATAAGAGAATATATAAAAATAGCTAGTCACTGTAAAATAACTTAAAATTAAAACACATAATTTAATAAAGGTTCCAGTTTAACACTCTCAGCGTGTCCATTTTATTAACTAAGTTGTATCTTGTTTTATATGCATACGTTTTTTTATCTAATTTAATAATGGTTTAAGCGTGGAAAGTAAATAAGTGTTAGGTATATGATTAATTAATAATAATTTTATCCAAATACAAGAGGTTGTAATATTACTGTTAATCAAGCAGATCACTCCTATAATTATTCAAAAGCTTAAAATGTAAACGCCGAAATATTTCCTAATTAACGAAGTCACAAATTTTCGTCACTGCATCCCATGTTTCGCCAGACGCCCCAACCAATATCCACGGCGCACGCGGCACGATGCCACGATTTGTATTCCTCGCGCCGGACCATCCGTCTACCAGATTAATTATCAGCCGCAGACCCTCCATGTTTGCCAATAAGGTAAGCCGTGACTTTTCAGCATAAATCTCTAACATAGCGCTGACTGCAATCTGTTTTACGAAATACCGCGCATAACTGATTAGATTGCGTCTCGTAAAAAAATGGAATTTCAAATTTTGTACATTATTCTTGACGAGAAAATGTGAATGCTTAAAATTTTTGAGATCGTTATAATTATCAAAATTCTTTTTTGTTTTTTTTTTATTTATTTATACTGGTAGCCGGCATAAAGTGTCAAGTCTTTTAGTAAATCATATTTATTTTAACACATATTATTAATATAAAAATTAAATTTTTCTGCACATCTAATCCATAATAAGTTTATTTATGCCAAATCACACACTTCTCCATGTGTACTTAAAAGAGTACAGAGTTTTTGAAAAGTGAAGTCAGCGCAGGTTGGATGTCCTTCAAAAAAAACAAATACCAGTCCCAGGTACAGGACACAAACATTCTTAAGTGATTTAAAACATAGATTTAAAGGATTTAGGTCCGTAATATCTCCACGCCATACCACTGCAGATTGATAGGCAGTAACAAGCCGGCACCAACTACAAAACGCGTCTTCCGAAGCTCAAACCTGCTTAAGGTTTTTATGACCTATTGTTGCGGATTGGTTACCTTTTTCGCAATAAGTATCAGTTGTCATAATATATATTTACAATAATATACGATAGAAAAGTAAAGCTCGGTCCACACACGTCCATGCGGTTCCCGGGACATGGACGGGACGTGTTCCATCAGTGATTGTCAAAAATATCATTGCGTACTTCTTATATTATTATGAACTCGTTCACACACGTCCGTGTCCGGGCGACGGAGCTTCACAGAACGAGCGTCCACTTCACACGGCCCGACCACGTCACGGGCACGGCCAGAATGTGTGTGGGGATGTGTGTGGATAGACCACAATTGCGTTTCATTTATAATACCCATCGTAGGACCAACAAAGGCAAATCTTTCTTTTTAAGTTTCATCGTAGTCAGTAGTAACCTTGTTTTATTGTTATTGTGACGTACCTAGTGGACTTATATAACAGTATAATCTGCTGAAGTATTAAAGAAATATCGTTTTCCTTTCAAGTCAATGAAAGTGTAGAGAAGTACCTATATTTTATGGCGCGATAAAAGAGGAAAAAAATAATTCATCCTTTTTTATATTGATCTGAGGTATACGCCTCTTGATATGATTGATATGAATAAAGATGGTTACAAAGCGAAGGTAAGTCGTCGATCACTCATTTTGTTTACTCGACAAGGGTGTCACCATAGGGTGATGCGGAACGTGACGTTCTTAGAGCCGAAATCTCCTGTACCCATGTTTGGCAACGTTCATGCAATTCACTTATATTGTGTATTTGTTTGTTCGCAACAATAGGCTTGTTTACTCAGATCATACTTCACCAATCTCGATGTACGTGATGTGGGAGTTACCAAGACTATTAATTATTTTTTCAAAAGGACAAAAGAATAAAGATAAATTCTTTATAATACATTTGGCTAACGGAATGACAATGTTTAGAAGTTTTCCAGTTGTATTTGGATAGGTAGCTTATCAAAATTACCAAAACAATATTGTTTTATAGAAAAAATATTTTATTTATAAATAACTAATAATTGTACTCTATCAATTCTTTGGTAGTAAATGTGTTTGTTAATAAAAATTACTAAATAACTTATCTGATTTTTTTACCCCATGGGCCTCTAGAAAACTTACTCAGCAACAGAATCACAGCATAAGGTTTAAATAGAACCAAACCTAGGCCATCTGGGTAGATTCCATGACTGTAACAACATCAAGGTGGGTGGAGACTTCTGAAATTTGAGCTGACTTGATTAACCAAGTCTCTCACTCTCGTGCGCTTAATATACACAAAGCGCGCGGAAACACCGAACAAAGAATTTTTTTTTTTTTACTTTTGTTATTCCTGCAATCTGTTTTATATTACTTGCTGGATGTTATTTCTTTATTATCGTCAGACAGCCCTGTTTGGGGCGTAATCCAGCGATTTCCTAAATAAACTATCATTGTAGGATCTACATTTCTGTAAAGTCTTGCGGTGGACGTCTCTTTAATGTTTGTACCAGGTATCTTTTCCATCAGATTCCTTGTCAGTGGATTTGGGTGATTTGAATACGTTCGTGGTGGAATCGGAATGACTCTGCTGCTACGTGTTTTGTAGTTTTATCATCAATTACCGATGCAGGTTTTTTAAGTACAATGGAGCATTGGTAATCATAAGAGGCATTTTGGATTGGAACCGTATTTCAAAATTTAAATTTGATCCTGCACCCCATAAGAGCACTCCGTATGCCCATAAGAAAAGAATAGCATTGTTTCTCTCTCTCTTAGTATTCACGGGCCTCTTTAACTTTTAGTTCCTTTTATATTGGTATAACTAAATCATTCTTCGGATTCGTGTTATCTAACAGAATTCCTACAACATTTGCAGGAATAAATAAGTCTATATCTGCTACAAAATTTTTCCCAAACTCTCACAACTTGAGTGGCGTCAGCTGGTGAAATGTAGCTGCTGTGAGCATGTCAGTATTAGAATAATCTCGACACGACTGAAATGCGGTCAACCTCATTCGCTATAATTCAGCTGTGTGAGAAATGACATGAGCTCCGTTTAACTTAAATTGTGTTTAGCTTGAATTTATCTCAAAATTACTTGGCGTTAAATTTCAAACAACCGTACTTCGGCTTGGAATATCAAGTGTTTTGAAGTAGTGAATGTTTGATTATTACATTTACTGAAAACAAATATTTTCTCGATTAAATTTAGACTCGCGAAAATATAGTTTGTAATCAAATGTATTTGAAAAATCAATGTAATAAATCTACTAAAACGTGACAGTTTGAAATGATTGTGAAACTCAAGTAAGTACTTTATGGAGATAAAATTTGCAGAAGAAACACTTTTGCCTGTCTGTCCTCTCCCATTTAGAAGCTTCATCCTTTCGTAAACGTCTAATTGTATTTGAAATCGTCGTAGCAGAGCGTGAAGGAAGATTCCTCTTGTTCGTAATTCAATTAAGATTATGCAGTGTTTTATGTTTGACGAGCACCAGCCTAGGTGGAACGAGATAATAAGAAATTACGTAAATAATTAAAATTAAAGCACATAATTGAGTAAATAAGAACTTGCCATTTTACTTACGTAATTCGTTCGTTAGAATATTTAGGCACATTCGGTAACAATAGAGCAATAAATTTTATACATATGATACATACTTACTTTAGTTTATCTAATCCCTCATATATTCAGTATGTACGAGCAGGTCGCGGCGGCTTTGATATCAGCACTTAGAATGAAACTAAATCTACTAGGCCAAAACTAAACTCTCATCGTTAAGTTTTCTTGACATTCACAAGTTAGATTAACATCAGAACTTGCTTTTGCCTGTACTGTGATTTATTTTTTAAATCTTAGACCCTAAGCTAACTTAAGCGCCTTCCACAGCACGGAGTAAATTGAGAAGTACAATTTTTAGTCCGTTCCTTTCCCATCCAAATACTGTCTGACATTTAGCTAGTTAACTTCTTCGATAGACACACAGAACGCACAAGTGCAAGAGCAACGTTCAGTAAAGTAAAGTTCGAGTTTGTCTAAAAATCGTATTGACTTTTATGATATATGTAATTGATTTTCATATAATCAGAAGATTGAACTCCCTCTCGTCTTCACCTAAATTAAGTGCCAACCTTAAGCTGCTTGCAACACATCATAAAACTTACTTCCTTACATGTCAAAAGTATTTTTGTCGAATAAATTTCCAATCATTTTCAATTTAGTCGCCGGAAACTTTCCCTTGAATTCACCATGAGTGATGCTGACATTTCAATAAGAAATTGGCCGGCGCAAAGTCAAACTGTGACAATGGCTATAGGATGTCTCCGAGAGCACAGGGGTAGTAGAAAATAGAAATCAAGCTCAAATAAATCTGTCTACAGAGCAGGTGTGGGCGCTCTGAACTGATTTATACTATATCTACGTGGGTATAACCTATGGTTATTGTTATAACGCAATTTCATTCTAAGGAAGCTTAACATACGAGCTATGACAAATTTCTGTATAAACACTGTAGTCAAATTTACGATTATAAAATTTCTTATATTAGGTTGGGGAAAAAGTCTTTTCGCATTATAGTATGTATAAACTTGTAATAAAATCTCTTTGTCTATACTATTTGTATCTGGCTGGTTTTGGTATCATTGAAAGTTTAAATTTTAAAGAACATAATTCCAAATTCAAATTAGGAAAATGTGTGATTTTCATTTGTTTTTCGTACCGCCAAGATGAGTGAATCTAATGAAGAAATTCGATACATTTTAAAATTTTACTACTAAAAAGGTAAAAATGCAACACAAGCCGCGAAAAAAATTTGCGATGTTTATGGACCTAGTGCAGTGTCTGTGAGAGTAGCACAAATTTGGTTTAAGCGTTTTCAATCCGGAAATTTTGATGTCAAAGATGCACGTCGCTCTGGTCGCCCTATTACAGATAAAATGGATGCCATTTTTGAAAAAGTGGAGCAAGATCGGCATGTCAGTAGTTACGACGTAGCTGAAGAACTGGGAATTGACCACAAAACAGTTTTGGCGCATTTGAAAAAAACTGGGTACACAAAAAAGCTCGACATTTGGATACCTCACGAGCTCACTGAAAGAAACCTAATGAACCGTGTACTCATTTGTGATTCTTTATTACGACGTAATGAAACCGAACCATTTTTGAAGAAGCTGATAACTGGTGATGAAAAGTGGATCACGTACGACAAGAACGTGCGAAAAAGGTCGTGGTCAAAGGCCGGTCAGGCTTCACAGACTGTGGCGAAACCCGGGTTAACTCGCAACAAGGTGATGCTGTGTGTGTGGTGGGATTGGAAGGGCATTATTCATTATGAGCTGTTACCACCAGGCAGGACCATCGATTCTGAACTCTACTGCGAACAACTGATGAGATTAAAGCAAGAAGTTGTGAGAAAGCGGCCGGAATTAATCAACAGAAGGGGTGTGGTTTTTCATCATGATAACGCTAGACCTCACACATTTTTAGCCACTCAGAAAAAATTAAGAGAGTTTGGCTGGGAGGTGTTAATGCATCCGCCGTATAGTCCTGACCTTGCACCTTCAGATTTCCACCTGTTTCGGTCTCTTCAGAATTCTTTAGGCACTGTCAGGTTAACATCACGAGAGGACTGCCAAAACCACTTGTCGCGGTATTTTGACCAGAAGTCCCAAAATTTCTATAGCAATGGGATCATGTCCCTACCTACAAAATGGCAAAAAGTTATCGAACAAAATCGTACATACATACTTTAGTTAAATGTAAATAAACTATATTAAAAAATGTTTTGAATTTTCTTAAAAAGTGCGAATAAACTTTTTCCCCAACCTATTATATGAAATGAATGGACTTAATATTGCATTTTACAGTGAGATACGTGAATACAATATATCGTAAGACCGCCCTAAAGTTAATTTAGTATTTTTTTTCATTCGTTGTGGTGCATTAGGATTATAAGAACTTGAAGTAGGTTCGGTTACGAGATATGTTCTCTTTAACAAACATATTTTAGATTTATTAAGTTGACTCTTTAATTCGACATATTATTTTAAGCATATTTTTATGTTAAGAGGGTGGCAGACAAGCATACGGCCTGCCTGGTGGTCAGCAGTCACCATAGCCTATAGACGCCTTTTTTTGTTGACGGGGAGGTCAAATACATTTACGCATCGTCCCTTCGGGGTGGTGCCAACCGCAGAGGATATGTGGGACTCGAGGTAAAGGCGTTCCCTCCTTACCTTCTCCCCGGCCTGACCTCCAGTGCGCTATTGCGTGACGGCTCGGGATCTGCGCACGTGAACACAACTACACCGAGACCGTCCCAACGCTACCTTTCTAGGCACTCCTTGTGCACCAATTGGTGGCCAGCAGCTCACAGGGGCTACCGACTAACGCCAGCCCCTGTGGACCGCTGGCTGACGCTGGCCTTACAGGCCGCCGCCTCACCGATGGCTGCTCGACCTGGCGCGTCCTAATGACGAGGACACCGGGAGCAGCCATCGGACCGCACCCGGGAGACTTCGGGCGCGGTCGTGGCCCTGAAAAGGGCCGTCTGGAACTAGCCGCTGTGGGAAAACAAAAACAACTTGACGATGGCATGTGACTTCGAATGCCAAGCGGAAACACTTGACATCAAAATCGTCCCTGCGCGGTGGTGCCAACCGCAGGGGATATGTGGGACTCGAGGTAAAAGTGTTCCCTCCATACCCACTAAACATCCTCCCCGACCTGACCTCCAGTGCGCTATTGCGGGACGGCTCGGGATCTGCGCACGTGAGTGCAACTAGACCGAGACCGTCCCTCTGTGCCCTACCTAGCCTGCCTCTATAACTTACCAAATGATAAATTTCCAATTACGAAACCACAATTTAACATCGCCGAATTCTTTTAAAACAATAATTAAAGTTCGAAAGATGGGAATCAATATTTACAAACTTTTACTGACCCATTTTACTTTTGCATAATTTTTAATTTAAAAACCGCTCCACGGGGCAGTATCTATAAGAAAAATACGCCTGAGGCATCCAGGCTCCCATAGGTGCCCCACCAGGGAAGTGGCGAACCCTTATAATTTTCCAATTATATTTCCCGTCCAATTTTCCGAGGTGTCGCTCTCGGCACTCGTCAAATGCAGCCCTGCGTAGTTTTAATAGCTACCCACCCTCCAATCTATTTGTTATTCCATAAGTCAGGTGCATTGCAATTACCCGCATTTTGTTGGTTTACAACTTGATTTAGTTTACAATTTCGCTTTTTGTATACCTTTAATAATGTTCGGAATACATTTCACAATAAAAATATTATTATTATTATTTAGTATTTTTATTTTCTAACATATGCACTACAAACTCTTTTAATGCTCTGAGGTCGTAAAGACTTTATATTTTATCTCATTTTAACGAAATGTAATGCATTAGTAAATAAGTAACAGCACTGGTATTCCAAAATATTCAGAGTGTCATTCAAATCATTGGCTTTCTCAAAACAACGTGGGAACGAGACAGATATTGTTTTCTAGTCCTAGCAGCTATCTGTCTTGCTTTTTACACTGCCAAGGCGCGAGAACAAAGGAGATTTATTCATAGAAACACGAATTAATTTGATAATTATTAAAGTAAGCGTTTCAAATAGCACAACATAATTCGCTGAAATTCGCGGTTTATCTTTCACTTAAACACTGTTTCCCATAGACAAAAACTTTCGTGGAAATGCCGCAGAAATAGAAACTCAAGCCAAATTGTGTGATAATGGACGAGAAATAATATTTATTTGAGTTGTTAACGGCTTTCGCCGTACTCCTTAATTAGTGTCTGTTTATTGATGTTGCTTAAGAGTTCTAAAAGTGTTTTTGAACCGCTAGAATAATGCGTATGTTACAGATTACTTATTTAATTGAATATAAATATTTACGGCATTCTGATCATACGTTGTAGATGGAACAGTAACAAAAAAGGTTTCTCGGTTTAGGATATCACAGTTTTCAATATAACGAATCCATTTAAAAATTATTATCATTTTATTTTTTAAAGTTTGAACAAATCGCTGATTAAATTATGCATTGAATTTGATTAGCGATAGCATAAATAATTGTATATAATTTATGGCAATCACAGCTAGGGACTGTTCGTTTTAGAAAAAGAAAAGATAATTTTTCTCGTTTTCCGGGCATTTATTTACAAAAAACCTTCCTCAAACTTCGAAGAATAATGAAAAAATTAGCCATATCAATCCAGTCGTTCTTGAGTTTTGTGATAACAAAACATCTTACAAAAACATTTAGCGATTCTCTTTTATTTACAAATTTATTAACATAGATTTTACTTTATTTCCGAACAAAGAAATTCATCTTATATCCTTCCTAGTCAAGGTGATTCTAAAGCAGGCTATTCACTTGCTCAATAACAATAAAGGCAGTGTACACGCTATACCGTAAAATCTTTATGACGAGATATACCAAAGCTCGATTGAAGCAAGGCACAATCGTGAGATCTTAGTCCCGCTATCGATTATACGATCTTATCGGTAAGTATTGTGTCACACGCGATGTATTCGCATCACTTTTTTATAGAAAAGAATGTACTTCCTATTTAGTAACTTGCTTGACTACTTATTTAGATACAGTTAGATATAATGTTGTATGATTTATATGTAGTTTGTAATCTCTCATCATTAAAATTTATTAACTTGTTGTTTTCATTTTCATGTTTTCATTTGTCATACTCGGAAAGTAGCGTTTGTTTGATCTGACTGGAACACGCTAAGGTCGAAAAAAGCTCATATCAATTGCTTCCTTCCCTAGAGCGGGAATGAATTTAAAAAAAAATGATTTGGTGGGATAGTTAGCGGCAGTGACGCATTCCAAATTTTAAAAAGATTTATACATTAGGGATGTTGACACAAATCATTACAAGGTGTTAAAGTGTTAAATTGGTAAAAGGTCATTTTATGCCAGAAAATCTACATAGTTTCAAATTATCTCTTTTTTTCTTTTTTTATGTTACGAGATGGCAAACAAACTTGCTGGCCACCTGATGTTAAGTGGTCACCGCCACCTATAGACACTTGCAATATTAACTGTAGAATTTATTTCAGTCAAGTTGACTACAAGAATTTACCACAACACAACTTCGTATGTCATACAAAATCTATGAAGGAATAATTATGTTTTGACAGCTGATAAAAAGTATCTCAACTGACTGATTTGACAGCCAACTTGGTCAGCGGCCGTAACGTGATGTGTTCCAAATTAAAAATTAATATTTAAACATACTCTCTCTTAATTAATCTGTGAAAATACTTAATATTTAGTATTTTTATCAATAAATATTTTAGAAATAACTAGTTTTTAGTTTACCTATCTATGTCTTTATTGCTGTGATTATTTTATAACAGTGAGCTTTGGAGTAGAAAACTTTAATTCATTCTAATTCTAATATGAGATTTATTTTAACATTTCTACGTAACATGCTGAAATAAATAAGTACTTAAGAAGTCTTAAAACTTTGGATGCCCGCTAAAAAGCGCAAATAACACAGACTGGCCATCGATCGGTCTCAAATGATGAAGACTTAGGGGAGACTAAATCAACTAATTTTAACCCACAACTCATACCAACGATAAGTTTACTAAGAGCAAACACTTTAAGCTCACTAAATGCAGCGTAGGGGCCTATAAATTAAACGGGTGAATATAATGAGTATTTTGCTAAGAATAACACAGGAAAGTAATACAGCGGTTTTATAATGAAACATCAAATTTGTATTTGGATTTAAACTACAGCGCATCAAACAAACCATGGGCCACTGCTTTTGAGTTGTTTTGTTAAAATTAAATAATGAAATTATGCATAAAATAATTTAATATCAGTACGCACCTATCCCCTCTTAACATGGGGACTGATCCACATATTAAGAGCTGAACCACGTGGTAGTTGCCTAAATAATGACAGATGACCGACGAAAGGGCCATTAAATGTTTGCAAGTAGGAACAGTTTATATGGAAAAATAAATATGTTGTTTTACTATTTCTTATTGTAAATCAAAATGTAGCCTACCCTATAGGTTAAGTTAGAACAAATCTAGCAAATTATACAAAATGTCATCAAAATCGGTTGAGTAATTTCCTAGTTCGTAGAGTTCAAACACTGTGACACGTGATATTTATATAATTACTAGCAGCGCTCCGTCCGCGACTTCGTCCGCGTAGAGTTTTTTTCTAATAAAATATAACCTTTAGCACTCAGAAATAATGTAGTATTCTAACGGTGAAAGAATTTTTGAAATCAGTTTAGTAGTTTTTGAGCTTATTAGAAACATTCCCCTGTAATATGCTTCTAAATTTCGTGGGTTCAAGTCCCGTCTCAGCACTTATCATAACATTTATTTATTTATTTATTTATTTATTTAATTAGGTACACAAAACAGAATTACAATCACGACAAGTTAAGCAATGAATAATGTAAAAACACAATGGTCGACTGCAACTCCACAGACATGTGTACACAGCATGTTAAGCAAACATCGAGCAAGAATCAAAAAATTAACTTATTATTATATTATATATAAAAAAAAAAAAATGACATGTTATTACATTATTAAAAAATTAAAATTATTATATTATTAAAAGTTTAGATAAATTTTATAATATTATTAATAATTGAAATATATATTTTTTTATTAACATTGAAACAGTAAAAAGTTACTTTACAATTTTATATAAAGAGGATTTCCATTTACAGAGGGATGAGTTGTGGATATCAGGCACATCGTCTCGTTCATTCAATAATGAGTTGAACTCACGACTCATTCTAAATATGGGGTTATGGGAAGACACATTATTATTAAAACACGGAACACTAAAGGGACGATCAAGCCTCGGAGACCTCGTGGGGACTCTAAGGTGTATATCGGAAATAAGTGTAGTGGATAGCAAACCATTCAAGATTTTATGAAGGCAAGTTAGATCGTGTAATTTGCGTCGACTCTGTAGACTCTTCAATCCAAAATACCGAAGCCGTTCGTCATATGTGGTAAGCTCACGCTTAAGACCAGACCTATATGTCACGACTCTGAGAAGGCGCCGCTGAGTTGACTCGAGCATATCAATGGACATGTTATACTGAGGTGACCAAACAACAGACGCATACTCAAGCTGGCTTAGGATCAAAGATTTGTAAAGTAGTAATAAGCTTCTGGGTGACTTAAAGTCTCTAGAAGTTCTAAATATGAATCCTGACAGCTTATTGCATCTGCTAGATAGGGCGTCACAGTGCTGATTGAAACTAAGTTTGCTGTCGAATACAACACCCAGATCCCTAGTCGCAGTTTCTCTCTCCAGTGTGTTTTTTTCAATTTTATATCGAAATATAATGGGATGTCTGACTCGTGTGAACGACATAACAGAGCATTTTTTGACACTTAGGCTCATTCCGTTCTCCTTGCACCAATCTATAACCGTATCAAGGTCCTTCTGCAACCTCTCACAATCCTGGATAGAGTTAATGCGACCAAAGATCTTTAAGTCATCAGCATATAACAGTGAGACGTTACTGAGCCTCAGGGTAAGGTCATTTATGTATATAATAAACATCAAAGGCCCCAAGTGCGAACCCTGGGGCACGCCCGACACTATGGAGACTGGCAGAGAACAGTATCCCTTTAAAGCAACCAATTGGCTTCTGTTCGAAATATAACATTTCAGCCAACGCAGGAGAGAACCGTGTATTCCCATAGATTCCAATTTACTAATCAGCAATCTGTGATTGACTCTATCAAAAGCTTTTTGGAAATCAGTGTAAATAGAGTCAACCTGACCATGATCATTAAAGGTCCTGCTAATGTAATTAGTGTACTCGAGTAAGTTGCTAACAGTTGATTTGCCCTTAACAAATCCGTGCTGTTGGGGACTGATATGCGGTATAACGTGATGATAAATTTGATCGTAGACCAAAGATTCGAAGACTTTGGCAAAGCAAGATAAAATGCTAATAGGTCTATAATTAGTGCAATCGCTGGGATTGCCTGTCTTATGTATGGGTATCACGTGTGCTTTCTTCCAGACACTCGGGAAAATACCAGATCGCAAGGACTTGTTAAACATTCTATATAGCGGCTCAGTCAAAGACCCCGCGCAATGCTTGATGAAGCACGGAGGGATACCATCCGGCCCAGCCCCCTTGTTAGAATCTAGTGCAGTGAGCTTTTGAAAGATATCATCTTTAGATATGTATAATGAGAAAAGAGGGTAGTTGATATGGGAAACCCTATCGTTTGGAGCAGCGACTAGATTATCAGGTACGAAGACCGAAGAAAAGTATTCCGAAAAAAGCTCAGCCGCTGCTTCCCCACCCACAGCAGTTTTACTACCGAACTGAACAGTATCTGGAATTGTAGGGCTTGATCTCTTACTCTTCACAAATGAAAAAAAGAGCTTTGTTGAACTAGTAAGTGAGCTTTCGACATTTTTAACAAACAAATCATAGCAAGACTTAATAAGATTCTTGGATCTGGTGCGTAGCAATCGAAATTCATCGTAGTCTCTAGGGTTGTTAAATTTTTTGAATCTCTTATGGACTCGATTTTTCTCCTTAATACATGCTTTAAGAGACTCCGAAAACCACGTGGGGTAATTAGACTTGCCTATTCGTTTAAGCGGCGTGTTATTATTAATTATGTGGCTAAGCGTATCATAGAAATTATCAACGCATTGATTAATGTCGTTGTGCTTTAACACATCTGCCCATGATGTTATGTTAAGTTGGGCCGTACACGTAGTAAAATCGCATTTGCGGTAATTAGGAATCTTAGTAGACCTACTTGACATGCCCCCAGGATCAGACTCAATTCTTATATCAATCTCAATGGCCGGGTGGTGACGGTCAGGTGTACTTAATGGAGAGCATTCAGATAACGATAAGCACGTAATATTCGTCATGAAGAGGTCCAGTATTCTATTATTTGAGTTCCGTATACTATTATACTGATAAAGCTCGCACAGCTGCAATAAACTGATAAGCAAGGACGACTTGGTGTCATAAGCTTTACTGGGGTGCAGTTGCCGAGAGGAGCACGAATCGTCAAAAGACCAGGACAGGCCAGGTATATTAAAGTCACCAACAATAATAGTTTTAGAGCTAGGGAAAATGAGGTTCAAAAGCGTATCACAACATGTGTCATAAAAAGACTGACACTGGGTACCATTAAGGTCCGGAGGCAGATATACTAAGCAGATATTAATATAGGACTTAGGGCCCAAGCGCACGGTAGCCCATAGGTCTTCAAGACTGCTTTCAAATTCATAATGTCTAACCGCGCAAAGACCCTTTTTTAAAGCCATCAACACCCCCCCGCCGGTTTGCTTAGCTGATCTAGTAGATTCGCGGTCCCTACGAAAAACGGTGTACCTGTCATCCACAAACTCATTATCAGAGAAAGAACTGTCCAGATTGGTTTCACATAAGCAAATAACGTCATAGTCCTCACTCAATATGTTCAAATATAATTGTTTTAACTTACTCCTAATGCGATTTACATTTTGATAGAATATTTTCATGAATATTTTATTAAGCAACATGATTTTTTTCCTTGCTTTTCGTTTTCTATTTAATTTGTTATAAATTGAGTCATATTTCTCTGTATAGTATTAATAAGTTAAGAGCGGCAGCCGATACGATATCGGAAGCAGTTAAAATGTATGAAATATGTTCGCGCCATTCACATTGCCCGGCCGGACATCGGATATCCGACTGTCTTATACATTTGACTTGACATTAACTTTCGATACCTGGTATCGGATCGGACAAAGTGAGACCGCTCTAAGTGTCAAAGCAAAGGGATCTCCATAACAGACCAATAATCTAATCTCCATAGTAACCTAAATTGTCTAACCAGGTAAATAATCTAAGTGTCTAACAGGTTGACAATCTGTCACTTTTTAGAAGCACTGCATGGGCCTGAGGCATGGACCTTATGTGACTGTCAATTAACTAACTACCTTCAAATCCTTACCTATCACTCGAAATTTTTGGAACGACTTTTCAGCAGCATAGAAAATACCTGAAACTTAATTTTAAATAATTTTAAATTTAACATAATTTGACGGAATTTATTTTAAACATGTTAAAAAAATTAATTGAAAACCGTGGAAGTTTCTGCTCTACGATTCGTCTAGTGATGAAAGGACTCGAGGTTTCTAAACCTTTTAAATCAAAACTTGCCTCAATTTTTAGGACTCGACTCAAAAAATGCGACTTAAGGCTTTTTACTAATGTAAAATGACTTCAGTTTTACTAATGTAAAATGATTTCAGTTTTACTAATGTAAAATGACTTCAGTTTTACTAATGTAAATGATTTCAAAATGACTCAGTCTTAAAATAGGCCCTAAGCCTTATTCGAGTCCAAGACTCTCTTGGACGAAGAAGTCTTGGACTCAAATAAGGCTTAGAGTTCAGCGTTTAAAGACTCATTGAGGTTGTTAACCGTATGAGTTGAGAGTCGAGTTCCGTTTAATGAGCTTAAAAACCTCGAGTCCTTTCATCACTAGTTTCGTCGGAAGCGGTGTGGTATGGTTTGACGTTTAAAGAGTACTTAGGAAAATCCATATAAATAAAAAACTTTTTGGTTTCGCAAGTAATAAGAACGACAACTGTTATATTTCATATTTCAATCGATTACAAAAAGAAATTAATTACTTATTTACTGACCGTCAACTGACTTCCAGCAACGGTTGGTCGGAGTCCACTGAATAAATAATAGAATGCTGAGTAATGGTTGTCGTTCTATGTTGTTAGATTGCGAATAAACTGTAGTCAGTCTTTTAATTATAGCGTGTCTTAATCGGAACTACTGTGGGAATAGTAACAAATTACATACTATTTTTACCTGCTTTATTCTTCATTGTAAATGATTGCTAAGAATAGAAAACCAATATATTTTCATTAAGTATTTTTCAGTGACAACATACGAAAATCATAAATATTTTTTTATACCATGAGATGGCAAACAAGCTTATGCGACCCAACTGGTATTAAGTGGTTACCGTTGCTAATAGACACTTGCAATATTAAGGGTAAATCACTTAACACTGCAAGTGCGTTGCCATCCTGGGAACTAAGATGATATGCCTTCCATGCCCAGAAATTACACTGGCTCTGGCTACCTTTCTCTTCAATCTGAAACACAGCGAACTGCTTCACGGCTGAAATAAGAAAGGCAGTGAGACCTACCCAAATGACCCTACATATGGGTCTACCACCTAGTAAAAAACCACCTAGCAAAATGAAAGTAACACCTATGTACCACCTAATTAAATGTAATAATACCAGTAAGAATAATACTCTTTGGACAAAGACCGTACGTTAGCTTAGCGAAAGATCGCGTTCCGGTATCGGTGAGAAATTGTGTTTACTCTTAATAATTAATTATTTAACATAATAACATTATCATAAGAATAAACTAACAACTTTGATATCATCATATATAAATAAAACCAATTCAGGAGCAAAGCTACGTTGTATCGATTTACCTAAGTAGGTAGGTACGCACTTATATCTTAAACTTCATAATGTACTAGAAAAATGCACTGAAAAAAATCGACTTGCCTCAGGCGGGACTCGAACCCGCACCTTCCACAATCCGGGTGGACGCGTTGACCAATTTCGCCACCGAGGCACTGCTTTTCGCTGTCGAAATTTGTCAGTGCTTGGTGCTTATGTTTTTATGGTAAACATCGTTTCATCAAATCTTTGAAATTTGCATTTCCAAGACCCGAACGAAATATTTTTGCAAATATTTGACGCCCAGCTAAGATGAAACTACCTTACATTATGGAATAATTTTATTTTTGCGTTTACAAACGCGTAAATATAATACTAGAAAAATGCACTGAAAAAAATCGACTTGCCTCAGGCGGGACTCGAACCCGCACCTTCCACCCGGATTGTGGAAGGTGCGGGTTCGAGTCCCGCCTGAGGCAAGTCGATTTTTTTCAGTGCATTTTTCTAGTATTATATTTACGCGTTTGTAAACGCAAAAATAAAATTATTTCATAATGTAATTAAAAATTTCAAACGAAAATGTTTTTGCATATACACGCCCTCCATTACGCCGCAAAGTGTTGAATGAAAATCCAGAAAACGATAAAATACTCATTAGTAGGCCCCTCGAGTTTCTCCAAATGAATTCTAATAAAGTTAATCGTACACTCCCTTTCTTAATTTATTTGTGGAAATCTTGCCGTGTACAAAGAGCCTATAGCATTTCGTTTATTGCTTCAAAAGTAGGTCGCCTTTTTACACTTTCATTGTCAAATGGTATTGTTTGAGCTGGCTCAAATGAATTAATTCCGTCTACCTTGAAAGGTTTTCAAAGAATATGGAGAGGGATCACATCACTCATTCGTTTCATACAAGTATACCTACCAACTTACCAACCTTACAACACGAAAAAATTTGCTCCTGTCGTTGGATAAAAAGCAGGTACTATAGAGACTCGTTCGTTCTTAAATTTTTCTCCAAGCTCTGAAGCCATGGATTCTGTGTAATAGTACATTCTATATAAGTTTTTAACCGACTTCAAAAAAGGATCGTTATCAATTCGACTGTATGATTGTATCAGGTGGAGTTGCTTATTCGCTAGATTGTAAAACTATGAAGTCCCTAACCCCTAATACATAATAATTATGTTCAGTATATTGATAAATTGTCTGATAGTAAACAACATCCCAATAGTCCGAATTATACCTATACTATTAAATTAAAAATATTTTTTAAATAAAAGCAATATGATTTTTATCAGCTTTCTGGTTGACTGGTAGAGAATGCCTTATGGCATTAAGTCCGCCATTTGTACCTTTTTTTGTGTGCAATAAAGTTTAAATGACTAAATAAATTAATACGATTTTTTTAAGTTAGGTATAGGTACACAAGCATTATAAAAACGTACCTACTTTGTAGCTATTTACCAACCACGAACCTGCGTTGTGCTGGCATCAAAGGGAGTCAGCATAATGCTATTTGTACATGTAATATGCGACATCCAGTTAGTGTTCAGACAGACGCAAAATACACCCTAGGGGCAGTCTAGTCACGTCCCGTCGCTACGCATCGCAGTTGAATGTTGTTCACAGATATATCCTGTATGCAACGTCAAAGTCATACCATTGCTTCCTAACTTCATAGGCAAGGAAAATTATATTTTAATACTGTTAAAGGAAAATGCATAAAACGTACGCCTACCTGATGATGTCATCATCACCATGTCAGGAATTATGTGGGAATGTAGGTAAGACCAGTATTATTTTATGTAATTTTCCGTTATTCCTTATGTGGCGGCCATTGCCGCCTCCTCATATATATATCTATAGCCTAGATGAAAATTTGTATGAACGTGTAAAATAAATGACTTATCCATACGTGAGCAAATTTCGACTATTTTCTTGTCCAGGAAACAAGAAATAAATGATACAGAGTCAACGAAATAAATTCACATATCTGTTCTACAAATCTCTAGTAATCTTACAAAAAAAACGTGCAAACAGACCCCAGTCCCGCGACAAAACTGTTTGAACTACAAACTCGTTTCTTACTGTTCGCCAACTCTTTCGCTATTTGTCCGCGGTGGGATAACTGCCTTAGTACAGCCAGAAACAATAATATGTACCCACTGTTAACAGTTCAGCATCAAATGTGACTTTCATAAATGTATATATTGTACCTAAATGAATAAATAAATTTTGACTTGACTCAGCATGAGCTGTCAAATGTGGATACATAATGATTATTGCTCGCGATTGTACATATACGTAAATATACTTACATGATGTTTCACTTTTATGTTAGAAGGTCGATTGTTGATTTGATAAGGGACACATAATACCTACATTTGTACCTATTAATATGAAGATTGCTCTCCCAAGGTGGAAACTGATTTTTGATAAATGCCACTTTTAATACATTAATGCTAATGGCAGATGCAAGGTCGATGGTTATTTGATAAATATCAATATCGTACTAAGTTTGTCTTTCGTAACATTGACATGAGTTTACTTATAAAAATAATGCATAATAATAACAGATGATTAAAAAAAAAACAAAAATAGTTAACAATTGATACTGAACTGATAAAGTTTTTATCCAGTTCGATCAATAAATGTGGACTGTATAATGGAAAGAAAATTAGGAATCAGAAAGAAAAAATGTAAATAGACTAGGATGTAACTTGATTGACAACTTGTTGTTAATCATAATAAAAGCTGTACAATACATGAATATTTTTTGTTGTTTTATTTGATTCATCAATAAGCGATGACAAAATACATATTTTAATTCTGATAACACTACTCACCTGATTTCCAACATAACAATTACAAATGTGACGTTACCTTATTATAAACTCAAGAATAGCGGGTGTCGGAATTTAAATGAACATAATTATGACACTTTTATTACAATACTTGTAACTGCAGCAACAATACACCTCTTTACACTTATTTTTGACCCGACGACCTCAAACAGACTAACCACATTTCGCTTAACTCGTTAAGCCCCGTTCGCGCTCAGGAGCGCGAGAACACAATTAAAATCAATTGTGTCTGGATATTAATAATCGTCCAGGGATAAACGAAACGTTTTAAATGTCCTCACTCCCTACTACTACCGCTGGATTGGCGCCATATTGTCTTAACATTTGGCGCGAATTCAAGAAGATACTTAAAATATCATTCCTTTTTACTTTAAACATAACCAAGGACTAGTAAAATATGTATCAATAAACATTTTAGTAATATTAGTAATTTATAAAAAGAATATAATATTAAATAACGATAAAAGTAGTAATGAGGAGTTATTCATAGTAGCCATTAAAATTATGCTGACAAACATTTAGGCGCGAACTGAACAAAAGTAATCAACATTACCATTTAGCTAATTTTTAAAGGAAGATGGAGTTTTACATAGTTAGGTTATTACAATATAATTTATAAAGATTATTAATGGTTATTATAGGCCCGTTACAATTGGAAAAATGGTTTACGACACAAAGCATATAACTAAAAAGAAGTCTGAAAGAAGCAAAGCAAAACAAACTTGTACAACTATCCGTCAAGACTCAAACTCAAAATTCGACACGCTAATCTTTAACGTCAAGCCATGCTCTGAACCAACGGACACTAATCTTCCATAACGAATTACAGCACCCCTTAACACTATACACGAGTCCCCACGAGCCACATATGTCCCCGCGACAGGTCTGGCTCAGGTGGCCGTCTGCTAATTTGTCAGCCGAGAACGACCATAGTCATTAGATCATGTTCCAACTATTCTCGTAATTTTGTGTCAAGCTTGGAAAGGGTTTGCTATCAACGTCAACCCTGTTAGTACAGATTTGGTTAGTGTGACAACTTTGCCTCTTAAGAGACAATATTATCAATTGTCTAATAACAGCTACCTACCCGTAATATTGTTTGTTACAGATAAAGAAGAAATGGGTAATATTAACATTATGAATTGGTCTTTGGCAACGTTTATGGAGATTAAATAAACGAAAATAATATTTTGTTACGAAAAACCCGTGTATCTTCGGAAGCATTATCCAAGCGTTGTATTTACAAGGTCTGATCTTGTAAAAACTTTTTCAAGCCCTATTTGAAGAACCCCTTGCTATCTCTTGGGAAAACCTCAAAATGGAGATCATTCCACAACCTGAGCGCGAGGGAAAACTTCTTTGAAGAGGGATGTGGCATGAACATACATAATAATTATGTAATAAAATAAATAATACGAGTACTTTCCCCATCTTTGTTATTTGTGACGAGAAATTCTATGAGGCAAGGAGATAGATAGGTGATAAATGTCAGATTTTGCATTTTTGGCATATTTGGCATTATTACATACCTCTTACATACTCATTCTCAGCATTGTATTGATATAGAAATATCTAATGATACGTACTCAAATAAACCCTGTTCCAGGTGTGTTATCGATAGTTCAGGAGAACTAGGAATAGCGCCGGAATTATGGGAGAAAGGTTTTTTTTAATACTAGAAACCTATGCTTTTTTATTAGAAAGTAATCCGCTTACGAACGATACCCTAAACCGCTGGCTTAGTGGACCAGTGGACCGTCGGCTAGATAGTTTATGTTAGAAGGTCGATTGTTGATTTGATAAGGGACACATAATACCTACATTTGTACCTATTAATATGAAGATTGCTCTCCCAAGGTGGAAACTGATTTTTGATAAATGCCACTTTTAATACATTAATGCTAATGGCAGATGCAAGGTCGATGGTTATTTGATAAATATCAATATCGTACTAAGTTTGTCTTTCGTAACATTGACATGAGTTTACTTATAAAAATAATGCATAATAATAACAGATGATTAAAAAAAAACAAAAATAGTTAACAATTGATACTGAACTGATAAAGTTTTTATCCAGTTCGATCAATAAATGTGGACTGTATAATGGAAAGAAAATTAGGAATCAGAAAGAAAAAATGTAAATAGACTAGGATGTAACTTGATTGACAACTTGTTGTTAATCATAATAAAAGCTGTACAATACATGAATATTTTTTGTTGTTTTATTTGATTCATCAATAAGCGATGACAAAATACATATTTTAATTCTGATAACACTACTCACCTGATTTCCAACATAACAATTACAAAGCATATAACTAAAAAGAAGTCTGAAAGAAGCAAAGCAAAACAAACTTGTACAACTATCCGTCAAGACTCAAACTCAAAATTCGACACGCTAATCTTTAACGTCAAGCCATGCTCTGAACCAACGGACACTAATCTTCCATAACGAATTACAGCACCCCTTAACACTATACACGAGTCCCCACGAGCCACATATGTCCCCGCGACAGGTCTGGCTCAGGTGGCCGTCTGCTAATTTGTCAGCCGAGAACGACCATAGTCATTAGATCATGTTCCAACTATTCTCGTAATTTACACCACCTGTGCAGGGGTCGCCAAGCACCTAATCACTACGGCACTGGGAATACCTGCTAAACCACTCCGGTTTCCCCCATGCCCTTACTGGAGACGATCCGGGGTTTGCCGAAGCATTTCACCGAGCCACTTCCGGGCATGGGAGAAAGGCCTAACTAATGGAACAAGTTCCAAATAGAATTAATTTCGCAAGAATGTGGTGCAAACAAAATCACAAAAAATTAATCTGAAGTACTCATGACACATTCACTCAGTTTGTTTCTCGAACTCGTACCTATATAAATTTTAATAACCAATCCTCAAAAAAAAATCTTTCAAAATAATGAGCCCAATGGAAACTACCATTTGTCAAATGAGACAATATCCACCTAGGTATTAATCTCTGATACACTGATTGCTTTACAGCTTGCTTTATACGAGTGCATATAACAATTTGTTTATACTGAGCACTTGACATCTGGTGCTCGTCACTTTTTTGTCCTATTCAAGCAACTGTCCTATTTCCGCTCGCATCGGATCCCCGAGGGAATCCTCCGTGAGCAATCTTACGGGATCCGCTAACAAACACGGCGCAGGTGATTTCTTTCCATTTCAATATTGACGTCAACATTTCGCCTTTTTTCCTTCATCGTATATATTATGTCTTTTTCTATGAAATCGCCGTTTTGTATGAGAGTTTTTGAAAAACCGCCTTCAAAACTAAAAATAGAAAAATAAAAAATTTGTTTATAAAAATCTAAATATTTTTTTGGGGTGGGTCCCAAATACAAGTGTCAACAAATTCCAACTAGTAAGGTTGGCACTGACCTCTAAAAACCTTTTAGATTTATATAAACAAAATTTTTCTTTCTTCATATTTATTTTTTGCTCTTTATTGTTAATAGAAATTTTCAGGCTCGGTCCCTTTGGGTTTATGAGCGTGATTGTATGTTTGTACTACTGATTAATAAATAAGTCTTATTTATATTTATTTAATAGAATTGCAATATAATATTTAGAATTTATTCCTTCATGGGCATGGATGTTACTTCATGGGCATATTATTATTTTAATATTAGAGAGTATTACAATATGAGGAACTATTGAACTAAGAATGAAATTGAAAATTCTTCTTGAATATTAATATTCAGGCGCGGATATTCCGTCTAGTACAATGTAATATTAAAAATAGTTTCCTCCTTAGTAATGCAGTAGAATTGGAATACGTGTTGCAATATTGTAATAAAGAGTTTAATCTCAATTTCAAGTTGTATACTTATTTCTAGACGTCGTGTGATTCTGAATTTTATAATCTAAATATTTTTGTAAAGACTGTATTTATTTAGAATTTTAATATCTAAAAATAATATCTCTACATAGAGGATTTTTAGGCATTAGACAGACGCAAATTGCACCTGTATAAATTCCAGTTGGTGTGCAGTCCTATTGCAGTTTCACCAACTGCATCTGCACTGCATTTGAAATTCATTGGATACGAATAAATTTGTAATGTGTACATAAAGTGTTTGTAAATATGAATTGAATATAATATTTTAATTATGTAAGTTGACATCCTTGATTTGCTCGTATTTCAAGTCAAATAGCACATCATCTATTGATCTCGTGGGCTTAATTGATATTGCGATGCAGTTCCCAACTAGTACATAGACTGCACATAGTTAGTTGCATAGACTGCACATAGCTAGTTGCATAGACTGCACATAGCTAGTTGCGTAGACTGCACATAGCTATTTGCATAGACTGCACACCGACTATGCAACTAGCTTGCAGTCACAGTGTAGGTGTTGGAACTGAGCTTACACAAATGATAATCGTTTCATAACGTTGTAATATCGAATTCATATTGATCGTCATAGGCTATATTTCTTGGTTATCTCCAGTGTCTTAGTTTTCGATACCAACTTACTTACCGCTTACTTTGACTACGGGCTCCAAAGATATTGACAGTCAGTATAATGTCACCATACCGCTATGTATATTTTGGCATAGTATGGTTCGGAATCTCCTTCCGTCGGTTTTTACAATCACGGAATAAGAACGTCCTGCTCGTGAACGGGATCTTCACCTGGTTGGAACGTCTACCTAACTATTATTTACTAATATTATTAAGAGGAAAGATTTGAATGTTTGTAACGAATAAACTGAGAAACAACTAAAGCGATTTCAAAAATTCTTTCACCATTGAAATGCTAAATTATTCTTGAGCGATTGATAATTGATTTAAAAACAAACTCCACATAGACAAAGTCGCAAGTCACTAGACTAGCACTCCGCTTGCGACTTTTTCCATGTGGGGAATTTGATATTTATAGGCACTAACCTATAGAGATCAAATTCAACGTCACGTACTTACAAAACATCGATTCGATTTTGTAGAGGAATGAATACCTGAAAGAAAATAAAAACAAACATTAGTTTCCATAAACATAGTTCAACCTTGCAATTTTGATATTGAACTGTATGTGGCGACCAAAAAGAACACGACCGTTGTGGCCGTGTAACTATAATAATAATAATATATTTCCACGCTCACACCAATTATCTAGCCCAAATTAAGTATCATTAAGAACTAGATAGTAGTCTAGATAAGCGTCGGTGGCGTAGTGAAGCGTCGGTGGCGTAGTGCGTAAGAGCGTCGTCTCCCACCCGGGAGGCACTGGTTCGATCCCCGCCACGTACCAATGTGTTTTCAAATTTTGAATTCATATGTACGTTTAATCGACGCTTTTACGGTGAAGGAAAACATCGTGAGGAAACCTGCACACACCTATGAAGACATTCTTAGGTTGTGTGTGAAGTCGACCAACCCGCACTTGGCCAGCGTGGTTGACTAAGGCCTAATCGCCCCTAATGTGGGGCAGGCTCGAGCCCCTCGGTTGGGACATTATATGAGCTGTTGATGATGATGATGAAGAACTAGATAACGGTACTAGATAACGGACAAATATACGTAGTCCGTACGTCGTCGCTTGGGGTTCATACTGAAAACCAGCGCTATGCTGCGCCTGGCCACATTTATTTTTAGTTTAATTTTACGATTGTATCTTTTTTTTGTATTACATATACAAAAAAAAGATGTCACGTCGTCTGTTTTATAACAATTTATACATTTCTATTCTATATTTCATAAACAAAATTAAATAAATATATAAACAACCATGACTCGTGAACAAATATTCGTGTTCATCACACAAATATTTACCACTACCAGGACACGAACCCGGACCGCCCGATGTGTAGACAGCGTTTCTGACCACTCCACCACGACGGCGAATTTGACAAACTAACTTTGAACTATGTATTTGAAACAACAATTATCACGCCAATCAGAAGCTCAGAAACAGATAACTCAATACTTGTCACACAAAACATTACTTCGAATCAATACGATTGATTATTACTCGCCGAATTCTAATACCTCAAAGAGCAAACAAGCAAGCAAGATAAATCCCTTGATATTTGACAAGCCGCCGACAGTGACCTGAAAATAAAGAGCCCCGCAAACATTATGCGCCCTGAATGCGGAATGATGGCCGAATAATTCGGTTGTCAGGGATAACAAACGCCGGGACCTCAGTGAATAATGGGTGAAGCTGCGACGTCTACGGCAAACATGCTTCTTACACGTACATATTAAATCACCCGGACCGTCTTAACGGAGGCACATCGGTTAGAATTGTGAACGGGACGAATCATGATCTCTTTGTATGTACTGCAAATCTTCAAGCTGAGACAACACATTTGTTTAGCTACATGAGAGTTTGTCATAAGTATGAAACTTTTGTTAAGCATTTATTTAGGGATTCTGCTAACATTTTGTGCGTTGTCCAATTTATTTTACAAAATACAGAAGATCGCAGTAAAATAGCTTAAACTACCCGCCTTATTTTTATGTAGTTTCTCGTTGAGAAAAATATCCGGAACTTAACGTAATAGAAAAAGTTGGCATCACGCTAATGAAACACTTACGTCGCAAACGCTTAAAGACTACGATAGTTTTAAATAAAATTAAAAAGTTTTATTATTGTTTGTAAGTTTCATAAAGCTTAAAATATTCCTGTCGCTTCTTTGTCATGGTGAGTAACTATTAGAAAAGGTATACAACACTAAAGATGTATTTTTACGGGGATAATTACTCTTGAGTGTAAATAGTCTTCACACCCGAAGACCTGATGGTCTTCACACCCGAAGACCTGGGCCTAGAGAGAGTCTCTTCTGTATAGAGTATCTCTCTCTCTCTCTATGTCTCTTTCTCACTAGAATATTCGTACTGGATGATAGACTTAAAACTTTAGCTAAAAGTAAGTGGACTCTTGGCTACGTATAGAGTTAACATATTCACGCAATTTTGACAAAGAGTTTCGACATGTTCCTATACTATACAAACGCTGTTTGGACGTCATTTGTTTAATTTAAACTAAGTAATTTACTTTAGAATTTATAGAATTAATTGTCCAAAATAACACACTTAACCCTTATAAAGGTACCTTTTAAATGACTCAAGTGCACCTCAAAGAGGGAACCCGATTTCTATTAGCAAAGGCAGACAAAGCCGGGGGTGAAAGCAAACAATCAAAAACGCAATATACCCGACAAATACTCTCCGACTTATATGCGAACCCTTTGCTCATTTCAAATATCAAATCAAAATTAACTTTTGTGCGATACTGATCTGGAATTTGGTAACAATCCCTTTTTAAGAATAAAATTTACGTTGCGGTTTTTCCTGGGATAACTTCATTACGGCTGTTTTGATGTGAAAATTATGTTTCAACCAGTTTATTTAAATTTGGAACGTAAATTAATAATTTAGTCACTCGATGTTCTTGATTGGATTACAAATGATGTAATATATTTTGACATTATTTTGTAAGCTTAAAGGTAAATTAAAAAACGTAAAGCCTTTTTGTTTTGACTGGGAAGCTCTTAATCTTCATTTCAGCTGATGTTAAGTGATAAAGGAGGAAGCAACCTTCACTCGGATACATCAACCATTGAGGTACAGTCATCATCATCAAGAATAATATTATAGTACCCTGTCACATTAACACCAGCGCTTTTACAGCATTACTTGTCACCATTTTGTTTGAATGATTGACTGCTAGTTACTTAAGTATCTGCTTCGGATATTGACAGTATTAGCCATCTTTTCTTTGACGATTAAAAATTACTAAGCAAAGTCCATTTAAATAAAAATCTTTTTCATTTACATTTCATTTCATTAATTATCGGAAGACAATAACGCTCCTACCAATGGACATGCTAGTGGTAACTATTCTATCTTTTGGGAATCGAACTTGCGAGTTCCGGACCTAATTGCGGTAGGCAAACCACTACGCTTCCGAGTCAGTTAACACTTTAATAACTTCTTATTCCAAGACATGGTCAGAAACCGCACCCTTTGGATACGAAGTAGGTACTGCTGTTTCAACCAAGTTATTCGGGATTAATGAAAACATAACGAAATGTTCATTCTTATTTTTCACTCGTCATAAACTAACGTAAGCATAATTCATAACAATATCTTCTCAAATTGAGAACTAATTTATTTTACAACTATTTATAATTTAATTATTTCAAAACTTATTCTTCAACGCATGTTTAAAACAATGATTAGGGAGTACCGCAATACAGGACACTAAACATTTCCCTGGCATATAAATAGACCTCACATTTAACACTACGTATAAGCGAAGTAACTAACATAAAGGTCATCCTAAAATTGCTATTAATAGAGAAATCGAAGGGACTTTAATTCTTCAGCCCTTACTATAATCGTCCAAAGCCAGATTTGTCTGACGCGCTGAAAGGGTAAAAAGCTCTATTAACGGAGTGGGCACGTACTCCCAAATAAATTCTAATAAAGTTAATTAAGGCGTACGACGGCATTATCTCTGTCAAATTCCACCCTAAATTAAAACAAAAAAGTTAGCCCCTGCATTTTCAGCCTGTCGACAGCACGAGATAAAGTTACCATCTACGTGACTCGGCTTTGTAATTTTTTTTAAAAAAGCAAATAAAAAGCAGACGGCTTTTATCTTTTCTCGTAGGTTTTATACCTCCGGGTAAGTTTACGACTGAGATAGCTTTATGTGCAACCTGTTCACATGTAACGCGAATAGTCTTTTCGTCGTGCAGGAAAGTTGAAAGCGATTTACACTCTGAATATTCGATGTCGACTGACTGTGCATGACGGTATGCTGATTCCAATACGGTATGGAAGTGAAAGTTGGGAACGGGAGAAAAGATATGAAAGCAGAATAAATGCGGTTGAAATGAGAGCCTTGAGGAGCATCATCATCATCATCAACAGCTCATACAATGTCCCCGCCAATGGGCTCGAGCCCACCTCACATTAGGGGCGGTTAGGCCTTAGTCAACCACGCTGGCCAAGTGCGGGTTGGTCGACTTCACACACAGCCTAAGAATTTCTTCATAGGTGTAAGCAGGTTTCCTCGCGATGTTTTCCTTCGCCGTAAAAGCGTCGATTAAACGTACATATAAATTCAAAATTTGAAAACACATTGGTACTTGGCGGGGTTCGAATCGGTGCCTCCCGGGTGGTACAACGCTCTTATGCACTACGCCATCGACCATTTTTTTTAGGAGCATGGCTAGAGTAAAATTGAGTGACAGGTTATACAATGAAATAAAAAAAAAAAAAAAAAAAAAACTTTATTGTAACTATAACATAAGTACAAATCAGATAAACAGTGTACGATAATGTCTGCATTAGTTTTAAAAACTGTGTCGCAGTCATTAACGCCCACCCCTAGGTGCATAGATATCAGCGTTCCAAAGACAATGACGTATTAAGAGAGATGTGGATTTAAAAAATAATTAGTGAAAGTAATTGAGAAAGGGATGCTCAAATAATTTGGACATGTAAAAAGGGTGAAAGTAGATTATCGAAAATAATATAAGAATCGGAAGTGAACCAAATCAAATCCGAAACCCGATCAAATCGAAAACATCTTTTCGAAATCGTGGGTTGTGATGATAGTAAATGAAACATTTAAAAATCATAGCAAGCCACAAGTGATTTCTGCCTACCCCTATGTAAGAAAGGTGTGACTTGTATGTATGTATACTCGATATTTGAATAACGTATTTTAATGAAAAATCATCTAATTTAAATCAACCACAACAAAAGGGGTGACCAGTAATTTAATCCAGCACTTATGAGGCTTCCAAACGGGGTGGTACAAAAACGTCGCTTACGTCTCCCCACCACGATGCTAATCCACATGCGCGACAGAGATGAAAGTAATCAGTCTTAAGAGAGAACGAGATGAATTGAGGGGAAATCTAATCCTCTATTAATGATAACCGCTGCACCTGCGATGTAATCTGTATAAAATATGGTTCGCGATATTACAGTTTTTGTGAAAGAAAGTTGGAACATTTCGAATCTCTGGAGATGGGATGCGATGAGATATACTCGAAAGTCTCCTATAGAATTTTTTAATCTTTTACAGACATTAGGGGAGTCACACGTTAGGTTTTTAAGCAAAATTTTTTTCAAATAATTTAAATGAATGGCCATCAATCAATATATTAGATCTTACAATATACTATGCTTTTTTGTAATAAGTGTTCATAGGGAACGCTAATAGCGTATCATAACACTACATCTCCTTCTTCCTACCCTTTGTTTAAGGCCAGTGCGGTATGTTTAGGTTTTGACATTGGATTTTATGGCCGTCCGCCTGCCTTAGGCCACGGCCTCGAAGTCAGCGACGACGGGAGGCCTCGAAGCCAGCGGGCAGATCGCGCGGTGCTAGAGGCGTATTGTTACTTTCTCGTATACGTAGTATAGAGGAAGTCTTGTAATTGTGAAAAAATTCGACCTCGAGATTTTGACGGATTACACGTTTTGGACCTCCCTGCGTCCAAAAATATCGTCTTTGGAATTATGTCTACGTGTGTGTCTGTGCGTTAGCACGATAACTCGAGTATGCTTTAACTTATTGCAACCAAATTTAACATGCATGTATGACATCAAAATATAAGGTTTCTATCAACTTTTGATACGTCGATCACGAAAGATAAGCGACCAAGTGCGCGGTCGGTACTCGGATGGGTGACCAAAATTTAACATGCATGTATGACATCAAAATATAAAGTTTCTATCAATTTTTGAGTCGTTTCTGATGTACGAAAAAGTCAATGTAGATGCTTACGTATTGTTGACGCCTGGCGGACAGCCGCTTGTTCCCAACGAGTCACACTGTAACCTGTAACACTGTGACTCGTTGGGAGAACTTTGTAAAATGATTCCCAACTAGTCACACTGTAACACGTTAGGAGATCTTACTTAAATAATTCCCAACCAGTCACACCACACTGTGACACGTTAGGAGATCTTTCTTAAATCATTCCTAACGTTAGGCCAACCTGCAGATAGGTATACTGTTACGTGTTCATTCTATTTATATAGGTGAACCTTTTACCCAATCTTTTATCAATTCAATTCATATAAGAAGTTACTTATTATTATAAAAGATTATTTAACCCAATTATGTATTATGATTATGATATAATAGTATGCTAAACATCTCCTGCATAGTCATGGTAGCCTGGTAATTCAGGTTGGAAACATACAGACTGAAAAGTTCACAATCCCACATTGATGGGGAAAGTCGATGGGGATTAGTGGCCTGAAAACAGTATATCTGATTATCTTAAATAAAAGTCATTTGTTAAGTGTATTGCGTATTTCGTTAATTTCGAAAAGGGCTCCCAACGTGTCACAGTGTGATTGGTTGGAAATAATTTTAAGAAAGGTCTCCCAACGTGTCACATGTGTGACTGGTTGGGAATTATTTTACAAAGTTCTCCTAACGAGTCACAGTGTTACAGGTTACAAAGTGACTCGTTGGGAACAAGCGCGGACAGCGAGGCGAAAGGCAATACGGTTACATTATCTTTACGAGTTGATAAATGTGCTTTATTCTCCACCTCGCGAGTGAACTCTGGATGCAAAGATATGCAGAGGAAAAGGTCCTTATACTTTACGACACCCACGATTAAAAGGGGTTGTCCTATACATGCCTACCATAACCATTGCATTAAAAACATATGCGCCATTTCGAAACTACAGCGCATCCAATTAATCACCCCGATTAGATACGCAAAGTATAATTATCGTAACGACACAAATAAATTGACCTGACATTGGGTATTGAATGTTGCAAACCACATTTATTTGTATCACTTTACCGAGATAAAGATATTCATGACATGATCATTGCATTGGTTACATACATGTGAGTGTAGGTATGTCTATATTATCAACGTTGCATACGCTAAAAGCATTGTGGAAACCGTTACAATAAAATCGTGTCAAAAACGCAGTCCCGGTTTGTAACTTTCGCACATTAACCTTTAGTGACAATGGTAAAATAAATATTAAAGAGTCTACTAACATTTTTGCACTAGGGAATTTTGTTGAAAAAAACTCTGAACAGAATAAAAGGGAATAGATTTATCTTTTTCCGCGCAGGGGGATTTTTTTCTTTGTTTAGTATTTTCGTCTATTTTTTATAAAAAGTGCTTATTGTTTTTTAGCAAAAGTTTTTGTATGTACTGATTTTTTTAAATAATAAATTTACTTTTTTGACAATGTGCAAGAGTTTAAAAACAAAAGCAATTTTCTATAAAAAAAGGAACCGAAAAGAAATTTATATAAAATTTTTCTCAACTTACGTTTATATACTTTTTTTTAATGTTTTCTAAAAGAGAAAAATAATTATAACTGTCACAAAATTATTTTTGTATTTCTAATTACAACTTAAATAAGTAAAGCAGCTTATGATATTCTGAAATTCTGTAATAACCTAACTATCGTTCTTGAAATTAATTCAAAAGTCTTTACTGAATATCTAATTATCTTCCTGAAGTTGGGAGATTTTAGACAGAAGATTTCTAACATAATACTTATAGCCGATTCAATTTGTAAACTTTGTAACAACGTAAAGAATATTTTATCAATAGCTGGAAGTGAAGTCGAAATTTCAGGAATAGATTCAATAAATCCGCACGTTTTATGCCACGTACACAAAGCTCGGAACTAAACTACAGCTTTTTGGGAATGCGGCTCGTTTATGTCAACCAAAGTAACAAATCCAATAAAATTCTGCACCGAGAGCGTTCAGATTGGAGTACAGTACCTAACCCGATAGGTAGAATATTTTGAACGAAGAACTCGGTAAATACACAAAGTAATAATCCAAGTTTATTTATTAAGTACCTACTCTGTGATAAATGTATCTAGATGCTCAATTGATGACAAAACATTTTGCTCATATTTTTTTACTAAATTGAATTTTAACTATACTTGATAAGTTTTGAACCAGTTTCAATTGGCATATATTTTATACATTTCAAAACAAGTTTGTACGTGAAGTCTGATAACAAATGCTTAACTCGTATATTACCGTATTACATATTGGAAGCTTGATAAACACCGATATTACATTGTTATTAAGCTAATTCATCAGTGGTTGACGGTTACGGGCGTAATTGTTTTCCATCTTCAGCCTTATTCATTGCTAGTGGACGCGGCTTCGCTCGCGTTAACGTTACATTTTTTTAGCTTAAAACCTTCCTCGATAAATGGACTATTCAATAAAAAAGATTTTTTCAATTTGGATAGTAGTTCCTGAGATTAGCGCATTCAAACCAACAAACACACTCTTTAGCTTTATAATATTAGTATAGATTACTATACAACCTTATTCATAATGTTCTCTTAGATTTGCGCGAGCACTACACATTGTAAATAACACAACTTTTATGCACGCTTTTTACGAACGCTGCAAAGTGTTACGAAACGTCGGGCAATAATAACAACATGTAAAATCTAATTACACGCGAGTTAAATCCGTAAAAGTTGTGTTATTTACAACCTTATTCATCATTACTTATTAGGATTAATATAGCAGATAGCAGATTAATGTAATAGTCATGTGTTATTTCCTGTGCTCGCTGCTTTTGAGTTTAATTTTCTTGATTATAGGAATTTTGTTTGTAATAGTCTCAGACCAAATAAAACTTTTTATTTGGTCTTAGGTAATAGTACGTTAAAAATGTAAGGCTGTGTACACCTGTAAAGGCAATTAATAGTGTCCTATAATTTTATTGCTAACCAAAATTTATAGAATGTATTAATTGTGAATATGTCTTTGGTGTATCTATACAAATAAATTACCACCAGGTGAGACGAAGGGAAAGATTTTCCCCGTTAAAGATCTACTATAGTTTTATATTTCTATTTCTCTAAAAAGGTAAGGTAATTATAAATGTAAGAAACCTCAAAACAATCAAAGTCTTCTAACTAAATACTGCCGAACGTAAAAGAAAATTAAAAGTATCTCAACCAAATTTAACTCTTGGCAATACCTATTAACTATAAATATTAATATTAAATTGTGGAGTTACAACTGCCCAAAATTTAAGCATGTATAAATGTAACTTAAGTTATATCACAGATAATGTAATACGTTATATTGATAATTAATTTTATTGACCTGTATTGATGTTCTGAAATCATTAAGAAATTGTAAGCTGTGGAGATTCTTTCGCCGTTTCTTCTCCGTCTCAGCATAATAATTATAATTATATAAAAAAAAAGTGAAATAATCATTTCGTCCCGAAACGGTGGTTTTCACGATTTATAAGTACTAAAGCAAAGTCCATTTAAATAAATAACCGTTTAATTTAATTTCATTTTATTCGCAAATTAAACACGATTGTGCTTGAAAATCTTAGTTACAGGAACTCGGCTTTTCTGTCCAAAAGGCTAAATGTACTTCTGGCTTCAAACTTCAGAAGCACCAAAATTGCGAATATCCCGTAAACAAACCTTCAGATACCATAAGACTACTGGAAAACGGTGTGAACACGTCCCGAATGTTTACTTTGTTTGTTGGGATACTTTGGGACATGGTTCGAAATACAAGCGATAACGATCGGGAATAATAATAAAATTAATTTATTCGAATTATATTTAAGTATACTAGGTGGTAGACCCCATATGTAGGGTCGTCTGGTTAGGTAAAACTGTCTTCCTTATTTCTACCGTGAAGCAGTTTAAGCCAGTGTAATTACTGGACATGGAAGGCATCTTAATCCACAGGATTGAAACGCACTTGCAGTGTTAAGTGATTTACCCTTAATATTGTTTGCCATCTCGTAATAATATAAAAAAGTGACAGTGTTAATTACTCAAATATCATTTTCAGTAAAGGTTTAAAAAAAACTAAAAAAAAAACAATAACAGGTATAAAGAGATTTACTGTGATAAAGATAACCAAGGCTAAAAAGAAATAGAATGTAGGACTAACAAGGACTTTTTTGTGCGGGGTCAAAGAATGCGACGCGGGCGTGGAATAAATCAATAAATCTGAAGTTATTTTGATAAGAATATTCTACTGTAAGTAGGTATAAGTTTTTAATTAAAATTTTTATTCAAATTAGTTTTCTAAAGAAAGAAAAAGTCGATTAAAAAATCAAACCTTACATAACAGAATGTAGGTATTATTTTATTAAGATTTATATAATATAGCAAATGTATGTATATAAAAAAGATTATTTTTTGATTATTGTAACTACAATAATCAAAAAATAATCTTTTTTAGTTAAATATTTAACTTTTTCCGATAGAAAGTTAGAATACCATTGGATAGAAATTACAAATTCTTACACACACTCATTTATTCTATAACTAGAAAAAAAAATTTGTTGAAGAAAGAAATTATCACGTAGAATGTGTTTGAAACGAATGCTTTAAACTTGTAAACCCATTGCAATCTTATTTGACCCGGTACACGCTGGTTGAAAGACTTAAGAACTTTTACAGTTATTGTTATTTGGTCTACAAATGTTTACAGTTCTCGCTGCCCCGGAATATGAATCGCTTCCATATTTACCGGAGACTTCAACTACGAATTTATTTAGTAACTTGATAAACATTGAACCTCCATTAGAATTACGCGAAAGTTTATGACTATTCACTAATACAAATTCACAATTTGAGTAAAAGTGAAAAAGGATTGGTGCTATATTTTACGTCGTTTAGTTAACTTGGTACAGAGTCATCTGATTTCAGTTTTATATTTTTTGACCTTTAAAGTGACCTGTTTTTTTGACACAGCTGCTATGCACGGAGAGTGATTTTTGGTCACCCATCCGAGTACCAACCGCAACTAGTTGCTTCACATTTGCAATCTTTACGAAGAACGCCAGAAAAAAGTCAACAGCCAAAGTCCACAATCTCAAAAACTAAACTTAACCGCATAGAAAGGACATATCAAAATCTTAAACGGTTCTGTGCTGGATAGCTTTTCTAGAGCCCACTCACTCAAGCCGTGGCATAGTGACATTTGACATTAAACTCACAATTTGATCTGATTTATGGTACACAAAACAAACCTTAATAGCATTTTTTATAACACCGTGAATGCTATAAAGCCTTGTCATACTTACTTTTCTTATTACTAAACATAAAGTTTTAGCCTTTCAACGTGTCATTGCATCGTTTCTTATATTATAACAACCTACACTCCTTAGAGTAAAGGATTGACACATCCGACGTCTCCATTCATTCGATTAAGCTGCTCAACCGAGACTTATAAGCTAATGTAACTTGAAACCGTCTTAATTATATCTTCTTTGTGTAATCTTACACATTGTTTAAATATTAAAGTGTGTGACTGCGATGTAAATTCCAGAGAAATCACTATTGAGTTGGGCATTATTATTTATGCTAAAAGTATGGTAGCATATGGCGCAGCGCAGCGTATTTTCCAATGTCAAAATATTACCAACAACTTGTGGAAATAATGTTAAAAAATTGCTGGCGCACGTAAGCTTGCGTACGCGCACATTCTTAGACGCGTTTTATTCACTTCGATAATGCGTGACGTGTTTAGAAAACTTTGCGAGCATGCTCCATTAAATGTGCGCTGGCCCTTACCGATAATAATACAGTACAAAGGGGTAGTGTTATTTGGGTGGAGGTATTGCCCTAAGACTGATTTCAAGCGGCTAATCTGCTGTAACCACTGATAATATACAAATTTAAAACTTATAATGTCTTATGGCTAATAATATTCAATTATGTTCTCTTCTTCTGTTATTTTTAGTAAATTGTCAAGAATCGCTAGGCAACAAAGCTTCAGTAAGCTTTGGTTAGAGGAAACCGTTTATTAATGAATCAAATTTCCTTGAAGTGAACTGAAATGGAGGTGTTTATCGTAACAATGATATCCAATGAATTATCTAATTTAACAAAACTGATTAAGAAAACTTCTTCACAAAACTACAAATACATTTATAGAAAATTATCTCCAAGTGCTTTACTAACACTGTGGAAGAAAATCTAAATTTAACTAAGTAGCAAACTTCAGTTGTAAATACGTATACAAAGTTGTGTGATACGAAATCTGTCATCACAAGAAAGTTATTGAGTAGCAAGTTACTTACGACTCATAAACCTGCAACAGACGCTAAGCCCCGCGAATGCGCCAGTCTAACCAAATCTAATCCAGTTAAAACTTTTCCAATAAGCCTCCCCTAAATGCATCTCTTTCATACGGAATCGTAAAACGTAGTTCGTGAAAAGCATGTCTCGAGTAATTCGTAGTAATTGGAGGGTTGCAAGATGAGTAACAGTGGTCCCCGGTAGCCAGCTAATTTTATCTGCAATTACAGCAAATAGACCCGTATTTGGAATAATTGGCCATTTATTTAATACAAATCTTAGGGATGAATTGATATATTTCATGTCAATAAGATTATATTCATTCAAACGCATTAATAAATCGTTTATTTTCACAAAAATATTACATAATGATAACAAACTAGCGTTTCCAGAAAACATTTAGCATCAACGAGTACCTACTATATCAGTTTAGTATGTTAATAATTATTATTTAGAATCGTAGCAGAAAGACTGATGTGTAACAAAAATTTGAGCACTAATCTGCTGTGCCGTAACACTCTTAAAAGAAAACAATTATTAAATAAAGCTAAAACAGTAAGAAAGCCGTGTAGCTTTGATAGTCAAAGCAGTGCAAATCCCATGGACATGCACTTATCTAAATATTTCGTTATATTTTAAATCTGTCAAACAAAAATTAAATGTAAATTAGGTAATTGTTAATTTTAATATATTAAATTAAGATTGTTTAGATATTTCCATTTATTAAATTCTGCTTTATTCCTTATATGAAACTTTTTCCATTTGAAAAGTTCTTGATTCGGTGCAGACTTTTGTTTCAGCTCAATTCCACAGTTTCTAGCTCGCACCATTTAACTAATGAGATAAATCTTCTCCCGGTGTAGGGGTGTCTTTACCCCAAGCAGCCGAAGTAATCTTTCAATCTTTTAATGACTTCAGTTATCGAACATTCGCAAATTTTTTGAAGATTACAAAAACACTCGTCACAACGAAGTTCAAGGGGGATGGTTCATTGTTGTTTTGACAATTTGATGGCTGATAATTACTTTGTAATTTACAAAAAAAAATACAAGTTGTATTAACAAATAGAGTAAATTCTCTGGGAATTATACTAGTTATGCTCCAATTATTTGTTTTCGTGAATCATAATTAAATCAATCAATCATAATTTATTGTTCAAAGTATTTTAGAAAACGGTATTGTTGGAGCTGACACGTCGTGGTGGAGTGGTCAGTGTAGCTGCCTACACATCAAGCATACACGTCCGGATTCGAATCTTTGTATGACGAACACGAATATTGACGAGTCAATGGTTCTTTACAAATTTATGTAAGTTTATTTATAAAAAAACTAAAATTATTATGTATATTAAAAATTGTGCGTTATCCATAACACAAGTTTTTAATGATTACTTTGGGATAGATAAATTGGTGTGAGCGTGGAAATATATTATTATTAAACCTGACATTCAAAAACCTTTTTGCTTTGCTTAAAATATTCACTACTCTAGAGACTAGTGACAAATTAAAAATTCAATCTAGAAACGTTTACTGAATGGGTATCATCAGTCAAATTGCAGCATCCCCCAGACAATGAGTTCAGTGGAAAGGAAACGATCAAAAATGTAATCCATTTGTTGCCGTAGATGGCTAGGATAATGGTAAGAAATATTTCTACGTCGGCTTATTTCAAATTTATACCACTTGTTTGTTTGTTTTGTAATACCTTAGAAGTTACGTAACTAAAGCTTAGTGAATAGAGGTGACACAGAAAACAAGTTCAATTCTTATTGGTAATCACAATAACACGTCATCATCTATTCCATTACTATCGAGATTACTTACTAGATCGTCTTTTATGAATAGAGTGCATAGATTTCTATAATCTACAATTTATTATCAGGCAAAACACGAAGCAGAATAATAGGAAATTTGAGGTGTAAGGACAATAGAACAGCTTGTTCCAGTAAATTGAATGCCCGTTACAGGTTTATTGAAACTGAACAGCATAACCTTCTGGATTATTCTGGAGGCGAACCCAAGAGAAAAATCGAAATTGCTAGAGAATTATTTCGATAAAAACCTTTCTAAACGGTAAGATTGATTTATTTCTCAAAACTCAATGTGTTCAGATTGAGTCATCAATCCATAATTAGATGAAATTTATACTTAATTAAGACTGATTTCTCTCATATGCTCGTTCGTTTTTTTCTAATCTATTAAGGAGAAGCGCCAATGGAGGTCTAATGCCGTAATAATCTGATATTACTCAGTCCAATAATGTACAACACGATCATTATTCTTTTATTTGGCTTACTTTGAGATAAATCTGAATCAGCCATACAGTAACTTGCTGACTCAGCTATACTTTCATCCGTTTTGAAACCTTGGCGCAAAAAGTTACATTGTATAGGCAATAATTCGCTACGCTGTTACATTTTGAGTGACTCAGATAGGGGAGCACCACTCAAAGACATTACGCTTATTGCTACAGTTTGCTCTTAACAGGTCATTTGAATGATGCATTTGAAGGGATTTTTCCATTCAAAAAAGTCGCGGTATTCACGCATCGTTGAAGAAAATGAATGCTTTTGTTACAATCATGTAATGAGGCGCATTCTAACATTATTGTTACTTTTACTGTCAGTATTTTAAGCACTTTTTATGTACTAAAAATACACTGGACGGACGTAAATGTAACCTCATGATAATTATAGTGTTATCCAATTCTTAAAGATTGTATCAAGGTGAAGAAAATCGTGTGGTTTAATTGTATGCTCAAAAATTACCATGTCATACATTGTATGTAAATTAATAATGTTACCTTCCGAGTATCATAAACCTTATTTATGTAGACGTCGCAAAAATCGTGCGAACCACAGATAAAGAGATTTTTTTACTCTTATAATAATATTAACGTCAGTATTATATGTGCATTACTTCATCACGTATAGTACACGTCAGTACACGTACGTACGTTGATTTTTTTACCTTAAAGTGTTCGATTATTGAAACTATGTTTTTTATCCATTATGTATCATCATTGACATCTTATTGCCTGACTCTTACTTAAGCTTAATTAAGGCCAGAGAAAGCATATTTATAAAAGTAAGATCATTAATAACATCAATTATTAACGTATTAAAATAGTGATCACAATTTCAAACAAATTCTATGTATACGTCGGTCAAATAATTACCCGGAGTTTGTTGCACAATTGCTTTGTTATATTACGAAATACCCACGATACATATCGTAAAATAATGCCCGAGAACCGTTACGAACTGCTTTTAATTTAAACATTTTGCAACGATGGATGCATATCTCAATATTACAAGTGTAAACAATGGAACGGATATATCATTTGTCAGAAAACAAAATGAATGGATGGATCAAATATGTTGCACATAAAAAGTATTTAGTGCAATTGGTATTTCCGGTAATCAAATATTGTGTAAACGAGTTTAAGCTGCTTGCTTTGTGAGGAACACTTTCGGGGGTAACTTCATTAAGAATATGGGATTTTATTACCAAGTGCTTACATGAATAATTCTTCAAATATTTCTACCAGAAGACTGGTTAGGAATATGGTCTTTTCATCTTTTGAGTTAGTCAACGCATCCGTGGCTTGATTCATTCACCTGAAATAGGGTCCTTAATAGCTGCCACCAAATTAACAAAGTCTGTCGCCATATAATAAGTACCTACTTCAGTGATCGAGGGTTCCGGGTAAAGTTGGTTTCTATCACTTACAATCAGCTGAGATGAAGAGCAAGAACTCCGTTCACCGTTCCCCGTCAAAAGGAAAAAAAACTGAATTAAATTCCATACAAAAACCAACAGTAGGTAAGTTATATTCTACTATTCATTTTGCTCCTCTATATTTGATCTTAGATAAAATTATTAAATAAATGAAATATATATAGACTATAAACAGAAGCACAATAACATTAGGTCCGTATTACAGAATGACTCAGAAATTGAAATTTTTATACATTGACAACCCAACGTCCTTTTTTTAATCTTCGACGGGTAAACATCATCTCTCCCGATTGTAAGTAAAATCTAGCGTCACACAGAACCCTTGACTACTTAGAAAAGTTCATACATTTCTTGGCCAAGAGTGTAGAGCTGGCATAAGATGGTATCAAATCACGCAAAATTTTAATAAACCAATTTAATTACCTACTTCCTTCTTAAACCGATCATTAATTATTAATGTCTTATCTTGACGGTTTGTGTTAAGTTTGAGATACATTCTACAACAAGAGATCAACATAAACATTTCATCGTGTAAATACAAATAAACTTCTGTAAACACAAGCTCTACAATGTTAATGTTACGGACAGCATTCTCATAATAAAGAATATTTTACGGCTTTTTAATAGTTATGAGCTTAAATATTACCTACTATATTATATTCGTACAATCTTGAAGTTATATTTGATTGACTGTTTATTGGTATAATTACTAATTTACATACAGTATATAAGCGAAACTTTCTCATGGGAAAAATAATGTTTAGCAAGGCGTGACGTCAAGCGCTCTGTCACGATTTTTTTAAATTAATTTTATTTGGGAAACATATTTATATCATTTTTTAAAAAACATTAATTTGCAGAATAACTTTAAATATACATAGATAAAATGTGTTTTGTAACTAGTATAGATATTAGGGTAATTCTACGATAAGAGGTAACTTGTGCGGAAATCAGTTTAAAATAGAAATTTTATTCTATATTATTATGTTATGTTTTTGCAATGAACTACATCACCTTAATATACTTACTTTATTAAATAAAGTAACGATTAAATGCCCAATTAAAGTATATTTTTCTGCAGTTCCTTATAAAAGTCTCTACCCTGGCCTGTCTCCCTGTCGGTTTCAGTTTAATTTGCAGACAATACATACCTTATTTGTATCAGTGACTAAACTAAAGTATGTAAACACAAATTTCAATAAATATGAATAAGTATTATTAACGAAAACTTATTTAACAAAAGTTAATTAACACTTAGAATGAAGCAAATAGCACTAAGAAATGTGTTTTTAATTTTTTGTCTAAACATGTCACGAAATATTTCAAACAGAATTTAATGAAAAAGCACGGTTAAAAGAAAGCTGTTCACATTTTAATTTCACTGTCCAGTTGTTGGGCAATGATTTTAAAAAGTCAATTAAAGTATCTCAACTCTGTGACACCGCTAACCCGACCTATTAGGATTGACCCCGAGTTTACGGAGGTTAATCTGAGGCGATTGGCAGGTGAGTAATCTCGCTATAAAACTATGAGAACGAAACGCGGAGAAAGTGCGCGCGACATTAAAATTTGTAGAGCATTCACGTTTTTGCACTAATTAGTTCTGCGTTTCATGTCAGTTAAACACGTCACTGTTTTTAAAAATACATACAAACTATCACGCTCGTAATCCTAAAAAGGGTTGACTAGGGCCTTAAGTAACATTTGTTACTAATAATAATTATTCTTTATTTCAGGCAGCAAAATGTGTAAAATAGATATATAGTCATATCTGGCAGTATGTGTCAGTAAAAGAGTAATCGAACCCAAAAAGTAACTAATCTTCAGAAATTAAGAAACAAAATCCAACCAGGACAAATGTTACACTACTCATCACTCCAGATCTTTGAAATATTGAAAAAAAATCCACTAAACGAAGTAGGGGAAAGCTAGTATTAATACTAGCTAAGTCTGAAGAGGTTAACTCAAAAAGTTTTACTAAAGATAAGTACAGTTTTATTATACCCCCTTGTGTGTCGCGCGGCCTCCTGGAGGTCGCTGTCAAAAACGCCTGTGTGTCGGCCGGCCTCCTGGAGGTCGATCCCCCCCTCCACAGTTTTCCGATGATGAAAATGATGATGATTATTATTATTATATGAAAATATAACTGTACTAATTATATTTTATTGTTAGCTTATTTTATAACGATTATAATGACAAAAACTCATATTTATAGTTTTATTACAAAATTTGTATTATTATTTTTTTACACCCGGAAAATTCGCGACGGAAAGTCCGGAAGTAACTGACACATGCGCGAAATTTTACAAAATGGCGGCGACACAATAGGGGATAATAATAATAATAACCATTTATTACACACATAATTCTCCATAATAATTTGTTAGTAAGTATTATGTAATAGTTATAGGAAAAATAGTGAACAGTACATTGTCTAGTATACTACAATATATTATAATAGTGCATTTATATTAACTAGGTCAGTAAAAAAAGAATGTTTCAGATCGCAGGTATTTGTCTTGACAGGTTTAATATATTTTTATCGTCCGAGTTAAGTACAAAATTTTATGTTACCCCTTATCAGGAAATTTGAAATGAAATGAAAATGCCACTTTCTGGTCAGGTGTGGCATGAATTACTTTTCTAATGTCGTTGTTAAAGTACGCAATAAAAGGCGTTAGCGTATGGTGCTTTAAAAGTTTCATACTTTAAAGTTTTTATTCATCAAGAACATAACAAATTTGAATTGTCAAAAAGTAATACGACTCCACTGCTAGCTGGTTGTTAACCTCTCCATTATTTATCTAATAAACAACCTACATGTTAATGTAAAAACAAACAGAATCAGTTTGTAGCTTTTGGCATGAAGTGTGCGAATATAAACATTTGTTGTTTCTCTAAACATCTGAGGCACATTCCGAATCTCATCGCACTCGCTACATGCGGTCTAACAAACTGAATTAGCTGTGCGGAATAATAACCGTTTTTCGAGAATATTCGGGCCAGTTTTTTTATTAATGCAGTTACTTTACTTCTTGCTTTAGTGACCAATTACAAGCTTGATATTTTTTAACTGCCTTCGAAAATAAAAAAGCCTTATTGATCCATTAAACAACTATGTATTTTGATTGTTACTTATGAAAAAACTTTAGTTAAATGTCTTACCTCGCATTGAAAGTATTGCCGAGCCTTACTTGTTTTACCTTTTTATACGAATATAAGTATACCTATTTATAGTTTTAGTTTATTTGTCTATTGTTTCTAAGGTTGACTAATGTGACAACAACTCTTGACTTTTCTGATGTCTGTAAATATCGTGATTAAACCCTTTTTCCACTCTTATTATTCGCTTTTTCATTCCATTAGGAGATACCACCACCCATCAACCAGGTCTCCGCTTCAGAAAAGCTGTTATAACTGTGTTCAATAGAAGTAACTAAAACACTTTCTTAACTACTACTAAATAACTCAATATATTTAATTACGATAGGAAAAGTGGCACCTCAATCTAAACATACATATTCCAGATGGGTACCATTACTTCAATTAAAAATGGTAGAGTTTGATTTTGTCCACCTGGCTCGCTACTACCAGCTTTGCAAAGGCTGTCCCATAACAATAATTTTAACAGCATTTGTATTCCAACAGCTGCTGATAAGACAGCGGTCAGTGGTCGAGGTTTCCGTCAGGGTGAAGCTTGCCTCCACCTTGCAATGCAGTAACGTTACCTACGGCGAGGTGAGATGAAGGCCGAGCTTTCCGTAAAATTAAAAAATATATCCACGGTGATTAGTAACTTTAAATCGGTTTACAAGCAAGTTTTCATCTAATATCTAAATAAGAATAATCCAATCAAATTCTTTATTGCGAATTAAGCGTGCTTAGAACTTAGTTGCCCTTTTCAGGCACTGCAATATTATATTTAAGTTATCAAAATAATAATTAAAACAAAATACTTTATAAATTGAATACACATTAATAATTTCATAGACTAATAATGATTACACATAAAATACTAATAATTTTGAAATAAGTTAACTGTCAAATAATACTATCAGTATGTAGTAACATTTAGAGATTAGATACGTGTTTAGTTTTTTTTTAAACCGATAAATTTAGGTTCTGTTTTTATATCTGAAGGGATTTTGTTGTAGATTTTTATAGGCAAGTAAAATAACCATGTAAAAATACGACACTTACTTCCGATTTACTTATCAAATACAAATTAGTGCTTCCTACCACAGCTTCCACCAAACACGATTTTTTCTGTTAATTATTTACATATAACACTAAAGGATTCGTCAAGGTACAAGACAGCGGACTAGATGCTTGAATTTAGAACGACCGAGCTGGGGTACTATCTTTGAAGGCCACACACAGCCTAATAACACTAAATTTTTGTGGTGTTGTGTTTCTGCTGGTGAGTGAGGTTGCCAGAGCTCCACAGGGGCCCAGAATTGGCAGCGCGCTAGTGTCTCATCAGGGTTGCAAGCATATATAGGTGACTGTGACTGCTTGCTATCAGGTAGGCTGTACGCTTGTCTGCGAACCAAATAACATAAAAAAAAGAATTTTCTAATAAAAACATGTGCTGCAGATGAAAGCTTAACTTATAATAGTGGCGTAATAAAATTAAGGCCATATATGACAGCCGAGAACAATCAAAAATAGAACGCACACTAGACATGTGCGCATAATTTGGACAACAAAAAAGTTAGATTCTACACGAGCACAAATGGGTTACGTAAACATTATTATTTGGCTGGTAGTTCATTGACTCCGCGATCATTGTATCCAGATGTTAGCAACGCTATTGAAATGCTTTGTAGAGCAGTATCTTGATTTGCGATATTCACTCAGTCAATTTAAAGAACGTTTAAAGAAGAAAAATAGACATTTGATTTTTTTTTCAATTCGAATGTGTTCGAAGTGTTGTCAAGTGACAAGTCTTCCGCAACTTAAAACGTTTGCCTTGAATAACGGCTGATTTCAATATTTGAACCGCAAGTAAAAGTAAACAATTTATTGTTAAATTACTAAAAACAACAGCGGTCGTTTAGCAACAATACATCCTGGTAGGGTAATCTGTAACTGTAATATTACGCAGTAATCTATTATAATATTTTTGAAGGAATGTACAGCAATTTAATTATTTAATAAATGAAGAAATTACTAATCATACTTAATTTTCATGTTTGCTAAACAAACTTCCTTTAAGGACTACGCGTGCTGGCTTACGATGCCACCGACAAACTGTGGCTACCATTCCAACGCGAACTAAGAAATTTGACAACTCATTTCTAAGTTGCTCAATCAAGAAATGGAATTCACTGCCAGGCATACGTGTTCCTCCTTACAATCCTAAGTCATTCAAAAGAGGCGTGAAGAAGCACCTTGCAGGTCGGCAAGGTGAGGGTCGCTAGCGCGGCAGTTAATCTCTGGCTCTAGCTATCTTCGCATTTGGACTCCACTCCACAATCAGGTAGAATGGAGTAATTTTTTCGACCTTCTTATATAGGTACAAAAAAATATCCTCAAGCAGTTTAGGTACTAGCCACTCCAAGACTATCGTCAAAAAGAAATAATGACATAAAAGTGTACCAGTAGGTTTGTAACATCGTTTCGTCCATGGGTCCAACACTGTTAGTATGGTCCAGGAATGAGACACGTTTTCGTCACTATTTTTTATTAGTAATAGTAAATAAATACGGCACTATGGCAATATATAAAAGGCACTCTGAAAAGAATATAAAAACACTGTACAAACTAAACAATAAAACACTTAAAACTGATAGACAAAAATATAAAAGGCTTATCAAAAGGTACTTACAATTTAATTAGTGCCTTGAGATAATTTAAGTAGGTATGTACGTATTTATATAGGTACTATTATTATGGCCCAAGCTAAGGTCCAGAGCGAGACCCTTGTAATAAAAATTGTGTTTTATGAGACGTCAGCAATAGAATGAGACAAAAAGCGCGAAAATGAACCAAACGTCATGATAATTTTGAATTTGATTAAATGTTATTAACTTTTCAAAAATATTGCCAGTAACAATGATGATGGTACTATAACATAATGTTATAGTACCACGTTACTGGTTTACTTTTTAATTTAAAGGATAATTAAAAAGTCTAATTAGGATAGAACACCTGGTAGGTATATCACGTTGAAAGCATTCAAGGAGGCTTAAGGCTTTTAAGAACTTTAAACAATATCGCCGACCCTCTGCAAATAACCGATATTTTGACAAGCACAAAAAACCTTTTCAATTTTTTTGCTTGAGCCTCAATATCGGGCGACATCGCTCACACAATAGAAAGCATATCCGAATCCCAAATGCGGACAAAGTCGTTCGGAAGCCACTCGATATCGCTTCTAATAAAAACCGGATATACCCGGATACGGTAGCCACAAAACTCAACCCCCGCTATAAACGTAGCCGAAAAAACAAGAATCCTCAAAAATCTCGAGAACACTTTGTCAAACTCGACGATTGCGATTCGGAGTTTTTAACGACTTTTTACTTTGACGCTCACACTTTTTATATTTCAGGTAGGATTTTTTAGTGGGATATATTAATAAAGTTTTATTGCGGTTTGCTTTTAAAACATTCAAATATAAATTGTCACAAAGGCATGTTAAAATTTTTAAGAAAGAAACCTTTTTGGTGTCTTTAACAGTGTCTTTACCACTATGGATACATACCTACTCAAATAAATGGTCTACCTGACAATAAGCCATCAACATAGCATATAGGTGCTTTCGACACCACATTCATAACATGTGCAATGTGAATATTGGCCCTACGCCCTACACCGTAGAGCACACAATACCCTAAAGAACACACAAAGATTTGTTGTTTGACTGTAATCTTCTATTTACAATGTGGATGTTGCTCGTATACCTACATTCTTACGTGCACTGCAAAGCCGAGGGGCTATCCACTTAATCGTACCTATTTTTACCGTTATAACGAAAAACTACTAATTAAATTATTTATATATTTTATTTTAGTCTTCGCAAAATTTAAAGTTTTATTTGCCGTTTAATTGTACATAACTACAATATGATGATGGGAATGAAACGGCAACGTACAAACGTACCACCGTTTACACTTAATGTCAGTTATTTCGACTATCAAATAAGCATTACAACTCAATAATCTCTGACATTAGCGAAAGGAAAATTATCAAATTACGCCGAGAATTGTATCAGAAATAATAAGGCCAGTGATTCGACCGACACGAGAGCAACTGCGATTCGAAAGCACGATTCACTCAACAATACCATCGAGACAATAACAAATCAAATCGCATCGAGCCATTTACTGCGCAATCTTCGCCGGCTTACACGATCTCCATCTGGAATAAGAACTTGGATTTATAGTACTTAAAAGGAAAGTGTGACTCGGGTAAACAAAGGCCCAAAGCTCACGAAATGGAAAGTCCAAGATCTGAAACGATACCGAATCGAAAACACACAAAGCGATATGTCTCGCGGTCCCCGAACAGCCCCAATAGAAAATAAATTGACATTTCAATGGTGCCCGCCTTAGGACCAACCCATTTGCAATTCAAAGGAGCACTCTTCAATAACATGCCAACGTATGGAAATAAGCATGTTTTGAAAAGGATCTGATTTCTGAATAGATAAGAACCTAAGCCCAGTTCGGGATACAAATTCATGATCTGAAGAATACGGTAACCTCTCACCTTGTTCTAGTGGCCTGAGTCACAACAGCATTATACCGAACATTCAACACAGGCATATCGCATGAGATAATCTATTACCTACAATTGTTGTTCACAAGTTTCGCTTCGACTTTATTTGGTTTTAATCCCAACAATAATGATACTATTTATTTTTAAAATGCACTCGAACTAGGAGACAAGAAACAGCGGATATTTAGTTCGCTATTTACCTATTCTATGCAGACACCGCGTTGGCACCATCTCAACAATATGGAATAATGATGAAAATATTCTTCATTTTTGTACCCACTAAAAACTTATAGACGATGAATTGTATTATAAAACATCACGCAAATCGTGGTCATAATTATCATGATTATTGTCAATTCATACCCTAAAAATCATAGAAAAACAGGCAAAAAAACTGATTTACAGGTGTAAAAGCCGCTGTTTGTAATACCTTATCATTGGATTCCACATTGATAAGACGTATTCAAAACATTTTTACATGATCACGACACAAATGATCACGGGGTAGAAGATCATCATGAGATATTCGGCACGACCGTGAGATGTGATATATATTTCACATCTTATCGATTACTTAATACGCCTACATATAGATGCAGAAACCCTAACTGGTTAACAAAGGTAACAAAGCTTGTGTTTGCCGGAATTCGAAGCGTGATATCTAATAAAAGCAAGATTCTACACTTTTCTACTGAAATCCATCATCATATTCCAGTTCTGCTCCCAATTTTATTTCGTATTGCCGTAATAATGTGAACTTACTCGTATTACTAAACAAGATTTAGCAGGTTGACCGACCAACCACCTACTAGACATCCACTCTCCTTGGCATTGTACTGAAATCCGTAAAAAATCATTAAAACATAGGTATAGAAAACGGAAAAATTTCTAGAATTACCTGATTAGACGGAACTCACCCCTAGTTTTGCTAGCCATAAGGTAAAAATGTTATTGAATAATTAAATTTGCGCTCTCCGCCATTACTGCAATTACTGTCCACTCTTTAGAAAACGGACGTACAAAACAAATGGTCACCTAGTTTAATGACCAGAACGGCTCAATATATGTGAGTGTAGGATACAAATACAGGCAGTAAAGTGCATTAACACCAAATAGAAGCGAACACTCAACCCCAAGTCACTCAGGGTCCCCGCGGAGTTACCGACCCCCTGGTGGTTAACTCCGCGACACATTGTTATTTATTGTCATTTCCTTACAAGGAGGATAGTATTCTAAGAGTGTGAAACAAGTTTTTTACTATCGCTACTCGCAGGCCCGCCGAGGGTTTCCCGAAATGGTAATTCTAATTCTACGAGAAATTCAAAGCAAAATTATACGGAAAATCTTCCTCTGTACTTATACTAATTTACTTATCAATATTTATGATATAGCCGTCTTCTGAACACTATGTTAAGAACCAATCGAAATCATTTCAAATAGTGATTATTGACAAACTAAGTAGTAATATATTTTAGTTTGGATAAAATACCTTTAACTATAATAGAATCAGGATTAAAATTGAAAAAATTAAATCGCTCGTCGTGGTTAAACAGTCCTGTCCGGCTCAAGTTGGAAGACCAGTCGCCCGAATTCTAAAAGGTCGCAAGTTCAAGTCCCGTCTCAGCACTTATCCATGACAGGACTTTTTCCATGTTTTTAGTTTTCTTTTTAATTGGGTTTCAATTTCAATCTGTAACTAAGTAATAAAGGATTACAAACTCAATGCGATTAGAAATGGTTTCGTTCACACCAAAAACACGATCCTTAACATCCCATGAAACGTCCCATATAAATCGTGGACGACGTAAGAAGCGCTGACAGCTTTAAACATAATCACGTGGCCGCACTCACTCGTGAAAAGTGTGAAAAGCAATCTTTCTTTCAAACTCCACCGTAATGTGAAAGCATGACTTTAATATCATTTGCGTCATACTTCCGTCTCTTTTTGTGCTCGGTTTCATGTAAAATGGTCCTTAGTTGATAAGTTTTAAATTGTTCTTTAAATTCAAATTGAGAAGGCGTTTTATTTTTATACTAAACATTTAAATAAAATATTTCTGAATCAATATAATCGGTTGAATTTCGAAAATAATTAAAATGGTGTATCGACCCCATAAGCATTTAAAGCATTGTAACATAATATCTAACAATAATAATTATACTTACTTCATCCGAGGAGATTATAGGGATTTTGACCATTTAAAAGTATTTAACAGGTCCATTTTACAAAAAAAAATATTAATTCTTCATGAACTGCTACTAAATTATAAAATATTGATCTATGTAGATGTTTCTGCAAATGCTGCAAATAAATTTTCATTATTTAAGTGTTGTAATAGATAGTTGCCAAAAGATTAGCTACGTTCTTCCTTTGGCATATAAAACGTAGCAGCATATTTTAAAATTATTTGTGCTTAGCACATAAATAAATCACAAATAATTATATAGAAAAACAATTTCGACACATACATAAGAAATAAAAGTTGCACTTTGTTGAATTTGGAGTATCATAATTTTGTTTTACATGTAATTTTATATTTCTTATATGTATTTATAATGTTATGAAAGTTACACTGTATAAAAAAATATCAAGTACAAGTGGTCAAATATTACGATAACATGGCCATTAAGTGATTCCCCCATCCCAAGTTCTGCCCAAAAGACTGTAACGTAATATCCGTTCCTTGCATACAAGTGCATTAATCACTGCGATATAATAAAGATCTCATAAATCATCGCCTTTCATCGTTAGTCGCTCGTTCACTGTAAGTATCTCCATTACATTCAAGTGACTATCAGTTCAGCTTATAGGGATTTTATTGGGTCGGCAATATAGAGATGCAAATGGTTCTTAATTTTTTTTAACTTGACGGGGAAGTTCTTGACTTTCATCTTACCTGATGAAAAGTGATGATTAGACTGAAGGTAGAATAATTACCGGAATACAATATAATAATACATAATATAATATATTTTTACGCCCACACAGCTCACACCAATTATCCAGCCCAAATTAAGTATCATTAAGAACTTTTGTAATGGATACTAGATAACGGACAATTTTATTTTTTATATACATAATTATTTTTATAAATAAACACATAAATAAACAACCATGACTAGTCAACAAATATTCGTGTTCGTCACAAAAACATTTGCCGCTACCAGAACTCAAACCCGGACCGCTTGACGTGTAGGCAGCTATACTGACCACTCCACCAAGACGGCGTCAATAATACTGTTAAAATATTATTATGGCAACAAATTTGATAAAGGTTATCCCAAGAACGATACCAATCCTCCTCGACACCAGTCAGGTAGATGGCCGTAGAATCGAATTACAAAACCTATCTGTATGTCGATAGCGAGATATACTGCACCTACTCCAAATAAATTGGGAGCAGGGTAGAAGAAAGAAGAAACTTTGATAAAGGTGGTGGCTAGGCACCAAAGAAACCGAGCGCAGCAATCTCTTGATCTAAATCAGATTGACGAATCAATGGACGATGATGTTTTAAGTATTAAAAGGACTTATTTGTTCTTATCATGTTGGTTTTTTTTACTAGGCAACGACGAGATGGCAAACTAGCTTGCGGCCCCCTGGTGTTAACTCGTTAAGCCCTGTTCGCGCTCAGGAGCGCGAGAACACAATTAAAATCAATTGTGTCTGGATATTAATAATCGTCCAGGGATTAATAAGTGGTTACCGTCGCCTAATAGACACTTGCAATATTAAGGGTAAATCATTTAACACTGCAAGTGCGTTGTCATCCTGGGGACTAAGATGATATGCCTTCCATGCCTAATTATTACACTGACTACCTTTCCCTTCAATCCGAAACACAGCGAACTGCTTCACGGCAGAAATAAGAAAGGCGGTGGTAGACGACCCTACATATGGGTCTACCACCTAGTTAACGTGATACAACTCAGCCTGATGTCAGATCCTTACAAGTCGCTCAATCATGCCTTCGACGTAGTCTCTTTTCTACGACTGCCGTTTTCTGATAGCAGCCGGGAGCACTACCATAATGCGTAAGCACTGTAGGAAACTATGTTGAAAACTTTTGGACCCTCGTTCGGATGCCAACCATGTTGATACCCGGATGTTTGACTTCTTCAATCATTACGCACGATCGTACGCTATTGACGTTATGACCTTTAAGGTGGACGCACATTCAGCCTAACCGAACGCACCGAATAAATCGAATCGAAATCGAATGCGCCGAAATCGTTGCACTGTAATTGTATGTGAATAGAAAAAATGCGAGCGCATTGGCCGAGTTGTCCGCATCACCCGCGCCGAATCTAGTGAAGACATTTAATTTCCGGGCCATAAAGAATTCTAAAATTCGTTTCGTTCGGCGCGTCCGGCTCTGCTAAATGTGCATCCACCTTTAAAAATATAAAATATAGTATGTATAACATCTTTGTAAAAAATATTTTCTATTACTTACCAATGTTAAGTAGGTACTTACCCATTTGTATTATAATGGTTTTATTACAGAAAGTATTAGTGTTAATCCGCCCACATACGAGAGTATAATCCTCTTAAAATTTAATACGTCAATTGTTAACATCTAATCTGTTTCGAAATACTCCATCTGCAGGCCCAGTATTACGTAAGCCCACAGAGAGCACATGCTCGTAAAAGAAAAAATAAAAATCAATTTAATGTTCGTAATATTTCTCGCGGGAGTGGGCGACATATTTCTCGACAATAATGCGGGAGTTGTCGTAAAGTGACTTATTCGTGGATTCATGTATGTGACGTCATGTTATGAGGTCAGTAGAAGACGTGCTTCAGAAAATTGTGCTATAGAAAAATATTACGAGTACGGCGATCATTTCCGACAGCAGATAGGCATCGCAGTAATGGCGGAACACGGAGCGCAGAATCAAGCATAAGAAATTATAGTTTAAAAAAAAATCAGGAGTCATTATCTTTTGATAACAACAACTTTGAATTCTTTTTTTATCGAGTGAATTATTTCAAATAGTGTTTTCTGTGTTTTGGATTCAATAAGTATCTTCAACTTAAATGTCTTTAATTTTAAAAATTCAGACCACAAAAAGTTACCATATCTAACCCTTCTATTATTAACCAGAAAATATATACCTAGACATTTTATTTTTAAAAGTGATTTCTGTCCGAAGGATATAAATAAGAATTTCGTCAAGCATCCAACTAATTAGTCCCAAGAGAACACAAACACATGCAAACGCACGCTTCATTGCACTCATTTGTTTATGACTAGCAATAACAAAACGCTTTGTGCTATGACGTAATGCAACGGTCGAATTTCAGGAATAGAACCAAATGCTCCTTTGTTCAAAAACTTTTATGGGTTTCAAAATTTATCCCCAATTTGTTTAAGGAAACAATAAGCGGTATTGATTTGGGACGTTTGCCCCAAAAAAATTGGTTGACAACCTGACTGGAGTAATTTGAAGGGTGATTAAATTAAATTTCATTAGACGGAAGAATAAAAGTGCTTTGTTCGTTTACTTTTGTCATTTTGAGTATTTTTATAGGTTTGAAAGGCTTATTTGGAATGACGTAGCGGACATTTGCTATTTTAAAAGCTTGTTTGAGTATAAAACTTTATATTGCGTGAAATGATGTGGCTGAAGAAAGATTGTTGAAGAATCATATGTATATGTTACCGGCCAAACCCGATTTTAGGATATACTAGTTTTTCCTAGGCCAAACTATTTCAACCCATCACTCAGCCATGTAGGTGCATAAAACACAAGACTCTCCCAAAAAAACTGTGCACTCCGCCTGGTCATAAAAAAAATAACCCTAACCTACCCATCACTCAGCATGGTGGTGCATAAGACACTAGGTATCTCCAAATCGCATAAAGGACTAATTGGTTTGGCCTAGGAAAAACTAGTTTATCCTAAAATCGGGTTTGGCCGGTAACATATATAAATTTATTTATGGGGTCACAGGACAGACATTAATTAATCTACATACATAATTATATAGATAAAAATCAATGTTTGTACATTTGTCCTCTATGTGTTCTGAAACCATCGGTGAGATTGCGATGAAACTTTGGTAAGATGTTCTAAGGACGCCCGAGAGTGTTCCTGTCTCAAAAAATCTATTGATATATATCTATGTGGTGGTGGTTTTACGTGGCATTGCAATTGCATGCGGGGTGCAGCTAGTCAATACATAAAATACACTAAACTTAAGTGTACAAGTTTTTTGCTTGACTAATGACCTTTGGCGTACTCATATTACATAATATGTTTTAAGTATGTATGTTACTTACATAATAATGCGAAATAGAAAAATACAATCACATTATTTTAATCAGCCGCGACAGATTGGTGAGCTCTTGTGACCTTGGTTTTTTTTAACCATAAAAGATATTTGCTCATTATTAATTATAGACAATTTTATTTGTCTATTTACGAACATAACTTTTGTCTACGATAATATCCTGCCTGACCTCGATATTATGGTCACCGGGAACATAATTATCCTTTAGTAAAATTTTGCAACCTAATTTTTTAAAGCGAGATCACTAATCCTGATCAGAGACTTATACTAGTTATCCTGCTATAAAAAAATTTAAATCTTTTCTTTTATAATTTTCTTATGAGAAGCTCTGTTTAATAGTTAGGTCTAAATATAGATTCCTTATTGGAACCAGCAATATCCTGCATCCATCCACTTAACTAAAATATATTTATTGAGAGTTATTTATAAATGTATCTTTGTTTAGGATGTCATAACCTCGCTATATTGGACGTGCCTGTTCATCATAATAGAAAATTCAACGGCGTTCTTAATTTGAAATTAATTTTATTGGGGAAATTTCAATATTACAACGTTATACCAACATTGACAAAATTTTCAATCTTACCTCCAAGGAGCTTATATTTTACCTATAGAATGGAGTCATTAGTCAAATGAAAAAAGTGAGGGCAAAAATTTTGACAACCCTTGACATTTCTTGACATTTCTAGAGAGGCTCTGTCTCTTTCTAGTAGGGTGCCTATAGCAGAAAAAATAATTACGGACAATCTTGGACTTCGTTAAGTTAATAAAATTAATTAGTACTCAAAGTTTAAAATATTTTTGAGTTTACCATGACAAAGAATTAACATTCATAATAATTAGTTTTAATCTTCCGTACAACTGTCTGTTACTATAAGTAAATTTACACTTAACATTGGCGAAATATGAAAAACTTTGCTAAGTACTTTTAAATCGTCAAAAGCCCTACCACCATTTCGGGACGAAATAATAATTATTATGCTGAGATGGAGCAGAAATGGCGAAAGACTCCGGCGAAGAACTCCACAGCTTACAATTTTGTAATGAAAACATCAATACAAGTCAATAAATAATTATCAATTTAATTTAAGTTACAGTTTTACATGCGTATATTTTGGGTAGTTATTAAAAATAAATAAAGTAGTAGTAGTGGTAGTTTTATAAATTCTGTAACACACTAAGTTTATTCCTTAATAAAAACTTGATCACAAGAACTGTTCTATTTTAAATCTAAACATAAATAACAATCTAAACATTCATATATTACATATGTGACTCAAGAATTTATGTAAAACAAAGTTATATATAAGTACACATAATATTGATACTTAAAAGAACAAAATCCTTTATTATTATATGATACAGTGATATCCGCAGAATATAGTTACATATTCACATAGGTACTTCTAAATTACAAAATATTAACCTTAAATATATTACTTTCATATCAATCGATGTTTCATAATACTTTATAATGATTGGCAAAATAATAGATTCTGTAAAACAACTAAGAAAAAAGTTACAGCTAATTTTGTACAAGACAAACTTAAAATAGCTCTGCTATAAAGTAAGAATTATGCAGATGTGACTTTATTCTATCATGAGACCAACAATTAAAAATATGAATACCGGTAAAAGATGTAAAAGAATCATTTGTACTCGTAACTCGATTAATACCGGTTAACGTATGACAAGGTATATAACTTTGTCATGTGTTAACCAGTATTAAAAAAATATGCATAAAACGATAAGGATTTCCTATGTAAAGTTGGTCCTGCGTTACATGTTAGTAGATGCAAATGTGAAAGATAAAATACACTATTACACTGGTAAAATCCAATCAATCATTTTGAATATGTTTCTCAATTAAAATAATGTACACATTGCACAAATTACATGTTTTGTTTGTAAATAAACGTTCCCAACCAAAAATGGGTAGAACGATTTATGTATTATATTTTTAGGAATCAGGAATGGAATAAAATAAAAATAAAGAATTATCATCGTAACTTAAAACAATTTTACTTTCAATTAGATTTTCACAACAAGTAACAAGCGATTGCACAGAAAACAACTCTTTACACAATAACCGAATAATAAGGATGAAACAAATGACTAACTGCAAATCACATCGATCACCACTGTGGTGTCCTCCGGAATGTCGGGAGAGGGTTGTGCTATAACACTAAGTCACTCTATGATTCACTGTACACTGTGGTGGCAGACGTCCGCTCGGTCCGGCGGTCGGAACACGACTGACTCAACCGAGCCGTCACCGCCATTACGGCGTATACCTTTCCAACCGACCTCGCTCTTCAACGTCCGACAAGCAAATGGGCTGAGAGCGAACTAACGATTGCTTTTATGGCGGCGTTGTGGTGACGTCATGATTCGCAACGATTCATTCTTCATTTCTGCTAACACGGCCTATCCTGATCATGCGCCGTCCTCGGCCGCATTTCACAAGATATCGTCATGGAAGACCTCAACAGGGTCAACCTGAGCAGACCACGGCTCAGCACCGGTGTCATCATTGTCTTCAGCTTCAGAATCTGTCGATGAGAAACAACATGAACACAAAAACAAAACTTTTTTGTAAAGTTGCCTATTCTTTCATTCCTCACACAATCAAGGCCCTCTTTCAATGATACACACGATGTTATTTCTTAACTTCTTCTACTTCACTAACAATCATCGTATTACAAGCTTCATCGACCACACACATCGCTTATTCTCACTATTCTACGTACAAGGCTAAGCCATACGAGATTGCAGGACCAAAGTCCAACACATATCAATGGATATGGATACAAATTTGAAACCCAACATATATCGAAAGATATGTCTGTAAGGTAGTGCGCGCAATCAGGGCGCGCAGCAGTGCGCGCAGGTAGGGTGCGCAAGCAGGGCACGCAGGCAGGGGCACGCAGGTAGGGCGCGCAAGCAGGGCGCGCATGCAGGGCGCGCAGGTAGGGCGCGCAAGCAAGGCGCGCAAGCAGGGCGCGCATGCAGGGCGCGCAGGTAGGGCGCGCACGTGGATGGTGCGCGACTGCCGGGTAGGCAGCACGCAGACTGCGACGGACCCGGCCACGCAGCTCAGGAACTGGCGCAACCGCTCGGCGCCTCCATCTGTCAGACGCTCGGCCTGGCTCGGCCCTACATCGGTAATTAAGAAGGTACTGCAAGGCCGGAGCCCAACACACATCGAATGATATGTCTGCAAGGCCGAAGCCCAACACATATCGTAAGATATGTCTGCCGGTTCGAAGAAGCGAGACCACGCATCGAATGATACGTCTGCCGGTTCGCAAAAGCGAGACCACGCATTGAATGATACGTCTGCCGGTTCGCAAGAGCGAGACCACGCATCGAATGATACGTCTGCCGGTTCGCCGAAGCGAGACCACGCATTGAATGATACGTCTGCCGGTTCGCAAGAGCGAGACCACGCATCGAATGATACGTCTGCCTGTTCGCAAAAGCGAGACCACGCATCGAATGATACGTCTGCCGGTTCGCAAAAGCGAGTCCACGCACGTCATAAGACGTGCAACCCAGTGCCGCTCGTCCATCCCACTACATAGGTATGCCACCTACTAGTCCGCCGACATCTCTGCACGGCACCTTTCGCGTCTGGGTAAACGCTCCTTTGATCCACGCCAGAGCGCCACATGACTTGCAAACATACACACGCACACATAGACGTTCGCAAGTAAGAACTGTAACATAAGAGCGTTAGGTAAACCACAAAATTATTTTCGAAAAATTCTGCACAACTCTCGGGACACCATTCCCCTTTCTATATTCGAAAGTAAAAAATCCCGTAGACAAATTATCCAGCGTGCAGCCCTTGGCAGAAGATCTGTCTTGCCCTCTGCGGCCCCCAGAGCATTTCAATCGGTTAAGACTTTGAAAGCCACCCCAATCAAATAATGCCCAAAACTTCGCAACGCTATGACGACCACCAGAGTCTCCAACCCATATGAGCAGCATCGGCCATCCGCGCCCCGGGTGACCCCATTAAATAAACACCAACACGTTTCACACGATGCAACGGCGGAAACAACCGGCCAGGCCCAGAAACTGGCGCACTTAACTCGGCCCAGGTTACCTCGGTAGTTAGGAAGGTACACTTTCGAAGATTTATTGCGAATCCCGCCTCAGATAATGTTTTCAATACATCGCATTACACCATCTCTATTGAGAACGTCAGTTATGATAATAATCGGGGTATTCATTCATACAAGTTGCGGGTACAACATAAAATCAATATCGAAAGCAATGTTACTGAACTCCACTGTAATTGTGACATACGCAATGAGATTACGCCGACAAGAAAAGTGTTGGAGTTTCTCCAAAGTTCTCGCTGCAAAAACACGCGTTGAGAGAATCTACTTCCAACTCAAATCCACCGTACAACCCTTAGTTACTTAATTACTCTTCCACTATATTGACATTGGCAAAACACGTAACGTAAATGTATAGCGACGCCATTAATTAAGAATAGAATAGAATAGAAGAAAAGTGAGAGCCGAATCGCATATTAGGGAAATCGCGCTCGCCACTATCTATCAAAACGTCCACAGGTGTACCCTGAATCACTGCGGTGGTGATGTCAATATTTTTGAAGAATTATTTAACTCACTACACAAATCAACTGTGCGTCGACCACGCCCCTGTGAGCGAACCTTGGCAAAACAATCACTTTCCTTGTGACCTGTCTTTTTACACAAAGAACATGTACCCAACTTTTGAGCTACCTATATCCTTAATTGTTTTTTGGTACACATTACACTTAAATGTCCAGTCTGACCGCAGTGACACTTCACATCTAGTGGAGTAGTGTAGCGTTTCTTAAAAGCATTAGCTGGTGTATGGCTGACTAATTTACTGCGGTTAGGCTTGACATAAATGGCCAGAAACGAACTACCTCCTCGCACCAAAATTATGGATAGACGATAGATCAAAGTTAGATACAAAGTTACTGTGGCCCCTTGCTTTATTTAATGATAGCATCAGCAAGCACCTGCGCTGCGATTAGATTGCTGTCCTCGCATCGGGGGTAGGACTAACACTAACATGATCAGACGAGTTTGGCGTTACATTCTTAGTATTTCTAACACGAACACGTGCAGACGTGTTTAGCGGTACACTCACAGTATTTCTAACCCGAACACGGTCAGATGGGTTTGGCGTTACACTCGCAATATTTCTAACACGAACACGGTCAGCGGGTTTGGTGTTACATTCGGAGTATATCTAACACGAACACGGTCAGACGGGGTTGACGTTACACTCGCCGTATTTTCCCCAATGGCATTTAGTGTAGACACTATCGCGCTTAACGTCTCCGCCATCGAATCGTTACACGTGACCCGCGACGATCACTATGATGATGTAAATCGGTTCTGTTGTGACGAAGTCGCGAATGAGTAGGTACGGAATCTACTGTATAGACGCGCTATGTTGAGACCGCGAACTACATTCTACGTGCCGAGTAGACACACGAGTATCACTCCTACGGAACCGTGAAAGATTTTCACTCCTAGACAACCGTGAGCGCGACCCACGACTACAAGAACGAGATCTATGATGGTGTCGATGTGATTTGCTTGTACATACCACGCTTAATCTCATGGCGCGGTGGCGTATTTTCAGATTTTGTGACGGTAGCGGCATAATAAATCGAATCCCTGCAACTGCTTGTTATTTTCTTTTTTAAACTAAAAAAACCTCTAATGTAGGCGTAGGAACTTTTATCCCACTTCTGATTTTAGGAATCAGGAATGGAATAAAATAAAAATAAAGAATTATCATCGTAACTTAAAACAATTTTACTTTCAATTAGATTTTCACAACAAGTAACAAGCGATTGCACAGAAAACAACTCTTTACACAATAACCGAATAATAAGGATGAAACAAATGACTAACTGCAAATCACATCGATCACCACTGTGGTGTCCTCCGGAATGTCGGGAGAGGGTTGTGCTATAACACTAAGTCACTCTATGATTCACTGTACACTGTGGTGGCAGACGTCCGCTCGGTCCGGCGGTCGGAACACGACTGACTCAACCGAGCCGTCACCGCCATTACGGCGTATACCTTTCCAACCGACCTCGCTCTTCAACGTCCGACAAGCAAATGGGCTGAGAGCGAACTAACGATTGCTTTTATGGCGGCGTTGTGGTGACGTCATGATTCGCAACGATTCATTCTTCATTTCTGCTAACAATATATATATACATAATCTATAAACTATATATATAATCTATATATATCTATATAACAGCTATTTCAAAGACTTTAAAAAAATATATATATCAATTTTGATTTCCATTTCTGAAAGGAAAAAGTTTATTATTTTATAATAATTCTGGAAATCCTAGTCACCCTAGTCAATTTGTTTACACATATTTGAATAAGTAATTTATATATGAAAATTAATTAAATTCAGATAGTATTAAAGCCGAGTATCAGAAATTACTTTCTCCTATGGAGTTTCGCCCAATAACGATAATCATATGGAATTACATGTAAAAACCAATTTTACTTAGGTGAACAATAATATGCAATTATAACACTTACAAGTGAAATTTCACACTGCATCCTGGATACCACTCACTTCTGCAACCACGAACTATACAGCGATGCACCATTTTGCACTATTTATAGTTATTAAAATGTAAAAAGCCGTACCAAAATCGCGAGTCGATATTTATGAATACGTCAATAACGACAATTTATGTCATGTTGAGATTTCGGGACATTGACACATGAAAAGAGTGCTGCCATTACATAAATCCTTTAATTTCCCATAAGTTATAGAAAGAATCACAATGATGATTTTCAAAATAAAATACAAACCTAAACATTAAAAGTAAATATATTATATTTATTTCTTTCATTGATAATAAATACTGATCATTGAATACAATATGTTAAGTTTTTAGCTACTTTTCTACTTTTGTTTTAGAAAGATGGCGAAATACTGGGGAAATCTTGTTTCTATGTAGTCGTGTTTAGAAAGAGATGACGACAATTTCTAGAAAGAGAAATGAGAAATTTGAAATGTCAAGTGTTGTCAAAATTTTTGCCCTCACTTTGTTAATTTGTCTAATGACTCCATTCTTAGTATAAGCTCCTTGCTTACCTCGATCATGAATTCTTAAAGCGGCAGAGAAAGATTTATACGGACCTGAAACAAAAATTTATAATTTATTAATAAAATATAATTTAAAATGTAACAAACTAACTATAAAATATCACTAGTGCTATATTCCGATTGTGCGAATTAACTTTTCAAAGTTAGAGTAAACATTATCGGAAGGATCACGCATTAAAAGACCGATAAAGCAATTGAAACTTGCAAACGACCAGCGTTATAGTTTTTTTTTGCTAAATGAAGCTTAAGAGCCCAAAATGAGACGTCCTCCTTGACTCAGCGTGATCCAATCGAGACGTGGAGTTATCGAATCCAGTCCCGGCTGCATCCCGGGTGCGATTTGCAGAGTTTTATTGCGATTGACGAGTGTCGATAAGCCCCCTCTACGCCCCTTCCAATTACTTACAGTACATGAACGTGAAGTCGACCCTTATCTAAATTTCATCGCAAGAAGTCGCAGAGTCGACCTAGATATCATCAAACTGGAATTGTCCACTTCCACAGTCATCTCATTTTATTTCGCGTAAGAACAAGATAAGAATGATAGGGTATAGCTTGATCGTATCGAATTGTCTTGACTTTCAATGGCATGTAGACAACAGGAGCCATTGTTTGGGCGAAGCGTTGATTTACGATTCTTTATTGTCGCTCGAAATCGAAAGTTGTGTCTTTGTTATCTTTACATTGACGTATCTCACTATCCGTATTGTGTCAGTTGGAAAGTACCTGGTTCACAAGAGATTAATTAGTGTACTTTATCTGTAATGTTAAACAGTCACTTTTATGCGGCAACAGACTGCAACATTTTCGTTTTGCAACAAGTTTGTAATCTTCTAGGAATTTGTTAATCCTTTAAGAACATATTTTTAACTAAATTGATAGGTACCTACCGAACATAAAGTAACTTCGATATGTGACATCGAAAATTAACTAATAATGTTGAACTTCCTATTATAATAAATTTTCTTCAGCTTCTAGAAAGTTAAATCGCGAAAAATAATGTGCATTATCAAACTATACCATCCAACCGAGCTGATCTGCGATAATGATAGGCATTTCACGATTTCCATTAACTGACCACAGTAATTCCGTTCAATTTATTAAAATATCAGTGTTCTATGCTATGCACTAATAAAGTGAAACTTAGAAAGATAATTTTACGGCATGCGTCAATATCGAATTGTGGGTACTTATTTGTCGTAGGTACGTACGTAGGTTTTTTTATTTCATTTAAATATTCATGTTAACATTGATCTATAAAAACAATAGATACATTTGATTAGCAGCAAGAGAAACCGTAAAAGGTTTATGTATTGCTGCCATCACTCACCGTCACACTGATAAATATTTTTTTTTAGTGACCTTTTACATTTTCCCGGGACATCCAAGATTTTATCAACTAAGCCCGTTTGCAGCTCGTTTAATAATGCAGGTAACAAAAAACTTGAACTTCTTTCAACATATGTGTTGTTGTATGAGGGCAGCACATACCTAGGTAAGTATGAGGTGAAGACTATAATTTTAGTAAGTAGGTAAAACAAATAAAAGAAACGGAAACGTGGTGAGGGTAATGTTTTTTTTTAAGTTCACCTTGTTATCCACCACCATCTTATATCTTATCATATTCTTCTTCTTTTTAATTAATGGCGTTCGCAAAAACGAAATGCTTAATGCATTTCGCCAATGTCAAGTGAAAATGTACTGAAAGTAATGGACAGTTTTACGGTAGATTGTGTTAAAAATGGAGTCTCTCAACACGTGTCTTTACAACAAGAACTTGGGAGAAACTCCTATCTTATTATTATAGTGACACCATTACAATTAGTGTTTACAGCTGACACTATTGATGTAATGTTTGCGTGTTGAGATATAAGATGGAGTTTATTTATTTATTTATTTATTTATTTAGGACAACCAACAAAACTTACACTTACTGTTACAAAAGGAACTTAATCGTAATATATGTATGTGCTTATATCTAAGTGCAGTTTTAATTACAGGATGCCACGGCATGCAAACGTGGACACAAGGGTCTTACATTAATAAAATACTTATGTAAAAAAAAACTAATAATATAACAAATTGAATAAAGGCTAACAAGTACTTATAGATATTTTTCTTTTAAGTGAGGACAATACAAAATTAAAATAAAAACACAAACACCTGTTTTCATAATCTACGACACACCTATATGTTACCAAAGCAGTAAATCTATTCATACACCTTTAGAATATCTAATTACATGTCTGAACTTTCTGAGCTTGTCGGAAAAGATATCGACATTACACTTTCTTACCAAAACATTATATTGTCTCTGTATTCTAGTCATAGTGGAATGGTGACCCAGGTTACTTTTGCTACCTTTGACTGCAAAAGGGACGTATTTACTAAAGCGAGGCAACTTGCTTGGAACGTTCAGGCCAATGGACTCTAACAAAAATGGGCAGTCAATGACACCACTTATCAACTTATACAAAAATACACTGTCCAGTAAGAGTCTTCGTTTTTGAAGGCTGTCCATTTTGAAATAAAAAAGTCGTTCTTCATACGATGGAAGTTCTTTTGCTTTATTTGTTTGGTAGGAAAGATGCCATAAGAATCGCTTCTGGACACGCTCAATACGTTTAATGTGCACATCATATTGTGGAGACCAAACCTGACTGCAATATTCAAGATTCGAACGTACCAATGATAAAAACAAAGCAATCTTTGTAGATGGCTTCTTGAATTCTTTCGAGTTCCGTAGTACAAAGCCTAACATTTGGAATCCCTTTGTGACAATATGGTCGATATGCTTGTGAAAACGTAATTTTTTATCGAAAATCACCCCCAAATCACGGATTGACTCTACTTCTCTCAAAGGCTGACCGCTGATATTGTATACCGGTACAGGGATATTTTTACATCTAGTAAACCTGATGTATCTGCATTTATCGATATTCATTTGTATTTTGTTTTTGGTACACCACTGCCCAAGTCGGTCCAAGTCTTCTTGTAGTAAAAGCGAATCGTTACTGTTCCTTACTTGCATTGATATTTTCATATCATCTGCGTAAAGAAAACATTTACTATGTTTGAAGACAAACACGATATCGTTAATAAATATGTTAAAAAGAACTGGACCAAGATGGGAACCCTGGGGAACTCCAGACAATGAAAGAAAAGACTCCGAGGAGAACCCACTGAGCACAACCTTTGACCTCCGCTCACTGAGGTATGATGAAAACCATTTTAAAAGAGTTCCGGAGACTCCAAAAAGAGAAAGTTTGTAAAGCAATATACTATGGTTAACAGTATCGAAAGCTTTACTGATGTCCGTATAAACGGTATCCACTGACAAACGAGAATCAAGTGAATCAGAGACATATGACACAAAAGAGACAAGATTAGTGGCGGTGGAACGAGAATACAGAAAGCCAGATTGTTGAGGCGAAATCAACTGTTTAATTTGCCAAGATAAGACAGGATGTAGCAAGGCCTCAAAAACCTTGCCAAAAATGGGCAGTATCGATATAGGCCTGTAGTTAGTAACTAAAGTTGTTTCGCCTGACTTAAAGATTGGTATAATTTTTCCCTCCTTCCAGGCCGATGGAAAGACACCAGTTTTTAAAGACGTGTTGAAAATAACAGTTAAAGGCAAAGACAACACTTTGCAACAGCCAATAACGAACAAGGGTGGAATTCCATCGGGTCCAGCCCCCTTGTATCTATCCAAACCCTTAAGCACCTTATAAACTTCGTCTTGTGAAAATTCTATGTTGCTTAGATAAGTTGAGGTGAAAACCGGATCATCAGAAGCTGCTGTTGAGCGCAACTGCTGATGATCCAGTGAAGGGCTTCTATATACTGAGGCAAAATAAGAAGCAAAAAGGTCACATATTCCCTTTCCACAACTGCCAACACTATCACCGTAAGTCATGGATGAGGGGTATGCATTACTGTTGCATTTTTTATTTTTCAGGAACGTCTAGAACAATTTAGGATTGTTCGATAAAGATTTCTCCAAATTGGTTATATATTTTAGGTAGCATGAGTGAATTAACTCTGTACACCTTTTCTTGATGGTACTTAGGTATATGTCATCTAACGGATTCTTGTATTTGAGATACCTCGTCCTAAGCTTATGTTTCTCTTTTAGAAGGCGAATTAGCTCTCTTGAATACCAAACCGGAAACTTATTTGAAGGCGGCTTATATTTAGGGACATGTGTCGCAATCGCGTGTCTTATTATACAGTAAAACTTATCTACCATGCTATCTACGGTTTTGCATAAAGAAAATTCGGTCTCCCAGGATATTGAATTTAAATCTGATACAATTTTGTTCCCGAGTTCTTGTTGTAAAAACACACACTCCATTTTTAACCCAAATTAACCGTACAATTTTTGTTACTTAAGTCACTTGACATTGTCAAAATGCGTACGTTTAATGCGACGCGACGCTATTAATTAAGAATGGAATATATGGAGTTTCTACCGAGTTCTTGTTGTAAAAACACGTATTGAGAGACTCCAATTTTAACTCAATCTACCGTACAATCGACTGTTACCACAGATATATCAATCTAAGGAGATCGGTCGGATCGCCGAGTTCATAGGAAGACCGAGTGTCGCGATCAGTGGCCGTACTACATAACATGGTTCTAGTTGAGCATGCCGTAATATACACTATTCATTGCGCGCGTCTTAAGGACTGCGAAGCAATGAAAGTTAATCACAGCCGCAAAGGAGATCGGTCAAATCGTTGAGTTACCTACGTATTCACTTGATTTTATCGGAAGGCGAAATGGCGACAATGTATGCCCACATGGCATACACTTGTCACAAGTTAAACGCCGGCTTGGCCTATCTCCTTGTATTATTAAATCTGTGACTGTTACTATAAGTACATTTTCACTTGGACATTGGCGAAATGCAAAATCTCTGTGTCGCGAACGCCGTTTATTTTTAAAAAAATAAGAAGAGATATAAGATAACCAGATGGTGAAGCTCGCAACCAACTTCGCACATATCTTCCCTTATCGTAAGGTAATATGAAGGTCAAGCAAGTGCTTCTCAGACCGATAAGAACGTTAGAGAAGACGTCAGTTCTAAATATCGTGTATTAAGGTATTTAATTTAATAAAAAAAGAAAATTCATTTAAAACTGCAACAAAAGAATAATTAAGGCGAAACGGAAAGATAAAAACAAATACTCGTAAATAGCAGCAGCTTCTTGTTTTAACAGTCGAAGAGAGGGTTTCTTTTAATTAAGTATACCTGTAAAAGGGTGCTTACAAAATGAAGTTTTTAAATTTTAATCAGGCAAGCGAATCAAGTTAATCAAAGTTAGTTTTTAGTATCAAGTATCGAAGCCGGGCGATGTTGGATTTCAATTTTCCACTTGATTTATTTGAGAACGATTCAGATAAGCCAACTGAGGGGAGCCTTGTGAGGGATGCTACACACATTTTGTTTCACCTATCTTCAATCGATAACGATTTGCAAATGTGTGGCGATATAAATTCCATTTGACGAGAATGGTTATGTTGTAAATCAACGGAAGCTTCTAGAAAATTATTTAAGATCATTTATCAAGTAAAAGTACCCAACAGAAACATCACGAGGTACAGGCCGAATTTGTACAACTATCATATCAGCTTTCATAATTGGACCCACTCCTGGGACACAAGGCCTCTCCTTGTCATCGAAGGAGTTTTAGGCAGTAGTCCACCACGCTCGCCCAATGCGGATTGGTGGATGGAGTTAAGGTGATCAATACCCCTTTGCTGATCCATTAGTCGCTTTCTACGACACTCATTGGAGGACATGGGTTGATGCTATTCTACTCAGCCGGCATCGCATGGCTAGATCTAATTTTATTACTTTTAAAATTTTCACTGCATGTTCATTAAAAATACAATTATGTAATTCTGCGTGTGCTCGTCAGGTGTTATCTGTTGCTATTAATTATTGAATGATCTTTAATAATGTTTGATTTGAATAAAAACCATTCACACCAAAATTTAATTTATATTAACGACATAGCCTCTTGTCCGGTCCGCCTGATGGTAAAAGTTCACCGCAGTCTCTAACAACATAAGGTGTTTTAAACCCATGGAGCTTCAGACTTAAAAATCATCAAAAATTTAGTAAGTATTACTTATCTCTACTTGAAAGTGCTGTAGGTACTTTCCCAAGATCGATGCTCCTAATTCGAGCGCGTAACTCTCTGTCTCCAATTACCTCTCTTAAAATAATAACTTCATATAGATCACTTTATATATAACTCTACCTAAAATATTTACGAGCACTGTATCGAAATGCTTTACAAACACAAAACCACTTCGGTTTTTAGGTTTCGTGTTTGTGCAAAGCTAATAAATTGGATTTGAATAATGATATTGAACCTTTTTTAGATTGGGTTTAAGTAAATTGCGGAGCCATGCTAACAAGCCTGGTGGGTTTATTCAGTTTTACAACGCTGCAGATACTGAAGGAAAAACCTTCATTTCACGCTATTGTTACATCTGAACTGAGGTTGCCTCAGAGGCATCCTCGGGTACTCCCTTCATCTGAATCCTCAAAAGACTCTAAGCGACATAGAGACTACTGCATACGAGGCACAGCCTAGAAACCCTCGAGTAGAAGTTCGCCCTACAGACAGTACGATCCACTAAAGTCTTCGCTGTCTTAAAATCTGCAAAAACTAGTCCATAAAATAGTGATAAGCTTATTTTAAAACCAAAAGATAATAATATTTCGAATTTCCTAGTATAGTTCCAAAATACGTTATAGCTTTTCTTTAATAATAACAATATTTTTGTCATAATAGACATAACACAAATTTAGCGAAGTGGACAGTTGTTGGACAGTGGCCTTAGATTTGTCGCTGAAAGAGCATTTTCGGTACTTGAGCGTAACAATTTATATACAGGAAAGGTGAAATATGAAGGCTACATGTAAGTATTAATACAGATTAAATAGGTAAAGAGAGGAATTGGTGTCACCAGCGCTTAGTAATTTTCCGAAATTCTTGATTCCACCGGCTGTTCGGTGGCTTATTGTGAAATCCAATTACGGCTACACAAGTTTGGTAACGCGAGCCACAGGATAGGGCTTCTATTAACTGAACTGCGGGGTTTAAGTACTAAAACGATTCCGCAAGTAGGTATAAAAATGTTTCAGGACAAAACTTATAATAAAAGGTAAATAACAATGCTGTTTAATTATAGGTATAAAATCAAAATATTGGATGCATAGTAAATATGTGCCAATATTTATTTTCATGTGTACTTTCAGTGATTGAGGTTTCCAAATGAAACTTGTTTTATCGTCACTTAAGTTATCAGATGAGATGCAGGAAGAAGCTTCCCTAACTATGATAATAAAAGAATCTTAACAACTACTGCCATCGTCAGACAGCAGAAGCTTATTATATTATGGCAGAAAAACCTATTCTAATATCATTGCCATCAGCATAACATTTCTTCTAAAGCACATTGAAAACTGGAGTAATTTCTCGATCTATACAGAGAACATAATAGCAATATCTTACTTTTTTAAATAAGATAGTAATACATATTAGATTAAGGGCTAATGCTCTTGTGAAGCAGAAGTTTAATGGCAGAAGAACACTTCCATGCATAAGTACTTGGATATAATCTGTAAAAGACTTTACAAACTAATTGCTATTCATGAAAGTAAAAATAAAATTGGTGGGTATTTAAAAATAAATTTAGCGAGACAAAATAAAGGTCACAATTTCAAAAAACAGCCACAATTACAGGATTGCCTTATCCCTTAAACCAAATTGCTACATTTAATCAAAAAGTATTAATCAGTATGCTTCCCGATTCCATATAAATAGAAGGGCAGGTACGCATTAGGGGCGGAATCAATTTTCCATGCCAATAATTTTGGACACGCTTTAATTCTACAAAACCCAATACTGTATGTGCTTCGCGTAATATTCTTGTAAAGAGGCTTTACGGTCGACTCCCTTATTATATTACTTTGGCAGGGATAATTATTGGTGCGGAGTATTTTCGTTTGGTTGGAAATGTAGGTACAGTTGCGAACAATATTCAGTATCCATATTTGAGAGTTCTTAACTCTTATTGTGCGCGAAATAAAGATGCTAAAATGTCAAAAGCGGGCACTTATACTTTGGTCGGCAGACTATAGCACATACGGAGCCCATATTGGCTTATGTGCTTACTTTGCCGACCCAAGTATTATCTGTACCTACATAGGGGAGAGTCGAGAGTAGCGAATATTGTATTTCCAACCAAACTAAATTATTATTCTTCACTGGCAGGGACATAAGACGAGCTACTACAGCGCTACTAACGCTCCGTCGCTTTTTGATACATAGGTCAAAAATCTGAGAACACTTTATAGGAATAACGAACAATTTAGGAGCTAGTTCAACATTAGCTGCTCTTCCCGGCAATGCAGAAAATAAGTTAACTTATCAAAGGTTAATAAAAATCAGTTATTCATATCATAATAGCCTTTATAATTCGACCCACTCACAGAAATAATAATAAAGAGGATAGAAGTGCGTTAGTCTATTGACCTTGGTGCCGCACTTGTGTCTCTTAGGACACAAGCGCGCGAATTGCGACTCATTGCTACTCGCGGGATACAAGGCCTCTACTTGTCATCGAAGGAGGTTTACGCAGTAGCCCACCACGCTTGCCAAATGCGGATTGGTGGACGGAGTATAAAGTGATCAATACTCCTTTGCAAATCCATTAGTCGCCTTCTACGTCACTCATTGGAGGATATGGAGTGATGCTATTCTACTCTGCCAACATCACATGGCGATCAACAACATGGAAAATCAATTTAAATTCAGATATTTATAAGATAACATCTAACTGAACTCGGATTAGCTTTAGATTCTATAAAGAGTTCACTATCTATTCAAATCCCAACATGGAGTGTTCCATCTATATTCTACTGTAAGCCTTCATTGATTATACATAGCACGGGGTTCAAACGAATACAACTGAGCGGCGTAACAAAATCAGGTCAATGGTTTTTACATATAACGAATATAACCCTGTGCACATACAGAATACGATAAAAATAAAAGAAATAATTTTTATCTACACTTGCTAAATAAGTTAGACATTCAATTCTACATTGGAACGTCTATATTTGCGGTACCACAGACTTTTAAGTAGTAAAGTGTAGTATTTATGTCGATGAATACAGTTTCTAGAACTCAAAAGGGATAGGTTCAGGGTCAAGTATATCTTATATCTAAAAACACCTCCAATAATCATTTATCAATTTATTACCTATGTGTTATGAAGGATACGATAAAATTTTTCCTATATTCAAAGAATAGGTACACAGTCTTCTCTGATATGTGTCAGTAGCGAGGGAATTCAATATAGCAGAAGCACAATGATATAGTGACCGTAGATGTCACCACGGTGCGAGTGTCTCAAAGAGTTATTGTGGGTTCCGTAGCTGCAACCTTTAGGAAACCGGTGCAACCTGGAATTCGTGTTCTCTATAAAAGCGTGCTCTTTGAAAAATAAAAGTCTCGAGAATTGTTTGCGCTAGAATAGTTTTAAATGTACACCAGACGGGTTTTCTTAGATGACCAAGTGCGCTTGAAAATTATCTTGAATTTTTCTCTCTTTACGTAAGTGCAACCGTAGTCTATGAAGTGCTTGTTACATTAATGTGACGCTGTGGCACTGGTTATAATTTCAATGACAAATACACAACAATATGAAAACGTATTGTAAGTTTAATCCAATTTGTGATTATTTTATTGTCATTTCCTTTACGTTAGGAATTTTAAATTATTTTTACATGACATAACCAAAGGTACTTGTGTGTTCTTATTCTAAGACTGAGGATAAGTATTGACAACTAGTGGTAGCCCGTGGTTTGATCGTGTCAATGTCGGTTATCGTGCCAAAAAGTATTATTTGTCCTGCCCAGGGTTTCATACTATTATTGTAGAGGACAGCGCGCCGCGATCGGTCTACCAGTCACTAACTGCAATACCTCCGTCCGATATACCCTCCCGTTTTTGAAACTCAAGGTTGAATCTTGGAATCGATCGTTGAGACTAGTGATAAGTGCAATAGGTATAAAATGTATATAGCCAATGTGTTTTAAAATAAATTAAGTGAACTACCGATGAGACTTTTACTCCTAAGAAACAACAAGAACCTTCCTTACCTCAAGAAAACAGCTTCACTTCACAACAAATCCATACAGTCCACAACAGTTTCCTGGTCCATCGATTGCCGGATTTTAAGAACTCTCACCAGGACACAACAGTTCTTCCTGGTATTTCGTTAGCCAGATTGAAGAAACCCGCGCCAGGACACAACAGTTTCCTGGTTTCATCGCTCACCATATTTAATGCAAGAAAAAATGGTGAGGACACGCTCTCAAGAACCCGTACCAAAAACCGTATTTACGGATCCTCCGCGTTCTCCGTCGGCAAACGCAAGCCAAGGCGCGGCACGTTCGGGTGGTTTGATCGACGCCACTCTTCGCGACCGACTTGAGGCATCAAGCAACGCACCTGCGGACTACAACAGAGACGCGACTGTCGCCATGGGCGCCGAGGGGGGGGGGGCTATAGCGCCGAAGCGCTGCACACCTCTGCGCACCTTTCGCGTCTCTCTCGTCCGAGCGAAGCTCAACGCGCTGAGTCACCACGTCGCCCGTCACCTTCGAGGTCCAGAGCATCACGAAGATCGACTAGCAGCGCCGTGGCCCGCATACGAAACGCACAATTGGAAGCGGAAGAGCGACTAGCAGACATAAGGAAGAAAGAACTCGCAATTGAAACAGAAATAAGGAAGAAAGAACTCGCAATTGAAACAAGTCTCATCAGGAAGAGGTTAGCCGTCGACATCGAGAACATTCGAGAAGAAGAAGTCGACGTAGAAGGCTCGTGCGTCGCCGACATCAACGAGCGCATCGATAGCTGGCTGCAACAGAACGTCGAAATTCCCTCCGTGCGACGGGGGGAGAGAATTACTCCGGGACACAAGGCGCCTACAACCGACGACGCCGTCCCTACGCAGGCGCTGCGGACCCCGTTGACCGTACGGGGGGAGCAACCGACATACGCAACCCAGCGGCACCACGAACGGGTGCATTTCGATGAGAACGACGCTCGCCGACCGCGATCACCGACGCCAACACGACGACAGAAGGGGATCGAGCAACTCACAGAAGCGTTCGAGAGGATGTCCCGGGTGCGCCCCGCGCCCCGGCAGGCCACCGAGTTGCCAACATTCTCCGGCGCCGTCAACGAGTGGCTACCCTTCAAAGCGGCGATGATAGAATCCACCGCCACTTACAATTTCGCGCCTACCGAGAACATGGCCCGCCTTCGAAACTGTCTACGAGGGGAAGCTCGCGAAGCAGTCGCCGGTCTCCTGTGTACCGTATCAACCCCCGCACAAGTAATGCGCACACTGGAACAATGCTTCGGTCGACCAGAGTTCATCATAGACAAGGCGATGGAAGACTTGCGCCGCCTGCCGCGCCTGGGGAGCTCCGCCAACGAAATCAACACGTTCGCAGTAAAACTCCAAAACATCGTATGTGTGCTACAAAACATAGATCGCCGTGACTATCTACACTACCCGATGCTGCCGAGGGAGGTACTGGAGAAGCTGAGCCCCTACTTGCGCGCCCGGTGGTGCGACTACGCGAAACAACGCATGCGCAGCAGCGACCCACAACTCGTCTTGCTGTCACAGTTCCTGATGGAGGAAGCGGACCTGGCGCTACAATTTACGTACTCGTCGCACCCGGTTGCGGCTGCGATACCGAAGACGTCCCGACTAGCAACATCGGCTCCGACGGGCGCCGTGAAGAAGAAGGTCAACATATATACAACTACTGCAGACACCGCATTTCCTGTGAAGAAGACGGACGCCACAGCACCGCCGCAAGAAAGAAAATACGTGTGTACGAGCTGCAACGAAGAACATCTGCTGCCAAACTGCAAGAAGTTTCGAGCAGCCAGCGTCGACGAAAGATGGAAGATTGTCAAGGACAACGGCGTGTGCTTCAAGTGTCTGGAGAGCCGCCACCGACGTCAACGCTGCAACAGGGGAGCGTGCGGTCTGAACGAGTGCCGCCGCCCCCACCACCGCCTGCTACACTTCGAAGAAAGAAGAGAAGAGTCCAGGACGCCGGAACACGCCGCTGCCACTGCCGCCGAAGAGAACGTGTCAGTAGCTGTCGCCGCCGCCGAAGACAGAAGCATGGTGCTGCTGAAGGTGGTTCCAGTCACCGTGGGAGGCCCGAAGGGGGAAGCGGACACCTACGCGCTACTGGACGAAGGCTCTACCGTGTCGCTGATGGAAGAGGAACTGGCAAGACGACTGGGATTCAAGGGGCCGACGCGACCGCTTCACATCCACGGCGCGACATCCAGCAGCCGAGAAGTCAACAGCCAGCTCATCGAGGCAGAGATCAAGAGCAAGAGAGGCGCCGACAGTCACCGGGTGAAGATGCGCACCATACAGCAACTGGTACTGCACAGTCAAGCAGTACCGGCCACGCTGCTGAAACACGCGCACCTCCAGGACCTAAACGAAGAGGAAGTCTGCTACGGGAAGGCGAAGCCGCAACTGCTGATAGGCGCCGACAATTGGCACCTCATCGTATCACGGCGAGTGAAGATGGGCCGCAAGAACGAACCGGCCGCTTCTCTCACCGAACTCGGTTGGACAATCCACGGCACCGCACCGCGGTCTCTATATGGCAGAGACTGCGCGTCGATATTGCACATGTTCACACCGAACCACAGCGACGAAGAAAATGAGCGACTGGAAAGATTAGTCGAAGAACACTTCAAGATCGACGCGCTGGGGGTATCACTCGCCGAGAAGGTCGCGGACTCCGAACGACGAGCCGTCGAGATCTTCGAAGCTACCGCCCGACGAGTCAACGGCCGTTTCGAGGTGGGACTACCGTGGCGCAAGGACGATACCGCTACGCCACCGAGCTACAACGCCGCACTCAGGCGATTGCAATCGATCGAAAAGAAGTTCGAACGAGAGCCAGGCTTCGCTTCGCAATACACACACGAAGTTGAGGCACTGCTAACGAAGGGGTACGCGAAACCATGCGACGGGACCGAAGAGGGCAACAAGAGGCAGTGGTACCTACCGCACTTCACGGTTTTCAATCCAAACAAACCGGGGAAGCTGCGCCTGGTATTCGACGCCGCCGCCAAGTCGCACGGAATCTGCTTGAACGACCTACTGCTCGAGGGGCCGGACCTGCTGCGATCGCTGCAAGGCATCATGTTCCGGTTCCGAGAGGGCCCAGTAGCAGTCACCGCCGACATCGAGGAAATGTTCCTGCGCGTCGGCATCAGAAAAGAAGACCAGCCAGCCCAAATGTTTCTGTGGAGAGAAGACCGACACCGGCCGCCGCAAAAGTACAAGATGACGGCGATGATTTTCGGCGCCTCCAGCTCACCGTTCCTGGCACACAGCGTTCGAGATCGGAACGAAAAAGACTTCGCGGTCACCCATCCCGCTGCGTACAAGTCAGTCACATGCAACCACTACATGGATGACCACGTCGAGTCCTTCAACGACGCCGAGACAGCGATACGCACGATCGACGAGGTGAACTTCGTGCACGCACAAGCAGGGTTCAAGCTGCGCGGGTGGAACTCCAATGCACGCGCAGTCAGAGAACACATCGAAACGGGGCTCCGATCGAACAACCCCACCTGCCTGGCGCCGGCACCAGACAAGACACTCGGCCTGTTGTGGGACGCTAAGCTAGATCAGCTGGCTTTCAACACGACGCTACACAGAGTTCCAGAGGAGGTCATCGGGCGACAGCGCACACCAACAAAGCGCGAAGCCCTATGTGCGGTCATGTCGCTATACGACCCGCTGGGCCTGCTGAGCCACTTCACGATACGAGCCAAGATCACACTGCAGGATCTATGGAGACACAAACTTGGATGGGACGAGCCCCTGCCTGACGCCGAAGCTGACGACCTCGCATGCTGGTTGCGAACGCTACGAGGCAGCGTCGCGCAATTACGCCTGCCGCGCTGGTACGGAGCCGCCGAACAGAGAGAGCTGCACGTCTTCTGTGATGCAAGCGAGCAAGCCTACGCCGCCGCTGCATACTGGAGGACGCGACGCATTGACGGCACCATCGACGTCACCCTGGCCGCAGCCAAGGCCAAGGTGGCCCCCATCAAAACACAAAGCATACCCCGCCTAGAGCTACAGGCGGCGGTCATAGGAACGCGCCTCGCCGACGCTGTCGTCACCGAGCACGAGTGGGTACCAAATCGCACTGTCTACTGGACTGACAGCCGCACGGTGCTACACTGGATACGACGCAACGCACGACGCTACACGCCTTTCGTCGCGCACCGTCTGGGGGAGATAGCCGAACGCACCGAGCCCGAACACTGGCGATGGGTGCCTACCCTGCACAACGTAGCCGACGACGCGACGCGCACATCTAGCAAGCCCATAGCCGCCAACGACAGGTGGTTCGACGGGCCTGCCTTCCTGCTTGGACCAGAGGACACTTGGCCAATAGAAGAGGAAGTCGAAGAAGATGACAGCGAACTCGTAGGGCACACAACAGATAGCCCGGAGCCCTACCTACCGGACGTCGCGCGGTTCTCTTCATACGAACGACTTATAAGAGCGACCGCCTTCGTGCTGGTATTCATCGATGGCTGCCGCAAGCGAGGAAACAAGCTGCAAGTTCACCACCTAGAACGGGCCGAGAAGATGTGGATCCAGAGGGCACAGCGAGACAGCTTCGAAGCGGAAATCCGAAGCCTACAGGACGGGAAGGGAATCACCCGGTCCAGCCCGCTTTACAGGCTGGACCCCACCCTGCGGGACGGCGTGCTGCGCTTGAACGGACGCATACACGTAGCTGACGTACCTCGCGACATGAAGGAGCCTACGATCTTGGACGGCAGGCACCCTTTTACACGCCTGCTGGTGATGAAGGAACACCGACAAGCACACCACGCCAATCGAGAAACAGTAGTGAACAACCTCCGCCAGCGCTACTGGATTCTGCGCCTGCGACCCACAGTCCGCACAATAGCAAGAGAATGCGGGCTGTGCAAATTGAGAAAATCAAGACCACGAACACCTATCTTCGGGGACCTACCTCGAGCCCGAGTAGCTGCCTACTACCGCCCTTTCACGTACTGCGGCGTAGACTACTTCAGGCCGATGATGGTGAAGATCGGACGGCGCCACGAGAAGCGATGGGGCGCCCTCTTCACCTGTATGACAACACGCGCCGTACACATCGAGATAGTGAGCTCGCTATCCACCGACTCCGCCCTGATGGCGCTGCGTCGCATGGCAGCGCGCCGCGGTTGGCCACGCGAAATGATGAGCGACAACGCAACCAACTTCCGGGGTGCTGACAACGAGCTACGCGCTGCCTACGCCGAGTGGGCACCCGCCTTGGAGGACCTTGGCCAGCGACACCGCACAAGTTGGCGGTTCATCCCTCCTGGGGCTCCTAATATGGGGGGAGCCAGGGAGCGCCTGGTGCGGTCAGTGAAGGTCGCGCTGACCAGCGTCCTGCACGAAAAGACACCGACCGAAGAAGTGCTGGCAACACTACTGACCGAGGCCGAGCACAGTATCAACGCTCGGCCCCTCACCCACGTTTCCGTCGATCCTCATGATCCGGAGGCGCTGACACCGAACCATTTCCTGTTGGGAACCTCCATGGGCCTACCACACACGGGACCCTGCGACCCAGCCGATCGACGCGTCTGGCGAGCGAGTCAAGCGCTTGCCAACGAATTTTGGCGGAGATGGGTGCGCGAGTACCTTCCTACACTCGTGCCCCGTCAAGCTGCCGCCACACCTGGAGAGAAGCAACTCCAACGAGGCGACTTAGTCGTGATCGCCGACCCCAACCTGCCACGAAACGTATGGCCCCGAGGAGAGGTCATCGAGGTGCACCCAGGCCCCGACGGCCGAGTGCGCTCCGCCGACGTCCGCACACGAGGAGGGATCCTGCGACGTCCAACTACCAAGCTCGCCGTCCTCCCAGTGAAAGATGGCTGCGACGAGTCTACGCCGGGGGGAGAGCTGTAGAGGACAGCGCGCCGCGATCGGTCTACCAGTCACTAACTGCAATACCTCCGTCCGATATACCCTCCCGTTTTTGAAACTCAAGGTTGAATCTTGGAATCGATCGTTGAGACTAGTGATAAGTGCAATAGGTATAAAATGTATATAGCCAATGTGTTTTAAAATAAATTAAGTGAACTACCGATGAGACTTTTACTCCTAAGAAACAACAAGAACCTTCCTTACCTCAAGAAAACAGCTTCACTTCACAACAAATCCATACAGTCCACAACAATTATTATAGATTTATTTCATACGTTTTAATTTTACAACACATAACAAAGACACAGAAGAAAAAAAATAACTATGATTTTGTGTATATTGTCTCAAACTATATCCAAACCAAAATTTATCAAAATCGGTTCAGTGGTTTATTCGTGAAAGCGTAACAGACAGACAGAGCTACTTTCGCCTTTATAATATTAGGAGGGAAGCCACGGATGAAGTATTAAAAATGGCATAGCAAATTCGGATCATTACAGATCTCCAGCGGGTTACCGAGGACTTCTCTTACAAACAATTCATAACATCAAGCGACTATTTCCTACTTTTTTCCAACACAGACAGTAAAACTCGACGAAATTACTAATAAAGCTCTTTTAAATGAAAGTGTTATAGCCTCATTACCCGTCCTCAAAAATGTGTTACATCTTTTCAAATCACTTTAATCTTAGCATAAGGCGCGTTTCAAAGGAACTGACATCTCGTCACATTCCACAAACTCAATAAAGGCGGCCATTTGTATTTTCTTTGAACGGCTCATTTAGGGACAATGCGCCTAATGCAATACCACAAATGAATACGGAATTCCGGAGGGTTTCCCCTACAACGGGGAGTGCAACTCCGGACATAGACGAGGCGAAACGTGAGCTAGGGTGCCAATAAAGACAAAACAGATACGTATTTCTGCTACAGAAAATAAACGTTATTTTAATTAAGTTTTGACCAGTCTACATCCATAAAAGAGACCAAAGAATACAAATTCCTTTATTCTAATTTCAACCAACTACTATTCCAAGTCTAATCAAAAATAACTGCATCTACTAAGTTTGTAACAAATATTGGACAGATACAGATATATTTACTGTCTCGTGAGTTACGTGGTGGTAAATGTTAGGAAGACATCATCTCACTTAAGACGCCGTATTACAAAAGGGCGCGGCGGATAGTTCCACTCCAATTAGTCATAAAATATTACTTGAACAACAATATGAAGCGATCTCCATTCGATTATACAAACTAATATTGATAGAATCTACTACGGCTTTATCAACAAATGGTTTTATTTGGTTAACAATTCTCACACACTACAATCCGCCGCGACGTTTAGTAAAACTGCGTGTTTTACTATCCGCCTGCGACATATACATGGTCAATGATTTCGGGTTCCTATTCGAACCCTGGCTACATAATCCAAAATTGTGTACATATATTTGATATGTTTAATATTATAACTTACCTATACATATTTGATTATTGGTGTACGTATAAAATTCTATTTCATAATAATTCAACATATTATGTTAAATTCAATAAATTAAAAAAGAGGGTATTGTAAAATTGTTCCGTAATTTTTTGCTCCATTTTAATTTTCAATGCGCCTGTCGACAACCCTAAGGGACGGATATGAACATATTAATTCGTTAAGACTTTCTCAGTGGGAAATAAAAATAGACGGGACACTAATCGCCTTTGTCCTATTCTGAGTAATTTGCTTTCACCGATTGTTTTGCCAGCGGTACTTTTAGACGTTTTCCGATGGATTGATTGTTCCGCGCCGAGTAAAATGCCAGTGATTTTTATTACAGGTGATTGGCTTTGTGATTCGTTGCAGAGCCATTTCCTTTGAAGGGCAGTGTTAGGTTTTCAACGAAATTTTTGTGTGAAAAAGTATCGGAGTTACTTTTTAGTCGGAAATGTTAATGCAATTTTGTACTAATTGTTAACTTGATAAAAAGTGTTTTTTAGTAGCTCCGTAAACTTTTCTTAGGTAAGATTGGTTGAATTGAAAAATGTATTAAAGTAAGTGAATAATAAGACTTATCAAAAAAGTTTTTTGTTGAAAATTCTGTAATTAAAAAGCATATAAAAAATAATACTTTTTGCGTTTTGTATAGTAAAAATTTAAGCTCAAACCAAATATAGTACAGCAAATATAGTCATAAGCTTTAGATGGAATATTTGTCCTGATTGTTATTATATATAAACTGCTTGTTTAGTAATTGCTGTCCGTACGTTAATGAGTTCAAAGAACATCAATTACGCGGTCGAACAGTCATAAATTTTGTGCTAAAATATTGCACCATATAATTTGTGATCAATGATTCGGTAAATGGACACGTCAGGAAACAATTATGTTTTAACATGTCAGCTGATATGTAGAAATGGTGTTTATTTGTGACAGCTGATTAATGATGTAGATGTAAATCAATAATACACAGAAGGTCACACGTCAGCCAAGCACAGATCGTCAAATTAGCAAAAGAGATTTAGCATTTTATGTCCGGGTAAATTTTTATCTAGTGAAATCTGCAAACAATGATTGATTTGTATGATCTTAATGAAGATTACCTATAACTGTTTTAGAGAGTATGAGAATGATGAGAATTAATGGTTTTGCCAAGTTTTTTTTTTTCATTTCTTCTCATGACCCTACACTAGTTGTAGGAGTACACTAGTTATACTCCTAGCCCTTAAATTAGTTGTAGTAGGTCTAGTTTTAGGAGTTTGTAACTATTAAAACAAAACAATTCTTTCATCACAAAATAACTCTCACTCTATTCACGGATGTTCCTCTGCCAAGATTTTTTTTACACCCAACACGCCTCTTCCCCTCTACTTTGCCCAATATTATTGAAGCAAGTATACATATGTGTATCGTGAGTAAGCACGTGATCAAAATACCAAATTTTGCAATTTTTATGGTTGCATATGGTTACGGATCATGCTTGGACGATAAAGCACAGTATAGTTGATTTTCTGTGTCTTACTGATTCGCAGTACCTATGGGTCATTAGCACCAAACTTAGATAATATGGCGGTATTTTAATAAAATTATATAGCCTAGTTTTAACTTACTGTTTCCATCATTTCATTTCCTCAACCACGTATCGTTTTCATACAGGAGATTTAAATGTCTGCATCGTTTTTGTATATATTTTTTTCTTTTCACCTTATCACAATGAACCTTCTTAGTTCTAATTTTCTAGTGCTAATTTCTTCATCAGAATCCCATGATTCGTTCACCTAGGCACTAAGATATCGTTCTAATTATACTGATATGGTAGTAGAAGATTTTGTCCCCCATGTCATACTCAATGTCAGGTTTTTTAGATACCTTAAATACTGCGTAAAGTAATTAGGTTTTTAGCCCATTCTGTAGTTACTACTTCTTCTTGCAAGATATACAGTGTAGATGACGTAGACGGAACTTACAACGTAAAAAATACTATCTTACCAAATTACCAAAAACAAAATGGGTAACAAAATTTTTTTGAAAAGTATACATAGTATATAATTATGAAAAAGAATTGATACCAACATCAGTCGGTAACATACTGCATAATCGATTTATAGTTTTTATAACACTGAAATTGTTGTTAAAATTATGTATCGTTTAAACTTATTTACACGCATTCTAATCGTTAAAATTATTGTTGTTGTTCCATTATACAAGCCGTGGCGATCTTTAATTAAGACAGCATTAAAAATGTAAACTTTGAGTTATCCTTTATATACAGATGTCATGTGTGTGTGTTGTTGATTGTCCTAAATACATTTAGAAAATTATGTAGCTCAAATTATAACCAAACCCTCATACTTCCCTAATAACCTAAACGTCAACACAAGTGCAAAAAAGACTCCATAGATCTTGAGAAAAAACATGTTTTCAACCAAATCGCTAACGGGTTGCAAAGCCCTCACGCTCCGTTGGTTCATTCGATAAATTTTGATGGAGTATCGCCTATTCGGGCCCTCCCCGGGAAATATAATAAGACGGTTATAACATTTGCATATAGATCACCGTGTTCCTACCGAGACCCTACTTTATTGTTATTTACAAGAATTTCTTATGAAGAGCCGTAAATAATGTGAAAAGCGCACATGCGTTCACATTTGAGTTTTGCATAATTTTCGTAGGGTTAATTAAATTGTTAACCGTACCATCATGAGGAGAGGTAAGGGGATTATTTTGGTTGTTATAACGTCTGTGTATAACGCATAATAATATTGTGATACTCGAAGGGATTATCTGACTATCACAATTTAGAAATAAATATACTAGTAAATAGAGACAGTCTTTTGTTTTAATTTATTACAAAGATAATTTATTTATTTAACGACGTTAATGCGTTATAAAGCGTTACTAAGGAAAAAAAATAATTTAAATCATTTATAGTCCATTAAATTAAAAACAATTAATCTGAATTATTAATCGAACAAATTAATAATATTCTAATAATTCAGAATTTTACCAACCATCCATTGAACAGAACCGAGTTGGTGCATAAATTAATGATATATCGTACTTCGTTTTTTTGAATAAGTATGGTTTATTCAAAAAAATATTTTTATGGTATAAAGAGGCTATACGATTCTAGGTTGATAATTGTGCTACGATCTTAACTGCATAAGCTTGATATGGCAATGGTACCATAGTGTTAATCCGCTTATGTTGTAAACAGTTACACAGATAGCTTATTGTAGTAAGCATTAAATTAATATTTTATACTTTACCTGCCTTTCTTTTTGTTAGTTGGACTTATGTCTCAGTCGCTGACTAAATACTCATAAAAAATATCACTCATTGCTCACCATTTCCTGATTTATTAAGAAACTGTGTTTCGCTGTAATAAGGCTATCACTATTGTCTTAATTAATGGCGTTATACCGTGCCAACAGCCCATGAACCAAATGATCATCAGAGTTTTGACATAAATAATAAGAGATACGTAGTATTTGGTATTCCGATGCTCTATAAGGACTATAAGCCACGACGGTGACCGCTTACCATTAAAAAAGTTTAATGCGAAGTGTGATCAATAAATGGGACAAAATCACCACTATTAACCAAAAGCGCGATAGCTTGGTAATTAAGTATGATAAATAAAATTATTATAAATGAAGTAAAATATCTAATTTATAACAATCTGTAATACCAAACGGTATTGCATACAATTTGAAAAATAAAACAACCCGATCGTTAAAAATAGTGTGCACATAAAATAAAAAAGATTTCGATTTTTGATCGTCTCCAGCTAGTGGCTACCAGAAGTACTAATTAGAGAAGGTAAATTGCTAATTAACTGGCAGGTCTATAAATGAATAAAAGTAACAACATATACTTTCACTTATATAAGTTATAATTTATTACACTACCTACCAAGCGTACGTTATTTAAAAGTCAAATATTTCGCACGAATGGAATTTGAAAGGTAAAAAAGTAATGTACCTACTTGTGATGTTTCAAACTTATTTTCATCAAGATTAATTCGAGAACAGGGCATTTGTAAGCAAGCACTTTCACCAAAGCTGTCAGGGTACACAACCCGTCTTAAAATAATAAAAATATATAATAATTAATCTATAAATTACAATCTCTCATTGGAAATTGTGGTCAAGATTTACTGATAGACAGATCTGCCACACATAAAAAAACAAAAGCATGTCAGAACTGTCAATAAAGCCATTATTGAGACGTCAATTTATAAATGAGAAAATTTATGAACATCAAAAGTGAATAAACAAAACATTAAGTAAACAATTTTGTACGTTACGAGATATTAAATTACGATTTAAATTGAAATAAATGTGTAAAAGCATTTTAATTCGGATAAACGAATTGTGGCACGTTGTTTCCATAAATTCAAATAACTTTACGTATAATTAATTACTTTGAATACCGCACGATTGCTTACTTTAATAAATTAACTGATTGAAACGTAGCTACGCGTATTTATTCATGCGAGAAGTTATTGAATAAACTCATTAATACAAATATTGAGTTTTATGATATAGGTAGATTAATAGTTTTACAATGGTTAGTTACTAGGTGGTAGGCCTATATGTAGGGTCGTCTGGGTAGGTACCACCGCCTTTCTTATTTCTGCCGTGAAGCAGTTCGCTGTGTCTCGGATTGAAGGGAAAGGTAGCCAGTGTAATTACTAGGCATGGAGGGCATATCATCTTGGTCCCCAGGATGGCAAACGCACTTGCGGTGTTAAGTGATTTACACTTAATATTGCAAGTCTCTATAGGCGGCGGTGACCACTTAACATCAGGTGGGCCGCAAGCTTCTTTGCCATCTCGTAACATAAAAAAAACAAATGGTCTGCAATTAATACTCACTTTTGCTTCAATTAATTAAGCAACATTTCAGTTGACATACATTGTCACATAGGGCTTCTTACATAATTTTACTTCTGGCATTGTTATCCAATTGGGAGATGACACATTGCCATTTATAAAAGAAGAAGAAGAAGATAATTTTACTTTCTGTTTGACAGATATTTTAATGAAGTCTGTATGTGGAATTATGATAAGTTTTGCGTAACGCATCTTGGAAAGTTTAAACAGAGTATTATCTATTTTTTCCGTTATTACCATTTCCTGTTTATTTACAAACTTTTTTGGTTATGATTTTAGAAAACATTACGACAAAGACGGTGTATCATTTTCAATTTCGTGTTGATTTTCTTATCAAGCTGGGTTGCAAGTAATCAAAATTCCAAATGTGTCGCGGATCATGAGGGTAGGGGAAGACAGGAAGATGTCCTTTTACGTAAAGCTGATATGCATTCGTCAATATGGATACGCCACCCATGAGACGGAGTACCGCAAATGCAAACCTGAATAAATAAAATCTTGTACGTACACACTAGCGACGGAGATCCTTTGAGATTTTTTCATGCTAGGGCTCTTGGGCAAAGCGAAGATTTAGTTAGAGTTAACGCAAGCTAGTTTTAGCCTTTCAACACACAACAAAGTAAGACGTGCGTTTCTTGAAATGTTGTAGAAGTCATCAACAAATATTTTAGAAAGTTTATATGACTATTTTAGATATAAAATCATTAGCTTTTGTTAGTTGTATGGCCTTTTAATTATACATACGATCACACTTATAATCGCATGAGGGTTTGAGCAGAGCCTTATGCAAAATTTTGTTACACATAAAGCCTCATCTGGCAGTATATGCCATGCAGTGCCTCCAAATAGTGACAGGTTGCCAACCTGCCGCCTACATAAAATAGGCACCAAACCCAAAAATTAACAGTTCTTTAGTAACCACACCAATTAAAGCCAACATGCACGTATTAACTTTAATTCTACAGGGCGCTAAATAGTAAGAATATAATAAACTTAAAAACTAAGACATAAATGAAATGAAATGAAATGAAATGAAATGAAATGAAATGAAATGAAATGAAATGAAAATGAAATGAAAATGAAATGAAAAAGCTCTTTATTTAAATGGACTTTGCTAAGTACTTTTAAATCGTCAAAACCCTACCACCACTAAGTAAGGAATTACTTATACGTTAGTCTTAAAGTCTAAATTTTTTTTTAAGATGTTCATCAAGTGTTTTAATGAAATTTTTACATACAACAACAGCATCATACGATTAAAAGTAGACATTTATTTATTCATCAATTGCGTACGTTTCATTTACAAATTCATTTTTAAAAATGGTTTATTTTTTAAATAATTTTTACTATCCTCTATGTTGATTGTATTGACTTTTTTTTGTAAATTTAAGCAATATTTTGTTCGAATCAATACGAAACGAAGATAACGAAGAGTTTGGTTAACTATATAAAATCTTAATAAATGAATGATCCACTCAGACCAATAAAAAAGTCTGAGATGATCCATTACAATTTTCAAAAGAGGTTACACAGTTCATGTTAGGCTCTATAATCCGTATAAGTTACGCGACTAACCTAATTTTGTAACATCATTAATTTATATGTCACTATGGAGCATCTGTGAACAGAGTGATGCAAGTTTTTGATCTCTAAACAAGAAGTAGTCATAACTACTCATAAAACGCAGTTTTCAAATATTATTTGTGTGCCTACTTATACGATGTAATTATACTATGGCGGTAATTAATTTTCGCTGCTAAATTCTAATTATTTTTACCATATTAATCGCAAGCACACAGATCACTCAATAATCTAACTGAACTTACGGTATAAAAAACTCTCATAGATTCTATTTAGTTTTGTGTTGGAGAGTTTTTCATACTATTCTAAATAATGTTGCTTGATAACTTCATATTTTAGGTATTGAACAATTATTGATTAGGTGTATCACTGTTTTTAATTAAGCCTCTAGTAAACATACGTAGAAGAGAAATAAATGAAACTCCGTGTCGGAATGGAATCGAGCATGTGGGAACAGAAAAAAAAAAAACATTATACTATCTCCTGACACAGGTGGCATTTACAGTATCACCAGGGTTTTTAAATAGGCGATTATCTTAGTGCGTCTTCAAGCCTGTAATGTGAGATTTACAGTCTGCAAGTATCCCACATAGGGGTCTTTATACCGATAAGTCTCTAGAACGTTTAAGCTGAGAGGAAAATCATATCAAACGGAAAACCAATAGAACCTTTTTGAACAACACAACTCTACTTACGTAGTTAGGACAATTGAAAGAAACCACAGCATAATGACAAACGTACTAAGGGCACTCACCCATCCGTTTTGCCTAATGAACTGCAGAAAGCGACCGCGCGTAATCTCACTCCTGCATTGAAATAGGATTTGGGAGATGCAATTTCCTCGATACTAGTAAAGGCTAGCCTTTGTCCCCTGGCATCACGTACACGAATCACGTACAATTTCGGAAGGATAAGCGGGCAACTTGCGCTTTGATGCCTCAGTTGAACGTCGGATTAATTGACTAATGACTTCACAAAGAAATCTACTGACGACTTTCAACAGCAATTATTATGATCGATATTTGGTTGATCGAAACTAATTAACTTAAAGTAATATCACATTTCGTATTTATTGTACAATGTTTTATTGTAATTATCATATTAATGACTTCTATAAAAAAATTATAAACACATTACTTGATGTTCAACAATTAGCAAAGTAATACTACACTGACGGCCAAAAATAACTAGCCACCAACATAAACGACGATATTTCACAAATTATTAAAGATAGCTTCATTGAACAAAAATTTTATTAAAGGGAGTTCTATTTACACATTACAACTTTCTTTGGTACCAATTGCTGATTTTCTTACGTTTGATTATATACATTCCAGTGATCCTTTAACACCCTAGATATATTATGTGTTGTTTATGAAATATCGTAGCCTATATGTAAATTACCATTTATTAGTATGCATAATTTTATAACTTCGGTTAGTAAATTTGCTCCGGTACCTACTTTCACGATAATTAATCTACCAAACCTAGCAATCATAAACTTTTTTACCTTTCGCAAAAGTACTTTTAAGAAACCAAATACCGCATCGTAGTAACATTTACAGGCGTATTCTAATAAACAATACATTCGGTGCTGCCGTGCGAAACGAAAAATACCAAGTGGGATTCGCGGATTTACCTGTATGGAAGTTATAAGCTGATTACCAACTACATATTCACCCGATATTAACTACCTACAATAACAGGGAATACTGGTGCTATTTGAATAAATGTTCATCGAAGAGATGACTAGTGCTTTTGAGTGGCCTGGGATAAATGGAGTCTCTACGAAATAAAAATCAAAAATTTCTTAATTTAAATGGAATCTAAGAACTAATTTTAAATCGTAAAAAATTATTATTACTTTGTGAGGATTCAATTAATCGAAAAGAAAAAAACAACTATATTTGTTGTGGAGAATGACCCGTAGAAGAAAATCATTCATCTCGTCCATAATCTGGTAACACTTTTATTTTCTTATAAGAATAAATAATATTCAACATGAGAAGTATTTTTTAAATCACTATTTTATTCAAATATAATCTTATTATTATATTTGAATAAAATAAAATTTTAGGTACATTTCAAAAATATCACAAACCAACGGTCTCAGAGTAGACTTACGTCGGATTTAATATCTACAGAGAAAAGAATTTTACATTCTTCTGTACTGTCTTAGAACCGATGCAATTTCATCACTGTTTCAATGTGAAAATTTAATTATAGACAAAATAGTTTAATCAACGTAGAGACACTAGTGAAAGACTGGTGGTAGTTTTTTTAACCCTTAACCGGGCAATGTACTACACGGGACCACTTTATTTATATTAATACTTACATGCATGGTGCCATGCGACGCCAGCATAGTATAGTACTCCGTCCCTATTCATGACCTTATACTCAGATCACCTTAACGCATTGGGCAAGCGTGGTGGACCACTGCCTAAACCTCCTTCGATACCAACGCTGTTATGGTAACTTACATGCATAATTGTCTGTAGATAAGTTATATTGAAATCCGCCTCTATCGGCAAGTTTGGTTGGTTCTGGTCTCTTTAACAAGTTTCGCAAAGATTTAGGTCCTTTGTCCTTTTCTTTTAACCTCCACTTTAGCAACAACAGACATTTGAATTGAAATTCAATTGTTTCTAATTGTTCGTCCCAATTTGACACGGCTACTTAGGTACCCAAATAACTTCTTTATCGAAAGTCTTCAGCCGACGGTGTTGCAGTAAAACCACTCTGTGTTCACTGATTCGATCAAATAGTACTAATCTCGGTGAAAGTGTATCGAATAAATTTTAGTGAAAGGTTTTTTATTCAACATTATCAATCAACGCCGGCAAAACAAAAGGCAGTTTAATTTCCTTCGATCTTTAACATAAAATTGTTAATGGTTGTGTTATCGACAATTCTATCTAGCAGGCTTTCGCTGGCTTTAATAACAAAGATCGATTATTCTATTTTTTATTAGATTTTGAGACTTTTACTTTTGCAAATACCTACCCCATTTTCAATATGGCTGGACTACTGAGACGATTAGAATGTAACATCTGGCTGTTTTTATTTGAATGTTTACCTACTATTTGGGTTCCCAATGAGTTTTGGTGTCAGGCGGCCGACCGTAAAAATCCAATGCATTAGGTATGTCAATAGTATGGTGGGCTGGTCCAGCGCGGTTTAGCCGCCGCGTGCCCTTGGTGCCAGTCGGCACAGGCCACCGCGTCTGGGGATAGCCTAGTACCCTAGAGTAAACCGCCTAAGGCGCGTCGCCCGGTACACTGTTGGACCGGGTCTCCAGGAGGCGTTTTGGCGTAGTGGCGCACACTATGTGCGCCGATCCCAAAACGCCCCCATAAGGCTTAGGAGGGTACCGGTGGGTTTTAGCGGAGTAAGACCGGCGCTATTCCGCGCCGGTGAGTCCCGCACACGCCGTACGCCTAGCCAACGTGCGGTATGGTCCGTAAATGGATTTGCCATCGTCACAAAAAAAGGTATGTCAATAGCAAGGTATACTGGCACTGAACCTTTATAAATTAGGAGCAGTGTAGGAGAAAGAACTTATTTTAGGGTTTGATGCCACTTTTACTTAATCGACAGCCTGGCAACCTATCACTATTTTGAGGACCTTTATAGCCCATACTGTCAGGTATGGCTTAATTGTGTAACCGAAAACCTCTAATGAACCTCTTTTGGGATTATGAACGTAATAGATATGAATGTGTAGTACTTTTTCAAATATATTACCAAATAACTTAACGATTGCTTACACAAATTAAACACGCACTTATTGAATGCAAATATCAATTGCAATTACCAAACAAAATGTTCCAATTTTACTTTGTACTACAATCACAACAAAAAACGCAATCAGAAGCCATAAATGATCGATCAGAAATAAGTAAGTACTTGTAAGACTTCAAACAGTCCGCTGTTTCACAAATTGATCTTTTTTTTTCATATAACCAGCTGTCTCTAGCAGGAAGACAAATTTATGAATAATAAAGGATGATACCAAATTGATTCTTGCTTTTCGAAGCAGGTATATTTTTTCTGTTTAAGCAGTAACTTCACGCGAACTCCAAGAAGCCAGAAAAATAGACGTTCATGCTGTTTCATACAAAAATAAAACTGTCTATGTCAAACTTCAATACAATTTCAGTCTCATATTTAATTTGGAGTTTAATTTTTTTGTGCTGAAATAACAAAATAAAAACCAATTAGGTTTTGTTAATATGTGTAGTACTTGCGTCAGGCTAGGATAACATTCTTCAATACACTTTCAACCTCATTAATTACTTATAGAATTTGAATGTTTGTAGTAGCCTAAAATAGATACCTTCCAGCCAACCCTAGCATTAATATGGAAAAAAGAACTGGGTAGGTATGCTAAGTACCAAAAAAGTGGTAAGACCTTCTTGACTTTCTCCAAAATAAACAGTGAATTAGGAAGTTTTGTAAATAAGGTTCTAGTGACAGTAATCCTTAGGGCGCATAAAAATGCGCATAAATCATAACTTTCGACACTTCCCGACAAGAAATGTCGCATTCAATCTTCGAATATTCTGCAGCCATTTTTGTTCACGGCACATTTGTTTGCTCTATTGATGGTGTACTTCTCCCCTAGTTTAAGGAAGAATTAAAAAGTTGATGGAAAATCTTAACACAATTTTCTTTACCTTTGCGACTTATATCTATAGGTATTATAAAATTATTGAACTTTGTAGTAGGTATACATAAGAACTTGAATAACATTTGAAAATCATTTAATTTCAATTACTTAAAACCTATTCTTTTTTTTTATTACGAAATGACAAACAAGCTTGCTGCTTATAATACATACATGTAATCACACACACAATCCCAAAAGGGGTCGAACAGAGCTTCAGGTAACATTCTTCAGTTACTAATGTTTTGGATATTAAATAGTTTTGCTCAGTGTAAAGGAGTTGTTATTTTTTTATACTACGAGATGGCAAACAAGCTTGCGGTACACCTGGTGTTAAGTAGTTACCGTCGCCTATAGACACTTGTAATGTTAAGGGTAATCACTTAACACTGCAAGTGTGTTGCTATCCTGGGGACTAAGATGATATGCCTTCCATGCCCAGTAATTACACTGGCTACCTTTTCCTTCAATCCGAAACACAGCAAACTGCTTTGCGGCAGAAATAAGAAAAGCGGTGGTACCTACGCAGACAACGCTACATATGGATCTACCAACTAGTAAAAACCTACATAAATTATGAAGTAACCTTATTAGTGAACAGAATATGAGGCTCAGCGGTTACATACGTAAAAATTACACAGTTTAATCTAAACAGTTACTTTTGTGAAAAAATTTAACTTCCTTTAATTAAGTAATTAAGTTTTGGAAAAAAATATTATATTTCAACAAAAAAAATCCTTGGAGTAACATTAAATAGAAATATGAAGACTGGCTTTAAGAAATACACTAAACACATCTTCAAAATAAACAAAGAATTATGCTCTTGTTATCTGAGACTACTGTATACCAACTTCTTCAATTGAGACATTCTGCAGTGCGTAACAGCGGCAATAAAAAAGACGAACGAGGTGACCAGAAGCGCTCACACCGTAAAAACTTCAAGCGCAAACGTAGCGCCTTCGCATTACAAACGTCTTTGTTCTCGGAGCCAAAACAAACGCGCTGTTTAGGCATTTGTTGCAATAACAAACATTGGGGTTCGACGGGACGTGCCCAATCGAGGGCAGTGTGAGAGGCCCCAAGATTCGAAGTGACGTGACACAAGGCGAAGCGTGAGGATTAACTGCTCATTGTTGGCAATTCGCGAAAGCGACCTGTACACTGCATTACTTTATAATTCATTGTGCTTTATGTGTTCACAGGTAAATTTATATTAGTTTACTGAGAACTGTATACAGTTGTTAAAGTGACTCAGCAGCCTGTGCCAGAAGATTTAAGTTACGGGAAATGTTTCAACATTTACAAAGAAATTCTATGGAACAAACATTTTATAAGTAGCATTTAAACTTTTTTATGCATTAATTACATGTTTTTCAAAACAGTTAAATCATTTGTTTGTAACCAAAACGTTATTCGCTAGAGATAAATCTTTATTATTCAATATAATGTCATGTACTAACTATACAGTCGTTTGTAACCAAAACACAATGAGGTAATTTCATACAACTTATTTTATATTTCATTTCATTCATTCATTATTTCATGGCGAATTCAAAGGTGGGAAACTGAGGACGGCAGAAATGCATATTAATAAAGATGACATAATTATGTATGAAAAGTACTTAAAATATACCAAACGTATGAGATCAGATATCATCTAAGAGCATAAATTTTATTTCTAGAATAATATTGTTGCGTGAGAATCCAATAAAAATTCGTCACAGAGCACAATTTTGTGCTCCGTGTCTATGGCAATACAAGACCCTAAAGTATAGTACAAGAAAAACTCAACTCGCTGAGTGAAATTCCTACAACGCTAAAAGAAACCACCCAGAGAACCCATGAATGAGCTCCAAACAAATCCAATTAGTGCACCGCTTTCCCAAGTAATTTGGCACACCGGACTCCCATCTCGTACAGTTTTCCTTAACCAAGCTGGAAAGGAAGACGTTATGATTCACACAGAGTTCCTCGCCGAAGAACTGGCGACTAATTGGGCAAACAAGACAACTACCAAATTGTTTAAACATAAACTTTACACAAACGTAAAGTTTATGTTTAAACTATTTTCTAGTCTGTGTGGGGGACGCATCCTCGTCATAGCGATCGGTTTTTATTTATTTACCGGCAAAGGTGAACTAAAGAAATTTGGAACGTATACAACAGAAGCTTACCACCAGTTGCACTAAGTTATACTTTTTACAATTTCGTAAAAAAATTAACGTAACATTAACAACTGGCTAAGAGGAATAGAACTTTATTACTGTGACATAAAGATTTCTTCTTTACACACTTCGATTTTAATTCACCCTTGGTTATCGACACTCGTACCACACAGGAACAAAAAAACAGCATATATTTCAAATTATATTTAAAAATGGAATAAAACATACCTGTGAATTAAGTTGACATTTAAGATACTTTTTACAAAACTGTAAAACGAAAACATGGTGCAAATGGTCGTTAGAGTTTTTTTAAAATTTCAATACATAATATTTGACCACGTTGATACCTTCATTTCACATCATTGATTAAAGTTTTCATAAGCTTTTTAATAATAGGTTGTTAGGTAAGGTTGATGGAAGAAAAAATATTAATTTTAAGTACATATATTGCAACTATAAAACAGTCAGAAACAGTTCGAAAATATAGGTTTGCTAATATTTATATTGAGGCTTACTACTGACAAATTTAGAAGAGAAAACTTAAATGTAATCTTATAAGCTAATAAAGCTCATACTTACCAACCACCGTAAAATTTAGTGCATTCAAATAGTCTGGTAATGACTTTACTAAGAAACTGCAATAAAATATATAATCAAAAACACGTCTATTTGCGTCAATGTGTTTATTGTAAAAACATTTGTAAATAAACATATCGAACCTAATCTTATATTCTTGCTAATTTTTTAAAATGCATAAGTACGTGTTTAAGCGGAATAGAACTTTATTACTTTGTTATAAAGATTTATTCGTTACACACTTCGATTTTAATTCACCCTTGATACGTTATCAACACTCGTACCACTGAGGGACAAAAAAACAGCATATGTTTCAAATCACATGGCAAACCGTCCACGAAATTGTTGGCATATGTGACGGCGTTTTAGCCTCTGCAAAAACAGTTACCTGCATTTCAAGTGGCCACAGTAACTTCATACCACAACGATCGCAACGTAAAAAACGAATTCCTGAAACTGAACGTCCACGATTCAGAGTTTTCGAGAATGAATTCTCTGGTTTTGTAATCAGATTAAACGATATTTAAGTGGAAGACAAAAGAGTTAACGTAGAATAGAATATAACTTTTGTCTACATCAACTAATTTTGCATAGACAATCGAGAACACCAAAGAATGTCTAGTACAGAGGGTGACTTAAAACGTACAGGATTAAAAAATATATAAAATTTGAACGACGATGGCATGGCCATGTATTATTATATTGAATAGGGATATCAAATAATATTACCCACAGCCTTACCCATAGCATATAATGCTCGTGTTCGCCTTTTCAAGCTAACAGCTAACTTTAGGGACTGACAAACTAAACGTTGACTGACGCATAGTAGAGGATATCGTCCTAAAAATACAATTAAAGCAAACTCTTTAGTTGTTTTTATTTTATCCTTATGTTTGCTTATGTTTGAGTTGACTTTTCGATTGAAAATTCACCATATATTTTCTTTCTTTTGTGCCAAAAACCCACAGCTACAATAAAAATGAGGATAAAAAGTATTGGCCTAGAAAATAATTACCAACTTCCAACTTAAATCCGAAACCAAGTTGAATAAATAAAGAAACCACGTAAAAGTTCTACCGAAGAAACCTCATTTTAAGTTACGGGAACAAACTAAAGTACCTACAATTGTTCAAGCTCTCGAAATTACTCCTGTTTTAGTATTAGACAGGATGGCAAGCGACTCATGACGAACATTTTGAAATGACAGGGGGCGTCGATGACGAAAGACGAATGGGAGACCACCCGCTCATAGCGTAGCGGGACAACACGTGCTACTTGAAATTAGTAAAAATTAAGTATAATATTTAGGTTGCTTGCATTATTTTTCTGTAACGAGTAATATTTTGACTTAACCGACTTCAAAAAAGGAGGAGGTTTCCAATTTGACTGTGTGTTACGTCTTGTATGTTAAACAAAAACGATGTCTTTCAAACTACTAGAAGGAAACGTTATAGCGCTTTGAAAATTTTGTTAGCATTACGCTTAACAAATAAGTATATACCTAAAGTGTGTAGTTATAGTTAATATTTTTCGATACATTAAAAGTATTCCTTGAAAATCTTATAGCGCCTATTGTCATTTTTTTTGTAATTACAGTTAGTTTTGCAGAAAGTTATCTTACTATTAAAATACTTTTAAATCTTATTGTAAGGGTCTTAGGTGATATAATCGCAGTTTACGTAATACTCATTTGAATTGCATCGCGTTTGGAGTAAGGACGATTTCCTGTGAAATTCTCAGGGCGCGAACGGGAGCTGAGTTATGACGAACACAGCCATTGTTCCACCGAAATCCGATTAGTTTCAAAGGAATTCAGAAATCGTGCCTATAATTCTCCATTAATGTACACTTTCAAATGTAACAATGAGGCTATAGAAAAGTAATGGGAAATAGTTTTGTTGAAGCAGACTTGCTCTAGAAATAGTTCAGCAATATTGTTAATCGAATAATTGGACTGCGTAACGTATAAAGTACCTAATATACATTGCTGTAATTAAACGAGATTTTATTTAAAGTATATTACAGAGTGATAGCCTTAGGTGACCTTCACCTCATCTACCCTGCGTGGGGGAACACCTTGCTGTTCCGCGGGTGCTCCCTACCCCCGATGGGCCCAGACATGGGCGCTATACGTCGTCTAGTCTTTGACGCATGGCAGTGATTGCGAAAAGTACCCTGCCGTGCGTAGAAGCCTCGACTAGAGCAGAACACGTTGGTTTTTAGTGGGTAATGTTGTCGACTCCCACATAACCTACGGTAGTCCCACTGGCCCGTAGGTACCCATAAAGGGTTTTCCAACAAAAAAAAGGTGACCTTCACCTCCACCTCCTCTCCTGAGGTTTCTCCGATAGCCTTATAGCTATTTTGGCACTAGGCAATAGGGGGGTGTTTAGTCGGTAGGAGTCCGACATAACCATGTAGGGTTCACCCCCTCCTTCCCTCGTTTGTCCCAAAGGTTCTTCTGACTCTTTTCGCTGCTCTGTCTTTCGATCCAAGTGGGGATAGAAAAAAACTCAGGTGATAGCCAGGGCTAAAGAGAAACGAAAATTCGAACACAAACATAGCAGTATCTTTTAAGGAGAATACTTTATTCATGAATCGCTTTTTTCTTTTGAAACTGAAATTATAACCAGTCTCATCATCCATATCTTTAATTACATCAATAAAATAAAGTAAATCCAAATGAGTGTTAAAGTCATATCAATGTCAGTAAACAACAAATATGTATTTTATGCTAGTTCCTCGATATAAACTGGGAAGGAATTTGCTTTGAGCGATTCGTTCCAACGCCGAATACCTTATTCACCCAAAACAAAAGAGCAACGCTTTGTGATTCGCCCCCTGAAAAGGATATCAAACAGACGAAATAATACGGAAAACAATTTACATACAGCAATTACACTTGAGATTGCTTAAAGATAATTGCTTTGATCGTGATAAGCGTTAACAATTTTCTCATTGTTACCAAATTAAACTTTGTAGGTATAGGAAAATGGTAAAAGTAAATCAAATGCCGACTCCTGGTTCCTGACAGTTTCGAATTTGCGAGCCGTCGCGTCGTATTTGAGTAATTATAACTTAATTTCTACAAACATTATGATTCATACTTCTCTCACTGCGGCGAAATCTGAACACCGCAACTTCCAGCGGATTAGTATTGTTTGTACTAATTAAGCAAACTTTTCACTAATTAGCGAAGCTGCAGAGTTGTTAAGTAAATTTTAATTTGATTAATTAAACATCTTACGAGAATAACTAAAGATTTCGTTCTCTTCAAGTTACGAAATTCAATCGATTACTTGTTATGTGCGTTTCATTTACTATAGTTGTATGGCTTTATTTATATATTTTGTTCTTTTCTTGCCTATATACCATACAGCAGTCGAAACTATCAGCTTAAATTGCGTTACGAAGCATGAAGTAAAAATCAAATGGAAAAATTTTTGGTCACCCATTCGAGTACCGACCGCGCATTTGCTTTTATGATCGTTACGAAAAACGCTGAAAAAAATTATGAAACACAGGTCTCGTGGGAAACCTAGTGCAGATATACTACCTTATCGCTAAGGTATATTGGTTAATGTCAAACTAGTAAATAAATTTTAATTGAGTTGCATAAAATTGCAAAGTTTAATTTATTATTTTCATAACGTTTCAAGTTATGTTCTTCCATTTGTGCCAACGAATGAACGCAATATTACAGCGCGTAAACTTTCAACGGAGCTACTGTTCATTAAACAAGCAAATGAAATTTAATTTATCTACAAAGTATTTAGAAATTTCTAACGGGCATAAACGACTACAGACCTTTCACCGCCATTGAACTAGTTCGTAACTAAGTCCTGTAATTCCTTCGCATCCCTATTTTCAATTATGGTACACAAAGTAAAACTCGTGTTATTAGTTTCGTAAAATATTACAGAAAGATAATAATCCTCTTAAATTTAACGGCAAATAAGTGTTTCTGTATCTTTATGGCGCCACAGACACACTTAAGTTATTTTTAAAAGCTTATCAGCACTCGGCTTCTTCTATATCGTATAATTGTTACAAGCTCCTGCTTGCTTTAAAAAGATACTCCATATTGTATTTTATGGAGCAAAACTTAAAACATCACCAGAAATGCTTTATTTTACTCAGACCAAATTGGTCTGGATATTTTTGTTATTATTTTTAAAGAGTCCTTTCTTACCTTTCTAACCAAATGATTAGTTTTGATAAAGGTTCTTCGTTACTTGAATAGAAAACTTAGGTAAAGACCTAAGTTTCCTACCAATTTATATTATTCCCGCAAGGGCTCATAATTGATTGTAGTTTTAACCTACAATCTGATAATTATGACCTGAACGAAAAGTCTTGAAAATAGACGTACACGAAGCCTAGGAGTAATAATAATCATCATTTCGATTAATCAGAATATCAATATCCAGCTTCAAACCAACGCAAACAGAAACTAAGATTTTGCGAAACTAGAAGTCAATAGATGATGGATGCCAGAAATAGAACTGTGGACACCTACTAGATTAATCATAAACATAGACCCGACCGCATGTATACGAGTTTCAAACTGCAAATTGAAGTTGAACTACTTCTCAGTTCTCGAACATACGCGACTCGAGATTTGCTGATTTAGATGCAGCTAGAGTTATTGAATTCGGTCCCTGTATAGCGGAGTTAGAATTCCAATTTGATTAAAGTTGTAATTAACAGTTTTCAACTACGCAAATTATTTTGCTAATATAAGACTTTCATTGTTTACTGTAAATAAGCTGTGAATCGAAACTTTTAAGTGAACTCATTAAATATACTCCAAGCAAGTTCTGAATGCAACTTGCTATTTCATACTGATTTTTCTATTCGTCCTTATTTCATGAAATAATTTGCTTCATTTACTTCTTTGAAACTTATTAACCCGCTCATTGTATCCTCATGCAAGTTACATGTCAATTTTGATGTTCTAAATTTTGGTGTATAAAAATATAATATGTGTTGAAGATAGTTAATGAACTTTCTACGGATACTTATCGAATCAAATCAATTACATTTATTTCAGTTTAGTTACAAGATGTACACTTAAATACAATGCAACAGGTGAGGCAGGTGCTAAACAATTGCAGAATAAACCTGAGAGACTCTTAAGAGCAGGTAATGATTTATGACATTCACACAAAGCGATACCAGCAGAGTCTGTAACATAAGACCACATCAAATAAGAAAGGAACCGTATCAAAGGCACTAAGGCGCTTCTCCCGAGGGGCAGTACGACCTTTATTTATGGTACCCTCTTTGTTGGAGAAATATAAATAGTTCTGAAACATCGGTGCGGAGCTTTTGAGGGTGCGATATTGTAGAAAATTAATGATGTGGTCAGCACTCGGATTGGATTAGGGCCGCTGAATGGATGGGCGTGAAATGCTAAAAGGCTTGAAGCTGTTAGTTGCTGTTGTTACGGCTTTGCAAAACATTAGACTTTTAGGATAAGATTGAGGGTCATGACAACGCCGAAAGCGTAATTCCTCAAACGTACTTACTTTAATCGTTTTCAATTTCATAGAGTAATCTGAATTTGGAAGCATTCATAAGCTAGGTGATTATATTTTTTGCTTCAAAATAAACAATTTAATAAAACCCCGGTACCCTACGTTTGTAAAACGCTTCAGTAGGTATGTTTTAAGATCAAAATTTAGTTTGATACACAATGCAGCAGCATTAACGAATTATCAGCTCAGATCTACAATCAGACACGATCCGTAAAAGGAACATTTTAACGCACAGTCATAAAACTTTTATTGGGCCTATCGTGTGGCTCCGGCCATTACTGTGAACTCGTAAATATTGTACAAATACGGTAATAACACAGGACCCCAGTAGTAAAACACACATAGTATGTATATACTTGAGTAATTAATAATATTCTTTGTATACAAAATGTTATCGATATATTTTTTTGTTTAAGCTATTGTTGAAACTAGCTGCAAATTAAAGCACAAAAGATCCCATAGGGTCGAAGTGCTCTGAGACACAGCCTCAGCCTCTTGCATAAGAAAAAGCTATAAATTATATTGGATAGTCATCATTTATCTTCCAAGTCCTCAATCTTGTTTGGGTCGATGTGAATGAACTTCTCAATTAGCCATCATCTAGTGCTAATATAGAGAAAAGTAATATGTAAAAAGAGTTAAGCAGCGTCACCCTATTGTATTTATAAAATGTTTGCAATGCCTCACAAGGCCCATAATTGTTACCTTTTTTATATATTACGAGATGGCAAACAAGCTTGCGGCCCACCTGATGTTAAGTGGTCACCGCCGCCTATAGACACATGCAATATTAAGTGTAAATCACTTAACACCGCAAGTGCGTTTGCCATCCTGGGGACTAAGATGATATGCCCTCCATGCCCAGTTATTACACTGGCTACCTTTCCCTTCAATCCGAAACACAGCGAACTGCTTCACGGCAGAAATAAGAAAGGCGGTGGTACCTACCCAGACGACCCTACATATGGGTCTACCACCTAGTAGACCACCTTAAACCTACTTAAATATTTTTACCATCTGTATGTACATTATGGAACAATAAACAATTTGATTTGATTTGCTACACTAACTCTTTCTTCGCCGTGTCATCTCTCACACAGTCTACATTATTGCTAACGACTGCTACTGTTTTGTTACCCGAATCCTTCAATATTTGTGACGTTGTATACTCGTGCTTACGGATAAGGTTTGGTACGACTTTTTTGCGTAGATTAATTGACTTTTCAAGTGACTGTAATGAATAAATAAAAGTTTATCCATTTTTTCTGTCTCTTCATACAATCATAATATTCATCAGCTTTTTTACCACATCTCTATAATCTCTTCTCAGAAGATAAAACACCACATAACAGTAGTGATATTTCACTGTGGTCTTCGATACGGTCCTTTCCGAGGCAGGCGGTCTAATCTTGAATATTTTTTCTACCTCTCTGGTAAAACACAAATATTGACTATTGCATGAGATTTCTTCTTGCCAACCCTAGCAATAGCTTGTAATAAATGTTAAATATAAAAGTTTAAAAGATTTTTATATTTCATAATAACAATATAAAGCTCAAATTGTCTCCCAGTGCAATATCGCGCAGTATTGCGTCATGTGCATAATTCATATAGAAAATCCAGAGCGTCTAGCGAAATTCCAAGCATTTCGGCCGTTGAGGAAGTGAGAATTTGATGGGGGTACTTTTATCCCTTCCTAAAATGAAACATAACTCGTGGATTATCTTCATAATATCGTATATGAGAAGTAGGATCTGTTGTCTTATGAAACGGAAAAGGTTAAGCTCTTTTGAAGATATTTCATCGTAGTATTTTGTTCTCTACAAAGGAGTTTAAATGGTTATAAAGTCTTTGAATTGAATGAATGTAGTACCTATTTTTCTATTAGTTCTTCTTCTAGGAAGAAAGGGTCACTGTTTAATAGCGACTCAAATAAGTAAAGATCTTTTATGAAAACATACATACATACACGCCTTTCTCCAATAGAGCAGAGAGTCTAGTCTTACCACTTGTTTGCTACAATTCTTACAAATTTCTTTCGCATCATCTACTTTCATCAAAGTCTTATTACAAGCTAATAGGTGATTTTTGAGTTATTTGTACTGGCCCATCTTAAGATTTTCGTTCGCCTAGATCTTCCCTGTCCCGCCCGAAGTTCTACCTTCGGCCCGTAGACAAAGCAACAAATAGAAATAACAACGAAGTTCTATAAGATCAAAATATATCGGAATGACTTAAGCCGTCTTTAAATCACGTGGCCAATTGTAGCTCTAAGTTGGTATCTAAAGCTAATACGCTGTAGATAACCATTCAATATGGCCGTTGATAACGAATTTCGATAGCTTATCGTTATGAAACAATTGCCGCTTGTCTAAGCCTCCTGTAGCCCAATTCACGTATTAAAACCGTTGGGATATCGCAGCGATTTAGTCGTTAAAACACTTTTTCGTATTCACGTACGTCAAATTAACTGATTTTGAAGTAGCTCGATCGCAATGTCGTTGAACCATCGTCGAACCGTATTCAGCTAATAAATCGTTTTAAAACCGCACCTGAAATGTCAACTGAGAGGTATTCAGCTAAAATATTCTCATGTCACGTTCTATATTAAATAGTATCGATATTGTTTAATTTAATTTGATTAATTTATCGTAAATCACTGTATTTGAAGTATAAAGTATATTTGAACCTTTTAGTAGAAAATCAAATAATTTTACGGGCATCTTTTTCGTTTCGTTGACAAGTCGTTCAGATGTGCTTTAGTTCCGATCCTATTGAGTTGTCGTCCTATCGAAATGTAGCTGAGTAACACGTGAATACCAAATTTGGATAGGACTACGATCGAACGATTTCTAAACTACAACGATTTTTAGATCGAATGTATTTACGTGAATTGGGCCTCTGATCTCTTTTTTTCTGAGTACATTGTTGATTCACGCCAGCTTACATCTTACACATTATTTTCAACAAGTCTTCCCATTACCGTATTTTATTTAAACCAAGATTTACCTTTCAAGACTATGCCGAGCTAAAATGTCGATTATGCAGTTTCAAGCAAATGTGTTCCGATGTAATTTATGGAAAGGTTGCGCCAAATCTTTCATCCTTAACTTTAAGCTTAAAAAGTTACTATCCATCTGCAAACGATCGGCTGCTTTCTCAACTTTTGGAACGTAAACTTTTTATATTATGGATCTTTTGCTGAGCATAAAGAAACGAAAAGGCGTGTTATAAACGGTTTTCTTATTTTGTCTTCAATCAGAATATAATGGTTAATTTTAAAAGACACATTACACAATTTTTGATTAATTTAACGACCTGAACATTCATAGAAACCGTGTCTTTGAGTACTAACTAAATCCTCAAAACCAAATAACATTGTTACCTTGCATGAAATATTTTTCGAATGACTAGAAATGAAATGTAATTTAAATATAAATTAGCCGTTAATATATATTTCAAGGGAATTAATTCTATGTTTCTTATAATAAACATCACTCACAGAATCTTAGATAACACTAACTGTATATTTTATTAAATTTGGTTTTATAAAGAACAAATTGAAAAATAGGTATACATATTTTGAAAAAGCATTGCAATCGTAATAAAATAAAATATATTTTATAAAATTATATAATTGAACCACAACATTTGCCGTCAATCTCGGTGCCACATAATTCTTGAATATGTTATAAATTGAACTCATAAATATTTATTTATGAGTAAAAAACCTTTTTATTTTCTGTTGAAATCTAATCATACAAATGTCGCTTGCTTGTGGCTGAAAGTAATAATACACTACAACAGGGTCTTATATCTAGATATAACCCTTTGAGAATACGTAACTATGGTTGGAGCACAGGAACACTAGTGCATGCATCTAGCCTGTTAGATTACACCACTCGAGTATATTAGTGCTTTGTCAAAGTGCCAAGTTGACAAACAAGCAACTTAGGCTGACGAACTTGCCATATTAATTACTGACTGAAATGTTAACATGACCTTCGTGCTGTGAGGTATTACACATACTAAACAATGTTATTATAGCAGAAAAGCTATCGGAACTATTGACAATAGAGTCATATTAAGGCGGCTTTAAGGGTTGGCGACTTTGGCAACAGTGGGTAGAGCACGCCTGCATAGCACAAACGGAAAACACACAGACAACGAAATATCTATTTATTTTTCATAACAACTTCTTTATAATACTGCCTGAGGTAGGTTGATTTTTTGCAGTGTATTTTTTCTAGTATTTAAAATATATACGCGTTTGTAAACGCAAAAATATATTACACAACTTCTTTATATTTAAATAATTAAATTATCTGCGTGATAAAAGTTTTATATAAACCCGCCTGCGTAAAAAGACAATTAGATAATTGAAGAGATGGAAACAAGATCAAATATTAAAGGCAAAGATAAAACATATTGATGCTATTTTGTTCAACATAGGAACATGCAGTTTATGTAATAAAGCTGAATTAATGTAACGAACTGACGAGTGTAGGTATGTATGTCAGTATAATTAGCTACTAACATGTTTTTTAAGTAAAATTGTTGCTGGTTTTTAAGTAAAATTGTTGCTAACCAGTGTTTGTATTTATATGTTTAATGGATTTCATTATCTGATTGATTTAATGAATTAGTATTTTTTATTGTTATCTCAGCTTTGAGCTAGTGCTTCGACATCATGGGATGTGCCGATTTTCTATATTTGTATCAAAGTTAAAGCCTTTCTTTATTAATTTAGGCACAATTTGTACACTTATGACAGTCAATTTTGATGCCAGCGGTTCACGAGTCTACCTGGAGGCCTCGTTCTGAGAAGTAACGACAAAAAACTCAGCAAGTTTTATATAAGTCGTAGCATATTGGTGGAAACGTTTAACTATCCTGTAGGTATTTTAAATAGTAGCTTTTCGCATTGTAATATAACTACTTATTATTAATAATAATATTAATTTTTAATTTATGTGGTTTTGCACCGACCGGACCGAACCATCTGCTGCGTCCAGCTGTACCGACCACGCTGAAGTACGTGTCCCGGCTGCATTACTCTACGAAGGCAGAGGAGATCGTAGAGTACATGAAAGTCAAGACCAAGTTCCACTCAAGGGTTGAACGGTTGGAGTCTCGCCATGATGTGAATTTCAACTCATTTGTGGTGAGAGTACCGACCGACCATCTGTCGACCTTCATGACGGAAGAATTGTGGCCGAACGGAGTAAGGTTCCGGGGTTTCCGAGGCCGTCTACCTGGCACCACGAAGCGTCACACGTCGCAGTCAAATCGTGTTAATCAAGTGTCTATTTACTAACATAATCTAAGTTTTATTTACTAACCAAAATTAAATAATACCACAGATAATATAATACTATACTAGTATGTATGTTAGTTTATAAGGTATTTATTATATGAGCCTTTGTAGCCTGAAACAAAAGTTTATTATTATTAAAGTAAATCTTTTCTAATACTAGTGTAACCCTAAAAACTTCATACCAAGTCATGAAATTTAATTCGGTAAATTTTTCAATTTCAGGTAGTTGTAAGATAAAAGGAATTGCGCAATGTTAAGCCCAGTTAATGAACAAGTAAGTAATAGCTTCTTATCAGGAACTACTAAAGGAGCGAGAACTTCCCTCGCATTGTTCCCAAAAGCCGGCGCATCGCACCTTTATTTGCACCTAACTTTTAATAGAAGGGGAGCAAGTTTATTGATATTTTTGTTCCGTTCACTTGTTTGTAGCCGTTCCGAAATTCCGAGAAACACTTCTATAAAGGTGGTGTCTTGCTATAGAGGTGTTCAAGAAAATGTACCTCCATTAAAACCAATTTAGAAATTGCAAAACGAAAATGAAATTAGCTTTGTGAAAATTATTAAAAGAATATTTTTTTCTTGGCATTTTTACTCTGTAATAAAAGCTGACCTTACTTCGATGGTCATCTGGCAAGGAAAAATATTTTAAATGACTCTTAAACTATTGTCTTGTTAATATCATGCTTCAGTTAGGTTTGATGACCTCACAAAAATAAACGAATATTATTTTGAAAGTGAGTTCCAGAATACTATAAAATAAACTTGATGTCACTTAGTTTTTGTCATAGTCAAATAGAGAGAAAAATGAATTCAAAACAGTTCAAAACAAAGTCTTCGTCTTCTTTTGAAACCACATTTGCTATTTTGTTGTACAATAAATGAAATATGTCACAGTAAACATAAACAGAAGCCTGCAAAAAACAGCACATAAACCACTGGACCACACCACACTAAACTGCTTGTTTAAAATTTACATCCCTGCTGTGAATCAAATGTCTCCTTCGTTACTTCCAAAATTGTTCCTAAGAATCTAAAAGAAGTTTTAATAGGGCAAGCTGATCGAAAAACTTCATCTCTCGGAACTATCTAGAATTTATGAATGGATAAACCGACAAGGGCACCCGAAAGTTTTTGGAAGGAATTTGCTTGGAAAATTTGCTTCTACTTTCTGAAGCGCCACGTGCAGTTTCATAAGTAGATGAAATGTAAATTCGCAGGTGTTGTGGTATCGCCTAGGAGCTTCCATGAAACTTGATACCGTCTAGACTGACGGTTTTTTTCGCTACATTTTTAGAGCTGTGCAAGCTCGTATTGATACTTGAGCAGGTAAGCTATTTACGATGAAAACTTTCGATGTTAATGAACAAGAATAGGTTTGTACTCACACCAACTATCGGAGCCAATTTGTATAAAATAAAAAGCGTGTAATAGCCTTGTATTTTGTACTTTTTCATATAAAAGAATCTAGCAAATCACTGCATTTCACCTGATGGTAAGCGGAATGCAAAGATAGATATTATTACATTAGATAACATGAGAGATAATATTCTCCTCTCTCTCCTCCTGCTTCTGCTCCCTCCTCTTTTTGACATGACCCAGGGTTATAAAAAGGAACACATGTGCATGCTTAACTAGATACATACATTGAAATAAATTACTAGGTATTCTATATCATTTAGATGATACCCCCAATAAAATCTTTGAACGTGAACAACCTTTTTCATAAAAAACAGCAAAGTAAACATACCACATCTTTTATCATAAACAATGCCTGCATTGGTTAGGCTCTTGTATCACCAGAATATCAACAGTAGTTTGCCCACTCTGGCCTTATGACCTACCTCGTGTAAACTAGGTAATGACAGAAATACAACGTTTTTGTGTTATTTGACGACAACTGTAACGTTGAGATTATTTCGCGATATATACGCACCTGTTGCTGCCAGTGTCTGTATAGGCCTTGGTAAGTTTTAACCATCAGTTGAGCCGTATGTTTTTTTTTTGTTGGCATCAAAATAATGTTTTTTTCATAAAAACGTGCTAATTTTTTAAGTCCACTATTAAGCTTGAAGATATACTATTACTGATTGACTTAATCAGAGGAAAAGAAATGATAATAATAGAGTAATTAATCAAAGTCGTTGATAACGAACATTCCTTGTCTATCTAATTGCACGTGTCAAATATTAAATGAGAACTATAACTGACAATTAAAAAGAGTCCCTCATTATCCTGTGAACTATACAACGTAGGTACCTACTTAAGTAATTAATTACAGTCTTTCATGATTAAAACTGACAGCTTTGTCATTTTCTAATACGTATTCCAACATGCCATAATTATTCCAACTCAAATGGTATTTAATGAACTTATAACGAAGCTCCTTTGTAACATTTAAATTTTACCGAAGTTGGAATATTACTCGCAAAATGAAACATAAGAAGAATGGAAATTCTTCAGTTATAACCCCTTGTGTGTCGCGCGGCCTCCTGGAGGTCGCTGTCAAAAACGCCTGTGTGTCGGCCGACCTCCTGGAGGTCGATCCCCCCCTCCACAGTTTTCCGATGATGAAAATGATGATATTATTATTATTATTTGAAAATATAACTGTACTAATTATATTATATTCTGTTAGCTTATTTTATAATGATTTTAGTGACAAAACCTCATTATTTATAGTTTTATTACAAAATTTTTATTTTTATTTTTTACACCCGGAAAATTCGCGACGGAAAGTCCGGAAGTAACTGACACATGCGCGAAATTTTACAAAATGGCGGCGACACAATAGGGGTTATTTAATGTAGAGATATATAGTTTACCTCTCAATCAATTTATAAATATTTTTCATAAAAATGAAATCGAATTCAATCTCAGAGTTAAGTCAACCTTAGAGTGAACGAAACGAATAAACTAGCCACAACTAAAGAAAACATTCTCTCCATTATTAAATAAACAGGTTTTTATTGAATAGGGCATAATTATGAAGGTTTTTAGTACATATTTAAAATAAACTTCAAGAACACAGAGTTACAGATGAAAATAATCTAAATGATTTACTCTGAATTAAATTGAGGATTTATCAAAAAAATATTACGTTTTCTGCTAAATCATACCAAAAGGAGACGATGTTGACAGCTATTTATTATGCTACTTACATTAAAAACTTACCACTACTGCTTATTTTGGTGCAAAGTATTAGGAAGTCGTTACCTGAAAAGAATAACATTTGCAAATTAATATTTTTACAAAGCAATTATTATTACCAACCGTTTTGCAATGTTTGAATTTACATGTTGTTTTGATATCTTTTCTTACTTGCTTGGGGTTGGCACTAGATGCTTGTTGAAAATCACCGTCAGATCTAAATGTAAACTAAAGGCACATGCTGAATCGGCATCTATGGCAAAGCAAATGCCATTTATACTAAAAAATACACTGTTACATAATTAATAAGACTTTATTTCCTTAGTAAATTAAATAAATTCATTCAATACAAAAGTTTGCTTTTGTCTCCTTCTTATTTTGTAAGGGTCAACTGATTTAAAAGAACTGAAGCGAACTTACAACTAAAAAGCTTCCCCTGGCTCATAGGTCGTCGATCGCGGCTAACACCAAATAATTAACTGCTTGTGTACAAAGCAATCATAAAGCCAATCTGGACGTATCGAATAGAATTGTGGGGATCTGCTAGTAACTCCAACCTAGAAATACTACATAGATTCCAGAATATAGCCCTAAGAACAGTATCTAATGTACACTGGTTAATAAGAAATTCAGAGATACACAAATACTTGGAAATGCCGACCGTCAAGGAAGAGATCGCAAACCACTGCAGCAAATACAAAAAGACTAGACCTACACAGTAACATTTTGGCAAAAGACTTGCTAAACGAAAGAGAGAGCGTGAAGCTGGCATGTGCTGGCACTTGACTAAAGAAAATAAACAAACTGTTTAACATTAAATTGGGGTTATTAATTATAGTAACCCCAAACATCTCCGCATCATCTCAAGAACACATCTGATAAAGGCTGTAAAGCCGATCGCAGATAGAAGAGGAACAAAATACAAATTAACCTGACCACTTCTTAAATTGGAAATAAAATCAGTTTTAATTTTATAATACATTATAATTATTATATTAGGATAATAAAAAATTGTCATAAGGTACAAAATATCTTTGGTACAAAAGAATAAATAAGGTAAGCTCCTCCCAATTTCTCCTTCAACATAATAATTATGCCGCACGAGTGTTCTCGAAACAGGACCGAAATACACAATACTCGGACACGGTGCCCTAATTAGCTTAATTAATTATTCGTTAATCATTTTCGCAATTCGTCTATTTATTAAATATACCCGACATAAATATTTGGGCACCATTTTAACAGCGCAGAGTTTACAAAGCATAATTCATAAAAATAAAGGCGCATTCAAATAAAAAAATATTCATTCGTACAGTCAGCGTCAAATACTTAAGAACGAAATACATATTACAATATTTTTAGCAAAAATAAAAACTATATCTCTACGTTTTCCTTTTTTGAAAATGCGATATACAATTAAAGTTATTTTAAAAAAAAGGTACAAACAGTTTTTTTTTAGTGCCCTCTACTCTGCCTTGTACGACGAGGCGCTCAATGGAACGTGCATCACGTCTTGAGACGTGTCCGAAGTATTTTAAAATACGAGTCTGAACTATATTAGACAGCCGCTGTTTGATACCGAGTTCTTGGAGTATAGAAATGTTAGAAGACACTCCAAGCATTCTTCTCCAGCACCACATTTCTAGAGCATCTATCTTCTTCTTCTCGATTTTTCGCTCGCCATACTAAGCCCTTAACGCAGACTGTACCAGTGCTTTTATTGCATTCCCAAATTAGACCTAGTCGTCTAAGCGTCAAAATCGTTAGTTTTAATTTACGTTATTTAAATTAACATTGTTAACAACGACACTTTAAAGCTAGTTTACGAGCACAATGACATCCATGTATGTGTAATTGTTTTAATTTATGACAACTGCGGGTGGCTTCACTAATTAATGGTTAAGAAAGACTTAAATTTAGAATTCTTTCTCATAAGCCCTTGTCTACTACCCGTCGAAAGGATAGGGGTAGGAACAAATAAGTTTTGAAAGGCAGTCCCTTAAATTTCAAGATAATTAGGCTATTTATGATTTACGTTGTAGAAAATGATTTACTTACATTACAATTAAAGTAGCAATAAAATTTATCTCGTCAGTGCTATATTCAATAATTTATAATATAATTCAATTAAAATGCACATTCAGTGGGTAGTAAAATTACAAAAAATGGAAATTACAGTCGGTTGTAGTTGATTTTTGCCTTTCAATCTTTTTAACCGCCGACGCAAAAGGAGGGGTGTTATAAGTTTGACCTGTCTGTGTATCTGTGTCTATCTGTGGCATCGTGGCTCCTAAACGAATGGACTAATTTTGATGCGGTTCTTTTTTTTGTTTGAAAGCTGACGTGATCGAAATGGTTTTTAGCTATAAGTAATATTATGTCGGTGATACATATTTTTTTATATTTTGTTGTTTGTACTGGTTTTATTTACGCAAATAAACAATCACAAGGTATACTAAACTAAGAACATTCTCATCGATACTTATTATAGCAAATAAAAATGATGATCGTATGCTATTTAAATAGACTATTTTTCGCTTTCCACACTTTAAACTTAGTTTTCATTAAATATTTTTTATTTATTAGCAAATTAAACAGCAGGGTAACTTTTATTTGTGGCTTCTTCAATTAGAGGTGTACCTAATATTTGCTCTGACGTCATATCTTGATAAGTAAAACCGTGTAAAACTCGCGGTAACGGTTTGAAATAGGTCAACAACCGGCAGGTCACGGCTGCGATCTTCAACTATGATACGTATGCACCACAGATATATCAATCTAAGGAGATCGGTCGAATCGCCAAGTTCATAGGAAGACCGAGTGTCGCAATCAGCGGCCGTACTACATAACATGGTTCTAGTTGAACATGCCGTAATATACACTATTCATTGCGCGCGTATTAGCGAAGCGATAAAAGCTAAGCACAGCCGCAAAGGAGATCGGTCGAATCGCTGAGTTACGTATTCACTTGACTTTATCGGAAGGCGAAGTGGCGGAAATGTATGCCCACAGGGCATACACTTGTCGCAAGTTAAACGCCGGCTTGGCCTATCTCCTTGTATTATTAAATCTGTGGTATGCACCTATAATTATAACACACCATATCGATATGCTGTAAGTACAATAGGAAATACACCTATTCAATTTATAATTAATTCTACGACACCCATTAGATGTTAGGGGGTGGTGCTATTCTACTCTGCCGGCATCACATCGCATGTCTAGCTGTTTGCATAGTTAACAATTAATTTTCTATTTTGTTTATTTTAGAATATTAAATTAAAATAGATTGCTAAAAAGTATTTCTTATCATTAAAATAACGTTTTATTAAGCGTTAGTTCACCCTCTAATTTATTTATTTAATTCCATCTTCACGCTTATGAAGATCTAGTGAAATGCATTGCAGACTTTGAAATATATTCCAGACCACCTTAAGCTGAGAGAAATGGTAAAAGAAGCTAGGATCTTAGACAAAGCAACAGTAATTAATCATACTTAGTCGCATAGTTCAGCTATAGTTTCTCCAAACAATTCAAGTCCGTAATCGTAAATAGTTAGTATCTACTTACGATTACGGACTTCGGATGTTAAGAAAAAGCTTTAATTCGTGTTGTGTAATTCTTGTTTCTGTCAAACTTCGTCGTCGTTTATCCTATTTACAAACTTGTTAAGGGCATGTCTTTAGTATTAGTTGAAGCTGATCAAAATCTTCTTAGAGCAGTAAATACATATAAAACATATGTGTTCACTGTTGTTATAAAATTAGATGTCAATAAAAGTATTTTTTTGGTGTCAATTTGCAGATTATTTGGATGTTATTGCTTGAATATATATCATAAATTCAGATGCTTATAAATTATTATTGTACTAAGTCATATTTATAGAAGCTCAAATCAATGATATTTGCGGCTAATATAGCAATTTTTAGAAGCGCATGAATTGTGGCTGACTGATTAATTTAGAAGGCAGGTCCGAGTTTTAGAGGACAATATTGATAATTATTAGAAGTTCGATTAATTACATGCCATTATTTATTATCAAATTTCCAAAACTTCGTCGAGTTCTAACCTTTGTATTTAATATTTACATTTTTTTATAAAAAGGTCAAACAAATGATTCCATTGCACCTGATGGTAAGCAGAAATAGAGTCCAAATGCGAAAATAGTGCGAGAGATAAGCCGCCGCGCTAGTCGCCCTCGTTTACCGACCTTCAAGGTGCTTCTTCACGCCTCTTTTGAATGACTCTTAAAAATCTCCATATCTTCACAAAGGAATACGGTCAAAGTGATCACGCGAATGACACCGTGTTGTTGCAAACGTCTAATAGGCTACGTGTGACCGCTTACTACTAAACAGGTCATGTGCTTTGATAAATAAATAATAATAAAGTACCTGTGAAAGTCTACAACTTTAACTTAAAAGTTTGGCTACATTCATACTTTTATCCAATAATAAATCAATTATTAACATCACAGTTCAAAAGCGATCTACGAGCATATTTAGACGACATTGCTGCTCGAGATAAATGACACGATAGCAACCACAAATGTGTTTCAATCTATTACGGTAGAGCCATTTCGGCCCTCAAACGCCGTGGAACATACGTAAAAAAAGGATTGGTGAACAAAAAATCACGTAAGTACTTGACCGGGGTGCGTCGAACCTCAGCTACTGAACCTTTGGCCATAAAAAACCAAGCACTTTGGATAGCAGCCAGCCATCTACCGGATTCAACCTCATTGAAAAGAAGCATTTATACCTAAAGCGAGAACACTTGAATCCATTACGTGGGGCAAAAATGTTTAAACTCCAGCCATGAAAAGCTCAACGTTGGCCCAAGAGCTCTTTAGAGATGAAAGACTGGAATAGCCACATTAACTTAATTACCGCTTAAGTTTACTATTTTTGGCGAGTTAAGATAAGGATAGAATTGGCAACCTTTGAAATTAACATTAATATTAATTTATTAGTCTAGCTTTATATGTATGTATTTTGCTGTGGCTAATTATTTTCGAGGTGACTAACAACTATGGGCAACTCTTTTGCTACTAAACAAACAACTTGGCAGCGAAAAATAAATAAAATAAAATAAAATAATAAATCATAATCGAGGTACTATAAATAATGACTGAAATGTACTAACACACTATGAGCTTTTGTCGCTGGATATTAAACTATAGCAATATTTTTATTAATATTACTATAGTATCTTTGTCAGTGAGCTACATGAAAGTGGCATATCTGTACTTAGTATGCAATACTAGTGACCGCCCCGACTACGTTCGCGACAATATTGTTGGTTACAATTATCTCTCTCTCTGTCTCTCTCTCTCTCATACACACACACACTCACATACTGTGAGTATAAGTGTGTGTGTGTGTGTGTGTGTGTGTGTGTGTGTGTGTGTATAATCTATCTCTGTGCCAAATTTCATCCAGATCTGTTCAGCCGTTCGTCCGTAATTGAGTAAGAAACATACCCATCCTTCTAAACTTTTGCAACTCCAATAGTTTATAAAAAATATGTACTTTAAAGATTAATTAAATTAGTAAAAAAATTGTGTAAAAAATATTTCAAACTAATTTATTTAATAATAAAAGAAATATGCACCTACTAAATCCATTGTAACGGATTAAACAGACGTATATTTGATGTTAAAATGTAAATATTAAAAAAGAAATAATTGTAACAAGAATGAAATCGATATTCATTGAATGATGAAACCGAACTATTTTTATTAAACCCGGAAAATCTTTTATGGAGCGTGTAAGAATCTCAAAGCGATCATCAAAATTGCGAACAGTAAAAAACGAATGGTTGACTCGGATAGTCGCGAATCGTTCAACCGAGACATCGGCGCTCAGTAAACAATCGTTGTATCCTCATTCATGCTTTCCGTACAGCGTTAAGCTTATTAGGTCGTGTCTAAGGTCAGTCTAGGTCGTCGAACGACCCACGCTTACTAGGATTTTTTCTCCTATTTTACATACATACATAATTAAAACAAGTAAAAACGGGAATTAATGCGATATGATTACTTTAGAATTGCCTGACGTTTTACTGGTATTAATCATGCAACGGAAAAGTTTATGACTTTATAAGGCAGTGCCAAATATATTCCCGCCAAACTAATGAAATAAATATCAAAATAATTTTTTAATTATATTTATTTGCGTCTTGGAAGATTTTATTCCTATCACTTATGAGGGTTAAATGTGATAATAATATCACGCTCATAATCTCAAAAGTTGATTAAAGCTTTAAGTAACATTGGTTGCAGATAAAACCGCATTTGGCAGTATTTACCATGCAGTGCCACAAAATAGTGGCAGTAAGCTAACCTGTCGCTTAGATACTTAAATGGGGTATACGAACCCAAAAGATAACTAAACCCTCAGTGAACTGGCAGTAGAACTAACAAAAAAAGCCAACAACCTAGGCAGATGTCACACTCTGAAACATTTCAGCAGTTCGAACATTCCTCTATTTTATTCACAAAGTATTCAAGAAGGTCTCCTTTAGTGTGTTTATATTTGGCACATCATCATGGTAAAGTTGCTGTATTCCGAAAGCTCCAGGAGAAAATTGCTTCCACCTCCGCTCTTACCATCAAGTGAGATGAAGGGAACTTCCCCTTCAAAGATAAAAACATTGTTTTTTTTAATCAAATGTAGCGTATGTCATTGAGGAATAATGCAGTATTCTAATGGTGAAAGATTTTGTAAATCGGTCTTGTAGTTTTTAAGTTTACTCGTTACAAACATACAAATGTTTCCTCTTTTTAATATTAGTATATAAGTATAGATAGATGTAGATGAAACTGCATTTGGTACAAAAAATTGTGACGCACTAGTACATTTCTATCTCACCAAAGGGATGAGCCATGTAGTTGTTTGTGTAAGTATAATACACATTATCTGTGTATGCATCTCTGCACTCTCGTACTGACTGATATCCAAAGACAATGAAGATACGAGTAAAAATAGTCTTCGGTTTAAAGAAATTAATTTCTCATACAAACAAATTTGTTCATTTACAAAGGTATAAAATATATTGCACTACAAAAATAAAATATTTTTTTGCCTCTGTCTTCAGTAATTAATCCGGGTATTAATTTTAATAGTCCATAAATGTCGCATTTAATAACAATATCTTTGTAGGGTATAATGTCGACGAGCTTATGTTACGTATAAAATATACAGTCAATAAAGATTCACTGAACGACTTCCAAGCTTCGGGTCTGTAAGTCTATAATTTATGATCTCTGCACCTAGCGCTTTCGAATATTATAAATCTACTTCATTCTCACGGCCAGTTATCATGTAAGGTCAGAGTTCTGCTATAAATTTTAAATGAGAATTGCAACTAGATACCTATTTAACCTTAAAAAAATCTTTTACTTTTAACTTTAAATAAATCTAAGTAATAATAAGGGCCGATAAGTAGTCACATGCAAATTTTGCCGATTTTCGATTAACAATAAGAGCGCGAATTTTGAAAAAATATGCATGTGAAACTATACTAATTATACAACAAATCAGTTAAAAATATTTCAAAATTTGTACAATTTAGTGGATTAAAAATAATCAGGAAAATAGGTTGCACCAAAATAAAAAAGATGACATAACTCTGAAATTAGAATCGAGTTACTTAAAATGTATCGAATGTTTGTATCTCAGAACAATGATCTTTTCACACATTATGTGATTGAAACATGATTCGAAAATCAGACAACCGTGTTACCGAGTTAATTACGCGTTTGAGTACTCGAAGTAAGGGGTGATACAATCGAGCTATTCATTAACGAGACTGCAAGTACATCTGCAGATCAGATTACAGCGGCTCAGGTTCCATACAAGTGTATTAAGATAGAGTATAAGTGATGTCTTACATATACACATACCTACTTAGCAACGTTATTTTTAACTGAAGTATTCATGATCGACAACGAGATAGTTCCTGTGGTCTAATCGCTCTTTTAGAGGCACCCTCAGACGGTTCACTCCCTTCTGACTCGAACGCTCTAGAAACCTAATCGGTGAAGATACTCCCCGCGGGAGATGCTCATCATATCATCATCATAACAACCTTTATAACTTGACCCATTGCGGGGACACAAGGCATCTCCTTGTCATCGAAAGTGGTTTAGGCAGTAGTGTTCCACGCTCAATGTGGATTGGTGGACGGAGTGGTGAACAACACCCCTTTGCTGATATATTAGTCGCCTTCTATGAGACCTATTGCAGGATATGGGATGATACTATTCTACTCTGCCAGCATCATATGGCAACTGAACAACGCAAGAAATGCTCACCAGTCGGTGAGCATTTCTTGCAGTCATCTCCTAATCATCCTACTAGTCATCTCCAGGGAGGTTTGAATTAGATAACTTACTAAGGTCCTCGCCTTTCAAAGACCCGGTGACATTGAGAAGGACATCTGTGGCCCCCAAAACTAGTCAGTCAAAAATAAAAAATGTATAATTCAAACGCTCTTCCTCGAGAATACTATCAGAAGACGGATTATATAATTTAACTAGTCCGTGATCAGAAGATTGCAATCAAATAACGCCACTATAATGATCGGAACCTTTTCAAAATTTAGAAATATTATTATTAATCCTACTAATACTATAAGCGCCAATGTTTGTGTAGATGTATGTATGTTTGTTACTCTTTCACGCAACAACTACATAGGCTATAATTTATACTAATCCTGCAGTCGAAGTCACGGGCAGAAGCATGTGGTTTCATATATTTAGTATAAATTACCATCTTCGATCAAAAGCAACATTCAGACCAAAAAATTTTAACACAAAGTAAACGTTTTGTTTTTTGACGCATTTATTGTACTTATATATTATTAGGGGTTTAAGTATGAAATTGCCGTTTTGTATAGAGAATTTAACGAAAATTCATTTTTCCATACAAACATATTCGCTATTTTTTAAGGAACCACAAATCTAAATTTTGTTTAATTTTGTGGATATGTTTAGACAATATTAAGCTATACGATACTTAGAGAAAAAAATGAGAATTTATACCTGTAAAAAGATATTCATATCTTTATAACGGAGAAAGGCACCTCTTAGGTCGAGCTGTTTTTGAAAATGTATTTCTAGTGAAAAAAATAAAAATAAGAACAAAATTTTATACATAAATATATGTCCTTGTAATGAAGTTTAAAATAAAAAAAAACATAATGGACATAGCTATTGTATTAAAGGAATTATACACTAATGAATAATGAGGAAAAAATCGGCAATTTCATACTTTAACCCCTATTATTATGTAAAAATAAATGTATTTCATTTTAATTGAGTAAATCTTAAATAATACAATAACATTATGCTTAATGGCGTATTGTATCTCAATCTACGACTTTGATCTTTTATTATGAAAACTGAGTGGTAGCTGGAAATTGGCTTTAGCTTATCGAAATCTCTGTTGAATATGGATCCATCAAGGAATCAAAACAAAAGCAAGCCCAATATTTTATGCACATAATTCATGACGCACCATCTAAACGGTGCACGAGAAAAACACAGCTGAAAGGCCACTTTATAAACGAAAACAAAAAATTGTTTTAATATTTTTGAAGTATGTTTTGCGGTTTTTATCATGATTAAGTCTAAATATCTTTGAAGAGCTGAGAATTTGGTTTTGGGGTGAGTTTTAGAAAGTGGTATTCTTTTGGAATACAAAATGAATATGACTCAAAAGCAATGGCACTGGTATTAAAATATGGTATTCGAATGTGAATATGATGATCGTTTTAATTTTGTGGAGACTGACATAAAGATCACTAGTCACTACCTATGCGCCATACAACTTCTGGCCCAAAAAGCAATATAAGCTGTGAACAATCAATACACAATCGAATTGATATTATAAAATTCGCAGATAAAATTAAAACAGTTATAGCTAAGCTTTCCATACGTCCGGATTTAGTTTGACGAATTTGACAACCTTGTTGCGCTCTCATGAAACATTTGTCGACACCAGGTCATAGTCGCATACGGGTCCAGGTAGTAGCAGGACTTTTGAGCACCGGCCATACAAAGGGGCGGTACAGGATACAAATAGTCGCCACTTTTTACCTTTCCATATTTTTTGAAAGGAGAGGGAAGTAGAAATTTCGCCCAATCATAAATTTTTCGCGTCTTCCTTTTATACGTCCGGACTTCACTTTATAATATTATGGCAAGCATAGCTATAGCACACTTTTAACAACCGTGAAAAATTATATTAATTGAAATGTAATTGAATGCACAAATCATTAAAATTTTATTGTATTGTGCACGGTTGAGGCCGAAAATGGGCATTGCATGAACAACAGGCTAGCCAAGCGGACTTAAAATAGCAAACATAGACACATCCACATTCTTAACGCCAAAAGGGGTTGAACAGAGCCTTAGGTAACATTTCGTTATACATAATGCCACATTTGACACTACGGGTCATGCAAATAGTGGTTGCCAGCCTATATAAAAAGGGAACCAAACCCAAAAAGTAACAATCCTTCAGTAAAAAAACAAACAAAATCCAACCAGGACAGATGTTACACTCAAAATTATCTAAAAAAATCGGGAGTGGTCTCCCCTTAACTTTCTCGTATACCAGAAACGACTCAAAAGTTGATAGAAACCTTATATTTATGTGTCATACATGCATGTTAAATTTGGTTGCAATAAGTTTAAGCATACTCGAGTTATCGTGCTAACGCACAGACACACATACACACACACAGATATAACTCAAGGAGGTCCATAACGAGTAAATCCGTCAAAATCTCGAGGTCGAATTTTTTTACGATTACAAGACTTCCTCTATACTACGTATATGAGAAGTAATAAGGCTTCCTCTTGATGTCACTTCAGCCAACTCCTTCAACATTATCATCGCCTACAATGAGCGAAGGTCAAAAGATTGTAGTCAAATTAAAAATCATAAACAAAAAACTACCTACTTATTTCCAAATTATTAGAAGTCCCTTGGAAAATGCCCCAAATTTCGCTTCCTCGAAGCCAAGATTCATCCCTACTTTAGTACAATACAGGAGCGGCGATCACTCTAAGACGCCCTCCGCATCACGAACGCTTTTGTTTAGAAGCTCTTTGTTTTTTCTCTCTTTTGTGCAGCAATTTGGGGGCTGGGAGGCTGCAGACGTGAAAATAGCGTGTAATAAGTCAATTTATTGTAATGTACAGCTATTACACTAATGGTGTCCATAATGGGTAGCCTGAGCTTGCTTTTTGCAACTTTTACTGATTTAATAATCGTCTTCGTAACAAAATGTGTATTTATTAAAATAATTATCCGAAACTGCGGAAGCATATTTTTTAAGTTTCTCTAAATGACACGGCAAAGAAACATGAGATCATAATTTATTTTTATTAAAGGCACAATTACAGGCAACAAAAGACTACAAAATTAAATATTATTGACAAATCTGAAGCCCTATTACAAAAGTGCTCAACATTTGCAACAAAAAATAGTTACACAAGTGAAAATACAATAGACGAAAGTACATATAACACAGCACTGCATACGCTAAATACTCATAGGAAAGAAAACAATTTAAATTTAAAGAGAGAAAAAATACTACAATTATTAGTTAATATTTAGTCTACAACGCGATTTCGCTTCTTACGATTGCTTACATTGATACATAAATATATAGATATTTTTCACTTTTTAGTCCGATTTAACATAAGCGTGTCTTTTTAGTTTTTTTCATCTAATATTTTATTTTCCACTTTTTAGTGCGAATTATAACCGCCGATGAAAGTACTACGCCATCTAGTGACGTGTAACTGAACTAACATTACAAACGTTTAATTTATTGGTCCTGGCGATACTAATCAGGATAATGGGATATTCTTAACGAATTATTGTAACGTCATCGGTCTTTGATAAGTGTATAAAGTTTAAATGAATTCTAACCCTTTAAAGTGGGTCAAAATTACAACAAAGGAGTCTGTTACAAACATACAAGCAAGCAAACATATAGGTGAAGCTTATAAAAGCATGTTAAAAACAGGCAATGCGCTACGGTCCGTGGCCGTTTCGTAGCCGCTGTTCTGTAGCGTTCATAGTAAAAAAAAGAGGCGTTCCGTTTCCGAGATGATAACAGTGCTGTGACCTTAAATCATCTCCGCAGTCCTGAGATCAAAATTGTTTTATTTGAAACTCTGGAACAACGTTAAGTATCGCTAACAATGGGCCTCCGTTTTACTCGTATGCGACAACCTAGACTTTGTTATCTGTGGGCTACCAGCACAAAGCTATCTGTGGACACAATCGCGATACCACGCCAGACTTACTTATCTCAATCTCCCTGTGTCTACTTTAAGCCGATGTTATTAAAAGTGTAAGTAGCGAGTAAGGGTTGTATTGTTTGAGAAACCTGGTCGAAAGTCAGTTAAAAGTAGGTCTGCAAATTACCATTTATATTTTTCGAATATAACAAACAACTTATTTAACAAACCAAACGAGGATAGTTTTTTTAACATAATAAATACTAAACAAGTTATAAATAACTCTCGCGAAGGAATGTAAAATATATTAATTGAATTGCTTTATATTTAGAAACATAAAAGTTAGAGAAAAATAGGCAGTTTCATAGGCTCTATTATTAGGTTCTATTAGATATACTATAATTGTTGGCCAATGCAAATACTGTAACTGCCAACAAATATTAACCGACTGCAAGAAAAGGCGAAAGTTCTCAAGTCAACTGTATGTTTTTTGTGTGTGTTACCTCATAATTCTTTACTGGATGCACCGATTTTGAAGATTCTTTTAACTTCTGGAAGCTAGTGCTTGTCATGTGGTCCCATTTAAATTTGATCGACATCTGGCGAGTAGTTTTTGAGTTATCCCTAATAATGACTATTTAATTGACGTCGATGATATTGTAATCAGTATAATACTTGTTTGTCTTAAATATCTCGAGATAGTTTCCTGAAAATTTCTATACTTACAGCACTAAAAAGCAAAAACTAAATTATTTTTAAATAAAAAAAACCGCATTCAAAACTAAAAACGGACAAATAAAAAATTTGTTTAAAAAACCTAAATGATTTTTTTAAAGTCGTGGCCACCCTCAATATTTGTTATAAACGTTGTCATCTGTATTTTTAGACCGACCTCGAAAATAGATTTTTTTAAACAAATTTTTTATTTCTCCGTTTTTAGTTTGTAAACATATGTTTGTCTTCATGACGAAACGCCGAATACAAATATTCAGGCATATCCCACATATAACAAATTTTCACTGTGTTTGGTCGATTGTAGCCAATGAGATATAAATAGTATTAGTAGGTAGTTCAATGGTGGAAGCGCTTGTTCGTAGTCTATCTGGTTATCTTCCACAATCTTATCAGGATTTGTTGCCATATGAATAATGTAAACAAGATTTACAATTATTAGTGGAAGTTCCAGAAGAACCATGCTTCCAATTAAAACGCCGACGTAGCTAGAATTCCCAAAACATTCCACAAACGTAACATCTGACCTCTCCTAAAAAGGGACCCGTGTTTGTCAACACTGAATATCAAAAGCTTATTACGGTACAAGTGCAAAAGTGAAAAAACCGGTTTACGATAACGGCGAAACACAAGAGTTACATTTCATTGAATATTGTGACCGCCCCTAACGCATTACGGCCGACATTTTGCGCCCCGAGCACCGACAAAAGATTAAATAACTCGGAACGAGTGGGGCTGGCTCAAGGCTTTCATAAAACGTGGGGCACGTGGCTCCAGGAACACTTCTACAGGTTGTCTTCAAAGACAAATAGTTTAACTACATCAACGAATAACAAATTTGGTGATATATTTTTTTAGTTTTATCTTTGATGGCGATGGGGAAACTCGCCTTCATCTTATATAATGGTAAGTAATAACATAGCCAAAGAAAGCAAGCTTCACATAGAACTCTAAACACTCTATCAAAATTTGTTTATGTACTTTATTGCTATCTTATATCCTACTTAATATTATAAACGCGAAAGTTTGTATGGGTACACACCCATACAAACTTTCGCGCATCTACACAGATGCATAGATGGATGTCTGGATGTGTTTGTTACTCTTTCACGCAAAAACTGCTCAATGGATTTTAATGAAACTTTAACATAATATAGCTCATTCATCACAATAACATATAGCCTATAATTTACATTGATACTACGCAGACGAAGTCGCGGGTAGAAGCTAGTAGAGCTAGAGAGAAGATAGTCTTAATATATTTTCATATATAGAATATTTGGTACAGGCATCTTTAAATTTTATCTACGTTTTAATGTATTAGGAGGAGACATTAAAAAGTAGGTAATTAGTTACTTACCACAATTGAATTTTATTTCTACCTACTTCGATTACTACCCTTAATATTTACTTCTTTCTAGCACCTAATAATATAAAATGCTTATTTGAAATTGCGCAACGATCACACATTTTTTTTATTTTTACACAAATATTAAGTTTTAAACACATTGAAGCAAAACATCTTGTGAAATATTTGCAGTTACTCGTAGTAACTTAAAGGACACAAAATATAAATTAATATCAAAAAATTTATAATATTAATAGTACCGTACAATATATCTTGTGTAAAGCATAAAATAATATTAACGAGTAAAATAAAGCTAAGTTTGTTGGACAGCTATGATAAATTATTACAGAAAATTTCCGCAGATGGGTACACTTATGATAGATGGAGAAACTAGCAGCCACTATAAACTTTTATTGAGATTAATCGGATGAGATCTAACAGTTTTATCTAAATCGTTCAAATATTATATAATGTTATTTTAGTTTTATAATGAGAAGTTCTTGCAACACTCAAATGACAATCTTTCTAATACAAATAAAGAATATTACGTAGGTCGGTAGAGTGAGAGTGGCTAGGGATGAGTGTAGTCTCATGCACGAGCTATTTTTGCATTTTAGACTCCAATTCAGCCTACCATCAATTGGGTTGGAATCATAGCTTTTTATAAAATAATAATATGATCTAAATATCACACCAATGAGAACAATTTTACTGATTATCTTTAATGAGTCATTCAATAAATGCATGAGCGCTTGAGAAAACACGCAATGAAAAATGTCTGGGAAACAGAGGTATGGAAACAGATAGATGTGTTTAATTATTGAAAACGATTGATCTTAATGCTGGCATTTCAATTGTTCGGTATTTACAACGCGCGCGTGAATTGTTTACAAAATCAATTTTGTCTTTTGTAATCGAATTATTGACGTATTTACCGGAACGCATTTTAATAAAGAATATAAATATCTTCGCATTGTTTCACAGCTCATGCCGAGCCCAAATAAATTTGGGAGCAGGGCATATCAATAATGTCGTTTCACATGTTAAATGTCTTAAGTAACAGTAAATCTTAAGGAGGGAAATATAGTGAAGAATATTTAAAATCAATAGACACATGACCAGCGTTTAAATGATTATTAATTAATTTATTATAAGAACTAAACTATCAGGCGACAGTTTGGCATCAATATTTTGAGGTATTGCATGTCCATAAGCAAGATGTAGGTATTGCAAGTGTACCGTACGCTTGTGAACCACCAATGTGCTACAGTACCTATTGTATGTACTATTTTTTATGGATAATAGGACAAAGGAACAAACGGTTCACCTGAAAAGCGATGGCCGCCCGTGGGCATATTTGCATCGTCAGAGAAATCACAATTGGCTGCCAGCGATTAAGGAGGGGACACGCTCTTTTTTTGAAGTTGAGATTGTATCGGTTCGCGAATACTGCTGGCGATAGTTGGTTCCACAGTCTTGTAGTCTGCGGTAGAAAATTGCACGAAAAACGCACGGTTTTGGACAACCAGGCATCAAGACTGTGGAGATGGATGACAAAATTTTGCATAACAATTTTCCAAGTTACGCTATGTAGGTATTTTGTGTGCACCTATTTTAGTAGCTAATTGAAGCGATTTTACGAACTTAGTAACAATAACGAATATTAACAAATATAGTAACCGAACATAACAGAACTGACACGGTTGAATACGGAATGCGAGTGAGTCGCGTTTGTAATTGCACCAATTAGAGGAATGCGGTCTTTAATTTGCGAGTTCAGAACAATGGATACAGGCAGTCGGGGAAATTGTTATTATCAATTATTATAGCTCGGATCAGTCAGTGCTGTACGTTAAGTGTCGATTAAACTGACAATACGGCGAGACTTGTAAAATTTGAATGCTTTTAATTTTAATATAGGAATTTACGGAGCTGTAGGGGTTAAATAAAAATGCAATGGAACTCATAAACATTTTCCCCTTTGAGTTATAAAGTTATTATAGTACTTTTTTAAATAATATTATTATCTACCAGAAATTAATACACCGTTAATAAACCAGCAAGACTTATAAACATCTACAGGTTTTCGTTATGGACATGAACATTCAAATACATTGTTACAGTAACTTTACTACCTAATTACACACACTTCCGTCACAAAGGTCGTTATCCCACTAACTCCCGCTCACACTATAATTAAAATTTGTAAATTCATTCATTGGTAAGAATTATTATAATGCATTTTAATTAATTAACATAGACATAATTATTTTTTTCATGTTGCTACATTTTTGTTGTTACTTACCTAAATGCTTGTATGAGTCCGCAACAGCTTGAACAAGTTAGAGAAATCAAAAATATTTCAAATGATTTTGTATGTACTAAGCATTGCAACCTATATTGCAATATAGGTCCATCATACTTGTTACTTACCCAACGAAAAAAAAATGAGTAAAAGAGAAACTATGGTATCAGTTCAAAACCTTTCTTGAAAATGAAAACGTTACAGCGTAAGTACCTAAATAAAAACTTTTCAGTAAATTATAGCAAAATGTTTGAAATAATTACAATGTAAATGGTCAGTTGAAACCATGAAATAAATAAAACAAAAATTCATCGTCCAAAGCCAGTTCGAAAAACCGGCTTCGCTGGCCATCTGTTACAGCGACAAACTCCAGTGACATATTTTTATAACGAAGCGAAGGACAATAATGGAAATAAGAATTTTGATGATATTGTAACGTCCGACATTTTAAAATTTTCCAAAGCTTTTAACGATATTATGAAAAGAATAGTGTTTATATCTGTTGCAGTTAACTAGTTACCGTCATGTTCCGTGTGTATTATTTTATTTTATTGTGTAAATGTGCGAGAAGAAGGTCCAGCAGAGGAATACGGGTTGAAATAATTAGATAAAATGTAATGCAAATGGTACCTACCACGCATTTGTAAAAATGGTAAAATACGACTCACAGACAGCATTGCCTTTTTTTAGTTACCTGCTACGGTCACCTATAATCACATTTGCTCACATATTTTTTTTATTTTAAATAAGCGAGCAGTAATAAGGTCCCGTCGGACCTAATCCTAAAAGAAAAATTTTATTTTCTTATCATAAGATTCGTTAAAATACACGACGCAAAAATTTAAAAATATTAGGTTAATAATCTTGCAAAAGTTTAAATTAGAAACAGAGTTATGTTTTGAGAGTGTTATTCAAAGAAAACCGTACCTTATTGCGAACTTTTCTTGTAAGTGAATAAATTATTATAAAATAGCTTCAGGCACTCGACTTTACTTCAGCCACGGAATCCGACCTGATCATTTTGCTCAATGAATATAAATGGAATTTTTCATGCTAGGTAAGGTTGCACGGGACGTGACGGCTCATTGGTCCTGGGTGTTCTAAATTCAAAATTATATAAAGCTATCTCAGGTGTTGGAGGTACTTCATCATTTTCCTACCCTACTTCCAATTTATTTGGTGTTGGTGCAGTATGTCTCGATATCGACAATACTGCTTAAGATTTCGCGCATTAGATTTTTACGGCCCGCCGCCTAACGCCTGCCTCATACTAACCCTATAACCCGGCTAAAAAATTTGCGGTTACCCATCCGAGTACCGACCACGCACTTGGTAGCTTCATTACCAGTATTATATTATCTGTGTCATTACTAATAACGCACGACCACGACACCTCGAGATTGTTATTTGTTGGACATAAAAAATAACGAATTATGCTCGGTTACAATAACCTACATTTTTTCTTATTAGGCATCTTATGCTTTTGACAGAGATCCCATCGAAAATATATCAAAATTCTACCATTACCAAGGAAACTGTAGGTAGTTATATTATTGAAAAACGTAATTAAAGGAAGAATTTAGAAAGAAGATCTTCATCTTTTAAGTTAATGTCGATCACGACACATAAAGATTACGCATTTCGCCAATGTCAAGTGAAAATGTACTTAAAGTAACACACAATTGTACGGTAGATTGAATTAAAAATGGAGTCTCTCAACACGTGTTTTTACAACAAGAACTCGGGAGAAACTCCAAGAAAGAAGTTGCTCTAGAGCAGCTATACTCAACCTTTTTTTTATAAGGGCCACAAAAAAAAGGGGATTCCCCTGAAACGCGGCGTTCATTTTGTCTCGCTCATTCATTCACAGATAAATAATAATAGGTCACGTTCCGATTCACGCCAAAAGAGCTGACTGCGCTTGACTTAAACGCCCGTTCTTTGATGGGCGCGAAAATTAAAATAGTTTGCAATATATTTATAACTTCAGATGGGCTAATGAAAAAGGCTCGGCGGGCCACATGCGGCCCGCGGGCCGCTGGTTGAGTATAGCTGCTCTAGAGGGTAAATTTGTTAACTTCAGGAATCCAAATCGGCTGTAATCGTAATAAAAGGAGAAAGTATTTACCAGTTAAGATTCTTGACATTGTGTAATAGTAAGGTCTGAAATAAGTTACGATATTAGACCTATTACCGACGTTTTGATAACAATTCATCTACTCTAATATTATAAAAAAAATGTATGTTTGTAATAATAGACTCGAAAACTACCTTTTTTAAAAATTCTTTCATTATAGAGTGCTAAACTTTATATTTTATTTGAAAGATGAAGTCGTAAGCGGAGTACATAATATAGAACTTAAGAGGGTAATACGGCGAGCACCGTCTTCATACAAAATAACACAAATGGAGACAATGTTCTCCTGCCCCTAATGCTTATCCTATCCTTATGATATTTAAGAATGTTTTTAACTATTTGTTCTTTTTATCGAAAATATTCTAATACCATAAATCTATCATAAATATCTGATAATAATTAGGGGTATGTAAACGTTTTCTCCGTTTGAATGGCGACGTGTATGCCGTAATATCCTTTTAACACATTATTTATTTCATGTTTAAAATGATAATTATCAAAACTCAATCACTTGTTTGATAAAAAAGGTTAAGTAGTATCTAAACAAATCATATGTCGACCTTGTAGCAAGATGTGTGCGTTTAACTAGGATCCTCATGGTGCCGTACACCCGTCAATTTTGATGCTCAGTATTTACTGGAATTAGAAGAAGCCAGCAGGAAGCCAACGTATAACTGACAAATTACCATCTCTACCACTTAAATAATGACACAGCTGGACACTTCGTTAGTACTCCAATCAACTTCAAACTTCCTCTGACCATATTTGGGGCCCTAATTGTCGTCCCCTTTATTTATTCAAAAGTAACACGATATGTCATCCACACGAGAACGGATGCGTTACTCGTTAATGTCAATAAATGTTGCCCAAACTGTATGAGACAACAGATGAGTCACGGTAATGTGTGAAGAATGAACGCGGCAAGTTTAAACAAAGACCGATTGCTACTATGTAGTACTTACGAGTACTTTGAGTTCCAAGCTTCTCGACTTTTAAAGCAAAACTTCAAACAAAATAACAGTCATTTTGAAGGTAAAGCACATCAGTGATAAAGGGAGGCGTCATGTGATTTAATATCATAATGGAATCATGACGCTGCGCAGTTCCCTATGAACCTTATTGCATTGAAGGCTTCCTCTCATATTTTGCGTTTTCAAATAGTAATCCCACATAGTTGTTATGCTTCAATAATGTCGCTTGGATACCATTAAACTGAAATGTTTCATACATTATTGTTTAAATAAATGATTAGAATTATTTGGCCTTGATTTCACGTGGTTCGGTCAGTGGTCGGTTACATACTGCGGCTATACTATACACACCTACCTTAACAAAATAACTAAGTTATCATAAAAATATTCTCATAAAATGTTTAAACACTAAAGAGGTTAAAGAGTCAAAATAAAATATCTAAAATAATGAAACTTCTACTGAAAAATTGTGCAAGCGTAAAGAGTTGTCTTCCAGTGGTTTCTTCGTTAAATTCAATGATAATAGAAAGCTTTGAAATTGACAAAGCTGTTACTGAACATACGGATGTATGATTAATTGATGTCAACACCCACAGACAGAGTCGAACAAAACATATCATATTGTTGAAATTCCTCTGACTATTTGTCTCAAAATAATTACACCTAATGTTTACAAAGTGATTTAAGTAAATTGAAATTGCTTTACATTCCTTTAATATATTATTAAAAATAGATATATAAAGGGAAGCAACGAATAATTAAACTTACAGAAAGGTAAGCTGAATAAGGAAAAGCGTCGTCAAAATTACATAAAATTCAAAATGAAGGAGCAAAATAACTTTTAATTTAAGAGACTTGCCTCAACTTGAAATTATTTAGGTAAGCTTAAATTATCATGACTTAATGACATAATAAATAAAGCAGTACATATTTTTTGCAATATTTTAATTGCCATATTTATCAAGCATCTTTGTTTCATTTGTGTCTGCAATATTTTGCGAAACAGCTAACGTGTTAGGCTTTCATTAAACGCCAATACATTTATCAGATAATTTTATCAGTCATGACCGACAACTGTATGTTGCATGATGAAGCAATCAAATCTTCGCAAAATCAATTTTAATAATCACTAACTTTTGGACGCTAACGATAGGTTATTCGCTAGTTAAAGTCTTGATTGTCATGAAACTGTTAGGAAATCGGTACGACACCTTACATTGACATTTCCATGTCTATTTGCCTGCACAAGAATTATTATATGTATGACATAATAGTTCAATGGAATAGCACGCCAAGCGTCAGTGGAGCGTAGCCGCTGACCCTAACGTAACCTTAACTGAACCACACGACAAAATAAAGGCTTTTAACACTCGTTGAAACATTAAACTGGTGATACGATGAAGCACTTAAAGCGTAAATATTTAATTATATCAGGATCGGGGTCTTACTCAGAAGTGAAACTAGAAGTATGATACTCTGTTCTAGGAAAACTATAAATATCAAATAGTTTATATACTTAGTAGATTATTTACTAAAACATTTGAATTCTCCTTTCATGGAACAAGCTGTGAACAATAAACAATGTACTTACATCTTAGTGTATATAGCTTTTGTGTATATAGCTTTTATCTTCGTGTTATTTTCATTTGTAAGATAAAGGTGCCACACATATATTGCATCTTAATCGCGCGTGTCGATGATTATCTGACGATAGGTTTCATGATGGCGTATAACGAGTACCTAAGCGAAAACAATGACTTTATTCTCAACATCACACACCTCATAAAATTGTTATCGTTATCTCCTTTGGTGTGCCGGGGTGCCATTACATGCCGTCCAGTAAAATAAATAAAAAAATAATAAAAAAGAGCTAAGAGGTCCTCTTATTTACCGAGACAAAGGGATATATGAAAAGTTTTCAAATTTATTTATATTTATTTATTTGTATTTAACGGAGCAAACTAGACGGCATGTTTTCGTGCTCTCGGAACACCAGAGGTTAAGAACCGCACAGGTGATTGTCAACTAATCAAAATAGTACCACCAATTCTACTCTACACAATTATTGAAGGCTAAAGAAAAATATTAGAAATTTTGAAAATGGAAGATTTAAAAGCCAAAGATTTCGAAAACTAGTGGAACTCTATTAAACACATAATGTGTAATAACGCAAATTTGGACAACCATATAAATTTTTAAAAAAGCAAATATAACGGTTATTTATTCGGCTGTACCTTGACATAAAATGCGTCCCCCCAGGATGTCCTAATTGCGGGATCTTGTTGAAACGCATCGTAAACGACTCCCCGTGATGACACATTAACGTGCGACGTATTACTTAAAAACGTATAAAGTTTTATGGACCTTGGTGTGTAATTCGAAGTTTTGTCTACGTTAATAACTGTTAAGATACTTTAAGTGCCTGCCTCACTTTACAACATGTCCAAGTTAACTTGAGAGCTAAGCGGAATGCGCTGTCCCTTCCCGATTCCACTGTAGTGAAGTGAAAAGTAGAAAAACAAATAACATTTTGGAAATTTTACAAAAGTCATCGGCACTTTTTTATACTTTACCGTCATTTTAAGACGAAGTTTTTGTCGATTCTAACGCTACAGTTTTCGCTAGTTGTCAGCTTAAAAAATTTAAATGCAAATATACATACATACATGTAATCACACACACAATCCCAATAGGGGTTAAGCAGAGCTTCAGGTAACATTTTTCCGTTACTAATGTTTTGGATATTAAATAGTTTTGCTCAGTGTAAAGAAGTTGTTGTTTTTTTTTATACTACGAGATGGCAAACAAGCTTGCGGCCCACCTGTAGTTAAATGGTTACCGTCGCCTATTGATACTTGCAATATTAAGGGTAATACACTTAACACTGCGAATGCGTTGCCATCCTGGGGACTAAGATGATATTCCTTTCATGCCCAGTAATTACACTGGCTACCTTTCCCTTCAATCCGAAACACAGCGAACTACTTCACGGCAGAAATAAGAAAGGCGGTGGTACCTACCCAGACGACCCCGCATATGAGTCTACCACCTAGTAAAAGTGTTATTTTAAAATTGCAATTCCTACTTACAAGAAGCCAAAGTCCATACGAAACACCTAGTTCTGACTGCTTCTTCTTCTTGCTACTGCTAGATTTTGCCGTGATCTTGAGCGTAGTACATATGAATAAGGTTTGATTAGTCATTTTGCCCATGTATACTCTAAGTATGCACTTCCTATATCTGATAATACAAGCCAACTATTTCATAATAGGTCTATACAAACAAGACATTGGCGAGTTCATTGCAGACAAGTATTTAGCTTAATTGAATCCAACTAGCTAATAATTCAGTCTGTGACTAACATAGTTAAGGAGAGTCGGGGCCATGTAAATATATCACAAGACATGCCAAATTTACCATGCAGTAGTGTGTCCAAATTGGATAAGAGTAAAGTATACACAAATCATTGGTAGCTAGCAATAATTTTAGATTTTTTTTAATAATTTTGCATATAAAAGAAGTTTGAATACTTTTTGTTTGATACGCTGAGAAGTACATGAAATTTTATTTTTTAAATCATAATTTAAAATTATAATTGCCGGGTATGAAATTTTATTATCTGTAATTGTAAGTGGTAATTTGATGTAAAGAAAGCTATGTTGATAAAATATTATTAGTAATAAATAGTTGCACAAATAGCTATCACTTCGTGACTGAGTTAATTCAAAAAATTACTGCTATTTAATACCAAATGCTCAGTGTTAAATAAAAAGCAAATAATCTCAAATTTATTCTCAAATCATTCTTTAAACCCCGCTCATATTCGAACGTCAGAATGTGATCGTAAAATTGAATACGATCCGACTTTGTAAGTAGTATGTAAAAATTTTATCTTACATTCGTAAAACGAGTCATAAAACTATAGATTTTACTGCTCAATATGAGGGTATGACTCTGCACGAGGTAAATTGTTGGGAACGACAAACGGGTTGCCAAGTAATTGGACACATTAATTTTAATAAAATTACCAGAAATGTTATTACTTGTGGCAGCTCCCAGATGACATTACCAAAATTTTAAAGGCGGAATATTGTTGCATTATACAAAAATATTTCAAAATAATATTTGGCTCATGTGATGCAGTCGATTTTTTAATGTTATTGAATTTTGACGTTTTTACTTATATGTAAGTAAATAACATTTATAATGCTAAAAATATTTCAATTCTATTAATTAAATTTAAATAAGACAAACCTTTAACATTAACTTTGTATGTCCAAGTTTAAAAAAAACCTGGTTGTAAATGTAACTTTTTTGCCAGTGCAATTGATAGCTGTAATTGTAAGTGTATTATAAGTAAAAAAACAAGTTTTCGTTTTGTAAGAACTCAAAGTACATACGTTACACTTATTGAATTTGTAAATATTAAAATGGAAAACCTAATCTGCAATTTTTAAGCATTTGTACTTTGCTTCAAACTTTTGATGTGTTTTATATACCTATATCAGACTTACAAACAACTTTCATGATATTATTACTTGAAAATACGCTTTAAAAGTTAATACAAAAGGACAATATCATTTGTAGAAGATAAGAACATACTATCTGTCAGATTTGTATACAGTAAAACTTTTTAAAGTATAAAAACTTCAATAATCATAATAAATGGAGTAGGCACCCTATTAAAATAAACTATTATGAAAGATAGTAAGTCATTGTTAAGTCAACCTTAAATTAGGACCCGCAAGGTTTAAGGGTAGAATTTTAGGAAATCCAGACTTCCAGTCGAAACGTTACAGTAACGGAAACTTACAGATCTTGGAAACTTGAAGGTTCATTAACCCGTATTAAGAGGAACCCGGTCGAGTGGTTATCAGCTGGCGCAAGGCCAAAGTGGCTTTTACTCTATGACGTCACTGGCGCGTCTGATTCAGGCATTGCACAGCTTGAAAAGTTATTGTTGCTATTGAAAAATTTCTGTGATTTGCAAATAAACACAACTTACTTTATACAGCAATAATAAATGTAACGCCAAACGTCAACAATTGGCACCAAAATAAACGCATCTTTTATTATTGGTACTAGGAAACAGATAAAAATATGAGCTTTTTTTGTACGTATACATATTTAAACATACAATCACGTTTATAATCGCAAAAGGGGTTGAACAGACCTTTAGGTAACATTTGATAACACAAAGCCACATCTGGCACTATGGCACATGCTTATAAAGTATAGAAAAATACCCAGACACAACAATTACCTACGTCTAGTTTGAACCTTTTTGCGTTTCAATCCGTATGTTTTAATAGTTTTTTGCGAATTCATAAGAAACACACAATCACACCACTATAAGTATTATCTTTATAATATTATTGTAGGTAAACTGAATTAACCATCACCCTTCACAGTTAAATGAGTTCGAAAAATTTCGCATTAAGGTAGGAATTCTACATCAAGCATCGCATAACAGAATTACAACACAAAATAATCCAGGAAAATTAAGATTTATAACACGACCCATCAGGCCAAAATTACGAGCGCGCAATTAAGAACGGTTAATTCACTTCTATTTATAATCTCAGAGCCTGCACCTTAATGTTCTAACTCAATTGGACTTACTGTACCGATGCAGTGCTTATCAAACCACTTACAATCAAAAATAGCTGCATTTAAGTCGCGGAAGGAACATTACAACGTTATAGCAGATTACCGGGAGTGTTCCCGACGCTTCAATTTATTTTTTGATTAAGTTGATACCAATTTTCTCTTCTATTAAAGAATATGAGTAAAGGTAACAAGTTAATAACTGTGTCGTTAAATTAGACGGTAATAGCATATTAACTTATGTCGCAAAGTGAAGTGTTGAAAGGACGTATGAAATAAAATGTTAAAGGCAGATTTTATACGTTGAAAAACGGAGAGAATTTCATATTATTTCCGTGTTAATTAGGCTTTTGCTAACTCACTATGGAAATAATAACTTACGTGATTCTGTAAGTATTACCATGAAATTTAATTCAGACTATGTTCTTATGCTTAAAGGTTATTTTTTTAAAATATCAGAAAAAAATTAAGAGTCAGATTAATAATAGAACAGAAGCAAATTTCACAAACACAAGACAAGAAATGACAAGTGACAACGTAATTTCCATGACTAGCAGGTACGATATCTGGTGAATAAAAAATATGAAAGGCATGAAAAATCAGCCCTAAAGGTGGTTCATTTTTTGTTCATTTTCGCGTTTCTTTCGGTACATTTCACTCGAAATGGTCTGAACCCAAAATGAAACACAAGTGCTGAATAAATTCATTAATGAACCGATCAGTGTTGGATATTGGCATTCGGCATCTTTCACTCCCACTCGGAATTAACGCTAAATGAATAGTCTGAACACTGAGAGAACGTTCACTCGAATTCGGTCATTTTGTTTCGTGTTAGAAGAAAATGTCGTGGCAAAATGATCTTCTTTCAACGATATTGAAAGAAAATGGAGGGTAAATGTTCTTTTCTATTTCATTCCAGTTCGACCGTGTGAACATGGAATGAAATAAAAATAAAGCATTCACTGGAGTGAACATTCATTCGAGTGAACCGTCTGATATCACCTTAACTAACTGAATTGAATCCTCTTTTGCTAGCAGAATTATGAGTAGTAATTTTGAAGAAACAAATATTCATGGTGCATGTTACTTAGCCAAGAATAAATAATAACTACTTATAGATTTATAAACAAATTTCATCAAAACGCAGAGTCAATAAATTAATAAATAACTTACATACACACACCTTCACGCTCATGTCCCAACAAAAGCAGAACTTTAGGTCAGACTCTAACATATGGTTACATGGTTACACATAAGCCACATCTAGCATTGCGAGCTTGTAACGTATTGGCCATGGAGTGCCTCAAAACAGTGACAGATTGCCTACTGCTTCTAAATTTAATATGTATTGAACTATGGAAAATAGGTTCTCTAAAACCTTCATACATACAAAACGGCAATAATTATTTGCAAGGACCTAAAATAAAAGACAAAGGATTAAAACCGACTAAGAGTGTAAAATAGACTGCAGCAGACTAACGGAAAAAGTTCAGACAAAACGAAGATTTAGATAGTGGAGATCGCGAAGCATTAATACGATTGTTGGCCCACAATTGTGGGAAACATTCGCAGAACGAAATTCATGTTTGGTGGGAAACGTGACCTAGAATTGCTTTTCTATGGTTTAACTTTCTTTGCGCATATTTAGTAAATTATCGTTACGTGCAAACGTATTAGGCGAAATGTTGATAAAGGTACCCATGAATGAATTAATGAGCGTCTTTGCTAACTTGACGGAAAAGCTATTCTCATCTTATTGAGTCTCGATAACGCCAAAGCTGGAAATTAGATTTACCAGGAGCCTTCAACCACTGAGGTACTTGCTTTCTTATCAAAAGATGTTATCAGAAAACAGACTTTCATTATAAAAAGATCAAGCAAATGACTCCATTCCACCTGATGGCAAGCAGAAGTGGACTCCAAATGCGAAGATAGCTAGTGCGAGAGATAAACCGCTTCGCTAAGCACCCACTTATTGCCGACCTGCAAGGTGCTTCTTCACGCCTGTTTTGAATGACCCAGGATTGTAGAGAGGAGAATGGTAGTGGCTAGGAGAATGGTAGTGGCTAGGAGAATGGTAGCCACAGTTTGTCGGTGACAACGTTGACTTACAACTTAAAACAATCTATACTATAAGCCAAATAAATTTGTATCTTCCTGATCCGAAGGTTAAACCCAAGGAGTACTTAACAGTCATAGGTCAAACTCGAGACGTCTGATGCCGGTGGACTAGGTCAAATTTTGGCTCAAATTATTATGACAGAATTAGACGGTTAAAAAGCGCATTCACAAAATATTCCTGTAAAAACTCGACGCTTGTTTTATTCTACTTCAAACAAAAATAAATAAACAAAAGTTAGTCGTGGCGATTAAAATAGTTACATGTACTCCATAAGTTTAGTAGTTTTTACCCATTTGTTCCAAAAAAACGTTGCAGACGCCCCTACTTTTTCCATTTTAAGAAATAGCTATAAAGAATTCGATCACGTACAGAACATCTTGCGCTAAATCTTATGCAATGTCTGTTCCTAATTCAAATCGAATAAAGCAATTTGCTAAGTGAAGCAAAAAAAATACGAGACCCGTCTAGCATTCATGAAATAGAGCTGAGAATTTATTTACAAAGTTTCCAATTTTATTCTACCTTTATTGTCACAGACATTGAATTAGAAAAACTAAATTGAACTCAGAATTGTATAAAATCGTTACCCTAAATAAATTGTAACGGCTTAAATAATTTTACAATCGCTGCTTGGTACTACCTAAGAAGCTCGTTGCGATGTCTTTTTGTAATCATGGGCATACAACGACTTCAATATTGAACTAGTTTCTAAGTAATTACAACAGAAACCTGAAAGTTATGATGTGTTAAATATGACTAAATAGTATTTTGAAAACAGACCTCCAGCTAATTGTCTTACGTGACATAAGAAATTGAATAATTTTTACTCAAAGTCAACACGTGACCACGGTCCGCGTAACTCAGGCAAAATGTGGAGTAAAGGAATTTACTTAATGATATCTGACAACCCGATAATATCAATGAGTAATAATAACAATGCAATGCAATTGTTTAAAATGTATATTTTTTACTTCTTTTATTATCTTCTTCGTATTGTATGGTTAACCCACTACAGTTGAGCGTGGTGTCAGAGTACAAGTCGCCATTTCTGTCTTTATTTACAACTGGTTTTATAGACAACAGCCGCGATCACCAGTTAAGACGAAGCACGTTGGTACAAAGGTAAAACATATCAACAGACAAGCATCATGCACAACCAACATTGGCACAACCTAGTAGACTGTCGACAAGCCAGAGCAGCACGGCCGACAATAGATATAAGGCTATCCAAAGCCCTTCTACAGCTAAGCACCGATCATGGCAATTTTAACAAATGTCTTTTTACTTTAGGTATAACAGACAGCCCCCTATGCAGAGGATGCATGGAGGCAGACGAAACAGCCGCTCACGTCCTGATGGAATGCAACGCAGTGGCAAACCGCCGGGCTCACTACCTGGGTCATCCGGGTAGACTCCAGAATGTCTTCAGAGACGTCAAGGCATTAGGAGTCTTCCTGGCAGAATTTGAGTAGCTGGAGTGAACCAGCTCCTCACCCTCCGACGGAAGCCAAACAGGCGCAAATTCGTCGAGTTGGGGATACAGCCCGTACGAAGAAGAAGAAGCCGAAGCACGCAGGAAAATTGAATTGAAGCATTTTTGATCACCCATCCAAAAACCAATCACGCACTTAGTAGCTTAACTCTTGCAATCGTTATGTTGCGACGCCATCAACCTCCTCGTTTTATTGTCCAAATAATAAGGTTACGCATTAAAACAATTAGTGCAGTAATTGTCTAACTAAATACGCAACATAAATTATGTGAGATTTATAGTATCACCCACGAAGAACTATTTCAGCCAATTCCGTAGAGCAATTTGTCACCTGTGTGTCAAGGAATATTTGTGTCACACTCGCTGAACAGTAGTTTGTCAAACAACAATGGAAACTAGGTCAGCTTTTAGAATATTAACAACAATAAATAATTCAGTCATAAACTGTCTTCAATGCTAATCGACATGCGAGAGAAACGAAGGTGAATTCCTAATTTGTTGAGGTGAGCAGTCTGTTGAGATGTGTCGTAAAGTTTCTTAGGTTAACATTGAAGATTTAATTACGTGTACCTACTACCTATTGACATTGGTAAAATGTCTATATAGAGTCATATAAAGCACATTAAAATTAAATAATTTCAATCACTGATTATGGGCAAGGGAAACTTACTAAAAACTTTCATCATCATCATCATCATTCATACATTCATTCATCATCAAAACTTTTATAGGTAGATTACGATTTATTCCATAGAAACTTTAAAAATTAGAATGTCAAATTTTTCACTGACTAATAAACATAACAGTTTCATAAATACTCACATAATTACACAAAACATGTCTGTTGCAAATTCCAAACTTGAATTTTCAACAATTGATAAAGATCGTAGCAAAAGAAACAAAAGAGCATCGTAAATTGTTAATAATTCTTTCGTTTGATAGAAATGGAGCTATTACAGGCCCGAGCTTAAGCTTATTCGAAATTAGCGAGAGCAACACTCTACAATGCGATGCCTACGGTATTAAGAATTTGAATAACAAATTTAATGAGTTCAGTGAGCGATTTCAGACGTGCTCCATTTTGTTAAAGTGTGACAAATTACTCTCGCATTTCATTTTGATCAATAACTGTAGGTAGAGTTTTTTTATGTCAGGATGTTGGCAGACTAGCATGCGGCCTGCCTGGTGGTAAGCGTGACACTCGCTTACTGCTAACTCAAGTCCCCTTACCAACCCGTGGAGATCTGGCGACCTTACTCACCAACAGAAAAAACACCACAAAAATATAGTTTTATTTGACTGTGGTCTTCTGTAAGATGGAGGTACTATCCCAATTCGGGCTGGTCCAGATTCGAGCGGCTATTGTCCGCTGTGCCCTATCTCGACTAAGCGTTGTTTAATTATTATCGCATCAAATGTTTAAATGATCTTTTAATAATTTATTTGCCTTGATATTAATATTTTTCCTACCCTGCTCAATTTATTTGGGATCGGTGCAGTATGCCTTGACACCGAAAATACTGCTTAAAGATTTGGCTTTAGATTTTTTTTATTTCTTACTAAAACTAAAAATGAACAATAACTTACTTTTAATAAAATTTCTTATGCTACGTTGTGTACCAAAAATGCTTCTCTGTTTCATGAATAAAAAGATTTTGTAATTGTAAGTAACTTTATTCGGTAGCGTTTGTTAATATTGGGAAAGTTCTGTAACATAAATAATAGGTATTGAAAAGTTAACCGTCCGTCCAGAGTAATTTTGCAACGCTTATAAAGTAAATTTTGGATTTTGCAAGTTAAAAGAAAAGGAGCTGCACGTTTCTAATGAAATCGACAGATTGGTCACGAATCAATCATTTTGAGACTAAAATTGGGAGAAATTTATATTATATTCCATTAGTTTTAAAAAGGTTATGCCAATAACTCAACCCTACATAATAGTAAGCTGCCAAAGATAGACAGTGCGAGAGACTTCTTCAATAGCTTATTATAATTAAGCTAAGTAATTTACTTTGTAAGTGACAAACTGTGTTAATACACTGATACTATACAACAAAACGTCGGCGCTTAACTCAAAGAATAAAGTGTAATGCAGTAAGCAAATATGCCGTCCGTCAAGGTCCGCAGCGCGGTCGACAGACTGCCTCAGGGTTGTCAACACCAATTTGAGACCACTGCTCTTGTCGTATCACCAGTAGTGACATAAATTGTTCAATGTTCATGTTGTCGGTAGACGAGATTTTTCAAAGTAGAACATAGTACCTAAATGAAATAAACTTTTTTCTTGGTCGCGTTGTGATTTCACAGATATAATTAATTAAATAAAATGCCTATTTGTGTCTATGTATAGTATTATATTATCTGTGGTATATGTATACAATAAGGTGTATATCTCTCTCTCTCTCTCTGTGTGTGTGTGTGTGTGTGTGTGTGTGTGTGTGTGTGTGTGTGTGTGTGTGTGTGTGTGTGTGTGTGTGTGTGTGTGCGTGTGTGTGTCAGTATGTTTGTAATAAATATAAGGCTCAAAAAGTACAATTTTATAAAATTCTTTCATCAGTAGAATGCTATAATTAAAAAAGAAAATCGTCGGTCGAGGTCGTGGGCAGAGCACTAGCCTTTAAATAAAAACACGCTTTCTTAAAAAGCTAATCTTCGAAGATTGTATATTTTTTTACATTTTTAAACTAGTACTTAATTATTGATGCTACATCGTATTTATAATTCATTTTAATTTAATTAAAAAAAAAAACAATAAAATCATACTACAATACAGACATATCGTCCAAAAGGAAAGTTTTCTATTACTAAAATAAATAGTGAAAGTTCGATTGAACAATGTGCGGCTGAAACAAAACATGTAACACATTTACCTTGGCGAACCCCCATTAATTTAGCCGCCACAAAAAGGTAGTCAGGTGGACAACCCTAGCGGCGTCCGTCCGACACAGTCTGTTTGGCACACACCGGCACCGGACTAAGCAAACCCGTTGTAACTTCGACTGAGAAACTTTCCCGTTCCCGTGTGCGGGCAAAATTGATAATCGCGCAGTTTCAGAGCACTTGGATACTCAAGAAACAAACCAAACTTGCCCTCATACAAATATAGATACATCCTAAACGAAGATGAACGTTGATCTTAAAGTTTGAAATTTCCTGTACGATGTTTTTGGTTACGTCTAGCTAGCTATTAGAGTACGTATTTTCTCGTGTACATCTATCTGCTGATTAGTTTCTTAATTAAAGTTGTTAAGAGCAAACACGAAAGAAGAAGTTTCGGGATATTTGAGTCTTTTTGTGATGTCCGAAGTCTTTGTTTACCTATTTGCTTCAAGTCCACTTGAAAGTGCTGAATGTCTGAAGGTACTTAAGATATGTCTGATGCATACAATTATCAAATATATGGGTTTGATTATTTAGCAATTGGTAACAACTTGTAAAAACGACAAATGAAAAAGAGACTATTGTTCACGACCCTTTCACTGTCACCGTCATTTTGCGCACTTTCGCAGCCCGATGTCAAGGCATTTTCCCAATTTTCATATGCATATAGGCTACTCACTAAAAATACAATCTCTACGAAATTCTAAGTATAAGGAGGGACTTTATAAAATCGATATATCACTGGAATTTGTATAAAATGAGTTAGCAGATTACACTTAATTGAATTTATTTAACGGATTAATTGTCAATTCGAAGGTGAAAACTACTTTACTTTTTCGAGTTTACGGCATTAATTAAAGGTGTATCAATCTTATCATAAGAAATAATTAGATTAATGTAAGCTATGACAAATGCCCTCGTATTTATTCAAAAAGAGATATTTATATAAGTAGTCAAACCACCGTTTATTTTGATTTGTCTGGTCTTGCATTTTATTGCACCATTTGTCATTTCAATTGACCAAGTCATCACACTCAATTCAAACAATTTTTATGGGCGAGGCATGGATCGTATAACTATCCAAATAAAAAGTATCATCCACACAAATAGCTTTTAAAGACAGCAATGTTACTCACATACATTGCAATAATAAATTCTTTTCGGGGAATATTGTTAAAGTTAAATGTGAGAAAACGGGATTTATACCACGTACCTCTATTTTGTGAATTATCCTATATTTCGGTGCAGTTTCATGCGCCATGTTCACGGATGAACTGACCTTTCTGACCTGTATTTACGCACATTTCATTGATAGGACCACGTACCTAAGTTTGAAACAATACAATGTTTTTACAGCTTTTGACGGCGACGCTACGGCTATTTAGTTTAACAAGTAAGACCTACGTTTTACTTTTTAATAATATAGCAGCAGACTAGTTGTCCTAGTCGAATGGTCGGTTCAATCGGATCAAATTGTCAATCTAACTAAACCATTTTTAAATCCATCGATCCAACGAATTTTCAAATCAAATACAAAATCGGTTCAGCAGAGTTCAACCGCTTAGGATGAGTTCAGTGACACACACGGACTGAAGGATTATGTGTGTTTTCATAGAATAGTCCATAACATTTCAAAAATTATTATAATAGCTTTACGAATAAAAGCGTCAAAATCTGAACTTATCTATTTAAAATAATATATATAACAAAAGAGAAATTGTTTCGATGCGAAACACTGGATAGAACAACTCTATCGTGTGGTATGAAAAATAATGAAAATTCTTACATCTTCTGGCATCAAACATATTTCTAATGTAGGTAGCGTAAAAATTCCAGTTTGCCACTTGTGTAATAAAATTACACAATATACTGTTAATGCCTCAACACAGGCCACATTAGTTACAAGTATTTTCAGACAATTTTCTGTTGTTACGTTCAATAAATTTTCATTTCAAATTGGTTGCTTGTCGATAATTGATAAAACGGTATAATATAATAGAATGGTGGCTTTACAAATTATTATTGTATAACCGATGATAATTCATTCGCTTTCTGATTTAGAGAACGTCACGCTATATATTCTCACTAGCTTCCGTCCGTGACTTCGTCCGCGTGGACATTTTACCCCCTTAGGGGTGGAATTTCCAAAAATCCTTTCTTAGCGGATGCCTACGTCATAACATCTACCTGAATGCCAAATTTCAGCCCGATCCGTCCAGTGGTTTGGGCTATGCGTTGATAGATCACTATGTCAGTCAGTCAGTCACCTTTGAGTTATATATATTTAGATTTCGCCAATTTTATAAGGTTTCATATTTTAGTCACCATATTTGCTTCTTTGGGTTTAGGAGTCTATTCATACGAGCAAAGTAGATACCTATGCTTCATATTTAGAACAAATTTTATTATTAGGATAAATTTTAGTGGTTACAAAATCCAAAGTTCAGCAAAATATATATTATACAATTATCTTTTTTTTTTTGTTAAGAAAGTTATGTTTCTATAGTTTTGATTTAAATGCAAGGCTAAATTATTCGCTAGAAACATCTAACGCTCACTTAAAACCTAAAAATTGAGTGAATTGCCACCATCAAAGAGACTCGCTTATAATTACTTGTAAAACCACAGCGCGCACTGATCAAATATTTTGCAAATAAAACACAACTAAAAAATCGCTTGATTTATTCTTTGAAGCAAAAAATCGATAGGCATCTGTTTGCCCAAAGCGCGTCGATTGAAAAAAGTCACAATTATGCCGTCAAATTTAGCAGCGACTGTCGGCAAATAATAGCGGAGGCAAATCATTGTACCATGACACAAAATGTAATAATAAAAGTGCGCCCAGTAATACGGAACCTCAAAAGCATGTTACTTTTGCAAAACCCATATTAATTTACATTTGAAAGTTCATCGATCGAGACTAAACTAATAAAATAGTTTTAATTCAAAATGCTTTTGAAAAAAATATGCGGTATTAAGGATAACCTTGACAATATGATATTATATTAGTATATAGACTATGTTATTTACAATAATAAACTAGGTTTTTAAATTATTTAAATTTGATTCACATCACTCAACAGACGAATAACATCCTGAGTAAAATTGCGTAACTATAACAAATAGATTAACATCTATCCGATTCTCAGGCACGTATTATAGAAGGAGTCTCAAGAATGAACGCCGACTTGAGCGTCGTACGTCTCTATCACTTTGTGCTTGATAGAGAGTGACAAACGATTCTTAAGACATGATTGATTTCTGAGTGTCATTCTATTAGCCTTAGAGATATTTAAATTAAGGTTTTAAATTGAAGTAGACGTCGGAGCGCGATGTGAGTTTTTTATAGAACAGCATGGCTATTCGCAATTCACAGCAGAACCCTAGAAACTCCGTGAACCTTAACTCTTTACAGACTTGGCATTGCTTTCGCTGTTCAACTTCTTACGATCCATTTTACGCAATCGTTAAATATTAGAAAAGCTAAACCAAAAGGCATTGCGAATTGAGCATTTTCACAATGGCCGCACATCAACTGTTGCGGTTACTTTTCTCGTACAATAAGGCTTACACTAATTTATTTAAATGAATTCAGAGTATGGTGTAACACCCTTGTTGAACGAATACCTTTGTGATATGTTATTGAAGACATTACAGAGTTCTCACGGCCGCGTTCAGAGGTAATGAAGTGTACAGTTTGTAATGTCTATATAGTAGCAAAAGCAGTCTAAGCACATCAGCGTTTATTCTGCACATTAAATAAAACGTGCAGGTTTTGCGAACGTGACAATGTGATTCGTTGAAAGTGAATATTTCAAGTGCTTGTATGAAAGAAAGTGAAAAATTTGAACTACAATGGGAATAGAAAACTTCGCAGAACAAATATTATCGTCAAGAAATTTTCACGCCATCAAAAGTCTCAATGCATTCTTGACAATGAACGAATTTACATAAAAATGACGAAGACAATAGTGAGAAAGCATAAAAATTTCCGATAAAATTCATTGTTTCAATTTAAATTTGGAAACAAATTTGATAGAAAGCTTTTTACTGTGGAAACTTGTGAAGCACGAGCCATAAATTCATCTTACGCAACTTACGGTGCGTATGATTCGTCATCTGTACAAGTTGTACGTAATTCTAATAGCGCATGCTTTTTCAAGGCCGCAGCTATATCCACTTCCCGCCGAACCGGTTGAACAGCTTAAGTAAACACACTAGTTGTTTTATCAAACTCTATGGAAAGGGACAGCGCTTACATCCGAGAAAACGGACGTGCACATCCTAGAAAATTGTGTAAAAAAGTAGAAGCTCTCGTTCCACCTTTGGATCGGAAATGAAGGTATCGATTAAATCGGCAGGTGCAGTATTAGTATTTGACGAAATTGCTTCAGACGCTTAGATACGTTATAAATAAAACATAAGGACTGACTTAGAGATAACAGCTAAGGAACCGATATTTTTACTGGAAATATCCTAAAAATACTAAGCAATATAATATTTAATTTATCAGCTTAATTAAAAATCGATAAAAGCTTATTAAAATTAATGACTTTTTTATTCTTAGAAAGGTTACGCGGCCAACCTTTGGTTCAATATTTGGAGCAAATAAAGGAGCGGATGCCGCTATCATTAATTAAAAAGTAAACGTTAGTTCTTTCGGTAATGACAAAACATTTCTTACAGTAGATTACATAGTGAGAAATTCTTCTAGAATTTTATTTAATGAACATGGTTCACAATTTGCGTAAAATTATCACACACGATGGGGCTACGTAAGTCTTATCTACTGGATAAGATAACTCGTTATCTCTGATGACATAGCCCAGTTCTACGCGAGACAGTTTGTAAGATGACGCGATATGTTGTCTATATGTCTATTTCCTTTGAAGAGTATCATATTATACACTCATGAGTAACTTAAAGGGAGGTAATTTAATAAGGCGATGAACATTCTCTCGGAATAAATAAGATTATATTTGCGACTGTTTTATCTAATGTGCTATCTTATCTAGGCTCCATTTTTTGTAGTAATGAATACAAACAGTAGGTGATTAGAAAACGCGTGAATATTTTCAATTTCAAATGTAAAGAAAATTGTGAAATAAAATGTATAACGAGTGACATTTATTTATTAGATAAAATAGATAAAGCTTACAGACGTCATCCATAAATTAAAATTAAAAAGTATCTATTGGTTTTTTTCATAAAATATTCATAAAATTCCAATACAATAACATCGTGCTTGGAGGGGAATTGAATCTCAGATTTGCTGATTTTAGTACCCAAGCACGTCTCTACCTGTCGCCTACAAATATCTCTAGTAAAAGAAAAGCTTTAAATACAAATCCGTCACTCTTATTTTTATGTAGATAAATAGTAGATTTAACACCTCAATCAAGATTTTATATTTGACTTGAGAAATTTCTCCTATTTCAAGCCAATAATTTTCCGCGAACCTAATCGGTCAAATTAACGGCTTCACGTTATGTTGTCACTATCCATAAATGCATATTAAGCGCAGTCTAAGGTGAGTCACCGTGGTGGTTCCGTTCGTTATGTGCTCGTGTGGTCAAACGTCGAGACGATTGCGTGGTTTCCTAGGCACGTTCAACGAGAAGATTAGCTTTAAAATTACCGTCTAAGACAGTGTGAATTTTCTGTCTTAGAGCGACCAACTGCTTGAGAATAAAGGAAATATTCATATCCTTTATTTTTATATGTATATTCTGAATACATACTTGTATTTTCTTTCAACGTCTTTTTCGGACTAAAAACATTAATATTAATAATTGCAAACTTTTCCTCACTTTCTAATCTCTTAAGCTTCTAGAAACTGCCTTAGTAAAACAATGGAAGTTTCTTCACAAAGACATTTTGATTTTCGAGACGATAATTTGACATTTCAATACTATTGACGTTTATTTGCGTCATTGTATTAAACTATTTTTTTTTCAGCAACTGCTAAGACCACCCGCGTTATTACGGTTTTCTCTGTTGCATAATCGCAAACCATTTGATCCACTGTAGTTATTTATGTTCAGGAAGTTTCAGAACACTCAGCAAAGTTAGCAAGCACTAGAACGTATTCGACCAAAATATTACTAGGAAGTAATTTCTGCAGAATATCCAACTACATTACAGGATGGTTGTCTTAAAATAGCTTCCCATTTCTTATTTCATCTGAATAATAAATGAAAGATACATAAAAAAGTATTCCGGTGGGACAACGTGTGTTCCAAGAAAATAATAAGAGAAGCACACTGGGAAAACTTGAGATGGCAACTTAAACGTTACGAAGATAAAATATGAAACTGTATCCTGGGAAATTGAATCCGAGCGCAATAGTTTAGATGTCATCGGAGCTGCATTTAGTTCTTTGAATTTCTGAGCGGTGGCCACAGCGGTGGAGACGTTCGTGGTCGTGCAATTGCCGTCAACATGTCATTAAAACAGTCTACATGCGTTAATAGGCTTAAATGACCGAGGGTAATGACACGGCAGATGCTTTGTATTTGCTTGGATTGCTCGTACAAATTCAGATTCCAACATAACATCTTACACTAGTTAAGTAGCCACGAGAGCTACCGCATTGCTAACACTAATAACAGTGTTAGTTCAGTTTCAAAGTTCCAGTGATCCATTAGGGGTTTGCACCAAGATTATAGTAAAGTTAAAACCAATATTATTCCCGTGCAATGCGATATTAAACTCATCAAAAGCTCTCACGGAACGCGTACGTGCCAGACTTGCAGTTAGGATTACTTTGATGCCGCTATCATTCAACGTAATGAGGTCTTAGAGTACCTATATCAAGATACCACCAATTTTATTCCATTAATATTGTCTCTGTTTCTTAGCGAAACGGTTTATTAATATCACAAAACTGTATACCTCATTTTGATATACATGTATGCTGTCTCTAATTAAATTTTAATTTTTTTGCTCCGCGTTACTAAAATCGTTAATTGAATGTACTGTAATTTGAATTTTGATATGTTTATTTTATTTCTCACTTTTTTTTTATCTTTTACTTAAGCGAGATTTTGGAGCCAAGATATTTTTGAACAGAAAGGTCTTCTTCGGCCCTCGATCTTCCCTTTTTTACGTAGAATTCTTTTTTATTGTTCTTTTTAATTGTTTAATTATAAGAATGAACTTAATGGAAATAAACTTAGATATTTAAATAGACACCTAAAATTTTTAGTCACGTTGTGTTTGTATATTTACCGCATAATTTCGACACAGTAGGAAAGTATAAATCTATAAATCTCTTTTTAGATAAGGCTCTTTCTAAATCGCTTAAGAAAAGTCTTACAACTTTTTTCTTCTTCTATGTTATTTTGATGGATTTAAATTTTCCTAGGTAAACTGAAGCTGAACACGTTTCACGCATTAGAGTAACTTCTTCGAAGGAATTACTAAGATCGATCTACACGAGCTCTACCACGGAATTCACAATGTTAAACAAGCGAATGAATACAAATTTCCATTTGATAGACTCCCCAGCGTTTGTACGAGACAGCTATGCATGAATGCACATTGAACATGTGACATAACCCACAATAGCACCAGAAAGGCTTTCCTCTGAACAGTTGTAATATAACGGGGAAAAAACTGTCTTTGCAATGGACCTTGACTTGTGACAGTTAGCGTCACGTTTCAATACCGCCAACCAATAATCAGTAATCGTTTCAAGATAGACGAAGAAATAACACAGATTATACGGCTCGTTCGCGAATTCAATGACGATGTTCTGGGAAAAGCGACTTGTATGAAGAAGTTATAAATTGCCCACTTATAGAGAATCGGGATCATCTGTCTTATAAGTCATTTCTTCAAACTCTTATGTAACATCTTAATGGTTAATTATTTTTAACTGCCGAAACTGGAATGTGTTCCATTTTTCTTTTACCTTAATATACAAAAACCCTCGTAATTTTAAAAGGGTTGATCAGAGCTATAGTATTATTTGGCTACGAATAAAGTCACTTCTGCCAGTATGTTCCATGAAATGCCCCAAAATAGTGACAGGTTATCAGCTTGTCGATAAAATTAACCCGAAAATTCGAAGCCTTCAGTGAACCAACTAACAAAAGCAGACTACCAGAATCACCGGGGTCTTCTAACATTTAAAGATTTTTTGTCCTATTTATCAAAAATATAACTAAAATATTATTAATACTAGAAAAATGCACTGAAAAAAATCGACTTGCCTCAGGCGGGACTCGAATCCGCATCTTGCGGGTTGGAGTCCCTGTACTGTTTTTTTAAGAATAATATTTTATGGAATAATTTTATTCCATAAAAATATTATTCTTAAAAACAACAGTACCTATGCTGATTTCTGTTAGTAATTAAGTATTATGATATAAAACTCATTCCAACGATGGTAATGTAGATAGAGCAGAACCTCTCAGTTGTAATCTCCTTTGTTGTGGTAAAAGTTGCAAAAATGCGCATATTTTTATGGCAACTTCTTGCAAAAGCAGTGATTGCAGATAGCAGGACATGGCTTATCTGTGATGTTAGATACGGGTTGTTTAGCAATTTTTGATCCAGCATAATTGTGACTCATATAAACGTCTTTTGGGGCTAAAATGTTGCTTTCCCTATACCAAAAATCATGTTTATACTGCTGACTCTCAAACTCAATTGAAATACTCAAGTTTTCATCAGAAAAATGTCATTCTCTCAATAGAACACCGATTAGAAGTACTTAAGTAATATTTAGCTCTCTCTAAGAGTTATTAAGGTCTGGATCCCAGTTTGTTATTACAATGTGTTTTACTCAGATGCCATCCATCACACGACGCCAAAACAAACTTCAGAATATAAATTTTACCCATGATTTATAAGATAGGTAGGTAGTACCTATCTTTTACGTAGAGTGTACCTATAGATAATCAATAAAATTAAAACACCTATGTTTGTTTTGTTAGGGAAAATTAATAGAGACTAGTCTTGACAAACTTAATAGAGCTTATTACTTACTATCGTGATTACCGCCCATTTCTTTTGAATTACTCAAAGATTAATCTTTGTATTTAATTACAAATAAAATTTCATGAATTTAATTAATATTATGTAAAGTTTGCTAGGTAGTCTTTGAATTCTATGCACGTAAAACGGTAGCAAAAATAGGAAAAATAAAAAACAACTATTTTAATTTAATCATTATCGTTATCACATCAATAGATTATTCAAAACATAACCTTAACTTATTCATTCAACATAGTGAATCATACATACCTCCCGCGCTACCAACATACAAAAGTAATCTAACATAACCTCAACATTATCACTTTGTAAACATTTTTAATCCAAAAAAAAGCCATCAATGAGTTAGCTAGTAAAAAATTATCTGACTTAGAGAATAGAGTAAAATTCCAGCAAAACATTAATTCCAATTCGAAGTTCAATTCTTATTAAAAGTTCCAAACAAAGTTACCTGTTATAGCTGCCAACAGCACCGCTAAAGTCACCACACCTGTCGCTCCTGCCCGGTGATGCCTCATTTTGTCTCTTTTCCACGCGCTACTCGCTTGGGTCCTCACAAAATAAAACAAGAAAACAGAAAATTTAAACTCCCAACGGATCCTGTCTTTTGTTTCAAAACAATAAACAATTGCACTCGCGTTCTAGTTACACCTTTGCCGTGTCGTCCGATAAAGATAATTGTAATCACAAATGCACAAAAACGTCTCTTTAGAATGTAGATTTAATTTTGTCGAAAGTTTTGCGCACTGGCTCTAAAAAGTTCATGGTGAAGTATCAATTATTCGGGATTGTTCATCGAAACAGCCGCATTAAACTTGTTTCGTGGGGTGAGCTCGGGTGAGGCAAACAACGAGCGAACGTCCGTCCGTTCCAAGCGCAGAGCAGTACTGGCGACACTCGACTACTACGGGGAACCGCAGAACTACAGAGCGTTGGCGTCGCGGACTCTCGCTCGCTTGCGTTGAGATTACAAAGATTAAGCAGCCTTTCGCAGTTTACTAGGTTAATGCCGTTATTAGCCTACCACGCGTCCTGGAAAATTGAAAACTGATTGCTCCCTTTAATACTACGAAACCGAAATTAGAAATTTGAAGCACCGAAACAAGTTTAGCATATAAATTCGGAATAACGAAAAACCATGAGTAGTTTTTATTTATTTTAAGGCACTCCTCCTAAATCCAAAACTATTTATTTTCTGAATTGAACAATATTTTATTAAATATATAGAATACACCAAATTTTTCTTAATTACTTACTCAATAATGAAACAGGAATTCTCGCTTCACAAATAGATTTTTGTAATCTTTTTTTTGTAGAATCTTATTCAATCTATTGTAAGAATAATTAAGATTATATTAAAATTTTCTAACAATGTCAATAATGTTAAACAGAATTAAAAAAATCTTTCCCTTTATGCTCTACATAGAGTTATTACCAGGGTCTTTATTGGTGTGTCTATGTTACCCACTTAAATATAATATGGGTATTAATGAAATGAATTTTTTGCATATAATATAGAATTTAACATTTATATGTTTAATACAAAACCAGTCCAGACTATGTAAACAAATTAATTCTACTAATAAAGCACTTAGTTCGTGTGGGAATGATTCAAAGATATTTGGAAAATTTAGATCCTAACGTTACATTTTTTTTAAATAGGCGACCCCGGTTAAGTTTATCGTCAATCATTTAAGAAAAAACTAGTCTGTCAATGAGTTACTACGAATCAAATCGGCAATTCTTAAGATGAGATTTAAGAGCCATTTTCACATTTTTTTTTCCTAATTTAGAAATAGAATTATAATTTAATTATAGACGAAGATTTTGTAACGAGTACATTTTTAAAAAAGAATGATGCTAAGAACCTACGTCAGTTATTGAATTTAAGAAATTGCAAGTTTAGGTATAAGAAAATAATACGGCAACGTCATAGGTAAAGACCTAAAATTATAAGGAGGAAAGATTTATATGTATGTTGGTAATGAATAGGCTCAAAAACTATATCATGATCAATATCACAAAATCTTTCCATATTACGGTCTTAGCACACTTATCAAAGCTCGGTTCAGTTCGGTACTGTATCGCCTCTTTTAATTATGGAAATGAGGCGATGCGCTACGGTTCGTAGCTGTTTCCTAGCCGGTGTAGCGTTCGTAGTAAATAAAAAAGCGTTCCCTTTCCGAGTTGATAAGTGTACTACGACCTTTAGAATGCAAAATATTCACTGAGTTAGATAAGCTTTATTTTACTGCAAAAAAAATACGCTGACAAAGTCGCGAACGGAACGCTATTCTATAATATAAAAATGAATTTATGTTCGTTAGTCTTGCTAAAACTCGAGAACGGCTGGACCGTTTTGGCTAATTTTGGTTTTGAAATATTTATAGAAGTCCAGATAAAGTTAAAATATGGAAAAATTGCGAGGAAAATAGTGAAAACAAATTTTTTTTTTCCCATATGAACTGTTCCTACCTGTAAACATTTGATGTTCGTCGCGCCCGTCGGTCGTTCAGAAATCAATTGTGTTTATCTGTCATTATGAAGTCACTTTATAATTTAGTGGGAGAACTTTCTTTACTTATTTTGCCTAATTTCCGTTAATAACCGTTTATCGTTTATCTCGGAAAGTAGTGAACCGATTTTAATGAAATTTTGTAAATGAGTTTTACTTTGCCAACTCACATTATGGGATATAGGTTCATTTTTTTCAAATTATATTTAGATATATAAGATTACCTACTATATATACTTATTATAGATATAGCCAACTTAACAGAAACACTGTTAATTGTTGAAAAAAATTCTGACATTAGGGGCAGGTCGATTTTTTTCAGTGTATTTTCTCTAGTTTTAAGACTATTTACGCGTTTGTAAACGCAAAAAATATTTCATAAAAGGCTTGAGATTTAAAGAAATTTAATTTATAAATTTCCTCTTTTCTAAACTTATCTGCCGTGCAGTTCAGAAACAAAATCATAATCTCACTTAGATATAGGTAGGTACCTATAAAATAATGAGATTAGATCTACTGGCAACAATACATTAAATAAAAACAACGTCTGTTTTGCTTTTCTTGTGTTGATTTTAATTAGTATTAGTATCATTTTTATCGTCTAACAAGCTGACCCGGCAAACGTGGTTCTGCCATATAATTTTCGATTTCATTTTAGCGGTATGAAATATACTTTACAACCTATTCTGTTAATTACCAAATATACACAAAAAATCCCAAACACTCAGACACGAGATTATATGTTAGGTGTATCTTGTACCCAATAAAGAAAACTATAAGATTTGATTTAATTAAATTAACTTAGTACTCCACATCTCCATATGCAATAAGCTTTACTTTTTCCTGTCACATCTAAAGATTCAAAATTTACTTTCTCGTATACGTAGTATAAAGGAAGTCTTGTAATCGTCAAAAAGTTCTACATCGAGATTTTGACGGATTTACACGTTTTGGACCTCTCTGAGTTCAAAAATATCGTTTTTGGAAATTTGTCTGTGTGTGTCTGTGCGATAGCATGATAACTCGAGTATGCTTTAGCTTATTGAAACCAAATTTGTCATGCATGTATGACATCAAAACATAAGGTTTTTATCAACTTTTGTATCGTCGATCACGAAAGTTAAGCAACCAAGTGCGCGGTCAGTACTCGGATGGGTGATCAAAATTTAACATGCATGTATGACATCAAAATATAAGGTTTCTATCAACTTTGAGTTGAGTCGTTTCCGGTATAAGCGAAAGTCAAGGGGAGACCACTCCCGATTTTTTAAATATTACTTTCAAAAACATTTTCTATCATTTAAGTCAAACTTATTGAAATGATTGATTACTCGTAAACTTTCCCTTTTAATATTGTTAAGTGATTAAAAAATACTTTTAGATCTAATTGATTAGATACAAAGCTCTACCTATATTTTTATAAACTTTTAATTTACTGATTTCAGTATTCTATGAAAATGAACATTATCCGTGTGAACCAGATCACAATTATTATATTGTTTATTACAGGAAGTCACCGAATCGTCTGATTAGCTAATTGTAATTTCATTGCGTGCTGTAATTGCTTAAAGCGTATTTACAATTATCCTTTGTTAAGAATATATCTTAATTAAACCCCGGAAAATATATGTACGCAAAAACATTTAAATGTGAAGTGATAAAATTAAATGAATGCAAACCTTAACATGTTCCCAATTAATTAAAAGAAATTGATGACTTCCAGACTACTTATAGGAATCTAATTAGAAATAAGTAGTCTCCGATTAGTCGGGAAAAGGTGGTGACTTTTCCCGACTATTCGCTAATAACTAATTGTTAGTCATATTTATGTTAGGAAAAATATGAATAGGAAAAAGTCGCCAGTTATTACAAATACAATTTATTTTTCGCCGCTTTTTCTCTATTAAACTTTAACTATGCCAAACCTCTAACTCCTCCGTGCCCGTAATAACATGCTTATGAAAAGGAGTTCAAAGTTTTTTCTAATATACCCGTTACTTTTATATCACCTATGATAATTTAAGGAAGGCTTCTTACATTACATACAAACAACTCTTGCTTGCACAGGCAAAAGCTAATGTAGATATAATACTCTTTATTGTACAACAACAACAAACCTTATGTTACTCGTATAATACAAAGTTTTCAAGGGCGGACTTAATTCTTCCAGTCTACCCATGAGGGTTAGAGATACTTTTAACAGTTATGAAGGTGACCAACAAAATTTAAATTAAAATATAAATCCACTTCATCATCATCAACATATAATGTCCCCACCGAGGGGCCGGGAGGTCAACCACACTGGCCGAGTGCGGGTTGGTCGACTTCACACACAACCGAAGAATTTTTTCATGGGTGTGTGCAAGTTTCCTCACGATGTTTTCGTTCACCGTAAAAGCGTCGATTAAACGTACATATGAATTCAAAATTTGAGAACACATTGGTACGTGGCGGGGTTCGAACCACCGCCTCCCGGGTGGGAGACTACTCTTTTACACACTTCGCTACCGACGCTTCTAACGCTCTAAATCCACTTGTTAACTGCTTATTTCCAAAAGCAGTACCCATCCAAAAGAAATCTCTTTCAGCAGCCCCGCAGCAGAGAAAGAGAGATTTTTATAGGTAGACGTGTGTGTACCCGTTTAATATAATACATCAACACGTATATTACATATCTTTAAATAAACATAAATTCATTATAAAGAAACAAATACAATAATAAAATATATACGTACTAATAACAAAAAAAAATATACATATTTATGAAGGAGATAAGGAAAAATAATGCGCTCTTACTCGCGTCTTAAATTGTTTGGAAGTCGCGAATCAAGTAAGGTAATGAGTTCCAAAGCCGGACTGCATGGACAGTGAAGGAGTAGGAATAGAAATCGGATTTCTGAGGTGGGATGTAAAGAAGAGTGAGAAGATATTGTCGGCAGGGAACATCGGGAGACCTGGAGAAGGAGAAACGGTCGCGAAGGTAGGAGGAGGAGGAGGAGACAAAGGATATGAGTGTTCTTGCGATCCCAGATAGAAGTCAGTTGAGTTTGTGATCAAATTTTTAAGGCCAAATATAAATCTGATGCAAAGGTTTTGAAGACGCTCTAATTTGTTGAAGATCTCTTTAGCAGCATCTATCAAAGCTTAGTCACAGCTTATTCCTTCTTTTGTAAAAATATATGGTTATTCAATACTTCTCTTTCTTTCTTTTATATTCTTTTTCGTTTAATATAATAAGCAGAAATTAATTATTGTTTTATTTTTCTCAATTAGATAAAGGTACAGTTAAAACATCATGTCATGAAAGAAAACATCTCTATAATTAAATATTTACAAAAATACATACCATTTGAACTTCCGAAGCTTAAAGCATCGATGGCGATGAATTATAGCAGTGACAACATGAATTATTCATATTTGCGAAGATGTGAACTCGAATGGCAATCAGTCCATGAGATAGTTGGTATCGTAATAATTTATTTTGACCGAAAAATATATATTAAGACGGTAAAATATTAGCGTTTTCCGGAAGTTATCGAACTTATTAATCTTAACGGTATTGAATTCTCTTTCTTGATAAAATATAGAACAAGGTGCGGCATTTTTTCTCGCCAAATCAACTGTGCTTGCTTTACAAGACGCAAGTACGGTCCTGCGTGGAGTATTGCTTGCACCTGTGGGATGGCTCTGCAAAGTACTTACTTGATGCTTTGGATAGGTTGCAGCGGCGCGCGGCCTTCATCATCGGCGACGAAGAGGTGACTAAACATCTTGAGCCTCTCCAATTGCGTCGCAATGTTGCGTCATTGAGCGCCTCCTACCGTCTGTACCACGGCGAGTGTTCTGAGAAGATTTTTTCCCTAATCTCACCATCTCCTTTCCTTCTAAGGACTACGCGTGCTGGTCTACGTTGTCATCGACAAACTGTAGCTACCATTCCAACGCGAACTAAGAAATTTGGCAACTCGTTTCTTTTTCGCACAATCAAGAAATGGAATTCACTGCCAGCACACGTGTTCCCTCCTTCCTACAATCCTGGGTCATTCAAACCAGACGTGAAGAAGCACCTTGCAGGTCGGCAAGGCGAAGGTGGCAAACGCAGTGGTTTATCTTTCGCGCCAGCTATCGTCGCATGTGGACTCCACTTCTGCTTACCATCAGGTGGAATGGAGTCATTTGCTTAATCTTTTTATATATATAAAAAATGTGGTTTTTACAAAGCTATAAATAAATACAGACATACATATAATCAAGCTCACAATCCCAAAATAGATCAAGCAGAGTTTCTGGTAACATTTTAGGTATCTTTTAAAAGATATGTACTATAAAAATTATAAGCAGGTACTTCAATCAAATATCATTTGTTTCAAATATCTTGTTATTTAACAGTACTAACTGGGGTATTGTGTGGCCTATACTGCCAGATGTGGCTTTGTGTGTAACCGAATGATACCTGAAACTCTGCTTGACCCCATTTGGGAATTTGAGCGTGATTAAATGTATGTATGTAACAGTACTAAAAATTCTCATACACCACTACAAAATTAAAGGCAGCCCACAAAGACTTACGTATAAGCTGTCTACCTCAAGTCTTGAAAATGCGAGCGTTGCTACTAGCGCCATCTCTGACACAGCCCTTCGCTATAAATCATAGCAGTTCCAAGATAATCCTCGTGTAAAGCCGCCCTAAATGGCCTTTATGGGATCATCTGGGAATTTTTAGCACCCAAGCGTGTCCATAAAGATATTCATTACTTCGAAAAAGTCAGAAGAAAAGGAAATTATATCGATAAAAGAAAAGTTCAGTAGGCGGTTGATACGCCAATAATAATTCAGCTCGCGATTTTGCATCCTTGAACTTCAATAAAGAACCTTTTAGCAGGTTAGTTGGTTACTCATCAAGTAACCCAAGTAATAACGTAACATGTAAAAAAGGTTATTGACAAAATCATAAAAAATATTTGAAATGAAAACTACTTAAATACTTTTATAACTTATTAATATGAGTATACCTACTAAAATATTTTTTGCACCAAAATAAGAAATAGCGATGTTTTTTGTTATTTACATTTAAATTCGGCGCGAAAACGACAATTCACTGTAGTCGAACAATAATGATGTAAAATGTTCTTTTATTAATTGGTTATGATTTTTAAATTCGAGGTAACTCGATCGGGAATTCCTCGGAATACCCACTAAAAACCATGGGTACCCTCACAACCCTATATGGAAACGTGTCGGTTACTCCTCGTCTCCAAAACGACCCCGGGTTGCCCGACCCAACAGTAGGCCGGACTGCGCCTGATGGGGGATACCCTAGAGGAATCAGCAGACGAAGGGGACCTCCGGTATGCATTAATAGTTACCTAACTACTACCACTGTGTGAATCTACCACTGTATTATCTTCGATATAAAAAGTAAAAAATATATTATCTTTAACATTAGATAAGTGTAACAATAATTGGGTCTAGCATAGACATTACACTAGATGTGACCAATACTTACTTTTACATTAAGTAAAATTAGTTCATATTTTGATACGGGTGCCAAACGCTCTTCACGGGTCGCCCGCATAATGCAAGCGAAATCGGTGAAAGTTGTGACACATTAAAACATTACTGTAATGTAAGCCTTATTTCGCTGCAAACTATATGGGAATATGTGTAATTTATTATTGTCTCGGTGAAATTAATCGCTTTTGCCGTTATTCTAAGTTCTCTTTCCAATAAAATTGCAATCTTTTAATTTCCGGTGTTTTGTTCTATGTTCAAACGAAAGTTATTGTGTCTAACGTTGTTATTAATAAAAGCTTTCTTTAAACAACTTTTTAATGAAAGCGAAAGTTCGTAATACACTCGAAATTACGTATTAAATATTGTAAGCGCTGAAGAAAATTTCCTTGGAAGTTTATAAATAGGTAAGTAATAAGATTGGCAAATTGGCTTGTTTTTTGCTAGGTACTGATTAGTCTGTATTTTAATAAACTTCGAAATACGGCACTTTTCCTCGAATACTGGAACGCACCACTAATCCACGTGTGATTAAAACTACGTAGAAAATTAACAATGTATAACATGATACCATGGTAGCCATGTGATGCCGGCAGAATAGCATCACCCCAAATCCTCCAATGGGTGTCGTAGAAGGCGACTAATGGGTTAGTAAAGGGGTATTGATCACCTCATACTCCGTCTACCAATCCGCATTAGGCAAGCGTGATGGACTACTGCCTAAACCTCCTTCGATGGCAAGGAGTGGCCTTGTGTCCCAGCAGTGGGTCGAATTATAAAGGCTATTTATTGCATGATACAATTACTTCCAAGTTATCTTTCACATAAACGACACTACGAACCACATTTTGAGTAGTTTTTGTCGTGGTAAGGTACAGCGGACTAGCTGCTTTAAAGCTTTAATTTTGTATGCTGTCTGTCAACCAAATAGCATTAAAAAAGAGAGTACACTATGATACTTCATGCACATATATGCGTTGACTCATGGACACGAAATCACAAAACCGGTTCGTCACATGAGGTCGCGCTGCACAGACGCGTTTTGTGAGGGTAGATATCATTTATTTTTTGTACTTACGTCAGAGTTTTGTTAAACCTTTGAGAGGGAGACTCTTCGCCCTCATCTCATTTGATACAAAGAAATGGTAAAGCGGTGGATGCACCTGGAACGCTCAACTATTGAGGAATTGGCTCTCTTATCATTAACTGTTGAGACACAATAATACGGTTACCTTCAATATTATGGCGACAAGCTTTAGTAAGATGGTGATAGCTAGACAGACAAACTTAAGGCGCGAAACACACCAATCTGGCGTTGGGCAAGGACGCGGCGCGGACATCATTCAAATACCATACTAAACACACGGCAATAAGGTCATTAATTGAACAAATTCAACGGCTCTCATCAGACGCGCTATAGCACGCCATTTCGGCGTTGAATTTGTTCAATTAGGGACCTTATTGCCGTGTGTTTGGTACGGTATTTGAATAAAACAGAATGATGTCCGCGCCCGACGCCCGATCGGTGTGCTTCGCGCCTAAAACCTTGACTACTTCTACACACATCACACAATTAAAACAAGTCCTACTAAACCGAGTACAACATTGTAGTCCCCTGGGATCCCTGTGATCGAATCTAGGGAACTCTAGATACTACCTAATTAGTAGATAGTCATAATGTCAGCCTAGAGACACTCACTGTTGGACATGACATAGACCAAAGAATTGCCAATTTTAATTGGCAATGCGCAGAGCACATTGCTCATTGCCACTTAAGATTCGTAATTCTTTCGGCTTGAACTGACTGACCGTTAGCGTGGAAAGGTCCTCAAGTGGAGGTAACGATCTAGTAAAGGCTGCAGGAAGCCAGTGGTTATGCGCAGCTCAGGACTTTTTGGAGGTCCTTAGGAAAGATAGTTTCTCTCCTAAAGACCTCCAACCACGCACGTATCGGTCATTAACTGCGCGCAACCAGCGGATTCCTGCGACCTTTACCAGATCGTCGTAGTTATCCTACGGATTTAAATATTTCTGATATGATTGCACAGAGATACTCAGAGCCTAGCCTTCTTGTGAGGTCTATTTGTAAGGAGGTAGTAGGTATAATATAGTCGGTTGGACTACACAGATAATAATTGTCCTCCTTGCCTACTTAATGTAATAAACATCGAATCATACTTTTGTTTCTCTTTAGCGTGATTTTAGTAATCAACATTCCTAAAATCTAAACTGTAATTACGTTTCCTTTATACAGCCAAATTACAAAAGCCGATTAAAAATAAACCTTGCGTCCTCGGCGGTACTCGTATAACGGTGGCACAGCGTGCGGTTTCCACGCTAATCACATTTTACTTTTACCGTTGAGACACTTCTTAGATCCATGAGTGATCTGATTTTCATGCTGCGGTCTTCTATTTTTATGTTCTTAGAAAGATTTGCTCTCATTTTTTCGGTGATCAAAGTTATTGTGCGAACTCGCATTACAGAAACGAATGTTATTGTCATATTTTGATCTAGATGGTCTAACGCTTAATTTGCAACGGAACAAAATAACATAGCAGTGTACTTTATGTTAACTGTGGTACGTGCAAATTGTGCCGCAAGAATTTAGGAAATTCAGGGAATGAGGAAGACGCGCAACCTATTATTATAATTAGTACCTTAGCTAGTATTTTACTCGTTACGTAGTTGACTACTAATTTCCGCTCCACGCCGCAGTAATGTAAATTGAGCATTAAGTTAGATGAACTGTCAGCCTCAAAAGACGCTTCTGTAAAAGTCTATAAATAAATGGGTTAATGTAATGACCCATAATAGTTTAAAACGTTTACATAAAATGTGATCGTTTTGCCTGTAGATTCTGAACCTGTAATAAATACGACCAGTCTGCGTAACCTATAGATGCGTCCATCACCAGCGTTCGCGTAATTAGGGCCCGGCCCCATGTCGAGCACACCGTCGCCGTCCAACGGTGCCATGGATTCGAATCATAATCAATTGGACGGCAACGGCATTGTTTTGGACGGATACCACGCATGCCGTTGGACGGCGATGGCACCGTGCTGTTAGAAGGTGGCAGTACCGTACCGTCGACATGGGGCCAGGCCCTTAGATGATCTGTGCTAGTAGTTACTAAGTTTTTTTTCTGTTCTTCTTTACTTTCGGAGTTCTATATAGAGTCCGTAGCTCAATATTTCCGGAGACACTATAAAGGCCATCTGCTGTCAACAATACAGCAAAAGTCAATAAAAATACGCTCGAGGCTCGAGCACTGTTACCTAACTCTGAATCTACAGGGATAAGATCGGATTATTTGCAGTGGAGGTTTGAAAACCTCATCGACGGTTGTTCAACACAACAGGTATGTGGTATTTAATTTTTATAAAGTGGCTTCGCTGAGTATTCTCCCATCATGGTTATGGTTGGACCACGGCGAAAAATATTTAATTTTTAAACACAAAAACGATAAATCCAATTATTTGCTATCTATCTATCTATACATATATGATAAATAAAAATACAAACTTATACCCTTTTTTAAAAAATTGCTTATTATTCAAATCGAGTTCAAGTCGGTACGGAATTTGTCAGATACCAACGTAACATGAATAAACATTTATATAGCAAATTGCTCGAGATGCCATAACAATGTTCTCCAATAACCAACTTAGCTATTACCAGTTGTTAGTTGGTTCATATGTATTTCCAATTAGCCAATATCTAATACGATCATTTGAATCGTGTCTATTGAAATTCATAGCCACTGGTTTCCATTCAGAGGATCTCACATATCAAATACGCAGGTAGGGGACTTACCTAAGACTTGGAATTAAAATTCGCCCTCCTATTTCTGTTTTCAAGAGCGAATAATCCGCTTATGTGATAATACTGAAACGGTACTAAAAATATCGCGTTTAAGAAACTAGGAGGTTAGAGCAAACTTGATTTTAGACGTTTGCCACTTATCTAGGCCCTCAGGAAAGAGGCATAAGCACCAAGCATTGACACATTTCAATAGCGAAAGCAGAACCTCGGTGGCGTAGAGGTTAACGCAGCCGCCCGGATTGCGGAAGATGCTGGGTTCGATTCCCGCCTGAGGCAGGTCGATTATTTTCAGTGTATTTTTTCTAGTATTAAAAATATTTACGCGTTTGTAAACTAAAAAATTATTCCATAATGTGAGGTAGTTTCATCTTAACTGGGCGTCAAATGTTTGCAAAAATATTTCGTTCCGATCTTAGAAGTGCAAATTTCAAAGATTTGATGAAACAATGTGACAGCGAAAGCAGTACTTCGGTGGCGTAGTGGTTAACGCAGCCGCCCGGATTGCGTGCGGACGTTCACTCGGATTCAGTCATTTTGTTTAGAGTCGTGTAGAAAAAAACGTCGCGGCAAATGGTCTTCTTTCGTCGAAGTCCTAAAAGAAAAATGGAGATAAATGTTCTTTTCTGTTTCATTCCAGTTCGACCGTGTGAACATGGAATGAAATAAAAATGAAGCATTCACTGGATTGAACATTCATTCGAGTGAACCGTCTGATATCACCTTAAGGTTATGTGTCCCCAGTCTCCTCTAGTGATGTGCAAAGATAAAACTAGAACAAAGAGTTGTGTTCACAGCCGCAGTATAGGTTTCAATGACCTCTGATTTGTTATCACGCAGCAAAAACGGAACAACACAATCAGTGTTATACGATAACGATCTCCCGCAAAGCTGTTCTATATTCGGCTCAATGAGTCAATAGTTGGAGCAAAATGTTCAAATTTAGATAACATTTCTAAGCTTAATCGACTAAAGCTTACTACATATTTGAAACACACATAGGTAATATATTAGGTGCCCAAACGGACAACTCTAAAACCGTCCCACTGGGCCTAACCGAAGTTATTCAATTACATTGTTCCCTATCGGAAATCGGCGCCCATGTCGCCACAATGCTTCGAATTTCTATTCGTCGTAAACAGAACAAAAAGTGACTGGGATATTCAGATGATTTTAATTGAAAGGGGATCGAGGCCCTTGTTTTGACTGCGCAAATAAAGTTAATACACTCTCTGTGTAGTTAGAGATGCAACTACTTGTCGGCCCGCTGATAATGTCGATGTTGGAAAATATTTGCTACAACATTTCCATTATTGTGATATTTCATACATTAAATTTGTTCTCATCCATCAGAGCTTTATATTAGAAAGTTAAACTGAGCGCCATATAATGACTTATATTAATGGACGCACTCCAGGCTTACGATAATATTACTTACTCATCTAAAAAACATTTTTATTTCATAATTTAAATTTGTTTTAATAAAATTCTTAAAATAACAGGATAAACTTGTGTAAACTATAATTTCTTCAAACCTGCACAAGTATAATTAAAAAATTAGTACAAGTTATTTTTATTGACTATAGCGGACCCGACAGACTTCGTCCTGTCATAAAGAAATTATTCGATTTTTTTCTCGCCGTAAAAATCATCCTTGAACTTCAACGAACATTTAAAAAAAAGAATTGGCCAAATTGGTCTAGGCGTTGTTGAGTTATGCGCTTACCAACACATTTTGCGATTCATTTTTATATTATAGATTACTGTTGGATCGAGATGATTTGATACATCAGCATCTACAATTCAGTAAAGTCTCAACACTCAAATTTCATTCTACTTCATTCAAAAGAATTCGATATGAACTTGGAATAAAGTAATTTCTAAATAACGTAATATCGACGATAGTATAAAAAATTAGGTGTTGACTCGATCTTATCTCAATGTAAGTAGATGTTGAATTCAAAGGCAAGAGATAATTAACATGCGCGGCATCAGCCTTCCTCACCTTGCCAACCTGCAAAGTGCTTCACGCTTCTTTCGAATGGATTGCAAGGACACCGTACTAGCCTATCAGAGAATTACATTTCTTCCTTTTGCATTATAGGAATATTCAACAGGGTATCGATATTTTTTTGGGTCGATATAACTATCGATATGAAAAAAATTGCATCCCTAATAACGATTGCCTTGCGCTCTATTAGCTTGACCAAAATCGATATGAACACGCCTATTATTGCCGTATTAGGCTTAACGCAATCATTTGAGTCAAGCCCCTAATCTGAACGAAATTCATAGCAATTTAGTAACTGTGTGATGGTAGAATTACTTTCTTTAGACAAAATTTAAGGTCCTTCTCAAAAAGTAGTTCTCCATTTGGACTCTGTATAAGAAAGAAACCCCGCCACCATTCACCCCAGTACCCCTAGACAAAAAAGACTAACGTATCTAACTCAATCTTAGTTAAATGGCTTCTTAAGGTCATTTAAAAATTACTTATAAATATTATTTCTCACTATCTACTTACATACTATCTATACGGTTATATTATATATTATACGAAATTTACTTATATCTCCTCAAGTACATGTTATGCTTAAATATAATTTAGGTATGAACGAACAATAATTCTTATTTCTTCTCTAGGGGGTCCTAGACAACAATAGTTTTATTGTGCAATACTATTGAAGAATATATTATTATTATTTCCTTTATTTCATTTAAAATACATACAAAATTATATTTCTAAATATTAAATTTTTACAATGTATAGACACTAAAAAGTATAACATTTAAAAATACAAAAATACAGTTCCCCATCGGTAGCAAGATCAGGGTCCCGGCTACCGGTGGTTAAGGATCCAGAGACAGGAACCTCCTCACTATACGGGCCGTGTCCAGAAGTACTGCCTTCTGCATCTGACTCTTGATCCAACCACCTAACGCAAGCCTCTTAAGGTGTTTATCGAGGCTCTTGGCTATCAGTCCATGTGCAGATATGACTATCGGAACAATAATTGCTGAATCGATGTCCCACATGTCAACAATCTCGTGAGCTAAATCAAAGATATTTGTTTTCTTTATCTTTTTCAGCTTTCACGAGGTTGTCGTCATGGTTATTATTATTATTTTTGTAATATTATTGGAGCTCTAAGGCCCGTCTATAGTTAGAGAAAACAAACCCTGTCTGTGCTATAACATAAACAGGGTTTGTTGTTACAGGTGTGGTATATAGTATTTTTTACAGCAATAATACAATTTTCAATTAAACCTAAGCCACAACACAAAAACAATATTCAATTAACAACAACAAAGTATCTTCATAAATAAAATGATGTACCTATTTATTTAAACAATATAAAATAACAGAATAAAGAGATTAAATTGTTCGTTGTAATAGGAACTCAATCTCCTGACTGCTTTATTAATTAAGTTGGATTACAATTACGTAAATGTAACTGCTTCGTAGCGCCGAGCTGTTGAGTAAATATAATAATGTTAAATTTCATTACCAAAATATATTTTACGTATTCACTATGTGGAAATGGAATCTATTCATTCTGTAATAGAAGCTCGGTGGCGTGGAATTACACGAGCTGGTTACAATTCGGAATTTAATTAATGTATGGGTCATCAAATCACCAATAAAGTTTGTATTCTGGAGGTCCAAATAATCATCAAAACGACTCATAAGTAGATTACAATTATAAGTATAGTTAATTCTTTTTATCAACGTGTACTTTCCGACTCGATGACGAAGATTACACAAGACATCAAGACCTACAAATTATAAAGAATGTGGCTCAGTTAATAAGTTAATAAAAAAATACAGTAAGGCAGTTTAGACCGAACGAGCGGATAATAACGTATTGTTCTATGTCTAGTCTATATTAAAGAATTCAAACATAACTTGTCTTATTGGTTTGACGTTTCTCGCAATAAAATCTTCCTTTATACAAAAACGTACTTATAAACTTTATGTTGTTTCCCTGTAATACTAATTTCCTTTAATTTCTCTGTAATCTTTTGTTCATGATTAAACACTTATTAAGTTTAATGGCCTGATCTATAAGACGTAATACTATCTAAGTAATTACTGATTTGGATTTGCCGATAAAATAATTGTTTCATTACGGTCTCTAAAATGTTCAGTTAAGTCGTGGTTGAGTAGCAGAGTCCGAATGCAGACTTTATTTTAATGTATTTTGCTTGGCTTAAAACTAAAAATCTAAAAAGTCCTATGTCGGTTCTTCGGTTCCTATCTCGTTAGAATCTATTTATTCGCTGTTTGACAAGTTATCTTTTTATTCAATAAATATGAGAACCAGAAGAAATAAATATAAGAAACCGAAGAAGTTAACTTATTAAGCCTAAAAAGATTTTAGCACTTTCTCTACATAAATTTATTTTCTTCCTTTATAAGCGTAAAAACTTCCAATCTAAACATTGGATTAAATGACGAAGGATATTCTACAAGACCGAGTATTGCTCAGCGGATCATCATCACTCGGTTTCCATGACAGTTCGTCGAGGGTCGCATTTTTCACCCCAACCTTGTCCCGACGGATTAGCAACGGCCCACTGAACATATCTGGCACGACCGATATCGTTAAGGTGGGCAAATGTTGTTAGTAAACTCTAAATAAAGCAATACGTGGCGTCGATCAAGCATGAAATTTATACGACGGTAGTTCAGGTAAGCAAAGTGTTATTTAAAATCAGATAACCTTACCTACATAGTTTTTCAATATAGCTTTATACCTAAACACCACGTTGCTGATATTAACTACGGCCTATTATTCAGAGCATTAAAATGGTAATTATTCATTTTTGACATTTTAAATTTATAATTTTTACTTTCTCGTATAGGTACATAGTATAGGGGAAGTATTGTAATCGTCAAAGAATTCGACCTCGAGATTTTGACGGATTTACACGTTTTGGATTGGACCTCCCTGAGTCCAAAAATACCGTTTTTGGAATTATGTCTGTGTGCGTGTCTGTTAGCACGATAACTCAAGTATACTTTAACTTGATTCATTAATATATTACTTCTTTTGTAAGATATTTGTAGTAAAAGCCATAGAAACTGCTAGCATACTGCTTTAAATACATATTCTCAGAAACACGTTATATTTAACAGTGCCTACAGATCTATAGTAATGATTCTTGTTCAACTATTGTACAAGTAATATCCCTGGAGCCTGGTAAGGACAAAATTGTTTGTGCTATAACTAACTTTTGTTCAGGACGCATGCTCGTTTATATGTAATATTCCTGTTTATATTGATATGTATAGAATATCGTAATAATTATGTCCCTATCGAAAGTGTGCTACTCGTATATACGTGTTCTTCTGTGGAGCTTTTTTTCTTAATATAGACACGCGGCAGCATGTCCAGCCAAGTTCAAAAAACGGACTGGCAACGCGCCATGTGTAATACAAGAACAATTTTGAGCTACTTTCGACCCTTTAACAGCTATTAATTTATTTAATTTACATACATGAAACATTTATTAAAACTCAGTAGCTTAAAAAGAAATTGAAATTTCATTAATTTAGCTCAAACAGTTGTTGATATATTAACGTTTAAAAACCGGCATTTTTGTGACTCACTCATCAAAAACTTAAACCTTCTACGTGACCTAGAAACTTGATATTTGGTACTAAGGGAGACTATCTATAATATATAAATTATGCATATAAAGGAAAAAATCTGAAAACTCCAAATTATTGATAATTAGTATCAACAAAGCAATAACTCCTACGGGTTAAATGTAATTATATTAATGATTAATAGTAATAATTTATTTACAAAAGTAATAAGATATTCTATCAAAAACATAACTGTGAAATAAGAGCCAAGTTAAATATTGAATAATGTGTCGTCCTCGACTTCACCGAAACAAGAATCGAGATCTAATATGGGAGCCAAGTTCTGTGTTCACTCGGGATGTAATTCAAGATCAAGATTTGACTTGGCTCTTTTTTACCAAAAAAGCAATCCAAATAGAAAGTACATAGAACTTGGCAATATTAGATCTCGATTCTTTTGTCGGTGAAGTCGAACGCGTTAATCAATATTGAACTTGGCTCGTATTTCCCAGTTATGTTTTTGATGGGATCTCACCTTCTAGACTACGCGTGTTGGCTTACGTTTTCACCGAAAACCTGTGGCTACTATTCCGATGTGAACTAAGAAATTTGGCAACTCATTTAGTTCCTATTAAGCACAATCAAGAAATGGAAGTGACTGCCAGCACATGTGTCCTTCCTACAAACGTGGGTTATTCAAAAGAAGCACCTTGCAGGTAGGTCAAGGCGAGGGTAGTGCGGCGCGCATATTATCTCTTACACTAGCATTGGAACTCCACTTCTCCTTACCCCCTATAGTGTCGCCGCCATTTTGTAACATCCGGTGGAATGAACTCATTTAACCGACTTCGGAAGTTCTCAATTAGACTGTATTTTTATGTGTTTTTCTAAGTCTTTACTGGGTGTACCGATGTTGAAGATTCTTTGTCTTTTAGAAGCTGGTGTTTGTCATGTACTTAGTCCCATTTAAATTTGATCGATATCTAACGGTACTTTTTGAGTTATCCCTAATAATGCCTATTTGATTGACATCAATGATATCGTTATCATTTTATTACTTGTTTGTCTAAAAGATCTCGAGATAGTTTCCTGAACATTTCTATACTCAAAACACTAAACAGCAAAAAAGATTTTTTTAAATAACAAAACCGCCTTCAAAACTAAAAACAGAAAAATTAAAATTTCTTTAAAAAAATCTAAATGTTTTTTGAGGTCGATGCCAACCTCAATATTTGGAATAAACGTTGTTACTTGTATTTGGGACCGACCTCAAAAAAACATTTAGTTTTTTATTTCTCCGGTTTTTAGTTTTTTTATGAACACATTTAAAAGATTTTTCAGAGATTTTGCAAGATACCAAATGTATCTCGTTTGTAATTAAAACTGGCATTTAGAATAGTTTTCAAACAATTAACATATCAGAATAAAAAATATTATATATTTACTGACTCTAGTAATAGCTTACTATCAGGCGTTAAGTACAGTTACATGAACAATGCTCAATCTAAATAGTAAAGGTCTACGCCCGGTAGTCGCTTGATGTAGGTGGCATTAATTAAATGGTAATGACAGCCCGAAAAATTTATAGCTACCATTTTTTTTTGATAAAAACAGTTTTGTAAAATACAAAGGCTCTGTGAAAAATGTACTGCTAAGAAGTAAAAAATGGTAAGGCCAATATACCAAAAGTTAGGCTATTAAACGTAAATTGTCTTTGCCGTTCTCTTGCTTCCGGTATCATCACTGTACGGCTGCTCTGATAAAATTGTTAAACTAAAACTTATAAATAATTGTAATAATACCGGATTGTGTTCCTCAATAAACAATTAAGTACGTTCTTCAAATATCGTCTTTCATTTTACTTATATTAAAAAATAATAAAGCGATTGACACGATTAGATCTAATCAGAATTACTTTTAACTTTTGTTGTTAATATTTATCAATCACTGAATGAATTTAATGTTATGAAATATTCCAAAATCATACATACAATCTCGCTCATAAGCGCAAAGGGGCTTGATTAGAGCCTTGAGTAACACTTAAACCCACATCTGGCAGTATAAGCTCAAAATAGTGATAGGTTATGGATTGTGGAAGGTGCGTGTTCGAGTCCCGCCTGAGGCAAGTCGATTTTTTTCAGTGCATTTTTCTAGTTTTCTAGTGATAGGTTGCTTGACCTATCGCTTACATACAAGGGGCATCAAACCCAAAAAGTGTGTATCTAAGCTAATACCAACAACAATCAATAAACAGAACATATATTATTCTAAAATACATACAAACATTCTTAACTCCATTGAGATAAATTGAAAATGAATCGCTTTTCTAACAGCATAATTCAAAGATTTAATTCAGACACATTACCAAAGAACCCATCCAACTATTGCACAAATCAATGCACAGACTAACTAAATGAATTGCCCTCCCCTAGCCAGATGACTTTATTAGAAAATACGACTTCCAAACTTAATTGAGCACAAACTTGGAACACCCGACATACCGCACGGCCCATAAGCGAATACGCACCTCCCTAAAAAGTACAACCGCATTTCTAAGACTGCATTAGAGAGTACGTTATGACTTGGAAAATGCGACACTTCTTAGGGCTCTGAAGGCTGTAAAATAGGGAGGTGTATCGAAACGACAAGAAATTATCGATTATCACGTATACAGTTCAATGTTTCGGTGTCATAAACTTTTTACAATCTGATGAAAAACAAAACAACGTATAGTCACAAAAACTAAAAAATAATTTACTAAAAGTAAATTTCTACGATCATAAAGCCCTTTCGTAACATAATGCAAAAGATTCCATATATTTTAAATTATTTCTCAAGAATATTAAAAAAAATATTATGAATAAAATTAGCGATAGTAATAAACATTAAGATTTGACACGAAAATCTATACAATGTTAGTCACAAGTTGCCTAATTTTAAAGGCTTCGAAGCCGTATAACTTGGGATCTCCCAAAAAATTTGATATATTTTATCTGAAATTCGTAAATTCTCATTTTCAAATATCCAAATATAATATTTCCGTAAAGTTTTATTTTATTGAATCTTATTAATAATTATCTGGTTTACGACATTCAGTAGGTACGCGAATAAAAAACCGATGGTCTGCAAAAAGGCATTCCTATTACATATCATATTTTCGAAAAAAAAAATTGCTGCTTTATTATGACAATGCTTTTTTGTCGCAACAGCGAGTACTGAACCTTATCGCTGCATTTCACAAGCATGTAAAAAAACATATTATGCCAGAACCTTACACTTTTAAAAATTTCAGAGACGTTGGGCTATTTTATAGACAAAAAAAATGTGTGCGTGTACTAGTGTACACACGTAAGAAGTGAAACTTCTTTATGGCCTTACATAGACATGAATACAAAACAAGATGGCGCGTAACGGAAAAATGTGACGGTAATTTTTTTTCCAACGCCGATAAAGAAGTTTCACTTCAATAATATTTTTATTTAAAGTAACTATATACATAATAAATAAAACAACTTTTACGGATCTAAGAGAACATTAACTATATACATATTTCGAAATTTTAACAACCGGTAAAATATATCGATATGTCCTCCACTGCCGCTACATCCCTTCCAAGTCCCTTAGCAGGGAGAGTAGTATTTATGACGTATTCTTGATTTATTACCTAACCACCCCCGCGCTGAGCCGTTTTGTTATTCTTTGTCTAGAGGGCGACGAACTTGCGATTTGTGAGTCAGCACTTTGGGACATCTCGACTGTATCCGTGACATGTTGAAAGAATTCTGTTTATTTTCCTGTCCAAATAATGTATGTAAGCTAAAAAGTGAAAGGTTTTGATATGAAAGGATATTTTTAATACATATAACGTAATATAATCACGCTGGTAATTCCAAAAGGGGTTGAGCAGAGCTTTGGATAACATTTAGTTACTCATGAACTATGGCCATGCAGTGCCTCCAGAAGTGACAGGTTGCCAGTTTGTCAACTACACAAATGAGACACCTAACCCAAAAAAGGAGCAATCCTTCAGTATTCCAACAAACAAATACAGGACAGATACTCCACTCATAAAGATACTTTAGCAAGTATACTGTCCGGGAGTTTTTTTAATACTTACGATTTATTGCAAATACAATTAGATTTTCAAATTAATTCGCAAAACTGAAATTTTAATTTTTGTCTGTCAAAGTGATAAGATACAAACTCTATTTATTTATTTATTTTATTCAACAATTTATGTACACCCAAAAACAATTACGAAAGAACAAAACGATTGACAGAAAATTGTACAAAAGTACTGCTTATTCCTATTAGAAATCTCTTTCAGCAGCCCCACATGTGAGAATATATTTTAATGGTAGACAAGTGTGTCCAACAAAACAAAATATAATTATAAAATAAACATAAATAGTATAAAAATATGGAAAAGGAAGTTAAAATATATAATTATAATATTTTTTTTATAGATAGACGACCAAAACATTGAAAATAACCCACAGACAGCCAGAATACACAATTTATAATATTTAATATGCTACTGACTTGGATTAGCCCGTCAATAACATAACAACCAGCAAAGGCTGAGAGTTTTAAATACCTAAACAAAAAGTAAATAATAATAATAACGTCTCTTTATTTTCCTTAACTTACAGAGTTCCAAAATGAATTAAACTAATTTTACATACATATTAAATTGCACAGTTGCGTAGTTAAGGCCCCTGACGGGTATAGGCCTCCTCCAACAGTGCCCAGGTTTTTCTTATCTGCTCCTGTCCAGTCGTTCCCAACATACTTTTTAATTTTGCTACCCAGCGTTCCTTAGGACGGCCTCCAGCTCTCTTGCCACTTGGGCCTGCCTAATTTGTAGTCAGATACGTCCATCTTTCATCTGTCAGTCGTGCTATATGGCCAGCCCATTTCCATTTCAACTTTTTCATATGTTGTAAGAGCATCTATCACATTGGTTTTTTCCTTATGTTTTCAGATTTTACCTTATCCTTTAGTCTTATATTCATGATACTCCTTTCCATAGTACGCTGAGTCTTTTGAATTCTGTCTGTCGCATTTTTGTTATAGATCCAGGTTTGCGATCCGTATGACAAACAGGGTAGTAAACATCCATCCATGACTTTCTTTTTTAGATTTGAAGGTAGTTTTAATTTCAATATTTCCTTTAGGCTCCAAAACTTACTCCATGACATGTTTATTCTCCTGTCAATCTCAGCTATTTAGGGTAAGCAATCTCATTTCGTAATTCTAGAAACAAAGTTAAAATACCAAAACTAAAAGAAATAAATATAATATTATTTCCTTTTATCAAAGGAGGTTTAGGCATTAGTCCACCACGCTTGCCCAATGCGGATTGGTGTACGGAGCATAAGGTGATCAATACCCCTATGCTGATCCATTAGTCACCTTCTACGACATCCATTGGAGGATATGGGGAGATGCTATTCTACTCTGCCGGCATCACATGGCTTACGCATATGGAAACAAACATTGGTAAATGATAATTGATTGCAATGAAGCTGGAAATAAGCTATTTGCGATCGTAATTACATTGTATACTGGTTACAGTAAGTTATTATATCTAGTTCCACTTTTGATATCAGTGTAATGGAATTGCAAGTAACCAGAAAAAGATCTGAATTATTCATACGAGTTCTACGCCCGATGACTGAATAAACTAGCGGACTAAACTTGTATGCCCGAACCAGAAACTTTAGCACTGAGTTCATATATTTTTATAGTTCTAAATGAAACCTAATACCTACTTTAGGGGGATTCTCATAACATCTTATAAACAATGAGCCGCACAAAGTTTTATAGAGAATTGTGGGTAGTCTCCTTATAGACGATAAGCTATCTCTCCGAGTTCTTGTTGCAAAAACACGTGTTGAGAGACTCCATTTAAAACTCAATCTACCGTGCAATTGTCGGTTAGTTTTTACGAACATTTTCACTTGATATTGGCGCAATGCGTAATCGTCGTGTCGCAATCGCCATTAGCGTAAAAGAAGAAGAAGAGACTAATATAATATATTTCCACACTCACATCAATTATCCAGCCCAAAGTAAGTATTAAGAACTTGTGTTATGGATGCTTTATAACGGACATTTTTTTAATATACCTAATAATTTTAGATATTTTTATAAATAAACTTTAATGAATACATAAACAACCATGACTCGCAAACAAATATTCGTGATTGTCACACAAATATTTGCCGCTACCAGGATTCGAACCCAGCCCGCTTGATGTGTAGGCAGCTATACTGACTACTTTGACCATTACCTACTCCGTACAGTTCCATCAGACGTACTGTTACGAATAAAACGTATATATTTATGTATTAGGGTACAAACATTTATTGAAATATTTCTTGTAGAATTATATTATATTTTACGCTCTTTAAAAACCTTATCAAGAAGGAGGTCTAGTACGAATTTTGATAGTTTTCCCCACAGGATTAACATTTATTTTTCGCCTGCTCTTTTATGAGAGTTCTGGGAAAAGACTCCAATCAAATAACTCTATATATATAATAGTACTGTGTATCTATCAGTGAACCAGGTTTGTAGAGCTTTATTGGGAGCTACATCAGTGTTGGCAATATATGAATCACTCGAATCAAGTTGCCTAAATACAAAAAAGCGTAGTAGGTATAGACAGTAGTATCTATATCCCGCTGACTTCTTTACATCGTGCTGACTGTGTGTTCTTATTTTACAAAAAAGTGAGTCTGTGCAATTCACACTCGGCAGAAGTGAAACTTCAGAAAAGTACATACCTAAGTGATTTCAGAATATTTCAGAAGCAACAGATATTTATACCGGTTGTCAAAATGTTGAACAACAAACATTAAGTGCATCAAAAACTTTTTGGTGTCGCTTTTTCGTTGCATCGCATTTTCAAATAACAACGATTCTAAAGAAGTTTCACTTCAAAAGTCGCGTCGGCCATCTTGTATCTCGAAATAGATATTATATTCGTAATCGGAACCCCCGAAAATATGGATGTTTATAACTTTTATTGAATTTGTTGTAGCATTCAATCATAACATTGACTTTACAGAGAAAAACAAAACACCTATTATAACTCAATTAGAATTCACTTCTCAAGCAAATAAAACAGAAGCAGCACGAAAGTAAAGTTTCTCGAATTAAAATGAAAGCAAACATTATAGCAATTCCCTAGCGATGAAAACTTTGCTGCTACACAACGTTAAGGCATATCATCGATATTTCCATGGAAACCTTGTTACCCAAACCTTGCTCGCAAATCCATCTAAATGATAATGTTCCATTTCTATAATCTCTTGGGAACAAAATTGCTAAAATTCGAATAGTTTATAAAAGTATTTACAATTTACAAAAGAATAGGTACGATATAATTACGAAATTTGTAATAGCAAATGTATCTATGTTATTCAAAATACTTCAGACTGTTTCATTTATAAACCGAAATTTCTAACATATTTCCAGTGTAAATTTTTTGCTTTTAAAAACGTGACTATTTTAGTACTCGTATCTATCAATGAACTCTAGTTGTATGGAAAAGGTGATTAGCGTCTCTAGGAAAGAAACCCAAATCTTGAATCTAATATACTATATTGAGCTCTTATTGTAACTAAAATAGTTCCGTATTTAAAATAGTTAGAGAACTCAGTGGCAGTATCATTAGCTTATGTTCCAATGCCCAGTGGACGTATTTACATAGGTATATATATATTATGTAAGCTGTGAGATTTCAGCTTGCATTCAATTGACCTTTACCAATATATTGCCAAAATATATTAGGTTTCTTTCGAAACTAAAACAATACCGGGAGACGATAATAATTATTCGTAGAATTTGATGTATCTTGAGGTAGTGCTCTACGTATCCCGCACAGATATATCAATCTAAGGAGATCGGTCGAATCGCCGAGTTCATAGGAAGACTGAGTGTCGCGATCAGCGGTCGTACTACATAACATGGTTCTTGTTGAGCATGCCGCAATATCCACTATTCATTGCGCGCGTTTTAAGGACTGCGAAGCGATGAAAGTTAAGCACAGCCGCAAAGGAGATCGGTCGAATTTCTGCGTTACGTATTCACTTGACTTTATCGGAAGGCGAAGTGGCGGAAATGTATACCCACAGGGCAAACACTTGTCACAAGTTAAACGCCGGCTTGGCCTATCTCCTTGTATTATTAAATCTGTGGTATCCCCTAAGCAGATAAAATACATAAAGACCCCCTTAAATACCTAGTCACGCGAACACCACACGAAACTAACGACCTACCGCAAAATCGATGAATAACCAGGTCAATGCCGCTCAGAATAGCACTAGAGGCTCCTCGGTCTTTATTTGCAGACGTGGCAGATTCAGCCCTTCTGAAATGGGCATAAGATGGAATTTATGTCGGATGCCAGCGATTTTTGTTCGTGATAGCGAATTCTAGTAGCCAGTATCTGATGGGAAAAGCTTTTCTGCATACGTCGTAGTTCGTCGTAAATTTGAAGCTGAGGAGATAAAAGCAATCACTATATAGACAATAATTACACGTGCAATATGAAGATGAGTGGAGAACAGTAATGATAAAAGTGTATGTACCATCAACAGTAGAAGTAGATTGTGAAATAAAATATATTGAAAAGCAAAATAAGTACCTACCCTACAACATGTAAAAATCCTAAAAATATATTAATATTGTGGGTATTAGTAGTCATTTCTTTAATACAGTCATCATTTAAAGGAGATTGCCCAATTATGTATGGACTTTAGGCCCACATCAAAAATGCTTGTGCCTCAACGATTTCACTTGTAGTTTGTAGAAAAAGAACCACTCTAACAATATCAACCATTATTTTTCACTTTGATATCCGGATATATTTGTTATTTTCAGTTTCATTCACAATAATATTGAGGTTACTTTTCTATAAATTATAAGTTTTCTTGCGATATTTTCTTCTAAATGAAAAGAAATTAAGACTTAATCATTATTATTATACCTATTTTATATAAAATCACGCCAAAAGGGGTAGAGAAGAGCAGAGAGTTTATTTTTAATCATGGTGTGTTTGGCGCGCTCTCATGGCGTCGGGAAGATTTTTGTTTCAATAATTTAAAATAGATCGTATATAACTAACTGGTCAGCAGATAAACCTAACCTAAGCCTATGCAAATATTATGTGGACAACAAAAAAAATATGAATGGGCGACAAAACAATCATTAGTCGCGCCCATTTAGTACTTTTAGTCGCTTATTCTGGATTTTTTAGTTGTTCGGTTTAATATGTCCCATTTAAATTGTTTTGGAGTGGGTTTTGTGCAGTGAATGTAATGTTGTTTATCAAAACATTTTATCATCAACACGTATTGATGGATAAGTTATTAAAAATCATTGAAATAAGGTATGGACTAGATCCCTTTGCCCTCTTTTATTATATTAGGGAGACTTTAAAAAAAAACTAGAGTGTTTGGCGGGTAATCATGGCGTCTGGATGTCGATCTTTATTTCGATAATTCAAAATTGCTTCGGAGTGGATTTTGTGCAGTGAAAGTGGTGTTGTTTTGTTGCATAAGCATCCGTGTTGACGAACAGTTATGAGGAATCATTGAAATAAAGTACAATTACAATTCTCATCAGTCACAATCATGAGGTCTGTACCATGCATTTCTCGCCAAGCACTCCCTAGATGCATTAAAAAGTGTGGCACCCACATTTTAATGCCAAACTCAAGAAAGAAGATGAAACTAAAGACTTGGCTGTATGGGCTAGATCCCTTTGCCGTCCCGTAACAGGGAAAATTTAACCAAAAAAAAAAAAAAAAAAACTATTTTTTTTTCAATTTCTAGTTCATCTTAGACAAAGAATCCTGTGTCTAAGTAGTTCATGGTCGGGCGGATGTCAAAGTTTAAAATGTATTTTCAATCACCGGGTGTCAAAAGTGTATTGTTATACATCAAAATAATTGAAAACATACGTTATCATTTTTAGATAAAATTTCATTAAGGCACAAGCACAAATTAAACTGGGCCTGGATTTGGGCAATCTCCTTTATATTATTCTTAGCTTTCATTTAGGCGCTATGCAGACAGAGTAACTTTAGTTGAAGAAACTTCAACTTAGTTGAAGAGTTTCTTCAACTTTATTGATGTTACGTTGATAGTTTCATAAACTTAACTGGATAAACTATCAACTTAGTTCATGAAATTATCAACTTAGTTGAAGAGTTTCTTCAAATTTATTGAAGTTACGTTGAATGTTTCATAAACTTAGTTGAATAAACTATCAACTTAGTTGAAGAAATTATCAACTTAGTTGGATAAACTATCAACTCAGTTAAAGAAACTGTCAACTTAGTTGAAGAAGATATCTACTTAGTTCAAGACACTATCAACATAGTTGGATAAACTATCAACATAGTTGAAGAAATTATCAACTTATTTGTGAACTTAGATTTAATTTTGACCATCAGCTTTTTTTGCTGTTGACTGCACTTACTTATCTATACGAATATTATAAAGAGGAAAGATTTTATTGTTTGTTTGCATTGAATAGGCTCCGAAACTAGCGGACCGATTTAGATGAAATTTGGTATGAAGATATTGTGAGACCCAGGGAAGGACATAGAATACTTTTTGGCGAGATAACCGACAACGTCGAGGGCAACCGCTAGTATTTGATATAGTTGTAAGTTTCAAAGCCACCTTATTACCTATTTGACTTTTCACAATTTTTAAATTACGAAGGGCAAGACAAGTGGCAAACGATTACAACGTTTCTATCGAACGAAATGACAATTTTTTACTACTACTCAAACATTTGACACAACGGTCGCCATTGAGCTTTCTCAATAATACGTGGTAATACGTCAGTTTCATACATATTTTTTTCGTTAAACGTTCAGCGTAATCGATTGGCCACTTGGCTAGGCCCTTAGAACTTTATACATCTATTGTACTTTTTCTATCCGACCACATTTAAGTTTTTTAGACAATAACCTTTCTTTATTCTTTCTTTATTTCCATAACACTTTTTTACTAACAAAATAAACCAACGTAACTCATTAAAAAAAACTATGAAAATATAAAAATTAGACATGTATTTCTTTAAGAAAAACGAAGAAATTTATAAAAAAAACCATCGTCGTTGAATCTAAATGGCCAGTTCATTAACGTAGCATTTGGAAAACAAACGGGAAGATAGCATTGTTTAGCAGTAACGTAGAAATGTAAACATTCGTTCAGATATCTTTAGTCCTAAATAAAAATAAGACCATAAAGCATTCGTACTCAAATAATTTACGTAGATGAATGAAGCAGTTGAACTCAACTAAGATGCACCCGGATTCTGTGCAATGCACACAGTAAATTTATAACTTTGATTTATCTCTCGAAAATATAAAGTTCTGGAATGAGCTCCCATTAATACTGTGCATAGAAATTGTTTCTGCGATGTATGTATACGTAAAATTTTGTACTGACTTGGTTTTTCTTTTCATACATTTTTATTAAACGTGAAACTAATCTTTTACGTTTAATGGATATGTCGTGGACCGATCGTATAATTGGCCATATGATGATATGAGCGGCAAATCGTGAAATGCTACTGGACCATAAAAAATCTCAAACACTGGTCGAGAAGCCCATTATCTAAAAATGGTAGTGATCAGGAGTGATCAGTAGATTCAAGGTTATTTTTTTATGACCAAGTGGAGTGGACTGTTTGTGGGAGACTCTAATCTACGTATCTGTGTGATCGGTAGGTAGACGATATGTCTAAGCATTTCATGATCTGTCGTGGCCCGATCGTATAATTGCCCAGAGGCCTTAGTATGAGTTTTGATAGTTTTCGAGCTCGATCAAACGTGTCGTCTCTTTTCATACATTGCCCACTAGCGCCCCTAGCGTAAACTATCAGAAACAGTGGCCAATGTATGAAGAAAGACGATACGTTTGATCGAGCTCGAAAACTATCAAAACTCATACTAAGGCCTCTGGGCAATTATACGATCGGGCCACGACAGATACATCGATCGAAGATCTTCTTGATCTGGAAAAATGGTGGAATCAAGACTGAGATGATACGGACACCTGATGCGCCGCCACTTACGGATTCGTAGTAAAGAATAGAAGTGCTCCGGCGGAAAATAAAACCGACAAAGAGGAAGACCTTTGATGACGTGGTTAACAACTGTCCAAAAGAACATGAAGAATTTGTCTTACAGTGGATAACACTAAGCACCGAGCGAAACTAGTTATAAAGATCGACAGAGCTGTCACACATGAAACTTCCATGTATTAATTGCATAGGATAAGCAACTTAGTTTGCGCTTTTCTCATATTTATTTTTTATATAATTACTTATTTAAAACATTAAGCAGATTTTCTCTCTTTATCGCACTAAATATAACAAAATACACTAAATATACCATAATCACGTAGTGCGTAAGGGCTTTGTCTCCCACCCGGGAGGCACCGGCTCGAACCCCGCCACGTACCAATGTATTTTCAAATTTTGTATTCTTATTATATATACGTAGACGCTTTTACACGGTGAAGGAAAACTTCGTGAGGAAACCTACACTCACCAATAAAGAAATTCTTAGGTTGTGTTTGAAGACGACCAACCCGCACTTGGCCAGCGTGGAATCGCCCCTAATGTGGAGTAGGCTCAAGCCCCTCGGTGGGGACATTTAAGAGCTGTTGATGATGATGATGGACATAATCACAGTAATACAGTTTTTAAAGGCCAGCTTATCTTATGCACATATTTAAATAATAACACCATAATTTTTGCAGCAATTTCCAGAGGCGTCCGTTTAAATAGGTCGCTCACCGGCTGTCCTGCACGCCCTGAATAACACTGACGCCGCACGGTGATGAGCTTACACCTGCACTGTCTCATAAGTTAATGTCATCTCGCGATTACTTGAAAAGAAATAAATGCTGTAGATCCCTCAAGAGGGCGTAGCTAATGAAAAACATGGAAATTGTTGTTTCAAACTTTTTACTGAGAAATTTATTTAAGCACTGTCGTTGAATATCGTAGATTTGATGATGGTAAAATTCAGCGTAAAAGTCGCGGTACAGAAAAACTACTTTAGACGATGAAAGGTGCATCAACCCTAAAAGGATCATCAGTTAAGTAACCTTAAGTTATTGGTATTTTTCTAGGACAAGATTGTCCTTGCCAATTCTCACTATGCGTCACTAAAATACTTATGTTCGTCACTAGTTGTCAATTATAGATAAGATCTTATTATAGACAGCCAAAGAACTTGATTCAGTGTCTTCAAAATGCGTAGATTCATTCTACATCTTAACTATAGTAAAATTCTCACAGAGCTAAACATAGGTACCGCTATTTCACCCTACTGACAAGTAAATTAATTAAATATAGTTACTGAAAAGATAAAATACAAATGCCAGTGGACTAGCCCAGTATCATATCCAATTTCCGTTGTTCTATTAAGATTTCCCCGAAAACTCTTTGGACGTTTCCGCAAATATCACTAATGCTCCACTACATTTCATGCTCCACTCCACATGGCTATTGATAAATCAGTAACTTACCAACAATATTATGTCTTATCAAGTATTAAGTAGAACCAAATTATCGGCCTCTTTATTTCGTCATACCGAGTTCCAGCTATTTTAATGCGCCGGGGTCACGGGATCACGAAAGCTAAAACTACCGAATGAACGGTCGGTACTCGGATCATCACATCATCATAATAGCCTTTATAATTCGACCTACTACTGGGACACAAGGCCTCTCCTTGTCATCGAAGGAGGTTTAGGGAGTAGTCCACCACGCTTGCCCAATATGGATTGGTGGACGGAGCATAATGTGATCAATACCCCTTTGCTGATCCATTAGTCGCCTTCTACGACACTCATTGGAGGATATGGGGTATATTCATACTCAACTCTGCTGGCATCATATGGCTATCTGCCGGCATCACATGGCTACTCGGATGGGTGCCCGAAAATCTTTCAACTCCGTTTTCCTCCGTGCTTCGGAAGGCACGCTAAGCTGGTGGTTCTCGATGCTGTCAAAAGAGAGCAGTCATTCCCAAGAAAGGTTGGTGTCAGGCAGTAAAAATCTAATAATCATCAACAGCTCATATAATGTCCCCACCAAGGGGCTCGAGCCTACCCCACATTAGGGACGATTAGGCCTTAGTTGCCACGCTGGCCAAGTGCGGGTTGGTCGACTTCACACATAACCTAAGAATTTCTTTATGAGTGTGTGCAGATTTCCTCACGATGATTTCCTTCACCTTAAAAGTGTCAAATAAACGTACAGCATGAATTCAAAAAAAAAATACGTTGGTACGTGGCGGGGACCGAAACGGTGCCTCCCGGGTGAGAAACAACGCTCTTACGCACTAGGCCACCGAGGCTTCAGAATCTAATACCAAATCCTATTAGCATTATTGTCAATATCAGGACATACTGCAACAACCCCCAATAAATTGAGAGCAGGGTAGTAAGAAATAAATAACTCCCCAAATTTCTTCGTCCGTAAAATAGAGGTTGGAATAAATAAACACCTCCGTAGAGCTATATGTTGCCGAGAAATAAAAATTGTATCCAGTAATCGGTTCCCTCACTGCCGACGTTTAACTTATAGAAAACCAATACGTGGGCCGCTAGACAACGTTGTTCAAAGTCGTGAAAGCTACGCTGAACAAGTTTAGGATCGCCAATGAACCTCCTGGGACGATTTCCTACCGACTCCAAAGAAGTTAATGTAGAAAGTGATAATAAATTATGGCACGATGTCTAATAAGTCTAGTTAGCAGTGTATTCTGTTCCTGTGAAACAATTTAAATTGTAAGTTAGCTTTTATTATTTTTTTAATACTAAAAGGTTGGCAAGTATGCATACAGCCGGCTGTCTATACACGCTCACTACACCAAGGTGTGAAACGCGTGTTGCCAACACTAACCCCAATAGGATTGGGGTTGGATCCGTAGTTGGAAAGCTTACTCACAACATAATCACAACAATACTTTTACTACTTACTACTATGACTTGACTGTAGTATGATGATTATGATGATATGGTAAGTGACTAATTGGTATTTCCTCTAAACACTGTATACAAGGTGAATTTTTGAATGGTGTAGTTGTTTGTTTTGAATTTTTGAAACGTCACTATTGAATGGTGTAATAATGGTTGTTTTTTGTCAAAATCAACGCGTTCGATTCCTGGCTAAGAATATTGATTTTTCAAAAATCCAATGATGCAGTTTTGGTTTTCATCAAAATCGGGCCTTTGAGTACTTTTCGCTATTCCTCATAATATATTTTCGGATTTGGCCATCCACGCACACCTACTTGAAAAATTCATCCTGTATGGTAATAAGTTTTTAAAACAGAAATAAATATTTTTGTAAGACTTTACAGCTTCACCGGGTTTTTAAAACGGTGAGGTCTCGGCTGGGTCCAGTCAGTGAGTCTTTCCCGGAAGTGAGTCTTTCTACCGATTAGTCTCTAGGGCGTTCGAGTCGGAAAGGAAGCGTGATATAATATTATCCTTTTTGGCTTATATATGAACCAATGCGGCATACAGAACTGTCTTTAACTTTCCTTCTACCGTGCTCCCGATTTATTTGGGATCGGTGCTATATACAACATGTAAATTAAATAACCAACACCAGATGATTTAAAAAAAAAATTTTTGAAAAAAAAACGATTTTAAAAAAAAAAAAAAGTACCCAGAAAATGTTGTACAATATTTTCTAGGTACTTTTTGTTTTTTTTTTAAATCGTTTTTTTTTTAAATTATTGAAATCAACTCAGAAGCCGATCCCAAAACCACCTGTATTCAGGGTGTTGGTTATTTATTTTACATGTTGTAGACATATTCCTATAGGTTTTGGCATTATGGCTTGATCTCGACATATTGTTTTGGCATTTGATTTTTCCGATCGCTGCCTGCCTAATACCAACCCTCCTTGAGAACGACTGCTATCTTTAGACAGACAACAGCCGGGATCACCAGCTTAACGCGCCTTCAAAGCACCGAGGAAAATCGAATTGAAAATTTTTCGGTCACCCATCCGAGTATTGACCGCGGACTTGATAGCTTAGCTTTTGTTATCATAACGAAGAACGCACGACCGCGGCGCCATTGACCTCCTCAGTTCTGACAGGACTTTCTATATTATGGACAAATAGAGGGTCAAATATTGCGCAAAACATTTTTAAATTACTCCTCGTGTGATTTCTCGGTATCAACAAGTTCCCACCGCGACACTACCAACAACTTAATTCCCGTTACTATTAAGACAATTCAATGCACACAGTGACGCATTAATTGTGAATAATGTTTGGACTAAAACACCGGATGTATTAACGCATCCCACACATAATTTATTTCTTAACTAACTTTTCCTATGACATCGTTTACGAAGTTTAAGTAACCATTTTTTTATTTAATTGTGAGTTAAAATCGTTTAAATATTAATCTGAACTTTTATGGAAAAAATGCAAATATTTAATAGAAAGTTAATTTAATACTTCTATTTTTTTCGTATAGACGTCCAGCAATAACATTTAACAATCTATATTGATTGTAATATATGGCTAAAGGTTAAGGAATGTATTGGTAATATTAGGTGTCCATTCATTAATTTATTAATATAATTACATCAAGCAAATAAAAATCACTTTAGAGTTGACAAACATGTATGTGGGTACAGAGAGAGAGAAAGAACGAATAGATGAAAAGATTGTGTGAGAGATGATTTGGCAAAGAAAGGAGTTAACGCTGAGATGTAATCTGATCGAGAAGATGGATTAAATTTACATTGAACCAAAAAAAAATGCGAACAGGGCAGGCAAATGAAATAAAATACTGTTATCTAATCATCACTTTCAGATATTGACAATTGAATTTCTTCATAAAATCTTTGTAGCGCCTTCACTTAAATCCAAAGACACACAAACAGTAAAGTTTCGAAAAAATTATACTGAAATAACCACTTAGTATGTATGATAGTTCCCAATTATTATATTATGTAAAATATATTTAAATGGCAACATCATAGGAGCCGGCGACAATTATTAAAACGCATGCTCTGATAGGCAGCGGAAGCGCAAAATAGGTCAAGTGAGCGAAGTGTCGCCTTATTAATGAAAGCCGCGTAAGCAACGCGTTCCGGAAATTGTATTCTTTTAACAAAAGCGGTACTTAAAAATTTAGTAAACGGTATAGCATAGCAACAAGTTAATAAACTTACGATTTATGTGACGGACAGGAATACAAAGCACACGAGGGTAATTATTGTTAGTATAAACCTACGAGACGTTTTTCTTATAAAAAGGTAGTAATTCATGTCTAGACTACACTAACGATATCTCCGTCTTCTCCTGTCAAATTTTGTGATGTGTCAGATCCCGAATTATAACCATTATACCTAATTAGGCCGCCATCACCACAAATCTAATTGTATTTTCTGACATTTAGTTCTGAGATAAAGAGTTCCTCAATTTATTGAGGATTCCGAATTTTCGAAGTAAAATAGAAATTATAAATTCACGACTGGCCTTGCCAAGCGTCTATATAGTACGGTAATTGACAAACTATGCCACAACTTTTAGCAGTGCGGTGTCGTATAGTATACACTCACAAACAATCAAACACACACGCACGCACGCACATAATTTAAACAGTTAATTGATAAGTTTTTCTGTCAAAAAGTGCGTGTCTGTCCAGACACCAGGGTCCCGATCGCGGTAATATAAAACACAAATAATTATCTTCGTTTCGTTTGTGTTCCAGCTGCATTTGCGTTCCATTTGAGTTCCAGTCAATGTGAAATTTCGTATCGCGCTAAAGTTTACGCGCAAGCTAAGATGAAACGCAGCTAGAACACAAGGGTATTATAAATATTAGAGATGTAACCCTAGTGTACCTTTAGTGTACGTTCGTGCAACGTTTGAGAAAAAGTAGCGTCCTTTCAAATGTAACATAAACGTAACTTTGACAGCGTTTCTGTTTCATCTGCGTTCGCAGCATCTGTCAAATCAACACCGCGATACGAAAACATCTAAAAGTTGCGTTTCGTCTGTGTTCCATTTGCGCTTCATCTTGAAATAATTTACGGCGATGGGGGCCCTGATTCAGGCGTGCTGGAAGTAAATATTGTACGCCTTGGCCTTTAGGCCTTCACAGTTAAGGGGGACAAATAAAATAGCTACCGTGTATGTTAAAACTCAATCCATTGGGATATGCTTTACTGTGGTAGCTCCTGAAAAGGAGTTGTCCATTTTCAAAGACAATATTGAAAATTATCGAATGAGAAACTGAAATAAACATATTGTTATTTTCTTTTTTATAATATTGCACTAACCGCAAATAAATTGGGACTACTTAGGATGAGAAGAATAAAAATTGGAGTAGCCGTTAAAGAACAAAAACAAATAAGCTCTCAATCACTTCACTCCTCGTTTTCTCTGCTAAGGTAAACTTAAAATGCATGTCAAGTAAGGATGTTTCACACAAAGATTATTTCCACATGATTTACCAAACCCGATTCACTCGGTCCACTACTCCAAAGAGAACAGTTAATTCAACTGAATAGAAAACCTCTCGGGGATTAAAGGCCTCGGCTTTGTGAATTTATTCACATTGCAAGTATATCGGTGCAAGAGAAACACTTTGCCTTTATTTTTTAATCTCTCTGTCTCGGAGGTCTAAAAATGTATTACCTAAATAAAATAAAGAAACGAAAATAAACATATAAAAAATATTTCATTAGACGAAACGTCATGATCGACAACGATTTTATAAAATCTGTCACCACTATTGTTGTGAAACTCTTTGGTTTAATTTGTACTCGGTTTTTACACAGTTTTAATGTTTTTTTTCTGAGGTTTCTTTACTTGGATATGTTTTAGTTGTCATTTTATACATAATATTGTTTTCATTAGAGCTTGTTAGATGCAATATATTCTAACCTTATAACAACTACATTTTTTTTTACTACGCTCACACCAATTATCTAGCCCAAAGTGAGTATCATTAAGAACTTGTGTTATGAATTACGTTACGAACTTGTGTTACTAGATTACGGGCAATTTTTATATACACAATAATTTTTAGATATTTATATAAATAAATATATTAACAACCATGACTCGTCAACAAATATTCGCGTTCGTCTCACGAACATTTGCCGCTACCTTGCTTAGGCAGCTATACTGACCACTCCACCAAGAATATTTACATTAATAATAATACATACTACAAAAATATATTTAAAAATACACTCTATTTTTAAGCTAAAATAAAAAAATTAACTAAATTCTATTTAACACTACGTAAATGAAACAAGTTTCTATTTTGATATGCAGCCTGTAGCTGTTTTGTTCCGAGCCGATAATGCGAATTGGAATCGAGCGATAGCATACAATGCGTCGCCGCGATGCGCCCCGTGTCATTCACGTGTCAAGTCGACTGACAGCCGTCGACGGCAAGCACGTGGTGTTGTCATATCAGCTTTATTTATATTAAAAAGTCTATTGTGATTTATTCCTATTAAGTTGTTAAAGCGTAACATGAGAGATAAATTCCCTTTGTTCTCTTTTTAATCCGGGCATGTTGCTTTTAATTGAGTAATGGGCGATGAAACAATACGGTTGAATGTAAATTTTATTTACATTGATCTAAGGAAATGGCGTTTTCAATTATATTAATAAGCCGAATTTTACAATATACATGCGACTTAAAAAATAAATAAAAATAGTAGAATTTGGCCAACCTAAATAAGTAAGACAATTTACAATAGATGTAAGAAAATGCTCTAGCAAAAATATTAGTCCTGTGTAGCGCAGTTTAGTAGCAGCACAGTCGTTATAGCGCAGTCGGTCGATTGGATAGTTAAAGGTTAGAGAATCAAAATCCGCATCATGATATGACACGGATTTTTGTCCAGTATTTCGTTTCTTTTTTTTTACTTCAAATTTTACTTAGCATATTTTTAAATAAAGATATTAACAATAATCAAATTAATAAGAGCACAATAATTGTAAGTTATCTTAAAGTATATTTTAAATGAGAATATTCCCAATTTATTTATGTATTTATAGAAAACCAACAATGTTACAAAAAAGTTAACTTACATTATCTATAACGTAAAACCAATTACAGGTTTCCTTTCTGAAATTAAATATTATAAAATTAAAACTGACCAACCTATACAACAAAAAAAACTTCGCAGCTATCACACTTCGAGTTGTTAGGTAATAATTTGTAAATCTAAAAACATCAAACCAAAATATTGTACAGCGTATAATATTTCGATAATAAACTACATATAATATAGAACTAATTAAATACTATAAGTAATACATAAATAGATAAATATTATAAAAATAAGTAAATACTAGCCTACAACCAATGAAAATAAAGTCTTATACAATAACCATACTATTATAATACACGCTAGGATCATTGTAAAACGGGTCGAAGAGGTTACTAGTCAATAATAGGTCTACAAAACCGTCTACCATTACACAACTTCAGTTTAAATTCTAAGTTTACCCCTAAAACTAGAACAATGGCAGTTAAGTTGAATGCTAAACACGTGTCAAATATCGTTTAACATATAGACGACAGTCGTAATAATATAACCGTATGATATCAAATCTATGAAGGGGAATACAATAGCTATTGCAGAGCAATAAGCGTAACGAATAAGCACCCTGTAGATTTAGGGCGATCCAATGACGTAAAAAATGGAATTACGAATTACTGTAGCGTGGCATATTCGATTTTTTGTTAGATAGATCTTATTATGCGTATTTGCTGTCTGTTGCTTTTGTCCGGATAAAAATCTTTTGATTAAATTAGGTACTATTTTAATTACATTAAGGCCTTTTTTCACGAGTTTTGTACCCTTTAGTGCAAGGTAAAAAATAATAATTTATTAACTAAAAAGTAACGTTAAAAGATCAATTTTATGGGAAACGTTTACAGAATATTAGCGCCCCTAGCGGAAAGATGCGCATATCACCTTTTATGTACATTATTGACCTCATAACGTAACTAAAATAGTTGCGTCTTTACACTATAAGCTTTGTTTACAATTTCCTACCACTAGATATTCAACGCCGAACGGCTAATCGAATTATTGTTTGCCGAAAAATCCATAGTCGGTTCTATCAATATTAATCTGTATAATCAAATTTAGATTGCTAATTATTGACTGACACGAGCCAACTAGCGCCACCAATACATATGGTAAAAAAGTTTGTAAATTAGATCTCCAAAATCAGACCAATTTTAAAAATATGTATCGTCCACGACCTTCTTAAATATGAACTTAATTTATTAAATGACATACCACAACTTTTCATTGTTTCGTTTAGTTTTAAAATGGGCTTATGAGATAAGTGACCTCTTTTGACATAAACCCATTTTATAACATAATGAAAGAACGTAAGCGACTGTAATGAATACAGTAGTTCAATAAATATTAAAGGTGTACTGTGTAATGGTGGCCGTTTCACGTTTTTCAAAATTGATCTGGCTTAGAAGTTATAAAATTAAATGTGATGGTGGTGGTGAGTTTACGCGAGTCAGCCTCTTAAGGTTATATTTATGACTAAACGTAGTGCAATTTTTAAAACAGCTATTTATAAAAACATCTAAAATTTAGGATAAACTTTTCGGTGACAATCTTCTTTTACTTAACCATTTTGTTTGGATCGGTGATGCATGTCTTTCTATCGACATACTGTTATAGGTTTGGAGGAAAATCGAGTTGAAGATTTATCGTCACCCATCTGAGTGCTGACCACACATTTTGTATCTTAGTTTTCGTGACCGTTACGAATAACGCACTACTGCCGCGCTATCGACCTCCTTGGAAAACTCATTCACTACTCTGTTAAGAAAGTACCGGCAAAAGATCAATAATACACAAAATGTTAGTTATTCATCCAAATTTATGTTATCACCTTCAAAGCATGCTCCTTCAGAAACAGGTACCTACACATACGCCAACGAATAATCCAATCATCAAAACATTTTTTAAACGCTGTTTCCGGAATTGAGTTCAGTTCTCGCCGAGAATTCTCATTTATGTCTTCTACCGATGCCACTCCGAAGCTTGTTGATTAGTTTGCATGTTAAACTCGTAAACCCACTTCTCGTCACCAGTAACAATGCGTTTCATGAATCTTGAGTAGGCATCGACTCGTTCTAGCATACCCTCAGCAACTATCATGCCATTGAGTTTTTGGAGAGAAGAGAGAGCAAGAGCAACATTTTTAATACCCATTGACTAATTGACTCGTGAAATACAGAAAGTTCGGTGGCTATCTATCTCAAAGTTGAATGAGGATTTTCAGTCACTATTTCCTTCAATTTTGCGATGTTAACTTCAGTTGCAGACGTTGATGGCCTACCAGAGCGAGGCAAATCTTCCATCACATCTCGATCGCTTTTGAACGCTTTGTACCACGCATAAGCACATGTTTTTGATAAAGTCGATTCACAGTAAGCCTTCTGTAATATTTACAGTGACTCCGAACACGAAATTCCAATGGCGATACAAAATTTATTCTAAACTTTTTGTTACATGTTTTTGTCAATTATGAAATTCGCTATACATACTAGGTATGGTATAACTAAAAACAGCACTGCATTTAATATAAATAACAGATGCAACTCAAACTCCGCGCCAAAATGGAAAACAGTTCTGCCAATCTAACAACAACAAAAAAACAAAAAAATTAATTTGGAACCATAAAAAATCATCCATTCCCGATACTTTTTACACTGAAAGTATATCATACTAAGCTCAATATTAGGTAGTCTAGATAAATAAATTTGTCACGACAATCACGTACTGCTGTCTGGTTAAATTACCTGTCCCGTCTATCATGAACCCGAGTAGTTCCGCGTCGCTCTGGGATCACGATTAGGGACTTGCAGCACACTAATTACAGACTTGCTCTGATTTCATTCCCCTCCCCCGTGTCTATAATTTGTATTGGTCCATTCACCATAATATTAAAGGACTGGCAGTAATTCAAATAATTTCTTTTTGCCTACTCTGTGTTGAGTCTACCTACATTAAAAAATATATTTAAATTAAAAAATCCGCCTTCACACCAAAAAGTGAGAAATAAAAATTTTATGTTTAAAGAAATCTTAATCTTTTTTTTTTAAAGTTGGTCCAAAAGACAAGTGACTTTGTTTATTCCAAATATTGAGGTTGGTACTTGGCACCAACCGCAAAAAGACATTAAAAAATTTTTAAAGCCAAAATAGTAAGTTAAATATATTATAAATCCTTTAACAACAGTTCTTCGTTATAGCAAAATTTAAAAGCAATTGTTTTAAATTTACGTCACATTTTTAAATTAACTCCGTGCACTTGCAAACGCCAAATTTCAAAGGCAGATGAAATGTGACTGTTTGTCGCAACTTTGTGCATTTTCCGTACTCTAGAATATTCATGAAAAGGAAGTAGTAAGTTGACTCGGTCTCGATCTTAAGATAAATTGCTTTAAAACTTGTTTTTGATCGCTGCTTTACTTTTATAAACATGGCGTTTGAACGCCATCACATTATCAACGTCAAACGTTTCGCTAATATAAGCAAGTCACGCAGTCGCATTCCAAAAATGTCCATAATTTAATTTTATATCGAAATTATTTTATTAACATCTTTCAAAATATTCTTTATCTTGATTTTCATTCACCTCGTGACTTGTGGGGTGATTAATAATTAAGTATGAATGACACAGTTATGAGAAAAAGGAATATTGACTAATACCTTTTTATGACTAATACCTACAAACAATGTAACTAACTAACAAAAGCCACTGACCCTGGTAGTTGTTACAGGGTTTCGAATTAAGGGTTTTTTCATTTAAGTACATTATAATATACAACCCTTAATTTAATTTGTGTTTTTGCACTTCTTATATCTGTATGTAGATTTTGGGTTGTGAGTAAATCATTATTATTTATTAAATGATCGGTAAACAGGTAATTGACCTTTTAAATTTGTAGTTCGATCGGTGCAGAGAAAATACCTTAACTTTTTGTCACTGTGGAATCTCTAGAATAAGCTAGAATATAATTCTTAACTAGCAAACATGAACTTTTACAAATTCTAAAATTAATGATGGATAAAGTTGTAGGAGGGACATTGGGTATTCAGGCAAAGAATTAGCTTTATTTAGAAGTTATCTCTTTTGAGCTTAAGCATTCAATCAGTCAATTATTCAACAGCACATGTCCGTCTTCTGCTGAACATAGGCCTCCCTCATATTATGCAATTATTTTTGATCTAGGGTTTCCCACATCCAGCCACTCCCAGCCAGCCCTCCTAAGGTCATATCAACGCAACGGGTCGCATGTCGTCTTACACCACGCTTGCTCAGACGCGGTTTCTAATGTAGGACTCGTCTGCTCCAACGGTTGTCGGTTCTACGATATAGGTACCTACATTATTACCATACCATTGCCACTTTAGCGTAGTAAGTTTTCGAGCTATGCCGCTAACTTTTGCTCTGTCTCGTTAACTAAATACCAAGTTTCCTCTATACGAGTAAGTAATCATTACGTGAGAAAATGAGATGAGTAAGTAAACAAATCAAATCAAATCCTAAAAGAATACAAAATGATATTACGCTTTTGAATTTGGTGTCTCTCATATTCCAGAGCACAGACGCCTAAATTTTGTGCAGTCTTTAAACATACAAGTCCGGTGGTGCCTGCTCGCATATTCATGAGTGCAAAGTAGCGAGGCTGGCGAGTACTTGTCTTATCCACACTATTGTATTTTAATTTAATAAACGTAATGACAATTTAATCTTCTGACCAAATTGATAACTATAATGTTGTTACAATAAATAATCACCAAACTTTACAACGTTTTATTAAAAACTTTATAATGCAGAGGTAAATATAAGGGTGAGAAACAATGAAGCATATTCACTTCATTCTTAAAAAGGTTTAAATTAATTTAATGTAAATATAAAATATTTGACAGCGATAACCAGTTAATCATATAAAATAAAATTTTAATCTATATTTGATATTATAAAGCTGAAGAATTTGTTTGTTTGTTCGGTTTGAATAAAAAGGTAGGAAAAAAGAATCCATACATGTATTTAAAAAAACAAAACAAACAAAATACAATGTCTATTGCACTGAGTTTTAAATTAACTTTTCTTTGAATTTAAGTTACAAAAATGTAATTTGCTTACACACACCGTATTCCCAATACACTCCAAGACTTCTTCTGAAAATTGTGGATGAACAAACTGAGTTGTACACGTGTCAATAGCTGATGATAATATAAGTACTCGTATTATATTAAAACGCAATACCTACTTAAAATGTATCTAATGCTATGTTGCGTGTCACAACACACGAAAGCGTTACCCAGATGTTGTAAAAATAAACTTTAGGCATGACAAATAAGCATTCTCCTGTATTGATTGTAAGGTATTGTGTGGTAGCGGCTTTAAAAAAACGACTACTCCGAAAACTACTTAAGACTGTCGTAAAAAGCGACTAAGATAATTCTGGCCTGACCAAACTCGGACTGACATCTTAGGTTACATCATACGGTGCAGGCAACCGCTAATCCGAGCATGGAGCACTTGCTAGGAAGGTTGACGTCAGATAGGCGGCCGGTCGTGAAACCACTCAGCCTAAATCCTTGTGTGTTCATAACATGATACGTCCAAATTAAATTAGGTAAATGATGATACTCATTGAAGCAAAAATAACACTACTAAGTTATACGTCAAAGTCAAAATGTCTATTAATTTAGGTACAATTTGTACTTATGAAAGAAAATTTTGATGCCATCGTTTCAAGAGTCTACCAGGAGGCTTTGTTCTCAGAAGAACCGGCAAGAAACTCAGCAGGTTTTATCTTCCCTTTACAGTTTTTATAGTATTGATTTGGAAAGGGTAGAATATGCTAGGATAGATATATACAATACAGGATAGAATACGCCCCCACGTCTCCACTAGGGTTTAGTATAAATTGTAATCTAAGCGTGTAATTTGCGTCCACTGCTGCTTACTCGCATATTCATGAGAATAGCTATGGCACTACAATCGTTGAGTTATTTATTTATTTAAACTTTATTGCACACAAAAAAAAGGTACAAATGGCGGACTTAATGCCATAAGGCATTCTCTCCCAGTCAACCAGAGAGCTGGGTACAGAGATTTCAATTAGGTGGTGCGTAGAATGAGTACCGTTATAATGATTTAGATATTTAAATATAAAACCATAGAAAATACATACATACAGAAAATCATATAAGTACATACATACAAGGTAAATACAAGATCATAAAATAATAAACTATACATTAACATAATATCTGCAATAAATACATAGTAGTAATAATACATATATACGTCAATAATACATAAATATAAAAAAATATAAATTAATTGATGTCAGTCTTTTCCAACAAAATAATGGTTGCAGTCAATCGTTTGTTGAGTTCAAATAGTAGCTGCGAACAAGATTTTTGAACGCAAGTTTATTCTTTGCCCTTTGAATGGAAGGCGGGAGAGCATTCCAGAGTCGTATTGCTTGAAGAGTAAAGGAGTTAGAAATAAAACCAGTACGGTAAAAAGGTGTTGAAAGAGTAAGTTTGCTGTCTGATCGAAGAATACGGTCATGAGAGGCACCTAAATACTGAAATTTGCATTTCAAATATCCAGGTGCACATGGATCATTAATAATAGAATAAAGTGTGGAGAGGATTCTTAAGTCCCGTCTTTGACGAATTGTCAGCCATTTGAGCTGTCGTCGGTATGAAGAAATATGGTCGTATTTACGTAGGCCATAGATGAAATCTTAAAGTTATCGCATAAGACCAAAAATATTTTAAGTAGTGGTCGTCCGCGGCTTCGTTCACGCTGATAATATGTTATTCTGATGTATGAGCTATAATCACTGTAAAGTTTCATTAAAATCCGTTCAGTTGTTTTTGCGTGAAAGAATAATAAACACACATCCAGTCATTCATACATACATTCATAAAGTAGGATATTTTAGTTGTATCTGTTAATATGAAACTTGACATTTAAAAACTATCATCGTAATCCTGCAAAAAAAATTGGTTGTCTGTAAAGTCGGTTTACTGACGATAGTTGAACGTGACAACGTCTTAAGAAAATACTGATGGAATGGTAGCATTTTTCAAAAGAAAAATTTAATTTCATTTGTTTTGCCGGCCTTAAATGGAACGCCTCAGAGCGAGGTAACGCCTCATGCGTCATGTTTTTTCGTGCGTGCAGCCGGCTCTATCGAATTATAAGACGTTGTCACGTCAAAAGGTGTCATAATTTTGAAGTGTGTAGTTATCTATCTGTGTGTTTGTATATGTGTACGACTCTCTGTATGAAGTATGTCTCCTTTTGTAATTGTTGTTGTGTAAACAATTATTATAAAAAACATGGTACATAACTAGTAAGTTTTTTACATTCTCGTACGGTAAAGCGTACTCTATTGAAAACAAATTACAGGGAATGTTCGCTTCTTACCGAAACCAGGCAAAACACATATTACCATTGTGCTTAAAGGAATATGCAAAGTTAGTTTACGTTCCACCACCGTTCGAGCTAAGCTTCGACAAGCGTCTTTGAGCTCGCACTTAATGGCTTCAGGACAACCTGTCACCAACAGAGATGTCAATTACAAGTTTTACCTCATTAGTTCACAGCTTACACAAATATCACTACGTACGCTTCTAAAATCTCTCAATACTTTTAAACATTTTTGGCGAATAAAACCTATTACTTCTCTTGAGCTTTCTGAGAATTTTCTAAGAATAAATTAGGTCGTGTGCTGATAAAATCATAATAATTTAATTGCAAAGAGATTCTTATTTTCCTTACCTATTATTCGAACATTCGTATTTTTGGTTTACGATTGAATACGTTTATTCGGTTTGAATGGTAGGTAAATATTAGGGGTTTAAGTATGAAATTGCCGTTTTGTATAGAGAATTTAACGAAAATTTATTTTTCCATACAAACATATTTGCCATTTTTTAAGGAACCACAAGTCTAAATTAGGTGTAATTTTGTGGATATGTTTAGACAACATTTAGCCATACGACACTTAGAGAAAAAAATTGAGAATTTATACCTGTAAAAAGATATTCATATCTTTATAACGGAGACTGGCACCTCTTAGGACGAGCTGTTTTTGAAAATGTATTTCTAGTGAAAAAAATAAAAATAAGAATAAAATTTTATACATAAATATATTTCCATGTAATGAAGTTTAAAATAAAAAAAGAATAATGGACATAGCTATTGTATTAAAGGAATTATACACTAATGAATAATGAGGAAAAAATCGGCAATTTCATACTTTAACCCCTATTATTACAAACACAAATAAAAGTATGTGTCATAATAGGCTGACTTATTTAATAAATTGTACTAGGTACTTCATAGTATTTAAAGAGCAAATTAAAAAGAAGTGAAAACTGTTTTAATTTATAGGAAAATTTCTGAAACGATACCTATGTATTAAAATGTGCCTTAAATCCGTCTTATCCCGGTATATATTTTTACTTTATTAACGAAAACGATAGAATGAAGCCACAGTTCGCATACATACTGACAGTTACAAAATTAAGTCAGAAATATAAAACACTAGCTGTCCCGGCCACGCGTTGGTGTGGTAATTTCATACTACGACCTATAACATTGTATCTGCACTAAAAAATATATGACTACTTATCAAGATAAAAACTATCCTATCTCTCAACTTGAATCAAACTGCACACGGTGTACAAATTTGATTAAAATCAGTTAAGTAGTTTAGGAGTCCATCGCGAACAAACAATGTGACACGTAATTTTACTAACTAAAATAAGAATATTTAATGCGGTTGAGCTATCATATCACTATATGATACTTCATGAATTTAAGATATTATTGTTGGATACTAATGGTCAATACTCAAAAACACCAAAAGTTTTATTTACGGGGCCGCTTAAAGTTCCTACGATCTACTTATATTCAATGCGAAGAAGCGAGATGGTATGAGCTTTATGGAACTAATACACCAATAAAAGTTGGAGGTCGTTGCTGGCAGAGTAGAATAGCAGCACCCCATATCCTCCAATGGGTGTCGTAGAAGGCGACTAATGGATCAGCAAAGGGCTATTGATCACTTTTTACTTCATCCACTAATCCGCATTAGGAAGCGTGGTGAAATACTGCCTAAAACTCCTTCGATGGCAAGGAGAGGCCTTGTATCCCAGCAATGGGTCGAATTATACAAGTTGTTATGATGATATCGCAGAGAACATTAAAGACTCAAGTACGTACAGTTGGAATTGAACATTTTAATGTTTACGAATTGTACCATATTTTCCAAATTGCGGTTGTTTTCCAAAGTACATCAAATCAGTTTTGTATGCACGAAAGTGAAATGTGGCATTAGATCGATTTATCCAAAACATTTGCGGGCAGCGTGTCGCGCGACGTGTCGCGTATTTGTCGCATGCATATTTCATGAGCCTTCCAACAGGCGAGTGTCGCCTTCCCTTATTGAAGATATTTTAAGAATATTATTCTGTCTGTCGACTTTACTCGATTTTTGTGAACAATTTATGATTTAAAATCCGATAATCGATGGCAGCATGTAAGTTCTAAATGGGAAAAAATATAGTAAAATGTGAATTTTCAATACATAGGTAAGTTGCTATTGCCAAATGAAATAAGAAAATAAAAAACAAATTAAATGAAAAGGAACAAGCCAATCGATTTATTTATAAGAATCCTAGGATATTACTCCTGAAAATAACTTAATAAACTAATTGAGCGATGATCATTTTCAAATACAATGTCAACCGGGGTACGGGTACGGATCTTTCAGTAAGAATAATTTTATTGAAATTCGACAAAATGTCTGCGTTTATACATCACCAATTATTTATACGTAAAATGTTTGTGAATCGATAAAGATTCACCAACATTTTCGACTAAACTTAAATTGCATAATTAACCTATATATAATTATATACAGACAATGATTTTATGTTCACGTCTGACATAATCGACTTAATCTGTCGAGTCATATTGACTTGACAAACATCACGCTCACACCACTATGACTACGTAAACTCAATGATTATTTTAGCAGCATAAGACTATCACACCACCACCCTTTTATAGCTTCATGTTAATAATAATAATAATAATATATTTCCACGCTCACACCAATTATCTAACCCTAAGTAAGTATCGTTATACGTAACAATAATAATTTTAGATAATAGATAAACTTAAATAAATATATAAGCAACTATGACTCGCAAACCAATATTCGTGTTCGTCACACAAATATTTGCCGATACCAGGATTCGAAATCGGACCGCTTGATGTGTAGGCAGCTGTCCTGACCAATCCACCACGACGACGTCATAACAATCATTAAAACAATGATGACTGTTTTTCAATATTAAATTAAGAATTTTGAAATAAATACCTCAGCTTTATTGTTGAAATATATGTAGCTGATTAAACAAACAGCTAACATAAAGAACCACATTATCAAAATTAAACCCAGTTTTTTCCATAAAAGTTTCGAAATTGAAATAGAAAAGCAGTACGCCACTATATTAAGGTAACCGTTTATCATCAGTTGTTTCATCTTTTTTCAAAGGGACAGAATTCCAGCTGCAGTTATCTTTAATGAGTGAATGCATAATTTTATACGTTTTCCTGGGAAATTCATAAATGAACGCAAGCACATTCTGCGCTCTTGAATTTATTAATTCAATTTATCTAAAAATGTGGCTGAACCACTCACAAAGATCTGAATGAATAGGTATTAATTAAAGTAAATAGGTTTTGAATGCTCGTTTGCGAAATAAAAAGAACTCGCTAAGTACAGAAATTTTAAAATAAATGTGAATCGCAAAGAATATTCGCTAAAATTCGCAGGCAAAGTTAGCCGCCTCTTAAAAATGAATCTCGTGTCTCGCGTCGCTGTTTCAACTGTGCATATATCAAAGGCAGTTGAAAAGGGGACTTGGAACATTTATATCCATTATGGTCGTCAAATTAAATCTACAGACTGCTCAGGACTCGCTCACTTGCTGCTCACTCGATTTACTAATGGATGGAGCTAACTGGGATTGATGTTGGCAATGATCTAAATTGGTTCACTATTTTCATTGCGAGCCAATTGAAGCGCGACAATTTGGAAATGTCCAAAATAGTGTAATGTGCCGAATAGTATAATTACATTTTGTTTTGTAATGTGCCTTAAAAAGTTTATAGAATAAACATGCAGCAGAAAGAGAGTCAAAATGGATTTTTAATCACCTATTTTGCTAAACACGTTTTCATATGTCAAACATGTATTATCTTATATTTCTTTCCCTATTACTTGAGAATGGGTATGAAAAATTGATATAATTTACTAATGAATTTTCTATACTCCTGCATCCTGCTTAACTATCGCCATTTTCTTTTCACCGAAGGTTCTTGTAACACATTTATGTTAATGTAGTGTTTCTGTGTATCTACTTATCTTCTATATTTTTCTGTTTGTCTGCAGCTAAACTACTACAAGTGTCGTATTTTTGTGTGTATATGCAATTAATAGACTCAATTTATTAAACCGTTTAAAAAAATATTTTACTGATAGTACACTAAATAATAACATGGGCTACATTTTATTTAACTTAAGGAAACTTACGAAATTTAACTCTGTCTGTCTGTTTCCTTTTCACGTCTAAAAAACTGAGTGATAATGTAAGTGTATATAATGAAAATTAGACTTTTTTTTACAAGCTCATTCACACCAATTATCTAACCCAAATTACCTAAGTACCTATCCTTAAAAATTTGTGTTCCATTGATACTCTAAAACGGATAAATATTTTTATAATTCATAATAATCTAGATACTTTATAAATAAACTTAAATAAATATGTAATCAACAATGAGTCATGAACAAATGTTCGTGTTCACACACATACATTTGCCACTACCAGGACGCAAACCCGGACCGCCAGATGTGCAGACAACGTTACTGGACCACTTCAGCATGACGGCGGTGGCGTTTATTTTTTCGTGATGATTTTAGCCGATGTAACAGAATTCTACGCGGAGGAAATCGTGGGCGGAATGTTAGTGTAAGTATAAAACAAAAGTTCAATACGTAAATTCTATTGAAATCTTAAATAACAATACGAAGAACTTTCAAGATCGGGTGTTCAAAGAACAAATTTTGATCGACGAAGACTGTGTCAAAGATTACCTTTAATATTTCGCGATTGGAATAAATCCAGCGCTTTTGGATTTGCATATTATTGGAAGAATATCGGAGAATCAGAGATAGTTGGAAATAGATTTTAATGTAGTCTTTATTAGATTTTCAGAGAATGAAATTTTCCTTGAATTATTTTTACGCTCGTTCAGAGAACATAAATTTTTATATGATAAATATATTTTACTGAAAATACTAGGTACTAACAATAGAAATTATAAAGGAAAATTCAACTTTAATTAACGCACAAAGAAAATCTTTACATGCGATAATACAGCTGGTAGTATAAATTGGGTAAGACTACTAGTATAGTATTACATTATCTGTTAGTAACAATGTACTTAAATGCTAGGGTTAGTAACTAAGAAACCTAAATAAACTATTATTGCTAAGTGACCGCTTATTTTTAGTAATTTAACAATAATTGCTAGGCAACCGAACTCCAGTAAGCTTTAAGGCTTTAGATTAGGCCTCCATAAGGGATTTGCAGCTTGCGAGTAGCACCTTTGTATTAGTATTATAAGCATGCATAGATTACTGTCAGACAAATCGTATACCATTATGTAAAAAAATACTTTGACAAGGCAACTAGTTATTAATAAAGAATTTCCTAGAAATAAATGACACCAGCAAATTTTCAAACAATTGGTTTTCAAATATTAAAATAAGGAATATTATATTCATGCTTTAACATATCCATTTATCGTACAAAATCCGGCTCAAGATTTCCCAGTCAAAAATGCGTCGTGTATTCGCGGCCTAAACCAAAATAATGGGCACCACGAACTACAGAAGGCTGCGGGGCTTCTATATTGAAACGTCTCACAAATCCACTTAGTTTTATGACTCGCAAAATGCGGTGCCGAGGAACACAAATGTGGATGTTTTCCTGTTACTACGACCGTATAAAATGTCGGTATAATTTTCTTTTGTTTGTAAATAAATGTAGAAGCTTATATAAATTCTTTTTTTAATATAACTTTTTGCCTAATAAAAGTGTGGTCGTTTTATCTTTTATCTCTTACAAATGTTCAGATTTTCTTATAACAACGGCCATGGACTACTATACTATGCTGTGCTACTACGTTACTCGCGCGAAAGTTCGTCACTCGTCAGCTCTTGTGTAGAAGCAAAATGGCGTGAACTTTAAAGCAGCAACTTACCTTATAAGCGTTTAATTACTGGAGCGCAATAGTCCTACTTCCTTATTCTATTCCTTGTGTAAACATTGCCGTTTAGGACGCACCAAAAAGTTGCTTACCAACTAAGGCCCGTATTACAGAAGGACTCTCAGTAATAAACCTAGTTTTAAAAGTAGGTTCAATGCTAGATCTAATTATAGAAGCAGTCTTGAAACGAGATACATTGATCGGAGATCAGCTGAGTAATTGCTTATTACAGAACGACAATCATGTCTGAACCAACGCTCAAGAGGAGATTTGAACTTTGTTTACGTAAATAAGGTTCACACCACTCTGGAGACTGAATACTTCCAAATAAAGTTGTAGTACGAGTTTAATAAGTTTCATATATTGCTGTGTATTTTTCATTTTGACGGTTTATATTCGCCATTTTTTACTTTACTTGTAAAGTCCGTAAATTACTGCCGATCTATAAGGCTCACTGGACTTCCTTAAAAAATGTTTAATATTTCAATTTCGTTTTATTTCAATTTCGTTGTACACAATAAGATACAAACGTCGGAATTAATACCACAAGGCATTCTAATAATGTCGAATAAAAGAACTGTTAAACAATGAGTGAAATCAGTGACATTTAAAATTTACTAGTTAGCATGGACACTAATACTATGTACTGTACTACTGTAAACATACTAATAAATAGAATCGGTGTTTCAGTAAACGTTAAATGTATTCTCAAAACACTGGCAACTTTGCGATCACGTAACAATCACCAAAGTTCAACAGCGCTAGTTGAGAACGAAACGTCGTCCATGCCTCGAATAACGTCGAGCAATTGGTCCCAACTGTGATTTTGCAGCAACTATTGTTCAAATTGAGGAGCTCAGTGGCATAGTGCTTTGGTTTCTATTTCCAAAACAAAGCAAATTTCGCTTGGAAACATGTCTAATCGAGCTTCTTGGCGGTGCCTGGTTAGGTGGTAGGGGTGTTTTCAATACGTTTGGCTCCCACGATCATATCAAAGTTTATAACTAACTAGCTTTTGTCTGCGATTTCTTCTGCGCACGAGTAGTTTAAAATAATAGCCCATTCTGATGTATGAACTATGTCATTGTAAAGTTTCATAAAAGTCTATTCAGTAGTTTTTGCGTGAAAGAGTAACAAACACATCCATCCATCCATACAAACTTTCGTGCTTATAATATTAGTAGGTTGTTTTGACAGTTAGCTAGTTCTCAGTTGAGAATTACGGTTCTATCGTCAGCTTGATCATCACTTAACTACAGGCAAGGCGCTGGCCAAGAACTTTTCTGTCAAAAAAAAATCCACCTTACATTTGGCACGACTTGGTACTACACATACGCTTTAGACCAGCGTGATGGTGGGATACCGTAATAGTATCAATAATAAAATAAAACTATAAAATAAGGAATGCAAAGATGATAACTGGACAGTGGACCTATATATACTATAAATACGTTAGATCAGCGAGCGATAGGAAATTACATTGTATAAATTATTTTAAACTAGCTTCTGCCCGCGACTTCCTCTGCGCAGTATTAGTACAAACTATTGTTATTTCGAGCTATATTATTGTAAAGTTTCATTAAAATCCATTCAGTACTTTTTGCGTGAAAGAGTAACAAACACACATACAAAATTTATACAAAATTTCGCGTTTATAATATTAGTAGTATTATGATTTTAAAATCCGCAAAACATTGCTCGCGATTCTAAGTTTCCTACGAGTATTTAAAACTATTTTGAAATGTATTTAAAAAATGAGCGATAAAAACTATCCTGGGGAAAAGTATCCTAGCAAACAAATAAGTGTTGTAATGAAGCTGTTTCAGATAAACAGCAGTGGATTTTTTTTATTTTGTTATAGTTGTTGGCCCTTAGAAGGCAAGGGCTTCGGTAAGTCCTCTAGCCCGTAATGCGAACATCCCTAGAGGATCTAGTTAGCGAGCATCTCCCATGGGTGAGATTAGGCTCTAGAGCGTTCGAATCGGAAAGGAGCAGAACGCCTGAGGTTGCCTCTAAAGGCTTGTATATATTAAACTCGGGGAATTCGACGCGCTCGCCTCAAACACAAAAACAACCGTCCACACTGAGCGCCGAGCGAATACTGAGCGCCTTTGAGCACGGACAAAAACCGACAGCTGCCGGCTCGCCCTGAGCGCGCTCGGATTTGCTCGGTCTCCACTTGAGCGGCTCGGCCAAATGAGCCGCTCATTCGCCCGAGCATGCTCAAGTGGATACAAGGCGCCCGGCTCAGGCGCACCGGCGGGCGTTTATCGAGCTCGCGATGCCGCTGGTTTGAACAGTATCTAGTCGAGAGGTAGTCTCACAGTGTGCTCAGGGGACACGCCGAGCCTGCGAGACGTCAATATACATTTGACCACGGAACCAAACGCTTTATTTGCGTTTACAGCTGACAGTGAGCCGAGCTTCGTTCGCAAGCGTCAATTTTAAATTGGTCCGCGAGGTAAATGCGTCTCCACGCCCGCCGCCGCGAAGCAGCCACGCAATGTCGATATACTTTAAACATTGAAGTTTCTTCATTCTTAATGCTTTTATTTGATTACAACCAGAGTGGTCATGACATAATTTTTTGACAAGATTTGCGACTTATTGTTATACTACAAAAACTAAACTTCTGGAAAAAATAAAATTCATATTCACAGCCTAGCTTGTCTCTAACAATATTTTACGATCATTCCTATAAACAAAAGTTTTTTTGTATTCATAAAATTTTCTCCAGTGCCTTTTTACGATTCAATATCAATTTCATTCAAGAACAATATCTACAAACAAATCGCGGGCCAAGGAGCTAAACTAATATATGTATTCTGTGTTCTGAATAAATTCTTAGAGCGCGTCCGAGCAGTCTTGGCAATGGAATAAGTACTATATTCGTAAACAATTTATATCCTCGGGCAACTACTATATCAAGTTAACAGCGCGTTAAAACGTTATATTCCTTTGTATTAGATGTAAGAAATGAGATTTACTACAAGCGTTTTATTTATAAGCTCTTATTTTTCTTTATATAACTAAAGTAACGCTCTTAATAATATGTAACAGGTATAGAATAAACCCGTGGTATATGGTATATACAAAACTATAAAAACTAAAGGGACGATAGACTTGTCGAGTTTCTTGCCGTTTCTTCTCAGAACAAGGCCTCCTGGTAGACTCTTGAACCGATGGCATCAAAATTGGTATAGAATAAACCCGTGGTATATGGTATATACAAAACTATAAAAACTAAAGGGACGATAGACTTGTCGAGTTTCTTGCCGGTTCTTCTCAGAACAAGGCCTCCTGGTAGACTCTTGAACCGATGGCATCAAAATTTACTTTCATAAGTGTACACATTGTACCTAAATGAATAAAGAAATTTTGACTTTGATTTTGTATACATGCATTTTTTACCGATTATCAAACGTTAGCAGAACCCAATTTTCGAAAAAATGTACGTTTGAAATTAGACTACCACATAACAAATTAGTATGAAAACATTTAAAAATTTGTACCTACATTTTAGTGTATTAAAAAATCTTGAAAATAGGTCTCAACAAAATAAATAAAACATAACCCTGAAACTACTGGAGCTATTTTCATTAAATTTTATTCGTCTTGTAGATAATTTCATTATTTAAATATTCGTATGAGAAAACGAAGCATCTTGTTACGAAAAATTAATAATAATATATTGTCATGTTACAAAAATGACTTTTTTTGCGAATAGTATCGTTAGTAGGTACCCTTAGAGCCCCTTCACACTATCGTTTGTCCAGTAGGCGTTCGATGAAGGTTAGCGCAGCTTAGACGCCGCGATAACATGACGTCTGCATTGCGTTGACGCGGCGTTTCTTCTGCAGTACCTAATTGATTCAATTACTGCAGAAGAAACGCCGAACGCTGTGCTAATGAGGCACAGACTTCACTAGCGCAGTGTTCAATTTACTGCAGAGAAAACGCCGCGTTCGATGACGACGCTTCATCGAACGCCTACACTAGATAAACGCACTAGCGTAAGGAGCTCCTTACGTTAATCGTTGAACAGTTAGCACAACAACCCTTTGTCAATACTAGAAAAATGCACTGAAAAAAATCAACTTGCCTCAGGCGGGGTAAGTCGATTTTTTTCAGTGCATTTTTCTAGTATTAATATTTACGCGTTTGTAAACGCAAAAATAAAATTATTCCATAATCCTTTGTCAACTTTTTGTTTTTATTTTAATCAAACATTGTTTTAATTATTTGAAAAATAAGTCAAATGTATTCTAGAGTTGAAGGCGGACTCTTTGTGCGATGCAGTCTGCTGCGTGAATTTTACTAGCTACTTATAAAAATTACACGATATCACTAACTTACTACGGTCAGAATCAGAAGTAGTACCTTGTCCTATCAACGCCAGCGTTTGTGCAGTAGCAATTGCCACCGTTATGCTATGTGTGAATGATTATTATAACAAGGTATTAAAACATAGTCTATTTCTGATACTGACCAACGCGTCATAACGTTATAGATCTTATTTTATTAAAATATGTATTTTATTTAATCCAGTTAGTTCCAAAAAATATGTGCTGTGTGTGACTGATTAAGATAAAGCGGAGCTAAAAATTAATAATGCTTTTGCTTAAAAAGACTTTGCTTAACGAAAAAGATAACCATTTTAAATGTTGTATTAGACATTTAACACATTTTGAAGCAAACATAAACAATTAAAATAATTTTGTCATCCAAGATCCTTTTTTAATTTTATAAATTTACAACAATTACAATGTCATATTCAGGTAGGTAGTTATTTTAAAGGCAACACAAGCTGCGTTACACGACATAATTGCGACCCAAAGACTATATTACTCCGTGTTGCGACCCCATAGATTTTAGAGTCGCAATTATGTGATGATCAATTGAATTAGACCAAAAAATAACAGGGAAAGATTCTAAAGATTTCATGGTAAGATTTCAAAAAGAGAAAAACTTAAAATCAAATCTCCATTCAATGCATACGAGCCGAACTACGCAGAGCTCACGACTTATCCACTCGTAATAAGATCGCTTTTGGAATGCAAATATTACTCTTGCTGTACCTACTATCAACTGTAAATATGTTGGCGGTTACATAAGTTAGCGAAGTTTGTCGAGCGCTCAAGCGATGCGGTAATAGGTTACGGACTTAAACCGCGCCTTCTAACCCCGAGTCCGCACCTGCTGTCAGTTCTTAGCAAGATGTATTGCCCCATTTGTTATAATTTGAGGTGGGCCCAGTACCCGATTACCGAGCGAGTACAAATTTATTGCTATCTACCTTACCCTAGTATTGAAAAGGAAGATAATGAAATGAGTATGTGAGAACCGTTTATGTCATCTTCGTCGACTACGCATTACTAAGATATACGAGCAGTGTTTTTGGATTTTGGTTTAAGTGTGTCTTGTGAGGACTCTGAAGAATGGGTAGTTTTTCGCCATACAACTATGCTTGACTACGAAAATCTTTCACGGAGTTTCTCCTGAGTTCTTGTTGTAAAAACACATATTGAGATACTCCATTTTTAACCTCAATCTACCGTACAGTTGTCTGTTACTTTAAAAGTAAATTTTTACTTGAATTTGGCGAAACGCGCGATATAATAAATAACGCGAACGCTATTTATTTAAAGAAGAAGAAGAAAATCTTTCACGTTTGTAAACGCCAAAGAAGAAGTGAAGTTTCAACTTGCCGAACACCGAGAGATCACATGTGTCGACGGTAGACTTATATTAGCCGTTTAAATAGTCAATCGTAACCAATCGCCCAACTTTTCTTTCTTATTCCCCCTTTCCTTATTCTAACAATTCTCGTAGAACCGATTTACTAGATTTAGAAATGTAGAACCGATTACTTTACTATTTTAACACTTCTACTTGACATTTTCGAAAAGAATGACTCAGTCTTAACACTAACAACTAATCATAAAAAAGGCTACAGGTCCTTTTAAAATTTATAAAACACTATCTAGGTAATAGGTATGTCCATACCATAAGGCAATGTTCGATGGAAAATAAAGGCAACACAAATATAAACTACTTAACGTTTTTCTTGTTTCTTTTCACAAATTCTATTTAAATAAAATGGAATCCGACTTGCTGACAAAACAGACAACATCAAAGGAAGATTTTTTAAAATATATACTTACAAGTAACTTCTTATCGTTCTAAAATTGTCTGTTGGATCGAAGATCGGAAGCTGCGAAATAGAAAATTGAATCCACCCTTCTAGTTCATTAGGTCTCCTGATCACGTTTAGCTTTGCACATCGAGTGCTGGCGAACAGCAAACGGTATCTCAATAATAATAAATTATAATATTAGTTTCAAGCTGCACCTCGAGAGTTAGACCAACATCAGAATTGAATAGGTAAAATTAAATTTTAAACACTAGGTTTTGTTGGATTATATGTATAAACCAAAAGAACAGACAGTAATTTACAACCTTATTATAAATATAAAATACATTAGGCTAATGCTGGCACTTCACATGTACGTATTTGGCAAACATTTGTGCTGCATCTCTATCATAATATATACAGAATGAAAGAGATGCAAATGACACACAAAAGACACAAATGTTTGACAAATGTGGCCATGTGAAGTGACAGCATTAGGTTTCCTTGTAACGAAAAACACATAAAAAAGAGAAAATATGCAATTTAAAATGAAAAAGCTCTTCATTTAAACGTACTTTGTTAAGTACTTTTAAATCGTCAAGTCCTATCACCATTTCGGGACGAAATAATTTCTCTTTCTTGGTTTATCTTTGCGTGTCACCCACTCTTAGGATGTGCTTGGCGATAATGTGTAATTTAAAAAATACAGACGCACAGTGGGTTAGCCGCTCAATTTAACCCTCGAATTTACCTCCACCTTAGAGAGGACCACAGTTAAATAACTCTACATTTCATAGTGATATAGCTCCACTCCAAAGGAAAGTGATGTGGTTACGGTTGGCAGAAGACCTTAATTTGTAACCGATTTGTCTACAGACTACTTACCATCAGAGGCCTGTTTGCCAATCACATAACACAATTAAATCATATTTTTCATTCAAATCTACAATTCCAAAAAGATAATCGGGACAATTCTATTCGTTTTCCAACAAAGTTATGCTAACAATTCGGTCTAAGTAGCTGTGTAAGTAGGAGACCATTTTCTTGTTACAAAAGAATCTTAGCCACGTGACATAAGAAATAAAAGATCAATCAAAGCCTACGCCGAGACGTGGCGACGACACAGTCAGCCAAAAGTTTTTCAGACTTGCTGAACAACAACTCCTATTATTAAGCTATGACAAAAAGTTATATTCCTCACGCCTACAGTCACAGAGTTTAGAATGTTCAAGTTTGTCAATGTAATTTTAAATCTTATTCCTTATTAATACCAAACACTTGCATTTTTTGTTGCACGCTGAATAGTTTTATAGTGAAAATGGGGCCTTGGAGGTTGTGTGTATATAAAAACACGACTGGCTGTGCATTATGGAGTACTGATCCCAAGACTAATGTATGGAAGTGGAAGTTGGATGTGGGAGAAGATGAATAAAAGCAGAATAAATTTTGTATCGGACACGTACAGTTATTCTTAAATAAGGGCCTGAGGCCGTATCTCAGAGCACTTCGACCCTATGGTATCTTTTCTGCTTCCCCTTTCCTTATCACCCATCCCCGCCAACATCGAAAACATTTTGTATGAGTTTCACGATGTTGGCGGGAATAGGGTCTATAAAGTCAGAGGACTTTATAGACCTTATTCCCGATAAACCAGAGGGTTTAGGGTAACCCAAACCTTTAGTCGCCTGTTGGCTAGTGCATCGCAGTCACATAGTATGTTCTCCATGCTTTCTTCCTCCTCACCACACATTCTACAGATTGGTCATCAGCTTTGCCTATTGTGCACAGGTGTCTTTTAGCGGCAAAGTAGCCAGTGAGAGCACCTATGAGGCAGCGGATTTGGGTTCTGCTGATTCTTTCCATTCTTTTAAGGTAGCCTATGTGTGAGGATCCTAAAAATTTGAGTTTGTCAGTCGGGGAGTACAACCATACTAACACGAACAGTTGCGGAAAGCTGAACGAATCAGTACGCATCTCTATACACAGAGAGAACACTACAGGTTAAAATAACAAAAAGTACTTCGGTTAAAAAAATATCGGTTAAATATACCAGGGAATAGTAAAACTTACAAATTCGTTACAAAACCGTCACGTTTAAAATAACAAAATCAATTTTTTAGTGCTTACCATTGATCATGTAGTTGAAATAAATAAAATCACATGTTAATGTAACAAACCCTATTTGGTTAATCATTGCTTTGTTAATTATACTACTTAATTGGTTAATTGACCAAATTACAACAATAATTATTGTTTGAATTAACAAATACGTAGTTTTTAAATCAACCCTCACGCGTTAAGTATTTTTAACAAAAAAACATGTTAAATATTACTTTAAGTATGTTTGAACTTACGAATGTCTCGTTAAATAACACATTTATTTTAGTAAAACTAAACTACACTAAGGTACTAAAACTAACAAAAAAAATTGTTTTTATTTACACATTATTTAGTTGAACGTTAACTGTTCCTTAAGATAACTGCAACAAACATGAGTTCAGTAAATCGAACGTTGAACATTCACTAATATTACCAAAACTTACAAGTAGCCAAAACATAAATTTTGGTTAATTTGTTTTCGTTAAATTTACCTTCATTATTCCATAAATATGCTTAACTTTACAATATATTTCGTTTAGGACTACTAATCTAACGCAGTTCAATTAAACAATAAGCAAATTATTAAAAGTAACAAAAATCATAGGTTAGATTTACCAATTTACATCGTTAACACTAAGTAGTAGCTAAAATAAAATCCACAAAAAATGTTTAGTAAATTTGACATACGAAAATAGTATAATATTACTAATATGTACAGGTATTGATAACAAAAGTCTTGGCTTAATTAGTCTTTGTTTAATTTACATTATTTATGCTCAATTTGAAAAAAGTAATTCTTTTAGAACTACTAATCTAACGTAGTCCAATTAAACAGCATCCTGTTAGTAGCAGTAACAAAAAAAAATGTTTTTATTTACACATTATTTAGGTGAACGTTAACTGTTCGTTAAGATAACTGCAACAAACATGAGTTCAGTAAATCGAACGTTGAACATTCACTAATACTACCAAAACTTACAAGTAGTCAAAACATAAATTTTGATTCATTGGTTTTCGTTAAATTTACCTTCATTATTCCATAAATATGCTTAACTTTACAATATATCTCGTTTAGGACTACTAATCTAACCCAGTTCAATTAAACAATAAGCAAATTATTAAAAGTAACAAAAATCATAGGTTAGATTTACCAATTTACATCGTTAACACTAACTAGTAGCTAAAATAAAATCCACAAAAAATGTTTAGTAAATTTGACATACGAAAATAGTATAATATTACTAATATGTACAGGTATTGACAACAAAAGTCTTGGCTTAATTAGTCTTTGTTTAATTTACATTATTCATGCTCAATTTGAAAAAAGTAATTCTTTTAGAACTACTAATGTAACGTAGTCCAATTAAACAGCATCCTGTTAGTAGCAGTAACAAAAAAAATGATTTTATTTACACATTATTTAGGTGAACGTTAACTGTTCGTTAAGATAACTGCAACAAACATGAGTTCAGTAAATCGAACGTTGAACATTCACTAATATTACCAAAACTTACAAGTAGTCAAAACATAAATTTTGGTTAATTTGTTTTCGTTAAATTTACATTCATTATTCCATAAATATGCTTAACTTTGCAATATATTTCGTTTAGGACTACTAATCTAACGCAGTTCAATTAAACAATAGGCAAATTATTAAAAGTAACAAAAATCATAGGTTAGATTTACCAATTTACATCGTTAACACTAACTAGTAGCTAAAATAAAATCCACAAAAAATGTTTAGTAAATTTGACATGCGAAAATAGTATAATATTACTAATATGTACAGGTATTGATAACAAAAGCCTTGGCTTAATTAGTCTTTGTTTAATTTACATTATTCATGCTCAATTTGAAAAAAGTAATTCTTTTAGAACTACTAATCTAACGTAGTCCAATTAAACAGCATCCTGTTAGTAGCAGTAATAAAAAAAAATGTTTTTATTTACACATTATTTAGGTGAACGTTAAGTGTTCGTTAGGATAACTGCAACAAACATGAGTTCAGTAAATCGAACGTTGAACATTCACTAATACTACCAAAACTTACAAGTAGTCAAAACATAAATTTTGATTCATTGGTTTTCGTTAAATTTACCTTCATTATTCCATAAATATGCTTAACTTTACAATATATCTCGTTTAGGACTACTAATCTAACCCAGTTCAATTAAACAATAGGCAAATTATTAAAAGTAACAAAAATCATAGGTTAGATTTACCAATTAACATCGTTAACACTAACTAGTAGCTAAAATAAAATCCACAAAAAAATGTTTAGTAAATTTGACATACGAAAATAGTATAATATTACTAATATGTACAGGTATTGATAACAAAAGTCTTGGCTTAATTAGTCTTTGTGTAATTTACATTATTCATGCCCAATTTGAAAAAAGTAATTCTTTTAGAACTACTAATCTAACGTAGTCCAATTAAACAGCATCCTGTTAGTAGCAGTAACAAACGTTAACTGTTCGTTAAGATAACTGCAACAAACATGAGTTCAGTAAATCGAACGTTGAACATTCACTAATACTACCAAAACTTACAAGTAGTCAAAACATACATTTTGATTCATTGGTTTTCGTTAAATTTACCTTCATTATTCCATAAATATGCTTAACTTTACAATATATTTCGTTTAGGACTACTAATTTAACGCAGTTCAATTAAACAATAAGCAAATTATTAAAAGTAACAAAAATCATAGGTTAGATTTACCAATTAACATCGTTAACACTAACTAGTTGCTAAAATAAAATCCACAAAATATGTTTAGTAAATTTGACATACGAAAATAGTATAATATTACTTATATGTACAGGTATTGACAACAAAAGTCTTGGCTTAATTAGTCTTTGTTTAATTTACATTATTCATGCTCAATTTGAAAAAAGTAATTCTTTTAGAACAACTAATCTAACGTAGTCCAATTAAACAGCATCCTGTTAGTAGCAGTAACAAACGTTAACTGTTCGTTAAGATAACTGCAACAAACATGGGTTCAGTAAATCGAACGTTGAACATTCACTAATACTACCATAACTTACAAGTAGTCAAAGCATAAATTTTGGTAAATTTACCTTCATTATTCCATAAATATGTTTAACTTTACAAATATATTTCGTTGAGAACTACTAATCTAACGCAGTTCAATTAAACAATTAGCCAATTACTAAAAGTAACAAAAAACATAGTTTAGGTTTACCAATTTAGTCTAGAGGCGGCGGTAACTGCTTACCACCAGAGGCCCCATTCCCTAACTTTTTTGACAGTTGAATGTGATATTTACTTAACCATTGCTTTTTTTACAGGACAATGGATATAATAAAATTGTAGTAAAGAGTAGCGTATCAGTAAATGGAGTGGTAATGAACTTTCAACTATAAAAAAGGTTAAGGAATAGGCTTCTTTTTGGCCGTCAGCTTTTTTTTCATCTAGTTGTGTAAAAAAAACAGAATTGTTAGTGTCCAGAATAGAGAAGTTGTATTGCAATTCATAATTGACAAATAAAAAAGGAATAGGTACTCCAATGCAATAGTACTAATGACAAAGGAAACATAGGTCAATGAATAGTACCTATTGATTTGATATTTGACGTTAACCGGTTGACACGCTAAAAGTTCGGTCCTAAATCGTGAGTAGGTATGTACGCTGAAAGCTATGTGAGCACTTTTATCACTGAATTTGAGCGCTGTAATCTGTATCAGACGCAGTTTTTGTGTCATCTCCGAAAGAAAGATAAAAGGTCATAAAAGACAAAAAATAAAATTATATAACATGTGATGTGAAATACTCAGTTAATGTACCGTAAAATGAGGTAAATAGGTACAAAGCTACCTTTTAATTATCGCCATCAAACAAGCAAACAATAATCTAAACATTAGTCACGGTGACTAAGTAGGTACATACACATTAAAACCAGTATTTCGTTTTCGTTTGAAATACTACACAATTATTACTAGCGTTATATATAATATTTCAATGGTCCGTGCTTTTAATAATTACAAGCACAAATATTCAATATCATGGAGTAACCCATTCATTGAGTTATAATAATTATAACGCAATGCATGGGATAGCCGAATTTCAATTTTTTACTTTCCTTATTTAATATAATTATAGTTAAACTCCATGATATTGAATATTTTAGAGTACCTATCTAACTTGTTATTCAGAAATCGTCGTAGGATTTGTTTGTACTTTCATGTATAACCGCTTAATCAAATACATTGGTATTACTAACCGAGTTATCTTGTTGAATCAACCAATGTATTAGGTATCTGTTCGGAAGAAATTTCTAGCAGGATCATAAGGTCCTTGAGCGGTGTTGCCAGCTCTAATAATCGATTTCCGATAGTGGATCTATTAATGTAAAAGGAAACATGTTTTAGTAATTAAGTAGTAACATTTTTGTTTCATTGTTTAACTTTACTTCAGCTTTGTGAAATGTTACAGTAGTGCTGGAAATAATAAATATAAGTAAAACGCTAGGTAAACAATGACATTAAATTTACAAATTATTTGTAATCTGTTCTCGAAAGGTTTTTTTTGTATTTACGTGACAAGTTAGTTTCAAGTTGTTGCCAGCGTCGATCTTAGAGATTCGAACACAAGGAAAACTAAAAAATAGGCATACAAGGATATATATTATTACGTTACATTTTTTTATATAAGGTGGAGCCATCAATACGACAACAAATGAAAATAAGCTATATTAGTTCATAGAAATGGTTTACCGCTTTTAAAAACTAACTTATTCGTTTGATAATTCCATGACTTTTGTATGAAATAGTATAAAATTAATGCAGCCATGCATTCTTTCATATATAGATCATGGAATTATCGAACGAATAAGGTGTTTTCAAAGCGGTAAACCATTTCTATGAACCATTATAGCCCATGTTTTAATTTAATGTCGTATTGACGACACCATTCTGTATATTAATACATAAATAAAGGACAGTATTAACTTACTTATAAAAAAAAACTAGTAAAAAACACGCTTACTTACCAAATCAAACGCTTTTTTACAATGAAATTAATTTTCTTTTCATAACTTTATTTTTATTTTAGAAGTAAAAAACGGATGTCGGGAAAGTTTTGGAGAAAGAAAAGCAAGCGGGGAATTTAGGGAATCGACAAGGCTGACGCGGGGTCTTAAGATTTTTCTGTTGGCAACATTTGCATACACGCCACCACGGTACGGTAGTGTAGTAGTAATACAGTAATTCCTGCTGAGGTCGGAGGTGTTGCGTGGGCGCGTGTCGATCAAAAAGTATGGAGGAGTTACTATCATCTTGGGGTGTATCCCAAAATACCGTTACTGCATTTCGCGGTAAGTACAATTTAAAATCCGAAGTTTCTTTCGCAAATTCTAAATATAATGAAATATAGATAGGTACCTATATAATATAGCTGTGTTTGTGATTTTCTTCTAATTTTCGTACATAGTAAGGAGGTGCTGATTATAACCCACACATATATTATGATCCTGACTAATAAAATAAATAAATATGACTTATAATAGTACTTACAATAAGAACAGATTCTATGTACCTTAATAATTCTAAATAGAGTATTATCAGCTTACATTTTGCCAATTGTTGATTAGGTAGCTATGTTTAAGTATCAAGAGTTTAATTTAAGTAAGTTACATTAAAATGTGTAGTGTAGGTTATGTTACAAATGGAGTCTCACAACACGTGTTCTTACAACAAGAACTTGGGTGAAACGTTAGATAAAGTTTGACCTTGAATAACAGTGACAACCGTTAACATTAACATAAATTTTATGGTAATGTTAACGGTTGTTTTCAGTAAGAACCTAAACTGCCTCGAAAATTCGGCTAAGTCTTTTCACCATATAAAGTCCTAGCTCCATACTAAATCTGTTGAAATTTTTCTAAGTGTTTTTTTTAACAATCTCTTTTTTGATAGCTATGTTTGGATTTGGAAAAAAAAGTAAGAGTGTATTTTTGATGCACCCCGCAAAGGGGGTGCAGGACTTAGAAAAATTTCAACCGATTTAGTATGGAGCTGGGACTAGTAAAATTTTTCATTTTTTACTAAAGCACGGTCGCCGAGCAGGAAGAATTTCGTACATTGACCTGGTTCTACCTGTCTCCCTCTCTCACGCGTGAATAAGTTGCATCCCGCTCACACGGTAGCGTCGACCGCGGGCATCAGGAGTTACAAACCTTTTGTGTGCTTACGTAAGGTGTATATTTGTATGCTAGCATTTTTTTGACCTTGAGTCAAGCCTATAACGCCCACTCGACGCTTTATCGCTTGTTCAAAAATCAAAATTTAACGGACGACATTAATAGGTCAATGTACGAAATTCTTCCTGCTCGGCGACCGTGCTTTACCTTGTGTTGTGTTGTTTTTTACCATCTTGTGTGTATTTTTGATGCACCCCCTTTGCGACACCCGGACCAACAGTTTTGAAAGTTTATTTCATAATACTATGAATAACGATAATACAATTTCGTTTCAGGAAACATATTATGTTCCAAGTAGAACTATAGGTCCCAAAAATACCATGCCAGCCAAGGGGAAGCTTGTGGACAGATATTATAATCAAATGAGGAACTTAAGGGGTCCGGAGTTCTCCCAAAGAAGAGAAAATTTGATATTAGCGATAATGAGAATACTGACAACGGTAAGCAAAGTACATCGTACATTGGTTTTTATTTATTACTAGCTTTTCCTTCATTGTCTGGACTAATACACATGTAATTGATTAATGAACTTTCTTCATTCGTACATGCTTCTTTTGTTCTTTTGTACTATTGGTTTTATTCTTACAACCTTGCTCGCCGAGTCTCAACCCCTTACACTCTTATAATACTTCAGTAAATTTATTTATTTCTTGTTAACCTCCATAGCCCCGTTCGCGCTCAGGAGCGCGAGAACACAATTAAAATCAATTGTGTCTGGATATTAATAATCGTCCAGGGATTAAATAATACAGACTTTGATACCCAAATTGAAGAACAAAGGGAACAAAATAATGCAATGGTTGAAATACAACCGAGACCCCTGGCCGCTGGTAGAAGAAAAGTGGAAAGCAACGTGTGCTTATCGCAAAAAAAAAGACATATGACAGTGCAGATAATAAACTAACTATGATGTTTAACGAATGGCCATGCCTGAAAGCAACAAATGGACATCGTTTGGTACGTATGAACACTGTATGTGCTGACACAGAGGACAATTATTTTTTTACATTATAGTCAATAACTTTTTTTAAATTTCAGATTGAAATCGACTTTATTTATTTATACCCTCAAAAAAATCTACTATTGTTTGACAAATGGCACACATTTGTAGAAAGATCTTTAAAGTTATTGGAATCTACAATTGCAGACGAATTAAAGGAGCACTTAGAAGACAGTGAAAGTAAGTATGATAAATAAAAAAAACTAAGTATCTCAAGATTGATATGGTTTCTTAATTACGTCACCTTAACACCATTCCATACTGAAGAAGCCAAAAAATTTAGTGCCAATAAAATGTTCACTAATACAGAATGTTACTTATTTCAATTGTTTCAGATACACGAAATTTCGCAATTTGCAGTTCCCTGCCATATAAAATGAAACCAACTTCAAAAATATATAGTGGTGAAAAAAACAAATTTAATAAAGTCTCGATTGCGGAATCTCAACAATCTTTTATAATGAATGTGAAAGTAAGTTAAGCAATAATTTAATTTGGTAGTTAAATAGTTTTTGTGGTAAAAACGCGAACCTATTACTATAAGACTGCTGTCCTGTATTTCATGAATCCGTAAAAATAAAAATCTCAGTTGTCTACTTACAGCTGAGATTTTTATTTTAATAGGATTTGTTTCTATTGCCGCTGTAAAAACAAATAATAAAGATTTAATTACATTAACTTTTATTGAATAATTATGGCAGTGGGAATAAAAAGTAAAACAAATTAATGGGATGTGTGCAATATAAAATAAAATTGCTAGGATACAGCAGCGCTAGATTTCTTTCTACCTTTAAGAAGCCATAAATAACAGCTAATTACGTTAACTATATTTGTTTTAGAATGACGCTGACATAGAAGAAGTATTGCAGAACAGACGCAAATCCTACAGCAAAAAAGGATTAATTTGTCAACACCTCAAGCGCTTGAAGTTTTTTATGTGGTAGTTGATGACGTAAAGTACAGGTTTGATTCTCTTACTAAAGCTCTTGACGTCTGTTTCAAATGTTTTACAGTGTTAAACCTTGCGTAACCTAAAGAGTGTGAACAATTATGGCTATTTATACAGCAATATTTTTACGAAATTCATCTCACAGTAGACAAAAACTTTAGTCAAGTGACCAGTTTCATAAAGTTATTGGAGGAGTAAATAACACACTGGCGAGAACTCTTGATATTTTACATAATGTGGTCTTGTTTTATTTGTGTCGACAAGTTTGATAGCTCCAAAGGCCTTATGCTTCATTTGAAAATACATAGTCTGTCGTCAAATGATAAATATTCTTGTAATCAATTAATGTTATCAATATTAGAGGCGATCACTTAAACAATGTTACTGCAAAAAACTTATATTTTTCTTCCTTTTGGATAATCTGGCGTTGTCTGGAAGAATCACTGCCAGCCAATATGGTGTATTTTTTTATTGCAGAGTGTACTTCTTTCTGGCAACTACCATTAAACTTTTATAAATATGTATTGATTTAAAGACGGTCCCTGAAACAAGGGTATTGCAAATACTTAATTCATTTTGTATTTTTCTATACAGTCGACAACACATCAAGAGTAACAGATTGACCTTCAGACCTCCCTTACTACGTTCCTAATAGTGGCGGCTTTCGAAGTGAAATTATTACACTTGATGTGCTGTCGTGTGTGTAGTGAAACTATTACACTTGGTTATCTTATATATGTTAACATCTATGTTAGCACACTGCTCTCCTCAAGCTAAAAGGCTAAATTATATTTTACCGTTAAATAAAAATAATTGTTAAAATGCTATTAAACATCAAAAAAGATAGTTGTAATTAAGTAAAATTTGTTATTAAATTTAAAATTTATTGGTTCCCATCCAAAACTTTCGATTGTCACATATATAGCGGCCTTTTAGCTTAAGCACAGCGGTACAATAAAATAATGATAAGTCGTAAGTCACCTTTGATTTTTGTTATTAATTATTATGCTTATATTTAATGTCCGTTAGGATTTAGCATTCTTCAGATTTTATACTGCATCGTTTGTTTCATGAAAATAAAATTACTGGTTCATAGAATTACTTTTTATTTCTCTAAATATAAATCTTCAATACCTGCGATAATATTTGTTGGATTTTATACGATTGAACTTGTGATGTAACTTTTAATCTTATCCATTTATCTTACTGGTTTTTTATGATATTGTAATGTAAAGCGATACTTTACTTGGTTAACTGTCTAATGTTTTATATTTTAATGTGCTGTAAAATTTATATTTAAAAATTCTGGTAAGTTATTAATTATACCCAATATTGTAATAGGTTGGGGGAAAAGTTTCTTCGCATTTTTTAAGAAAATTCAAAACATTTTTTAATATAGTTTATTTACATTTAACTAAAGTATGTAGGTACCATTTTGTTCGATAACTTTTTGCCATCTTGTAGGTAGGGACATGATCCCATTGCTATAGAAATTTTGGGACTTCTGGTCAAAATACCGCGACAAGTGGTTTTGGCAGTCCTCTCGTGATGTTAACCTGACACTGCCTAAAGAATTCTGAAGAGACCGAAACAGGTGGAAATCTGAAGGTGCAAGGTCAGGACTATACGGCGGATGCATTAACACCTCCCAGCCAAACTCTCTTAATTTTTGCTGAGTGGCTAAAGATGTGTGAGGTCTAGCGTTATCATGATGAAAAACCACACCCCTTCTGTTGATTAATTCCGGCCGCTTTCTCTCAACTTCTTGCTTTAATCTCATCAGTTGTTCGCAGTAGAGTTCAGAATCGATGGTCCTGCCTGGTGGTAACAGCTCATAATGAATAATGCCCTTCCAATCCCACCACACACACAGCATCACCTTGTTGCGAGTTAACCCGGGTTTCGCCACTGTCTGTGAAGCCTGACCGGCCTTTGACCACGACCTTTTTCGCACGTTCTTGTCGTACGTGATCCACTTTTCATCACCAGTTATCAGCTTCTTCAAAAATGGTTCGGTTTCATTACGTCGTAATAAAGAATCACAAATGAGTACACGGTTCATTAGGTTACTTTCAGTGAGCTCGTGAGGTACCCAAATGTCGAGCTTTTTTGTGTACCCAGTTTTTTTTCAAATGCGCCAAAACTGTTCTGTGGTCAATTCCCAGTTCTTCAGCTACGTCGTAACTACTGACATGCCGATCTTGCTCCACTTTTTCAAAAATGGCATCCATTTTATCTGTAATAGGGCGACCAGAGCGACGTGCATCTTTGACATCAAAATTTCCGGATTGAAAACGCTTAAACCAAATTTGTGCTACTCTCACAGACACTGCACTAGGTCCATAAACATCGGAAATTTTTTTCGCGGCTAGCGTTGCATTTTTACCTTTTTTGTAGTAAAATTTTAAAATGTATCGAATTTCTTCATTAGATTCACTCATCTTGGCGGTACGAAAAACAAATGAAAATCACACATTTTCCTAATTTGAATTTGGAATTATGTTCTTTAAAATTTAAACTTTCAATGATACCAAAACCAGCCAGATACAAATAGTATAGCCAAAGAGATTTTATTACAAGTTTATACATACTATAATGCGAAAAAACTTTTTCCCCAACCTAATATGTTTAAGTAACAACGTTTCTGGTAGATTTAGATCTGAACAATAAAAATGTTCTGTATGAGTCACCAAGAAACATTATTACCTGAACATACAATATTGGTTATAATAAAGAATTGTATTAGTATTTTTAAACAGTAATTTAACAGATGATATGGTTATAATAACCAAAATACAAAAATAAATCCAACAAATATTTCTAGTACCCCTACCCCAAAAACTTGTTACGTTAACACCCAAAAACTTGTTACGTTAACAGACAATATGGGTTAGAACAAAACAAGTAAATCAGTATTTTAAACGAAAATGTTTGGTTAAAACAACTAATAATGCATTAGTTGTTTTAACCAAACATTTTCGTTAAAGCGACTAATAATGCATTAGTGGTTTTAACCAAACATTTTCGTTAAAACAACTAATAATGCATTAGTTGTTTTAACCAAACATTTTCGTTAAAACGACTAATAATGCATTAGTTGTTTTAACCAAACATTTTCGTTAAAACAACTAATAATGCATTAGTTGTTTTAACCAAACATTTTCGTTAAAACAACTAATAATACATTAGTTGTTTTAACCAAACATTTTCGTTAAAACAACTAATAATGCATTAGTTGTTTTAACCAAGCATTTTTGTTAAAACAACTAATAATGCATTAGTTGTTTTAGCCAAACATTTTCGTTTAAAATACTGATTTACTTGTTTTGTTCTAACCCATATTGTCTGTTAAAGTAACAAGTTTTTGGGTGTTAACGTAACAAGTTGACAAAATGACAAAGTAAAACTAACAAACATTCTACTCATAGCTTCTGTTACTTCTACACATGCTATTGATAAAAATAAACAAGACTATTAGTTTTTCTAACCGGAATTCTAAAGTCAATCTAACAAGCATGTTTAGTATATGGTACCTAGAGAGTTAGTTTGATCAACCGTTATTATTAGTTTCAAGTAGCAAGTTTTCTAATTATTTTAACCACTTATTTACCTTTTTTTTTGTTATTCTAATCAAAATGGTCCATGTATACCCAACAAGAGGTTCGGTATATTCTAACCTTTCATTTTTGTAAAAATAAACAACACTATTGGTGCATACAAAATAGATTTATTACGATACAAAATAATACAGTAGTGAGTACCAAAACACGTAGTAAATTTGGTTATATTAACCGATGCTTTTTTGGTACAATATATACTAAATAAAATTTGTTTGTCTCAACAATAACGAATTCGTTATAATCACCGTGAATAATTGTTACATTGACAAAAAAACGGTTGGTTTAATCAAATTCTTAGTCCGATTTACAATTTTCAAATGTAAGAATAACAAATTGTAATTTGTTAAATTAACAACATTCTTGATTAGCGCTATATTGACATGTAACATTTGTTGGTTTTCGGTTGGTTCAACCAATAATTTCTCTCTGTGTACAATATCATGATTTTCTATGGAGAAAAATGGGAGAAAAGCTGAATTCGTGTGAAAAGTTCCTAACCGGTGTAAAATTGCGTGGCAGGTTATACACGACGTAATAAGAGAAAGGTGGGGTTTGAAATAAGATACAGTGACAAGAAGTGAGACAGGGATGCTCTTGTAGTTCGGCCATGTAGAAATGATGAGTGAAAGTCATACCTATATGATTCATGTGAAAAGTTATGGCCGAATAAAGCCACCATTATTCGTTGCCAACTGTCGGTGCTTAGGAGTGTAGAGCTGTTTATACTGACAAAGAAACCTACTCGTATCTAGAGGTATTATAACAATATCTTCCGCAATACAGTTGAGATATCCTTGCAAGTTTTTTGTCCCCAAACTTCAAACGGTTGGGTACATTGAATCCCTTTCGCTGAAACAGACTGACCTCTTACTTGTGCGCCTATTCTGTGCGGATTCGCTGGGGTCCGTTGCATTAAATAAACCTTTCATTTCAGGCCTGTATTATTCGATGACAGGTTGTTATAACTTTTGTGCAATTATAACTAAATCTTTCATTTCATTTGTGATACAATAAAAATCTGCTACGGAGATATTTGGAGTTCTTTCGGTTTAATGTGTCATGTAACTGTTTAACCTTCTTATACTTGCCTGTTTATCTCTGTTAATAAGTGGTAACTGTTTTCTTCTTATTACTCTTAATGGTTCCGTCTGAAAATCCGTTATTAATATAAAATTTTATTTCTTCCTTCTTTAAACAGTATGTTTGGAATAAATATGTGAGTTTAACTGTTTATAATGCATGGATTGGATTATAATGGAGAAGGAAAAATTTATGGAGAAAACAACTAAAAAATCTGTCTATCACGCCTTAAAACCATTATTTCAGTTCCACACAATTGAACCATTAGATTGCATTAAAATAACATCACTCTAATTGTCTAATCTTATTAAAATACTTATCATAAATCTTACAGAAATTAAAAGCACGTAAAACACTCGGTAAATGTCCTCTAAAAAGCATGAAGAAAATGCCAAGTATATACAGCAAGAGTATGTGAATAATTATTTTGATTTTCAATTTTATGCTTACAATCGTACCATTTATCAGCTATTTATATCAACGAAATTATTGCCTTGATCACATATTGTTTAATTGAGATCAGATTAGGCACCTAAAAGTTTCTGTAAACAATTTTCCTTCGAATTTTTCCGCATAAAGATAAAATTCGAAATACATTAAAACAGGTAGCAATATAAGTTCGAGTTTTCCAGACTTTACTTTTCGAGCTAAGCGCACGTCCGCTCCGCTACACTCTTTATACAAATTGAACGTTCAGAAATTCCCGCGGTGGGAACATTAACAAATCGCTGGAACACGTCCGCGCTAAAGTTCCTACAAGCGGAGGAACTACTGTAAATTTTAAACGCAACTAAAATCGGATACTCGTAAAGTGTACCTTAATTTCGGCGGGTGGACCGCATCCGGGCGTTCCAAAGGTAATCCTTGTACATTGTTTACGAACAAGCTCAAACGCAAATGGCTTAAACTATAGTAGTCTCTTTCAGTCTTTGTGTAAGAAGACTGCCTTGAGTGTTGTGAAAAGAAAATCACACAGAAAATTCTTGTCCTGAAATGAGTGTTCAAAAGAATTCCTTGATATCAAAATTAAATTTATTTAAGACATTCGAGTTCTCCCTTTTTGTCGTATGTCTGTAAATTTTATTTGCATTTCACATTCTACATGTAGGTACCATACGCTTAGTATTAATGAGTTGATTTTTCATTTGCCTACCTGAAAATCAGCTTGAGAAATTTTTACTACATTGCAGGTAATCATGATATGATTAGCAGTAGTCACAGTAATAATTTAGTCTTTTACGAATACTGTTTGAATCAGTTTGTAATTTTTTTCTCTACTAAAAGTATAATACCGTAATCCCACAAAGTCCCTTAAATAATCAAAAGTTTGAAAACCCTCTTTAAGAATCCAATTTTCTCCAAAATTTCACAAACAAGACGAGCCACGTCTTGCTTAAAATTACATTTTCCCACGTGTAGATTACGTTAAATTGTAAACAATAACGTGGCCGTTTTCTTTATGAAAATCTCTGCGGAGCAACCCGCTGTGTAAGTCAAACAATATTATCTTCGTTAATAAACGCCTTGTAACATTCCGCACATGGTAATTAAGTGATAACGAATACATATTAACTATAATTAACAATACACTAAATTAAAATATTAATATTTTTCATTGTAAATTCTGTCTTAACGATTTGATGTTAAGAACTGTTTCTTTCTATCTCCTACCCTGCTCCCAATTTATTTGGGGTCGGTGCAGTATGTTTTGTTATTGACAATACTGCTAAAGGATTTAGCATTGGATTTTTACGGCCGTGTCCCTGTTTGACACCAACCCTCCTTAGGACGGACTTCTATTATTCGACAGCAGCCCGGACCACCAACTTCGATCGAAAATAGAGGTGAAAAGTTCTCTGTCACCCATCCTAGTACCGACCACGCGCTTGGTAGCTTAACTTTAGTTATCGTTGCAAAGAACGCACACCCGCGGCGCCATCGACCCCCTCTACCAGTCCTCGTCCATATAGTTAGCAAAACTTATAAGATATTTTATGTAAGTCTCACGGTACGCGTACACCAAAACCGACCCATCAACCGACATCGGGTCGGGAATGCTCAGACGAGTTTTTCACCTCTCCAGAACCGTAAGACCTCTTTTGCTTCGTAAAATCTCAAAGGAAAAACGCTTTTTGCTGCGAGCTTTGAACAAGACTGTAACATTCAATCTAAATTATTTCAGTAATCTTAATTTTTATTTTCAATGGTTAGTTTTTAAGATAATAAACATGTATTAAAGTATTGCCTTGGTTTTCTCACCTATAACAAATTTCTCGCTGGATAGGTGAAAAGTTGTGTTTCACGCGAGAGCAAATTTTTTTGTCTCGTGCCTTTAAATCACTCCCTGCGCTCAGTAGTCTATTTATGAATCACTCGCTGTGCTCGTGACGTCAATTCTAGACTACTTCGCTGGTTCGTGATTTAATATTGGCACTCGCAGCAAAAAACAACTTTGCTCACTTGTTGAACAAATAACTATTTCTACATGCATAATTAACGTGGTGAGATCTAAAACAATACTGAAAAATACATAATAAATACTATAAACCTATAATACATAAACACGCTTAATTTGCGCTGTATTAGACGGCGCACGGGCGAGAAATATGAGAAATCCCAACAAGTTCGGATTGGGCAGTCGTAGCAGTGTTGTCGTAGCATAGCGGCTGTAGCGGCGTATGCGCTCTCATACTTTTACATACTATACCTACGTTTGATTCTATCGGCAGAGTTCGGCCGAGCATCGTTCGGCTGTTAACGGACTAGGTGTACGCACACCGTCAGACGCAAATCAATTAAAAAGGTTAAGACGGAACTCTGCGAAATCACACTGAGGTCGGTTCGGTTTTACTTTATTTTTTTCTGTGTACTCGTAGACTTACTGGCACAATCTGCAGTAGTAATAGCTAACAATACTAATTTTTAATTTTAAGTGAAAATTGTTACTAACAGCTATACAGCTATAGATTAGACATTTTCTAAGAAATAAATTTTAGTTTCTGAAGGCACACAAATGTAATCGATAAACAAACATTATTCCTGAAAGGTACGTCAAGATCAGAGATGGCCCGTATAAATTGTATCTATACAACGCGATTTGAAGCGCGCGCTGCTGTCGCTGCGATCAGATCAGCTCCGTAGTTTTTGCCTTACTAAAAATCAACAAGTGAATAAATCATTTCGAAAAAGTAATAACAGTATTATTGGTGAAGTGAGTAATAGCTGTTACAAATAGAAACAATGAAACAAGTTGGAAAACGGGAAGAAACACAAAAACAAAGTGTGTGTGTGTAACTTTCAGTAAAACTATATAAACAATTCAAAAGTTGTGTGTGCTTAATTACGTGTTTGAATCAAGTTTGAATAAACTTCAATAGAACGTGACAATTATTGTTAAAAAAGTAAAAGTGAGAAGAAGACATTCAAATTAGCAAATAATTTCAAGTGCAATAATATATTAGAGGGTGGTTATGAATAGATAGTGTATTAACGAATAATTACAAAAGTACTAAGCAAACGAGTAAACTGGCTAGTATTTTCGACAGTTCATTTAAGTGGTTTATGGCTTCGCTGTTGTTCGTATGGACTTTCCTTAAACAATATCTGTTGGAACGCGTTCAATCCCCGGTCGCCCGACGACTATTTCTATGAACTTTACTTAGTTTTATATTATTTTTGCTTTTTTGTGCTTTTTATTTTGATTTTTTTTTTTTTTTTTTTTTTAAATATATTTTTATTTTATTTTATTAACATATACAAAAGGAAACTAAATACCTACTACAAAAAGACTTTGTTATTAAATAAATGAATTTCGTAAATGACTGAACTAAAATGAAAACAAAATGACTGTTAAGTGAATTTCTAACAAGTGAATAGACAATTTTTGATTTGAGATTGTCGTTTATATTTTTTTTATATTTTATTATTTTGTGACAAGCGCAATTAAATCAATCAAAGTGATGGCACAAAGAGAACTCAGCAAAAAACTGTGCTTTAAATGTAAGAATGGTATAGAGAATCTACAATTTACTAAATGCGCAAGATGTACAAATATTTATCACATTGAATGTGCAAATGTTAGTTTTGCAAGATTTAAAATATGGTCCGCTGACAACAAAAAGACATGGAGATGCAATAAATGTATAACAAAGAAGCTCCAAAAAAGTAAAAACGACACTTCTATGTCACTGGCACATGACGACAATGTAACTATTCGTCCGCATAGAGTGAATTCTACCACGAATAAAAATACAAGTATAGACAACTCAACAAACAGGACGTTAGAGTTATCATTTAAAAGTACACTTATCCCCTCTGTGACTTCAATTTCGCCAGATGAAATACAGAAGTGCTCGTTAACCAGGTCACTATCCATGGACTTCCAAATTGGTTCTATAAATAGTACTTTCCAATCTATAGAAGACCTATCACATAGCGTGGAAACTGAAAACGATCTCGATGTTATACATGAATTGAAATTGAAAATATGTAAGCTGAAGACTGATCTGGAGAGCTGTGAAAATGAATTGGATAACAAAATCATAGAAAATAACGAACTAAGACGCCAAATAGATAAAAGTATCAATGAGATAAGTCTATTAAGACATATATGTAAGTCTCCACAGAAAACCAGGAGATCCCGCAGGAGCTTATCATCTACTCTTCTCAATAACTCCAGTCCTGGTCCAGGCAAATCTCAGCAAATAATAGTCTTAGAACATAAAATAACAGAACTGCAACAAGATCTTATAACTGCACAAGAAGAGATATATGGCTTAAATACTACTATCAAAAAACTCGAACAAGAAACACAAATAAAAAGAACTACTAACATCAAGTCTTTGAATTCGTACAATCAAATGACAAATATCAAGGAATCTACAGGGCATGTTGAATTACAGAATGACACAATAAAGACAGAAAAAAATAAAATATGCATTATCACTAGTGACAAAAATTTAAAAATATTACGTAATATAAATAGAATTAATGTTTATAATGACTTTCAATTGCTGCACTACGTAACAAGTAATGTTGGAATCGATATTCTATTACAAGATATAGATATTAAACTAAAGGAGTATAATAAGAACGATTATTGCATATTAATGATTGGGGAGACAGATTTCAACAAGTCACAAGATCTTAAAGCACTGGTGAACCGTCTTAAGGAAAGATTAGAAAAAGTTTCAAATACGAACATAGTTATAACTGCACCTACATATGTTTGCGGTAAACCGCTTTACAACTACAGAGTCGAAAATTTCAACAACATACTTCTTAGGGATATGACTAATAACAACTATGGTTTTCTAATCGACTCAAATAAAGATTTAACGTTTGAAATGTTTGCTTTCAATACAGGGAAGATTAATAAATATGGAGTGCAAAATATACTTGAGAAAGCTTCTGATTTCATCTTGACTTTACAAATGAATAATATTAACTCAGACGAGCAAAGCGAAGAATATAAAAATCGGTTTTTTCTTTTATAATCATATTAACATATTCCACCAAAATATATCTGGACTTATCAATAAAAGTGACGAATTAATTTTGCAATTAGATGAACTTAATAAACAACAAAGACCAGTTGATATATTGTGTGTGACGGAGCATAATATGACACCAGGTACAGAAGAGTTCCTAACTCTATCAAACTTTACATTGGCAACAAGTTTTTCTCGCAAAAAGAAACGAGGAGGAGCATGCATCCTAGTAAGAAAAGGTCTTCAATACAAAGTTATGGAAGAAATCCAAAATTTTTCATTAGAGTGTGTAGTGGAGTGCTGTGGTTTAGAAATTTGTAAACATAATTTGATTGTTGTATGTATGTATAGAGTTCCAAAAATAAATAGAAGTAGTCTCGATATGTTTCACGAAACACTTGAAAGAATTTTAAATGTCGTATGTGACCATAAAAATAAAAAAGTCGTTATCTGCGGAGATTTTAATATAGACATCTTAAAAGACAATCCTAAATGCCGCGAATTCAAATACCAATTATTGAGTCGAAATCTGACACTTGAATTAAAAAAGCCAACAAGAATAGTAAGTGGAACATGTCTGGACAATTTCGCTCATAACATCAAGGGATCAAAGGGTGAAGTTATGGATACAGGTCTTTCAGACCACACTGGACAGTTACTGAAATGTCCAGTGAAGAAGTCATGTGCTCTGGAGGCATGGTGCATAAAACGTCGTGACCTCAGTGAGGGATACTTAAGAATATTTAAAGGCTATATAGAAAACATGACTTTTCATGACACTTTCAGTTCCGACGATCCAAACGTGGCATATGACTCTTTCTTTGATATTTTCAAATGTATATATAGTCTCTGTTTTCCTTATAAAATAATTAAGAAACGCTCAATAGTCAAACAAAAATGGATATCTAGGGGCATAAGGACTTGTTGTAGGAAAAAACGAGAACTTTTATGGCAATTTAGATGCAATAAAGATAGAGAGGCTAAAACTGCTTACAAAACATACTCCACAAGACTAAAGAAAATAATTAAGCTAACACAACGTTCACAAAATGACAATTTTATTAGGATATCTAAAAATAAATCCAAAGCTACATGGACAGTAATAAATAAATCTAAAACTATAATGCCAAGAGAACCTATACATAAAATAAAACAGGGTAATACATACATTACTGACCCCGTAGATATTGCTAATGCTTTTAATAACTTTTTTATTGACGATGTTAGAGATAGTTACATTTACAATAATGATAATAATAAGATTGATATTGAAAATAACATCTACTCCATTTTTTTGAGTCCGACAACACCTGACCAAGTACTTAATATTATAAAGTCACTAAAAAACACAAATAGCGTTGGTTTTGATGACGTATGCACCAAAGTAGTAAAATACGTAGGTAATTTTATTGCAGCGCCTTTGAGTCACATATTAAACTTGTGTTTTTCTACTGGCATATATCCAAGTAACTTAAAAACCGCTATTGTCAAGCCACTTTTTAAAAAGGGGGACAAAGAATTGACCACAAACTATCGTCCAATAGCTTTACTGTCAGTATTTTCAAAAATTTTTGAAAAAGTGATTCATAATGTCTTATACAATTTTCTAGAAAAACACAATATACTAACCAAGGAACAAAAAGGCTTCCGGAAACACACTACAGTAAATACAGCCATATATGAACTTGTAAGAAGAGCGATCAATACTTTAGACAAAAGGATACCATCATGCGCTGTCTATATGGATATGACCAAAGCATTTGATCACGTGGATCATAAAATATTAATAGAAAAACTAAGTCGCTATGGTATCCGTGGCAATGCATTACAATTGTTAACTTCCTACCTACAAGACAGATATCAATATACTGAGCTTACACAAGTCTGTTTGTATAGTAAAAAGGAACTAAAATTTAAGTCTAAGAGAAGACAGATTAATTGTGGGGTGCCACAAGGTAGTGTATTAGGACCTTTACTATTCATAATTTATATAAACGATATAGTTAACTCAATTAGGCACCCCATGATACTCTTTGCCGATGATAGTACTATTTTTATAGAGTGCGACGATGGTGATTACACAAATTACGAAAATAACATAAACAAAACTATAAATGATATTATTAATTGGTTGAAACAAAATAAATTAAAGGTTAATTTGGAAAAAACAAACATAATGCATTTTACACAAAAAAAAGTTTGTCCTAATTTAAAAATTTATTACGAAGATAGTAAAATAGAAAAAACTGATGATACAAAATTTCTTGGTATTTACATAGATAGCAATTTGTCATGGGAGTCTCATTCTATTGAAGTCTGTAATAAAATGTACAAATTCTCATTTGCACTTTACAAGCTAGCTAAAACATCTAATCGAGATACAGTCTTGACAGCTTATCATGGTTTTGTAGCGTCAACTCTTAGGTATGGTGTAATATTTTGGGGCAATTCTACCTACAGAGAAATATTACTAAGGGCCCAAAAACGCTGTATTAGGGCTATATGTGGTCTAAAACCCGTGGAGACTTGTAAGCCACATTTCAAATCGCTGAATTTGTTAACTTTGCCATGTATATACATATTGGAATTGTGTATATTCATAAAATCTAATCCAGAATTATTTAGAAAAAAAGATCAGGTACCTAACCTCCGCCCTAGAAAAATTGCAATATGTACAAATTTCTGTAATACCGCACTAATGCGTAAGAATGTTGTTGAAATGGCTCCAAGAGTTTATAATAAACTGCCTGAACCCTTGAAACAATATAATTTAAACAAATTCAAAATGGTCTTTTCAAAAATGCTGATACAAAAATGTTATTACAATATAAATGAATATTTTAGTGATAATGAATTTGAATTATAAACAATTATTCAATAGTATAATTTTAATGTATAAATAATGACTTGCATAATATATATTTTGATTTTTTCCAACTGGTTAATGTATTTTGAATTGTGGATAATTATAATTAATAGTAGGTATAATTTTAATTTATAAGTAAGTAATGACTTGCATATTTTGTGATTTCCAGCTGATTATTGTACGTAGTGAAAATGAACTGGAATTATGGAGAATTATAATTAATAGTATAATTTTAATATATAAATAATGACTTGCATATTTTGAGATCTCTAACTGATTACTGTATTCTTTTTTCTTAACTGACATTGTATAATTTCGTATGCCATTCTAGGCGCATCATGGAGTTAACTACACACCTTGTTCTGTCAACTTGTCCACCTATGATGACGAATAAATGAATTTTGATTTTTTTTTTTTTTTTTATATATAAATCTCACAGCCAGTGTTTTTATGTATAAAGAAAAAGGCGTAATTTCGGATATTATTTTACCGACCTCAGTGCGTTCTTCGCAGAACTTCGTCCATACACATTTTATTTGGCCCGAGTGTCTATTAACAGGTATACTCGACAGATACCTGAAATTATTTTCATTAAAATACTAAGTCAAATAAAAGTTGGAACCGTTCGCACATAACACATATTCAAAGTAAATAATAAAACAACATAGACACGTTTATTTCATAAATAAAATGATTAAACAAAACTAAATTTATTTCAGTGTGTATTTGATTCTAAAAACTATCGTAATTGAATCTTCTTGTTCAAAATAGACACAGCCGCAAACACGATATCCGAAATTCGTTATCGACTTTTCGATGGTCCAAAATTGAATCGTTTTCGTATTCAAATATATATCGGGACTACATCAGCGCGTATTGGACACGATAGTTTTTGCCGCAAATGTGATTTCCGATACATTAGGCACAGAGCCGGTGTGGAGTGAAGACAAAAAGTATACACAGATTTCCACTTTGGAGAAGCTCACTGCATGAAATATTCGCTTGTCTGTGACAAATTGAGATCGAATGAGTCACATTTCGCAGTGTCAATTTTGTTAAATGTACACTTCAGAACTTTCTGCACAGATATGGCAATAATAAATAGACACTTTGAGGAATACAAGGCGCGATGCCTTGTGTGTCGTAAAAGTTCGCTATTATAAGCTATTGAAAATTATGCTTGTAGTAGTGTATCTATTGTAGCACGTAGCGCGGTTTTATGAAGCTTTAACTCTGTCCGTATTTCCTATGTAACAGTGGCCTGTTAACGCTGTAAGTAGGTAATTACCGCCTAATTACAATGGCCACTGTTATCAAAACACAGTCAGCTGACTTTTAATCAGTTTAGGGAAAACTGTCGTATGTACCGCACCAGACGAACCTTGCAAGGAATAGGTACTTCCGCTCAGTATTTTTTATTTTTTGTAATGATTAAAATACTCAGGCATAATGTTATGGCACCGGGGGCGAATGCACCATGACATAATTTGCACCTGGCTTTGAACTAACGACGCTAATCGCTACGCTGAATTTCAGAGGCAGATGTTTACTTACTTCCCTTTACCTATTTTCCTGTAACTTTAATGGACGAAAAAACTCCCATTACCGAAATAAACTCATTAAAATTTAAATTAAGCCGTTATTTCGTCCGGTCTCTAATTCCCCTTAATGCGGATAAAAGTGACAGATTTTAATCCACTTTTGATTTCGCTCTAATTGGTCTGTATAGCGGACTTAGGGAGATTTTCAGAAGAGCTACAGACTTTGGGCAGCTGTGAATTCCAGCAAACAAATTTTAAAAAAATATTTTTCATAATGTGTTAGTTTAATAAATGTTTACTCGTGGGCGTTTAATACATACTTCTAAATGAAGATACTGTTTGATATGTGATTTAATGTATATGGCCTATCCCGTTGTATATGATTGTTGGCTTGTTATACTTAATAATGCTATGTAACACGTAATGATACTAATACATTTTTCTGTTCGGGCTTGAACAGATATACATACAAAACGCTTCGAAAATATGTTTAATATTGATTTTTTAAGCATCGAGAGTACCTATGCTTCTTTTCATACGGGAATTATGTATAAAATTATTTGAAACAACTTAAAGACATTTTTCTCGTTTTATTTTTCATAGCGATTCCGATCACATGTTGTTAATATTGAACGTCAATATTAAAATATTCTATCCAAACTTAACAATAACACCTTCCTCCTTGCAACTTGCTTAAGCAAATACTAGAAGAAATCACATGAAAATTTTGCCCAAAAATCAACAATACGTGTGGCACCCCTGTTTGCTTAACACTTTGAAGAAAGTAATCGCCGAAGGGGAAAGTGAAAATAATCCACGTGGATAACATCTTTGAAGGTTTCTATGAGGAATTTGATAGATAGTGTTACCTACCTACATAAAAAAGTCATAGTGACTAGATTAAATAAAGGTATTAAATAATAGGGACAAGCAGAACAGGACAAGTAAAAGTAAATTAACGTAAAAGGACAAAATATTTGAATTTGAAATAAGTGGCGCGTTTTAACTGGGGGCGGGTTTTAACTGTAACATATATCTATATGTTAAATTGTAAAGTTTAATTTAGTAAGTCCTTGATAACTAGATACTTTTAATTTTTATCTTTTTGTGCACTTTCATCTTTCTCTCACGTACTGACAATATTTCACTGACGTTTTGGATTCACTGGAAGAGACCTATTTATAGAGAAAAGTTCACCCTTGCAAACTGTAATTTTGTTATTTTAAGTGCAATACAGAGTTAATACGAGTATGTGGAGATTCGGGACGAGAAAGACCTAGGCGAATGTTTGGACATCAAATCCTAAGCAGTCCGGAAAGGACTGTCCGCGCATAGCTGGCAACTTGTTACTGTTCTTGGGCACTACATGATCTATGCTGCCAGATGTGGCTGTCAGCGCGCGCACTTTGGATGGCGCGGGGTGCGGTGCGGGGGATGGGGCGTGCAAGTCGGCGCGACCGGCTACGCCAACCAGCTAGATCACAGAGTACATTATACTATAGTTACTATTTAGAGAAAAGCGTGGGGCGCTCAATTTAATTGTACCATTTGTAATATTTTCAAGAACTAATGTAATTGAGCACCCCACGCTGTTCTCTAAATAGTAATTATACTTTTCGATCATCATTTAGTTTCTATACAAAAAGTAATTTTTCACTTTAGAGTTTCTTATTTAACATAAAAGCGTGTTTACAGTTTTTTAAAACTATTATTTCACAATCCTAGGTCATTCGAAAGAGGCGTACAGAAGCACCTTGAAGCTCGCCATGGATGGAGGAAAAATGTCTTAGCTAATCTAAGACATTTTTATAAAATTATAAAATGTATTTTTCAGGATATTAGCTACATAAAAAAGTGTATTATAATTTCTTGCACTTTATAATTGAGCCAAATAAGGAGTATCGGCTATAAATAACATGTCTCGTGATTATTAGGCGCCGGTCCGCACAACGGCAGTTATTAAACATGGCTGTCTCTCACACCGAATAAAATAGTCTAAATTATTTTTTATATGACTTAACTAGTCATTTTATCTTGACACAAAAAAAGTCTTATTTTATTGCGTCAAGATGAAGTTTATCTCAATCCGTCCACGGTCAAACATTCAAAGATCAACTCTGTGAGAGTTGAACTTTGGATATCATCAATTTCATTGTGGATTAGGTGTCATCAATTTCATTATATTGACTGAAATCCGTTTTAATAATAATTATTTGAAGCCAACATGATAATACCTAACTGCATGCGTAGATACTTTCAAGTCAATTTATAAAATAGATTTTACATACGTTTTTTTTAGTTGATATCTATATTAAATTCTGAGTAACGTTAGAACATTTTTAATTACAAAAAATTGATGGCTTTTATCGCAGCGTTTCCATCTAGGATGGTGCAGCGACGAGCCAAATATGGCCAATCCATTTTAGCTGTACGCTATCATTTTATCTATTTGTGTCAAAGCTAAACGGTCCTAACTTCCTCGAACATTTAACGCCTGTATAAGCGGTAATAAGTCAAAGCATTAAATATTCATGCAGTAATACCATATTCTGGTCGGTGTAAAGGGGGATGATGTAAACAACTTATTAAATAGGACACCGTGGGGCGTAAAGCTTGTCATTTGGAGATGATGGCGCCGCCCTGTCGGCATTTTCACGCACCACAAATCCATTATGCGATGCTCACCAATTTCTTGAGTCAGAACAATTTGTCAGATAAGAACTTATTACTAGATAGTCCTTTAATTCAGTATCTTGGTACTGCATAAAAGTAAGGGTATTATTTTTAGCTTTCACAATCCCTTTTTCTGATATTCATCATTTTAAGGGAATGAAAACATAGATAAACTCTGTGAAAGATACATACATAATATAATTATCAGGCTCATAATGCTCAACCCGAGCAGAGCTTCAGGTAACATTCAGTTACACACAAGGCCACATCTGGAAGTATGGCCCATACAGTACCCTAATAAATAGTGTGAAAGATGATATGGCAAAAAAGGTTAATGTTGAGATGCCGGCTATTCGAGGAGAGTGGAAGAAGAAAACGTGTTTATATTCATCATCAAAATATTACGATGGTTTTATTAACGATGTACGTTACCAGAAAACTAAAATTATTTTATAAAATAAAGGAAACATTTTCAGCCACATAAATAGGTAGTAAAAACGTTTTACCCGCTACACCATTCAGTTTAAGGATTATTATTAACTATTAACCCTGATTTTAACCAATCATTTCATTCTTTTTTTTTCCGTAATCGGGTTACACAGTATTTTACCCTTTTTGCTTATCATAGCAAGAGGCGATACGTTTCCGAGCTGCTACATGTGCTGCGACTTTAATTATGAATACCGCATAACAAGTGTGACATAAATTTGGTTGAATGCATTTACGTTTATACTAAACCGCTGTAAATCCCGGAGAGCTAACCGAGATCGCAATGTGACTAGGGGTGTCACTCTGGTAAAATTACCGCCATCTCGCCACGAACACAATCTAATTTATTAAGATTAGATATTATACTCCTATCTTTCTCCATTAATCAATATTTCTACCATATAGCTAAATGAAACCTAGTTAGTGGTAGACATAGTGTATAACAAGGGTGTAACAAGACCTATTACAAAGCTCAGAACTACGTATTCAACTTATCATTAGGACCATTTTTTTCTTCTGGACTATACCTGGGAAATTAATAGTCAAAAGTCATTAAAGGTCAAAGTTAGAATTTTATTATAAGATTTTTGAAAACAAATTGAAAATACTATTTCTTAATTTTCGTCCAAAGAAACATTCTCAAAATTGTCTATTCTCATTTTCTTAATTAATGGCGTCGCGTCGCATGTTGCCAATGTCAAGTGAATATGTAACTAAAGTAACAAAAATTGTACGGTCGATTTGGTTTAAAAATGGAGTCTCTCAATACGTGTTTTTACAACAAGAACTCGGGAGATACTCCCTCAAAATTTTAAGTATTTCATACCAAACAATGACTTTAAAACGTCAGCGCTCAATGTAACCACTCGATATCGGCGCCATTCAACTCAGCCAACCGAATGTCGCAGACGTGTCCAAATTGCTAAGCACCGCGAGACTTGCGGGCTGTAAACATTGCGTGATATATTTTGGAGGGTTTTTTTAACACCAAAAAATAAAAATCGTTTTCCAGCAACATTTGTTTTATGTGTCTCTTGATTTGATGTATAGAATGCGGAGACTTCGGCTTTGGTTTAGGTCTTTTTAAACTCTGAAAACAATGTTCGCAAAAGCGGACTTCTGTAAAAGAGATCTCTTCCCAGTGTATGTAATAAAAATACTGTACCTATACACGGTGAAATTTTAGTGGCTATTGAGCTGAAGATATTTTAATGGGTAGGTCTATACTTGAAACTCTAACAACACTACAAAATATCTGAAACCGATATCTGAACTCTACAAAATATTTGAACCTCTTGCTATGGGACCACCATTGAAATCGTGAAAAAAGGCAGCTGTTTCATACAATTTGGTTTCGTAGGTTTTGCACTTTTGTATGGAACAGCTGTTTTTTTTTTCGTTATTTCGATGTTGGTCCCATAACAAGAGTTATTAGTATAGACCTACATATTAAAATGGCTTCGGATGATGACGGGAAATAAAATTTCACCGGGTCGGTTTCAAAGTAGATTATTACCTACTTTTACATGTACAGACATCAGCACGTTGGGTTACCACAAACTGTCAAATTTTCCCAATCGATTATGCATTTTATATTAAATAGTCTTAGGTTGAAAATCGTTTGGAGAAATTTGACAGTTTTGTATAGCCCGACGTGCACAACGTCTTAGCAATGGCTGCGTTTGCCACCATTGTGAATGAGTGATCATTATGAAAAGACGCTAAACTGCAAGTGTACTTCTCCGCTGCCCACCTAAAGGTAGCGCCGACTGGTTTACCTAGTTACTGTACGTCGAATGGGCAGCCGGAAAAACCTTAGTCGGTTCTATGAATATTAACGTCAATAATTTAATGGTCTTAACTTATTATTAGTAAGTTCATTGTTATTTTTTATGATAAATCAAGCGGAGTCTTTTACCGACTACATGTAAACCGCCTATGGGCTTTTAGGCGTCATAAAAAATGGCAGTCTACCAAAACCAGTTAAAATTTTGTGTTTGCAAAAATATTTGAAAAAACTGAACAGGAACGTTTATCACCAGTTTTCCTTAACCATACAACACAAGTCATTACATAGCCAAAAACCCTACAAAAGCTATTCCTACAGCCATAATACGCACAGAGCGTCCAATCTGCTTGTTTCACTGAAAACACTAAATGCATTAGATTTAAGTATGCCTTTACCACAAAACGCAACGTTGGTTGATGGTTAGCACTTTATCGAGTTAAGCACGTTTAAAGCGCTTTGTTCCAATGTAACCTACTTAATCCATTTTGTTAAGCTAGATTTAGAGGCTTTGCTTTTAAAAAGGTAAGGTTTTGTTGATTAAAACTATTATTGCATTGTCCTGGCAAAATGAAATACAGCTTTGGGACTGCAGTGTAAATGGTGGGGTTAACTTAATGAAGTCACGTATTGTACATATACATACACTGTTACAACAAATTCTTAATATACATTGTCTTTTATACAACCGAATATGAATTATCTATAGTAATATTATAAAGAGGAAATATTTGCATTGTTATATGTTTATAACGAATAAACTCAAAAACAACTGAACCATTTTGGTAACTCTTCCAACAATATTAATAAAGTTTCCAGGTGGACATACGATAGTTTTAATCCTGATATACTTACGGGAACAGGATACAGGCGTTCGGGGTGCTAGTAATAAAAAAATTAGTAGGTATTTTAAGTTCAATTATAAACAGTGTCCTCAGGGGGTACAAAGTATGTAAGTAGTCATAGCTGTTTTTTTTTACATTTGCATTGCTTTAATAATACATAATAATAATAATTTATTTTCCAGAAACAGAATTGTACAGCACTACTATCATATATTTGACTACTAGCCTATTATATCTAAAGGTAACACATTAAATAATAATGTAGCATCTTGTACCGAACTAGGTTATAAAACCTGTATTTCGGTATCCAGCGCCCCTAAACTCGGCCTCAAAATATGTTACATTTTTAACATAAGCTTCTTCAGTGAGAGATTTATATTGACATTATCTATTATCACAATAGCTTTACTCCTATTCTCTTTGCTTATTTTAAAATAACAATTATTAACACATATAAGCTTGTAACGTGGTACTATAACATTGCCATGTTATAATACCATCGTCATCTTTATTACTGGCTGTATTTTTAAAAAAAGTATCAATCAAATTCAAAATCATTATTCATCATGACATTTGGTTCATTTTTGATTCATTCCATTACTGACCGTGTCACAGAACACATACTTAGCTACATTACTAACGTACCTAAGGGTCTCGCTCTGACCTCGGCTTGGGCCTTTATTACGTACCTACCTACTTATAAAACGTACCTACTTATAAAATTATATCAAGGCACTAAAATTAGTGCCTTTTATATACCATTTGAAGCTGTTTAAGTGACTCATAAAATAAAATAGTGACGGGAAACGTGTTTGATTAGTGGACCATACTGCCAGAGTTGGACCATAGGGCACGTACTGTTACACGCGGACCGGGTATTGTAACGTGGTACTATAACATTGCCATGTTATAATACCATCGTCATCTTTATTACTGGCTGTATTTTTAAAAAAAGTATCAATCAAATTCAAAATCATTATTCATCATGACATTTGGTTCATTTTTGATTCATTCCATTACTGACCGTGTCACAGAACACATACTTAGCTACATTACTAACGTACCTAAGGGTCTCGCTCTGACCTCGGCTTGGGCCTTTACTACGTACCTACCTACTTATAAAACGTACCTACTTATAAAATTATAATAGGTTGGGGAAAAAGTTTCTTCGCATTTTTTAAGAAAATTCAAAACATTTTTTAATATAGTTTATTTACATTTAACTAAAGTATGTAGGTACCATTTTGTTCGATAACTTTTTGCCATCTTATAGGTAGGGACATGATCCCATTGCTATAGAAATTTTGGGACTTCTGGTCAAAATACCGCGACAAGTGGTTTTGGCAGTCCTCTCGTGATGTTAACCTGACACTGCCTAAAGAATTCTGAAGAGACCGAAACAGGTGTAAATCTCAAGGTGCAAGGTCAGGACTATACGGCGGATGCATTAACACCTCCCAGCCAAACTCTCTTAATTTTTGCTGAGTGGCTAAAGATGTGTGAGGTCTAGCGTTATCATGATGAAAAACCACACCCCTTCTGTTGATTAATTCCGGCCGCTTTCTCTCAACTTCTTGCTTTAATCTCATCAGTTGTTCGCAGTAGAGTTCAGAATCGATGGTCCTGCCTGGTGGTAACAGCTCATAATGAATAATGCCCTTCCAATCCCACCACACACACAGCATCACCTTGTTGCGAGTTAACCCGGGTTTCGCCACAGTCTGTGAAGCCTGACCGGCCTTTGACCACGACATTTTTCGCACGTTCTTGGCGTACGTGATCCACTTTTCATCACCAGTTATCAGCTTCTTCAAAAATGGTTCGGTTTCATTACGTCGTAATAAAGAATCACAAATGAGTACACGGTTCATTAGGTTTCTTTCAGTGAGCTCGTGAGGTACCCAAATGTCGAGCTTTTTTGTGTACCCAGTTTTTTTCAAATGCGCCAAAACTGTTTTGTGGTCAATTCCCAGTTCTTCAGCTACGTCGTAACTACTGACATGCCGATCTTGCTCCACTTTTTCAAAAATGGCATCCATTTTATCTGTAATAGGGTGACCAGAGCGACGTGCATCTTTGACATCAAAATTTCCGGATTGAAAACGCTTAAACCAAATTTGTGCTACTCTCACAGACACTGCACTAGGTCCATAAACATCGCAAATTTTTTTCGCGGCTTGCGTTGCATTTTTGCCTTTTTTGTAGTAAAATTTTAAAATGTATCGAATTTCTTCATTAGTTTCACTCATCTTGGCGGTACGAAAAACAAATGAAAATCACACATTTTCCTAATTTGAATTTGGAATTATGTTCTTTAAAATTTAAACTTTCAATGATACCAAAACCAGCCAGATACAAATAGTATAGCCAAAGAGATTTTATTACAAGTTTATACATACTATAATGCGAAAAGACTTTTTCCCCAACCTAATATCAAGGCACTAAAATTAGTGCCTTTTATATACCATTTGAAGCTGTTTAAGTGACTCAATAAAATAAAATAGTGACGGGAAACGTGTTTGATTAGTGGACCATACTGCCAGAGTTGGACCATAGGGCACGTACCGTTACAAGCTTATTGCAACGTGGAAAAGTATGAACGTCCTCTCTGTTGTGTGTGTGTGTGTGTGTGGTTTGTGTAGTGGGTGTGTGTATGTAAGAGAGGGTGTGTAGTTTAAATACATACATATAGCCACGCACACAATCCTAAAAGGGATTCAGCAGATCCTCTGGCTGCATACGTCTGGATCCAGACGTCTGGTTACACATAAAGCCACATTAGCAGTATGGGCCATGAAGTGCCGCAAAATAGTGACAAGATGCTAGCCTCTCATATACTTACATAAAAGGAGCATCTTACTATAAAAATAAAAAAACCTTCTAACAAACAATAGACCGGGACAATGACGTTACGACGGCCTAGATAAGCGGCAAACGATACAAATTGTTTCTACGAGAACCAACGTAAACTCTAACATTTGACACGACGAACGGTCGCCGTGGTTTTTTTTTCAGTATTATGTCAGTGTCATATATAATATCCCTGTCGTTAAGCGTTTAACTTAATCGATTGGTCACTTGCCTAGGCCCTGTGGAGGAGGGTCCAAAGAAACATTATCAAAGTTTTAAGTATTACATACTAAAAATGGCTTTAAATAAAAATAAAAATCGTTTCTCAGCAATATTTTTTTAAAAAATGCGTAGACTTCGGCTTTGTCTTAGGGCTTTATACACCCTGTAGAGTATCTAACAAATAACTCTACCTCTGATGTCAAGAGAAGTTGAGTCCAAATACGAAACAAGCTGGTGCTCCAGAGTTTATGACGTATTACACTAGCCATTCTCAACATCGGCACGTCAAGAGTGACGCCTGCAAGTAGGGTTACCATTTAGAAATTTGAAAAGTCCTGACAAAATGCCTGGCACTTCAAAAAAGTCCGGACATTTTAATCACAAAATGCAAACATAAGTACTTCAATACGCACTTCGTACATACATACTTCTTTTAGTAGTATGTATGGACATGGTAGCTAACTAGCTAAGTCGCTTTTAGATGACTGGGACATTAATAGAGATTAAATAACTGACTTTTGTAAGTTTTATTACAGGACTATTTATTTTAGGACAGAACCCTAGAAGTCCGGACTTGTCCGGGATGGTAACTCTACCTGCAAGGTTTTTCTTCACTAATCTTGTGTAGACAACGATTAGTAGGGTTATGGATAACCAACCTATAATTTTCTGAAAAAGAAAATTTATGCTCCAATTTTCAATGTGAAATAATTTAAATATTGCTTTAATTTTACAATCCGCTTACATACCAATCCTAACATACACCACAAAGTAGCTGCTATGATTTACGTTCACTCTGACCATAGCCACCATATCTAATTAATTACATTAGCGAACACACCGCGACCTAATTACAAGTTTCACTTTATGGTTTATCTGGTATTATGTGGTTGGAATATTGCTTAAATAATATTACACTATTTCTGTAGCTGTAGGTTCGTACAGTTCAATTATATTAATTTTGAAAATACAAGAAAAGTCTTGACACTCGGCCAACATTACTTATACTAGTCGCTTATTAGTTGGCAAAAAGTACTGACTCTTTCATTCTATTACATTTATTATAACATATACAAATTTTATTTGTCTGCACTACTTCTGTAATTTGCAATTATTTGTACTAGTTACTTTTATTTTTTATTGCTTATAAATAAGTGACTGTAGAAAAAGTATAACTATAACTTAGTTGACTGTTTTTACAATTCTGTTCCATCCTTGTTATGAGTCGATAGCCTTAAATAGGATAGGTATCTACAATACTGCCAACGATACGATAATTTCTTTTTAAATAAATATAAATAAATTTGAAAACTTTACATAATTCTAGGTAAATCCTCTTTATTTATTTTTTCTATTTTTTTACTGGACATGTGTTGTCGTGTGGTGTGGTTTCTATTTGATATATATTATGGTTGTGGTACCTACCACACGTACTACAACCATGGCGCAACCACCAGTGACTTGCGGACTAACAGCTGGCCACCTCGCAAGAACAAACGACAACGCAACCACATCGATGATTTCAATATTTACGCGCTATTCACACTGCACCACTGCTTGAGTTTCTAATCATTTCCCATACCCTGACAAGCTTCCTCTAAAGGGGGGAATATGGGAATTTCGTGACATTTTCCCCCGATTGTGACTTCGGAGGAAAATGGGAAGAACATGATGTATTTTCCCCCAAAATATTTTCTAATTATTAATTTTCTTTTGGAAACATAAGTACTATCGCGTACGAGTCAAGTGAACTTCAGTTTTACAGATTTTTTAAATAAAACAAACATGAAACTAGGTATTTAAAATCACTTACTACTGCGACGAATAAAATTAACAATTGTAACAATCTATACAGTCAAAGCCTGTCGGGGGAAGATGGGAAATACCCTTTTTGTCAGTGCGATGTGGTTGAGGTAAGTGTAAGTGCTCCCTTCCACGAGTTCTAATTTGAAGTAATACTATTTGTAACGTGTAGATAATGACTAACAGCGACCTTTTAAACCCACGTCATCAAGTTTCGAATGGACTGTCCAATTTGCAAATATTTGAAACGAGGTTTTACGGCTGCGTGCCTTCTTGCCTTTTATCTAAATACGCCGTGACATAATTAAATATATCCATGAACATGGGCTCTAATTTAAATTAGATGTTAAGGGTTATCTACTTAAATAAAACCTTTATTTTATCCACATGGTTTGATGTAAAGTAGGCTTCTGTTCCAGCAAAACGGAACGGTAAGAGCCGCCGGATATCGAAAGGTCAAGGACTTGAGTTGATGAAATGAAAATGTGGTAAGAGTGGGTCTTACCACATTTTCATTTCCGCATTTAATGAAGCTTAATTTAAGTAGCCTTAGTACAATTCGTAAATATTATATAGAAGATAATATTATACATACAAACACATGCTTTTAATCCCAAAAGGGATTGAGGGGGCAGAACCTTGGTAACTTTTAGTTACACTAAAAGTCATTATCGGCAACTTGAAATTCAATTATTGCCGTTGTCGCAAAGTATTCAGAGTCAACTTAAACTTCTTTTGCAGTCACAATTAAATAGCAGTACGAACCACACACCAATTACTTAGCCCAAATTAAGTAGGTATCATTAAGAACTTGTGTTATGGATACTAGACAACGTACATAATAATCTAGATATCTTTATAAATGAACTTAAATAAATATAAACAATAAAGAAGCTTACAAAGAAACGATAGACGAGAACAAATTCGATGCCTTCTCCCAGTCTAAGCTGTCATTCTTGGAATAGCTTCTACATTCCTGTCACCAAAAACTGTAGACGGAAAAATAGGTACCTTAGTTTACCCTTAGCCTTTAGTAGTCGCCTGTGCAAGGCTGACTAATTGCGAAAATGCGACGAGACTCATTGCATAAATAACACCACCAGAAATACTAGGTACTAAAGGTCAAGTATGCCACCGCCACATAGGTATTTAGGACAATATTATTTCTATAAAAATAACCGCATGCTTCTTAATATATACAAAATAGAGAAACTACTTATTTCATCCTACATATTGGCAAAATGCTCAGTTTGTAGAGTTAATAAAACCGACCAAAGCTGAACCCTCCCTAATATAAAGATACTGCGACGGCACGTAGTTAATTAACGTAATAGAAGTATCGGGAGTGATTTCAGCCATCTGGTACGTATTGCAGTAGTATTCAGTACCATTTTAACAATTACCCTGAGAGTGTGCGTTATAGAGCTGAATTTCGGTAATATTTACAAATATCTGCATAGATTTCTCATTACTGACGCTTATTGTGCTTATAGATTGGCAAGGAATCGACTAGAGCGAGACCAAAAATGCACCAAAGTGTGAGTAATGCGCATGTGTGCGTGAAAAATAGTACTGCAGTCTGACAGTTGTTGTCTTTTCTACGCGACTGACAGGCCGATCTAGGCCGCTTGCGTGTAGATACGTGAAATGGTCTCGTCTATATATCTCGCTCTAATATACGCGTTAGTATGCTCTTTCTCATTCACATTGCTGATCTACAGTTTACCATATCTATGGTTATTTGCGTATGATGGGTAAGACAATGATATTATACGATCTTAGTCCCGTTTTCCACCAAAGCCTCTCGTCTCCCAGTCGAGAGTAGTAGAGACGAGATGTGTAAATAACTACTTTTTATTGGTTGCTTAAAACACAGCTCGTCTCCTTGTGTCGTCTCCGCTATATAGGAGAATGGGTAACTCGGACAACTGAGATTAATGTTTTTGGCTTATGATTGCCGACTCACTGAAGGTTTAGCTACTTTTTGAGTTTTTTGCCTCTTTTATTTCTAATGGGATTAGATTATATATTTATTTAGACCTAACTGATTTAATGTGAGTTTGACAAACGCCGAAATAATATCTATTATGTAAATGTATATCTAATAGCCATGTGATGGCGGCAGAGTAGAATAGCATCACCCCATATCCTCAAATGGGTGTACGACAATGCTCCAATACCTCTACAACTAGAAGGCGACTAATGGATCAGCAAAGGGGTATTGATCACCTTATACTCCGTCCACCAATCCGCATTGGGCAAGCGTGGTGGACTACTGCCTAAACCTTCTTCGATGAGAAGGAGAGGCCTTGTGTACCAGCAGTGGGTCGAATTATAAAGGTATATGTAAATGTAATCTGTAGGAATAATAACATAATAAACCATTACAACTGAAGTTATACGTCAATGCCAGAACGCTACTCTCCGAACCTTTATATCCGAGTTGGTCTCTCCTAAATTCAAACGTCGAATACATTATTTAACTTCAGAATTGGAACTTGTCTAAGGGTTTGATTAGCCAAATTTAGGAGCGCCAAAGCTTCTATAGGTAGTTGACTATTTATATCATACACATAGTGTTCCTCATATGCATTATATTGGCATACAACATAAAATAATATCTAACGAAGAAAATAATAACTGCATACCTCTTCAAATATGATCCTCAATTCGTTAGCCAGACGCATACTCAAGTAATTATGCTGTTAATATAGCTAAATTTCAAGTGCTAAAAACAGAAGGGGGGTTTTAATGGACATTAAAAACGTGACGTCCCGCCCTTATATTTCCATTAAACTCAAATTAGAGCAACACTTAATAGAAGTTACGGAGGTAAATAATATTTTCATTAGGCGAAACACTCGTTACGATTATAGCTTTATCTAAAATCGGTGCTTTTGAATTAATTTAACTTAATATATATTTTAATTATTTCAAAGTAGGTTGTTCAAGATGTTTAATTACGTCATGGAAATGTTATTTTTATATATTTCACACAACAATTTTTATAAGTATGTGAAATTGACAGTTTTAGGTCTATTATATGTCTAAATTTATTGTTTACGGGATAGATGAACTGAGTATTCATATTATCGACTTCAATAAATTATGTTTAATAAAGGAAAAAGTTAGGAATGCTTTTACGACGGAAATTATGTGCATAGATGCTATATATACATGAAAGGTATAGTTACAGAAATAATACAAGTTCAAAGCAATTCTAGAATTAACCTAAATCCGCCATATCTTTTTCTGGAACGCATAAAATAATTAACGTCAAGATATTTTTCGTCAACGTTATCACCATTTTTTTGCTGTCGACATTGTAATCTTGTAGAGCTTTGAATTTGCACAATTTATCTTTTTTATTCAAACAGAAATGTCACTTTTTCAAGTCTCTTGAGAAACCGTAGGTACTAAGTAACTCTTCCACAATGCGACGAAAAGTCCATAACATAATTAGTTCGGAAACATAATTATGTTTGCGATTATTTGTGTAAGAAAACACTTTACCTAATATAACATAAAAGTTTTATTTTTGACTGACTACAACCGTACTGCTGAGATAATTAGAGTCTAAGATCTGTCCTGGTCATGCATTATATGTAATGCACTGAAGACTTAGCTCCGTAAGTCCGTGTATGACTTACAATACACTATTAACCATCAAGAATAATGTTGTTCACGAAAAGCTTGACAAATCGATGTTAAATTTTATTCAACCCGCCAACTGCGGAACCTGGCCCTTGAAGTTGCCCCACTCAATTTGTAAGAAAAATAACAAAATTATAACTTATACCTTTATCTTTTAATCAAACAACAAAAATGGGTTACTTTTACCAAAATTCAACTTAAAGCGACGATGAAAGCATTTTTATTAAACAAAAACAAAATGACATTTTCAATGCCATGCCAATGCAGTTTACTTAACTATTATCTCACTAATAAGGTACAAACATCGATTTATTATTACTTAACAAATCTCTCTCGTTTTCCTCATAGAATAAATTTATCAATGAAACAGTCCGCCAAAATAAACACGAGATAAGCGCGATTTGACCATGTTTATTAAACGTATACATCGATCGTGTAAATTGCCTGGAGACAGTCAAAGTGTCCACATACTTCATACTAAACTTACACATGATTTCAGTATTGAAAAAGTTATCAACAGTAGGCCTTCCATCACCAATAAATACCCACAAACTATTACAATGAATAGCTAATACAGTGCCTATCCAAATAATGACAGTACGTTTTCATCGATACCGAGTATATAAATGTAGGTTACCTACATTCGTATTTTAATAGTGAACATTAAGAGCAATGTAAATAACTATTTGCCAAGAACAAATAGAAGAGTTTAAATTGTATAGATCACCGACATAGATAGAATAGTAGAGGGTATATTTGCTATACAAGGTGGTCCAAATATTAACCTTAAATGTTGTTTACTTGACTACGTAAATGCTTTTAATTTTTTTTTACAATCGACAATAGATAAATAAGATAATTTTTAAAAATTTTAAGATTATAATTATATTAGGAAAAATGTGTAACATGGGTTTTTTTCGGATTAACTAAAGTGTACTCAATCTAAAATAGTTTTGGGTGTCTCTATTTGGACCACCTGCCTCTATACTGTTATACATGTATAAATGAAAAAGAGTTTTTTTTTTTTATTTTGCTAGCGGCAGTATAAGTGCCGAAAATATTTATGAAAATTAAAAGTAGATGATTACTTCAAACTAGATTCATTAATTTTTTGAAATGATCCGTCATCAACCGACTGGAGTCACTTGGAGTGAAGAGTATAAAAATGAATTGGTTTTCTACCTACCTAAACGGTACAACCCAGTGTATTAAGGTGGGCACAGACATAAGCAGTCTTATGAATATGAATATGTCCTACGGTGTCCCTCAGGGAAGTATACTTGGGCCTTCCTTATTCATAGCATACATCAATACAATTGCATCTTTGCCATTACCTAAGTCAGCATTCGTTATTTTTTACGCTGAAGACTGCATTGCTCTTTCCAGGAACCGCTTGTCACGAGGTTCGTTAAAATGTGGAAGAGGGTTTAAGAGTAATTTCAGCCTGGTTAAATAATAGTCTACTAACTCTAAGCGTCTTAAAAACTAATTAATAATAATAATTAATTTAGTTTCCGCAATTAATCAAGCTTCATTCTTATGCAATGCGTTGCTCATTCTTTTCAACATCTGTTTCCTGCCAATGTGAGGAAGTCAATAGGTCCGTTATCTGGGGAGGGGGGAAACCCTGGACGAAAGGCTTTCCTTTGTGGCGCACCTTGAAGTTACTAGTACCCGAGTCAATTGGCCCGGCCCGAGTACGCAAGTTGATCCACACCAAGAAGTTACTAACAAATGTCTCTCATAAGTCGCTCTTAAAAACTACGTACTTGGCTTTATGTGAATCTGTGTGTGGGGTAATTTGGCGTCCTGTCACTTGACCAAGCTTGAAAGAGCGCAAAGAGCTGTTCTCAAGGTGATGTTACGAAGGCCTTTTTTTCCCCACTGACACATTGTACAGGGTTAGTAGGTTCCCAGCGTTCGTAAACTTAACATCCTAAAAATGACATAACTAATACGCACAAAACTGTCATCACTTCTCCGGAATATCAGGTTAGCAGACGGGTCTGCAGGGTATACAATCAGTGTTCGTTAAAACCACCTTTGCCCAAAGGTTTAAATAATTCACTTTTGCCTTTATCTACAACCGTATTCTAGATTTATGTGGTGTAAAGAGATCTAAACTGGAAATTGCGAGGCTCAGGATTCGCTGGCTTCTATTGTGGTGGCGCTTTAAATTCACGGAGTCTTTCTTGATGGTTTTATAGTAGAGTTTCACAAATGTGACGCACCTTTAATAACAAAATTACAACTTTTTTCCCCCTTTATTTTTAAAATAACCTTTGATTAAATATGGTTTTATTTATATGCGTGTCTAACAGCACATATATAAAAAAAATATTTCATAACACTATACTGTCACTGGCTCCCGTTTAACTTCAAACGTATATTGACCACCACCACAGGACAGTGCCTAGTGTGGGGTCATAAGAAATCGCATCTAGTGTAAAATTGTGCTTATATTATTTAAAAAAAAATACTTTTCTATTTAAGTTATATTTATAAGCATTTATCAAATAAAAATATTTGTATTTTTTGATTTGGAAACACGTAGGAAAATGGCGCAAAGCCAAAGAAAAAGACTTTCCTAGTTTCTTAATGAAATTATTACATTATACCGGGTGGAATTTTGTAATGCCACCTGAAGGGAAAGTATTCTTAATAAGTTCTGTAGACAGAAAATTTTACTCAAAGGAAACATTCCTTTATTTTTGAACAGAAAGAAAACTGCATTCAAAATTTTTTGGTAATTCGCTTGCCACACCCGGGAATTCCTACCAACTAAAATCTGTAAAAATTACACTATGTACTTTTATTGCATCGATCGTTAGGGTCATTTATTAAGACGAAATCTCTCCAACAAACTTGATAATTGAAATGAAAGGAAAACCATGAAAAAGGACTTATAAATTCAATGGGTCAAGTTAAAGCACTTTTACTCAAAGATCCATCTGCTAGCCATGTTAGTAGTTAATAATTATCATTGACGTCATTTATAAGTACAATAAAATGAATGAATTTGTTAGAAGAATAAATTTGTGTATTCGAGAGAATGGAGCCCATTTCGAGCAACTAATTAGTTAGTTTACCATTTTATGTGAATAAATAAAATAATTAAGGGTTTCGTGGCTTTCCTTTCATTTCATTTATCAAGTTATACAGAGATTTCGTCTTAATAATTGACCCTAACGATCGATGCAATAAAAGTACAGGATGTATTTTTTACAGATTTTATTTTTTACAGATTTTATTTTTTACAGATTTTAGTTGGTTCGACTCCCGGGTGTGGCAAGCGAATTTTCGAAAACCTTTGAAAGCAGTTTTCTTTCTTTACAAAAATAAAGGAATGTTTCCTTTGAGTATAATTTTCTATCTACAGTATTAAGAGTACTTTCCCTTCAGGTGGCATTACGAAATTCCACCCTGTATAAACAGCTTTTGAAATACATTATTTACAAATGTAACGAAAAGTTTCTTTGAAATATTAAAGAATACTCGTACTTTTACTTTAATATTTTAAAAGATGTTTTCGTAATGCTTAGAACTCGATTGTTATTTAAAATGATGCCATAAAATCACGTGAACTAGTTAGCGAGTTGGATCATTTATTCCTGTCACAGAGCTGTCTCCGAGGAACACTTTTTCTGATTTGCTCTGCGTAGATTATGAAGCTATTCAGGAGGAAAATATTTTCTTATTATTGCATAAAAGTTTTACAAGCAATACTTATTAGGCACTCAAGATGTTAAAGCTTATCTTGACTCTCTAGATTTATGTGTTTTAGTTGTTGCTATTATTCCTTTTTGTTGCTTATCTCTTTATCATCTCGCTGGTACTTGGTGTAGGTATAGCATTTTTACTTTCTAGTATACGTACTTATACGTAGTAAAGAGGAAGTCTTGTAATCGTCAAAAAATACGACCTCGAGATTTTGACGGATTTACACGTTTTGGACCTCCCTGAGTACAAAAATAGTTTTTTTAGAATTATGTCTGTGTGTGTGTCTGTGCGTTAGCACGATAACTCGTATGCTTTAACTTATTACAACCAAATTTAACATGCATGAATGCCATCAAAATATAAGGTTTCTATCAACTTTTGAGTCGTTTCCGATATACGAGATAGTCAAGGGGAGACCACTCCCGATTTTTATATTACGAAGGCGTGTGTGTCATGATTGTTTGTGTAGATATACACGCACATTGTCTCTGTGTATCGTCAATGTGCATGTATACATAATTATAATAATGCTTATTTATTTCCCTTTCACAATATAGCCATTAAAAAAGTTATGATTAATAAAAACTTATAAATAATAATTTAATAACTGTATTGTGAGAGACTAGCTTCTGTACTAGGAAAACCTGTGTTACAGAATACCAGGCTCTCACCACCTCACTATTAGATGCTTAACCGATATTAATCACATGTCACAAAGTTCATTTGTTTAAGCTAAATGTTAGAAAAGATAAAAAGGGTTAAAAAAAACAACGTTATATAAAAACTATGAAAAAAAAGTAAAAAGTCTGTATCATCATAGTCTGGTTCATGAGATAAAAATACTATAAATACATTTAGTATATTTTAATCTTAACATCATTTCACAAAATGGTTTATACAAAATGTTACAAGGATTATGGAATAATTTTATTTTTGCGTTTACAAACGCGTAAATATTAATACCAGAAAAATGCACTGAAAACGACTTGCCTCAGGTTACCAGTTACCTACGTTTATAATTTCAAAGATTTGATGAAACAATGTTTACCATAAACCCAAACATAAGGGTAATTCGTCATCTGGTCCCACATACCTACGGCCCATTTGGGACGAGTTGAAGAAAACCAAAAATAATAAAAAATCTGTTTTGCAATTCGTCCCAAGCTAATTTCTGTATAGAAATTAAACCTTTATCAACACATTGTACAGTGAGTACGAAAATACCCACATAAAATATATCTTTTTAGATTGTTTTTTTTTGTCATAGAAAGAATAAGTATATTTTTTTAAATTAAAATGAACAATATAATTGTTTTTAAATTTAATTCACACACGATATTATTTAACTATTTTCAGAAGGTATACTAAAGCATAGATGAATAACTCAACAAATTATTTATCATACAACTACATTTATTAGTATAAGGGAGTTGGCAATTCAGGTTTAGTTATTATTTAGGTACCTATTATCTACCTATGACCAAGGTAAAGATTTATGGGTTTCAGTTGACGAAATTAAACAATGGTTATGTCGGTTACTTTTGAAGTAAAAAGGTTGTGGAGAAAAGCAAAAAAAAATATTGGAATACATATATTGCAGTTCGTGAAAAACATATCCGAAAATGTACTGCTTTAGCACATCTACCTCGTTATGTAATGACCGATGGTTTCCTGCATATTATGTCTCGTAGTCCTAGCAAAGTATAGGTTCCGAAATTCAGCAATTACTTTGTTGAGGCTTCCTGAAAAAGCATTTTTGAAAAGAGAAACCCAAGAAATTGTTAATTTATTGTGGAAATATTAAAAGATCTCGGGAAATCTGCAATTACTGTAGAAATATGTGTAGAATTATTGTCATTTTAGGAGTTTCTCCCGAGAGTTCTTGTTGCAAAAACACATGTTGAGAGACTCCATCTTAAACTAAATCTATCGTACAATTGTCGGTTACTTTATGTATGTACATTTTCACTTGATGTTGGCGTAATGCATAATCTGCGATCGCCATTAATTTAAAAGAAGAAAAATTTTGTCATTTTAAGGTTAAGTATATAGTAAGACTGATGTACAAAAAAATATTATAAATCTTAGCAACTTTTAATAATTATTTTCAATTTTAAATTACATTACTATGTGATACATCTTAGAAAGACTTATACTTTAAGTTGTAGTTGTGAAATGTATCTTTCACAATTGTTGATTTTTTTATTGTTAATTATTCTATCATCTATGACAGTCGGAAATTAAACAAGTAAATTTGTTATTTTAAATAAATTGTATGACTGATTTTAGAAACGTGATTTTAGTTATATCGAATGTACCTTCTCATAACAACTCCTAAAAATTACCTATTAGAACTAAAACTAAACTTTTCCGTTTAAATTTTTTATTCTTAAATAATTTAAAATTTTATGAATTTTTATAATAAGTATGGTTGTGATCATGAAAGATTTTCTAACAAACCCGTTTTTATTTTGTCCACGCTAACACTTTTGCTATAATTGTATCTTTCCTCAATTTAATATCGAGATGGGACGAGTTGCACAACGAAAATATTATTTATTTTGATTTTGTTCAACTCGTCCCAAATGGGCCGTAGGTATATGGGACGAGTTGATGAATTACCCAAACATAAGCACTAAGCACTGACAAATTTCGACAGCGAAAAGCAGTGTCTCGGTGGCGTAATTGGTCAACGCAACCGCCCGGATTTCGGAAGATGCGGGTTCGAGTCTCGCCTGAGGCAAGTCGATTTTTTTCAGTGAATTTTTCTGGTGTTACAAGGATGTCAACGCTACAAAATAGGTACGGTCAACATCAGAAGAAGATTAACACTTGTCATAATCATAATAATCATTCATACTTAATGTTGGTAACTTACTGCACAAGCGCTGGAGTTGATATGACATGGTACAACAGTGTTAACTGCTTCTAATGTTGACTGTACTACTTATTTTAGCCTATTCCATAAATATCTCTAAAATGATATTATCTCCAGCAGACTTTTACGTACTTTTATCATGGGGAGCATCAGTCGGTTCATGATAATTTTTTTGGGACCAAGCGAAGAGCTGAATGCGTCAATTGCCTAGATTTAATCACAAAACCACTGATGGTGCTCATCAAAAAGTATCTAAAACTCTGGTGGGGATAATATCGTAGGGTAATAATTTCCCTACTTACATCTCTTATACATGATTAGAAGAACGATGTTTTTCTTTTCCATACAAAATAAAATACCATTCATGATTAACAGTGCTGGTTTCACAATTACTAAATTTCCAAATTAGGTTAAAAATATTATTGAATTTTACTTGGAATAGATTTGTTTGAATTCAAAGAGAAGTACCTATATACACAAACGAACGTGTCAGTCCAATCGGACCATAGGCACATAATATGTATTCGCACTACAATTATTTACATAGGAGACCCGCAATTTGCGCAATAAAGGATATAGGTCACTTGCTCCTTCTCAGAATGGTTCAGCTAATAAAGTTCAGAACATTCCTATGAACTAAATAGCGTTGTTAGAGAGCTAGTAATAGGAATTATTCTCTCTGTCCCTTTTTCTTTCCACCAATATTCTCTCACGAACAACAAGAAAGTTAATACCAAGAAACTGTTTAACCTCAGGAATAAAGCTATAATATGTCATATCCAATATCATCCAAGAATCGATTTCAAAGCTAAACTCGTGAATGCGAATGTTTGTGAGTATCACAAAAGATGAAGGCAGCTTTCAAACTCGTCTGGGCTCGTATTGTGACGCTCGTGACTCACTTTACGTCGTCAATGGCTTGTATGTGACTGGGGTTTTTAGAGGCAAGACAATATATTTTTACGGAATCATTTTCATCTCGTGATCGCGATTTTGGTGTACATATTGGTATCGTAAGCAATCGCGTTTTATTAATTTAAAGTTTATTCTTTATTTATAAAATATTCGTGTTTTATCACAGAAACATTTGTCCCTACCAGGATTCGAGCTCAGACCGCTCGATAGCAACTTTACTGACCACTCCACCACGACGGCGTCAAATAACGCAACCTTTATAATAAAAATTTGTCATCCTGCCCATATCCAATAATATATTAAGTACATCAATTTTCTTTAATTCGCTATACAATATTGATGCAATAGCATCAGGACGTCGGATGGTACATAGCCACGCTTATGTTCATGTTGGTTGATCGAATTGCCTATAATTTATCTTTTGTTATTCATAAACTGATTGAATATGGTATGTTCTGGGAAAGCTCTGAAATGTGAAGGACTTTTCTATAGACAAAACTGCTCTCAATATTGGATAAACTAATCAAGCATCCGTAGAAAAAATATAATAAAATATATATTCGTTGCTTCGTGAACTAATCTATTGCAACCTTTTAATATTTAGACTTATTGAAAGTCAAATCTTCCTGCCACTTTAATACATTTCCAAAACAATTACTTCGAATACAAAATCATTATTTCGATTATTTGTAGAGATTGAAAATCTCTTTCACAATATTTGCATGCCAAAGCAGTTACTATTTCTTTCCAGTTCCGTTTTAATTGAACCGTCAATATTGGTTTGTAACTGCGTTCACCTCTCTGGAGATTTAGAGAATAAAATCGTTACAATCGACGATATCAGAAACACAGTTGTTCGGTTTCAATGCTGCCTAATTGCGATGAAATTTGAGAAATAGAAAACGTATTAATTAACAGAATTCTTTTTTCATATAATAAGGACTCTGTGTGTTTATTATTGCTACAATCAAACAACCTATTCCAGATTTCAGTAATTGTAGGCTTCTATAAAAATAACTTAAGATAAATGTTTTTTTTTTTTTTGTTAAGAGATGGCAAACTAGCTTGCGGCCCACCTTAAGTGGTCACCGCCGCCTATAGACACTTGCAATATTAAGTGTAAATCACTTAACACCGCAAGTGCGTTTGCCATCCTGGGGACTAAGATGACATGCCCTCCATGCCCAGTAATTACACTGGCTACCTTTCCCTTCAATCCGAAACACAGCGAACTGCTTCACGGCAAAAATAAGAAAGGCGGTGGTACCTACCCAGACGACCCTACATATGGGTCTACCCTACATAGGTACCTAGTATATAATTTTTTATATTATGCTGCAAACATACGGCTGCCTGCATTGTGAGTTAGTTTGTGCTTTTATATGGTTTTCTGACGCTTGCTACGCTCGCGAAGCTTGCACTTTGTTTTGGTCGCAGCTCTAACCTAATCGAATACAATTTATGATGATAAATATCATGTTAATAAGTGGTTTTAAAATATAAATGGTGGTCAAAATATTTGTTCCGTTCGTACTTATATTAAATTATTTCTTCTCCCCTCTTCATAGGTAGTTAAAATATTTTTACAACATTTTATTCGACATAAAATTATGTTTTTTTCCTCCAAATTACTTCAACATTTCCTTTCAGAATAAGAAGCCTATTTTATTTTCACCCTCGCATTGTCATAACAATATAACTGTACGCAGCCGAATCTCTCACGAGTATCTGACCGCAGTTTCATTGAGTTATTATCGTGGCTACAACTGGTTTTGTTTAATGTACCGCTATCGTTTTCATTCCAACTTTATATGACAAATAGACTGCTTTATCGTTTCTGATGTTAGTTATGACGAAACATTTATGACTGTGATAAAAAAGTCACGATCACATAACTATTATTTCTCAATGGATGCATCTTACAGCAGGCTTTAAGGTTACACATTAAGCCACATCCGGCAGTATGGGCCATACAGTACTTGTTGCCTGGTAACAAAAAGGGTCATCAAACCCAAAAGCATAGAAACTATAAGGGCAGATGTTTAGTCCGGGTATTTTAGTACCTACTTAAGTACATGAAATCTAAATCCCCATAAGATAAAGGGATAGAAATTCGAAGCGATTCGTATGAAGTTAATCGTGAAACGGAAAATATTGTTTTCAAATAAAATACATGTACACGCAATAAATATAGATCAACCTCGAGATTGTCATATCAATCCCATTCTTGCAACTAAATTCCCCGGCACATAACATATCTATAAGATGTTATACCAATAGATAAGGGAAGAAACTTTCTATCAGTCGTAATTTCATCCCGAGAAGGGTGACCAACGCCATAGAAAAAATAAATTGACGAGGGACTCGCCCCGTCTTACGCCAAACAAACTGATATTTATACCTACAAAGTGTCATATATTCTAATATTCTGTAGATAAAATCTCTTTGATTAAACGGATCACCCCTGAAGTCTAAAATTTGTTCTCGATTTACTCGCTGTATCGAAACATTTGTAAAACAACTTCCCTCGAGTTATTTTTAGTCAATCTTTCTTAAAATATTATTTGTATTTCCTTTGAATCTTAAAAAGTAATGATGAGAAATGTTATCTAGCACTTGTTTTAATGAAGTAGGGTTTATATTCTCGTTTATTGAAACTTTTTTTTTTACTGAACGAAATAATTAAGCATTTTGTTTTACTGGCAGTATTAGAGGGGAATTTTCAAGATTAATAATACAATTTAGAATTTTGAAATGATAACATCATACTTTTCAAATTACTATGCTAGCAAACGACCTGTTTATTACTTGCCGAGCAATACTCTAAAGCCGCTGCTCCACAGCGGCGCACGTAGGGGTTCCTCACGTGTGTCTAGCTTCATTTTGTATATTAGTATTGATAATAACATCTACTGCAACCAAACTCTCTCTACTGCAAACCAGAAGTGTCGAACGTTAGGAACGTTATCTTTTCGATGTAATTACAAAGAATATATTCTTAACTAACTGTGCCCTCGACTACGTCCGCGTAGAATTTACCAAAAGAAAAAAAAATGAAAAGAAAAAAAAGTAACCTTAGTTACTCCTTATTACACCAGCTACCTGCCAAAAAAAGTCCCGTCAAAATCGGTCCAGCCGTTTCAGATATTAGCCGGAACAAACAGACAGACAGACAAAAATTGTAAAAAATGTTATTTTGGTGTATGTACCTTATGATAGGTTGGGGAAAAAATTTCTTCGCATTTTTTAAGAAAATTCAAAACTTTTTTTAATGTAGTTTATTTACATTTAACTAAAGTATGTAGGTACCATTTTGTTCGATAACTTTTTGCCATCTTGTAGGTAGGGACATGATCCCATTGCTATAGAATTTTTGGGACTTCTGGTCAAAATACCGCGACAAGTGGTTTTGGCAGTCCTCTCGTGATGTTAACCTGACACTGCCTAAAGAATTCTGAAGAGACAGAAACAGGTGGAAATCTGAAGGTGCAAGCTCAGGACTATACAGCGGATGCATTAACACCTCCCAGCCAAACTCTCTTAATTTTTGCTGAGTGGCTAAAGATGTGTGAGGTCTAGCGTTATCATGATGAAAAACCACACCCCTTCTGTTGATTAATTCCGGCCGCTTTCTCTCAACTTCTTGCTTTAATCTCATCAGTTGTTCGCAGTAGAGTTCAGAATCGATGGTCCTGCCTGGTGGTAACAGCTCATAATGAATAATGCCCTTCCAATCCCACCACACACACAGCATCACCTTGTTGCGAGTTAACCCGGGTTTCGCCACAGTCTGTGAAGCCTGACCGGCCTTTGACCACGACCTTTTTCGCACGTTCTTGTCGTACGTGATCCACTTTTCATCACCAGTTATCAGCTTCTTCAAAAATGGTTCGGTTTCATTACGTCGTAATAAAGAATCACAAATGAGTACACGGTTCATTAGGTTTCTTTCAGTGAGCTCGTGAGGTACCCAAATGTCGAGCTTTTTTGTGTACCCAGTTTTTTTCAAATGCGCCAAAACTGTTTTGTGGTCAATTCCCAGTTCTTCAGCTACGTCGTAACTACTGACATGCCGATCTTGCTCCACTTTTTCAAAAATGGCAGCCATTTTATCTGTAATAGGGCGACCAGAGCGACGTGCATCTTTGACATCAAAATTTCCGGATTGAAAACGCTTAAACCAAATTTGTGCTACCCTCACAGACACTGCACTAGGTCCATAAACATCACAAATTTTTTTCGCGGCTTGCGTTGCATTTTTACCTTTTTTATAGTAAAATTTTAAAATGTATCGAATTTCTTCATTAGATTCACTCATCTTGGCGGTACGAAAAACAAATGAAAATCACACATTTTCCTAATTTGAATTTGGAATTATGTTCTTTAAAATTTAAACTTTCAATGATACCAAAACCAGCCAGATACAAATAGTATAGCCAAAGAGATTTTATTACAAGTTTATACATACTATAATGCGAAAAGACTTTTTCCCCAACCTAATATATATATTCATATGCATGTAGTAAAAAACGGTTATTTCAATATTACAAACAGACACTCCAATTTTATTTATATGTGTATAGATGTATACAAAAAAGTAACTGAAAATATATTTTAGCTGTGTTCGACACTATTCATAGTTTTTAAGGTCCCTTAATATGTGGTGTGAATACATTCATTATAATAGTTATAGAATATTACATATTTATTTTCCTCCCTCCAATGTATTTATGTTATATATATTTATGCATATTATTTAAGTTTATACTATTAATCCCATAAATATCATGGTACGTACTGATTATTCCAATTTGCTGTGTTGTTGTTGTTAATATTATGTGTGTTGTTCTACTACTTGTATTGGTGCGCGCAATAGTGGCTACCCTCTTACTCGAGGTGCCTACGGAAGACCAGCGTCGGGGCGTCCTTTGCCTCTTCAGTGAGCATATTCTTTCTAATCTGTGCCCACGGCTGCGTGGAGTGCACAGATATTCATGAATGTTTTCGTGACGTTTTCCGTGTATTACATGGCCGTGGGTCGCTACGAATTTAATTAATACTGGAAATGTTGAGACACTTGGGCTGACAAGCGGATACATGCAGCTAACGGGGCGCAGGGCGTGGCGCGTCAACTGTTGGTAAACTCCAGCCGCACTTGCAAATTAAAACTTATTTTCACACAATAAACAATCCTAAGTCAGAACGGCAACAACTGAATGTCACCTCAGCTACCAACGCTGTATGTCCCGGTACGCGGCCACCACTCGACGACCTTTATGCCTCAACGGTCGTCACCTCTCATAGCAATGTATTCAGGGTTCGAGTCCACTGCCCTGTCCACTGCAACTTAAGGTTCCCAATTCTTTGGAGATAAGTTCTCCTGCGGAGCTCTTCAATTCTTATATCACCACGCTGAAAAACTACGAAAGTATTTTTATTTGAGTTGTAATTACCACTCAAAACATTGAAAACCATACATGAAGCTACAAAGACACTGAAAACAATTAAATAACTACAAACAAAACTCACATGTCACAGGCCACATGCTAAATGGTTAAACAATACACCAGAAGCAAGCATTACGCGGAAAAACGAAAGGGAATTTTAAAAATACGAGCTTTAATTTAAAAAACGGGGGAAAAGATAACACGGTAGTGTAATTTATGACGTCATTACTGGAGAAATTAAATGAAAAGTGCCGGTGGGTCGACCGAAACATATACCGACTGAATTGCATTACAGTTCTACGGCTCTGTTCTACCAAAGCCTATGTGAAAAATATGCCATAAAATATTCATTACGTTTTTATTTTTCTACTTTTTAATACTCAATGCAAAGGCTTTGAAGATTTTATTTCACAGTTTCCTCATTTCATTGCTATAAAAAGATAAAAAATGTTTATGTAATTCTACGTAACGTATGTAATATACGTATATAAAATATAGTAATCCATTTAAACCAAAAGAAGTTTTAGTTTTGTGTATACGTTACGATACTTATGTCTTGAATTTTAATAGACTTTACATTAACTGAAATGACTTCCACGTTTCAGATAATTTATGGACTATTAAAATCTCTTGATCTTCTCTTTTTTTAAAATATATAGTTAAATTTGGTTCAAAACTAACACGCAGCTTTGTATAAAATATTCCAAATGAAGTTTTTAGACCGAATTCAGTTATTCTCGCTCGGATTTGCTTGTTCGTCTATATTCTACAAATCAACAAAAGCCACAACGTTGCAAAATGGTCTCTGGAATTGCTATCTAAATATGTACTAATGTGTAGAAATAAAATAAATATTGGTAAGTTCCTTGGGATAAAATTCATCTAAGTATTTAAACATTTAAACGATTTATTAAACTTTTTAATGAGAAGATAAATGAGTTAGTAATAATAATAACATATTTACACGCTCACACCAATTACCTATTTAGCCCAAAGTAAGTATCATTAAGAACTTGTGTCATGGATAACGGACATTTTTAATAAACATAATAAATAAAAATATTTTTATAAATAAACTTAAATAAATATATAAACAACCATGAGTCGCTTTATTACTATTTAACCCAAAAGTAGTAATTATTCGCCAGAAATATCACTATAATGTAGGTGTTTATAAATACAGCCACTGTGAGTGACTTTTTACGAATATGGTTTTCTGGCGCTTTGCCGGTCGCTGACGTTACTCGCTGTGATGCCGTATTTTACCTAATTGTTACTTAAAAAATCATTGTGAGCTATAAATAATAGTTTTTATAATGCAGCTAATAAAACGTGAGCAATAATCTTGCTCCAAGTAAGTACTTGTAATCATACAAAGGTGTAAATATATGTAAAAAAATCTAAGTGTTTTACTTTCTGGTATACCTACGTAGTATATAGGAAGTCTTGTTTATTTTGTATACATTCCAGCAGACGTAAGTCATTGACACCATCCGATCCTAGTGTAGTATGCAAAACGCTTATGCATAAACAACGGCGAACGCCCGTGCTCGCGTGAATGATGCCTTCATCACATCAAATATGCGGGAATTATAAACTTTTAACTTTTAAATCGTATAGGAGCGAATCGACATCGTTTATTCCCGACCTGTCACACCGCAACGAGTAATAATTAGACGTTGGGAATTTTATTTCAAACAACATAAGGAAAAAAATCCAACGTGTAAGGAGCACCGCACATCGCACGCGGTGCGGAGTAGCGACCGCGGCTGGCGAATTTTGTATGCGTTCATATGAAGGACCATGTCACGGTCTAAACCGTCTTTCAATATACTTACGTTGATTTTTAATAAAAAAATCCATACAAACAAAGCATCACATAACTATCAACTATAATAATTAAATATTTTATACTAATGTTAAGTTTCACTTGTTTTTAAAACTAATATAAACACAGCAATTGTTATTTCATAAAGTTATTTTGATCTGTCTACTAATGACAGTTCTCATGTCGGCTGACGCCGATACCCGCTTCTAAATTCTATTATTTATAATAATGATTCTGACTACCCTCCATTTTAAAAATATCTCGAACTTTGTATACAAGCCTTTTGGCCCACCTAATTTGTGCCATAAATAAATTAAATAACTAATATATTTTAACTTGTATTTTCAGGGCATAGAAAATCTGATAAACATCTTAAATTATTTTTGTTTACATGTTTTACTGCAGTAACCATAGATACAGGTACTCTGTATAAACCGTCCTTTGGTTATGGCTGCATTATTCATTAAAACGGAACTCCCACTACAAATTTTTGGGAAAGTTCCAGAATAATCCGAGTATTTAAACTGTAGCTCGGAGAAACTGGGTCTCTTCTTCCATTTTCTCCAGCTACAGTTAATCATTCAATAGACATCTGTATCTAGTACTTACGCGATCCCCGAACTAGGGTGAGTGTGTGTTCTTAACCTATCATTTTAACGTTTTGCATCTAGCTTTTTGATAATTTAGTAAACCTAGTCTTAAATCGCAATTACATTTAATTAACGTATTAATTATTATTTCAATTCCTTGCACTAATAGATAAGGTAACCTTAAATTGTATAGGTACTTTTTAGTAGTAAATTTGCAAAATGTTATTTATGATTATTTTGATATTTAATTCCTATACATTATACTGAGGTTGTAATCATGTGAAACGTTCCACTAAATGGGCCGTGGACAGATTACAATCCACAGCTATATTCTTTTAACAATTAATCTCTGTAAAATTAATTTTTATGAGACCGCTAAGAAGGGTGCGTTTAGAAATCTATCAGATTTGAATAACTATTTTAATTTAATATGTTGTTAAAAAGTAAATACTAATTTCTACTTGAAATTAACTGTTCTTTCTTTAAATAGTATATAGTGACCACATGTTGACCTTTGCTCGACCTTTACCCCCTATAATTTTTTGATCACTTTATCATCCTTGTAGTTCTTTTATTAATTATTTTATTAAAATATTTCAATTGTAGCTTCGTCCCTTTATACCCTAACCTTAGCCGGTCGACTTTAGCGAACACCTGTTCATATCTTTTTAAAAACATTTTCAGGGATCCTATCTACGGGCAGCCGCCTACCCTGCTGCTCCGCTGCTGTGCTTCGTGCCACCCTACCGGCCGAAGCTGAACCCACGCCGACCACGCTGGTAGTCGACGTGCCTGGTTCCTGCCGCTTCCTGCGTTAACCGCCGAAGCTAAGTCTCGTTATCTTAAATACGAGTATCACAGAGCAGCCCACTACCCGCGCCCTGAGCTAATAAACAGTGATTAAGTTTATCTAATCTTTTATTTCTCTCTTTCCTGCACATCTGGCCGTGCTTCCCACGGTCAGAGCGTGTCAACCACACATCGGACGCGGAGCGGTGCGGCCCGTCCCGCGCCGGTACGGTAGTACTAATGCAAGTAATGTCAACACAAAGTGTCAGCAAGCATAGCCGATAAACCGCACCGCGTCTCTGCAGAGCAACGCAAATCGGACGCGGCGCGTGCGTTGTGCGGTGCTCCTAACAGTGTTACTTGTTGCGGTGTGACTCAAACAGAAAACACAACCTCTGGATTACTCAAACCCGTAGTAAAGCTAAAATAACATTTGTTATTTTAGCAATAAATTATTAAAAGTAATATTCTTATCTGTATTAGTGACCTTTTTTTCTCATTTGTTCGACTGTCGAACAGTCTCACTAGGTAGTTCTACGGTTCTACGGTTTTTAAATGTTTTACAATCTTTGGAATGAAAATAAATATTTATTGGTAATATAACAACTTATTTGTATGATGGGTAGGTTCAAGGTTGTTTTATAAAAAATCTCACTACAAGTATAACTATGCCAAAACTATACCAGATCCCAAATAAAGGGGATCAGGGGAGGAAATACCTAGTTTTTCAGACCAATTTCGTTATACATATTAGAAGGTACTTTGACGAGCTGCAAAAGCAAACACGATCTATTTTTATACAATAATATTAAATACGTCAGTTATCTATTACAAGCTATAATTGGCGGATCAAATTACAAATCCCTTATTGATTACTACGCCTCAAGCCACAGCTATCGTAGAGAATACAGGCTGCTTTGATCTAAATCTACAAATGTCATAGACACGTTTATTGATGTTGTAAGACCTACGCTCTCAATTACTTATTATTTCTTTTTTCTCTCTGTTAGGGACGTAGGGAGCTCTTCAATGACAGTTTCATTTTTCTCGTTTATTTGGCAGAATAACGTTTATTTAGAAATTTTACATGCGTCACGGTTAAGAGATATAAGACGAATGTGGTGGGAATACAAAATTTGAAAGGGTCGTGAACGTAGAAACGGTTGCCGCCCGCAGCTCCGGTGTGAAAGTGATTCGCAAAGCTTCACCGATTCGCCGTTAGATGTCGTCTACGCCTCAACACTCTCTCTATGTATTGTGACTAAAATAATAAATATTAATATAAACATCGCTATACGCTATAAAACTTTGTTACGTAAGGTCCAGTACCTATGCGGTCCAAACACCATTAGAATGGGTCCTAGAAATAAGGCCCCGATTACGTCACTATAGTTTTATTATTGATGGTAATCAATGGTAGGTATGAAAGATAGCGTGGCGACCACGTACCGCCAAACGCAGCGTTGGTAGGCTACCACAAGGTGGACTGACGATCTAGTAAAGGTCGCGGGAAGCCGCTAGATGCGGGCAGCGCAGGACCGACCGGTTTGGATATCCTTGGGGGAGGTTTTTGTCCGACAGTGGGCGTCTCTCGGCTGAAATGATGATGATGATGATGAATAATGCGTCGATGGCGTAGTGTGTAAGAGCGTTATCTCCCACCCGGGAGGCACTGGTTCAATCCCCGCCACGTACCAATGTGTTTTCCAATTTTGAATTCATATGGTACGTATAATCGACGCTTTTACGGTGAAGGAAAACGTCGTGAGGAAACCTGCACAAACCTATGAAGAAATTCTTAGGTTGTGTGTAAAGTCGACCAACCCGCACTTGGCCAGCGTGGTTAATGTGGAGCAGGCTCGAGACCCTCGGTGGGGACATTATATAAGCTATTGATGATGATGATGATGAATAAAAGATGGTAATACAAGACACTCTGAAAAGAGTGTAAAAACACACTGTAAAAACTGAACACATAAACACATACAGCCTTATTGAGAAACACTCAATAAACGTATTTTAGTTTTTTCCTTGTTAAAAAGTGTTTTGTCTCATTCATCGATGCGATCATGCGAAAATTCGCATTATTGCGATGTGTCTAGCCAAGTATTCGCGAATACTTCGGCACTTCGTGCGAAGTCGCAAAGACATCGCGCCGTTGTCGGTAAACTGGGGCACATCAAAGTGTTTTTATCGCGATGTCCTTCGCTTGCGTGGCCACACTTGGCGGTCTTCAGTCGGCGCACAGACATCGTACGCAGCGGACGTGGGTTTAATTAGTTTTCTACCATAGATTGGAATAACGACAAGATTTTACTACTTATTAGTAATTAGGAGTGTGAGTCGATATTGTTTAGCATTGCTATTTTTCTTAGACAACTCCTGATGCAGTAAAAGTAGTTATTTGCTGCCATAAAATATAAAGACCGACAGCGGCGTCCATTTTGTTTCTTGCGCAACATCGCGACAGACTTTACAGCGCGCAATGTGTGGCCATGCACATTGGCGGTAGGCCGAAGACGAAGATTATCGCACGAATGTTATCGCGATGTTTGTGGCCGTAGCATCATAAATTTACTTGTTTTTATGAATAAGGGGGTTAAAATATATACTTACACATAAATATAAAAAGGAACTCACAATTTTATTAGTGCCTTGAGATAATTTAAGGTATTTTATAAAGTACTAGTAGTATTATAAGGTACTATTTAAAGCCAAATCTATGGGCGGGTGTCCAGAGCGAGACTCCAATAATTTGATAATAGTGTGTAGAGTTACATGGTAAGCAAGTAAGCAATCATAAAATGAGTCAATAGCGGAAAACCACGGAAAACCGAACCAAACGTCAAGGATAATTTTGATTTTATTTGAAATTTTAACTTTTTAAAATTATTGTCAGTAAAGTTGGATTTGGGAAAATGATGGTACTATAACATGACAATGCTATAGTACAACGTTACAACTTGACTAAACTCGCCGTAAGCTCACAATCCTGCTCAGTTAGAAGAGCACTTGCCCAGATAAAGTTCGTGGTTATGAGTTCCATCTCAGCACTTGATCAAAACAGACTTTTTTGATGTTTTTCATGAATACTCTCTCTCTCTCTCTCTCTCTCTCTCCTACCCTGCTCCTAATTTTCTATGAGGTCGATGCAAAATAAAGTTCAACAAAAAAATCATATCTCAAATTAATTTACTTCGTTATTTAGAAAACAAATTATTTTGCTTGGTATTTTATTTGAAATAGTTGTGAAAATAAGTTCGAAGTAAACACGTCCCTAACGTTTGATCTCAAAGAGAGCTGCGAATACGTTTGCTCTGCTAATTACCAATTAGACAGCTGCAGGTATTTGATTACAGTCTCCGTTTACGTAACTTATTTGTTGATTAAATAAAGAGCATAAATTTAATTTAATTAATTAAATGATGTAATAAATACTTAACTAAATTTTCGAACTTAATATTTGCTATTTAGTAGGGAGTAAAATATTAATATTTTACTTTACATATTGAAGAATTTTTTTACTCTATATTCTAGTTAGAGTTTTTTCTAACTTTATCAAATTAAAGTTAGTAAACAAAATCTAACTGTGATTAGTGAAATCGATATAGCAAAATTGTTTTTTTGTAATTTATACTGCAGTAAAACTAGTTAGATAATGTGAAGTACATGTAAAGCTTAAGGAGTACACGAAGACAATATATCTTTATATGTCACAGTGACGTATAAAGCCCCAATTCAATGAAATAACAGAATAGTTAATGTGAAAACAAATAAAATCTATAATGTTTAATTTATATCACGGTAAGAAATTGTACCTACATACATATTAGATACATAAAAAATTTGTATGCGTGTAACCTTTACGCGCGATTGAAGTAAAACTTCTGTAACGTAGATCACTGAAATGATTAAATTTTAACTGAAAAAAAAAAAATATGACATATACTTACGACCAATCGAAATTACTATTTTTAAATAGCGGAAACTACACAGACTATAGAAAAATAACAACCGTAACTAGGCAACCGCCATCAACGTCAATCAAATACTGAGCGTTACTTCCGTTAGAAAAATCTGAGTTACCCCCTAGTCGCGCCTAAAGAAGTTTTACTTCAAATATAATCTCACTATTAATTCTGAAAGGCGTTGAGCGGAGCTATATGTAACATTTGATTCACATAAAGTACATACATCTGGCAGTATAAGCCATTATATTATTTTACTTCGTACCTGGCAGTTGACAACCATACGAAGAAAATGACAATCACCTATTATTCATTTATTGTTAAGTTTTCATGATAACTTATTCTGAATAATCGAATGTTAAAAATATCTCGGTTGATCCAATGAATACAGATAACTATTTACAACTATACTAAAATATATAAAAGTACCTGTGAACAAAATGAAACTAATTTATTTATTTACAATAACTTAAATGAAGTGTCATGACGTAATTTAATATTTGCTTATATTCAATTTAATTTTAAAACCTCATTTGTTTTAAATAGTCTCGTTTTTTCCCCATCACGAGTAAAATAATCTTTTCGGTACTACTTTCTTATTCCTTGGATAGCGAGGGTAGTCTCTTGGGTCATCCAACTTTGATGACTTTGGATTTTAGTAAAGTTGTGCGCTACTTATATAAGTTTTCGGAATCGGAACAAACATGATTCGTATTCGATACAACGCTGTACCTCTATCGATAAAAGTTAGTATAGGTAAGCAATATAACTTCTATCGATTACAAATCGACGGGAACAAGTCAGCCAAACTATTGTATCCTTTGTATCACTTTCTGAGGCTGCTTTTATATTTTATTGCTCAATTCAAAAATAAGAATTATTTATAAATCACAAACTCAATATGGAAAAAGTCGATCCATAATCTATATTCTATTAGATCATAAAACTTAAACATACATTCAAAATCTGATACTCAATAGCTGATTAAAAAAGTGAATTAATAATCACTTTTAAATTTTCGGGTTGCATGATTAATATGAGTAAAAACGTGAATTAACGCGATTAAATTTACCTTTTAAATGCCTGACGTTTTTCAGTAAGTGTGGTGTGTGACGGTAGCAGAAGAAATATCATGTGGGTAGACGAGTGTGAATCTATCTGACATACGGAGTGAAGACATCGCTGTTCTCCAGTCAGCCTGTGACCACGGTCGGTGTAACCCGGCTGAAACGTCAGGCATTTAAAAGGTAAATTTAATCGCGTTAATTCCCGTTTTTACTCATATTAATAAGTGGATTATTGTTAAAAATCGGTATTCTTTATATTATGCTAGTGGGCCGGCAAACAAAGATATGACCAGACTAGCATTAAGTGGAATACTAGATTTTTCCATGTCTCAACCGACAGTACTGACTCTAACCTTACACTTATCCTGTGAAGCTCTGGAAATTTTACTCAACAACACAACACTACAAATAAAAATAAGTAGTGCTATTTGACTGTGATCTCTTTATAAAGTGGAAGTACTTTCAGTATTAGAAATAGATTAACTCTTTGGTATCATTGTTATAATAATCATTCATATATAATGAAAACGAAAACTTCGTTTGAATCGATCAATGTCCGTTTCAACATTACTTAAATAAACCTTAAAATAACCTACAGAGATAGCACTAAATGGTATAGAAAAAAGGACTTAGTTACAATAATAGAAAGAGTGGAAATATTACTCTTACTACCAGCAATCGATAGTATGTTTGCTGAGCTTTATGCTACGACGCTTCGGCTGTTGCTACGAACCGTAACGCTTATCTCGCATGGTTCATTACACAGACTGCTACGTCCGCAGCCGTAGTATTGAGATAGTAACGTTGTTAATTACTATTCTACTAATCATATACTAATAATACATAGTTTTATCTACAGATAAAATTTACCCCGGAATATAAAAAAACGTCTGGAAGATACGCACGGTATCAATTAGAAGAGGGATGATAGATACTTAGTAACCGTTCAAACTACCTCTACAATACTAATGTCACTAACACGATCACATTATACAATTGGAGGCGCAAATTGACAAAAATCATGATCACAAGCATACTACGTCAAACAACATATCCTAAGCGATATTTTTGTATGGACTTGTAGAATTGAGCTTAGGCCCAATGTCAATTATTTTGGGTAGGTACTACAAACAAATTGGTAAATACTTAATTTACTAAAATACGAGTTGCCGAACTGATGTGCAGAAAGATATATAGAATGTTCACTTACCTACTTTATAGTGTTTTTTTTTGTTACACTATAAGTACATAAGACACATGATAAAATCTAGGTGCACAAAATAGTTCTAACTTTGATGTTTGTAAAATGTTGATGTTTGTATTACTTAAGTCTGCAAGTGTACAGTCGACCAAATTGAATCATGACCCACCTTAAGATCATTTTCCTACAGTCACTCTATACAAAGTAGGATGAGATTCGCTTGAACGTACATTTCTAAGTAACGAACCTGTTATCAATTTGTTAGACACTGACAGTGTCAAATAAATATGGCTTTTTAAAATTTGTTCAGAATAATAATTGACATCTGACACATAACATCATTTTTTTTAAATATAATAGTTATTCCATTTTCTCAGTTGTGAAAAGAGTTTAGATTATGAGCGACATCTTATTTAAAATTCCAATTGAGACTTTAGTGCAGTGATAAGAAAGATTAAAATTGCGTAGACATCTGACCCGTAATGACGCATTTTTATTCATATTTAAAACGTACTAAGTGCAACACGCATGATAGCGAAGAAAACCTAACTAAATTTATGATTCTAAAGGAATGATCGGCCAAGTGGGTCATGATTCAGTTGGTTCGACTGTACATGTGGTGTACATGTTGAACTTTTAATCTGAAAACTCGCATTACAAGAGAAAGCCATTTGCTTACATACTATATACGGTAATTTCTCCTAATTTGTCTTTTAATAAATCCTCTTATTTTCTTATGCTTATACTAATAAAATGAATTTTAAATTACAAAAAAGTCGGAATATTTACCTTCATAAGTAACACCAACCACAATAGTGATGAAACCAGCGAAATAAAGATGTGTCTTAAAACATATTACTGTTCTGGCAACGAACAGCAAAAAATACAAAGTCAAGATCGACAGATGCGACACGTACCACACCGAGCATATGAATATATTTGCATTTGTCTAAAAAATTAAATCTATTTAAGGTTATATTTAATTTTATTAGAAATTAAATTGTGATCGAAAAATATGACATTGGCTTTTTATCTCATTAAAAATACTAACAAGAATGCTTGCAAGTAAATTTTTGAGATACAAGTTATTTAACAAAGGGATTGTATCCGTCTAGTCTAGACCCTTAATTATAAAACAATAGTGACTTAGTTCTGATGAAAAAATAAAGATATATTATTTCATTCTGTAATTAAAAATAATTAACTTAATGCCCTGCCTTATTCCCACTTTAATGTCTACGCAATCTGCCACCGCTTTCTCATATCTTCTAAAAAAAAGAAAGAAACCTAATTACCTCAAAAAGCTAACTTATCAGGAATGTTGTTGTAGGTATTTATCCTTTTTATTATTTTTTTATATTTGTATTACTTTGAAGGACCGGGACCCGACTTACAGATTATAGGCGTTGGTGTAGATTTCAATAACTAAGCAACGACTTTGTTGGTTCAGGAAAGATCACTTTTCTTATGAGAAAATCCCTATTAATAAGTGTATATCAGTTATTTGCCTTTGTCAAAGTGGCCAAAATAGGGACGGAAAGAAGATGTTTTAAAAAAAAATACGTAGTATGAAAACTACTGAACAGAGGTCAACACGAAATATGAAAATGAAAAAGCTCTTTATTTAAATGGACTTTGCTAAGTACTTTTAAATCGTCAAAACCCTACCACCATTTCGGGACGAATAATTATTATTATGCTGAGATGGAGAAGAAATGGCGAAAGAAACTCCACAGCTTACAATTTCGTAATGATTTCAAAACATCAATACAAGTCAATAAATAATTATCATATCATCACACATGGGGGGTAATGATCGTGTTTGACCTATGAGGGTGTTTTATGGTGGGAATTCGGCTTGACAGTAATTCCTTGACACATGTATATACGTAAGTATATTGGCTAGGTTACGTGGCTTGAAATAGGCAGGCTTTCCGTATTATTCTATAAATAGGTAACATAAATCGTTATCGAAAGTCACAACTTACCCTCATCGCTTGCAATAGTAGTCTAATATAGAGATCACGATCTGATACAGAGATAAACAGATGGTGACAAGTGTAAATATGATATTGCATGCCAGGAGAGGCTGTTCGTTGTAGCGGTCGAGATTAAATGAAAAATTTAGGATGCTTGCTAGAGACAGAAGAAGCGAAATCAGAGACACCGCCTAAAGAACAAAGTAAACAAAAGTTTTTGTATCAAATACATTTAGAAACATCTTAATTACAGGCACCATAAGACTGGTAATGGGCGGTAGACCGCCCATTGTGGTAAATTCGAAATATACCTACGATAATATATACTTGCACTAAATTCGAACTTAGAAGTTCGAATTTATTGCAAGTATGAGGTTTTCCTTACTTACTTTGCTTAGTGTAAGAGTGTAAATATTAAAGCTCACCAATGCGGATATTCCAACAAAAAGTACACCCTGAAACAAACTTCTACCACACATTGAATCCACCACACAGCACTTGTATGTTGGCTGTGCCTCCTCCATATTAATTTATGGACCATTATTTTGAGAAGTTCTTTGTAAATAATATAATTCTTTATAAAATAAAGTTAGCATCTAATCTATGAAACGTCAATAACATAATATGTAAATCTCAGATGTAAATAAATAAAAATGACAAGCTTAGTAACTTAGCAACCTTATACAACAAACACACAACAAAACGACAAACCTACGACAAACACTAACCATAGATTTATGTATACATCTTCTATGCATATAAATAAAATTAGAGTGTCTGTTTGTAATATTGAAATAACCGTTTTTTACTACATGCATATGAATATATATAAAGTACATACACCAAAATAACATTTTTGTCTGTCTGTCTGTTTGTTCCGGCTAATCTCTGAAACGGCTGGACCAATTTTGACGGGACTTTTTTTGGCAGGTAGCTGGTGTAATAAGGAGTAACTTAGGCTACTTTTTTTCTTTTCTTTTTTTTCTTTTGGTAAATTCTACGCGCACGAAGTCGCGGGCACAGCTAGTAATTACATAATTACTGACGTTTGTAGATCGGCAATGAACAATGAATCGACGAGGGCGAGACCAAAAATATGCACCGTGTGAGTAATGCGTATGTGTGCGTAAAAGTACATACAATAGCAGTTGCTGTCTTTTCTACGTGACTAACAGGCTGACTTAGGCCGCCTGCGTGTACGTGAAATGGTCTCGTCTATCTATCTCGCTCTAACATCCGCGTTGGTATGCTCTTTTTCTTTCACATTGCCCATCTACAGTTTCCTATATCTATGATTACAACAAAATTTCTATTCTGGCTTGAGATTTTATAATCTTTACATAGCGCAAAGATAATAAAATCTCTAGAAACTTTTTGTTAACAGGTGTGACTTAAAATTCATTTTAAAAATATATATATATTCTTTACATTAGATACAATCCCGTTTAATTATAAACATAATTAAGATAATTCACAAGTTACAAATAAAATAATTTCCACATAGGTAACAATTATTTCGCAGTCTTTATACGAAAATAAACTTTTCGTTCCTTGGTTCCCGATAAATAATTGTCGCTTAAGCTGAAAGTTCTTTAACAATGTCTCGCATAAACTTTAGATAGCTGAAATATTTATAGGTGTTTCCAACTAAATTTCCCAGTTTGGTATTCAATTAAAGTACCTGTATCAAAGAGAAAACAGCCATTTTAAAATGTAACAACCACAAATGTATTATGGAATTCTTATCTTCTAAGCGACTGGTACCTTTTAACTTGCAGGTAATATGATTCCGATAAAAGTAATGAGCTTTAATTAAGATTTTATCGCTACGATTATAATATATTTCTTATTACGGTTTCGTTTTATCAGATTTGTGTGATATTAGAATATTTTTCCTCGAATAAGAGCCAGTTATTTATCGATTTACCCCGTCAAATAAAATAGGTTAATACTTAGTATATTATTAGTATATTTTCGTACATTAGGAAAATGGAAATATGTCTAAATTTAATATACTTACGATTCGTTATTTCCATTGAATATAAGACGACAAAAAAATCATAATCTATCTGCCCTGTTACCGATTTTATTTAGTTCAAGTTAAAGACGGAAATAGACGACACTAGCCCATTTACACTTACAGAGCAATGTGGTGTAATTGGGCTAAAATTACAGAGTTGAAAAGTAGCAAAAATGCTTTATACGGGCTAGTTACCACAAATATATCGTCTTTTGCGGACCGTACTAACAGCTCACGTAATAAAAACAAACGAGCTATAGAAAACAATACTTTTGCGTAACCTACTTCAATGTATTTAGAACGTTTTATTTTCATGTTACCCATTTAAATAGAAACCTTTTTATAATGCAACAATAAACCAATTTGCATTTTACAATGCTTGTAAAACGAATATTTCCATAGAAATAGGACTATTATTTTGTGGGAGCACGTGACCTAAGTAATAAAATGTAAAGTAATACACCGTCCTCTTCGCGGCGGTATTTGCGAAATTTTAAATGTAACGCGGGTCCTCGGTGATTCGTGTCGAGTGGCTTTGAGACTGTAAGCTGAGGAATGTACGAATGTGGAACCCTCGAATTTTTGCATAAACCGGCTTTAGTTCCGATACATTGCTTTTTTTATATCTTTCAAAGATTATTATTATGCTGTTAATGGGTTGATAAGATATTAATAGACGACCTGATAAACCCTCACACAGAAAATTATATTTTCAAATTTCAATTTCAAATCATTTATTTGTTCCAAAGGTAAATACAAGATGCCATACAATAAAAAATAATGTGCAACTTTGTTAACCACAAGGCGTACAAATATTTTATAACAACCATAATTCCATACAATTTAATAGTCAGGTAGGTACTGTCTGTTACATAATATTAAATACAAATGTTAAATTAACAAAATAATGATAAACTAAGTATTTTACCCATCTATTATGAAATCGTTAATCTCGTAATATGCCTTAAGAATTAAGTAGGAGTGTAATATTTTCTTAAATTTATTTATGTCTTCGATGTTTCCAATATTATCTGGAATTGCATTAAATATTCTTGAGCTCATACCTTCGATGTTTTTACCGATTAGAGCACTTTGGGATGAAAATATATATAATTAGTAGGAAGTCGGAGCCTCCAAACCTATTTTTTTCATTCTTAAAACGCCTCTTGTGGCATCTTGGGTCAAGTCGTTGCGTTCCCTAAAATACGGATGATCAAACCTATAATTGATTTTGGTGAACCGGTGCCAAACTGTGCTCTCAAATAAAATAGAACAACTTCTCTAAATAAATCTTTCTGGGAGCGATATCCACAAAAGGAGCTCCTAGAACCGCCACCTTCATTACTACAGATTCTCATTTAGTGCGCGAGTATCTCAGCAAAGTCCACAGTGAAATTAAACCAGACCCGAGTATCTCAATAAATAAACCACGGCAACGTAATCTACAAACTTCCAGACGTTGGCTCTAAGTCATTAAAGTTTTTCTCGTAATTAGACCCTTACAAAAAGTCTTCAATATCCGTTGTTTCGGATGCCGATTTAAAGTCCCGATGAACCTCATGAACCTTACTTCAATCCGCTAATAAAGCTCCTTTAAACATAAATACAGGGTGTAAAAGACATGAGCAGTCAAACGAGAACCATGTATTCTGCTCACCGTCATTACATTTTTCTTCCTTAAGACTATACCTGGGAAATTGATAGTTACGATTTTATTGAAGGTCAAAGTCATAATTTTTTTTTTCATTTTTTTATGAAAACGTATTCTATACGTTATTTCTTAATTATTGACTAAAGAAACATTATCATTTTTTTTAGTATTTCATAACAAAAAATGGCTTCAAAACGTTAGTGTTCAATGTACCTCACTCGATGCGCACGGACACTAACGAACGGGGCCGCCATCAAGCAAAACTATCGCGGTTTTGCGAGTTGCGTGCGAGTTGAGCCCTTTATATTGCGCGGTACAATTTGCAATTTTCTGTAACACCAAAAAATAAAAATCATTTCCCAGCAATATTTTTTTTGAAATATGTCTTATTTTGATGTATAGAATACGTGGTTATCGTTTGACTGCTCATGTCTTTTACACCCAGTATAACTGTGGATAAATAAAACAATTGGAGTTTTATTGGATACCTTAGAAAACATCTCTTTTTATTTTTGGATTGGAACTGACTGTAATTTCTGATTTAATTTAGCACCCAACCAATTCCAAATGGAAATTTAAATAAAATATAGACACAACCGATTCGAAACGTGACAAAATATAATTATGAAAAGAAAAGCTTTATAACATTCTGTGGCTTCTAACTAAAGGATGGAAATAAGGTGTAATGGATCAAATAGAAAGTTCCTATAAAATTATATTTCAAAATGGAAGAATAATTTTATTTTTGTTCTTACTCGTTTCTTTATGTAATAAAAACAAATATCGCCCCAAATATTTCAGCGAATTCACGTAATTGAATTTTATAAATAATATTTCCCTGCCATCGTAAATATATTATTACTTCCCTGTTTTATTATTCTACTGGAATTTCAAATTGCTCATAACTTCGCTGAGAAGGCTTGACTTATTTTTTGTGGAATTCAAAGACTATATAGAAGTTTAAAATCAAAACTAATTAATAGTAATTATCTACAATATGGTCTATTGATTCTTCGGGGACTGCTGAGTAATTTAGAGAGAGTGTACATACCATCTGTCCTGGTTATTGGTTCATTGAACTTTAGTTGATTTTGGTGTGTGTGAGGATTGAGGGCCACTTTGTCATATTCTCTTAAAAATGTACCTATGATTTAGTGTGCGTTCTAAAAGAAATGTGAAAGCCTGAAACGACTTTGTGAAACCTTTGAAAGGCGAGTTATAGGCTGAAAGGTTGGGCCCTCAATCCTCTATGTGAGGATTGAGGGCCCACCTGTAACTAGTAAACTAAACACTCTACAGAAAAACTTATTATATCAAAATCTAACGCTACGTTAAAAAAAACTGTGAAGTTAAAGATATCAGCGCATAACGCTATAGTATTTGGTATACTGCAATTCAAAGTGGGCCCTCAATCCTCTCGCTTGCAAAAATTTGTTACCAAAAATAAACAAAATTGGTTTACTTTCAGACATTGTCTGCTTATCCAATGCGTTAGTTAAAAAATGTGAAATTTTGTGGAACCGAGAGCTTGCTCCAACTCCTCCTGGTTTTATAGCAATGACCTTGATAATGTTTGGGCCCTCAATCCTCCATCTGTTTCTTGTTTTTCTTTATTATGTATTGTGTAGGCATAATTTAACAAAGCTAAGGTATTCTGTTTTTGTGAAAAAAAATGTGAAATAAATTGACACTAAGAGTAATTTGAAAGACTCATTTATTATTGCAGAAAACAATATTTTAATTTTTATTGTATAAATAATTTTTCACTAAGTAAGATTTGACAGCAGGGTGGCCACAAATTCTAATTTTTTTTTTTTTTTTTTTTTTTTTTTTTTTTTTCAAATTCTAATTATGTCAAAAACGACCGTTGTTGGCACAGACTAGTTAGGATTTTCGAATAAACATTTTTAAATTTTCCCTATTACGGGACGGCAAAGGCATCTAGCCCATACATCCATGGCTTAAGTTTTCTGTCTTCTTTTTGTTGATTTTCACATTAAAATGTGGGTGTCACACATCGTAATACATCTAGGAAGTGTTTGGCGAGAAATGCATGGCAACAGACCGCATCAGCTGGAAATGCAGTCACACCACAAAACCCTTACGATTCAATGACAGCACACTAATTTACCACCAACTGTCTTTCCCCAATGGATAATAAACTCTAATGATAGGGCATTATATTGAAAATCGATTGAAGAAATATGACAGTTTAGGATACTATTTTGTTCTGTTGACTCTAAATAGAGTCACAATCACCTGTAGAAAATTCTATTTTCTCTTGTTTGGTAAGCGCGCTAACAAACTAAAATGCCGAAACGTACTCATGTTAAAATGTCTATACCTACAATAACGTGTGCAAAACTCAACGATAAGCGGGCACCAAAAGCAAAAAATATAACTCCACTTTCATTTTAATAAAAAAAACATTGACATAGGCTTCGAAAACTGCCACACCTTGGGATTTTATCTGCTACTACACTTTTTCTAACATTTCTGATTTTTTTATTTGAATATGCTAATCAACAAAACATCACTAAAACATGATTATTGGTCTGAGACTAAAACCATTAAAATCCCAGAATATCTGTCGTTTTTAAACAAAACTCAATAAAGATTATAAATTTTCCCTAAAATTTTTAAAGATTTTTACTTTGTCTTCACTTTCACGCATCGTGGTGTAAAAAAACTTGGCGCCACTAAGTTTGAGAACTTGTATACTACTTACTCTAGGAAAATTATCTACAAAAAATTCATAAATTATAATTTTTGATGCCATTAATTTTTGTCATGGGCTCAAAATAGGTTTTTATCATTGAAAAATACTGAATGAAACAAAAAAATAAAATGTGGAAACAATTCTATTCTCTTTATTGCATTACTAATATTACAGTAAATTTTCGAATTGTTTGCCACTGGCATACAGGGACAACATCGCATTAAAAAATATTCTTTTATTCTACGTGCTTTTTTGACGTGATTTTTGACGAAGCTCGAAGCTCATCTAATGTTGCCATGGTTTTTATTAGATGCAGTTGAAACAAACCCAATAGAAAAAGTCCAGTCTAGATGAGTGAACGTGGTGGCCTTAAGTTAGGACCAAGTTGCCCGATTCGCCAGATCCAAGGCGCGTGGCGTGTGGCGCTCGGTGTCCGTAAGGCCACTGCGGCCGTGTGCACACCCTGCACCATAGGTAAAGTCGCCTCTGGACCAGCAGTCGTTGACACTTTTTAACGCGCGGAATGGCGTGATTATAAATAAAATATATTTACCTTTTTGCACGAAAATTGTAATTTGTTTATTAGGCTATCGCGATTTTATAAAGAAATGATAACTTCAAGGAGCAAAGACGAATAAAATAGTGTTTACATCACTGGACATCCTAAAAGAGGCCAATCTTGCTAATAAAAGTCTACTCTCGCCAAAATAAAAATAAATTAAATTTACCGTCCTCTCAGTATTTTGAAAACACTATATTATTCATGAGCTCTGCTCAATACACAGTCAGCTGAGTTATCGCACTGTTGTAGCGTCAGGTTCGGGTGTTGTTGTGGAAAATATGTGACAGTTACATTTGAATGTAAACTTCAAGAATAAAGTACTGAAAATATTAAAAAAAAACTGTAGCACAAAATATATTACTATTATACTTCGACTTATTCAGTTGTGTTTAGTAGGAAACCACGGCGTCTGGATGTCGATCTTTGTTTTGATAATTCAAAATTGCTTCGGTGTGGATTTTGTGCAGTGAAATTGGTGTTGTTTCGATGCATAAGCTTGACGATCAGGTCTTGACTTGAGGAATCATTGATATAAGGGTTTTGTGGTGTGACTGGTGTGTATGACGTTGAGTATTTTATAGTGGGATTTCCAGCTCATGAGTCGTCATCATGAGGTCTGTTGCCATGCATTTCTCGCCAAGCACTCCCTAGATAATGGTGATGAGATGCATTAAGATGTGTGACACCCACATTTTAATGTGAAAATCAACAAAAAGAAGACAGAAAACTTAAGCCATGGATGTATGGGCTAGATGCCTTTGCCGTCCCGTAATAGGGAAAATTTAAAAATTTTTATTCTAAAATCCTAATTAGTCTGTGCCAACAACGGTAGTTTTTGACATAATTAGAATTTGTGGCCACCCTGCTGTCAAATCTTACTTAGTGAAAAATTATTTATACAATAAAAATTAAAATATTGTTTTCTGCAATAATAAATGAGTCTTTCAAATTACTCTTAGTGTCAATTTATTTCACATTTTTTTTCACAAAAACAGAATACCTTAGCTTTGTTAAATTATGCCTACACAATACATTATAAAGAAAAACAAGAAACAGATGGAGGATTGAGGGCCCAAACATTATTAAGGTCATTTCTATAAACCAGAACCAGGAGGAGTTGGAGCATGCTCTCGGTTCTACAAAATTTCACATTTTTTAACTAACGCATTGGATAAGTGGACAATATCTGAAAATAAACCAATTTTGTTTATTTTTGGTAACAAGGTGGGCCCTCAATCCTCACATAGAGGATTGAGGGCCCAACCTTTCAGCCTATAACTCGCCTTTCAAAGGTTTCACAAAGTCGTTTCAGGCTTTCACATTTCTTTTAGAACGCACACTAAATCATAGGTACATTTTTAAGAGAATATGACAAAGTGGCCCTCAATCCTCACACACACTGCTTTTGGGTATAACATTCCTTTTGTATAGGCGACAGGCTGGTAACAGGCTGTCACTATTTTAGAAGGAATATAGGTAGTACATGGCCTATACTGCCAGATGTGACTTTATGGATAATAATTGTATTATTAATAATTGTATTATTTATACTGTGGTTAACTCCTTTTCGGGCTAAGAGCTTAATTATATGTATGTATCTATTACGTACCTATATGCCAATAAACAAGGGCGGATCCAGCTTTGGCGCCAGGGGGGGGTCACATAGTCGTGGTCGAGTCCCTATAGGGATGGCAAAATGCCACGGGCCCCGCGAGGAATAGAGGCCCCGGTAGTGTCACTGACATTTTTAATAAAGAACGAAAAAATTTAAAACTAGGGGCGGGGGGGGGGGTGTATATGTTTTCCACGGGCCCCACATGGTATAGTTACGCCACTGGTCAAGTCACAAGAAGTTATAAATTAATTTTGATAATAATAGATACAGTTAAAAAGTACGATTCAAAAACCGGATGATTTTGGAAAACCGGTTTTTCCGATTTTCATTAAAAAAAACCGGCTATATCGGTTTGGGGTAAAAGTCAATAAAAATTGAAAAAAGAGGAATATTTTTTTCTTTTATATTAAATTCTAGATTTGCATGATAAACACTTTTTGATGTAAAGAAATAAGTGATTTACTTCAAAAAGTGTTTGAATGTCCACGCTCTCGCAATGACGTCAGATGTCTTGCTTCCAGAGTTTAACTTCCACAAGAAGTACCATGGAACTGATTAAAAGGGTGGACTGGGCACAACACCCTTATAGTAATTCGGTAACCATAAGACTCAGACCAATAAAAATAATTTTTGGTCTGAGCCGTAAGAGTGGGTCATCGGTAGCGAAAAGGTCAATAAGCTAGCAAGGCCTGGGACTCAAGGACTACAATTTGGCCAAGAGCCTTTCTGTCGTATCCCAAAGAACCAGGCTATAAAATACTTAAAAACCCCACCTCCTCTGAGAGGCAAAAGCGGACTGGTAAAGAACATTCAAAATCGAACCATACTCCCGTAAGCGCACTAACCAGCAGTGATGGAAATCGCCCCGAAACAACGAAATAATAAAAGTGGCGCCAGGTCATGGAATTCTCCATGACCTGGCGCCCCTTTTATCAGTAGAACCAAAATGTTCTGAGCCGGTTCTCTCGACGGAGTGCTTGTATCAGTCTGCTCTGAATTCCGATACCTGGGCTATACATACAGCACAACAAGGTAATATAGACCAAGATGTCAATCATCGAGTAAGCTCAGGATGGATGAAATGGCGGCAGGTTACGGGGATGTGGGACTCCCATTAAGGCCCCTCAATGGGAGTATGTAAGCGGCCTCAATGGGCCGCTTACAATGAGCCTCATAAGAAGGCTTAAGGTCACGAAAAGGGCAATGGAGAGGGCTATGCTTGGAGTTCCTCTGCGTGATCATATCAGAAATGATGAGGTCCGCAGGAGAATCAAGGTCACCGACATAGCCCGATTGACGGCCGTTGGGCAGGAAAGGTCCTCGGGTGGCGACCACGTACCGGAAAACGCAGCATTGGTAGGCTCCCCACAAGGTGGACCGACGATCTGGTAAAGGTCGCGGGAAGCCGCTGGATACGAGCAGCGCAGGACCAACCGGTTTGGAGATCCTTGGGGGAGGCCTATGTCCAACAGTGGGCGTCTTTGGGCTGAAATGATGATGTCACTCCCCTTGATTACCTCAAAATCTATAAAAGCATCTTGAGATCTGTCGTCCTGCATGGATCATAAAGTTTGGCATTAAAGCGAATGGATGAAAATAGATAACACGTGCATTTGTGGCAACAATTTTTAAGAACACTATTACAGATTGAAATTATAAAATGTTTTAACTTAGTACTTTATTACTAAAGTTTAGTCGTACCGGTTGAAGTTAGGTCTAGCTAGATGTTAGTCGAAACCTTGTCGAAACATGGCCAAAAACCTTCAGGAAAAACCTCAGATCAAGAAAAACACGAAGTTGCATGGCGGCCATGGCGCGGTAAATTAAAATTTTCCCGAATAATGCGTTTGCCGTCAAAGTATTATATTAAATTATTTAAATATTGAAAGTACTTAATTAATAAAAAAAATATATATACAAAAACATTATTTTAATTAGTGGTCCACCTAGGTCCTGGACCCAGCCCAGGGGGGGGTCATGACCCCCATGACCCCCCCCCTGGATCCGCCCTTGCCAATAAAATACGACGACTGTCTACAGTAATCAAAATTATTGAGGCTCAAGGAAATTACCCACGACAGATTAACACCGTGAGTTCCGTTTGTGTAGATTGGAACACTCAAAATTATTATGGAATAATCATTGCGTTTATAAACGCGTAAATATTTTTAAAACTAGAAAATACAAATACAATGAAAAAATTCGCCCTGCCTCAGGCGGGAATCGAACCCAGCATCTTCCGAAATCTAATCAGGGGGCTATTCCCTAACTTTTTTTGACAGTTGAAAGTGATGATCACCGAGTGAATTACCTATCCATTGCTGGTTTTACACGACAAGTGCCATAACAGCGTGTCGTGTAAAACAGCAATGGTTATGTAATTCATTCAGTAATGATCACTTTCAACTGTCAAAAAAAGTTAGGGAATAGGCCTACAGGGCACTGCTTTCGCTGTCAAAATTTGTGTGCTTGGCGCTTTACTCAAAATTATATTTAAATAAGCATTAGTTAAAGCTGTTACCGATATGAATAAGATAGATTTTTTTTTAGTAAAGTGTAAAGTTTTTTTTAGTTACTTGTAATAATAAAATTTATTGCCAAATCCTCTCAAAGTGGGTCGGCCATAATTCTTCTCATCCCTAGTCCGTGGTAGAGACACCTAAGGTTGTTTGCCTACTAGGTAGTACATAAATAATGCGCCCGCGGGACCTGTTGGGCTACACCCTTTTATAACATTCGTGGGTCGGTCTCGCTTAATACACAATTATGACTTCAGAGTGACTGAGGTCTACAGAGCCGCGATCGTGCGTTTTACGTAACGATCTTAAAAGTTGAGCGGCAAATTGAGCGGCTTGTACACGGATGGTTGACAAAATAATTTTCAAACCCATATTTCTCGTTGCTCTGTCGGCAGATGGCAGTAGTGAAAATAAAGTTAATGCTCCTGTAATGACTAAACAACCAGAAGTAAATGATTAAATTCGAAACTGGTTTTTTAATTTAAGTAGTGTTGAATTATATTATGTACACATTAGGTTTTGAACTTGACTGTACCGCAAAAACGAAACTTTAAAGAGCAGTTTAAAAATGTACAACTCGATAAACTGACCGTTAACGTCAAACTGCGCTGATTTTCAACCAAGCCACCTTTGGCACCACTATGGGGGACGCGGGAAAACGCCCTTTTCCGTGCAGGATTTTATTAAGTGATGGTCGAAGGTTGAAACTGAAGGGCAAACAGCTGTTACAATTTGCTCCTTAAATTTATTTTAAAAATAATTATTATTTACGGCCCCATTTCCTCAATTCACTAAATATAAACCGTATTAATAAAATTTCTAATTTGTATTAGTGTTTAGTGACATCGAATTGTGCATAATTTGTAATTTAAGAACTGTGTGTACCGGCGAGTGATTCATCACAATTTGAATTGTCACAACAAAGGTATTTAATCAGTGTTTTCCCTTTCACGTGAGTAAAAATTTGTAATAATTTATTTAAAGTAGACTATTAATTCGAACACATTAATTTTTTACACTTTGTTGATATTAGAAGTGTTGGTTACTTGACATAAGTAACTTAAATTTTTAGTTGTTTTTACTACTTCTTGGGTATTATCTATTGATTTCGGTTATATTATTAGTATCTAAAGATGATGACTCGTAAGGCCTTAGCTCGCCAGGAGGAGTGCCACCTGGTTTTGCAGGAATTAAAGGCTTCCAAGGAGTTAGTTAAACAACTACTTAGGGAAAGGGATGACAGTGAGAAGGAACTGTTAGAAGCGGTAGACAACAACAGTAAACTTAAGAAGGAAATGGCTGAGTTGCATACTCAAAATTTGATAGTTACGGATGAAAAGGAAAAGTTGCAATCCTTAGTAGACCGGTTCGACCAATGCAGTGATGAGTATGAACAGGCCCTCAGGCGCATCACTGAATTGGAGCAATGTTTACAAGAGGCAAATAACCACATTAATTCTTTAGAAACCGACAAATTAAATTGGACAGCCTCACAGAACCAAAGTTTATTTGAGGAGCTCGTTAGTAATGCCCCGGAAATGGTTTCTGCTGCATACAACATAAATCCTGCGGTGTCTTTCAACTTAACATGTAATGACACAATTAACACATCTGGCACAGTGGTCAAGGTTGAATGCAGCAAAAATAAAATTAAAAAATATTTAAAAATAAATAAATTTATTAGAAAGAACAAGTCATTAATTAAGAAACATAACTATTTTCTTAAAAATTTGAAATATAGTAAAGAACGTATAATGTTATTAAATAAACTAGAACAATATTCTAATGAAATTAAGCAAAATCAAGAAATATATGACAGCAATATAATGTTATTAAATAAGAAAATTAGTTTGCTACAGGAATCTTTAACTACCTTATCAAACAAATATAATGTATCAAAAAGAGGTATGAGGGACCACACATTGACACTAAATCACCTTATGAACAACCCAAAATTTGAGGAATCTTGTGATTTAAAAAATTGTTCCACAGCTCCTGGCCTGATTGCTTTGGATCAACTTGAATGGTCTATGTCGGTGTGTGAGCCATCTATCTCTGAACAACTCAGTCAATCTATTATGAGCACAATTGAAAACAGTTCCTCAGTAAAAATAAAAGACAATTATGTAATATTTAGTGATGAAGTTGGAAAGGATTTGGGCCTATTATTAATGAATCAGCTGGGGCAAAATGTGATAAATTACTGTATGCCAGGTTTATGTTATGATGATATTATAGAGAAGGTTACAAAATACAAGTTCAAAAATAATGATAACTTAATTTTATTTATAGGAAATAGGGATAATGTAAACAAAAGATCATTACTAAAATATTATGACTACCTACTGAAATTAAATGTAAAAAGCATTGTAATGTTTACATTTCCTTATTGCGATAGTTTGCCACAGTCAGAAAATGAAATTAGATATAAATTAAACATACAATTAGATACTTTGTCATATTATGAAGACAAAATACATGTTTTTGACATTAATAAATTGACATGTAATAATCGTAACAAAAAATATTATTTGACAAGAGATAGAATTTTTCTATCAAATTATTTTAAAAAACAATTAGCAAAATTGCTAAGCTTTTCTATATCTACTTCAGCCAAGAATTTGGCTGTACGGACAGCTCCTATTGAGCAACCTTATTCTGACATTGCCTCTATTGGGCCATCACGGTGTGACAATGCCCCTATACAGCATTGTAGTTCTGACAGTGCTCCTTTTGAGCAAGTTAGCTATAATAATATAACAATTGCTCCTGTTGAGCAAACTAACTTTGACGCACAGATAAGCTCATCACAAAATCAATATTTAAATTAATTAGTAAGACAACAGAGGACACCTCTGGCAATAGCTCACTTAAAATAGTTCACCAAAATATTCAAGGCTTATCTGGAAAGGAACTAGAAATTTCTTTATTCTTACAGAGTCTAAATATACATGTAGTATGTCTCACAGAACATTGGCTAAAAAGAACTCAGTTATTAAATTGTATTGAAAGTTATAACATTGTAAGTGCATTCACTAGAGAATCTGCCATTAGAGGTGGTTCCTTAATTTTGTTACAGAACAATATTAAATATAAAGAACGTTCAGATGTGATTAAGCACTCAATTGAACGAGTTATTGAAATTTCATGTGTGGAATTTGAGCAATTTATAATTGTATGTGTATACAGACCCCCTTCTGGAAACTATGATCTGTTTGAAACTACAATGGAAAATGTTCTAAATATTATTTGTAGCAATAACAAGAAGATAGTTGTCTGTGGGGACTTCAATTTAAATATTCTAGTACCAAGTCCATACACAAATAGGTTCATTAATTTATTTAGATCTTTTAATCTTTATTATGCTTTCTTTGAACCTACCAGAATCACCCCTACTACAGCTACTTGCTTGGATAACATTTTCTGTAATTGTAATATACTTGAGAAATCTATACTCAACTGTGTAAACTCAGATCATGGTGGACAGAAAATCACTATTGAGCGCCGTAATGTCAATCTAGTAACAAAAATTACTTTTAGACCAATAACGGACAGTCGCATGAAGATTTTCGAAAATAATATTGAACATAGACTTCATTTCTTACAATATTGTGATGATTCAAATAAAATGTATAAAAATTTATTTAATCAAATAAATTTAGAATTTAATAGCATATTTAAACAAAAAACTGTTTCACTTAACTCAAAAAAGAAATTTAGTGATTGGGCTACTCCAGGCATATATGTTAGTAGAAGAAAATTATATGATTTATATTATGAAAAGTCTATGTCCACAGACCAGTCATTTATAAATTATGTCAGAAATTATTCTAAAATATTTAAAAGGGTTTGTAATGTTGCAAAAGCAAACTTCCTTAGTAATAAAATTAAAAATTCTGCTAATAAAATTAAGACCACCTGGAAAATTATAAACCAAGAAACTGGTAAAACGTCATTTAAAGATAGGTCTTTTGAAATTAATATTAATGGTAAAATGGTAAAAACGGATGAAGCAGTGGCAAATGCTATGGAGGCCTTTTTCTCAGACATTCCCATGAAAATCACTAGTAAACTGAATTCATCTACTGAATTTGCGGTTTCCTTTTTAGAATCTAATGTTGATAAATGTGATATTTCTTTTAACTTTCATGAAATTAATGACGATTACATTATAAAAACGTTTAAATCTTTAAATAAGAAAAAGACGGAAGATCTATGGGGTTTATCGGTTACAGTTATAACATCAATAATTAAAGTAATTTCCCCATATTTAACGATTATTTTTAATAAATGCATTAAAGATGGGGTTTTTCCCGATTTAATGAAATGTAGTAAAATTATACCTTTGTTTAAGTCTGGGGATAAATGTGATCCCACTAATTTTCGTCCCATATCCATTTTACCAGCGTTAAGTAAAATATTTGAGAAAGTTATTTACAATCAATTGCTTTCTCATTTTACATTGAATAAACTGTTTCACGACAGACAATTTGGTTTTACTAAGGGTAGAAATACGACAGATGCAGGTGTTGCGTTAATGAAACATATATTTGATGCTTGGGAAAGCAAACAAGATGCTCTAGGTGTCTTTTGTGACTTGTCCAAAGCCTTCGACTGTGTAGAACATAAAACCTTATTGGCCAAATTACAACATTATGGCGTCTCAATGAACTCAATAAAAATAATTGAATCATACCTGAGTGACCGATTACAAACAGTAGTTATAAATAAAGCGAAGTCTTCAGGGGCCCCTATGCTCATGGGCGTGCCTCAGGGTTCGATATTAGGTCCGTTACTTTTTTTGATTTATGTAAATGACCTGCCTTACTATTTAAGCAACTTATGTGAGACGGTATTATTTGCAGATGATACTTCCCTTATTTTCAAACTAAATAGACAAACAGAAAATGTTGACGATGTGAATAATGCCCTTTCCAAAGTAATGTGTTGGTTTACTAATAATAACTTGTTACTAAATTCAAATAAAACTAAATGTATCAAATTTTCGTTACCAAATGTCAAGCAGGTCAGTACAAATATTAAAATTAACGAAGAAATTATACAATGTGTTGACTCAACAGTATTTTTAGGAATAACTTTAGATTCACGTCTACAATGGAATCCTCATATTACTACCCTATCAGGAAGACTTAGCTCTGCTGCTTTTGCTGTTAAAAAGATTAGATTACTGTCTGATATTGAGACGGCAAGGCTTGTATATTTCAGTTACTTCCATAGTGTTATGTCATATGGTATATTGCTGTGGGGATCAGCAGCTGATATTCAAGACATTTTTGTATTACAAAAGAGAGCCGTACGTGCCATTTATAAATTAAGACCTCGTGACTCGCTTAGAGAGTTATTTAAAGAAATAAATATTATCACGGTTGCTTCCCAATATATATATGACAACATTATGTATGTTCATAAAAATTTACATACATTTTTGAAGAAAAGTGATTATCACAATTTAAACACAAGAGGTAAAAATAAACTTGCTGTTCCAAGTTTCAGACTTCATAAAACTAGTCACTCATTCATGGGGAAATGTATACAAATATATAATAAACTCCCACATCATGTAACTGAACTTCCGTCACATAAATTTAAGCTTCATATTAAGCAAATTTTAATGAAGAAAGCGTATTATAAAGTTCAGGAATATATAGATGATAAAAATGTGTGGACACATCCAAATGTGCTCGATTCTCCATTGTAATCTAGTGAGATATCAATATGTGTAAAAATTTAATTTTCTAATTGACAAGATTGTAAGGAAAGATGTCTTAAATCACTTTTTTTTAATATATATTTTTTATTTTTATTTTAAGTTTAATTATTAGTCTTTATTTTAATAAATTTTTATGATTAATTATTAAAGACTTGACAATGTGAATTATGACTCTTTCCAAATCAATACTATAAAAACTGTAAAGGGAGGATAAAACTTGTTGAGTTTCTTGCCGGTTCTTCTCAGAACAAGGCCTCCTGGTAGACTCTCGAACCGATGGCATCAAAATTGACTTTCATAAGTGTACAAATTGTACCTAAATGAATAAAGTAATTTTGACTTTGACTTTGACTTTGACTACCTTCACCCGGAACCGTCAACCACCGAGACACTGTCTATACTATCCTCAGGAGTTGAAACACAATTGTAAAGGTTCCTTCGGGTGGTAAATAAAAGTGGACTGTAGTACTTGTGATAGGGCTGATTTATTGCCGTTTTACAAATTAAATGTTAGGTGCGCGCGATCAATTTGCGGTTGGAGACGACCGTAAGCGAAGTCCGAGCGTGGTCAGGTTCTCAAGGTGACTCCCGAGAGTGCTGCCACCGAGCCGATGGCGGCGCCCCGCTCGCTGCCTCCTCCCGAGCGTCTCATCCCGTGCGTGTAGATGCGATCCTCGACAACAATCATGCTGTTAACACCACTATTATACTTTTATAAGACTGTGGTAGCTAGCCAAGCGAGCTAATTGATTCATCAACAGCTCATATAATGTCCCCACCGAGGGGCTCTAGCCTACCCCACATTAGGGGTGATTACCCCTTAGTCAACCACGCTGGCCAAGTGCGGGTTGGTCGACTTCACACACAACCTAAGAATTTCTTCATAGGTGTATGCAGGTTTCCTCACGATGTTTTCCTTCACCGTAAAAGCGTCGATTAAACGTACATATGAATTCAACATTTGAAAACACATTGGTTCGTGGCGGGGTCGAACCAGTTCCTCCCGTTCGGGAGACGACGCTCTTACGCACTACGCCACCGACGCTTATGCTAATTGATTAATTGATCTTAATTAATGTCTTTGCAGTAACTATACATTGAGACAATGTCAAATAAATGTATTGAATACTTATAATAATATGAAATTGCTTGGTAGATAAATTTTATATTTTACTGAAATAATTACTGACGTTTGTAGATTGGAAACGGATCGACTAGGGCTAGACCAAAAAATGCACCAGTGTGTGAGTAATGTGCATGTGTGCGTGAAAAATAGTACTGCAGTCCGACAGTTGCTATCTTTTCTACGTGACTGACAGGCTGACCTAGGCCGCCTGCGTGTACGTGAAATGGTCTATCTATCTCGTTCTAATAAACGAGATAGTGTGTGCTCTTTCTCTTTCACATTGCCCATCTACAATTATCTATATATTTGGTCGTTAGTTACAGACAGAAACAAAAGAATCCGGGAAGTTATTACCCACAAGCATTCGCTATTCAAATTATTTAAAGTTTAAACAAAGACGTTCACATTAAATTACATCATTGAGTTAGGTACTAAAGCTTAATTCTCTAAGCATACAATACACTCCGCTCACATCACAAAAAATAACAGTTCTAAATGGATTTAAGAAAGTACTGTTTTAGTTTATCTTTAATATTTTTATTTGTTATACTGTCACATAGATCCGAGGGTAGTTCATTGATAAGCCGTAGGACAATGTAACCGATTGTCCGCTATATGTTATAAATGTACTTACTCATAGTATCACGTTTACTTAAAATTTTATACAAAATTCATATTTCTTCTCCTTCCTATGTGTCCGCTGAACTCGTAGTGGAGGCTCATCGCGTTCGCAATCCTCGCTCATAATTTGGGATGCGTCCCACGTTTGTCATTTCACAGTGATCCGTCGGAGTTTTCACACTCTATAAATTTTCACCAATGTATATGTAAACGAAATCCAGGCTTTCTCCAATTCGGGGTGGGATTGTTCCCGAACACAAGCTAAGCCGATCCCTGTAAATAAATCCCCGGTTTGATTTATCGTTTATTCTCTGTTCACGTTCAAACATTCCTAACAATAGTGTCGCAATTGTTTATTCATCAATTTAGTTTTTGTAACACGAACCCAGTCTCATTTTGAATGAAACATTTTAACATCTTAAGAATATTGTCCTGCTAGAATGGTCAATAAATTTTCCTTCGTACCAGTGATGCCGGATAATTAGCACAGGTACCTATATATCATAAATAGTTATTATTAGTATATTAATAATACCCTGAGATGATTTTGAGTGTAACATTTGTCCTGGTCGTTGGTTTGTTTACTGAAGGATTGTTTTTTTTTAATCAATGGCGTGTTGCGATACATTTACGCATTTTACCAATGTCAAGTGAAGATTTAATCAAAGTAACAAAAATTGTACGGTTGATTTGAGTTAAAAATTAAATCTCATAACACGTTTTTACAACAAGATCTCGGGAGAAACTCTATTCTATTCTATTCTTAATTAATGGCGTCGCGATACATTAGACGTACGCATTTTGCCAATGCCAAGTGAAAATGTAATCAAAGTAACAAAAATTGTACGGTTGTTTTGGGTTAAAATGGAGTCTCTTAACACGTGTTTTTACAACAAGTCCCCGGGAGAAACTCCAAAGGATTGTTAATTTTTGGATTTGGTGCCCCTTTTGTGTGGGGGACAGACTGGCAATCTGTTACTATTTTGGGGTACTATATGGCCCATACTGCTAGATGTGGCTTTGTGTGTAACCGAATGCTACCCGAAGCTCTGCTCAAACATGACTGTATGTATGTAATCTTACCTACACTACGAGGTGATAATCTCGAATTCAGTTTTCAACATCTTCCATATTTCTGCCGTAAAACTGGTCCACTTATTTCACTTTAAAGAAAAAAATACACGTGTGTACACGACATCTAGCCTTTGCTACAGACATTAGTACTCACCTCACTACTCAAGAGAGATCCACGGCGAATTGTTCGTTTAAATTTGGAGCGCCCGTCCATTGGTCTTCCACTCTAAATAAGACGGTTGTTAAATAATTCTACGTCTCGTAGAGTTTTGACACATTAGATAGTGTTGGGTATAGGGTCATTGTTGACAGCACACAAATGATACTGCGGTGCTGGGTGCTCCAAACATCTATAGGTCGATTACCTCGATGCAGACCTTAGTTATCCCATTTTCCGACTCTTCTTTTAAAAGAAAATTTGTGTTTGTGTGATTAGTAGTTGTCAGACTCCTACACATCGCAATTTCGGGCTCTGACGTCACTTTTGTCTTCCGACAACAGATGAGCTAGAATCACTAGCACGCCACAAGATCGGCCCATTTCCTAAAAAAAATATAGGTACCTCCCAGAACATTACTTGGTTTATCTTTATATTTCATCAATGAATGTGACATAGATATCCCTATGCTTAAAAAAGAAAGGAAAAATACTCTCATAGCTATTTAAAGGTACCTCTTGGGATTTCCTTTGTGATCACACCCACATCAGTTCCTTTTAGATAAAAGTTGAATAAATCCTTCTGGGAGGGCCTAACCCATATCATTAATTTTTTTTGTAAGAATCTCCTTGTCTACTTGAAATTTAACTTGGAACACAAAAATAATGATACAATGCCATAGAAAGTAGAATACATGTTGGACCAAGTTCACTGTAGGCTTTATATAACTTTACTTCATAAAAAAGATCTTTAAAATTATCCTTAAACCTTTTTCGCAGTCAATACTTTATTAGGTACCCCTCATTAACCATCTCATAATTCGTTAGTAAAATGTAAAAAGAGAGAAAAGCTTTAGACTATATAATAATTTATTTATTTTAGATAACAAAGATCCATTAATGTTAGTAACAAAAATCTTAAGAACTATGTTAGTAAACAGGTATCAAATTTAATTTAATTAACTTACTGTTTTAGTTTTACAAGGCACCCTACAAGGTGCCTCATAATAGGGCAGTAATTTTTCTCCGCAATTATCCTCAGGAGGCATATGAACCCGTGTTTTTGAAAATGGAAAACGCAAGTTTTGCAGCTGACGTATTTTTATTTATTGAACCATGTTTTATCTACGGTAGAAAGACCAACCTTGCATGAATTTTATAGACGTATATTTATTAACAAAAAATAGTTTATAAAACTGTTAAGAAAAATAAAATAAATACTAAATTTCACTAGAAATAACATGCTCAATTTACCTAAAACGCTAAGTGCCATTAGGATTAAAAGCCGTAACGTACTAAACGATTCTGTTTTCCATACAAACCAACAATACCAGCCGCTAAAGAGCTACAAACTGGCTCGATGCGCCACTGGCTTGCAGTTTACACAATCCCGGCTGCGAGCTCTCACACGCACACATAGACGGAGACTAGCCGTGATTTGTTAGTCCCGTTACAGACAGCGCTTTTACATCAATATACAAAAAACACAAAGTAAGCCATTGTGACTAAATAAAAATGTCAGCAAACATTTCTCTTATAAAAATACAGGAGGTTGGAAAGTTTGGCAATAGGACAAACTACGCGCACGTCACCAATGCCAAACGTGAAGGTTCCTTACCAGTTCCTAGATTATGAAAATAACTCCAGTAGTTTCAGAGTTATGCAATATATTTTATTTTGGTAAGACCTTTTTTAAAGATTTTTTTAATACAAATTTTGAAATGATTTCACACTTATTTGTTGTGTAAGTGGTCTAGCTTCACATGTACATTTTTGCAAAATTTACGCCCTAATTGTTAACGCGTGTCGATCTTTCTAAAATCGGTAAAAATTGCATATTACTTATCGTCCCCTTAAGTGAGATTTAATAATACCAACATAAGTGACTCTTTATTTTAGTGGCTCAGTATATCACTCCGATCCGTTCGAGTAATACTCAGACGAACACTACACACTCAGGCACTAGACACACTTTTGTTATACACCGCACTCGTCGAACAAGGATGCGAAGACCCGGTCTACATACGACGCGCTATACCCGGTACAGACATGTACCGGGGCGCTTCTCCCCGCCTCCGCCACGACACGATGTGCCCGAGCCGAGGTCGGAGCCTTTAGAGGCACCCTCGGGCATGTCGCTCCCTACCGACACGGACGCCCTAGGGACGCTAGGCGGTCGAGAGACTCCCCACGGGGGAGATGCTCGGTCGCCCAGTAATCCCCTAGGAACGTTCGACCTACAGGCTTGAGGACCCCCAAGGTCTTCGCCTTCTTAAAAACCCGGTGACGCAGAAAATGTCATCAGAGACAATCTGCAATAGATATCAAAAAAAAAAAAGTCTCAGTATTAAATGTACATAATATTTCAAATGCTAACGTGATCAACGCGAGTGCACGCCAGTTGTTGCCGCGGCGGCTGTAATCCCGCCGGTCGAATGCATCTGAATGGACTTCCGAGCCTTTCAATCCGTTTTCTTTTTACTCCACGAATCTATCACTGTCCGCGTTCCATAAACCTATTAGAGCGTTGTGTGGAAAATGGAGAATACGTTGCTGTGCAACCACTTTTCATTAGAATCTTTGTGCATGCAAAATTCGGAATACGCAAAATGTCACCATTGAATATACATATTGTATCATCATCAACAGCTCATATAATGCCCCCACCGAGGGGCTCGAGCCTACCCCACATTAGGGGCGATTTGGCCTTAGTCAACCTCGCTGGCCAAGTGCGGGTTGGTCTTGGCCATGGTATATACATATTGTATTTGTATATACCCTTAATACCCGGACTGCTGAGATGAGTGTAACATCTGTTCTGGTCGTTGACTTTAGTTGGTTTGTTTACTGAAGGATTGTTAATAGTTGGGTTTGGTGCCACTGCTGGGACACAAGGCCTCTCCTTCGAAGGTTTAGGCAGTAATCTACCACGCTTACCCGATGCGGATTAGTGAAAAAACATTACAAGAATATAAGTCTTCCATTAACGTTTACAGTTTTATCATTCAATTTTGTTGCACGTAAATTTACATTTTCCTATTTCAAAAACTGTTACCAATTACTGTATAAAGAACATTAATTAGTGACAGTTTTTGAAAGAGGAAAATGTAAATGTACTATGTACATAGTTTATATTTTTATAAATATCAACGAATTAATTTTAATTCATTATCATCATTCGCCTGCCCTGATTTTATTTGTGGTCGGCGTGATATGTTTTGTTCTTCCAATCTCCTCGATCAGCCGTCATCTCAACATTAACACCCTTCATTGCCATTCACACAGTCTATCCATCTTTTCTTTGGTCTTCCCCTCCCTCTATATCCATCATCATTCTCATTACTTTCTTTGTTACATGCTCATTATATGCCCATACCATGCCAATCTGTTACTTCTCAGTTTTTCTGCCACTACTGCTACTTTTAAACTTCCTCTAATGTACCCATTCCTCACTTTGTCCATTTTTGTTACACCACACAATCCATCGTAGCATTCTCATCTCAGCCACGTGTAGTTGATTTACATCCATCCGCTTTAATGCTCAACTTTCTGATCCATACAGGACGACAGGTCTTATGATAGTTTTATAGTGTTAATCTTACTTAATTTTAATATTAGTGCAGACTGTCAATATAATCCATTTAGCTATTTCCATTTAGCCTATGATGTACTGTGTTATATATAATTACTTACGTCTATTGTATTATTACTAGTGTTACTATCTATTTTTTGTTGCAAATGTTGAGCACTTTTGTAATAGGGCTTCAGATTTGTGTAGAATATTTAACTTTAAGGTCTTTTGTGTTTATCTTAATTTGTTGCCTGTAATTGTGCCTTTAATAATAAAATAAAATAAAATAAGAATATTATTAAAATAACTATACAATCAATATAAACGTGAAGAAGAAAATCAAAATATGTAGAGCTATAAAAATATTAAAACTCATAAGTCAGTGTCCGCAATGCAATATTCGATGTTTATGACAAAAACCTAATTACAGAAATAGATTATTTAGCTAAATATTTTCTTTAAAATCAGTCTACAACAATTTTAATGTCGTTTTACAAGTAAAAAATTATATTTTAGTAGTCAAACGGCATCTTGTAGTTAGTTTAAAATGTTTAAATAAATATCTAGTTAATTATATTGCAAATGTTTAATTTTAGTTAACTGCACGTTTATGAAATATTGCATGATATAATTTCCCTATATTATTACATTGTAATAAACCACAATTTGTCCTTGGAATATTCGTACAAACTCACAGATTATGGTTTGTCGCTTTGTAAACACAATTATTTAACTTTTGACATTAATTAAAACAAACCCACTAAATTAATATTTAGATTTACTTTTGAACTTTGAGTACGATAATTTTAGTAAGTAGATATTGATCTTTTTATGGAACTGAACAGGTATCAAAATAATAAGTCAATTCAAACTTTTCATTAAGAAATATAAAATCTCATTTGGCAGTTCGAAGTAAATTTTTCTCTGTTTAATGAGTGTCCTATCGTCGCTAAATGTCCGTCCTGTAGAGAGCCCGTCGCCGTTCGTTAGTTGTTCATTAAGAGTCCGTAGACAATGCGCTTCGCGAAACCACTTTGCGAAATCCTGACTTGACAAACGACTAGTTACAAAACAAGGTTATAATAAATTTGGCGTGAGTAAACTGAATCATTCTTTCATTCTGCTTGTCTACTTGTTTCTTGATCAAGCTAGATGTGGCTTTATATGTAACCAAATGTTACCTTTTTTGTGGTTTCCGTCGCCTATAGACACTCACTTAACACTGCAAGCGCGTTGCCATCCTGGGGACTAAGATAATATGGCTTGTATGCCCAATTATTACACTAGCTACCTTTCCCTTCAATCCGAAAACGCAGCGAACTGCTTCACGGCTGAAATAAGTAAGGTGGTGGTACCTACCCATAAGTCTATGACCTGAAGCTCTCCTCATCTCCCATCTCTCCCATTATTCATCATCACCATCCATTCAGCTCTATCGCTTTATCAGATCGTCGGTCGGTCCACCTTGTGAGAGTCCTACCAACGCTGTGTCTCCCGGTACGCGGTCGCCACTCGAGGGCCTCTTCGCCCCAACGGCCGTCAGTCCTCCTCGCAATGTGCCCTACCCACTTGACTGCCACTTAATCTTCGCAATTTTTTTGTTAGTTCTCCTGCTGATCTCATCATTTCTGGATGTGATCATGCAGATCAACTTCGAGCTAGCCCCCTCCATTGCGCTTTGAGTGACCTTGAGCCTTCTTATGAGGTCCATTAATTCAGCAACGTTACTATTCCGTAGGTTATCATGTATAACGTCATTATTGAAACAAATCAAATGAACTTAACCAAAATGACTCCTTGCCAATTGCCAATAAACACCGTGGCACAAACAGGTACGGTTGTAATGACGAATACTTAACACGTCTCCCAAAGCACGGAGGTAATTCGAGTTCAAAAATTTTGGACACCTATCTGAACGCAAACTGAGTACATATCTAAACTTCTACAATCGTCACCACAGATCGTCACGTAGAACGGGAGCGAAAACGTCATTTAATAGAAGCCTCACATCAACCTACTCAAAGCAATTAACATTGAAGTCGTTTCTTTCCTATTCAGAAAACAATAGCGAAAACCGCAAGTTAGTTTTACACAATCCAACTTCAATTAGAACTGTCCGCCTTAAACTTAACTACATTGAAAGTACGTTTCGAACGAAATTAGATTTGCATTGGTCTCCAATGGAAGGAGCTTTTTTTTCCTTTAATTCTATCCACTACGATTTGGAGATACCATTCTAAGAAAAATCCAATTTCTATTGGCTTGATTAATCCTATCGGATCTGTTTCGTTTCTAAGAAACTTTTCTGAAACAAAACTATTGAGTCGCTTGGTCAAACTACATTTCATTTAGCTCTTAACAAAGCTTCCTTGTGGCTACAATTGGTCAATAATACAAAGATTTTATGCTGGCACTTCTCAGAGCAGTACCTATTTATCAAATATTTGTGCTGCATCCCTATTATAGTATAATACAGCATGAAAGAGATGCAGCTCAAATATTTCACAAATAAGGTTGTCTGAAGTGTCAGCTTAATATAATCTAGAATATTCTTTATTGTTCATACATCATCGACAATTACAACTTACAATTATTAGACATAACATTCATATGATTGTACAATTGACGGTCTTATTGCTAAGAGCGATCTCTACCAGACAACCTTTGGATGGACAGGAAAGAAAGAAAACGAGAATATAATGTGTATATTCTTTACTGCACTTGAAAATAATATGAAAATATATGGCACAAAGTAAATTTACTTATTACTCCGTGCTTGTGGTATATAGTTTGCAAGCGCGGACTTATTACTGAAAGAAATCACTGTCAGTCCAGCCATGAATGTTAGTGATATTGTTATGCATGTAATATTACTCATAAACGTTTCAAAATAGTTCATAAAATCATAACTCGAAAACTACAAAAATCGTAAAACACACGGGTTTGTCTAGGGCTACTCTATCTCTGGGCTCCAGGTTTAGGTACACTATTTTTGGGACAACCTGTATATTAATGTATTCAAAAAAAGTTCATGTGTAAAGAAGATCATTTTATCCTTAATTTTATCAAAATTTTATTTGATTTGTTTTTGCAACCATTTTTGATGTTCGGATTTTATGTTTATGCACAGATAATATAATACTCTTTAGTAGTAATGATTTTTGTAGTAATGTTTCTCTACATAACACATCGGATTTTATATCTATAGAAATAACGTAGGATTTTTAATATCCTGACTGTAATCTACTACAACAAATGAAAATTATATTTTCATCTTAGATAATTATTTTACAACTACAAGAGGATAGTGCGGCTACGGCGTGCACCGTCTGCATACAAACGGAGAAAAAGTTTTACTATTCCTAGTTTGTATTCAATCTTTATGAATTTTTAGAATATTTTTTACGTCATTAAAAAACTATGTCGGTATGTTTTCCTTTTTTCAAAATTCAAATTATTTTCAAAATGACTTTGAATATGTCAAATTTTGTAAAAAGGAAATGTACAGACTGTGTAGTCTTTTCGTTTTCTTTTTGGAGTGTTTTTAGAAACATTCCAATAATGATTAATTGGAGCTCGCCGTACAGCTGTTTACAAAACATAAAGCGAACTAAATATCGAGGTAGATCTCACATAAGCCAAATATAATGACGGTAAGGTAATACAAATATATCACTTAGACGAAGTTTAATTAGTCGCCAAAGTTGTTGTTAGGAACGGCAGCCTGCGAATAAGCAATATTTCACCCGCAGCACTCCCTGGCGGCTCTTCAGGGTTACACGCGAGCTCAACCAACCACTGAGGGCTGATGGAACGAATGGATTTATTATAACGTCTTTAGTTTTATAACTCTTTGTAGATACCTACTGCCGACCGCGCTAACTACAAAATTATTAGATTGTTGACGTGTAAAATACGTAAAGATACATACAATCACGCTCCAGGGGTCCAGGAAAGCTTTTTTACTTTCTCGTATAGGCACGTAGTATATAGGAAGTCTTGTAATCGTCAAAAAATTCAACCTCGAGATTTTGACTTATTTACACGTTTTGGACCTCCCTGAGTACAAAAATATTTTTTTTGGAATTATGTCTGTGTCTGTGGGTCCGTGTGTCTGTGCGTTAGCACGATAACTCGAGTATGCTTTAACTTATTGTAACCAAATTTAACATGCATGTATGACATCAAAATATAAGATTTCTATCAACTTTTGAGTCGTCGATCACGAAAGTTAAGCAACCAAGTGCGCGGTCGGTACTCGGATGGGTGACCAAAATTTAACATGCATGTATGACATCTAAATATAAGGTTTCTATAAACCTTTGAGTCGTTTCCGGTATACGAGAAAGTCAAGGGGAGACCACTCCCGATATTTTAGTTTCTCGTATAGGTAAGTAGTATAGAGGAAGTATTGTAATCGTCAAAAAATTCGACCTCGAGATTTTGACGGATTTACACGTTTGGACCTCCCCGAGTCCAAAAACCCCGTTTTTGGAATAATGTCTGTGTGCCTGTGCGTTAGCACGATAACTCGAGTATGCTTTAACTTATTGCTACCAAATTTAACATGCATGTAAGACACATAAATATAAGGTTTCTATCAATTTTCGAGTCGTCGATCACGAAAGTTAAGCAACCAAGTGCGCGGTCGGTACTCGGATGGGTGACCAAAATTTAACATGCATTTATGACATAAAAATATAAGCTTTCTATCAACTTTTGAGTCGTTTCTGGTATACGTAAGTCAAGGGGAGACCACTCCCATTTTTTTTATATTATAATTCAGTCCCCTCGATTTTGAGTAAGTATAGAGCTTTTTTCCGTTTTGTTTATTTTTTCCATTTTTATAGTTTTTTCTTATTTATGTGGTGTACATTTTCTGTTGCAACTGCTAGTATTTATATATTCTTCTTATTTCTATAGCTTATGTTTAGAAATTTTATTCTTATCCTCTTTATATCCAAATAAAACATATGAAAACCTTGTGAAAACCAGACAATACTTAAACAAAAATAAAAACGCGGCTAAATTAAATACTAACTTGAAGTTGGATTTGTTCTGAATTTAAAATTTTATTTATATTTTATTAACACACATTTTCTTTATACGGTTTACGTAGGTAGCACTATGCTGCGAATGTATTAAAAACAACGCAAATAACAGACAGCCGTCTGCAATATCTGATTCATATTAATTTACCATACGATTTAAATTCAGTCCAAGCCTCATCTCGGAAATATAAAAATATACTCATGCATTTCATGTAAATAAATAAAGGAAATGCAACCGTTTTCCTTTTTAAATAGAGTTTACATTAACGTATCAAAGTAAAATGCGTTATGGCTTTCTCGTAATCCAGCATGATATAGTAAAGGGAGTGCGTTAAAGATGATAGGGTTTGATTCTATCACCATTCGAATATGTATGTAAAAAAAAATAAAGCTACTTATATATAATACTTACAGCAAGTAATATTTGTATTCAATAGGTAGATACTAATAATTATGTGAAAATACAGGTATCTAGGTACCTACTTGCTTATCGACTTCGCCGAATTTATATTTTATTTATGTATATATATTTCCTACTTCTTATGACATAATAATATTCTAGATAACACACTATGATGCAAATAAATCTTAATAAAAAAATAGGTAAGAATGTAAAAAAAGTGAGTTAAAATATTAAAAGTTACAATTTTCTATTTTGCATTGTATCGTATTACAAATTTATATTTCAAAATAGTAGGTGCCTAAATTAAGGAAATGTTTCTCCAAATGCATTTAATAGCTTTAACGTATTGTAATCAAAATACACTGTCTTGAAAAAAGGCTATACCTATAAGACTTATTCTCTCGATTGTGTTATAGTGTACCTGTTTAAGATTCAACAGCGCAAACCAGAGCATTCTACGCGCATACTACATATTTAAAACTATATGTCGTGAAAACACCGAAGGGACGCTGCCGGTCGTACTCATAATATTTGATAAATAAGCTAGAAAATGCTTTTGTTAAATTACTTTTTACTTTCTCGTATGTAGTAAAGAGGTGGTCTTGTAATCGTCAAAAAATTCGACCTCGAGATTTTGACGGATTTACACGTTTTCTACCTCCCTGAGTCCAAAAATGCCGTTTTTGGAATTATGTCGGTGTGTGTCTGTGCGTTAGCACGATAACTCGAGTATGCTTTAACTTATTGCAACCAAAATTAACATGCATGTATGACATCAAAATATAAGGTTTCTATCAACTTTTGAGTCGTCAATCATGAAAGTTAAGCAACCAAGTACGCAGTCGGTACTCGGATAGGTGAGCAAAATTTAACATGCACGTATGACATCAAAATATAAGGTTTCTATCAACTTTTGAGTCGTTTCGAGTATACGAGAAAGACAAGGGGAGACCATTCCCGATTTTTTGAAATGAAAACAATGATTGAATGATGATGATGATGATGGAAATTAATTTTAATTAGGAAACATAAAACTGTTGTTTTCGACTCATGAGAAAAGTCTGCTAAAATCAATGCATAGACAACAGCACATCAGGTTACAACAAGCTGTCAAAGGTAAATGCCCAATTTAGTATGGAAATTTTGTAAACCTACGATAAATATATGTAACATAGGCAAACTATAAAAATCGAAACCGCGAAAACTACGGAAAATTAAGTATAGACCATGATAGAGCTGTGTACAATAAGTATAATACCTAGTTGTCTACTTAATTACCTTCGAGTTAAATGAACGAATGGCCAGTGACCCAGAACAATCGCTACTGTCCCAGGGGCGCATTCAAACACACAATTTGTGTATTATAAGGTATCTACTTGTTTGTTTTGCCATACATAACAATAATGTTAATAGCATAATTGTGGTCCGACAGTTACTGTTAAGATAAGCAGAAGGGTATGTGTGAAATAACAACTAAGTTCCACGTTTGGTGTAGGTTCTTTGGGTACATAATTGCACTAAAAATATTCGAAATGTATTTGATATAATATCTGTAGTAAACAGGTGAAAGCCTTGTGCGCGGTGCGGGCTAACAAAACACAACATATGGCGATTTATAGAGCGTTTAAAGCGTTTTTGCACGCATTTGTTTGAATTGTAGCGTCGCGTGTGGCGAATGAAACTGCGGTCGACGCAGAGTGCGTCGGGTTTTCTAAATAAACACGTTTGTCCTTTGTTACTATTCCACCAAGACTAGCAAGAGGCAAAATAGTTATAGTGTAATGACGCGACGACTTTCAAATATTAATAGGAATTTAATATCGTGTCGATTAAAGGTCGTTGCACACTTATCAGTTAAGAAAGCAACCGGCTCTTCCCAATGAACTTTACGGATCGGCTACGAAGCGCATCGCCTATTTTTCTCAGCGCCGGGTACTATAAATGGAGAACACAACGATATACCCAGTAACTTTAATTAAAATGTTGCATGGGCACAATATATTTTTATAAAACAGTGGTAGCTAGCCAGAAAAACTTAAAACAAATACCACAAACAAAATCTGGTACTTTGTACCGCTTTGGGGATCAAATCAAGGACCCTCCGTCCTCCTCGATTTGCATACGTGACCTTGTAAGGCAAACCACTAGCTAGACGACAAGCAAGTCCGTCCACTTCTCCATAGTAAACACAAAAAATCGGGATTGGTCTCCCCTTGACTTTCTCGTATACAGGAAACGACTCAAAAGTTGATAGAAACCTTATATTTTGATGCATGATAAATTTGGTTGCAATAAGTTAAAGCCTACTCGAGTTATCGTGCTATATGTTAGCACGATAACTCGGGCATGCTTTATCTAACACACACAGACATAATTCCAAAAACGGTATTTTTGGACTCAGGGAGGTTCAAAACGTGTAAATCCGTCAAAATCTCTAGGTCGAATTTTTTGACGATGACAAGACTTCTTCTATATTACGTACCCATACGAGAAAGTAAAAAAAAACAGCTATTCTATTCTGTAAAGATCTCACTTCGATTTCACCTGTGAGTTTTCTCCCAAGTTCTTGTTGTAAAAACACGTGTTGAGAGACTCCATTTTTAACCTCAATCTACCGTACAATTGTTTGTTACTCTAAGTGCATTTTACTGGACATTGGCGAAATGCCTTACATCACGAACGCCATTTATTTAAAGAAAGAAAGAAGACAGAAAGATTTCACCTGTCAATGTTTAGTGAAAATCCTTAGTTTTGTCGGGTCAATTGGAAACGAACCTACCCTTGGTATTCTATAACACCATTAAATGTAGTTTAAAGAATCATATTGATTAAAACCTTTTTTTGCAAAGTTGTATTCGTTAGCGTTTGACAGTTAAATTCGAGATGAGATGTGAAATGAGAAGTAAGTTCTCTAAAGAATAGCATTGGCAGTATCCATAGTATAAGTATTTTAGTAATAAAACGATACTATTGTAGTTGCGTTAAGAGCTCAATTTGTATGGGAAACATGATTATTTACCTTTCTTATTTCCGCTAGGGGAGCTATTCACATTTCCTATACAAATCGAGCTTTTAACGCAACTATAATTAATAGTCAGGTATTTTAAACGAAAAAACTTACACTACGGGTACAGATTTCAATAAATAAGCACACGAGTTCACACTCAAATTAAACACGGGTATCAACGTTACCTATGTACACATAGGTAACGTCGAACAATATTACAATAAATATTTGTAAAACATATTGTGTTAAGCAAATATCAACTGGTCATTATTTTCGCTACGTCCAGAGTTGTGCATAACAACGTAATTGAAACTAAATATTTGTGGTGTGAATTGAATACGGTCATCCGTCATTGTCCACGGAAATTCATTTTGTATTAACTGCACGGCCGCTACTTTCATTTCCGTAAATCCTCGCCACGGATGGGAAAAAGATTAAACAAATGGATATAAGGTATTCTGCGCTGTTGAAAATGGGCTATCAATCCTCTTTTCAGTTTGTACACGGAGCAATTAATATAACCTTATTTGCTGTGTAATAATTATTTGTAGCTTTCATAGCGAATGAAAGAAAAATTTCAACAAGTAAATGAACATTTTAAAAGCTCCATCAGAGCCGGTATTGAACGTATTAATTTAAGGGGAGTTTCTCCTCCTGATGTGTTTTCTACCGGTTAAAGAAACTGAATGTATTCTGATCTGAGCAACTATTAGATATGATGCCAAAAGCCTTTTCTATCATCGCACTTTAGAACCGTATTGTTCACGTACCTACTGTATAATTTTAGAAGAAATTTCCTTCCGCTTTCGCTTAATGTATAAAATGAACTCCCCTTTCGAGATTTTCCCAAAGGAATACAACATGGGTTTCTTCAAGAAGGGCATAAAAAAGTCAAAATCCGCAATGTACACTGGAAGAAAGTCTCCATATGCTGCAGTGATTGCTTGCCATCATAAGACGTAGATATGCTTAATTTCTACTAATGTGACATTAAATGCGCGCTATTTAACAATTACTTTATCATACCGGAATCTGTGTTAGTTTTGAAATAACTACAGAACAACTTTAACAAACGCTCTCACCGTTGCATATTTGTTATCTGAACCACAAAACCCAGGTGACTTTTAAACTACCTTCAGTCCAATGAAACTTTTAAAACTTAATAGGGCCTATTCCCACTATATCTTAGCCTTTTTAAGGTCGTAGCACACTTATCAGCTCTTTTTACTATGAAAAAGAGACAAGGCATTACGGTCCATAGTCATTCCATAGCAGCTGTTCCGTAGCGTTCATTGTAAAAAGAAAAGGCGTTACGGTCCGTAGTCATTACGTAGCGTTCATTGTAAAAAAGAGACAACGCGTTACGGTCCGTATACCGGAAACGACTCAAAAGTTGATAGAAACCTTATATTTTGATGTCATACATGCATGTTAATTTTGGTTGCAATAAGTTAAAGCTTGAGTTATCGTGCTAACGCACAGACACACACACATAATTCCAAAAACGGTATTTTTGGACTTAAGGAGGTCCAAAACGTGTAAATTCGTCAAAATCACGAGGTTGAATTTTTTTAAGGATAAACAAGACTCTCTATACTACTTATACAAGAAAATAACAAGATTTTGTGTACAAACTTGGAAGAATTTCATTAAAATCGGTTACAATGAAATGAATAGTTTAGGTGCTACGGTGGAACATACGTGAATACACACATACCTACATAGACTGTTAAATTAGTCGTAGTCGGATAAAAAAGAGGCGTTCACTTTCTGAACTGATAAGTATGCTACGACCTTTTATCGACTACAATGTATTATTTATAATATTTGAAAGAACCTACATACCTACTATTTAGGTATTTTATTAAAAAAAGATTTTCACACGGTTTCCAATTTTAATTTTGGATAGTTACCTACTCCTCTTCCTTAAAAGTTATCATACTTTCCCATTCCTTTTCTCCAGAATACACCCCTACTGGAAATAAGGAATGATCTCGGTGTTGTGAACAAGGTGTGCCAAATTTTCACGCCTGAACAATTATGCTTGCTATATCAAATTTAAGTTCGGTCTTGCGTAGATTATTGCTCGCACCTTTGGAGTAGATCCGCTACGTTTCTCTACTTTGGAGAGATTACAGTTTCGCTTTGACTTTGTTGTCATTATGAGTTTTATTGTTATACTCTTTATTGCACTTGAAAATACATTAAAAGCTTATGTTACAATACACAGTTTGCAAAGGCGGACTTATATCTGAAAGACATCTCTTCCAGTCAACCCATGAATTTTAGTGATACTGTTAACAATTAAGCAGGTGACTATCAAAATGCAAAATAAGAAAAATAAAAAAACAATTTGTTACCTTACGATTAATACTATATACAATACACATAGCAAAATACATACCTACACATAATATACATACATTTATAATAAAAATAATAATAATAAGTATATACATATACCACTAAAATATATATGAAATGATAAACTTGCAAATATTACCAAGAGACTTGTGATAAGTAGTGCTTCTTAAGTTTATAACCTCTTCAATAGATTGTAAGTTACTAATCAATATGGTATGTTTTTCCCAAGAGCTGTTATCCTAAGTTGCAAAGTCACTAATTACTAATCTACCTATGTATTTTTCCACTTTAGTCACGAATAGATTTACAGATTAATTTCTATGTGCCACTTCACACCACTTTCGAGTATTGAACAGTAACTATCAGCACTCGCTGATCACTTTTCGAGTCAAAATCTAAAAATAGTGGAACTACTATACTTAGTGGAATGCTAGTTATCCCAGTAGCTTCTATATAAAATTAGATACTTATATGCGTGTCGTGTACAGAATAATTTTTTAATCACTACCGACCATCAAACTGAAACAATTCCAAATTCACGAAGAAAATATCACCTGTTTCAACATTTTGGTCAAGTAGGTGTCATTTTGTATGAAACAGCTTATATATGGGTCGTGTATTTGGAGTTGCTCCCATGCTGAAAATTATTCATTTGAAACTAATTCCAAAAATTTAGGCAGTGATTGAAAGATTATCCTGTAATCTAATTAAAAAAGCATTCCAGAACTGCAGAGGATAGGGTAGGAGTTTCACTCGTAGTCTACCACAAAGAGTATATAATACACTACGTTTAAGAGTCGGGACTTCATACAAGCTTTTTGACTGCAGTTTAGGCTCAGATCTAGTACCAACAGAGACAGACAAAAAAAGTAATGCCAACATGACAAAATCAAACTAAGGATGTGGTGTACGCTAGAGAATATGTCGATATCGATAAAAAAGAATGGGTACCCTGCCCTGCATTGCAGACAGGTTTTTTAATAATACAAAAGGAAAACAAAAACCTCTGTTAGTTTGGGAAATATTGAGTTTTATTCAATTACATGTAATTATTTTCATACAATGGAATAATTTTATTTTTGCGTTTACAAACGCGTAAATATTAATACTAGAAAAATGCACTGAAAAATCCCTCCTGTCCCGCCTGAGGCAAGTCGATTTTTTTTCAGTGCATTTTTCTAGTTTCATACAATTTATGTCACTACAAAAAATAATAAAGTTAGGATTACAATTTAATTAATTGTTTGTAGGATGCACTAGAAAACGTTTTCGGCATAATGAGACAACATTGTCCAACTAATAAAAACCCAAAAATGTCACCACGTTACAGCTGCCTTAAAATATAATATATTAACCCGCTTAATTACACCAGTGAGCAGAGGAGCTAACTGTGAGGAAGACAGCGATAAAGCAATGATTGATTTTGAAGATTTTTTCCAGTCCGTTGAATCATTAGAAAAGATCCACATCACTGACTTACAAATAATGCCTTCTGATGATTCTGCGGGATCCGTTTCGTTGACATAATGTATTTATTCCTAAAATACTTTGGCATAGTGAATTTGGCATATTTTTATTTGCATAATAATACTATGGCACACTTGATTTTGGCCGCATATGTAGTGTGGCATAATTGTAATTTAGACTAATATATTTAAGCATAATTTTTAAGTTGCTTTTTAAGCATAATTCTTATTTTTTAGGCATAGTGGATAGTGGCATAATATTTTGTCTAGAGTCTGGTGTTTTATGTACCTACATGGCTGAGTGATGGGTAGGTTAGGGTTATTTTTTATGACCAGGCGGAGTGCACTGTTTTTGGAAGAGTCAAGTGTTTTATGCAACTACATGACCGAGCGATGATTATGCTTATATTGATTACAGTTTGATAGCTTTATACCTTTTTAAAATTATGGTTGTGAATGTTATTCTTAAACATGATTTAGCCGACTGTATTTATTATTAAAATAATTATGCTAAAATCTGATATGGCTAAAATTATTATGCGTAAGTATCATTCGCATAGAGTACCATATGCCAAAATATTTTATGGTTTAAATTTTTATGCAAATGGATAGTGAACCCTATTCTGCAACAGTTTTAGATAGTAAGCAGGCATTTATCTGAAATAATAAATAAACAGAGATTAGTAAATAGTATCGTTTGAGTTTACGGTGATCATCAATTCAAATTATAGTTCACCACTTACCATCGTGGACTATGGGTACGGCGTGCCTTGGTCTGGTGACCAATCAAAGTCACATCTGGTCCTGAAATAATGAAATAAAAGAATTGAGCTATCATACCATGTCAGAAAAATAGGTTATGTAACTTACCAAGGGTGGAGTAGGAGCCGTGCTTATACGGTTGCAAGTAATGATCATACCCGGCGGGCACCGTGTTCAAGGCGGCAGCGGCAGTCACGTTCAGATCTGAAAATATGGACGTGGGTTTAAACCCAGAAAAACTTTTGATGATGATAATGAGAGATGTTAATCTTCTGGCAATGCTTATCTTCTGTGCAATACATAGGCCAGCCCTCTGATCACGGGAAACCTCAATTAATTAACCTCAAAAAATTTCTTTGTATTTAATTTCCATTATTTTATACGATTAGATAAGGATTGAAAATATTTTATATGTATTAAACAAATGCAGTAGTAATGAAACATCTCAAATACATTTTATACTCAAATGTACGAATATAGTTTTATCGATAATTTGGTACGTAGTAAGGACATCACTACGGAGCATACGGTTTTTGGTAATGATTTTAAGACAAAGTATTAAAGTGACCTGAAATTCTTTCTAATTACTTAGCGTCAATAAAATAACATGGAAAACTACTTACCGCTTCTCATCTAGTGGGAATTGAGCCATGAAAACCCGCTTTTGGTTAAATTTTCTACCAGATTTTAGTCCACATATTTCACATCTTGTGTAATACATTTTGCTGTTATGCACTTATATAAATGATAAAAACCAGTATACACTTAATGATAATAGTCACCGAAAACAATAAATACGCACACAGATGGAAAAATAAACTAAAACGACGCTTTTTTAAAAATTTCAAGAACCTCCCGCCGCCATATTGACATTAGTGACACTCCAGCAGCGCGAGACAAGGAAGAGTAGATAGGAAGTAAGAGACAAAACACCAGTCGCCATTAAAAATTGCCTAAACTCCATACATTTTTTCTGCAGTATTGAGTAGCGATGGGCGATTGTTCCAATAAAAGTTATCGAATGAATCGACAATTGATCAATCAAATATTCGAATGTCGATTTATTCGTTCTTTCAACTAATTATTCGATAAAAAATCGACGTTCGAATAACAATCGACGGATCTACTAGCGAGAAAAGTACCTGCGTAGTTGCTCCTTCGGAAGGGCGCGTTTTGAAGGGGGGGAGGGGGGGGGGGGGGGGGGGGGGTGGGGTTTGTTGGTATTTTTGTTACATTACTGAAGAATTTCTACTGTATGGCCCATAATGCCAGATGTGAGTTTGTGTGTAACTAAATGATACCTATAAAGCTTTGCTCAAACTCTTTTGGGATTACCAGCGTGATTTGTATGAAACTTTTTTGCTGACTGTATTGACATCTAATCTGGTGGTCGCTTTGCTCATTGGATTCAATTGAGTAGATGGTGCGGGAAAAAAATTACGTGCTGTTAGTTAAGATGTTCTACAATTTTTGTTGCTGACTGTACCTACACTAACGTCATTTCGCTCGACGAATCCCATTTTACTGTTTAGTTGCTGCTATAAAAAATCTCCATACCTACTCCTAACCGTTAAGGAGTTCTGTGCCTTCCATCATCAGCTTAGCACCATGAGATGATGACTTCCTGGATACGCAGTAAATAAGAACATATCATAACATATGAATAAGTAAAGCATTAAAGACGTGCCCTTAATATTTGAGGAGTTCCCTCGGTTCACCTGGGTTCTCATCATCAGATCCTACCTTGGTGACAATGACCTTATGCTCAGGAGTATACTGTTTCAAGCAAAAAAAGAATTTTCTAAATCGGTACACAATTGACGGAGATATCGGTGAACATGTATCGGTATGTTTGATGACGCGTGTAACAATTTGGGCGCAAGCACAAATCGCAGCAATCGAAAGAACCATCAATTGACAGGTCGATTGTTATTCGTTTACGCGCTACCGCAGCGCGCATCGTACGCATGCAAGTCGATGGACACAGATTGACCCGATGCGACTGCAAGAACAATCGACAATTTATCGAATAATATGACTTGTTATCGAATGCATTCGAATAAACAGATTATTCGAATAATTCGATTGTTTTTACTAACAATCGCCCATCGCTAGTATTGAGTTTCGGCAGGCTGGTCTACCACTGACTGACCTGATTTCGTAACTTGCAAGTTTTATAAGCTACGGTAACCGTTCACCATCAAGTAAACCATATGCCGCATAAGTTTGCATTTAATTGTAGACATTCAAACAACAATATCAGCCCAACGCATACACATCAATAAGCTTATAGTTTTACCTATAAGCTTCTTGATATCTACTCTTCCCTGCACAGATAATATATACCTTCCCTGGGAATAAATTGTCAATTCCAAGTTTTCGTAGTGCCAAATAGCTACCTGAATTTTATTTCGATGAATTTTTATTTAAAATAGGATTTACAGGTTCCTTGGATGTTTTCACGCGTAGTTCCACACAAATCTCCGCGGTCGAGCGAGCGGCTATTTTCCGGCTGCTTAGTGCTTTACTTGAATAAGTTAGGTAAGGAACTAAGATAAAATTTACTTAAATAGAATAGAATAGAAGTCATTTATTTCAACACAGGGTCATAGATTTTACCTAAAAAAAATTACTGATTTCAAATATTTTGCCACAAGCAGGTATGCAGTGACATCCAGGCAAATTTTTCAAAATTTTGTATATAAACAGACAATAATTATCGTAATTTTCCTACCCTATTTTCAATTATATCTATTTTGAGTCGGCATATTAGTGTTTTCTTCTTCCATCTCGGTTTGAGACTTAACCAAAAAAGAGTCTCTCTATATCGCGTCTAGCGTCTAGGTATATTTTTGTTTATATTAAATAGAGGCAAATGGCAACCGGACAAAATGACAGCACACAATCACCATCACCCTTAATAAACTACACAACATCTGTCTTTAATTTATCCTTTTCTAATTACATTTTAAACGTTAACATGTTCCCATTATTATTTAATTAGGTAAATAACAATACTATTATGTTATGATAAACTACTATGCGCGGTTACTATGCTATAGAAATGTCTCTGATATTAGCTTTCTTTTATAAATTGCACAAGGCAAGATTGATTGTCCTGAGCTCCTCAGTAACATCAAAATTAAAGTCCATAATAAAAACAAAACATGCGTAAAAGAAAGTCCCTTCGCTCGCACTAATTATAGATGAATCTACTTAATAGCTTTGTTCTCCGATCGGGTAAATTCTTTTACAGAATGGTGAGTGAAGATGATCGCCTAGATTTATTTCACTGCAGTGTACAACAAATCAGGAATTACCTACATTACTGAAAAAAATTGAATTTAAAAAAACTACACAGACTACTAGTAGGTACCTACCTGCCTTATTTTCAAAATGCTTTTAAATAAGTAGGTAAGTAGGTATGGAATAATGGAATGCAATGAAAATAATTTATAAAAGAAATTAACTGATGTTTATTACTAAAAATTCTTGTCCACGATTTTTGGCAGTCGCGGCCTTTTGATTTTTATGGACTATAAACTTTTATAGTGCTAAACCAATGAAACCTCAGATCATCTATGTAAAAGAAACAAACAAGAAACTTTAAATTTGGTCAAAAAGTATTTTTTTTTACTCTGTGATTTGGTAGAGCAGACCTTACAATAAAACAAATTCGTTGAGTTTTCCCAGGTTTTTCCAGCCGTGTGTACGTAACTTTGTTGGTAGAGCCCGATCATCTGCATACCGAAAGATCGTGGGCTATGGTAAAGTAGGCCTATTTTGCTCCAAACTTATTTTAATTAAGTAGAATAATTAAATCGTGCTGTAATGTTTCATTTTAAAATATCCATATGTAATAATATTGAGAATAGGAGCATAATTACACATACCAGAGCAAAGGAGGACCACATTGCGGCTCGCTTGTGTATCTTTAAAATTTTATAAATTCTTCTTTCAAAAATTGCACCAAGCATAATTATTTTGTCAGTACCTACCTACTGTAGTTAAATTTAATATTTAATACGTATCTACTAAAGTAACAAAAATAATCGTAGATACCTTCCCCTTACCTATGAGTCGACTGTTCGTAGCTCTCTACATAAAACACGAACGCTGTCAACTTTTTAGTTCTACTAATTCAATAAGCGAATCGCACAAATACGCAAAATCCAATTCCATTAAAAAGTGGCATAAATTGTGAAATACTGCTCTTTCTGATTACCGACTGGCGACGATGGCGAAACAAAAACAAATCAATTTACCTATGGCCATGGCTTTGTTAAAAAAATGCCTGTGTTGATGTTTTGGGATGAGTGGGTAGTAGACTACCTTTTTTATGTTCAATGGGCTGAGCGTTTGGCCAGAATCACGCCTGATGGAATGCCATTGGAAAACGAACATATTATACCTATTAGGTACTACCACAGATAATATAATAGGTAGTTAGGTACTATATTGTACTACCTACCTAGTAATATTTACGAGCATTATTCTAAGTCGAGCGTCGCGTGGCAACTCGTTTCTTTGTTGCTAAATCAAGAAATAGAATTCACTGCCAGCACACGAGTTCCCTCCTTCCTCTCCTTCCTACAATCCTGGGTCAGTCAAAATAGGCGCGAAGAGGCACCTTGCAGGTTGGTAAAGCAAGGATGGCTAGCGCGGCGGTTTATCTCTCGCGCTAGCTATCTGATGGTAAGCAAAAGTTGAGTTCAAATGCGACATTTGAACTCCACTTTTGCTTACCATCAGGTGGAATGTAGTCATTTGCTGGAACTTTTTATAAAAAAAAGAAACTTAGGTAACCTATAGTAATAATAAATGATGTACTAAATAAAAGTAAGGCCAGCGAATGTCAAGGTAATAGCATTCGTCCTGTAGCGAATATACTCGTTGTGCTGCGTTGTTTTTAACAATATAGGAGGTACCTATCTTGAACCTACCATAGATCTCTTCAATCAAAGCCGCAGCGCGCAATCCTCGCTAGCTAATTAGTAGGTATCTACCTACTATAAATGTTTGTGTAGGTACCTAGATATATGTGCATGGAAATTGGATAATACGAAAATGATGTCGAAATCCCATGTCGTACCCACTACTGTGAAGGTTAGAATCTCTACACTTAGACCAATAAAAACGTCTCTGCATTGGAATTGGTCCACGATTACGCTTACCTACCTGGGACAAACAGTCCAACTTGGTAAATCCAATTTCCAAAAAGAGGTCAATCAACGAATCCAACTCGACTGGGCAGCACTCAGGTAGCTACGCAGCATAATTCTCGGCCCATCTATCGCAGTGTCTCAAGACGAAAGTCTTTAATACACGTGGGTTGCCAGTGATGACCTACGGAGCCGAAACTTGGCCGCTCACAATGGGGCTCATAAGAAGACTCAAGGTCACTCAAAAGGGCAATGAAGTTTCTCTGCGTGATCATATCAGAAATGATGAGATCCGCAGGAAGGTCACCGACATAGACCAAAGAATTGCGAACCTTAAGTGCCATTACGCGCTGTCGACTGGTCGCCGGTGACTTGGTCTCTCGGCGACCAAACATAGACGGGCGACCGGCGACAATGTGCGTAGGTATACCTACACCTATATTATATAAACTGTCACAGTCGCCGTCGACAAAGTCGCCAGATAACTAGGCGACAATGCGTTTGTGGCACTAAGTAGCGAAATAACTCGCTGATTACACTTGACACTTTCATGTGTCAAAAAATCGGGAGTGGTCTCCCCTTGACTTTCTCGTATACCGGAAACGACTCAAAAGTTGATAGAAACTATATATTTTGATGTCATACATGTATGTTAAATTTTGGTCACCCATCGGACTCCGATGGGTGACCAAAATTTAACCAAGTGCGCGGTCTTTACTCCGATGATCGGAGTAAAGACCGCGCACTTGGTTGCTTAACTTTCGCGATCGACGACTCAAAAGTTGATAGAAACCTTATATTTTGATGTTATACTTATATGCATGTTAAATTTGGTTGCCCCTTACACCCCCTGGTGTGGGCAGCGCAGGACCAATAAGGTTGGAGATCCTTGGGGGAGACCTATGTCCAACAGTGGACGTCTTTTGGGTGATATGACGATGATAGTGGATAGTTCATTTTGAACATTGCTCCAACAAGAAGGGAAACGTTGTTATACATAGGTATCTACTTAATTAACCCAATTGGCTTTAAGCTTAGGTACTGCTAATCCAGTAACAATTAAACCTTGATTCCGAAGAAATTAAACAATGCCTTTACCTACCTAATGCGCAATTCCTTACCGTTAAGCTCCGCTCGGAAAGTTACTGCAGTTTTATTAGTCTTGCTCAAAAAACTTCTCGTCGCTTTCAAATTGATTTCGAACGGAACTACTTAGATGTGAACTGACAACTTGATTTAGAGTGCCTTTCAAAAAAGATAAGATCCTTAAACCTTTCGTTAAACAAAGGATCACACAAGTCTAGTTAGGTTCGCTCACTGCAAAATATAGGTGCCTATTGTTCCCTGTAGAACAGATTGCCTAATAGTTATGATGACAATTGTTGATATCGAATAGGTACAGTCAATTAGGTAAGAAGGAACTGTGAGGAACTATTTCGGCATAAAATTATATTTAACACAGTCATGTTACCTACTACAACTTAAATTGTGAGAAACGAATATATTAATAATCTATTACATTAATATATTCATCGTAATGCACAAGAACAACAATGAATAATGCCACCTTGACCCCCTTTTGACATCCCGGCTATGATACATCGTGAATGAATACGAAATTAAATTTTCCTCAAATTAGATTATTTAAAGCGGTCTATAAAGCATCATCGAACGAGTGCAATTTAGTTTTTATGCGTGCACACTTGTTGCGAAACGTGCGTAAATTACGCATTTACTGAAGTAATATAGTGCAGTTATTGTCATTTGAAACCGCGACGTAATTGTTACACCCAACGCTGCATCCTGCGCTTTCGACATTTGAGTAATGCACTCATGAGTTGTGCACGCTATTGAAAAAAGACATGATGGCAACAAAGTTATTTTTATGTCTCTTATTGTTAAAATTATCTTCAGCTCAATTGGACGGTGAATTCTGGTGGTTAAACGATAAGGTAAAACAATTAAAAGGCATAGAAGCACCGCTTCCTAATTTCGAAGAATTGAGTGAATTTGATACGGATGAATCAAGTAAAATTATTTTTAGAGACGAAGATTTTCCAACTCAATACACTCCAAAAGTTAACGATTCCGATCATAATGTAAGTCAAGAAACGAATAAAACAACAGAAGCGGTGAAATTAAACATTAATGATACTATTAAACAAGGCAGTGACGAATTCATATTTAATTTTCCTGCCACCGATGAGAATAGAGAAAATATTATAGAAGCAAAAGAAGATTTACAATCAATAACTACACCAAGAACAAGAAACAAAGATTTCATGAGATTTATATTTCCTGATGAATATAACAATACATGGAAAAATCGACCACCGATTATTAAACAGGAAACTAGAGTAAATAAGGCATTGGAGAGCCTTCAAAGTCAGTCATTAATAAGGAGATATAATTCTTCGAGTGATCCAACTATTAACACGTGTACTTATATGAAAAAGTGGAAATGTCATCAGAAAAACGGAAATTACATTACAAAATCGTAAGTAATTCAGTCATTATAATGTAGATAGGTATTATAATTAACTACTTAATTTTAAATTATTTCCAAAACATCAGATCGAAAAATAAGGAGATCACATCAAACATGGTTTGTTGTATATTACCGAATGAAGAAGAAATTCGACACAAAATCATATTTCCTGATTCTTCTACAAGGACACCCAAACGTGTGCGAAGATCAAATATTAATGTAAGCGCATTAAATCAGCGCGACTTTCTACTACGGAAGAAATTTGGTACCCAAGCCGAGAAATTTACTCCAACAAACCCTAGAATAGTTTCCCCTGAAGATGACTATGTAGATCCATACTGGAATATCAAAACCTCCAATTTTAAAACTTCCACGGGACAAAGTATTAAGACACCAAATTGTAACTATCACGATTACGTTGAAGACTACGTGGGAGAGTTACCGAAACCTGGTTTAATTGGTATATATTCCGATTATGGACCAAGAACACCCAGCTGGACAAACTTTAATGAACATCCGAAACAACCTTATGGTGGCAGCTCTGATTACAGTTATGAAGACGAAGGAATCTCTTTTGGATATTCTACCATAGATCCTAGGAAAGGTAAGTTAAAGTTAGTAGTAATAAGCATAATGTGACTAACAAAGCTAGATACTTAAGTATTGTAAGTTAATTTTCAAACAGAAACTTCAGCAAAAACATCCAAAGGGAAAAGACCATTAAAAAGAACCACATTAGCACCAGAAGAGAGTTCTAATTTCGATATTGAAAGCCAAACTGTTAATTTCCAATCTAACCCCAACTTCAACGTCTTGCAAGGATTCAAGTTATTGAACTTGGGCCGAAACAGAAATAAATTTTATTCACGAAATACAAAAAGAAGTACAACAGAAGCAAGTGTCGAAAGCGATAGTAAAGAATTTGTGGAAATTGGAGAGGAAATGGATGGTGATAATTTATCACAAATTTATAAACAATGTGGTAGAATTACTACAAATACACGTGATTCTCAAGAAACAGGTCAGTTTAACATTGAGTCAACTTGTCTTACTTAAAAAATACACACCTAAATGCATTATATTTGTTATAATTATTTAGAAAGAACTGTCGGTGATGCAGACTACGATTCTCATCCATGGATAGCTTTAGTTGTGTCCTCAAGAAAGCCACAAAATATATTATGCTATGCAACAATTGTACATCCACGAGTAGCTATTACCGCTGGAGACTGCGTTAGCGAGTAAGTACATGCTAACATAAATAATATTAGCATTAATAATATCATAGCGTTATTACTTTGCCAGTTAGAGAAACATTATGTAATATTTTTTATTTCTAGTTTCATAAATCGAAATTCTGAAAATAACGGCATCGCTGTTGTAGCTGGTCTTCACGATTTAAAAGATAAGTCTCAAGCTCAAAATAGAGTAGCAACCGTTCAAATGCATCCACAGTGGAGACAAGAGAAATTAGCACATAACCTGGCTTTATTGGTAAATACTTTACTATTTAAAATAGTATAGAAAATGCGTTACATTCTGGTATCTATCTTATCTTACGTGATTGAAATTCTCTATCCCCAGCACTGGACACGCCCTCTAAGGATGAGCCCAAAAGTTCAACCAGCTTGTCTCTCAAACTCTGTAGCCAACGAAAACTGTAAGATATACGGTTGGGGCGGTTTTGATCAAGGTAATATCTGATGTCATTTCTCTCAAATTTTATGAAGACTCCAAATAATAACTAAAAACCCCTATAACCAGCCTATAACTAAATAGTTACTGTTTTGCTTGATTATAAAATCTATCACTCAACGTTCCAAAAACATTTTGGCATTCTTGTTTTTTATATTTATTGAAATCTGTTATATTTTGTGCATTTTAATTTTGCTACGGCAAAGCGCTCGCCCTTTGAAGTGCATCTGTGGTCTAGTGGTTCGACCACCCGTCTCAAACCGGGAAAACGGGAGATTCGTGCTCACTTTGATGGTGGTATTATATAACAGCCTTTTTAATTTCGGTTTAGGCAGTAGTCCACCACATTTGCCCAATGCGGATTGGTGGATGGAGTATAAGGTGATCAATACCCTTTTACTGATCCATTAGTCGCCTTCTACGACACCCATTGGAGGATATGGGGTGATGCTACTCTGCCGGCATCACATTGCTCGCTATCACTAAATGTTTTTTTTTTCTTGAACCGCCATCGCAATTTTACTCACCACTCGTCTTAAATTTAAAACAGCTATTAGAGCATAATATTCAAAGTGTCTTACCGAAATTGGTCAACATGACAACCTTCGGCCTTACATTTGAAACCAGACAAAATGAAGGTCAAGCCGTCGCCTCGTAGAAAACTAAAAATTACTTTGAATATTATGCTCTAATAGCTGTTTTAATTAATTTAAGACGAGTGGTGAGTAAAATTGCGATGGCGGTTGAAGAAGAAAAAACATTCTGAAAATAAGCAATGGACAACATAATGTTGAGAAACTATGATCTAGCTAGATCAATTCATTATAAAAAAAATACATCACTACATAGTATAAAACAAAGTCGCTATCCGCCGTCTGTCTGTCCCTATGTATGCTTAGATCTTTAAAACTACGCAACGGATTTTGATGCGTTTTTTTTTAATAGATAGAGTGATTCTTAAGGAAGGTTTATATGTATAATACATGCATATTTACATAAGCATTGCACCCGTGCGAAGCCGGGGCGTGTCGCTAGTCAATAATATTTTAATTATTTTCAACAGCTATGCGTCAGTGGCCAAGCTGGCAACAAGCATCCGTTATTTCTTCACAAGACTGCCGGACTCGAATGTCCAAGGCAATCAAAATGCCGAATGACGCATTTTGTGTCGCTGTACAAACCCGGGGCACGGTGGTATGTTTATTATTTCCTTTGCATTAATGTTTTTCAGTTTTTAATTTTATAAGGGGCATTTAAAAAATATTCCTATTTAGTAAAATCTACCAATTTAAACATAACATCTTGTGACATTATTAACTATTATCAACGAATACTATTATAGATATTGGTCCATATTTTATCACGTTTTGGAGAAACTGCTATAATTTTACGAAGAGTTCTTATACTCGACTGGTATTTTAATCAATGGACTGAAAACAAAATATGCCCTTAACCAGTGAATATGTATTATTTAACACAAACCGTGAATTTGCTTCATCGATTTTGATCTTTAGTATAGATTAAGTTGAATATCGATTGTAGAAATTTAACCATTTTGGATAGATGTTCTCTTTGTGCTAGTAATAGTTTTTCTAATATTTCATGTACTCGAAATGAAAATCCTGTATAATTTCAGACTGGTTTTGGTGGTTCGTTGGTATGCAATATTGGAAAAAAAGCATTCTCTACTGGAGTTGCTGTATATCGCGACAATGTCATAGTGCTCATTCCTGCGCAACAGTGGATACTCCGAGCCATGAAAGACTTAGATATCGTGTGAAAAAACAATTAAACTTAAGAGTGTATGTAGTAATATATAACTATTTTATTTTTAGACAATAAAACACGTAGTATTCATAAGACTTTTTATTTAATGTTATACTTTACATTTTACGAATTTTAGTCCAATCCTGTTAAACGCGACAAAAAATTTCAAACAAAATATTTTTATAGAAAAAAATAAGATGACGCGGCTACAAAAAGTTTATAGGAACTAAATGCTTAAACAACTACGCACAAAACATTGGGAATGAGAGATCCTTTACTAATTTTCTATTTCTCACAGAAAGTTCAACACAGACCTTAGGTTTTATGTAAATTAACAATGTACTTAGTCATAACGATCTTTGGTGTCGAACTTGAATATAGGTACTCCACAATAATAATACAGTTTAAATTATCCTACAATACAACAAAGTGAGCAAGCAAACCTGTCTTTTATTACCTATTACAGCTCGTTGTTACAATGCACTAAGATTTGGTACTAGATAAATATAAAAAATAGCAATGACTACCTACCTGTTTTGTCGGATGTACACAACAATTACTTACAAAAACTTAATCATAGACATTTTCATAACATAATAATACTCTAGCGTGTTTAAAATAAACATTACAATAACATATATAACGAATAATTGAGCCTCAGTGTCGCCGTTACGAATTATGAAAAAAAAAACGTCATATAACTTAGTTTTCGATTTAAATTGTGACTAAAATTTTAGTTTATCAATAACGACACATGAAGACGACTAATATAGAGTAAAAATTCGCTAGGGACGCGTATTTGCGACGTCACAATCGGCAGCATGTGGTTGTTATCATGATTGGCAATTATCGGCATTATGTTGAAGTAATAAGGTGTATTTTTGTGTAACCTCAATGCTGTCGACTATTTAATAAATATATTTAAAATACTATGTTATGACAAGATCACGGTTCAATCACATGGTTTTTTTTTGGATACGCTTACGCGATTACCAGCGGCTCGTCGTCAGAGAAGCCTTGGATGGGGGGCACATCGTCGTCATCTGAAAGAGAAAGTTCATATTAATTTTGTGAATAATGTTTTATTATTATATTATGGTGCGTTCGCCAACTGTTAATATGAATTTTATTATGGAATATTTTTTGCGTCAACTTACGCGTAAATATTAATAAAACTTGAAAAAATACACAGAAATAAATGTTTACCATAAAAACATAAGCACCAAGAACTGACAAATTTCGATTGCGAAAGCAATGCCCTGGTGGCGTAGTGATTAACGTAGCCGCCCGGATTGCGGAAGATGCTGGGTTCGATTCCCGCCTGGGGCAGGTCGATTTTTTTCAGTGTATTTTTTCATGAATTTTATTATTGCTCATTTTTAAATAAGTCCTAAAACCGACTGTGTTAATAAAAAAATGAATATCTGCCAAGATAAAATTTAAATTAAATCTACTAGCTGTATTTATCATCGCAAGTGGTAAAACAAATAAGGGAAATTTGAGTGGACATTTTAAATATTACATGAACGGTGTAGAAACGGATATTAATAGCGAATATTTTAATTTAGGTTGAGTACCTAAATTAAAATATTCGTTGTGGGGAATAATAATATCACGAGATAATATTCTACTCATATCATATTACGGAATAACGCGTTAATAGTTTTTTTAAAACTAGAAAAAATACACTGAAAAAAATGGACCTACCACAGGCGAGAATTGAACCCAACATCGTAAACCTTGTTTTATCAAATCGAAATTTGCACTTCTAAGATCCGAACGCAATATTTTTGCATATATTTGACGCCCAGTTAAGATGAAACTACCTTGTATTATGGAACAATTTTTGCGTTTACAAACGCGTAAACAGTTTTTTAAAACTAGAAAATATACACTGAAAATTTTTATTCCGATTCCCGCCTGGGGCAGGCCGATTTTTTTCAGTGTATTTTTTCTAGTATTAAGGCCAAGCGCGCACTACGATTTTTTGTAGCGCGATAATTTTGATGCAGGAATGCAACGTATGAGGTAGTGCGCGCACATGCTAGTAAGAAATCGTAGCGATTTTAAAATTGTGATTTGTCACAATTTGCTGCGATTGCTCGCGATGCGATTATCGCGGAAGTAAACTGCAGCGTATGGATTTGTATGGTCCCGCGCGCACTGCTACAGAAAAATCGCACACTCGGACCGGCCGGTGCCCATTCGTGTTCCGTTCTTTCGAGAATAAACATGTCGGCGCCTCCATCTCCACTGGAGTACCAATACGAAACGAGGCTAGATGTGGAACATTTAATAATCGCAATACAAGAAAATCCACCTTGGTGGAATAAACTGATTGTATTTTCATTCTATACATCTGGCTATTAGCCATTGAACTTTTGTGTTGTGTTTCTGATAAAAGAAACCTTTAATAAATCTATCCGCTGTAAAAGAATGAGTCCAGTATTGACAATTATTTTTTCTTTCTCTCCGAAGTAGTAAATAGAGACAAGCAACTTGTACTGAATCCATCATAGACTGAGCAATGACTTTATATTTTTTTATCGCAGTGCGTGCACTGTACTTTGTGCGATAATTTGCAGCGTGATTCTAAAATCGTATCGCAAGAAGTTAAAATCGTAGTGCGCGCTTGGGATAAGACGTAGTAAATATGATAATAAATACATACCATGGTCACCAAGAGTGGCCTGCCCTCTCCGGTTGTCGTAGCGCGGCGTGTGCGCAGTGAACCTTAGGAAGGACCTCGCCAGCCGGCGATGCCTCAACAGCGCGTGTAGTAACGCCGCACCGAGAGCCACTGCCACTACGACCGCGCCTCCTATGCCCCACCACGCTGCCGTTGCACTCTCGGATTCCGCCTCCATGCCTACGAAAGTAAGTTTTTCATCAGAGGCCGAAGCACGAATATCTTAAGGAAGGAAAAAATATATATCTTAAGGATTATCGTAGCGAAAAACGTTCTAAAATTACAAAAAATAAAATCGAAATCATCAATCAATCATCGAAGTATCAAATAAATAATAACATAGCCGCCTAGTGTTGAATTACAGTGAAACCCGCTTGTGTATTCCCAGTGAAGTAGTCCCACCATGGGAATACTGATATTTTTTCCTAGAGGTTTTTGAACAATTTTTAGAACAATTAGACCTACATTGTCGACCCGGCTTTGTTTTACTATGAAAATCTTAAAAAAAATGTTTATATCTACTTACGGACTATGAAATGAAACACATAGGTACCTACTAATAATTACAACACAAATATTATTACTACACAATTATAGGTTGCCACCGCATGCATATCTGGACTAGATATTACAAAACCTTAGCTTTAAGTATATTTGTTCAACAAAAAGTTACCACAAAGTTTTTATTAATATGGCCAAAGAAACGATATAAATTATAAATAAAGAATGTAAACAAGATAGATGTCAAAGTTATGACAGACGTTGAGCGATACACTGCCATCCAAGCGGTAAATCTAAAGGAAAAAAATGTTCCTTCCTGCATTTATCGCTTGGACCATAGACTTATTATTACTGGCGTTTATAGATTGGCAATGAATCGACTAGGGTGAGACCAAAAAAATACACCGATGTGTGCGTAATGCGCAAGTGTGCATGAAAAATATTACTGCCGTCTGACAGTTGCTGTCTTTTCTACGTGACTGACAGACCTCCTTAGGCCCCCTGCGTGTACGTGAAATGGTCTCGTCTATCTCGCTCTAATATACGCGTTAGTATGCTCTTTCTCTTTTACATTGCCGATCTATAGTTTCCTATATTTATCGCTTGGACTGCAGTACATATCGCCGTATATGCAATACGTACGCAAATATCACGTAGTATCAGCACACAACTCACCTTGCATAGTAAGCGTTTGTACTTCGCTCAGATCGCCGTAATACCCGTCCCCAGTGACGAGTCTCACGCTCACATACAACGGACTCGAGGTTCGCGCGGGGGCCGTCAATAAAAGAGGAGAGAACTCCGCCAGCACAGTCTTCATGTCTTCACTCGGATGCACCAAGTCATCGGGGATCTCCTTCTCTGATACTATCACTTGGTACTTGTGCCTAGAGAAACATAATATTAAGTTTAAAAAAACGTCTTGTGTTTAACGAGTCGAGGAAATGTTTTGAAAAATGTAGCAAATAATAGTTATATTATTAAACTAGTGGTAGTTAATGTCGGTTATTATATAGCCTTCCTCGATAAATAGACTATACAACACAAACAACTTTTATAACTTCGCTAAAGGACGAACAAACCAATAATACCGCTTTGATATAATATAATACAGCAGCAATGTTAAACATTTACTTTTTAAGACATTTTATTTTTTTGCACGTACTTGCATGCAAACCACTCGCAAACAGTTCGCGAGAAGCGCGGCAGTGGATTCCACGCGTCCAATAGTCGAACGAAGCACGCAGTGTGACGACACACGTGCACGTGCGCAGGTTTGAACATGTCTTTATAAAGCAATGTACAGTCGAACCAACTGAATCATGACCCACTTGGCCGATCATTCCTTTAGAATCATAAATTTAGTTAGGTTTTCTTCGCTATCATGCGTGTTGCACATAGTACGTTTTAAATATGAATAAAAATGCGTCATTACGGGTCAGAGATCCACGTAATTTTAATCTTTCTTATCACTGCACTAAAGTCTCAATTGGAATTTTAAATAAGATGTCGTTCATAATCTAAACTCTTTTCACTACTGAGAAAATGGAATAACTATTATATTTTTAAAAATAAAATGACGTTATGTGTCAGATGTCAAGTAGTAGTCTGAACAAATTTTAAAAAGCCACATTCATTTGACACTGTCAGTGTCTAACAAATTGATAACAGGTTCGTTAATTAGAAATGTACGTTCAAGCGAATTTCATCCTACTTTGTATAGAGTGACTGTAGGAAAATGATCTTAAGGTGGGTCATGATTCAATTTGGTCGACTGTACCATCGTTCTCTCGAGCCACGATATCGACCAGAGTGAATTGAGTGACGACAGGAATGAAGTTGCAATTGTTATAAAACTTTAGCGTGATATACTTTATGAGGTTAACACTGAGTTGACCTTTGCATGGTTATGTTATAGTCAATCCAGCTGACCAAAGTGAATTAAGTTACAATGCGATATAAGTTGCAATTCATATTAAACTTTAGCGTGATAAACTAGATTACATTTTGCCTAGGTGATTTTGACAAGTGAATTGAGTTACAATGGGTTAGAAATTGCAATTTGATATTGAACTTTAACGTGATAGAATTAAGGTTACATATTGCCGAGGTTAATACTGACTTGTTCTTTGCATGGTTGTGGTCATCATTCCAGCTGACCATCACGTGGCCATTGGGAGACCTCCACGCCACCACGCCGTTAGGAGCGGACACAACTCCGCTCTTTACTACGGAACATTTCGTCGCAGCTGACGGTACGCTAGACTGTAGGACAATTATATGAAAAAATAATATAATTAAGACAAATTCGATAAAGAATAAATGCAAACAAATAAAATGTCATTCTATACAAAGAGTTGACCCTGTAACAAGTTGGTTTACATTTTATTCTTTTTCGAATTTGGCTAAGTGGAATGGGGATGATAATAATAATCATCATAAATTATCAAGTCACTTGACATACTTTTAATTAGCTGTCAAAACTATCATTCTTCCATAGAATGTGTATGGCATTAACTCGTGGCTAAAACAAGTTCGTATAATCCACTGACTCAATTTTAAATTAGATTGATACGCTTAAAAAACAATTCTAGAGGAATTCTCTGGCATAAAATGCTTTTTTAAGCAATTAATACTATGTAATTATTTGTGAATGGCGTTAGCATCGCTATTGTTTAGAAGTGAAGTTAGATTACAGTCTCTGTAATCTTTACTGATGGACGCCTATCCGAGCACAAGACCACCAAAAGTTTTATTTGTCTGCACTTGAATACTGTTCTTCAAGGTCAATATCACTTCTTTTTTGTCACTTAATGTAAGAGAAACCAATTTTTTTAAATACTAGAGCAAAGGACTCAATTACTTCCAAGCAACATACATAGTATTTAGACCATTACTGTGTTAATATTTTGCGTTTAGACCCTACATAATTATCCAAGTGGATTAAAGTACATCTTCAAAAACAAAGTTATTAGAGCTACTAAATCACAATCGATCGACTTACGTGTACACAAACGTTGAATCTGCCGCCGATTGGCACGTTCTCTATAACATGCGACAGTTTGGCGTTCTTCGATGGCAACAATTCGTAGCTACTCATCTTGTCTCGCGCTTCGTCAGTAACGTCCAGCTGAAGTAAATCAAAAACTATTATAGTACACTATATTATGGTTACATAAAGAATATAATCAACATTGGTTATAAAATATCCTCTTTTATTACAAGTCGTAGAAAGCTTCATCAAGATCAGTCAAAATCTACACGATCTCATAACAAAATCTCTTTAAAATATCGCCGTATTCCGTGTTTATAACCAATACATTGATATCACGAATCATTTTGATACTTTTCCATAATGTAAAAATAAATGATAATTTTATTATTTCCTTATAACGTGTGTTTAAATTGGAACACCTAAATTATGTCACAGATAATGAACAATAAGAATTAAATACCTACAAAGTTTACTATGTATCGAGTATGGGAATATTAATTTAGAGATGTCCTAAGCAGCCTTTTAAGATTCTTACCGGTTTATTACAATCAAACATTAGATATGAATTTGCTAGAAGAAAAATAATTTTAGGCAATCGCCCTGCGGGATTGACCAAACTTCTATAACGAAACTTAAAGTAGAAGTTACAAAAGGCTGAGTAGCTAAAAAGATTTGCTTGTAGCTAAAGTAAGCTGCAAAATGGTATCTTGTAGTTTATTTAGAAATTTTCACAGAAATCACTAGCGAATGCAAAAAAATAATAGAATTTTTTCAGAACGTCTACATCTGTGTAAATACGAGGACTGCTTATAAATTTTACAAATTAGTAGAAAATAAAGAACGAGAGAAGTAGCTGAAGTTATAAATTTTATTCCAATATTTAGATTACATAATTATTAAAAACATAACCTACCTAAAACATAAAAACATGCCTACGTACCATGTAACTGACGGCGTCGCTGAGAACATCGCAATTGGCATCCCATTGTATGTTCAGTTTTTTTGTAATCTCGCTGTAATCGGCATGCAAATTCTTAATTGGCGCTCTGTAAAAAAACGATCAATTGTTATTTTCCAAATTTTCATATAGTCAATCTTAGAAAGTCAATAAATTTAATAGTTTTCTTAAAAAATATTTTTAAAAAGCTTTAGGTACTTATATAATTATTTATATCGATATTTATTAGTTACTTACTTGGGATTTTCCCTCGTAATGACTTCAATAAACTTCGACAATGGTCCTCCCATTAATCCAACGGAGAATACATAGCTTTCGCAAGCATTCAAGTTATCCAATAATAAGCTCGTCTGTCCGGTCACTACTTTGGTATCTGGGTAATAATAATAAATATATCGTTGAAAAATCAAGAATATGTAAAAGAGATTATAATGCCCAAACCAACATTCCATAGAAGCTACAGTATAAATGGTTTAATGTCGATTGACACGTCATTTTATATTAATTGTAAACATAATACAATTTATTAGGTAAATCACAACTATGATTTATAAATGTATCCCGGTCAAAGCAGAAAATCAACATAAATGTTAACTGGCCCATCTCAATGAACATATTATCTTAGCTGTAAACAGTACCAATACTCAATACTATTATTGCATTCCATAATTTTTTAACGAGCTGTTGAAAAAATTCGAGAGGCCGCGGTCACTTTGTTAAAATAGTGGCTACAAACGAAGTGTACCTATTTAATAACTCACCATTTCCCGCGTCACCAGGATGCAGTCTGCTCACAAGATTAGTGTAATGTACTTCGTAAGTCAATGATTTGTTTTTGTATCTTTCTCCGAGAGGCGGCGTCCAAGTCAACTGCACGGAATTTCCCTTCTCCTTGAGCAGTATAGCTGTTAAGTTTAATATTTCATCTGGTTCGCCGGCCATTCGTAAAGGAATGGTGAAGGGATCGCCTACTACAGAGCCTTTATACGCTCTGATATCGATGAAGAGAGACACGCCGGTTGGGAGATCGTTCACTGAAAAAGTAAAATGCAAAATTAATAAATATATATTTCAGAGACAATGGCAGATGAGACTACTACATAGTATAAATTTTATTCAATATACTTTGAACTTTATGGATGTCGAATAAGGTTAAAATTTTATTGAAGAAATTTGACTTGGGTAAACTATTTTTCACCTCTCGAGCACCAAAAGACCTCTTTTGCTTCGTAAAATCTCGAAGCAAAAACGCTTTTTGCTGCGAGCTCCAAACAGGACTGTACTGTTCAACCTAAACAATTTTACTTTTATTTTTAATAATAATTTTGGCGTAATAAACATGTATTTAAACATTTTCTTGTTCTTCTTATCTATAACTTATCTGTGGTTAACGATGTTGGTTTCACAATTAGTAAGATTGTCATATGACCTACAATGTACTATTAAGATTTATTGTGTAATGTTTGTTTGACCCCAATAAATAAAAAAAAAATAACAATTTTCTCGCTGGAGAGGTGAAAAGTTGTATGTTTCACACCAGAGCATTTTTTTGTCTCATGCCTTTAAATCACTCACTGTGCTCAGTAGTCTATTTGTGAATCACTAATATCGGTACTCGCAGCAAAAAACAACTTTGCTCACTTGTTGAACAAATAACTGTTGCTGTGTCGTCTAAGGTCGAGTAACGTTTAAGGGAGTCTATACTGGTATATCATAACACCAGGAGACTCAGTTTCCAGTTTACATGGCCTACAAAACTAAAGGATGTTATGAAACTTCAATCACGAATACACGAGACTGACAAATACGAGTATAGTTGGATTTGTAATATTTTCATACAAATTAAAACTACACAACGATCCATCGTGAAGTTTTATACACACGTTGTTAGGTGTATAGAAAGGACATAGGAGATCTTTCCTCTGGAAAAAAAGGAACATTCAAGAGAAATAACTTTTTAACAAAATCAACAGTAATGCGAGGGAGGCAAATGCTGGTTATTTATAAATGTGAATTGCTAGACAATCATTTCTTCCTATAGTATATTCCTGCCGTAGTTAGGCGGCAGTCTCTCTTGGACCTTGTACCCTCGACGCCGCGTATCTTATGCCACACGAGAGACACCGAGCAGGGGTTCAGACGGGGCATACTGACATCACTATCTGAACAAAGCATACTTACAAGTAACATTGCACTCCTTCGTGTCGACCACTTCTCTTTGGCCATAGTTAGGCGGCAGTCTCACTTGGACCTTGTACCCCTCGACGCCGCGTATCTTGTGCCACTCGAGAGACACCGAGGTGGGGTTCGGACGGGGCATACTGACATTACTATCAGAACAAAGCATACTTACAAGTAACATTGCACTCCTTCGTGTCGACCACTTCTCTCTGGCCATAGTTAGGCGGCAGTCTCACTTGGACCTTGTACCCCTCGACGCCGCGTATCTTGTGCCACTCGAGAGACACCGAGGTGGGATTCGGACGGGACATACTGACGTTAGCTAGGTCGTCCACGTCGCCGCTATCTTCAAACGTGATGTAGTCTACTTCCGACGAGTTGGATGTGAACGCGTTGTTTGTCGCTGTTACCTATAGAAAAAGTAATATAAAATAAGACTTATTTATTTAATTTCAAATATGATCATTCCGGTGACTGGTCATCAAAAATATGGGTAAAGAATTAATTGTAATTTATGATTTTTTAACATTGGATTTTTTTCAGATTAATTTATCAACACAAATTTTCTTTAGACGTATAAAATATACATTTATCTGTTAATCAAGGACGTTTCACAAAAAAAAACTAAATTTATAATTATTTGTTTTGTTGACACGTCAAATAGAGTGGCGAGTCTATTGCATATTTAAAAAATCGAGTCAAAATACGATGATCACGTAATAGTTAACATTAACACGTTTATTTTGTTTTACTGCCGTTTTAACCAAAATAAATAGTAATAGTAAATATACCATTCACTTACCCAGAAAGAATAATTATTATTCGGCTTAAAGAATCCTTTTACAATTACAGATGCAGTTTTAGAGTCGTTTGATACAATGGTGTTTTGCATCGGCGGTAACGGAGGCGCGTAATACAAGGTGTAATATTGTATGACCCCCTGGGGGTTCTTTGGTGGGTCCCATAGCACTTGTACCCGACTTCCGATAAGTTGCCGCACCGTGAGGCGTTCTGGTGGTGATGGCACTGTGGGTTGTAATCATAGATTTAGAAACTATAGATCGGCAATGTGAAAGAGAAAGAGCATACTAACGCGTGTATTAGAGTAAGATAGGTAGACGTCGACGAGACCATTTCACGTACACATTTGCTGTTAGTCAGTTTGTAAGGACAGCAACTGTCAGGCTTTGCATAGTGCTATACTATTTGCGTATTACTCGCACATAGGTACATTTCGTATTTGGTCTAGTTCGATTCATTTCAATGCCAATCTATTATTAATATAAGTAATAACAGGTCCATACATCTATGGTGGGAACAAGGCGGTGAGATAAAGACATAATTGATCCAACTTCAAAATAACACTAGTAAAGTGTCATCAAAAAAAACATGGCATAGAAATATATTTAAGATGAATGATGAATTTTATAATTATGCTCACAGCAAATAATTTGATCGAAAAGGTAACTAAGTTGTTCGTTATTATATAATTGGAAAGTGTTACCCAAAATTATCATATAACAACCGTCAAAGTAATGGTTTATGGTCATGGTTTACAATCTGCATGTATAAGTATCGACATACAATACTTTAAAATGGTCCCTAGTTATATATGTTAGTAAATTACATTTTATCACCAGAAATTATTATTTGATAGTAATAATATTTCGAAGGGATAAAGTGCAAAATATTTCTTGAACCTTAACCTTTTAAAGTTTAACTCTCTATAAAGATAATATGATACGATTTGTCAAGCATGCATTTATTCCCTTCTTCCTTATATTTCTTACCTCCTTCCCCGGTAGTTGTATTCACAAACTTCATTGATGCATACGTCTTACTCGACTTGCTGTCTTGAATATAGAATGTGACGTTATAGTTTGTATACGGTTCCAAGTTAGCAAATCTGTAAAAGAACATACTACAAAAGTTACTAACGAGCAATGTTACCATTCGGATTGGATAAAATTTAGTAATTAATCACTAGAGGAAGTTACTTGGCTATGATATATACATGTACTGCTCTATTGATGAAAATTCTGGTAGCAAACTTGTCTAAATTATTTTAAATCGACATGTAGAAACATATGGAGGTGTAGCGAAATTCAAAAGAGTCGTTTTAACCAGTAAATTCACAATGCTATACAAAAATATACAATAAATAATTGTATTAAGGAAAATATAGGAGCTTTAAATCAATTTCGCTCCAATTTACGAGGATATTTCGTAATGTTTATGCATAATCTAACGATAAAATTAAAAAATAATATCTAAAGGGAAAGTCGCTTTAAAGTTTTCAGTCAATGAGAGGTGAAAGTTATTCGCTATTCGTCTATTGAGGGCAGTTATAATCAAAGATATATTAACCTTATTTTAAACAAAGTGTTATTTAGCAGTGTTGTTTAACATTATTTTAAACAACTAACAGTGATAAGTTTATAAATAATATAAATGATTAATCCTTAATATAGGTATAATCATATTTATTAATGTAAAGTCACTAAAGTTAATCTTGAATACTGAAAAAAAGGGTCAACCGATTTATTTCAATAGCGATATTAAAATCATCATAGTAAATTAAATAGGACTATATTCAGTTTACTTGTAAATAAATATGTAGGAACTAAAATATAGGAGGTTTAGACTTATATGTATAATGTTTAATTAAATGTAAAAGATAATTTTATCTCGTAAGCTATTTTCGCAGATAGCCAAAAATCAATCTTATTACTATAACTTTTAGGCCTAAAATTGTATAGAATGTTTATATTCATTTGTTTAATCTTAAAACTCACCTGTACACGCTATCGTTAGACCAGGTCATGTTCTTCCATTCGCCATCAGACACTTTTGAAATGGATGGTAGGAAACTGTAGGAAACCATTTTCTGTTGAGCCATCCAGCATGACACCAGGAAACTGGTCGAATTTATCGAGGATTGGTCCACGCCGATACTTATTAACTAGAATAGATTAATGAAAGAATTAACTTGCCATAAATGCTAATAGGAATGGCATGATTAAATTAACTTTTTAAATCGCTAAAATTAAATTCTCAAAAACTCTATAATAAAAATACCGTGTAGGTTTACAGCGACATTTTATTGGTTTTAGAGCCAAAGCCTAATTAATATACATATAAGTTAATTTTTTAATAATAATTTTAGAGAAAAATGATTGTTATGTTGCAATCTAAACAATATTTGATAATGTTATCAATACTAATTATTTGAATTATTCCTTCAATAACAACCTTACCTTACAAAATACATTTATCCCTATAACTTACCTGATACATACGAGTGGTGTCTCCGGACGCCGTGCAGTTTGCCTCATCAGTTTCATCATAGCAATCTTGGCGTCCATCGCAAACTTTATGTCTTAGGATACAACGCGAACCGTCGTCGCACAAGAACGAATCGGAAGGACAATGCACTGGCGTCTTGTGGCTCTGTAGTGGAATAAATATAATAAAAATAATGTTGGTCCACAGAAATTTCAGTAGAAAAGTTAAGGAATGACTGCCGATAAGGAATTTGAAGGTGTTTTGAAAATTATCTTCGTTTCACTTCAATATAGAATAATAAAAAAGAAAGACATAGTAACTTCTCAATTACCGATATTTAGTTTTTGTTTATTTATTTCATGATGCTTGTTTTAACCCCTCTTCTGCTATTTTTTTTACTTGTGTCCATGAATTGACTCCAAAGATCAGAGCAGTGCCATCCGCAAAAGCAAGAGAGCAGCCGTGGTTAATTTCGAGCTGACAAAGGTGACATAAACCAGAAATAAAGTAGGACCCAGAGTGCTTCCCTGTGGTACACCATAGGTGATTGGTAAATTGGTGCTGAAATTGTCCAAGACTATGACATTTTGAATCACATCTTACAGGTAGCTATAGAACCAATCAGGGACAACACCTCTAACACTTAAGCCCACCAATGGTTTTTAGGAGTACAGGAAACGACACAAAATCAAATGCCTTTTAAAGGTCGAGGAATATACCGATAGGTTTTTCTCCACCAGTAACAAGGATAATGTACAATGGAATGTATTATCTTTGTACAAACGATCTCTTCCAGACAACTTTAGCAATTTTACTGGTTATTAAAGAAAAAAAAATGTTTACTTTCAGTAAAATTCGCGATTTTATGGACCTATTATCCACGCCCTGAGCCAATAAAAAGTATTGAAGTTAAGCACTCTTTTATTGCCAACGTGGGGCCACTGCCACGCAATATTACCTAAAGCTCCGCTCATCCCTTTTTGGGATTATGACCGTGTATACTTACAACAGGGTTGCAGAAGGTCTCATCGCTCCGATCGGCACATTGAGCCACTCCGTCGCAGAACTGTTCGTCTTTAATGCAGCCACTACCATCAGCGCAGGGCGTCTCATCAGGGGCGCAGGCCTGGGTCACGACTGAGGGCGGAGGCCTACGCTCACAGCCGTGCTCATCCGAGCCGTCAACGCAGTCTTCGCGACGATCACATACCCAAGATAATGGGATGCATGTACCTGGGAAAAGTGAAAATACTCTCAAGCACATATGCATCAGGCTGGTCAAAGTAGTGACATTCTTTTTTTTTATAAATAAGATTTTAAATTAACATAATTCACTAAATCGCGAAACGATGAGTATATTATACTGTGGTAATTATTATTATTTTTTTAATTTGGACGCCACTATTTGCATTTAGACTTCTTTATCAGTCTTGAATATTGCAAACTTATTGGATTTTACTATAATTATGTTTGTCTTGAAAATAATTTCGATCAATATCGACCACAATATTGAAAAAGAGCAATATAATATTATGACCTACTTGGAAAACATAACGTGGAGCACATTGTAAACAAATGTGTAGGTACTTAAGTGAGAGTATTTTTTCTAACTAAATACGCCAAGAGTTTTTTTACTTGCTGAAGTGTCTTTAAAGTAAACACACCATTTTCGGCCAGAATTACTGAATCATACAGATTTTCCAGAATAAGACAGGTAAACTATTTTTTAAAGATTCAAATAATGAACTAACCCGGTGAACACGTGAACTGGCTCTTGCTACACTTCCTCTTACTGGAATGATCGGGCGTCACAGAAGTGGTCTCATGCGGGATGACACCACAACCGGCCTCGTCAGAATGGTCGCCACAATCATCGATACCATCGCATCTCCACCAATAGGGTAGGCAATTGCCGTTATCACATCGGAACATCCAATCAAGACAAGTGGTAGGGAAGTCTATTTTCTCTGTGGTCGGCCGAGGCAAAAGTTTAGTGTTGCTATTAGACGTGCAATTCTTCTCGTCGGATTCTTCGGCGTCCCCACAGTCGTTTTCACCGTCGCATACCTTTTAAAACATTTGATTTATCATTGTAAGGAAAGACTGGACGTATCGACACGAACATTTTGAAAAGTGAATAGTCATCACCGTTGAATTACGCAATTATTATACAATTCTATTCCATCCCAAATAGTTTTTTTAAAGATTAATATTAATGTGCTGCTAACACGTTAATAAATAATAATCATGTTAACCTCTCTAACTAACGAAGATAATACGCTGCTAAAGTGGGTTCACGTCAAAAACGCCTACCGACGCTTCTACGTCTACTTCTAATATTCTAATCAAGTTGATCACAATGAATTCAATGTTTATATATATATATATATATTATATATAAACATATATATATATATTATATATATATATATATATATACATATATAAATTAAATACAAAATAATGATAACATTCATATATACCACAGCGGGTTTCAATATCGACAGCTTACTGATCATAGGACTTAACCATTATTATTGTGAGAGAAAACCGTCGCTTGATATCGACACAAAAAATAAGCACGATGCATCTATTTACCCAAGTTTTAAAGATACACTTTCCACTGGGACATCTAAACATGTATGGAGCGCACGTAGAATGCCTGCATTTCTCGTCTTTTTCATCTTCGCCTCCCAAACAGTCCCTTTCTCCATCGCATACCCAAGAATTGGGAATGCAGTGTCTGGTACTGTCGTTGTTACAAGCGAAACTATCCGTTGAACAGTTTAGTCCGTCGCTTGATATCGGTTTCGTAGGTGTTAGCTGGAAAAACAATAAATATCATTTATCATTAATTTGTGATTTAATAATATTAAAAATATTACTACATCCATAATCTATTTTATTATATGCATAGAGCAATGAACTCTATGCACCAATCGGTTTACCGAAGCCTATGGGCAGTTACAACACAAGTTTCGAGTGTGTTAGATATTACTTTAGTTAAATCCAACATTCTTTAATTTATAACGTTAGTTTGTGTTAGCACCATTTTAGAATGGTACATTATTCCTAGTTGAAATAGGCTTTATTGAATTGTAAATTTGCGCATAATCTATTACGTGCATTACCTGCCCCTATTCTCGATTAATGGCTTCGCGACACATTCACAGGTTACGCATTTTGAAAATTTCATGTGAAAATTTGTCTAAAGTAAAAAGAAACTGTACGATAGATTGTGTTAAAAATGGAGTCGTCTCACAACACGTGTTATAAAAATAAGAACTCGGATGAAAATCCTACCTTACACTGTATAATTCTAGAAAATACACAACATTAAACAACTTTAAAATTATATAACTTACAGTACAATTTCGTTCGTCAGAGCCATCCTTGCAGTCGTTGTCGCCGTCACAAACCCACCGCTTCTCAATACAATGTCCGTTCGCACATTGAAATTTGTTCTCGGTGCAGTTATGACGATCGCAGTCTATAAAATGAAATATTTCGGTAAAAAATTGCTTTATAATACAAATAGAAGTTATTGCCATTATTAAGCTTATAATGACATGGAAGTTCAGGATTTTTCAACGTATTCTCTTCTGTTAATGGACTTGAGTAGTATGTTAGCGAAAATGGAAGCGATTTCCGTATAGACTTTATCTAAGATGATTCAAATAAATTGTACATATACTTTCCCCGAAGAAAATCCTACCTAAGATTTACATGCTAGAAAATATTTATTATCCGCTATGTATAGCTTCCGCATATTACGAGGAAATTGGCAATGTAGGGTCAATATAAAAACACAAAGATATTTTAAAAATAACTATTACCTGCATCGACTCATTTATTCCTGTAAAGAGCAACAAAGTTAGTAGGACCTTTATAAAAGCATTTTTATGGCTTTGTATTTTTAATAGCCATTACACAAATTCAGGAAAATTACGTGTAGGTGTTAGTAAAAGAGGAAAATTATAAACAAACGTCACCTTTCTCATCACTCATATCAGCGCAGTCAATATCACCATCGCACTTCCAATGGGGCAGATAGCACCGAGTGTCATCGCATGGTATCATGGGCGCAGTGCATAAGCATCCCACCTCATCAGACATGTCCCCGCAATCGTTGTTGCCGTCACAATGCCACGTCGCAGTAATACAGAGACCATTTTGGCACGTGAACTGGTCCTAAAGACATAAATAAAGGATGAAGGAAAAGTGCCGTTATAATTAAATGGTATAAAAGTTATAATGGTATGATGGTATTTCTAGAAGGTTTTTACTTACGTTACCATATCTATATGCCAACCAAATGCAGAGAGGAAAATTCGAAATACCTACATACTTTCGATACATGTTTACATTTAAAACCAATAATATTAACGATCACATCAGTAGGTAAATTGTGTCAAATATTAAAATCTGTATCTTCGTTTTAATCTCTTTTAAATATTAACGTCCATCTCTATGATAACTGTTTAATAAATATTTATGTTATCAATATCAAAAATACTTACAGGTCCACAGGTCAATCCGGGCTTCTTAGGACATGTCATATTGGCAGCAGGTGGTTCACCGTTAGGACACAAACACTTCCCATTTGTCATTGTGAATCCATCGGGGCATAGACAACTAGCCCCACCGCCAGGGGCTCCCAAACATAATGCTTCGCATGGAGGATTCTTCGCAGCACAGCCATTAGTGCCTTGTTGCACAAAATGAGCAAATACCTTGAGGTCCATCAAACCATTAAATGTATCGTTAATGGTAAGGATATCACTACCAGTGTTTTTATCTGCGACGAAAATGGACTTGGCTTTCCAGTCATCCCAGAACATTCGGTCCTTGAGGACGGCAACAGCAAACGGATGGGCAACTGTCTCCTCATTAAATAAGATTGTTTTATGGAAATGGCCATTCAAATCTGCGCTAGCTATATAATCCTCCATAGCATCTACCCAGTAAATTCTTTCCGACATATGGTCTATAGTGATGCCATTCGGCCATTGAACAATGGGCTTGCCAAATAGTTTCTTTACGTCAGAGCCGTCTAAGTTAGATCGAGAGATAGAAGGATTTTGCCTATCCCAGTCCGTCCAAAACAAATAACCAGCTTTAGGATGCACTGCTATTCCGCGAGGTTTAGTCAACACCCTGGAGTCCAGAATGGTTCTTCTCATTCTACCAGCATTCGTCAGATCAATTCTAACTGCTTCAATCTTTTTCCTCATTCCATCCACAAAGAATAATACATTGGAAATCCAATCTAAAGCCATGCCTTCAATGCTAGCTAATTCAGTGTCTACAACAATTTCTTGTGTAGTTCCATTGTTGAAACATTGCCGACTTATCGTATCTAATTCTATATCAGCCCAATATATACAATTATTTTTCATATCGAATTCAAGAGCAACAATGTTCTTTTGATTTACGACTGGAAGCAGTGTAGTGTTATCTGTGAGATCAATACGGGCAATTTTATCTCTCAAAGCAACTAGTAAAAATTCAGTCGGTTCTTCTATTGGACACGCTATTGTGTCGGGAAGATATGGTAAAAATGATGCGCTATAACAAATGTCACCATCAATTTTCCTATAGCCCTTTGTACGTTTGTAGGATTTTCCTGGTAGACAATCTGGAGGGATGGCGTAAGGGTCATAAGAAGAACTTTTATTTCGGATACATTCGCTGCCGTGACGCATAAAACCAAAGTCGCATTCGAAATCCCTCCGACTACATTCGCAAATTTCTTTCTTTACTGGACGGTCGTAATCAATACCGTTATAACAATTTGTATGAGCAAATCGTCGTTGGTATGTTTCTCTGACACCTAGAACACAAGACACAGAGGAGTCGAGAGCAGAAGGTGACCAAAATTTGTAGTCTTCAGAAGTGCAGTTGCGAGCAAACGTGTTACGTAAATCTATAGTTATAATAATCCATTGATGCTGATCGTTCCCTGACCCAAACATAGTGAATGTAGTAGTGTTCTCTCCCGGCTCGGTCATTAGCCCGTAAATACGAAGGTCATCGTCATTGAACCTAGAAATGAATGATGTATTTGTATTGGCCTTTATCGAATTGTAATAAATAATTGTGTTTTGTAATGACTCACTGATAAGAGTTCCACTGGATTCCCTCATTAGTAGAATATAGAATTCTCCTTGTTTCGCCGCGCGACTTGAAGTACTTCACTGCTACTAGAACTCCGCCGTGGTCTCCGTAATTGAAAAAGTAATAATCTTTGAGAATTCTCTTCCAGGTGAGGCCTGCGTCGCGACTCATGTAAACACCGGGAATTCCCTTCAGACTCTTCCCCATTACTCCTGTTGCCATAATGATTCCGGGTGCTGACTTGGAACTCATTATACTAGCTGATCTGTAAGGAAAACTCCCATAATTACACAATTATAAAATAATATCGACGATATTGTCCCCAAGCGATTAAATCATAATAAAGTGGTTCCTATCACTATTATTGCCTATTGTCTGCAATTTATGCAAAGTACATGCTAAAATTAATCTGCATATATAATGTATGATCATGTAACTAAAGCCTTGCTAAAACTTATTGCATGAAACATTTGTAACTTATAAATTAACACATAAATGTTGAGAAAACGCTTCGAACTTGGGTATAATAGGGATTTAGCAATAGAAAAACAAAATCAATATTAATCAAACGACACAATTAAAACGTAATTAGTGACTGACAAAACAAACTAAACTAGTGCGTGAAAATAATAATATAGATTCTAACGTAAAAAATTATTCAACGTAAGTTTATTCACTTTATCAATTAACGGTGGAACAGTGTCTATCCCATACATGCGTTCTCGTCCCGTAACTATTCCAAAATAATGCAGGTTTGCGGCGGTCTAATCCCAAATGGGAAAACAAATGAATGTTATTTTCGGTTGAATCAAGCTTGGAGTGGCCTATGAAAACTTTGATGGATTGTTATGAAAGCTTTTGTTTTGGATGGTAATAAGACTTGCGTAGGATAGAAGTTCAATTCCCATGATAAGTTCATAGGAATTGCACTTTTCGCTCTTTAGTACGTAATCTACGTAAAAACAAAATTAGATATAGCTTAAGCACAATTCTTAGTTACAAATGCAATGACAATGGTATTTATAATTTGCTTCAATTACGTATAGAACATGATAAAACGCCCAACAAAACTAAACATGCTTCCCAAAAAAACATTAGGTATGTTCTTACTACATTTTATGCATTATTATCATTATTTAATTCCATGTTTTTTAATGAGGACCAAATCATACAAAATTCACGGCAAGCATTTTGTTTCCAACAAATAACTATGTAAACAATGCGACTTTTACCTTAAGCCATCGGCGAGGACATTTCCTGGCGGGCTGTAAGTAACGCACAACTAACTATGAGTATACGTGTTATGTAGTTATAATTATAACTAATATAAAAGGTGTACTGAACAATAGAGAAATAGTAGTTCCTGAATTGTGAAGTTTTTGTAATTAAGTGGACATTATATATGGCTTTTAAGTATTAATTAATAAAATAACTAAGAATACTAGTATCGATTATTAACGCATGGTGCCATATCACTATCACGGCGATGATAGTAATACCCTCTCGCATAAGTAGTGTGATGAATTACATGAATGTAAGTTGATTGAAATCATATTAAAGGTGAAGGTAAAAAGGGCAACTAAATAATGATAGCAAACATTCATGATCAAGGTTAGACGCGTGCATTATCTTTACGTTATTTTATTGTAACGGAAATGTAGCCTGATATGGAATTCATCACGTATGGTACATAAGGATACAGTTATTAAAAGAAATATGTGCATATTTCGAATACTATAATATAATTGGGCAGTAAGTTACAAATCTACAACAAACACAATCAAGGTACTCAATTTATATATCACTACATAATAAAATTACCTAATAATTGATTCACAAAATATTAAGCCAGATGTTCCAGCCGTGAATCCCAATAGACGCCGCTGTTTGGGCCACGAACGGTAATATTTGATCACGTATTTTATGCAATTATACGTAGGATAAAAGGCGGATAGTTGCGCCAGTTGGATACTTGCCCCGGTTTCAAATACACAATGTTGGGGACGTTAAATCATAATTTTTCCAACCCTGATTGTAAGTAGCCCTCCCGCAGCCCTTAGCGTCATGTAAACTGTAAGTATAGACGCACACGTCTCGTCCGTGCGAGCGAAAATCTTCCGCGGCGAAACTCTGACAGGCGTTAAACTTATATTGGTAAGTAATTTCTATTGAGTAATTTTATTTATGATTGTAGTTTCAGTCCACTTTTTGTTTCTTTGCATCCATTAGAGTTTGAATGCCACTGTTTAGAAAAGTGCCAAATAGAAAAGGCAAATATCCGTATCAAAAAGGATAGTTGCCCTAGTTACCTACTATTGTGGATAGTTGCTTTATGGGCAAAGATCCACAATTATAAATTCTTTCACGAACAATGATCGATTATATTCTTTTAGTGTTTTACAGTTTCATCCATTCATTGTAGGTAAGCAACATGCCTCGCAAGCATCAGGGTAAATCAAGCGTCTTGCCGCGCTACATAATCTGGACAGAAGATAACAAATAAAAAATAATAATTGTTTTAAGATTAATTAAGATAAGATTATTAAGATTGCTGTAAATAATAAAGATTGATTTCTTAAATTGATATAAATCTTTTTTTAATCATTGCGAGGGGTCGATCTCCTTGAAGCAAGTATCCTTCGAAGCATTTTTAGCGTGAGGCTACTATCCGCCAGAGTAGGCAACTATCCTCTTTTAGAGAGGTCAAATAAAACAGGATTTTTTTCAAAACCATTATCAATTATTATCCGAAATATAGACTAACATAATAGATAAAAAACTTAAGTTTTGATAAACATGTTGTATTATTCTGAATAAGTAACATATTTTTTTATAATAGAGCTTTATTGAAAAGTGGGGCAACTATTCGGCTTTTACCCTATTTGAAATGTAATATAATGTATATTTACCCGCTATAAACCTAGTATCCGTAACATTACATCATTAGAGTTTAATTTGCTTAGATATTATGTAACGTATATCCACGTCTGGGCACCTTCTAGCAACGTTCAACTACGCTGGCCCAATTTAGAGTGGTTAATAGAACCAGTTGTAATCACAACCAGGTTGGTTAGCTGTTAGAACCATTTGTAAATAAAACCAGGACCAACGGAAAAGCTGAAAATTGTAAAATACTAGCAAGTACGAAATCGAAAACAGAAAATGCATCACGCTACCGAATTTTTCAATGATAACTCATAATAACATCACAATCTTTACGCTAGTAATACCGAATTAAAATTATTTATTGAGAATGAAAGGAAATTATGAAGGTTACCAATTTTAGTCCCCAGAGGTTGAAAAGCCTGTTATTGTAAAATAGCTACTACATATTTATTATATATCGCACGACTCAATGACGATACCTAATAAGCGATAATAATAGGTGTTTATTGTAGAGAGATAAATAATGACCCGTCTAACACTACAGCATTACCTACACAATAAATAATAGCAAACAAAGGAGTATTCATGATAAAACATAAAACACAAAGAAAGTACTGATCATCGATACTTTTATACGATAAGGTTTTTTATATTACATAATTAGATTCTGCGTCGTCGCAAGTACAATCTATGATACGGTCTGTATTTAAAAACATTGAGAAATAATAATCAATGTAATCATTTTTATTACATCCAAATCGGAATTTATCCATCACTAACAGAGCAGAGTTTCAGTGTTATATTTTTTACAAGACACACACCACACTACTGTTAAAATATCATACGTACTATTCTGTTAAGGTCATATGTACTATTCAGACGTTTGCCGAATGAATGGTAATTAATTTCTCACTATTTTTGATGGTATTAACTACTCAACCACTCAGCAGGGTGATCCCGCGCATTTGGTTCTAATTACAGATTTAATAATACAATATTAATAGGTTCTAATCTACTGTTACTTTCTTTCCGTAAGCTATTCCTATTCATCAACATGAAGAACATTCCAAATATCGAACATACATTAAATTACTCTTTATAGTTTACAATTCAATTCATACTATGTTAATAAATTCTCGATTTGATTCCTCAAGCGTCAATCATTGACCATTTGTATATTAATGAAATGAATCTCTCTCTCCTTCCGTGTGTCTTAAGAACATATAAAAAAATCGGGAGTGTTCTCCCCTTGACTTTCTCGTATACCGGAAACGACTCAATGGTTGATAGAAACCTTATATTTTGATATCATACATGCATGTTAAATTTTGGTCACTCATCCGAGTACCGACCGCGCACTTGGTTGCTTAACTTTCGTGATCGACGGCTCAAAAGTTGATAGAAACCTTATATTTTGATGACATACACGCATGTTAAATTTGGTTGCAATAAGTTAAAGCATGCTCGAGTTATCGTGCTAACGCACAGACACACACACAGACATAATTCCAAAAAAAATATTTTTGGACTCAGGGAGGTCCAAAACGTGTAAATCCGTCAAAATCTCGAGGTCGAATTTTTTGATGATTACAAGACTTCCTCTATAATACGTACGAGAAAGTAAAAATTAGAAGGTCCAGCCGTTCTCGAGTTTTGCGCTTAGCTATATTCATTTTTATTAATATAGATATGATATACCTATTTCATCACTAGGTATATTACCCTTTTATAGAACATTAAGTTTTCTCGGTGTCAATTTATAATAGTAAGTAAATTTTTAAACTTATTTAAACATTCGAGAGGTCATTGTGATCAGTTGAATAAAATAATGGGCAGTTATTTTATTAATCGACGGTTGGTAAATTAGTCCGACAGTAAAACCTTGTCAGTAATAAAAAAAACGATTGGCCGGTTATTTCAACCTACAATATCAGTACTAAAAATAAGTAAGCAGTCTAATAATAAATAAATGGCCTGAAAAAAATATGGAATGGGCGGTTAGATAAATAGTTCGACAGTTAATTTTTGAATATACATGGCTGAGTGATGGGTAGGTTAGGGTTATTTTTTTATGAGCAGATAGAGGTATATTTTTGCTGGACACATTATTCATAGAACGGCTTAGAACGAGTTTTCTTACCGCCTAATTTCGTTTTGTTATCCGCCCACACGTAACTGCCCATTTAGTTTTTTATGTTGCTCAATATTTATTCCATGATCCATTTCATTATTTTTGATGACTCATTTTTGTTTACTTTACAGCTAAGTTTTAACTGCCGAACTTGTTAATAAATGATATTTTGAGTTAGGAACTAATTCGTCAACGGAATGAAAGTTCCAATTGGTCAAGTGTGATTTTACCACGTGTTTTGGTTCTGATTTGTCAAGCAATGCAAAAGTAATAATTAGTCAAGTCCCAATTTTGTTTCGATTTGCCAAGCCTTATTTTTGTTTCAACTGGTCAAGCCAATAAAAAGTTCTGATTCGTCAAATATTTTTTTTACTTAAACACAATTATTAGTGTATTTGAAGGTATAACTACATAGATATGTATTCATATTCCCTTTAAAATATATCAACCAAAGCCCTTGTTCTATAAATCAAGTTGTGATCAAATGCTTACCTATCTACGCATAAAACCTACGCACATATCATACCACACCACAGATAATTTGTTTTAATCGCTCACCTTGTTACTGGGTACAGTTGACTGAACTTCTGGCACAGGTGTAGGCTGCAAGAGCTGTTCAGGTAACATGTGAGACGGTTTCCTGACCAACAAAAGAAGAGAATCCATGACAAATCTTTTCTAATTTGTAAACAGCAGTATAAAAGAAAAATTATGGCTCAAAGTATGTTAAAACGGATTTAAAAGTGCATAAACTTATTAATTAAACATAAATACTTTTTGCACTTATGGATTGCAAGACCGGCGTATGGGCTTAAGTACACATAATATTTTAGGCCCTTCCGTCCTTATTGTGGTTAATCTTAAAACTAAATGCACACGAGTTGAACCCAAAATTCGTCTAATTGAGTAGCAGTACCAACTTCATAAATACAACTAAACATTTAAATGTATAAAGGAAATCCATGTAACAACACCTTTAAAACCACAATTCAATTACAGATTCTTAGCTTGTTGCTCTAAATCCTTGAACATTGATCGTTGATGGAATCAAAATTATTATTACAGATAAAAAACCACAAGATATGTAAAATATTTAAAAATATATCATTCAAACACGACGTTTTCCTTGAAATAGTTAAAAAGTTATAAAAAAACAATGTTACAAGTAGGTACTTAATATACTAATTTCTCGTTAGAAATAATTGTATATATTTACCATTTTCATCTTCAGTGGGAGGATTGATAGGGGACCATGTGACTCCATGGTCGAAAGTGATGACAGAAACGAGGTGTTCTGGGCCAATATTTGACACGAGCGATGTAGAGTTCACACGGGACGCAATGTATACTCCCTTTAGACCTTCCACTCGGTAGAGGTCTGTGAACGGATCTTCTGTGACATCCCTGTAAATAATAAGATGTTGTGTTTACTTGCAATGTACGCTATTCTTACTTTCCGCATCGTACAAGGAAAATCAATGTATTATTATTATAGTTACAAGCCCAAGAAGAATATATCAAATATCAGCCAACAGCATATTGAGTTTGCAAATTGACCGAGTAAAAAAAAAGGCTTTAGGATTTTCCTTAAAAAATAATGCTTTAGGATTTTCCTTAAACAAATATACTACGAAATAACTAAAGTTAACTAAATAGTAACTAAATACGTTTGTAGGATAATAATACATTCATTCAGTGCGCAAAGCAACAGGGAATATCTATGACGCATTTCCACCCAAAAGTTAGTAGTAAAAATACATAACATCTAACATACGCATAATAAACCACTCACTCTAAAAAGCTGTCCTTCCAATTGCCGTCAGGAAAATAGCATAATATCTGCTCGAGACTCAGCACGAAGTTGTATTGTGAGAAGTTATTGTTAATTTCCGAGACGAACAAATTGGCTGTTGACTCGGAGTGCATGACAGAGACGAATATGCGCTTGTCGGTCACATCGGCGATATGAAACTTCCTCAGGTCGAGTTCAGTTTGGAACTCCGCCTTGTAGAAGGGTCCTCTTTGGTGGGAGATGTAAAGGTGAAGAGTGTTTTTCTGAAACAAAATACATGATTAAGAATATTGTCAGCCTGTTTCAAAGATAGGTATCATGTGACTTCCCAATATCGAATTGACATATTGTGATACTTACATATATTACAAAGTTGGCATACCCATGCATTATAGGTAAAAAAAAATTGTAACAAAAATAGAAAGTTGGCAAAAGACTCAAAAGTTGTAATGACCAAAATGACAAAAACACTAGGTACAGAGAAAGGTAGGAAGGCAGGTACATAGAAAAGGTGTTTGTCAATAGTGCATTTGAGTTATACGTGAACTAGCGCAAAAAATGTAAGTACTTATAATTATGTTGTTTTTCCATTATAGATTAAGGTATGTGTAAGTATATGTATATAATAGAGTAGATTTATAAATATAGCTAAACATAGATAAGACAAAAAAAATTCGTACTGACTGAACGAAAGCAAAGAAACGTTGAAATCGCAACATATTACGAAAATCGAAATACTTCTGTTCATTAATATCACTATCTCATCGCAAAGGGGAAAATTAGCATAGATAGGATAATGAATAAATGGTGTGCGTTCCCCCAGCAAAATGTTGTCAAAAACAGTCATTTAAATTATGTAGGTAATTAGTTGCCGAGCTTCTGAATTTGTTGCAAACTATCTTAAATTAGTTGCACTTATAGTTTTTTAGTTATTTAACAAAAACATTTTCTGCTGGGGGAACGTTACCGCAGCAAAACATTTTCTTTTTTAATGGGAATATTGAAATAAATATTAGCTATACAATTAGTAGTCTAGGCGGGGTAAATGTTGCGACTTATTTGGTGTTTGTTCTTTCTTCGGCTGCGAAGTTATTCAAGATTCTGCTGGGGTAACGTTTGTGATTTTGCTGGATCTCCAAAACGGTTAAGCGGATTCTTATCATCTTTTGTACATGACTACATAAGAATTTGTTTAATTAGTTGCGCTATAAAAAACACCTATTTAATGCACCGTTCAAAGGTTATTTAATTAAATACAAAAACACTTCAATAGGTCCTAGCTCTTTGAAATAGAGCTTTAAAGATTTGCTTTAAACTTTATTTTGTAGCTTATAACTGCCTTCAAATGTTTGTGAAGTTTCATTAGTATCCTGTTAGTAATTAAGAAATTATGATGAAATTAATTTCTCCACATTCACGGTCGCAATGCGCGCGGCGTTTTTTGGCCACTGTTAAACCTGTATGTGGATATATAAACCTAATGATATATCAACAATCAGTTGCTTAGTTCAGTTTTATACCTGTAAAATTTCAGCGTAGTACATACAATATATAACGAGATAATAAAATAAAAGTCATTAGGAAGGGTAAGATCGCGGTAACCCGACCGTGTTTAGGTGGTGACAAAAAAGCGACCGCGTAGTACATTTAGGCTATCTTCGAAAATATGCAGGATAGTGTTACAAGTTTAGTACAGATGTGTACATAAGTGTTAAAAAAACTAAATGTTTTCATCAATAATTTTTATTGACCGGTAATAATAATTTCGATAAAACGAGTTGATTTCATATTCAATAAATAAACATGAAATTCTTACATTTCTTTACTAGGTGTGGAAGCATGTGGAAATAAATACCTGGTAATAATTAGGTACGCAATTTCAGGTAAAATATTGGCTTTTAAGCAATAAGTATGTAAATTAAGTAATACATTTAGTTTTTAAGTCTTACACATCTCTAATTATGTAGGCACAATGTCAGCTAGGTGCCTAACAAAATGTAGGTACTAATAATAATATTGCAACTATTTTTGTAAACACATTATGAGTTGCATAATGTGTTTACAAAAATAGTTGCAATATTATTATTAGTACCTACATTGTATGTTCGGGCCAAACCTTGCAACTGAACTTTTTCTACATATAATAATACCTTTGAACTTAGATTAAAGAAAAAAACCTATTTTTGCTTTAATCTAAGCATTTGAATAAAAAAAATCGAATGTTTCTAATTTATGAATTTAACATCTATTTCGAGATTCAATATGGCGAACGCGATTTTTTTAAATTTAATATAAATATCAATATGAGTATCGTTTTCGTGATTTTCAGGGGTCTCAATTCTGAATACAACATTTTCAAACTAATACAACATTACAACAATTCTGAATACACACTCAAAACAAAATAAGGGCTATCTACATTTTGAATGTTTTTTTAAACCAAGCCTAATGTTTCCTGTTTTTGTGTCTTAAATCTTTTAAAGTGTGTTATTTTATATTAAATTGATAAAGATTTAAAAAAAAAAAATTTAGAGATTATTCATACAAATATTAAACAAGAGTTATGTTTATTTATTTTACAAATTTACGGGTGGCCCTTATTTTGTTTTGAGTAGTATATTATGTCAAGATCTAAGATTGCGGAAGAGACTTTTTTACAGAAAGTATATATTTTCGGGATTTTTGGGTCCCTATTACGAATACAACAGACAAGAGATAACCAAGATAGTGAACTCGGCTTTTTAATATAACATAAACGTTACCCATGTTAACAATATGTTAAAAAGTCGCGTCTGCCATCTTGGATCTTGAAATAGCTGTTGTATTTGGAATCGGAACCCCCAAATAACCACGAAGATGACATCCATATTTATATAATAAGTGAAAAGGTAGCATTCGTCATTTTGGATCTAAAATTGATGTTGTTTAAAACGATAAGTTTAATAGGTACGTCTGCCATCCTGGGTCTTGAAAGAGTTGTTGTAATTTGTAGTAAATTGATGTTTTGTTCGGAATCAGGGCCCCCGAGAATTATACCCATATTGATATTAAGTTAAAAAGTTGCGTCCGTCGTCTTAGATCTTGAAAGAGTTGTTGTATTTGAAATCGGGACCCCCGAAAATAATACTTAACCATATTGATATTAAGTTAAAAAGTCGCGTCTGCCATCTTGGATCTTGAAAGAATTGTTGTATTTGATATCGGGATCCCCCGAAAACCAAGACAGTGATACCCATGTTGACATTAAGTTAAATAGTCGTGTCCGCCATCTTGAATCTCAAAATAAATGTGATGTTCGGAATCGAGGACCCCCATAAACCGCGAAAATGGTACCCATATCGATTTTGTATGAAACTCGTGTCTGTCATCTTGGATCTCAAAATAGATGTTGTATTTCTATATTAAAAAGTCTCGTCTGCTGTCTTGGATCTCGTCATTACAAACGTCTGTCATTTTGCATAACAGATTTACATCAAAATAAAAAAAAAACAATAAAACTTTTTTGTCTTTTTACATTTTATTCCTTATACCCTACATAAATGTTTCACCACACCAACAAGCAAAATCAAATTTAGAATATTGCCCTCAATAGAATTAATCCACGTTAAGTAGGTACACACACACACACAGACACATATTGATTAATTCTCAAGTACTTGATATTTTCAAAAATAGAAAGCGCCAGCGCACACGCACTCTACAAGACGAATTACTGACTAAGGTTAAAGTTTATTGTGCTATGCAAATAATGAAGTACCCCTGTGCGCACCCCTCCTGCGTCCCATCCCACTTAAGGACGTGTTATCGACGATTCTTGGTTTCTGCAATTGTACATATAATAGAGACCTCAGATAGAGACTAATTTATTCTAAGTAGTAAAGTAGCCGAAACCGAAAGATAATAATATGATTTGGTAGATAGTTTTATTATTGTTATGTATTTAACAACCATGTACGCGTCTGTACCGAACTTATGAGGTGTATTATACTAAACATTTTAGAAGATAGCCTAAATGTACTACGCGGTCGCTTTTTTGTCACTACCTAAACACGGTCGGATTACCGCGATCTTGCCCTTCCTAATGACTTTTATTTTATTATCTCGTTATATATTGTATGTACTACGCTGAAATTTTACAGGTATAAATTTGAACTAAGCAACTGATTGTTGATATATCATTAGGTTTATATATCCACATACAGGTTTAACAGTGGCCAAAAAACGCCGCGCGCATTGCGACCGTGAATGTGGAGAAATTAATTTCATCATAATTTCTTAATTACTAACAGGATACTAATGAAACTTCACAAACATTTGAAGGCAGTTATAAGCTACAAAATAAAGTTTAAAGCAAATCTTTAAAGCTCTATTTCAAAGAGCTAGGACCTATTGAAGTGTTTTTGTATTTAATTAAATAACCTTTGAACGGTGCATTAAATAGGTGTTTTTTATAGCGCAACTAATTAAACAAATTCTTATGTAGTCATGTACAAAAGATGATAAGAATCCGCTTAACCGTTTTGGAGATCCAGCAAAATCACAAACGTTACCCCAGCAGAATCTTGAATAACTTCGCAGCCGAAGAAAGAACAAACACCAAATAAGTCGCAACATTTACCCCGCCTAGACTACTAATTGTATAGCTAATATTTATTTCAATATTCCCATTAAAAAAGAAAATGTTTTGCTGCGGTAACGTTCCCCCAGCAGAAAATGTTTTTGTTAAATAACTAAAAAACTATAAGTGCAACTAATTTAAGATAGTTTGCAACAAATTCAGAAGCTCGGCAACTAATTACCTACATAATTTAAATGACTGTTTTTGACAACATTTTGCTGGGGGAACGCACACGAATAAATGAAATTAAACGCTAACGGAACAGATAGGTACCTATATACATACACCTACTTCATATCTGCTCATACATACAATTACGTATAAGATTTTGGGAAGAGTTAAACAACACTCGAAATTATTGTTAATAAATGCACTAGTTTACGGAATATCATAATTAAACGGACATTGCTCATGTAGGCAGTAAGAACTTGTACCTAAAGAGAGACACACATCGATAACAAAAACGCGTGACTCATTAATGTCTGTCTCATTGAAATATTAATTTTTATGAGTCACAAAATTTAATAACAAAATACTAAGTACGTAACCTTATACGCATATAAACTAACAAATTTATCTAGACTACTACTGTAGCAGACTTATTTAATATAAAAAAAATAATTGATGTTAAGCGTGTGCGTTTATTGATGTTTTTTTTTAAATATCGAAAAAAAAAATCTTTTTGACCTTTAATAACTTCATAACTAAATATTAATTGTGATTTGGTTAACATCGATACGGCTATAGCTCAAATCTCTTAACTTACTCGCTGTGCGCTCATGAGCTGATTCTTTTGGACTCCTATTCAATCCTTGAAAGTCACAATGTATAATAGTAACTTTATAGTACCTAACAGGACGCATAGCAGACTAGATGGTAGCAATATAACAAACGTTCTATATAATGAAATTGTTATACCATTTACTGAAAAAAACATACACTGATTTTTTGCATTGATCATAGAGGTAGCAATTGCATCTAATCCACATTGACTATTATACTATACTTCTCATCACAAGTGGGTTGGAAGAGAGATTATCTACTATATAAAAATAAGTCGGGTTTTCCTTCCTGACGCTATAACTCCAGAACGCACGAACCGATTTCCACAGTTTTGCATTCGTTGGAAAGGTCTCGGGCTCCGTGAGGTTTATAGCAAAGAAAATTCAGGAAAAATTTCAACAGAAAAGCGGCTACGCGGACGAAGTCGCGGGCATAAGCTAGTCTTTTATAAATAAGCCACATGTTTTGCAGCGTTTATAATTAAGTTTTTCCTTATTTCTAATACTCGTGTACAATCATTATATAAATAAACAAACCCTTATTGCTTGTCCCTACCGGGATTAGAGTATTCAGAAGCCAGACAGCGTTGCGCATATGTTCCTGTGTGCCGTGTTGCTGAAACTCCATCAAGCAAGACAGTGTCAATAAATAAATTATATAAAAAAAGTGTACAACGAAAAGCGAATGAGTATATGAAAGCAAACAGTGTACAATAGAGACATGGAGGTCGATCAAGACTAAGCAATGACGATGGTGACATTACTTCGAATTCAGCGGACAACGCTGTTTACGTTTCTGATTACTTTTATGCAGGGTGACTTTGTGAGTAACTATAGTTGAATTCCAGTGCAAAACAACAGGCGGATTTAACGAATATCAACCAACACAAACTATTAGTAATAATTTGTATGGACCTTAGTCATATTTCCATGAATTTGACGTAAATTTAACCGCCTCTGTGGTGTAGTTGTTTATTCACCATGCAGTATCAGATGCAAAGGTCCCAGGTCAGATACCCCTTGAGGTACAGATTTGTGCTCTATTTGGTAGGTGGTAAGGCTTGCTTTAAATCCGTCTGGCTAGCTACCACCATCTTATTCAAGTTTATCGCCATAACAATAACGTATTGAAGGCGATAAGCTTATGATAAGGTAGCTAGTTCCACTGTGGGGTTCTGGGTGAAGATCGCTTCCACCTTCGGCCTTATTATCATTTAATTTTCAACCTTAAACGTGTGTACTATAAAGCGCAAAATTGATTGAGATAAATTGACAGTTTGGTATCAATGAGATGAAGGCCAAGAGCTTCCCCGTAAACAAAATATAAACAACCACTTACTTGAGCAACAAATGCAATAAACAAAACTACCAGTTTTTATTCTAGATAGATAAGTTATTTATTACATTTATAATAGCTTGCTGCTGTGCAAATCAAAACTTATCGTTGTTTAAATTGGCTTATGAATTAATAAACATATTTATTTAAGAATAAATAGAGTTTAAAATACGTCCACATTAATTCACAATGAAATATATATAGAATACAACATTTGGTATTGTCAAGTAAGTACTTTTCAAATCCACTTATATTTGTCAAATGTAAATAACTATTCGGGCATTGACTCACTTAGCAAAAGCTGTCACAATAACATGTGTTATTGTGTAGCTGAATCATAATACTATTTAGAGTCAGTCTGTTATTTATTTTGTGGTATTTTAGGGCAGCGTCTTTGTTATCATTAACAAGCCATCAGCTTTTTACTAACTACTACCTATACAAAAAAATATGTAATATAGTATTTTATCGCACGATCGCAGGTAAGGCATGACACTGCGACTATGTGCATGTACAGTCCGCAACAGAAGTGAATTGACACTTTAGTACCATACACACACTCACACAGCCATCGGCTCACCCGCGTGCGTGAAGTACTGTAATTAACTTTTACCCCAAGTCTTAGGTGAATTATGTTCTAATTATTACGTCTTATTAATATGTGACATGCCGTTATCTCACCTGCCGGTCTATTCGTTGACAGATAAAAGTGATAAATCGAACTTTAGTAATTATCAATATTGTCCTCTAAAAATAGGACCTGAATCTAAATTATTAGTCAGCCAAAATTCATGCGCTTCTTAAAATTGCTATATTAGCCGCAAATATCATAGATTTAAGCTTCTATAAATATGACTTAGTACGTTATTAATTTTTAAGCGTCTGAATTTATGACATAATATTCAAGCAATAGCAAGTAATAGCATCCAATAGCAATAGCAAGTAATAGCATCCAAAAAATCTGCAAATTGACAAAAAAAAAATACTGTCAGTGACATCGAATTTTATAGTGTGATAACATAGTGTGATTAAAAATAAAGTCAAACCTCAAAATTTATAACTCGTACAATATCGTTTGACCTGCCATCTTTGGGGTAAGGGTGAGGTAGGGGTATGAGTAGGATAGGGTAGCGTAGGAGTAGGGTAAATATTCATAATTATACATAATAAACCTACCCATCAATCAGCCATATAGGTGCATAAAACACTAGACTCTCCCAACAATTGTGCACTCTGCCGCCTTGTCATAAAAAATTCTAAATTATAAAATATGATGTTTCAAACCAACTTAATTTTGAGGTTGGTTGCCGTGTCCAAAACAAAATTTTGCGGCTCTTATTATTATATCCTCTTTACTATTGCTGTGTAAAACAGCAATGGGTTCGGTGATTATCAATTTCATCGTCAAAAAAAGTATTGGCCTATATGTATAAGCCTAAGTATAGGCCTGCTGATGGTAAGCGAGTGGTGATAAGGCGGAAGATGGAAGTGAACTTCACCCGGTAACCTGAAGGACATGCTATTATCACTATCATAATTTGTCAGCCGGAACACAACAATGCTGTTTGCATTAACGGCGACAGACTTTGATAAAGTGTTGCTAGATATACTGGCGGACTTAAAACAAACCATACCGGCAACAACAATTTGTGCTCTCCGAGGGAACGAACCCAGGACCTATGGATCTATTGCCGGTGGGCGAACTACCAGACCGCCGGCTTTGTATTCGCTTTTTCAATGCAATTGTGTTGAAGTGGGAATAGGACGACTACATTTACGCGAGTCTCATAACCTAGGTAAGGTAGACGAGTTTTAAAAAGGAAACTGCGAATCGGCAAAGTAGTTTGTGACGCCTTTAAATTAGAAATCCAGACATACAGCTGATCTGGGGCGTCCTGAACAAATACCTAAATAAATCCTGCAGTGGATTGATGTTTTTGGAAGTATTTTTCATCGGGTTAACCCGATTATATAGATATTTACGAGTAAATAAAGAATCAAATATGCTATTAGACAATTCGGGAATACATTTTATCATCAAATAAAAATACATACTATAATCTTAAAACCATATCTAGCTCAAAGGACCAAAATATATAGCAGATACTCAGCAATGAAGATACACTATTTTCAGTGTACGTCAATATTTTTCTACTAATTTCAGACGTAGTTAAAAAAGTAAAACAAGCTGTATAAAAATTATAAATAATCAGTTTGCAATACCTTTTAAAATTAAACGTAAATACTGACTGACAATAAAAAATAAAAAAATATTTTGACCTACACGTACCTTAAAGGTCGTGTCCTGCTTGACAACATCACACGAAACCATATCATTAAGAGCAATAAGTGCTGGCCATACACGTACGTATCATATCAACAGCCGGTCACGGTTAAGAAATAACAGTCGAAAGAACCGTTAAGGCTACGAAACACAGTCTAACGCTACTCCCACGTAGGTATCTAGATATAGTTTATCAAAAAGAAGCATATCAGAGTCCGGGTATAGCTCAATGTCATAGATATTAATTTGACAAAATAAATATTTTCTCCTATTGCAAGAAAAACAGGTTATCAAATGTGTATTATTTTCAATAATTTTACATGTTTCAAGCAGTTTGCCTTGACCTTGACTGAGCTTGTTCTTATTTAATTACCTAAAACTAATAGGGGGGAAAATCCGTTGTAGTAACCACTGAGTGGTACAAGTGGCGAATGTGAGTGGAGAAATGAAGACTTCATAACTGGCCAATAGCACAAACATACAATCACGCTCATAATCCCAACAGTTTTGTGCAGAGCCTTTGGTTATACATAAAGATTAATAAATTAATTTTAAAGTAGAAAAACTTCAAATAGCTTATAAACTACTAAAAAAACTAATAAGAATGGAGTTCAACAATACATAAACAGGCTATTATTATTTAACCGTCGATTATTGACATTTTATTATATGGAATAAATTTCAAAAACTAGCGATTAACTTTTAATCCCTTGTTTTACGTGTTGGTGAACTTTAGCCAAGACTGTCTAGCTAGATTCTCCCAATATTAGTAAAAGATTTTGAAATTGAGATGAGTTGGACTTTTTTCAATTTAATAATACGAATTATAATTGTATTTAATCACAAAAAAAAATGTTTACTCTTCCTATTTATCTGTGACAGTAAGTAGGTACCTATATTAATACTTATGCGTGTAATATAAGATACTGTTGCTATTAAAAAGAACTAGTGAGGCCCTGTACATAGACTCACTAGTTATTTTAAAATGTAATCTAAAACAAAAAAATAATGCAAGTTGAAACCTTAGATTAAATGTTTTAATCTAAGGTTGAAACCAGTATACTGTTCATAATCATCTTAGTAGATCAAGTTGCGTTCTACATAACTGAGTAATATTATCACAACCACTTGGCACAATGGTCACAGACACCTTGATATTACATTTATTTATATTTTCGGCGTTGAGGAACCGAATGACCGATAAAGTTTTAATCGTAATCAAACAAAACAACATTGAGGTTCATTTCATCGAAAGAGTCTGCTTCAACAGTACATTTACTCGCATTTTTATCTTTTGACAAACTGGCTACTGGTTCGTATCAACACAAATAACACAATCTATAGCAATCTAGGTATAATCGGTTCCAAAAAACGTCAGTTGGGTACTTTTACTTTTTTGTGTAATTACCTACTTTATTTTGTATTTTTAATTCGATCAGATTTCAGGTTTGACATCATTACAGAGAAATCCATTTACCACCAGTTCTAATCTTTAGGAAATCCCCGAACATGAAGTAACGGGGATTTTTAATGCTTTATGAACAAGTAAGTTCTAGAATAAGAAGTCACAGGAACGAATGGTATTGTTGCGTAACATTATTTCGAAAAGAATTAGGAAGGGTGTTGATATTCATAGACAATATTATTACTAGGTGGATCGACCATCTGGAAAGGTCGCGGGAAGCCGCTGGATGTGGCCAGCGTAGGACGGATCGTGTTGGAGATCCTTGGGGGAAACCTATGTCCAACAGTGGGCGTCTCTCGGCTGAAAAGAAATGACCTCCACCTTACAGAGGACCAAAGTGAAATAACATTACATTTATGTGGTGATATGTGTCTGTCGGTGAGCCAGTAAAAATATCAATGGTAAAAAAATTGTCTGTAAATCGGTATTAAAATGTTTACGAGGCAAACTAAAGTAAAGGCAAACGAGGTAAGAAATAAATCATCAGTTATGTGAGTAAGTTCCCCCAAATTAAAGTCTCTTTTCAGCATTCCCTAAGCAATGGCGTCTCTACTAATATCTACCACAAAATTAAATGTAACGGGAGTAAGTCAGATAAAAGGACCTTTTTCGAAAAGAAATCCGTTTACGGATCGTAACGCGCCATAAGACAACGGCGCAGTGTGAGTGAGACTGGCTAGGGAATATACAGGAATACCCATTAAACCCCGATGATACCCTCCAAGTCCTTAGTGGGAATGTTTAGGGAACGAAATACTTAATTAGGCCACTTCTCCGAAACGTGTCTGCAGATAAAGGAACCTGGGTAGGTAACGTAAAAAGTAGCGATTTCCCTTCGAAAATCTTGTAGGTAATATTAAAATAAAACAAAAAATCTTCTAGATCTTGCATGAATCCCAAGTCATCCAACATGTTTTACGTAACATATTATAGTGTACCTATAACATAAATACAGTAGTAATAGGTACACACTATTACCACAGTCTATAGAAGTGCTAATACGATAAAATTGTTCTATTAAACTTTCCATCAAGTCCTATTGCGTCACTCGGTGGTACAACAGCATCATAATCCCAGCCTTAAGTTCAATGTCAATCTTTATAAACAAAGACACTCAACTTCCTTTCTGGAAACCAATAAAAATGTGTTTATATGATGCTACTGTCGAGTATTTTCGGTATGACAGTAAATAAAGTCGGTCCATAATGTAGTGTAATTTAATCACGGATTATTATGCCTCCTCGCATGCACACGCATACAAGAACATGATACTTAACATGTATACAAGGATCGTGGCACGGCTTCATATTTCATAGTGTACCAATTTTGCATAAATAGTTTATTACAGCGTCGGTTGCGTAGTGCGTAAGGACGTTGTCTACCACCCGGGAGGCACCGGTTCGATCCTCGCCAAGTATCAAGGTGTTTTCAAATTTTGAATTCATATGTACGTTTAATCGACGCTTTAACGGTGAAGGAAAACATCGTGAGGAAACCTACAACACACCTATGAAGAAATTCTAGGTTGTTTGTGAAATCGACCAACCCGCACTTGGCCAGCGTGGTTGACTAAGGCCTTATCGCCCCTAATGTGGGGTTGGCTCGAGACCCTCGATGGGGTCATATTATGAGCTGTTGATGATGAGTTTTACACAAGTATTTCAAATAATATTATTTTTTGTAAAAAATATGCAAGAATTGTTATCACATAAATAGTAAAAATATCGGCAGCTTATTAGAAACCAAAACTTATTTGTACACAACATTGTATCAGCAGAGTTTTTCATTGAGAAATCTATAAATAGCAAACATTCTATTTAAGTTTATTGTCTTGTTAAGGATATTTATGAGGGTAATCGTAATTCAGTATATACCTATACTATAGATAACCATTTCCTAAGCCAGACTCACAGACCTACATTTTATTATATTGATTCATAGTCTAGCGAACCTTTGATTATTATGTCAATGCTAAGAATATTGGCTCGGTCTATAAGCCGAAGAACTTTAAAACATGTTTTTCGGTAGGTTATCAAGTTGTAGTTCATTTCATATGTGAAGGTATAACAGTGTATGTCAACAAATTTTACCTACGCTACGACACATAATTATCCGGTAGGTGTACCTAATTAATTATACAGTTAATACAAAACTGTTGTGTAGGTAAATTGAGTTATCGTAAATAGTTAGGTAAACCACAAGCGAATTATGAACATATCACAATCAGTTTCTGGTTTAGCTATTGGTTGTTTGGTTATACAAAAATGTGGTTTTATTTAATATTTTAGTTTAGATGAATGAGCTTCGATTAACGAACGAATTCGATTTTGGAAAGCAACATCGTTGCGTTGATTGATTCAACTTACGATTATACTTAGAAATAGATTTTAATGTATAGATACTGGATGTAAAAGACATGAACAGTCAAACGAGAATCATTTATTCTATACATCAAAATAAGACATATTTCAAAAAAATTATTGCTGGGAAGGCGGCCCCGTTCGTCCCGGCAGTGTCCGTGCGCATCGAGTGAGCTACATTGAACGCTAACGTTTTGAAGCCATTTTTTGTTATGAAATACTAAAAAAAAAAATGATAATGTTTCTTTGGACAATAATTAAGAAATAACGTATAGAATACGTTTTCATAAAAAAATTTAAAAAAAATTATGACTGACCTTCAATAAAATCGTAACTATCAATTTCCCAGGTATAGTCTAAAGGAAAAAAAATGTTATGATGGTGAGCAGAATACATGGTTCTCGTTTGACTGTTCATGTCTTTTACACCTTGTAGGTATATAACTGTAAATTTCTTCGAAACAATAATTTAGGAAATAAATCAAAATTGTTGTAGGTTTGTAGGTAACTATAGTGAAACCCGCTTAACATTAAAATCCCGCATAATACGCTTTATTATGTCAGTACCTGCAACTTGAAGCATTTTTTTATACATTATCTCACGCTTAATACGATTCGTCATCCCGCCATCTGTGCAACCGTGTACCTCATGCGGCAGCAGTTGGAAGGAGAACCCGCGATACTGCAGAATTTTCCTGTATTCGACGGTTGTGAGTAGGTACCTACTATCAACGAAGTAAGATGAAATATTTTTAACATTTAAATAATTATGAAACGTTTCCTATTTTCTAAAAAAATAAATATGACGATATGTTATAGGTATTATACCTACCTAGTTCTCGAAGATGTTTACAATAATTCTTACAAATTTCGCACTAGTTTGATTATAGAATATCCAACAAAACAATACATTTAAAACATTGAAAGAACAGTCTAGCTAGATGCAAGAAACAACAGGGCAATTCGCTCCATATTATTCACTTGATGGAACATTTCCTTGAAACGCCTATGTATACAGTTAGTGGGGTAGTACCTTTAACATGTCATAATTGTGACTCATGTTATCACACAATAAAACATTAAACTTTAGCGGATTTTATTTGATTAAAACAATCAACTATACTATTTCTAGTATAATAAAATTGCTTCCTATTCAACTTCGTAGAAACTATTGCATCCATTATCTAGTTTTAATATTATATAACTAACTTACTTATAATAATTTGTGCCTTATGTTAAAAAAAACGTGTTTTATTCAGCTTTTCTTGCTAATATAAGGTACTTGTAGATCACGTATCTATACCTCTCTCCAATACTTTCCGTGATAATTTTCATTTACTCTTTTACTCTTCATGCAGGCCGTCAAATCAAGGTACTCACGGCCTTACCCATAGACTAAAGCCTAGGGCGCTGGACCCGAGGAGGACGCTGAGAAGCCTTATTTCCAATACTTAAATGTCAAAAATTCCTAAAGTCTAGGGCGCAAGACCTAAGGTGGGCGCTGAGACTTATATCGAATTTAACAAAAATTATACTTGAATTTGAAAAGGGCGAGCGCGTTTCATAGTTAGCCTAGGTCGGTCAGGTAAGCCACTGCTAATACTATAACTATGTAAACTTGTACCTACTTACAGACAGAAAAAAAAAAATTGAGTCACATGATAATATAACATGTCTGTGTTTAATTACAGTGCCAATAAAAGATAAATAAGGGAATAACAGATATATGGGTAACCTATTAATTAATTTATAAGTGAAGCAATAAAATGTACCCCTTTTTAAGCATATTGTGCGCATGGAGGAGTGTGACATTTAATACCATAATTAAATTTGATAGAGAATCACAGAAAAAAAATTGTATATGTAAAAAAATCAGGAGTGGTCTCTCCTTGACTTTCTCGTATACCGGAAACGACTCAAAGGTTGATAGAAACCTAATATTTTGGTGTCATTCATGCGTGTTAAATTTGATCACCTATCCAAGTACCGACCACGCACTTGGTTGATTAACTTTCGTGATCGACGGCTCAAAATTTGATAGAAACCTTATATTTTAAAGTCATACACGTATGTTAAATTTGGCTGCAATAAGTTAAAACATGCTCTCGTTATCGTGCTAACGCACAGACACACACACACAGACATAATTCCAAAAAAAAATATTTTTGGACTCGGGGAGGTCCAAAACGTGTAAATCCGTCAAAATCTCGAGGTCAAATTTTTTGACGATTACAAGACTTCCTCTTTACTGCGTTACGAAAAAGTAAAAATAAATGTGATTGAAAGAACCTCCTGACTAATCGGCAACTAGTTATAATAAAAATTCCAAGCACCCTGAATTATTCATAATGAACATGCATAACACAAATAATCTACACACTATCTGCATCTTATTTTTATTTAAAACTAGTTGACCCGCCACACATTGTTGTCGTTACTTTGTAAAAACAAACAAAAATGTCTAATATTAATCACAAATGTGAATTGTATGCGTATGATTTGTATGATGAATTTGTATGCGTTCTCATTGCATAGCAATGGTTGTTTGTGTCATATAACAATATATATTCGCTTTGTAATAATTTCAGAAAAATTTCTAAGTATACAATTACTTGAGCAATTTTTTTTTTATTTTTCTTTCCGTAAGAACATTCTGCAAACTGTTAGAAAACTTAAGAAAAAATGAATCATATAAGTAAAGCAGTTCTGAACTTATGGCGTGACCAAGGAAATAGGGATTCATTTTTATTTCTATAGGTACACTTACCTCTTTTGACTGTTTAGTTGCAAACATGAAGTCGCCCTTTATTTGGAAATCTCTGGCATCTTCAAACAACACTACAGCATTGTTGAGGTCAGTAGGGTCACTTGCACTAAACACTGTGCTTGTTCTGTCTGGCTTCAATCTTTCGATGTAGAACACTTTTGAGAAGCCAGGACCAGAGGACCAGAAGAAAGTCTTGACATAGCCATGGATCATTTTAAATGTCTTTCCGCCATCCAATGTCAGATACAGCTAGAAGAAAATTATAACACTTTAGGACACTTATACAATGTAGTGCAACTACTGCCTGGCCCTTACTATGCGGCCCAAAGGCTAGTACAGTATTTTTTAATTATCAGTAGTACCTATTTAATGGATAATAGTGTTATCTTATACAGTGTAGGCTAGATTATTGCGGCCCGCTGGTGAAAAATTCCCAGGTGAAAAATATGTTGAGTATGGCTGCTGTAGTATGCATATTGATATCCTGATCAGGATAGCAAACAACAATAAGCTACTAATAGACAATTTTTCATGAGTGGGTAATTTTTGATAAGTACTTTGCTGTTTGTCTATTATAAACATTAAAATAACATTTAATTAAATGCAAGCCCAAATGTATTTTTATTAAAAGCTATATGTTTTAATCAAAATAATCTAATTGACTAGTAGTTTAGCATGATATATCATGCTGAACTAGTCAATATTGCATACAGCTATGAAATCATATTGACAAATGCTGTGATATGGCAAATCTTTTTTTACTTATTTTCTCTTAAGTAATGTCTAGTTATTGGCCAAAGTGAATTTACAATTTTTTTACATATTGATCAAATTGAAAATATACAACATGTAAATTAAATAACCAACACCCCTGAATACAGGTGGTTTGGGATCGGCTTCTGAGTTGATTTCAACATTATATTAAAAAAAAGTTTTTTTAACAAAAAAAAAATTACCCAGAAAATGTTATACAACATTTTCTGGGTAATTTTTTTTTTGTAAATTTGTTGTAAATTAAATAACCAACACCCTGAATACAGGTGGTTTGGGATCGGCTTCAGAGTTGATTTCAAAATTATTTAAAAAAAAAAACGTTTTTTTTTAAAAAACAAAAAAAAAATTACCCAGAACAGATACTTTTTTTGTTTTTTTGAATTCACTTCAGAAGCCGATCCCAAACCACCTGTATTCAGGGTGTTGGTTATTTAATTTACATGTTGTATATAAAATAAACATAGTAAAACTCACCTTTCTGCTGGAGTCTACCTTATCCAAAATCACATATTTATCAGGAAATTCTTCATCAAAGGCCAATTCACTTGGGTGGAACGATAAATCCGATCTATGGATGTTTCTGCCATTGTCACTGGTGTAATAGAGCTTTTTATTTGTAGAATCCACAAATACACACTGCAAAACAAAATATTGTTTAAAATTGTCTACAATGTTTCAGCTATTACAGATATTTAGATACACTATAATTTACAATATGATGAAAACAAGAAAATTAGAAATGCAAATTAATAATACTCAGTATTTCTATCATTTAGCATACAAATAAGTATGCTACATATTGTAATGATTATGTTTAAAAAAACATTATAAATAGATATGAGTTTATATGCACTAACAAAATGCCAAAATATGCACTAAAAAAGACTGAAATATGCACTAAAAACTCATAATACACCCAAAATATGCACAATGCAAAATCATAAAACCATTTTTATTTTTATATATTTAAATAAAGATGGCAAAAGCATCAAAATATTCTTAAAATTATGTAGTTTTTGAGATAATATATAATTATGTATTTTCCAAATCTTCAAGCGCTGTAAATTTTGTCACCCAGTATTAATTTTTATGTGATATATAAATAGTCATGTGATGCCAGCAGAGAAGAATAGCATCACCCCATATCCTCCAATGGGTGTTATAGAAGGCAACTAATGGATCAGAAAAGGGTTATCACCTTACCTCTCCATCCACCAGTCCGCATTGGGCAAGTGTGGTGGACAACTGCTTAAACCTCCTTCGATCACAAGGAGAGGCCTTGTGTCCCAACAGTGGGTTTTTTAATTATAAAGGCTGTTATGATGATGATGATGAATTTATAGCCAAATTTACCTCTCTTAAATATTTAAAAATAGTGCCACTTCTGGAGATACCAGTTTAGGCAGAGTATGACCTATGACGTTGATGTAGATATTCATGTCCTCGAGACTAAGGTTTATAAGTAAAATAAAGTCTAACTTTAACGAAAACTCTTAAGAAATATGCACTTTTGGGAAAAAAGGCTAAAATATACATAAACACTGTAAATAGGGAGTTATATGCATTTGCGATGCTTCAAGAACTGCCGGACGAATGCAATAAAATTGTACTATCTATAAACTCACAAAAAACAAAAATAAAAACTAATTGTGAAAAGTCTAAATTATATGAGAATCAAGAAGAAATAGAGTTGAGGAATACATATACTTGGGTCAAATTATAGCTACAAAAGACACAATGCATAAAGAAATAGATAGAAGAGTCAGTAACTCATGGAAAAGATTCTGGTCCCTGAGAGAAGTAATGAAAAACAAAGATATATCACTTAAGGATAAAAGAAAAGTATACAACACCTGTATTTTGCATTGCCTGTCATATGGATCTCAGACTCTCTTACCAAAACAATGAATAATCAATTGAAGTTTGTCAAAATTCAATGGAGCAGAGTGTATTGGGAGTAAAACTAAAAGAGAAAATTAAAGTAGAACATATGAAAAACAAAACAAAGTTCAAAGACATCCAGAAAACGATAAGAACCCTTAAATGGAAATGGGCAGACCATATAATGAGAGAGATGCAACCAAAATGGACAAAGGCCAATACGGAATCATATCACAGAGACCAGAAGATATGCAGAGGCCGACAGAATGTTAGATGGGAGGATGATTTAATAAGAACTACAGGAGTCCTATGGACTAGAAGTTCTAAGGATAGGAAGGTGTGGAAAGCCTTGGAGGAGGCCTTTGTCGAAAGATAAACTGTACGATAAGGTTGCTGCATATTATAGTGGAGTGTTATTTTTAAGATTGTAATTTCTAACAGTAATAGAGGCTCTATTATTATTATTATAATTATATATGCATTTGCGAATATGCAAATACATAAATTCTGATGTCTAATTATTATCCTTTTACACATTCATTATTACTTGAACCTTTTTCTTAAACATGATTAATTGCTATATTTTATTTTAGTATTCCTAAGTTTATTTATTTTGATATGATTATTTAATATTTTTGGAGGATATAGAAAATGAATATTTTCTTCTACACTCTACTTTTCCTACTTTCAAACTTACAACTGGGAGTTTCACCAGAGTTCTTCTTGTAAGAACATGTGGTCCAAGTACTCTTATTTCCAATTGTTATCTTATGTACAATTTTAAATTTGTTGTTAACAATACTTTCACTTGAAATGTAATTAACACAAGCCTTTAATTTAAAAAAAAAACTAGAACTTTACAACTAATAGGTTTCAACTACAACAATTGTAAAACTTTCAATACTTACAAATTCCGGATACTTGGGATGATTGAAGAACTTATCCAGTTGGGCATATCCACTATCAGGGGTTTCCCCCAACTTGAAACTCTCAGTCTTATTAGTGAAGTTCTTGCCATAATCATACGAAATGAATAAGGCAGAAGGTGATATTCCTCCTTTTGTCCTTGGACTGGAGTCTCTTGCTAGACAGATGATAACATTAGACCCTTCTCCAACCCAATGTACCATTAACTGCTGGTGACTGTCATTAAGATGAGTTGTCTGTCCAGAAAATTTTAGGAATGAACATTACAGAACAGTAAAGAGTAAGTATAAAGTATTAAGTTTTTTGTCTTTGCAAAGAAAACATGTTATGTACAAAAACTTATCTTGTTTGTTACTACGATTATAGATAGGAAATTATTTGAAAAATACTTTGTGACTAATAATTATTACTTGCTGCTGATAAATATTTTATTCAAAACCTTGGTAAATATCATCATTAAAGGTTTCTTCATACTAAACTTTACATCTAAGGTAAAATGCCTAGTCATTGCTCCAACAAACGCAATCATTAATGTAAAATTTGGCAATTGCGCCGAAGAATACTTAAGACGATAATTATTTTCAGTAAAATACGTCACTTGATAAAAATAGTAGAAAGTGCCAATCAATAAATAAACAAACGAAGGTGACAACAGAGAATCTCCGCAGCAACAATGTGAAGCAATATAAATCAGAATAACAAAGGGGGCCGATTGGACTTAACGAGGAAATGGATCATTACCCATGTACTTATATTTTTCTGTGCTGCGGGTGTCGGCGTTGGAACCACATCCCGTTTTCTCCTTTCGTGTAGAGTATCACCTTCGGCATCCTCAAATTTGTTTATTATTGTTACTTTATCAGAGTTCTGTAGCTCCTGTGCCACGTACAATGTATTACCCGGCGTTCCATACTGCCGCAAACACAACGCACTTGAAATTATGTACACAATAATTGCAAAACCAACGCGACGTCCGAATGCTACAAACATTTTGTGATCACTGCATAATATTGTAAATAATTCGTCCAATCAAATGAGCAATTTCAATGAAACTGGCAAACTGCACACAAAAATATAAATTGAAGTGAGCTCCAAACTACGACTTTGACAACAGTGAAATACGTCACACATGTCAAACGAAACTAGAGTCAACTAATTTTATTTTCCCTATTACGGATGGCAAAGGGATCTAGTCCATATAGCCATATTTTCTATCTTCTTTTTTGATTTTCGCATTAAAGTGTGGGTGGCACTCATTTTTAAAGCATTTAGGGAGTGTTTGGCGAGATATACATGGCTACAGATGGTTATTGGTGAACTAATGATATGGAAATCCACGATAAAATACTCAACGTCTTACACACCACATTACCCCACCACACACCTCCGTATGTTGCCCGGGCAGAGTCGGAGAGAATAGGTTAATGACACAGAGTACATTGGTATATACTAAAAGTTAATGATTCCTCATAACTGATCGTCAACACGGATGGTTGATCAAAATAACACCACTTTCACTGCATAAACCCGCCCTGAAACAATTTTTAACTATAGAAACAAGAAACGACTGTTCTTTAGACCCAAGCAGCTTATATTTTACTTTAGACCACATAATTGAAGTAAAACTTCTCTAACAAAAATAGTAAAATAGTAGCTAAACTGACTTGACAGGCAACACCACTGTAGGCAAGAAAATAGGTGAAACTGGAAGCCACACTAGCAATAAAAAGTAAAGACAAAAAATTTGTTCTTGAAACCGCTTACTTCCTATTTGTCCCTTTCTAACCTCTACAGCATACGTTTTAGACGGTCACGTAACGTGCGTACTTCATTTTGATATGTATGTACTTGTGGACTTGTGCTGAGAGTTAGAAACAGGTAGGAAACGGAAACATTCAAAGGTTACATGGGGTCAAAAAGTTGTCTTCACTCTTTTTATTCGTAGTGTGGCTACCAGTCACCTATAAATTTCTTGCAATCCTAATGCACTTCACCTCATAGAAGCCTCAGATCCTTTGTCTAAGTAAAATATAAGCTTCTACTTTGCTTAATTCCCACTCAATCTTTCCTTCTTTTTTAACTCTCCCTATTACGGGACGGCAAAGGGATCTAGCTCAAACAAAAATTTGAATCCCGATAAGATCCCGATGTCCTGATGCCATGGTTTCCCCCGCCAAGCAGTTTATAGGTAAAACTGGTGGCCAAAGTACCAAAGAGTACTAGAACATAATTCGTATGACCTGTAGTATCCTCAGATGTGACTATCTATGTTGCCTTCTGCAAAACAAAATATCCAAAACTTTAGCTGAATTGCTTTATTACAGCAGGCGCTACTGGTGACTTTTGTCACGGTGACTATTTTGTCACCCTACTCGTGGAATGTATGGAGATGAAATGTCACCTACTTGTCACGTCGTAACGTGCGCGCACCTCCATACATATCCATGGACTTGATAAGGCCGCTACTCCACTGCGGCGCACGCTTTCCACGCCCAGGTAATTTTATTAGATAGTGACGTCAAACTGGCAACCGAATTCATCATCAACAGCTCATATAATGTCCCCACCGAGAGGCTCGAGCAAGGAGCTTATATTTTACCTATAGAATCTATCTTCGTGGGCTCGAGCCTACCCCACATTAGGGGCACAGAGTACATTGGTATATACTAGGGGCGGTTAGGCCTTAGTCAACCACGCTGGCCAAGTGCGGGTTGGTCGACTTCACACACAACCTAATAATTTCTTCATAGGTGTGTGCAGGTTTCCTCACGACGTTTTCCTTCAGCGTCCGTCATCTCGCTCTAATATACGCATTAGTATCTTAGTTAGTATGCTCTAGTCGTGGCAAAAATGTATCACTACTGAGATTGGAACATTTGAATCTGGAACAGTACAAAGTACCGGATCAGTGATATGTTTCATTTGGAACATTCATATCATTGAAATAGAGTAACACAGGTAAATAGCTAGCGCCTCGCGCAGAGATTTGTATCTGTTTCCAGGTCGTTATTTTATCATTAAATCCTTACTAATATTATAAATGCGAAAGTAACTCTATCTGTTTTTTTAATGTTTATGTGTAGGTATAATATTCACAATGCATTATTTGTTATAAGATGATAATACATATATAGGTAGTATCCGAAGCGTCTTCTTTTATTTGTGATTTTAAACTTTATGAACATAGTAACAAAGACTTATTTTGTGTAAAGCAACGGCGGTGGTCGGGGTATACCTGTACTGTACACAAACTGAGTCACTGAATCAGTGAGCGCTGTGCGCATATTCACTTCTCTCTTACTCGCATCGCTCGTATCCGTCGTTCGTCGCGTCGGTTGAGGTGATCGAGTTCCAAATGAAACATTTTATGCCGGGCAACTGTTCCGGAACATTTGGTTCACATTACTGTTTCGGAACACTGAGTCGGTTCCTTAAAGAGCGACACACGTCTAGTATGCTCTTTCATTCCATGGCTCTTTCTCTTCCACATTGACGATCTACAGTATCCTATATTATCTATGATTGAAGGCAGGGGCGGCCCTAGCTAAATTTTTAGGTGGTGCGAAATCTCTTGGTAGCCCCCCCCCTTCTCACAAAAAATAGAGCTCTTTCTATGCAGTTATGCAAAATTATACAATTAGAAGCTGACAATGATTCAAACACTAACTTAACCATCCAAACAGAAAGATACACTTAGCAATCCCGTGGCTCTTTATTACTCTACCAAGATAACACCCGTGAAACTTTTAGTTAAAAAAATAATAGTATAAAGAAACGTAACTCTCTCTCTCTCTTTCTATATTCACAAGCTTATATATCCCTTACAACTTCCGTTCGCCTCGCCCCATCACACTTTTCGTAATGCTCTGGTCACGCATTCCCCAAGTCAAGACTGTGTAAAGAAGTTTTACTTCAATATTAACCTTCTTCGTCGGGATCGGACTGGCTTAAACGTAGATTCTATCTATCCCACCCTGGGAAGCTGTTTTCTTAGCTGTTATTTTAGCAGACGAATTAGTCCGGTACAGCTTCACAAATTTCGAGCAGTTTTTCAGCAATTTCGATGCGTTTTCTAAGTCCATAGTTTTAAACTACAGTTTTATTTACAATGTTTACATGAAAAAGTATATCGTACCAAGCTTCCATTGTAACTATATGAACTCAAATTGCTTCTGAATGTTATGAATCAGTGAAAAAGCCTTTGATGCAGCAATCGAGTCATTAGTTTCTTCGTGAAGATTTAAAAAGCCATCATGAACTAAAGACTAGTTATAGCGAACAGAAGCAAGGCTGGAAACTTTACTCTCCCAGAGAGTTTCGCAAACCTTTTTCAGTGATAATCCTTCTCTGTGTAAGGATATGACTTCCCACCTCTTTGTTTATCCAGAGAATAATACAAATAGTCTTTGGATAAATCCAAATAAAGAAGACGATTTAACAAATGATTTAACTGCATCTTAATTTTTCCTTGATCAATTTCACCTTGCTCCCCGCACCGCCCACACGATTTGAGCGCACGATCGATAGATAGTCGATCGGCGGTCGGATGTTTTCGGCGCCCCTCTTACGACGGCGCCCTGTACGGTCGCACCGCTCTAGATCCGCCCCTGATTGAAGGTACCTAGCTTATACAGCCATGAAATCAGTTTTAATTGGTCTTAATCTTCTGTTAGCATCAAAATCACAGATTAGAGAATGTGTCACACATTTTTTAATCTTTATAAGAGTGCTTGGCGAGAAATGTATGGCAAAAGACCTCAGGATGGCGACTTGTGAGGTGGAAATCCCACTATAAAATTTCTAACATCGTAGGCACCACAAAACTTTTATTTCAACGGAAATCCCATTATAAAATTATTAACATCATCATTATTAGCGCCCTTCCTGCGCGCTCTGCTTGCGCGCCCTACCTGCGCGCCCTGCTTGCGCGCCCTACTAGCGCGCTCTACCTGCGCGCCATACCTGCGCGCTCTGCTTGCGCGCCCTGCTTGCGCGCCCTACCTGCGCGCCCTGCTTGCCTACCCTGCCTGCGCGCCCCACCTGCGTATCCTGCCTGCGCGCCCTGCCTGCACGCCCTACCTGCGTGCCCTGCCTGCGCGCCCTGCTGCGCGCCCTACGACCGCGACGCTCCGGAGCCCTGCGTCCAATCGCGTGTCCTTACTGCTTGGCCCCGCTAAGTGTCCATTTATTTTTATAGCCCCGGACGTGCCCTATTAATCTAATAAATTATTTTCTCGCTCTTCCCTCTTATTTGTTAGGTACTCTCTACACTAGTCTCTTGCTCCGTAACCTTCCGTTACGTGACAGTCTGGCGCCCAACTCTTAAAAACCCACTCTTCCAAATTCCAAATTACACACTTGCACAGTTTCATCAATTTTGGTTTCACTTTTAGGCATCAACTTAACTTTCTTAACTATAACTTTTCATTCACTTCAACTTTTAATTAATTTTAACTTTTCTTTTACTTTTGATACTACTTATTTTTTGACTGTTCTTTTCTTTCAACTTATTAATATGGCACGTCCTATTAATTTTACTTTACTAAATAGGTTAGAACTAGAATATGAAATAAAAATACGGTTAGAGTATCCAGGAGATAATTTATCAAAGCTTAGGAAACAAATAGCTCCATTGGCCCAAGAATTATCTTCGACTGATATTCTGGCTTCCGTTACGTGACAATGCACCAACTAAACTTTTATTTCAACATTTCCTCATAACTGCTCATGCGCACCGATGCTTGAATAACACTTTCCACTGGCTTATTAAACAATGATCCACCGATCTAAACTTTCTGAGTACCTCTATTTATTTAATCTTTGTTGCACACATTGTGAACAGTATAGTCCACCTTACAGTTTTATCATATATGGAAAACTAGAATAGGTCAGATCCATATTTACAAAAATATACAGGTACCTATATGTATTTCAAAACAACTCACAAGCAAAACCACCAGAATACTTTATATTTTTTTATTTTTTAAATTACAGAACAATTACTTGTTGCTTAGCAGCTTGCTTTGCCTTTTGCCGGACCTGAGCAGCAATTCTGTCTAGATCACGTCTGCCCTGCATGGTGAGAATGCGGCCACCATCTGGAACTTTCTCTACCAACTTCAGAGCTTCCAAAGCCTGGAGAGCTTTGCGGGCAATGCTGCCAGAGGATCTGAAATGAACCATTTTAACCTCATGAGTACAAATATCATTTATAACTCAAATAAGCCCATACAACACAGAAATTTACAAAAAGTAGTATAATTATAAGTGAGCTAAGCGTCCACTTTTCGTCATCGTCCGCATCGCATCAAACAGATGAATTTTTTACAATGCTGATCGTCAGCGATCGCATTTGCCACCGCAACTACCAGCAATCGGATTGCCGACGCCACTTCACTCGGGTCTTGTGAAATGTGTCTGTGACATAGGTAATGGAGGAAAGTGAAGAAGAACAATTCGTCATCGCTTGCACGCATCGCAAAAGTTTCCTCTCGAAGCAACGGCGTCGGCATTGCCGATGAGCAGATTCGAGGGATCCGTACGATGCAGATTGGGGATGCACTTGTGTTACTTTCTATACTAAGATCCTTTTGATGCGATGCGTCCGATGCTGAAAGGTGGACGCTTAGCTTATGAACGCCCCATACTAAAACACCCTATAACTTGCTACTTCGAACTGAAATAAATAAGCAAAATAACTACTTGCAACGAATATTCGATTAATATTAGTTATTCGGCCACTTTTGCACTATTCGGCCGAATATCTGAACCACTATTCGGCCGAATACTAATTAATAGGTACTTACTAGATAATGATTGGTAAAATAAAAAAATAATATATAATTATCTGTGGATGATTAATAATATCCAGCCAGACAAAATTGATTTTAATTGTCTCGCGGTAGTAGACTTGGGCAAAATGCATGCAAAATGTAAAGAGATTTATGATTGAGGATAGGGAAGGGACTAAAATGTAAATCTTCAATCATGATTACAGATTTAAAAAAATAATCAAGAAAGTAATCTTATTTGATGATTAATGATTGTTGATCTGTAATCGTAATCTTGAGTAAGATTACAGATTAATAATAATTCTTTGGTTAGAGTGTAAGAAAGCAGGACTTAGTAAAATTTCAACGGATTTAGTATGGAGATAGGACTAGGAATATTTTTATATTGAACTTCAACTTTGAATAATTTCAAGGATTTTTTTAGAAAAATCCTAATATCTCGTAAACGGTGGACCGGAGCCACAAAAAACATGTTTGGCCCAGTGGGCCGTGGTGGACACCGTGTGACCGCCACCATATCGGGTCTCAGGGGCCTTAACGATTTTTTATTTTGAAAAACAACATTTTCAGGGTACTTTTGTTCTTTTTTTCAAAAAAAAATTATTGAAATCAACTCAGAAGCCGATCCCAAACCACCTGTATTCAGGGTGTTGGTTATTTAATTTACATGTGGTATAATGTAGTCTTTCATTACCACCACCTAGTGTTCACCCAATATTTTAGATGGGTTTTATGTTTCAAGACATGTTCGTTAATCAATCGCTTTTAAATTACAAATAATAAGTATTCTGTATATCAATATATGTATACCTATTACCATTATTACTACCACCTAGTGTTCACCCAATATTTTAGATGGGTTTTATGTTTCAATACATGTTCGTTAATCAATCGCTTTTAAATTACAAATAATAAGTATTCTGTATTTCAATATATACCTATTATGGACTATAATGATGCCTTTTATCTTAATCCAATGTGCCGATTTTACAAATATTTCTATTTATAATATTAATAGAATTCTATAGAGTTACGAAATATAATAACTTCGTTTTATTTTGTAAGCAATATCTGTTATTTAAATGCAATGTGCCACCAGTCATTATCTTTAGAGTGGAGCTAATGTGCATGCCATGTGCGTTTTACCTATATTTTGGGTAAACCTTGTGGAATAGTAACACTGGCATTTTGATGAGACAGAGCTATATAGCTGTCTCATGATGGGCCACGCGATGGCTACATCTACAGGTAAATAATTTAAGGCATAAGCTTTCTAGGCAGTCTTGTTTTAAATGTGTAATTTTTACAGCATTGTTGTATGCCAAATATCTATTGTAGAGTTCTATGTCACAAGATCACATATTAAATACCTGCAAAAGTGGGAGGGTGTGACACCATTGCGTTTGCGGCCACCAAATATCTTAGTTACTGTCTTAACACCAACTGGGGACCTGATGTAGATGTGACGAAGAACAGCAGCACAACGCACATAGAACCAATCAGGGTCGTAAGGAGCCAGCTCCTTGAAACGAGCAGTCTTGACTAAGTCCATATGTTCTGGAACTTTGACTTTGCCTGTCCTGTAACCAAACAAAGATTTTAAGACAATTATATATATGCAAAAGACTTTATACAATATTCGCTACAAAATTTTCAAAACATCTAAAATACACAATGAAAGATTTTAGTGCATATTAGCAGATAGTTTCTAGTGTTTATTGCAGCTGACTTGTTCTCATGGATAAACTGTAGAGAATCATCCTAGGGACAAATAAAACCGTAGAGGCCAATGATATTATATTTACAAAGAGGTAGATAATATAATATAATAAGAAGATAATATAATATGTCTTTTGTCAAACTAGAATTATTTGCGATTCAAGACTGAACATCAGTGAGAGTCTAGTGTTTTATGAACCTACCTACATGGCTGAGTGATGGGTAGGTTATGGTTATGTTTTTTTTTAAAACCAGGCTGAGTGCATTGTTTTTGGGAATCAATGCCAGTTTAAAGTTTACAGCCTATTTTCAATTCCCAACAAGTTGCTGTAATACTAGTTTTAACTAACATTCAATGTTAGAACTAGTTTTAACTAGGGAAAATGCGTTTTAACAAATGCGGTTAGTAAAAACTATTTTTAAATAGAGAAAACGCGTTTTACTGCAACATATACACTTAATAAAGCATGTTAGAAGTCTATTCGCTTCGTCTTCAGTAAGTGATTTATTAGACTTCAACTCTCACAAAAGTTTTGTTTACGACTTCTATAAAAGAAGCAAGTTATAAGTGTAATTCATCTTCGGTAGGTGGTATTAAACATCCATAGCATATACCAAAACATTTCTAAGATTATTTTAACATGTATTGCAGCATGGCCACATTGACATTGATCCTGCAGAAATTGTAGAAAAATGGATTCATATAAATTAGAGTGATTTAAAAACAGTGAGGTGTATGGAAAAATGTATTAAAAAATACCACTGAATTACAGATCCCAGAGTTATTACAAGGGTGTGTGACATACAATACCAATGGAAACAGGAATTTATTTGCAGGTTCATAAAGGGCGCACGTCATTGGACTGGCTGCTCTTCAAGTCGAAAATCAAATTCCTAAACTCGTGCTGAATGTTCTCATGGAACAGATTGCAAGAAAAATTTGCAGGTTCCGTACAATTAGATATATTATTTATAGCCATACTATTATTGACCTAGATCAAACAGATTTTTTATTTAGTAATGTGTCTAGTGATGAAATGGAATGTGATTTGGACATTGACAAAAATTATTGTTGTAATGTAGGTATGCCATTTTGAGTAATTACAAAATGGAGTGGTTTTGGAGGCACAATTGTGTTGAGTAATGTAACATATCTATAAGCTATATACTTTTCAGACAATATAAAATGCGTTAAATTCCAAGGCTACTTTGTCTTCAGCTTTAACGTTTATGAAATAGGCGACATACATATCTTCAAACTGCTTAGGCGCCAGCCACACTGCATGCGGTCTAGCGGTCAGAGTTGTGAGTTCTACGTTCTGCGTACACAATTTCACAGGCAATCACGTTCTGACTGCTTCTCAATGTGGGTTTGGCTTAGAACCCACATAGACTGCAGTGAAAGCGGAACGCAGAACTCGGAACTCTGACTGCTAGACCTCCGCAGTGTGGCCAGCGCCTTAGAGAAGTAGGTCGGCAGGTATTATTTCTAAAAAAAAAGTTTAATATTTCTTTTAAACATATTATATTACTTATAAGAAATAAATATAATATTTTATGACTACATAACTGCTGTGTGTTGGAATCCTTTATATGAGGATAATACAAACTAAGAGTTCATCATTTTGGACATAAAGAACATACAAAAACCATATCAAAATATTGGTTATCTTAAGAACTCATGTAAATCAGGCACTTAACAACGCTCGGTTGCGCCCAGTCTTACAGATGACAGTAATTTATCAATTTGAAGCAACTCTTCTCATAGATATTTAGAAGTTAACGCTACAATGGGCATCGTTTGAAATATATATAAATATAACTTACTTTTTCAGGTGAGCAGCAACGGTCTTGACGACCTTGTCTTGTTCAACATCTTTTAACGTTACGGAACGCATCTGAAATATTAGAAAAGCGTTATGTTGTAAAGTAAGGTTATTAAATGAAATTCTAGAACAAAATATACTCTGAGCAATTTATATATACATATCTAGTAACACTAAATACGTAAGTTTTCTTAGGAAACTTTCTTTTTCACTCCACGATAATTCACTCAAAGACCGTAATACATTATTAAATTTTGAACAGAGCATGGGGACATCGGCCAACAAACTTCGGTGTTGGCTAGTTCACCGCAGCTTTATTAGGCCTTTTATATATGTCAAAGTATAGTTACAATGTCCAAGGATTACCTTGAATAATAAATATCAATATTCAAATAGTATTCTGTGTATTTTCAATGTTTATTTTATCAAAATACCATGTGGCGTACGCACCTTGCCTGAAGTTGGCAGCCGGAAGAAAGGATTTTTTTTTATTTTAGTGTTGACCTCCAAAATTGCAAGTTTACTACCATTTTCTACTACAAAGACTGTTTCCCCGCCTAGCGGTCAATATCGCCCGTCAATATCTATATTCTAGTATCAATATTGTCAATACTGTCATACACTGTCACTACCTTGGTTAGCATCTAAATCATAAAATAATAATAATAATCTTATAATGCTCTGTGATATAAATGTTTTGGTCAGCACGGAGGGGTCAAGGAGTGCCTAGACGGGCCGCGTTGGGACGATATCGGTGTAGTTGCGCTCACGTGCGCAGATCCCTAGCCATCCCGTAATAGCGCACTGAAGAGTGGGTATGGAGGGAACGCGAGTCCCATATATCCCCTGCGGTTGGCACCAACCCGCACTCCTTTTTCCACTAATTTTAGCCGACGGTTACCGCTGCTTCAAACGTAAAAAAAAACAATCAATGACGATCAGAGGCTTTAGACAACATGCCTTTCGACAATCGCTCTCGCTATCGCTAAGTAAAAAAATGTATGGGATTGACATAAGCAATCGATCACTTTTCGATTGCTTATGTCAATCCCATACATTTTTTTACTTAGCGATAGCGAGAGCGATTGTCGAAAGGCATGTTGTCTAAAGCCTCTGGTAAAGGCTTAGAGGGTAAAGGTCACAGGAAGCCGCTGGATGCGAGTTGCTCAGGACCGACTGGTTTGGAGATCCTTGGGGGAAGGCTTATGTCCAACAGTGGGCGTCTCTCGGCTGAAATGACGATGATGATATATTATCAATAGTTCGCCACAAACTCAATGCCTTTTCCCCAACGTGTGCCGCATAAAACAACCGCGCTCTTATATTATATTGTGTTTTAAATGAATTAATTTTGTTAATATTTTGAAAATGTGAATAATTTATAAAGTTTTGACAAGATTAACTTGATAAGGTAGTCGGGGGTCAAACCTATTCTCTCTAATCAGTTGTCACACAAACTAAGCTTCAAGGGTCAAAGTAGTCAATGTAAAAGAGAAAGAGCATACTAACGCGTATATAAGAGCGAGATAGATAGAGACCATTCCAAATACACGCGGGCGGCCCAAGTCAGCCTATTAGTCACGTAGATAAGACAGTAACAGTCCGATTGCTGTACTTTTTTCACGCACACTAGCGCTTATTATTACTCACACATTAGTTTTTTTTATCTCACCCTCGTAGATTCATTGCCAATCTATAAACCTTAATAATTATAAATCTATGGGTCAAACCCCGTGCTTATACACCAAACAATATACACTTAATAAACAGTGGCTTTCGCAATTTGAGATTTATGTGCATCAAAAAATGGCAAATAGAAGAATCACGAAGAACTATTTTAAAATACATTTGTCTGATTCAAGTAGGTAAAACTGGAAGCCACAACCCAGGCAAAAACTGAAGAAAAAAAAACGTGTTATTTCTTCTTCTTTTAAAATAATGGCCATCGCGACACGTAAAGGTTGCTCATTGCGCCAATATCAAGTGAAAATGTAATTACGGAAACCGACAATTGTACGGTAGATTGAGTTTAAAATGGAGTCTCTCAACACGTATTCTTGCAACAAGAACTCGGGAGATACTACTTCTTATTTCCTGTTTGTCTCTTCCTAACCATTAGAGCACGTCATTACATTACTTGTGACGAGCGAGGTTAGATAGAGACAGGTAGGAATTGGAAACATTCAAAGGTTACTGGGTGTCAAAAAAGTTGTCTTCACTTTTTTATAGGTAGTGTGACTTCCACTTTTACCTATTTTCTTGGTCAGAGGCTTTAGACAACATGCATTTCGACAATCGCTCTCGCTATCGCTAAGTAAAAAAATGTATGGGATTGACATAAGCAATCGAAAAGTGATCGATTGCTTATGTCAATCCCATACATTTTTTGACTTAGCGATAGCGAGAGCGATTGTCGAAATGCATGTTGTCTAAAGCCTCTGATTTATTATTTTTTATTCAGATTACGTAAAAAGAAAGGAGATAGTGAATCTTTGGTCTGGTACAATTTAAGAAACATATTTTAAATGTCTATGGGCAGAAAAAAGTGTTAATGTCAATTGTCAAAAATTGGAAAATGGCCGCGAAACAGAATTCTTTTGTTGAAGAAGGTAAATTAATTTTAAAACGAAAGAAAATGGTTAATATTTGAAATTGTAGTAATAATTTTCATCTTTTATTGTTGTCTGCCTCTGGGACATTGTTTTGTCGTAATGTGATTTCGATTTTGTAAAAATTTAATAAATATTTTGTTGTAGCGCAAACAGCATCTGATGATATTCCTCTGACATCTTTGGAGGAAAGTTTGCTTAGTCTAGAAAAGCTAGACCGTGCTTCGCCTGAACTATGGCCAGAACAGAGTAAGTTTTTCTAGAACCATGAAGAATTATCAAGATATAAATATATTTTTAGGTACTGTTTGATTTTAAAAAATCGCGCGAAATGTCTTTTCGTTTCTGAAGTTGTCATTGCTTTCTGCAATAGGTTAAGGTTAATCACCTTGTCGTTTCGGTTGTAACCGTTCTTGTTTTAAACTTTTAAGTGATATGGGAGACGGAAACGATAATTTAGCCAGTTCTGACCATGGCTCACGTTCAAATGAATCTTTTACAGTACCTGGGGTATCGGAGTTTGCGACACTACAAGGAGGCAATCAATCCCCGCCGTCTTGGAACAAAAGTTTTACTAAGGAGGACTATACTTATATGCAACGTGAGTAACAGTTAATAAAGTTCTGTAATTAATATATAGGAATATATTTTTACTTTTATCATATTTAGAGTATGAGGTTTAGTTGTTAGCATCTGAAAGATATATCGCTGGTACTACTCATAATTGGATACCAACTAGGTCTAGTTTCTAACTTTTAACTGTTGTGGCATCACTAAGCTTAGGACACAGCGGACTAGCCGCTCGAATTTGGAGCAGGGGTAGTACCTCCACCATACAGAAGGCTCGTTCCCTAACTTTTTTGACAGTTGAAAGTGATGATCACCAAGTGAATTACATATCCATTGCTGTTTATCATGACATGCTATTATAGCACTTGTCGTGTAAACCAGCAATGGATATGTAATTCACTCAGTGATCATCACTTTCAACTGTCAAAGAAAGTTCGCAAATAGCCCCCCAGAAGACCCAGGTCAATTATCACTACATTTTTACTGCTTTTGGGTGCGCGCAAGTGTTGTGTCAGTGTTGCAAGTGTATAGGTTACAGTGGCTGCTTACCACCAGGCAGGCCATATGCTTGTCTTCCAACCATTCAAATAACATAAAAAAACTGAATCAAGCTGGTGGTCCCAGCTGTCGTCGAAAGATAGTAGTCATTCCCAAGGATGCTTGGTGTCAGGTCTGCCAGCCGGCTGTAAAAATAAAATGCCAAAACCTATAACAGTATGTCAATAACAAGACATACTGTATAAAAAAATAGAAGCTTTTTATTCCATTTCTTAATATGTAGTTTCCAAATTTTGTTAGTGTACAATCTTATTCTAAGGTTAGTTTTCAAATATATAAGTATTGTGATTGCCATTAATTTAAAAGAAGAAGAAAATGGAGGGATTGTCTCTATTCTTGGACTGTTGGGTTGTAAGTTTACTAATAGTGTAAGAGTGTTGTGGGTTAATTTGAATCAGACCTATTATTTAATGAATTTTGATGTAAAGATAATTAACATTTAATATCTCTTTCATTCCAGAACTTAATTCACTTTCAACAAGTGCTTTGATTATAGAAGTGAAGAAACTACACGACCTTGCATATCAGCTAGGGCTAGAGGAAGCTAAGGAAATGACTCGGGGAAAATACTTAAACATATTCACATCCAGACGCCAGCGGTAGTTTGATAAGTTTGTCATTTCATTGTGAGTGTATAGCTTAAGTTATATTATATTTAATAGTTGTTTTATTTACAAGTAAATAAATTTTTTAAGTAAGTCAACCAGTTTTTCCCTGTTATTTATCAGTCCTGCCCGCCTAGCATGACCACCGAAACACTATATGATATGATATGATATAGCCATATATCGTGTTTGTAGAAACATCATATCAGTCCTTCCAATTTCCCTTCTCCAAATTGTTTCCCATCCACTTTGAATCCACGACAATGGGCTGTCATTTTAATGTGTCAGCGACGCGACGCCAGCGCCGCTGCGGTGAACTAAGGAACTATGATCTTGGCCGCCTGAGCTAGGTCGTGTTAACGTGCGGAAGAATAAATTTATGTTATTATCAACTACTAGATTGCTAGAAGTTTACTGACTGAATAATTAGTGATCGATCAACCCTGCATGACTTGTGGATTAGAGAATTCGGGTGCTAACTGGTGTATATGTGAGTTTCGCTAGCCGGCCGGCACGCGCAGCCCCGTCGTTGGTGGACCCCAGCTTTCCTACACAATTCCAGGTTAGTGTTTCAGCATTTTTTCTACCACTGAAAGACACAGGGTTTCGATATACGCTATTCAGATAATGCAGTAGCTTCTCCAGCAAGCTGATCCATTTTTATTTGGTGCCTCCTGTGAGGAATAATTCCTTCGTAAACTTACATTTACAATAAATTTATGCGGTTTTCTTATCATTAGAAGCTAAAATATAGTTAATGATAAACAAATACAAGTAGGTAAATAACTTTCCTACTTAGTAAAATACGATTTCATCGTTATTTCGTTAAATAACTCTGCCCGCTCACAAGCGCAGGGCCCGGGTATATCTATCTACCTACTTTTAATTTTGTCGTAAAATTGTTAAAATATTTACTGATATAAATTGCATCAATCTATAAATGTTGTCAAGTTGGTTTGTAATGAAAATGATAAACTGCTGCATTAACTGATGATTATGATTGAGGTGTTTTTGGTTTGTTAACTGTGTTCGAAATAAAATTCTAGAACTACTACGTTTCTAAAACGAATTTTGATGTGTAAATACGTAACTTACATACATTGCAGACAGAAATACTTAACCAATTAGTTAGATTTGGCAAGAAATTATTCATAAAATTTTTTTGTCCTAACAAATTATTGCCGATTCCAGTTCGAAGATTAATCTACCTACCTGATACATTCTTCTTCCACATTTTATTGGTGTTAAGTCCACGAGATGGCGGAGGTCGAGTTACAGTCATACATAAAAAGGCGCGAATATGAGTTTAAAAGTATGCAAATTATTTACGATTTAGTTAATGTTTCTAGAATAGATAAAACTAAAATAGCCTCATTTAAGGCTAGATACAAGAGTATCGACAAAATTCGAGAAAATTTTATTGAATCGCACGAAAGGGTGAATCAGTTACAATCAAAGTTCAACCCGAAGTTTGAATTTGATAATAACCCTTTATTGTCATTTGACGAGCTATACTACGCAGCGGTTGAGTACGCCGATTGCCTAGGCGCAACCACCACTTCTTTGTCGGAGTCTGCTTGTCGTTCTTCTATGACCCAAGTTAAGTTGCCTAAATTAGAAATTCCAAAGTTCGACGGCAATATTGAAAATTGGCAGACATTCAAAGATAGCTATGTTCCACTCGTTCATAATAATGTTGCGTTATCAGACATTGAAAAGTTTCATTATTTACTCTCGTGTTTATCAGGTTGTGCGTTGACACTAAGGCTTTCAAATACCGGATTTTTTCGATACCGGTATCAATACCGGTATTAGCATGTTCAATACCGTGATCACGGGATCACGGTATTAAATATATGAACTCAAATAAAATGCCTGTTTTATTTCTAATCAGTCTTTATTTCTGTTACATAGGTACCTAATAAAGACATGAAAAACCTGCTAACAAAATATTAAACATACATTTTTATCTACTAACATATTGTTTCTACCCTTCCCTAATGTTTTATTAATAGTTCGGCGGAACTAAAAATTAAAGACCCAAATTTTTTTAATAAACAAAATATAATCCCTATAATGGTAGATTTAAGTTTGTTAAATAAATAAACAAATATTAAAATAAAAAAATACCCTCCCATTAATTAAACTTCGCATGGCCATCACCATTAAAAAAAATATTATAGGTAGTTATGATCCGCACGTCTCCACGCAATATTCTTTAAAAACAAACAGTTGCACATGGGTAGTTTGTTCTCCTTGCTAAGAAGATAGCGAATGATAGCTAAGATAGCTAACTACTTAAGAATTATCTATTCTTTTACCTTGTAACATTCATATAATTACTAATCAAACAATCCTAAATAACAATATTCAAAAGAAACGAAAGTAAAACGATAAAAATAATCAATAAAACCTTAAGATTTTGGATTTTTTTGTAACTGAAAGTGTGATCTTAAATAGGACAGCGTTTTATGACTTATCAGATAGCTTCAGATAACTTCTCAATTTGTTGAATAAATAGTTCAGTCAGCTATTTATGCAACAAAGAAAAAGCTCGCTCAGCTTCTACACTTGTAGGTACCAGTACATATTTGTAAGCTGCAGATAAAAATATTTCCTGACCACCCCTACCGGTTTCGAAGACACACATCTTTACTCTTATTATTGATTCAAAATCAGTGCCTTTAGTTGCTTTTGTACTTTGAGGTAAGGTTCATGCCTAACATTTCGTCTTATATTCATATAAATCTAATAAAGAATTGTTGATTTGTAATACCGTAAAATCACGGTATCGACTGATCAATACCGGTATTGAAGAATACCAAGAAAAAAACGTGATTACGGTATTACGGGATCCCGGAATACCGGTATTGAAAGCCCTAGTTGACACTCGCCAAGGGTGTTCCCATAACGTTAGCAAATTATTCCGTAGTTTATAGTGCCTTGTTGGATAGATACGACAATAAACGTATATTGGCTACTACTTATTTGGAAAAAATATTTAAACTTACGCCGATACATAAACCGTCCCTTACAAATTTGTCAGAGTTGACAAACGTACTTTATGAAAGCGTTAACGCTTTACGAGCATTGAATATAGACGATTTGAGTGAATTTATTCTATTTTACATCGCCGCTCGGCCTCTTGATATTGAAACTAAAAAACGGTTTGAGCTACAAAATACGAATGAAATTCCGAAATTTAATGAGTTGGTTTCTTATTTACAAAATTATATAAAGGTTCTGGAGGTGAGTCAGCCTATGTCCGCTCCCACATCGAATTCAATAATTAAGCAACCTCGCAATAATTTTAATAATAAGCTCGATAGCGGTACTCGCCAACAGAGGTCGTCATTTGTAGGTTCAACTAAACAGAGTAATAATAATAAGTTAAATCAAATATCGTGTTTATGTTGTAATGAAAATCATTCGATTTATCGGTGTAGCAAGATGCATTCTATGAATATTGGTGAGCGAAACAAATTTGTTAAAGAATTAAAACTATGTTCTAATTGTTTGAGACCTGGTCACGACAGTGAGAATTGTAAATCTAAGGCGACTTGTTTTATTTGTAACGCCAAGCATAATACGTTGTTGCATGCCGAACGCAACAGTTTAGTAGCTCACTCACTTGATTCAAACTCGATGGACAACCCTAGCACAAGTACCGCACTTGCTAGCGCGACCGCGCCGCAGATTGATTCTGTTAGCACCAGTACGAGTACAAAGGTATTAGGTTCAGCGATCGTGCGAATTTATCACGCGGATGGTTCGCTCCAGTATGCGCGCGCCCTAATAGATAGTGGTTCGATGGATTCTTTCATAACCAGTGCGTGTGCGCGCCGCTTAGGTTTACACATTAAAAAATGTAATTTAAGTGTAACAGGTCTCGGACAAAATTATGTTTGTAACATAAAGGGCTACACTTTCAGTTCGATCATACCTCGTGCGAGTGAATCGCCTAAGTTTGACTTACCTTTGGTAGTTTTACCTAAAATTACGTCTATGATGCCTTCGACAACGCTACCGTTGTTCGTCAAGGATTACTTTCAGCATCTTGATCTCGCCGACTGTGAATTCTATAAATCCGGTCCGATCGATCTTTTGTTGGGAGTCGAGTGTTTTGATCAAATATACACTGGATCACGTTTCACGCCCGGTCCAGGATTACCCTGTGCATTGTCAAGTGTTTTCGGCTGGGTGATCAGTGGTAAATATTTTCATAACACGGAAATCAAAATTCCCAGTGAGTCCATTACGTCACTCCTCGCGTCTTCGTGTACGCTCGAGGATATCGTTCAACGGTTCTGGGAAGCCGAGGAACCGCCGAAATGTCATATTTCCGTTCCTGAGGATGACATATGTGAACAAAAATATAAAACCGGTACCTACCGAACCTGCGACGGTCGGTATGTCGTACCTATTATGTTGAAGGATGACGCTCCTCCTTTGGGAGACTCATACCGTCAAGCATTTAATCGTTTTCTTAATTTAGAAAAACGCCTCTCTAATGAGATTGGTTTAAAAAATGAATATAAGGACTTTATGGCACAGTACGAAGATTTAGGACACATGCAACCTGCGCACTCTTCGTCTACTAATTGTTACATAATTCCACATCATTGTGTCGTGCGTCCAGATAGTTCGACTACGCGATTACGTGTAGTCTTCGATGCCAGTAGTAAGACTACTAGCAAAACTTCATTAAATAATATTGTCCATGTTGGTCCGAAACTTCAGATCGACATTGTCGATTTAGTTACTAAATTTCGCCTGCATAAAATTGTTTTCACAGCGGACATTTGTAAAATGTACCGACAAATTCTGATAAGACCTGAGGATAGGTGTTATCAGCACATTTTATGGCGTACGGACCCTAATGAACCTTTGGGCGAATACGAACTAAATACTGTGACCTACGGAGTCAGTAGTTCTCCGTATTTGGCTATTCGAACTCTTCGTCAACTTGCAGAAGACCATGGGTCCGAGTTTCCCAGTCGTGTATCTGAGGTTGTAGTTGAAGAGATTTTTATGGACGATATCACCACTGGCTGTTCTTCGCTTGATGAAGCGAGGCAATTGAAAGCAGATCTTATTTCTTTATTGGCAAAAGGTCATTTTGAACTCAGAAAGTGGAGTACTAATGCGCCAAGCCTGCTGTCTGATGTTCCCCCGGATCACTGCCAAACTCCTAAACCCTTCGAAGAATCCGGGAATGAGTTTGTAAAAATATTAGGGATACGGTGGAATCCATCAGACGACAACTTTTCGTATACGTTTTCTGACAGTTTTGATGTCCAATTCACTAAAAGATCTATACTATCAATCGTCGCCCGAATATTTGATCCTTTAGGTTGGATTTGCCCTGTGGTCTTTTCGGCAAAGTCCTTATTACAAGACATGTGGCGTTTAAACTTGACTTGGGATGAGAATATTCCAAAAGAATTAGCCAAAAAATGGCATTCAATAGCCGCGAATTTGTCTGATTTACAAAACATTACACTTCCCAGGCTTATAATACCTGTAAATTCTATTGAAGTGCATTTGGTGGGGTTCTGTGATGGCTCGTTGAAGGGGTATGGCTGTTGTGTTTATCTGTGTGTCGTTGTAGAAGATTCACGAGATGTTGCTGTCAATTTGTTGATAGGGAAATCTAGAGTAGCCCCCATAAAACCAACTACAGTAAACAGACTGGAGCTAAGCGCAGCTGTGCTTCTAGCTCGTGTATTGTCACATATGCATAATCTTCTTAAAGATAAAATCCACATCAGTTCTGTCCGAGCCTATTCAGACAGCACGACTACCTTGTCGTGGTTAAATACTGCACCTCATTTGCTCAAAATGTATGTTGCAAACCGCGTGGTTCAAGTAACTGATTTAATTAGTCCCGATCATTGGTATCATGTTTCCACTGAAGACAATCCGGCTGACTGCTGCAGTCGCGGTGCGTCTTGTCTAGAACTTACCGACCATCCACTGTGGTGGACTGGCCCTGCCTGGTTGCAAGCTCCACCCGGTTCATGGCCTGGTAATAAGAAGTTAATATCGGGAGAAGACCTTCCCGAATTAAAATCTCCAGTAACAATAAGTTTAAATATTGTTCAAACTGAAAATGTTTTATTGACTTTAGTTAGTAAATGCTCCTCTTTTACAAAAGTTCAAAGAACTTTGGCATGGTGTTTTCGTTTCATGTTCAATGCGAGGACAGTTAGTTCCAATCGCAATTTCTCTGCTCTTACTAGTTCTGAACTCGAAAATTCTATAAAAGCCCTAGTTAAGTTCACTCAAAATCACTATATGACTTCGCACGTAAGTCGAGTACAGAGGCATGAACAATGTGAAAAGTCCATTCAGAAGTTATCTCCTTTCTTAGATAAGGACGGTTTGTTGAGAGTGGGGGGACGTATAGATGAAGCCAATCTATCGCCATCCACGTTACATCCTCTTCTCTTGCCGAAAACATGTCACGTTTCTCGATTGATTGTCGAGCATTTTCATTTAAAGTATTTACATTGTGGTCCTCGTACTTTACAGTCTTTAATTCAGAGAAAATTCTGGATTGTCGGGTTAAGACTACTTATTCGTACCGTACTTTCCAAATGTGTTCGGTGCTTCAAAGTGAAACCGGCGTCTCGGCAACCCGCGATGGGTAATCTACCGGCCACTCGACTTCAGCCATCTCGATGTTTCCAAACCACGGGAATAGACTTTGGTGGTCCATTTACAGTAAAAGAGAGCCGTCGTCGTGGGGCGAAAACTTATAAGGCGTATATATGTCTATTTGTATGTCTAAGTTCTAAGGCGATTCATTTGGAAGCCGTAACGGAATTGAGTTCAGAAGCATTTCTCGCTGCATTAGATCGATTCATTTCTCGTCGGGGTATGTGTCACGCGATTCTTACCGATAACGGTACCAATTTCGTAGGTGCGAATAGATATCTTAACGATATTACAGCCGAACTTTGTAAGCATCGGGATGACATATCCGATGGTCTAGCCAACCGTCAAATAAAGTGGCAATTTAATCCCCCCGGCGCACCTCACTTTGGAGGTATATTCGAAAGTGGCATTAAGTCCACAAAATACCATCTGAAACGCGTGGTTGGTACTCAGATTCTCACTTTGGAAGAATTCTTTACAATTTTAGCAAAGGTAGAAGCCGTGTTAAACTCTCGGCCACTCTGTAGTTTATCACCTGATCCTCAGGAATCAGACGTATTAACACCCGGACACTTTTTAACGGGAGGCCCTTTAGTATCGCTTCCTGAAGAACCTATACATGAAAACGAATGTCCACGATCTCGTTGGCAATTGATTAAAAAGATTACGCAGAGCTTTTGGCGGGTGTGGCAACGAGACTACCTGCACACGCTTCAGCAAAAAACCAAATGGTTTATAGATGCGCCTAATTTAAAATTAAATGATTTAGTAATTGTTAACGAACCTCACCTTCCACCGCTTTGTTGGAAATTAGCTCGTGTTGAAAATCTTCATGTAGGTTCTGATAATGTGGTACGAGTAGTTACACTTCGAACTGCAAACGGCAAAACGTTACGAAGACCTGTAGTAAAGGTTTGCCCTCTACCTCTTAATTAATATTAACATTATTGTAAGGTGAACAACATCATCTAATTAAGATTATGTTGTTCTAGTTAGATTAAGATTATTGTAATTTTTAGTTTTTCTTCAACTTCAATTTCAAAATTTCGAGCACAGTTCTATTGTATTGATTACACTTAAATGTATGAAATCCTTGTGAATTTCAAGTGGGGGGAAAATGTAGAAACATCATATCAGTCCTTCCAATTTCCCTTCTCCAAATTGTTTCCCATCCACTTTGAATCCACGACAATGGGCTGTCATTTTAATGTGTCAGCGACGCGACGCCAGCGCCGCTGCGGTGAACTAAGGAACTATGATCTTGGCCGCCTGAGCTAGGTCGTGTTAACGTGCGGAAGAATAAATTTATGTTATTATCAACTACTAGATTGCTAGAAGTTTACTGACTGAATAATTAGTGATCGATCAACCCTGCATGACTTGTGGATTAGAGAATTCGGGTGCTAACTGGTGTATATGTGAGTTTCGCTAGCCGGCCGGCACGCGCAGCCCCGTCGTTGGTGGACCCCAGCTTTCCTACACAATTCCAGGTTAGTGTTTCAGCATTTTTTCTACCACTGAAAGACACAGGGTTTCGATATACGCTATTCAGATAATGCAGTAGCTTCTCCAGCAAGCTGATCCAGTGTTAAACTGTCAAAAATTATTGGATATAACCACAAACTTATCGTGTTTCGGTGGTCATGCTAGGCGGGCTGATTAAAAGACATTTCTAATGCTAAGACAAAAATTGGGAGTGGTCTCCCCTTGACTTTCTCGTATACTGGAAACAACTCAAAAGTTGATAGAAACCTTATATTTTGATGTTTTGATATGCATGTTAAATTTGGTTGCAATAAGTTAAAGCATACTGGAGTTATCGTGCTAACGCACAGACACACAATTCCATAAACGAGTTGGGGAGGTGCAAAACATGTCAATCCATCAAAATCTCGAGAATTTTTTGACGAGTACAAGTCTTTCACTTACTATGAATAGAAGAAAGTAAAAATTACAAACTATAACTTATGCAGCATTGTTATAATATTCTCATTAAAGTTGTATTGCAATAATTATCATCATCATAACAGCCTTAATAATCCGACCCACTGCTGAGACACAAGGCCACTTCTTGTCATCGAAGGACATTTAGGCAGTAGTCCACCACACTTGCCAAATGCGGATTGGTGGACGAAGTATAAGGTGATTAATACCCCTTTGCTGATTCATTAGTTGCCTTCTATAACACCTATTGGAGGATATGGGGTGATGCTATTCTACTCCGGCCCGGCATCCCATGGCGAATTGCAATAAAAGTTTTCAATTTTGATAATCATATAATCATAGCTGGGCACCGTTAATCAAATAGTTTACTTCGTTAATCGCTAATCCCTTATTAAAAAAATTAACTCCGTTAAACGATAAAACGTTACATTTCGGAAGATTTAACGCAAGTTAACGTTAATCGTTAATCCGTTAACACGTGATAAAAATTGTATTTTTTTTTATAGTTGCGTTAGTGATCTGCTTACAAAAACTGTTGTTTTGGGTTCTGGAAGTAATGACACGCCGCCAATACATGCCTACATAGTTTCGGCGACTGTTATACTTAATACCAATAATTGAATCCCCGAATCACTATACCTCTAAAGAACATTATTCCTAATATTTGTAGCCCGAATGCACGCTATCCCTAATAACTTTAGACCTATAGCACTGAATTCCTAATATTTCTAGCCCAAATGTACGCTATCCCTAATAACTAGACCTAAAAAGCACTGCAATCCTAATATTTGTAGCCCTACCTAACCACTGTAAGCTGAAAAGTTTTATGTAAATTATCATTTCTTTAAAGAAATTATTTTCTTTGGCATAATACAGTTACATATTTTTTGGAAAAAAAGGCATTTTTTGCTTTAATTATATTTATTAATTTAGCAAAACATTTTTAGATTTTTTCGAAAAAAAAAAAACAACATTTATCAGAACTATGAATAACTATATTACATTGTTTTTTTTGCTTACATAATATTATTACTGTAATTTATGTTATGTTAAAATTATATGGAACTAGCTATAGGTACATACCTATTTTTAAATCACAAAATAAAAGAGAAATGTTTATAGTTTTACTTAATTACATTGTTTTTGTTTACGATTTTTTTTGTTTGATTTCTGATAAATGTTGTTTTTTTATCCAAAAAATTATAAAAAATGTTATGTGTTCACCGTTCCTTATCCATTATACTAGAAATACAATAAACATTATGCTAGATTAATCAATATAATTACAGCAAAAAATGCCTTTTTTCCTGAAAAATAATGTAACTTTATTATGCCAAAGAAAATAATTTCTTTAAAGAAATGATAATTTACATAAAAATCTTCAGCTTACAGTGGTTAGGTAGGGCTACAAATATTAGGATTGCAGTGCTTTAGGTCTAAAGTTATTAGGGATAGCGTGCATTCGGGCTAGAAATATTAGGAATACAGTGCTATAGGTCTAAAGTTATTAGGGATAGCGTGCATTCGGGCTACAAATATTAGGAATACAGTGCTATAGGTCTAAAGTTATTAGGGATAGCGTGCATTCGGGCTACAAATATTAGGAATAATGTTCTTTAGAGGTATAGTGATTCGGGGTTTCAATTATTGGTATTAAGTATAACAGTCAACGTACTTATCAGAACGCGTTTTTCGCGACACGGCGCGGTGCCTGCGGTATCTTTTTGGTAAATGGTACTGGATTAACGGACTTAGGATAGTTTAATGAAAGTTAACGAGTCCTAACATTTTTTTAAATTTTACTTACAAGTTAATCCGTTAATAGAAATGTTAACTTCGTAATTAACGGATTAACGAGTTAATGCCCAGCTATGCATATAATCATCTTCATCTAGATTCCTAGTTCAGGTGTCATGAGTGAAAATGCTTCTTTGGATGTTTAGGCCTCGTACCGACGTACGCGTTCGGGGCGTACGAGTCATACTTATTAATGACTACTCATTGTATTGGACTACGCGGTAGCAGCGCGTACGCATTTTTTTGTAGAAGTAATAAAAACAAACTTTATCCTCCTTATTACAAAATGGGGACTAAAGTTAGTCGTGGTTTAAAAGTGATGCTAACTGTCTTTCATTCAGCAAATAAAAGTAACAGCATCAGTTTTAAACCATGACTAACTTTTTTGCCCATGTTTCATAATAAGGGGGTGAGTAACCAGCATAGGACTAAGTGCCGAATCCGCACGCGCTCAAACGGCGTAAGTCAGTCAGTACACACCCTTAGGCCAAGGCCCCACCGCAGGTGGCACGCTTAGAGGCAAGCTTAGTTGTCGAGACGCTTCAATACATAGTGGCCAGACTGTCTGGCTACAAAACTCGTGTCTGGTGATCTAAAGTGTGGTTGTAGTGGAAATTTCAGTCACTTAACCAAAGGTATCGAACATGTTGCATACATGATTTTAACATGTTGAGATCCAGTGAAGGCGAATTCGTAATTTTATACAAAAAACTGCGTAACTACCCCGACAATTTTTTTGACTATTTACGTATGACACAAGATATCTTTGATCTTTTACTAAGTAAAATCGAAAATGATTTGCATAAACAGAAAACCAATTATAGATTCTGTATATCACATTGAGAAAGACTGCATCCATGCATCCATCCATGCAAAAAACCAACACGACCGTTCGCTTCGTTAACCGCTAGGCGACTATCGAGGCACCAAGCGAGCGACCCACTCAGCGAGCGTTGGGGCCGCGCACATAACGTGCCTTGTGTTCATCAATTATTTTGTGTAGTTACCTACACACATACGCTCTTTCTCCCAAGCCCAAGATGTCTTGCATTTTTCGTTCACTTCATCTACTTCATCAGAGCTATCGTGCATTGTCAGCAATTTCGAAAAGTTTTCGCCCCCTGGCCGTTTTTTCGATTTTGTCGATAGTGGTTGGTCTTCCCCGTCTCGTATCTCTACTCATTTCCGTTGGGCTGAATGAAAGGGCTGCTTCCATGTTTTATATGCGTTTTTTCAGTCAGTTCACTCAATGCACACACACACACACACACAAATTATGTAGGTATTTACCTCGGGCGGTAAAAAAGAAAGCCTCAGATTGCATATTCAACTCCATTTGAGACATTCCAGGTTTTACCGCCCCAGTTAATAAATGTACTATTTAATAACTGGGGTGTTTGTTTATTTAGCGTTTGTGTACTAACACAACATTTTGATGTGAAATCAGAAGCTATGTTACTAAACAAAAAGTATCCACTTGCATTAATAGGTTTATTCAATAACAACAAACTTAATTGAAGTAAGTAGTTGCCAGTTCAAACAGAAATATTATAATTTATAACACTTTAAAGCCTATCCTTTCGAAACTGAACATTTAAATTCTATCAATAAATCTTATTTTTAATGCTTTATTAGGCTTGGCAATGAAGGTTCTCGTTGGTTGGATGTCCCCATAGTGATACTCCAGCTTATACTTTTGCATCAGCTATAACAGAAAAAAAGAATTAAATTCACTTGCTTAATTAAGCAGTGTATTATGTAAAAAAAATTTTTATCAAGGACAATCTATTATCAAAGTCTGCAACCTCTCCTCTAGTGTTAACAGCATTATCGTTTTCAGACAATTTGTGATAAAACAGCCAGTCCCTCTCTCTCTGGAGAGACCGTAATATTACAAAAGCAACAAGGACTCTCCTTGTAAGATCCCTAGTGTTCCCAGTGTTGCTCTATAATTCGGAAACGTGAACTGTGAAAGACGAGAGAACGAAAACGGATCGACGTCTTGGAAGTTGCGCATATCATAGACTCAGCGCCGTACTAATTGATATTCTCCAGAAGCCCAGGCAGAGACTTTCGGCAATCGTAGACTCTCGGGTGCTCAGCTACTTTGGCCACGTTAGGTGCAAGAAGACTGATGCTATGGAGACTCGTGCAGTGTAAAGTGAATGGCTCCAAGATCCATGAAGCGCTGCACCCTGCGATGGACTGACAAAATACAAGACCTCACATAGTCTCTCGTGACCACGACTACTCTGCCAAGAGTAAACGATTAGGGAGACGAGACCCAGTACCTCAGTGGCTGAGGATCACAGATCAAGGTGTTAAATCAGGTGACATGAGGGAGAAGAGCTTCCTTGTCAAAGATGATAAAATAAAACTAGATAATATGTGTGCCGATCTCAAATCCACGGCGACTGGGCGTCAACGGGTGCCATAAATATCACATTGAAAATGACAAATTTCATAATATTTTAATGGAATTGCAACTAATATGTGGAAAATGCAAATGAAATGGCACACAATCTGTTACTATCTGTTTAGTAAAAGCGTCCTCAGTGGTAACTGTTGGAGAGGCCTTTGTCCAGCAGTGGACTCATATAGGCTGCTGGTGATAATGAAATAACACGTAGTTGGTTAGATTTTCATGGATTAGGACAGCTAAATTTCAGTAGCTGTAGGGACATCAAATTAACTATACCTAACCTGTGTATGTTATGAAAATACTGTACCTAACCTATGTATGTATTGTTACGAATTCGTAAATTGTCGTAGAAATCACGAGAAAGCAATAGAATGTTCGAGAAAGTAATCGAAGCTTCTAGAAGGGCCCCGACGAATTAAACGAGAAACGTCTAAGAACGATGAGAACGTTCGAGCAATAATGAACCTACAGTCCTATGACATAAGGTTTATATTCGTCAGACGAACTTAGTGGTTTGTTCAAGATAATAGTCGAACATTCTAGTATTTGCGCGATTTCGTTTTGCTTAGTATAAAAGGTCTGTTGATTGCAGTGTATGGACATTCTAAGTTTAGAAGCGATCAAGTGCGGATCAAAGCGATACTCTCTAAGTGATCTAGTGTGATATACTGACTAAGGCGAATACTACGGATTCAGTTAGCATTGTGATTGGACTTTGTTGCTTGGTTATTGTAAACTTTAGAGTGGTGTACGGAATAAAGTCTCATCAGTGTCACCAGGTGTTTCCATCCAAATTTACGAACCCCTAGCTCTTAACAGTATGTATGGTTTGAATATTTTGTAGAATCGTCTGTTATTTGTTATATATTATATGTTATAAGAAAATAAGCATGATGATAGTAATAATAAGATTCTCCTGTTATTTGCAGATCTCTAGGTTTAATGGGAAATTCATTTCTCAAAGAACTATAACTTACCCTAATTATGAATAGCGTCATCATTGTTTCAGCTAAATTTTGTCCTAAGCATTTTCTAACGCCGTGACCAAAAGGCACAGTTGCGAATGCGTGGTATTCCTTGCAATCTTCTTGAAGCCATCTCTCTGGCTTAAATTTCGTTGCGTCTTCAAAGTTGCTCTCCTTCAGCGAGGCGTCTTGAGTAGACATTATTATAAGTGTACCGCGAGGGATGCTGAAAGTATACCAAAAATCTTGAACTTACAATATTATGTAGGAGGGTTTATCTTGCTTTTAAGTACTACGAAAATTAGTAAATAATAGACGAAAAATAATAAGGTACAGTTTTATCGAATACAAACCTCATTAAAATAAGTATTTAGATACCAAATGAATACTTGAATCATTCCCTATACCCCTACATAACTATATTGTAAATCTCCTCAATCCTATTCGGCTCAAAGGACCACTTACTGGTCCTTCGAGCCAATTATAAACGTAATGACATTTGCTTGTGCCTTATCAACTGTAAACGATTAATTTACTAACTTGTAGCGATCCAGTGTTATATTTTTAGGTAAGATCCTAGTTATGACAGGAATAGGTGGCGCTAATCTGTAAAATTATCAAAATTATTTAGCATTGCAGGAATATAATTATTATAACAGGGAATTTAAAAAGTATTTCTTACCTAAGGTTTTCCTTAATACAAGCCTGTAGGTAAGGTGTCTTTGCTTTAATACTGCCTATGTCGTTTAGATCTAAATGCAAATTCCGCACTTCGTCATAAAGTATCTTTTGCGCCAATTGATACTTGGCAAGGTGGTATAACATAAAGGACGTCGATGAAGTAATCTGTAATAACTTCTCTTTCAGAACTTTTTTTTAGCCTTCCTTGGAGAAATCAAAAGGATTAATATATCTACTTCTCTACCCCAAATAATGCAATCCTTACCGTATTGACTCCAATTAAGAGCATATCCATTATGACTGTGGCAATATCTTCAGTGCTCATTCGTTGTTCTCCTTGCAGCATAGCGTTGATCAAAGAATGTTTACCTAGTAATGGGTAAATGTTATAATTATTGTGATACTTAAGAAAAAGTAAGCAGGTAGTAAATAAATAAAATTTTATAAACATGAAAGATGGAAAAGTTGTCTAGTCACTAGCTATGTGATGCCGGCAGAGTAGAATAGCATCACTCCATATATCCTCTGGATGTCGTAGAAGGCGACTAATTGATCAGCAAAGAAGTATTGATCGCCTTATACTCTGTCCACAAATGCAAGAGGTTTAGGCAGTAGTCGATGGTGGACATTGGGCAAGAGTGGTGGACTACTGCCTAAACCTCCTTCGATGACAAGGAGAGGTCTTGTGTCCTAGCATTGTGTCGAATTATAAAGGCTGTTGTGATGAAAGATGTAGAAAAATGTCCTTTCTTGATCAAATACTGTGATGAGTGGGGTGGGGACCGTTCCCGAGACTCGTGATCCAGGCGAATAATCTTTCAACTGTTTCATAGTAGGTACTTTTATCGCGGGATAATAATAACACGATGAATTTGCTCCAATCTATTGTTTCTTTTTACATCGCAACTCGAAGACTGATGTTAAAATCAAGCCAAATAATATTTTTTTTTATATAAATACCTATTATTAATTATAAACTAACATCTCTTTTGATCTTAAGCTATACAGGGAGAATTTTTCAAGTGGGCCTTCAGGGCTGGATATTCTATTTCGGAAATGATTAATCTACTTTGATCACCTTTGAAATAAATCACCTGACCCAGAATACCTATATGATACAATAACTCCAATTTTTAATTTTAATTTTCTATGCATCTTATAAATAATAATCGGTACTATCAACCTAATGTTTATAGGATAATGAATATGTATTTTTTTGGGAGAAAAAAATCAATGTATAATTTGTGATAAATAGTTTAAATCAGCAAAAACACAAAAAAATACTTTTGCAGTTTTCATTTAAAAGGCAATTTGTAATAAAATTGTATGAATAAAAATAATTAAAAGTCATTGAAGTTTTTCTAAAAAATGGCTAATGGACAAATTGCCATCTACTAACGATTTCAACTACCTACCTACTACGACTAACTTCTTGTTCCACCTAACGATAATCACAGCGATGATCATTATTTTATCAATCAAACCAAGGATGCAGTTTTTGTTTTCATCAAAATTGGGCTCGTGACTCTTTTGAGCATTTTTCGATATTCCTTATAGTTTAGGAATTGGCCCTGAAGGCCCACTCGAAAAATTCAACCTGTATAATCCAAAAATTTTACTATTTACCTATATTGTTATCCTTTTCATTAGATCTGAACGAATTAATTTGCTCGATTTCTAGTACATGTTTTCCGATTAAACTGTAAAATATAAATAATTATGTTTAAACAAAAGAGGGTCATTAAGAGTAATTGATTACCTATTAACGACTGATCCAGGCAGAATAAAACTGATAACTATTATAAAATTAAGTTGGTAATATATTGACAAAAGCTTTCTATCACAATCATCACACCAGTTACAAAATTTTGTCACTAAATCATACCACTTATACCACGGTAATATTATCTATACTTATACCATAGCCATAGGTAATGTGATTTCCCTTTCATTTCCATACACACCTACTGGGTATTACCACAGTTGGTTACATATAAAACCATAAACCTACCACATCAAGCAGAATGAGCGGTTTACATAGGTACTTATGGAAGTGCGGTCTCCTACAGTGAACTACTACTACTACCTGACATTGTAGGAATTTATTGCGTCACTTACCTACACTACAGATTACTTTTGCCTTGTCCAGTGGCGTAACTATACCATGTGGGGCCCGTGGCAAATTCATATACACCCCCCCCCCCCTAGTTTTGAAATCCCCCCCCCCCCGTAGGTTTGCAATTTTTCGTTCTTTAAATTTAAAAATGTCAGTGACACCACCGGGGCCCCTATTCCTCGGGGGCCCGTGGCATTTTGCCACCCATGCCACCCTATAGTTACGCCACTGGCCTTGTCTTATTAATTTTATTTGGTTTAATAACTTTCAAATCCATTTTTCTCAGGTACCTATACCAACCTAACATACTACCTGTTTCCAATCTTTCGACATTCATTCTTACAGATGGACTATTAATATGCATAATCAAATCACTCACTTGTCCAAACTATTACAATACTTGACCAAATTAAGCCAAGACGGTGTGGTGAATATCTTCCACAGGTGAAGGCCTGATTCGCACTTTACAATCGCTTCTGTGGCTTTCTCCAGGCTGTGGTACATCCACGACATGTCACATTGGCTGTACACCAGTTCCGTATCCAACATTGTGAATTTCTTTGAGAACACCACTAGCCCTAAAATTAAAGGGTTCTCTTTATCGATAAATATTGGACAATGTAACTTGTTACATGAATGATACAGTAACGACCAGATGATGTTGTATAAGCTTGAGTGAAACTCAGTGAAAATGGTGGTGCGCTGGAGATCGGTCTTTAGCTGGACTTCAAAGGAATCGCCCCATCGTATCGCCAGCTACAAGGAGCATTTAAAATAATACTATTGAAGAAGAGAAGTAGTGCCTGGGCAAGTTTGCCTAACCTAACCCATATTAAATCAGTGGTGTTTGCGCGGCCTACTTTTATATCTGCAGTTGATAACCACGACTAAATTAATATGAACCCAGCCTATGGTCTATAAAAATCTCTGAATAAGAGTAATTTTGTCTGTAAACTAATGTCAACACTTACCTATACAATCAAAAGCCCATTTGTGTACTTCTTTATATAAATCCCTGGACACTTCATCTTGATGGTTCCTTATGTTATACACTTTCCTGATGAAGTTATCGCACACGTCGTTAATTCCATGCAAATGGAAGCAGCCGGCGTTCTCTAAAGGACTGCAAACTTTCCCTCGTTGAAGGGACCATTCTTGACCATGGCTGTACGGGAATAGTGACAAAAGGTATGGAATTATTTGTAAGTATCAATACTATACTATAAGGTAGTTTCATCTTAACTGGACGTCAAATATTTGCAAAAATATTTCGCTCGGATCTTAGAAGTGCAAATTTCAAAGATTTGATGAAACAATGTTTACCATAGGAGTTTTTCCTGAGTTCTTGTTGCAAAAACACGTGAGAGACTCGATTTTAAACTTAATCTGCCGTACAATTGTCGGTTACTAAAGTACATTTTCACTTGATATTGACGCAATGCGTAATCTTATGTGTCGCGATCGCCATTCATTTAAAAGAAGAAGAATGTTTACCATAAAAACATAAGCACCGAGCACTGACAATGTTGACGGGGCGCAAGCAGTGTCCCGGTAGCGTAGTGGTCAACGCAGCCGCCTGGATTGCGGAGGATGCTGGGTTCGATTCCCGCCTGGGGCAGGTCGATATATTTTCAGTGTATTTTCTAGTTTTAAAGATACCTTTTATGCGTATTATTAACACACAAGGATTGGAGGATTCGATGAGTTTCTGCTGTTGTCGACGCCAGGCTTTATGGACACTTTTGGCCATGATCGCGACAGGCTAGCGAGTGTCACGATGACGGTGTGCATAGAACCTCCGTGCGTCCATCTTTACAGGCGTACAATTCGCGAGAAGCACGTGCCGTGCTGAATTTTGGAACCTTCATGCAGGTGCGCGAGTTAAGGCTGTTTTTTTTGTTCTTAACAGGGAAGTTCTTGGCCTTCATCTCAACTGATGGCAGTGACAATAAGGCCGAAGATGGAATCGAGATTCTCCTGGAACCCTCAACCATAAGGGACTGGCTATATCTTATCATTCATGGTCAGAACACAGTGAACATTATATTATTAAGGCGACAGATTTTGATAAAATAGATAGATATAGTGACTAGCCAGGCGGACTTGAACCCCCTGGGTATCAAATCCAGAACCTCTGGATCCATCAGTGGCGGATTTACAATTTTGCCGCCCCAACTTCTGAAATTCGAATTCGTTTTCGGGGCTCGTTTTCTCTGTTGCATACATACTTAATAAAAAAATGGGCGAAATTTGCCGCCCCCTTAAATCTGCCGCCCTAGGCTCCAGCCTACTAGTCCCTAAATCCGCCACTGTCTGGATCTAATTCCGGTGGATGAACCACTCGTAGATACAGGAAACTGTAGATCGGCAATGTGAAAGAGAAAGAGCATACTAACGCGGATATTAGAGCGAGATAGATCGACGAGACCATTTCACATATACAGACGGCCTATGTAGTCTATTCTATTCTATACTTAATTAATGGCATCGCGTCGCATTAAGCGTTCGCATTTTGCCAATGTCAAGTGGAAATATAACTAAAGTACTTAACAAAAATTGTACGGTTGATTGAGGTTATTAAAAATGGAATCTCTCAACACGTGTTTTTACGACAAGTGCAGTACTATTTTTCATGCACGCATGCGCCTAACTCACACATTGGTGCAGTTTTTGGGCCTCGCCCCAGTCGATTAATTGCCAACCTATAAACGTCAGTAATTATAAATCTACGGACCACGGAGGCGGTTAAAAATTAAAACCATCCTATAAAACCACTTACAGTGCATACAGGCCACCAATGCCATTACTTCTGTGCTCCGTTCTGTATTTCTCCAACGAGTCCAAAGCAGATCTCACTGGGTATTCTCCTTCCAAGGTGTACACTTTTTCGATGTGTTCGGGGTGGTTGATTAGTACAATGTCTCCTCCCACAGGACTAATGAAACGAACCACCGGTCCATACTCGTCAAAAAGAGCTGACAGACTCTTCCACCGTTTTCTATTATTAATGTAAGTGCCTACAAAAGTACAATTTAGAAATAAAGAAGATAACGAAGTAGTTATTAACATTCAAATCAAGATAGACATAGTATTAGGAATTTATAATTATTATTGTTGATGACTTGAGGTCTTAAACAGGTTGGTTGGTAGGTACATACACTTAAGTAGGTAGAGAGTAAAAAAGCACCTATCATCCATGCTCACTAGTGGCGATTCCTAGTGTATAGTCTTGGGTTCGCTCCAGACTAATCTAAGGTAGTTTTTTCTAATTTGTGTACTGTACTTAATTGCACGAGAAGTCCTTAATTTAGGTTTTAGCCTCCCGGCTTGAATGAAATTTGTTGGCGCCGATAAAATCGCAGTATCGTATGACCATCCGGTTTTACTTAATTTAACCTAAAGTTATTTAATAATAATAATAATATAATATATTTTCCACGTTCACGCCAATCATCTAGCTCAAATAAATTTTATATTCTTACCAATGTTAAGTCCAACAGTCAAAACACTAGCAGTAAGTTGAGTTCCAACATTAGAAAAATATTGGCGCACGTTCGACAAGTATTTTAAGGCCTTGGGTCCAGGAACATTATCAAATGATAAAATAACCTGTTCTTTATCAGCTAATACCATTGGAATAACTCTTGCTGTAGGAAATATTTCGCTTATGATTCTTTTTTCAGATTGTATTACTTCATGCTTTCCTTCGGTAGGGGATTCGAGTTTCGAAGTTACATCGGGTTCACGCTGGGTCGCCGTTTGATAGTAAACTCTGTCCAAGCTATAAAACTTATTATAACCGGTCATTATATTAAAATGTATATTAGACTTTATATACCGAAATTGATTTAACATCATTTTATTTATTCTACGTCTTACACAAAATAATATCTCTGGATGGATGATAAACACAATATTTTGACGTTGCAAATCCGAAAACAATAGAAGAACAGAATGTTACAATTTTATTCAAAATTTGCGCCTTATATATTGACCTGTCCAGTATACATACTTAAATATGATTATCGTTGTATAATTATTAATTATTAGTTTTAAATACGAATAAATGAAACAAAACAATTTATATTATATAAATGATTAATATATGTAATCGTATTTCAAAAATAATAATAAAAATATCTAATACAATCGTATCCGATCGAACGACAACATAAATGGCGATGACTATCAATCTTTTGGCCAAAAAAAAGATTGGCAAACTTGCCATTATAAAAAAATATTGCTCTATAGTAACTTTTCTGTGGCTTATGTAAATCCAATAAATGAAAATACAAATATAAAAATTAAATATTTATCTAACTAAACTTCGGCAGTGGTACGACTGGAAACGAGTAACGAATAGAACCGGAAGCTAGAATTAGCTAGCGAGCATCGGGAACCTAGTGTGTAGTTATTTACAATAATTTGGTCGTGGCGGCTGTCGGCATACGAGACATTAATATTACCTAGAAATCTATAAGCAAAACTGAGGCTTTAGACAACATGCATTTTGGCAATCGCTCTCGCTATCGCTAAGTAAAAAAATGTATGGGATTGACATAAGCAATCGAAAAGTGATCGATTGCTTATGTCAATCCCATACATTTTTTTACTTAGCGATAGCGAGAGCGATTGTCGAAATGCATGTTGTCTAAAGCCTCTGGATGCCACACCACCAATTAAAAGTGAAGGGAACTTTTTTGACTCCAGGTAACCTTTAAATGGTAGTTTCTCCCGAGTGTTGAGAGACTCCATTTTTAACTCAATCACCGTACAATTAGCTGTTACTGTAAGTAGATTTTCACTTGACACTGGCGATATGCGTAATCTGTATGTGTCGCGATCACCATTTATTTAAAAGAAGATGAACCCTTCAATTTTCCGGTTTCCTACCTGTCTCTTTCTAACTCTCCGCACAAGTAATATGATGACGTACGTACGAATGATGTATTATCATTGGTCTGAGGATGTATTAGACGCTCAGATTAGACGGTTAAGTGACCGTGTATAATATAATGACGTTAATACGTTTGCTCTAGAAGTTGGAAAAAACAAATAGGAAGTAAGTGGTTTCAAGGACAAATTTTCTGTCTTTACTTTTTTATTGGTAGTGTGGCTTACAGTTTTACCTATAAAAAATCTTGAATATTACGAAGGTATTTTTATTTCTATTAATGTACTACCATAATGGTCTAAAATAATAACTAACTTCCACTAGAAAATAATAATAGTTCTGAATTTATAATAAACGCAAATTTACTAAATACATCTTTTGAGCGAGAAAATTCCGATATTCGCTTCCTCGCCGGCACGGTGGGACCACTGCCTTATACGTGCAATTTCCAGAGGCCCATAAGTCTCTTAATTAAAATGAGTGTCACATTATTGTATTACTTAGTTGTAACTGAAAAATTAATGATGATATTTTTTTGCTCGTAGGAAATACTGAAGAACCTCCTTCAATACTTTTTCTTAGATTGATCAATATCTGGACAAAACGGCCTTATTTTTTGAAATGGTAACTATTAATAATTGGTTGTCAGTCATGTCAAATTGAATTGCGAGCAAAGCGACAACTGGTGGCAGATGGCGGGATTGATCTCGTGTGATATAACTGTGTTAGATGGTTAGATTAGTTTTCAAATTGTAGTGTATATTATAGAATAGTTATTAAAATGACTAGGTAAGTTTACTTCAAGAACGGTTTGTACATCTATTTGTACAGCCTGACTTGTACTTAATTTTGATCACCTATTCGATGTAAAAACCAATAGCCTTTGTGACTTGAATTCATACGAATTTATAGCATAATTGTGTCTTTATATTTTCAGAGCTAAAATAGAGCTTGGCGACGTTACACCGCATAATATAAAACAGTTAAAAAAGTTAAATACATTCGTATTTCCAGTGTCTTATAATGATAAGTTCTACAAAGACGTTTTGGAAGCAGGTGAACTTGCAAAACTAGCATATTACAATGACATCGTTGTTGGGGCAGTGTGCTGTAGGATAGATACGTCTGAGAACTCGCGGAGACTGTACATAATGACTCTAGGCTGTTTGTACCCCTATAGAAGATTGGGCATTGGAACTCTAATGGTGGAACATGTGCTCAAGTATGTTGAACAAGACGGAAATTTCGACAGCATTTTCCTGTAAGTATTCATTTTTCACTGTAGTAAACTTAATTTGACTAATACTTCATGTTAGCCTATTCTGTAACATAAATTCAAATAATTATTCAGTTCGTACTTTAAATTCAAGGTTATGTAGATTTTTGTTATTGTGCATAAGAAAAAATCAGTGCTTTCAATTTATGGTGATATATTTGATAGGTTTGTTGGTCCTTGATATTATCATTAATTTAATTTAATTCCTGACAATACTAAGCTGTAACTCATTCTCATTAGTAAACTTCTATTGTATTAATAAATATTTTTAAAAAGAAATTTAAGGACCAATTATTACCTTCAGAATAAATTCGAGTAAATTTAGGCAACATTGAGTTACCACACATTTTGTTAGATAAACTGTAAATGATATTCGTAGGGCAAATTTGATAAGAGAAATATACTTACAAGTCTCAAAAACTTGGGAATATTTCATAGAGCATCAATTTACACATTTCTGATGATTGATGGGTCTGCTTTACACAAACATGTCGCTGGTTTGCAAGAATAGTGATGGAACTAAAAAATATTGATTTAAGAGAATAGCATTTTTTAATTTCTTTATAAATGTTTAAAAAAAAAACCATCTTTATGTCATTTATTTACTGTAAATCCTGTTAAATAAGACATAGAAATATACTTAACTTTATCAAAAACAACAACTAAAGGCTACATAAGTCCCTATTCTTGAAAAAAATTCAAAAAATATTGTAATCAAACTCTAAATATGTCGGTATTTACGAGAATTGACCATGCATTCACTATATTGTCTTTGTTTTAACTGAGATGAGTCTTTATCTATGATTTACGCTAGAGTGTTTTGCCCAAATGCATGTAGACGCTGTCTCTTTCTAATGAATGTTGACGAGAAATCGGCATTTTGTCTCCATTCACGATAAAATATCAAAGATTTATGATCGTTTGGTATACTTAAGGATATAAGGATTTTGAGTTACGTCGATATTCTCGCAAACCAGCGATGTGTGAATTCCCCCTTTTGCTTTATTGCTTTTATCTTATTAGACTGATTATTTGTTAGAATGAAAATCTCTCAAAAGTAATTCAATTGTAAATAAAATTTAATAAATATGAGGCTACCAAACAATATACATTCATCACATCACGTGTTCATCACACAAATATTGGTCACTACCGGGACTCAAACACGGACTACTTGATGTGTAGGCAGCGTTACTGATCAATCCACCATGCCAGTGTTAAATTTTAAAATTGTGCTAGTTACTGCTAATTATGTCCCGTGACATGAATTAGATAGTATAGGCTACTAACACCTACTAATAACTTAGCTTGGGTTATTTACTTTTTTCTTGAACTTTCTACAATTCTGTAGCTTTTGTATCAGACCATTTATTTGCAAGTTTTTTTCACCTCGCATACCTTTGTCATTGTGATTTTTATACTGTTGCTAATATTGAATATTGTTAGGTACTCTGGGGTTGTTTGATATGTTTTTATAAGGGTGATGATGTAGCCCAGGCATTTGAAACACCATAGTGTGACAAGCCCCTTGTCAACTGATCCCTAGGGAATGGAATTAAGGTTAGAATAGATAGAAAGTAGGCTATATACACTTAGACCCTAAGTATTTTGGAAACTTTATTCATCATTTATTAACATATTTAAGAGCGAGCTTTGCCTCTTTTCACTTAGGTTTACACAGTGAACTATAGGGATAAACTATGTCAGCGAATCAAACAATACAAACAGTATATGTGATGCAATAGTTTATGTAGTTTTCTTTCGTCTGCTAGCACCCTCACTAGCTAGCATGGTATGGCTTTAACATTACTGATGTACAGGTTGCCAGCTTATCGCCTACATAAAAGGGTACATCAAACCCAAAAAGGTAACAAACAAAAAAGAAGAAAAAACAATAACTGGGACCGATGTTAGACTCTATCATCTCAGCAGTCAGAGTAGATCTCTCATAAAGTCTTATAAATGAAAATATTATTAACTTTCAAATATTTTTTAATTTCAGGCATGTGCAAGTAAATAATGAAGGTGCAATAGATTTTTACAAGAAGTTTGGCTTCGAAATTGTGGAGACAAAAGAACATTATTACAAAAGAATACTACCGGCTGACGCTCATGTGCTACAAAAGACAATTAGGCAAACCACTCCTGCTGCACCCCTGTTGAACGGTACAACCCCACATGCAAAAACAAACGGGCATGACTGAGCTCAAGACAAAATCTCTATAATTACTTGTAAAAGCCTCAACTCGGTTGTTATAGTGCAACAAACAAGTGATACATTGTGTTAAGTCTTAGTCACTTGGTTAAATACTGGTTTGATTAAATTAAAGACATTAAGGACGAGTTATCAATAAGATAGGGACATAGATGTTTGTGAGGCCATAAAGTTAATGAAATGACTGATTCCTGGACTTTAACTGTCATATGTACAGATTACTTCCATAGTTAACACTTGTGCGTGGTGAAATGAATGTTCAATTTTTGGGGTGCATATTAAATCTATGGAGCCTCTACTTGTACAGCATATATACTTTTGTCATAATAGTTTGGAATTTGTAAATGGATCTTCTCCATAACTTGTAAAGATACAATAATATTTAGCTGTAGGCATTCTTTTAACTATGTCAACTATCATTCTAAGTTCTGTGTTCTTTTCTACTATTCTTGTATAATATAATAATGAGGTAGGATAATTTTCTAAATTTTCTAGTATCATTATCATGTACAGGACAGATATTTCGAAATACATTCAGAATAATGACAAGAACAAAAATTATAAAATTCCTATTTAAGGGAATTTAGTATTAAAATTTGTAAACTTTTGGTTAGGTATTTATTAGGGTGCTTACCTAAGATTATATAATTTTGTGATGAAATAAATATAAAATTGTTATTACATATTTGTTGGTTACATAATTAAATACTTTTGCCTACTCACGGATGGAATAGAACTAGATATTATTTGAATTGAAACTTTTTATAATTATTCATTGTCATCCTTTGTTTTTATATTGTAAAATGCCTGGCTTGAATTTATATTACGAAGTAGACTGAAATTTACGCAGAGCTTCGATTGTCCTAATTTTCATTTTGAAATATAATGGTTCTTTTATACCATTTCAACCAATGATATTATAAACTATAGATATGTTACGTTCATAGTTATTTTTGCGTTGAAATCTGTACCGCGCAATCTAAATCTGTCACATAGAATAAAAAGTAGAGTGGATAGTAACTTCGCGGCTGGCTCGTGACTGCGCTCGACACAGACCACTCTGTGACAGACTGATAGCAAGACATCCCAATTGGGACGTTTTCGAGTCTTCATAACGGGCGCCCGTTGTGTCTGTGACATGCATGTTTGTTGTGTCTATGATATACTTCTTTTTTAATATAATATCTATTTGTCTATAAATGATTTCAATAATAAAACGATTTCAATGTTTGTAAAGAATTGAAATGAAATGAAATGAAAAGCTCTTTATTTAAATGGACTTTGCTAAGTACTTTTAAATAGTCAAAACCCTACCACCATTTCGGGACGAAATAATTATTATTATGATTGAAATTTAACATTATTTAAATACCGTTTTTTGTCAGCGTTGCCCATATAGGTATTTGAGTTTTTATGCAAAACAACTTTAATAGTTTGTATAACATTATAGGCTTAAAATTTTAGATTAACTTAACATTAATAAAATGTTCATATCACCAAATGATAATTGGTTGATATTACGAAAATTGCTTACAGAGCTTCATTATTAATTTAAAACAAAATAAAATTTAATTTATATTGTTTTATGGTAAGCACCAATCCCCTGTTTATTCTGACTTGCTTTATTGCACCATGTCCGTCAATGGTTTTGATATGTTTTATAATTTGTTGATTTTGTTTATTTAAATTTTTTTATTTTTAAATATTTTAACACCGTTTCCCAAAACAATATTTAACATTATAAACTAAGTCATTGCGTTTATAACAAGAACTGTTACCAAAAAGTCAATTTGTGTCCTATCATACAGTCTCTTTCTAATACAATATTGTTAATATATCATGTTCACTGCAATTTAGCATTAGCATTAATAAATACCATCATTAACATTATTGTGTTCACTTTTATTTACAACTAGCTGTGCCCGCGCGACTTCGTCCGCGTGGATTTCCCGTTTTTGCAACATTTTTTATTGATGCTCAACTCCTATTAGTCGTAGAGTGATGTTATGGACGTATATAAGCCGATATCACGGTTTCCTAAACTGTGCGTCGCGACGCCCTGGGGTGTCGCGGTTCTATCGTGCGACACCCCAGGGATGCGTGCGTAGTACTTGATCATTATTTAGCTGCGGAGTTATGTTAATACTGTAATATCTCTGAAGATATTCATTGAAATCTAATGATGTAAAGTACAATTTTGTACAAAATTAAATACTTGTGATGAATAAAGTATAAATTTTGATAAGGAATAATATGATTTTTACAAAAATACCTTCGCATCTAATGCATTATTTTAGAACAAATTTTATTAACAAAACAGGTTATGGCGAGTCAACCTTAAGAGATAGATAAATGCTGTCTGGAACTTTTTTTTAGAACTTTTAAAGGAAAATAATTCCGTCATACATAATTTTTGCGTAACTTTAACCGTTTACCCAGCGCACGCAACAAAAGCTCTGAAAATCAAAATTTATTATTTTCCGTTTATTTCAAACTATGATATCTCTTAGGATATTCATTGAAATCAAATGAGGTCATTAACAATTTTGTTCAAAATTAAATGCTTGTGATATATAATGTATTTATTTTGATAAGGAATAATATCATGCATACAAAAACACCATCGCAGATAAACTTTTGATTAAAAAAAAATTTGATTACCAAAAAGAAAGGTTATAGTGAGCCAACCATAAAAGATAAACATATGCTATCGCGGACTTTTTTTTATAAAATTGAATGGAGAATAATTCTGTCATACATAATTTTTCCGTAACTTTAACCGTTTACGCAGCGCACGCAGGGAAAGCTTTGAAATGAAATATTTTTCTCCCGTTTTTGCAACATTCTTCATTAATGCTCAGCTCCTATTGGACGTACCGTGATGTTATATAGCCTATAGCCTTCCTAGATAAATGGACTATCCAACGAAAAAAGAATTTTTCAATTTGAGTCAGTAGTTGCTGAGATCTTAGGGTTCAACCAAACAAACAAACAAACAAACAAACAAACAAACAAACAAACAAACTCTTCAGCTTTATTATTAGTATAGATAGATAAACCATTCATATCGTATTAGCATAGGTAGTAAATTATAATGTTTCGTCATCAGCATAATTATGGCATATAAGCGATCAAATCAAAGCAAGTGAATAACTAGCTATTAGTCGGGTCAACACCGGACGATCCAAAGATTGTGATTATGACCCTGGATCATGGATTGCGGGATCGCCGATCCAAAATGGATCGTCCGGTGTGCTAATAGCCGGATACACACTGCGCGTCTGGTTTGGGTGATTCAAACTCCTGCCGCGCGCGATAGGAACGCGTTGGATCGTACGGTGTGGACCCGGCTTTTGACTAATATAACATGCTTCCATGTCAACGAAAGACTTGCAGATATAGTCGATTCCATCTGATATTATAGTTCCAAAAGTTTCCTTGTCAAGAATAAAAAATAATCTCTGCTTGCTCACTGTCGACCGGCGAGAACCCTCCACTTCACAAAGAATTTTATACCTACATACTGGAAATTCCACTTGCTGCAATCGGGTACCTGTGCTGTGACCCCGCCGTCGATTAACGAGAAGCGAGTACCTACCTAGTTAGAAAATAGCTTAGGAAGTGTTGCGATGCGAGTTTAGGCTAGTGTCTAAGCTATCAATCATCAGTCTATCAGTAAGCTATCAGCAGTATTGTGGTCTTTTATATTGCAACTCGCTGCCTTTGCGCATTTGCTTCTCGTATCGTAATCCGTCTTCGTAGTACTTAGTAATATTCAGAGCGGTGTCTTAGATTAAAGCAAAAGGGAAGAGATACGGCATCGTCCTTATCGCATCTTTTGAAAAGCAGGCCTCGTCAACTACCTACATAGACAAACTATGCTGAACGTGTCGCTTTCGCACGCCTCTTGCATTTTTAGGGTTCCGTACCTCAAAAGGAAAAAACGGAACCCTTATAGGATCACTTTGTTGTCCGTCTGTCTGTCTGTCAAGACCCTTTATCTCAAGAACGCGTGGACGTATCAAGCTGAAATTCACATGAAATACTCAGGTCTATTGTCCCTTTAAGCTGTGAAAATATCAAACTTCTAAGCCAAGCCAATCAAAAGATACAGCCGATTATGTCGATATTTTCAACAAATTTCCGACACTCGCAAAGGAATCAAAACCTACAGGATACTTCCCGTAAACTCAGAATCTTGAAATTTGGCATGAAGCATTGTCATATAATGCAAATATAGGAAAAATTGCGAAAATCACATTTTTTTAGTTATATAAAATAAATAAAATATTTTAATAAAATTAAACTTACTACCTTATTCCTCACGAACGAATAAAGGTATCAAATTGAAATTTATACCAAATACCTAGGTCTATTGTCCCTTTAAGCAGTGAAAAAATCAAACTTATAAGTTAACGCGATCAAAAGATACAGCAGTTTATACAATTCTAAACTGCTACGTTTGTACGGCGGAACCCTCTGTGTGCGAGTCCCACTCGCACTTGGCCGGTTTTTTTATCTCGCTCACCTAACAATGCAGCTGAGACATAGTAGGGCAATTGGTCTCAGTTATGTAGGTTACTTGGTACACCCGCGTTACTCGGGTAACGTATCTTCCCTCTAAGGGCTTTAGTACGTACCTAAATAGGGCGGTGCCAGCGGTGCCCAGGCACAGGGTGCAGACCCTGGAGGGGCGCAGAAATGACCAGACCACGTGTTTCAAGGACGCAGTTTTGAAAGCTCGCACCGGGCGCATAAAAGGCTATTACGGCACTAAGGCGGTGGTAGACAAAATAATTCTAGAGCAATGTTGCAGCATTCCATACGCAAGCTGCAAGATGGCAACATTGCTGTAGCATTTATAGTACTTAAGTGTTGCAATAAACAGTTTTGCAAGCATCTGGCAAAGTTGAAGTGGCTTATTTTTTACATCAAGTTAAAGGTAGATATAAAAATGCCAGATTGAGTCAAGGACATTTCTTTTTTAAAGTATAACTTGGAGATGACAGCCCCACTACTTCCCAGTTCGGTATGCAGCTCTCCGCACAAATGCCCAGTCTATATGTCTAGGGTCTATCTAGGGCAGCGTGTGCACCTCCTCTCCTGAGGGGGCGACAGCTTCCGATAGCCTTATAGCTACATATTTTGGCAATAAGCGAGTGTTGAGTCCGTAGGAGTTCGACATAAGGGCCGGCTCTAGGGTATCCATGTAGGATTCACCCCTTCCTTCCCTTGCTTGTCCGGAAGGCCCTTCCAACTCTTTTCGCTGCTCTGTGAAAGGGTAAGCAGAGGGGGGGAGGTTGTGAAAAAGTGCAGCTCTGTGTTAGGGTATTATAGTAGAGTTAGGTTTTCAGTAAAAATGAGGATGGGTTGCTTTGTGTGAAATAAAAATATCATCATAATTTACCATTAATTTATTGAAACAAAGTAAGATGCCTACATTATTATCATAATGACTAGTTAAGTAGTTTTTTTTTCTGTGGATATCTTTGGTCGTAAATATAATAACTTTATTGTAAAATAATTAATTAATAACTTTAGACGAATTCCTGTTGCCCTTATCAATTTTTAAGATTTTTAGTTGATTGCTATCAGATAGATTATACATTGTTAACATTGTTTATGGACTGAATTTATGTTTAAGTAATATCTATAAAAATATGGCTAAATAATTATTTATACAAATTCGTAATACACAGACAACATCATACAATATCTTTTTTATAGTTCATTTTATATTAGTGCACTTTAGAATACTGTTATGCTTTCAAAAAGCCTCAATTCACTATCACAGACACCGTTAATATATTTTTTAAATTAAAATCACCAAAAAGCCAAAGAATTTATATCATTCATTAGTGTATCTACATAAGTAGATACTAATGAATGATGGTGTTTTAATTTTTTTTTTCGCTAGAGAATTGTCATTTAATATGTATTTAAAAATAAGATGTTATCAAAAACGTGTTCATCCGAGCTACTTTCGATGTTTGTTTTCTGCTCGGTTCTTGGGAAATAGTAGATACCTACCTACCTACCTACAGGCGGTTGCACGTCACACTATCTACCTAAATGTTATACTAGGTAGGTACTTTAAAAACTTTAAACTAAGTAGGTATGTAGGTAGGTAACATAAGTGGTAATAGAGTTCAAAAAGAGTCTGGACCCGTGCTTCACCCAGGTGGAGAACCCAGGTGAAGCACGGGTCCGGACTCTTCAAAAACTGTTACAGTTTGTACATAGGTACCTACCCATCTTATTTAGGGACTTTTTATAAGTACGTACCTATACAAAGCGGCCAAGGCGCTCGCCCTGTCCCGCGTTTGTGTTTCGAGGAATTGTTTAAATTGTGAAAGTGGTTCGTGACTGCAAAAGTTTAAGAAACCCTGCCCTTGAGTCTATATGTAAACATCGGCAGGCACACAGCGGCCCCGCCACTCGCCCGTCGCCGTTGGCCGCGCGCCTGCGTCGCCAAGTATATTTTGTTCGTTAGGCGCCACATAAGTATTTATCATCATAGCGCCACGCCAGGGCGCGTTCTATATCAAGTCCCATATAGAACCACCTCGGGGCAACCCGAGCCGCATGTGTTTCGTGTGTAGGTAGGTATCATGCGCTATAACAATAAATCAGATCAGACTGCCCAAAAAAAGTGTAGACGGATCTCTGGGTAATGCCGGTAGGTATATCGCAATCTGCCCACGACATACATAAAACACCGGCCGCGAGCCGGTGTTAGGTACTTAATTTTACTTGTCTTTTTCTTTTTAATGGCGTTCGCGACACTTAAAGATTACGCATTTCACCAATGTCAAGTGAAAATAACAATAGTTACAGACAATTGTACGGTAGATTTAGGTTAAACATGGAGTCTCTCAACACGAGTTTTTACAAGAGCTCGGGAGAAACTCCCTATAACTTGTCTTTGATGTAGTCGCGCAGAGGCAGTGCTGGGGCAGTGCTGCAATCGCGCGACTAAATTGAAAGCGTTAGGACGCTTTAAATTTAGTCGCGCGGCTGCAAACTTTTTTATTTAGTTTATTGGATTAACCCCTATTAAGTAGATAATATATAAGATTGAAAACAAAATGAAATTCAGCGAGTCTTTAAAAACTTCAGAATAATATGGGTTCAATTCAAATTGCACTAAAGATATAGGTAAGTGGTTTGTTATTACTGCTCATGATGGTAAATAGGTACCCTCAAATCCCATTCTCTCGAAGCAATTTGAATTTTATCACCAACAAACTGTATTTGTATTCTAAGTCAACCTATGTCTGTAGAACGTGAGACGGCTCTTTTAGTTATAGCTTGTGGTATAGTAGGTACCTAAACACAACAAGGAACCTTTTTCACTAAAGCAGAGTCGAGAAGTGTCAAAGTTACCCAAATTAAATTTAAAAAAATTATATAAAATACCTATCTTTTATCTTATTTACCGTTCCAAAACTTTTATTTGGTACACATAGGTAAATTTTGAATGATATTTAGTAAAAATATATAAAAAATTAAATGTTCTATAGGTTCCTATATAATCACCATCTCGCAAATCTTAAATAAAATAAGTAGATACTTTACATTATTGGTATGGTAAGGTACTATCGCGGACACATGTGATTGTGCACCCATAAGGTCAAAATCAGTACTTAAATCAGTTTATACGCGTCAAAGGAAACTGGTTTTGATTTGCTTAAGCACGGAAATACGACCGTACGTACATTATGTAAGATTTATAAAGTTTTATCATTGAAACAGCTTGGAGGGCCATGTCACCACATGACCCTGTCCCTGCCAGCAGTTAATTTCAGTTTAAATTCAGCCAAAGGACGTATTGTTTCTTGAAGCTGAAATAAGTAGTTATTTTAATATAAAATATTTTTACGTCATACTAAACTGTAATTCTAAGGTCTATATATAAATATCTTTTACTTTCAATTAATTTATTTGACATTTTAAAGGAAGTGAAAACATGATAATTAAATATTAATCAAGAAAAATATATCGAAGGAGATATTGTTAACCCAACAATAGACACCTACCTACTTCCTATTTTTTATGTCCATAGCGGACGAGGGATTTCTTGTAAGATCGGCGATCTTTTTTTACTAAGTGCTGAATTCGCTTAAAAGCTGCCAAAAGACACAACCTTACTATCATAGTAATAAAGGTCATATTGCGGACAGGATCGCAATAGTATCTCCTATGCATTGCACCTTATAGTTAAACTTTTCAACTTAGGTACTTCCATTACCTAATCACTAGTTACTTCATTGAACTTTTAAGTATCTAAGTAGAATTGGTTCTAAATAAAACAACTTTTACGGATTTAACTCGTTAACACTTTCGGAAACGTCGGGCAATAACAATAACATGTAAAATCTAATTACACGCGAGTTAAATCCGTAAAAGTTGTTTAATTTATAATGTGTAGTGCTCGCGCAAATCTAAGTGAACAGAATTGGTTCTACTTAGATACTTAAAAGTTCTATGAAGTAACTAGTTTACCTAGGGGTACCGAATTTACAGATTCCCTTTACAGCATCATGTTCCAAGTGTTGACAAGACTCAATTTTGATTACATTTATTAAAAGGTTCACACCAGTATTCCCAAACAATATTTGTCCAAATAAAATAACAATACTATGCGAAGCAATACTCAAAAACTCTTGGTTAAACGCATTGCGTTGACTAGAGCTCTGTGATTGGTTCGTTTCTGTTACGCAGTTCACTTCGTTGAATTGACTGATGTTTTATTAGAATGCAACTTAATTATCTGACCCGGTGGCAAAAATTAGAACTACAATTTACCCATAGATATTGACATTTTTATTATACTAGATAGATCTGGACTGGAGAGGACTTGGCATCAACATAAATGGCGAGTACATGATTCACCTTCGCTTTGCCGATGATATCGTAGTTATGGTTGAGACCTTGGTAGACCTGGGCACAATGCTCGACGATCTCTGTAGAGTCTCCCAACAAGTGGGTCTTAAAACGAACATGGATAAGACGAAAATCATGTCTAATATTCCATGTCGCACTCACTCCTGTAAAGGTTGGAAGCTCTACACTAGAAGTTGTCGACCATTATGTTTACCTGGGACAAACAGTCCCACTGGGTAAGTCCAACTTCCAGAAAGAGATCAATCGACGAATCCAACTTGGCTGGGCAGCGTTCGGGAAGCTACGCGGTATATTCTCGGCCCATCTACCGTGTGTCTTAAGACGAAAGTCTTTAATTCGTGTGTGTTGCCATTGATGGCCTATGGAACCGAAACGTGGCCGCTTACAATGGGACTCATAAGAAGGCTCAAGGTCACCCAAAGGAGAGGGCTATGCTCGGAGTTTCTCTGCGTGATCACATCAGAAATGATGAGATCCGCAGGAGAACCAAGGTCACCGATATAGCCCATAGAATTGCGAACCTTAAGTGGCAGTGGGCAGGGCACATTGCGAGGACTGACAGCCACTCGGGCGGAAAGGTCCTTGAGTGGCGACCACGTACCGGGAAACGCATCGTTGGTAGGCCTCCCACAAGGTGGACTGACGATCTGGTAAAGGTCGCGGGAAGCCGCTGGATGCGGGCAGCGCAGGACCGACCGGTTTGGAGATCCTTGGGGAGGCCTATGTCTAACAGTGGGCGTCTCTCGGCTGAAATGATGATTATACTATTTGTTCACCACTAGCGACACCACAATGGGTCAGATAAGATTGTGGCACTCTACTTCAAATTTTAAACTCATGACATGCATGGACGTTGCTTTTGACATCTCGACCTGCGTCGGCATTGCGTACCTAAGTTAGCAACCTAAGGTGTATGTTCATTTTAAGTACGCATAGTGCCGATCCCCACTCAAATAAGAACAGATAATTATGTTCACTTGTCTATAAATAGATATATCCACGCCATATCTATTTTTTGCTAAAATACGCATAGTGAAATAAGTGGTATCACTAATATTCCGCCTAATAAGTATTTTGAGTTACTTATTTGAAATTAATTGAAAAAGTTTTCATAACTAAATGTAAATAAAATAACAGTGTATAGGGGCACATAATTGGAATATATTTCCTTAGTTACTAGACGTTACTGCAAAACGTTAATACTCTATTTAAAATCGTTGTGTGTCAATGTTTATAATATGGTATGTCAGGTACAAAATTGTTTAAAATTTTCGCGTCTTGGTAAATATATATACATATGCCTATATTTTGACGTAACTAGGTACGTGCATTACATATTTATTCTTTAAGTTTACAACATATTTAATTTTATTATAGATATATTTAAAATTTTAATATTCAATCTTCATTAAATTCAATTCCTTAATATATTCTTTATTACAGATACCTTTAACAATAATTTACAAATAAATATTTATAACAATGACATTTAAATAATGGTTCTATCAAAAACACACACTGACAAAAAAAGTATTCCAACTTCTGTACTTGAGATAACCTTTCCTATTTTACATATTATTTCATCATAGTGTTATTTGTAAACACACCTTAAAGTTCTCAAATTAAGCAATCAGGACGAATACAAATCAATAAACAGAAAAGATCATACGACTAGGCGTAAAAATTAAATTTGCAATATTTTATACACATAGGAACTAAATCGACTTCAATTATTTTGTATGTAATAATAATTAGGATTAGATTGGATCATAATTTTAATGTTTTGTTCATTTAATTCCAATTCTAAGAACATGCTACATACAATTATACAGATTTTAATTTGTGTGCAAATGCACAGAAAGTTTGAAATGCGAACAACTAATTTTAAGTAATATTACCTACTTCGAGAATGAGAGGTCAATACTGTAATTTTGGCATTAACTACTTAATATAATTTGTGAGAAATCCCTCATAATAATATAAACAAATATTTCTAAATTTTACAATGAGCAGGTCGGTAGAATAGTATCTAGAAACATGAATAAATAGAAACATCAAATATAACTACAATATCAATAATTCCTACACATAAAGGAATTTACAATAAAAAGCATTTATTTTCTAACATGTAACTAAACTCTTAGATTTATTTATGTTCATTAGGAATTAAATACTACAATGATGTCATTATAAATAAAAATTAATACCATTTTTTTTCAATTGAAAAAAGAAATTTCATTCATAATTAATACCAATTTTTCTTTAAATATAATAGTCAAATGCATAATTCTTTGTATTAAATTGCATGTCTAAATGCATCGTAGCGTCTTTTCAAGGCGAGGAGACTAAAACAGAAAATTCATAATAGCTTTCATTTAAATTAAAATATGTATAGTAAAATAACTGTAAAATTTGTGAAACCAAATATATTCATGTCATTAAAATTTTACACATCTCGAAACATTTGGGAAAAACATAATTTATAACAATGCACAGTTTTTGCTTTGATTTTGTTCGTTGTTTTTGCCTGTTGACTATTACACGTCGCGTTGGCGGCATTTCGCCGATTTGCGTACGCACTCAGTTTCCAAGTGTCTTTGGTGTGTAGAACACTTTATCATTTATAAATTTAAATTTAAAATTGTCTATTAAATATAAACTACAAACAAAATAAATTTAGTTTCCTGATTCTTCTGAGATCCTGTTGTTGTTAGTTACATTAACATTAAATTATTAAAAATTAATAATATCTTCTTTGGAAGACAGAACACTAACACACAATAATCAGAGTACAGAAGTAAAGCTTCATGCATTACGCGTTCCAGCAACGCACACTTAGATCTCATTCGAGATTCCGAGGAATAATTTTATGAAGGGAATTTTTATTCCCTACTTCAGCTTACAGGCTCAACAACCAAGAGCTTTGTCTTATCAAAATAACGCAAATAACTAAGCAAGTTTAGCGCTCTCTTCTTCGACAATACATATAATAGCTCTTCTTCTGTACTCTCTTTTCTTATTTTGTGACATTACAGAACATAAAGAGTTTACAACATTATAATATTTATTGTCCATAAAATGTCATGGACATAAATATAATAACCATAAAGGTTACCTTGTGAAATTATTCACATATTTTTTTAATAGAACAATAAAATATATTTTCAAGATCTGTGACACTTTACACAACAATAATTATAGTCAAATAGATGTCTTTTTTTAATAGTCTGTATTTCAGTTGCTCTCCCTAATTTGAGGCTAATCAAATCTCAGATAGGGCCGGTTCACTGTTTTTGTATAATGATTTTAAGGTCCACAATTGCTTACCAGTGGCACCTAACCTTGGTAGTATTACTAATCACATCTATTATATAGATCAATAAAGTCAATCACAAGATTTGGCGCAAATCTTTTATTAGCTTCCTAATCTGAGATTCGCGGAGTCTAGAAGACTACGGTTAGTATCTTAGCGAAGTAAGTTTATTTACACGAGTTTCTCCTCCGTAGCAGGCACAGGTTAAGCGTCAGTCTAAGGTTGGCAACAGAGCCCGAACATTCATAATTGATTAGTTTCCTGCGCGGGCGCGTTGTCGACATCTAGAAGTTGCTTTATGCGTTCCACGCATAACTTCGACCCCTCGTTCGCTTCTTTAGCCATCTAGAATACGTTTTACATTATTAATTGAAAAGCATTACATAGCTTTGAACGATTTTCTGTCATAAAATGTTCACCAAATTTACCATCAATAAAGTAATAATATTCGATTAATAAAACTAAGGCGAAAAATCCGGCTACCACAAACTGTAAAATCTCTTCAAGAGACTTTGAACTCTATGATTGAGGAATAAGGCCTTTTTTAATTACAGTTTTAGGTAGCCAGATCTACTGTCGTCTGTACATTTTACAAAAAAAAAATTCAATATGATACATTATGTGTCGTTAAGATACAAATAAGCATCACGGAACTATCGAAATATACAGGGTGTAAAAGACATGAGCAGTCAAACGAGAACCACGTATTATATACATCAAAATAAGAAGCATTTCAAAAAATAATTGCTGGGAAATGATTTTTATTTTTTGGTGTTAAAAAAATTGCAAATTGTACCTCGCAACGTAAAGCGCTCAACTCGCACGCAACTCGCAAAACCGCGATAATTTTGCCAGACGGCGGCCCCGTTCCTTTGAGTCCGTGCGTATCGAGTGAGCTACATTGAACGCTAACGTTTTGAAGCCATTTTTTAATATGAAATACTAAAAAAATTGATAATGTTTCTTTGGACAATAATTAAGAAATAATGTTTAGAATATGTTTTCATAAGAAACTGAAAAAAAAATATGACTTTGACCTTCAATAAAATCGTAACTATCAATTTCCCAGGTATAGTCTAAAGGACAAAAAATTGTATAATGGTGAGCAGAATACATGGTTCTCGTTTGACTGTTCGTGTCTTTTACACCCTGTATAAACCAAGTTTGACATTGAAATTCGATATTATCGACAAAACTCGATTAACGGTAAAAAGAGAAAAGGGCAGATGTGCTTTTCGATAACCATTTATTTCCATCGACAACTTTATGCTTAGACTGATGTTCATATATACTGATAAGACGAGTATAAATTATTTTTCAAATATTACATTTGCTTGAATGAACGTAAAATTAAGTACCAAATAAAATGTAAATTATATTAAACTACTATTATGATAGTGTAATATTTATTTACGATAGAGGCAAAACATAACTACTACAATATTTTCTAGAGTCTTGAGCAAAATAAACAGGTAACTCACCAGTGAGAAGTTGAGGAATCCGTGAGGTAGTCCCTCGAGCACATCGATACCAACAACTGTACCCAGCCGCTTTAGTTTTTTAGCGAACATCACGCAATCATCTAGGCACGGGTCCAAATGTACAGTCTGTAATCACATATCGTAAAAGAATATTATTTTAGTAATATTATAATATAACTATTAGGGGTGCGTTCCAAAACGAGTTCAATTTACTCGGGGTAGAGCTCACTATTGGTCGTTATTAAGAAGCGCTTTCACCATTGGTTAGTTTTGTTTAAAGTATAGTTATAAATAAAACAACTTTTACGGATTTAACTCGCGTGTAATTAGATTTTACATGATGTTATTATTGCCCGACGTTTCGTAACACTTTTCAGCGTTCGTGGTCACGGGATGACTAAAGATGTAGGTTGTCAAATTTTATGAAATAGTTAAATCTACCGTCACTTTAATTATTAATTTGGAGTGTTCCGTTTCACGCAAACGGAGTTCACGGTGTCATTAGGTCTTGCTGTGTGGTGGTTTGCATGAGTATTAATAATTTTAATTACTACATCCCAAGCAGGTGATACGGCCCAACCATCTTCTCTATTGAAATTTGGGTGTTTCTTTATTTCAATAGCCTCGCGCAACATCCTTGGGATGTATCGACGTTCCTTGGCGAGAATGTGTGGTTTATCGAACCTTATATAATGATTGGGCCCTTCTTGCGTATGTTTACACACTGCAGACTTCGTTTCGCGCCTATTTTTTATGTCAGCTATATGCTCCTTCACCCGGGTGCCTATGCTTCTCTTTGTTTGACCTATATACGAGAGCCCGCAGTCGTAGTCCAACTTGTATATACCCTTTCAAGATGCAGGTATATACAAGTTGGACTGCGACTGCGGGCTCTCATAAAGGTCAAACAAAGTATCGGCTGCAGCTTCGAAATTGTACCTTTATTTCATTACGGTGTTTTTTAGGGTGGAACAAAGCACAGACCTAATTCGGACGCTCCAAAAACGTTCGGCTAATCCACTGTGCCATATTTCTCTTAAACTTAAATAAGTATTTTTACAATTCTTACTCACCAATATTCTTACAGGAGGAAACTTATTCAGTAATTGGTCGTCGGCCCAATACGGAGACAGGAATGGATCGCGGGGAACTGAGAATATGAACTCATCTGACGGACTGCGCGCTATCAACGCGTCTAAATTTGAACGGACCGCTAAACTGAAAAACATTTTAAATATTAAACAATGCAAGATCTGGCGTCTGGCAAGGACACGGCGCGGACATCATTCTATTTCATTCGAATACCGTACCAAACACACGGCAATAAGGTACTTAATTGAACAAATTCAACGGCCCTCATCAGACGCGCTTCGCAAAATAATATATAAGCACGCCATTTCGGGTTTGAATTTGGTCAATTAATGACCTTATTGTCGTGTGTTTGGTACGGTATTTGAATGAAACATGACGATGTCCTCGCCGTGTCCTTGCCAGACGTCAGACCAGTATTCTTCGCGCCTATGAGTCCATATAAGGCCCCGGATCACCGTGGCCTTGTTAAAATTTAAACAAATTAAAAATATCAACGCCTTATTCAGTATTTTAAAGGGCGAAGAAGTTTGATTGACAGATTGAAATTTTTATATTATTAGTTAATAAGAATATTTAAGATCGAATTAAATAAAACTATTCTACTGTGCAACAAACTACTCATCAAAAACTAAGTCCAGAATGAAAACTTGCAAAAACAATGGAGTGCCAAAAGATACATTGATTATTCCATAAAGAAAAACTATTTGTGTAAATATATATGCATATTGTCTATGTGTGTCAGTGCCACTGAGCACTATCGTAATGACAAACACGCAGACACAATATTATGCATATATAACAGTCATGACATGCCTCATTCACATTCGAGAAATAAAATACTATACTATTCTGCAATAATACAAGTGAAGTTTTGGTTTTATGTATGTTTGAGATGTTTATAGTAATTTGGGATTATGTGTATGAGTAATTTTCTTCAAAATGAATACTTACTCCTCCATAGTAGGTCGTGCGATTGTGTTTGATCCTGTAATGTAAGCAAGACGTGAGGACATAGCTCCCATAATCCCAGTAGCTGCTTCGCTTATTCTGAAATAATTGAATTGTCCTCTTAAAATTATATTTTTATGAGGGAGATGTCACTAGCTACTCCTATGGATGGATTTCCCTACCGAGTCTTTATTCTTTTCTTATTCTCTCTGCTATCGTAATCTTCCACGAGGGGTGGCTCACCGACCAATGTGCTCGAGTTTTCAGATTCTGCTTCTCTGTAAATTATATTTTTGGAATAATTTAGTTTTCGAAATTTTGATGAAAGTTGTTATATTTATTTACTTTTCAAATTGTTTTAATTAGGCCCTAAAAGGATGCGAGGAAACACTTAACGGAAATCAAGAATCTCCTTTTTTAAATTGTACTTTTAAAACGTCCATCTTTTTTCTATCGCCACGCCGCTTTCAGATTAATCAATTGCAATAGAAGAGAGTAAAAACACTACTAAAGAATTTGTTTGAAAGAAGCGAAAGAAACTCCCTTGGATTGCTAAATTTGGTAATGACAATAAATCAATATGTACTAGCACATTTGACTTTGTCATTTGGAAAATGTATTAAAATAATCGTAATTAAACATTTATTTTGAGAATTATGCCGTTTCCCTAAATGTGTTTACTGTGATTACTAAACTGTAATGAAATAATGTTGCTTCTCTTTGTTAAACTCTTTTATTGTCCGCTAGGCTTTGTATAAATAGCCGTTTCCCCAACACGCTTGGATGTTCGCATACCATTCAACAAAAGGTATTAAAGCTACCTGCTACTCTAAAAGAACTCTTTAATGATATTCCTACATGACGGTGTTAATATTATTCGGCGTTTGTATATTACTGTATCCTACATGCGTTACGGACTTCAGGTGACAAGAAAATAGATGAAGTTATCTGTAGTCATGACTTAATAAAAATTCAGGACTTAAATGTTTAAACAAAACTATTTACCTGTGCGAATCATCCGCGTTTTTCATGTTTGGCTTGATGATGGGTATCCGTCGACCCTCTGAATCGGTATCGCTATCCAAAACATACCGCTCTAAGAAATCTGACACATACTGTTGAGATTTGTCTTCTGGGGGGGTTATTCCTGCGATAACATATGATATTTGATATAGAAACACTTAAATACCTTCGAGTCTTCTATCGCGTATGTATAAGAACAAATTTTGTAAAGTATACCTAATGTTATATGCGATTTGAACAGCAATAAAAAAACAAATAATCTTCTTCAGACGCGCGTTAATTTACTCACTTAAAATTAATGAATCCGCATTTGAAAAACTTAGAAATAATTAAGTGGCAACTAGAAAGAAAGAAAAACACTGAGAAGGATAAAGGCTTAATGGTTTGGCCATGTAGAAAGCACGAGTAAACGAAAAGAACATATGAACCGGAAGTAAGTGCAGATGCGGGACGGGGAAGACCACAGATATATCAATCTAAGGAGATCGGTCGAATCGCCGAGTTCATAGGAAGACCGAGTGTCGCGATCAGCAGCCGTACTACATAACATGGTTCCATAACGTGAAATGAAATGCCAGGGGCAGAATTCTCGTTACCTTTGAAATAATCTCGAATTCGAGTTTACTCTTCGAATCGGCTTTTGGGCCATGAAATCTCGTAAATCGAGATTTCTTTTCGAATGTCCTATTCTCACCAATAATCGAATTACTTCAGATCTTGTGTGAAATATTGCCATTTGAGAACATAATTACGTTACGATGCGTTCCGTTCTACACTTTATCATCCGGTTTTAAAACGATTGCAACAACATAGAACACCTCTTAGAAAATGTTCTAAAAGTTTTAAATCTATTTTACATGTTTTAAAAATAATTACATAATTTTATAGTAATTAGTTAAGTATAGGAAAAAAAGTCATAAACACTCATCTCTCATTTTTATTGACCTAGGTAGGTAATAAATGAGGCGTACAAAGCATTCTAAACTAATTAAAAATCAATGAAAAAAAAAAAAAACAATAAAATCACATGATAACTGTGCGAGGTAGGTAGGTAAGTAGGTAGGCAGGTAGGTGTGTACTGCATGCAGCTTTTTGACGCTTAAGATCATAGATTACAGACATAATTATGGTGGTTCGAATTCGAAATCTGTCTCGACCGCTACCAACCACGCAAGCAAATTCGAAGCAATTCGAGTGGCTTCCCTTCGAGAAAATTCGAACTCGAAACTGTTTCGAAGGCATGAGACACTTAATCGCCGAGCATGTATGAAGACCGTGATGAGATTAGATGAAACGAAATATAAGGAACGGTAGTAAGTGGAAAGAAGTGATGTCTGCCTGTCCTTATGTGAGAAAAGGGTGACTTAAGTACTTATGTATGTACTGTACTGTATGACTAAGTCCTGCACACTTATTACTATTTATGATAAGTGTATCTTACCTGTCGCAGTATGTTCGCTTTGCAAAGAAGTAGCACTAATGGTAGTGTCAGAAGATTTCCTTCGTTCACTACCAGATTTATGTGCTTGTAGTTCTGCCAAATCTGACGGCGACACCTCTTCGAAGGACGATGGGCCTTCGCTTATACCCTCTAAAATATGGACAAAAGTGGCTTTAATAGACTGTTATTAGCATTTCAACTGGAAAGAATTAAAAGTCTCACCATATACAACATGTAAACTAAATAACCAACACCCTGAATACTGGTGGCTTCTGATCGGCTTCCTTCAAAAAAATATAGATTTTTTTTTAAATTCGATTTTTTTTTAAAAATTCGATTTTATTTTTTTTAAAAAAAAAAAAAAACAAAAAAAAATACAGAAAGTACCCAGAAAATATTGTACAACATTTTCTGGGTACTTTTTGTTCTTTTTATTTGTTTTATTTTCAAAAAAAAAATATTGAAATCAACTCTGAAGCCGATCCCAAACCACCTGTATTCAGGGTGTTGGTTATTTAGTTTACATGTTGTAGTTCTACTGCTTTTAAATGTTTCACCCTTTCATGAATAGATATTTGTGGGTAATTTGACTATTTGTATCGGTAGGTTCAGGGTTATTTTTTTATGATCAAGTGGGACCGACCTTTGAGAGAGTATAATATAGGATATACATTTGTTTATTTTTAAAACTCTCCAGTCGACGGTCGAATAAAACAGAAAAAAATGAATGAAATTGCAGATTAAATTTCTGGGTTTAACACCGTCTTTATACCCAAGTATGTAACAGGTTTTCTAATCAAATACCAAAGCAAAGTTTGCAGTAATTGATGTGAGCTAGCTACATATACTAGTACAGTTAGGTACTATTCAATTAAGCTATCGGAAGACAGAAGCAGTTTAAAGCTGTTCCTATTTGCACTTTATTTTTTCCACGCCGCAAAAACTTTAAACCAAAATGTTTTTTTATTTATTTTAAACTAGAAAATGTTCGACACACGGGGTGTATCCCACTATTTCCATGGAAATACAAAATGTGAATTGTTGGACAAGTGTTTTTTCCTAGTTACATCCCATTATTTCCATGGCCAAGTAAGATATTTTCACAATATATTAGGGGTTTAAGTATGAAATTGCCGTTTTGTATGGAGAACTTAACGAAAAGTAATTTTTCCATACCAATATATTTGCGAAATCTAAGTCCTTGTATTGAAGTTTTAAATGAAAAAAGAATATTGCACAAAGCTATTGTATTAAAGGAATTATACACTAATGAATAATGAGGAAAAAATCGTCAATTTCATACTTTAACCCCTATTATTATGGTGCGCTAAAGGTGAGATAGGAGTATCTTTTATCCCACTATATAAACTACCCATAAACAAAGAAGTGTTTAATCCCACTTCGACAAAGTGATTTTATCTAAAGACGAACTAATACGTAGTTCCGGTGAACGTCAATTTAAAAACCGCGCGCGACAATCGCCTCGCGAATCTTCAATGGAAATAGTGGGATACTACACCCCACACACGGTTTGGAGTCACCAGAAGCTTTCATCAAAGCTTCTTCTATTCACTGCACGTGCACTCACCTTGTGATGGGCTAACTTTGAGGAATCCATTGCTGTCCAATGGTGTGGTAGCGTTTGACAAAGCATTTGATGGGTTATTTGTTTTATCGTCCCTTTTACTCGCATTAGGGCTGGCGTATGCTGTCAAACAATTATTATTTTGCTATTGAAAACGGTCTAGGAAGGTCAGATATAAACCAAAATTATAAAGGAAGTCAGGTGTTCTTTAATTACAGAACACACTGTTCCCTGGTGGGCTGAACGTGTTTGTGACTATTTATTATTATTGAGTTTTGCAGGTACCTTTTACAGCGTCCACTGAACCCTAAAAGACCTTGGTGGAATCCTCAATTCTTCGACAGTGGGGGAATGGGGACTCAATGTGGTTTACTTTTTATCACTGTATCGCCACTGGTAATTAACATAAATAACGGCTGTAAAAAGAGCTATGACAAAGCCGAGAACTACGTATTCCGCTCATCATTAGGATCATTTTTGTCTTATAGACTATACCTGGGAACTTAATAGTTATAAAGTTATTTAAGGTCAAAGTTAGATTTCTTTTTCTAGATTTTATGAAAATATTACTTCTTAATTTTCGTCCAAAGAAATATTATCAAATTATATATCGGGAATATCGGGGGCATTCAACTCATCGACCGAACGTCACGCTCGTCTCAGAGTTGTTAAGCGCCGCGCGACTTGCCCGCTGTATACATTGCGCCGTATTTTTTGGAGCTTTTTTTTAACACCAAAAAATAAAAATCGTTTCCCAGCAATATTTTTTTATATGTTTTTTGTTTTGATGTATAGAATGCATAGACTTCGGCTTTGTCTTAGGTCCTTTTACTGTATATTTAAACAAAATCACGAGTTGTTTAAAATACCTAACTTTTCATAATTGGAAATGTGTATTATCAACATTGTATGGCCCATTTCCCAAGTTATAATATTACAACCAAGGTTATTAAGTAGCAGAGGCGTCCTTAATGAAGCCTGTTAAGTATTATTATTGTTAAAAAATATGCCTACCTTTTAAACACCTCATCATAAATCCAAAAGGTAGCAAGGGGTCCATCAGACACAGTAGTCGCGCAGGGCTAGGTATAAAGCTTACGAGGAGAGGAGCGTATGCCATGAACAACCCTTCTGGTCTTCGTAGACCGGTCGACAAGATCTTGAGAGTACAGCCAGCTATAAGATTCGCACCAGCGGAGTCACCGGCAAAAACTATGCGTTTACCTGGTAAACCAATGTTAAGTTGGGTTAGTAATAAGTTTGGTAAGTCGTGAAGCGTCGGTGGCGTAGTGCGTAAAAGCGTTGTCTCCCACCCGGGAGGCACCGGTTCGAATCCCGCCAAGTACCAATGTGTTTTCAAATTTTGAATTCATATGTACGTATATTCAATGCCTTTACGGTGAAGGAAAACATAGTGAAGAAACCTGCACACACCTATGAAGAAATTCTTAGGCTGTGTGTTAAGTCGACCAACCCGCACTTGGCCAGCGTGGTTGACTAATGCTTAATCGCCCCTAATGTGGGGTAGGCTCGAGCCCCTCGGGGACATTATATGAGCTGTTAATGATGATGATGAACAATCTAGCAAACGTATTTATAAATGAAAGCAAGATACATTAAACACATCTCATATCACTTAAAGGGCAATTATTAACGGACCACATATTTACCGAGACGTAAATACCTAAAACTCATACAATGAAGAGTTAGAAGAGAATATAATCTCAAATTAGCTGTGCGAGTGCGGACATGTAGATAAACTAAATTTGACAGTAAAATGCGATTTATTCGAAAAATCGATTAATTTGACATATGTTCATCGACAACTTCATTGTATAATCACTTGTACTGCTGATGTGAGATTCTACGGAAAGAGTTTACTAGAATTAGAAGAAGGATCTTTAAACTAGATGTCTCAGTCAGTAAGTTTAGGTGGAAATGGGAGGAAATAAGGAAGAAGCTCGAGCATTACAACGAGGAATTTGTAACTTCTTACCAGTAGTCCCGATCTCTTTGAAATTGTTGATCATCCAACAGTAAGCATAGAACACTTCTTCTAAAGCTCTTGGGAATGGCGCTTGCGGTGCAAGACTATAGTCTATAGACAGTATGGGCACGTTGAGCTTAGACGCCCAGTCTCTCAAATATGTCTCATGGGACTTGGAGCTTTGGGCCACAAAGCCACCGCCGTGGCAGTGAAACACTATTCCGTCTGAAGGCGGAAGAGTTGACGAGCCTTCTCCAGCCTAAAATAAATTGAATTAAATAAGAACGTATTGTAGGTACTGGAATAATATATGTTTATATTACAGCTATACCACGACAATCCATTTCTCTTGAAATTAAATGAAAAAGCTCTTTATTTAAATGGACTTTGCTAAGTACTTTTAAATCGTCAAAACCCCACCACCATTTCGGGACGAAATAATTATTTTACTTAAATAATATTTATTATGCTGAGATGTGGAAGAAATGGCGAAAGAAACTCCACAGCTTACAATTTCGTAACGATTTCAAAACATTTATTACAGGTCAATAGATAATAATAATACAAATTAAATTACAGTTCTTATGCAATTCTTATGCAAGCTACCAAATTGTAGTATTAAAAAACATTATGAAACTGGAATTTAGTCGTAAATAAATATAGGTATGCTATTTTAAACATTAATTTTATGCTTTATAATTTACTAGCGACCCGCCCCGGCTTCGCACGGGTGCAATGCTTATGTAAATATGCATGTATTATACATATAAACCTTCCTTAAGAATCACTCTATCTATTTAAAAAAACCGCATCAAAATTGCGTAGTTTTAAAGATCTAAGCATACATAGGGACAGACAGGCGGCGGATAGCGACTTTGTTTTATACTATGTAGTGATTATCTTATCGTGTGTGTCCTGATTTTCAGTAAGAAATATTATTGACTTTCGGTGATATGCTCCACAGCAACTTACCATGCCCATTCTCTTGTTAACGCTGATCAGTCTAACGTTCAAGCCTTGAAGACCTATATGAACAGTAGGCGGCAGGACTGTTAATTCTTTGCCTTCGAGTGTGGTCACAGTGATAGGTTCTGGAGGAATCGTTATTAGTTTATTTACAGCCACTGTTGATGACATCAAGCTGGGAACCCGCTTCATAATCTCTGAAAAAAGTTATTTTTAGATTTGGTAGCTAAAATATAATTAGTAGGTATAAGAAGACTGATATAGAACTTGCTTGATTAATGTATTGAGGAGTCGCTCATACATATCAGTTAATTAAGATTGCCTTTATTTGAGTGGCTTCTTCTTCTTCTACACTACTACACTAGCGCCGCGTTTTAATAACCGATCTAAGGGCTATTACATCTGTATTTTCACACTTCAAATATCAACGCTTGGAGTAAGGTCTTAGCATATTTATCAACTCGGTCCCTTTATTCTCACCGTATCACCTTTCGTCTCGCCGTATACCAGGTGTCAACCTTTTTTTTTGTTGACGGGGAGGTCAAATGCACTTACGCATCGACCCTGCGGGGTGGTGCCAACCGCAGCGGATATGTGGGTTTTGAGGTAAAGGCGTTCCCTCACTACCCACTAAACATCCTCCCCGGCCTGACTTTCTTTGTGTTTTTATAGGGCGGCTCGGGATTTGTGCAAGCACAACTAGCACCGAGACCACCAGGTGTCAACCTAACGCAAGCACGTAATTAAATCGGATCTCGGATCAGTAGCTCCGGTACGTCGACACAGTTATAACGTCGCTTTTCAATAAATTTTTAAACCTACAAATTAAAGAAAAGCCGCGCGAAACACGACCTTTCCTAAGTTGCTTTGCAAGTTGTTTTGAATGAAAGCACGTTCAGTAGCAGTAGTGTGCTGCAGGCAGGCCGCGAGATCGCGGGAGAAGCAAATGTGTGTGTAATGCGCATGTGTGCGTGAAAAATAGTACTACAGTGTGACAGTTACTGTCTTTTCTACGTGACTGACAGGTGGACCTAGGCCGTCTGCGTGTACGTGACTCTCGTGGTCTCGTCTATATATCTCGCTCTAATATTTGCCGATCTACAGTTTCCTGTATCTATGGACGTAAGTGAGTGAGTGTACGGAAAGCCATAAGCGCGGGAACTGCAAGTTGGCCACGCACCGCATAGCGGCTCGTAAGCCTGTCCGAGGCGAGGCGATGGCGTTACATTGCTGATTAGTGTGCGTTACAGTATGGAGTTTCATACAAAGACTACAAAACGTTTCAAGTTGAGGCGACGCTGCTCCGTTTCAGAGAGTGTGTTGTGACCTGTTTATGTATATCTTTTATGAAAATAAATACTTACCACTTTCAGCTAAAAACCAAAATGCCTTGCAAAATTCAACACTAGCCGACTGCGATATATTTACAATCCGCCTTGCTCTCATTTCTGGGTCTATCAAGTACTGTCCACCGGTCCATACAGAGCTGATCAGGTTCCCGTGGCTGTAATACGCTTCGGAGAATCCTGCCATGCATATTGAAATCCCTTTGAGTATGCCACGCATTGAGGGTAGAAACTGTGGATGTAAAAGTTTTATACGAATTTAATTCAATTTTGTTTCAGTAGGTGACAATGTGTTACGGATATTATGGAATGCTTTTCTTGAGTACCAGAATTTGTCATATGTGAAGTTCTTATTTAATTTTAAAGGTAGCTGTTGTTGTAGCAGGTCACTGGAGTTTTAATTATTAACTCAGCGATGAGACCATCTGGGCAATTTGTTATTAATATTTGTATATCAATTAAGGAATTATTGTCCAGAAGTTGAGAGGTCTTCTCAACCGGGAAGCCTTCCTGTATCTAGTCCATGTGATGCGAGCAGGAGAGAAAGAAATAAATCACGGGCCTTATTTATCGTGTAAGTACCTACTAACTTTTGACAACAGCGTGACATCGTTCAAATTTCAATACATAAGTATGGGAATGTTTACAATTTAGTGTTGGTTTTACGTTTGTACCACAAAACATTGGAACAACAAAGAATCTTTCTGGGACAATCAAATATTTATTTAAAATACTGAATGTGGCCTTACGGGTAATATACCTTAATGATGGTGTACCTTAATGCAACAAAATGGACATAATACGAGTAACATTATGTTGTTAAACTGTAACGCAGAAAGGTTATCAGTCCCAGCTGTTGCAACATCAGAATATAGTAGATAAAGATATAACTACGAATCGCAGTTCAACTTTACACACGTGCAGTTCATTATTAATTATCGCCGTGACGGTTCGCCGAAGGGTAAACATAAATTACATGTGTCTTTCTATAGTCGTACAATTTAAAAATGCTGTTTGAACATGAGGGAGAGAGAGAGAGTTGTGGATTTTTTTAAGGATGTATAAAAAATACTTAAAATAAACGAGTTAAAGACAGCTCGCCCTCCCGCATCAATAGCTTAACAATGAAAATAATATTGGAGCACATTTTTCTAATAGAACAGTTCAACGAAATATGTATACATTACATGTATGAGCAGGCCGCGAGAGTTGTTGATATCCTGTCACTATTTTGAGGCACCGCATGCCCTATAATGCCACTTGTGGCTTTGTATGTAACCAAACGTTCGCTAAGACTCTGCTCAACCGCTTTTGGGATTAAGAGCATGAAACTACCCTCGAGAAAGTTAAAGTATATAAAGTAACTTCAAATTTGTAGTAGAATCAATACGACGTTTCATAACAACCGAGGTACAATCGAGAAAGTTCAGGATTTACCACTTGTAGGCGATATCCGCGTGGCAATGACGAGACTGATTGACAGGCGACCCGCCCCCTAATACCAGCCAATAAGAGCAGACTATGGTCGGCCACGCTAGAGCGACTGCGCGCGGGGAGGTGACTTGCGGAGGCTGGGTGAAGACGTTGCGCCTTATTGGCTGCGCCATATTAGGTACGTTAACATTCTATTGGCCGGAGTTAAAAGTAGGCGGGGCTTGGTGCACGGCAGCCGTATAAAGGATTTTGTTTGCTAAATGGAACACCGGCAACTTTGTTGACTGTACTTACGATATAATTATAAATATGGAATTTAAAACGTCAAATTTTGTTTATCGATTCCGTGCTCACACTGCTGCAATGATATAATGACAACCAGTGCCCAATGCAGGCTAAAAAGACTTTTGAAATGAATGAGCTCTATGAAATTAAAGGTTTTGAATAACAAAATCTACCATCTATTAAATAACACCGGGTTTCAATGACTTATCTACCCAAAGTTCTGCTTTAGTTTAACGCCTGGTAAGTCTAACCATTGGTATTTAAGATATTGAAATCCGGAATAAATGCTTCGCCAAACAGAACGCGTACTTAGCCCACGTCAGAAGGTTAGCCTGACGCCACTATCTAGTGACGAATTGTGTTGTACTATGACAAACCCGCCACCATCCCATGGCCTGATGAAACTTTGCGATTATACAGGTCGAATCACGGGAGAGTGAGCTGCTAATTGCCGGAGGTTCTACTTTATCAGCCACCTTCATCTCCCTACATTATACTATCAAACAAAGCGTCACTGTGCGTCGATAGAACTAATGATATGACAAACCCATAGCCTGATGCAACCTGCCGGTTATACAGGCTGAATCCGAGAGTGCGCTGCTGCTCGGGTTTCAGATCTCACCTTCATCTACATTATACTATTAAGCAGAGGGTCACTTAGCGTCGCGACGCTCTTCTGCGTTAACACGGTATCCCTCACTCTGTCACGACGTCATATGACGCTTCGACGCGCGCTGAGTTCGCGATCTGTTTGGCGAAGCTTTTAGTCATTTCTATATAGACAAAATTACCTGAAATCCAAGACACCTTCCGTAAAAACAATACTGATTGATCGTGTCTGCTTGTGAAAATAGTTCCTCGGGGGAGTGTGCCTCAGTTGGGAAGAGGTCACCCGGCGGTGCCCACGACAACAACGTGTGCAAGTGATGCAAACATGTTCCTAGAGAGGCCAGAAGCTGTCCACACGACTCGATCTCCCTTGGAAGAAATAATATAATTTATTCACATTAATCATGCAGTTCACAAATTACATATCTCGCAGTAAGGATAAAGTTTGCTTAGAATATGTTTTTTTTTTTGTTTTCCAATAGATATTACGAAGATGGTAGTCGGGTGTGTCTGTGTAGGCTTCATTAAATGGCCATAGTTAGTGGATAGAGTTGAAAAAGAACTCGAGGTTTTGACTTCCTTATTTTTAATCGACTTCAAAAAAGGAGGAGGTTATCAATTCGAATGCCTATTTAATTGACATTGGTGATATCGTAATTTTATCACTTGTGTGTCTAAAAGATCTTGAGGTAGTTTCCTGAAAATTTCTATACTTAAAACACTAAAAGCAGAAAAAAAAATTTAAATAAAAAAAAACCGCCTTCAAAAAACGGGAGAAATAAAAAATTTGTCTATAAAAATCTAAATGTTTTTTGAGGTCGGTCCCAACCTCAATATTTGTAATAAACGTTGTCACTTGTATTTGGGACCGACCTCAAAAAAAATTAGATTTTTATAAACAAAATTTTCATCTCTCCCGTTTTTTGAAGGCGGTTTTTTTTATTTAATTTTTTTTTTGAGCTCCAATGACAAATTACACGACACGATTCCACTCATTACAACAACTCTTCAAGACTAGGAGACTTGTCTTTAAAGCTTTTGAAATTTGAAAGTTCGAAACGTTTGATTCGCGGCGTTTTGCACTCAAGTTCTCTTCCGAGCGCTTTTTACAATCGAGTCTTTTTGAAATGATGAGAATCTTTGTGAAATGAGAATGACCGAAGTTCGGCGTGACTCGAGACTCCGAGTTTAGTTAGTACAATGAGTTTTGTAAAATTGAGCCGAGGATACCTACAGAATTAATATTTAAAGTCTCGAGGCCCTTACAACTCTACTCGTTGATATAAGTGACTTCATCGCTTGTTTTACAAAAATTGCATATTTGCGGGCCAGATGACTGTCAAATTATATCCGGGTAATTAACCCACATAAAAGACAAGAAAAATAAACAACGGATATCTACGTTTCACAGTTTTCTTTTTAAAAATACAGTAAGTAGTTAGGATATGATTTCACTATCGCTGCCAATTTTTTTTTGTGAACTTTTAAAGTTCAATGTCGGTTGTGCAATAAGTGATTTTATGATCAGTCATAGGAAAGAACAATATTTACATTTACGATTTTAATTCCTGGAGAAGACATATTTTTATAATACTAGAAAAATGCACTGAAAAAAATCGACTTGCCTCAGGCGGGACTCGAACCCGCACCTTCCACAATCCGGGTGGACGCGTTGACCAATTTCGCCACCGAGGCACTGCTTTTCGCTGTCGAAATTTGTCAGTGCTTGGTGCTTATGTTTTTATGGTAAACATCGTTTCATCAAATCTTTGAAATTTGCACTTCCAAGACCCGAACGAAATATTTTTGCAAATATTTGACGCCCAGGGGCCCAATTCTCGTGCATTCGAACTTTTTCCGTGTGGTAATTATTTCTATTCTACTGAAAAGTTCGAATGGTTTCCTAAAGATCGTATTCTCAGTACCAATAGAAGAATTACCAATCGAACTATGCAGTCGTACATAGCATAGACAAACAATTACGTTTCGTTTCGAGCGTTTTTAAAACCCCTGTGTCAAAAATTTTTAATTGTAAATAATTATAGTCTTTAAGCTAAAATTTTATGCTGAATCCTTTTATTTTTACATTATGATACAAAATATATGAATTGGTTGGTACTGATTATTACAGAAAATATAAAAGGAAGTCGAATTTATATTATTTCCTAACGTGCATTTAACTAAACGGAACGTCGCATCTGTCAGTCAAGTTAGTGTCAACAGCGGCTCAGCGGATTTTTTTTTGTTATTACTTTATTAGATTAATTAAAAATGAAAAGCTTTATTATTATTGTGATCTCTTGATGGAAAATGTGATTTTACTGTAGAAATACAAATAAAAACTATGTTAAGTGTAGCGAAGCCGAAGCCGCCGCCATCTCCAAATCATTTTAAGATTATTTACGAAGTCCGTAATGAACATATCGATTTTGAATCTCACAAATAAACAAACAAACAACCACAACAATACAACTTAACCTCAATATCGGGAAGTTTGACAGATAGATTCGTATACGAATTCCGACTTCTACTGGTATTTAGCACTCGAAGCGTTCGAGTGACGTTCGTTCGAAATTGTTCGATTATGAAGTCCTGAGAATACACAAATAGTGTTTCCTTCGAAAAAATTTCGATCTTCGAAATTTTTTACGAATGTGAACTTTTTTCGAATGCACGAGAATTGGGCCCCAGCTAAGATGAAACTACCTTACATTATGGAATAATTTTATTTTTGCGTTTACAAACGCGTTCGAGTCCCGCCTGAGGCAAGTCGATTTTTTTTTCAGTGCATTTTTCTAGTATTATATTTACGCGTTTGTAAACGCAAAAATAAAATTATTCCACATATTTTTATATTAAGAATTTCTAATTTTCATTCTATACTCCGTTGCAAAAGTGTAAGTACCTACCTATATCAAAAGCTAGGTATAAGTTAACAGTAGATACCTATCGCGTAATTTATTGCTTATCATATTTTGATATTTTTTTTACCTATAAAATGCCCACAGTTCGCCTGACATTAAGCCGTGACGAACTATAGGTAGCTCGCAATGCCATGAGCATACCAGTTCCAAGATATTTCTGTGGACACTTTTACACGTCTCTGCCGAAGTCTTGACACGGAGTATACAGGCCTAATTTTTCAAGTGGGCTTGGATGGCCAAATCCTAAAATATGAGGAATAGCGAAAAGTACTCAAAGGAATCTCGGGCCCGATTTTGATGAAAACTAAAACTGCATCATTGGATTTTTGAAAAATCAACAATTAATTAGTTAACGTATAATGGTAATGTAAGGATTATAAAAAAATATTTTGTTAAAAATGAGCTCTTTCCTTAAGTTTGTCGTATGTCGTTACTTTCCAGATTTTTTTCCTTATTAGCGACACTATTGAATGATGTAATAATACAGATTGTTTTTTTGTCAAAATCAACGTGTTCGACTCCTGGCTAGGAATATTGATTTTTCAAATATCCAATGATGCAGTTTTAGTTTTCATCAAAATCGGGCCTGAGACTCCCTTTACCTCCTTTCACCTACTTTTCGCTATTCCTCATAGCTTCCTCATAATTTGGCCATCCACGCCCACTTGAAATGGGAAACCATTCAGCTCTATGTAATATGTGTTCCTCAAAATAAGTGTATCGGTAAGTAAATAATTCCATCCAAAACTCCACATTACGTGATGCAGAAGATGCTAGATACTATCGATAGCGAGTTAATAATGTGTAACATCTATTTGCGTTTTTATACCATTATGGCCTTTTATCAGTCCTATAACGACACAATAAAACACGAAGCTACTAGCGAGCGGGGATCTTTACGGATCCAAGAACGAATAACGGCTTGCTACTCGAAAATTCGTGCATCATCAGCATCACAGAACGCACAAAGACGAAAGCTTTGGATTCAATCTTTGCTTCAACTTTTAACCAATACTCTTCTTTCTTCTACTCTGCTCCCGATGTATTTGGGGTCGGTGCAGTTCAAGGAGATAAATATTCTGACTGTGTCATCACATCACTTACTAAACTTACTGTATGTAAACAAAATGATTATGCATTTTTCTAAGAAATGTTATACGCATAATGCCAATCAATACTAGGAAGAAACACGATCAGGTTGTATATAAAACTCGTCTCCATACAGAATAAACAAATTGTGGGCCAATGTATACGTTTTTACAATAAGCTTTCGAAAAATATTAGAGAATTGCCTATTAATAATTTTAAAAAACTGTAAAAACTAAATTATATACAAAAAAACCTTATTACAAGATAAATGATTATTTAAGTGATCAATGCGTAGGAGTGAAATCTGCCCAGGGTTTACGCATTTAAAATTGTAATTAATTCAATTGGTATATCTATTGACCTGTAATGATGTTTTGAAATTATAACGAAATTGTAAGCTGAGGAGTTTCTTTCTCCATTTCCTCTCCGTCTCAGCATAATAATTACTATTTAAGTAAAATAATTATTTAGTCCTGAAATGGTCGAAGGGCTTTTGACGATTTAAAAGTACTTAGTAAAGTCCATTTAAATCAAGCGCTTCTTCATTTCATTTCATTTCTTACTATCGTCATACTGCTATAGGTTTTGGCATTAGACGGCCGGACGCCTGCCTGTGATAAAACGACTGTCGTCTTTCAACAGCAGCCGGGACCATCAGTTTAACGGAGGAAACTCGAGTTGAAAAATTATCGTTTCCTATACGAGTACCGATTTCGTAGATTAGTGTTCTTGATCGTTACCTCCTATAGTAGGAAATCATACTACTTATAGACTGTGCTAATATTATAAATGGAAAACGGAGATGTTCCGAATTTGTAAGGGGCTGGTACTCGGCCACCCCCCAAGACACAAGTTATATGAGATGAAGAGGATATTTTTGAGAATATTATAGGACAAAATCTCTTATTTTAAATCCCCGCATTTTAACAAATACAGAATTTTATTTTGGCTCAAAATATCGTTATGCAAAGATGTAAAAATCAATTTAAAAAAGTTGACGTGTCAGTAATGACCAATGACGTAGGAATTCTATGGACCCGGCCTATTGTCTGTAGCTATAGTTATTTTTATATATATTTTGCGGCCAGGCAGCCATATTGTGTGACATAACTGTCAGTTACTGTTTGGTACTTCATGTGTCAACGATTTGTAAACATTATCAAAATTAATATTTAACTTTCTTTTTCTGGAGATTTCTTCATTGAAATTACGCGAAGTTGTGAAAGATCACACCGTCATAATGCCTAAGTGTAGTGTAATACGGTGTGGGTCAAGGAAAGACGAAAATCAAGAAAGATAAACGTTGCACCGGTAAGTCTTAAAATTTACAAGTAAATAGTAAATAGTTTTAGCATTTATGGGTACTATGGATGTTTTAAATTTTTTATTCATCCATGTGATTCCATTCATGTGGATTTCAATTAAAGATTAGGCTTTATTTTGAATATTTTCAAGCTAAGAAAATGTTGAATTTGACAACTAGTGTTGTTCTCAAATTGTCGAAAGTAATTGACGATAATACATAATCATGACAATATTATATTGGAGAGGCCTTAGGGGCAGATGGAGTACATATGCCATACCCAACCCAAATTATTTAAGATTCCAATTTTCATCTCCAATATATCTTATAGGTTTTTGTTTTTTTTAGGTTACCAAGAAGTGAATATAGGAAGAAAATGTGGTTGGAAGCAGTAGGAGTGGAAAAAGCTCTTTCCAAAGCTGAGTTTATTGCCGGTTCTTCTCAGAACAAGGCCTCTTGGTAGACTCATAAGCCGATGGCATCAAACTTCACTTTGGCATCAAAATTGTACCTAAATGAATAAATTAATAATGGTACTACATGTAAATAATAAACATATTGATTTACGTTCTAGTATTTCGTTTCATTATTTTAGCAAAATATCTTTGGTGTGTTTAACTTTAACCTATGTTTTAGATATTCGCTCCCCCCAGCCAAGCTTACAACTAGCCACCAGCTTAACGTGCCTTCCGAAGCACAGAGGAAGTTTCACCCGATATCTTGTTCCAATAAGGGAGATATTATAGAAAGCGCCTATATCTATGCATTCATTTCATATTGATAAGCTAACTTTATGACACAATAAAATTATTTCACAAAATAATTTTATCGATATAGCAAGTTACTACCGAACAGCACTATAACAGCTGTCAGTCCGCCATTTTATGCGCTCAACCGGCACGGTTTTTTGGTGTTAGGGCACGTCTATTGAATTCCTACGTCATTGGTATGACAGATGAACTGTTATGTCTTGTCAAAATATTTTCTTTATAACTAGGCATGGGGTCGGTTTTTTTCAGCCTACAACTATTTTGCATTTTTTTTCATAAAAAATGAAAAAAGAACACGGTAAGTTAGTTTTTGCTCTTGTTTCTGACTAACAATAGAGATATTAATATTTTTAATCATTATTTAATAAGAGAACATTCGATTTAAAGGTTAGATTTCTTGCATACACTTTGTAAAATTACTCGAAAATACGGTGGATTAAAATTAAGAAAACGGTATATTGAAGATCCTTAGAGCATACGCTTTCGTTTAATATATAATTTATCGTGGGGGGTTTTCAAGTACCTACCTTGACAACATTACATTTTTTTAACAGTTTTTATATATTTAATGGATGTAAAATATACATTAAAAGACTCGACACGTATTTTTTAATTTTGATTCTAAGTAATAGGGGTTAAAGTATGAAATTGCCGTTTTTTTCCTTATTATTCATTAGTGTATAATTCCTTTAACACAATAGCTATGTCCATTATTCTTTTTCTATTTTAAACTTCATTACAAGGACATATATTTATGTATAAAATTTTATTCTTATTTTTATTTTTTTCACTAGAAATACGTCTTCAAAAACAGCTCGTCCTAAGAGGTGTCCGTTTCCGTTATAAAAATATGAATATTTTTTTACAGGTATGAATTCTCAATTTTTTTCTCTAAGTATCCCATAGCTTAATGTTGTCTAAACATATCCACAAAATTACACAAAATTTAGATTTGTGGTTCCTTAAAAAATGGCAAATATATTTGTATGGAAAAATGAATTTTCGTTAAATTCTCTATACAAAACGGCAATTTCATACTTAAACCCCTAATATTTAAACTTAAAATTTTAAAACTTGGGTACTTACCTGCTTAATCTAAAATCGATGTTCTAAAACGACGTCCAAAATTAAAACAAATACATCACAACGGTCAAATCTTTGAGTATAAGTTTGTTGGGTTATGTTGGACATAAATAAAAAAAAAGATGGATGGCAAAGACAGTTTTTCTTAGAAATCCTACGCTGTCCATTTTTACTGCACATTTAGTTTTTTTTTTAAATATCTCTTTATTTAGCAAGTAATAAATTCTGAAAAAAATATATACTTAGTGTTCTAGATGACCAAAGCTCCAAATGGTTTTGTTATTATTATAACTTGTTTTTTTTGAAATGTTGCAAATTACGCCTCTGGTCGGAATCTGGACGAAATTTGGCATAGAGATAGATTATTAAAGCCACGTGCAAAAGCTAGTACCGTTAGTACCTCCCTACTAAATATGCCTTCAGAGTTTTCGGTGTTCGGTACAATCGTTTGCCGAAAATTTACAAGGCAGTTGTAGAAGGAATACCTAATATAATAAAATTATACTGGTAGGAAGGTACACATACCGAGTGTCTCAGATATCTATTTACATGCTAGGTGTGGATAATTGGACATTGTCCACCAAAGATGCATTCCGACGACTCACGTAATGGAGTCACTATAGCCCATATAAAATTTGATTTACGACGAACATCCTGTCACTCAAAATGTCGAGACGCAAGTCAGTAAAGTTGTCGTACAAACACGTGTAGGTATATCACACACACAGGTATATGTCATATTTACGTACCGTAAATTTTTGTGCTAGAAGTTAATTTTGAAGGGTAATGGCGGTGATTATCTGTTTTAACGAAAATGTTAATGACTCAGAAGGGGCTAAGGGCGTAGTAATGACATGAACGCTCCGGTTTTGACTTTGAAAACAAAGCGAAATTCACCAAAATAACTCTGTCAGAAGTCCACGTGAAGCGTTTAACCAGTATAACCAGATACTTCGTGTGAATCTTGATTCCTGCCGAATAATTAGTACATTCTGCTTCATCAAAACTTACGTTATTGAGTGGTTTAATCAACCAGGATCAAACCAACATATTATGTAGAGGTCGATTTATCGATTCCGAATAATAAAGTAGTTAAAATTTTTCATGAAAAACCGTTCATACTGAATTATTCGTTAGAACGGCAGTATAATTTAACGATGTTTGTAATAACGTTTTCCATCACAAAACATAAAATAACGATGGGTAATACGCTAGAACGATAATAATTGTGCCGAATGATGTGGAAAATTCACATTACAAACATATTACCACAGTTGATATTACGAGTAGGTAAACAAAGCAATTATATTTTAGTGTTTATTATTGACGAGTACCTTTGTCTTTAATTAAATACGAAAGATAGACGTAGTTATTGCCGAAACTGGGTGCGCTTTTTTTTCTCATAACTTTTTTGTCTAAATAACGGAAATCCGAAAATGTTTCTCGTACTTATAATTTTTCATAATAATGATCACTCTTCACATTTCATTACTCATACACATTGTTTATACTATTACTAGCTTTTGCCCGCGACTTCGTCCGCATGGAATAGTTAAATCAAATCAAATATCTTTATTGCGTATCACTTGCTTTCTTGCGAATAGTTACTTTAGGCAGCGTTTTATTTCTTTGTGTACGTACTTATTTTGCAAAAAATACACATAAAAACTGCCGTGTACTATACTGTATATGGCATTTTTACAATCTATCATTTTATGTTTTCTCATCCTTTGCTAACTTACATGCAACCTTTCATCCCCACATGGGTCAATATTTCAAAAACGCTAGAACAAATATTTGCTTATTTCTTATCCCGTGCTATTAAAAATTTCATGGTTTTATCTTTGGTAATGAGGAATCTCATAAAAAAATTCATCTCATATTTCAAGCCCTTCATTCCCTCTTTTACAAAAAAGCTTTTATTCCATTTCGACGTTTAGTCTATTTTTGAACCAAACATCAAAATCGGTTCAGGTATGGGCGTGAAAGTCATTAAGTTAAAAAGTCGCGTCCGCCATCTTGGATCTCAAAATGGATAATCCGTACCCTGTAAACCACGAAAATGATATCCTTTTTAATAATAAGTTAAAAAGTAGCGTCTGCAATCTTGGATCTAGAAATTGATGATGTATTTGGAATCGACTCCCGAAAACTATGAAAATGATACCCATTTCGATTTTATGTTAAAAAGTCGCATATGCCATCTTGGATCTCGACATAGATGATGTATTTGAAATCAGGACCCCCGAAAACCTCGAAAATTATACCCATATTCCTATTAAGTTAAATAGTCACGTCACGCCATCTTGGATCTCAAAGTCGATGTTTTATTCGGAGTCAGAACCCCCCAAAAACCACGAAAACTATATCCACATTGATATTTTGTAAAAAGTCGCGTCCGCCATCTTGGATCTGAAAATGGATCGTGTATTAGTAATCGGGACCTCCGAAAACCACGAAAATGATACCCATATCGATTTTATATTAAGAAGTCCCAACCGCCATCTTGGATCTCGAAATAGATGTCGTATTCGGAATCGGGACCCCAGAAAACCACGAAAATTATACCCATATCGACTTTATGTTAAAAAGTCACGTCCGCCATCTTGGATCTCAAAATGGATAGTGTATTCGGAATTAGGACCCCCCAAAACCACGAAAACGATATCCATATTGACATTTTGTCAAAAAGTCGCGTCCGCCATCTAGGATCTAGAAAAAGATGTTTTATTCGTAATCCGGACCCCCAAAAACCACGAAAACGATACCCATATTGACATTATGTTAAAAAGTCGCGTCCGCCATCTTGGATCTCAAAATGGATGGTGTATTACTAATCGGGACCTCCAAAAACCAAGAAAATGATACCCATATCGGAGTTATGTTAAAAAGTCACGTCCGCCATCTTGGATCTCAAAATGGATAGTGTATTCGGAATTAGGACCCCCAAAAACCACGAAAACGATATCCATATTGACATTTTGTCAAAAAGTCGCGTCCGCCATCTTGGATCTAGAAAAAGATGTTTTATTCGTAATCCGGACCCCCAAAAACCACGAAAACGATACCCATATTGACATTATGTTAAAAAGTCACGTCCGCCATCTTGGATCTCAAAATAGATGGTGTATTCGGAATCGGGACCCCCGATAACCACGAAAATGATACCCGTATTGACATTTTCTCAAAAAGTCGCGTCCGCCATCTTGGATCTAGAAAAAGATGTTTTATTCGTAATCCGGACCCCCAAAAACCACGAAAACGATACCCATATTGACATTATGTTAAAAAGTCACGTCCGCCATCTTGGATCTCAAAATAGATGGTGTATTCGGAATCGGGACCCCCGATAACCACGAAAATGATACCCGTATTGACATTTTCTCAAAACGTCACGTCCGCCATCTTGGATCTCGATATAGATGTTTTATTCGTAATCCGGACCCCCAAAAACCACGAAAACGATACCCATATTGACAATATGTTAAAAAGTCGCGTCCGCCATCTTGGATGTATTTTTGTACTGGGGGTTCTTACGACCTTTCATCCCCTATTTCATCCCCACGTGGGTCAATATTTCAAAAACGCTAGAAGAAATATTTCTTTCTTTCTTATTAAGTCCCTAATTTCAAATTTCATGGTTTTATCTTTAACAATGACGAAGTCCCATACAAACTTTCATCCACTATTTCACCCCCATACAGGTCAAAATTTCAAAAATCTTAGAACAAATATTTCTTTCTGTCTTATTAAGTGCCTAAATTCAAAGTTTCATGGTTCTATCTTCAAAAATGACGAACTTCCATACAAACTTTCATCCCGTATTTCAACCCATACAACCTTTTTTTCGCGATAAAAAGTAGCCTATGTCCTTCCCCGAGATCTAATCTATAGTTGTACTAATTTTCATCAAAATCGGTTCAGTGGTTTAGACGTGAAAGCTTAACAGACAGACAGACAGACAGAGTTACTTTCGCATTTATAATATTAGTAAGGATTTGTTCTAATACTTATATTTTTTATACTAACGATCGAAACTCATAATCATGACAATTCATAATTTCATCACACTTTGTATAAAAAAATATTTGTTTTCATATATTTCGTTTGGTTATCAAAATTCTTGAAATTCATGTCATACAACTCTGTTTTATACTAATACTAGTGGTCGCCCGCTGCTGCGCTCGTGAGCCGAGCGAGCGAAGCGAGCGTGCCGCGGCAGCGGCCGGCGAACCGTCAGAAACGACCTTTTTATATTTTACTGAAGGGCTATCCTATCACATTTCTTTTTGATACAATTTCGGTTTTTTAACTAATTTTTTTGCATTTTTTTGTCAATTTTGCAAAAGTTGGGAGGTAAGAGCAATCTTGTATCTTGATGAAATAATAATATTTTGAACTTACAATTTTGTTATTTTTTCAAAACCTATGTAATTATAAACTGTATAAAGGGGATACCAGCCAAAAAAAATATGAGTAAAAACTATTCTTAGTAATGAAATGACAATATGAATAAAAAATAAAGAACTGATTGTTATCACAGATAATATAATACTAAATTATGAAAGAAAAAGTTATAAAAAAAATTACGAATAAAGACTATTCTGAGTAACGACAGTATGAATAAAAAATTATGAGAATTGATTGTTATGTGCTACTGAGGACCTGAAAGACTCATACAAAAAATATATTACAATCAGTGAATTTTTCCTGATACCTTCCTAGTTTTTTGCACGACTGCCTAAGACCAGGGGGGTTATGATATTAGCAGTCTATGTATGTATTTACAGCAATATTCCTCCGTGTAAATCGATTCGTTATTTTAGTCCGGGTGGCCACTTATTAGGGAGGCTCATTTTAAATTTTTTACCGAATTTAACAATCTAAAGGTTCGATTTTTCCTTGTAAACCCCGACTTTAACTGATTTCATTCCCTTGTTTATTTTCTAGTTGGGTTAAATAAATGCTTAGAATAGTAAGTATTTCAAAGTTTTCATTTTATTCTTTATTATTATACGTGAATGGATGGCAGAAAGAACTGGATACACCGATGGAACCCCGTACAAATACAACACATATAGTCCGCATACCATCTTTAGGACTAGGGAGTAGCTGAAAAACAGCGTTACAAAGGCCGATAGTCTTGGTAACAGAAGCTGAGCTAAATCCTTTTGCCCTTAAATAAATAAATTTATTATTTGTAGGTATACAAATATTATGTTCTTACTAATCTTATGTTAAGTTAAGGATTAAATTATATTGTAAGATAAAGTATAGCTAGGTATACTTATTTGATATAGTTTTAAAAGAAATGTAATAGTTTTTAAGGAGCAATAAACATTTTTTTCATTTCATTTCATTTCATTTATGTATGAGTTTCGATATCTAAATATACATATAAAAGAAAATATACATATGAAATATGAAAACGCACAGCCCAAACCGCTGGGTCTAGAGATTCTAAATTTGGCATGTAGGTTCTTTATGAGGTATTAGGTTCAGGGGTGCACTAAGAAAGGATTTTTCAAAATTCACCATCTGAGGTGGTGAAGTTTGTATCGAAATTTATCACAAGCGAAGTCCTAAATCACTGACTGACTGATCAACGTCCAGACCATACCCTTAAAATAGCTGAAATTTTGTACCGAGGTATCTTTCGAGACAAGGGTTAAAGCCGGATTTTTCTAAGGGGCTAAAATATGGGATGTAAATTTATATGGGAAAACTAGATTAGTTAGACAATTTTATTCTAAGCGTCTATTCTTAGTAGTTGAGTAGAGACATAGTAATTCAAAGTTTTATGCTAGTATAGTAGTAATTGTCAACTTACTTAACAAAGTAGCCTTTTCTGAAGAGCAAAGCGTCTCTGCCTGTGCACACTTGTCTGCTAAGCTTCAACCCATGTAAGATGCAAGAGTCTACCACTGAGACAAAACTTCTGTAGCCATTGCCAGGAGATTTTGAATCAAAATCGTAGAGCGGTGCAACCTTAAAAAAAATTAAAAGTTAGAATTTAGAAATCAGAAAGGACTGAAAAAATGTTTGTTTAAAAAGTTCCAATGAGAGAATTATGTAAAATAATATGTATACTTATATTTGATTGCCTAATTGGACTAATAGCATGTATATGTATATGGTATATATTAATATGTATGTATATATATTGTTATATAAGTATAATTATAGTATATTAATTGCATGTAATTCTTTATACCCATATATTTATTGTAAATATTTTCAGTCTTGTAGATCCTGCCTTCTACACTGTATCTCACGCACCTTTCTGGTTGACTGGTAGAGAATGCTGTATAGCATTAAGTCCACCCTTTGCACTGTCTTTGTGCAATAAAGTTTTTAAATAAAATAAATAAATAGCCACATTGTATTGTTTTGAATATTGCCTATTGAACATCACACCATATCTCTGAAGGTAGATATTTTTATAAGGTAGGTACCAATTTCTATTTCTTAGGAGAAGGTCTCACATCTGGCCTTTGACATAAACTATTTTCTTTTACAACTGTTATCCTTCGACATCAGCTAGAGCCATTTGCCTTAAGACAAGTGTCCTTCCAACAAAGCACATTGGAAAATCGAGTTGAAAAATGTTAGGTTTTCCATCTAAGCACCAACCGGGCACTTAGTTGCTTGACTATTACAATCGAGACTAAGAACACATGCGCACTATGTTAGCAACCTAGTCTTCGATATTCTTATATTAAAGATAAGACAGGTAGGTTACACAATACACAGTAGTCAGAATCAAAAGTTTATGACCAAATCAAACATTAATTAACTAAAAAGATGCTCTGGATAATAGATATGTAAATTTATATGATTTACTAAACAGAACATTTCTAGAATAATTCTCCATTTAATGAATTTAGGTGTTCTGTATTCGATCATGTACTCTGCTATTGAGTGTACATGACAGTCATAAGGTTTCAATACCATTCAATTAGGTTCACCTTATGTTACAGATTTCACAAACCCTTTGTTCATGTATCTAATATTGCTTGATTAGCAGCAAATCGATATGGGATTTATAATACGCGTTTTTAAGAATGAAGTAAAGTCAATCATTTAAAATAGCATACTTTGTTCACTTTAACAAATGCCCTTTGGATATCCTTGTTTTATTCAAAGTAAGAAATAAATATCACTTCAGACTTCTTTGCAAAACAAAGTTCATTACATATGTATTTATGTACTTACTTAAGCTATTGCCATAATAATATTTATGACACAAATTATTGCTTAATAAGAGATAATGAAGTGATTACAATTCACAATACAATTTGGTAAAGGAGGGCTAACCTAGTCATATTTCTGTGTCATGTCTTTTTAACAAAGAAAAAGTATTACTTAGTCACATTTTATCTCCACTTGATAACAGTAAGATTAAGAATCCAATGCCAAATAATAACATTCAAATTAAAAATAAGAAAAAAGTACATAACTTTAAAACTTTCTCTGCATGAATTAAAAAATATATTATATAGCAAATGTTACTCAGTGAAAATACAGCATGTAAAGATTTTTTAAACAAGCAATTTTCTAAAAAATCTTTAACTGCTGTATTATGAATTCCTCTTAATTATGAACATACAAATCTTCTCTTTATAATTAGTGTAGATAATAATTGCAAAATTTAAACATTAAAACAAACAATTACTATAGAAGTGTTCTGAAGCACACATTTAACATTATCATGTGATTTATTTTTATGGAATGTCTAGTAGTTTGAAAAATAATTTATATTGATAGCTGCCAGACTAAATACTGAATGTAGGTGAGACCTTGTACATTGTGATAACATTGTTTTAGAAACAGCTGCCAAATCTTATTTCTGTAGCGCTTGTATTGATGATTCTGTGTAGTGATGTTGGAAAGGAAAGTATTTGCAATAAAATTGTTTCAGATGTTTTATAGATGCTTAGTTTTATTTATAAATACTTAATTAAAGGATTTAATATAAATAAATAACACATAAGAATGATAATGAAATAAGAAAATATGTTAAAATTAAATAAAAATTGTTGGTCCTATGCCTCTAGGGCTTATAATAGATGTAAGTGATTAATAGTTTTGAGTAAAATTTATATTACCCTGTAATTTTTTATTTATATTACCCTGTAAATTATTAGCTTCTTGTTCTATCATACAAATTAAAAAAATAGGCAATTATAACGATTGAATGCTTAATATGGTTTGATTAACAAATACTGTTTCACTGAATAATAGGTACTATTAAAACTACTCATGAAACAAAATATTTAGAAACACTTACTGATGAAACAAAATATTTACAAACATTAAGCACATACCTTTCTCACATGGTCAACCAGGGGCCAAACAGTGTCAATATGGTCTATAAGCGTAAGAAAGCCTTGGTATAAGCGCTGTCCATTTTCGCTGTCGTCTGGTTGGAAATATGTAGCATTATTTTGACAAGAGTCCTTTAGAGCTTCATACATCGCAAACGTAGGAGGTGCTGCTTCTCCGTTCTCTTCACAGCACAATGAAGCTTTAGCCGGCGATTCCGTGAAAGACATCTTTATCTTTGACACTTTCCTCACAGTTAAACGAAATCCGCGACTAAACCACCTAATTCTCATCTGCAAATATCCTAACATAAACATAAAACACTCATTTGCCAATCAATTTAATAATAATTACAGCTAAGGAATGTATTTACAAAATATTTCACGGGGTAATTTTTGTTTCATTATACCATTTTTACAAAGTTTATTCCAGTTACAATTTTATGCACAATTTAATTTGAATTCGATTCACGTTTGGTCATTTGCGACGAAAGATCGTGATCGTGACATAAAAATAATGACAGCTGATTAATATACTTGCCAGTTACAACAATTTGTCATTGAGAGTATTTTGCAAGACCTAAAGCGAATTAGTTCCGTTCCAACGTAGACAGCTGTCTACGCGTTCCAAGCTCAGACAAATGATTACAACAAGGAGCTTATACTAAGAATGGAGTCATTAGTCAAAATAACAAAGTGAGGGCAAAAATTTTGACAATACTTGACATTTCAAATTACACATCTCTCTTTCTAGAAATTGTCGTCATCTCTTTCTAAACACGACTACATAGAAACAAGATTTCCCCAGTATTTCGCCATCTTTCTAAAACAAAAGTAGAAAAGTAGCTAAAAACTTAACATATTGTATTCAATTATCAGTATTTATTATCAATGAAAGAAATAAATATAATATATTTACTTTTAATGTTTAGGTTTGTATTTTATTTTGAAAATCATCACTGTGATTCTTTCTATAACTTATGGGAAATGAAAGGATTTATGTAATGGCAGCACTTTCTTCATGTGTCAATGTCCCGAAATCTCAACATGACATAAATTGTCGAAATTGACGTATTCATAAATATCGACTCGCGATTTTGGTACGGCTTTTTAGTTTAAAATAAGGATAAATAAGCAAAATTATACATATATAGTTATTTCGTGCTGGTAGAAGTGAGTAGTATTGAGGATGCAGTGTGAATTTCACATGTAAGTGTCATAATTGCATATAATATTGTTCAATCTATAAATTTCATTTTTCACCCTTAATTCCAGATTATTAGCGTTATTTTGCAAAACTCCATAAGAGGGAGAAATTTCTGATACTCGTATTTAATCCTATCTTAGAATTTAATGAATTTTTGTACATAATTTACTTATTCAAATATTTGTAAACAAATGACTAGGGTGACTAGGATTTCCGGAATTATAAGGAAATAATATCCCTTTCTATCCATTCCTTTTATAAATGGTAATCAAAATTGATAGATTATTTTATTTAATTCTTTGAAATAACTATTACATAGATAAAATACATAAATAGTTTTACCCATTTTTAGTTCGAAATGTTTATTTACAAATAAAATATGTAATTTGTGTAATGTAAATTATTTTATTTGAGAAAAAGATAATGAGAGTATTGATTGGATTGTACAAGTGTAATAATGTTTATCATTCACATTTGCATGTACTAACATGCAACGCAGATACATTGCACACAGACAGACAGTATTAATAAAATTGTGGCTGCGCTCTTCTGCACTTGTAATCAAATAGCATATTAAAATCTATCAAATGATAGTTTTTAATATGCTATTTGATTACAAGTTAAAAGTGTACATAAATATTTATATACACTTTTAACTTGTATACATAAAATTTTCTTTTCTTTTTAGATTTCCGAAGCGACGGACCATATGGTTGTCTATTGTGTCTTTAAAAACAAAATTTTAATGAATTTGAAAATATGTAGCTTCCACTTTCAAGACACCGACACTTTCAAGGCAACTGCTTATGTCAAACTTCAAGCCCTTTTTTCAATAAAACCACTACTCAATCACTTTTCAAAGGCAACCCTTGAATTGGTTAGTACAAATTTTCTTGATAATATAGGTACAGTTAATACAGAGAGCTAAAATGTTTGGGGAAATAATTTTAAGGGCATCAGGCATCATCAATTATTGAATATACAATGACTCAATTGAATTTTAACATTCTGTATAGTCACCAAAATGCCGTATGACGCAAAAATGAAGAAACCAGGATTTCCGAAGTAATTAGTCTATTGTCACCAACACTTCATTTATCGATGTTTAGAGTAGGTTAAATAAAGCGTAAGAAATATACATTCGAATTAAGTTAATATAGTATGAATAATTTCTAATCTAGTCCGTTACACTTTTATCTTGATTATGCTATGCCCAAATGGGCACCATGATGTGCTGGTGTTGTTTGTGAACATCTGTTATTTACATTCATGAATGCATTAAATTATTTGATTTGATTTGAATTATATTTACAAGTTTTGTTTGCCTAATCTTCTTTTTATATACCGATAAATGTCGAATCGAAACCGACGAGTTGGGTCGATTTTATTGCACGTAAGTGTAGATAACGGTCATTTTTTCAATATAAATTAATAGCTTTAGATATTTTTATAAATAAACTTAAATAAATATATAATAACCGTGACTCGCAAACAAATATTCGTGTTCGCCGCACAAATATTTGCCGGCACCAGGATTCAAACCCGAAAGGCTTCATGTGTAGGTAGCTATACTGACCACTCCACCATGACGGCGTCAAAAAGTTGTTTATATTGATGGCCTAAAACACCCCAAATATTACATATAATGCAGGCTGTAACATGTAGGGTACCATGTTTAAGTACCCTTCATGTTACAGCCTGTATTATACTAAAAACCAAGTGCTACTAAACTTACTTTTTTGTAGCCAGTAGCTGTTACTTATGTAACTAATTCACGGAAAGTTACTAGAGCTAACAATTTCTTCTGTTGTATAAAAAACCGCACTTCGGCTTTCAGCCGTAATATCTATCAATATAAAGAAAGTCTGGTAGTAAGTTGGTAAGTTGCGCATCATTACGGCCCTATTATCATTACTCAAGAACGGCTAGATCGGTATACCACACAATGTATTTTTATAGCATTGCTAACCGGAAAACCTTAAATGTATGCTTAGCACCTAAAAAACAAGAATAATTTAATGTCTATGAGTTGACGTGACATGAGATAAGCTATATAATAAACTGTAACGTGCCTCTTAAAATCAAGAGTCACAGAAGCGATAAATCCTCGTATTTCGGTTGCTGATTTTTTTCCTGGGAGCCGAAAATAGATAACATTACCGTGCTAAAAGGCACTCAGGAAAAAAAGTTTAAAGTAATTATTATGAATTTTGATTCTTTGTCATGGAAAACTCAAAACTCAAATTATTTTCAACTTGTGGTTTTATTAACGTAACGAAGTTCAAGTGTAACGTTACACATACATATTTTACCGACCTACATACATAATTTTTTTTTAATTAAATCAGATTACACTATTTATAAATATTACATCAATTAAGATATAAAGGAAGCTCATCTAATTGAAATATTTCTTTAAAGTTCGCCTCCTAAATTTATCAATAGGTTTTAGCGCTCCATATTAACGTTGATAAGCTACATTTTAGTGACCGTACGACTGTTGCGGGCAATCTCCGATAGATTGCGCCTGCGTCGCCGGGCAGTCTCGATCGAGTCAGGAATCGCAAACAAAGGCTTGGTGATTCGGTTTTGCGCTTGCGTGGTTCGCTAAGTAAATTGAGCACCGACAAGACCTACCTAATACTAATTAACTAATTTGATAATCGTGTGCAATAATAGTTATTTATTTAATGTGTTTAACCCCTAATTGGGGTCCAAGATTAGGCTAAGGTAGCCGCTGTCGCCTCAGCTATTTCACTTCCGCCCAGGGCTGGACTTACAGTGAGCAGCAGTACAAGCCGCCCTAACTCGTCCCACCGAGCGACCCTCACCGAGACCATCTCCGGCTACCACCAGGGGAGTACACGCTATTGGGCATTATACCACCATTTAATAAATTGTTCTGCACGGATCTCTCGTGTCTCATTTAACTCCCTATATCTTAGGACCGTGGGAGCACGTGAGACTTTACCCGTGGCACAAGACTGTCCGTGATTAATTTATGCTACAGGCACCCTACTAGAAAGAGACAGGGCCTCTCTAGCAATGTCAAGAAATGTCATGAAATGTCAAGGGTTGTCAAAATTTTTGCCCTCACTTTTTTCATTTGACTAATGACTCCATTCTTAATTCTATCTTCATGGATTACAAGTTCCAAGCACGAAGATAGATTAAGAAAAATATAAGCTCCTTGGTTCTAAGAAGCCACATAACCCACATAACGCCAAACCACATCTCAAAAATAAGCCAAAATCGTTCCTTGTATTAGGAATCTCATGTGAATGAATATGGAATGAATGGAGTGACAAAAAGTTTTCGATAGGTAACTGTTGTGCCAATTGACTTGACTGACAGACAGACGGCTAAATAGTAGTTAAAGTCGAATTTTTCATTAGACGAAGGGTGCCGATTCCGTTGGCACAAACTAGACTAAACTTAACTAAAATTAGGTTTAGTGCTGTCAGATTGCGATTCCTATTCTGTAACGGACTAAAATAACAGAAATAAACTAAATTTTAATCTGACAGGATTAAAGTTGATTTAGTTACTCAATTTAGCTATTCGCTATTCTGTTGTCTAAGTTTTATGTCAAAATATCTCTAAATTTAGAAATGTCAAGCTAAATTTAGACTACGTGTAAATTGATGTCGATTAAAATTAGTTTCTGCGAACACATGAATAGTTCATCACCAACTTTGACGCCGCCGTGGTGGAGAGGTCAGTAACGCTGCCTACACATCGGGCGGTCCGGGTTCGAGTCCTTGTAGAGACAAATATTACTGTGATGAACACGAGCATTTGTTCATGAGTCATGGTTGTTTATATATTTATTTAAGTTTATTTATAAAAATATCTAGATTACTAAGTAGGTAAGTATATTTGTCCGATAACTAATAGGATAACACAAGTTCTTATAGATACTTAATTTGGGATAGATAATTGGTGTGAGCGTAGAAACATATTATTATTATAATTAACTAAGTGATCTGTGTTCATCACGCGTAATCAGAGAATCAGCTCTAGTGGGATTAATGAATAAGTAGTAGGTACCTATACTAAATAGTAGGTACGTATGAAAGATGGAGAATTTTGTATTAGCAGGTTTGATAAGTTCCGCAGAGAGGTATATGTAGGTAGACAGGCTTTTTTTATAAGTAGAAAAACTATCCACGTTTTTTTTGTTTTCGCTGTCACGGGATGGAAAAGGGATATAGCCCATACAGCGATATCTTCAAGCGAGAAAGAAACATTTGATAACACGATGCAAAGCATTACTGAGGGCCTCGACAACATGCATTTCGACACTTGCTCTCGCTAAATCAAAATATGTATGAGATTGACATGAGCGATCGAAAAGTCACTTCGATTGCTTATGTCAATCTCATCCATAGTGTGTCCCCTTGATATTCAAAGTCACATGCCATCGTCGAGTTGTTTTTATTTTCCCACCACGGCTAGTTCTGGACGGCCCTTTTCAGGGTCACGACCGCGCCCTAAGTCCCCCGGGTGCGGTCCGATGGCTGCTCCCGGTATTCTCGTCTCGTCAGGTGGACGCGCCAGGTTGAGCAGCCGTCGGCGAGGAGGTGGCCTATAAGGCTGGCGTCGGCCAGCGGCCCACAGGGGCTGGCGTTAGTCGGTAGCCCCTGTGGGCTGCTGCCCACCAATTAGTACAAGGGAGTGCCTAGACAGGCAGCATTGGGACGGTCTCGGTGTAGTTGCGCTCAGGTGCGCAGATCCCGAGCCATCCCGTAATACGCGCACTGAAGGTCAGGCCGGGGAGGATGTTTAGTGGGTATGGAGGGAACGCCTTTACCTTTGCCTTTACGCAGGGACGTAAATGCATTTGACCTACCCGTCAACAAAACAAAAAAAGGCCCTCGGGACCGTTGCATTCGTATCGTATGCACAGAGACTGTACGTGAACATTGCACGTGTTATCTGTTTCTTTAAACAGAGTGACTGATAATTAGTGGCGGACCCGTTAAGGAGAGATAGAAGAGGACAATTAGTGTTGTCCTCTTCTATCTCTCCTTAACGGGTAACTGCTCGTCAACACGGATATAATTTGTGCATAAAAATAACACCACTTTCCTGCACAAAATCCACTCCAAGGCCATCTTGAATAATTGAAACAAAAATCTATATTTTGATGTCAGTATTTTCCGCTAAACACTTCCAAAGTTTTATTCAAATAGTATTAGAAAAAAATAATAATAGTTTTGATGCTATCGTTTAACTCACATACGTTGGTTAATACCTTTAACTACTTTCAAATTAATTTTAAAAAGTTTATTATTATAAATTTTCTTAAAAATACCCCTTTCATTCATTCTCCATTCGTTCTTTATTTTTATCAATCTACTAAACGGGTAACACAGTTCAATTCAACTAAGACGCGCTAGTCCTGTCAAAAAAGAAAGATTAATTTAGGTTAGACGTGACAACAGAATAGCAAAATGATTAAAACTAAATTAAAATTAGAAATTTTTTAGGTTAGTTTAGTTTAGAGAGTGGCACAACGGAATTGGCACCAATGTCACTTTGTGAAATAATGTTGCCATCTTTTATGTAATAGTGATGGGTTCAGTTTTCGTTCACTCTCAGGAATGAATGAGTACATTGTTAATCTTATCTTACTATACGAAAAAAAGAAACTATTTCTATTTTACTGTATAAAAGTAGATCGATATCTGCTGGTATTTAATTATAATCACTTTTTTTACTACCTTCTTACAAATTCGGACGCATCAGTTGCCATTTTGTCTGTGTCATGCGTCTTCTAACCTCTGGTCTGACTGCTCGAATATTTTCTCTGCGCATACGGTGTTTACTTGTTGTTTTTGTTAAGTTTTTTTGGCTATAAATGCACCAGCGTGTAAACACGTCGCAAGCGCTTACCGCACGCTTCCTTTGATGTGTGTTAAGAAACCGACACTAGTCCAGATCGGCGCAAGCCGAGCCAACCACAGCCTAACACCCCTGGCACTTGTGGACGCTTTCGAAGCTTCGGCAAGCGTGTAAATGTAGCATTAGAGCACTCGGTAATGGTGAATGTAGGTACAGACAACAGCACGTTGGGTTACCACAAACTGTCAAATTTTCCCAATCGATTTTGCACTTTATACTGAATAAGCTTAGGTTGAAAAACGTTTGGAGAAATTTGACAGTTTTGTATAGTCCGACGTGCTGTTGACTGTACTTACGTTACGCAGTCATCGAAAAGTACGAAAACTTTTTCGTACCTACTTACATGGCACGACTACGATTGGAACCCGGTACCCGATATCGGCAGCGCGGCGTTCTACCCACTCACTAGGCTACTTTGCATACATAATGTTCTCTTAGATTTGCGCGAGTACTACACATTATAAATAAATTATACACTTTTCAGCGTTCGTGGTCACGGGATGACCGTCATCCCCTGACTACGAACGCTGAAAAGTGTTACGAAACGTCGGGCAATAATAACAAAATGTAAAATCTAATTACACGCGAGTTAAATCAGTAAAAGTTGTTTTACTTATAAATGTAAATACATACATACATGTTATTATTTCTTTATTTGCATAATGCATAATTGCATACATATGTCTTAATGCTATGTTTTACAAAACATTACCTACACATGTACCCTGTTAGGGCATAGCAAAGGATAAAATATAGAATTATAATTAAAATCGTTAATAGTTATAAATATTAGTCATTATGAGAACAATTTTATACCGAGTTGCGATTTTTTCATTCATTCACTTTGTCACAACACTATTTTTGTTTTATCAAAACCTGACAACACAGTAAACGTCACTTGACTTCGTCTAATTAAAAATACGACTTTAGTAGTGGTAGTGGAACAATGACGTAGGAATTCTATGGACTCGGCCTATTTTTTAAAGCTATAGTTATTTATTTATATATTTTGCGGCCAGGCAGCCATATTGTGTGACATACCTGTCACTTAGTTTTGGGTACTTCATTTGTCAACGCGATGTAAACATTAACAAAATTAACATTTATCTTTCTGTTTCTGGAGATCTTTTCGTTTAAATTACACGAAGTTGTGAAAGAACATCCCGTCATGATGCCTAAGTGTAGTGGAATAAGGTGTGGTTCAAGGAAAGACGAAAATCAACAAAGATTAACGTTGCACCAGTAAGTCTTAAAATTTACAAGTAAATAGTAAATAGTTTTGGCATTTATGGGTACTCTGAATGTTTTAATTTCTTTCCTTATCCATGTGATTCCACTCATGTGGATTTCAATTAAAGATTAGGCTTTATTTTTAATATTTTCAAGCTAAGAAAATGTTGAATTTGACAACTAGTGATGTTCTCAAATTATCGAAAGTAATTGACGATAATACATAATCATGACAATATTATATTGGAGAGGCCTTAGGGGCAGATGGAGTACATATGCCTTCAAAATAGCATCTATATAATATCGGATCATTATTCTTATACGATTTAAAAAAGAGGATTTATAAAAAAATACTGGTGTCCATAAGGTTGGTTACTCTTACAACTTGGAAAGTGTTTAATTTTTTATTATTATTTAAATCTTCTTTTAACCTTATCAATTGTAATGGATTCATACAGCTAAAGAACATAAATATAAATGAAAACAAAATTGCCTATCCCATACCCAACCCAAATTATTTAAGATTCCAATTTTCATCTCCAATATATCTTATAGGTTTTTGTTTTTTTTAGGTTACCAAGAAGTGAATATAGGAAGAAAATGTGGTTGGAAGCAGTAGGAGTGGAAAAAGCTCTTTCCAAAGCTGAGTTTATTGCCGGTTCTTCTCAGAACAAGGCCTCTTGGTAGACTCTTAAGCCGATGGCATCAAACTTCACTTTGGCATCAAAATTGTACCTAAATGAATAAAGAAATTTGAGTTTGAGTTTGTTTAGTCAAATAAATAATGGTACTACATGTAAATAATAAACATATTGATTTACGTTCTAGTATTTCGTTTTATTATTTTAGCAAAATATCTTTGGTGTGTTTAACTTTAACCTATGTTTTAGATATTCGCTCCGGGGGGAGCGAATATCTAAAACATAGGTTGGCTGGGGAGCCAAGCTTACAACTAGCCACCAGCTTAACGTGCCTTCCGAAGCACAAAGGAAGTTTCTCCCGATATCTTGTTGCAATAAGGGAGATATTATAGAAAGCGCACCGGGCGGCGGGCGGGCGCCGTGAAAATATATGGCGTGTGGGCGTGCGCACGCGAGGCAAAATATATTTCGTTCATAATTAGGGCGCCATACAATTTATCGTCATCCTCTCGGCGCTTTCTATATAATATCTCCCTAACAGGTGTTGTGAGACTCTATTTCAATATTTTGTCATCGTTACGTTGAACTCTCGACCGCGGCACTATCGACCCCCTCCGTGAGAGTAGAGAGTGTATAAACCCCATGAGTCATTAATACAATTTGAACTATCTAAGGGTGTAATGATAGCTTTATAATTAATGATGTTTATAGCTTGCCAAGAAATCGTGTTTGGTATTAAAGTCGAGACCAAAAAATGCACCAATGTGTGAGAAATGCGCATGTGTCCGTGAAAAATAGTACTGCAGTCTGAAAGTTGCAGCTTTTTCTACGTGACTGACAGGTCGACCTAGGCCGCCTGCGTATATGTGAAATGGTCTCGTCTGTCTATCTCATTCTAATATACGTGGTAGTATACTCTTTCTCTTTTACTTTGTCCATCTACAGTTTCCTATATCTATGCATTCATTTCATATTGATAAGCTAACTTTATGACAATAAAATGATTTCACAAAATAATTTGATCGATATAGCAAGATACTGGTGCCAATTCTGTTGTGCCACTCTCTAAACTAAACTAACCTAAAAATTTTCTAATTTTAATTTAGTTTTAATCATTTGCTATTCTGTTGTCACGTCTAACCTAATTTAATCTTTCTTTTTTGACAGGACTAGCGCGTCTTAGTTGAATTGAACAGTGTTACCCGTTTAGTAGATTGATAAAAATAAAGAACGAATGGAGAATGAATGAAAGGGGTATTTTTAAGAAAATTTATAATAATAAACTTTTTAAAATTAATTTGAAAGTAGTTAAAGGTTATTAACCAACGTATGTGAGTTTAACGAAAGCATAAAAACTATTATTTTAATTTTTATATAATATATTTGAATTAAAATTTTGGAAGTGTTTAGCGGAAAATACTAAAATAATATACATCAAAATATAGATTTTTGTGCACGTGATTTGAATATCAAGGGGACACACTTGACATCAAAAGCTACACACCCGCCGAGAAAGTTTCCCCATCACGTTACCAGGGTCCGCCACGAGGAGGCTTCCGGACGGTTCAGTAGGCCTATTCGCTAACTTTTTTTGACAGTTGAAAGTGATCATCACTGAGTGAATTACATATCCATTGCTGTTTTACATGACACGCTCTTATGGTACTTGTCGTGTAAAAACAGCAATGGATATGTAATTCACTCGGTGATCATCACTTTTAACTGTTAAAAAAAGTTAGCGAATAGGCCTACAGGGGGGCTATTCGCTATCTTTTTTTGACATTTGAAAGTGATGATCACCAAGTGAAGTACACATCCATTGCTGTTTTACACGACACGCTATTATAGCACTTGTCGCGTAAAACAGCAATGGATACGTAATTCACTCAGTGATCATCACTTTCAACTGTCAAATAAAGTTAGCGAATAGGCCTACAGAGGGCCTAGACAACATGCATTTCGCTCTTGCTAAATAAAAAAATGGATGGGATTGACATAGGCAATCGATGTGACTTTTCGATCGCTCATGTCAATCCCATTAATTTTTTGATTAAGTGATAGAGAGAGCGAGTGTCGAAATGCATATTGTTGAGGCCCTCAGTAATGCTTTGCATCGTGTTATAAAATGTTTCTTTCTCGCTTGAAGATATGGCTGTATGGGCTATATCCCTTTTCCATCCCGTGATAGGGAAAACAAAAAAAAAGTGGATAGCTTTTCTACTTATAAAAAAAGCCCGTCTACCTACATCTTGGATTATATAATCTAAGACCTACATATACCTCTCTGCGGAACTTATCAAACCTGCTGATACAAAATTCTCCATCTTTCATACGGCTACCCTACTACTTATTTTCGAAATCTAATTAATCCCACTAAAGCTGATTCTCTGATTATGCGTGATGAACACAGATCACTTAGTTAATAATAATAATAATATATTTCTACGCTCACATCAATTATCTAGCCCAAATTAAGTATCTTTAGAGAATTTGTGTAAAATCTTTTGTGTGAAATCTTTAAGAATTTGTGTTATGGATACCTACTAGATAACGGACAAATATACTTACTTAATAATCTAGATATTTTTATAAATAAACTTAAATAAATATATAAACAACCATGACTCATGAACAAATGCTCGTGTTCATCACACTAACATTTGCCTCTACAAGGACTCGAACCCGGACTGCCCGATGTGTAGGCAGCGTTACTGACCACTCCACCACGGCGGCGTCAAAGTTGGTGATGAACTATTCATGTGTTCTCAAAAACTAATTTTAATCGACATCAATTTACACGTAGTCTAAATTTAGCTTGACATTTCTAAATTTAGAGATATTTTGACATAAAACTTAGACAACAGAATAGCGAATAGCTAAATTGAGTAACTAAATCAACTTTAATCCTGTCAGATTAAAATTTAGTTTATTTCTGTCATTTTAGTCCGTTACAGAATAGGAATCGCAATCTGACAGCACTAAACCTAATTTTAGTTAAGTTTAGTCTAGTTTGTGCCAACGGAATCGGCACCACTACCGAACAGCACTATAACAGCTGTCAGTCCGCCATTTTGTGCGCTCAACCGGCACGGTTTTTTTGTTGTTAGGGCACGTCCATAGAATTCCTACGTCATTGTAGTGGAATACCCTTAGTCTTTCTAATCTGTGGTTAGAATACCTAGAAGAGTGGCAATGAAAAGATAAATTTGGAAAATAAATAATAAAAATATCAAAATGAAAGAATCACCGATGGAAATTGAGAGTATTGAAAATAATATTCCTGTCGAAAGTGTTAGTGATTCACTGGAAATTGTAAATACGAGTTGTATTGCAGAAGAAAATCCAAGTCAATATCAGTACCCGGCTTTGTTTACCAGCAAAACATTGCTCGAACTTTGCAGTTCCTCATGGTCTCGCTCACAAAAAGCTAACGAAGATGTCCAACCATACCTGCGTGGTAGTAAATGGTCTCCTGATGGGACTTGCTGTTTGTCTGTAGTCAACAATGATGGAGTACATCTTACAGAGTTACCAAGAGATATGTACATTGATAGCCCTTCTCAAAATCGGACTATTGATATTTTAGATTCTGTAGTACATATTAAAGAGAGTGGCATTGTGTATGATTATTGTTGGTATCCTGGAATGAACAGTGCAGTGCCTGAATCTTGTTGGTAAGTAAATTTCCAGGATATATTAAAATTCAAAAGTGCCATTGGAGTACTTGAGTTATGCCCATATTCCAACAGTTCCTCAAAAACTAAATGTCTAATCAAAAATGCACATCCTTATATTGTTCCTATTAATAATTTGAAGTCCATAAAAGAAGCATAATATTTTTTGTAATTCTTTACACCAAAGGACAATGCCAGGTTTCTATGGAGCTTTGCCCCACTTCAAACTACGCATTCCTACTCATTATAGATATTGTGTCCTATGCACTATTGGAATGGCTTTTAATAGTAAGCAAAAATGCTTTACAACACCAAGAGAATCAAAATATATTAGACAAATAAAATTAGAGCCCGATAGTAAATAAGAGCAAAGTTACAAAACACAAATTTATTAATTCTTAGCAAATAATATATTACATTAAAAATCATGTTTTAAATTCGTTACCTAATTGCGTCGTATGCAACGACTGGTATGGCTTTTGAAAGGAGGCAAAAATGGTTTCAAACATTGAGTGAATCAAAAGATTTTCGAGACATAAAATGAGTGCCTAATAGTAATAAATAGCAAAGTTACAAAAACTAGTTTTAATTTCTTAGCGAATATTTTTTATTTATAAAAAAATGTTTTAAAATGATTACATAATAATTACCTACATGAAAACTGTACGAACATGACTTATGTTGGCTTCTTACAAATATTTAAGTTTGGCCCAAAAGAAAGTTAAAAATACTACAAAAAAGGAGATTAAAAAAGGATTCCAAGTTACAAATACGAGAAAATACTTTTAATTTTGAGTTTTTCTCTCGCTCGCCGTTTTAAGTATTGAATCCCACTAAAAATAATAAAATAATTTATATTTTTATTTACATTTTATTCTAACTCTGGGACCAATGGGGCAAATTTGGGCATTATCCTTTGTTTCTTTATTTTCATAGTTTACATCATCTCTCATACTTTTAACTCTGTATTCAATTAAGTAAATACATTTAACCTTTAACTACCGTAGTGATGAATTTGGTTCACATGTACCGTGGTGGCGTCTGGTAGACGTTGATATTGGAAGGTTAGTTTCTTAAAAAGTACCTTGTCTCTGGTATTTCCTGAATAACAATGTTATTTGGAATTAAGTTTGTTAATAAAACAAATAAAAATATTGAACACAACAAGTAAGTTACATGTATTGTTTTAAGCTAACGTGGTCACTATCATTTGAATGAAAGAAAACGGGATTTAAACCACGTACCTTGGATTTTTGGTTAATCCGATATTCTGTCGTTCTGTCGAGACAGAACGCCACTATATACCAAGATTGGTAAGGGAAGCGATTGAAATTAAGAAAAACAAAAATTTCAATCGTGAGGATGGGTTTAAACTGTCGAGCGCCTGGAATCCGGTAATAAGTTTATGTGGAACTGGGGTAAATAAAAGAACGGTGGTACGGGTGCCGAGCGTAGTAAAAGACTCAGAAAGAGGGTAGACAGATTTGTCTGCCAATAAAATCAACTCACAGAAGACTTCAGTTCATCCGTGATCATGGCGCATGTAACTGCGCCGAAATATCGGATTAATCAAAAATCAAAGGTACGTGGTTTAAATCCCGTTTTCTTTCATTCAAAAGTAAGTTACATTGAGTGAGATCCAAATTTATATTTTTTAAAGGCACTCACTATAATGAAATCGCAATAAATCACAGTCAGTAAGTAGTAACCACTTTAAACTTTGTATTTCTTCTAATTAAAACTCTAAAAAATAAGATTAATTGGTAATAAGCAGCCACTAATCTACTTTCAATTAAATCACAAAGGTCAAAGTGACCACTTTTGTAACAATTTCTGCATACTAACATTAACTTTATTTTATTAACAATAAGATATTTCCTTTTTTGAGGTTGATATTTGAGGTTCAGACATCTGAAAACATAAAAAAAATATTATAGTGTATAATATTATTAATTTCCTTTATTTGATTTAAAATACATACAAAATTAATTTTATTATTATGGTTGTATATTATTAGTATCATTACACCGTCGTAGCGACCACGAGACGTTAAGTAAAAAATACATAAACGCTGCGCAGGCGTCTTTCAGACGTAAAGAGAAAATAACAGTAGTACTGACCTTGCGTCCGTGAGACGTCAGCTGTAGCGTAGGTACTGCGGGAGGCAAGGGTGTAGCGCGCGCGGTTTTCAAAATATGAGCGAGAGAAGGACGAGGAAGAAGGTACGGCGACGTCTGTTAGACGTCACTACGGCACTTAAAGGTTAATATAGTAAGAAAACGTAAAAACACTTCTATTTTTAGATATTTTTCTCTACAATTTCAGCTGGCTAACAACCATGCAGAATGCACCAATACAAATGTGGGATGCATTTGATGGTTCTTTAAGATGCAGTTACAGAGGATTCAATGCTGTTGATGAAATGGAACCAGCCATTTCAATTACATTTAGCCAAGAAGGATCAAGGATTATTGCAGGGTATAAAAAGGTTCTAAGAACATTTGATGTCGAGCGGTAAGTTTTTAATAGTTATTCAAAAAGATCTTAGTGCAGATCAAACTTAATGTGGAAGTGTGCTAGGTGACATATACTGGGCAAAAACGGCTTCATTGGATTGATTGATAAAATAATGATCATCGCTTTGATTATCACTTCAAACAAGGTGGTACAAGAAATATTATATTAAAATTTTATATTTTCATTCGATAGTATAGGGCTGTCTTCATAAAATATGTCGGGCCAGTTTCAATATCTTTATTAGCCCATTGTGTTAAGAATGAAGCACAGTAACAGGCATGGAGTAATTACTTTGTTTTAATAGGGCTCCATAGTGTATTATTTTATAATGGTTTCATAATTTTTTTGTTTTTGTGCATACACATATACTGGAAACTCACTTCTCAAAATAAATCATGTAGGTACTTATTATAACTCGCACTTTTCCGTTTTACTTATTAGCTCATTAGATTAGGTGTGGTTGTCTTCCGGGATACCATAGGGGATCGAAATTTTCGTTACCAATTTTTTGGCTCCCCATATCATAAACAACAATTATCTGCTGTGTTTATCCTGAATGTATATTGTACTCTTGCCTCAAAGTTTATGTAATACAATAAATTTTATTTTGTTTTCAGACCAGGAAGAGATTTTGCTGAGCATAAAATAGCAAGCCCAGCATCGTGCTTTGCTACCAACAGTAATTTATTGGCAGTAGGCTCATGGAACACAACCATTAACCTGTACAATGTGAGTGAGATGGGTACTTACAAGAGTATTGGTAAAATGCATGGACATGGAGGTAATTATTTTATAAATCAAGATTGTTGGCTTAGCATATGGGGCATGTCGAGCGTCGCTTTTTTTTCTTGAAGAAGAAGGGTCTTTGGGAGCGCCTTTCTCAGATCCTTCTCCATGTTATCGCCCACCTTACAGAGTACGCCAGGTTATTATTTAGGCTACATGGACTGAATACCTTGAAAATCAATTACAATTACATTGTCTCCCTAATCTGATCGTAACTCGTAACAGGAATTGGTAAGACCTTCAAAGAGTTTGGGAACAGTAATTTGTTTTTCAAGTATACACTTTTCAACTTAAAATATGACATTTAAATTTTTTCTGTAGCCCTTCATATGCCTTCACAATATTTTTTTAAAGATTCGTAATGGGCCCTCCAGACTCACGCCGAGAACACCCGAGAAGCGTGAATGTGATTAGTTTCTCGCCTTGTCGTTCTCGCGCTCGCCTGTTCTCTGCTCGGTGTCGGTTTTTTTGCCCGCTTCAAAGGGTTTCTCGGGCGAGTAAAGAGAAGCGTATCACATTCTCATTCGGTTTCAGTGCGACGTGGAGAGTGGTTTGAAATAATATTCACAAACCTTGATCTATTTCGATGAATTGGTGTCATACACCAACCATCGCCGAGTTTTTTTTCTTAATATTATTTTTTATTCTAACATTGACAAGATTGGAGTATGCTAATGCACACAATACCAAAACCGCTGCACTGTCAAAGTCGTCCATTTCGTATAACGATCGAGAACGCAAGTGAGAAGATCGCGTGAGTTTAGACCCATCTCCTTTCTCGGGTCAAACTCGACGAAAAGTCTCGCCGAGACTTCTCGCATGAGTCTGTAGGGCATATAAAAATGTCCGCGCGCTAATTTGTCTGCATACGCCTGCCGTGATGTTATCGCATTCTCACTCGCTCGAGCGTCGTATGAGGCGCGCGTAAAAGATAATATTCGAGGCTGTGTTATGGTTATAGATATCGGACAATTTTAATAATATTGGATATTTTTATAAATAAACTTAAATAATGTCTTATTGAGGCCTTACATGTACTCCTTTAGCTAGGCACTACCTAAAAATTATAAGATATCCCTAGCTTGGATTGTTTTGATATCGTCTCGGTCGAGAATGTGTCTTCCCAAATGTCGGCTTCTTTTGTGAATAAGACATTCACAAGAGCACAGGAGGTGCATTGGTGTTTCACGCTCCTGTTCACAGAATCTGCAAGCATCAGTATCGTCAGCGCGCTTACGAAAATAGGGTTCGATTAGTGCTTTTGAGTGTGTTAACCCACGCGTTCTTTGGCAGTCAGCTTTTGCCTCTTGGAGGAGGTGGGTTTTTAAGTATGGCATGGCCTCGTTCTTTGAGATATTACAGAAAGGTTCTGGTCTACCAAACTGTAGACGAGCGCCAGCCCTTGCTAGCTCATCGGCCTTTTCGTTACCGATGATTCCAGAATGACCCGGTACCCATTTGAGGGTGATCTTGTTTTGTTGCCCCAGGTCATTTAGTTTTTCCACACAGTCTTTTACTATCTTTGACCTGGCTGTCTGAATATATTACTATATTTTGGTTAACGTAGTTTCGCTGGCGGTCGGCTTATACACATTCAATTATGGCACAAACTACCGCCTGGAAAATAGTGACATATTTACCAAGGTTTATGCTTCTGATAACTTTGGGCTTGACAGCATATATGCCACATCTTACGTTAGGGCCCATTTTGGAGCCATCGGTAAACCACACTAGGCTTCCGACATCCAAGGCATCACTATTAAGGCGTTGTGCCCAGTCCTCCTTTTTAGTTAGTTCCACGGTAAACTTCTTGTAGAAGTTAAACTCTGGTACGCTCAAAGACCGATTACGCTCACAACGCGTTATCACAGTAAAACATCCACATCTGTTATTGATAATTATCCTTTCAAGCTCGTTCGTCGCGTGTCCCTCGAGTGAACAGACGTGTGTCGCACATTTAATAATTTGATTTAGTAGAATTTAAATAATCAGTTTCCAATTACCACCTTTAAGTACAGTGCCATTGAGTTAAAAGTTGTAGAATTTCGCTAGTGACTTATTACCATTACAACTTGGTGCACCCCCGCGGGACGGGAGCGCTTGCATTTTTCGTCTCTTTCACCATTTGTGGATTACTCATCTACGCTGCGCGTGACCAGTCAGCATGAGCGTCAAGCGATCGCCAACAAAACCACGCACGGGGTCCACTTATACTGGTTCACAAACGGACCTTACTGATGATTATGATTCTACAGCCTCAGATTCGCAAATTATTCATCGTAAGCGAAAACAACCAGACTCGGACCATGTACAAAGGACTGACTTTATTGATTTTAGAAAGGAGATAATGGCCGTTTTACACGAAATTAAGGAATCCAATAACGATTTCATGCGTACCATGAGATCGGAAATATCAGAGATAAAAACACAAGTAAGTTCGGTGACAAAATCATTGGATAATATAACTCAACAACAAAGTCAGTTTAGACAGGAACTAACGGACCTCTCTCAATCACTGGATTTTCATACCAAATCCTTCGACGATCTCCGAACGAAAACACAAGTGATGTCTAAGGACATCACACAATTAAAAAGTGTGGGTAAGGAGGTCGATACCTACAACCATCGTATCGCCAACTTGGAACGAGACTTCAATATTCAACAACAACGTGAACGATTACACAACATAGAATTGGCTGGCGTTCCGGAGAACAAAAAGGAAGATCTCCCTCAACTGTTACTATCCATTTGCGAAATACTGGGCGTCCAGGCAACGAAAGATAACATCATAAGCATTCATCGTGTTCCAAAGAGAATACCTAACGCTAAATCACCAAAAAATGTTGTGGCGAAAATGAGCAGCCAACTTATTAAACACAGCATTATATCGGCTATTCGAAGGAAGAAAGGTCTTACTACCGACGAACTAGGGCTTGAATCGTCATGTGATCCGAAGAAAATATATATAAACGAGCACTTAACTCCTTTCTACAAAATGTTACATAAGAAAACCCGTGAAGCTGCTGCAGGAGCTGCATACCAACACGTTTGGATCCGTAATGGAAAAATATTCGTCCGAAAAAACGACACTTCGCCTGCTTTAAATATTACGGATGTAACGGACCTAGGAAAAATAAAGTGATTGTTTGTTCCAGCTTATCATACTATAAATTAAGAATTGTGATACTAAAGGGAAGTACATTAATCTATAAGAAAATTTGCATCTTTAAAATTACACTCTGTCCATCAAACTGCACGTATATTAGTGATTTAATCCATTCATTTGCTATATTATGCACACATATTATATTTGTTGGCACTCTAACGCTATATACTAGTAAACTGATTTACTGCATCAGATACATATTTCTTTATTTAATAGGAAATAAACAAGAATTTAACCTGTATTGTCCATATTGTATTGTAACGGTAACATATAACATTCAAAAATATTTAACTTCAACATATTTGAACTGCATATATTCATTTACATACATTAAACTTTTGTTGATTCATGAATTATTATCGCATGTAACTTTTTCAAAATTAAAAAATAATACCTTACTTAATTGCCTACATAATGAAATTTCGGTTATCATAATTTTTAGACGACGTAGGCGACAGGATGGTGATAACCTGTCACTATTTTGGTGTACCATATGGCTCATGCTGCCGGATGTGGCTTTGTATGTACCCAAATGTTACCTAAGGCTCTGCTCAGCTCTTTTTGGGATTGTGAGCGTGATTATACGTATATGTATAACTTGTAGACACATTTCATTACACATGAAGCCTCAACTGTATGCAGGAGAGGAATATACTACAATAATAATGATAATTGAACTAATCATATTCAGGGTAATTCTCAACATAATTCCTACTGAGATTACTACTGAATTTTTCACTATTATATGCCAACATAGTATAACAAAGATTAGGAGTATGACTGATAAAAGGTCATATTACTCTTATTGGTACGTCCTATTTGTGGTAGCTAATTTCAAACCAGTTTATATATGTCTTGTCTTGAAAATGTATTTCTGTGCCCTTATCCTAGTTGGCACAGCGGTCAAAGCAGCACCGACAGTGCATAGACCGCTTATAAGCGTTTGTGCGTTTCATCCACAATCATTTGTTTTTTACCTGGCAGGTTACAGTGCCTTTGTTGTCTGTGTCTATATTTCAAGCACAATATTTAGGCTACGTACTATAGAATTCGAACAATATATAATATATGATTTATTATTTAGTGATTATCGATTTTTTCTTCGTTAAAATGGGTAATAATAATAATTTAAATGATAGAAACTTATACCTTTACTACCAGAATGTTCGTGGCCTACGAACTAAATGTTTACAGTTATACAACAACGTACTGGCTAACGATTACGATATATTATTATTTACGGAAACCTGGTTGCAAGACGACATAACTAACTCAGAATTGTGTGACAATAGGTACGAAATATTTCGTAGTGACCGTGATTGTCAGGTGACTAACAAAAAAAGTGGTGGCGGTGTAATGATGTGTGCACGGCGCGAGCTCGCAGCCGAACCGTGCGTCGAGTGGCGGGGTGCTCCTGCTACTGAGTCACTATGTATATCTATACCTGCGCGCGCAATTAACTCTTCCCGCACATTGCGTATCATATTGGTTTATATGCCGCCAGACTTGAGCACTTTCGCAGCTCGTTACGAAGAGCTTGGTAAAAGTATAAAACACCTTCTCGACACATTTCCTTCGGATAACGTAATCCTGTTGGGTGATTTTAACCTACCGTGTTTATCCTGGAATAACCACAATGAATTTATAAATTTAAATACAGGCCCTAAAGTTGTTACTGATTCCGCTAACACATTTGTCAACAACATGTACTTCTTTGGTTTATGTCAGTACAACCAGATTCGCAACTCATCTGGAAGACTCCTGGATTTGTGCTTTTGTAACATTGCATGTTCAATATCACAATGTTTGCAACCGATTATCGGAGAGGATAGCTACCATCCAGCGAAAAATATCGATATATTAGATCTCCACATATCGCCTCTATTAGAAAAAAAGGAACCAACTTTTAACTTTAACAAATGTGACTATAATGATGTTAACAATTACTTAAAAAATGTAGATTGGAATGTCTTACTATCTTGCGCTACAGTAAACGAAGCTGTCAATGTTTTTTATAGTAAAATTCAAGCATGTATATCCTTATTAGTACCTCTAACTAAAAATAAAAAATCTTCATATCCATCTTGGTATAGCCCGGCTTTAATTAAGGTTATTAAAGAAAAAAATAAAGTACATAAACGTTGGAAAATGTACGTCAATCCTAGAGACTATGATGAGTTTAAATTATTGAGAGAAAGACAGCACCGCTTACAGCAAGCTTGTTTTAACCACTTTATAAATACATCGGAAAACCTTATAAAAAAATCACCTAAATTCTATTGGAGGTATGTAAAAAATAAAAGGGGATGTGCTAACTATCCTTCCAAGTTCACCTTAAATGGTTGTAACTACACTAAAGGCGAGGATATTTGTAACGCATTTAGTCAGTTTTTTGAAAGTGTTTTTCTGACGTCTACTGGAGAGGATCCCACATCTCTCTTAGTAAATGAATCTCGGCTAAGTATTAGTAATGATTGTCTATCCCAAGTCAGTGTAGACAAATATCATGTACTAAGATTATTACAAAGCCTGGACAAGAGCAAAGGTGCTGGCTGTGACGGTATTCCTCCATTGTTCCTTGCCTCATGTGCTGAGAGTCTTTGCTCTCCGATTACAATTTTATTTCAAAGGTCAGTTCAGGAATGTATTTTCCCTGATATTTGGAAACGGGCACAGATTGTTCCAATTCATAAAAAGGGATCCTCGTCCTTGATTGCAAATTATCGTCCTATTTCGATTCTCAACACTATTGGCAAAATTTTCGAGAAGTTGGTGTACGAATTTCTCTACTCGACTATTGCTAAGAGAATCCCACACACACAACATGGTTTTCTGCGTGGTCGGTCCACTACGTCTAACTTAGCTTTGTTTGTTGATTTTGTTCTCGGAGCGATGGAGGGGGGTGGCCAGGTCGACGTGGTTTACACAGATTTTGAAAAAGCCTTTGACCGCGTCGACCATGCCATCCTTCTTCAGAGTCTCGGAATACATGGTGACTTGTTGCGCTGGGTCCGTTCTTACCTTACAAATCGCTCACAGGCGGTTGTTATCGGCGGTTATAGGTCAGATTATGTCTGTATCCCCTCTGGAATTCCCCAGGGATCTCATCTTGGCCCCCTCTTCTACAACGCCTATATTTATGATATGAGCAGTGTTATCGAAAATTCGAAACACCTACTATACGCCGATGACAAAAAAATTTATACGAGAATACGAACTATTAATGACTGTGAACAACTACAACATGATCTCAATAACCTACATAAATATTATATAAATAATAAAATAACAGTCAACATCCAAAAATGCCAGTGCATAAGTTTTACACGTAAAAACAATCCTATTGTCTATGCATACAATTTTGACGGCTTTGTGGTGGAGAGGACGGAGATAGTGCGCGATTTGGGTGTCTATTTCGATAGCAAGATGCTAATGTCTACTCACATGGACATTATTAGAGGTAGGGCGTTTAGGAATCTCGGCTTTGTTATGCGCACCTGTCGACCTTTCAGGGATCCGCTTAGTTTAAAAATAGTGTATTACGCATATGTGCGTAGCATCCTAGAATACGCCGCCCCTGTATGGTCTCCACGTTACGATGTTTACATCAAAAGCATCGAGAACATACAAAAAAAATTTGTTCGGCATCTTAATTATAAATGTAGAAAAATTGAACTGGGTGCTGAGTACGAGAAGATCTGCCGAACCTACAATATATTAACTTTAGCAGAACGGCGATCAGTATTAGATATGGGCTTATTATACGATATCATTCGCAGCCGTCTAGATTGTCCCGAACTTGTCGAACTCATCGCATTGAGCGCCCCCCCGCGTCGCACGAGGCACACTCGCTTGCTACATGTTCCACAACACCGCACCAACTACGGACAGAACTCCGTAATAACTAGGATGCCACGTACTTATAATGATAAGTTTAACCACATTGATATCTTTGTTGGCTCCAAGAAACTGTTTCAAAACACTATCAAAAGACAGTTGTACAGTCCAGAAAAACGCGACTAACAGTTGGGTTTTTGAGTTGTATCTTGTTGGTACAGTTGAAATAGTAAAAATGTTATGTGTACTGGTTATTTGCAATGCAGGTATAATTTGTGTGTATGTGGTGGGTGGGTGTAAATGTGTATGGTATGTGTTCAGTTTGATGGTACATGTTAGTTAGGTAAAGTGAGTATAGTATAATATTATTTATTATTTAACTGTTTCTCCCAGCTTCCCTTGTGTATAGTCTTAATAAAAGAGTAATAATATTAATTGTGTTAAATCACGTGCAGTTTACGTAAAATGTAATATGTGGAATAGTCGTAATTGGCCTAGTAAATTGAATTGTGAACATTCTGATACCGATTGATATTGTGCTGTGTACTATTTCCTAAATAAATAAATAAGCTCTGTGGCTGAGTGATGGGTAGGTTAGGGTTATTTTTTTAATGACCAGGCAGAGTGCAATATTTTTGGGAGAATATTGTATTATCAATAACAAATGTGGATCTTTTACTACTGTGTTCGCAACGTGTTGTGAGCGTAATCGGTCTTTGAGCGTAATATAATATAATGCATAATAAATACTTATGCAAATAATCATTTTCAGTTACAAGCCTATTAATTAGTACTGTGTAGAAAAAACATTTGCAAGCATTCTCATTTAAATTTCGTTTTAGGTGGAGTCACACATATGAAATTCACTCCAGATGGCATAAGGCTTGTGTCTGGTGCTCGTAAAGACCACCGATTTCTAGTATGGGATATAAGATATTATAGACGACCACTTAATGTATTGACAAGAGTTGTCAATACTAACCAAAGAATATATTTTGATATTTCACCATGCGGGAAGTATTTAGTCTCTGGTGGAACAGATGGAATATTGAATGTTTGGGATTTGAACCAAGTGGATTGGAAATCTAGTCTGGATGTTAGTGACGATAGTGATAATGCAACTTATAAGGTTAGTGAAACATGTTTATAATTAATCCTCATATTAAAGTATCTGGCATTTCTATAGAGCAAGCATAAAGTTGCGAATGGACATATCGATCAACAAACGTATCTGTCCTTTGCTCTCTTTCAGAACATTTATCTGTCAAATTAATCGATTTTGTCGAATTTTACTGTCAAACTTTGTTTATCGATAGTTTCGTGCTCGCACTACTGAACTGATTATGAACTGAAGTCAGTTGGCAGAGATAAATAGCTATTTAGGTAAACAATTTATTGTGTTCTGACAGTTATTGATAATATAGCCAGGCCCTCAGTGGATGAGGGTTCTCTTGGTTCTATGTGAATTTCGGTACTACCTTCGAATTCGGTCATCACTTACCATCAGGTGAGATGAACAAGAATAACGCCAAGAGATTCTTTGTCAAAGGAAAAAAAATAGTTGTCATTTCGTGAGGACTTATACACCTACCGTAGATTCCAGGTGATACTTTGGCATAAGGTTGGTAACCTTTTAGGGTAGTGATGACGACGGCTTGAGGTGCCGACAAATGGTCACTGGACTACATTAGGTGTACGACCACATCTGGCTGAACGGGCGCAGCGGCAATATGGATCCGTCTCTTACCGGCTTGGCAGGTGCTACCGGGAGGGAGCCGAGTTCTCGCTGTGTCATCGCTATAGCCACACTACCGCGCTGCACACACTGATAACATGTCCAGTGTGGTCTCAGCAGCTTAGTACTGTGTGGACCGGACCTCTCACTGTCGACCATTGTTCAGGCTATGGTCGACAGTCCTGTGAGTGAATCATGCTCCAGAAAGAGGCCGCGGCACGGGCTAGAGAGAACAACGTTCTCGCGACCCCAAACAGCTGGAGGCGTACGGGATGACGGAGAAGGTTGTTTGCGACGCCAGGCTACCGTAGTCGGAGTGGCAGGCGATGGGATAGGGCCCCGCCGGCCTATTTGCTAACTTTTTTGGAAATGAAATTGATAATTATTGAGTGAATTACATATCCATTGCTGCTTTTACACGACAAGTGCAATAATAGCGTGTCGTGTAAAACAGCAATGGATATGTATTCTATTCTTAATTAATGGCGTCGCGTCGCATTAAACGTAAGCATTTTGCCAATGTCAAGTGAAAATGTAACTAAAGTAACAAAAATTTGGATTAAAAATGGACTAAGAGACTCCATTTTTAACACGTGTTCTTAGAACAAGAACTCGGGAGAAACTCCAATGGATATGTAATTCACTCGGTGATTATCACTGTCATCTGTCAAAAAGTTAGTGAATTGACCAAGAGGCTTAGACAAAGAATCCTGTAGACTTGGCATGAGTTTTGACAGCTAAGTGTAAGAAGGATAGGTGTATACAGATACCCATAAGAGTGAAAGAGTACCCATTATAATTTTTGTCCTTGTCAGTTTCACTTTTCGCTTATTTGACACAAAATTTTGGTGTCAAAGAAACGAAATAACAAACTGTTGGTGATAGTAAATATTCAAAATATTTGTGTTTACAAAGTGTTGTTATCAGTGTGTATAACGTACAAGTGTTGGACACTATATCCTGCTTGTGATTGTTACAAAGCATTGTTGTGTAATCGGCTGAAAAAGCCGTAGCTACCGAAATTGCGAGAAAATAAGTTATTACTCGTAAGTACGAAAACTACTTTAAATTAGTATTTTATTGGCATTATACAATAAAGTTTAGATTAATATCGTATAATATAGGATCTGAAACTTGATAGAAAACTAAAAAAATCATAAAAATTTGCTTACGAAAATATTGTTATTCTCCAATTATTGTCATAGAAATCCGACCAAATTTAGTAGTTTAGTTGTAGTTGTCAATTGCTATATAATTTGACTGCCGGAGCGTCATTTTGTAGATTTCTTATTTTTCTGGATTATACTGCATTTTAGGGATACCAGTAATATAATTTGAAGCTGTCCTTGTTGTTGGGTAAATACAAAGATTTAAGTTATCTTAATGTTTCAGATTTCTAGGACATAATATTCATGGATATTCAAGCACGTACTGCTGGTCAATCTGTAAATACCATGAAAAGGACATTGCCAAAATCGTATCATACTAGGTATTTACGTTTTACCGCGCTATAAAAACCAATAAATTCTTGGAATTAACGTTGTCGTTATTTATTTACATTCACGGATATTCAAGCACGTACTGCTGGTCGAGCTGTAAATACATACCATGAAAAGGAGTACCACCAAAATCGTATTATACTTTGTATTTACGTTTTACCACGCTATAAAACAATAAATACTTTGATTTGTATGATTGTGTGTGTGTGTGTGTATGTGAGTGTGTGTGTGTGTATGTGAGTGTGTGTGTATGTGTGTGTGAGAGTGTATGTGTGTGTGTATAGGTGTGTGTGGGTATATGTGTGTGTGTGCGTGTGTGTGTGCGTGCGTGCGTGCGTGCGTGCGTGTGTGTATGTATTAATGTGCACACGCATTAAGGCAAATATTACTTGACGCAAATGATCGCGAGACTGTTGTGTCCTCATGCTCTCATTCTCATGCTCTGACAACTTACTCATCACTCTGTACTATAACTACTCATAAGTGTTCAGCTTATTAAGCCCAGCAAAATTGAGTCAAGTTCACGAATTCACAAATATTTGCTACTACCAGGGATTTGAACTCGGACTGCTTAATGTGCTAGCTAGCTTTATAGACCACTCCACCACGGCACACGGCGCACTTCAAAAATCCTATTGTCGTCCATCCAGTCATGAGAAGGGAGATGAACTCGAGAGTACACACATTTTTCAAACATTTCAAAATAAGGCAAATCATAATATTATAAACATTTAATGGGGTATAATTTTTAAAAACCTGGCCTCTTCTGTTGACTTCAGTCACTTCTGTCACTGTCATGTCAACTCTCAGTCTATCCCTTACAGGGTGTACGCGGATGCCCAGTCTACTGGATTCTTTGTCTAAGCCAAGAGGGCATTAAAGATCCATAAAATTTCCTGTTTACCACAAAAGTGAGAGGAGAGGCCTGTTGAGCCAACCATAGATAATCCGTGCGGGTGAATTTATTCATCTCCCGCGCAACCGCGGAAGAAGCACATAAAAAATAGGTTGGTTTTACATTTACCATGTTCTTGAAATATCATCAAAGGACATAACCGTATACCAACCTCCTTCAATTAAAAAGGAGCTGATAAGTTTCAAACCGCGGACAATTTTTTAGATTTACCTAATTAAATCAAAATCATATAATCCGTTTTCCCAATCATGCCACAGATAGAATCACAGAAACACAAATCATTGTTAGATTAGAACATATCCTTTTTTGAATTGGGGATTAAAAATTATGACAAATAAACAAGGATTTAGTGGAAAAAGTTTTTATTGGAAGTCTGTAGTATAATTTACGTAATGACAAATTTATCTTTCTTTTCCAGTTTCCGTTACATAAGGATTGCTGTAACAGCGTCTCCATACATCCACTGAGACCTATATTAGCTACTGGATCAGGACAATATCATTTTCAAGACCCAGTTGTTTTACTTGAAGACGAATGTATAAAGACCGAAGGTTTAGATGGCAATGAAACAAATAAAAATGTCGAGCAAGACAATTCAAATAATAGTGATATGAAATACTCTTGTAACGCTGAGAATAGTTTAGTGTTTTGGTGGATTGGAGATGTGCTAGACGAGACTTAGATTTAAGGAAAGTAATAGGCTAAATAATAATAAAAAAATGAAAGATTTACGTTTTTTTATTATACCTCAATGCACTAATTAATAGAAAAATAAAACGCCTGAAATTAATTATTATCAATTAATGAAAACTATCACTAATTCAATTGAAGCAGGATATATATAGGTCACACTAAAAGTTTCCGGAACTGGTCACTTACATAAACAATAAATAAAAAGTAATTACAACATTTAAAAATGGAACTCTTTGACTGTAGAATGCACTTGTTTCATCTGACTGTCAAATGCTTTTACCTTGTGGCGCCATTTTTAAATAACATAGATTTAACTCGGGAAAAATTTCGTAGTATGATTTTCTACGATTTTAAGTATAATTTGACAGCTCAACAGAGCATCGCTCGGCTTCAATCAGCTTTTGGCGATGAAGCACTATGCTAGACGACTATTTATAGCTGGATTGCAGAATTCAAGCGCGGTCCTGTCAATGTCAGTGACGAATCTTGCGATGGTCGCCCGTTAACGCTGTAAACAACAAAAACATCGATGCTGTGTGCCGTATGATTGAAACAGACAGGCATGTGGCCTACCATGAGATCCGCGTATCCTTAGACATAGGCATGAGTCAAATACAATCAATCCTACACAAACATTTGGGTGTGAGAAAGTTGTACTCACGGTGGATCCCACACAATTTGACCGTGGTTCAATAAACGGACCGCGTCACTTGGTGCAGTGCCATGCTTACCAGATTCAACGAAGGTGCGTCAAATTTAGTGTGTGACATAGTCACAGGTGACAAAACATGGATTTATTGCTATGATCTCGAAACAAAGCACCAATAGAGCGTATGGGTTTTTCAAGGTGAGCCGAAACCAACCAAAGCGGCGCGCGTGAAAAGTGCATCTAAGCAGATGATTGCTTCTTTTTTTTAATAAAAGTGGACACTTGACTACTGTTCCTTTGCAGTGACTGGTACACGACCATTTGTTTGCCGGAAATTATTGACGAACTCCGTAAAAATAACCGTAAACGCCGTATCATCTTGCACCACGACAATACCTAGTTCCCACACGGCAAGACAGATAAAAAAATTTTTGAAGGTGAAAAACGTAGAACTTATGAGCCATCCTGCATAAAGTCTTGACCTGGCACCTTGTAACTTTTAAAAATTAAGAACCAATTACGCGGTCAACGATTTTCATCACTGAAGAGGCTGTCGAAGAGTATGAAAAACTCGTTTCTGAGGTCACCACGGAAGAGTGGCACAAAAGTTTTCAACATTGGTTTAATCGAATGAAAAAGTGCATTTACGCAAAGTTTATTATTTTGAGAAACAGTAAATTAATTTTTGACTTTTAATAGTATTTTTTTCTTTTCATTCCGGAAACTTTTAGTGCACCCCACGTATCTACTGTCTTTATCTTCTGCGAACTTGAGAGTCTTGAAACCGTCTATAATAAATAGTGACCCAATAAACCTTAGGCTGTACATAATGAAGTGCCTAATAAACATCCCCGAAGATTGTCTACGGACCCTTCAATTAGCAGAACAATTTAAACCGTGTATCCTTGTCTTTCTACCTACTTCCGTGAAGGACACATAAAGTTTGTTTGTTTTATTTGCATGTTTTGCTAAGCTTAATGGGGCTATTTACATACTAAACTGCCCTACTTTGAGTTTGGGTACGTAAGTTCAAACGGTGTCGTCCGTATTTAATTTGATAGGCAGTTACTTAAACTCGTTAGGGCCCACTTAAAGGGAATACAGAGATATTAGTGAAAACGTATCCCTCACATCTTTGGCCGTTTTAGACGGCTAATTTGATCGACCTTCAAATTATTCATGGGTTGAATCGACGATCTATTGCGAACTATTTAAAGTCGTTTGATGCGCAAGAATCTTGGGTCTTTAAGGCGTGTTTTTTTATCCTTTTCACTAAATTATCGGGTTCAAATTATAATAATACAGTAAAATCTGTTTAATAATAAACATTCGCCGCATCTGGCAGTAGACTTGCAGTAGGTAGGTACCTAGGTCAGTGGCGTAGCGTGGGTATCGGCCGCCCGGGGCGGAATATAATTTTGCCGCCCTCTTATTTAGGTATTTCAATTTAATGTATACTATACATTACACAATAAGAAGTTTAAAAAGTATTTAGATGCGTTGCACTCGCTCAAAAATGGCAACGAAAAAGTTAGGCAATTGCCGGATTTACATTCAGTTTGGAACTAATAAAAAAAGAATCCGGAACGCTCTTGCATTTCAGTTGGTCGACTGCACTTCATTGCAACGCTTTAAGTTATCGCTCGAAAAAATGCCTTCCAATAGTGTACAATTTACATTATCACTGCTAGAGAGAGAGGAAAACGTGTCATTTCATTCGAAAATACATTTTTCTTATTAAAACAATTTCATATGGAATAATTTTTTGGGTTTACAAACGCGTAAATATTTTTAACACTAGAAACCCCTCCGCCTGTCTGAATAAATGGCAGGTCGATTTTTACAGTGTATTTTTTCTAGTCTCAAAAATATTTACGTGTTTGTAAACGCACAAAAATATTCCACACTTAATATTACCGTGCTATAAGGTAGTTTCATCTTAACTGGACGTCGAATACTAGAAAAAAAGGCAAATATTTGCAAAAATATTTCGTTCGGATCTTAGAAGCGCAAACTTCAATGATTTGATGAAACAATGTTTACCATAATAACATAAGCAACTGACAAATTGCAACGGCGAGAGCAGTGCCCTGGTAGTTTGTAGTTGCAATAAAAATATGAAATGGTTTCAATTTTTTTTATTTATTGTGAATTTTTGCCGCCCCCTCAAATGTGCCGCCCGGGGCGGGCCGCCCCCCCCTGCCCCCCCTACGCTACGCCACTGACCTAGGTACCGAGATGTAGCTGTTAAATAAAACCATAGATAGATTAATTAATAGGTTGGGGAAAAAGTTTCTTCGCATTTTTTAAGAAAATTCAAAACATTTTTTAATATAGTTTATTTACATTTAACTAAAGTATGTAGGTACCATTTTGTTCGATAACTTTTTGCCATCTTGTAGGTAGGGACATGATTTTGGGACTTCTGGTCAAAATACCGCGACAAGTGGTTTTGGCAGTCCTCTCGTGATGTTAACCTGACACTGCCTAAAGAATTCTGAAGAGACCGAAACAGGTGGAAATCTGAAGGTGCAAGGTCAGGACTATACGGCGGATGCATTAACACCTCCCAGCCAAACTCTCTTAATTTTTGCTGAGTGGCTAAAGATGTGTGAGGTCTAGCGTTAACATGATGAAAAACCACACCCCTTCTGTTGATTAATTCCGGCCGCTTTCTCTCAACTTCTTGCTTTAATCTGATCAGTTGTTCGCAGTAGAGTTCAGAATCGATGGTCCTGCCTGGTGGTAACAGCTCATAATGAATAATGCCCTTCCAATCCCACCACACACACAGCATCACCTTGTTGCGAGTTAACCCGGGTTTCGCCACAGTCTGTGAAGCCTGACCGGCCTTTGACCACGACCTTTTTCGCACGTTCTTGTCGTACGTGATCCACTTTTCATCACCAGTTATCAGCTTCTTCAAAAATGGTTCGGTTTCATTACGTCGTAATAAATAATCACAAATGAGTACACGGTTCATTAGGTTTCTTTCAGTGAGCTCGTGAGGTACCCAAATTTCGAGCTTTTTTGTGTACCCAGTTTTTTTCAAATGCGCCAAAACTGTTTTGTGGTCAATTCCCAGTTCTTCAGCTACGTCGTAACTACTGACATGCCGATCTTGCTCCACTTTTTCAAAAATGGCATCCATTTTATCTGTAATAGGGCGACCAGAGCGACGTGCATCTTTGACATCAAAATTTCCGGATTGAAAACGCTTAAACCAAATTTGTGCTACTCTCACAGACACTGCACTAGGTCCATAAACATCGCAAATTTTTTTCGCGGCTTGCGTTGCTTTTTTACCTTTTTTGTAGTAACATTTTAAAATGTATCGAATTTCTTCATTAGATTCACTCATCTTGGCGGTACGAAAAACAAATGAAAATCACACATTTTCCTAATTTGAATTTGGAATTATGTTCTTTAAAATTTAAACTTTCAATGATACCAAAACCAGCCAGATACAAATAGTATAGCCAAAGAGATTTTATTACAAGTTTATACATACTATAATGCGAAAAGACTTTTTCCCCAACCTAATAATTAATTACCTATTTTTTTGCTAAGTTTTGGAGTAAAAAATCTTTCCATTTTAAATTAGGTACACGGCAGATACTGAATACCTGAGTACATGAGTAGCTATACGATATATTCGTGTTTTCGATTTATATCGAAAAAGGTCAAAATAATGCTCAAATTTTCTCTGGTTTTCTCCAAGCATAGTAGAAAATAATTACACACTTTTCTATGTGTTGATAAAAGAAGATGAGTAGATAAAGATCTGAGGGTAAGGGCCTTGAGGAACTTCAACTTTTTACTTATTATTTTATTCCGAAAGTTCTTGCAAATGATTTCATCATACTTAGGTAATGGTATAGTGAAGATAGCTAATTAGTGCAAGAGAGTGTAGGTATAGGTACGTAAGCGCCGTAGGTACCTCGAGGTCCACGTCCGGAAGCCTCCTTGTGGCGGACCCTGGTAACGTGGAGGCGAAACTTTCTCGGCGGGTGTGTGGCTTTTGATGTCAAGTGTCCCTTGGCATTCGAAGTCACATGCCATCGTCGAGTTGTCTTTGTTTTCCCACCACGGCTAGTTCTAGGCGGCCCTTTTCAGGGCCACGACTGCGCCCGGCGTCCCCCGGGTGCGGTCCGATGGCTGCTCCCGGTGTCCTCGTCAGGAGGACGCGCTTGGTCGAGCAGCCGTCGGTGAGGAGGCGGCCTACAAGGCCGGCGTCGGCCAGCAGCCCACAGGGGCTGGCGTTAGTCGGTAGTAGAGTTGTTGAGGAAGTGATTATGAGGAAGAGGAGGAGGAAGAGGAAGTATCAAGCACAAATTTAGAGGATGCGGATGAGGATGAGGATATTTTTTGAGGAAGAGGATGCGGATGAGGAAGCGGAAGAGGATGATATGAAATATATCATATATATATAGTTGGACTGGAAAATGTTCTTCTAATTAATTTTTGAGTGTGTACAGGACAACGTCTGTCGGGTCCGCTAGTATTTATTTTACATTGTGAAGCTAAACCATTTCATCAAAATCGGTCCAGTCTTAAATAACCAACATCCTGCATACAGGTGGTTTGTGATCGGCTTCTGAGTTGATTTCAAAAATTTAAAAAGAAACTTTTTTTTTTTAAATAAATAAAGTACCCGGAAAATGTTTTACTTACAATATTTTCTGGGTACTTTTTTTTTCTTTTTTTGTTTTTTTTTTTAAACTTTTTTTTTAAATATTGACTCAGAAGACGATCCCCAACCACCTGTATTCAGGGTGTTGATTATTTAATTTACTACGTATACGAGAAAATAAAAATCGGGAGTGGTCTTCCCTTGACTTTCTCGTATACCGGAAACGACTCAAAGGTTGATAGAAATCTTATATGTATTTTGATGTCATATATGCGTGTAAAATTTTGGTCACCCGAGTACCGACCGCGCACTTGGTTGCTTAACTTTAATGATCGACGGCTCAAATGTTCTTTGTAAAACAAAACTTCGTAGCCCAGAAGTCCCGCGCCCTTTCCTTGAATAAGTTTGACTGAACAACTTACAACTCACAGTCTCTTCATCTACTTCAATAAAGTACGTCCATATAGCACTACACTTCGGTCTCATTTCGATTTTCGATAAAACAATGTTTTTGAATGGGTTAGAGACAAATTATTACGTTTGCGATGCGTACGCGCGCAAAACAACGCTATATCAAGTCCAACCAAGGAAAAGCGAGGGTGGCGGGAGGGGATGGCGCGCTCGCTGACCGTTCGGCCCGGCACGGCATCGTTCGTGCTGCGGCGTGTGCGTTGCCATGGATACGCGCATGCGCAGTGTAATTCCTCTTAAATTCCTTCTAAATTTTGAGGAAGCGATAGCGGAAGAGGAATTTTTTATGTTTAATTATTAGGATGCGGTAACGGTTGAGGTACTCAAAATATTGCGGAACTTCCGCATTATGTGGAAGCGGAAGAGGAATCCTCAGCAACCCTAGTCGGTAGCCCCTGTGGGCTGCTGGCCACCAATTGGTGCATAAAAAGTGCCTAGACGGGCAGCGTCGGGAAGGTCTCGGTGTAGTTGCGCTCACGTGCGCAGATCCCGAGCCGTCCCGCAATAGCGCACTGAGGTAAAAAATAATTGAAAATATTTAAACAAAAAATATTTCACTGCGTTTTTCTAAAACTAGATATATAATTCTGCTTAAATATGTATTATTAATGATCATCACCATATAAAGTTTTTTCGTAACTTACGATTTACATAAAGACTTTTGCTGGGGGACAACCTTCATTACTATGAAAATACTTGGACGTCGATTCGACAACCATTTTAATATTGTTAAAAAACATACATTAATTATTTCTTTTTAGCACTGAAGTGCGACTTAAAGTATTAAGTATAAGCCTTGCTAGTTTTTGTTAGTTAAAAGATTTTAATTTTCGAGTTTTCTTTATTTTATTTATAGAGACAAGGTAGGTAGTTAGAGGGACAACTAAAAGTTGATCGACCCAAATGCATTTGACCTCCCCGACAAAAAAAAGGTAGGTAGGTACCTCAGAGGTACTAGCCATCCTCGACCGCATCAGAACTTGAAGTGGAAATGCATTTTTTTCAATTAAGAATAGTATTGTGAAAAAAATATACCTACATACAGATGTAAGTTTTAGTCAAGGTAGGGCAAAGCGGACTATCGTAGGAAGCCTGTATCTGCCGCTACGGCAGTCTGTCGTAGCATGTTCTCGAAAATGGACAAAATTGAATGGCACGTGGTTATTGAATCTGTGCTTCAAAAATCTCACTAAGGAAAGAGATAATCAAGACTTACAGGTTTTATGAGCTAATGCACCACCATATTCCACAGTTGCACGTTGCGCCTAATTTAAACGTGTAAGAACATCCTCCGAAGATGATTCTCGCCCGGGCCGCTTCACCCCACAATGGGGTAGTGGGTACTAGTGACCTCTCTTTTCTGGGTTAGTTAAGGGGTGATCTTGATAGAATATGTCGATCATGGAGCTAACATTACAGGCACTTTGTATGCAGATCAAATAAAAAATTGCATAACTAAATTCGCGAAAAACCAACCAGGAGAAAATAATTTTTTTCTTCATTAAGATAATGCCCCAGATCACACGGGTCCGCCTTGCCATGGCTGCAATTCGAGATGCTGGCTTCGAATAAGTACTTCGAAATAACTCTATATTTACCGGACCTTACCCTGGTGATTTTAATCATAAAATATGCACTTGCTCAAATATGTCTACCAGCTTTTGGAATACTGCGGTGACTGCTTACCTACTATCAAAAAATCAAATCAAAAATCAAAAATTATCAGGCAGGCCGTAGGTAGTTAGTTAGTTAATTATTTAAGTGTTATTTTCGCTTGGTTGATGTTTGTTTAAGACATTGTAGAAATATAAAAAACGTAACACAAAACAAAGAACAAAAAATCGGGAATGGTCTCCCCTTGACTTTCTCGTATACCGGAAACGACTCAAAGGTTGATAGAAACCTTATATTTTGATGTCATCATACATGCATGTTAAATTTTGGTCACCTATCTGAGTACCAACCGCGCACTTGGTTGCTTAACTTTCGTGATCGACGGCTCAAAAGTTAATAGAAACCTTATATTTTAATGTCATACATGCGTGTTAAAGTTTGGTCACCTATCCGAGTACCAACCGCGCACTTGGTTGCTTAACTTTCGTGATCGACGGTTCAAAAGTTGATAGAAACCTTATATTTTGATGTCGTACACGCATGTTAAATTTGGTTGCAATAAGTTAAAGCATGCTCAAGTTATCGTGCTAACACACAGACACATACGAACACAGACATAATTCCAAAAACGCTATTTTTGGACTTGGGGAGGTCCAAAACGTGTAAATCCGTCAAAATCTCGAGGTCGAATTTTTTGATGATTACTATAACTTCCTCTATACTACGTACGAGAAAGTATAAAGGTTTCATACATCATGGCGTATGAAAGGAGCTATCCGACAGAGCATCCGGTGGAGCTTCGCTGCAATGAGGTTTTTAATGTGATTTTATTACATAAATCTGGGATTGTTGTGCATTAAAACAATCCTTATGATACTAGAAAAAATACACTGAAAAAAATCGACCTGCCTCAGGCGAGAATCGAGCCCCGCATCTTCCGCAATCCGGGCGGCTATAATATATAGAAGGGCAAATTTCAAAGAAAGTCATAAAAACATAAGCACCAAGCACTGACAAATTGCGACAGCGAAAGCGGTGCCTCGGTGGCGTAGTGATTAACGCAGCCACACGGATTGCGGAAGATGCTGGGTTTGATTCCCGCCTGAGGCAGGTCGATATTTTTCAGTGTACTTTTTCTAGTATTAAAAATATTTACGCGTTTGTAAACGCAAAAAATATTTCATAAAATCCTTATGATTTCTACTTTAGTGAGTAGGTATATAAATGTTAGAGTTTTATAACACTTGAGGTTTATTAAATCGACATGAAAAATATTGGTAGCACTTGATCGGAACTTGCTTGTGTGTGTATCAGTGTTTGACTTAGATCTTTTTCACTTTAGCTACTGGTACCTACATTAAAATAATAAATGTCATTGTAGTCTAATTTTTCATTTTACGCCCTATTCATTTGTATTTTTTTTTATTTTGTGTAGGTATTAACCCTTAATATTCGTACCAAAAGCTTTAGTCACTCTCGTAATACAAGTAAATAGTTGCTAAAGTTTGTACCTACAGAAAGTAGGTATTAGACTAGCTAAGTATAATATGTGTCTAGTCTTCGAAAACTTGAGAGGACTTTTGGATAAGGACCCTTCTCTTATGGCAGAAACGTGGACACTAGTCTGTCTAGGGTTATTACTTATTCTGTAACTAGGTAGACACAGGTGCTACGTGACTGGGTAGAATATTGTGGTTCGATGTAGAGAATCTAAGGTCTATTGAACTTATTTGTTAACTAAATAAATAGGTAGGTCCTATTGGGCATTAGAAACATTAAAAAAAGGTAAATCTTACACAAGTACGGAGAAAATCTAAAAGTATGATTGTCAGGCAAGAACTGAACGTTAATTGCTCTCCCAGGCGGTCTTTCCAGGACTTCGGGTAGGAGCATCTATTTATGTCTATCATTATCTGTTTCGTCTAGTAAGGTACCTATTGTCCTTTATTGGGTTAGTCGTAGGTACTCAAATCAAGTTTAATTTATTTTCATGGAATTTTGTTTGGCATGACTTAAAATGTTTGAAATTTTAACGAAATTAAATAGAAAACGCAAGACCAAATAACTTCGTCGCGAAATTTCGCGGGTTCGAGTTCCGTCTGAGGATATCATGACAGGAGTTTTGTCTTCCGTTTTCTATTTAATTTGGTATGAATTTAAAACATTTTAATTTTTTTATTCGATTTTATATCGAGTTAAAATAAACTGTAGCTATGTTGATGCAGGTTATGTTACCTGCAGTTCTTACTAATTACATAGATAGGTAGGGTAAGATGGGGTACCTACACAGATATATCAATCTAAGGAGATCGGTCGAATCGCCGAGTTCACAGGAAGACCGAGTGTCGCGATCAGCGGCCGTACTACATAACATGGTTCTAGTTGAGCATGATGTAATATACACTATTCATTGCGCGCGTCTTAAGGACTGCGAATCGATGAAAGTTAAGCACAGCCGCAAAGGAGATCGGTCGAATCGCTGAGTTACGTACCTACCTATTCACTTGACTTTGTCGGAAGGCGAAGTAGCGGAACTGTAGTTAAACGCCGGCTTGGCCTATCTCCTTGTATTATTAAATCTGTGGGTACCTACTACAGTGTTACAAAAAAAAACAAATTAGAATTTAGGGAAGAAAATATTGTTTTAATAATCTTGTTTTCGGCATTGATGTAAACTATAGCAATCTTTCTTTAATGAAAATTATTCAAACATGAACATTATTAACAGCTACTTAATTTAAATTTAAATAAATCAGTCGATTCTAACACAGAGCCCCGTATCTGGGGTAGGTACTCTGTTACAGGGTAAGCGGCACAATGTTACATCATAAAAATAATAGAAAAGCTCAAAATAACAGAATGGGTATGGCGTATGTGTCCGCGGTTTCTTGCTCCGAACATTTTTTTTTCTTTTGAATACTTTGAAATGTCATAAAATTAAAATGCTTTTCGTTTGCTGCCTTTCGAAGTCTTATACCATTTTCTACTATTAGAATCGCTGATGCCATATTTTATTTAACACACTTATATTAGTTTCACCTGTATGTTTGTAACTGACTCTTTGGGCTCGACTTTGACCCACTTTAAACGGTCAGATTTCATTCAAACTTTATAAGTAGATTTATCAATGACCGATGACATTACAATAATTCAATAAGAATATCCCATTATCCTGATTAGAATCGCCAGGACTAATAATTAAACGTTTGGAATGTTAGTTCAGCTATACGTCACTAGATGGCGTTGTCATTGTTAAGTTGGCAGTGTTAAGAATTTTTGGTAATATTATTGTACTTTCATCGGCGGTTATAGTTCGCACTAAAAAGAGGATGATAAAATAATAGTTTAAAAAAAAACTAAAATACACGCTTTTATACATATTAAATTGGACTAAAACGTGAAAAATAACTTTTTAGTATTGTTAACCTAAGTAATAAACGAAAAGTATAATTATTATTTAGCGAAAAGCGTGGGGTGCTCAATTTAATTGTACAGATCGAATAATTCGAATATTACCGATCGTAGCGTCGGTGACGTAGTGCGTAAGAGCGTTGTCTTCCACCCGGGGGGCACCGGTTCGAACCCCGACACGTACCAATGTGTTTTCAAATTTTGAATTCATATGTAGGTACGCTTTTACGGTGAAGGAAAACATCGTGAGGAAACCTGCACACACCTATGAAGAAATTCTGTGAAGTCAATTTTAGAAATAGTACAAAAATATGTTATGTTTGAGGCTCAGACCAATAAATTGGTCTGAGGTTTGAGGCTGATTTTTACAGTGTCACACAGTGCCCCGGTGAGGCAAAACGAATAAAAAAGTCGAGAAGTCTTTTATGCTATGTTTACAAAAAACTAATTGACGGTAATTTGTAACAAAATATACAGTACCTAAATAGAGGAAAACCACCATCACTTACCTAAATATTAAACGTCTGGCAAGAAATTAAAAACTTTGAAATTATTTTTTCGACGTTTGCTCACACAATTATCTTTTTTGTTTGTTATTTTTAAGCACGGTAGGTACAAACTGCGGCATAGACTATGGTTTACAGGGCTCATATTGGGCGGATTTCTACAGATTACATAAGTACCTACATACCTACCTAGGTACATACATAATCTCGCTCATATTCTACAAGGGTTGAACAGAGCTTTAGTTAACATTTGGTTACACATAAAATCACATCTGAAAGTACCTATATAACTAGGTACCTACTCGGAAAAGAATATTAGATAAAATAGTCATCAGAAAAACTAACTTAGGTAGGTAGGTTGCAATTTATTAAAACATTGCATCACTCTGGGATCTTCACTCAGAATTCTATTGGTCAACAGGCTAAGGCTAGTCTTCGACAGTGTGATACAAAAACGACCCTTAGCGTGGAAGATTAGGGAGACTCTGATAGTATCTACCTAACTACTAACATAAAATGAATAAAATAGTAAAAAAATTATGCTTCTAAAAATTAAGTTTGCCATAGACGTGAGATAAGCACAGATATGAGAGATACGACTTTCATGCAAGAAGGTATGTAGGTAGGTATCTACCTGGTTATGGAAAGTATCTAAACCTAGATTTTATTAATAAAAAAAAGAGAAGATGTAAGTAGGTACATATCTACACGTTCCAATAACCTAAGGTAACCTTACGTAAGTTACCTTTCTTTGTCTATGAAATTCGATTTTGTAATATGATATTATCATGAATCTAGCTTGACTCGAGGGCTTTCTCGTTCAATTTGATATTTGGTCACATTGCAATGTAATATTTTATTTGTACTGGATAAAGGTTCTTAAGAATTTGCACATAGGTATTAGTTTATCTTAGGAAAAAACTATTTAAAAAATACCATGCATTTTTTTGTAGTTTGTCTTACGAAAAAACTATTTAAAAATACCATGCATTTTTTAAATAGTTTTTTCGTAAGATAAACTAATATAGATAAAATAATATGAAATAATATTTATTTATTTATATCTTAGGAAGACCAACAGCTTATCAACTAAATAGACATATAACTAGCAACTGAGGCCAATTAGAGGTCCCCACTAGTAGTTATATTACATTTCAATGTGACCAAACATCAAATTGAACGAGAAAGCCCTCGAGTCAAGAGAATTCCTTTGGAGTCAAGTAATAACATGTCAAGTATTAAGTGATTAGCAAGAAGCTTATATTTTACCTATCTTCGTGGTGATTAGGCTTCTCCTCCCACCAATGATATAATGAAAAAGAGGTAGATACGTACGTCATAAGCGCCCCGAAATGACACCTCAAAACCAACCTCAAAACAGACAATACCAATTAACATTGTAAAACAAATAGGTACCTATATGGCGCCATGGTTGCTATGGTAATGTCACGCAATGACAAACACTAGCTGTCTTTTTTGTTCCTATTGAATAAGGAATTATCTGGAATTATCTTAGAGGGAATTATGATGCCATCCCTTTTTTTGCCAATGTAGTGAAATATAAGTGAAACTAGCTTTTGCCCACGATTGAATTTCCAAAAATCTTAAAACACATCTTTCTTAATTTGTAACTGAAAGGCCATGTACCAATTTTAATGGATTTTACTTTAAAAATGACGGATTTCCATACTAACTTTTCACCCCCTTTTCACCACTTTAGAGGGTGAATTTCCAAAAATCCTTTCTTAGTGCACCCCTGGACCTCATAAGGAACCTACGTACCAAATTTGGAATCTCTAGACCCAGCAGTTTGGGCTGTGCGTTGATATGTCAGCCAGTCAGTCAGTCAGTATTCATTTTTATATTTATAGATAGATAATAGAAGTGTACAGTCAACAGCACGTCGGGCTATACAAAACTGTCAAATTTCTCCGAACGATTTTCAACCTAAGATTATTCAATATAAAGTGCATATTCGATTGGGAAAATTTGACAGCTTGTGGTAACCCAACGTGATGTTGTCTGTACATGTGTTGCTACAGCATTTCGGATCATATTTTTTTATCTGTTAGTTAGGTGGAGTTAAGACAATCCCTACCCTAACCAAATCAAGAACTTTGTCCCAATCCTGGATACTCGTCACGCCTCGATTAAATACGATACGCGATTAATAAATATAAACCATGCTATTTATTAAACAATATCAAAATAAATTTTATATAAATGTGTTAATATATTTTTCATGTAGGTAGGTACCGTACCGTATTCGGTCGGGTAACCCGCTAGATGGACAATTGCTACGTTTACTGTTTGGGCTAAAATATCTTTATTAAGGTCCAACAGCGGAAAAGAGGTAGATAATTTGGATAGAGCAGTATCTCGGTGAAATGTGAGGTGCTCTGAATAAATTTGAGGCTCTAGGCCTTCCATACTATCACTAGGCTCTATAAGTAAGGGACAAATTATTGTTATAGGTAGACATCCAAACCTTATTGATGAAAGAGTGGGTAGATTTTGTATTCAATTACGTAGACTTGACATAGAATATCTATATTAAAGTTTGATCTAATAATTTTCGGAAATTAAAAATAGGAAGCACCTATAATGTTTATTTGAAAATTGTCAAACCATAGAATGTAGAAGAATTCTATGATACAAACCTTTCGCGATCCAGGTGACTCGCTGCTCTTGACCTGACGATTTTTTTCAGTCTTTCGTTGCTCACTACATTCCAAGCTGAAGTATGGCTAACAATGTCGAAGGAATACCCAACACCTTCAACATCCGATGAAATATTTTTTCAAATGGGAAAACTCATTGCTTGCCCCAAATATGAGACAAATTGATTGACCTAAAAAATCCTGTTCCATATATTTTGGTTCCATATGTGTTACAATTTTGTATGGGACAGAGGATTTTTGAAGTCAATTGATTGTACTCATATTTGGGGCAAGCACTATGAATCATGAGTGTCTTATTCTAAAAGGATGGCAATGTGTTTCCAGTCATTCTGTATAGGTAACCCATAGATATTGGAAACTGTAGCTCGGCAATATGAAAGAGAAAGAGCATACTAACGCGTATAGAGCGAGATAGATAGACCATTTCACGGTCTAAGTCGGCCTGTCAGTCACGTAGAAAAGACAGCAACTGTCCGACTGCAGTAATATTTTTCACGCACACATGCTCATTACTCACACATTGGTGCATTTTTTTGGTCTTGCCCTAGTCAAATCAAATTAAAAATAAAATTTAGTTTCCAAACCAAGTCGATTCATTGCCAGTATATAAACGTTAGTAATTATAAATCTATATATCGTCCCCTCTGTGGTCTAGTGGTTCGCCTAGCAGTATCAGATCCAAAGAGCACCAGATCAGATCTCTTGTGGTAACTACACATTGTGCTCGGATTGCCCTGACTAGCTGTCGATATCTTATTAAAGTATGTCGCCATAACAAACAGTCTTAACATGGTTGTGTTTCGAGAGTTAATGATTAACCGAGTGAAGGTGGCTTACCCAGCCATTACGCCAATAGGGAAGGTACCTATATGATTTTAGCAATCTTTGGTATCTTATGTCATGTGTTTTTCGCGCAATTTTCTGCTGCCAACTACAAGACTGTGGAACCAACTGTCGCCAGCGGTATTCCGGCACAGATCTGACCTCGAAATCTTAAAAAAAGAGTCTACTTCTAAACTAAACTTAAGCTATTCATCGAATTTTCATGAATAATGTGATCCGATTTCATTCCCTTCTCTTTTTCCGTACAAGGGTTGCAGTTTTTTTAAACTTTTTTATGTATATTATCGGGCTTATCATCACTGTCGATCAGCTGGTGACTTCGTCGCCGTGTAGTAGAAAACAAATTAAGTTTTCATCACTAATAACAGATTTCCTCATCAGGATTCGTAGGCGAGATGTTTAGGCGTTATTACTGACCTATAACTTTTACTTTTATTACACATTCACGTGCAGCTCAGCAAATAGTTAATCAAAATAGTTAATCAAATGTGATTCCTAAGAGAAATCCTATTAGATATTATCAGTGATTTATTCGGATTGGTCAAACAATCTGAAGGAATATTCCAACTGCTTTTGTTACAAACTTGTAACGGTACGATGGGAGAAACAAATAAAATATCCCAACCTTTATTAATCAGATTTACGAAGTTATGAAAAGAATTGTATTGTATTGAAAGCATCTCTTGTAAACACGATCCTCTCCACTTCAATATCAAACTTTGACTCCTTATATATGTAAATAAAATGAAAGCGCGGGAGGTTTCCTCAAAAGAATATTGGAGTTGAATAAGTATTCTTATTGCTACTGTTTATTGAGAGCGATAGACTTGATACATGTTTTGAGTGGAAATCTTGTTGCTTTGTGTTTTGGTGTTTCCAGTTCTTAACTCATTTTAAAAATATTTCAGATTTTTGCTGGCTGATCATTTCAGGAGCCAGAAAAATGAAGAGCTGGGAATAAAGACCAGTCATTATGTTTTCAAAACTAGTTGGAAAGAATAAAAGTAGATAACGGTTTTTTTACGCTTTACGACCAAAGGTGTGTGCTTCACCGGGAATCCTCCAACCACTGAGGGATGCTGTGGACACTATTGTTATGGCTATGGATAGATTTTGATGAGATGGTGTTAGCTAGTCAGTTGAACCATCTGCTTGCCATCACAGGCATAAGGGAGTCATTTCCTAGTCCTGTTTATAAAATAAACACCACTTTCCTGAGGAACTCTGGATTTTAAGCTCTTGCTCCACTACCGCCCACCGAGAGACTACGCATGCTTCGCTTTGTATGAAAATGGTAGTGATTATTCCACTGCAACCCTCGGACACGCTAGGCAAGAAGTTATGTCATTGATATAATGCTTGTATATCTACCTAAATTGGTCGTAATCAGGGTTGCCAGGTCTTTTCCAAAAAAATTCCGAACATTGAGCAAAAAAAAGCTCCTTACTTGTCGTATTGCCGATCCTTTCACTCGCGCTCAAAAAACCGACAAATTAGGGAGCGCTGGGCAGGACGAGAAGCATGACGTGCGGCATCATGACGAGTAAAGGTTGCCATACTATATACGTCTCTGCCTCCTTTCTCGTCTTCTTCCCTCGTCGAGTGTGTAGCTGGCCCATAAGTAGGGATACTACGCAACATAGATGCCGATTGCGTAAAATTTAACAGTCGATTCGTTTCGTTATGGAATATTTTTTGCGTTTAAATAAATAAATAAAAAAATAAAAATAAAAAAGCCTTTTATTTCTTGCATAGAAGGTGAAAAAATACAATAATTGTTTGAAATTCATTGAATTGTGCTAATTATAATGTAATGTGATGATGTAGGTACTAGTTATAATTAAATAGAATTTACATGCATGATGTGATAAGTTACAATTGATATAAAAATAAATTTGACATAATTATTAATTGGTTGTTAAAATATTTAAATTTACATATCCATTTACATTAATAATACAAATTAATTAAAATCATGCAAAATTATAAATTATTGAAATATTTTTTTTTACATTTACTTATTGGAATTTAATTTGCAAGAACCCCTCCACAGGTAAAGGCCTCCTCCAAAGAATGCCATTTGTCACGGTTTTTTGCCAGTTCCATCCACTTGGGCCCGGCTAGTTTTATTATCTCGTCTTCCCATCGTGCCACGGGTCTGCCTCTTCTACGTTTACCGTACGGTCCCTTCCATTCTGTTATTTTTGAGGTCCACCTTTCGTCTTGAAGTCTAGCAATGTGGCCGGCCCATTTCCATTTTAATTTTTGAGCGTGGTGTAAGGCGTTAGTTGATTTTGTAATGGCACTTATTTTTGAGTGGTTCACTTTCTGAATTTTCTTTATGTTCAACATACTGCGTTCTATTGCTCTTTGACAGCTTACTATTTTTCTTTTTGCTTTAGATGTAAATTTCCAAGTTTGGCTCGCATATGTTAAACATGGGAGAAGACACGACTGCATTACCTTGGTTTTTGTATTGACTTGCATGTTGCTTTTAAAAATTTCTTTCATACTCCAGTACTTGTTCCATGTGCTTTGAATTCTTCTTTCTATTTCTAGGTCGTTATTATTCCTGTTAAATCCTATTTGCTTGCCAAGGTACACATATTGCTGTGTATAATTAAGAGATTTATTATCTACAAAAAATTTTTGCGTTTACAAACTCGTAAATATTTGTAATACTAGAAAAAATACACTGAAAATAATCGACCTGCCTCAGGTGGGAATCGAACCCAGCATCTTCCGCAATCCGGGCGGCTGCGTTAACGACTACGCCACCGAGGCTCTGCTTTCGCTGTCGAAATTTGTCAGTGCTTGGTGCTTATGTTTTTATGGTAAACATTTTTTTTTCAGTGTATTTTTCTAGTATTATAAATATTTCGTGACTATGGGTGGCTATGAATTTTATTAGTAGGTAAATTCAACCCGCCGTCAGGTGGTTAGAAAATATTTTAAAATAGAGATTGTTGTTATCTTACTTATATGTTTTTTTATTTATGAACCACATTTAAAGCAACCTAATAAAGAGCCAGGCGTAAGCACAGAACACAGAAAGGTGTTCAGTGGGTATACATTTATGGGCTTTGTCTTGCTTCTAGCGCTCGATATTCAATTTCAGACTTAAGCTTAAAATGTGCTACTTTGCTGAAATAGCGGAGCACGATTCAATATTCAATAAAGAACATTAAGCAGACTATTGCTTTAGTTAAGTTTGTGTTGCATTTGGAAGAGCAAGTAAAATGTATTAAAAAGCAAGCACTTATAAAGGTTTCTTTGTTATTTCTACCAGCATATTTACATTAAATTGTCTTCAAAATTGCAACCAAATTTAACATACGTGTATGACAAATATAAGGTTTCTATCAAATTTTGAGCCATCGATCACAAAAGTTAAGCAACCAATTGCGCGGTCGGTACTCGGATGGGTGACCAAAATTTAACATGCACGTATGACATCAAAATATAAGGTTTCTATCAATCTTTGAGTCGTTTCCAGTATACGAGAAAGTCAAGGGGAGACCACTCCCGATTTTTTAATTTCTAGCAAGAGGTAATTATATCTATGAAATAAGTTCTTATTTTAGCAACACAAGCAAGCAGAAACCTTGTGATTTTAGTATGTGACTAAGTATATGTAGTTACACAACTTTGTTAATTACGATATTGTTAATAAATTAAAAATAAATATATTACTAGTCATGTGATGCTGGAAGCCGTGTGATGCTAGCAGAGTAGAATAGCATCACCCCATATCCTCCAATTGGTGTCGTAGAAGGCGACTAATGGATCAGCAAAGGGGTATTGATCACCTTGTACTCCGTCCACCAATCCGCATTGGGCAAGCGTGGTGGACTACTGTCCAAATCCTCCTTCGATGACAAGGAGAGGCCTCGTATCCCAGCAATGGGTCGCTGTTATGATGTTGATGATGATATAGCGCTTACTATTTCCCATCATAATAAAATACTTGCCTTATTTTTATAAGAAAAAAAATACATAGCCTGCCCACATTGAGAGGTCCACACATTGTGATATAGACTAAAGAGCCCTCTTCAGATCCTTTATAGCCGTCTGCAGTCTCACATAGCAATTTTATTCCGTTGACACAGCGTAATGGACGAATTATTCAACATGTCACACGTAATTTATACGAGTACTTAACTGATTTGTTTTTTATTGCCAGAATCTTTTACGTCACAGAAAAGGGAAATTCTTGTTACTGTAAATAAATCATTAGTTTGTAAACAGCAATTAAATACTTACTGCAATTATGATTTGAATGAAAGATGCCTGAAGTGAAAGTGGTTAAAAACTTGCAGTTAGCCTTAGATTAAAGCAAAAAGGTTAGCTTAAAAGTTATGTTGTGATTTTTTCAACCTATACCTTGTTAAACTTTAAGTTTACTTTAAGGAGACAGCAGGCATGGTAATGATCAGCAGGTGCTGAATTGCAACAAAATAACGTTTCAAAAAGGAAGTGATAGACTTTAAATATTTTTTATTGCAGTGGAACATACAGCTATTACATACTTACCTATCAACGGTGTACTTATAGTTTTTATTTATTATGCACCTACTCCAGAGCTTTTGTTAAACAATTTTGGAACATATTACTAGAAAAATGCACTGAAAAAAATCGACTTGCCTCAGGCGGGTCGATTTTTTTCAGTGCATTTTTCTAGTATTATATTTACGCGTTTGTAAACGCAAAAATAAAATTATTCCATAATTTTGGAACATTTATATTAATAGATTTAGTAAAAAATATATTACATACAATCTCAATGTAAAGTTTTGGTAATAATAGACCATTCGTAGTCTCCACCAACGGCCTTGTCATAACTTCTCTTCGTGACCACCTTAAGAGGTTGGGATTCCGTGACGGACCTTTGATTGCGAGGCTCAGCGGTCTTGCAAGATAACGCTAGGATTGCTCGTCGATTCCTGTTATCCTAGTGAAAGGTTTTTAGTGTCAACACAATTTATTTGCGTAGTGGTTGACGGAATAGTTACATTTTTTACACTAAAAAACCTTAAACTACAGGTACTGACTGATCCTAAGCCGTCTGGTCTCCATCTCTCGATTTGTTGAGGGACCGGGAAGAGGGGAGAGTACGGACACAAAAACATGTCGAAGTATTGTACTGTCGAAATTCAGTCCGCAACCCGAAAAAAATATCTTACTAACAAAAAAAATCCAGAAAAAGATGTAGGTAGGTAATATGTCAGTAAATTTATTCCCCACCTAATAATGGTAAGTTTAGTAATGTTTTGTCCACTAATTTGTCCACTAATCCTAGCGGAATAGTAGTTGATTAAAACAGAGCGTAACTATTCGTGTCAATTTGACAAAGACATTTTCCGGGTGTATATTTTCCGTGTTGTTAGAGCAGTAAGCTAATTCTATTACTGGATTACTGAAGCCACTCTCCCACGCTTAACACTGGGACCTTTTACCTTACTAATATTTATCCATATAAAACTTTTTTTTTGGAATACTACCTCTTTTGTTTTCAATTTAAAGGTATCTAAACACCTTACAACTTACATCTGCAAATGAAAAGATTTAGGTATATATGTTATTTGTTTTTACTGAATAGACTCACAAAACACCAGTTTTTGTTATTTGATTTAATTTCTTTTGTAGCATTTAATTTTTTTGTAGCAAACATGTAATTAAGTAGATATTTATGGACACACGTCTGTGAAGTAGTTGTAGAATTTCTAGCGTACTTAATTGGTAATAATTACGTATTCTCTACAACCGATGTAGGAATCATTATCGAATAAGACTACATCTCCTCCTGTTATTTTAACAATTATTTCTGCCCAACGGTGAAATAATTGATAAAATAAATTAATATGATTATTGATTTTCAGATTCCAGTTGCGACTTTCGCCAAATTATTACTGATAATATTACCAGTAACGATTTGGCGAAAGTTGCAACCGGAATAATGACGTTTACTGCTAATTGGGGCCTATCCCCTCCCAAATAATGCCACAACGACCGGTCCTGTGCTGCAACTTTAATCAGGTTGTCATTTCCTACCTATATGCATCGTCTGGTCACCACTCGAGAACTTGGCCCTTCGGTGATCTGTTCTCTGTCACCCGTGTTCACAAACATTACTATGAGATCTCTCGACTTTTGGATAAGAAACGAACCAATCACAGAGCTCTATTCAACGCAATGGCATCGAATAGAGCTCTGTGATTGGTTCGTCGTTTCTTATCCAAGAATCGAGAGATCTCATAGTAATTGTAGCGGTTGCGATGCTGCTACTGTATTTTGCAATCTTAGACGTGGTAGATTTTGATTAAAATTTAGGAATTTGCGAAATTTAGAAATGTGGAAAATAAAATGGCGAAAACTTGCGTAAGGTGCTTGACAGCGTATAATAATGACGTGTATGTACTACATTGGTTTTGTGCAAAGGGAGGCACATACATAAAATTGTCCAATCACGTACACATATTTAACTTGCGTTGCGTACACAACACAGAGATGGCACTGGCGGTACTACATAATTTAAGAACTATTCCGAACAGTCATGTTTGTGAATACGGGATGTGAGTAATGTGCCCTACACTTTGGGATTTGGGTCTTCTGCGATCTCTTCACTATTAGAAAGAAAGAAACCTGACCTGAGTGACCTTAAGTTTTCTCCTGCAGTCCACTGTAAAGATTATCTGTAGAAATTGCAGATAAATCAAAAACGAGCTTTTATAATACAATGTTGTTTTTTATTTACAGCCTTCGTATACCTGTCACAAATATCTGCGATATAATTCAATGCGTTACTCGGAAATTCCGGTACCGTTCTCGTATATGACTTGGTTATAATTCTTTGAACACAAAAAGAAGTAACAAATAATATTACGGATTTATTGTCAAGAAAATAGGCGAAATTTAATAACCGACCCTCATGTGGAGAGCACATGAGACTGTTTTTCTATTATATTCCACATTAGAGGTAAAAGTGTATTATTGAATTATGCTCGCTGGAATGTAGAAGACAGTTGAAGACAAAGGCTTATCAGCTTATGTATTTTGATGGAGTATGTAATTTACCCTTATTGTCGATCACAGACTTGTATTGAAAGAAATATGTATATTGTTTACATAAATACGCGCAAGGAAAATACAATACCCTATTTGAGAAGTTTATATACAACAAGCAGTCTTCACTGTACATTCGTTTATTATTTTATATTAGTATTTTGTCCTTATCACTGAACATGTTTAGTAAGAAGACGCAATAAACAAGAATATTCGACATCTATCGCGATTTCGTGGTATCCATAGGGATTTTGAGAAATCCCTGGTATGTATCCTCTTTTCCCTGCGACATACGGGTATAGGTAAATACATAAAACCCAATTTCTAATAGAATGTACAGGCTAATTAGCCTACATTATTTGTTCCTTCGAGCCGGATGTAAAATATTGTTTCGCTTGAGATGACTGTTCGACTGTGGATATAACTCTTTATTTTTTTATTGGTAGAGAAACAAACTACATAGGTACAAATGATCACGCTCCCAATCTCACGAGGGGTTGAGGAGAGCCTTAGGTAACATTTTGTTACACATAAAGCCACATCCGGCAGTATGGGCCACGTAGCGCCTCCAAATAGTGACATGTTGCTAGCCTGTCGCCTAAACAAAAACAGACTACAGAAATATAACATTTAAATTATTGATCAAAATCTTTGGTCTGATCTGAGATCACAATACACAATTCATGAACCTGAAGTACAATTGACATAGGTACTTGACACAGCATCAAAAAGATGATAAGAATTAAATTTTAAATTAAGAAAAACACTTTACAAGCTACTACTAGCTACTAGCCCAATAAATGTAAAAAAACTGAATAGCTGTCTTGTATTTCTTGGCAAAAATTCCTCTGAAATTATCTAGGTTAGCTGTTGAAACGGCATCGTTGTAGGCATATTGTAGGTATTCTTTACATTATTGTTGATCACAGGTATGCTAAAATCTGAGGTTAAACTGTTGTGGTGTACGCACGGATCTAGTTGGTATCTTAATATGATACCTATACAAGATCACAATCAAGGGACCCATTGGCAATTTTGTGCAAGTGTAAAAATGGAAACTATTTGCCAAACGTTTTCAAGATTTGCTATTTGCCATTATGGAATTATTTTTCCGTTTACAAACGCGTAAATATTTTTTAAAATTAGAAAATACACTGAAAAAAAATCGACCTGCTCCAGGCGGGAATTTAACCCAGCATATTTCGCAATCCAGGCGGCTGCGTCAACCACTACGCTACCGGGACACTACTTTCGAAAACATAAGTACCAAGCACTGACAAACGTCGCGTCGTTTGTCAGTGCTTGGTACTTATGTTTTTATGGTATCCATTGTTTCATCAAATCTTTGAAATTTGCACTTTTTAGATACAAACGAAATATTTTGCAAATATTTGACACCCATAGTTGAAACTACCATAAATTATGGAATTATTTGCTTCTTTAACAGGGATGTTACGGAGCTTCGACTCCGGTTCCGTTAAGTCGGAACTTCCGATTATTATTACACCTTCGGTTCCGACTTCGGCTCCGACACTTTTAAATCGGAGGTTTTAATCGGAGGTCGAAGCATAACATAGCGGCGACGGCGGCCTGTGTCGACTGTTATGAACAGTTTTGTTCATTTAATATAATGTGTGTTCTTGTTTATTTGGAAACAATATGCTAATTTTTTATCATTGTTTGAGTTTTATTTTATAATTTAAAAAAAATTGATTAAAGAATGTTTTATTTGTCTGTAAATAAAAATTCTTTCTCATGCCACCACTTCTGACTCTGCCTCCGACTCCGATTCCGACTCCGATTCCGATAAATCAAATTTAAAAACTCCGACTCCGACTTCGGTTCCGATAAAACTACCTCCTTTACATCCCTGCTTTAAAGACACCTTTTCGTAGAAATGATATCTTGTGATTTGGAAGGTCTGTTACTTTGGCGTGCAAATTAAAATGTCTTGGCGGGCCATTTCATTGCCCACGGGCCTGCGACAATAATAGATAATAGTTCCATTAATATTGTATCCCTAGTTTAATATGTTCCTGCTCTTTGTGAACGAAATAATTAGACACTTTTTTATGTTCAGTGGTATAGAATTTTTGTCACACCATTCAATTCAGTGAACGCATTATGCTTTTGATAGTACTTTAATATGTTATTGTGTAAATATATGTTTTTATATGAACATACCGTTCTCTCCTGATTTTGAATGCATATTTTAAGTTTCTCAATGATTTTATACACTCTTTGAACAAAATATACACAGTGGTTGGTCAACACATGACCAATCATTATGCAGGGAAATCTCAAAGTGACGCATCGTTTCTGATGTGGCAATGAACAGATAACGTTAAAATATAAAATAAGTTTGGTTCAGAGTGCAAAAAATCATTGAGATATAATGTACTAACATAAAATACTGAAATATTTACATGGCAAGTCGCTAATGCTCCAAACTCGTTCCAAACAAAGACACATTTTCAGTTGTCTCTGCGTGCAGTAAAAGATGCTTTATGGTTTTAATCGTATTTTAGCAACTTTAATGTTGTTTCTTCGAAATTAAGCAAACTTTTCGAACAGTACTTTATGTTACATTCAAGATTAGGTTCTTGGTCTTGTAAAAGTTGTTGATTGTTCAAACCCCACAATACGTGCATGCTTTAGTAGCTTCATTACTTTAGTTCAATGATAATTAGGGCTTAGGCAATGAAACTGTTCCACAATGCACAGATAACAAGTGCTTTGAACAGTATAAGATTTTAATTATTGTATGGCTCTATTTTGCGATGAACCTTATTTCTGAATACAGTGGTAAAGAAATATAGGTACCTACCTAATTAATAAAAATTAATAAATGATAGTAGCGCGTTTCAAGAGGTATGCAATATTTGTTATTTTAAAGAGCCTTGGCACCTATTAAAACTTCTTCGTAAGACAATGTGAAATGATGATGATGCGACAATTAAGATAATGAATTACTTTAATTATGAAATATTCCATCAAATAGACAGATCCTAACTTCGTCATCTTTAAATTGATCTTATGGGTCATTTCTACGTGTCGCTATAAACCTGATGGGTGTACACTACTAATTAAGGGAACAGATTGATCCCGAATTTATTGAGGCAAATTGTTGTGGTTCATTGTGTTTTCTTTGAAACAGTCTCCTGTCAATAATGAACGACGAAAATTTGAAAGCGAAGTAAAGTGCTACGAGACCCAAATTTTCTTCACATTTTATTAAATAATTTAATACTAATAATAATATACAGTGGTGGGTCACATAATTACAAACATCTTTGATGTTGACCGGATACAACAAAATAAATGATATTTAGATACCCAAGATAGCTATCAAGTATCAATTGTTATTTTACGTACACTGACGTCTGACGTCGTATTTTTAAAATTAGAACAGTAAAAAGTTTTATAAGCAATAGTTTAGTTTTAACTCCTTTTTCACATGCAACACAAACTTTTTCGACACTTTGACACTGGCCATCTAATTAAAGACAGTGCGTATTTATATTCTCAGTTTAAAATTAAAATAAAAGAAGCACTGTTATTTTTTCCATTTTGCCGCGTGAGACGCAAAAACTAGCTCAGTTTTAACCTTGCTTTAAGTTTGATTGTGAAAAAACTGAATTGGTATGGGAAGAAGCAAGTTGCGATCCTTCTCACAAGGAAGCCTCTTCCGCTTTCTGGCAATTAAAGTCTCTATACGACGTCCAGCTCAATTTGCTGATTTGACGTATGCGTAAGTTTTTCTTCTATTCTGCCCCCGATATGTTATACTACCAACATACTGCTATAGGTTTTAGATTAGATTTTACGTCCGGCCGCCTGCCTGACACAAAATTCTCATTGGAAACGTAAAGTAAGTAGAGAAGTATGGTGACTAAACTCACCCACTCCGTTATTCGTCGAACTTTCGCAACACATTAAAAATATCATTGGTATGAAAGGCAGCGTCAATATTATGAATTTATATACACAGAATTAAATATTTATTGTGGTTCTAAATTCAATGGTGGAAAAAAAATCAGTGACGTTTATATAGGTATGTACTTAATGTTCTTGGAATCGGTAATACGTTTTTAATATTTGCAAATCACATTCACACGTGCGGAAACCGTTAAAATATTTTGGGAAAAATCACACGTATTGCGGAAAAGCCGCTTAGGATTCCTAATAAAATCTCTGAAGAATGGTGCGTATAATTCGAACACGTTGGTGGTTTTAAGAAATAACGTGTGTAAGCAATATTTTAAAAAAAAATAATGTTATTAATATTATAAAAATAACCTACTAATATACTTGAAATTTGTTGATCTAATAATGAGTAATAATATATGTAGTTCTTCGCCCTTATAAGTATTTAATAGAATATAACTCTTGACCTTGATATCATTAGTGGTACCAAGGTGAAGATAAAGGCGAGGATGGAAGTATATTTCACGCAGAATCTCAACCACTGATGAATTCAAGATGAATAAATTGGCTAGCTAATATGGCCGTATTTGCCAAACATTTGTGTTGCATCCCTTTCATTCTGTATCTACTATGATAGAGATGCAGCACAAATGTTTGATAAATACGGTAATGTGAAGTGCCGGCAATAAATTAACTGTAACTGTACAAATTGTACGGCTTGTGTTCGCCTGGCTAGCTACAAGTAGGTACAATCGTCTTCTCGAAGACTGCAGTTAGACTTAAAAGAAGCACTGGCACCAACAAAACTGAGTTCAATATTCATTCTATTTATGGCCATGTATGAGAATGTGAAAAAAGCTGAAAATAAAACGCTGCTTTTCTTAGCTAATAACTGTTATCTAATAAGAAAAGTAACAAAATATAAACGTATAAAACCATAGAAAACAATTATATAATAAACAACTTTTCAAAAACGTCAAACCGACTTCAAAAAGTATAATAATAAAATATTATTATAATGTGCACGGTAATCGGATGGGTGACTAAAATTTAATACGCATGTATGACATCAAAATATAAGGTTTCTATCAACCTTTGAGTCGTTTCCGGTATACGACAAAGTCAAGGGGAGACCACTCCCGATTTTTATATTTATTTTTTTCTAGTTAATTTTGTTAGTGTAAGTAATTCGTGGTACGTAGTAGGTTAAACTACTTCATGCTAATTAACTAATTATCTTCAGTTACAGTATCTACGCACGCACATAGATACATACGCACCTTTAAAAAAATCTTAATTATTTAGGCAAAAAAAAATCGCTGAAGGCCAAAGTTATGCTGCGCTAAGTCGCGTAAAGACTAGTTTTGGTCCGCGCCGGAAAATTGCCGGAACCCCCTATATCTGGGGGCGTTCCCTTATCCGCCACCTAGGGACGCGCCCGCTAGAGGACAAAAAACCCCCTCGGGTGGTCTCTACGTATCTATAACATTAAAAGAATTATCGTCCAACTTATAATCGTTAAAGAGTTTTACCTTCTATCATCAGCTCATCAACATGAGATGATGATTATCAGACGCAAATACTAGTATAGCTTTAGAAAAAAATTAAAAACGTTACGCATGCCTATAAAATTTGAGGGTTGCCCTCGATTTACCTAGCTTCCCATCATCAGATCCTGACTTGGTGACAATGGGATCACCTCAAGAGTAAACACTATCGAATAAAAAAAGAATTTTCAAAATCGGTCCACAAATGAGGGAGATATCGGTGTACATAGGTACATAAAAAAAGTACATAGAGATGAATACAGAACCTCCTCCTTTTTGGAAGTCGGTTAAAACGAGTAGGTATTTATATAACTAAGCTTCCAGCTTAGCATAGTCAACAGGCACCTCTCGGTTGAAATGATGAAACCTTAATGTTATACTTTTACTGGCCGATAACCGCACGGAAAAACCATGATACGATCAAGGCTAATCTAAGTTTCTATTATTCGTGCAAGTTAAAGGACTTTGTTATGTCTACAACATCCCTTATTACCCCCTGGCTACAATTCTCTTTTCATTACACGTCTTAGCTGTGTGTGGGTATCTACTAATCTCTTTCAAGCGTTCATTTCATTACAATGCCTCGTGTCTCAAAGCAATTATGGAATCGAGTTTTCTCCTTGTCGGTATACTGCGAAAGCTTTCACGCAATACTACGTATTTAGGCAACAATTTGTGACCGAGCTTTGTAAATGTAACACATTTTTCATTTCCACTGTTATCCTACAAAAATGATTGTTGGGGGCGTATGAATATAAAGCGTGGCTAAAGCGTCCGTGAATGTGGGAACCGTATAAAATATACTTGTAAATATATTCAGTAATGGCACTGCGTAAAATTTGGTTACAAGAATAATTATAGAGTTAGGAAATGAAACATTTCACAAAAAACTGGTGGTCTTATTAGACATGCGTTCTGAAAACAGGATAATTAAATATATAGGGATATAACTAGTATGTTTGTAAATTGCGAATTAAAAACTAGAAATTATTTTAAACCAGAAGGTGTTAAGACTACCTACCTACCTAAATTATTGAATACTAGCTTCCGCCCGCGAAATCGTCTGCGCAGGATTAGTATAAATTATAGCCTATATGTTATTCTGATGCATGAGCTATATTATTGTAAAGTTTCATTAAAATCCATCCAGTAGTTTTTGCATGAAAGAGTAACAAACAGAAATCCATCCATACATACATCCAGATATCCATACAAACTTTCGCGTTTATAACATTAAGTAGGATGGATGTAAATGTTCTAAGTAAGAGACGAATATGGATAAAGCCTAGGATAAGCTGGGTAAATCTAGATAAGTAGGTACCTATAGCCAGTATAGGTTACTTACATAGATTTATCTTAGTACCTAAATATTCAGATCTCACTAAATCTAGGTTTAATTCTACTTCGAAACTTAGCGCCAACATACTATAGGTAGGCTCAACAACCTACATGTTGATTGTTACTCGTAGGTACCTACATTGTAATATAAGCGAGCATCTACTTATGCTAACATACTTTGGCAGAAATGTATAGATAGGTACCTATTTATAAATACTTTCAGACCAAATAAAAAGTTTACACTATAGATGTGTTGTCTAGGAACTGCGTCAGCCTCAATTAGTCGGTAATTGATCTGAGGTGTCAGCAATTCGGAATGTAAGCGTGACGAATGAACTGAAGTCATCAAGTTCAAAACAGTAAAATAAATATCTACTTAAATAGTTCTGTCAGTCAAATAACATATGGAAAATTTCTAAATTAATTTTATCATTTAGAATTTTTGAAATGCTTCTATTTATCACATAAACATGTGTTCCTATCAGAATTTGGACCAGGACCGCTTGATGTAGGTAGCATTATCGACCACTCCGCAACAACGGCCTTAAATTAATTATCAAAACTATTATATTAGTTATAATGTACAATACCTACCTAATTAAAGCTACAATTATTTAGTTTCCAACATTTAGGGCGCTCAAGAAATAAAAAAATAGTGATATTTGCATGTTTCTCGCTATAAGTCGTAATCAGTTAAGCAGATAGTAAAGTGGGCCAGTCTGGTACATTAAGAAGGCTTAAAGAAATTGCTATGCAAATCAAGTAGTGATAAAACAAAGAGGCCAATGCTGAGTATCTAATTAGTATTCGTGTAGAAATTGCATGCGAAACGCGAATGTTGAGGTGTCAGAGGAAATATTACACCCGACACCTCGTGGTGTTATTTTGCAACACTTTCTTTGTAAATTATATTTTCACTACCAAGGCTATCTGTTGAAGAGAATACAATCAGAATGCAACCTATAGAACGATTCCTCGGAACCAGTGGTTCCTTAATCGTAGTTTAAGTCGAAAATACATTGTTGTACTTCACACATCTGGCCATTATCCGTCCAACACATTTGGTATCCTCCCCAAACTATGAAGTTTATGGCTTCATAGATGATGTTCAACGTGTCCTTGTGAAATGTGAAAGATATCGGCATAGAAGGGACTCAACTATTCATATCTTTGACATGAATACATCTCGGGCTGCAAAATGTTTGGCAGAACTCTTCTTTCTGGATGCTGGAATCCTTCCCGCTCGCGCAGCGTTATAAATGTACTATTGTAGAAAAGGGTAAGATCGGGCTGACATATGTTATATAAAAAGCCCCTTAATAAATAAAGAAAAAGAACCTATAGAATAATGCTAATTACAACAGAGTTATTACTCATGCTCAGTTTAGCATCAGCCCTCACCAGAAGAGAAAATGTGAAACGGCTTATTAAGAAACTATTAGGTACTCCTATATGGAGGTAATCTATGACTGTGCCCATGCAACAAAACATTTGACCAGTGAACGTATCGCCAATAGAATTTTTAATCCATTAAGTTTTTTAGTATTTATCACATAATTAATTCATGTAGTCATGTCGTGTCACAATTCGTCAACATATGTAATTGCCGGGTGTCATATGTAGTCTCGAAAGCCGTTGTTGCAACAAACGTTGTTGCGAATTTTGTTTCCACTGCCTCATAGCTTCGAAAGCTTATAGACTCGAATGATGTAGTCACGAACGACGCTGTTTCGAAAAACATTTCCACTGCCTCATAGTCTAGAATGCTTGGGACTTCGGTTTATTGGTCATAATATGTATAAAAATATTCGTAGGACACCCGTAATTGCCAATGTTAAAACATTGGCAATTTCATATCTTGGCGAACTGTCCTTAGGCCAAATATTCTTTTGCCGAAAAGTAGGGGAAAAAATTTGCTAACGAAACATTCACTGGTAAATGTTCTGTTGGCAAACAGTCTAATCGTTTATTAGTTAGCGGTTTCACACTAGTCCCTAATATTATATTCAAAGTAAAACTTCAAAACTTCTATATTTATAGAGGTGCAGTTACTCTTGTGAAATTCGAACCTAAACCATCGTTCCTAGGAGAACTTGGTCTGAGACAAACGGGCAAAAATATCAGAAAATTCGTTCCTTCTAATTTTTTTTCCTTATAGTTTCCTAGCAAATTATAAAAAATACCGTAAAGTGTCGCTAGAAATAGCAATTATCTGTCTCGTTTAATTAAAAAGGAAAAATATTATCTACAAAATACTTCACAAGTATTCCGCTTCGCTTCTTACTTCCAATATAACTAATGTTCCATCAAGTTACCGTTTTATCTAACGTAGAAAAACTTAATTTTTAACCTTCTTTGCACAAAGAGCTTTGTTAATTAGATACATAAAATAAGGGTTGTTTTTCACGCATATAAAAAGTTCTTAGACGATTTTCTTTAGTTAATTTTTCTAAAGTTGCCATTAAAAACTAATTTATCAAATAAATTTACTAAAAGCTAAAGCACACGAACAAGTGTTCGTGTTCATCACACAGATATTTGCGCCTTACAGAATTCACCTGGACCGTTTGATGTATGTTAGGATTAGGTATATCATGTATGTATGTCTGCTTAAGAGTTTCACAGAAAGGAGGCGTCCATCAATTACCTGGGTACCGATTTTCTGAATTTGTATTCACAGTGTAAATACGTAGGATTTATTTAAGAAAACACCATTTGCTTTATTATTTTAATCAAAACTAGTGTTTAATATTGCTGATATCGTAACCTACATAATGATAAGCGATTAAATGAAAATGATTTTTTAGCCAAGAAACATTTTTAACTTTTCTCGCAACTTTTTTGCGTGCACTTGCATTGCAACCAATAGGCGAGGTAAGTTGGCAGAAGCGTTGATCTAAACAAAGTTATTATTTTGAACGCGTTCCTCACTCTTACCGCGTCGCATTGCGTCGCGTTTGTAGAGCACCACGTAAGAAAATTCTGAAGCTCAAAAATAAAACGTACAGTAGAATTTTAATCAAAATTATTATTCTCTCATTTTTCATTCTACCTCTGCATATATTCCGATGGAAAGTATTCACACGCATACTAAATTTCTCTTGTTACATAACTCATTTCAAAAAGGCTTTGAATCCGGGTTGCGTATGTTTTTATCGCGCTTACTATCTATGCGTTTCGGTTTTTACGGTCGGTCTTTTCTCTCGATAGGCATACTACGCAAGTTCGAGTGACGATATACATATACGTTTGTGCTAAGCTCATTTGTGCGATGGTTCTTAAGGTTAATAATTTATTAGCACTAAATATGGCTTGGACGAAGTTTACTTTCATGTTTAATTTTTGTGTGTAGGCTTTATAATATAACAGCAGTCAATAATTCAAATTTATTAGATTTTTAGTTTAATAATTATTAAACACATCATATAGTATGTTGTACCGGCCGTCGCGTCGGCAGGTTCATCCAAGCAAGTTTCAGTACAAATAAATACTACAGTATGCCAAGAACAGTAGTTTATCTGCGGGCTGTCGGCGAGTTATTAGCCTACTCTGCGTTGACGCTAGGGCTATCGTAAATGTGCCGGGCGGGAACGAGCGGCGAGCGAATGTGCAATGACATAAAAACGCGCGATCACACCGAGACGGCGAAACCACCTTATGCCCCCATATTTTTTTGTCAATGTGTGCGTCACATTCTAATGGATAGCGGGCAGTTTGTATGAAGACATATTACTGTTCTTGGTATACTGTGTAAATAATTAAATAAATAGTTATTAGTAGAAGTAAATATTGGACAGTAGTCCTTAGCGCAGCCCTCGTTAGAACAAAGGTAGTATACCCTCACTCGATACCATTTTCAATAACATGGAGCGAGACTCATTGATACAGGATTGTGGAATCTGGGTCGACTAAAACAGGGAAAGACGGAAGGGTAACCGTCCGCTTTTTGCGATGTAATTAGTGCTGCGAATTGTGTTCGTTGTTCAGTGACCCGTTCTCTTTGATTGTAACTTCGCTGACAGGAAGAAAAAGTGAAAACTGTTTACGAATACCTTTTTTAAATTAAGTGGCAATTAGGACTTACTTTTATATGCAGTGTTGTAGGTAATTCAGCAATGCAGAATCCTAATGTGCTTTGTTTTTTTAGCTTTTAAGCGTGTCATGGAAAATCTTAAGATGATATAGTACATTTATTAGTAGCCGTGTGATGCCGGCAAAGTAGAATAGCATCACCTCATATGCCCAAATAGGTGTCATAGAAGGTGACTAATGGATCAGCAAAAGGGTATTGATCACCACCTTATACTCCGTCCACCAATCCGCATCGGGCAAGCGCGGTAGACTACTGCTTAAACTTCCTTAGATGATAAGGAGAAGTCTTGTGTCCCAACAGATGATGATGACAGAGATGAAAAAGTACATTTAGTAGTAGCTGTTTAAAGAATCAATCTCATAATAATGTTATTGAGAAAAAATACAAGATAGTTGTGTACACATTTTATTATAATACTTACCTGTTCTAATGGAAGTACTAAATTCAGGTCTTTGAGAATATGTATAAAGCTGATTTTAATATTTATAAAGCATAAAAAGATATTTCTTTGATTGACTCAAAGGGAAGGACTCGAGGGAGATGTTCCAAGCTTTCATACTACAAATAAGACGAAACACCGCTAAAGTCACGTTACACTTATTCATAAATGAAGTTTGAACGTTAATAATTGTGAAGCAACTTCATTGTTTTCGAAGTCGTACAACAAAAGTTCTTCCTTCCACGAAGGAGAATCGATACTTGTTCTGACACGCTGTACTTCGTCCTACGTGATGGCAAACAGGCGTTCAAGGGTAAGATGAAACAGTGTCTTTGCCATATAAAATTAGCTGTATACATATTCTCAAATGACAATAGACTATTCCTTAGTTTATAAAAACTTAAACACATAATATCATGATTCTTGATAATGTAAGTGTTAAAGCTAGAATAAATACACTGAAAAAATCTGGCGGAGACCAGGCGGGATTTTTTTCGGTCTATTTTTTCTAGTTTTAAAACTATTTACGCGTTTATAAACGCAAAAAATATCCCATAATGTAAGGCCGTGCGCTGCGTTAAGCGGGTGCACGGCGCGGCGGGCTGATTTATGTCATCACCATAGAGATGCCCCCATCGCGTGCGATGGGAGACGCAGCGCTGCTCTATGGAGATGGCATGAAACAGCCCGTCACGCAGGTGTCCGCGCCGTGCACCCGCTTAACGCAGCGCACGGCCTAATTGTTCATCATACAAATATTTGTACTTATTAGTATTGGCCGCGTGATGCCGGCAGAGTAGAATAGCATCACCCCCATATCCTCCAATGGGTGTCGTAGAAAAAAATCTAGAAGGTGGCTAATGGATCAGCAAAGGGGTATTGATCACCATATACTCCGACCACCAATCCGCATTGGGCAAGCGTCGTGGACTACTGCCTTTGTTGAAAAGGAGAGGCCTTGTGTTACAGCAGTGGGTCGAATTATAAAGGCTGTGATGATGATGATTAGTATTCGGACCCCGACCTTTTGGTGTAAGTTTTTCTTGTAATAACCACATTATTTCCTACGACATAGCGACATAGTTCCTATAACATCATGTCCTAGTTGGGTTTCGTATTAGGTTTTGTTTATTTGTTAATAATAATAATAATAAATGTTTATTTGCATTGAACACAAAATAATGCACATAGTCAAAGTTCTTACGTGACTAAAAGTAAATGTATTCAGCCTCTTAGTAACAGACGTGCAAATTTCAATTGTATACAATCATATAAATCATAATAATAATTCATATTAAATCGATTCACATCAATAACACAATATTAGATTAAGCTATGTCAAAACTTTATATTATCATGGAATAATTTTATTTTTGCGTTTACAAACGCGTAAATATAATACTAGAAAAATGCACTGAAAAAAATCGACTTGCCTCAGGCGGGACACGAACCCGCACCTTCCACAATCCGGGTGGACGCGTTGACCAATTTCGCCACCGAGGCACTGCTTTTCGCTGTCGAAATTTGTCAGTGCTTGGTGCTTATGTTTTTATGGTAAACATCGTTTCATCAAATCTTTGAAATTTGCACTTCCAAGACCCGAAACGAAATATTTTTGCAAATATTTGACGCCCAGCTAAGATGAAACTACCTTACATTATGGAATAATTTTATTTTTGCGTTTACAAACGCGTAAATATAATACTAGAAAAATGCACTGAAAAAAATCGACTTGCCTCAGGCGGGACACGAACCCGCACCTTCCACAATCCGGGTGGACGCGTTGACCAATTTCGCCACCGAGGCACTGCTTTTCGCTGTCGAAATTTGTCAGTGCTTGGTGCTTATGTTTTTATGGTAAACATCGTTTCATCAAATCTTTGAAATTTGCACTTCCAAGACCCGAAACGAAATATTTTTGCAAATATTTGACGCCCAGCTAAGATGAAACTACCTTACATTATGGAATAATTTTATTTTTGCGTTTACAAACGCGTAAATATAATACTAGAAAAATGCACTGAAAAAAATCGACTTGCCTCAGGCGGGACACGAACCCGCACCTTCCACAATCCGGGTGGACGCGTTGACCAATTTCGCCACCGAGGCACTGCTTTTCGCTGTCGAAATTTGTCAGTGCTTGGTGCTTATGTTTTTATGGTAAACATCGTTTCATCAAATCTTTGAAATTTGCACTTCCAAGACCCGAAACGAAATATTTTTGCAAATATTTGACGCCCAGCTAAGATGAAACTACCTTACATTATGGAATAATTTTATTTTTGCGTTTACAAACGCGTAAATATAATACTAGAAAAATGCACTGAAAAAAATCGACTTGCCTCAGGCGGGACACGAACCCGCACCTTCCACAATCCGGGTGGACGCGTTGACCAATTTCGCCACCGAGGCACTGCTTTTCGCTGTCGAAATTTGTCAGTGCTTGGTGCTTATGTTTTTATGGTAAACATCGTTTCATCAAATCTTTGAAATTTGCACTTCCAAGACCCGAAACGAAATATTTTTGCAAATATTTGACGCCCAGCTAAGATGAAACTACCTTACATTATGGAATAATTTTATTTTTGCGTTTACAAACGCGTAAATATAATACTAGAAAAATGCACTGAAAAAAATCGACTTGCCTCAGGCGGGACACGAACCCGCACCTTCCACAATCCGGGTGGACGCGTTGACCAATTTCGCCACCGAGGCACTCGCAACGCGTCCACCCGGATTGTGGAAGGTGCGGGTTCGTGTCCCGCCTGAGGCAAGTCGATTTTTTTCAGTGCATTTTTCTAGTATTATATTTACGCGTTTGTAAACGCAAAAATAAAATTATTCCATAATGTAAGGTAGTTTCATCTTAGCTGGGCGTCAAATATTTGCAAAAATATTTCGTTTCGGGTCTTGGAAGTGCAAATTTCAAAGATTTGATGAAACGATGTTTACCATAAAAACATAAGCACCAAGCACTGACAAATTTCGACAGCGAAAAGCAGTGCCTCGGTGGCGAAATTGGTCAACGCGTCCACCCGGATTGTGGAAGGTGCGGGTTCGTGTCCCGCCTGAGGCAAGTCGATTTTTTTCAGTGCATTTTTCTAGTTTTATATTATCAATTACAATTTAATATGTTAATTAATACTTATGATAAAATACATTCATTTATTAGATGTGCAAGTCATGTTCCATGTATTCTTTAATATTATAAAAAAACACTTTTCCATCAACCAATTTGACAGTGTAGTTTTAAATATATTGCCTTGTAATTTTTTTATATATTCTGTCTATTATAAAGAAGGATTCACATATTAAAGACAATGTTCTTGTAAATATTAACCGAAGGCTGCTTTTTGAGTATAGTGCCCCTTTTATGAAGGTGATAGGCATGCAACCTGTCACTATGCGGTGACACTGCATGGGCCATACTGCCAGATGTGGCTTTATGTGTAAAAAAGATTTGGCTTGCGAAAACCAGCCCTAATGCCCGTAGCGTAAGTTTTTTCGTTTAAAAAACGTTACCATTGTAGCTGCGTTAAGAGTTCAGAGAAACATGACTTGCGCTTCTTACCGCTAGGGGCGTTTTTCACGTTTCCTATACAAATCGAGCTCTTAACGCAATTACAATAGGTGCGTAATTTAAACGAAAAACTTTCACTACGGGTACCAACATTTCTTCTCGTCAATGTAGTTGTGTATTCTCAAAATAACTATGATTCAAAAAGAAATGTTCGTGGTCATTACACGTACAATTTTGTCTCCACCAGGATTCGAACTCAGACCACTTGATGACATGTTACGGGTGGACATATTATGTCTAAAGTAAAAGATATTCCTTTAAAATTTAATTTGGGTTAGTAATTAAAATTAATTGACATGGGAATAAAATTCATTAGAAATATATAAGTACCTAATTTTCTACACGAGTTTCTGAGGGAGTTCTAAGCGACTTTTGAGATCCCTTCAAAGTTGATGCGAAAATTTGATTATGAAAAAGTTCTCTTCGCGAAGTTTTTATTTCAATACTGAAAGTCCCTCGAGTCAAACTGGCATTTCAATTTCAAGAACCACTATTGAACTACATTCCATCAACTTGGACGAAATAATTTGGCGTTAAATCTAATAGCGTGGTCTGTTTATGACATTGAGATCCTGATTTCAATTGTTTAGGATCAAGCTAATTACAAAACTATGCCCTAGGCTGTCGATTTGTTAATTAGCGTGGAGTTATTATTTTGTAAAATATTGTTATTAAAGTAATAATTACGGCGTCTCCATCCACAACGTCCGCGCACTTAACTACACCACCGTCGCCGACATCAAATTCACCATACAATTTGTAATTTTTTTCCCGTCCGACTCCAAAAACATAGATGGCGTAACATTGAAATTTTGATTAAATAAAAAAATAAAAATTTTCCCGCTCCATCGTTTTATTATGGCGTTCTAAAAAGCTGTTTCAGCTCAGTGTTTCGGTGTCACGTTTGCAAATAGGTTTTAGCGAAAAGTTTTCTCAGCGTTGCAGAATACCCGTGGCCAACAGCTGTTGCTTCCATCCCAGTGTTATTCGCTAATTGCGAAATGTTTTGTTGTAATTAACAAAGATTTCTTTCAGTGAGCATCATGAAAATTAGCATTCTAAAGGAACTTCCGACTGTTGTACAATTGTATTTTTACTCTAGTTAGAATGTTTTTGATCCAAGCTTAAATGAAGTTGTTTTTATTTTTCATTTCTACTGCTTAATCAGTGATGAGGCCTTTCGCAGTAAATTATGTAGAATTTAGTGGCCTGTATGTTTCACAAGTTCCAAGTAAGTTTCCATAAGAAAAAAAAGTATGGAGGCTAGCGTTACTCGAAAATTCAAAATCAAAAATAAAACTAAGTTTTTAAGGCATTATTGGTTTTATAAAATTGAAATGAAAATTCTACTGGTTAATTACTACCTCAGGATTGATTTAAATCAGTTTCAATAAATGGTATAGGTCCATGGCGCGGCGGTCGTGCGGTCTTCGTAAAACCGCGAAAGCTAAACTAACAAGTGCGCAATCGGTACTCGGGGTAGCCTCTCTCGATTTCCTCCGTGCTTCATAAGGCACGTTAAGTTAGTGGTCCAGGCTGCTGCTGAAAGATAACAGGCGTTTCCAATGAGGGTTAGTATCGGTGTCTTGCGTCATGCCCGTGAACAGGTGCCGTAATATGATTAATTTAATTATACAGAAAAGCTTTTACAAGATAAATTATTATTATACATGAGGCCAATGCGTAAGAGTAATAACTGCCCATAATTTACGCATGTTAAACTGTAATTTTGAATGTATTGTTATTATCTATTGACCTGTAATGATGTTTTGAAATCATTACCAAATTGTAAGCTGTGGAGTTTCTTTCGTCATTTCTTCTGCATCTCAGAATAATAATTATTTCGACCCGAAATGGTGGTAGGGTTTTGACGAGTTAAAAGTACTTAGCAAAGTCCATTTAAATAAAGAGCTTTTTCATTTCGCGATGTTACGCAAAAAACAAAATGGACGGCGCGGTCGGCCTATATTTTAGGGCAATTATTTTTTATTCTGTCAGGAATTATTGTTTAAGAAAAAAGCAAGGCGAAACAATATTGACTCTCACTCCTAATTGCTAATAAGTTCTAAAATCCTGTCGTTATTCCAATCCATGGTAGAAAACTAATTTAAACCAATACGACCGATGCGCACGATGTCTGTGCGCCGACTGAAGACCACGAAGTGTGGCCACGCAAGCGAAGGACATCGCGGTAAAAACGCTTTGATGTGCGCCAGTTTACCGACAACGGCGCGATGTCCTTGCGACTTCGCACGAAGTGCCGAAGTATTCGCGAATACTTGGCTAGGCACATCGCGATAACGCGAATATTCGCGACATCGCGATGTGTGCGGCCGCAGCATCACAATCAGCCCACACAAGTCGAACTAAGTTCTGAAGTTTTCTATTAGCTACGACACATAAATGTTGATTCATTCAGTGCTACGCATGCTACGATAAACTTGCGGATATTAGCACTGTAACATCACCATGCTATGCGCAATTCGGATTGGTTCGGGGAAGTCGTATAACAGGGTGAAATGACCTACATCCGTTCACACTATAAATCATTTACGCACACAAGTAGAAGTACTTAGTGAGATAATCTCATAATACAAGAACCGGTGTAATCTGCGGATTTAATAATATAATAGTCATTGTAGCGACTGTTGTCATTCCAAAGTATTTGTCAATCTGCTTTGAACTTAAAACAAATGAAATTACCAAAATATAGTTTAATTTAAATAAGAAACCGCCTTGAACAAGATGGGGCCCACAACTTGAGGGTGACTAATCACACATTTTTTAAAAAAAATACTAATGCCGTTTGCCCACACATCGGAGAGGGATAATACGACTGGAACAAAATACTCTAGTTTGCGTTTGTTATTATGCCACAAGCTGTCATACAAAGCCCAATAAAATAGTTATTATCATGATTATCCTCGTGTTATACAATTCCGAATATATCATGAAATCATCCATCGGAGTACAAACTAAACGATTTCTATATTAACGGCACCTAGTCCTAAATATTAAATTTGGAACGTCCAAGTTAAGATTTTTCTAAAATTCTATTTTTGTAATTTCTACGAGTTATTATATTTGGAAACTGTATTTGTTTGACAAAGAGAAAGAAGGTGATTCTAGACAATGCAGAGCTTCTACGAAAATGGAAAAATAAGCCTTAAGTTTACATATTGGATGCTGGAATTTGTAAGAGGCTTCCTTGATTGATTTACGACAATTGTTTGGAGAATTTTCAATAATATTTTTCTGTTGTAAAATTAAGAAAATACATGAAACCAATTATTTTTAGATAAATTGTGTATCGCTACTTTTATTTCATTTACCATTCGAAATTGCAGACTAACTGTTAGAAGAAACAAAGTAAATGTTTAACAATTCAAAGAACGTAAAAATAGCACCATCATTATTAAGTTTGAGGGAGAATTATCGATTCTCTTTCAAACTCAACAACAATGGCGCCTTAGTATATTTTAATGCGCACAAAGAATAAATCGGCAACTACCTACCTACTCGATTGTTGTGATAGTCGCTTAAGTTCAAATGATAGTTATGTATCTCATTACGATGAAGATGGGTAGAAACTTAATAATTTTCTTCACCTCACCTGAGTGTGGTAACTACTGAGGCACTATCATTTATCGTACAACAATGTGTCCCGACAGTTAATTGTACAATTAACTGTCGGGACACATTGTTGTGCTATTAACGTTTTATGGCGACATACTTAGTAAAAATAGTTGTAGCACAACACCATAAGTCATCATTTCATTTCATTTTAATTTTTTTAATTTTTCTTTTGGAAAACCGTAACCCATCTACGGAAGGAAAGAAAGCAATGAAATAGGTTTAAATTGGGGTTAACAAGGTAAAATCAACTCCTCCTATTGTTAAAGTCGTATAAAATACGGGTTATAATAACGAATCGATTGAATCTTATTTTTTTTTTAGATGACGAAATGGCGAACAAGCCTGCGGCCAACATGGTGAGTAGCTGCCTATCGAAATTTACAATATTACACTGCAAGTGCGTTGCCATCGGGACTAAGATGATATGCCGTCCATGTCCAGTAATTACACTGGCTACCTTTCCCTTCAATCCGAAACACAGCGAACTGCTTCACGGCAGAAATAAGAAAGGTGGTGGTACCTACCCAGACGAGCCTACATAATATATGGGTCTATCACCTAGTAAATATAGTTTATCAAAATCGGATGAAAGTTTAGGTCCTATACGGAAGGACATACGTAAATACTAACAACATAAGCTGCTTCATTACTGTAGAACCTGTCTTAAACTGGCTCGTACACGCACTCAATGGCCAGACAACCAACACGCTTACTCTCACCGAATGGCTCTCGCACTGTGCTCTCGCCGACGGTTCTCGTATAACTGACGTGGTGCGAACGAGACAGTTATTGTCTGTGGAAGTGAGAGGGTGAATAGGATGCGCATACACTACATCCCTTCCTTATCACATTTTTTTTTATTCATTCAACTGCTAAGCATTGAACCAAATAAAATTAAAATAAATTGTACATAACTCAAAACGCCTTGTTTATTCATCTGAACTTTCTTCACCTTCTCCTTCTCCTTTTCCTGTACTACAGTTTTCCCTTTCCCTTCTACCTTTTTCGAGTGAAGGATATTTCTTCGACAAGAATGTCCTTTTAACATTCCTCACAACACAATCTTCTGCTTTGCATACTCATGTCATTAACATAATATGACCTCACACATTTCTCTCCGTAAGACTCTGCATAAAACATTACTTAAGACTCTACATAAGACTCTTCATAAGACTACATAAGACTCTACATTAGACTCTATATAAGACTGAATCACTGATGACCACAGCTACTTTCCTTCGGGCTTAATCTACCATGAGAATGAGAGACTTGTATCTACGCCTAGAGCTTAGTGCCTTTAAAACTTAACGGTCATTGTCAAGTGCTCATATAATTTTAAATGGCCCCCTGAATTCCAGGTCCACCTCAATCTAATTGGTCTGTTCATTTTCAACCAGAACCAGAAAATATCAAAATTACTAAAGTATGTGCTTCGACCACTCTTAACTATTGCTTTGTATTGGAATAAAATATTGTTAGAGTTTTACAGTATTTTCTTCGTCTTTCTAACAAAAAAAAAAAACATTAGAAATCCTTACCGAAATTACATGGACTAAGGTCTTTAAAGACTTAGTATATTAAATCAAAGCTTAGAACTAAGTATTGCAACTTAGAGATCATAATAAAACATGAACATCATTAACTAGGGTCATGTACCGCATATCAAACGTCGCTACTGCATTGAATTAACTGGAGTTAAACCTCTAATTTTACGACTCGCAGCCGAACAGCGATCACAATTGCTCTTAATCACACGCGCGTCCAACACCGTGGAACCCTGCGCATGTGTGCATCATCCACTTACTACACGCTACGGTCAAATATACGGCCATTAGGACACTACTCGAGTCCACACAATAACTTAAGCTTACTCATTAGGTATCACTTAGGCCACAATAGACCTCGACCTTAACTTCCGAATGGTACACAATATTCTGGCATTTATCTCTACATCACCCCTACACGTGATTCACAAGAAATTCTCTTCAAAGACTCCACACATGACACTCAACACATGTGATTCAATGGCACAATTGTGAAATAAGACTGACTGTCAAGTTCCTACTACCTTCCGCTCTATCAAATATGACCATGATCACACCGGTACACTACGGCATACACGCAAACACATGTTATCAGTAATGTCAACCAGACCTTCAGTCAAGAGTCCTTCGGCTTCCAATAACGCAGTACAGTCTTTCGGCCATATCAAAATCAATACTATACAAACATGAGGTCTAATGAGCACGATATAACCTACCAATTTAATGGCAGCACCTACCAATTTAATGATAGCATCGACTTCACACACAACCTATTAAGAATTTCCTCATAGGTGTGTGCAGGTTTTTTCACGATGTTTCCTTCACCATAACCTACCAATTTAATGGCAGCATTATATAACCTACCAATTTAATGGCAGCACCTACCAATTTAATGGCAGCATCATATAACCTACCAATTTAATGGCAGCACCTACCAATTTAATGGCAGCATCATATAACCTACCAATTTAATGGCAGCACGATATAACCTACCAATTTAATGGCAGCACCTACCAATTTAATGGCAGCATCATATAACCTACCAATTTAATGGCAGCATCATATAACCTACCAATTTAATGGCAGCACCTACCAATTTAATGGCAGCATCATATAACCTACCAATTTAATGGCAGCACGATATAACCTACTAATTTAATGGCAGCACCTACCAATTTAATGGCAGCATCATATAACCTACTAATTTAATGGCAGCACCTACCAATTTAATGGCAGCATCATATAACCTACCAATTTAATGGCAGCACCTACCAATTTAATGGCAGCATCATATAACCTACCAATTTAATGGCAGCACGATATAACCTACCAATTTAATGGCAGCACCTACCAATTTAATGGCAGCATCATATAACCTACCAATTTAATGGCAGCACGATATAACCTACCAATTTAATGGCAGCACCTACCAATTTAATGGCAGCACGATATAACCTACCAATTTAATGGCAGCATCATATAACCTACCAATTTAATGGCAGCACCTACCAATTTAATGGCAGCATCATATAACCTACCAATTTAATGGCAGCACCTACCAATTTAATGGCAGCATCATATAACCTACCAATTTAATGGCAGCACGATATAACCTACCAATTTAATGGCAGCACCTACCAATTTAATGGCAGCATCATATAACCTACCAATTTAATGGCAGCACGATATAACCTACCAATTTAATGGCAGCACCTACCAATTTAATGGCAGCACGATATAACCTACCAATTTAATGGCAGCACGATATAACCTACCAATTTAATGGCAGCATAATTTATACTCCAAAACCTTCACGGAACACCGGCAAGTACTTATGACTCAATACTCATTACCTACTTTATTGCAATCATAATGTTTACAAAAAGTTTTTATACACAATTAAGTTTTTAAGTTTTTATAAAACGGAACAGCTGACCAAGGGGTGAGGTGCGCGGTCGCCGGGCGAATCAAACACAAACCGTCACTTCACTGGTGTTTGATTTGATTATATACTCTTTGAAAGTAACGACAAAACCTAAACCCGTATGTATACGGTTTGCTACAGTTCTATCTATCACACACAATCATAATTGTCTATATTTTTTATCTACTAATTATAATAAATCAGTAAAACAAACGTCTTCTTCAATTAATCGTAAACAATTATTAAACAACGTGTGTATCTATATTTTTTTTTTTTTTTTTTTTTTTTTTTTTGTACTAAGTATTCTGACCGAGTCCAACCAGTGACCGGCTGACTACTTAAGTTACCTATTAAGAAAGGACGCCGTTACCAACTAGGTACCACAATACCGTTATTTAAATATCACGTACCTACCATCAGAACAATTCAACCACTTTTTTTTTTTAAATGAACATTGATCATAATGAACTTTTCTTTATGTATTTTAGTGTATATTTTAAATACTTTAGTTTAAATATACACTAAAGTTTAATCTGTACTTACTATTCTTGAGTTTCGTCTAGTAATACTAATCATTCATTAATTAGCGTAGAATATTCCCTCACGCACGACGCAACTAACAAACACACACACACACAATACGCAACAGTCTATTTGTGTCCGGTGCGGTGACTAGACTAACCTTGACCAGACCTACGCATGCAATATGCACTTGATCGATTTCCGGCCAAAAAAACTGTTTCTATCACCTAAGGTTTACATGCGATATAGAAATATCAACTTAATGCTTTCGTAATAAGATCTATCTTGCAAACACGTTTACAGACTGTCTCGAACAAATTTTATAAAATAAGGCAATCAGTCATAAAACACCATACAGCTAATACAAATAGGGCATGTTTTTGAACAATTCGTTGATATAATAACTCATGTGACGCGCTACGAGAGGGTGCTAGTTGTATCGACGTTCGCGGAATTCATTATTTTGACTGTTTCTGTTTCGTCTATTTAGAATAACTGCTTACATTAAATAACGCCCATGCCTACTAATGACCACTCCGCTCGGGATTTGATCGAACTCATGACCTTGTGCAACGGAGGCCTTATCCACCCGTCAAAATATGGCGCGGATACTCTTACGATAATAGGTATAATAATTACTAGTGAAATAAAAGTTAATCAACTTACAATGGTAAACAATTTTTTAAGTTCCCATATGTATACCTACCTACTCATAATAACACGTCATTATTTCAAAATTATTAGAACAAATCGAAAAGTATTTGTTTATCTATAAAACTATTATTAACACAATATAGGAAATTCATCAACAAATGTGCTGATATTCCTTGATAATATAATATTAAATAATATCTATCTATTCCTACAGTCTATCACATCTGCCAATAAGTTATTCTACATCTAGCAAACATGCAATCTAAAAGGCTTAGACAAAGAATCCTGTTAAAAGGCCTATTCATTCTAATGTAGGTAAACAAAAGTCACATGGAACCAGCTAGAGAATTATATAGTGTTACGAGTTACAACAACGATTTTTTTTTTATGCACTAAGTTTAAATACGAACATACCTATTGATTTGACGGTAGGTATGTATGTTAATGGACGAAGTTAAAAATAGTACTATAGTAGGTACAAACCTGTAAAAAACAGTTTACTTTCAAATTAACTGTATTAATAAATTGAAATGAAAATCTCTTTATTTAAATGGACTTTGCCAAGCACCTCCAAACCGTCACAAAACCACACCACCATTTCGGGACTAAATAACCACCATTATGGAGAAGAAATGGCGAAAGAAACCCCACAGCCCACAACTTGGTAATGATTTCAAAACATCATCACAGGTCAACATAGATAACAATAAGAAAATTCAAATTACCATTTTACATGCGTAAATTCTGGGCAGCTATTACTCCCACGCATTTGGCTCATTTATAATTATAATTTAATTTATCTTGTAAAAGCCCCTCTATACAAATTCAACCAATAATATTAATGAACTAATTAATTTAACCTTTGATACCCCCCACCATTTTGTGTTAACAAATTGATATTAAATTTAATTTTGTCAAATCTCTGAGAAGACTAAAACACTACTGGGTAGGTAGGTACGCAAGTATTCCGTTATCATTTTGTAAGGCATAACCTAGAACGTTCCTGCTACTGTTTACGTATCTTTTCCTGTTTTTTTTTTTTTTAAAAAATCAATAAGTTACCTTTTTAAAATTTACCTCGTCGCCAATTGTAGAACCTGTCTTAAACTGGCTCGTACACGCACTCAATGGCCAGACAACCAACACGCTTACTCTCACCGAATGGCTCTCGCACTGTGCTCTCGCCGACGGTTCTCGTATAACTGACGTGGTGCGAACGAGACAGTTATTGTCTGTGGAAGTGAGAGGGTGAATAGGATGCGCATACACTACAATTACCATTCCTTTTGGCTTCGCATAGTCGGGTAAATAATATAAAAAGTTTTTGCTTTATTGCTTATACCTAATTACTTTATAACCTTATTAAAGAAACATATATTTCTTGAATGCTACATAAACGTTACATAAACTTACATTACATAAATATTTGAATTTAGTACTTATGCTGTAGAATGTCTTCAAGTTAGGCTTACTCGTGAGGTTATTTTGTGATTGAATTATTGTGGATTTGTAGAACTTTCTAGATTTCCCTAGAGGGCAATATTACTTAGAGCATTTTGTAACTATATGAGTAGGTGGCTACTAGAAATCCTTAGCGAATGTGGTAATGTGACTTAATTAATTATAATCATACACAACTCTGCTAAAGAATTAAGAAAGAAGTCCTAGATAATAGCTCAGCACAAATAGAAGAAGTGAAAACGGAACGCGCTGTGGAGAACACACTGAGGCCAGTAAAACTACACACAAATGTAACGATACTGCGCCTTGCCTTATCAGTTGAGCTACACGAGTGAGGCGTAGTTTTACTGGGCTCAGTGTATTCTTCGTAGAGATCCGTCTTCAGTTTTTTATTTGGTCTAAGGATACAAATGTTGACCGTGATAAGTAATATCCAAAACACGTAGCATTATGTTTACCTACTAAAATAAATAAGCTAAAAATATCGCTACTAATTAATGCTTGAACGAGCACCAGGGAAAGATGATAGATAGGGTATAATTATGTCCTATCACTTTTTAGGTAAACACCCACCTAGCAAATAAGTAAACAAAAATGCCTGGTTCGAAGAAGTATTTTTTCTGACGTGAAAACATACAGGTCATCGCTCCCAGTCAGCAAATAATTAAATAGTAAATAAGACCATAAATAACATCGTGTGAAATTTGCATTTTACAATGCAAACGCTTTTAAAAGATTTCATCTGTTTCCTAAAATAGAACAATAGTAGCTTAATTATGTTTATAAAGCTAAGTAGGTAGCTATGAAAAAATGACTTTTCGGAATTTCATCACCACATACCCTAGGTCTCGTTTTACAAATTTTTTAAAGTCTCGCGCTTTTTGTTTAATGACTTAATAATTAATGGAAAAATAAATGTTAGTCATGCTATCAATAAACCAGTTATTGACTTTTAACAGACTTCAAAATCAATTTGACCTGTAGGTATCCATGTAAAATTTTCAGAATTGCACAGTTTTTTGTATGTTAGTCCATATAACATGAAATTTGTGTGTGTATTTATGTCTGTATGTTTATTCTCGCATATCTCAAAAACGGATTGCAAACAATCTTTTTTAGTTGGACTACGTTTAGACCAACTTAGGGATCTGTGCAAGTTTCATCAAAATCCGTTCTAGTTAGTAGTTTAGTAGTAGTAGTTTTTGAGATAGAGAGTTAAATGTGTATCTATCGCTAAGAAAACAAGCCGTTGGCTTAACAGCAAAAAGTGCCACAAACTGCCACATATTCTAATTTTTGCCGCCGAGTCCGATAGGTTTGTGGCACTGTAATTCTAATAAAACTAGTCGGGGTGTTGTTTTAATTACAACTGAAAAAAAAAATGGACATATAAAAAGTTATTTTAAAAAATTAAATCGACTTCAATAGAAAAGAGAGAAATCAAATTTTATATTTAAAGCGGTCTAAAAGTCAATATGATAACTATTTTCGTGAGGTTGGTGCCAGCGTTAGCTTAAAAGAAATAACGACATGGGTAAACCTACTTTATATTTACAGTAGGTATCGACAATAAAAAGAAATCTGGAATAGGTACCATGCGGCTGGCACCGACCTCAAAAAATAGTTATCATTTTGACTTTTAGATCGTTAAAACATAAAACTTTTATTCCACCCTTTTCTATTGAAGTTTGTTTCATTTTTTTAGCTATTTTTTTGAAGATATAATGTCTTTATGATCCTGCCTATGCTCTCCGTTAAATAAAATTTTTAAATATCCGCGATATATTATACACTTGGATAATTATGTAGGGTATAAACGCGTACAATATAAACAGTAATTGTTAAAAAACTATGTACCTTGACTCAACTATGTACTTGAATCCAAGGTACCTATAATATATTCACATAGTATTTTGAAAATTGCTAAGTTTATTTTGTTCGCGTCACTCCACAATTGTCCCAATGCTCTCCATTCCTAACATTTTAACTTGCCATTTGTAGTGTGGGGAAAATATGACTCTAATAATTATAAATAAGATTACCTACCCCTAAAATTAGCCGTTTTTATTTAGAAGAACGAAAGCAATTTCTTTGGAAAGGCTTTCAAGAGTTTCGCCAGTTCCTACTGTAGTGGGCCCAGAACATTTATTGTAATAAACGGATTAACTACTCGCACATTAGAAATAATCGTGAGAACTTCTCACCCGAATGGAATTACCTCACCCTGCTTACGGTCGCGTTCCTCACAAATCTCTATTACATATATATGAACTAACGAAAATTCCGTATTATTCTGAAAGTGAATGGCTAGTTCCGAAAATAGAACGCTAGCTACTTTACGTCCTATTTTCAGAATTGTGCCTAAAATATTTTACATTCGATGCCAAAATTGGATGGTATTAAAGTTTGTTTATAAATATACGTTGTGGTCGTGTAGTTTCCGTGTTTTGAATAGAACTATGCCTTTCCATTATGTGGGTGTTGCACAAACCGACTGAGGGAGATTTTGAACTAGTACAGACACTAAGGGGGCTCTCGCGCGGTGGTGAGTAAACTACCCAAAGAGCATTCCCAATTATGGTTCCTTTTCTTTTCCCTTCACTCTGGCCCGCCTGACTGACCAACCGTCCATAAAACTACGCGAAAGTCTATGAGAGAGAGAGAGCAGTATGGTACAGTACATTTTGCACCGACTTCAAATAAAATGTGACCAGGGTAGGAAGAAAAAGAAATAAACGACTGTAAATAAAAATCATAACTTGTGACAAGTGTTCTAAGGGCACAGAGGATTCGGTGCTCGAAATTGGATCACCCCTTAGAGGAATGTATTCTATTTTAATGGCTTCGCGACAGCTAAAGTATTATATTTGTAATATCAATTGAAAGTAAGCAACAGTACAGTAGATTAGGTTAAAAAAGCATCTCAAAACGCGTGAATTATTACAACAAGAACTCGCGTGAAGTTTTGACCTACGAATCTTTTTTTTGTCCATGAGATGTGATAGTCAAAAATAAAAAAAGTTATAAACGCCTGAAGGTGGTGAATAAATTTATAAATACTTCTTACGTTTATATTAAAGTGACCTAAGTTTAAATATAAAATATTCGTTATAGGAGAGCCGTTCAATATAGAAATAACTTGGGCTGGTATTACGGGAAGTCAGTAGATAAGTTACGGTTAATCGGAACGCTTATTTCAGATTTAAGAGAAGTTATACCCTCTTCTATTTCAAAATCTTAGAGAGATTTTACGAAGCTCATAAATAGCAGCTTTGAGATTAAACCTTAATTTAATTTATAGTGACGGTAGAATATTAAATAAAGGCGGACCAATTAAGATATAAACATATCTAAATCGTAATATTAATTACAGTTGCAGTAATTGTATAGTAGATATGACACGACAGGGCTCTACCTTGAACCATGAGCGAAGCGAAGGATTCAAGTACATCGCCCCAGGGAAAAATAATTTGCGCTCGAGTGATATACTCTACTTTTCATGCCCTATCTATGAGAAAATATGTACTGAGAAGGTACTGAGTAACAAGAACAGACACGTAATTCGCGCGCTTTTGTTTTATTTTAGTTAGCGTGGGTCCCCGCGCCGTTCAGCCATAATATTCCAGCGAATAATTCATACAATTTGCGTTCGATTTCTATGAATGATATATATTGCAAATCTCATTTCCGCCTGCTAAAAAGCTACACTTATTGAATAGAAGGGATGAAAAATGTATTTAGTAACAATAGCACTAACACCACATACTCTCACACTACCTACATATACACTCACATAATAAATACAAAATCAAAACAAAGCTTCATGTTGTTAATTTTTTTTTCATTAAAAAAAAAACATTCAGTTTCTTTGTTGTCAAAAATTGTAAATAATATATAAAATCCTCTTGCCGTAGTACTTAAGAATTATAATATTGTGAAATTTATTGGGAAGGAACTGACTCTTGAAATACAGTTCATACTAGTTTAGGAGTCAGGGCTACAATTTACTTTTGTAACTTTCTTGGTACAATAAAGATTTTATTATTATTATTATAATAAATTGTAAGGTAGCTTGAATTAAAAATGGAGTCTCACAACACGTGTTATTGCAACAAGAACTCGGCAGAAAATCGGCAAAGTCCAATGAAGGGCGTGCACTGATGATATTTATCTCACGAACGCAGGATGAAAATGACTGTTTGTGAAGAATAAACATCCTTTGTACGACTTATCTGTTTTAACTTTAAAGCCATATAGTTTTTTTCTAAAACAATAATGGTAGTTTCCTTAGAAATTAACAACCTTCTCATAGCAGTTCAATAATTGAATATTATAAAATTTCTATTCTAATGAAGTAACCCCTAATAGTTGTTATAAACTCCTAACGTTACTATTCGGTATGTTGTTAAAAAAACTACTTAAAGCTTACTGTAAATTAGTCAAAATACCAAGTCTTTATATTTTAGCTATCAAACGCACTTATTCATTAATCCTTTGACCCGATAACACAGAACGTAGAAAACTGTCTGATCCTCCATCTGCCAATACTTTCCGTTAATTGATTATTGGTTTTTCCGTGAAATCACCATTAAAGGAAGTGGATAATAATGGCAACATTCAGAGCGGAACGAAACCATGAGGTTGACCGACCGTGCAGCCTACATTGTAAAGAAACGACCCGACTTGGTGATTAATTCCGTTTCAGTATGGTACTCAAATCTATATATTATTATTATATATTTGTTATTTAATTTTATAAGGGTAACAATTGAGTATGCGACACACGAGAGGGTTGATGGCGTCGCGGTCATGCGTTCTTCGGAACAAGCAAGAAAGCTAAGCTAACATCGTACTCGGATGGGTGACTGAAAAATTTTCAACTCTATTTTCCTCTGTGATTCGGACGATTCACAATAAATTATCAATATTTTTTTCCTAAGTAGAAAACAACATGGTGAAGTGTTAGGCTGTAGTCGACTGGCTTTATGTACCTAGCTAGTAAAGAAAGTTAGCGGACCGTCAGGAAACGGATGTCCGAAAAATTTCAGATGGAATAAGAGGGAATTAGGAAAAAACAACTTTATAATTAAGTTGGCACGACCGGTGTTTACAAAAGTAAATTTAACTTAACGGGGCCAAGCAGTGGTAAGGGCGTGCGTGAATAACGTGCGGTGACACAGGGTTCAGGAGGGTCGGGCAGTGATGCATACACTCGAACAGACTTGAAGACCCGGCGTGCAAGTAGCGCGGCAAAAATTACAATTTAGTTCGGCCAAATGGTTAACTTTTCCACTGCCACGGTGCTAAATACAAGATGAACCACTATTTGGTTGCCGCTACGCGACGTGGATTTGCGCAACTCCCAGCTCATCTTGTATCGCTGACGTGTGCGAAGACCGCGCATAATCCACGTTGCGCTAGCAAACCATACCAGCAGCGTCATCTTGGGCTTTTCTAACTTGTAACTCTCTGTGAAATCTTTTCACACACGGCACTCCTGAGCCGAAATCCGAGGATTTAAAGGTTTACCTCTCCCTCCATTCATGAAGGCCTAGAGATTTTAATACAGAGTGAGACATACTTACTGTTGACCAGTCGATTAAAAAAGCATCTGCGGTGGTTCCAATTACCTAAAGGTAATAAAGGACCCACCGATGCCCGCGTCTCCTTAAAAACCCTGATGGTATAAAGATTAAACAAAAGATGTTCGAAATAATAAATTAGCAGAATTGGACCTGGGTAATTGCGTATGAAACAGTCTCCAATTGACAGCATTCGAGATACTTGTTTTTCTTTTTATACGTTTGACTTTTTGCAAGCTGGACCTTAGTGTTACATTTGTCACTAGAATTGAACAAAAAATAAGGCGAAGCAATAAATTTTATTCGACAATACAAAGCAACCTGTTCGTCATTGCTATAGCGTTAAATTGAATTATGTGCAGAGTTTTTTCATTCGTTACAACAATTAACGTTTTATTAAAAAAGTTTATTTGAGCCAGGACGTTTGTTTTCGCTTATTTGTTTATTTCGTGTTGGTATTGCAATTTTCTCGTTCAACGAGGTCAAGGATATTGAATTGAGAACGTAATGCTTGGGTGTTTAAGGAATAAAATTATAATATAATTATTAACAAAAATGCATGTACCGGCATGGTACCTACATATACATTAGATGGAAAAAGTACTTACGTGATCATTTTAAGGTTGCAATTAGTTGATACTGTGATAAATATTTCGATTTTAAATTTTAGGTTGCGGACTCGACGCCAGCGACGAGCCGGCGACGGCGCGACAGCGGGGCGTCGAACGCCGATCCAGCCTCGAAGTCAGCGGGCAGATCGCGCGGCGCTAGAGCAGCGTAGTGTTGTGTTATGAGACTTATGAGAAATTAGTGTCTTTGTCCTATCAAAACTTATTGAAATAATTTTCTCCTCGACGTCGTCTGCGGGCATTTTGAAACGTCGGTCGATAAAAAGCAATAAATGCTTAATTGGAGCGCAACGCTGGTGCGCCGCTCCCCGCGCCGCTGCCTTCGAGGCCAGAACGTTTTTAACAAATCCAAATGGTTATCGTTTTCATACATTTTGACAACAGTTTGACAGCTGTCAGCTGGCGAAACTGACACGCTCTGACCGTGGGAAGCACGGCCAGATGTGCAGAAAAGAGAGAAATAAAAGATAAGTTAAATTTAACACTATTTATTAACTCAGGGCGTGAGTGGGGTTTCGCACTGGGGTTCTCGCACTTTAGAAAGAGAGACTTAGCTTCAGCGGTTAGCGCAGGAAGCGGCAGGAACCAGGCACGTCGACTACCAGCGTGGTCGGCGTGGGTTCAGCTTCGGCCGGTAGGGTGGCACGAAGCACAGCAGCGGAGCAGCAGGGTAGGCGGCTGCCCGTAGATAGGATCCCTGAAAATGTTTTTAAAAAGATATGAACAGGTGTTCGCTAAAGTCGACCGGCTAAGGTTAGGGTATAAAGGGACGAAGCTACAATTGAAATGTTTTAATAAAATAATTAATAAAAGAACTACAAGGGTGATAAAGTGATCAAAAAATTATAGGGGGTAAAGGTCGAGCAAAGGTCAACATTGTGGTCACTATATACTATTTAAAGAAAGAACAGTTAATTTCAAGTAGAAATTAGTATTTACTTTTTAGCAACATATTAAATTAAAATAGTTATTCAACTCGATAGATTTCTAAACGCACCCTTCTTAGCGGTCTCATAGAAAATAATTTTACAGAGATTAATTGTTAAAAGAATATAGCTGTGGATTGTAATCTGTCCACGGCCCATTTAGTGGAACGTTTCACATGATTACAAACACAGTATGATGTATAAGAATTAAAAATCAAAATAATCATAAATAACGTTTTGCAAATTTACTACTAAAAAGTACCTATACAGTTTAAGGTTACCTTATCTATTAGTGCAAGGAATTGAAATAATAATTAATACGTTAATTAAATGAAATTGCGATTTAACACTAGGTTTACTAAATTATTAAAAAGCTAGATGCAAAACGTTAAAATGATAGGTTAAGAACACACACTCACCCTAGTTCGGGGATCGCGTACTACAGTTAATAACTTCAAGAAGGATTACTAAACTATAGCTGGAGAAAATGGAAGAAGAGGCCCAGTTTCTCCGAGCTACGCCTTAAATACTTCAAATCTTCTGGAAACTTCCCAAAATTTGTAGTGGGAGTTCCGTTTAATGAATAATGCAACCATAACCAAAACATAGTTTATACAGAGTACCTGTATCTATGGTTGAAGTAGCAGTAAATTATGTAAACAAAAATAATTTAAATTGTTTATCAGATTTTCTATGCCCTGAAAATACAAGTTAAAATATATTAGTTATTTAATTTATTTATGGCACAAATTAGGTGGGCCAAAAGGCTTGTATACAAAGTTCGAGATATTTTTATAATGGAGGGTAGTCAGAATCATATTTTATAAATAATAGAATTTAGAAGCGGGTATCGGCGTCAGCCGACATGAGAACTGTCATTAGTAGACAGATGAAAACAAGTATAATCACAATAACAATTGCTGTGTTTATATTTGGATTTAAAACAAGTGAAAGTTAATATTAGTCTAGAATATTTAATTATTATAGTTGATAGTTATGTGATGCTTCGTTTGTATGGATTTTTTATTAAAAATCAACGTAAGTATATTGAAAGACGGTTTAGACCGTGACATATCCCCCCCTTTAGTGTAGGATTTTGCTTGACAAAAATCCCCTAAAGAAGTCTACACTCTCAAAAAGAAACTAAAACTTCAGAGTAATAGTTATATAGACACTCAAGATACAACACAACTGCAAAAGAGTACCCTGCAACATTGACGAGAGGTATCGACAATACAAGATTTAGAGTCTTGGTAGTACCTAGGACTACAGATGCGAGGCAAAAGAGAGTAATCCAGTTGTTTAGCAACCGAAAAACAATAAGGTCACAGTTGTGAAAGTAAAATTAAGAGATACTTCAAAGTATTCTATAAAAGAATAAGAGCGCAGTTTAGGTACAGCATTCTCCAGTTAAAATGAAAAAAATGGAAGGGATTTTTTTTTTGAAAAAAAATTGTTTAGCAATTTTATTTTTATTATCGAAAATTTTGTAAAAAAAACAAAGCAATAAAATCACGACCAGTAAAAGAATTCAACAAAAATTTCATTTGGTTTGAACCAAATGCATTTGTGAACAAAAACCAAGACAGCTTTATAAGATAAGGAACTGTTTCCTTATTTTAACAATAATTATATTTTGTTTTAAATTATTCAAAAGGAAACAATACATCAGAATGTATGTTTTGTTGTATTTTAAAGGTTAGTTATAGTTTTTGAAATTATTATATTTATAGTTTTAGACTATAAATACAATATTTTTTTTAAGATTGTTTTTATGTTAGTAATTTTAATATTTTACATTAGTTAAGAGTATTTATTTAGTTTAAAATCTTTGATATGCCAAGATCCTAGATTTTTACCTTTCATATCAACCAATTCATAGACCAAGGGCGATAGTTTAGATTTAATACGACATTTAATATATTTAGGAGCAAGTTTTTTAGAAAATTGCTTATCTTTGTCGCTTTGATAGTAAGTTTTTCGCCAGACAATATCATTAACGTTGAAGTCAAAGTTTTTGCGACGAAGATTATAAGGACCACAATTACGAGGGACAGAGTTTAGTTTCCTGCTGTCCAAACAAAACCTATATTCACCATTTTTCTTAGGTGTAAGAATAGGATTAGACCAGGGGCTTTCGCATGGTTCGACCACGTCCTCTTTAAGCATCTCATCTAGTTGATCGTATGAAAAAACATGTTTAGGTTCGTCAAGAGCTATGCTAGTAATATTAGTCTCCTGAGATGCATTGACTACTAGGCTATCGAGTTCGCTAGGAAACAACCCAAAAGTCCTCCAGAAATCCATACCTAAGATTAGATTGTTTTGTATTTCTGGTACAATATAAAGTTTTATATTATAGGTTTTGGTATTACAAGTTAAAGGTAAAATAAGGTATTTAGTAGAGTAAAATCTTTGACCGCCAGCTGCAGAAAGCTGTAACGGATTACAAGAATAAATTTTATAATTTTTGAAATATTCATTAGAACTATTGCCCAATAAAGATACGTCTGAACCAGTATCCAACAGACCAACGAGTTTCTTATTATTAACATACACGTTTATATAAGGACGTGAAAATACATTTTGAGATTCCAGGATTGGAGACACCGAGTGGTTAGAAAAGACGTCCGAAACAAAGGATAACCACTGATTCCACTCGGTCTCACTGCAGAGATTATTAAATTTTGAGCGATCAGAGTCGCTATTTCTCCAATCCTGACAAACTAGTTTTTTTGGGTTGCATTTAGTGCAATCCGGAGTACGTACACCCTTTTCCCCACACTTAAAACATATTATTGTTCTTGGTTGTGGACAAGCCTCTAGACTATGCGAGTTAGTACGACACCTCGGGCAGTATAGAGTTGCTGAAGCTACAGCAGTAACAAAAACCTTCGGTTTTATAGTACCGTTATAAGATTTATAAGCAGGTTTTTCAACACTAACAGAAGCGCTGGATTTGCCCTTATAAGCGAACTCAGGAGCTAGAGTTGAAGAACTAGGAGCAGAAGGCTCATTAAATTTTTTAAACTGGCATTGTACCTTTTCGAAATTTTGGCATACAGCCTTAAGCGTGTCAATATTTAATATTGGCCAAACAGAAGCTAATGCGTTAGCATAACAAGGTCGGATGTTATGTGTAATGATCTCCAATTTTTCAACCTCAGGCAAGGGCTTAGTAAGACGAGAGAACATGCCATCCATTATAGATAGGTAAATACTAATATTTTCGCCTTCGCCTTGAAAACGACACCTAATTTCTGACAAAAATTGGTAGTCAAAATCATGTGGACTAAAATCCGATTTTAAAGCATCAACGACCTGAGACCAACTATCCACCTTGGGCTTAATGCACCGGAACCAATGAAGAGCATCGTCCGTGAAAATTTCATAGCCGAAAGACAGCAACTTATCATGATCAATGCCTCTTGCCTCAACAAATTCGTCCACTTTTTGAACGAACGCACGCACACACGACTTGCCATTAAATTTTAGTTTTGATAAATCCGGAGTACGGTTTTTATCAACAGTTAGACCAATGATTGCCCTTTGCAAATCGTCAACAGATAAGGTAGTCTTACTAGATGGTGACAATGTTCTAAGCTCGGTCATTTGCGACTCAAAATTTTGTTTGCAGTCGGAAAGAACCGCATCCAAATCATACTCGTCCACCTCGATCCTATTTAACCGGTGATAAATATGGTTGAGTAAGACTTCCGTTCTCAAAAATAAATTTTTATCGAATTTGTTATTTAAAGATTTTATATTTTTAAAAGATTTATCTAAACAGGCCACAACTCCGTCTAAATCCTCAGAAGGAGGCAAATGTGAAAGTGAAATTGTTTCAGTTGAATAACTATTTTAATTTAATATGTTGCTAAAAAGTAAATACTAATTTCTACTTGAAATTAACTGTTCTTTCTTTAAATAGTACATAGTGACCACAATGTTGACCTTTGCTCGACCTTTACCCCCTATAATTTTTTGATCACTTTATCACCCTTGTAGTTCTTTTATTAATTATTTTATTAAAACATTTCAATTGTAGCTTCGTCCCTTTATACCCTAACCTTAGCCGGTCGACTTTAGCGAACACCTGTTCATATCTTTTTAAAAACATTTTCAGGGATCCTATCTACGGGCAGCCGCCTACCCTACTGCTCCGCTGCTGTGCTTCGTGCCACCCTACCGGCCGAAGCTGAACCCACGCCGACCACGCTGGTAGTCGACGTGCCTGGTTCCTGCCGCTTCCTGCGCTAACCGCTGAAGCTAAGTCTCTCTTTCTAAAGTGCGAGAACCCCAGTGCGAAACCCCACTCACGCCCTGAGTTAATAAATAGTGTTAAATTTAACCTATCTTTTATTTCTCTCTTTTCTGCACATCTGGCCGTGCTTCCCACGGTCAGAGCGTGTCAGTGGCGCCCAACTCGCTCAGGGTTCTTCGCTCTGTGGTTCTCATTTTTTTTTCTCTCTTAGACAATATGAAAACTTAGACAATATGAAAACGATTATGATTTGGTTTTGATTTTAACGTTCGTAAATAGCGCGATTGGGGGCAGTTCCATTTAAATCTGTGCGTTGGAACGCGCTGCACTAGCGTCGCCGTCGCACCGTCGTCGGTCGCCCCGCTCGTCGCTGACTTAGCGTCCGCGGCCTTCTACATAGCTTAGAGTCGTATGTTGATATTTCTCTATAGTATTGGCTACCTGTCTTTAGAGCTGTTCTTGCTTGATTGCATGAGAGGTGTACTGAGGTAGGCACGGTGTAATAATCTGCTTCTGATGTTAATAACTGTTTAATTACTAGAGAATTACAATGATTTTTAATAATTTTTGTGGAAACACAGTCAGTTTTAAGTTGAAGTTGCAAGAGAGAAGAAATGGATCAATTTCTTGCAAGCTGTTTTACTCCTTCTTCACAAGAATAGGGGGTCAAAATTTAAAAATGAGAATTATTAGCTTTTGGGATTTTTCGTGAGGAAAAATATGACGTCATTGACAAAACAACTTTTTTATTAAATATCGAATTCAAATGCTAAATAAGCACGAATAGAGTCTTGTTTTCAACATTTTTTTATGTACCTTGTACCTATAGGTAAAACGTAACTTGTTATACCTTGTAGAAAAATGCTTTCCGACACGTTCTCTATATTGTGAATTATAAAGTTTAGGTAGTGTCAAGGACATAAATCTTTTTAAGAATCTTTTCTTAATGCTTAGAAGTTTTTAGGGACAATTTATAGAATAATATAAGGTCACGCTAGCATTCATGGCGCTTTTGATGTCAGAACTTCAGTTTTGTATAGGGTATTTCGGCTAACTATTGAAACTCTGTATCACAGAGAGTGGCGCAAAAAAGTTCTTACGTACTTACATGTTTTGTGATTTATAACTTATTTTAGATTTAAGATTATAACAAAAGTTAAATCGATCACATTGTGAAGTACGTTTTTTGCATCGTAGAAACGTTCCTTTTCTCTGAACATCAAAATACGAACATTCTGAACAACAGCTCGCTATGAGTAGGTACCTATGCACTTAAGTAGTAATATCTTGAGCGGTGGATTGCTTGTAAATAATATTATAGCCAATGATTTATTTATAATATAGGTGCTTACAAACATGAGTTAGATACCTACTAGATATGGCACTAGCGCGTCAAAAGTGAAGCGTTGAAATCCGGGCAAGTGTAATTTTGGTGGGTAGACTTCTAAGTGAAAACACATAAATTTTATCTCTCTCGGTTTTTATTTAATTAAATATATAAAAACTTACATGTTTTAAAAATCAGTTTGGTCAGTGTATAGGTTGAATATAACTAACTTTCACACATATTTTCCACCACTAAATCACATCACATCACCTTACAATGGAATCTTCAACTGGACAACAGCTGTTAAAAAGTATGGAAGAGCTATCCTCTGCATTTAACTTGCGTATGTCGGAGTTTGAAAAAAATCTTCCTCAATCAAGTGCGAAGGACTCCAGCACAACGGTCAAGTCTCTGGCGGCTGAATATACATCATTCAAAACTTTTGTGTGGAAATGTCTCAGCTGTCTGAAATCACAAGTGGAGCTTTTAGTATTGAACTGTGACCGCATGGAGACACATTCACGTAGAAAAGTTCTACTTCTTCACGGCATCGGAGAGGAGAAAGATGAGGATGTGCAGAAGAAAGTGCTGGATTTGATTGACAAACAAATGCACATATCCTCCTTTAACATGGATGCAATTGAATCTTGTCACAGACTGGGTCCAAAGAAAACAAATGACCGTCCTGTGCTGGTTCGATTTGTGTCGATGCATCATCGTATGTTGGTGTGGAGAGCTAAAACTGCGTTAAAAGGATCCAAGGTGACCGTCAGTGAGTTCCTCACGAAGACACGGCAAGAAGTGTTTGTCGCGGCCCGTGGTCACTTTGGCGTCAGGAGTTGCTGGTCAATGGAGGGTTCTGTGGTAGTTCTTCTCCCGGACAAGACACGCAAGAAGATCGTTACCATGACTGAATTGCAAATGCTAATCACTCAGCATCCATCGCGTACGAAGTCGTCCAGTAATTAGTCATGTCTTTCGTGAGTTCTAGATTTCCTTTTTTAGTTTCTATACCTTTTGTGTTTGTAAAAATGTAAGGTATATGAATTCTTTCATTATTATCAATTTCTTTACTTTTTCTTGTAGTTGATTAGTTGTCAGTTGTTTTCATCAATGTTTTATCTGTCATGTCATACATATTTTTAAATTCTCCCTATTACAGAAAGGCAAAGGAATTTGGCCCATACAGCTATGTCTTCAGTTCAACAAAGTTTTCTTTTTAATTCAATGGATAATGTTTGTACAGCCGAGCTTACGTTTTTCATAATGTTTTTCTCCTTTTTTTTTCTTTCCAATGTTGATTCCAGGATTCTCTGTATAAGGTTGATTCCAATATTTGTTGTTAAGATGATTTTTTTTTCTTTTTAACGGTTTATGTGGTACCTTTAATCTTTTTTTGTCAACCTATGCATGCTTTAAATTAAGTATTTTTTTTTTGTAATAAATTTTAGATTAAGGTATTTATTTTAGTTTATATAATTATTATATATTATTTTTATTTATCTATTATCGTATTAATATGCTTGTAAATGATGATTTTTTTTCTTGCTCGTCGGATGAGTATGAAAGTGCTCAAAGTAGTGACGCATCGGAATATGATCTTTTGGACCAAAAACTTTTGTCTATTTTTGATAATAGTTCCAAATTCTTGTCCATTGTGCACATTAACGCCCAAAGTATCCCTGCGCATTACAGTGATCTAGTGACATCCTTTGGCAATGGCGTAGTCGATTGTATCCTTGTCTCCGAAACGTGGTTAAAACCTTCACTGCAATCTACCAGTTGTTCCCTTCCTGGCTACAAACTTTTCCGCAACGACCGCACTGGCATGGGGGGTGGCGGAGTAGGTATTTACCTCCGAGGTCACATTCCTGCCAGTGTCGTCAAGTGCTCAACTTCCCATAATACTGGTTCTCTCGAATTCATTTTTCTAGAAGTTCATATACACCACAAAAAAATCCTTCTGGGTTGTGCATACAGTCCAAGTGACAAGGTGGATTATTTTAACACCTTGGAGAGCATATTAGAAAATCTTACCCCCTTTTTTGACCATACCATTTTAATGGGGGATCTAAACACATGCTTACTTAAAGCCGACTCCAGAGCAACCAAACTATCGAGTATACTTTCATCATTGGATTTACATATCCTCACTGGATCATCTCCCACTCATTACTTCCCTCACTGCAAACCATCGCTTATCGATTTGTTAATTGTTTCCGATCCTAATCTGGTTGGATCTTATGGCCAAATGGCGGCACCTTTCTCCTACCACGACTTACTTTTTCTTACTTTAAAAGTACGACCTCCTAAGATCAAACGTAAAGTACTTCTACAGCGCAATTTCCGGCATTTGGACTTAGACCGCTTGAGAGATGATATTAGGCGCGTAGATTGGTCACCTTTACTCAAATCTAAAAACATAGACGATATGGTTGAGATATTTACAACAAAACTTATCGGATTATACGATATTCATGCGCCAGTTCGCCCTGTACGTGTCAGGCATGTGCCTGCGCCTTGGTTGACACCATACATAAGGAAAGCTATGGCTTTGCGTGACAAAGCTAAAAAACGCAATAAAATAAATCCGAACCAGATTAATCTCGATGCCTATAGAATATTGCGCAATCGTTGCAATAGATTATGCAGGGACGCAAAACGCAAATATATTCACGATAAAATTAATAACATGGACACTAACCTGACCTGGAAATTTTTAAGATCTTTTGGAGTGGGCAAGCCCACAGTTTCAACCCAATGTACTGTGGATCTGAATACTTTAAATAAGCACTTTTCTTCACCACCTGTAACTCTAGATACGCCCTCTAAATTGGCTTCACTTTCCCGTCTCTCAAGCCTTGTCCCACCAGACTGCTCTTCTTTCACTTTTCGTCCTGTTACTGAGGACACCGTAGCGAAGAATATTAGGAACATCACCACCAAGGCCATCGGCAGTGACGGCCTCAGTCTTGACATGGTTCTTCCCGTGTTGGATGACATTGTCTCAATCATTACTCACATCATTAACTTCTCATTGACGAACAATGTCTTCCCAACATCGTGGAAGAAGGCCACTGTTATTCCTTTGCCAAAATCCTCGAATCCCGCATCCTCGTCTGATTATCGTCCTATCTCCATTTTGCCTCTCCTCTCCAAAGTCCTCGAGTCCTGTGTACATCATCAATTATATTCCTTCTTTACGTCCAATTCTTTACTATGTCCCCTCCAGTCCGGCTTTCGGCCCTCGCATAATACAGTTGGTGCGTTGCTGAATGTGACAGAAGATATCCGTTTTGCCATGGATAATACTGAACTCACCGTTATATGTCTTCTAGATTTCAGTAGCGCATTCAACTCAGTCGATTTCGACATACTTCTTGCTATTCTTCGCTCGGTTAATATCTCTCCTTCTACTATAAAATGGTTTCATTCGTACCTTTTTGGCCGCCTACAGTGTGTGAAAATAGACGACGCTACGTCTAATTGGTGTCACCTGACTGCTGGTGTGCCTCAAGGTGGCGTACTTTCTCCTTTACTATTCTCCATCTTTATCAACGGAATATCTAGTGCCATCTCTTCCTCGTTCCATTTATACGCTGACGATTTGCAACTCTATAGGCATTCGGGATTAACTGAGGTACCAGAATGTATTACTGCCTTGAACAGAGATTTATTAAGCATTAAATCATGGGCTAAATCTTTTGGCTTACTCGTCAACCCAGTAAAATCACAAGCCATGATTGTCGGTAGTAGTAGACTTCGAAATAAACTTGATGTCAATACCTTGCCTTCACTTATTTACGACGGAACTGTCATTGCTTACTGTGACAAAATAAAAAACCTAGGCATCGTGATGGACTGTACAATGTCGTGGATACCTCAAATTAATGAGGTCAGTAGGCGTATGCATTTTTCTTATCACTCTCTCAAGCGACTTCAATACTTTCTCCCTTTCAAAACCAAAATAATGCTGGCGCAATCCCTCCTTCTTCCTTTTCTCGACTACGCTGATGTTTGTTATTTGGATGTGACTGAAGAATTACTTAATAAGCTCGAGCGTTTACAGAATCTAGCCATCCGATTTATTTATGGCCTGCGAAAGTACGACCATGTATCTGCATATCGCTCTGAACTAAAGTGGCTTTCGATTAGAGATCGGCGTAATGTGCACATCCTTTCCACCCTTTACAAAATCCTACATGACCCCAATGCCCCCTCCTACCTCCGTTCCCGATTCCAGTTGTTTGAACCTACCACTCGCTCAAGACGCCCATGTTTGACTAAAATGTTGGAGCTTCCTAAGGGCAACACCAACTTTTTCGTACACTCATTCTCCTTTCGCGCTGCACAACTGTGGAACAACCTTCCTACCTTCATCCAAGATAGTCCGTCCATCGCCAGTTTTAAATATAGATTAAAGCAGCACTATTTGTCACAAGTCTCCAGATAGTCTTTGCAAGTTTATGTTTTTTCCAATGATAAATATGTATATAATATAAATTATATTTATTGTATTTATCATTATATATTGTATATATATATGAATATTTATCTATTTATATAACTATTGCGTGTATGTATGTTATACATCATAGTATTTATATGTTATATACTAGGTAGATAGTTTTTTTTTTTTACACTTTATTTGCATTTTTTAGTCACCTACACCACAAGTTTAAACTAGCATTCATAGGTTGACTGGAAGAGATCTCTTTTAGAGATAAGTCCGCCCTTGCATCTATTTATTCTGTTTTTGTGCATTTAATGTATTTTTAATTGCAATAAAGAGTATATACAATTTTATTTATTTTTTGTCTTAAAATCTTAAAAATTACAAAGTATTCTTAAAATTGACTAAATGTGAACGGGAAAAAACCTTTATTAACCTTCAATTAAAGTTGATCGTTGATTATAGTGCAGACATTTTATCGACATTTATTTTTAATCTTCTTAACACTGTTGCTACAATGTATCGTAAACTCAAAAGTTGTACAAACACGATCATATATTGTTATATTGATACATCAACAAGATTTATAAAAGAGAAAACCCAAAAGATATCTCGAGCTTTATTAAAAAAAGTAATAGTCTATCCCTTTCTCCGTCGGGAAAAGCAAATACATTCATCATTCTTTTGAATTTCTCTTCTACAGGCTCGTTCACGTGTTTCGCATGACTGACGAAAAGCTCTCAGGGAGAGCATGACAATGGCGCAGTCTGTGTTCAATGCGAGCTTCAAAATACAATTTAGCTGTTATACCGAAGAATCACGGTATAAATAATAGAAGTTGTCCATATATTGTGAGCTTATTTTGTTTAAAATATACTGAACGTAAAGTATAGAATAAACTAAATATTTGTCTGTAGTGCAGGCAGACGTGATAGTGAACGTCTGGTTTTTTAGACAATACAGGCAAATATCGTCTTGAAACACAGTCTAAAATACATTTTTAAAGCTTATCTTTGTTGTAATAGTTTTTACCAAGGAGCTTATATTTTACCTGTTTTTACAGTAGGTAAATACTGATTTCGATTTTGTTTTTTTGTAGTTTTAGAACGTATCTTGCTTAGATAATTCTCGCAAATATTCGTGCATTAGCCTCTGCTCTGTGGGAGTAACTTTAGTTTGTCGGTGAAAATATAATTATGTTAACCACACAATACGTTACATAATTCTTCATATGCACCAAAATTAGTTTCCAAATTACAGGAGCTGAATCCTAAATAGAATAAATCCCAACGTATAAGCTGGGCAATTCTAATATTTTTTGTGGGAAATTTTACAACATATCAAATACCATTACCATAAACCCGAAAGTTTTAGTAACGTATGTAAGTATTTTTTTTCCACGCTTTTTGCACGCAATTATCTAGCCCAAAGTAAGTATCATTAAGAACTTGTGTTATGGATACTAGATAACGGACATTGCTTTTTTTTAATATACATATTTTTTTTAAGATATTTTTATAAATAAACTTAAATAAATATATAAACAACCATGACTCGTCAACAAATACTCGTGTTCATCACACAAATATTTGCCGCTACCAGGACTCGAACCCGGACCGCTTGATGTGTAGGCAGCTATACTGATCACTCCACCAAGACGGCGTTTAAACCCTTTCAAGGCTCCTACGGTATGTTAAGACGTGAATCGTGCTATCAAAGATAGAAAGAGCGAGGGATATATGTGCGTCTCTTTATCTCTCGCATTATCTTCTCATTTCCCATCATGTGGGATGGAGTCAATTGGTTGACCTCTATAATGTAGAAGTCATATCTTTATCACGCCATATTACAAAACGACGCGCCGGATTGTAAAACGTCGGAACAGTTAAGCGAATAAAACCGTTCTTCGATAAATCCGTAGTGGATTTCTGTCAATAACAGTCTGAATAATCGAATGGAGATCGCTTATTATTGGTTAATTTTTTTAATGATCAAGCGGAGTGGAATCATTGTCACATTGGCTTAATACACTGCAATCTAGTAGGCCTATTCCCTAACTTTTTTTGTTAGTTGAAAGTGATGATCACCGAGTGAATTACACATCCATTGCTGTTTTTACACGACAAGTGCCATAATAGCGTCTCGTGTAAACCAGCAATGGATATGTAATTCACACAGTGATATCACTTTCAACTGTCAAAAAAAGTTAGCGAATAGGCCTACAGAGCGCGATATAGCTGCGAAATTATATAAAATTTTGATCTGATGCTTGACCAGAACCAAGAACCATCAGCGTCGGTCTAATTTTGAGCGACTGTGCCATTTTCTACTTTGATGCAAGTAATATTTCTTAAAGGAGTTAAGTTCAAGAGTCTTCGATTCCTTTTATTTATTGCGTTGTACTCAGGCGGAGGGCGCGGTGGAAGTTTTCAGTTGTATTGTTACTGTTTTGAATTATTTTAATCGAATTTGTGAAAATAGGCCAAGATCTGAGCTGACAGAAACCAGGTTGGATATCTTTATGGCCTCTTACTCTAATGAGCTTCTGTTAAATGGCGCGAGTTTTTCAGGTGACGGGCTTTGAACGGAAAACATTGTCTTTAGAAAGCTTAGAGATAAGAGAGATCTTTTGGGAAGAATGAGTTTTCATATAACTTTAAATATTTAACATAATATTAACAAATTTCGGAAAATATATTTTCATTTGAACTGGTATGGCGGCTACGGATTCCTTTCGTTGGCAAAAGTATGACGCTTACTTCGCATTGAATTGACAAGCTCTAAATTTTTATACCAAATATCAACTGATATCGAACCTGACTATATTCCTTGCCCTTTTTGAGAGTTGACTTATTATTTTTTCTTCTGACACATTTTGTAAAGGATTTATGTAGATAATATAAATGTATTAGCCTAGGTAGTACTATTCAAGTAGTACCTATATAAGTTTTTATTCAGGAGTAATGATCACCAAAGCTAAGCTACCTAGTGCGCGGTCGGCACTCGGATGGGTTACCGAAAATTTTTGAAGTCGACTTTTCTCCGTGCTTCAGAAGGCACGTTAAGCTGGTGGTCCTGCCTGCTGTCGAATGATAGCAGTCGTAAGAACAAGCCCAAAGAAATTGCGACTTGGGAAACTCTGGACTAACACGCTAACCTGTACGAGAGGCCAGGCGTACTAGACAAGTGGCATAGTTCTAGCATTGCTACCACTTTTTATAAAATATCAATGTAAGCTTCAGAGGCTCATGATTTAAATGTCTGTTAAGAGATACTTGTTCATATATTGGGTTATCTTATCAAAGTGTTCATTAATTAAGCAATCAAGGCTCTGCGATCCCTGTAATTTGATCTCGTTAAGATAATGTGGTTGTTCCAATCCAGTTGCTCTCAGTACGCGATCGTTATGAGTCTATAATATGTATTCAACTAACTTAAATACATATATGTGGAGATTTGTAAATGGCATTGGTTAACTTATATCTTTATTGTATTGTTGATATTTGACTGAAAATCTTCCAACAACCAAATAAATAAATTATAAATATATTAATTGTACTTATATACTGAATGGATACCAAGTATAATCAAGGATGGATATCAAGTATATTAATGAAATGAATATTAGTTTTCAACGATATTTAATTAAAAAGCTGATGCATCTTTATAATTTCAATGTTGGTTTCTACTATAGAACATTCTGCATGTTACACAGTCTATTTTTTATAAGGTATTATTTAAGTTGTAATGATTGTATGTATGTATGTTCGGGGAAAATCTTTCAACGGAATTTTCAATAAGTAGTCAATAGATTTATTGTCTATCGTATGCTGAATAAGGTGCTACAATGGAGTAGGTGTTTTATTTTCTTTCTTTTAAGATTGACAATAAATATGCATTATGCTTACATGAACCCTGATGGATGTGACAATTTGGAGCGACAAGCAGACATAACTGTTGTCCAGAGCGGAGCGAGTCGTGGGTGACCTCCTACGGCCTCGTGCTTCAAACATTTTCGACAGACGCCCATTGTTGGACTTAAATATGCAATTGTCAGAGAAAGAAAAATTAAATCAATATACAGGGTGTGGCGTAAATAGTGGTCCAAAGCCAAGGGTTCGGCGTACTAGGTATTCAACTATAACATACCACTATTTTTACCCAATTTTACCCAAGGGTTTATAGAAAAACATATTTAAACCTTTTTTATAATTTTTTTTACCCTTTTTCATAAAAATAGATGCAGTTTTCACAATAAACGTTCTTTTCTTATTCCGTTTTCTGTTTCTTACTGCTGGATACATTAGCTATCTTAAAAAAATACTATCTTTGATGTAAATTTTAAGATTTTAATGCAAAAATAGCTTATTCTTAATTTTTAACCCAAACTTTAACTTATCATGGATAATCAGACGCGATTTTTGCAAAAAAAATGTACTACACGCTTAGTGCCCATAAACTTTAAAACATGCCTACTAAATAACGATTTCAAAATGGTATTACAATAGTGGATCCTAATAATAAAAAAAAAGTTATTCGTAATAAAGAAGAAGTTCATCAAAATACTATGGAAATTTTGTTACGTTAATATTCATGTGAAATGTTTTAAGCACTCATAAAATGTGATTTAAGTTACTAACTGACTTTGTAAAACATGTCTCAGGTAAAAAAAAGGTCAATTGGTACCTCTACTTACTATTAATAAAAAACTCATTGTTGCGTCTGAGCGCTACCTGCACCTCCGCACCCCGCATTCCAGCGGGCACCCCGACGGTATGCTCACCATACGAGCGACAAAGAAAGAATATGGTTTACTATTGCTATCCTTTTTATTAATAAAGTTAACATAAGCAAAAATCTCGATATGATTCAGTACGATCTCGTGCGTCGTTTGCGTTTCGTGTGTGTTCTGTTTATCTCTGCCGTTTGTTATTGCTTTCTCCCTGGACTCTGTTACATTGACTTTCCGATTGGACTTGTTGTTTTGGTGATATTCACGACACTGGCTACGTTTTCTGGACTTTGATTTGCTCAACGATTTGGACAAGGTTATTGTGCAGTGACGGATACAAAATGGCTCAATACACACCGCGTGAATATGCTGACATGCATTTTATTTACGGCGAATGCAGAGGCGTCGGTAGAGCAGCAGCTCGACTTTATCGAGAGAGATATCCCGATCGAAGACATCCGGACCATCGGGTTTTTGGGAGAGTCCATAACGCCTACACTGAGGGAAGGATACCTGGAACAGGCGTAGGCGGTGCGAGCGAAGGGCGACCTCGGGTGTACAATGACGGAGAGGTATTGAATTTGATTGCTCGAGATTCAACGTCATCGATCCGTGATTTATCTCGCAGAACCGGCATTTCTACCAGATCTGTGAACCGAATTCTAAAAAGGCATGAACTGTACCCATACCACTATCAAAGAGTACAGTCGTTGCTGCCAAGAGATTATCCGCTACGAGAAAGGTTTTGTAGAGAAATGCTGCGTAGGATTAGAGAGAACCCACAATTTTTTAATAAAATATTATGGAGCGACGAGTCATCCTGCAAAAAAGATGGATACCTTAACCTGCACAATCTGCATAGCTGGCAGCTGCAGAACCCGCATCTCATAAGGCAAGATAGGTCGCAATACCAATTTAAAATAAACCTGTGGACCGGAATAATTAACGGACAAATAGTCGGTCCACATGAACTGCCAGACACCTTAAACGCAGAAAGGTACTTAAGTTTTTTGCAGAATGACTTACATTCACTGATGGAAAATATTGCTCCAGAAGTTCGACAGAACATGTGGTTGCAGAACGATGGCTGTCCCGCTCATTATGCTCTTAGTGTTCGAGAGCACCTCAACTCAAATTATCCTAATAGATGGATAGGGCGCTTAGGTCCAATATTGTGGCCACCACGCTCACCAGACCTAAATCCACTGGATTTCTTTTATTGGGGTCTAAAAGAAAAGGTGTATAAAGAAGAAATAACGAGTTTCGAGCAACTGAGGACTAGAATCCAGACAGCAGCACGAGAAATCGAAGAAAGCGGGTTTGCTCGTCAAATCAAAAGATCATTTATCCGTCGATGCAGAGCGTGTATAGCTGCGCATGGAGGACACTTTGAACATTTGGTGTAATTTGTTAACATTATGTCAAAAACATTGATTGTTATTAATGTAACTACATTTATTGCTATTTTCGGCTTTATTTCACAAATTATTAATGGTTGTTTAAAATTGTTATGTACTCTTACTATTTCTAAATGTAGCAATTAATTAAGTATTAGCGATAAGTAAAGTATTCTTTAAAGTAACATCATAAATATTATACAACACGATCCTATTAATGTGTAATGCTAAGCGTATCGACGACTCTGGTGTACGGTAAAACTTGAATAAGTTTATGTTTACAACTAATTTAAGAAATCACTACTGTAATGTTTTATTTGAATAAATAAATAAATAAATAAAAATAATGACATCGCCATTATGTTTTTTATTTATTATTTCAATTAAGTTAGGTCTCAATCACTACAACTTGGTTGTTATTTTCGAATTAAATAGCCATAACTATTGCTAGGTTTACTAAATAAAAATTTTATTTAGTAAACCTAGCAATATTGTAGCATTTTAAAATGTGTATCTTGTAAGGATATTTTTGAATGCATTGCCATTGCCAGTATAGTACATTTTTTTCAAATAATGCTTTAATATTAACGTAACTAAATTTCCATAGTATTTTGATGAACTTCTTCTTTATTACGAATAACTTTTTTTTTATTATTAGGATCCACTATTGTAATACCATTTTGAAATCGGTATTTAGTAGGCATGTTTTAAAGTTTATGGGCACTAAGCGTGTGGTACATTTTTTTTGCAAAAATCGCGTCTGATTATCCATAATAAGTTAAAGTTTGGGTTAAAAATTAAAAATAAGCTATTTTTGCATTAAAATCTTAAAATTTACATCAAAGATAGTATTTTTTTAAGATAGCTAATGTATCCAGCAGTAAGAAACAGAAAACGGAATAAGAAAAGAACGTTTATTGTGAAAACTGCATCTATTTTTATGAAAAAGGGTAAAAAAAATTATAAAAAAGGTTTAAATATGTTTTTCTATAAACCCTTGGGTAAAATTGGGTAAAAATAGTGGTATGTTATAGTTGAATACCTAGTACGCCGAACCCTTGGCTTTGGACCACTATTTACGCCACACCCTGTATATTAATTTATTTCATCATCATAACAACCCTTATTTATTATTATTATTATTATTATAATTCGACCCACTGCTGGGACACGAGACCTCTCCCTGTCATCGAAGGAGGTTCAGGCAGTAGTCCCACACGCTTGCTCAATGCGGATTGGTGGACGGAGTATAAGATGATCAATACCCCCACACCCATTGGAGGTTATGGGATGATGCTATTCTACTCTACGGCATCATATGGCTTTGGCCGGCATCTATTCATTTATTTATATTAGGGTAACCAACAAAACATTCACATACCTATTGTTTATACATACTCGTATGCCTACAGGCATTTATTTCAGGAATTATTATTTTATAGCCACATGTCAAAATCACATCGGGACCAAGAAAAAAAATACATCATGGAATTATTTTTCAGTAAACAAACCCTTAAATAGTATTATTAACTTAAAAAAATACTCTAAATAAATCGACTTGTCCAGGGCTATTTATTTCAGTGTAATTTTTCTAAGTTATGAAATAAGTATCAATGGTTCGGTGCACCATTGTTTTGCAACCTTCCCCGGCCCGTCTAAGTGTAGTTACAAAATCTATTTCTTAAAGAATTTGTTCTCGAAAAACAGGCTTTCTCATTGATAGTATTGAAAGGAGACATAAAATTATCATTGTAATCTTAGCTTATTTCAACAAAATTGTTTTCGAATTATAATTTTATTTAAAGTACTATTATGAGTGACCTGGCCCAGTTGGCGGCACCTGTTCACATAAGACCCGCAAACTACTGTTACATATTAGGAAAATAAATCAAAATTATTTCCATAGACTTTATAATTATAAACATTTTGGAGGGAAATTACTCGTATTTGGTGATATTACTTAAAGTTTTACGTAGTATAAGGTTATAGATTCTCCGTTATTTATTTTGGAATATTTTCTTCGTTTACAAACGCGTTAAAATTTAAAAAACTTGAAAAAATACACTGAAAAATATCGACCTGCCCCAGGCGGGAATCAAACCGAGCATCCTCCGCAATCCGGGCGGCTGCGTTAACCACTACGCTACCGGGGCACTGTTTTCACCGTCGAAATTTGTCAGTGCTTGGTGCTTTTGGTTTTTATGGTAAATAATATGGCTTTACACCAATAGGTACTTGTGGCACAAGTTTTATAATAATTTGATATTATTTCGGCGTGTAGGCTGCCGAATAGGATTTCTCGCATAGTGGCATTATATTAATAGAAATAAGACGAATAGTTTCATACCACTTTCATTTCAAGAAAAGTTTTTTGTTCCGAAACGTAACAATGGCAATAACAATACTTCATCACGATGTAGTTTTCAACTACATCGTGATGAAGTATTGTTACCAAACTAACAGCTATATTCAGTTCTTATTTTGTATTATGAATGAAAGAACACGGTCCAGATTTGTTCCTACTGTATTTGGAAATAATGATCGGTAAAATTGCTGTGAAATGGCACGTTTTATTGGTCTGTATTGGACAATTTCTGGGTATAATCGTTGTACTGAAGGTAGTGCTGAAATGTTGGACTATAGTACGAGCATGTGAGAACTCAGGTACCACCGTTGTGTAGTTACCCAATTTCATCTGAAAGTAAGCAGAAGTGGAGTTCAAATGCAAATTAATATGAAATCGTATGGAACGCTGTATCATTGACATGCGCCAGCGCCGGCATTTAATAGAATTTTGCGTCCATCGAAACAAGCAAAAAAAAAAAATCGATGACGGTATCAGCGTCGTTTTTTTCTTTGAAGTTCTTATGAAGTTGTTTTGTTCTTATGAACTTAGTGCCAGTGGCCCCTGTAGCTATTTCAAACCTAATTACATAATAAAAATGTCTATATAATGTAATAGTTTCAGTGTGAATACACCCAATAGTGATGTAAGCATCGTGTGCAATAGCGTGAATTGTGGCTTCTATTTCCGTAAGGGGACACATGTTTCTCGAAACGTTATTATGTTGATTTGGGGTCGGAAGGTTGAGACACCCTTGTTGTTTCGATTTTCTACAACACTACAAACAATGCTCATTGTATCGAACCGCAACTACATGTCATCAGCGCATTCTTATGATAGGGTCGCAAACATATTTGTTATGCTGTAGCGTTGTCATAAGTAATCACAAATTAAATCTATTAATATGCTTCAATAGAGTTCATTTTTCTTTCGTTAACTATTTTTTTACGTTTTTTTAATACTCAGTTTAAACTACGAGCAAAGACTAGAAAAATGCACTGAAAAAAATCGACTTGCCTCAGGCGGGACTCGAACCCGCACCTTCCACAATCCGGGTGGACGCGTTGACCAATTTCGCCACCGAGGCACTGCTTTTCGCTGTCGAAATTTGTCAGTGCTTGGTGCTTATATTTTTATGGTAAATATCGTTTCATCAAATCTTTGAAATTTGCACTACCAAGACCCGAACGAAATATTTTTGCAAATATTTGACGCCCAGCTAAGATGAAACTACCTTACATTATGGAATAATTTTATTTTTGCGTTTACAAACGCGTAAATATAATACTAGAAAAATGCACTGAAAAAATCGACTTGCCTCAGGCGGGACTCGAACCCGCACCTTCCACAATCCGGGTGGACGCGTTGACCAATTTCGCCACCGAGGCACTGCTTTTCGCTGTCGAAATTTGTCAGTGCTTGGTGCTTATATTTTTATGGTAAATATCGTTTCATCAAATCTTTGAAATTTGCACTACCAAGACCCGAACGAAATATTTTTGCAAATATTTGACGCCCAGCTAAGATGAAACTACCTTACATTATGGAATAATTTTATTTTTGCGTTTACAAACGCGTAAATATAATACTAGAAAAATGCACTGAAAAAATCGACTTGCCTCAGGCGGGACTCGAACCCGCACCTTCCACAATCCGGGTGGACGCGTTGACCAATTTCGCCACCGAGGCACTGCTTTTCGCTGTCGAAATTTGTCAGTGCTTGGTGCTTATATTTTTATGGTAAATATCGTTTCATCAAATCTTTGAAATTTGCACTACCAAGACCCGAACGAAATATTTTTGCAAATATTTGACGCCCAGCTAAGATGAAACTACCTTACATTATGGAATAATTTTATTTTTGCGTTTACAAACGCGTAAATATAATACTAGAAAAATGCACTGAAAAAAATCGACTTGCCTCAGGCGGGACTCGAACCCGCACCTTCCACAATCCGGGTGGTAAACGCAAAAATAAAATTATTCCATAATGTAAGGTAGTTTCATCTTAGCTGGGCGTCAAATATTTGCAAAAATATTTCGTTCGGGTCTTGGTAGTGCAAATTTCAAAGATTTGATGAAACGATATTTACCATAAAAATATAAGCACCAAGCACTGACAAATTTCGACAGCGAAAAGCAGTGCCTCGGTGGCGAAATTGGTCAACGCGTCCACCCGGATTGTGGAAGGTGCGGGTTCGAGTCCCGCCTGAGGCAAGTCGATTTTTTTCAGTGCATTTTTCTAGTATTATATTTACGCGTTTGTAAACGCAAAAATAAAATTATTCCATTACGAGCAAAGACTTTTTCAAAAAGAAAGTTTGTGTGTGTAGAAGTGGTCAAAACTTTTCGACATCTTTGTTGTGTTGTAACCACGAGCATATGCGAGTGCCACTGAAGCCATAAAACTCAGTATCCAGAATAGAACGATTCGCCTCTTTGTGAGCGAGCCGTAGCTCATTCTCGTAGTACCACTTTTATTAAAACTGATATATTTTACGGTTTACATTTTATTTATCTAAAATAATACTTTTTACAGAAAAATAAGATAAGTATTTATGCAAAGATTTTAAAGCATACATATTTACCTTTTAGTTACTTACTATTATTTATCAATCCAACGTAATCGTTATCGAAAAAAGGGAATCGATATTCCACCATGAATTCGTATGAAGTTTCGCAGCAAGCGCGAAAACGCCATTATCAGAGAGAATACCGAATACCACAGCGGTTTTCGATACACACGGCGGCAGCAAATACCTCTGTAATTTAGGCCTTTATATTTACATTTTGTGAGGTACCGAGGGTCAAGTCTTGTGGGTAATAGAACGTCTCAAAACTTCAATGTTATCCGAACATCGGGCCTATGGTAAGTCCAGACTAGGACGTAGGATTAGGACAAGGTTAACTAATTCAGTGCACTTGTACTCCGATGCCGATATAAAGTTTCTCAACTTACAAAACTGTCTCAATATAGATAACATGTAAGTCTTACTTTCCTTATTAGCAGATCGGTTAAGACTTGTTATGTTAGTTTAGGCGGATAGTTATTATAAACATAATGTTATCGACTGGGACTATATTGGTTTGATTAAGTCTTAAAATTTAGTTTTGATTTACTTGACTTGCCTCTGAGAATTTTAGCTTCTTATTCAGAATGCGGTGATGCGGCATACTGATTGCGGCTTAATTGTCACATATCAGAACACACATGAAATGGTCCAAGTTCGAATCCAGGTAGGGAGGTAAATGTTTGTGGGATGTGATGAACACAAACACTATTTCGCGAGTCATGTTCGTTTATATATCTACTAGCTTTTGATCGCGATTTTGCTAGCGTTAAAACTTTGTGCAGCATTTAAATTCTTTTTGCGACTTTATTTATTACTAATAAACATTGACAGATTTGTTTGGATTTCCATATGAACTTTTATTACCTATTTCATCCTCATGTGGGTTGAAATTTCAAAAACCTTGAGCAAATATTTATTTATTTCTTATCAAGTGCCTAAAATCAAAGTTTTATGGTTTTATATGTTGATTTTCATTTTTCATAAAAATTGAAAAAACCTGAAAACTTGTTTGTTTATTTATTGATTGGAGTACTCATGTGAAGTATCAAATAAAATAGTCTGTTGTTTCCCCATACACACTTTGAACTCAGTTTGACCACAATAAGGGCTGAATTTTGAAAATGGCTTATCTCGTATTAACATCATAAAGGGAACATCTGTGCAAAATTTCAGCTGAAATAATGTTTTTCCATTTAAAAATAAAAAAATAGTAAACTTTAATGACGCTTTAGGTAACATTCGGTTACACACAAAGCCACATCTGGCAGTATGGGCCATACAGTAGGTACAAACAGTACTCCACCATCTGATGTTTTACAATATAATAGTAACTATGGGTTCACCCTTGTTTGGTATAACAACGTTTAGTCAAAATCACTTCTTCGAACAACGTTTAAGAAAATAATCACTTTGTATAATATCGATTAACGTAATTTTCATTTTATTGAATGTTCATTTGCGATAACAACATTTGCGCTATTGATCAAAAAGTATAATGTTTATTTGATGTATTGTTCAGGTGGTATAATTTTCATTTCATCGAATGATCAATTGAACAATAGATTAGCGAGGAGCGAGGCGACGAGCGAGTTAGGTTGACATGAACACAGCGCACGAGCAGAGCGAGCGAAGCGAGCGTGCAGCGGCAGCGGCCGGCGAGTACCAGAAGCGACTTTAGGGCTTAGGTTTTCACTGAATTATTACTGAACTGAATATTCGATACGATCTTTCGACCAAATCATTATTAGTCTAGTTAAATATTAGGTTAAATAAAATTAGTGCATTTGAAAATTCGGTGAAATGACATTATGTCTAAGAAACAATTATGGTAAATAAAATTCTACCAATTAAATATTCGGTCAAATGAATAATTATGCGAAATGACTTTATTGTAACTAAAATTAGCTGAAACGATTTTCGAGCAAACGTTGTTATACCAATCAAGGGTAAACCTAACTATGACTAGGTACATATGCGAATCTATATATTATATATAAACCACTAAGCTCTAGCTAATACTCAGCAGGCTGAGTATAAATATTAAGATTTAAGTTTATATAAAACTAGTAGTCTCCCACGGCTTCGCTCACGTTAATCTCTGTTATTATTAGCCGATAAATGAATTATCCAACAAAAAATATTTTCTTAATATAAATCAGTAGTTCCTGAGATTAGCGCGTTCAACCAAACAAAGTTTTCAGCTTCATAATATTAGTATAGTATACTGGGTGTAAAAGACATGAACAGTCAAACGAGAACCATGTATTCTATACATCAAAATAAGACACATTTCAAAAAATAATTGCTGGGAAATGATTTTTATTTTTTGGTGATAAAAAATATTGTAAATAGTACTGCGCAACGTAAAGCGCTCAACTCGCACGCAACTCGAAAAACATGAAACACATGAAAAACATAAAAAAACATATTGAAAACTTAGCTTGGCCAAGTTTCTGTGCCGGTGAGTGTATGTAAGGACAGTCGACCTACGTTCGTGCTTACGAACATAGAAGGTATTGGGAAGTATTAAAGAATTAATAACTTTAACAATTGCAAACATTACTAAGTTGGCATCCCTTCAAACACGTTTTGAGTGAAATAGCTTAGAATCCAATGGAAATACTTTCTGCTGTGAGTCTTAAGTTAATACGAGAAAATCTGGTCGGGTCTTTACGTGAGTTGAAAATAAAACGGATGGGCCCAGATGATGCCCGCAATGTCAAGATTACCCGTATAAATCAAAGTCGCCATCGCAATCATGAGGTGGATTTATTTGATTTCTTCCCGGATTATCTTTTACTTTTATCAGCCTAACTACGTACCATTTTTGGAGTTGCTGGTATTGCTTATCTTGAGAGCTCCTATCCACTCAAGATAAGCGTGAGAGCTGCTTACGACACGTTTAGGGGTAGCGGGATTTCGTGGCACAATTTACTAACTTTGTGATGCTCTATGCGTCTTCCTTTTAAGATTATATTTACACTGAGATAAATATAAGCGGAAAACATTAGATAGATTCTTCCAAAGATAGTCTTAACTTTTTCTCGGTTTTATGCTTTTCTTCTTTTTTATATTACAGGTAAATAGTAAGCATACGGACTTCTTGGATACTTGGAAATGTATGCTTTCAGACACGATCTGTTAAGCCTGGTGTTATCCCTTCCTAGCGGAGCTGGGTATATTATTGTTAGTTAGAGTGAGTGTGAAGAAGTTCAATCTTAATGTTTTCTTGATATGTAAGACTTCAAACTTAAAACCATATGTGCAAGAAAAAACATAACGCTACGTAAAAGAAAGAATTTTGTTTTTTTCTTTAAACTGGAGGTTAGGACTATTTTTTAGCGGTGAAGCTCTTTGTCTCTCTGTCCTTGATGATAAGTCATGATAAGGCCATAGGTGAAAGCGATCTTCCACCTATGGTCAACCATTATGAGACTGGCAATGTTAACACGATCTTGTTACTAATTATCGGAGGAGAGTAATGCTGTTAGCACTATGGCGACAGATTTTGGTAAGATGTCTTACTAAAATCTGTCGCCATAGTATAGTGACGTCTCGACATAGTATAGTGTTATATAGTCGCCATAAGCTCATAGTGATGCCTACAATGGGTATAAATTAGTACATTATATTATTGACACACGTGCTTGATCACCCATAAGATCAAAATCGCTTGCATGCGCACTCTTAGCAAAACGTAGTAAAATACTGTAGTAGGTAAATCAGTTTACGCATCAAAGAACATTCCGAACCGAACATTCTTACGATCACGCTCATAGTCCCAAATAGCGATTGAGCAGAGCCTTAGGTAATATTTCGCTACACATAAAGCCATATCTAGCAGTATGAGCCGTGCAGTGCCTCCAAATAGTGACAGGTTGCCAGCCTGTCGTCTCATCATCATTTCAGCCGAGAGACGCCCACTGTTGGACATAGTCGTCTACATGAAATGGGCACCAATTAAACCCAAACAATCCTTCTGTAAACAAAACTAACAAAAGTTTACAACCAGGACAGATGTTATATTCAAAATAATTTCAACAATTCAAATTTTATTAGCCTTTAAAAATCAAAAAAGAGATTAAATTAGTTAATAAATTAGTACATGTTTCTGAGCTTTGATAAAGTGTCATTCAAAAGACAGTGTCGTTGCCAATTAAAATATTGAATGCTGCAACGCGTGAGCGCCTCATAAGAACTTTAGATTAATCTCAAGTTTGAATTGATTCAAATTATATCACGGCAAAGTGTTAATATAAGTTTGATTGCAGTTTCCAAGTTAATCAAACTGAAAAACTTTAAATTGGCTCCAACGGACGCTTAACTGTTAATTATAACGAAATATAACTTTAGTAAATTCTAAATTCGTTGAAATATTGTTTTTCCTTTGGACGACGGCTGTCATCTTTAGTCGAGAGACACTAATTGGTGATAGCTTTAATAATTTTTAATTCAAAAATATATAAAATTAACTTCGTTCATTTCGTTGTCGATGGTACAGGATTATTTTATTAAAAGGTTTTAGGTCATAAACTAATAATTTTCTCCAAAATACTTCAAACTCTTTGACTATATAGAAGTTTAGGTGAGATAAACTTAATATTACTTTCTATCAAACGTTTTTATGAATTCTATCACTCACCATAACTTCAGCCAGAGGATGTCCTCTGCTGAGCACAGGCCTCCACCATCAGTATTGAATTTCAGAAACAAAAATAAATGGGTGAAATCCCGTACTAGAAAAAAGTTATTGATATCCGCGCGACAGCTTTTCCAACTGAACTAGACAGATTTAGAGATCCCAGCGAATTTATTCCAGTCAATCGCTTTGTGTTACGTCATATACTGACGAAAAATTCTTGACTTTTTGTTCGTTCTTCGTTTTTACCAAAAAAAATATTTAGCACTTGCTACCCGCCCCGGCTTAGCACGGGTAGTAGAGCATACCTATTATGCCTACATGTTTTGTCTGTCATAGGATCAGTAGGGTACTAAGTTCCGAGACAATGGGCATAAGGTGTTCGTTCATACTACCGTACTTTACACTGTCCTCATTCGAACATGCGTAGTAAGCCCGTGCGTGTACTTCTGTTACACGTTGTAATCGGTGCAAATTGTTCTTCGTTAATAAAATGCAAGACAAAGAAAGGTTATTATTAAATTACTTTGAGCGTGAACATGGCTCCGTCAAATTAAATTTACTTTGCTTTTAATTTATTCAAATGTAAATTAATTTAACGAAAGGAAGGCATGTATTACGGGTTATATTTGTATGCCGGTCTAATGTGGTTATGTCAATCTTATTAAAGCTTTCCTTCGCATGTACTGATTAAATAAATCCAGGATTTGTCACAGTTTCTGTCTTCTCGAATCGCTGGTTATGGATGGAATTTCTTACATGATAAATAGTCCCTCATCATCATCATCAACAGCTCATATAATGTCCCCACCGAGGGGCTCGAGCATACTCCACATTAGGGGCGATTAGGCCTTAGTCAACCACGCTGGCCAAGTGCGGGTTGGTCGACTTCACACACAACCTAAGAATTTCTTCAAAGGTGTGTGCAGGTTTCCTCACGATGTTTTTCTTCACCGTAAAAGCGTTAATTAAACGTACCTACATATGAATTCAAAATTTGAAAACATATTGGTACGTGGCGGGGATCGAATCAGTGTCTCCCGGGCGGGAGACGACGTTCTTACGCACTACGCCACCGACGCTTAATAGTCCCTAATGATACTTATTAGGTATACGTATTCGAAAAAGGGTCAAACCCACCACCTTCCCATGGCCTGACGCAACCTTACGGTTATACAGGCCGAATCACGGGAGAGTGCGCTGCTAGTTGCCGGAGGCTCCAAAAAGGGTCAAACGAAGTTTTAGGTTACATTTGGTTACACATATAGTCACATCCGGCAGTATGGCCCATGTAGAAGTGCCTCAAAATAGTGACCGGTCGCCAGTCTGTCGCCTACATAAAAGGGGCATCATACCCAAAAAAGGAACAAAACTTCAGTTAGCCAACAAACTTGAGTTAACCAACAAACTTCAGTTAGCCAACAAACCTTGAGTTAGCCAACAAACTTCAGTTAGCCAACAAACTTCAGTTAGCCAACAAACTTCAGTTAGCCAACAGCTTCAGTCAGCCAACAAACTTCAGGTAGCCAACAAACTTCAGTTAACCAATAAACTACAGTCAACAACGGACTAGATGTTACACACTAATCATCTCAGTATCCCGGGTAGATTCTAAAACATTCCAGCAGCATAATTATTTCCAACTACCTTCTACCCGCGACTTAGTCTGCGCAGGATTGTATTAAATAACATAATATGTTATTCTAATACCTGCTATTAGCTATATTATTGTAAAGTTTAATTAAAATCCTTTCCGTAGTTTTTGCGTGAAAGGGTTTATTTATTTATTTATTGATATCACCAACAAGTTTACGTTGACACAGTTATTGAAAAAGACATCGAATATCACAGGTTACTAAATGCAAACTTAATTATAGGTGACAACTACATGCACTATACAACAGCACTATACTTTAATCTAATTCCGTATTTTGTAATTTCTCTCTTAAGTATATGTTCTGTGTGTACCAATAAATAATTTCTTTCTTTCTTTCTAGTTGTAAAGTAAAATATTACAAATAAAATGATTTTAAGTTTTTCCAAAAAATATTTTATTTTATTTTATTTTATTTTATTCAGAATAACAAACAATTACAAAATGAGGCTTAAGTAACTAAATACATAGAAATTTACCAATTTTGTAACCAAACACGTTATTCACAAAATAATTTTATAAGTGCAGATAATATTATATAATAAAATTGGCTTACAGTGATTTTCATTGTCTCTAAAATACACATTTATAGTTACTTCAATTATTAAATAATTACACATCAGTATCTGTTTGTATGTCTTTTAAGCGTAAAAAGATTTCTTTCTTGAACTCAACAGGAGAAAGCTTAAAAAGATCTAAATTAAAGCTTAAAAATATTATTTTATATAAAAGCAAAAAAATTGAAAAAGAACTCATGTAGGTTAAACCTGCCTAGGCTTGGTTAGACATATTGACCGTAATGTTCTCAACGTGTCATGGTAAATATCTATTACTTTGACTTAGACAGCGGATTAATATGATTGAACATTCTATTTAATGGAGAAAATGAGCCTAAATGAGGGGTAACAAATATACATACAAACTTTCACATTTATACTATAGGTAGGATATAATATTAGTGGGATTAGTAAAAAAAGTATCCTATATCCTCCCCAGGGTTTCAAACTATCTCATGCCAAATTTCATCAAAATCGGTTAAGTAGTTTAGGTGTGAAAGCGTAACAAATAGACAAACAAAGTTACTTTCGCATTTATAATATAAGTTTTCAATTAGTAATACTTATTTTTTAAAGGTTTAACTAGAGTGGCAAGCAAATCTACTCTAAGCCCAGCCTGATCTAAGGTAACCGTAGACTATTGACACTTGCAATAGATTATCGCTAGCGTATTCGAAAGACGAATGTTTCGACTCAATTGTTCATAAGTACTCCCTGTACACTATAGACACTATCACCTGGAATCCCATCAATCAATCCGCTTAGTAATTAATTAGACACAATTTCTAATATTACAATTTTTATAGAGAAGTTACGAATTAATTTTGTTTGTCTTTTTTAACTAAAATATTTGAATTAATTTTTTTTTGAAAGATAATGTTTTGAAAAATTAACGTTATTATTAGGCAATAATACTGAATTTACGTAGCATAATCTAACGATAACTCGGCTAAGACGCAGCCGCCCGGATTGCGGAGGATTTTTTGGAGGAAGGCTGGGTTCGATTCCTGCCTGGGGCAGGTAATTTTTTTTTCAGTGTATTTTCTAGTTCGGCTATATACATTTAAAGTATAATATTTCATCTTTGTAGAGGACAGCGCGCCGCGATCGGTCTACCAGTCACTAACTGCAATACCTCCGTCCGATATACCCTCCCGTTTTTGGAACTCAAGGTTGAATCTTGTAATCGATCGTTGAGACTAGCTATAAGTGCAATAGGTATAAAATGTATATAGCCAATGTGTTTTAAAATAAATTAAGTGAACTACCGATGAGACTTTTACTTCCAAAAGAAACAACAAGAACCTTCCTACAACCTAGCTTCACTTCACAACATCCATACAGTCCACAACAGTTTCCTGGTCCATCGATTGCCGGATTTTAAGAACTCGCACCAGGACACAACAGTTTCCTGGTCCATCGATTGCCGGATTTTAAGAACTCGCACCAGGACACAACAGTTTCCTGGTCCATCGATTGCCGGATTTTAAGAACTCTCACCAGGACACAACAGTTTTTCCTGGTATTTCGTTAGCCAGATTGAAGAAACCCGCGCCAGGACACAACAGTTTCCTGGTTTCATCGCTCACCATATTTAATGCAAGAAAAAATGGTGAGGACACGCTCTCAAGAACCCGTACCAAAAACCGTATTTACGGATCCTCCGCGTTCTCCGTCGGCAAACGCAAGCCAAGGCGCGGCACGTTCGGGTGGTTTGATCGACGCCACTCTTCGCGACCGACTTGAGGCATCAAGCAACGCACCTGCGGACTACAACAGAGACGCGACTGTCGCCATGGGCGCCGAGGGGGGGGGCTATAGCGCCGAAGCGCTGCACACCTCTGCGCACCTTTCGCGTCTCTCTCGTCCGAGCGAAGCTCAACGCGCTGAGTCACCACGTCGCCCGTCACCTTCGAGGTCCAGAGCATCACGAAGATCGACTAGCAGCGCCGTGACCCGCATACGAAACGCACAATTGGAAGCGGAAGAGCGACTAGCAGACATAAGGAAGAAAGAACTCGCAATTGAAACAGAAATAAGGAAGAAAGAACTCGCAATTGAAACAAGTCTCATCAGGAAGAGAGAACATTCGAGAAGAAGAAGTCGACGTAGAAGGCTCGTGCGTCGCCGACATCAACGAGCGCATCGATAGCTGGCTGCAACAGAACGTCGAAATTCTCTCCGTGCGACGGGGGGAGAGAATTACTCCGGGACACAAGGCGCCTACAACCGACGACGCCGTCCCTACGCAGGCGCTGCGGACCCCGTTGACCGTACGGGGGGAGCAACCGACATACGCAACCCAGCGGCACCACGAACGGGTGCACTTCGATGAGAACGACGCTCGCCGACCGCGATCACCGACGCCAACACGACGACAGAAGGGGATCGAGCAACTCACAGAAGCGTTCGAGAGGATGTCCCGGGTGCGCCCCGCGCCCCGGCAGGCCACCGAGTTGCCAACATTCTCCGGCGCCGTCAACGAGTGGCTACCCTTCAAAGCGGCGATGATAGAATCCACCGCCACTTACAATTTCGCGCCTACCGAGAACATGGCCCGCCTTCGAAACTGTCTACGAGGGGAAGCTCGCGAAGCAGTCGCCGGTCTCCTGTGTACCGTATCAACCCCCGCACAAGTAATGCGCACACTGGAACAATGCTTCGGTCGACCAGAGTTCATCATAGACAAGGCGATGGAAGACTTGCGCCGCCTGCCGCGCCTGGGGAGCTCCGCCAACGAAATCAACACGTTCGCAGTAAAACTCCAAAACATCGTATGTGTGCTACAAAACATAGATCGCCGTGACTATCTACACTACCCGATGCTGCCGAGGGAGGTACTGGAGAAGCTGAGCCCCTACTTGCGCGCCCGGTGGTGCGACTACGCGAAACAACGCATGCGCAGCAGCGACCCACAACTCGTCTTGCTGTCACAGTTCCTGATGGAGGAAGCGGACCTGGCGCTACAATTTACGTACTCGTCGCACCCGGTTGCGGCTGCGATACCGAAGACGTCCCGACTAGCAACATCGGCTCCGACGGGCGCCGTGAAGAAGAAGGTCAACATATATACAACTACTGCAGACACCGCATTTCCTGTGAAGAAGACGGACGCCACAGCACCGCCGCAAGAAAGAAAATACGTGTGTACGAGCTGCAACGAAGAACATCTGCTGCCAAACTGCAAGAAGTTTCGAGCAGCCAGCGTCGACGAAAGATGGAAGATTGTCGAGGACAACGGCGTGTGCTTCAAGTGTCTGGAGAGCCGCCACCGACGTCAACGCTGCAACAAGGGAGCGTGCGGTCTGAACGAGTGCCGCCGCCCCCACCACCGCCTGCTACACTTCGAAGAAAGAAGAGAAGAGTCCAGGACGCCGGAACACGCCGCTGCCACTGCCGCCGAAGAGAACGTGTCAGTAGCTGTCGCTGCCGCCGAAGAGAACGTGTCGGTAGCTGTCGCCGCCGCCGAAGACAGAAGCATGGTGCTGCTGAAGGTGGTTCCGGTCACCGTCGGAGGCCCGGAGGGGGAAGCTGACACCTACGCGCTACTGGACGAAGGCTCCACCGTGTCGCTGATGGAAGAGGAACTGGCAAGACGACTGGGCTTCAAGGGGCCTACGCGACCGCTCCACATTCACGGCGCGACATCCAGCAGCCGAGAAGTCAACAGCCAGCTCATCGAGGCAGAGATCAAGAGCAAGAGAGGCGCCGACAGTCACCGGGTGAAGATGCGCACCACACAGCAACTGGTACTGCACAGTCAAGCAGTACCGGCCACGCTGCTGAGTCATGCGCACCTCCAGGATTTGAACAAAGAAGAAGTCTGCTACAAGAAGACGAAACCGCAACTGCTGATAGGCGCCGACAATTGGCACCTCATCGTATCACGGCGAGTGAATATGGGCCGCAAGAACGAACCGGCCGCTTCTCTCACCGAACTCGGTTGGACGATCCACGGCACTGTACCGCGGTCTTTATATGACAGAGACTGCGCGTCGATATTGCACATGTTCACACCGAACCACAGCGACGCAGAGAACGAGCGACTGGAAAGAATAGTCGAAGAACATTTCGAAATCGACGCGCCGGGGGTCGCGGACTCCGAACGACAAGCCGTCGAGATCTTCGAAGCCACCGCCCGACGAGTAGACGGCCGCTTCGAGGTGCAACTACCGTGGCGCCGAGACGATGTCGCCACGCTGCCAAGCTGCAACGCCGCACTTGGACGATTGCAACCAATCGAAAAGAAGTTTGAACGAGAGCCAGGCTTCGCTTCGCAATACGAACACGAAGTTGAGGCACTGCTGATGAAGCCATGCGACGGGACCGAAGAGAGCAGCAAGAGGCAGTGGTACCTACCGCACTTCACGGTTTTCGATCCCAACAAACCGGGGAAGCTGCGCCTGGTATTCAACGCCGCGCTGCGCGTCAGCATCAGAGACGAGGTGAACTTCGTGCACGCACAAGCAGGGTTCAAGCTGCGCGGGTGGAACTCCAATGCACGCGCAGTCAGAGAACACATCGAAACGGGGCTCCGATCGAACAACCCCACCTGCTTGGCGCCGGCACCAGACAAGACACTCGGCCTGTTGTGGGACGCTAAGCTAGATCAGCTGGCTTTCAACACGACGCTACACAGAGTTCCAGAGGAGGTCATCGGGCGACAGCGCACACCAACAAAGCGCGAAGCCCTATGTGCGGTCATGTCGCTATACGACCCGCTGGGCCTGCTGAGCCACTTCACGATACGAGCCAAGATCACACTGCAGGATCTATGGAGACACAAACTTGGATGGGACGAGCCCCTGCCTGACGCCGAAGCTGACGACCTCGCATGCTGGTTGCGAACGCTACGAGGCAGCGTCGCGCAATTACGCCTGCCGCGCTGGTACGGAGCCGCCGAACAGAAAGAGCTGCACGTCTTCTGCGATGCAAGCGAGCAAGCCTACGCCGCCGCTGCATACTGGAGGATGCGACGCATCGACGGCACCATCGACGTCACCCTGGCCGCAGCCAAGGCCAAGGTGGCCCCCATCAAAACACAAAGCATACCCCGCCTAGAGCTACAGGCGGCGGTCATAGGAACGCGCCTCGCCGACGCTGTCGTCACCGAGCACGAGTGGGTACCAGATCGCACTGTCTACTGGACTGACAGCCGCACGGTGCTACACTGCATACGACGCAACGCACGACGCTACACGCCTTTCGTCGCGCACCATCTGGGGGAGATAGCCGAACGCACCGAGCCCGAACACTGGCGATGGGTGCCTACCCTGCACAACGTAGCTGACGACGCCACGCACACATCAAGCAAGCCCATAGCCGCCAACGACAGGTGGTTCGACGGGCCTGCCTTCCTGCTTGGACCAGAGGACACTTGGCCAATAGAAAAGGAAGCCGAGAAGATGTGGATCCAAAGGGCACAGCAAGACAGCTTCGAAGCGAAGATCCGAAGCCTACAGGATGGGAAGGGAATCACCCGGTCCAGCCCGCTATACAAGCTGGACCCCACCCTGCGGGACAGCGTGCTGCGCTTGAACGGACGGATCGCCGACGTACCTCGCGACATGAGAGAGCCTACGATCCTGACCGGCAGGCACCTTTTTACAGGCCTGCTGGTGATGAAGAAGCACCGACAAGCACACCACGCCGATCGAGAGGAACTTGGCCAGCGACACCGCACAAGTTGGCGATTTATCCCTCCTGGGGCTCCTAATATGGGGGGAGCCTGGGAGCGCCTGGTGCGGTTAGTGAAGGTCGCGCTGACCAGCGTCCTGCACGAAAAGACACCGACCGAAGAAGTGCTGGCAACACTACTGACCGAGGCCGAGCACAGTATCAACGCTCGGCCCCTCACCCACGTTTCCGTCGATCCTCATGATCCGGAGGCGCTGACACCGAACCATTTCCTGTTGGGAACCTCCATGGGCCTACCACACACGGGACCCTGCGACCCAGCCGATCGACGCGTCTGGCGAGCGAGTCAAGCGCTTGCCAACGAATTTTGGCGGAGATGGGTGCGCGAGTACCTTCCTACACTCGTGCCCCGTCAAGCTGCCGCCACACCTGGAGAGAAGCAACTCCAACGAGGCGACTTAGTCGTGATCGCCGACCCCAACCTGCCACGAAACGTATGGCCCCGAGGAGAGGTCATCGAGGTGCACCCAGGCCCCGACGGCCGAGTGCGCTCCGTCGACGTCCGCACACGAGGAGGGATCCTGCGACGTCCAACTACCAAGCTCGCCGTCCTCCCAGTGAAAGATGGCTGCGACGAGTCTACGCCGGGGGGAGAGCTGTAGAGGACAGCGCGCCGCGATCGGTCTACCAGTCACTAACTGCAATACCTCCGTCCGATATACCCTCCCGTTTTTGGAACTCAAGGTTGAATCTTGTAATCGATCGTTGAGACTAGCTATAAGTGCAATAGGTATAAAATGTATATAGCCAATGTGTTTTAAAATAAATTAAGTGAACTACCGATGAGACTTTTACTTACAAAAGAAACAACAAGAACCTTCCTACAACCTAGCTTCACTTCACAACATCCATACAGTCCACAACAATCTTGTTGAGGATAAAAAACTCTGAAGAACTTACTAATCAACAAAACCACAACATTGGTACATACATCTCATTATCCCAGAAGATATTGCGCAGAACCAGAAGTAACACTTGGCTACACATTAAACCAAATCTGGCAGTATGGGACATGCCTACAAACCACAACACACTTCGAAAAAGTAGTCTTACCTATATTACAAAATGTAGGTAAGTGCCTAATTAGATAATTGCAATGAATAGGTAAGCGAAAGCAATCAAAACAGTTTCGGTATGATTAATGCCTCCTTGATACATCAGTGACTAATAGGACTCATTTTACTAAGGTCGTCTGACCTGATTTTTATATTCACGTCAATTAACACGAATTTGTTGGGTAATTTGTCATTTATAAGGAAAGCAGGTGCATGAATCATAACTATGATAACTTATTAAACAATAATAATGGCAAAAAACTCTTGCAATGAATATTAAAGTAACATTCAGTAACCCACCTCACAGGCTCCGCTGCACGTTCTACAGTTGTTCCTAATTTGCGGCCTCAGTTTTAGAAGTTGCCATTAAATATTAGTCATTCATTCTATGATTTTTTTTATTTTTGTGATTATGCGTTACAAAAACGAAGCTACTATCGGATGCATTAATACTTTAGTACCTTGTCGCAATAGTCATTCACACATATTGCAACGGAGCTACTAAATTACAAAATCTGGTGTTGCTATGACACGGCACTCCAGTCGTGAGTTCAATGAGCGTTATGGAGATTCCGACATTCTTCTACAGCCCTTTAAGGGTTTGCGTGCGATTAAAGTCAAAATCTTCACACATTTTGTGGTTTTTTCAGACCTAATTTTGAAGCGACGTGAACAGATTTTTTAAGGGTTATTGATTAACTACTAAGATACCAACCCTTGAATTCTGATAGTAGGTATACCTTAACTACTTTTACTATTTGTGGTAAAAATATTCATAAAACATGAAACTACGTCGAAATTAGCCACAGAAAGAGGTCAGAAAGGTGATCTGCACCGCACGGTAACCGCAGTCGCCATTTTTCATGCACTTCTAATTCTTACAGCAATAGACACAAGCTTACCCTACCTGTGCAAAGTCAAACAAAACCATAATAAAACCAATCAAGAGAATTATGGATCACGCGATATAAAACTAAACCAATTACGTTTTGTGACGTTATCATTACACGTAGATGGGTAGGACATAAATACGCAGCAGCATTTCGTTTTATAATGTCGAATCCGATTATACGTTTCCATTTTCCGACTGAAATCTCTTTTCCTTTATTAACAATAACGTTAAAAATAAAATTGAATTTTTCAATTTTCAACTCTATTCCACTTGGTGGCAGTAAACATTGGCTATCAAACGGTTATGGTGTCCAGGAATGGCTTTGGTCCTAGTAAAATGTTTGCTCTTGTGCCTTGTCGTCGGCGAAGAAAAAGTGGTCCTCTGATCTTGACAAATGTCCTCTTGACGTTGCCTGAGGCGTGCAAGCGATTGCTTCCATCATTCTCTTTTTAGAGTTCCTTCGTATAACAAAAAAACTCTACTAGCCAATTTTAAACTTAGGTAAATAAAATACGAGCAGTTGCGAATAATTGGTAGGTTAATCTAGGTAAATAATAATTTATTGACTTAATATTACAGAAATACCTAATATGATCCTGCTTACGAACAAAAATGCTACATGTTTGTAAGTACCTACCTAAAGTTCTAAACAAAATTTCATCTTCAAGTTTGTATTATTATACTTGTAGATACCATTCTGACCTTTCTGGTTGAAAGCCCTAGTTTGTTGTTGCCCTAGGATGACAAAATCATGTTAGTTTTAAATCAAACTTTTAGTGAACCAATCAAAAAGACCAACCAGGACTGACGTGACATTTCAACAGCCCGTGATATAATAACAAATAAACAGAATCACTAATATATTATAAATGCGAAAGTAACTGTCTGTCTATCTGTCTGTATGTTACTCTTTCACGCCTAAACTAGTAAAACTAAACCGATTTTCATGAAATCAGGTACAAATATTGACTAGAGCTTGGGAAAAGATAAAGGCTACCTTTTATCGCGATAAAAAGGCTTGAATAGGTTGAAATGGAAGGACAGAAGTTCATAATTGTTGAAAGCACTTGATAAGAAATAAATAAAAATTTCTTGTAAAAAATGCTGCCCAAAATTAATGTAAATTCCACACGGTTGAAGTCACTGGCAAAAGCTAGTACTAAATAAAGCATTAGATTATAAAGAAAACAGTATTGGCGCATTAAAAGCTTTTAACAAGGAAAAATGTCATTGAAAGACAATCTCTTTTTTGATGTATTGAACCCTTCTGAAAAAGGGATCGTGGAGTGCTGGGGTATCAAGTAGGTATGTGTAATATTCTTTAGGAGGAAAAATACATTTTCCTGACGATAAAAACTCTTTAGTTACACATACAGTATTGGAGATTCCTATTAATATTTAATAATAGAAATATGAACTTTTCGTGCTATGTTATGATAATAAAAGCTTCTTGGTTATGATATAATACTTACCTTCAAATACTGTCTTATTTAGCTAGATGTTCAAAGTAGAATAGTAAGTAGATGGAGAACACCAAATGTATTTATTATAACAGTCGATTTTAAGCGTTGAATATAGTATTTTTTAACCGACTTCAAAAAAACAGGAGGTTCTCAATTCGACTGTATTTTTTTTTGTTCTCAATACAAAAAAGGAGGAGGTTTTGAATGCGACTGTATTTTTTTTTATGTTTCATATACTCTTTACGGGGTTTACCGATTTTGAAGATTCTTTGGACCTTTTGAAGCTGGTGCTTGTCATGTGGTTCCATTTAAATTTGATCGACATCTGGCGAGTAGTTTTTGAGTTATCCCTAATAATGCCTATTTAACATCGATACCTTATTTAACATCGATATCTTTTGATATCGTAACCTTATCACATGTGTCTAAAAAATCTCGAGAAAACTATTTTCCTGAAAATTTCTATAGTTAAAACACTAAAAAGCAAAAATAAATTATTTTTAAATAAAACACCCCCGCGTTTTTAGTTTTGAAGACGGTTTTACACTATTAACACAATAATATTTAATTATTTAGTTTTGATGCAATAGTCTTCATCTCTGATGGTAAATAATGAAAAGGCAGAGGTAGCGACCTTCTCCCCTAGCCAATGGTATTGATCACCTTATACTCCGTCGGCCAATCCGCATTGGGCGAGCGTGGTGGACTACTGGCTAAACCTCCCTCGATAACAAGAAGAGGCCTTATGTCCCAGCAGTGGGTCATGGGCAAATTATAAAGGCTGTTGTGATGATGATGGTGTGATGATTGTGATAGTTGTCATTAGCTTTAGGCGCGGCTTATACAGAAGAGACATGTAGTGAGTAGTGCCCAAAGAGGTGCTGGCTTGCGAGGTTATATTATGTGTGCCAATGATCTCACTAATCGGGATGAAGAAGATCGTGCAAAGTTGAGGAGGAAAAGCAGAAAAGCGGATTCCGGACCTGGGCACTAGTTGCAACTGGGATTAATGCTCGAATGATGATGATGACATGTGGCGTGTGACGTGGCGTGGACATTTGTCACGTCGCGGCATAAATTATTACTGCAGTTGCACGCGATGCGATGCGGCGGCATTATACAGTTGGATTTCTTTGCGAAAGCTTGAGAGACAGGACGCGCGCCATCAAGCGGTGGAGGCGCGCCATCAATTCTCTTTATTAAAAAAACGACTCTATGCTACTTATTATTAGGTTTAATTGTTTTCTTTTACTATCCGCCACCGCCATACGTCTGCGTCTCTTCTGCACAAACCGCTCCCCATTTTCCTTTTTTATTTATTTACAAAGTCTTACGAAATCTTAAACGAGGTTGGATATTTGGGGTGTAACAATAAAGCCAGTTTCAATAACAATCCATTTCAATCGTTTTCACGTAACTCCAGAAATTGGCAGTAAAATAATACACAGCCCAGTGCTCATCAATAACACGGAACTTTGATGTAGCTTCGAATTGAATGCTCATTTCATATTCCACTTTGATCTTGTCAAACGTTGGTAACGACCAGATGTTTTATTGAGACTGCTTATATTTAGGTGGCTGATAAATTTCGGCGGTTTCGCTTAATGTCTTCACATTTGTCAAACTATTTTTGGACTGAAAAACGCGACCGACTCAGGCAACTGGGGTAGCCTTTTTACATAATACATGATAAAGTAGGGATTAAAGTTATTGCCGCCTTTGTAGGCCAACAAGAGAAAGCAAACCCATTTTTAAGCCCTGACGCAAAAAGAGGGGTGTTATAAGTTTGACCTGTCTGTGTATCTGTGTGTCTGTCTGTCTGTGGCATCGTAGCTCCTAAACGAATGAACATATTTTGATGCGGTTTCTTTGTTTGAAAGCTGGTGTGATCGAGATAGTTCTTAGCTATAAGTTTATGTCGGGGTTTCCATAAATTTTTCCATTTTGTAGTTTTTATGAAATAAGGTCAAGCAAATGACTCCAATACACAATGTTGGTAAGCAAGAGTAGAGTCCAAATGCTATAACTTGCGCGAGAGATAAACCGCCGCGCTACCAATCTTTAAAGGCTATTGTATCCTATTATTTGTCCATAATATTCTTCTCAATTTATGACAGTTTTCTTCTTTGTCCAACCCTGCTCCCAATTTATTTCGAAGTCGGTGCAGTAAGCCCTGCTATCGACACACTATATTGAGTTGCGTCGTGAAATTAATGACCTAACGCTTATACTAAAAATTGTATCGAGTTCTGTTGATTGTCCGCAGCTGGTATCATACCAACTTTCTCTCAAGGCACCTTTGAGGTCGTACAGATTTATCCCACCACTAGACCTACCTAGAGTCAATACAAATTACCGGCAAACTGCGTTTATGTGGCGAGCGTGCAACACTTTCAACCGTTTGTGCAGAGATCACGACTTGGGCCTGTTTCATACCAGTGTGGGGCGGCAAGAAATGCACTAAACAGGCACTTTTTGGCTGAGACAGAAAAAAGTTCATATAAGTACATAGGTATTGTAATGTATTCACTCATATTTTATATCATTGTACATCTATATTATATATTATATATGAAATTCTAAGTCCTGACTGAGATATCAACGCACAGCCCAAACCGCTGAACCTAGAGACTTGAAATTTTGCACATAGATACCTTATACAGTGTAGGCATCCACTAAGAAAGGATTTTGAAAATTCCACCCCTAAAATGTCCACGCGGACGAAGTCGCGGGCGGAAGCTAGTTATTACATATATGCCAACGTGTTAATGTATTACCGAACTGTGTCCACTTATATTGTAGCTTAAGTTATGCGTAATGGATATGATATTCTAGTTCTATTAGTAAGGACCTCTAATTGGCCTCAGTTGCTATTTACAACTTTTAGTTCATAAGCTATTATCTTGTTAAAGCAAATAAAATAAAAAAATACTGCTTAAGGTTTTGTGAAAAGATTTTACGGCCAGCCGCCTGCCTGATGTCAACCCTCCTTGGAAACACTGGTGTGAAAGTTGTACAAATTATGTCAGAGGCCAATCAAATCAAATGCAGATTTGAGAGAACTAATTTCTATGGTGCATACAGTTCAATAAAAACATTATTACTAGTGTTGCGTAAAGAGGTTTCTATTTACTGAGCTAATGTAAACTCTCTCTACATCTAAAGCGTCCACTTCAAAAAGTCCACTAGTAGGTGAAATGCTGTTAATATTTTAAGGGTTTGCATAGCCCAAACTGCCAGATGTTGTTTTATGCGTAACCAAAGTTTATTTTACAATTATCACAACACCATTCTATTCGAATACAATTTAATTTATAAATGCCAAAGTTAAAATACACAAACATCGGAGTCTTCCCACACACTCTAGATGGAAAGTAATTTGATACTAAATATTGTTTACATACAAAACAATGCTATTGAATTCATCGATGTATATCCGTTTTATCACATTTACCAGTGAAATTTAGTTTAAGAGTTTTTGACTTCAAGAGCAGCGTCTTGACTGGTTAGCGCCTCTGAGAGTTGACCCATTAACTGTGAGTTTACGGGTCGGAAGATTTTTTATATTTGATGGGAAATTATTTGGACTTAACTATGCCATGGCATGGATAAAGTTTAGTTTTGAAAATTTTATTACTATATTTAAGAAGATAAGTTTTTGTCTATGAAGAAGACAATGCCTAATAATTTTGCGTCTACAGTTCAGCACAAGTATAAGTATAATCCTCCGTTGACACGGATGCTTCTTTGTATACAATAATAACATTTCTAGATTGTATTAGAGTGGCTGTTTATCTTTTTATTTATTCTGCTCAGTGGCCGGCGCCATTCGTCATGTTGGCCCCAATACTATCTGTTGTGGTGTCGAAGAATCTAACTTAATGCGTGACGGGAATCTATTTGGGACAGGTGAAATATTGCCTACTATTTCATAGGCCAGTGTTCCGCGATATTCGAGAAGCACTTACGTAAAGGGGTGATGATAGCAAACGTAATATATGCGAGCCACTGAGAAAACTTGTGAAACGTATGAAAATGGAAAAGGAGCGAGTGGAATATTTCCCGAATGAAATGCGAGCCTCTGGGTGTCTAAAGCTATTTTTTCAGCGGAAACACTTAAGAATTATCACAAGGCATTTGTTACGTAGTTTAATAGTATCTAGGTCTACATTGCAAATGCTTATATCACGCTCAGTAAGGTAAAATAAGATGTTAAACTCGTTTACTTTGAAATGTTTAGCAGCTTTATTTAGTTATACTCCCCATATTATTTTTAATCGAGGTAGGACACAGCGAACTAGCCCCTCGAATTTGGAGCTCCAAAACTTGCCGTTACTTTTACCGAACTTTAGACTCAAAGACACACATTTTTTGGAATTAAATGTGTGTATGAGTCTGATGCTGTTTTATACTTGACAAAAAAGCTTTAAGCGCGGCGTTTATGCCCGGATGAATGCTATTATTATTATAATAACAACAACTCCTATCTCTAACTGAGCAGAGTACAAATTTGTACTTCCCCGCCGGGGATTGAACCCGAGACTCTGGGGCTGAAACCCGTGAATAAACCATTATCTACACTACAGGTGGTGCGATGAACGCTACTTAAGCTGTACTTGAGCCTTTGGCCCGTATTACAGAATGACACTCAAAAATCACTCATGTCTTGAGAATCGATTGTCACTTTCTATCAAGCACAAAGTGATAGAGAGATACGACGCTCAAGTCGGCGTTGACTCTTGAGACTCATTCGATTATACGTGCCTAACAATATTCGTCTTAGTAAAAAACAATGCTATGCAAAATAAGGCATTTCTCAGTGCGTGCCATATGGCAAGGATTTTGAGGTACTCATGGACAATACTTAAGTGGGGATCGGCACTATGCGTACTTTAAAATGAACGCACAGCTTAGGTAGCTAGCTAGCTATATTACGCAACGCACAGATAGAGATGTCAAAAGTAACGTCCAGATGTCAAAAGTTTAAAGTTTGAAGTAATGAAACGTATCCAAGCTCAGACCAATGATCATCGGTCTGAGTATCCAAGAGTCTAGAAACCTCATAATAATGTTTGTGAATACGGGTGATGTCACTCACATTTTACTAATCAATATTTCATTTGATGATTTGATGACGACATTTACGTTTCAATGGGGAAGAAAACGCAAAACTTTTTTACAGAGGGCGCTGTGTGTTTCTTACCTGTCAAAATCTGTTGTGAACAACAACATGAGTGATATAAACACTGTTCACTTAAAAATTAATGTTTTTAAAATGTATGTATGTACATACATTAAATGTCTTATGAAATAATTATATGTCACTTGTGTGCTGAACAATTTTTTTTATATCACATTTATTCCATAATAATAAACATATTTATTCCATTCTAAAAATATTAATATAGGTATAAATGTGTTTACTGGAACACACCTGTTTGTCTGGAAGTAGTTTCAAAATCAGATTCTTTGAAATGCTTGCTGCATATTCTGGAGTACTTAGTAGCTTTAAAATTTAGGTACCCTTCTCAAAGCCTTTTCCCACTTTTTCCTGAGAAACAAATCTGTAGAAAACTTTTGTGTACCGGTTTCTACGCACTGGAAAGCTACACATCGTCCCATATTTATGTTTATCTAGAAATACTAAGAAATCCCTATGAAATGTACTGAGTTTGACACATCCTTTGGAACAAACACTCAGCGCCACCTAGGAAGAACTAGTTGACAGTTGTCTTCCCCATTAAATGGCATTCATTTGTTTGTTTGAAAAATGTTATTATACTAATTACCTACGAGCACGCGTTAGGTACGTTTACAATATTAACAGGTACCGGATTTATCGCAGTTGTTCCCCATAATAATAATAATACCTATAATGAATTGAATTCAAATTAAATTATTCATTGCTTAGTTACCGAGTTCCTCTTTTGGAAGTGTGACGTAATCCATTAGTCTTTACCAGCAGATTTAATTAATGCTTCTCTCACCGTGTAATTAGCTCACACAATATCAAACGTAGACTTTGATGAATGAAACAGGCTACTCTGTGTTGATGACATGTGAGATTACCAAACTTGAATAATTATTATGTTTTTGTTTATAATTATTTTCTTAAGGACCTTTCAACTTATAAAAAAATGCGAAAATAATAAAAAACGAAATTCATTGTTATAAACCATAGATTTATTATTACTGACGTTTATAAATTGGCAATGAATCGACTAGGGTGAGACCAAAAAAATACACCGATGTGTGCGTAATGCGCATGTGTACATGATAAATAGTACTGCAGTCTGACAGTTGCTGTCTTTCCTACGTGACTGACAGGCCTCCTTAGGCCCCTGCGTGTACGAGAAATGGTCTCGTCTATCTATCTCGCTCTAATATACGCGTTCGTATGCTCTTTCTCTTTTAATAATATATTTCTACGCTCACACCAATTATCTAGCCCAAATTAAGTATCATTAAGAACATTGTGTTATGGATACTAGATAACGGACTTTAATATACGTAATAGTATTAGATATTTTTATAAATAAACTTAAATAAATACATAAACAACCATGACTCGTGAACAAATGTTCGTGTTCATCACACAAACATTTGCTCCTACCAGGACTCGAACCCGGATCGCTTGATGTGTAGGCACCGTTCCTGATCACTCCACCACGATGGCGTTCTTTTTACGCGGTAAAAACTGATGTTGCTATTTCGTTTCATCAAATTTTCAAATCACAACGGTGATAAAAAAGTTTCATTAAAAAAACAATTACAAAGTAGTCAGGTTTCCGATTACTCAACCATGCGAACTTCTCTAGTAAGTGTCATTTATTAATATACCTACTTTCGTTGTGACATGCTAAAATGAACACAGGAAAATAATAAATTTCCGAAAATCCTATAATCCATAATCCCACAGATATTGTTGCATTATGGAACATTCCAGCAATTTTCTTCGCAAATAATGTAAAACGATAAAATATTTTTTCCAAACAATTCAAGTCGGTTAAGAATGTTTTTCACCGCAGCCTGAGATTCTTTAAAAGATTGTCCCCGGAGTTTATTCAGTTATCTCTCTTTTATTGTCTATTTGCCGGAAACTTCACGGAATTTTTCCGTTTACGTAAATACTTTGGAACATTGTATTAACTGTGATTAAGGTAAATTACGGAACTGAATTCGTTAAGTTTATGTCTGTCGTTACGTCACGGAAGATTGGATTTTTGTTCTATGAATTTTATTACTTATCATAGTGTTTTTATGATTTTATTGATATATTTTTTTTCATAGTTTCGACAACTTTGTAGTCGTGATATGTATTTACACTTTTCTTTATTAAGCCGTGACAAAGTACTTTAACTTTTGCGAAGGAACAAATCAGAAAACTTACAATTCTATCACTATACTTAGTCACATTAAAGCTTGAACTTAAACATTTATGAATAGTAAAAAACAACTCTTGTCTATTACACGTTACATATTTCATTAGCTGTACACGCAACTTTGCATGGGTTTCCTGTTTTTGCAAAATTTTCGTTGATACTCAGCTCCTATTAGTCGTAGCGTAATGTTATAGGTATAGCCTGTAGCTTTCCTCAATAAATGGACTAACCTAAATAAATTTTAATTTAAATCAGTATTTTCTGAGTGTTTTAGCGCGCTCAACCAAACAAACAAACTTTTCAGCTTTATAATATTAGTATAGATAAGATCAACTCTGTCCCGTTTGTGACGAGTACATTCCATTAAAATGTGAAACATATCCTCCTGACGTTTAGGCAAGGTGTCACAGGATCATTTTTTTTTCCATCAAACATGCCCAGTCCGAGCTCTCATACAAAGAACAAGTTCTCTTCGGTTAAATTTGCTTTGTGACGTAATAATGATATTTTCAGATTTGCATCCATAGTGTGTTCATAATCACATAAATTAAATAAGTCAATAGTAATAAAAAGACAACAATAAACTAAAACTAGAAAATTATTTAATTTGTACAACCCATTTTTATTTATTTTGCGGCCTAAACTACCGGCGTCAAGTGCAATGTGATTCAGTGCCTCAAATTGCACTATCCACCCTTTCAGCAAATACATTCAGGAGGCTGTTGGTGCTGTCCCGCACCCTCCCCATCAGAGATGCGACCCGCGTACGTATGATAGCATGGAATCCATCTGTATGCGCCTCTGCAAACATCCCCGATGCGCTGCAGTACCTTGGTAACCCCAACAGCGCCCTGAATGCATTGTTATATTGGACGCGTAGGGCGCTGTAAGCTTTTTGATTGTAGTTAATCCATAAGCTGCAGGTATAAAATGATTGGCAATATGCCTTAAACAGCATGATCTTTACATTTTTAGTGCACTTAGCAAACCTACGAATCAACATATTAGTCCTCACTGCCAGCGCCCTACGCTCTCTCTAATGTCTAAGTCATCGCTCTGCCACGCAGTGACCCAGTGCCCCAGGTATTTGAATACTAACACCACTTTAAGAAAAGTGCCATCCAGTGTAACCGGTGGCACAGAAACATAGGCAATGATCAGTGGATCATATGTTGTATGACGAGTACGTGATTATGCTTTTGTTCGTGAGCGGAGACGCGTTGTTATTATAATGTACTTATTGATACAAACTTTGGTATTTACAAGCGCAGCTCTACATCACGTTTGTGCGTTGCAGTGTAATGCCTGCCTGGACTCTACACCGTAAGGAAAGGAAGGAAACTATTTAATATATAGAAGGTATTAAATGTCTGTTAACTAATAGCATTGTGTTCATCGTTCCTTGGTTATCGAACAAAGACTCGTCATTATAGGGACGTGTCAAAACCGGTGGAATCCGAATTGAGGATTAATTAACGGAAATTCAAACGCCTGTAAACACATGGAAAATTAATTTTAATTGCGTCATTGTTCGTACCTATTCTGTTGTTTTCTTGTGCTCTCGCTTTCAGTCACGTCTGTACTATAGGTAATATAAATTTCATATTATACAAATTTCTGTTCAAAATAGAATTGATAGCTTAATACATATAACATTTACCACGTCATTTGTCCTTTGATATTGTTACCATCCCTTTCCTTTCTTAAGTTGGTTGAAAGAGGTCAAATCAAATCAACTGTCACAATCACTGCTTATCATCAGGCAGGCCACATGCTTGTGTTTGACAACCACTGCGGAGAGGATGCTGTGGCATGATTTGGTATTAGGTTCTGCCCCAGGGAGTAAACTTTTCATTTTAGCCGGCGATAGTTTTTGTATGCCTATCATAATTATGTGTAAGTTGCCATCGATGCACGTAGCTGCTGACCCGCAGAATGTTGTATGTTGTTGTCTCGCTGTTGACCACGCAGCCGCAAAGTTAAATGTTAAGGTAGTGGCTCAAACTACCATGAAGCATAAAATTACTTTTGGTTTTTTTTTAAGAAACACCCAACTTTCAATAGAGATAATCTTTGCTTCATACAACTGCTTGGGACCTTATTATTTACGGATCCTTCAAGAAAGGCGTGGGGAGCTTTGTGCGCTGAATGTAAAAAATTACGACTTACATTTTGATACAAACTCTTATTGGTATATTGATATGAGACAGCCTCATGAAGGGCGACTAATAGATTTCCAAATCATTTCATTTTATTACATTGTCTATTTCATGTCATTTTATCGATTTAAATGCAAACAATCTATTTTAACGATTTGGACGCGCTTTATTCGCTCGTTTCGCCAATGCGCATATTCAGCGTGTAATAAAAGTCTTATTACGTCTACGTACCTACCACGTTGTAAAGCCGACAATCGTAAATAATGTTATCTCCTTATTTAGCTTAAACCTAAAGAGCTTTTATGAGCTATTAATGTGACGAATAATTATGTTACTAATGATTCCAAGGAACACGTATATTGATACGTGTCTCTGTCTTTAAAATTAATTGATTAATGGGTACAAAAGCGTACATTTATTTACTAAAAGGCAGCTTAGAGGCGCAGGCGGAATAGGACGAGCGTACCGGCTTACGGTCGGTTTCAGTATTCTATTCACAATTACAGTGACCTACCAGGGTTTAGTTACTAAGTGACCGTTGTTATTTTTATAGTAATTAAACAATAATTGCTAGGCAACCAAACTTCAGTAAGCTTACTTTTACTAGCCAATAGAATATTGAAACCGGCCGTTAGCTACCGGCTGCTAGCTCAGTCCGCGCCACTCTTTCTGCTCTTCACTAGAACGAACGTCGTGAACTAACTGCTTCCATCCCTCGCGTGTGCTTTGTGTTCGCGGTGAGGGCAGCCACGGGCATCGACGAACAGACGCTGTCTTTATTGCTTCGCGGTCAAAAAGACTGCCAGCCATTTGCAAAGCGCCTTAGTGGTTAGAACACCTTTACCTCTGAGTCGGACATACCTCAGCAGTTGCATCGTACTGTAGGGATGACGCGTAAATGCACTTGAACTCGCTGTTAAAAAAAAGGTTCTGTGACTAAAACAAAGCGCGAGGCGGCAGCGGCCGACAAAGCGCCGGAATCACAAGCAGCATTCAAAAAACCCACTCCAACTGTCGATAAAACGTAAGTACTTACTATTGATGTGTCGTTCTCCATCACCTGTATCGGTTCCAGCCCCAGAAGGGGGAGAGTTGGTAACAAAGGGACAAAGGAGTCTAAATATTTGTAGGGGATAATTTTATTTTTGCGTTTACAAACGCGTAAATATTTTTAATACTAGAAAAATGCACTGAAAAAGATCGACTTGCCTCAGGCGGGAATCGAACCCGCATCTTCCGCAATACGGGCGGCTGCGTTGGCCATTACGCCACCGAGACACTGCTTTACGCTGTCGAAATTTGTCAGTGCTTGGTGCTTATGTTTTTATGGCAAACATTGTTTTATCAAATCTTTGAAATTTGCACTTCTAAGACCCGAACGAAATATTTTTGCAAATATTTGACGTCCAGTTAAGATGAAACTTAACTGGGCGTCAAATATTTGTAGGGGGTCAAGAAAGTACGCAGGGGAAAGTGCCAATTCAGGTACAGCCGCACTCTCCCACGATTTTGATCCATACGCCGCAAGGCAGGAAGGGCCATGGGTTGGTGGTGGGTTTGTACTATTGATATGGTGAACCGTCGATTTAGTGACCCATCGATGGAACATTTCCTATACAGCGATCGTCGATGTAGTGACTGTCGGTGTCGTGAACTAGACCCTGCAGGATCAGAGATAGGCATAGTGCTGTGAGTAAACGGTTTATGATTCATGCACCTTTAGATATCGTTATAAGTACACCTTCAGATAAGTACTTGTTATATTCCATATTATAACAAGTACTTATCTAAAGGTGTAACTTTTATTTCTTGTGGGCTTGGTCTCAAATTATAAGACTTTATTTATGTAAGTTATCGGCAATACTGTCCTATCATTCTGGGCAATTTTACGAATTGATAGTATTTTTAAGCAAATATCCGTATCGTTTTATGATAAAGGTAACCAGTATTATTGCATTACTCAACGTACTCAGAAAAAGGAATTATCAAATGACTGCATTGACACCGTCTTGGTGGAGTGGTCAGTATAGTTGCCTACACATCAAGCGGTCCGGGTTCGAATCCTGGTAGCGGCAAATATTTGTGTGACGAACACGAATATTTGTTGACGACTCATGGTTTTTGTTCATGAATATATTGGTATTTGTTTAAGTATATTTATTCTTTACAAAAATATTTAAAAATGATTATGTATGTTAAAAATGTCCGATAGCCATAACACAAGTTCTTAGTGATATCTACTTACTTTGGGCTAGATAATTGATGTGGGCGCGTGTATAAGTATGTATATTATTATTATTGTTATTGCATTATTGAGGGAGTTTTCATGCAAAGTTCCTACGGCTATCATTAAAAGTGTGCCACTTAAATAAGGTAGGTACTTAGATTACTTTTTTTCTATTTGTAAGTGAAGCTCTTTGTCTTCATCCTTGGAAAAAAACTTTCTTACTCAGAAAATACTCAGGAAAAAAAAGGCCGGTCCAGGGCGGGAATCAAACCCAGCATCTTCCGCAATCCAGGCAGCTGCGTCAACCACTACGCTATTGGGCTACCTACATAGCTTTCGCCGTCGAAATTAGTCAGTGCTTGGTACTGAAGTTTTATGGTAACATTATTTCATCAAAACTTCGAAGTTTCTTCGAAACTACCGATGTCTAAAATTCTAACTGGACGTCAAATATTTGTAAAAATATTAAGTTCAGATCTTAGAAGTGCTAACTTCGAATAGTTTGCTGTTAATTATCGCTCATTTCAGTAACGTCTTCGCAACAACGTCACTTGTAAATGCATTATAAAAGCAAGATTAAAGCGTTTATGCACCGTAGAGTAATCACTGGTTACTACTAATTAATAACCATCTATTGATATCACAGATTTAATAATACGAGGAGATATGTCAAGCCGGCGTTTAACTTGTGACAAGTGTATGCCCTGTGGGCATACATTTCCGCCACTTCGCCTTCCGATAAACTCAAGTGACTACGTAACTCAGCGATTTGACCGATCTCCTTTGCGGCTGTGCTTAATTTTCAACTCTTCGCAGTCCTTATGACGCGCGCAATGAATGATGTATATTACGGCATGCTCAACTAGCACCATGTTATGTACTACGGCCGCTGATCGCGACACTCGGTCTTCCTATAAACTTGGCGATTCGACTGATCTCCTTAGATTGATATATCTGTGATTGATATCTTAGTTATCCATCTCAATTTAGTGTTATTTAGTATGTTATTGGATTAATGTTTGATTCAACAAGAATACGACAAATTCGAAAAATTCTGGATTTTCAAAGTTGTGAAATTATATTCCTCTCCAGGATAACCCTCAACCAAGGAGACTAAAATAAGAGCAGCTACAAAGTGTGATCTGAGGGCCCACCTATAAAGTATTGTATATTTTTTAATCTCTACACTACCAAACTCAATATTCTTGAATAAGTACTACAAAATTATACAATAACTTGATGAAAAATATTTCATAATATTCCTAGTTCTGAGGTGACACCTCAATTCAAACATCTAGATTGAGGTGCCACTTTTATATTCATACAACTTTTGAAGAATTCCACTACAAAATCCAAGATCGGTCCTAAAACATTTTCTCAACTTCTATTAAATAACTGAATACAGATAATGACGATAGAAAAAGCGGCACCTCAATCTAAACACACACATGCAGTACTTACCTCCACCTTATAGAAGACCGCGCTTAAATAACTCTATATTATCGTAGTGTTGTGTTTCTATCAGTGAGTGAGATTGCCAGAGCTCCACGGGGTAGGGTAAGGTTAGGGTTGGCCATTGAAGTTGGCAGTGCCAATCCTCCACCATGTTCAATCTTCCACCATGTCTGGCAAAGAGGGAGTGCCACTGGGTTATTTTAGTGGGTAGACCCGGGCTTCTGCCCCGGGGAGTCCCGTCCCCCTACTGGAAGGCATGCGTAATGCATTTTACCCAGCGAAACAAAAGGGTTGGCAGTGCGGTAGTGACTACTCAGTGTTACAATCGTCTATAGGCTACGCTGGCAGCTTACCATCTGGCCGTATACTTCTTTGCCAGCCATATAGCATAAAAAATATTAATTGAAAATTCAATGAGTATTCTTTCTTGAGCAGGTCTTAAGGAACTCTTGATTTTAATTTGGTTCCGTATTTTATTAAAGCTTTGTTTTATTATAATTTATAACGCCAGGGATCAGAAATTAAAAGAAACTACTGGATTGAACATTTCCATTTATTTCAATTACATCTTTGGTAAGTACAATGGCTTAAGGGATTCTATGGCCCCAGGGAATTGGTCTTTGGTATTTTTTTCTGATTTTGCGACAAACAAATGCCTTACTTATGTTATTACAAATTGAGAAGTTCTATTTATACGATATTAGAACGACAATTAGTCAACGTAAAACATTGTAACTACAAATCATTTCCGCATTGGCAATCGCCTCTACTTTAATCGTTATTTGTAACAATATTTTCTGTAAACAAATCTCATAAATATTACTATATTATAATGAGGAAAAATCTGACGTCACTTTAAAATATACCAACGATTGACTCGGGAAGATATCATGACTCAAGTTCTGTAACGGTAGCGTTCGATAATAGGGAAAAATATATTCCCCTTTAGTTTGTGAAGTACCTTCATAAGCCGACGCAATAGTAAATATTAAAGCTAATTTTTAATGTCTATTTCCTTTGAAATATGAAAGAAGATACAATAAATTAAGTCCCTTATAAAGTTCACCACCAAATCGCTTATAAAGTTCTTGTTCTTGTTACAACTCATGTTTTGAGTCATAAAGTTTCAAAATGGCGGTAGGTCAGGCAACCAAACTGTAAATTCTTAAAATCAAAATGGCCTTTGATTTCGAATACTATTGAATATTGACAGTTTCTGTTAATATCACGTGGAGTTTTCTACCTGTTAATTCAAAAAGCAAGAACATTAAAGTTGTCATTAATAAGGTCTTCAATAGTACATTGAACCGATTCTAATAAATTTGTATCGACTTAATCGATTTTGAATAAAACTTACAGAAAAACCTTATAGGAGGTCATAATATGAGGCTTGATTTCTTAGAAAATGTTGAAAGCAACAATAGCAACAGTATTTATCGTTATCATTCAGAGAGTCGATTCTACTTTGTTACCTATATTGTTTGTTTTATCTTAATTTTATTCAATTAGCTTGTAGATGCAATGCTTTCAACTGTTATTATTACGAATATGAAAAATCTTTTTAACAATGTTAATTATAATATCATTATACAAACAGTTTCTAATCGTAATATTAATTATATAACATTATATCGGCTATGTTTCGTATCTAAGTCATCGTGACAATCAATCTAATTTTAATTAATTATTACATTCAACGTGTATTTAATTTAAATATTATTACATTTTGAATAATCTTAGAACTACATCTTATTCGACAGTCCTTTAAGATTCGTATTTTATTCATATTGAGCTTTTTTATACTTCATCATTCACGTTTTAAATAAAAATATTTTTTATTAAAGTGGGCTTTCACTTTCCACTAATGTATATTTCAACGACACAGACACATTAATCTATATCTTATACATACATTTACATACGATACTAATCTTTGGAAAACTTGAGTTGGTACATAACTTGCTACACTTTCAATTTTATTGTATGCATTAATTAATTTGTTACATTCTTAGCAGTGTTTAGTGATTTACCCTTGGTGATTATTGCAAGTGTCTTTATGCGACGGTAACCAATTCACCAAGTGGGCCGCAGGCTTGTTTGCCATCTCATAATAAATCTTCAATATTTCATGCATTATGATACAAAATAATATTGGAATGGTGGAACGGTAATTTGTTGTACAAATATTTTGTTTCTGATTTTATAATGTTATTGCTAAAATATTTCTAATGTAAGTTTTAAATTTCAATAAGAATGTGGTTAATTCGATTTATTGTTATTCGTAACGTTTTGGGTTTTCTAGCTGTTTTTAAAATAACTAAAATTCGTTTCATAATAAAATTATTGCATTAATTTAGACAAAAAGAAATCTCTGACGCTCATTTCATTGGAAGAACTCTGACGTTTTGTAAACTGTAGCCGACATTCGGACAAAACAATAACTCTTTGATTTTAGGATGTGCTCGTAAGATCATGTATTTACAATATTACAAATAGATATATAATACAGTATACTTGCTGTGTAATTATAATTTAATGTAACCGTAGATACCACTAGTACACCCATTTTTGTATTTTCGTTATGTCATCCTTTTGTTCATTCTTTCCCTATTTGGTGTAAGTATATAAAATAGCATGTTTTGCTCAAAGCGATGCAATCAATAGAACATATTATTGTATAATTAGAAATTAACAGCATTCTGCATTTAAAAATGCACACACTACAATGCAACATTTCTAAGAATTCAGCTTAGGCTCAAAGTTCTCCGCGAATGTTTACAGTTTCCATTTATACAGCACCTTCTTAGATTCAAAACAGCATTTCGAAACTCTTATGTCTTTGACATTCTCCTTATTTACAATTAATATCACACATTGATATTGTACACTTAGTACGATATATTTTTACTTCAATCCACGGAGCGGTATCTGTTTCAATATGTATTTCAACTAATATTTTATTCTTGATACAAGTATAATATAACGTAATAGGTTAATTATTATTCGTTTTAGATAATGTAATCACTTTTTGAATACCTAATCTATTTAATATATCCTTTACAAACACTGTATATAGATACCGCTGGGTGGAGTCAATAAATTATTATAATATCAGTTTGCTTACACAATCATTCTTACAAAGTAATACATTCTAATCGTATTTATGAGTATGCCTTAAACTAGATAGAGAGGTAACGAGTAAAAAGCTATAATATAAATAAAATGCTTCCACATCTACACGAATCTAAAAAAATGTAGTAAACATTATTCGATTGTGTTTTCATATTAACCATTTATTTCACTATGCTTTGGTTTGTTTTCAATACTTGGGGAATTTCTTATGATAAGCTTAAAGTAATTTACATGCACGCACATAGTTTACTTAAAAGATTTTAGCAAACCTCATACAACAAATTCCTTTCTACAAAATAGCCTAACTTTCACTGACTTCTCCTCACTAAATGCACATTACGACAAAATGCCGAAGTAAATGTGATATTCACTGCATATTCATACAAATATCCTTTTAACACAAACTACGGACGGCTGCCACTTTTTCCACGAATTACGTGGTTTACACTGAGTCACACAAACATGCATTCATATTCCGTTACGTTGCTATTGGGGTATTTACTGTGTTCCAATTTCTTATTGAACGACGCACGGTCGCTATCGTCTTCATTGGTGCTATTCTCCTTAGGACCGAGTTTTCCTGCCCATCTTGATCAATCTTACGACACATCATCAGGTTTTTGTACGCTTGTCTGTACTCATTCGACATTACCACATAGATGATTGGGTTGATGCATGTTGTCAAGTATAAAAGTATGTAACTAGCTATATTTATGTAAGGGTTGATTTTGATTGATATTAAAATCTTCGTTATTAATATCGGTAAATGACAAAAACAGAATGAAATCATTATCGCCATAATCATGGTCCGAAGCTTCTTATCCTTTTTAGATGGAAGCAGTTTTGGCGATTTCGGTGCCTTTGGGGCTGGAGTCAGTGCTATACGGATCTTTTGAATAGCTTCACTGCTTCTTGAAAAAAACCTATCTCTTTCTGTTATTTTTTTATCACGATCTTCTGTTACACTATCGCTGCTAGATGATGATATTTCTGGAATAGCAAGACAACTGAAATTTTGCATGAGGCTCTTTTGTGGATTTGAGTTCATATGTGTTGAAATCGGAACCGTTGTTACATCTACGGATTCTCTATACGAACATTCTATTTTTGGCGGCAATCCGGGAGTTGGTCGGGATTTCTTCGCAACTGATCTCACAATCAAAAATATTCTAGCGTAACAAAATATTATTGCTAAGCCAGGTATTAAAAATGCTCCAATAAAAAGAAATTGCTTTGGTGAGGTGCCGTTTATGTCCGGAACAATGGAGCAAGATCCCACTACAGGATCTAAACTAAACCGTCCCCATTTCTCGAGCCACGTAGGAATTAGTGCACAGAAACAAGTGATCCATAAGAATAGAATCATGATTGTCATGTTGATTTTGGTGTAAAGCCTGAAACAAGAGCAAATTTTTAATTTAAACCTTGCACTCGTGAGTATGATATAATTTATTTTTTGAACGTTTTCAATACCTTAACGAAATGCACATTTTAATGCAAACGTTACAAGGTTACCTTTTATGTTAATGAAAATTAAAAGTTTCACTTTTAAATAATTATGTGATGGTTTACATTGTCTGTGAATATTTTATATGATTTCATGAAAAATAGACGCACAAAGAGCTTATGTAACTTTTTTTTACAGTCTCTCAAGAATAAAGGTTACGTCGGTCATCTATATTTTAGTTCCAGTGCTAATAAGAAACTTACTTGGGGTATAATCTCGGCCATGAGATCATGATGTATCTATTGATGGTGATAGCCATGACTGTAAAGAGCGAGACTGCGACGAGCGCATATCTAGCCATAGGAAACATCCGGCAGAGGAATCTGCCATTGTCCCAAGAGCTATTCCAGAAGGTTGAAGCAGCTAATGGCAGGTTGAAGGCGCAGAACAGTAGGTCCGAGCATGACAGGTTGATAATGAATATTGCGGTTGCGTTGCGGACCTAAAAGGAGGAATACCCAATTCAATACCTGCTATAAATGTTTAAAATAAAATAGGAGTACATGTAATTTTGCAACGCAATATTTACAATGACAGATAGTTACAAACGTCAAGTGCATTGCCCCATTACAGAGGAATACAACAACTGAATAATGCAATGCTGAGAGACAAATATGTGCTATATACAAGTAAAGTGTAATTGACACATATTTGTCTATTTGTTTGTTGGTGTTACTATTATGAGGATTATGCGTTTATCTAATAAATAAAGTGACACTTTGAAATGCATAATCGATTATCGTACATACTCATATGGCATAAAAATTTATTAATAGTAGGTTTAATATTTTTTGTCACCTTTTTTATTACGCATACACTTGATATTGCATAATTGTTAAAAGGTACAATGTTAAAATCATCAAGTAAATTGTTTATAATTGCCATTATTTTATTGAGCGAAGGTACTTTGCATATAGGCTTTTTAAGCATAACTTTATAAAACATATTTTCTAAAGCATAATTGTAAAGCTCCTTTAAATATATTAATAACCCATAAACATATTTAGAAAACATATAAATATAAAATTAAAATTTTTTTATAATCATTAAACCTTCGGGTTATTAATATTATATTGTATCTGTTAACAATTAATATAAATAGAGGTAAATATCGACTAAATTATTGGGGTTCTATACCTAATGTGTTAAACAATACATATGTTGAGGTAAATGCTGTATAAATTATAGCCATTACAGGATTATCTATTTGTGAAGTAAGTGTTAGCTTTTGATACTACAAAAGAAGAGGTGTTAAGACATGCTTACCTTTTTGCAGCGAGCGAGTGCTATTATGGTAATAATGTTCCCAGGTATGCCTATTACCATGAATAGCCCGCAGCAAAACGAAGCAAATTTAAGCAGTGCCTCTGGGTATTCTGTAAACAGCTCCACTGCAGCTAGCGCTTCATCACTCTCATATTCATCTAAACCCAATATCGTGTAATTATTTCCCACTGCACTTGAATTTATACCATCAAATAATATTTCACCCATTTTTAATTCACTGGACACTTCTCAGTCACGTCATATAATAACTGATATTCCTTCATAAATGAATTGGACTAACCGCTACGGTGACTACGCGATGATTACTGTTTGTTATGATTTTCCCTAATGGGTGATGAGTCAATTTACGTGTGAGCGGACGTAGTACTGATAAGCGTAGCAGACGGCCTGGTTAGTGTCGTTTTCATTATTAAATAACTAACTTTATTGCTTTCCAACATTATTGTACCATTCTCTTGGTCCTCACCACATTTATTGCTAATCTTTTACAAACATAACAGTGCCATTATCCTCAATCAGTCGAAAATCAAACGATGTTCACCAATCATGTATATTTACTAGAATGTTAGCCTAGTAACTGATGCTGTTTGCCGAGATAGTAAATTTAATTATATTTACTCTAAGCACTGTAGTAGTTAATTACTTAAAAACTTGTCATAACGATATAACTAGGGCAATAAATTAAGATATTGCACAATTTTAAATGCAAGTTCTAGATGGTTTCACTAGTTTTATAGTTTATCGATGTTGATACAATTAATTGCCTCACATCCTTCATAGCAGCACACACACGGACGGTTCACGATCAAACTGGTAAACGATGAAAGTACTTATATGCCTTTCATAAAAGTTGACCTATCTAGAACTGTAGTAGTCACAAACAACACCTCATATAGTCACAATTAGTTTTAAAGAATAATGTCCTTTTCATTCATTGTTCACGACTTTCCGTCGTTGATGACTAGTCACGGCGGGCGCTTCTCGGAGACGCCATCGCCGGACGAACGTCACGCCCATCTCCTGCACATGAGGAGATTTTTGTACGCTTGCCGATACTCGCTCGACATGACCACGTATATTATTGGGTTGATGCATGTTGTTAAATATATCAAGATGTAGCCTGCTATATTCGCAGCTGGGTGGGATGTGAACTCTCGAAATATCTTCGTCAATGTTATCGGCAAATAGCATACCCAGAAAGAAAGCATTATCGCCATAATCATTTTCAACAACTTTCTATCTTTCTGTGTGAGACGAGGAGGCCTAACGGATGCAGGCGATCTTCTTAATGCTACTGCGGCCTGCCGAAGTCGTTTTGCAGTTTCACCACCACTAGGTGTTCTAGGTTTTGCGTCTAGTGCACATTCTTCATCATGCCCATCTAAAGTATCTACCCCAGAAGAAGAGGATCTTTCTGGACCTGGTGTCGGAGGACAATGCAATGCTGGTGGTGCAAGCAATGCTCTACGTGGTGGAGCGACATGATTGATCCCATTTTCGGGTCCGGGGGATTTTTCTAAAGCGGTTGATGCCGAGCCAACTGCGGAGTCTTCGAGGCCAAGTCGAGGTCGTCCTCTTCCAGGAGCTCTAGATTTTCTTGCTGCTTCTCGAACAATGCAAAATATTCTAGCATAACATATGACTATAGCTAAACATGGAAGCATAAACGCTCCCACAAAAAGGAATTCTTTTGGGGATCTGTGGTTGCGGTCTGGTAAAATGGAACATGATCCTATTGTTGGGTCTAATCCAAATCGTCCCCATTTCTCCAACCATGTTGCAATTAGTGCCCCAAAAGAAAAGAGCCAGGTGCTGGTCACCATTACTGCTAGATAGCGTCGTTTGTATAATCTGTTGACAAATTTCATACAATTAATAATGAATTATTTTTATTTTATTTGGAAAGTAGTAGAAATGTGGACTCACTTGGGATAAAGTCTTGGATGTGATATCATAACATATCTGTTGATTGTGATTGCCAACACCGTAAAGAGTGATACAGCGACGAGAGCGTATCGGGCCAAGGGAAACATTCGACAAAGTATTCTGCCGTGTGCCCAAGATCTCCGCCAAAAAGTTGATGCAGCCAGCGGTAGGTTGAAGCAGCAAAATAGAAGGTCAGAGCAGGATAGGTTCATTATGAACACAGCTGTAGCGTTGCGTACCTGCAAAAGATAATATGGTATAGATAATATGTATAAGATAATATGTTAACAAAATCGCAACGAATACGTTACAGAGTTTAATTTTTTAATATATTTTTTTCGGATTTTATTTAGTTTTATAAAAAATGAGCATGTCTTTCTCAAGTAGTGATAATGAAATGAATCGTACTTTTCTTACATATTCATAATTGCATTTACTTATTTTCTAATAGAGGGTGATCAAAAGTAGAATATCCACCTTGGAGCAACACTATTTCAAAATTCGAGCAGCGTGCTTTGAACTACGCTCGGGAAATTTTGTATTTACCAAGGGCGGTAAAAAAAAAGCCAAATACCTGAGATTTGAGACATTCTTTGTTTACCGCCCTAGTTAATAAATGTACTATTTCATTGTAACGATTCAGAAGCCGAATCTAAACAAACTATTTTTAGGTTTTGCGTTACTTCTGTTAGTCGTTGGCCACGCTAGAGCGACTGCGGGGAGCAGAAGCGAGAGGATTGAAGACGCTGCGCTTTGTCGCTGTAGTATGCTACGTTGACGTGTCACGTATGGAAAACACGGAAAAATCAACACGATTCAATAAATAAGCACTCTGGTCGCGTGAACGTGGCGCCTCCCGTTCATCTCGTATTGTTATTTTTCACGCAGAGCGTGGACGCAACACGCGTCGTGCCAGCGTGGCCAAGGCCTAGGTTGTTCTATAAATTGAGAACGATTTTTTCCTGGGATATTTAAGGGGAAATTTAACCAAATTTACTTAGAAAGACTGCAAAGGAGATTGCTAAGCTTCCATACGACCGTATGACCTAAGATCCACCAATCACGAAAAAATATTTTCTAGGTTCGAAATTATAAATGTGATTTGTAGAAGATTTGTATAAAATGTTAATAGATAAACGGAATAAAATCCCAAATAAGACTTCGAAAGTACTACTTATAATGTGTTTCTTTTGCACATTAATTTGTAATTAGTAGGTGATTACAGGGTTTTCTGTCAGCAATTTATATTGTTTGGAATAGATATTTATGGCGGGTGGGAAATGTAAGGACCTACGTGTTACGGAAAAAATCTTAATTAATTAGGGTTGGTATCGTAAAATCTTATTAGGTTTACTATTTGAATTTACTGTAGTACCTACGAATGACTGAAATTACCACATTAAACCTTATTTTCGATCATAAACTTTTAATTACCTTGTCCGAAGTTTTTAATGAATAGTAAAGAGTGGAATATTATCATTCGGCGATGGAAAACGACAATTTCATAAAACAATTAATTAGTCACTTTAGTAAACGTACCTAAATTAACTTGTGGCAAAATTAAAACTTCAAACACATCTACATTACTGTGATGTTTCGAATCAGGTCAAACATTTTGTATAAACTCAAACTTTGCTTTCAATTTATTATAACAATGTTGTTATATTCTCACGTTCATGCAACGTAGGTTCTTCGATTTTGGGAAACTAAAGACAGTAAGAGAGTGGAATAATTTTTCTAAAATGCGTATTTAGCTTTCTTATTTCCTCACGTTGATTGAAGAGTTCATTGATGAAAGCGAGTTCATTAAAAAAACACACACGATATGTGAGGAAAAAATCATTGGTGAAGTAAAATTAGATACTATTCGATTTAGGCCAATGTAAGGAAACATTGAACAAAATTATGAAAAATAAAAAAGAGCATGTTATAGTCTAAATTTTGTTTCGTCGGAAATCTATTTTTATTGGCATCGGAATTCTTAAGATTTCTGTAAACAACCGAACTTGAGGGAAAATATCGCAATTTTTAAATTTAATTCTGCCACAAGCTGTGGAAGTAAAACGACGAGTTAAATTTAGTACAAAGATTTCGCAAAAAATCACTAACATTGTCGTTCTTATTCATAAAATATATTTAGTACTACCAGAATACTAACAAAGATAGTGCAATGAGGCGACTCTATTCTTTCGTTATTCGTTTACATTGAACTTAAGCATTGAACGGACGATGACAATGAATGAATGACGTTGACGTTTAGCGCGAATTTCAATTTTGCAGAGGGGCGAGGGGTGAGTGGGCGGAGCCAATTCATTACTAATTTTTCACGAGGTAGCCCCTTAATAGTATCGGTTTGATACAAAAGTCGATAACAGTTTATTTATTTATAAACAAGAATTGATCATCCAAGGTCTCACATTATTTACGATCGCGATGCTTTACGACAGACGTGCAATTACTGCTTCGCTGTTATCAGTGGGTATTCTTGTAGCTACTCTGGCGTACACTGAACCCTAACCTAGGATCAACAGTAATGAAAATTAAGCAACTATAAACATTTGCTTTAGCAATATCTTCTACTGATGTAGAAGATATTGCTAAAGCAAATCTGTATACGGATTTACGATTATCATAAAGTAAGCACAAAGGTAATGTTTCTTCTAATTTCATTTCTAAGTTTATTTGTCTAATGAAATTCGATGAACCCTGTTCATTTCTATGGAAAATATTGCCATTCATAGTTTAAAATTGATTTGATTGATTTTGCAAAAAATGATTTTACAAAAAAAATACATAATATAAATAAACATTTCACCTCTCCAGCACCAAAAGACCGCTTTTGCTTCATAAAATCTCGAAGGAAAAATGCTTTTTGCTTCGAGCTCTTAACAAGACTGTAACGTTTAATGTAACTTGTTTTAGCAATCTTACTTTTAATGTTCAATAATAATTTTTAAGTTAAAAAACATGTATAAAAGTATTCCTTTGTTTTTTTCACCTATAACAATTTTCTCGCTGGAGAGGTGAAAAGTTGTATGTTTCACACGAGAGCAAATTTTTTGGAGTTTACTCCTTAAGAATCGATTTGCATATATAAGGGGCCCGGTATGAGAAAAATGTGAGGAGTAAAATCTATAAATGAATGACCTCGTTACGTTTTTGAAGGTCAAAGTCATAATTGGTGCGCATCCTATGTCGCGCAACTTTCTAACTGTCAAAACACGGATGACAGCAGGTGCGCCATCTCACCTGTCTCGGAGTAAACTCCAGTCGTGCGTCGGAGCTGACACACACAATTTTTATTTTGTCTCGTGCCTTTAAATCACTCACTGCGCTCAGTAGTCTATTTATGAAACTACTTCGCTGGTTCGTGATTTAATATCGGCACTCGCAGCAAAAAATAACTTTGCTCACTTGTTGAACAAATTACTATTTTTTGGTGGCGGAGTGTGCTACAGATTCGAAGATCAGTCAATTTTCATCCGTATTGGTTCTGGATTGGTACTGGACTACTAATTTAGTTCCTAATTTATCTGGAATCTGTGCAGTATGTTTACTTTTTGACATACTGCTAATAGGTTTCGGCATTGGATGTTATGTCCATACGCCTGCTATACACCAAGAGGGTCTCTTGGGTATAATATTGTAAGTTAATCTCGTCACATCACGAGTGACCCCGGTTAGAACGATCTGCACTTCTTGAATACTTTCAAAAATCGAATATTTTCAATATTAATGTAGGTGATCGGAGATCGATTGCGGGAAAAAAATATCAGTGTAATCGAAATTAGACTCCATAACATACAAGTCAGCCGAGCCCGTCAAATCATCAAGCACGTGAATAAATTAAAACTTCATTCATATCAAAGATTATGACGGCATAGAATTTGTTAATAACTGCATATAAAAAATAATCCACGTAACATAAAACATATTCTGACTAATTAGAGGATATATTTATTATTCTCGGTATAAGGTAACATGTTGGGGAAATACTATAACATAATTGGTATTTACTGCAGTATCAAAATTCATTAGAAACTGTTTAACGGTAATTTCATTTATTTATTTTTTATCGTAGAAGCATACAAGCGTCTTACACAAATTGCAATATTAAGAGCAATAGCTGTTACTAATACCTTTTATCTAAATAATACTGCTGATAGTTATTAAAACTAAAACAAGTGAATACCAGAAGGCGATGAACTTTGTCAAACAAAGTATTTTGATAAAAACAAAAACTGCATCATTGGTGATAAGCTTTGACTATCGCTTCAACGAGGTGGAACAAGAAATATTTTAATAAAATTTAACATTTTCCATTTCCCGTATATCATTACATCCCAGAAATCGATCCCTTATTAACAACAATATCAAATGGTGTAATAATACAGGATGTATTTTATTTTTTCAAATCATTGGGATCGATTCCTGGCTAGGATTATTGATTTTTCAAAAATCCACTTTGAGCATTTTTCGATATCCCTTATAGTTTAGGATTTGGCCCTGAAGGCACACTTGAAAAATTCACCCTGTAATTTGCGGAAATAATTTATTAATTACTAAATAAAACCGACTTCAAAAAGTATTTAGATTTCAAATAACATAATTTTTATTTCACCGTTTTTAGTTTTGAAGGCGGTTTTCTGCAAGACATTTTTCAATTTAACAAATTATCAACTTATTATCCTTTTTAATTTACTAAGAATATTTGATAGTTTGTGGCGTTCTGACGTGCAGTATATAGCGATAAGGCCGCCCATTGCACCAATTTTTGCAATACAGTGGAGCCGCGGTAATCCAGCCCTGGTCTAATCCGCCCGCCCCTTGTAACCCGACACACCTATTACTGTTGATTGTAGGTACCCTACATAAAAATTTCGGCAAATCATCACCAATATAATGCATGATTGGACAGGTTGTAACTTGTACGCGACACCACATTTTATTTTTATAATAAAATATTACTTAGGATGTTTAATTTACAAAATTCCACGTACATAATTATGTAGCATATTGGATTTTTTTTGACTTCTAATTTGTCGGATTACAAGGTACTTTTATTCATAAAAATTCGAGGGTCTTAGGCAGTACTCTATAATCCGACAAATTCGATAATCCGACATCGCCCTGCAAAACGTTAGTTGGGTTACCGTACTGTACTGTACCTATGTTTTTTATTCTGTAATTTCGTTTGTGTTCGTGTACAATAAAGTATGAATAAATAAATAAATGCTTGAAGATTAATATACAAGATTTATAGACTATTATTTAAACTTAATTAAAATGAATCCCATTTTAAAACTGCGCAGCTAAAGCCGTTGTTTTGATTGAATCATTAAATTATATTAGCTTACCGAGCGAATTCGGTGGTGTGTGGTTAGGAAATGATTATTATGTCATAATTTATAATGACTTATAATCATCTCAAGTGATGGTAACTGATGATGAGCCCGAAGGGTAACCCCTACGCCATATCGAATACCAATTCATCGAATATCAATTAATCGACAACGATGTATCGAACATTCAAATAATCGAAATGTTAATACATCGAGTCCCAAAATATCGAAAGTTTAAATGATCAAACGTTCATAATATCGAATATTCATTATATCGAACATTTATGTAATCGAAATTTCAAAATATCGACTATATTATCATACCATGTCTTAATATTATATTACCCTCATCTACACCAATTCAAATCAAAGATTTATGAACTCATGTTATTTTTTTTTCACAAGAAGTATTTTGACCACTTCCCGCAGGAAGAATGATTCCCTTGTGAGTGTCGAAATATACGTTTTTTTGCGACATAAACGGCTGTATCTTTTTTTTTGCGTTAACTAAGAAGTATGATGTTTTCACAGCTTCAAGGGACCGTAGAGTATATGGTTTTAATTTCAACTCGATACCTTCGTTCCCGAGATAAAGAGTCTTGACAGATAGACGGACAACAAAGTGATCCTATAAGGGTTCCGTTTTTTCATTTTGAGGTACGGAACCCTAAAAAGGGGTTGAGCAGAGCCTTAGGTAACAATTGGTTACACATAAAGCCACATCTGTCAGTATGGGACATGTAGCGCCACAAAATAGTGACAGTGGCAGCCTGTCACTATTTTTAGGCACTTGTCCCATACTCAAGTCTGTCGCCCAATGTCAGAAAATGAAACTTAGGATTTAAAATTAGAAAATCGCCATTTAATCATACCCGAGCAATTATAAATATTAAACGAATAGTTTAAAAATTCAGTTTGTTTATATATTCAGTTTGTATATATATTTAATATCTGTGTATCTGCTATAATGCGACAGAGGATTAAAACGCCTCATCGTTGTGCAAGTAGACAAAAAAGAAAAACCATTTTAAAGTAAAAGATCTTTCGAAAAAGACAGATCGCTTTCCGTAACATATTTGCATTATTTTGCATACATTTAGGGGAAGGGGGGGCATAACGGGGACGTTAAGGAAAATAATCAATAAAAAAATGAACAGATTATATTTATTAATTAAATCTAATCAGAACGCTTTGGCTATATAATAAATTATCATTTGGCACTAAATTTGGTGAAGTAACTAATTAAACAACATTTTAATTTTAATTTTACGAAACCTTTATGAAAACCCCATCATGCCCCAGGGTAGGGGCAGAATGGGGTATCAATTCGTGGGAGTACTGCTCATATTATTGTAAAGCCGTAGTTAAATTACGACCTACTTTTTAATTGGAAATTGGATTTGGCTGTCTTCGTTCTGTAGATCGTCGAGGTTGAGGCTCTGAGAAAGAAGTTTTCTGTAAAGGGTGCGTACTTGCAGGCAAAAATGGTTCAGGTGGGTTCTCTTCAAGGGAAGGAGCCGCTTGATGTTTGATTTCCGTTGTAGATGCAGGTAAGAAATCTGAATCAGCAAAGTTGTTTTTATTAATTGGTCATATACCTACTTACCACATTTTTTGAATGCATTGATTGGCATAAAGGGGTACCCCATCGTGCCCCGTAGTCATGTCCCCGTTATGCCCCCATGTAAATTAATATTTTAAATGATCAACAAAAAACAGTAATCGATAGTTAGAGTGCATTAGCTTACAGCATATCAATAAGTAATATCGTTAGAAAAGCACAACAGAAAAACAATAAAAGTAATCTTAACAATTACTTTATTACATGTGTTTTCGTTTTACTAAAAATTAGATGAAACGGTATTGAAATTAATTTTTTGTCGTAAAAAATGAACACGCGCCATCTAGTCCCCGGTCACTTTGGCACTAAAGAGCGATGTCAAATGGCCACTTATTAGCACAAACAACACACTTCTAGTACGTGTAGTTACTTGTATAAGAGGATGGCCCCGTCGTGCCTCGCGACCCCGTTTTGCCCCCTCTTCCCCTAAATGGATAGAGGACAATTTGGGTTTGAGATGCGATAGGAGAATTGGCGGCGCGATCATCATTTATTTGTTTTTTCATCATTTTGGATTCGAATTTCCTTGAATATTACTTACAGGGATTTTGTGTATTTGTTCTAATAATAAAGAGTACATAACAATTCACGTAGAACATTTATGGCACATATAAAGTTATTATGTACCAGCTCACGAAAGAAACGCACAGAGGCGCCGACTGAGGGCCATTACCTCACCTCATAGCCCGGTTAGTGGGTGCTAACTGCCGATTACTAACCTACGATATGTTGAGCGAAATATTTGTTTTGATGGCGAGAGAAAAATGGCAATGTTACAGCTGGTATTTACTTTTTACATTCTTATGTAAAAAATAAACAATCTAATTTGTTGCAATTGATAACAAATCAGCTTACTAACAACTTACACTATTTTCAATAGGTACGCAGCTACATTTCCAATCTATTGCATATAAACATAAAGTTGAAAATCTATTGGGAAATTATAACCTACAACAGCAAAAAGCGTCGGTGGCGTAGTGCGTAAGAGCGTCGTCTCCCACCCGGGAGGCACTGGTTCGATCCCCGCCACGTACCGATGTTTTCAAACCTTGAATTCATATGTACGTTTAATCGACGTTTTTACGGTAAAGGAAAACATCGTGAGGAAACCTGCACACACCTATGAAGAAATTCTTAGGTTGTGTGTGAAGTCGACCAACCCGCACTTGGCCAGCGTGGTTGACTAAGGCCTAATCGCCCCCAATGTGGGATAGCCTCGAGCCCGTCGATGGGGCATTATATTAGCTGTTGATGAACCCAGAGTAGCGACAGAAAATTATTGCGCGTAACTAACTTAACGAGCTTGAGATATTGATCTACATAGGAAGCAAGGTGATTTTTAAGAGTTAGCTGATTAAGTCGCAAAGAACAGCATACCAGAGGACAACTAATTTTTGAGATTACTTTAATTATAAAATGATTTTGTATACCACACTGCTGTAAAACAAACTGATGCGCCTCATGAACCTAAGTGGTCACCGTAGCCTATTATGGACACTTTTACCTAATACCAGGGTATCACACGTGCGTTCCTAATTCGGTAAATTGTTTTTGTTAATTATAACAAAAACACTTTTCCGAATTAGGAACGCATTAATTTACCACCTCAGTGTTATTAACTTATTCTAATTATATAATAACTTAATTATAGAGTAAATTAAAATAGAACTTTAATTTGATTATACCACAGAAATGATAATAAATTATGATTTCTGTTGATTATACTCATTTATTTCAGGTTAAGCTGACATTAAACTGTTAAAACATTTTTCAAAATATCCTAACACGAAAGCATTAATATTATCTATCAGAAAAAGTTTTCTTTTTATTTTTCCTTGAAAATTTGTCCAGTTCATACATTGCCCACCAGCGCCTCTAGCGTAAACTATCAGACACAGTGGGCAATGTATGAAAAGAGACGATACGTTTGATCGAGCTCGAAAACTAACAAAACTCATACTAAGGGTACTGGTGGCTTTTGTTAGCTCTTTCATTAGTTACTTTTTGAGTTTATTGCCCCTATAGTATAGGTGACAGGTTGGCAATCTGTCACTATTTTCGACACTGCATATTGCCAGACGAGGCTTTGTGTAGACTAATAATACATGATAGTATGTATATGTATTTATTGTATTTTAGTATACTGTTTGTTTCCTTAATAATAAACAAATAGATAAAATATTTTGCGTCTTTTTCGTTGCCTTTCTTACACAGAGAAAACAATGGTGCGTGTCGTCGGCGATGCTTCATTGTTTTGCAGCTAATGACCATTATCACCAAAATGTAAATATGTATACTTTGTTATCTCAAAGAGTACAAATTGCCGATAATAGCCAACAGAGACGTCAGATTATTATTTAACTAAAACAATTATAATAATTAAAAGTAAACACAGAATCACAAAAGATGACAAAAACAATTATAGAGACTATTTATTACACAAAATAAATTTGTTAATTAATATTACGTAAGCTGTATTATCGACGCTTCTGTTATCATTGTACCTAGTGACAGAAGTTTGTCTCAGGTGTTAAACAATGTGTTGATGTATACAGTAATTTTTTGTTCGCCTTGTTTTTTTGTTAGTCTATTATTTCATTGCATACTATATTATTTTAGCGTAGCATTTGATTACCAAATCCGATCTAAATACCCACAAATTTTTATTTATTATTAGAGGTCTCTGCACTTCTTACATTACAGCAATTAATCCTACTTCCTACTAACACTATAAACGTGAAAATTTATATGCATGTCTGGGTGTAATCTCAAGGAATGTCGTAATATTTGTTTAATTTATTAGTTTTTAAGTTCATATTGTTATGCCCTTACAGGGCTCATGTGCCTGTACTAAATATTATGTAAGACCTTAAAAATGTTACCACATGTTAAGCAATAAAATTCTGATTCTGATTCTGTATGTTTGTTACTCTTTCACGCAAAAACTATTAAATGGATTTTAATGAAACTTCACAAAAATATAGCTCATACATCAGAATAACATATAGGCTATTATACTAATCCTACGCAGACGAAATCGCGGGCAGGAGCTAATAGATAGTAGGTAACATGGATTTAGAGTATTTTTTTCCCATCTGATGTTTTAGATATGCGCGAGCATTACATTTTATGGATTTAACTTGCTAGAATAACGCAATTTCGCGCGATTTGATCCGTAGGCGTATCTTTTCTTATTTTGTTATAAGCCTTATAATCTATTCCTTCTCTAAATAAAAATAAAATTAATTGTGTTTTAGGTAGGTAATGTTGTGTAATGTTCAAAATGCATTTTTATATATATAAAAAGGTCTAGCAAATGACTCCATTCCACCCGATTGGTAAGCAGAAGTGGAGTCCAGATACGAAGATAGCTTGCAGGAGAGATAAACCGCTGCGTTAGCCACCCTCGCCTTACCGACTTTACTTATATTAATACTATAGACTGTGTTAAAACAGTGCGAGTAAAATTGTGGAACGCATCTGTTCTTCATTTTTATGCATGGAAGTAGGAGTTTAAGTAGGAGTACCTAAGTTTCATGACTGACTTAAGATAATATTTCACAACTCACCTTTTTGCAACGAGCCAGTGCCACAATAGTGATGAGATTGCCAGGAATGCCCACCAGCATGAAGAGGACGCAGCACACAGAGGCGAACCTCAGCAGAGCCTCGGGATAATCTTTGAAGAGTTCCACTGCAGCCAGAGCCTCGTCTGTACTGAACTCGTCCAAGCCCACAACACTCCAATTGTGCCCATCTAGCTCACTGGCGAAAGTACTCTTCGGTATACTCGGTAACAAATCACCCATTTTAATTTCTCATTCACGACCATCATTTGTCTATAAACACAACACTATTCTCCATTTCGTTAAGTAGGGACCCGTTCGAGCGCGGCGCGCGACTGCCAGACCCAGAACTTGGTTAGGAATTTAATATATGTTTGTTGATAAAGCATTTCGTCGATGAGTGAGGTTATCGTGCCGCAGCTGCTCAGGAAGCGCGCTCCTATCACTGCCATGTCGGTCCCATTGTGCGGTATCTGCAAAGATAAATGGATACGTTTATTTTGGAAACGACAACGGCCATTAAAATATTCTCAGAAAGTTCGGGGTAAAGGTTGATGACAATGTTGAAATCACATTAGTTTCAGTGGTGCGTTAGTAATCATGCTTGTTTGATTTGAGTTTCAACGAAGTATCTTATTCTATAAGAATTATGGACGGTCATAAAGTCAAAATGCGTACTGTATAAACACTAATCGAAATTTGTAGATGTCCATGCGTGCAATATGCAACTTGAACTCGAAGGTTTCAAATATCATTAAACAATGTTTCTAATTTTTCCAATATATATTTATAATAGACATAGTTTGAGCAATATCAAGCGGTGACTAATTATATTTTAAATGTTTCCACTTTATCAATAGCAGTTTAATTTGTTTGCTATTTGTGTTTCAATCTTATCTAATAATATGGTCAGTCGTTGTTATTTTAACTGTATGTGTAACTTGAATGAGTTGACTTATGTTTCAAAGATAGTAGGGTAACTGACTTAATAATATGTATTAGATTAGTCAGCAGTTGTTTAATTAAACATGTTACTTTTTCGGGTTAAATTATCTCACTTATGTATGATTGAATTAAGATTGTAAAATACAGTGCATTGCAAAATATTAGGAACAAGAATTTACCTTAATTGTATGTAGGTAAATTTGCACTTTCCTGTTATACATGCATCGGGGAGACTGGGGAAATTGCGCTAGAAGAGTTTTAGTAATCTATAATATAAAAATGAATCTTTGAATGTGTTGGTAAGCGCAAATTTCGAGAGCAGCCGAACCGATTTCGCTAATTCTTTTTTTAAAATATTCCTTGAAGTACGAAGATGGTTCTTACGGAGAGGAAAAATAAAAAAAAATCAAAAATAAATTAAATAATTATATAATTACATAATGTAATTGTTGACCTATTAACTTTCTTTTTTTCTGCTATTCTGGACACCGGGTCTAGAATAGCAGAATAAGTATTAAAAAAAAAATTAAAGAATCGACTGTTAAGCGGTACGAAGTTAGCCGGGTCAGCTAGTATAATATAATATTTGAGTATGGTTTTATTCTTCTTCATCGTGTGGATAACCTGGTACAGGTAAGCCTGGTGTCAGAATTTTACATGTCGCCATTTCTGGCTTCTAATGTTTGTTTACTAAAGGCTTGTTACTTTTTCGGTTTGATGCACCTTTAATGGAGGCGACACAGGCTGGTAACCTGTTACTAATTGGAGGAACTGCGTGACCCATACTGCCAGGTGTGGCTTTTTGTGTAATAAAATGTTACCCAAGGCTCTACTCAACCCTCTCAGAACTATGAGGATGATCATATGTACTTTGTTTGGAAAATCGTAGAAACCAAATCAATAACGGTGTCATACGTTTTGACATATATAACGTTTTGTATTTTATATTTTGCATTGGATACACAAGTACGCAATAAATAGCGCGAATTCGGACTAGTTTGGAACACGCCAAGCATTTGGTCTTCTTGGCATTAGGAACGGAACTATTATGTCGGGGAGTATTAGCAGCTACTACCAGAGTCGAAGAAACTTGTGACTCTGGATCTAGCGATGCAATTCAGCGATTCACCTTCAAGGCTTCCATGGTGTCAAGTCTCTAAAATTTATTTAGATACGGTTCATTTCAAACTACTTCTTCAAAGAAGTAAATATTATATTATACTAGCTGACCCGGCGAACTTCGTACCGCTTAACAGTCGATTCTTTAATTTTTTTTTAATACTTATTCTGCTATTCTAGACCCGGTGTCCAGAATAGCAGAAAAAATTATATCATCTCTTTTGTGAATCCTATTCAAATAGGATTCACAAAAGAGATGATATATTTTGCAATGAGCATTTTAGTATTAGGCTACTCTCAAAGTATTCTTTAACATTAAATTGGCAACATTCACAAACACTGCCTTTTTTACAATGAGGTGAAAAATACAACGGATTTTAAATAAGACTTTCATTAAGATTATCCTAAGAGAAAGATAAAATCAGGATCACTGGAATAAAAGTGTTTTCTTTTTATCTGTTTCCTAAGGGACGAAGACGAAAACAGAAATCTACTCAGAATCTAGTAATGTTGTAAGACTTCTTGAAGAAACATCTTTATACTTAGGTTAAGCTCCTTATCTGTGTTATCATAACAGGACCTATATTGTTCACTTTATTCTACGATACCGGTAGAAAGAAAACGTTTTCATACTTGGTTTGTATTACGTTGTCTCTCAATAAAATACTAGCTTTTGCCCAAGAATTCAAAATTTTCTATTCTTTGGGTCCTAACAGTCTTTTTGGTTTAGTCAAAGAATTTTAAATATTCCACTTTTGCGATAAAGTCTTCTCTGCTAGGTCATAAAAAAATAACCTTGAAAGTACCAATTAATTACTACCAATCAATAGGTTTAACAATTTGCGGATCTGAGATTCTGATACTAGGCCTCTTATTTTTGTCACCGTTTGAGGATTCCAAGTATGGCTTGTTTTTTTAGATTCTTTTTAATGGATCATTTTTTACCAGCTTAATATGTTTTCCGAAGTCCGGACGAAATGGTTAACGACGTCGTTGCATAACTTTGCCATTATTACTTTGTACACACACGCAACTTTGCATCTCCATTACAATTTGTTTATGTTGTTCGTAATTTGAATTACGTAATTCATCATTAACCAGATCATAATAACAATTATTGGGTAGGTACATTAAACATTGCAAAGGGTAAATAGATAGTAATCTGGAAGTTTGCACGCTTTTCACAAAATACTTTGTTTAAAACCTTTTGGAAAAAGAATTTCTAAAAGCCATATAAGTTATTGAAAAAAATGTAATTTGTTTTTATTATAACCTCTAAAGGACTTAATATGAATATAATATAAAATAAAAACCTGTTATTTTTACAAGAAAACATGGCAACACATTATGAATTTACTAAACTGAACTGGATACCCGAAAAAAACTAAACTTCGTAATTTTATTCTAAGAGTTTCTCCTAAAATAAAATGCCCCAGTCTCCTCTCTAAACAACTATAAGCTTAAAATTAAAAAATAATTAATTTTATCCTCGGTAACAGTAATAATTTGTAAAAGGCAAAATTCCTTTCGTTTAATTTGAACGTGAATGGTAGGTAATTTAAATTAATTAACGTGAATTCATAGTGCTAAGACAGACTTGAACTAACGATTATTCATTGTTGTGGTGACATTGTTAACAACTGTTTTTGATTACTCATGGTTTAGGTAGGGATGCAAACGATACATCGATATTTTAAAACATCGAGGTATCGTTCATAAACATCGATGTTTTAACATCGATGTTGAACAACAAGAAAACATCGATACATCGTTCATTATGAACGATGTTTTATGAACGATGTTTTTTTGCTGTCTTTCGCACTCGCACCGCGTCGCGGCGTTCGTGTGTGTTTGTGCATTTTCACCGAACACTAAAATTGAAAAACTTTAAAGTGAATTGCAAACCTCGTGATTTTGTATAACAAAACTCAGTAAGCATCCAGAAACAGCTTTATGTAAGTATATTGTTCAATTGACGTAAAAAGTTTACTTAAAAATTTGTTGGTTATGTTTGAATGTTGGTTGTTTTTGTCAAGTTTTGGCGCTTTGAGCTAGACCAGACATTTGTGAAATGCTGTTATTTATAATTTAATCTTCTGTTTACACTTATTTACGAAGTATAGTCTGTTTCAGGAAAAAAGGTAAACAAAAACATAACCTCTAAAATAATGTGTTGAGTAGATTTTACTTAAATAGGTACATATTTCGAGTTCGAGGCGTAGTTAAGTGAAATCAATTGCAATAGTTTATTGCAATTGATTTCACGTAACTGCGTCTGAATATGTTCTTGAAAACACAATTTGTCTACTGAAAACACTATTTTGAGGTTTTTTGTTTACCTTTTTCTAATTTCTATTGAAAAATACTATAGAAATTATATTAAGGTATTATTTTGATCGCAGGTTAATTATTAAAAAATATTTATTAAGATTATTGTTCGTATTGTAATAGTGATGGGCATCGGTTAAATATGTTGTAATCGATATTATTTTAATGTTGTGTATGTTCGATATACTTAGTACGTTATAGTCAGATTTTAACAGATTGAATTTTGTTTCTTCAGACAAAATGCCGAAAAATAAGAAGAAAAGTGCAATTTGGAATTACTTTAAAAGAGGTGTCAATGATAAGGAAGCGACATGCAAATTTTGCAATAAAATCTTGAAGACTTCAGGTAATACTACTAATCTGCGGGGTCACATCGAAAAAAAACACGCTGATGTTCTGCAGGAGTTGATAACAGAAGAACCTTCACAAAAAAAACTAAAATCGAATGATGAAACCAATGAGGCTGCCCGAAGTAGCCAACCTGCTATTAGTAATCCTGACAATACTGATGCAGTCATAGATGTTGAATCTACGGACATTGTTAATTCAACAGTTACTTCTATATGTTCGAACACTGAAGCTAAACAAAGATCTCAACAGCAGCCCAATGTGGGTGAACTGTTTAGTAATATCAAAAGTATAACCAGTACCGAAGGGACCAAACATAAGAAAATTACTGAGGCGATTTTGAATTTTATCATTTTGGATCATAAAGCGTTTTCAGTTGTGGAAGGGAAAGGGTTCCTACAACTTATGAAGGAAGTTGTGCCATTATATAAAGTTCCTTCAAGAGAAACGTTCAAAAAACGGGTAGATGATAAGTATGAAGCCACGTCAGATATTTTCAAAAAATATATAAAATCAGCAGAATATTATTGTCTCACATATGATATATGGACAGAGACAATGCAGAATAAGTCTTTTGTTGGAGTCACCATTCACTTTTTAGAAGGATCGAAACTTACAAGTGGTACTTTGGGAGTTTTCGAATTGTACGAAAGACATACAGCAGACTATGTACAACGAAGGCTTACAGAGATCCTGACCGAATGGTGTGTTTCAACTGATAAAGTTACTGCTGTTGTCACTGATAATGACAGTACGGTTATGAAAGTCAACAGAGACATGTTTGGTGAAAAAAAAATAGTACCGTGCTTTGCTCATACAGTGAACTTAACTATCGAGAATCCGTTGACGAGATCTGAAACCGCATCTCAGATTATAGGCAAAGTACGCGAAATTGTAAAGTTTATTAAGCGCAGTGTCAATGCGAGCGATGAGTTGCGTAAAAAACAAAGAGATGCCGGTTTAAAAGAAGGCCAAACAAAGAAGCTTATTCTAGATGTACGCACTCGTTGGAATTCCACTTTTTATATGATAGAACGTTTCTTGGAGTTAGTTTCTACGATTGGTGCTATATTGCTATGCCGTTCCGATGCTCCGCCAATGCTGACATCTAGTGAAATAGGCTGTCTGCGTGAAATCGTGCATCTGATACAACCTTTTGAAAGACTGACAAAGGAGATTTCAGGACAGAATTATGTCACCGTGAGTAAAGTCATTCCACTTGTTAGCTGCTTGCGAGGAATGTTGGAGAACTTTTCTCCGACATTTGAAGCTGCTATTTCTTTAAAGACAGAAATTCAGAAGGAGGTAATAAAGCGATTTGATAAACTTGAACACTGCTCGTCTTTGGCTTTAGCAACCGCGCTGGATCCGCGCTTTAAACTCATTCATTTTAAAGATGCAGTGGCAAAAGCTAAAGTCTTCAATTATGTGAACAACTATGTAAAAAATATACAAACTATGAATTTACCAGCAGAGTCTTCTGACGAATCAGAAAAAGAAGAAAAGACAGAACGTGAAATTGATATATGGAGTTACCACAAACAATTGTCACACGATAACATGAAAAACAAAACCACGGATACAAGAAAAGCGGAATCAGAATTTCAAATGTTTGTATCTTCACCTGTTACTCCAATAAAAGGAGATCCTATAGAAATCTGGAAAGATATGAAAACTCTATTTCCATATTTATATAAACTGGCTATGAAACATTTGCCAATAGTAGCAACTTCAGTCCCTAGGGAGCGGTTATTTTCTGAAGCTGGAGCTGTTATTACTCGAGAAAGAAACCGATTGCTTGGTAGTAGATTATCTAAATTATTGTTTTTGAATTCTGTAATGAGAAACAAATAGGTAATAAATTTTGTTTAGTAACAAGTATTCCTCTCATAATAAATTTAATTATCTTTGTCTTTGTCGTTCTACCACTCTTCATATCCTAGTACATTATATCTTTATTATGGATTATTTAAAGTAAGTAATTATCGTGATTATCAAAACGAATCTAACTATATCAATCAATTTTGTAGGAAAACGCTTTTTCTCCGTATTTCAAGGCCGTACTTGTCAACCCTTGCTAGTATTTTAAAAAACATCGAAAAAACATCGATGTATCGCCATAAACATCGATATCTTTGACATCGATATTTCACTTTTAAAAACATCGATATTTTGATATCGATGTTTTTAATGAACGATGTTGCATCCCTAGGTTTAGGTAGAGACGTAAGTACTCTATTGTCACGGTACCATTATGTGAATGATATTGTAGAAAATAATTGTTAAAGAAAAATTTAAAAAAAAGTAAAAAACATTTAAACTTCTTTTACTACAAGACAAAACTGCAGATGTAATAAATTTTAAGCGAACTGTCTGTCAGAATGGGATACTTTAGCGAAAAGCTGAGCGCTAGTGGAAGGCACCATCACCTTGCATCAATACATTATGTACCTACTCGTATAGATCCTCGTAATCTAAATGCACTCGACGGGTCAGAAATTAAATTGACTATTCCAGTAGTTAACGATCACAGCACTGTAACGTTGGTAATCAACAATTAGACTCCTAGGTAGGTCATACTGTTATTTCGACTGCAGACCCTGCTAGAAGAAAGGCAGTGACAGATATTTCCACGCTAACGCCTTTAGCGTGGAAGTGAAAGAAACTCAAGTTTTATTAAAATAAGAGTTACGTTACGCATTACACGAAAATAATACATAGGTACATACCATCACGTTCATAGTCCTAAGTGGGGTTTAACAGAGCTTTGGGTAACGTTTCGTTACACATAAAGCCACTTCTGGCAGTATGGGTCATGCAAGTGGCGGTATAGGCCATTCACTAGGTGACAGACCCATATGTAGAGTCGTCTGGGTAGGTACCACCGCCTTTCTTATTTCTGCCGTAACGTAGTTCGCTGTGTTTCGGGTTGAAGGGAAAAGTAGCCAGTGTAACTACTGGTCATGGAAGGCATATCATATTAGTCCCCAGGATGGTACTTGCAGTGTTTCAGCGGATTATGGCATCAAGTATAGAAGCTATGCAGAAATGAGGCAGACCAAGATTCTAATAACATTATTATTATTGCAGTAATACAGTTATAAATTAATCGCATAATTCCGTAGTTTATAAATATTATTATGTGCCATATTTTATATATTAGATGTAGAGGAAGAACTGACTTTTTTGCCTATTCTTGTAAGAGACTTATTGGATTGCTTATTATTGAACATTCCTAAGCGTAAAAATTTTGCTTAAATGAATAACGAACTTTAGACTTGGACTTTGACAAAGAGCATATTGAGATTAACGTGATCAATGAAATGTCTGGTATATAACTGAGTTTCTATAGCAAGTATTATGTACATTCTTCTGTAATACTTTTGTATACCTTATGTCTCTGATAATTTGTAATTATTGGTCATATGTAACATATTATGAGATGGACATCAGTGACCTTTTTGCGTTTTAAACAAAGTCACTCAGACGGGATGTGTACTAATAATTACATTACGTCAGATATTAATTAACGTAGTAACCACTGTAATCATCTCATCCTAAATTACATGGTAATATTATTGCACGTACATAATTTCATTATGGTAATTAAGTACATGTAGATAAATGAGAGTTAAATTGCTCTCACCGCAAAGTATAAGTTGACTGTGTGCAAATTAATAATCACTGTGTTGATGTAATCAATACTAAGTGACATAAATGTAAGATCGTTATATGTTTTATGCCGGCATCGCCATTCCCTCATTCTGTCCACCTGGCAGCTACTACCACCTTGTGTTTTTCGATTTTTAGTTCGAATTGGTGGGTGGAAAAGGTAGCAGTTACAACTAAGGCCTCTTCTTGACTGGCTCTACGTGTTTTAGGCTTTGTGCAGATTATTTACTGGGAATTAGTTCTTGACTCAGTGAGGTATCGTTTAGTTTTATTTGTTGCGACAGGGGCAGCGAGGTGGGATGGGAGTGATGAGAGAAGGGAATCGAGTGGCTTGGTACAAAAAAATGTAGCCAGCAAGCTCTCATGCACTCGGTATTTAATCTGTACAAATTTGAAGCAGATAAAAAAATCAGAAAACGCACGTTCCCGGTCAGGAAGGTGCCTTAAAGCAACAGAGGAGGTCCGAGATAAATTTATTGTATAAATAAATCTTAGTTCCTCAGTTTTCAAGTGTAAAGAAATACATTTTGTAAGTTCAATTGCAAAGATCAGACCTGGTGCTGTAATTAAGAAACTAACAGAAAATACAGCTTGCAATCCAATCGGAGATATCAATCAAAGACAGAATACATATTTCCCTTCGTATATAACTCGAATCGTGCAACGTTCGAGTGACTGACGTATAACTCCCACTCCGGCTACAGCCAGACAGTAATTAATGAAATAGTAAATATCAAAGAATGGTGAGTAATGCGTATACAATAGAAAATGACAGGTGATAGTCACTAACCACAAATTTTATTACTAACGTAACCTCTATTCATAATGCTAACTTAGGTATAACGTATTGATCGTAATGAAAACAAGCGCCGATTGATTTACCAAATTATTATACTTCAAAAATTAGTTTCTAGTATATTTGAATTATTACTGCATTTTAATAAAAGCCGGGAACCAGATACGGTTATTTTGCAATTCACCTTTATCAAAGAACTCAAAAACGTATTTAAATTAGGAATAATACATGTTTTGGATTGTTGAAATTTTCATTATTTATATAGTACGTCTACGTACTGAATTGCTACTGATAACTCAATAAATTAAGTTCATTTACCCTTACCGTAAATTATTAACATAGATACATAGAGGTATTTATTAATTGATAGTAGAATAAACACCGCAAGGAATCCCTTCATCTATTCAAACTTAGTTAAGACAGTTGCAAATATTTACACATACAACGTACCTGCGCTATTAATGTTTAGTTGGATATATTGAGTTTAGAGGAGCTTTCCGTTAAATTATTGTATTAATTTATCTCGATAATATTCGTGTTTGCGCTGTACCTACTTGTTTGTCCAATTTAAGGAGTCATCATCATTTACTCTGGTCTGCCCCCAATTCCATTTGTGGTAGGCGAATACGTGGACATAATTTAGCACGTTGACTGTCAAGTGTACCAAAACGGTACATGCCACGTAGCTCTGCCACGTTACTACTTAACCACTGACATATCATTTTGTAACACTACTACTGGCGTACGTATGACATACGTCTTCATTTTGTAAATCGTATTTGATTGTATTTGATACTCAATTAAAAATATCGATCATATTTAAATGGGACCACATGACAAGGACCAGCTTCCAAACGTTAAAGAATCTTCAAAATCGGTACAACCAGTAAAGAGTTATGAGGTAACAAACATAAAAAATACACTTGAAATGAGAACCTCCTTTGTTGAAGTCTGTTAAAAAGTAGTACTAATTTACTACTAACTTCTTTAAGCTATCCCTCGGGACTTGCCCATTGTCTATGTTTATAGTTAAAGTCTAAATAAATAAATGCGCAGAATGATTATGTACATCCCCAACTCATATTCAATTTTGCAGTTGAGGTATAAAAGTCGAAAGGGTGGAATATGTATACTGTTAACCTGGACTAATAACAGAACTGAAGACGTCGAAAAAGTTAAATAACATTAGACGTATCAAGAGAATCCTGAGAAAAAATGCTTAGGTACTTACACAGATATTATTTGACCAGAATATACAAGAACTGTGTAATTATGACAATGCGTAATTCTGTGTCATTACTTATTCAATAAAAGATAAAGTTCTATGAAAGTTTTCCAAGAAAATCCATGGCTTATATTGACAAAATGTGAACTCATTCGTTGACGCTGAAGGTCTGAAGTCTTAATTGAAAAACAAAGTCATCCAAAATAATAAAAACCTATGGATATAGTAAATATTTTTGACGACCATATTATTACCTTAATTTACTGCCCAAATTTTGCACATTACTAAATTAAGGACATAAAAGAAAAAATAATACTTTCTCGGTTTTCTTATAAGACTTTTATGGATTCTCTTCGAAAGGTAATAAGCTTTTATTGAGAGATAGAACAAACAAACCCGACTTTTCTATTAAGGATTAGGTCCTATTCATGTAAATATTATCACGCATAGAAGCGTGGGTGAAGAGTCCGTACAAACGTGAAATGTGGCCTCGGGTATTATATTGATTGGAAGTTTAGGTTCAGATCATAATTATCATCAACGAAAGTTGAATTGCGGAATAATACTGCCTTTATGAGTAATTTTAGGCTAGTACACTCGGGTGATTACATATTGGTCTGGGATTATGGTCTTTACAGGCTTTAGATAAACGAGTGCTCCTAACATGCTTTAACGCACTCGCAACATTACGAGTATAAATAGAGAAGAGTACAATACCTACGCTATTATTTCCTTTAATCTATGACGGGGAAGAGCTTGGTCTTCAGTGCTCTTCATCTCACCTTATGTCAAGTTAAGATAAGGCCAAAGGCGAAAACGTACTTCAAATGGGATACTCAATTAAAGGGATTGGTGAAGCACTCCATGAATATCCATCATTGTTCATTATTAGATACAGGTAACATTAATAAACAAAATGTTATTTCAATGAATCAAATTAAAAATATATGGAGAAATTATATTACACTAATACTAACCATACTTCCCGTTAAGAACGGGACCAGCCTGTTTTCTGATTCGTTGTTCGTATAGTATTAAAAATATTTAACATGTTTCATTATTATTTAAATTGTGCGTAAGGGCGTTGTCTCCCACCCGGGAAGCACCAGTACGAACCCCGCCACTTACCAATGTGTTTTCAAATTTTGAATTCAATTATGAACGTAATCGACGCTTTTACACGGTGAAGGAAAACATCGCGAGGAAACCTACACACACCTATGAAGACATTCTTATGTTGTGTGTGAAGTCAACCAACCCGCACTTGGCCAGCGTGGTTGACTAAGGCCTAATCGCCCCTAATAATTATATGAGCTGTTGATGATTGTCAATGAAGTGAAAATTTAATAAAATAATGTTATTTTTCTGACAGCGATTAACCAAAGTCTCGTTTTGAGTAAATACATAAATTGCCACGCTAATTATAACCTATCTTACACCATACTTACACTAAGTAGGCAAACATGAAACTAGAGGTCTATAATGGGTACGGATAAGTTGATATCGAACAGATGCTCTTCCTAACTCTTATAAACATGGTCGAGTATTTTTCCATGAGGAAAATAATATATTTATCGGTAGTGCGAGACGTACCTCCTTTAGGGCCCTTCGTGTATAAGTTTATCTTGTTCTCCCGTACAATCATTAATCTTAGCTGAACAAGCCTTGTGGAGCCTACACAGAAGTCGCTATTAATTACATGCGGAATGAATTTGCGACACAAGTACCAGAAGTAATGAGATAATGGGCCCCAATCAAGAACTTTCTGATTGCTTTTTACGAGTGGATAAAGTTTCTCAAACCGCCTTTGAGTATTTCGTTTGAGCTTTAAATATATAATTTAACAACGCCGCCGATACAAATAATTGTTGGTTAATAGCTACTGGATTTGTTTTGGCTCAACAAGCTTAAGTAATAGAATTGAAAATATTTTATACTTATATAATATTTTCACGCTTACACCAATTATCTAGCCCGAAGTAAGTATCATTAAGAACTTGTGTTACGGATACTAGATAACGGACATTTTTTTTAATATACATAATAATTTTAGATATTTTTATAAATAAACTTAAATAAATGTATAAACAACCATGACTCGCAAACAAACATTCGTGTTCGTCACACAAACATTTGCCGCTACCAGGATTCGAACCCGGACCGCTTGATGTGAAGCCAGCTATACTGACCACTCCACCACGACGGCGTCTTATTATTTATTGGTCATTTATTGTAATTTTTTTTATTCATGAATTTCAATTTTATAACTTTAATTGTGTTATTTGACATTGTATTATTTTATGGAATTATTTTTGCGTTTACAAACGCTTCGTATGATTTGACATTTTAGTTAAGTATTATAATTTCACATTGTATTATTTGATTATTTTATAGTATTTTTATACATTAGTTTAAATTTTATAATGTTGAGATTTTAATCATATTTTTGTACACATTCTGAGGTAAGACATGTTGGTACTAGTAACAACTTATATCTAGATATAAGCTTGAAAATCTCAGCGATGTAGCATACACATGTTTCTGACAAATAAAATTATCTTTATTATTGTACGGAAAATCTATCAAACATTATCAAAATTTAATGCCACTTTAGGTGCGGGGTGCACAGATATGCCCCGCGGGGGTTGTACGAAGGGGTGTAGAAGGAAAAATTAAATAATTAACACAAAACAAAGCGCGAAAGCAGCAGGCATGCGCATGGGCATCGAACGAGCGTCCCGCGTCACAAGCTACGTTAGACTGGCGAGCCACGTGTGCGATCGTAGTTTTATTACTCGAGGCTTCTATTGTTCTCTTCATTGAAGGGCTGTTGCCGGGCAGCGTTGTTTCGTAAAGAGAACTGTTCACTGCGCGAGCTATGCTAATAATATGTCGCACGATACTGAATCGACCTTTCAGCATATTATGTTTAATACTGCTTGTATATATATTGTAAATACATATTAGGTTTAATTATTTATTACTTTAAGTTTTTAATAATGCTTCTGTTATATTTCCTTTTGTTCTTATGTTATGTTTATAGATTTAAGTTTGTACATTTAATATTTTAGAATAATGTTTTAGTTTTTAAGATGTAAATATTTGATGTTATTGAATTGTGTAATAAATGTTAAATATAAAATATGTTATTTGATATAATAATAAATAGTTCACCACATCACTCCCCTCCAGAGACCGTCTTACGGGTGATAATAGTCAGGTACCCTAACTCGTCTACCGGAACGTGTTATTTTTGGTTCGGTTTTGTCAGGAGGTATTGGTGGTGAAGATTTCGTACTGGAAAGTTGCTCGGGTGACAGTATATAGGCTGGTTTCAGTCGGTCTATGCTTACTGTCACCGGTTTACCTTTAATTTCAAGTTTGAAGACCTTATGACCTCTCTCCAGCACTTTGTATGGCCCAGTGTATGCTGGTTGTAAAGATCCACGCACTGTGTCATCGCGTAAAAATACATGGCTAGTGGTTGTCAAATCCTTGTAAATGAAGATTTTACCAGTACTGTGCCGCGAAGCTGGGATAGGCTGTAATTTTTCAGCAAACGATTTAATTCTAGCGGTAAAATCGGTGTGGTCCGTAGTACTACATAAGCTAGAATGAAAAAATTCACCAGGAAGCCTTAAAGGTTCGCCGTAAACGATTTCGGCTGACGAACAATTTAAGTCTTCCTTATAGGTGCTCCGAATTCCTAAAAGAACTAACGGAAGGGATTCCGTCCAATTAGAATTTGCATGACAAGTAATCGCGGCCTTCAGCTGACGATGGAAACGTTCAACGAGACCATTACAAGATGGATGGTATGCTGTCGTTCTGCGGTGCTCAAAACTAATCATTTGTGACAGAAACTTAAAGAGTTCCGACTCAAACTGTCTGCCACGATCTGTTACAATGATTGTTGGGCAACCAAACCGAGATATCCAGTCTCGTAACAATGCCTTTGCAACCGTTTCAGCTGTTATGTCCGGTATAGGTATTGCTTCAGGCCATCGAGAAAAACGGTCGACTGCTGTGAGGCAATACCGGAAGCCGTTGGAGATTGGGAGAGGCCCAATTAGGTCAATGTGCACGTGCTTAAACCTTGCGCGTGGCAATTGAAATGAACCTAATGGTGCTGAAACGTGCTTGTTTATTTTGGCTCGTTGACAATGAAGACAAGCTCGTGCCCACTCCCTACAATCCTTCCTGATGCCTTTCCAGACATACCGCTGCGCTATCAGCTTAGCGGTGGCGTTGGTACCGGGATGGCTTAACGAATGCAAGCTGTCAAAAACTTGTCGTCGCATTATTTGCGGTATATATGGCCTGGGGGTCGGTGTGCTAGTATCACAATATAGCTCAAATCGACTTCCAGGTAGCTTCAGTTTGGACAACCGAAGTGAAGTGCCGTCTTCCTGAAGTTGTTTTAATTCAAGATCTGCATCTTGAGCTTTAGCAAGAGAACTATAGTCGATATTCATCTCCAATTCTTCTATACGCGATAAAGCGTCGGCAACAACATTGTCTTTGCCGGCAATGTATTGTATATCGGTGGAGAATTGAGAGATGAAATCGAGATATCGATATTGCCTGGGAGAACAACTTGTCTTTCTTTGGTGAAAGGCAAAAGTGATAGGCTTGTGGTCGGTGAATATGGTGAATTCTCTCGCCTCTAACATATGACGAAAGTATTTTACAGCCTGATATATGGCTAGAAGCTCTCGGTCATATGGAGAGTATTTGCGTTGTGAGGGACTCAATTTACACGAGTAAAATGCAAGCGGTTGCCAAACGCCTTCTTTATGCTGTTGAAGAACAGCGCCTATGGCAACTTCAGATGCGTCTGTAGTGACAGCTAATCGAGATTGACAATCTGGGTATGCTAAGAGAACTGCATTACAAAGGCTACTCTTGCATTCCTCAAACGCTTTCAGACTGTCGTTCTTGAGGTCAACTGGATGGTTTCCTTTAACGGAGCCAGTCAATAGGGCGTTAAGAGGAGCTTGGATTTCAGCTGCTCTAGGAATGAACCTCCTGTAAAAATGCAGCATTCCAAGAAACCTCCGAAGCTCTTTTACTGTTGCTGGCTTAGGGAAATCCTTTATAGCTTGCACCTTGTCCTCTAAAGGCTTGACACCGGCGGAAGATATTCGGTATCCAAGATAGGTGACTTCCGATGCCCCGAAAACGCACTTAGCGGTGTTTATTAAAATGCCATAATTGGACATTTTGGTGAAGAGCTGTCTCAAGTGTGCTTCATGAGTCACGGCATCGGGCGAATATACTAAAAAATCGCCCTGATAGGGATAAACGAAATCCATGTCCCTAGTTAGCTCATCTACGAATTTCTGAAAGGTTTGACTTGCGTTCCTCAAACCAAAAGTCATAAACGGAAATTCGTAGAGGCCGAAAGGTGTCGTAATTGCTGTTTTAGGGATATCGTCCTGAAATACTGGGATCTGATTGTAGGCTTTCACGAGGTCTATAGTCGAAAAGATCTTACAACCAGAGATGTTATGCGTGAAATCGTGAATATGACGCACTGGGTATCTATCCGGGATGGTACGAGCATTCAACTGGCGGTAATCCCCACATGGACGCCAACCGTCTTTTTTCGGTGCTAAATGCAACGGAGAAGACCAAGGGCTGTCCGAGGGACGAGCTGTACCGCTTTGTATCATCATGTCAATTTCCTCTTTCGCAATTTTGAATTTATCCGGCGCTAATCGACGAGGAGAACTAGCTACAGGCGGTCCTGGGGTGGTGCGAATGTAGTGAACGGTGTTGTGTTGTGTGGTGTGTGGTATGCCGGCAGGTCGAGTCAACTGAGGAAACTCGTTGAGAATAGTATGGTACCGCGAATTACCAGTCATTATTTTTTACCGACTCTAGTGCACTATACCTTGCTGCTGACACTGCCGAAACTTTTAATGTAGTTAAATTATCTATTAACATTTTGTTCCTTACATCTACCAATAAATTAAAATGTGATAAAAAGTCGACACCAATTATTGCTTTGGTCACATCAGCAATTATAAAACGCCACACAAAATCACGCCGTAACCCTAAATTTAAACGCAAATTGACGTAACCGTAAGTATGGATTACACTACCGTTTGCCGCGCACAATTCGTAGTTTGTCTTATGCCGCTTTTCTTTTAAAACCGAACGGGGATAAACACATAAGTCACTTCCAGTGTCCACTAAGAATTGGGTTTTGGAGTGCCGATCGGTGACGAATAAGCGACCATGGTTGACGGGGCAATCGTCAGCCGCCATTACCGATCGCCCCGCGAGTTTTCCGCCTTGTAGTCGCATGGCTTATTACATTTCGTGGCTTTGTTGCCAAACTTCGCATGATACCAACATGTAGGGTATCGTCGGTAGCTGGATTGCGATCTGCTGCGACTACGATGGCGTTGATGCTTGCTTGATGATGCCCTTGACTGTCTGTCATTCTTCACTGTAAGTGAGTGAACTTGCTGTGTCAACCTCTCTATCTGTTTGGCCATCATATCAATTTTGTCTTCTGCTGATTGGCGAGATGTTGAAGCTGAGGCAGAAGCTATGTGAGGAGATGATGGTACTATGTCCTGGATCCTATCAGCAAGGTCTGCTAGACTGTCCAGTGGAGAGTGCAGTTGGGAAGCAATTATGGACTGCATGCTAGTGGGTAAACGACTAGTCCAGATAGTGCGAACGAAGTCCTCAGGCACGTCTGGTCCGGTGAGATGTTGAAGGTGCCGTAAAAATTGTGACGGTTTACGGTCACCGAGTTCTTCGTGGTCCAGCAGCTGCTTAACCTTCTTCTCCTTGGACGCCGATAATCGCTTTATCAGTTCGCACTTCAACTTCGCGTACTTGTCTTCAAGTGGAGGCGACTCGATGACATCTGCTGTCTCGAGTGCGTACTGGTGATCTAACATCCCGATTGCGTGGTAAAATTTGGTGGAGTCCGTAGTGATGTTCGCGAGTGCGAATTGCCCCTCCAGCGTGGAAAACCATAATGTTGGCTTATCTGGGTAAAATGGTATATTTCTAATACCAACGCGAAAAATATCACTAGCATCGCTTGAAGTGTAGTCGCGCCCTTGCGAACCTGCATTCTTGTTCTTTTCCATCTTCAATTTGTGAACTAAACGGGGTCACCAGTTTAGGTGCGGGGTGCACAGATATGCCCCGCGGGGGTTGTACGAAGGGGTGTAGAAGGAAAAATTAAATAATTAACACAAAACAAAGCGCGAAAGCAGCAGGCATGCGCATGGGCATCGAACGAGCGTCCCGCGTCACAAGCTACGTTAGACTGGCGAGCCACGTGTGCGATCGTAGTTTTATTACTCGAGGCTTCTATTGTTCTCTTCATTGAAGGGCTGTTGCCGGGCAGCGTTGTTTCGTAAAGAGAACTGTTCACTGCGCGAGCTATGCTAATAATATGTCGCACGATACTGAATCGACCTTTCAGCATATTATGTTTAATACTGCTTGTATATATATTGTAAATACATATTAGGTTTAATTATTTATTACTTTAAGTTTTTAATAATGCCTCTGTTATATTTCCTTTTGTTCTTATGTTATGTTTATAGATTTAAGTTTGTACATTTAATATTTTAGAATAATGTTTTAGTTTTTAAGATGTAAATATTTGATGTTATTGAATTGTGTAATAAATGTTAAATATAAAATATGTTATTTGATATAATAATAAATAGTTCACCACACCACGAGTCTTAGTAATATAATAGATAATAATTGAGTGAACATCCACTGCAACCCACAGACACTCTGAGCATGAAATACCTTTATTGTCCTTTACTGATCGGATATGACACCCGCACAGCCTTCACACGCTACACACAGAGGCTAGGAATACAGGCACACAGTAGCTGCGTGGATGCATCGGCCTACGAATGTTGAACAACGCCCGCGGCTACGTGGAATGCACAGCGATTGTGACCCCCCGCGTGCGCCACGTATATGGCATGTTCTGCATTGAACTGCGTGGGTCAGTTCAGTACCTACATGTGTGTTCGTGACGTTTTCCGTCGCCGTGGATGGCTACGAATTGTATTAGTAGTGGAAAAGTCGACCCACGTGGACTGATAAGAGGACACATGCATCTAACGTGGGCGTGTATATCGTGTTCCGCTGCTCCGCGGTGGGCCAGCGGCTTAATAGACAAAAATACCAAACTATAAAAAGGTAAAGGTTCACACTTGTATAAAAGAGTAAACATAAATAAAAAAGGTGTGTTTGGCGCGAAACCATGGCGTCTGGATGTCGATCTTTATTTCCATAATTCAAAATTGCTTCGGAGTGGATCTTGTGCAGTGAATGTGGTGTCGTTTCGTTGCATAAGCATCCGTGTTGACGAACAGTTATGAGGAATCATTGAAATAAAGGTTTTGTGCATGTGGCGTTGAGAATTGTATAGTGGTTGGAAATCCCGCTATACAATTCTCATCAGTCACAGTCATGAGGTCTGTTGCTATGCATTTCTTTCCAAGCACTCCCTAGATGCATTAAAATGTGCGACGCCCATATTTTAATGCAAACATCAAGAAAGAAGACAAATACAGACAGGGCTGTATGGACTTGATATCCTTTGCCCGTTAAATCTAAAAAGGCTCGGCAACTGGCTTAAAAAATAAGTAGCTGTGGTCTAATGAAGATAATGAGGAATTCTGATCAACATGAGATCTAAAAAGATTACAACGAAATTTTCTACTCAATACATTATGCACAACATTATACGTTTATATTTACTGTTGGGATCCTCTATGATGTGGACTATATTGTACTGATTTATGGGATTTATTAAACTCCCAAAATAAAATTCCCAAGAATGAAGACGTTGCACACACTCAAGATCGGGCGGTAGAGAGTCCAGAGTTGCCATTATTACAATAAGTTTTACCAAAATTTGTAAATCTAAATGTTGCCAGCAACATTTACTATATAATAAATATAAGCGTATTAAAATATTTTATGCATAAAAACAAGTGATTTAAATAGGTATTTTAGATTTATGTCAAATGCTTGAAATACCACTATAGAATGATAAACAGGCTAGAGGGCTAGAGCCCATGTTTTCTTTAACTTAACACAAGAAAACGTCCTTTCACTTTTCCTCTAAGAAAATTCCCCTAAGAAAACATTTCTCTAGTAAACACTTACAAACATTATATTGAATGGGAAAATAACCAGAGCATAGAAATTAGGGATAATTGGATGGGATGTTGTGTATGTGTGTAGACTTTGAATGTATGGCAACTTTTTTGGAAAATAAAATAAGTATTACATTAAAATTTTACTAGTGGATTTCAGAACTTCGGTTGAGATAATTTAGGCTTGCGTTTTGGGTTTCGCGATGCAGTTGTCTAGGTATTTATAAAATAAATTTGTGCTATGTTTATAATTTATTGTAAAATTGTTAACTAGTAAGTGTAACACTAATTTAATCATCTAAATTTTCAATTCAACTGTTCTCCATGTTTCGGAAGGCAGCAGGCGGCCGGCAGTATTGTCGATATCAAGTCATACTTCACATACCCCAAGATAATGGGATCAGACTAGGAGAAGAGTAAGTGTAATACTTGTACATTTTTCATTAGTTATGAGGTTATAGAAGTATATATTACATACTAATTACACTATCTCATCGCAATCATTATTCTTAATTTTGACATTTATCTATTAGGCAATCTTACAAATCTGCCTATGTATTTATTACGACATTTTGGACCACATTTTTAGGAATCAATGATTACCTATTTTCCCCTTGTATCTTAAGAATAATAAAAATTCTAGAACTTTTGGTAGGAATAGGCTAACAGCACGACTGATATCGCCGTAGTGATTCGAACCTTTCTAATAGATATACTTTCATATATATTATTAATATACGAGTAGATACATAATACGAGTAGATGAACATAATTGAAGCATAATTGAAGTGTAAATTATGAACCCAGAAGACTTCAGGACACATGCTCATTTTGACTTTAAGGCGCTGAATGGCCCATACTGCCTGCGTGATTTTATGTGTGACCAAATGTTACCTAAAAACTATGCTCAATCCTCTTCGAATTATGATCGTGATAGTATTGTAAATAATAATATAATATGTTTTCACGCTCAAACCCATTATCTAACCCGAAGTATCATTAACAACTTGTGTTACGGATACTATACATATAACGGATTTTCTTTAAATACTAATTTTAGATATAAATAAATATATAAACAAACACGACTCGCAAACAAATATTCATGTTTTAAAACAAATATTTGCCGCTACCAGGTTACGAACCCGGAACGCTTGTTGTGTAGGCATCTATACTGACCACTCCACCACCAAGGCGTCAGTATGATTGTATGTTCCTTGTTATGGTGGCTTTACTGCTAACAGCGAACTTTTCCAGGCAACTGTGCAGACCAGAACAGTGACAGAGGGGTAAAGATGCAATAAAGTCACATATTATGAAACAAAACATAAAATTATAAGCATTGCAGTTTTTTAAAAATAATATAGCCTATATCACTCACTCATAATGTAGCATGCTAATGGTGAAACATGAATTTATGCCTTGCAACATTGTTCTTAACTGTCCAAATATAGGAACACTAAAAGTATTTCACTCAGTTGTAGAAATATTTTTAGCCAAAGCTTGCCAATAATTTGAATAAATTTTTCAGAGATTTCGTTTTTAACTAAAGATTTAAGAGTCATCCGAGTTCCAGCACGTGTATATTGGATTTTCCTTTTTGACGTCCAGTGCCCCAAATTTCGCTTTTTGGGTCGAGCGCTTGGTGTTAATGAAATATTGTCGGCCATTCGAATGCCATCTTTATTAGGTTGTAAAAGATGAGACCGTTTGCTGTGATGTTGACGTCAGAGTTATGACGGAACAAGGGAGTGTAGGATGTCTGTAATTACTTAATATACAATGTGTTGCCTTTGATTGTCAATCGTTGGTTACAATAAAAATGTCTTATTTACCATTCCGGTGTTAAGAATTGTTCATATTCTGCAGACAACAAAAGAACAATAAATATAAGATTGTAGTACTTGGTATGGTTTTTTTGTTGACGGGGAGGTCAATTGCATTTACGTATCGTCCATGCGGTCAATTGTATATACGCATCGTGGTGCCAACCGCAGGGGATATGTGGGACTCGAGGTAAAGGCGTTCCCTCCATACCAACTACCTCGGCCTGACCTCCAGTGCGCTATTACGGGACGGCTCGGGATCTGCGCACGTGAGCGCAACTACACCGGGACCGTCCCAACGCTGCCCATCTAGGCACTCCTTGCATCAATTGATGGCCAGCAGCCACTCCTTCAGCGACGGCTGCTCGTCCTGGCGCGTCCTCCTGACAAGGACACCGGGAGCAGCCATCGGAGCCAACTTGTTTTTTTGGTGCCAGAACTTGTATTAAATATAGAATCCTGAGTATAACGAGGGTTTCAAAGATACGAGACGCAGCATAACTTTGCTGCCAAGCACAAGATACAAATTTTTACCTCATTACGAGGAAAATGCTAGGTGCAAAAATATTAAATTAGTGTTATTTATTTTAAAAATTAAAAGTCAAATTACTCAGTACCGCGACCGGGTGCGATTGTTACCGAGTGTGTACTGAACTTGGGTCACGGGGGCATGACTTTCGTTTCGACTGTTTGTATGAAGATACAATACTGGATATGTCGTGGCCCAATCGTATAATTGGCTAGATCATAAAATGTGCGGCATATCATGAAATGCTACTGGACTATAAAAATCTCGACCACTGGTCGAGTAGCCCATTATCTAAAAATGATAGTGGTCAGAAGTGATCAGTAGGTTCAAGGTTATTTTTTATGACCAAGCGGAGTGGACTGTTTGTGGGAGAGTCTATTTTACGTATCTCTGTGATCGGTAAGTAGACGATATGCCCAAGCATTTCATGATCTGGCCAATTATACGATCGGACCACGATAGACATATAACATAACCGTGTTATAGGGATACAGATTTATTATAATAATTAATTTATTACAGATTTGCATCCATTGTGTTAATAACATAAATAAATCAACCATAATAAAAAAGCCAATAAAACTATACTACACTATATCTAAAATATAAAATACTCGTGTCACGGTGTTTGTTATCATACTCCTCCGAATTTTCCGGAATCCGAAAAAGTTAAGGGTGGTCAACTCCAAATTTTTATTTTTTTAATTGCGAGGCTTTAAAAATTCATATAGCTCTAAATTTTCATCCTTCTACCATCAACCCCTAGTACTTCAATCATTTTCAACCCCGGTTGATAACTGATCAATTATCTTTGGTCAGTTATCCCCGCCAGTAGCATGACCACCGAAAAACGATATGATATAGCCATTTATCGCTTTGTCATAAATCATTGGATAAAACCGCACTCTTGAAATTTTACCGAAACTGCGAACATGTATCAGCTTAAACATGACAGAAAGCAAATAATTATCTCAACTGACAGGCCACACCCCAAGTGAGTGGCCGTGATGCGATGTGCTCCATAAGATCATAAAGATTATTTAAATACATCTACTCTCTCTAATCTGTGAAAAGGACTAATTTTTCACGAGTATTTACATAAAAAATATTTTTAAAAACTGCTAGTTATATTTCTTGTATTCGAAATGAAACACGAGTAAAATGAATCAATTTCTCTATCAACTCGGACTATATCCACCCCTGCACTGCATATCGCACTTCAAAAACAAGTATTTTACTAATACTCTACAGTGCATTTTCATGATTACCATTTATTGATTCACATATTTTGCTATTAATGTTCTCTTAGATTTGCGCGAGCACTACACATTATAAATAAAACAACTAATAACAACATGTAAAATCTAATTACACGCGAGTTAAATCCGTAAAAGTTGTTTTATTTATAATATTTTGCTATTTTCTTAGTGCTCTTTTAATACCTAAATATAATAACATGTTTAGAGATACAGATTCCAATCTTTCATTTTATATCGTACTAGCTTTGCTCGCGACTTCGTCCGCGTGGAATAGTTACTTCGTGCAGCATTTTAATTTTTTTTATGGTATTTATTTCTTATCAAGTGCCTAAAAGGAAAAAAATCCCCATGTTGATTTTCAGCCTTTGTAATGTCACCTCATTTCCCCATAAAAACCTACGTACCGAATTTGGAATCTCTAGGCCGCGGTTTGGGCTGTGCGTTGATATGTCAGTCAGTCAGTCAGACATTCATTCAGTCAGTATTCATTCATATATATATATATATACTAGCTGTGCCCGCGCGACTTCGTCCGCGTGGATTTCCCGTTTTTGCAACATTTTTCATTGATGCTCAACTCCTATTAGTCGTAGAGTGATGTTATGGAAGTATATAGGCCTATATCACTGTTTCCTAAACTGTGCGTCGCGACGCCCTGGGGTGTCGCGGTTCTATCCCGAGGGCGGGCGTCGTGAGACGATCCACATAAAATGGCTGTCTAGCTATGCGATGCGAGCTAGTCGAAGGAAAATAAATGTAGACAAAGAAATGAAAGTCGTGTTTTCAAAACTTGAGCCCGGTTTTGAGAAGCTCTGTTTTTAAAATAAGAAAATACACTGAAAAATTCGACTGTCCAGCGCGGGCGAAAAAATCGAATACCTACAGCATCTTCCGCAATCCGGGCGGCTGCGTGAACCACTACGCTACCGGGACATTGCTTTCGCCGTCGAAATTTGTCGGTGCTACTTATGTTTTTATGGTAATTTTTTTCAGTCTATTTTCTAATTTTAAAATATTTGCGCATTCGTTAACGCCTAAATAATTCCAAAAAATGTCTTCTGTCAAAAAATAATCTTCAAAAATATGATAGAAGCAGCGTAGCCGAGCTATTCTACTTTTTTAATTATTTCGAACGTAAAGTTAACCCCTGCAGACAACAAATAGAACGAAATAAAACAGATTAACACATGCGATTTGGGACCCAAAACCAAAAGCTTTTACAATGCAATTTTAATTATACGATGGAATTTCGTATGTAAATGTGGTATGAGTCGTTTCAGTAGGCAATAGTGCCTCAATTACGCCGCTCGTTAAGTAACAAATTGCCACTGTTATCGCATTGTGAAGCCATGAAATAGAAACGTATAGTTGCTGCCCCTTCAGCACACGAGTGGAACTTAATTTCGAGTATTGAAACTTGCTTGAAATTCCAGAAGCAGTCTTTATTGTTTAAATTGCTTTATTATTCTTGGAGATTAGAATTCTGGAACTTCAAAATGCTGAAGTAAGTTCCTTTGTACAATTACTTGTATTAACAGGAATACAAATTTTACCGGTCGTGACTCTTATTGTAAAGACAATAGAGTTTCTGGGATGCTAAAAGTTATTTCGAGTGAATAATGCGCCGTCGAAGAGGTTAATATTCATTTGTTCAGCTTCAAATCAAAGTTAATATAACTCACTTTGAGTGGCAAATCTGCTTTTTGATGTAATATTTAAGGTACTTGCAATGTCAATCAAATATGTGTTTAATAGTGTATTGATATTTTTTTTATAAATTAGGATAATTATGATGAACGAGAAACCGACGATAGTCAATGTTCATTTAAATTGAACTTAATTTAATTTAAAGTTTTGCAAACGTTGTTCTGCCGTACACATGTATGTATGTGTGTTTCTTTTTAGTCACATGAAATATACAGAGTTTTCTTGCCAAATAATTGCTGTTATTTTTTAGTAATTTATGTATTTAGTTTACCTTTCGGTTACACTTGATGCTCGCAGAAGATCTCCTATTCTATGTGGGGTGGAAGAGATTTCTTTTAGAAATACGCTACAACTTTTGCAGATTTTTACTTTCTCGTAACGTAATATAGAGGAAGTCTTGAAATCGTCAAAAAATTCGACCTCGAGATTTTGTTGGATTTACACGTTTTGGACCTCCCCGAGTACAAACATATTTTTTTGGGAATTATGTCTCTCTGTGTGTGTGTGTGTGTATGTGTGTGTGTGTGTGTGTGTGTGTGTGTGTGTGTGTGTATGTCTGTCTGTGCGTTAGCACGATAACTCGAGCATGCTTTAACTTATTGCAACCAAATTCAACATACGTGTATGACATCAAAATATAAGGTTTCTAGTTAAGCAACCAAGTGCGCGGTCGGTAATTGGATGGGTGACCAAAATTTAACATGCATGTATGACATCAAAATATAAGGTTTCTATCAACCTTTGAGTCGTTTCCGGTATACGAGAAAGTCAAGGGGAGACCACTCCCGATTTTTAACTATTGTATTCTCCATTTTTGTGTCTTTGTTTACAATAAATTATTAAATATGTTAACAATTAAAGTAAGCTTACTGTTTTGCTGTCTCACAATGGTTGTCAGACAACAAAACAGTAAGCTTACTTTGATTTGCGAATAGAATATAGAGATCAGCCGTACGAAAACCATCGTAGCTCTTAGCCGAGCTGCACCAGAAATACCATGGCAGTATGACTCGAGAGCGGCACGGTGACTGCTTAAGACTTAAGCATTGAATTTTGAATGTTCAATCTGTTTTAATGCGGGAGCGACGTCGTAAGGTCGTCACCTTCACCAGTAATAGGGAATTTCATGAGACGTGTTTTAGTGGTCGCTATTACAAGGTCATACTGTTCATTTTCAGCTATAGGTCTTTCGGATTTGAGGCAAAGAAATAGTTCTTTTGAAAGTTTTGTACATCATTAACACTTTCCATATGCTTAGACTACTGCTAACTTACCACCATCTTTTATCGCGATTCAATTTAAGACGTAAACTGAATAGAATCATTTCATTCGTACTATGACGTTTTCTACGCTACTCAGTTTTGCCGCTACTTTTGACAGCGATTCAGTTCAGAGAAGAAACGCGAACGCGATATTATTCATTCAATTTGGGCAAAGAATCGTTGTAAAAGAGTGTTAAAAAATTTAATTCAAATAAACTAAAGTATTCTTAAATATAAAATAACGAAACGAAAATAATATTGAAACAAAACAAATAAAAAAGTTATTGAAAAAAAATACGAAAGACGAAGGCAGTATGGACTTTAGTTCCCCTTGCCTTCCCTAAAAATAGGGAGAATTAAAAAAATCAGACCAGTGACAACTTTCGTTCATAACGCGAATCAGTAATATGAAGGAGTTTCTTCAGAGTTCTTGTTGCAAAAACACGTGTTGAGAGACTCCATTTTAACCTCAATCTACCGTACAATTGTCGGTTACTTTAATAAAAATTTCACTTGATATTGGCGCAACGCGTAATCTTTATGTGTCGCGATCGCCATTCGCTTAAAATAAGAATAAGAAGAAGTAATATGAAGACGATGGTACAAAATAATACGATTCAGTTTACGAACCTATACTCAATCGTATGGAATGTGAATCGTTTTTATAAAGATGGTAGTAAGGTCCCTGAGCTGTTTTACAGTATAACGTCTGGTTCATTCTGGGCTTTAGGTTAATTTGTTGGTTTTCTGAAGATGGAACTCCTTTCTTTTTTGAGGCACTGCATACCTCCATAGACGTAGCTTTATGTGTAACTGTGGGGTGCTGGTACCCACATTAGTTTTCGTTGCAGGAGTGTAGAGGGCTGGTACAATCAAAGAAGAAGCTTGTTGGAGAATAATGCCGCCGCCGCGCTTGGAGTGAGAGGGAAATTTCTTTCTTCTTAGTAGTAGTAATTAGTTCGGAGCCAGAGTGCCTACTGAAATTAGGTCACTGTATATATTCATTTGTTTCGTGTTGCAATTAGCGCCGTCCCCGACACGATGCGCGTGCCTATTGGTGCGGCGCTATGTGCGACCGAGACGGCCTATTTCTTTCCCTCTCACTTCAATGAAACTAGGCATTTCATATATTTTTATTACACAAACAAACATTACAAATAAATTAAAACACAAATAAAACACGTTAAAAACATAAACATTAAACAGAAACATTAAACAAGTAAAACACACAAGTAATTAATTAAGTAAACAAATTAACAAGATCTTATAACTAGCTTATAAATTTCACACTTTAAACATAACGAGATAAGAGGAATACTTTTTACATTATTATGGGGCCTAACAATAACAACTTAGGTCATTTGTAAGCACTAAGGGAACCTAGGTTGTCGCGAACAGTAACTAAGTGTTACTTAACGAGGTGGTTATATGCAATTTTTGAACGTTTATAATTTTATATAGGTACTGCTTATTTCAATTTAACAAGTCTTTGAATGTTCCTCACAGGTGTAGTATAAAGCACTATGTAACACTTGGGAGAAAGTTCGATTCCCAACTTGGGAGTATTGTGGCCCTAGGCTGCGCCTTCGGGCCACAAACTGCTCCCTCGTTGGTAATCCGTCAGTTTCGTCCCGCGGTGAACAATGTACTATTCTCTGTGAACTGTTTTTTTGTCATAGTGTCCTCCGCTTCTTTCCGCACAAATAATGTCAGCTTCAATCCGTTTGTCATATATTGTTGTTTGGTAACAAATAGAGAATTTTTCCGAATCTATTTGTTTGGTAAATCGCTCAGCGTTCCATCAAACTGAAAATAAGGCTTCAATTGACAATGATTGATCAAATGTGCGGTACAACTTTTGAGAATGATCACTTGGCTTTACTCATTTCGCTCTCATCACTGATTATCTTGAAGAAATTCTATTACAACTTCATGATGGATGACTTTCATTATTTATTTGAAGTCGATTTTCGTAAATATTGATTTCCTTCCAGAAAGTACTCAAAAGTATCTTAAAGGTAAGAAAAATTAAGTGCGTCGTTGTTAATTTTGTAATTATATTAGCTAAACCCGTCTCTGCTTTCCTGTTATTTCCATTGACTAATTAATAAGGGTTCAGCGAACATAGATTTAATGTAGGTAAATAATAATTAAAACACGGTAGACCGTCAACTTCCCCATATTACATTACATACTGGGTGTAAAAGACATGAACAGTCAAACGAGAACCATGTATTCTATACATCAAAATAAGACACATTTAAAAAAAAAAATTGCTGGGAAATGATTTTAATTTTTTTGGTGTTAAGAAATATTGAAAATTGTACTGCGCAACGTATAGCGCTCAACTCGCACGCAACTCGCAAACCCGTGATATTTTTGCCAGATGGCGGCCCCGTTCGTTAGTGTCCGTGCTCATCGAGTGAGCTACATTGAACACTAACGTTTTGAAGCCATTTTTTGTTATGAAATACTTAAAAAAATGATAATGTTTCTTTGGACCATAATTAAGAAATAATGTTTAGAATATGTTTTCATAAAAAATGAAAAAAAAAAATTATGACTTTGACTTTCAATAAAATCGTAACTATCAATTTCCCAGGTATAGTCTAAAGAAAAATGTTATGATGGTGAGCAAAATACATGGTTTTCGTTTGACTGTTAATCTGTTAAAGTCTTTTACACCCGTTATATAATAATTATTATGCACAGCTTTCTTTTCCTTCGCAAAGTCCATATACGAGAAACCTTCGTGGAAGTTTTCTGTTTACCTAAAATTGTGTTCCGAACACTGATTCTTTGATAGTTTTCCAGTGCGTTACCTCTTATAAATGTTTGTTTCCTCAAACAATTGTCGTGAAAGTTAAATAATATGTAAGTGTATACTGAAATTCAACGTCGCACTTGGATAGATGCCAGTGGAATGCGATATTTTACTTTGAAAATGTTCAGCATTTCCTAACTTAATGAAGCCTTTGGAAAACGGAGAATGTTGCTATAAGAATGCGCTCATTATTTTAAATAGAAAGTTCACTTGTTTTATAATTATACTTATTCAGTAGGAGTTTCTCCCGAGTTCTTGTTGTAAATACACGTGTTGAGAGACTCAATATTTAACCCAAATCAACCGTACAATTTTTGTTATTTAGTTACCTACATTTTCACTTGACATTGGCAAAATCGACGCCAATAGATAGTAGTATAGTTTTGTCTAAAATGCCAAATCCTTAAGCAGTAATAACGATAACAAGGCGTACTGGACCGACCCCAAATAAAGGAAAATGATGATGAGTTTAGTCTAAAATAGATATTTTATGGATATAGGCTTTAACTTATAATTTAAAAGTCACGTTTTGTCATAATGAACTTCTTATTTTCATAGGCCCAAACCCATAGAGGCAGTCTTATCTGAGGCTATTAAGCAATAGTTTTTTGGAAAATACTGATGACTACTAATAATTATTTTAATTACGCGTTTATTATTGACAGTAATAATATTTTAATTTATTTTTGACATTGATAATTTGATAGACATAATATTTTATTTTAATTAAGTATACTAGAATATATGAAATTTCTGTACCCTTGCAGGGTCATGTTTTGATTCTCCTTTTATTGTTAACATCTGTATTATGGTGCAATAAAGAACTTAGACTTTGACTTTTGAATACTTTTGCAGGTAACATTGAACAATTTATAATATGACGGCTTAATTATCTCCGTAGTATTGTTAATAAATAATATGCCATTGGCGACTGACTAAACACCGGCCTCTTTTCTAGCTGTTTCTATTTTTCATAGATTCATAATTTACTGACGCTGGTATTTTTACATTCTTTCACATCGCGAATTTGATACGACTTTAATTTCGGATCTTTTGTAACCACACCTAGAAAGCCTTTTAATCCCTAAGTTGTGTTTCCATCATCACAATCTCACACAGTCCACGCTCAGTACCAAAAAAGTCGCAACGCCAAGTCGCACCTATATTAAACAGCTTGTACCTACTTCTTTTTTTTCCCCTGTCTCATTAGACAAAGGTTTCAAACTAATCGACTACTAGATGATAGTCAAAATATTGTAATGATAATAATACAGCCAGTTCTTTTAGCGAAATATTTAATAATGTCTCTAAATCTGAATAGAAAAATTAGGGCCTGAAATATATTTTTCATTGTTTGTGATTGAAATCAAATATTTTTTAGTTCAGATATATAATTTTATTTTACTTTACAAAATTAAATTAGTGTGATGTAATCAAAATTTGCATGTTGTGTTTACCTTTAAAGGCGGGTCCAAATATGATCATTTGCCCGATCCGATCAGCGTATCCGTATCACCGTATCACGTATCAATCCCCGTATCAAGTTGTGGACGTCTCGATTTGCTCCGTATCCGTATCTTCACAATAGCCATGATCGAGTATCAAATTGCTCAGTACTGTGTTAGCTCTCGATCAAACAAGAGAATTTTGCAATTTCGTGTGCCTGTTTTATTGTCATTCACAATATTCTTAAAAAAAAGGTCAAAACCAAAACAGAGACGTTAGTGGCAAACGGAATTATTCAGAAACAGAAACAGGCTTTTGAGAAGAGCTTTGATGAGAGACCTTAAATTTCAACACATTAGTGGTAAATACAAAAACTTCACACATGACTTCAAATATTTGCAATCGTATCCGAGCGCGCAACGCGAGTGAGTGATAAACGCGTCCAGACTGACCGACGCCTCTATCACCTTTGATGATCGGACAAAAGCCGACATGACATGGGACGGGCCGTATCATAACGGCGTATCGAGATCGCGTATCATGATACGCGTATCATCACCCGTCCACATATGCGATCATGATACGCGTCGGCGATACGGATACGCTGATCGGATCGGGCAAATGATACTTACATATCTGGACCCGCCATAATTGATTGTGCATTATGCTAAGATTTTATATTCTGTGGTTTGTTATGTATTATTGTAACAATTGTTCATAAATATAATAAACTAGATGACCCGGTGTACTTCGTATCACCTATTCACGGAGTACTAAACGTCTTTGCACCTATCCTAACGACATTAAAACTCTTCCTTCGCTAAAATGGCGGAACGTCAAATGTTTGACAGGAAAGTAGGCAGAACAGTTTATATGGGAAAATGAAATTGTTGTTTTTACTATCTTCTATCTTCCTCGCAATTTTTCCATATTTTCTCACCTTTTAAACCTTCCCTGGACTACGACAAACATTTCAAGACCAAGATAAGATAAATCCGTTCAGCCGTTCTCGAGTTTTAGCGAGACTTACGAACAGCAATTCATTTATATATATATTTATATATATAGATAAATAGATAAATAAGACTAATGAATCATAAAATTTCTTAGTGGGTACAATTTACAAACATGCCTAACATTTATTACACAAATAACAGCGACTTTTGTCATAATTATAGTTATTCTTTTTTACCCGACTACCGCAAAGCCAAACGGAAGGTTTATGATTATAGCAGTCTGTTTAAGTTTGTATTTACGTACGTTCCTCCGTAGCGCCGAAACTATTAATCCGATTCTGATGAATAAGCTATCAATCGATTCGTTGCTATAGTACGGGTAACAAAAGCTATATTAGCAATTAGCAAACATACTGTTATAATTATAACCCTTTCTTTTGGGTTCGCTTTAGTCGCTGGACTTACCAAACAATATTTAATTCACCGGACTCACCACGTGGTTCCGCAAGATAAAATTGTTACATTTTATCTAAATCTCTATGATATCCGCCAAAAGAGCGAGTAAAGTGAAAATGAAGGAATTGCGGTCACATCCCGGACTCACAAAGATAAAACTTATGCCTACATTAACCTCCAAAGAGCATAGATGAAAGCGACGACGGATCGGATGAATGTTCTTTAAAAAAAAATACATCTGTTAAAATCCTGGTAGTGACAAATTATGAACGAACATTAGTTTTGTTCACGACTTATGGTTGTTTATATATTTATACAAGTTGATTTAAATATCTAGATTATAATACGCAACGACTTTTTAGCGTCTGTCGAGCCGAAGCCTTTTTAATAGGTAGGTCAATAAAATTGTTGCTATGTTGCTATGGGACCAACATCGAAATTTCGCAAAACACTCCCTAAAAATTCACAATGTATGTAGGTATTTGTCGTCCATAAGCTAGTATCCTTAACAGAAGGTCTTCATCAACAGCTCATAAATAATGTTCCCACCGAGGGGCTCGAGCCTACCTACATTAGGGGCGATTACCCCTTAGTCAACCACGCGGGCCAAGTGCGGGCTGGTCGACTTCACACACAACCTAAGAATTTCTTCACAGGTGTGTGCAGGTTTCCTCACGATGTTTTCCTTCACCGTAAAAGCGTCGATTAAACGTACATATGAATTCAAAAATTGAAAACACATTGGTACGTGTCGGGGTTTGCCGGGTGGAAGACAATGCTCTTACGCACTACGCCACCGACGGACGCTTCACTACACAAGTTCTTAATGTTATTTAATTTGGGCCAGATAATTGGTGTGAGCGTGGAAATATATTAGAATAGAATATAATGATTTATTTGTGAAATGTAAGTGTTAGTATTACAATGATGAAAGTTGTCAAGCTTATTTTTATTACTAACCTTGTATCGAAGGGTATACAAATAATAATTACAGAATAATTATAGTAAGTACCTATATCAAAACAATTATTTATAGGCAAACATTACATTATCAATTTTGTATGTATCAAATATGTCTACATGTGTTATACCTACCTACCTACGTGTTACAAATTATTTTCGCATTAATTAAATATCATTAAAATTCGATTAATATAATAATGTCAGATAAATGTCAGATTTACATATCACATTTGCATAAATAATAAGAATAACAAAATAGAAATTATTTCAGGGATTTGTCATTTAGAAATTCTTGTAACGAGTAATAGGTTTTGTTAACAAGTGATGCAATAAGGCGATTTTTAAATTTCTTTATTTGCAGACTTTTATAATTTATCTTTTATTATTATTTTAAAGGTGATCAAGTGCCCATTATTTATCTATCATAGCTCTTGGCCTTCATCTCTCCTGATTGCAACTGATGATAATGCTGAAAGTGAAAGCTTCGGAAAACCAGGGTTGGCAGCGCGCGAGAGGCACGTCAGTGGTGCAAGCGTCTATAGGCTAAGGACTGCGAACCAAAAAACATAAAAACTACTTTAATAAGATAATGTAATTAATTAATTTAATATTTCAACAATACCCCCTTTATTAACCAGTTAATGAACAGTTGTCATCAGCCACAGCATTCAGAATAGTTTACGGCTACCTCATATTTGCCGCAGTAAAAAGTACTGTCAAAATCTTCATTATTATATCGATCTTGTTGTAAAAACACGCGTTGAGAGACTCCATTTTTAACTCAAACCTACCATACAATTTTCGTTACTTTAATTGCATTTTCACTTGACATTGGCAAAATGCGTAACGCTCTGTATGTATGTATAATGTACCGCGACGCTATTAAATAACAACAGAATAGAATTTCAATAGAGTTAACACATAAATTCGTAGCCTATCTCGCACATTTCTAGTGTAACCACAGCCTTAACATCTAATTGTCTGATAGATGTATTTATCTCATCAACATTGTGAAAATGGGAGCCAAGTTAATTGTGAAAAATATGCCTGGTTCTCGACTTCGCTGACAACAGAACTCAGATCTAAAGGTCCAAACGGGTTCCAAGTTTTGTAGTATAGTAAGTATAATCCTTTCCTTTGATCTAGTTTACTTAGGTACTTTTGTCACGAATTGACGTGTTAACCCATTCATATCTTAATGAAATCTTAATTTATAAATAAACAGATAACTGAGAATAAATTGAAGCCTAAGATTTTGGCTAGTTTTTACCAGCAAAAAAAAAAGGTTTTACTAAATAAACCAAACTTCATGTGTTTATGTTAAACAGATTTTTTTCTAGCCGTGTGTTAGCTGTAAAAAACATGCTGTTAACAATACTATTATGCCAAAACTACTCATGGGTGTCGTATGAGGTGACTTAAAGAACTCTGACCTGACGTAATACGGACTGTCAGTCACGTCGTATGATGGAGGAAATCACCAACTAGAGTTGCTCCCAATTTTTTAATGTAATAACACGTGTTAAGTGTCCTCTTTTAACTCAATCTAAGGCACAATATATTGTTACTTTAGATATATTTTAACTCTACATTGGCAAAATGCATAATCTTTGTGTCGCGACGCCATTATTAGAATTACTAAAAAGATATATTTTTATTACAATTATTTAATTATTAGACTTTCTTATATTATTATGATTAAATTAGTAGTTTACTTGATTTTGCTCTTTCCGAAGCAAATTACGAAAAATGTATAGGGAGGAACAAACTTGCTGAGATTCTTGCCGGTGCTTCTCAGAGCAAGGCCTCTTGGTAGAATCGTGAACCGATGGCATCAAATTGGACTTTCATAAGTGCACAAATTGTACTTAAATGAACGAAATAAAAAAACATTTGAGTTTAACTTTGAATAACATTGCCAAGAAAGTTTGACGTCAGGGGCCCAATTCTCGTGCATTCGAAAAAAGTTCACATTCACATAAAAAGTTCACATAAAAAGTTCACATAAAAAGTTCACATAAAAAGTTCACATAAAAAATTTCGAAGATCGAAATTTTTTCGAAGGAAACCCTATTTGTGTATTCTCAGGACTTCACAATCGAATAATTTCGAACGAACGTCATTCGAACGCTTCGAGTGCTAAATACCAGTAGAAGTCGGAATTCGTATACGAATCTACCTGTCAAACTTCCCGATATTGAGGTTAAGTTGTATTGTTGTGGTTTTTTGTTTGTTTATTTGTGAGATTCAAAATCGATATGTCGATACGGGCTTCGTAAATAATATTAAAATGATTTGGAGATGGCGGCGGCTTCGGCTTCGCTACACTTAACATAGTTTTTATTTGTATTTCTACAGTAAAATCACATTTTCCATCAAGAGATCACAATAATTATAAAGCTTTTCATTTTTAATTAATCTATAGTAATAAAAACAAAAAAAAATCAGCTGAGCCGCTGTTGACACTAACTTGACTGACAGATGCGACGTTCCGTTTAGTTAAATGCACGTTAGTAAATAATATAAATTCGACCTTCTTTTATATTTTCTGTAATGATCAGTACCAACCAATTTATATATTTTGTATCATAATGTAAAAATAAAAGTATTAAGCATAAAATTTTAGCCTAAAGACTATAATTATTTACAATTAAAAATTTTTGACAAATTGATTTTAAAAACGCTCGAAACGAAACGTAATTGTTTGTCTATGCTATGTACGACTGCATAGTTCGATTGGTAATTCTTCTATTGGTACTGAGAATACGATCTTTAGGAAACCATTCGAACTTTTCAGTAGAATAGAAATAATTACCACACGGAAAAAGTTCGAATGCACGAGAATTGGGCCCCAGGTCGTAAAATATTTCAGTCAAATCGATTTTGGTAGTATGTTCATAACACATGTTTGACCTCAAATAAATTTGGGAAAAGGACAAACAAATAATGACAATGAAATTTTGACTTATTGATATCTCAAAATCTTTTGTTTTGCGTAATAAAATAACGCATGGCTGTTGCGTGTTGCAACAACAGGGGCCCGATCGCGGTAAATCATTTCAAGTCGAACGCAGATGAAACACGAACGCTGTCAAAGTTACGTTTCTGTTAAGCCCTGTCCGCACAGCGATAAAATATTCGCGCGGAAATAATATCGCGTTCAATTTGAACGCGATATTATTTATCGCTGTGCGGACAGGGCTTAACAGAAACGTAACTTTGACAGCGTTCGTGTTTCATCTGCGTTCGACTTGAAATGATTTACCGCGATCGGGCCCCGGGCTTTTTATTAACTTGAACTTGGCTTGACACGCTGCCGCATATCTATAAAACAGTCATATGAACAAAGCTTTTATTATCATGTAGTGACACTGGTCGTCGTTGTCGTAAAACCACACTAGAAGTAATTATTATCCTATTACGGCTGTGTCCTTTAGGACATATAGTAGAAGATCCGAACCTAGATCGACCTTCACCGAGCTGATAATAGAATGAAACATATTTTATTATTAATTTAGTATATTAGAAAATATATTAAAAATGGGTTGATTAAAAAAATCCTGGACAGACTATTTTTTTTTATTTTTTGAAAAATGATTTTTAAAAAAAAATGAATAAAATATTGCAACATCAAGATAATAAGAAAATTTTGTCCTGACTGATAGTAGAAACCGTATAGAATGTGCAGGCATTGGGTTGTCTATTATTTACCTGCGCGAACTACTGGGTTGTCAGGTATGAACAGGTATGTCGATATCAGTTACTTTCACTCGATTGGATAATAGAAAAAATTTTATATCATCATAAGCGCGCGACAAAATTTTCTTATTATCTTGATGTTGCAATATTTTATTAAAAATAATTTTTCAAAAAATAATTAAAAATAGTCTGTCCAGGATTTTTTTAGACAACCCATTTTTAATATATTTTCTAATATACTAAATTAATAATAAAATATGTTTCATTCTATTATCAGCTCGGTGAAGGTCGATCTAGGTTCGGATCTTAGACTATATAATAATACATAACGTGTTACTTGATAGGTAACGTTCTGTTGTAATATCTTAAGTAAGCGAGGTGTCTTTGTGTTATCTTACACAAATGTGTTCTGTTGATCTTCTTTCAAGACATAGTTGTTTAGTAGTAAGTTTTGTAATGTACGATCAATAAGACGTGAGTGAGTTTGACGCTAATGTTACTGACGAAGTTATAAATGATGGAAGCGTGTGGCTAAGATGAGTTTTAATGCGACGCGACGCATTTAATTAAGAATACATAGATAGATAGACCCATACTTCCAGACGTAGCTTTATGTGTAACGAAATATTACCTAAGGCTCTGCTCAACCCCTCTTATGACTACGAGCGTGATCGCATGTAAAGCGATGTATAAAAAAAAAATATTAGGCGTTTCATCCATGATTTCGTTTACGTATGTAAATAAAAGTATCGTTGGTAATGTAATTGTGTTCGGAATTTTATCATCGGTCGTTGTTTCTTTTATTGGGCTTACTAATGTTAAAATTTTAGAGCACCGTTACATTTAAATAAAGTAGCAAATGACAATTGCAAAATAAATATACTCATAGGTTTATAAAACTGACGTTTATAGATTGGCATTAAATCGACCTAGTGGTCGAGACAAAAAAAATATAGATGAAATATTCTCATCTTTTAATATTGTTTAAGTGTAGGTGTCTTGTTTCACGGTGTTTGTGTACGCACTTCTCTGAAACAACTCGACTGATTTTTATGATTTTTGTGTATATCTGGTAGGTAGGTGCATAGGTCGTAAAGTATATTTCATAGCGCCAAAAAGAAAAAAAAAATATATGTAGCAAAACAAAGTTTGCCCGTTTATTTATAAATTAAAGAAAACAGTTACAAAAAGTTTACATTAAACGGTGTGAAAAAACCCATTTTGGTTTGTCCTCACACCGGAATTCACCATCGCACATTCACAGTTTTATATTATAATCCAAACAGAAACAAGGATAAAATAAAAGGAAAGAAGAAAAAAAATCATACGCAAACAAGTTTAGTCATAAAGACTAAAATACAAATTTACCTACAATAAACCTATCTTTAACATTAACATATCTTTATCACACGGGGTGAAAAAATTAACAATTCAATAAAATTTTATCAATTTTAGATTCACTTGGTTAAGTGATATTAGTGACAAAAAGTAGTGCTTTAATTTACCATTAATATTTAACCTAGTGATTTTTGTTTTTAATGCTTCTGGAAGATGATTTATTAGTTTAGGTACTTGATATTGTATTCATTGTTTTTCGTACAGATTAATACGGACGAAAAAGGTTTATAAATATATAAGTTATCAAGTTTTAATAAAAAAATCCCACAATTATATTTTAGCCGAAAATACACATTAATTTTGTTCGTAATTATTGGTTCGCGTGTAAAAATGTTTGCCAATTATCTACTTTTTTAGGATAGCGTTTCACCTCATCTCATATCATAAGTAGAAATCCCCATCGAATGTTCTACCGAATTACTGTTACCTGATGAAAGGGTCGCGCGAAAATCCATAGACGGTTATTATTTTGAGAAAGACTGAGAAAAAAGGATTAGCCTTAGAAATGAATGGAGATAATTTATTGTTTGTACGACACTATCATGTTTATTTTGGACACAAAAATAATTATAACGAAACAGTTTATTCAATACGAAACCACACAATTTCATATAGCAACTTAATCGAGTCTCTACTAATAACATGACAGTAAATCTAGATAACAATCTGTATCGAGATAGTGCTAATGTACACAATTATATTGTGTTGGGTATAAAAGCGGAGGATCTAGTCCCCGCACCCGCGGCGCACGCCGACCTGGCGCCTGCGGGATAGATCTGGACTTGCTCTAGTGGGTCAATGTACTATAATCGACTCACCATTACTTGCCTGACAGTGTTTTGTTTTATCAATCTCAGTGATTCTGCGATGGAAGATGTTCTTTTTGTCGTGTAGTAGTGTGTGTAGGTTGTACGCGCGAATTTCGCGCGAAGCTTGTCGACGCAATGTATTGAGCACCAGTACCTCGCCAACGCACGTTGTGTGTTCGCGTGTAGAGATTCGCGGCGAATTCGCTCTTCTGGACAAAGTCTAAATTGTTTATTTACCGTCAGTTATCTCAGAGATTTGTAAGAATGGTGGACAAACAGGACGCATGCGGTTTGACTGGTGGTAACGAGTCACATTGTCCTACAAACGCTTGCAACCCAAAACTGAGAATGCTCCCTGGTAGAGCTTGCGACAAATTTCTAGTTCGCTCTGAAAACGAGGCGATTACCTGAGCAGTGCGAAATTGAACCTTGTTGGTAGGTGGTAGGGCTGTGCGAACGAAGCGGAAACAATTTCAGAGCGAACTAGAAGTTTAACGGATGCATACCTAGCATTCGACACTGATGTGACTCTCGCGCGGTGCCAACCCTAATCCTCTTCTCTACCTCGTGGAGATATGGCGACCTTGAAATTAAAAAGCTCTTTATTTAAATAGACTTTGCTAAGTACTTTTAAATCGTCAAACGCCATATACCACCATTTCGGGACGAATCAATTATTTTACTTAAATAATTATTATTATGCTCAGATGGAGAAGAAATGGCGAAAGAAACTACACAGCTTACAATTTCATAACGAATTCAAAACATCATTACAGTCAATAGATATATGAATATGAATAAATTACAATTTTTAATCCGCAAATTTTGGGTAGATTTTACTCCCACGCATTTGGATCATTTAATTAATCATTTATCTTGTAATAAGCTTTTTTATATAATTTAGCTTTTACAGTTTTTTTTAAATTTGTTAACAGTTACTCACCAACACAAACACAATACCACAAAAATGTATTGTTATTTGGCTGTGGTCTTCTGTAAAGTGGAGATCACAGATATATCAATCTAAGAAGATCGATCAAATCGCTAAGTTCATAGGAAGATCGAGTGTCACGATCAGCTTCCGTACTACATAACATGGTTCTAGTTGAGCATGCCGTAATATACACACCCTATTCATTGCGGACTGCGAAGCAATGAAAGTTAAGCACAGCCGCAAAGGAGATCGGTCAAATCGCTGAGTTCACTAGTTTCACTTGTCACAAGTTAAACGCCAGCTTGGCCTATCTCATTGTATTATTAAATTTGTGGTGGAGATACTACCCCAGTTGGGGCTACTCCAAATAAGAGCGGCTACTTCGCTGTGCTCTACCTCTCTACTCTCTCTCGATGTCTGACGGGTCTTGTTTTAACGATTGGCAGCTTTCTACAGCAGCTGGGATCACCAACTTACTGCGACTTCCGAAGCACGGAAGAAAATCTGTTAGTTGCTTAACTTTTGCTTTCGTTACGGAGACCACACGAACGCAGCACTAACGACTCCCTCATGGAGAGAACAGGAGACAGTTATGGCAGTGGGTAAAAATAAGTTAAGTCTTGTACGTACTCTGTTTGTGCAGAGAGTATCGATTCCACTGATGACCTTTATCTTGAAAGAGAAATGTTTGCCAAGTGTAGGATTCTGGCGTTTTCGAGGCCTAATGCAGGTCTCGAAAACGCCAGAAGTCACTGCCTAGCGTCACACGTCGCCGTCCCATCATCCTAATTAATTGTTAATTTACGACATGCAAGCTGTTAAACTCTATCAGCGTGACAAAACTTTGTAAAATACTACAGTAATTATCTGTCACATTTATATTTGTGTGATTTCAGTGCGTATATGCGATAAGCGTCGGTGGAGTAGTGCGCAAGGGCGTTGTCTTCCCACCCGGGAGACACGGCTGGCTGGTTCGAACCCCGCCACGTACCTACCAATGTGTTTTCAAATTTTGAATTAATATGTACGTTTAATCGACGCTTTTACGGAAGAAATTCTTAGGTTGTGTGTGAAGTCAACCAAACCGCACTTGGCCAGCGTGGTTGACTAAGGCCTAATGTGGGGTAGGCTCGAGCCCCTCGGTGGGGTCATTATATGAGCTCTTGATGAGTGCATATATATTTAGCATAGCGAAATCTGAAATAACGATTTTTAAAGCATTGTTTTTCGAGAAACAAATTATTCTATTGAAAAATTAAATGTATTCTAATGGACGTGTTATTTTTCAATGAAATTTTCATTGGACAAATGCATGTAAATTAGAATAGAGTATTCGAAATCTGAGCCATGATAAAAACTTTTGTAACAAATAAACATAATTATTATGATAACTATAAATCTACTAAAAAAATCCAGGAAAATATATCTGAGGTCAAATTATATATAAATTTATTATTTACCTATAGGATTGTTTTTGTACCTTTATACCCTTAAATTGACGAAAGAATCTTCGAGCACATTCCTCTACCCCTACTGGAATGCGAGGCCGATACTTGGTTTATTACACAGGCTTCTGACCACTTGTCCGGCCCACTCCAGCCTGAGTACCTAATATAAATATTTTTTTACATGAAAGATTTTTCGCATAGTCCATCGTTAGCTTTCAAATAAAACAATGTTCGAAAATTGATATCCAGCCGATGCCACGCCAAGCGATTTTTTTGTTTGTTTGATACTTTGTTAGTATTTGTTGTGTCTTCAGAATTTATTGTCGGGTGTTAATTTCCAACTATATTCTCTAAATATTACATAAGGCTATTTGTAAAACTCCAACAACATTTAAACACAAACTACTTTTACTTTGGAAAAAAATGTAAAACTGAGAAAAAAAAGTCATCTGTTCCATTCAAACGTGCAACACCTACGCCGCCAAAATGTATGAAACAGCTGATTTTTTTCGCGACTTCAGAGTTGCTTTCGTAGTAAAAGTTGTTTGTGTTGACAAGATCTTCAAATGGTTTGCAGGTTGTTGGTGTTTTACCAATAACCCTGTATTTTTTTGTATTTGTTGTAAATATCTTCAACCTCACCAAGTACAAGCCCTTTTTTTTGTTGACGGGGAGGTCAAATGCATTTACGCATCGTCCCTGCGGGGTAGTGCCAACCGCAGGGAATATGTGGGACTCGAGGTAAAGGCGTTCTCTCCATACCCACTAAACATCCTCCCGGGCCTGACCTCCAGTGCGCTATTACGGGACGGCTCGGGATCTGCGCACGTGAGCGCAACTACACCGAGACCGTCCCAACGCTGCCCGTCTAGGTCGTCCGCACTCCTTGCACCAATTGGTGGCCAGCTGCCACTTCTCCATCGATGGCTGCTCGACTTGGCACGTCCTCCTGACGAGGACACCAGGAGCAACCATCGGACAGCACCCGGGGGACTTCGGGCGCGGTCGTGCCCCTGAAGGCCGTCCGGAACAAGCCGTGGTGGGAAAACAAAACAACTCGACGATGGCATGTGACTTCGAATGCCAAGGGGACACACTTGACAAAAAAAAAACAAACACGCCGAGAAAGTTTCCCCACCACGTTACCAGGGTCCAGAGGTACAGAGGCTTCCGGACGTGGACCCCCACCAAGTACAAGCCGTAATTACTTATAATGTACAAGACTTAAAGTTAATTTTATCAAATTCTTTGAATTGTTGTAGAAGTTGTCTATTCACGCCACACGCTGGGTAAGATTAAGTATATTACATATTTTAGCGACAGTAACAAGGTCTTTCTCTGTTTTGATATCACAGGTTTCTGTTAAAGTACATACCTATTATATTATACATAATTCAAGATTGTAGTAATATACCTGTTCTATGAAACTCAATTAAAATGACAAATAGGTACCTATCTCTTCGCTTAGTTTCAAATTAATTATCAGTTTGGTAAAATAATGACAAACTAGAATATTACAAGATATATTTCAAAGACGTGGGAGGAAATGATATTGAGGGATGTCATGTTACCGTAATAATAATTTATTATTATAATAATTTAACAGAATATTTACTACAATCTTATATATCTTGTTGTAATACATAGGTACCCAAAATTATTTAAAATAATCCGTTAACAGTGTTTCATCAAGTAGTTACGAGTATTTTTTTGAATTGTGTAACGAATATACATTGATATTCGTTACACAATTAAAAAAAAACCTAAGGTTATAAAAAAAATATATGAATTCTGGACATCTAAGGTTGGAAAAGCAATTGTCTGAGTCTGTTACATGTGAGGACGCTGATTTATATCCTGAGATGGCAATTTTCTAGCTTGTAATAAAATTTTAAATAAATAAAAGTATTACTGACTAGCGCTATAAAGCGTTTTCCCCGCTAATGGTAGCACATATATTTTTATTTCTATAAATTAAAGAGACAAACAGGCTTACACGTTAAATTCACCGTATAATATACGGTACCTCGTCGGAAAGACTGTTAGAAGGAGCTTATATACATATAACACAACTTGCTTTTGCGAGGCAAGTGGCAAGTTGCGTGAGAAACGCACAGTGGTAAATTTCATACTGTCTAGATAGTTCTATATTTAATGGAGACCTGTCTGCATAATCTCGAATTGTAGACCTTTTTAAATCCAGAGACGTTGATAGTCCGATAAAAGTAAGTGAATGATAGATTTAACTCGCGAATAACACTTAGTTATCACGAAGAAATGGATTTAATAAGATAGAGTTAATTGAAAACTTAAAAATTGTAGGTATACGGTAGTTGTGATTTTTTTTTTATGGTACGAGATGGCTAACAAGCTTGCGGTCCACCTGATGTTAAGTGGTCACTGCCGCCTGTAGACACTTGCAATATTAAGTGTAAATCACTTAACACCGCAAGTGCGTTCGCCATCCTGGGGACCTAAGATGATATGCCCTCCATGCCCAGTAATTACACTGGCTACCTTTCCCTTCAATCCGAAACACAGCGAACTGCTTCACGGCAGAAATAAGAAAGGCGGTGGTACCTACCCAGACGACCCTACATATGGGTCTACCACCCAGTAAAATTAAGACAATATTAATATTATAATAGTGTTTAGTAACGGGATAAAGAAATATTCAATATGCACTTATTTTAAGTGTCATTGTACTATATATTTTCAGTAATATGCAATGTAGCTCTAAAAACCTTTAATAAATTGCAATTATTTTTATTCTCTGTAAACTGTAGGTACAAATTTACTCCCAACTTTCACTAAGTGACTTTATATGTCTGAAGGGATGTCAATCGACCGAGTATGATGTGTTCGACACAGGAATGGAGTGTAAAGAACATCAGTAAATAATTTTATGGACTGTTTGGAAAGGCTTTTCTTAAAAGAGTTTGCCGAAACGGACAAGGGGCTTTCAGTTAAGGTAAATACACTGTTTCCGAAAATAACTGAAATGTAAATGGACCTCTATATTATGAACTCAGATTTCGTTCTTTTTTATTAATTAACTGTACTCACAAAGGGTTTTATTTTAAAAAGTAATCAGTCCTTTTCAGCACTGCATATATAATTGTTATTATAAAAATTAACTATTTTTTTACTAGTGCTATGTAAAGAGCACATCAAATGTTTGAATTGATTATAATTAGTTTATTGAATATTTAAAATAGATTACTTATGAATGTAAAAGTAGTTCTGTAAAGAAATAAATAAGATTGAAAATGCCCCATTTAATAAGTTAATGAAGCTGTAGAAAGTAATCACAATTAATATCTAATTTAAGACTCATTAATCTCTAATTAATTTTTCTAGTTAATTTCCCATAAAAATAAATGAATTCTCAGGTTTCAGATTAATATCTTCTGCTACTACTTTTTTAGTCAAGTTTTTCATTTATAAAGCGAGATTTTTCTTCATGAAGATATATTTTTTTATGCTCATAATACATTCATACTTAGATGGCTTTTAGTAATAGACGTTGTTTTTTTACATTTAATGTAGGTATTCTATACGATATTAAGATACGTTTTTCATTGATATCCTTATGAATGGACCCTGAAATCAAAGAAAAACATTATCAAAGAGAACGTTTCACTAGAAAACTGTACATTATTTTATTTGGAATAACGATATAAATGTAGAAAGTTTCTTAAATGTAGGTATCTAAGTAAATCTTCTTGTTCCAGACCAGTATTCTAGAAAGTTTCGTTGTGTTGGAAATACACTCTACTACGTATAGTTATTGGTATTATGTGTTTTAAACTAACTATTACCAACAATACCTTCTAGTTTTGGTTGGTGTATCCGTGTATTAGTCCACGCTCATATACCTACCGTAAAGACTTGTTTATATGTTTGTTTTTGACTTAGAGAATATTTTCTTTCATCTTTGTACGAAATGAGTTTTGTGACTGAGACGGGAATTTTCGTAATTTATAAATTTCACCTCAATGAAGTGTTTGAAAATAGACCGACCAAAGGAAAATTAATTCCAATACAATTAAGAGAGAAATTCGGCACGTATTTATGATTTAAATCACAAAACCCCCGGGGAAAGAAAAATTTCTAAGCATATAAACGGGAAACTTCACAAATTGCTTTTAGCGGTGTCGGGTATAAGTTGAACATCAAACACATCGGCAGCTTATTTCCGTCTCTTTTATCTTTGCGATTAAGTCTAGAATTTAAAAACAATCATTTTTCTCTGAAATGTGTATTAGCAATAATAGACGGTCAACATTTCATAAAGATGCTAATAATACTCGTTTTTCTTTTACGTGCTTACACTTATTGGAATGCTTATGTTGCTAGTCCATAGATATTGGCACAAAAATATTGTAATACGAGTATCACCAATGTTTGAAAAATGTACGCGCAATTAGAAAGAAAGGAACAACAAGAAAAAAAGAGTCATGATCAGATCAAGTTCTGAGATAGTAATAAAGGATACAATTTTTTTTCTTTACGTATTAAAATTGTATACATTATAATGTATGTGTTATACTAGCCGTATAGCAACACGCTGATTGGTGGTTAGTATTAAAAGCCTAATCAGTACTACTTTGTATTCTCAGTTTTGAACGGCGTGTTTCAGAAATAATATAGCACAAGGAATAATGTCAAACATTTTAGTAAACTGTCAAACGCATTCCAACCGTTTAAGGTTCATTTTAGTTCAAACGGATATACGAGGAGTGACAAGCATCCGTGAACATACCGTCACATATTGAACGCTAAATTGTACTAACAAGGATTTCTATGTATCGAATAGTGCTTTTTCCGTTTGATTTTCGTCTTTGAAGTCGTAGGAATAATAAGAGTAAGTGGATGTCGACTGTCATACTTATAAACATACCATTTAGTTACAAGGTCTACGCCTTCCTAAAAACCTGGTGACGCAGGGAATGTCATCAGCGACAACATGCAAGACTGAAGTCAGTCCACGCTCGTTAGTTTTTAATAATAATAGCACATAATTTTGTACTTAAATTTATAGAAACTAAGAAATTTATTTCGTTGTATACAGGGTGTAAAAGACAAGAACAGTCAAACGAGAACCATATATGCTGCTCACCATCATAACATTTTTTTTCCTTCAGACTATACCTGGGAAATTGATAGCTACGATTTTATTGAAGGTCAAAGACATAATTTTTTTTCATTTTTTTATGAAAACGTATTCTATACGTTATAGCTCACTCGATGCGCACGGACACTAACGAACGGGGCCGCCGTCTGGCAAAATTATCGCGGTTTTGCGAGTTGCGTGCGAGTTGAGCCCTTTACATTGCGCAGCACAATTTGCATTTTTTTTAACATGAAAAAATAAAAATCATTTCCCGGCAATAATTTTTTTGAAATATGTCTTATTTTGATGTATAGAATACATGGTTCTCGTTTGACTGTTCATGTTTTTTACACCCAGTATAGAAACTAAGAAATTTATTTGGTTATAGAAACCTAAAAAAAATATTTGGTTATAGAAACTAAGAAATTTATTTAGTTTTACTAGGTGATATGTAGGGTTGCCTGGGTAGGTACCACCGCCTTTCTTATTTCTGCCGTGAAGCAGAAAGGTAGCCAGTGTAATTACTGGGCATGGAAGGCATATCATCTTAGTCGCCAGGATGGCAAAGCACTTACAGTGTTAAGTGATTTACCCTTAATATTGCAAGTGTAACTTGCAATATTAAGTGTAAATCACTTAACACCAGGTGGGCATCGCAAGTTTGTTGGCCATAAGTTCAAATAAAAAAAATAAAAAGTTATAGAAACTAATTATTTGGTTCAAATATCTATTTTAAATTATTGTAGTTTGTTGTGGGTTCTTTTTGTAATTATGTAAATATCTTTTAAAAGGTTTTATTCGACATATTTGTAATTTGTATGTCACACGTTCAAAAGGGGTTGAAATATGTTGCTCGTATAAAAATTGTCAGTATAATACACAGATGTTGAGCGGTTAAGTGGAAGAGATTCCTTCAAATTGATAACCATCTGTTTTAGTATCAGGTAGGGAACCGCTAAAGTGCTGTGAGCACGGGGTGAAAGTTTTGCAAAATGCGGTGATGCGGTTTCACTGAACGGGTTAAGTAAGTATGGATAGGTTTGTTTTATCAAGTCGGAAACATCCTGTAAGTAAGTACATTTGAAAAAGAGGATTTTATTATTATTACGTAATAAAAACTTATTTTATTCATCAGCGTTCAAATATAGATCATCAAATAATAGATACAATAAACACGTACAATACAATCCACTCTTGTAAGTCGTTAAACAATCGACACGCGAATAATCGATTCTAAATTTGAAATCGGCGAACGGGAGTTTGCTAACAGCGTTCCGATTTACATGTTTGTCAGAGTCACACAATCGATCATTGTGATTGATTCGGTGTTCACAAATAGATTATCCATACAAAGCTATACAAACTTGTTGATGTCAATGGGAGCACGATCACAGGTATATCGCTCGATTGATTTTTGACATTGTAGATTGTGTCCTGTTTAGTATACGGACGTAGTTTTTAATACAAGTATTGCTTGTTACCTACTGCTAAAAGAGGTAGATTTCTCTTTCAGGTCAGCTACTCACCGTGAGAACTCAATGAATTTGTTCCAGGCTATTGTTTTCTATGCGTCTCAAGCTGAGGTATGTCAAATATACATTTTCAACGTCCGATAACTTTTTAACACTGTGGGTAATTTACGGCGTGGTGTGGTGACGTGACAATACAAAAAAAATGCATTAGGCTAGTGTCCAGAATTAGCTAACTCAAATCAGATTTAATTCCACTTCAGACTTAATAACGCATATTCCAAGAATTTATTTCCAAAAATGGTAAAATTGTTGCCAAGTTTTCTTGGAGTGGTTCCAAGTTTCAATATGTAAGTAATACTTGAACGGAGTATATCCAAAGCCGTTTGATTTTAGGTCAGAAATTTTTACTAAGGACTACAACAGATATTTTGTCTTTTCCAAATTTGGCTTTATATCGTAAGTGAAACAGTAAAAAAATATGTGAATCAAAATAGTTTTTTATTTACATACCTATTGGGGAACGCCCCATATTTCCTGAACAACGTAAGGGTATTTTTCTGAACTGCGTGTCATTTAAAAATAAAATTGTTAGAGGAATAAAAGGTTTTACTAATATTAAAAGTCAGTACATATAATTTATGCATTTAATCAAGTTTATTTATCATTAAATGCAGCGGGGTGACGAATCACCCCGGTATCCTTTAGTATAAGTAAAAAAGCCTATCCTGCTGAATCTACGGAGAAACATACGTAAATACAAACATGGGCTGTTAAAATCATAAGCCTTTCTTTTGGCTTCGCCGTAGTCGGGTAAAAACTTAGACTCTGTTTATGAATTTTGCTGATACATCTAGAACTAGTCAAGGCATTTAGAATGTTTGCTATCCTACTCGTAAAGATGACTTGACATTTTATAAATAACATTTCATAAAAGATGTAGGCTTGCCATAATATTATATTTTAAAGTGAAGTCCGGACGTAAAAGGTAGACGCGAAAAATTTCCAGCCCGATTTAAAAAATTACGGAAAGGTAAAAATCTGTATGGAAAGGTAAAACTATGTATCCTGCAGCGCCCCTTTGCATGGCCGGTGCTCAATGAGAGAAGTTCTCGCGGGCGCTCATTCGGTCAGTGAGTTATAACAGCGCGCTGAATGTGTGCTAATACTTGAACGGAGTATATCCAAAGCCGTTTGATTTTAGGTCAGAAATTTTTACTAAGGACTACAACAGATATTTTGTCTTTTCCAAATTTGGCTTTATATCGTAAGTGAAACAGTAAAAAAATATGTGAATCAAAATAGTTTTTTATTTACATACCTATTGGGGAACGCCCCATATTTCCTGAACAACGTAAGGGTATTTTTCTGAACTGCGTGTCATTTAAAAATAAAATTGTTAGAGGAATAAAAGGTTTTACTAATATTAAAAGTCAGTACATATAATTTATGCATTTAATCAAGTTTATTTATCATTAAATGCAGCGGGGTGACGAATCACCCCGGTATCCTTTAGTATAAGTAAAAAAGCCTATCCTGCTGAATCTACGGAGAAACATACGTAAATACAAACATGGGCTGTTAAAATCATAAGCCTTTCTTTTGGCTTCGCCGTAGTCGGGTAAAAACTTAGACTCTGTTTATGAATTTTGCTGATACATCTAGAACTAGTCAAGGCATTTAGAATGTTTGCTATCCTACTCGTAAAGATGACTTGACATTTTATAAATAACATTTCATAAAAGATGTAGGCTTGCCATAATATTATATTTTAAAGTGAAGTCCGGACGTAAAAGGTAGACGCGAAAAATTTCCAGCCCGATTTAAAAAATTACGGAAAGGTAAAAATCTGTATGGAAAGGTAAAACTATGTATCCTGCAGCGCCCCTTTGCATGGCCGGTGCTCAATGAGAGAAGTTCTCGCGGGCGCTCATTCGGTCAGTGAGTTATAACAGCGCGCTGACAAAAACATAATAGGTTGGGGAAAAAGTTTCTTCGCATTTTTTAAGAAAATTCAAAACATTTTTTAATATAGTTTATTTACATTTAACTAAAGTATGTAGGTACCATTTTGTTTGATAACTTTTTGCCATCTTGTAGGTAGGGACATGATCCCATTGCTATAGAAATTTTGGGACTTCTGGTCAAAATACCGCGACAAGTGGTTTTGGCAGTCCTCTCGTGATGTTAACCTGACACTGCCTAAAGAATTCTGAAGAGACCGAAACAGGTGGAAATCTGAAGGTGCAAGGTCAGGACTATACGGCGGATGCATTAACACCTCCCAGCCAAACTCTCTTAATTTTTGCTGAGTGGCTCTTAATTTTTGCTGTGTGAGGTCTAGCGTTATCATGATGAAAAACCACACCCCTTCTGTTGATTAATTCCGGCCGCTTTCTCTCAACTTCTTGCTTTAATCTCATCAGTTGTTCGCAGTAGAGTTCAGAATCGATGGTCCTGCCTGGTGGTAACAGCTCATAATGAATAATGCCCTTCCAATCCCACCACACACGCAGCATCACCTTGTTGCGAGTTAACCCGAGTTTCGCCACAGTCTGTGAAGCCTGACCGGCCTTTGACCACGACCTTTTTCGCACGTTCTTGTCGTACGTGATCCACTTTTCATCACCAGTTATCAGCTTCTTCAAAAATGGTTCGGTTTCATTACGTCGTAATAAAGAATCACAAATGAGTACACGGTTCATTAGGTTTCTTTCAGTGAGCTCGTGAGGTACCCAAATGTCGAGCTTTTTTATGTACCCAGTTTTTTTCAAATGCGCCAAAACTGTTTTGTGGTCAATTCCCAGTTCTTCAGCTACGTCGTAACTACTGACATGCCGATCTTGCTCCACTTTTTCAAAAATGGCATCCATTTTATCTGTAATAGGGCGACCAGAGCGACGTGCATCTTTGACATCAAAATTTCCGGATTGAAAACGCTTAAACCAAATTTGTGCTACTCTCACAGACACTGCACTAGGTCCATAAACATCGCAAATTTTTTTCGCGGCTTGCGTTGCATTTTTACCTTTTTTGTAGTAAAATTTTAAAATGTATCGAATTTCTTCATTAGATTCACTCATTTTGGCGGTACGAAAAACAAATGAAAATCACACATTTTCCTAATTTTAATTTGGAATTATGTTCTTTAAAATTTAAACTTTCAATGATACCAAAACCGGCCAGATACAAATAGTATAGCCAAAGAGATTTTATTACAAGTTTATACATACTATAATGCGAAAAGACTTTTTCCCCAACCTAATATTAAAAATTCAAAAATCCGGACATAACAACAAGTCCGGAGGAAAGTCCGGTCATGGTTGTTTTATCCGGACAATCCGGACTAAATACGTATGACAAGCCTAGTTATAAGTCATGTTGTTTAATCTGAATCCACCATAGGATGAAAAACTGTCAAAACAGGTAAACAAACTTTATTAATTCTGTTACCATAGCAGCGTAGTTTTATTACCTTCCTCTCCTTTTATTAAATGGTCGGCCGTATTCTTGCAAGCGCATATTTTTTTTATTCTCTGTTGCGTCAACAAAGTTTATTACGAGGGAGTAAATATATTGTACAGAAAAATAGTAAACAAAAACAAAAAAAAATATGTTTTTATATTCGCCCAGTTGAACCTCCTCCGTGGTCCAGTGGATTTTTTAACGTTTATAATATCATTAGTTAGTCATCAACAGTTATGTTATGTGAAAGCAAACTTTTTCCTCATAACATAATTGTTGATGAATAATGAGTAAACATAAATTGTTTTGATCCAACAGGTGATGGGATAGAAAATTCAATAGTGGGTGAGAGTTGCGAGTGAAGCTCGTTTCGCTGACTTAACAGAACTTACCATCAGTTAAATTATTTCCAGAGTCTCTTCCTCTAGTCAAAAGATAAATGAAGGTGTTTGACAAAGCAGATGGCGCCACTTATACAAAGAGGTCTTTGTGTCAAAACACGTACCTATGAAATTCCCCAAATTCCTCTCTCCACAAACGTCATAAAATTGACAAATGAGGTTTTATGAATTAAAACTTGACAGTAACGATAGCGGGCCTAGCCAAGTAGCCGTTTAACAAAGTAATATAATGTATCAAACTGAAGTATTAGTGAGAAACAATATTAATAAAGTAGTAATACTTAAAGTATAAATAAAATAATGTATGGTGAGAAAGCTCCATGGCTAACTCCATGGGGACCGTCGTGTCAAATGTGTGAGTATGACGCTGTATGACGTATGACTAGTAGTCAAAATTGTCATTTCATTCGATAGAAAATTTGTATCGTTTGCCACTTGTCTAAGCCCTCTGATAACTGGACTTCGCTTGCCGCATTGCTGCCACCCGGCGAGTACTATTTAAAAATGTATGACGCAATATTTGAAATATCTAGCTATAAAGCTTGAGCTTCTACAATAGAAAGGAGTATAATGGACAGTTACCCGAGTAATTCTGAATTAATTTTACAAGTACTTAAAACTGTTTCACAAGTTTCTTTAAGAGCGTTAAAAAGTTAAGCGCCTTTAAAGATAGAAACGAAACTCTCTTCATCAGTAATGATAATAAGGATGGAATTATGTATTTTAATTTAAGAAGAAGAATACATTAATAATAAATTAACTGTAGCAATAATGGGTCAGAAGATATTGTAAAGTATTAAGTCTTTAATGGAATTAAATTAGGAATTATCGACTTTGTAAAGCGCCAGAATTTGTGTATTCGATATGGAACAGAATTATATACATACATACCAACACACAATCACGCTCATAGGCCTAAAAGGGGAGAATGCTTTAGGTAATATCAGGTTGCACACAAAGCCACATCTGGCATTATAGTCCATGCGGTGGTGCCTCGAACAAGTCTCTATTAATTTTTATACCACAATTATATCTCATTAGTTATCATATTCGACACACTTGAGAAAGTAAACATAGTAGGCAAGCATTTCGTGTACGAAGTAGCAATCATGTTAATTCATCACTATTATTTATTTGTTGATTCAAGAGGGCTCTTATCTCTACTCCGATAGAGATTTATTTCCCGTATACCAGTCCATTTGGGAAGCTTTCATGTGAATCTTGACGTAAACGGTAACACAGTACGTGATCTCGGAACTTTGCTTGAGTAACTTCAACATTAATTGTAACTACATATATTCTCACTAAACTTTGTGTTTATTGCTTAAGGAAAATTGTTAAGAATATTACGTAATAAGGACTATTTTATCTGATTTTCTGATCTGATTGACTCATGATTACGATTTATTGACGTTTTGTTTGGCGGGGACCGTGGGCGGTCTTCGAGTCTGTTAGGGCAAACTTTTCATAGAGGGTCTTGAAGTAGACCTGTATCTCTCGCGAAGGAGATCCCTTGTCATCTAGATGACGATGATGATGATGAGAAACTATAGAGATTCTAAAGTTTCTACAGTTTCGAGTCGAAAGGAAGCGACAGGCGTCAGGGTGCCTCTAAGATGACCTCGGTTCAGGCATGCCGTGACGTGGAGGGATAGGGAAGAAGCGCCCAGGAACATATATATACTCACTTGTAATAGCGCGCCGTATCTATGTGAACAGAGTCTTCGCAGTCATCTGGGGGCACGGTGTGGTGTGTGGCAAGAATATTGACGTGAAGTTTTTGTACATAACAACACACGAGTCTGTATAATAAGTTGCAGTACAAACGCTTCAAAAATTGATTTATACTAGATAATTTGTCATAATATTTTATGGGTGTTATTAATATTGCTATTTAGGCTAGCAAAGTATTTCTAGTAGCCTTTTCAAACCTACAAATTAAATAAAACACGCCACACTACTGTAAGTTGCCTTGCGAATGAAAACGTGATCGGCAACCAGTAGTGTCCTCTCACTCCAACAGTAGTGTCCGCTCTCACTCCTACCGCGGCAGTGAGAGCGGCAAGCGTTGACGCTCTCGTACGGAAAGAGGTAAGCGCGTGGACGACGAGCAGACGTAAGCGCGGGAACTGCAAGTTGACAACTCACCGTACCGTTTCATGAGCTTGTCTCGAGACGAGGCGATGCCGTTACGTTGCAGATTAGTGTGCGTTACATTATGGAGTTTTGTACAAAGAGTACTAAACCGTTTCCAAAGTCATAAGGCACGGTAATATTATAAGGTGTGCTACGACTACGACCTTTAAGCTCGTAGCACGCTTATTCGGAACGGTATCGCCTTTTCTTACTGTGAAAAAGAGGCGATGCGCTACGGTCGCATCGTCTTCTAGTAACCATAATTTTAAGTCGGAGAAAAGTTTCACGGTCGGAAGCAAAAGCTTTTTTTATTAACGTTCTATGACCAGATTCAATATTCAATTCACAGTTACAGATCGCCCTACGAGAGTTTGCTTGCTATGCGACCGCTGTTATTTTTCGGAATTTAACAATAATTGCTTGGCAACCAAACTTCAGTAAGCTTACTTTTACTCGCGGGTAGAGTATTGAAACCGGCCGTTAGTCGATTCCTTACTTATTATGTTTTGTACCAATAAAATGTCGTCACATCGCAGGTCACTTCGTATTGTCCCCGATAATATAATACTATACTAGGTATCGTAGAGGATATCCAACAAAATGCGGGCATGTTGCATTTTGTTGGACATTTGCTAACATCCAGGGAGGCGACCTGTGTAAAACTGCCGATCAAATTTTTTTAGTCATTTGTTCACATATTACCTACTCCGACATAAAAATTCGGGAGCAGGACAAGTAATTTATACATACATACATACATATAATCCCGCTTGTAATCCCGGAAGGGGTTGAGCAGAGCTTTAGGTAACATTTGGTTAGAGATAAAGCCATATCTGCTAGAGTAGAATAGCATCACCCCATACCCTTGAATGGGTGTCGTAGAAGGCGACTAATGGATCGGCAAAGGGGTGTTGATCACCTTATACTCCGTCCACCAATCAGTGGACTACTGCCTAAACCTTCTTCGATGATAAGGAGAGGCCTTGTGTCCCAGCAATGGGTAGAATAAGAACGGCTGTTGAAAGAATGCCATATCTGGTACTATGGGCCATATACGAGTAGCATCCCGAAATACAGACAGATTTCCAACCTGCCGCCTACACAAAAGGCACAAAACAACGAATTACGAATGATATGAATTGAAATTGAAATGAATTGCGATAATAGCTAATTCGTTTTTAGAAAACAAACTAACGAAAGCCAACAGACAGAAAGTTACACTCAAAATCAGATGATGATGGTGATAAATATAGGTAATTTCGTTTTGGATAAAATAGTGAATATCTACAACTAGATTTCATTATAGAGACTACCGTACGATCTGCACTGTGACATAATTTGTCAAGTCGTTACAAATAAGGTGATTTTATATACGTATTTTTCTTACCTATCTGTAATAAATTTTCGGTGACAAATATTCTGAAATGCTTGGCAAAAAGTCCCTATAGAATATATAGTATAGTAAATGGAGCCCAATGACAGGTATTTAATAGCTTATCTACGACATAATTATATGCCTACGAGATGTAGGATATTGACATAATTATGTTTTGTAGTAACAAATACCAATATGAAATAAACCCCTAGGAAATAAACCACTAGGCACGAAGATAGATAAATAAAATATAAGCTTCTTGCCACTAGGTTTATTTCTTACTTTATTTCTTACTTACTATTTATTAGTTATTATATTATTACTTATTGGAATTTTAGTTTTGGCCAAAATTTCAACATCTTATTTTATTTTATTTGGAAAGCTTACAGTCTTATTCACAATATAATTACGTTCTTTCAAGAAGAATAATAATAAAGGTAAACGAACATTTAATTGGGTTATGTGGCCAGGCCTGTTACCCACCAGCGACCACTGAAGATAATGAATACTACCTGAGATAAGTCGCATTCCTTAAAAGTAAGAGTTTTCCTTAAAGGTAACGAAATTTCTTACATTCATATCCTTCTAAATGTATATAGAAAGCTAACAAAAATGCAAAAAGATCTAAATAAGTTCAAGAGTCCGATTTTGATGATAAAGGTGTCAATCAATTCGTTATTATGGTCCGGCTTTACAGTTATACAAGATCTATATGAAATATCTAGTTAAAATTTATAGTTTATCAGTCTAAAGTACCAAAGAATCTGTGCGTTTCCCGACAGTTCTCTTATAAAATATTATTTCCAATTCAAAAGAACCCTGCTAAACGGCAATAGTAAAAACAACTACCACAACAAATGTAAACGTCTCTAGTATTGCCATCCCTTTCTGATTCCACTTTATTGGCAGTGACAACAAATTGAATTCCATTTTATCAAAGCGAAGGAAAGGCGAGCACCCTCTTCTTTGTGTGAATATTTGCCATTAATTCATCACCGCTGTCTTAGTTCTGGTTAGTGAGTGACAGGGACTTGGCAGCCGTCTAAAGATGGCTCCCACGATAGGGGTCAACAGTTCGATATGCCCCAGGAAACTCGGCAACCTTATTCAATATTGAACTGGGATATTGGTCGTTTGGATTACGTAAATTTCTATCTTACGAGCAGTTATATAAAGTAGAAGTGGTCTAATCTTAAACATCGTCTGTAAATATTACACTTCTGTAAATAATGACGTCTTTAATTCATTACCAAATAGTTAGCTGTTGGTGTTTCTTGTCCCGCTTCCTTTTTAAGAGACTTCCTCTTTATAAAAAGAATTATTTCAATACAATAAAAATATTTACTTTTCCTTGGCGGATCTAGTCTGTAGGGCGAACTTTCTTTAGATGGTTTCTACACGACAGGTATCTCTTGGGATCCTTTCACTGTCATCTAGCTAGAGGTAGTCTCTGGAGGGTTAGAGTCGAAAGGAAACGACTGCTTTAAGGTCGCAGCCATAGATATAAGAAACTGTAGATAATAATAATAATAATAATATATTTCTTCTCTCACACCAATTATCTAGCCCAAATTAAGTATCATTAAGAACTTGTGTTATGGATACTAGATAATGGAAAAATATACTTAATAATCTAGATATTTTTACAAATAAACTTAAATAAATATATAAACAACCATGACTCATCAACAAATGCTCGTGTTCATCACACTGACATTTGCCACTACTAGGACTCGAACCCGGACCGCCCGATGTGTAGGCAGCGTTACTGACCACTCCACCACGGCGGCAATGTGAAAGAGAAAGAACATAATTACGCGTATATTAGAGCGAGATAGATAGACGAGACCATTTCCCGTACACGTTGGAGGCCTAGGTCAGCCTGTCAGCCAAGTTGAAAAGCCAGCAACTGTCTGACTACAGTAATTTTTCACGCACACAAATGTGCATTTTTTTGTGTCACCCTAGTCGATTCATTGCCAATCTATAAACGTCTGTAATTATAAATCTATGTCTCGATCTAACTCCCGCAAACTCGAACCCCGGTCTTGTTAAATCTGATACCAAGATATAAAATTTTAAAAGCCTGCGTATGGACGAAGAAGACTTCGTAGTATTCTCAATTTGATATTTACATAGTGTTCATTATAGGTATCTTACCGTTTAGAGCTTCTCGTAAGCCTCAAGTAGATTTATCTGTAACAAAAAAAGTAACATTAATCACAAGTTTTTTTTTATCATAACTAGGTTAAGGTTATTAAAAATGGGTAATTTTCATTAGATATTATACCTAAGATTTTTATTTAAATTACGGAAGTAACAGAAATTAAACACGTCCGAAAACATAATTTGCAAAGATATTTGAACTGATGTGATGAATATAACAATAATTTAAACAATAACTTTTTTTCTTTGTAGCCATGCAATATAATGGTTAAGCCGCTAAACAATAACTTAAGTTTGTGTGGAAAAAAAAAATCGGACGTGGTCTCCTCTTGACTCGGAAACGACTCAAAAGTTGATAGAAACCTTATATTTTGATGCCTTACATGCATGTTAAATTTGGTTGCAATAAGTTAAAACATACTCGAGTTATCGTGCTAACGCACAGACACACACACAGACATAATTCTGAAAACGGTATTTTTGGACTCAAGGAGGTCAAAAACGTGTAAGTCCGTCAAAATCTTGAGGTTGAATTTTTTGACGATTACAAGACTGCCTCTATACTAAAAATCGGCACAGTAATTTATATTAATAATCTTTCCTTTGTTCTGGCTATGAATAGACGAGGTTAATCTCAAATTAAATTCAGTATTGTAACAAAACTTTATTTTACGAAGGCTAACGAAGTCAACAGAAGCTATCCCTCCCCCGGGGCTGCTTACCGCGACCGGCCCGGAATATTACTGACGTTAAACCAATCACTGGTATAATTAACTTATTCTGATACATATCGGATGATTCCATATGTTGTCTTATGGTATAATTGCATGTAAATTAAAACTGGCCAAAGTTAACTGATGTTGTAGTGTTGTAAACATTATAAAATTCAAATATCCGTCGTGGTGGAGTGGTCAGTAACGCTGCCTATACATCAAGCGGCCCGGGTTCGAATCCTGGTAGGAGCAAATGTTAGTGTGATGAGCACGAACATTTGTTCACGAGTCATGGTTGTTTATGTATTATTTAAGTTTATTTATAATAATATCTATACTATTATGTATATTAAATTTGTCCGTTATCTAGTATCCATAACACAAGTTCTTAATGATACTTAACTTGGGCTAGATAATTGGTGTGAGCGTAGATATATATTATTATTATTAAATATGTATTCGTCAATCAATCCTGTGTACTGTAAACTAGCGACACGCCTCGGCTTCGCACGGATAGTACTTACTTTAACCTTGATGAATTATACTTCTAAACCTTCCCTTTGAATAACTCTAGCTATTGATGTAAACCGCATTGGTATTCAGTAACTTATAGGTTCCTATTACTAACGTTTATAGATTGGCAATGAATTGACTAGGGCGAGACCAAAAAAATGCACCAATGTGTGAGTAATGCGCATGTGTGCGTAAAATAGTACTGCAGCCTAACAGTTGCTGTCTTTCCTACATGACTGACAGGCCTACTCAGGCCCCTGCGTGTACGTAAAATGGTCTCGTCTATCTATCTCTCACTAATATACGCTGTTCGCGCCGTGTGTTCCGATCGTGAACATACGCGTTAGTATGCTCTTTCTGTTTCACTTTGCCATGTAGACATATAAAAATGCCATACGGGTTTTTTGGAATAATTTATTTAGTCACAGAATTCCAGACAAGCTGGGACTGGAGACGGGTGTTAAGAAAACTATTATTATGGGTGACTATGGGAATTGGCCATTTTGGAAAATCACTGCAGCTATCCTTATGATACTCCAATGCGTGATGTGATGATGAGTATCACTTTGTATAAGGTATTTATATTTCAACCACTGTACTTTTTGTTAATCCATCGACGATTATTAATATCCAGACACAATTGATTTTAATTGTGTTCTCGCGCTCCTGAGCGCGAACGGGGCTTAACGAGTTAATGATTGTTATTCTAATTCTCTAAGCAGATGTTGGAATCTTTTATTAAAAGTCTTGTATATGAATGCAAAAAAATGTGATGTAGATACTATTTATATTTTGACACAATTGATTTTTCATCGGTATCAATGTTATTTACCTAATTCTTAATCTGGTCTCCTAAGATACAGGCATAGCCTAGTTTGGGGACATCTGTCCGAACAATGCAAACTTACTTGTATTGACCGAGGCACATATTTGTTAGCATAGTAAGGTTTTTCTGTATGTTATAAATACACCTTCTTTTGTGCAAATAAAGATTATTATTATTTAGCCAACACAATCCTATAAGATAAAACGAATATATGTAGTGCAAACAACTAGCGCCTGTATTCCTAAAGTAGACAAGTTACGAGGACTTGTCCATAAATTGTGATTAGCAGAAATAAACAGAAAATAACTCCACTTATCACTAAAATAACACGCGTTCTTAGACGAGCTTCAAACGAAACAAAGAACAATGCAATGAATTTTGTGTGTTGTTTTGTGTATATTTCAAAAAATCATTACCCGAGAAAAAACGCTCCCGTATTCCTTTTCGTAACGTTCCCGCTTACGAAAAGGAATACCCCTTCTCATGTCTTGGGTCTAGTCGACTGAGGGAGATTCACACTGATTTGTCAACCACATAGCAGTAGGTAACATAATAGCATAGTGAGTTTCACGAGCTTATTTTCTGCAACCACCTCGGTAATATTAAATAGCTGTCTGTTAAGTTTTCGCGGACTAATTAGGGTCCTTTCTATCATACTTATGCTGTCTTAGTGAGGTTCGTTAGCTGAATCGTACTAAATAAAACAAAACTTTCGACAAATACTAGAACTGTTGGATTTCATTTCGTCGGTTTGCTAAAAGAGTTAAGCGATAGCAAGTTTGCGAAAATATCTCAGGTTTTTCGACGTCTATTCATTAAAAAGGAAGTAGTGGTGGCAAAAAAGGTTCTCTGAAGATGCCTGTTATAGTGAAAGACATGTAGCTAGATATAATACCAATCAAAGCAGAAAGAAATGACTAGAAGCTAAAATAAACTCTCTCTCTTCTTCTTTCTCAACCTAATTTTACCCGCTGCTGGCATAGATTTCCTTTTTTTATATTACGAGATGGCAAACAAGCTTGCCACCTGGTGTTAAGTGGTTACCGTCGCCTATAGACACTTGCAATATTAAGGGCAAATCACTTATCACTGAAAGTGCGTTGCCATCCTGGGGACTAAGATGATATGCCTTCCATGCCCAGTAATTACACTGGCTAACTTTTCCTTCAATCCGAAACACAGAGAACTGCTTCAATGCAGAAACAAGAAAGGCGGTGGTACCTACCCAGACGATCCTACACATGGGTCTACCACCTAGTAGATTTCCTGATTTGCATGCCACTCCATTTGATCTTGTGCCTTCTGCAACCAATACTTCTGCTACTCACTTAACATCGTCAGTCCACCTGGGCGGCTGACGGCTGACACCTCTTTGCCTTCATCTGCCGTTTGTTCTACGCCCACCGCCTTCTTGTAACGGAACTATCTATGTCAGGTACCGTAGTTTACAGATTTCTGTATTTCTTACATCGTCTTAGTGTAACAGTTTTCTTTCAGCGACTTGCTGTTTCTAGACACTGTCTCTTAAATGTCCACGCCTCCCCGTTCCATACGTTAGGACATGTTGGAAACATTAAAATAAGCTAAACAGTGCCTATGTGCCAGGTCAGGGCATATTCTATCCTTCGTTATGTTCTAGAAATCTATTTTGGAACACATCCCTATAAAGAAAAGGTTTTTTTTTATTTTTCTAACATTTCTTCTTTACAGGAGCTTTACACATCCAACGCGGTACGCGTGTATATGGAGCACCACATACCGAACGCGGCGCGGTGCGGTTACCAGGTGCGGCGCGGCGCAGCGAGATTTATTATATAAATAAATATAGCAAACTACTTCGTCTATATACATCGTATATAAAACATGAAGTAGTACTAACGTCAACACGAGCAGCAATCATTGCCGATAAATCACGCTGAACCGCGTTCGATGTGTGGAGCTCCTTAAGCGAACTGGTTTTCCCAGAATGGACAATTCGAGCCACTCATCCGCTGTTCCCTATAGATCGTACAGAGAATTTTTTAGTTCAATGTAACATATCATGAAACACAATTCATTCCTATTATTTTTGTTATACGTCATCAACAAACATCTGATTCTTATAAAGATTGCGAAAGTGGAATATCGGTAAAGATTTTCCATGTGGTATGACGCAAAACGGAAAGCAAACAATCTGAAGAAACGGAATATGTTGTATTTCTTTTTATAAACACACTAGCTGTCGCCTAAGGCTTCGCTTGCGTTAATTTCTGTTACCGTGACAAAAAGTAATCTATATCCTTCCCAGGGCCTCAAACCGACTCCATATCAAATTTCACCAAGTTCAGTGGTTTTGGCGTAGGCGTAACAATCAAACAAACTCACTTTCGCATTTTACAATTATTAGTTCAGCTTTAGTTAGGAATTTTATGGCACTATCCAATAAAAAATCAAAGTTCTTGCTTAAATAAAATATTAAAAAAATTTGTAAGCTGTCTACTACCCTACAAATTACCTAAAAGAGAGTTAACCAAAATTCTGTTCTCATATTACTATGTTTCATATCCAAGTATTTGATGCAAAGGTGTTTTAACTACGCTAACAAAACTACTAGTAAGATTAATTTGACATAAGAAGTAACAAAAAGCTTTTGGTAGCAACATAAATTAATTTCGTTACCAAATTCCTCGATCCACAAGGGATACAAATGTCTTGAACTTAGGTGGGGTTATGCTTTAAGTACCCACTTTTCCGTGCAGATGTTCCACCTGGCTAGTTTTTTTCGACAGGGAAGTTCTTGGCCTTCAACTCACTTAAAAGTAAATGACGAAAAGGCAGAATATGAAATCGAGCTTCACTCAGAACCCTCAACCACAAAGGGACTGTCAGAACACGCTATGCTGTTAATATTACTATTATGTCTTCAGACTTTGGTACGATGGTGGTAGTTAGCCGGACACAAAAAAGTCCTACCACCAACCAAATAGACTACAAATTGATACAACCTCCGGATCTAACTCCGGTGGAAAAACCAGAATCTTGCCAAAGTCTGTCACCATAATAGCTGTGTCAACAGCACTGTTTTCTGACAATTAGTAGTCAGTAAAAATAGTAACTATACTCGTATGATAGCCTAAGTGACTCCTGATCCACTTACGGACCATACCGTACGCTGGCTGGGCGCACGGCGTTTGCGTGACTCACTAGCGCGGAAAAGCGCCGGTCTTACTCCGCTAAAACCAACCGGTACCCTCCTAAGCCCTTATGGGCGCGCTCTGGGATCGGCGCTCCGACTAGGACGCCCTAGAGACGCTAGGCGATTGAGAGACTTTCGCTTGGGAGATGCTCGGTCGCCCAGTAATCCCTTTTTTTTTCTTTTTTTATCCTTTGTCGGGGAGGTCAAATGCAGTCGTCCCTGTTGGGTGGTGCCAACCGCAGGGGATATGTGGGACTCGTAAAGGCGTTCCTTCCATACCCACTAAACATCCTCCCCGGCCTGACCTCCAGTGCGCTATATTGCGGGACGGCTCAGTATCTGCGCACGTGAGCGCAACTACACCGAGACCATCCCAACGCTTTGGTGGCCAGCAGTCCACAGGGGCTACCGACTGACGCCAGCCCCTGTGGACCGCTGGCCGACGCCGGCCTTATAGGCCGCCTCCTCACCAACGGCTGCTCGACCTGACGCGTGCTCCTGACGAGGACACCAGGAGTAGCCATCGGACCGCATCCGGGGGACTTCGGGCGCGGTCGTGGCCCTGGAAAGAGCCGTCCGGAACTAGCCGTGGTGGGAAATCAAAAACAACTCAATGATGGCACGTGAATTCGAATGCCAAGGGACACTTGACATCAAAAGCCACACACCCGAAGAGAAAGTTTCCCCACCATGTCACCAGGGTCCGCCACGAGGAGGCTTCCGGACGTGGACCCCCGCCCAGTAATCCCCTAGAAACCGTCGACTTACAGGCTTGAGGATCTCCAAGTCTAAGGTCTTCGCCGTCTTAAGAAACTGGTGACGCAGGAAATATCATCAGCGACAACCTGCAGTAGTCAATAAAAAATAAAGCATCAGTTACAAAAACCAAAAATGTATTTTGGTATATTCCTCACAATATCTAATTATAAAGATTATGAAGCTCTAACAAATTTCAATGGGGACGTCTATTTTGTGATCAAATTATGACAGCTTAAAAATTCTTTTCATATCGCGTCCATTTCCTTGACCCAGAAACTCGTTCAGCCATCTCAAGTGCGTCAAACACAATAGCTTAAAGCAAATTGTTTCCAAAATTAATCTGCTCATACCTATTGTCCTTGTGGAAAATTTCCTTTCTAAAAGAGGCGTAAGTATAAACAAGGGTTAACTGAATTCAATTGAAAGATAGGAGGGCTTGGTTGTAAATGGCTATTGTTTTTTCAGACAGTCATCTATTTTGACATACTTTTCTTAGATAAATTCTCGCTTTGAATACAGATTTAATGATGGTGCAAAACTCTGGGGATAATAATAGGCGCTGAAATCATATTATTTCAAACATTAATTTAATATTAATGATTTTTATCTTACTTTTTGTGAGCTCTATTATTTTTTAATCAAGTTAGATGAGAGGAAGAGTTTTTAATGGAAAACGCCTACAAATATAATAAAGTGCTTATTATTAGTTAATTTCCTAATTTCGCATCAAAAGAAAATGAGAAAGATTAATTTACTTTATTAAAGTATTGTTCAGTTTGCTAAGTATTTTTAAATTTTAATAAGCCCCTAGTTAGCCCACTGTCATTTTTTAAAGATATTTTCTAGCGGTATATTTTTTAACGATTAAACAAATTATAACTTTTAATAAATGTTTCAGTAAAATACAGTCGTTTTTATATGTCTTGAAATTTCCAGTTAGACGTTTATAATATAACACAGGACGTGGTTATCCCAATAATATCAAACACTCATACGCTAGAAATTAGTAATTGGTTGTAAATGGGAATGTCATGCGTTGTGTTTTTTTCGCATAATAGATTCCTTCATGATTATTTCAGAAAAAAGCTTTAAAAAATCCAAAGCAAAGGCTAAAAACAATGAATGTAAGGACCGTAGCACACATGCTGCTTTCAGCATCGGCAATTAGCCTGTTTGCGATTGCATCTATGCTGCATCGCGTTTTGGCAACTTGTTGCGTCTGGTATCGGTATCGAAAGCGCGCGTATTAGCAACTGCACAGCATTTATACTGTATCGAGATTTAACTGCGTTCGAAGCGGCGAGCTTCGTTAAAATATGTAGTGAAACACGAATTAACGAACCGTCTGCGTACAAAATAGCACATATGAAGAAAACGTTTTCTACCTCTAATATTCTTCTCCGAACTCAATATTTTAGTTATTACCTTGTTTAACAGAGATAAACAATTTGTTTGTTTTTATGAATAAGGGGCTAAGTCTATAGGTTTTCCTTTCTGTTGTTTTTTTTTAAATTTTAAATGTACATTGAAATACGGAAAACGTTCAGACATGAGATTTAAAAACATTCTAATACATCATAACCAGGGCACGGATAAATATGTATTTAAAAAATCAAAATATGTACATATAATATGGACTGAAAAATGTAAAATATGGAAAAAATATGGAGTATAAAAAAGCATATCTTTCATGTTAAGCCCTGTTTATTGTGAAATATTACATTAATAAAAAATATTCATCTTCCTCTAAATCTGTCTTATTAAATTGATTGCAATACACAATCACATGCTTTTTTAAATTATCGAAATTCCTTAAATTCCTTCCTTAAATAATCGACAAAGTTTTTAACTTTGTCGATTTGGTCTAAATATGGCCTTATATTGGCACGGCACGGGGCAGGCAATGTGGAATAAATAATTTAGAGTCAAAAATTAAATTGCGACGAAATCGCGAGAGAAATAAAACACACGCGTCCGTGTGGTGGCGAGAATGCAAACACGTAAAAATGATAATTTTTCTTGCCAACTATGATATAAAAATACGGATGATTGTGATATTTTTTTTTGTAAAATATGGACTTACCCATGAAATATGGAAAAATATGGACAATTAAAATTAGTGTTTCACTATCTATATAAGCTAATCTAGGTAGAGAACACATACATGACCTAAAATCTTATAAATTAAAAATATGTATTTACAAATTAATCCGGGCCCTAATCATAACGATCGGACGAGAAATTTAATATAAGTAGGAAAACATTTTCTCCGTTTGTATGGAGGTGTGCGCGCTGGCCGCTGAAGTTGCTGTGACTGGCATCGGAATGTTAGCGAATTGTAGCGGTCCAAACGTGTGCAGGGTGTAGCGTTCAGTTGCTGCATTGTGCGTCGAAAAGTTTTGTTATGAACGCAACACTACATTCTGGTACAAAAATATATTATGAAATAGGTTTTTTTTTTTAATTAGCACCCTGCCAGTTGTACCTGTGTTAACCTACATATTCTCGACAGAGGTATTTGAGGCACGGTACGTGTAAAGGAATTGGATGTACTAGGTCACGTACATTATGAGATGTGAGTTATTCATAAATAATTTATAACTTAGCGTAAATGAAGTTGCGTTCTCAAATATTTTACTAAGGATTCCTAAGAGGGTAATAGATTTGAATAATATGAAGTCAATTTAAATAAGCTTTTAAAAGATAAAATTCAGAATCTTCCACAGTCGGCTTTTACAACACCCACGTGTTGAGAAGGGATAGTCAGCAGTCCTGTTAGTTACCGGGAACTGTACCTGTAGTTATCTAGCACAATTACATTGTATTACAAAATAATTTAAGCTTTAATATCTTCTTCTAACCTGCTCCTAATTTAATTGTGGTCGGTTCAGTAATGTTGTCTTGATATCGATAATACCGCTTTTGCATTTGATTTTTACGGCCATCTGCCTGAAACCAACCCTCTTTAAGAACAACTGCTATCTTTCGACAGCACCTGAGACCACCAGCTTAACGTGCCTTCCGAAGCATGGAGGAAAATCCAGTTTAAAAAATTCGGTCACTCATCCGAGTACCGACCGCGCACATGGTAGTTTGGCTTTCGTGATCGTTGCGAAGTACGCACAATTGCGACGCAAGCGAATATATGCTTTATTAAATTACGATAATTAATAAATTGTATTGCACTTTATCATAATTACGGGGTCATAAGACTCCTCACGCATTATGATTTTTCGTGACTAAAATGTTAACACTGTTTATGAGAGTTCCGTATTGGAACAGAATGTGTTAGTTCGAAACAAGAGATTTCCATTTATTTACGGAACTAGCTTCTCGACATATGTTGTATCTACTGTTAAAAAAAATACATACCCTATCGCATTAAATAGTAAATCTATAACATTCTCAGATCCCTTTGAACACATACCAAAAATTTAATCAAGATCGGTCCAATTGTTTAAGAGGAGTTCAGTGATAAACAGAGAAACAGATTGCGATTCTGCTAAGGATCTCACTTCTCACCTTGCATCTTTTTTGGAATTTAGCTGTCAAACGCAATGTCAACGAATATTTCACGATAAAAGGCATATTTTTAATCAATATCATTTCTAAATTATACTACTACCATGGCTTACTTCGCTTTCAGTTTACTCATAAAAATAAAGAATTGTCCATAAAAATTCACAGCTAAATTCAAAATGAGACGTGAGAATACCTAATAAACATATTCTCTACAATTTCTAACGTATTGCTCCGACGTTGGTCCGTAAAACATTTGGTTTATGACGATAATTATTTTGAATTAAATCCACAAAAAAGAAGAAATCATCTAAATATGATATACAAAGTCTATTTGTCTCGCCAATTAATAAGATTAGGGACCTAATCTAGATTGACCGCCGGGCAATGTCTATACACTTATGCAACACAATTTAATCACTAGACCTTTGCGATCCAATTTTTTGTAACCTTTTTTTTGCTCCATATACGGGCTGTTGAGCACAGCCTTCCCTAATGGTATGAATTAGGTCATTACGCCTATGCGGGTACGCACACGGTAACGACTATCATCTTCATCTCAATCAGGATTACTGGCTCTTGTGATTTGAAATCGGAATTTCCTTAAAGCATAATAAACTTTAAAAGAAAAGAGTAAGGACCTCTTCAATGTTGATATAATTATGAATAGTATCGTTAGTATGGGATAATTGCATTCCATTTACAACTCAGTGACACATACGACTTGGTTATGGTGTAGGCCTGTTTGCACGCGTCGTAGGCAGCTGACATTCTGTATCTTAGGTATTTCGTTTGTGACCGAGCGCTGCCACGTATGCACACAGATATAATGTGTATGTCCAAAAATATTGCAAAACTAACGAGACCCGAATGCCTGTACTGCTACGCTACGCAACTAAATTTGTAGGCGATAGCATAGTGTGTCAACACCTGTCATGAAGAACCAGTCGTTGGGTCACTTTTTGGACCACATTTGGCAAAAAACTTGGCTTCCTGGTTTCTCTTCCTCTAAGAATATTGTCCAGATGCTTTTATTTTTTATATATATTTCACGTGCTCCTCTAGCAAACTCGAGATTAATCACAAGGAACGTTGCCTATCCACCGACCCGAAATTGCCTCAAAGTAATCTATCCAATTAGCTGCTTAAACAAGGAGTGAACGTGCCAAATGATAGTAAGATTTTTAAGTACCCACTTGAAAACTAAAATTATGTGCCACTCTTAGCTAAAGTGTGCCACCTAATCTCTCCAACCGAAGGAAATTTAGATGTTTGACTATTATTTATGGAAATCCCTCTCCAAATGGGAGTTGCGTGTCATGGGCATTATTCGTCGTCCTAAGCTCGGATAAACTGGCTTTACTAAACAATGTTTATATTATTTCTTATGTTTGAAGTTACTTTATTTATTTTCTCATAAAGATAAAACATTGTAGCCTTTAGCAGGCTGTCCATAGAAATGTTTAGATAGGTCCAAGCGGAGCGGACATATTATGTGTCTCTTTGTCACTGCGGTTTTTATATTAGTCTTTCCCGGTCTTGTAATAAGTCTTTTTTAGTGCTTAGTTATGAAATGCTTTAAGTATAAGAAATGTACATTATTGCAAAGGTCGCAAAATAGGCAATTGCCTGTCTGCCTTGCCCTGCTCGGCCTCGAAAATCATACTTGAGCTGCAATTGCCATCACCGCCGAGGCATATATTATAGTGCTTTTCTCAAAAGAATGCAGGAAAATTAAACATTCTTTACCTTTGCCGCTAAATATATCTGACTGGTGATCTGGGGCTTTAATTAAAATTTGCTTTATGGTTTTGCCAGTAAAAATAATCTATTTTTGCTTTTGAATCCGGTCGATTGTCATTTAAATCTAGTGGAGTACAATCCATCTCCACTCTCTGAACCGTCGGAACTTATTTTAATTATTAAATTTATGAATATATTATGTATGTAAATAGCAAATCAAGACGAATTTTCAGCTTTGCCGCGAATTTTCTATTTATCATCTGTGCCGAAAGACATACGCATTTATGGCTATACAGCCACGTGAACCCAATTCGTACTACGCAAAGAGACTTTGGTATGCCAAGATTGATAAAAGAGATCCAATCGAAGAGTACCTATTGAACATCTCCAACACGTCGTTTCATACAACATTGCTGGAGCGTTGTAATGATCCAAATTCAAAAAACGCTCCAGCAATGGATTTGGTTTTCTTTGTCCGTAAATTCGATACTTCGCGTGTTTTTTTTTTTTTCAAAATAATGACAATATTTCCATGCATGTTTCAGAAATAGTACATTATTGCAAACGCCGCGAAATAGGCAATTGCAGGTCGAGTATGAGTTTGAAGGCCGAGCCGCATACGAGTATATGGTACTTTTCTCAAAAGAATGCAGGGAAATATAACATACTTTACCTTTGTCGCTAAATATATATCATGCATGTGGGACTTTAATTAAAAATTGCTTTATGTTTTTGTCAGTAAAATCGTCGATTTTTTGAATTTGAATCCGGTTGACTGTCGTTTAAATTTGGTAAAGAACAATCAATCTATATTTCACTCTCTGAACCATCGGAACTCTTTTTAATTATTAAATTTCTAATCAATATTTTTACTAAATTTGATCAAAATTGCCGTATGGAATTAAATCCGCCATTTGTACATTTTTTGTGTAATAAACTTTAAAAAATAAATAAAATCGGTCTAATAGTGTTTGAGTTTATTCATTACGAACATACAAATTTGTCCTTATTTCATTTATATACTATGTATACTTTTTTACTATATAATATACTCTACAATTAAAGTCAAAAACTATTGGATCGATTTAAAAAAATCTTTCACTATTAGAATGCTATATTATTCCTGAGTAAATAGAAAATAAGTCGCGAGTGGAGCGCTAGTATGACATAAAAAACACGTGAAGACTAGGTCGCTTGGACAGCAACATGGGCTTAACTCCACCAAGCTGGCTCAACGCTGATTGGTGGGTTGTAGGATCAAGCGGGACCACATTAACATGACTAAATGCAGCGGAATCATAAGTTTTTAGAGTTCTAATACTATGCTGGGTTCTAATACTGTTCTAGTGCAGGAGAAAGTGAATTAATTTGCTATCGAAATTGAAACTCACCCTTACGATATGTAAATATATGTGTAATACAAATGTGATTTAGGCGAAGAGAGAGTTTAGGGACAGTTGATTACAAACTTCTTATTTTAATTGTTTCCCGATAAAATCTAACAGTCTTTATCTTTGTACTTTATTAATAATGAACATAAAACAGTTTTCTTTACGGGTCTGTTTTAAGCGGATAATGGAATTGGATACCTAAATATCTAGCAGTTACAAAACACAACATTGAGTCCAGATCAAGGCGAGTTTTTTTTTCAAGAGGGCTAATTATGAATTCACGCAATACTTAACCTACTTTATTTCGTCAAAGCCGAGTGTCAGTTTTCTAAATCACTAGTCTCATTTGACCTCTTTTTGCTATGCCCCGTTAAATTGGTAACATGAAATTTCTTGTTTCCCAAATGTGATTTTCCTTAATTGTTCCCGTAAGACCTCTCCCAATTTTAGCATCATTAAGGTCGTAGTGGGTCTAGTAGCAAAATATTAAACGCATTGAACCACTTTATGAACCAAACTATTTTATAATTGTATGGCACTTTTAGACGGAGTGACGTGTCTCTCCGTACGCACCGTTGCTCGTCCGCAGCGAGATTGTCAGCGTATGATAAGGCCGAAGATGGAAGAAAGCTTCACGCAGAATCTTCAACTACTAAGGGGCTGTATAGGTATTATTTAATCATTAATTTGTAGGAACTCAATAATCCTGGTGTTGCCAGCATTATTACTTGAGGAGGTCGACGTGGTCGGGCTTTCTTCGCAATTATTACAAAAGCTAAGATACAAAGTGCGCGGTCGGTACTCGGATGAGTGACCGAAAATTTGCTATTGGCAACAGTCTTAAAAACAAGTCACGTCAGAAGCTAGTAATGGTGACTTTATAATTGTGACACCACGCTAAACTGACTATATAACTCGATCCAGAATTACGTTTCCCCCATGAACGTTTCGCCGAAAAGTCCATAGTCGGTTTTACAAATACCCGTTACAGAAACTCGCTTCCGCAGAAGGCTTTCCTTGAAAGAGTGATCGGATAAATGCGTCTAGTTGCGGATACATCCCTTACGAAGAAGAAAGAAGAACTCACTTCTGCTTGGTCATAAAAATAGCCTTACTAGGTGGTCGTCTGGGTAGATACCACCGCCTTTTTATTATTTCTGCCGTCAAGCAGTTCGCTGTGTTTCGGATTGAAGGGAAAGGTAGCCAGTGTAATTAGCATGGAAGGCATCTTAGTCCCCAGGATGGCAACGCAATTGCAGTGTTAAGTGATACCCTTAATATTGCAAGTGTCTATAGGCGACGGTAACCACTCAACACCAGGTGGGCCGCAAGCTTGTTTGCCATCTCATAGTATTACCTACTAATAGTACGTATTTTAATTACTTATCACCATTCGCATCGTCGCTGATGTCATAGTATGCCTTGGCAAGATGCACGGAAAGGATGTTTAGCGGATTGCGGGAGTAACAACTTTACCTCAGAGTCCCTGCAGAATCATACTGCAGGGATGATGCATAAAATGATTGAGGGTTCAGTGTGAAGATTGCTTCCACTTTGAGGCTTATCATCACTTACCATCAATTAAGATGTAGGCCAAGAGCTTCCTAGTATAGCATAAAGCATCAAGGACCTGGTTGAGTTTGTTTTTGTTACACCATGGACCCAGCGCCCGTACGGGGAAACTGCGGATTGCTAAGCACCTCATCTCTCTTAGAAGCGGCAATTGTAGAGAGAATAAAACAGGCTTTAGACACTGATTTACTGTTTTAGTTCTGAAAAGATACATTAACGTTTCTGGATCAAGGTCGTGCCCTAAATTTACACTTTTAAGGGACAAATCAACGTGTTTGGGACTTTTGATTCGCAGATTAAGGTCACATCGTTAACTGAATTGAACCTTACCATTTACATCCTAAAGAGGGTTTTTGTATGGTAAATATAATCAAAGGCGATGTTTAAATTGTGATTTAGTATGTAGCGAGAGTGTTGTTATATAGTACTAATTAATTTGTTAAAATGGTCCAATTTCCCTATGCTATCCAATTCAAGAATGTTTCTGGTCGAAATAGCATTTTTGGGATTACGATGTAAATAATCTAGAGTGGATTAGTTCTTAGCCATTTACATTAGAACTTTTGATTATTTCAGGTACCTTTTCGTAGCATTACTTTTCCGTTGGTAATTAAGGTTTGCCAGAGTTTCTTGGTAGAAATAGGGGCACGGTTGATAGCACATAAGTGACACTAGTATTGAAAACCGCTTACCAACAGACGTGACTAATTTATCCCGCATAATAAAAGTAAAACGAAGATAGTAATTAGTAAAGTATTAACAATCACATAACACATGAAGACTTGGTCAGAGCGTAAACTTTATTTTAAAATGAAACACGCTGGTGATTTAGTACGTCTATGGCGCATTTAGTACTCAGAAGGGAAAGCCATAATTTTTAATATCGAATGACATTATGTGTATGTGCTGTAGTGCAATAGAAAGTATTGATTTTCTTATACTTTCTGACAATAAAGTCTTCTCTTATAATTTAAACTACGCGCAATAAAACTAAGGCGAAGAAAATAAGTTAGAAATTTAATTTGGCAGACTAATATAGTAATAAGTCGTGAAATTGGCCAGAACACTTCTACATTACTCATTCGTTTGCAAATATCAGTCACGTTAGATATTCATTTTGTTATCATTAACATAATTCATGATCACATCGTTACATTTTCGCATATTATTTTTACATCTTTGGAACATTGCCAGCGCAGTCCGAATTAGTAGGTTAAAGGTGACCAAACTGAATTGACTCTTTTTGCGTGAGAAAGATAAACACAGGCAATGTAATATGCTTTTTACGACTTTTTGCGGACTATCTACAAAAACTAGGGGCCCTGCCGCCAACTAAACTAACCTCTTTGTATTTCTTTGAGGATCGGATCCGCATCCATCTGGGACTAAAACAAACCAACCATTAGAACATAATATTATTATTATGGTTTAATAGCAAACGGGAATCTAGCCATGCTAATCTACTCATAATAATATCATGGTCTTTTGAAAAATTTATAATTGTAAAAGACCAAATTTCTCCGTCTTAATAGTTCTTTCAGTAATGGGAAATGAAAGAATAGGAAAAATTAGTTATACAAATAAAAATTTTTGGAAATACTGTTCTCTTCATATTTTTGTGACCATGTGAGCCTGATATAAAGTCAAGGTTAACTCTATATAACTCACATATGTCACATATTGTTTTTATATATTAATTTTCGTGTCTTATTTTGTTTGGAAACTCTTGTAATACTAATAAGTACTGCACCACATGCCGAAAACATTATTAACAATGTAATACACAGCACTAGACACACAGACATTGTATTGAAAGTAATATAAACGACAGAAACACACACTTTTAAAATAATAGCTGTTACAAAACCATATTGTCCAAAGCTTATAGATACTTATTAAATAATTAAAAAAGACTTGTCTGCCAAAATATTTAAGTGCTAACTATCTATACCTTACAAACTCGTAGATAGTTACCTATTATTAAAATTTCACTTCAGATTTTCTTAAAACTAATATTTGACTAAAATGTTTTCTCATAATAGTAATGTTGATAGTTTGCTTCACATTTGAATTTCAAGGGAATATATTGTTTAATTAATTAGGCACACGCTAATTGTTTAACGCTTATTACATTAACTCGAGTGAATTATTATAATTAGGTGTGCGTAAACAGAATGTTAGTGAGACATTGAATGTGTAATAATCTAACAAATAATACTGGTTCTAATTAATCTTAATAAACAATTTCGACGCGCCAGACTGTTGCTCAGTTGTATATCAAAGGAAATAAATAATGTCCTCTAGGTAGTATAGAAGTTTCGAGAGTATTCTAAAAGGAAACCAAAAATATCAGCATCTCACTATTGACAATATTTGTATAAAAATGCTTTTAATTCTGTATCAAAAATCAAGTCCAACAAAATATACCATACCGTTTTAGGTAATAATTTCCTCAATACATTTGAACTCGATGACGATGAATTAGAATATTTGTGAAGAAAGACAGTTTTGGCCATTTGAACCAATGGGCGAAGCGCATTTTACAGACTTAAAATAAATTGAATTGTTTCCTCAGTAATTAAAGTCTATATTCATCCACAGCAAATGAAACTTCATTGCAACATATACTGTAATTCCCTGAGGTTTTTCATAAGACGACATTTAAAAAAAATTAAACCTCCGGTGAACGAACAACCAAGTCTTATGTTGCACTCTACCATCTCAGCACTCCGAACAAATAAAAATAAGTCATCTGTAATTTATTTGCACAAAATTGTCCGCAGAGATCATATTCCTTATTATGATGTTCATTAGTTAAGGTAACTTACCTTACTCGTATATTGAATATATTAAATTACATGTAATAAATTTTACGAAAGCGTCCCTTGATATTAAAACCTCTGCATGATATCACAGTTTGGCCTCAAATGTTCGGTGACAGGTATAAATTTTATTAAATCGTAAAGGTTAGAATGAAAAAGCTATCGATCATCGTATTGACGTCAAAAAATCTTTATTAAGTAAACAGGTTACGTTTTATGTGTACCCGATAAATCTAAGAAAGGTCGATGGATGTTTAGGCGCTGCGATAGCATAGACACTTTTTGTTGCCGATCAAAATCAAATTTTAAAAGTTCTGTATTTAAATGGACTTTGCTTTGTTCAAAAAAGCTACGCGTTGTCTCCCACTCTTGAGGCACACCGGTTCGAACCCCGCCACGTACCAATGTGTTTACAAATTTTGAATTCATATGTATGTTTAATCGACGCTTTTACGGTGAAGGAAAACATCGTGAGGAAACCTGCACTCACCTATGAAGAAATTCTTATTTGTGTGAAGTCGACCAACCCGTACTTGGCCAGCATGGTTGACTGAGCCCTAATGTGGGGTAGGCTCGAGCCCCTCGGTGGGGAAATTATATAATCTGATGATGTGGCCAGGATCTGTTATTTAAGCAGGGATTAATTGATTTCATATTAATTATACCCGGACTGCTGAATAATTTGCGATGTGATGCCGGCAGAGTAGAATAGCATCACCCTATATCCTCTAATGGATCTCGTAGAAGGCGACTAATGGATCAGCAAAGGGGTAATGATCACCTTATACTCCGTCCACCGATCGGCATTGTGCAAGCGTGGTGGACTACTGCCTAAGCCTCCTTCGATGACAAGGAAAGGCCTTGTGTCCCAGCAGTGGGTAGAATTATAAAGGCTGTTATGATGATGATGATGATGATGCTGAGTAATTTAGAGTGAAACTTCTGTCCTGGCTGTTGGTTTTAGTTGGTTGGTTCACTGAAGGTTCAGTTGCTTTTTGAAGCCCCTTTTTGTGTACTGTATGGCCCATACTGCCAGATGGCGTTATGTGTTAGCAAATGTTACCTAAAGCTCTACTCAACCCCGTTTGGAATTATGAGCGTGACTATTTTTACTGGTCTCCTTTAATACTAATTAACTTTTTAAAAATATATCTATGACCTGTAATGATGCTTTGAAATCGTTACGAAATTGTTAGCTGTGGAGTTTCTTTCGCCGTCTCTACTCCATTAAGAGCATAGTAATTATTTAAGTGAAAAAAATATCAAGTCCCGAAACGGTGGCAAGGTTTTTGACGACTTAAAAGTCGGTACTAAGCAAAGACCATTTATATAAAGAACCTCTTTATTTGGTTTTATTTCTTGATATTTGCATTAAAACATGGGGGTCACACATTTCAATGCATCTAGGGAGTGCTTGGAAAGAAATGCATGACAGTCACACCACAAAATCTTTATTTCAATGATTCCTCGTAACTGTTCGTCAACACGGATGTTTATGCAACGAAACGACACCACTTTCACTGCACAAACTCCACTCTGAGGCAATTTTGAATTATCGAAATAAAGATCGACGTCCAGACGCCATGGTTTCCCGCCAAACACTCTTTATTGATTGTATGCAGACGAGACAGAAGACATAAAGGTCGTAGCACACTTATCAGCTCGGAAAGGGAACGCCTCTTTTTTTTGCTAAAACGCTACAGACCGGTGGATACGAAAAGGGTACGAACCGTAGCGCATCACCTCTTTTCCATAGTAAAAAGGGGCGGTATGTTTCTGAGCTAATAAGTGTGGTAGGACCTTAATTTTTAACTGAAGGGAGCCAGGAACTTGTGACTGAACGTATATTTATTAGTATATATGACGCATCAAGAGTCACCTCCACTTCCCTGGCTTCTATCTCTACCCAGCTTACATTAAGACACTTCTATAGTACTATACAATGTATTCAATACAATTACAATATAGACGCCATCGAGGTGGAGTGGTCAGTATAGCTACCTACACATCAAGTCCGGGTTCGAATCCTGGTAGCGGCAAACATTTGTGTGATGAACACGAATATTTGTTTGCGAGTCATGGTTGTTTATATTTAATATTTATAAAAATATCTAAAATTATTATGTATAATAAAAATGTCCGTTATCTAGTATCCATAACATAGATTCTTCATGATACTTAATTTGGTCTGGATAATTGGTGTGAGTGTGGAAATATATTATTATTATTTAATTTAACACCACAACTACTTAAAGGTGAACACAACAATCATTATGTTACATTTTAAATTATTTTTATCGTATACGTTTATATTAATTGTGTGTGAATTACAATTTTCTGTTTGTATATGTGAATGTAAGTGAGTGAGTTCCTTTGAAAGTTGATAAATTAAATAGTCAATTAGTTATTTTTTGTAATCTTTTTAGTAAGATTCCCCGAAAGCCTCTACTAGTGTCTACGTTTGCGAAGCGCCTTATGTAAAGATAAACTTTTTTATGTCCGTAGATGCATCCGTGAGATTCAGTTTAGGGTGCTATTAAAATGTAAAGGCCCCATTATTGTTTACAATGGCATTTGAGTAAGTTACGTCTTTCAGGATTGTATTATTGCTTTGCGGACCGTAAGGAGAATAAAACCCGCTTTATGTCTAAAATATAATACTAATGAAATTTTTAACATTTCGTGATTAAAAAAATCATTTGAACAGAAAACAAAACTGATTCTCGGTTAGTATTATTATTAAATACATAGTAATTACCACGGACTCTACGAGTTTTAATCATAATATACATAATCGGTAGGCTTATGGTCATTTTTCTTTTGAGGCCAAGCGGAGAGGATCTTTCGTGATCATCATCATTATTTCATCCGAGAGACGCTTACAGTTGGACATAGGCCTCCCCCAAGGATCTCCAAACCGGTCGGTCCTGCGCTGCCCGCATTTCAGCGGCTTCCTTGTCGGGGGCCTACCAAGGCTGCTTTTCCCGGTACGTGGTCGCTACTCGAGGACCTTTCCGCCCCAAAGGTCATCAGTCCTCCTCGCAATGTGCCCTGCCCACTGCCACTTAAGGTTTTCTTTGGGCTATGTTGGTGACCTTGGTGTTCCTGCGGATCTTATTATTTCTGATATGATCACGCAAAGAAACTCCGAGAATAGCCCTCTCCATTGCCTTTAGGGTGACTTTGAGCCTTCTTATGAGGCCCATTATAACCGGCCACGTTTCGGTTCCATAGGTCATCATTGGCAATACACACGATAATTAAAGACTTTCATCTTTAGACATTGCGGTAGATGTGTCGAGAATATGCCGCGTCTTTTCCCGAACGCCTCCCAGTCGAGTTGGATTTTTTGGATTTCGTGATAGTCTAATAATTGAAATGAATGTCAACTTATTTATAACTTATGTGATATGAGCTATGTTTTTTGAACGGGCGGAATGGAGTTTTATAGAAACATTTAATTCTATGGTAAGTAGGTATACATTTTTTTATAATTAAATAACCAATTTTACAAATTAATTATAACGCAATATAGTCAATAATAACAATGAATAATTAAATTAACCGTGTCATATACATACCTACATTTCTTTAACTGGATTAAAATTAGAAAAACACTGATAAAATTTTTCGTACAAATTTTAAGAGCAAACTCGAACATAAGAAACCTCTTAATATCATGACGGTCCAGTGGTTGAGTGGCTGGTAATGAGTACTTTAGCATCAATGGTACCTACGGTTTCGAGTGTTGTACAAAACAAACACTTCGGTTTTTCCCGGCTTAAGAATTTTCTATAGGATTAAAAATAGCATAAAAGTATGTATTTACATTTATAGTATTAAAATTATCCAATCTACTTATGTGATTAGTTTACAGCGGAAGGCGAAATTCGTGACCGTTGATTACAGTAGTTTGGTCACGTTCTGGGTTGACCTTTAAAATCATTTGACACGTTGAACTTCTATATGTATGGTGTGCATTTGAGTGTCACCTGAGTGGTTGTTTTAATAACACGTGTTATGAGAGTCCATTTCCATAATTTTAAAACCGAGTATTTTTTTTTATAGAATTAATTATTATCACTCAACGTTGGCTAAATGCGTATGCGAAGTCATTAATTAGGAATAATATCAGAGAGTGTGCATCTGCCAAACGAAGAAGTCGCCTCAAGGACACCTGGCGCTTAGTTGACCTAGAGCTCATGGTGTGTCATGCGATCAAGTAGCGGACACTACTTCAGCATCAGGGCCCGTAGACAAATTTACAAATAGAAATGACAACGAGGTTCATTATTAACAAAATGTAGGAATTGACAATAAGGGTTATAGTCCGTGGAATTAACTTAAGCCATCGTTAAATCACGTGGCCAATCGTAGCTCTAAGTAAGTTGGTTAAGAAAGCAAAGACACTATAGATGACCAGGCAATATGGCCTATGATAATGCATTTCGATATCTTATCGATATGAAACGATTGCCACTTGTCTAAGCCCCCAGGTCTGGAAAGTTTTCATTCGAGCCCTGCATCCTAGCGGGGGATATTATTAAATACAAAAGAGATGGTAAAATCTTTGAAAAAAATAAGACAATAACCTAAGGAAAATACTGCACCATTTCAGGAAGTGCACCATCAATCGAGCATATCAACTCATAAATAATAGGGGTTAAAGTATGAAATTGCCGATTTTTTCCTCATTGTTCATTAGTGTATAATTCCTTTGATACAATAGTTATGTTCATTATTCTTTTTTTATTTTAAACTTCATTACAAGGACTTATATTTGTATAAAAATTTATTCTAAGTTTATTTTTTTCACTAGAAATAAATCTTCGTAAGAGGTTTTCGGCCCCGTTATAAAAATATGAATATTTTTTTACAGATATCAATTCTCAATTTTTTTCTCTAAGTATCCTATAGCTTAATGTTGTCTCCATATATCCACAAAATTACAAAAAGTTTAGATTTGTGGTTCCTTAAAAAAATCGCAAATATATTTGTATGGAAAAATGAATTTTCGTTTAATTCTCAATACAAAACGGCAATATCATACTTAAACCCCTAATACATAATCATGGGTAAAAAGTACACTACTAGTACGGCATTATTGTTAATCCAAATATTAAATAACTACTTGAGATGTAACATAAACATTAGTAGACATCTTAATATAACAACAGATACACGTTACTTTATTTGTATTGTTACGTTACTCTTTTCGCACAAATTGAAGCAAACGTCAGCAACATATCCGGAAAATAATATCTGAAGAGAATAACATAACTAACTAGAGAAAGAAACCTTTTAAGGTCCGAAACGTGCCTAGATTCAGAGTTTCGTGTCGAACGTAATTAAGGTATACAATATTTTTTCTATATCCACGGAGAGATACTTCACCTTGCGATGTTATATATTCTTAAACGGTTTCTTACATTTGCACGAGCGAGGACTGAAAATTTATGCAGAATAAAGTCGGTAATGTGGTGTTGTGATTGTTTTTTTTTCTGACAAAAGGCAAATGAAAATATCAAGCTGGAATTTGGCTGGAATCTATCTAATGTTATATTTTTATGTACTACTAGAGTCATAATATTTTCATGTTACCAATTTTTAATTTGACGAATACTTTACTTGCATAGACATGTTTAAAAAGACGATTTTTTTGTAGACTCTATTGCAGTTGAAATAAAGTATTATATAGTACATTTATTAAGTTTAGGGCGGTAAAATAAAGAATGTCTCAGATCGCTTTGACGCCGGAGCTGAAGTTGAGGGTGATTAATATGTGACCTAAGGCTTTTTTTACCGCCTGAGGTAAGTACAAATTTTTATGTCACCCCCTCCCCCTGGCCAGGAAGTGGGATTTCATAATATGTCATAATATTCGAGTTATGATCTCAAGGGTGAACATATAATGATACTTTTTAAAACAGATAAATAAAATGAAAATTAAAAAAGCAACCTAAGAACCTCACAACAAAGTAATATAATGGCACTTGGTTTGGAAAACGTAATATTACCAATTTTTGTTCTATTTCAATTAATTAGGTATGAGTGTAGCTAAAGTAGTGTATGTAACAGGGATGTTACGGAGCTTCGACTCCGGTTCCGTTAAGTCGGAACTTCCGATTATTAATACACCTTCGGTTCCGACTTCGACTCCGACACTTTTAAATCGGAGGTTTTAATCGGAGGTCGAAGCATAACATAGCGGCGACGGCGGCCTGTGTCGACTGTTATGAAAGGTTTTTTTTCATTGTTTGTGTTTTATTTTATAATTTAAAAAAAAAATTTAAGAATGTTTTATTTGTCTGTAAATAAAAATTCTTTCTCATGCCACCACTTCTGACCCTGCCTCCGACTCCGATTCCGACTCCGATTCCGATTCCGATAAATCAAATTTAAAAACTCCGACTCAGACTTCGGTTCCGATAAAACTACCTCCGTTACATCCCTGGTATGTAATTCCACATAAATTGGTTTTAAAACATTCGCGAATTTTAAATTCAAATTCACATGTTTTATTGCATACCATAATTTTTACATGGGTTCTTAAGTAGTTACGGTACAGGCACAATTATGGACCCTCATGGGCACAGCAATATAAATGATGAGCTGAGGAGAGGGTAGATTTTTTCATAATCTAAAGAAAGTGCTACTATATTTTTAAAAAAACTCGCCAAGGCTCATTTTTTAAACTCCCGTTCGTGTGTTAAGAACCTATATTATGTGTGTAGAACCTGTCTTACACTGGCTCGTACACGCACTTAATGGCACAGACTACCAACACGCTTACTCTCACCGAATGGCTCTCGCACTCTGCTCTCGCCGACGGTTCTCGTATAACTGACGTGGTGCGAACGAGACAGTTATTGTCTGTGGAAGTGAGAGGGTGAATAGGATGCGCATACACTACAATGTGATAGTTACATATACGACGATCACAGTCTATTTATAAAGTGCTATTATATTCCAACGTGACTGTAAATGTACCGCGTTTTCTAGTAGATAAGTGATAGGTGTTACGTGCAAGAATTTCAGCGTTTGCGGATATTACACGTTCCTATTTTTGTACCAACCTATTTGACCAAGTCCACCGCATTTTGGACGCGGCGATTTTAAAATGTTACGTAGGTATCTTATTTCTGATACACTAAGATGTAGGTCGGTCGTTGACATTCCCCGATATAATATGTGAAGATTGTCGTCCCTTGAAAAACGTACCAGTTTTATTAAACCGTATGCGGAATAACTGGAATAAATGTTTGGAGAATTTGTGGAATTTTGTTATACATACGTACTTATCCATAATTTACTAGCTGTGCTCGCGACTTCATTCGCAAGAATTTCCCGTTTTTGCAACATTTTTCATTGATGCTTCTTCAATTTGAATCAGTAGTTCCTGGGATTAGCACGTTAAACCAACCAAATAATATTTCGTGGTTTCATTTTCGATATAAATCAACAAGTAGTAGTCCTTTCACCTACAAGGCAACACCCGCACGCTAATAGTTTTATTTTTAAGTATCTTTAATCGATTTTTATTTCATATTTTTAAATATCGATTAAATAACGATTTCGTCTACCCCTCCCTACACTCGACAGTGACAGCTCATTCTTTTTTCGTGCGGGGCAACGAGTGCACGCGTTCCTCCCTTCGCTCGTTCGTTGATTGTGTATACAAAAGTAAACTTTATATTATACTTGAATACAATGCCTAAAAGATCCTACGAAGAAAAGATTGATTATTATATGAAGAAAATGGAGAAACTAAAAGATAAACACCGTCATAAACGACGGCGCCGCCGTGATGATTCCTTTTCATCTTCAGACCAAGATAACATACAAGGTTAGTAGGTTTATATTAAATTTGCTACCATACAAGTACTGTTCAGAATGAAAGTCTTGATATGGTATTTTGCCATAGATTCAAATATGAACGCGGCAAAATCTACCCGCCATAGATTCTAATGGAACAAGGCGTTTTTATATGATGGATTCGAATTTTGAACCATTATTATTAAACTACCCACATACTTACCATACGGTTGCGTTACGTTGGTTACTTTTGTCTTTTAGGAGGCGAAACAACGATGTGGGATTTAACGGCGCCATCAACCGAAAACGAGCCGCAACCCGGCCCGGCCCCCGACGCAGAAGTCATCTTAACTGACCCCAATGAACCTCAGGCTGAAATTTTACTGGAGTCTAATACGACCCAACAAAATACCCTGACACCACCGCCGGCACCCGCGCCGGCACCTCTGGAGATTCCATTGGATCCAGAAATTCTGTCCGCCCTCGGCGAGGCGACCGATGTAGGACCATTATGGGGTCAGGATATACATAATAATTTAACCCAATTATGGCAACCATTGCTCAAAAAAGGGATGATAAGAGAGGTTAAAGATAAAATTCTTAAACAATATCTTATACCTAGTAACTGTACGTTCCTCCAAGCGCCAAAATTAAATATTGAAATTTCAGCTGCAGTTATGGAAATGGTAAGGTTGCGTGATAAAAAAGTTGAGACCTCTCAACGACAGCTGGGTATCGGTATTACAGCTATTAGCAGGGCGATGACGTCATTAATAACAAATGACAACAAGATTGAAGCCATCAAGACGCTTAGTGATGGATGTCGCATTTTATGTGATTTACATTATACCGAAACCCAGGCTCGAATTAAAATGATTACACCCGGATTGGCAAAGCCTTTTCTCAATGTTATACAGGATAGCGAGCGAGACGAGACACTTTTTGGCACTAATTTGCCGGAAAAAATAAAGGCGTCTAAAACTATCGAAAAACAGGGGCTGCAGATAAAAAAGACTGCGCCGCCAGCAAGATCTAATCCCATTGTCCAGCCCCAAAATATGATGACACCGCGCCAACAGGTCCAGGGAAACTGGGCAGGGCCCTCTCGGTACCCAACGAACAGGGGGGGGGCGAGAGGGTCAGAAGAGATTCCCTACGTCAGCGCGTCGACCAGCAACGACAGCGATGGTAGCGCCGCCGCAGACCAAACCGAACCAGAGCCGGTCACGTGCCTCTGCACGCCAGTGACTCAGGTACATGCAGGCAGGGTACATTTTTTTTATAATTGTTGGACACATATTACCAATAATACCACCATTCTTAATTGGGTTCTGAATGGTGTGCCTATCCCGTTTACTCATACGCCATTTCAAACTTATGCCCCACGAATCTCTTGGTCATCGAATGAATACCTTCACATGTCATCAGCTATCGATAACTTACACGAGCTAGGTGCTATCTCCCAAGTTGAACCAAGCTCAGATCAATTTATTTCTAGTACTTTTTTAGCTGCAAAGTCCAATGGCGGTAAAAGATTTATTCTAAATTTAAAATCTTTAAATAATTTTATACCTAAATTGCATTTTAAAATGGAGGATAATAGAACGGCCTGTAGATTAGTACAAACCAATTGGTTTATGGCGACTATAGATATGAAGAAAGCTTATCTGCTTATACCTATTGCTAAAGAATTTCGTAAATACCTTCGATTTCAGTATATCGCGCCAAACTCGAACGAAATAATAACATACCAGTTTAGTGCGTTACCTTACGGTCTCTCCATAGCACCTAGATGCTTTACTAAGATTGTCAGAGAAATCGTAGGCTTTTTACGTAGGCGTGGATTTATATCAGTGTCATATTTAGATGATATGCTGTGTCTAGGTAGCAGTTACGAAGAATGTCTTCGCAATGTGAGGGAAACTATAGTGTTATTGGAATGTTTGGGATTCGTTATTAATTACGAAAAAAGTAACATACACCCTCAAAAATCATGCAAATTTTTAGGATTTATTTATGACACTACTGATATGACGCTATCGTTGCCTTTAGATAAACGGCACAGAATAGCGTTTTTGGTACAAAAGTATTCAAAGCTACCCACTGTATCAATTCGAGATTTCTCACAGTTGATAGGAGTATTGGTGTCGGCATGCCCAGCGGTGCGTTACGGTTGGTTGTATACCAAGACACTAGAGAGAACAAAATATTTGTTTTTGCAGCAGCACGGTACGTTCGATGTGAAGGTTAAACTTCCTTGCACTGTTTTGAATGACCTTATTTGGTGGGGTGAAAATATTTACAAAGTAAATAACCCAATAAAGCCCCCATCAAGTTACGCGCTTGAAATTTTTACTGACGCGTCGCGCACTGGCTGGGGTGCATTTTGTAACGGGCTAAGAGTAAACGGTGCTTGGAAAGATAGTGAGAGTAGTTCACATATCAACTATTTAGAACTATTAGCCGTATTTTTGGGCCTCAAATGTTTTGCTCGTGAACAAACTGATTGCGCTATACTACTTCGCGTAGATAATACTACGGCGATAAGTTATATAAATCGTATGGGCGGTGTACAATTTCCACATTTAACTTCACTTTCCCGTGACATTTGGCAATGGTGCGAGATGCGAAATTTGTGGTTATTCGCTTCGTATATAAACACTAAGGATAATATCGAAGCTGATGAAGAATCACGCAAGGTTAATCCTGACATAGAGTGGGAGCTATCACAGTCCGCATTTAGTTACATTGTTAGGAAATTGGGTCAACCAGAGATTGACTTATTCACTTCACGCATTAATGCCAAATGTCATGAATATGTGTCCTGGAGGCGGGACCCGGACGCAATATGTGTTGATGCATTCACGATAAGCTGGCACCCAAAATTCTTTTATGCTTTCCCACCATTTTCTTTGTTATTAAAATGTATACAAAAGATCATACAAGATAAAGCTACAGGTATCCTAGTTTTCCCTATGTGGCCTGCACAGGCATGGTATCCACAACTAATTGATTTATTAGTTGCAGATGTAGTTGTTTTGAAACCACGTCCAAATTTAGTATTTTCGTGTTTTAGGCAACAACATCCGCTTCACCAGACGCTTACCCTGGGAGCCGCGCTGCTCTCAGGCTCGCGGTCTGCCGCCGCGGCACACCGCCAGCAGCATTAAGTCTGATGCTTGCTTCACTGTCAGTTAGCACATTAAATCAATACGGCGTTTGTTACAAACTGTGGTGGCAATACTGTAAAGATAAGGAATGTAACGTGTTCGAGAGTTCCATTCATCACATTGTTAGTTTTTTGACTGAACAATATGAGAAAGGCGCTTCATACGGCACGCTTAACAGCCATCGTTCAGCTTTATCATTACTTGTAGGAAACAGTTTAACTTCTGACGAGTGTGTCAAACGTCTGCTTAAAGGGGTATTTAGGTCTAGACCATCTTTACCTAAGTACAAAAGTACCTGGGATCCTCAGCTAGTATTAAATCATATATCGGAATGGGTTCCCCATAGTGAAATTAATTTAGAAAATTTGACCAAAAAACTCGTCGTTTTACTAGCTCTATGTACTGCACATAGGGTGCAGACATTCTCTTTAATTAAAATAAGTAATATTAAAATTAATTTAAGTGGTATCGAAATTATCATAACAGATATTATTAAAACTTCAGGGATCGGACGGTACCAGCCAGTGTTGTATTTACCCTTTTTTAGAGAAAATCTTTCAATTTGTCCGGCCACAACTTTGGTTGACTACATGTCTGCAACGAAGGACATAAGGCCTTCGGACATAGATCACCTCTTAATAACTGTGAAGCGTCCTTACAAGAACGCGACAGCACAGACAATAAGCAGGTGGATCAAACAAACGTTGTGTGCAAGCGGTGTCGACGTGGCAGTGTACGGCGCACACAGTGCCCGCCACGCTGCCACGTCGGCGGCGCGTGCGGCCGGACTTAGTCTGGACCTCATTCGGAAAACGGCTGGCTGGACCGCGTCCTCCCAGACCTTTGCTAAGTATTATCATAGGCCTATTGTAGAAGAATCAAACTTCGCAAAGTCAGTTTGTTTACCTGCCAATATAATATTTTGACTGATATGGTTGTTGATTATAATTAAGTATTGTTGATTAAACCTATTTTTTTGGTTATTCTTAATTAAATAAATTGAAGGTGTTTTGTATTCTCGTGTATTATTGTAGCACATCTATTTTATAAATAAAGTCAACAATGAGTAGGTAACAAAACTCAATCTCTGAACATCTACTTGTTGATTTATATCGAAAATGAAACCACGAAATATTATATGGGATCAAACGAACTTCTAAGTGAAGTTCGATCAATATAATATGAGTGGTTTCATTTGAAGATATAAATCACCCAACCCACCCAAAACCCTGTTTTGTTACTACCTAACACGAGAAGACTTGGACTTAAGTCATCACTCTAAAAAGAATGAGCTGTCACTGTCGAGTGTAGGGAGGGGTAGACGAAATCGTTATTTAATCGATATTTAAAAATATGAAATAAAAATCGATTAAAGATACTTAAAAATAAAACTATTAGCGTGCGGGTGTTGCCTTGTAGGTGAAAGGACTACTACTTGTTGATTTATATCTTCAAATGAAACCACTCATATTATATTGATCGAACTTCACTTAGAAGTTCGTTTGATCCCATATAAATAAGCTCTTCAGGTTAATATGTATTTGCATGTATTATTGACTCGGCAATCTTCGCGTTTCAGCCGAAAACATTCATGAACCGAATTAGGAGGTAGGTATATTGGCACTGAGAATAGTCACCTATTAAAAAATTAGATGTTAACAAAAATGTTGTCATCTATCAGCTACTGGCATTGTTTGTTTTCTGCTGGAAAACATGGTACAGACTGTTCGAGGCCGATTATTGGGCGTCTTAAGACCACTTGCCCCAATCTCTTAAAAGTATAAATAAACAGTTTATCAGTGTTAAGTGTTTATTTCACTAACACGTCGTAATGTGTCGTGCACACAGTTTTAATAATACAAGGAGATAGACCAAGCCGGCGTTTAACATGTGACAAGTGTATGCCCTGTGAGCATACATTTCCGCCACTACGCTTTCCGATAAAGTCAAGTGAATACGGAACGCTATTCGACCGATCTCCTTTGCGGCTGTGCTTAACTTTCATCGCTTCGCAGTCCTTAAGACGCGCGCAATGAATAGTGTATGTTATGGCATGCTCAACTAGAACCATGTTATGTAGTACGGCCGCTGATCGCGACACTGCAATGAAAGTTAAGCACAGCCGCAATGTAATACAATTTGTAAGATAGTAACGCATAATTTTAAGCTATTATGTTTTTATGAATAAAAATCGTAATATTTGTTTAAATATTCTTTTTTAAATATAAATCTAAGTTTTTCGGTTCGTACGTGTGAAAAGTTATTCCATTACTTGATAAATAACTGAGTCACTGCAATGATTGCATGTTACAGTTGAACAGGACGGGATTTTGAAAGAAAAACGGATATTTCTTCCTGACGTACGTACGTATTCACTCGGCTTTATCGGACGGCGAACTAGCGGCAATATATGCCCGCTGGGCTTAAAAACTCGTCACAAGTTAAACGCCGGCTTGGCCTATCTCCTTGTATTATTAAATCTGTGCATATGACCAACGGGATGGCCAAATATTTGACATATAGGAACAGTTTATATTGGAATCTAAAAAAAATATGTTTAAAGCCTATGGCTTAAGTTTGAACAAATTCCTCAAATTAAGATTTTGTAGTTGGTTCTATTCCCGGTTCGAGAAAGCTTTTTGAGAATCCTGTGAATGCAGTTGTTTCTTTGTAAAAATAAAGGAATGTTTCCTTTCTATAAATTGAGCTATTTTAAATATTTAGGGTCCTTCCCCTCCAGGGCCCATTTTTTATTGGTATAGGTGGCTACTGGACCATAAAAATCTCGACCTCCGGCCGAGTTGTCTATTGCTTAAAAATGGTAGTGGTCAGGTCGGCCACTGGGTAGGTTAGGGTTATTTTTTTTATGACCAGGCGGAGTGCACTGTTTTTGGGAGATTCTAGTGTTTTATGCAACCTACATGGCAGAGTAGAAAGGTGCACTCCGCCTGGTCATAAAAAAAATAACCCTAACCTACCCAGTGGCTGACCTGACCGCTACCATTTTTAGGCAATAGACAACTCGGCCGGAGGTCGAGATTTTTATGGTCCAGTCACCCAGCCACCTAAGCCTTTTTATTTCCACCCTGTATAGATAATATTATAGTATTTAGCAAAAAAAATTCAGACAGTTAAAGTAAGTATTCACAAAATAATTTGTAGTATTGTTTGTTGTGTGTTAGGCTGCATAGCCTAAACGTAATAAACATTCATAAAGTTTGACACTCCACTACGAGATTCGACCATTTAACCCACGGAACTGACTTGGTTTAATATTTATAATTTTGATCCGAGGTTAACATATTACTCATAATAACGCAAGACAAGTTATAATTTTAACCCAGTGTTAGTAACTAACATAGAATTAAAATGAGGTTAAATGTGGCTTACTTATTTTAAATAAATATTTAGAATACGTAGTCCCCAAATTACGTAGTTCTAAATCCATTGGGTCCTTTACTTGCAATAATAGATTTTTATGTTTGAGCATGATACGATTTAAATTGACAAGGGATTTAATTTTACTTTAGCAATAAAGTCCGAGCAGTGATTGTTCAATCGCAAAGTTTTTAGTATTTGCAAAGTCCCTTTACGGATTAAACGGAGATTAAACTTTTTGATGTCTTATTAATTAATTGCTTTTAATTATTAAACTCCACTCCACTTAGGATTAATATTTAAATGGCGTTCTTTAAAATATTTAGTTCTTTAATATATTCAATGTTTTCAGTCAAAATAGAATGAATTAATATAATATTGGACTTGAAAACCATGTTTAATGATTTAATAATATCTGTCTATTCGTCACGAAGAATCTATTCCAAAGAACCATTGGATGGACACAAAAGAAAGAAAACGATATATAAGATACTTTATACATTTAATACATACTCTTTCTAATTCTTTGTCAGCTTACGTTCACCCTCCTTCTTGTAACACAGGGTCCGTTATAAGAGGCGTGAAGAAGTGCTTAGAAGGTCGGCAAGACGAGTGTATTTTTTCTTGCACCAGCTATTGTCTCATTTGGACTCCATTTACGCTTACCATCAGATAGGATAGAGTAAATGGATTTTTTATGTAAAAAAAATCTCCTAATCAAATTAATAAGGTACTTACCAGTCCTTACAGTACAAAGAGATTATTATTGTTTTTATGCTAAACAAATTAACACAAAGATGAAACCGATGCGACGAACCATAATGACCACGAATTAAAATTTAGAACGCTTCGCTTAGAAAAGAAATTAGCACAGACTAAAATTTTAACATTTCTAAAGTTTCGAAGTTAACTTTTGTTGTCTCCTCGTCGTGTAGAAGTCATTCCAAATAGTCGTAAATATTGTAAATGGCGCGATTTCTTCTTGCGGAAGAGACGGAGCGATCTATCTTCGGTGTGACAGCTCCCGGCTCTAGGCGTACTGGGCACGCTGCCAGAACCTTAGGGCTAACGACGTCAAGAAGGGACTGAATTTTATTTATATACTTTTAAGGGACTAGATTGGCCGTTTTAGGAGTAAAAAAGTAAATTTAATACCGTGTACTTTTATTGCTTGCGGAATTTATATCTTATAAATTCCGTTCGTATTAATTTGAGCAATAGAATTGTAGTAGGTTATCTTATTACGCTCTCTATCGCGCGTGAGAAAGCAAATCGCACTCGGCCCACGCACTCTCGAAAACCGAGCACGAGGTATCGCGGCCGAAAGAACGTGTACCAAAAATATTCGCGCGTGATTGAGCGTTCAGGCTTTACAGGACCCTTTACTTACCTCGTGTAAATCTGCCTTGACACGTTCGCTGAGGCGCCGACATGCTACTTATAGCATTCACTAGTGATTTGCGCAGATTCACGCACCTCCTATACCCTTCGTTACGTTTTTGGATTCTAGACGCACAACTGCTCCAGCAGCTATGGTTTTTTAAATTACTACTGTATGTTCACAATCGAGTGTGGCCAAATTGATTGTATTTTTGGCTCATTTTTTTAAAAGAGAGCCCCAAGGTGTAGCAAACAAATATGTGATTTTGCCATTGTGACTGTATTGTAACCATCGCTGAGTTTATTTAATAACACTTTAAAGTATTAGGTAGATATAATATAGTAGCAGCCCTATTTCTCGATATATGCTAATAATTGACTATAACAAAGTATTTTGAAAGCATCTTGGCTTGTTGTTTGCCGTCTTTAAATTTGATAAACATGATAGTAAAAGTTTTATCACATATCCATTAATGCACTTAGGATACCAAATAAATCTTTCCCATTATGAAAATACGATGATGGAACCTAAAATCTTATATCGTTTATTTCCAACAGGAACACCTAAGTATGTAGTAAATCTTATTATTTTCATCATCATCATTTCAGCTGAGAGACGCCCACTGTTCGATAAAGTTCTCTCCCAAGAATATCCAATCCGATCGGCCCTGCGCTGCCCGCAACCATCAATTTCCCGCGACCTTTACCAGATAGTCTCTAGGTCTGCCATGTGGATGGCCCACCAACGCTGCGTTTCCTGATACCTGGTCGTCACTCGAGTACAATTTTATTAATACGTCTACGGTTACGTCTTGATTTACGTTGTGATTTAGCCGAGGAGCCGTTGATTGATAATTTTATTTAAAAAATTCAGGAGATCATAAGAGAAAGAGAAATACGCCGCGATATGAAGGTTCAAAATCCCGCTGCTTATGAGAATGGACTTTTCTTTTGTGCGACAACCCAACGTGACCAAACAAGTTGAAGGTACGTTGTGGGATTGCCATTTCGCGAAGATCCCTACTTAATAGGTAATTTAGTGTTTAGATTTGGTTTGTTTAGAGAGGAAATTAGAGGCCTCACTCGCGTTAAACAATTATTTTTCTACCGTACAATAGCGATAAATAGAAGAGGAAAACATATAACGCCGACCCAAAAATAAAACATTGGGAACAGAGCAGGCAATGATGAATAAATAGCGAAATAATATGCTATTATGACTTGCTTGCGTGATAGTTATCGGTCATTTTTCTCACCTTCATACATAATGTTAATAAAAATTTAAAAGGTTGTCTAATCTTTATGTACTAACGAAGCCGAATCAGTTCGTTATATAAAAATGAAAGACCCCTTTGCTCGGTCAGTCTCTTTTATACTTTCGCTTACATCGTTAGAACGTTACGAATTACCAAATCAAACAAGTGAAATTGAAGGGACATTTAATCTGTTACAGAACAACTCAGTAGAAGTTGAATGGGTGATCGATTAAGCGTGATCTGGATTCCATTGTGTTTCCAAGAGCACATTAAGTCCTTGTTCCAGACTAATATCTCGAAGGAATACTTGGAACTGAACATTATGGAATTCATATTAACTGAATACCGTTTGGTGTCAGGAATTTCGTAAGCTAAACTATACAGTCTAAGGCCTACGATGGCTTCGTGGTATAGTTGTCTGCGATTAGATCAGAGATCCAGGTTCGATCCCCAGAGGAGCCAGAAGAGTACAAATTGAGGGCTTGCTGAAAGTCTTGTTTTGAAAACGTTTGAAGACGAACAATGGTGTTATTGTTGTATTCCGATGATAAGTTATTCCACCTTATGCATTATCAGTGGCGTAACAAGACCGACGCGAGCCTCTAAGGCCTAAATTTGACGTGGACGAGGTATATGGCGCAAGGCCGAAAAATAAGTTGGAGACCCTTATGGGCCCAAAAGTAGGTGTCTCTCGGATGGAACACGTGATTTTTCGGACCGAGGGGCTGTAGGTGATCGCCCACGTCACCTACGCCTCGCTACGCCACTGGGCATTATTATCATTAAGTTATTTTTAAATAATATATCCACGCTGACACCAATTATCTAGCCCAAATTAACTTGTGGTACGGATACTAGATAACATTTTTTGAATATAAATAATAATTTTAGATATTTTTATTAATAAACTTAAATAAATATATAAACAACCATGACTCGCAAACAAATATTCGTATTCGTCATACAAACATTTGTCGCTACCAGGATTCGAACCCGGACCGCTTGATGCGGTAAGCAGCTATACTGACCACTCCCCACGACGCAATAAATCAAAATCATAAATAAAATAATAAAATAAAATAGTTTTTATTAACACTATCATCATATAACATCACTTATAATTCGACCCACGACGACACAACGCCTCTCCTTGTCATCGAAGGAGGTTTAGGCTGTAGTCCACTACGCTTTCCCAATACGGATTGGTGGACGGAGGATAAGGTGATCAATACCCCTTTGCTGATCCATTAGTCGCCTTGTACGTCACCCATTGGAGGATATAGGGTGAGCCTATTCTACTCTGCCGGCATCACATGGCCTCTAAGGTGGTAATCATTTAATATGGTGGTAATAAATTTAATATCAGTCAGGATACCAGGACTACAGAGATGCTTTAGATTGGAATACCTGTCCTGGTTGTTGTTACTTGCTTGTTGGATTACTGAAGGATTGCTACTTTTTTGGGTTAGGTGTCCCATTTGTGTAGGCGACAAGCAGGCAGTCTGTCACTATTGGAGGCACTGCATGGCCCAAACTGTCAAATGTGGCTTTATGTGTAACTTAATGTTACCCAAAGCTCTGCTCAACCCATTTAGGGATTACGAGCGTGATTATATGTAGGTATGTATGTAATATCAGGTAAGATTAAGGCCAAGAGCTTTCTCGTCAAGTAAACAAAAGTTTATGAAAATTTCATCATCTTTATACTTTTTATGTCCATTACACTAAAAGGTATTCACATAAAAACTCTTTAACAATGTTTGTTCGATGAAACTTTCTTATGCTCAGTTATCAGTTACATACATGGTCATGAAGTATCTTGAACCTATTGCGGAATCACGCAAATGAGAATATTATTAAACGCTTTAAAAATTGTCAATTAACTCTACATTAAATGACAAACACATACACGCACGTCTGTGTTCAACTAAAGTTCACCTGTGGGGTACTACAAATGATTCAGTATTTTCTTGATTAAAAAATGTTATCCAGTTAATTATAAAAGAAATACACTCGTTATTTGTTTTAAAATATAAGTATTTGTAATTCTTCATTTATTTTGTAATTACAATAGCTAATTATTTTTTGCGAAAACCTTCTTTGTTCCTATAATAGAGAAGACTTTGTCTTATCTTCTTTCAAAATTTAAGAAAATTTTCTTTGGGTATTATTAAGCTGACAATATAATTCAAACTCTTTACTAGTAACCACACGTCCTGTTCATTTACCATGAATAAATAAAAGTGTTAGCATTCTTGGTTTTCGTTCTAAAAAGTTTGAAACAAAGACAGCGTGCCGCCTGTATACAGCTTTTGAATAAAACAAACACGAGTCACCGCTTCAGACGCGTAAATTTAATAATTCTCACATGTGGCAACCCTTCCAGTCGATATACCTAATTTCGGTTATATCGAGTATATTTCTCACGTTGCAGTCAACTCGTCGTGTCGCTCCCTACATGTGTCGGGTTTCAAAGGGATTCTCTTATGTTTCTTTTTTATCACAACCACATGTCTGGAGTTGGGAGATAGTTATCGTTTCTTCTCCCTTTTATAAAGTTTAAATTAGCTTCTGTTGTAAAGCTCATTATGTTAATTAATTAATTATTTGATTTTGTATTTAGATTAAGGCGAGCATTTTCATCATAGTAATGGCGGAAAACGGAGCGCGGTCGCACGAATTATAAATTAGTTTTTTTTTTCATATTTATAAAATATTTTATGCAAGCTTCTGCCCCGGACTTTACCTGCGCAGGATTACTATAAGTTATAGCCTATTGTTATTCTGATGTATGAGCTATAATATGGTAAAGTTTTATTAAAATCTATTCAGTACTTTTTGCGTGGTAGAGTAAGAAACATACGTACATTCATACAATTTAACTTTCGCGTTTATAATAGTAGTATAAAATAATATTATCTGCGTTTCTCAAGTACTTCGAAATAACAATGAAATTTGGCATAACTTTTATGTTTTGATAATTTCTTCTATTACAATTTTTGGTTTAATTTAGTGCTTACATTGAATTCCGTTTTCTATCGAGTGAATTATTTCTTATCGCGTTTCTGTAGTTTGATTCATTAAATAAATAAAGGGGGAAAAATTGGCTAAATAATACGGATAATAAAGTTGTACACACACAATAAAAAACGAAAAAAAACATGCACGCTACGAAGCCGAATCGTATTACCACTCAGCTTTATTTATTACGTTATAAGTTTCATAATTGTCTAAAATATAGTAATAAAAATCTAGACTTTCTAAATTCTTACCTTTAGGATTGTCAAATGATAAGAAGCTTGACTGCCTGTTGACGTAAGCTTTTAATTGGGTTAAGGGGAAAGCGAACATTACATTACTTAAAAAAAAACAACATTTAAAATTATCTTAAAATACACAATTTCATAACTTTTGGTTGCTATCTCACAAAAGGCTGCTAAAGCTTGCTGTGTTTTTACCTTTTGCATATTAGATATTATCACAGATAATATACTTAATACTATATAAACTATATTATGAAATTTTTATTAGCTCAAGAGCACGTAGTTCTCGTCTAATAATTTGCATATTAATTGAATAGGATTTTATAACTTAACAATGTGATCATATTGCGTTGGATCGTCCGGGTGTGGACTCTGTTATTGGTTGTCTCAAAAAACGATCGAGACATAATATTTTCTTATCTACCGAAACAGTATCTGTCTCACTCTTTCCACTTTGAAATTGGCGCGTGCTCAGCGAGCTTTACTGATACGTAACTTAGTAAGTAAGGAGATTGGTTTACGTATTCTGTAACATTTCAATTGTTTATTTTGTACAAAATAAGCGATACCTCAAGGACAAAGTGCTTCACCTGCTCTCAAATTTAAAAGGAATTTAATAACAATTTAGTCAGTTATGTATAAGAAATTTGGGTTACGTGGGCAGTAGATCAGAGCGATGGTGGAATGAGATGTTTTGGATATAAATACGAATGCTTGTTTTCAGAAGCGGATTCCCGTTATTTTACGTCTGTTTTTAAATTTGGAATGATAAATTATTACAAACTGTTCTGTGTAATCGACAACTCGTGTGTACCTAACACTTGGCACGACCTTATTAAACAAATTGGTTTCAGCTGCACAATTTCGAGCAGAGATGTTCTATCAATGTATTTAATCATATAGTTACATTCAATAGTACTATCGCGGACACAAGGCTTCAAATCCTTAAGATCAAAATCGCTTGCGTTCTCCCAGCAAAACGTAGTAAAATACTATAGTTAATCAGTTTACCCGTCAAAGGAAACTTTTTTGAATTATGGAATAATTTTATTTTTGCGTTTCATCATCATCATCATCAACAGCTCATATAATGTCACCATCGGGGGGCTCGAGCCTACCCCACATTAGGGGCGATTAGGCCTTAGTCAACCACGCTGGCCAAGTGCGGGTTGGTCGACTTCACACACAACCAAAGAATTTCTTCATAGGTGTGTGCAGGTTTCCTCGCGATGTTTTTCTTCACAGTAAAAGTGTCGATTAAGCGTACATATGAATTCAAAATTTGAAAACACATTGGTACGTGGCGAGAATCGAACCAGTGCCTCCTGAGTGAGAGACGACGCTCTTACGCACTAGCTTCTTATTTTTGCGTTTACAAACGCGTAAATATTGGCAAGTCGTTTTTTTCTAATTATTTTTGAATTGCTTAACACGGAAGTTCACCACCATACAATATTTAGCCACCCACTTTATTTTTGTTTTGTTGGTCAGAAAAAGATGGGCTATACCTTCCAGTGGTTCCCACTAGAGGAGAATGTCTCTACACTACCCACTAATAGATTATTCGCGCATTTTAACTATATGAAGTCGAAATACGATATGACCCATTGTCGTTGGGCACATCGGCTTAACACGTCTAATTAGGGTCAGATGAGTGTATTATCTTTGTTAGGGTAGCAAGGGCGGCTTACTGCCCGCCTAGCATGACCACCGAAACACGATATGATATAGCTATTTATCGCTTTGAACTGTCAAAAATTATTTGATATAACCACTATCTTGAAATTTTATCGAAACTGCGAACATGTAAAGGCATACTTATTAATTTATTTACACTTCGTTGGATACCAACAAATAAAAAACCAGATTCTTATCTAATCTCTTCCAGGTGACCTTAGAATTTACAAGATTTGAATGAACAGATACTCAGTAGAAAGTTGTAAATTTTATTATCTAACACATTCATTTACCCGAATAGAATAAACGTTCAAGGGGCCCATTGGTATATAATAATAATTCTTTAAGAGGTAATGTTAGGACTCCAGAATTTGGAAGTCTATATACAGGATTGACACCCAAGAGTTTCAAGCCTTTTTAACCGACTTCAAAAAAGGAGGAGGTTCTCAATTTGACTGTATGTTCTTTTATAATAATAACTATAATTCATATATTTCAGGTAACACAATGCTTACATAGATGTTTTATGTTACCCTTTTAATTACAGGGTGTAAAGACTTTGAAGATTCTTTTAAGGCTTTTGTAAGCTGGTGCTTATCATGTGGTCCCATTTAAATTTGATCGACGTCTGACGAGTAGTTTTTGAGTAATCCGTAATAATGCTTATTTAATTGACATGGATGATAAATAATTTAATTTAATTTAGAAATGACCGCAAAAAAACAATTAGGTTTTTTAAAAAAAAAAAAAAATGTTTTTAGTTCTGAAGGCGGTTTTTCTCTCTACTTCTTCATATTCTTTTTAAATAAATAACGATCGCGACACATAAAGATTACGCATTTTGCCAATGTCAAGTGAAAATGTACTTAAAGTAACAGACAATTGTACGGTAGATTGAGTTAAATATGGAGTCTCTCAACACGTGTTTTTAAAACCAGAACTCTGGAGAAACTCCTTAGCTACTTAAACACGAGCCCTCTGCTTGTTTGCAATGTTTTATAAAAACACGATCAATGAAATCCTTCGAAATCGCAAAACGAAGGGCTGCAAAGATTAACCCTTCGCTCGTCCTAACCGTTACAGGTCCCTGAAGACTTCCTAACGTTCCCGAGAACTGCCTGTATACATTGTTCGAACCTCAAATTGAATAAGTTCCCGATAGCTGGCTGAAATAATTGAATTTCTATACCGTTAGGCAGCGAAATAGTTAAAACTATTTGCAGTGCATTTCATCGTTATATTATTAATAGATACAACCTTTCTTTTTAGAGTTGTTTAAGGTCATGTTTGATACACATTAGAGTAATATTGCAACCGTAAGCAAATACAGAAAAAAAGTTATCGTTGTCTCATGAATTATACTTCTTATAATAGATTAAAGCCCACGTATCCCTTTATTTCACAATGGGATATTTCGACCTGATTTGTTTGAGACTTCCAGGCTAGAACAGCTAGAGAAAATTATATCGTTTAGTTAAAATCGTGCCAATAATTGTTTTAATCATCTCAAAGTGGGCGGTCTGCTTTTTAATTAAGCATTGTTCGGTCAGGAATTTTTAACAAACCCACTTGCTATCCCTTGTTTCCATCCATATTTAAGGTATCGCCGTAACCGTATCGCTTCTTTTTCGGTCCGTGACGTTAATATTAAAAAACAGGCGTTCTCTTTCCGAGCTGATAAGCGTGTTACGACCTTTGAAATGTTTAAAAAGTTTTGAGTTTTATGACTTTTCTGATGATTGTTGGACTGTCACATTTCATTTCAAAGTAACTGTGATCGTACACCTGGGACTTACACTCCAAATGAATGCTAAGTAAGTACCGTTTTTGAGTGTTTATACTCCATTATATTATCTCATACCCCGAAAGACGGGAGTGTATTTATAAACTGAACGGTAGAGCTGTGGACAATACAATAAAGCGCTTCCAGGGAATTGAAGGCTTCGTAACAAAAAGGCCTTTGCTGCATGAGTCGATTTACCTATTTGTCAGCTTAAGTGCGATCTATTAATAGTTCACTTAGGGCTGTCAACTCACCACCACAACTAAACATAGCTGCGAAACTCTAAGATATATCTGTGTTAAGCTTTGAGACGAAGCAACCCTGTCTATTCTAACATCATGTAGCCTCATGTATCTAACTATACCATTTCCTAGCGAATTCGAAGATATACTTACTTGGGCGTCTCGAATTGTATTCTTTATTATTTCGATGGGGAAGGCCACAAGTTTCCCCATAGAAATAATAAAGAATAATAATATTTTGATGAGGAAAGCTTCGCTTGTGGCCTTCAGCTCATCGTCTCTCATCTCTCGTATTAAAATAAGAGTGAAGGTGGGAACTGCCAGCAATTAAACACGGGTACATACCCCACGGGAGATGCAACCCGGATATTGGCCTAGATGTCCCGGTTCGACCAGTTCACAAAACCCATAAATGCGGTCATATGGGTACACGGAGGATTCCAAGGAGACCTTTTTTTAACCCCAGACGCAAAAAGAGGGGTGTTATTATTATGTTTGACATGTCTGTGTATCTGTGTGTCTGTCTGTGGCATCGTCGCTGTGTTGGGGGAACGCTAAGTAAAAACGAAACTAAAATTCAAATGAAAATAATATTAATAATGCTAAAGTATGGATTAGCGGTCTCGGACGCGGCGACGTTGTCGTCAAATATGAATAGGTTACTTTGATAAAGTTAAAATTTATTTGGCCGAGAGATTTTTTTTCTTTTTAGTTTTTTTTTTTTGCGTCGGGTTACTTAATTTTTTTGCTCGTAGTGTTTCTGTCGGCATGGTTTACTACAGGTTAGATGATCTGACCTTAGCTGTATTTGGTGTTATAAGCGTCTAAGCTGAAGACGGTCCGTAGACGCGATCGGCCACAATGGTGTCCGTATCGATTTCGAAGCGCATAAATGCATTATTGTAATTACTTAGCGCAGCACTGCACCGCCCCTCCTCATTTGGCTGCTTCGGATTAAGCACCATTTTTCCTTCTGGCAATGAGCAAAAACGGTGATTAGGCGCTAGGTGTGCCTTTCAGGGAGTCCTACATAACTTATGCGGTCCGGTCCGCATAGACATCGATGAATTCACCGTCTTCTTTTCCACGTAGAAAGAAAAATGTCAAGGCGGTAAGCGGTCACATTATTTTAACAATAAGGATAGCAGAAAATCGTACAAAAATACGCATGGACTTTTTTATAAGCGTAGGAGTTTCTCACGAGTTCTTGTTGTAAAAACACGTGTTGAGAGACTCCATTTTTAACCTCAATCTACCGTACAATTTTTGTTACTTAGTTACATTTTCACTTGACATTGGCAAAATGCGTACGTTTAATGTATCGCGACGCCATTAATTAAGAACAGAATAGAATTGATAAGCGTAATTTTTATAATTTGTTCAAAAAAAACCGCGGACGGTTACGTATGAGTACTTACTTATATTGCTTAAAGACAGCACTAGCTTAATCGTTATTTAAACGAGAAGTCGTTTTATCCCTCGTCTGGCAGTAAATTGTACAATCCTTAATTAAAGCGATTCGTATTCGTTTAATAAGAATCGAACATTTATGAATAACGACCGACACGGTTCAATCAGTAAGATTTATCGTACCATAGACCTTTTTGGCTCACTTATCAGCACTTAATCGTATCGCTTCTTTTTTAATGCGTTACGGTTCGTACCCGTTTCGTAGCCGCTGTTACGTAGCGTTCTTAGAAAAAAAAGCGTTTCCTTTCCAAAATGATAAGTGTATTTTTTTTTGTTCTACGAGATGGCAAACAAGCTTGCGGCCCACCTGGTGTAAAGTGGTTACCGTCGCCTATTGACACTTGCAATATTAAGGGTAAATCACTTAACATTGCAAGTGCGTTGGCATCCTGGGGACTGGATATGCCTTCCGTTCCCAGTAATTACACTGGCCTTTCCCTTCAATCCGAAACAGCGAGCTGCTTCACGGCAGAAATAAGAAAGGCGGTGGTACCTACCCAGACGACCCTACATATGGGTCTACCACGTAGTAGTTTTCTACTACCTACAATTGGGATCCATAATCACTTGTAGCTAGGTATTCTCCTACTCCGAAAATTAATGTGTTCGTACATTTTGAAATAGTATTCGGTAGCGAATTTTCAATTTGCGTATCGCAAATATTAGATTTTTTTCCCTAATAATTTACGACTCCGTATCTACGACCTCTATCTTTTACCAATTACAAAATTCCTTTTCTTTTCTCGACAAGCTAATAATCTAATTTTTGTGAAGGTCTTTTACTCAGTGAAATATTATATTGCTGATCAAACAAAAACGACTTTTAGGGGTTGAATGAGGACCAGGAATCAGGAGTAAAAGTGTAAAAGGAAAATTTCCAATTTATAATACAGAAGAGGTGGCCTCATTTCATCTCTTTAGGTAATTTAGAATCATACAATGAATAATGAAGACAACATAAAAGATTCTTTAACCGATATTCTCTCTATGTAATAGCGAGATTCGTATTTATGTGAACACTCAACAAAATCGTTTTTCTATTCGACCACAAATAACAATAACAAAGTATTTTACCTTATTCTTTTTTTTCCATATCCCACTTCCATGATAACATTTCGTTTGCAAAAACATCGTTCCCAACAACATAATAAGTCGGAAAAAGCACTTTATGAGAACGAGACTGCTTAAACTTATACCTTATATTTTGAAGTAAAAACAACCCTGTCACAAGAGTGCTAATATTTTATAATACTTCACTGCTTATATTAAATTAGCAGTTTATGAACAAATTATAATTGAAATACAATTTTAATTGTAGTTTTTTAGTATTTTAATTGTAATGAACTTAGCCCTACGCTAAGTTCATTAGCCGCTTGAAATTTGAACACCTGTGCTTTTAATATACTTATTTTTCTAGTGTGTGGTTCTCTGATAATTATAACTTGGTGCCTAAAAGGCGAGAGTGAATAGGCTATTTCTAGGTAAGCATGTAACATTGTAGGCCACATCTTCGCTTAAGATCAGGTGAGAGTGTGGTCAAATGCTTTCGTCTATGTACTAAAACAAAAAAAGATGGCGGTATTTAGTCAGACTACAGCCAACCAAACGGCGTACAAATTTGTTTTCCATAAGGATCGAATCTAGATATCCCATCCAGCAATAATTGCGTTGGGTGAATTACTAGACTAAGGCTAGCGCTACAACTATTTAGTTGCGTATCAAAAGTTTATAGAAATATAATATGGCAATCCTAAAGTCCTACAGATAGTTGCTCGACAAAAAAAAAACGATCTGCTTTTGATTAAAGCGTTGGACAACAGTTTTGATCGAGCGGTCAAATTGTATTGCAGTGTATCTGTTAAGGTAAGTGAGATTAATAAAAAGTTATTAATAATTACCAAAAAATATGAATAATTACCAAAATTTAAGGCATAAGTAATTAATTATTTACTTTTACCGGTTATTATTAATAATTATCAAACTGTTAATGATAATTATCCTTTCGAACCCTGTGGCTGAGTGATGGGTAGGTTAAGGTTTTTCTTTTCACAGTTTTCATCACATTTACTAAATCACGAGGTAAGTATTAATAATTACTGGTTATTACTAATAATAACCATAGTAATCACATTTACTGTAGCATATCGACCAAGCAAATCAATTATATCGACTAAACAGTTTCGTTGATGCAAAAGTTGTATTTATGTGCTATGTCTTTCGAAACGGTTAATTACACGTTACGTATAGATAATATGAAGTAAATGTACGTATATAAATTTTCCTAAAACTCTTAATAAATTTTTTACTTGAAATATTTAATAATTGTACTCAATTAAATAGAAAACGAAAAACAAGAAAAAATATATATTGTTTTTCTAATTAATTCACATTTTCAAGTCATGCCAAATTAAATTATAAATAAATAAAAAAAATATTCTCTTGTGACGTATTCTGTTAGATACAAGAGAAGACTGATATACCGTGTATTGTGATAATAAAACACACTCAAAGAATAGCTGTGTACCGCCTCAAGCGTCGTTTATACTTATCGTCGCGAACACTTGGGAGTTGCTAGCAGTTACATATGCAAATTCTTCATCTCAAATTGCAGAAGTACTCGTAAAAGTTGAACAAAATAGATTCATTGCCACCAGACTCGTGAATAATGTTACAACTTTATTAATGCTGGGTCTTTTGAAGCGAAAGAGTAGACGCTGGTGATTTTGAATAGTCCTTAACTAACTGGAATTGCTTTTTTATGTTAAACAATCAAATTGTCCACCTGAGAAATGTATTCACATTTACATTTTTATCTGAAGTAAACTTTATAGGTTGTAATTAGTGGTTTTTGTCTTTTAACTTTATTAAGATGGCTTGTTCATTTTGTATCATGACGCATACATCTAGAAAAAGTGTTGTTTATTTATACAACTCTTGTTTAGCGCACTACCAAGGCTTTCATTCGGATTTATATTTCAATCGCGTCCATGTCAGTTATCGCGCCAAAAAGTATAAAAAAAAATTCCTACGGTCTTTCCAGGGTCCATACAAAAATTCATCAAAATCGGTTTAGGGTTTTAGGCATGACGTCACAAACAAACAAACTCACTTCCACTTTCATAATATTAGTTGGGATAAGAAAAACGTCTGGGTGGATTATCTATATAGTCGATCATCATTGATTCCTTTTCCATTATTTGCAATACAAATGCTTTGTCGTTATATAAATATGGAATAATTTTATTTTTGCGTTTACAAACGCGTAAATATAATACTAGAAAAATGCACTGAAAAAAATCGACTTGCCTCAGGCGGGACTCGAACCCGCACCTTCCACAATCCGGGTGGACGCGTTGACCAATTTCGCCACCGAGGCACTGCTTTTCGCTGTCGAAATTTGTCAGTGCGTGGTGCTTATGTTTTTTTTTATGCTAAACATCGTTTCATCAAATCTTTGAAATTTGCACTTCCAAGACCCGAACGAAATATTTTTGCAAATATTTGACGCCTAGCTAAGATGAAACTACCTTACATTATGGAATAATTTTATTTTTGCGTTTACAAACGCGTAAATATAATACTAGAAAAATGCACTGAAAAAAATCGACTTGCCTCAGGCGGGACTCGAACCCGCACCTTCCACAATCCGGGTGGCGGAATTGGTCAACGCGTCCACCCGGATTGTGGAAGGTGCGGGTTCGAGTCCCGCCTGAGGCAAGTCGATTTTTTTCAGTGCATTTTTCTAGTGTTATATAAATATTTAAAACTGACACCCATCTACACGAATCTTATTTCACTAGTTAAAAGGAAAACAAATAAAAATGAAACTGTTTTATTCAAAATCCCACTTCATTTATTGAGGTTGAATCTCGTTTGAAGTAATTATATCCAAATACAAGTCCTTGTACATAGAAACGATTGAACTAGTTATGTTTCAGACAGAATATTGTGTAGATAGGTCTCAATTTAATTTCGTCGGTCGTACACTAACCAAGAGTTCTTTGAACCTTTGACATAAATAACATTTCGTCGTAAAGGTCCTCATCGAGCAATTCCTTAATAGATGTGCGAAATTTCTGACTGGTCTATAGGTTGCAAATTTCGTTACGCGCTAAATGTAGGGATACAAATTTACACTTTCTCAATTTTCTCGTTACGTTTAAGTTTATTTCATGCGTGTTTAAGGGTCAAATAACCCCGTTTAAATATTAAATAGTTGTCTAAAATTGGAATTCATTGTCCCAACGATCTATTTTTACAATCTTAAATATAAGTTCCTTCTGCATTTCACCACCAGACGATTAGCAGTCTATCGTGGGAACTAACCACCTCCGTTGACGAGCTTTTGCTGTGCACGTTTCAATAGGCCAATCAAATCGATCAATAGTCAATCATACAGTTCGGTACTTCGATGCGACGCTGACTGGATTTGGTTCAGACTTTTTAATTGAACTAACAAGTTAGCTATTTGATCATAATGGTCAAAATAAATTAATTTGCCCAACTATTTCCAATCAACAGTAAAGAAGGTCCACATGATATATACACCGTGTTCCTGAGGTTATACATTAACTTCGGCATGTTATTCAGACTATTAAATTGATATTTTTTTACTATGGACAATTATGAATTCCAATTTCTTTAATATTTTTTATTTTCATACAAACTAAATGTTTAGATGTAATTTATCTCATATCAATTACTCTTTACCTGAGCTGGCAGCGTCGCATTTGAAACTTTGGTCCACATAAACTTTTCGAAACTTTTCTTGACGTTCTTTTCTTGAAATTCAGTTTGATGATAGTTTTGGTTGCACAAAGTGGCAACATCTCACAGATAAAGACTCTTTCTCACTGCACAACACAATTAAATTGGTTGAACCTAAATTACAAATACGAGTAACTTAAAAACTATGATATTTAAACTACTACATCCTTTGTACGATATGTTTAACAAAAGCTATAGAAGTAATATATTATTCAAAGTTAATGTATATCCTCAGGAACACGGTGCATAAAAAATGAATTAATGTCATGTCTTTGAAAGTATTAGGTGGGCCACCGTACCTTCTGATTTTAAGCATCAACCATACGCTAAAGAAGATTGTGAGACTGAGGTGTCAACCCGACCTACCCAACCCTACGCCTGTGGACCTATGGCAACTGCAACTATCTGATAGAAATACTGCAAAAATAAAATACAAGCATCAACAACAACAATAAAAACAACTTGTATGAACCTGATTGCCCAAAACGATATAAAGAAACGGTTTCGCCAATCGAAAGAAAAAAAATGTTGTCCTCTGCAGCCAAGTGTGTGTGAAACAACGAAAAATTTAATGCACCTTGAATATGATCAAAACACATGCTAGATCCTCTGATTGCATTACAATTTAGCCCGATATGACAAATAATTTATTTAAAATCTTCTCAGCAACTAATTTCTACTAGATGAGAATCCAATCAATAGTTTCTTAGATTCGCGCTCGGCAGTATCTAGTAACCGTCACACAAGTTCTCCATGAAATTAAGTTTGGGCCAAATAATTGGTGGGAGTGACAGAATATCGGTATGTAGCGATCAAGAGAGCAAAAACACGATCCAAATGTCCTACTCGGCAAATATTTATTACACGTTCTCGTAACAAATTGACGAAACCGTAGGGGACACTGGACTCTGGTGAAAAATAAAAGTCATCCGAGATGTATCTCCTTGTTCGACATTAGTCGTTTCGGATCCTTTCCCAGAATAAAGATATCAAGGTAATCTTGACAGCTCGCAATTTGTTTGTGTAACCTTTTTTCCGAAGACCGCCGTAGGCTGCCGAAAGATTTTACGGACGCAGTGTTATAAACGAACACGATAAATTTTGCGTAATATATATTGGAGTCTATTTGATGGTCGGCAGTGATCAGTAATTTAGCAACTAAATCAGAGACCTTATTTTTGGATGGGCTAGATTTTAGTATGATAGGAGATGGGATAAAGTGATCGTTTGATCTATTTTGTATGGGATAATACCTCTACCTTACAAGGATTCAAATGAGATTGTTTTAAGAGATAACATGCTGCCAATGGTTCTTATTGAACAATTATTGTGATGACAGTCACTCATGTAAAATATCAACAACATTAAGTAATGTTTTTCAGTGCATTTTTCTAATGTTTAAAAGTCTTTCTGTTGGACACAGACCATCTATATTTATGACTAAAGCCGGGTCCAGATATGTATCATTTGCCCGATCCGATCAGCGTATCCGTATCGCCCACGTATCGCCGACGCGTATCATGATCGCATATGTGGACGGGTGATGATACGCGTATTATGATACGCGATCTTGATACCCCGTTATAATACGGGCCGTCCTATGTCATGTCGGTTTCATACGATTGTCATATGGAGCAAATAGAGGCGTCCACAACTTGATACGGGCTTAATACATGATACGCTGATCGGAACGTGCAAACGATCATATCTGGACCCGGCTTAACCCGTTCGTGGTCTAGTGGTGCACCCTATTTAGACGCAGTGGTTGAAAGTTTTAGGTAAAGCGCGTTTCTATCTTTGGCCATATCATTCGTTGAGAAACCAAGAACTTTCCGGTGATCTTAAATAACACACATTGAGTAGCTTAGGACCGTACGGTTATGCCGGTCCAGTGCAAATCGATGAGTCGAAACAAACGGGACAAATTTTAGGTGCCTGTCTAAGCACAGACAAGAACAAGATTACCTATTTGCAGCCATGTCTTAAAGAGACTTCAAGCTTAAATTATTTATAGAAATGAAAACTAATGTCCACATGAATAAACTTAAGCCAACGGAGAGTGAGATAGATATTACTTTCAATAGCTACCAAAACAGTATCTGCCTAGCTCTTCCACTGTCAAATTGGTCGCTGACGATGGTCACGCGTTCTTCATAACAATCGCTGAAGTTAAAGCTACTAAGAGTAAGTGCGCAGTTGATAATCCTGTGTCTTGTGCTGCAGCAGACATGTTAAGCTTGTGGTTTCGACTGCTATAGTCATTATGCAGAGGTCAGTCATGTTAAAAGTTACGGCAGAGATCAGAAATGGCACCTTGTAAAACTCTGACAGTAGTTGAACATCTACTAAGTTAACCGCAGTATAATAATAAGAAGACTACCAAGATAGTGCGCGCACTTACGTGAGCTTTATTAATACAAACCTATCTGAGCTCACTGATACTGAGCTCTCCAAGACTTTAATGATCTGAGAATCAAAAGAGAAAGGAAATAAATGTACGCTATTTTCAAATAGCAATTTCAATATAAAAATTCGTAGTATCTTAGTATTTTCCTAATATAAATTACTGTGAAACTAACGTCCTCAAAGAGGGATGCCGAATGATCTTTTATTATGTATGGTTGCCAAGACAACCAACTTGGCGGAACGGTTTATAGTTCTGGTCCCGGTGGAGAAACATTATCTGATGAAAATGGACACTTTTCTCTAGGCATGAATTTATTTATATCCGTTTTATACATAGGTTAGATGTCAATACCTATTTTAAATAGGTTTTAAGGGTTTTATAAGTTTGACGTCTACAAGTACATGTATCTCTATGTGTCTGTATGTCGCATCGTAGTTCCCAAACAAATAATCCGATTTTTATTAAGATCTTTTTTGTTTGAAAGCTAACTAGATCTGCAGTGTTCTTAGCTATGATTCAAGAATATATGTTAAACTATTTGAAGATCATCAGCTCTTTTATACTCGATGAAGAGATTTTGGATTCGAATTTGGTAAGCTGTAACTTTAATGATATTGCAGATGCTACAGCATCTCCTAGAATATTTTTAGAGGTTCATTTTAATTTTATGTTTGTCACATCCTGCGCTTGGTTATAATAAATTTAGTGTGACTGGTATTGTTTATTATTGATTACTTACTTAAACAATATATAAAAAAGATATTTTCATAAAAAAGGAATATCATAAGTTACCGTACTTTACATGTCAATTCTTTTAGCTTTTCAAGACTTGAGGAATTATATTTTTTTGTAACTCTGATATCAAACAACTGTTATTTGGATAGCGATCTCGTAGCAATCAGAGGTTAATAAAGGATATAACGTAGTTCTAAGGTAACGAAACTTTATTAATGACTTCGCAACTTTGTGTTGTGCAACTATACACTATTGTAGCAGATACAAAGTCGAGTCTATAAAGTACATGTGTATAAGCTTTTATTATTCATTTACGTACGAGATCGTAAACAATTTTTTGTTACCCATTAAAGGTAAAATAAAAGCTCTTCAAGCTCGGAAGTTTGAGACTCTAATCGATGGAGAGTCCCCCTTGCGGGAGAGACTCGCCGACTAGAAAGCTTCTTGGGAGGTTCCCAAGAAAATATTTGAGAAAATTGAGATTATCTATCTAATACAATTAAATAAAACTGCATATATAAAAAATCACATACAAGTCTCTACAGGCTTGTGGACGTTTTTTTATCCCCTCCGCCTCTTTCTTCCCTACAGAGAGGTGCGAAAGAGAAAGGAATGAAAAGAAGAAGACTTTCCGAACCCTGAGAAAAGGAAGCTGTGAATCCTCATGTTTTCCTGTAGGGCGGCGTACAGGTTATGTCGGAGGCTTACAGACTTAGCACCGCCTTTGCTCAATTCCAGTGATTTAAAACTGGTGATGGACGGACTATCTTGGACCACTTTATTGCGAGTTTATGGACAATTATTCTGCCAAATTTCATTGCAATTGCTTTAGTGGCGTGGCTATGAAGTATAATACCCAGGTAAGCAAACGCTTGTCTGCCAACCACATAACATAAAAAAATCTTGGTGACTCTGTAAAAGCTACCTAAAACCAAAAGCAATAGTTAGCAAAAAAAAACTTACGTTTAAGTTGAAAACAATAAAACTTCGATTTGATACATAGAATTGTCTGTTCCGGAATCTCGCTACTTAATCTAAATTGAAAAATTGTGTATTCTTTTGGCGTTTCTGTTGTATAAATATTCATAAACTTCAAGCAGAAGTACGATTTTCCATTTCATTTGGTTTCAATTTACCGTAACGACTTGTTATCTTCGTAGTACGAAATGGCTACTTGAATTGCTGAAGAAAGAGGCTTACTCGAATCTGACATCTTTATTGCTTTTGGACGAAGATATTGAAGGCGTCATCTGTCCAAAGGCAGCTCATGAGAATTTAACGATTTATTAGCTATAAAGCGGTTCTTAAAAATATTATTATGTATATTTCACTTTTACATACGCAAAATCGCTGTCGTAATCCCAAAAGAGTTTGAGGTCTAAAAAAATATTAATTTTATAGGATTCCAATACATTTTGCCCAAAGTGCTTACTCTTTAGATGCAAATGTGATCGATTTCTGCTGCGGTATCGGTATTTTGATGTTGTTGTTATTAAATTTTCTAAAATAATTTTTAAGCTTTTAGAAGCACAAGAAATAGATAAAAACATCGACAGGGAGTTCATTCCAAAACCGAAGCGTACGCGGAAGAAAATTTCATCTAAAATGCACAGTACGTGACTAACTCGGTTCTAGTGTGTGTATGTAGGTACTGAATAGATAAAAACTCGTGCACATTCCACACCTTTTCAATTTAGCCTTACAAACGCCCCAATGTGTATCGGGATAGCGAAACAAAGGTTGTCAGCATTTTCACATCAGAATACTTACTCAAAAACAAATGACAGAAGGGTGATAGTTGTTTTGGCTTGTCAGGGTGAGTGGGGGAGATAGGGGGTCCAGAAAATGATCGCCGTAATTAACTGTCTCGACATGATAATAAATGTTTACTAGTCAACTAAAAACATAAACGACGTGCTTTGTTAGGTCGGTGTAAGATAAATTATATACAGACTGATTCTTTTGCTTTTTCTATCACAGATAATATTTTAATAATATACTAGGTTCTATAATGGAAGTTAAAGCTGCTAATTGCATTGCAAAAATCCTAATTTCAAAATGACGCCGAGTAGATTAAACAAAACTTTATTATGCAGCGAAAACTAGATTTTAAAAATGAATTATTCATTAGTATTAAGAAGATTTTTAGCAGAGATTTAATAAGGAGTATTTTAAATACAACAACAACAAGAGAATAATTAAACGTAACTAAAATTAGTGCCTAACATTGTAAAAATTTGTTCTCAAATTAAATTTTTAATTAAGTTATCCATCCGTAGATATAACGAAGTTTGAGCCGGTGTTTACTCTGTGTATCAATTGTTGAAGTACTAAGTAACTAAATCTCTAAATAGGTCGTATCTGCTAGATATTGATTGGCATTAAAATTGTTCTGTTTTCATAGAAATGTTTTGAATACTTTTTAATTGTTAAACTCACTTTAGTAATAGGTTTATTCCTTTATTTTTCTTCTTTTCTTCTTTCTTAATTCTATTGTGATAAGGACATGAAAAAAATTACCAACAACTTGAAAAACATACTGAAGTACGTCCTTAGTAAGTCTTTTTTGAGCTATGTGAGAAAAATATAAGCAAGTTCGATTTGCTAATTCAGAAAGGGATCGTTAGCATTGTTGTTTTGTGTTCTAATAGAAGTATTGGAAATCACCTTTATCGGTCCATTATAAGAAAAAAACGTGGTATTAGTGAGTGCTCAAATTGTTTGTCATTTTAATTCAGTTTACAGTCCGCCAATGGTGTTAATGAGATCCACAGAAATTCTCAACGCGACGTTTTCCGAGGCACTTAATTAAATACTTAAGTACTTTAATACTGCTTGCGGTCAACCGGCCTGAACTTGTGCAGAACAATATCAGACAGGCACAGTTAGGTGTTGGGAAGAGATTACTTGGAGACGAGTCAGAAAACGTAGCTATAGGCGGTATTGAAAGATATTATGATCTATTAAGTTTAGTGCTGTTTTGTTTAGTATTTTTTTTTACTTGACGCATAAACTCTTGGCATTGATAATGTTCTCTTAGATTTGCGCGAGCACTACGCATAGTAAACAAATGAACAAAGGCAATAAGTAACAAAATGTGAGAACCAAATGCACGCGAGTCAAATTCGTAAAAGTTGTTTCGCGGGACGAGAGGAGCGCGGTGGCGTCCCCGAACTGCTATACACTCGTTCGGTAGACGCTGGTCCACTGCATGTCTACTGCACGCTGACTAGGCAAAAGCGGCATTTTCCTCAACTTCAAATGCATCGAGCCATTGTTAGTTTTTACGGTGTAATAATACAGTTAACACTATTGTAATGTGGTACTTTGATGAGATGAGATGAGACAGCCTATAGAACGTAAAAAAAAACACTTAATATCAGGTGAGATGAAGGTTTCAAAATTGCGGCAGTAATTCTTAATATATAAGTACACTTCAAAGTAAATAGATGAAAGTTCACTAGTAGTAAAGAAAAATTTGGTACCAAATATTTTGTTTGCGTAGTCGATATAATAAGAATTGGTAATTTTGTTGACAAGAAATTATACTTTGTAATAGTTTTTGTGATGTTTATGTTTATCAGAACAGTTTTCATATAAAATACAGCAGGTTAGACAGAATAAACCAACATGTACCAAAAATATATTATTATATTAGCTATACCAGCTCGTTGTATGTTCCGAGGGCACACCAATATGCGGAGCGTACAGAACGTCTACGGTTTTAAGTGGGTATACTGGAGTACCAGAGAGTGCCACATAACCCCATTGGGACCCTTTATCGCAACTCAGATAAGTATACTAAACGTTTCCTTGCGTCATTGAGCGCATTCTACCGTCTGTACCACGGCGAGTGCTCAGAGGAGCATTTTTCTCTAATCACCCCCTTCGACTACGCATGCTGGTCTACATCGTCACCGACAAACTGTGGCTACCATTCCAACGCGAACTAAAAAATTTGGCAAGTGGTTTCTTTCTCGCATTAGAAAGACATCGAATTCACTGCCAGCACACGTGTTCCCTCCTTCCAAAAATCCTCGGCCATTCAAAGGAGGCGTGAAGGAGAACCTTGCAGGTCGGCAAGGCGAGGGTGGCTAGCGCGGCAGTTTATCTCTCGCACTAGCTTCTTCGTATTTGGACTCCACATCTGCTTACCATCAGGTGGAATGGAGTCATTGACCTTTTTATAAAAACGACATTGCACCATGTCAAATTAGAGCTAATAGATTCAAATAGATTCGTGTTAATGCGTACGGTAGTATCTACGAGATACCTTCATTACGTCGCTCAGTATTCTATAAAATACGTAAAGTTAATGGGACCAACCACTTATAATATGGCGAGACGAAGTGCAAAAATGTACCATAATTGTTTCGCGTTTATTGACGTTTAAATAAAGTAATGTATTTTATTCCTTAAAATAAGTCCCAAGTCATAGAACAAAATAAATATCTTAAGCTAACAAATAACGAAGGAAAAATTATGACCGAATACTTTTTAACTTGATAGCTTCTGAAATCTGATTAATCTAACAATCTCTTTTATCTTTTCCATCTGGAACTGGATTACGCTTTGAGTGCTTAAAATCTACTGCTCGTTAAGATTATTCGTACTTCGTCAGTGCGATTTTAGTTGTGGTCATTTGACAACTTTTATTATTCAATTATATTTATCACTGGTCGTCCTACTATGGTTTATACACGAGAGGAACTTTGTAACACCACCGCGATAGCCCACTGCAAATTGATGAGTGGATTGTACTAAATGTACCGTGTATATTGAACTCTATGATTGTCAAATGAGGTTTTAAGTTGAAAATTTTATTAAATTTTTGTAACAGTTTTGAGTAGCATAACCTGCTGTCATCTGTGCATAAACTTGTTTTAATTAAAACAAAACTTATAGATACTAAAGTTTGAAGATTTTTTGTACAGTGAAACAATAAAGACAACATTTGAAAATGTGATAAAGACATTGCTGAACATTGAGTATTTTAAGTGTTTGAGTTTTATAATCCCTGCATTATAAACTATTATAGACACGGATCCAATGACATGATAGTTAAAGTAATTAGATTATATCTCAAGCCTTTAGTGTTGACTTTTTTACGATCAGAAAAAAGACTCTATACGTTTCCAATTTTGCAAAGGCAGTCGCACGTGTAACGTGTTTTCTTCGGCAATATAGGTAAACCTAATTATTGCTTTCTCCAGGGAGTCTGTTTTAGGCTTTATGAGTACGGTGCCCGTACTCATAAAAGAGACGTTGTAAATACATAGATATGTTAGTCTAAAGTTATGTATAACATGATATTCGAGGTAAGAATATAGAGGTATTCGAACAGACTAGATCGTGATTATGATTTGAAAATATATTGAATAAATCAATGATATTATAATATAAAAAGAGGGAATAAATTATTTCATTATAATATTACCTAATTTATTAGCAGTGAAATCTGGTCGAGTATTTCAATTGAAATCAAGGTGTAAGTTAGAGCCACTATTTTACTACAAGAACTTTATGACCAAGAAATTATAAAGGTACATTTTCCAATTACATATAGAAAAAATATCATAGTTTATTAATTCTCAAGTCTAAACCATTCTAACTGCCAAATGAAACAATTCTAAATATATCCATAATATTTTTTACAAGAATTAATAAGATAAAGTATAGATACATTTTTTAAATCTCTTGTTTTAACTTCTCATCAGAACAGTGTCAACAAATAGTGTGACGATTCCAAATCCCGGCTTAATAGCGGATTAAAACGCTGTTTTATCTCTACTAAGCCAACATGAACGCTTAAACTTAAAACAAACATTGAGAATTTTGTTTTTATTCGACATTATTTTTAGCCCTATCATAACTTTACTTCAACGTTTAATCAGCCATAACCCACATTACACATACATTGATTTTATTAAGGAGTTTCTCCCGAGTTCTTATTTAAAAAACACGTGTTGAGAGTTAAAAATGGAGTCATTTTTAACTCTAATCAACCGTACAAATTTTGTTACCTTAGTTACATTTTTACTTGACATTGGCAAAATGCGTACGTTTAATGCGACGTGACGCCATTAATTAAGAATAGAATAGATTTTATTAAGTGTACGAACGCAGGTCAGACTAACCATATATATACAGGTTGTGTGGTGCAAGAGAGAGCCACTCTCTCTTTCGTCTTTATGTATACACGCATAATACTATAAAAATGCACTGAAAAAGCAGTGTCTCGGTGGCGTAATTGGTCAACGCAGCCGCCCGGATTGCGGAAGATGCGGGTTCGAGTCCCGCCTGAGGCAAATCGATTTTTTTTTCAGTGCATTTTTATAGTATTAATATTATCGCGTTTGTACACGCAAAAATAAAATTATTCTATACACGTATAATTCCTCTGTTCGTGTGTTATATTTGAACTCCTAAACGGTTGGACCTTTTATATGATCTGAGGGTTGGACCGATTTTTATGAAATTTTTTGTACCTAGGTTGTTCAAACGGATCCGAAAATGGTTTAGATTCACAATTCAATCCGATAGCACAATAGCACATGTTTGTTATAGTTGTTTTTTTTAACAGTACAAAGTCTATGGGGCCGCTAGTAATTACGAGTATAATATAAAAAGCATAGTCATGAGTTATGAAACATTCAAAATTTGTGATAATCGGGCGTGTTGTCACACTTGTAAAAAGGCTATTGACCCAATTGTTATAATTTTGATGCGGCAATATTAAAACTGGGGTGATAAGTACTCAATAAAGATTTTATGGGCTATTTATAACCTATTTACTGCCAGTAACAATGTTACAATATCAAAAATGAATAGGTCTCGATATAGACGTGATAACATGTTACTTTTATGGTAAATAAGAATCACAATACCCGTCATAGGTATTATATGACTGGAATTTATTAAGGTTCTCGAATTAGAATAATATTTTAATAGTGTATGCGTAGTAACGGGTTGAGTTTTTATGTTCATAGGTTAGAAACGAGCTAAAAGGGTACAACCATTTTGATTAGATATAGATTTTATTGACACGCATGAGTTGTTGATGTATAATAAATAACATTTTTTTTTATTATGCGTTTTAATAACAATATCAGGTATGAATATTAAAAGTCCCTAACTAGAAAAGTAGACGAAGTCTTCAAATGTTAAAAGGTTTGCGTTAGATACTGTGTAACCATAACGGAACGTATCCTATCGATATTCAGATACCTATTATTAAAAAAAAACGTAATGAAATATTTGTTCACTAGTTTTTCTTCTATACAATTCGATTTAGCATGTTCTAAGTATTTTTTTCTGTTTTCCAGACATTTAACTTTACTCAGGGAAAGCAAAGGGATATGTCGTTCATTATTTTTTGAACGTCTTTCTTGAAGTTTGCGCAAAAAATGTATGAAAACAACTGCTTGTCCATCAAATTAACACCGCTTTTATTAATTTTATTGGTTATCATGCAGTTTCTCCCGAGTTCTTGCTGTACAAACACGTGTTGAGAGACTCCATTTTTAACCTCAATCTACCGTAGAATTGTCTGTTACTATAAGTACATTTTCCCTTGACATTGGCGAAATGCGTTACATATCGCGAAAGGCATTTATTTAAAGAAGAAGAATTAATATTATTTAATTTGGGATCTCAACAGCTTATATATGCATATATATAACTACATGTTTAGTAATAATACATAGCTACCATACAGCATTTTGGTGGGGTATAATTTTTTTAAATAATTTGTTCCGATAATAAACGTAATCTCTTAATTCCGATTAAAATAAGCTCCAACAAGGCTACAACGATGTCGTTTTAAAATTGCTTTTAATTAAAGAACATCACAGTGGCTATTCCAAATTCAAATACAACGGTATATTTGTTTTTTTTATCAAAAGTTAAAGCAACAAGTTTGTGTAATATTTTATTTAATGTGTTTAAAACTCTTTGATAAATAACCAAACGGTTTTTACGATGAAAATGTATCAGTTTAAAAGGCAGACCTTAGACAGGTATTTGTTTTAAAAATAATATTTAACATCTCATTTAACGGTTCTAGCTACTATCAACGTACATACTCGTACTTTACTTATATTTAGAATTAAAGAAAATATCACATCAATTTACTTAAAATGTTTCAAGTTTGTTTTTAAGAATAATACAAACGGATTAAAGAATTTGACAAATTTGATAAGAAATTGTGTTCTGCAGGATTGAAATCCAATAAAGATTAAAACGAGTGAAACAAACTGTAGAATATATGTACTTCAAATAGAATCCAGATGTAGAAAACCACATTTTGGTAGTCTGAACTCGTCGGGAACATCCCTTTGACTTCGAATTGAAAGAAATACATACTTAATTCAACACACAGCTTTGCAGCTTCGTTGAATAGCGCCAGCACTAAGACTTTTCACTCAAGCGGATAGACGGAGCGAGTACACAACAAACGAATTTGTCATTATTGTCTACGTATTACGAAATGAATTGGACTACTTTGTAGGAAGCTTAGTAAAACAATTAAACTACTAATTATACTACCCGAAAGTCTTCGTTCTGTCCAAAGTTATTGGCCTATCGCAGTACAATAGAGAGAATAATGTTTTATATTTCTTTGGTTTATATTTTATTATTTACATTTTTATTTTATGAGGAAAGCTTACAGAATCATTCACAATATAAATACAGACAATGTTCTATTATGAGCTAATTACAAGCATATAGCATTAATCTAACTAGTATGTAATAAAGTACCTACATTCAATATTTTACAGTTTAATGTAATTCCTGATTTGCTTTATACTATACTGAAATAAATCTAGGTGATCATCTTCTCTGACGTAGCTATTACATCTGTAATTGGTGCGAGCGAAGTGAATGTATTAGAACATGACTTCGTTTTGTTTTTATTGGGGACTGTTTTAATGTTATTTAGGAGCTCAGGACAATCAATATTGCCTTGTGCAATTTTGAAAAGGTAGCTAATATCAGAGACGTTCCTCCGCATATAAAGTGGCAGCAAATGAAGACTCTTTCAACGCTGTTCATACTCATGATGGGATAACTTAAACTTTTTGTATAAAAAACGTATGACGTTTCCTTGGATATTTTCAATAGCGTATCGGAAAAGAAAAGTGTTGATTTTATTATGTTTTTCTGGAAACTTTCACTTTGTTTTTCTTCCTTCTTGTGCCTTATTGAAAATATGAAAAAATAATAGCCGAATCGGTCGCGACGTTCCCAAGTTTTGTGATTAGCAATACCTTTGGCGATTTATTTTTATTTAGGTATAAAGATGTGTGTAGTGCTCGCACTAATCTAAGAGAATATCATTAAAATATGTTAATTTTAAAACTTAAACTCGCAACATAACAAACTACTCAAGCTAAAAATAATATTTACATTAAACTTAGCTCAGTTAGATGGAAATAACCTTTTTTAACCGCCGACGCAAAAGATGGGTGTTATAAGTTTGACCTGTCTATGTGTCTGTATGTGGCATCGTAGCTCCTAAACGAATGGACCAATTTTAATGCGGTTTTTTGGTTTGAAAGCTGACGTAATCAAAATGGTTCTTAGCTATAAATTTATGTCGGGGCTTACGTAAAAAAAATACTTTTTCTTTTAGTTTTGCAATATTTAACGGAAAAAGTATGGTCGTAACATGGCCAGAGAGAGAAGCCAAGGTAGTGCAGGTGCTGCTGGATCTTAAGGGGGCGTCTTAATCCTATTCCTGGGTAACAACTTCCAGGCACTGCACTTGTAGAATGGAAATGGTGGACCCGCCATCCGCACGGTGAATCCATGGAATACTATCGGCTGTTTGCACCATGCTTTAAGTCTCACAATTCTGCAAAAAGTCAACTTAATTTTTAAAACGAAAACTGTAAAAATTATAGCTTTTTGCAACCGTTCGTGTGTCGAAGACTCTGGTGGTGAATGAAGAAGATTCTCAAGGTCAAACTGTGTATCTACTGATAATCTCATTTTCAATAAACTCCCACAATTGATAACAAGGGTTTTTTGCAACAAAATATTCTCGAAAGAAACGATTAAGACAACTTTTTTCTACATTATACTCAACGAATTAGGAATGATATTATACTACATAAAAATCTACCTGAAAATTAAATGTACACCCTGCACGCCCTAAATAGCTTTTTAGTCACACCTTAGACGTTTCCTCGACCTTAATTGAAATTCAGTTTGTAAGTACCTTTCGTTTGCCTTTGCATAAATAATGATCGCCATTTAAAAAGTATTAAGAAGCTTTCTACTTAAAATTATTGTACACTTTTATAACTCTTGGCGACCCAATGCAGATACCATGTCGTTGCGATAAACTTCAACTTTTAAGACACCGATCGGTTCGAAGCACAGGAAAGTTTGAACAAATTTTAATCTAAGCTTCAGTATATTGAAATAAGGTATAATATCGGAACTTTTATTTTAATGTACACTTAGTTGGTGCTTACTTAGAGCAATAATGTTCTATGAAAATATTTCGAAGTGAATTAAAATTAATAAAAGTATAAATTTTCGGAGATAGTTGACGCGTGCGTTCTTAGTAACGATTACAAAGTTAGGCAACCTAGTGAGCAGTCGGTACTCGGATGGGTGACCGATCATTTTTCAAATCGATTTTCCGGTCGATCGGTGCTGTTGAAAGATAGTACTTGTTTCCAAGGAGGGTTGTAGTCAGGCAGGCGGCCGGTCGTAAAAATCTAATGCCAAATCCTTAGGCGGTATTATCGGTATATCAAGGCATACTGCACCGACAAATAAATTGGGAGCAGGGTAGGAAAATGACGAAGAAAAGTATAAATTGTATTGCTAAATTAGTATTAAGAAAATAACACATTCTAGATACTACTAGAATGGTTTATTTCAGTTATTTTCACAGCATAATGTCGTGTGGAATTCTTCTCTGGGGGAGTGCTGCAGATATTAACACCATCTTTGTTCTGCAAAAACGGGCTGCTAGAGCAATCTATCAACTAGGTCCGCGTGACTCCCACAGAGAAAGGTTCAAGGAGATAAATATTCTAACTGTGTCATCACAATATATACTTCAGACGACATGTCAAGTACCTTACAGGTCAGCAAGGCGAGGATTGCTAGCGATTGCATTTGGACTCCACTTCTGCTTACCATCAGGTGAAATGGAGTCATTTGCTTTACCTTTATATAAGAAAAATATATCGTTAACTTTCTAAAATCTAATAATAGCTGTCTAAAATGTAGAATCATCATCAACAGCTCATATAATGCCCCCACTGAGGGGCTCGAGCCTCCCCACATTAGAGGCGATCAGACCTTAGTCAACCACGCTGGCCAAGTGCGGGATGGTCGACTTCACACACAACGAAAGAATTTCTTCATAGGTGTGTGTGGGTTTATGTAAAATGTAGAACATTCTCTGTTAAACAGCATAAGTAAGTAATGAATATACGCATTAGAGCAAAAGAGGTAAAATAGCGATACTAAGAGGTATGTCTACTTTGGTTTCCACGTCGAAAAACATTACCCCATTATATTAGTAACCGAACCGAACAACACTATGAAAAGATAGTGTTATTTCACTGCTGTCACCAAGATACTCTTCCCCATGACGAGAATTGTAAATGCATGCTACTAAGTCGATGCTTTCTATCCCTTTTCTTGCAAATTTTATTTTATTATTAATGATTTTCATGTTTTCCTTATTATTATTATTAATAATAATAATATATTTTTACGCTCACACCAATTATCTAGCCCAAATTAAGTATCTTTTAAGAACTTGTGTTATGGATACTAGATAATGGACAATTATACTTTATAATCTAGATATTTTTATAAATAAACTTAAATATCTTTTTTTTTATTATCTTTTTTTTGTATTTTAAATTTAAAACTAAAGCTAGGGTTGGCTGGAAGAGATCTCTAATAGAGCTCACCTATGTGCGTGCCTTTCTCAATGTATATTTTTAAACCTTTTTATGTGTGTACAATAAAGGATATTATAAATATATAAACAACCATGACTCATGAACAAATGATGAACCCGGACCGCCCGATGTGTAGCCAGCGATGTGCAGGTAGTGTTAGGTAGTTTTTTGTATCAGCTATTAAATACAGATAGAAGTTATCTGTGTGGGTAGAAGGCAGAATGGATTGCTTAAAGTTGTTGTCCCCCGAGTAAGCAATATTCAGAATGATGAGAATATGATGGGAATGAATAAAACAATAACGACTAAATAAACATTTTTCTCAGTATTCCCAAATGCTTATTATATCTCCGTAAGTGCTGTGCTCATTTATATTCATGGATATCATTTTTTGCCTTATAGAAAGATCGGCGACTAGACAGTATAAGACCTGTAAGAAGGTGCGACGTTTTCAACGTAATGTTTTTTTAACTAGGTCTGAGAATAATCCTCAATACATGACTACGACAAAAAACTGAATACGACGACGTTTGTCAAAATTGCGTATAAAGTGTAACACAGTACAGTCAACAGCACGTCGGGCTATACAAAACTGTCAAATTTCTCCAAACGATTTTCAACCTAAGGCTATTCAATATAAAGTGCATAATCGATTGGGAAAATTTGACAGTTTGTGGTAACCCAATGTGCTGTTGTCTGTACATACTACCTATTATTTTGATTTCGGGCTTGTCACACAGGTTTCAAGTAAGATACCATTAGCGCTTATAATGACAGATTCTCAGGTAGTTCTGACAGTCTACAAAAGACAAAATACCTATAGTTTTCTCTTACAAACTATTGTCGTATTAAATAAGCTACTTCTAAGAGGATCGTCATTCGAGTGAACTCAAACACAGAAAAATGTTATGGATACTTTTAGTTCTGGAACTTGAGTGAGTTTTACATCAAATATAACTAAAGCGTAAATCGAGTGAACTGAATAGAGAAAAATAGTTTTTGATACTTTCCAGCAGTAAAGCTGCTCAAGCTCTCTCAGGATCTATAAGTTTATGGTAGAGCGGTAACAATATTTTGAATAACAATAAATCGTATCTGCTGCTAGTATAAATTGTTTTCTAACATGAAAACTCCAGACAATGCAAACGATACTGTTACGGACTCCAATATAAGATATTTTTCCACATAGCTGTTTTAATTTAATTGCACCTATGTAAAAGTGGTATTTCCTAGGTGCTAAAAAATTTCGCGGTTATAAGCGCATGTAATATCCTAATGCCGCATTAATGTCACCACTTTGCCAATGCCAACCATAGCATACAAGAAAGTATAAAAGAAGCAGGCTTTGAGCTGTCTTGCTAAACAGCTCAAAGCCTGCTTCCACGGTACACTTTTGTCTCCCTATCGAAGAACAGATAACTGCATGATGAAATATGGTTTTCCTTAGTTATTTACTTAGACCGTATACCTAATTATAATGAATAATTTGAATGGAAAACCTGTCATCGTCCTTAACAAACTATGTATTGTGCACGAGGTATTGAATTCCCGCATCTGTCTTCATGCTCAGAATTCCTTAAGATTTCCTAACAGTAATTTCTCAAGAATTGCTTTGCATAACTCTTGTTTGATATCCCTAGTGGATAAAGATCAAGATTTACTGTTTTCTTTGACAATGGTTTGCAAACACACCCACACAAGAAGCAGTACGTATTATAATTACCAAGGAATGCCAAATATTATTTTTTATCGTTTATTTGTCGAATAAGGGCATTGCCCTACTTTCCTCCTAAGTGGTTAGCCCTGAAAGCGCCACACGGAATATTTACTATTTATTGAGTTATTATCTAACTTCGTTATCGATTTTAACTAGTTACTTTGTCTAGGCTCGCCGGAAAACTTAATTTACATTATGTACGATTTACTCAATTCCGTGTCAAGCATTAACGTAGTGGCCATATCGACACGATGCAAATACCGCCGCCGGCACGTCTTCACTATGACATGCGTTATGAATCCATTAAGGAATAGAGGAGATTCCTCACTACGGCCCTTTGTAATGTGCCCGGAGAACGGCTCCATTATTGTCATATATTGCCAAAACAAATTGCCTCCAAATCCACAGGAAATCTACCCATCATGGTTTGGTGAGTTGTTTACGAAAGTGAGAAAGTATATAAACCTCTTATTTACTTTCTTTGTGAACAATTCTTATATTGAGATGTAGTTTTAAATGGACGAGATATTTTATTTTTTTAGAGGAAGAGATTTTTGATGCCTCTATAAATCAAAATGCGAAGAGAATTTTCCAGTGCCTTTCCTTTTCTACATTAATGTCTCGATTTAATTTGGTTTCGGTTTTTATTGATACAAAAGCTAGAATGCCATTTTTTTATTATTTACTAGGTGACCCGGCGAACTTTGTACCGCCTATACCTTTTAGATAAACTTAGTTTATGATTTTAATGAACGCAAAAAAATTAATACAGTAAACGTTAAGTTCAATACCTCAATAGGTTAATACAAAAGAAAATAGAAATCAATAAAGGTATAACTCTGGTAGCATATTCGTTGACGCAGCCACCCGGATTGCGGAAGATGCTGTTTTCGATTCCCGTCCTGGACAGTCGATTTTGATTTTGACAGTTGTTGTCATTTATTCTCTATATTTTTGATTAGAACTCGATTCGAGTATTGGTTATGTGTTTGGATATCTTTCTAGATTTTTTTTACGTCATCATTTCCAATATTTTAATAGTTATTCTGCTTATCGGGGCAGAGACGATTCCAACAAAGCATAGATCATCAAACTCGGATCAGCCGTTCCTGAGTTATAAATGGTGTAACTAACCCGACTTTGTTTTATGTATATAAGATAGATACATAAAAGATTTATTATTTACTAGCGACCCGCCCCGGCTGTGCACGGGTGCAATGCTTATGTAAATATGAATGTATTATACATTAACCCTTCCTTAAGAATCACTCTATCTCTTAATAAAAACCGCATCAACATCCGTTGCCTAGTTTTAAAGATCTAAGCATACATAGGGACAGACAGACGGCGGATAGTGACTTTGTTTTATACTATGTAGTGATTTAACAGTTAATGCACACACAATGAAAATTACAAAAGGAGACAAACATAGCACAGAGAATTGTATTATTTATCTTTTACAGGGAAGCTTTAAGTCTTCATTTCACCTGATGGTAACTGATAATAATCTCAAGAGCTCTCAAGTGGAGATGGTCAGGTGAGTAGCCTAATATTGCAAGCAATTCTAGATCGTATGCTCGCTTACATAAAAATCGGGAGTGGTCTCCCCTTGACTTTCTCATATACGGGAAACGACTTAAAAGTTGATAGAAACCTTATATTTTGATGTCATAATTGCATGTTAAATTTTGGTCACCCATCCGAGTAAAGACGATTTACAATTACAAGACTTCCTCTTTACTGCATATACGAGAAAGTAAAAAAGAGAAGAATCTAAAGTGAAAAAAGTACTATAATTTTTATTTTAACTAATTTTATCGTTCGTAATAAGTATTGTTACGTTCCGGTGAATTTAAATTATTCAATCACACTTAAAAAGAAATTCCTAATAAAATTTCCGGTATATTTTCAGGGTGGGCGTTTGTGCGAGGCATAATGGGGTCTTTATTACACCCGTTCCGGTTTACAATGGGTAGGCTCCGTTTGACGACATCTCACCTGAGAAGAACGGCTCGAGTTGAAGTGTCCTTGATTTGGTTGAGTGCCACGCTTGTTTTACACCGTATTTGTGTTTTAGAGAAATAATACTTCAGATTTAAGGTCATAGCACACTTATCAGCTCGGAACCGTATTGTAGTATACCCGTATTTATACTTGAACCGTAACTTAACGTTACGCTCTGCAACATGATGTATGTCGCTGATGAAATACAATTAGTTGAGTAATATATATTTACTGTAATTAATTATTATCGCTCTCTTGTGTTACCATGTTACCACAATCTACTGGGTTTTATTGACACAACCCCAAAGCACATCTTCTTCATCGTATTTCAGTATCACCTCTTTTTACCATGAAAAATTAACTAAATAAATAAGAAATCTAAAAACGCTTTTATTTAAAATTAAATGCACTAAAATGATAAAAATAAACTTTAAATATCAATAAAAGCTTGTCGCGAGATTTACTTGTGATTAAGATAAACGATAGATCGAAGTAAATCTCGCGACATTCTTTTATTGCTATTTAAAGTTTATTTTTATCATTTTAGTGTTTTTAATTTAATTTAAAATAAAGGCTTTTTTCAGATTTTTTTTATCTGGTTAATTTATTTTTTACTTTTTAGTCAATATTCGTATTCTTCTCGTTTACTGACAACCCTTTCATCTGATACCCATATTGTAGAAATGCATTAAAAATAACTATTCCGCCATCTTGGATGGTCCGCCATATTGGATTTAGAATGATGTCACACAGCTTATTGTGTATTGTCATCCAAACTAAACGTCCCTTCGCACTCGTGTCCCCCCTAGTTAACCCCCTGGAGGAGACATCAGGAATCTTTACGTGTATACAAAATTTCAGCTCAATCAGTTAAAGAAATCTGCTTCAAAATCGATTCAAGATTCCACCCGAACAAACATACATTACAAGTTAAATAAGTAGCTGTTTCGTAGCCGCTGTTCCGTAGCGTTCATAGTAAAAAAGGGGCGTTCCCTTTCCGAGCTGATAAGTCTACTATGACCTGTAAACTGCAGGCTTTCCTAAAATGAACTAGTTATTGAATAACTTTCATCCTCAAAGATAAATAGCAATAATTACTACGATACTATAAAAAATATATTGGGATGTTGATACAATATATTTGTATGATACAAAAATTCCTCATGAAATAAGCACTTTGTGTAGTGAAAATAATCCGCCTCTAGAGTTTCTAAAAATAAGTTGCTTCCTTCTATATCCAGTGAATGGATATGCGTGGGCCATGATCATTTTAATGGGTTTTATGGCCTATAAGTAAAGATTATGAGGATGGTTTAGACTGGAATCACAGAGATTATGACTTAGGGTTATTTAAACAGTTTTGGCGACAACGTTATGTTTTGGAAATAAGTTTATTAAAAATGCTTATCTACTTCTACTTAACTCTTTCAATGTTTTTTACTGTAAAGTGTACAATTTATTCTGGATTTTGGTATTAAAAAAAATTCACACCATTAATTTTTCGCCAGAGTTCTAGATAAATCAAATAAAATATTTTGATTGCAAAGATGCAGTTCATTAAAATGGCACAAATCATTACATTATTATAAATAACAAAGAAGACGATTAATCATAGTCGGCCATTAGTTGGCTGCCGGCTTTCATAGCATAGTACTGAATGGCACAGGCCGCAGAAGGCGAATCTCTAACAGACGCGCGCTCAGCCCTTTTCGTTTGCTCGTACGTATTTCTACAATTAGACCAAATTGCATTCCCTTTTGTGCAAATTACAGATGTCAGTTTTGTAGCTGTGAATGTAGACGGTGTAAACACAGATTGTCGTTAATTTACATAGATGACTTTAATGTGCCTACTTCTCAGCGTACCTACGCCAAAGCTTTTCTTAGTTATGGAATAATTTTATTTTTGCGTTTACAAACGCGTAAATATAATACTAGAAAAATGCACTGAAAAAAATCGACTTGCCCCGCCTGAGGCAAGTCGATTTTTTTCAGTGCATTTTTCTACTTTTCTTAGTTTCTTGCATAAATTATTTAAATATTATTAAGCTTAATATGTATTGTTTACTATTAATGTAATCAAAATATATGTTTACCTACCTACTTGACATTCTTGTAAAATGGAATCAATCGAGAATAGCAAATATTTTATTATGCTATTCTATACCAATATGATTGTTTGTCGAAATTCAGGGATGTATAGAAGAGAAAACCATATACTCCAAACCGAAATAAAATTGGGAAAAATGCAGGCAAATGATGATGATTGTCAAATTTACTTTTAACATTGCGTAATGTCCAGACATGTGATGCCGGCAGAGTAGAATAGCATCACCCCATATCCTCCAATTGGTGTCGTAGAAGGCGACTAATGGATCAGCAAAGGGGTATTGATCACTTTCTACTCCGTTCACCAATCCGCATTGGGCTAGCGTGGTGGACTACTGCCTAAATCTCCAAGAAGAGGCCTTGTGTCTTTCGTGAGTCAAATTATAAAGGCTGTTATGATGATTGCATATTGAAAGTGATCATAGAAATGTAAAGTCAAAATAGTCAGTTTCAAAATATACTGAGTAAGTATACTATACTTATACAATTTTGATACCGATCCGCAACGCCTTTTTGCTTTTGAAAATACGTACCAATTTACAAAACAGTATCTCTCAGTCAACCCATGCTTTTTAAGTACCTATTAGGTGACAAACAAAATGCAAGGTTTAATAAGACTTTAGATTATACCTATTTGCATTACGTAATTCCTAAAAAAAATCGGTTGATTACTTACTGCTGCGATTGGATACCGTTCACTATAAATTGAAATACTCTACCTTTCATAAATATTCATCATTTTCAATTTCATTATTTGTATTCCAATTGAATTTGAAGTGTTTTTGATTATTCCGGAGCAAATCGAAAAACAACTGATCACAAAAGAGAAATTATTTCCAAAAGTGTAAGGTTATATTATTTATATTGCGGTATAAGTAATACAGAGGTGTTGCAAAGGTTAGAAAAGAAATCAAATGAAAATAAGCCTTAGCATTTTAATCTTATGATTACTTTTAGATTAAAAATGCCCATAGCTGTAAACAATATGGACTGATTTATCGCAAAGCCATAGGGTTGATTTTTGTTTGATAGAAAGAACTCTGATACACCGAAAACATCTTAAAATAAAGTGTTCTATGAAATATTTAAATATTAAAAATGTTGAGTGAGATGTTTGATATTTTGATGCGTTCTAATCTCAGATCATATTCTAATTCATACTTGTTAGCATTTGTATTGTAATAAATCTATTTAGAAAGAAAATAGTATTATATTCGTGCGACACTGTCAAGAAATGAAATTATCTGCAAGCACATGTGTTCCCTCCTTATTAGAATCCTGACTCATTCAAATGAGGCGTGAAGAAGCACCTCGTAGGTCAATAGCCTTGCATCCAGTTTTCCGGTGGTAATAACAGCATGCTTTCTTTTCTTGACCCTTCCGGTTACAACCGCAACAGCATAAAGATTTTTTTTAAAAATGAAAACAGATAAAATTACCTAAGGATTTCGATGGGACAGGAACGCCTATCAGACTAGTCACTATTGTCTATTGAGAAATAAATCTTATGAAAACTGAAATCGTCTTCAGCTGTAGATGATATAATAAATAAATTTGCCGAAAAAAGGCAAGAAAAGTGTATATTTAATTTGAATTGTTTGGCTAGCTCAATTTCTACGAGGAAGTGATAATTTATAATCAATAAATATATATTTTAATTTAATGCAAGCGTTTTCGTTTATTTTGCGAGAAATCTTTACCTTTCATTTGGGACAGGGCACGCGATCCAAGGCACGCTACGCCACTCATTTATAGAACTAACTATCATTGCATTGGGACTCAACTTCTGCTTACCTATTAGCAGACGGGAAAGAGTCATTTAGTAGATTTAAAAAAACTTAAAGCTACCATTTTGTCATCATTCGAAAGTAAGATATACATTGCATTGCTTATCGTTATGATCTTAAAGCTGAAACACATGGATTGTAGAGTTTAAGCTCGTGCTATTGCGATCCTGGTTTGTTTTAGTAGTCGTGGGTATAAAAAGTTTCAAATTTACTGTCCATAATTATATTTTATATACTTGTTTGCTGCTTCATGCAAATGAGTTTTGTATTGTGGAAGTTGAATAATCATTGGATTGTTTTCATGCCTCTTGGAGCGAAGCTATGAAATTACAATTTTAATGCGAAACATGGTAAATGTTTTATCATAATAATAAATAATAATAATAAATTGTTTATTGCGAAAATAACATAAAAGGTACAGATTTCACAAGCCCCCACACTAGGTCAAGCCTGTCCTATGGGGGAAATATACGATTTACACTTTATATTTACGGCTAACAAACTATCAGTGAAACAATTAACAATCCACTTTGTATACAATTAATAAAAATACCTAGTTTTAACTTATGTGTGTGTGTGAGTGCGTGTGCGTGTGTGTGTGTGTGTGCGTGTATTTGTGTGTGTATATGCAGGTAATGGATATGAGAAAGCTATTTAAAGACTTCCATAAAATTTTCTGATTTTTTGTACGTCCATTCGAGTAGGGTTCTTGAAATAAGTTTTTTTGCTTCCCTAACGGAGCAATCTTTGAATTTGCAAATTTTTACAAGTTTATTATAAATAAACGGATAAAGGAAGCTACCGAACCTCTGGGCGAAGGATGTAGCCACAACAGCATTGGGTAATCTGAACACTCTGCTTTTTAGCATTACGTTATACCTCAATTGAGACCGTAAAACAGTTTTGTGAACTGTGACAGCAACTCTCTTGAGGTATAACCTCCTGACACTCAAAACATTAGCCTCCCTGTAGAGATCATCCGTTGGGTATCTTATAGGTTTCCTAAATGCGACCTTTAGAACACCCCTTTGAGCTCTCTCAAGTGGCAATAGAGTTGCAGCAGTGCAGCCTCCCCAGGCAAGAATACAGTAATTTATAATTGACTGACAAAGTGCGAAGTACACTACTCTTAAAATATTTCCATTAACTGCTTCCCGAAGGTTTTTCATGACATTTATTACTTTCCTTACCCGTTTAGTCATTTCATCAATGTGAATTTTAAAAGAAAGCTTGTCATCTAGAAATACGCCGAGATACTTAAGGGACCCAGTACGTTCAATTTGATTACAGTTACACAAGAGTGACTGAGTTCTGCAGGGACAATAAACCGAATGAATTTTGATGCTATTGACTGAAATAGGAGCTGAAGCAGCCGTCTTATGAAAACATAAAAATTTTGTTTTTGATTCATTTAGTGATAGTAAATTCTGATCAAGCCATAATGAAATTTCAGCCATGCCATTTTCAGCTGTTTGGCAGACCTCTGGCCAAGTCTTACCATGGAAAATTAAGGCGGTATCGTCTGCATAACAAACTATATTGGCACATTGAAGCGGTAATGAAGCGATGTCATTAATGTACAGTAAGAAAAGAGTAGGTCCCAGAATGCTACCCTGAGGGACGCCGAAAGAAACTGTCATGTATGAACTTTTTTCTTCAGAGACTCTAACACACTGCTGTCTTTCTGACAAGTAACTCGTGAACCATTTCAAAACATTGCCTCTGATGCCATAAGCATTCAGTTTCTTTAAAAGAATAGGTACTGATATAGAATCGAATGCCTTAGCAAGATCAAGAAAGACGCCGATACACTGGAAGCCATTATCCAGATGTGAAACTACAGTGTTTGTGAGCAGGGTAACAGCATCCTCTGTAGATCTGCCTTGGCGAAACCCGAACTGTTGATTCATAATTACATTGTTTGCTTCCAGAAAAGAAATCAGTCTCCTATTAATAACTCGCTCAAGCAGCTTAGAAATACTACTCAAAAGAGAAATTGGACGGTAATTACTAGGGTCGTCCTTGGGTCCCCCCTTGTGCAAGGGAGCCACGGCCGCAATTTTCCAGATATTGGGAAATATACCAGATTCGATGCTTTCGTTAAATATAGTAGCAAGTGAGTTCGCTATATATGGTCCGACTATCTGAAGTATATTGTTATTTATGTTGTCGAGGCCCGGTGAGCTATCTAATTTCAAATTTTTGATTATAGTCAAAATTTCTTGAGAATCCGTAGGTGAAATGAATAAAGAGCTGCCTAATGAGTTACTGATTTTAACTTTAGATGTGAGGGATTCATGAGTCTCATTCAATTTTGTTAAAATGTTGTGGGCTAAAGTTTGACCGACTGACGAGAAATATTTATTACAAGCATCTAGCGACTCCTTCAGGGATCCTTTGATACCAGCAAGATCCTGCAAAGAAGTACTTGTGCCTTTAATTGACCTGTGAGAGATCCTGTTAACAGATTTCCAGAGTTTCTTTGGGTCATTTTTATTGGAATTTATATCTTTATTGTCATATTCGGCCTTTAGATTTCTAAGAAGATTTGTGTAAAAATTTCTATATCTAGAATAAATCAGTTTTTTTGCAGAATCGTTAGGATATTTCCGAACTTCTGCATGGAGTTTGTCTCTATGTTTTGAACAGCGGATTAGTCCCGGTGTCATCCATGGCTTTATATTAAATTTAGCATGACTAACGCGGCGTAGAGAAGAATGCTTTGAGACAACATGAGTAAGAGCGTGGGAGAAGTTAGAAACAATTTCATCCAGAGATGAACCGTATACCTTCTGCGACCACTCAATTTTGGATGCCTCTGACCTAAGGCCGTCATAATCAATTTTCATTTTGTATCTAAGCCTAGGGCTTTTTTCGTGAGCAGCAATAGATACGCCAACCATAACTAAACTGTGGTCAGTGAGGTCAAGAGGGCAAATTACTGATTCTGCTTGTGTTTTTGTCTGGATGAAAATATGGTCTATACAAGAACGATTATGTGTTGGAGAGTTTATACATGGAAGTAGACCATGACCAGCCAAAGTATTTAGATAAGATGATGTACTTCCTTCGAGTGTTGATTGACCAATGATATTAATATTCATGTCTCCTACGACAATAAGGCACGGTGTACGCTTAACAGAGCTCAAAGTGTTTTCCAAGGAAGTGATAAACCTTTCAGGATTTGTAAAAGACGGCGACCGATAGACACCAAACAAAGTGAAAACACCGGGTACCTCAATTTTCAGCACGTTAGCCTCTTCAATATTTGGTTCTACAGCATTCACTGACCATTTGCTATTTACGTACACAATAACACCTCCAGATTTATTTATAAATTTAGATGTGCTATAGTATTGATATCCCTCGATATTCCTAATGACAGAAGAATCACTCAGCCAACATTCACTAAGTACAATGACGTCATATGTAATATTTAATCTATACAGAATCAATAAAAAATTATCAAAATTCATTTGCATGCTCCTTATATTGACATGAAGGATTTTAAGTTTATATTTATTTAATACTGTACGGCACTCTTCGGGGTTAGGAATGATATGGCATTTAACATTTAGAGAATTGTCTATATCATCTAAAATATCAAGGATAGTCATATTGGTAAATAATTAATAATAATAATTGAAGTATTATTTTCTTTAAATAAGATGATAATTTTAGTATTATTTTCTTTAGACAAGATAATGCCAAGTTTTTGCGGTTATATAAATTGAGTGCTAAGTAAACGAAAGTAACCTGTTTAAAGTAGTGTATTAAAGAGGTTCTTGAACACTGTCTTGACCAATCCATACCCAAATGAGATAGAAATATTTTGAGGTGCAATGATGTGTTAAGTACGACTGTTAATTTTATGTGTGTAATGTGATTGTAAATAGTAAGATAATATTGATTATTTGTGAAATAAAAAAGGTAATTTGGGTGTAATAACAAAAATAATAAAATAATAGAGTTAAGAAATGACAAAGTTGAAAAAATTCTTACACTCCCACCGTTTTTTCTTGCGTTAACGCAAATGTTGCTGTTGTTTATCTGATAGTTTTTGCAGATCTTCGATATTACGGATATGTATTGGCGGGCTGCCTTCTCGTCCTTCTCGCTTCCTGATGTATATGTTACCGTTTCGCACCCAACAAAACTTATAGTCGTATTCACGTACCCAGTTACGTGCGTCACGAAAAAGTCGTCGGTTTTCGCTGGTAAGTCGTTCGTTAACATACACTTTCCTCTGCGGTCCGGAACCCACGATGTCCTTACTATCAAGCATACTACTGCGACGAATTTTTGCTTCTTTGAGAAATTCCTCTCTTTTAATTCTTCTCGTGAATGAGACTATTATTGGGCGCGGCAATCTGTCTGAATCCTTAGAATCACCTTTCAATGGTGGGCCGGCTCGAGTTACATAGTCAATATCCTGTTCATCTAGTTTTACCCCTATTTTGATTGCTGTTGTCAGGACCAGAGGGCTAAGACTTTCCCCCGGAGTTTCGGATAAGCCTAGAATTTCTATTTCCGACCGTAGTGAGCGGTAAGCCTGTTTATTTACTTGATCTTGTAGTTGAGCAGCTTGTATTTTTAAATACTCATTTTCCCTCACCTTCTCTTCCAGAGATCATAGTTGCTAAGCTTCACTGTCAAGTCATCAAATCGTTTGCTAAATTCAGTTTGCATGTTAGCCATATCCTGACGCAAGGAACGGATTTCTGAAGCAATCAATTCTAAACCATCACCCTGCTTTGTAGACTCGTGATCGAGCCCCGTTATGACGCTATTTTTCTTTCGAATAGTGACGTTTTCACTTGTACGTACTGGGGTGTTTGAGTTATCTCCCGCCCTTTTAGCGCTTGCGCGACAATCGGGACATATCCATATTTCTCTTTGTTGCACCGTCAGTTTATGAACATTTGCGCAGGGCATATGCAGAACTTTGGTGCAGGTTTTAGACGAGCACGAGACATAATCTTCTTTAGATATAGCATGAAGACAACCGGAACATTTCATAGTGGCCTTTTACTATGAGACTCTTCGACAATTTCGCGATGTGTATCGTTTATCGCTGCGTTACTTGGTAAGAGCCTGCGACTCGCAACGTTCGCGTCGAGCGTGTGCGATGACTCACCCAGCTAACAGGTTCCTTTCTATGATTGAGCTCTGCGTTAAGTTTAACGAAGGTAGGCACTGGTATTAATTCTTGATAACTCCATAAATCATTAAACACTAAATGTACGATGCTTCTTATCGTGACACTCGAATTACTGTAGTTTTAACTTTATAATGACACTAAATATAATTAAAAGTTCGTACGTTTATACTACTAAATACATTTAAAAGACGGAGAGTAAATGATACGAAGTTAACTGCTTGTCGGCCGCGCACGAAATCATTGTTTATAATTGTAATTTATTATAATTTAATTAAATAAGATTTTGGAAACTATTTTGTTTTATTGTGTATGCTACAATTTAACTAACTTTGTAGTGTCAAAATTAAAAATCAATCACATCAAATTATAAATAATTTTATTTCAGTATTTAACACCAAAGAAATTAGGTTTACAATAAGCATAAAAGTTTTCTATGTAAAAAAATAATCAAAATGAATAAAAATAAATTGCTTTCATTGTGTTCAATTACAAGACAATTATATTATGTGTATCACAATTAAAATTTAATTTGCATTCATTACGCTTGATAAATAATTGTACAGGCTGCAATATATCACTTCGCGCTAAACGATTTAAGGGGCCCTCAATAAATTCTAATAAAATACTCATTACAGCTTACTGAACTTTGTCATAGCCCTAGCTATAATATAGTGGCGCTCCGCCGGTGAGTACATCCGCATCGAATTTATTTTTGAAAATAATATTAAAGCATATGTTACTCAGCGCAAATGTAACATTCTACTAGTGAAATACTTTTTTAAATTATCATACTAGTTTTTGAGTCTACTCATCTGTTAAATGTGGGAAAAAACCTCTGTTTTGTGAATTATTCGATATATCAATTTTTCATGCGCTATGATCACGGATGAACTATTCACCTGACACGTGGCTGCGTGTCAAGCCAAAGAACTTGCAATGCAGCAGATCTCAAATTATTGGACACTAATCTAATAATGGCCGCGTGTTGCCGGCAGAGTAGAATAGCATCACCCCATATTCTTCAACGGGTGTCGTAGAAGGCGACTAATGGATCAGCAAAGGTGTTATTAATCACCTTATACTGCATCCGCCAATCCGCATTAGGCAAGTGGTGCACTGCTGCCTTAACCTCCTAGCAAGGAGAGGCCTTGTGTCCCAGCAGTGGGTCGAATTATAAAGGCTGTTGTGATTGTGATGATGATGAATCTAATACTGAATTGAGCACCAAAACTGCTTAGTGTAACACCTATCTTAATTGTTGGCTTTTGTTTGTTGGTTCACTGTAGATTTCTTACTTTTTGGCTTTGATGCACCTTTTATGTACGCGAAAGGCTGGTAACATGTCAGTATTTTGAAGCAATACATAGCCCATACTGCCAGATTTGACATGTTACTGAAGGCTCCGCTCAATATGTTTTGGGATTATGAGTGTGTGTGTGTATTTAAAATATTGATAAATTAATATAACACACAAACTTACTATTTTTTTCTATTTATATCATTTGTGTAGGTAGAAGAATCTAACAACCTCCCACGTTTATCGAATAATAAAAATATTTCCGCATGTATGCATGGATGGGTTCCTTTTGTTATATTCTCAAACAAAACAAAGTCTGTGGTTGAAAGCTACTTGGCATATTTTATACTTTGATAACAGAAGAAACCTCTCGCACTGCAAGCGACTGAATCTACTCATTCAAATAATAACATACTGTTGATTAAACATTTGACATAATCAATACAGGGTACTCGATTATAATGAGGAAAGGCTGGAGCTTCATATTTGACTTATATGGACATTTTTACTGTTAGTTGTTGTTGGCAACAGATGACCTTCAAAGGGTCATCGAGTTTTTAAGTAGGCGAGGACCTTAATGGGTAAGCTATGTCGCTTTCTATCAAGTACAAATAGATGGAGATGTACGATTTTGAATACGGCGTTGATTCTTGAGACTCATTCTTAATACGAACATAAGACAATATTTCTTCTTTAGATATGAAGTTTTAAAAGCCTTGTTGTTTAACTGATTGCGCACCGGAGTTAGATGGGTACAGTCGTAACCGGGACCCGACAGACAGGGGTAAACAAATTTGTGCTTTATTTGGTTTGTGGTGTCAAACAGTCTCTTGTACATCACAGCATGAAGTATAAAGACCATTATTGTAAAAACACTAAAATAATTCTTAATAAAATATAATCCTCTCTGTGGTTGCGGGTTCCAGGCGAAGCACGATTACATCTTCGGCCTCATCATGACATACAAACATGAAAGCTTCCATCAATAAAATAAGTAATATATAAACATTCTGATGATATTAAAGAAACAACGCGTCACGATTTGATATTCTAAGCCTTATCGATTAAGTTTACTTTTAAACTTACACATCTGCTCGGCGCAAATAAAATTGTAATGTAGGTACATACAAATCCAGTTAGATTAATACAGCGATAACGAAATTTAATATCCTGTCTTGTTCCGTTAGATATCGAAATATTACCTTAAATTTGTGTTCCATTATCATCTATTTTTCCTTTATACGATCTAATGATGTGAGTTTGATTGTTTGTTTGTTACGCTTTTACGCCTAAACCACTAAACTGACTTTAATGAAATGTGGTATGGAGATACTCGTTAGTTTCAGACCGTAACACGGACATTGAACACTTTTTGGCGCGATAACCGACATTGAAGCGAGCAAAGCCACGGGCGACCGCTAAAACTAAAATTGAAGTGAAACTTCTTTAGCACCGTTGTGATTTGAAAATTCGATGAAACGAAAAAGCGACCCCAAAAAGATTTTGATGCATAGAAGTTTGTTGTTAACATTTTTACAACCAATATCACAATAACTGAGTATGTTATCTGTTGCTTCTGAAATCACTTTTGCTACTTTCCTGAAGTTTTACTTGTGCGAATTGCACATGCACACATTTTATAATTAAAGTGATACAAAAACCGACTAAGGGAGAATTCTGAACCATGTGCAGACCATCACACCATAAGGAGTCACTCGCGCGGTATCAAGTAAAGGCCATAGCACACTTATCGGCTAGGAACCGTATCGCCCCTTTTTATGAACAAGCAAAACGTGTAAAACACTGTAACGCGACTACGGAATTATAATATTATAGAACGGCACTCGATTTCAATAGAAATCAACAATCAAACATAATTTTGACATGACAGTCGTAGTTCCAATTTTGGCCATTTCTCATTGCTTAGCAACCACAACAAGATTTTGTGTACAAACTTCAAAGAAGTTTAATAAAAATCGGTTACAAGGAAAAATTCTCAAACTCCTCCTCTTGTTTCAGTCGGTTAAAATATACCCTATGTTGCTCGAATCATATTAACTAATTGACACCTCATTCATCAAAATCAGATGAATAGTTTAGGCGCTAGGGTGGAACATATGTATATGAACATAGCAATCTATACATATTATTGTATAGATTGCTAACCACCCACAAAACATTCTCATACAAGGAGGGTTGATCTCAGGTGGCAGGCCATAACATTATGAGAAAATCTATAGCAGGATGGTCACATAATGCAACGATCAAAAATAAAAGGACCAGGGTATGAAGACAATTTGTATTAATGACTACATAAAAGTATCAATGTCCTAAATAGCAACAAAACTTACCTTGAATTCTAGATTAACTACTTTAACACGTGAACACTTCGCAGAATGCAACTGTGACTGAATTCGATAGCAATCAAATGCGGGCTGTATTATCGATACTCTCCGTGACGTGCCTATTTTCGATCGATGTTTCACGTAATTGCCATTCCATTTATCTACCATAAGCAAATAAGAGAGGCACTCTGGCCCGTATTACAGAATGACACTCAGAAGTCAAACATGTCTTGAGAATCGTCTGTCACTTTCTATCACGCACAAAGTGATAGAGACGTAGGACGCTCAAGTCGGCGTTCATTCTTGAAACTTATTGAATAATACGAACATAAGATTTCTTTTAAGTTATATTATGTTGTGAGCTGAAAACCATGGCTTGATTGTAAGCCGTCACCATACTCTATTAGCGATTGCAATATTTACGTGTCATACACGTCAGCTCTGAAAATCTTACTCGCCAACAGAAGCAACTTTCCAAAAATGTAGTATTATTTTTATTATTATGATTTTTAAAACATAAACTTACTTTAATTAAGACTTAAATTAAACTAGTTTCAGATATATCAGCTATTTTTATCATTTAATTTTTATCAAATCTAAAGTGTTATGGTTACATAGGAAAAGCGAGATTCTCCCAACACAAGTATCTTCGGATTACTTTCTGGGAAGCCCCAGAAACTTGATTGTAAAAGAAAGTAAACTCAGTTTTTTATTTTAAATTTTACCGAGGTCTTTTGTAGAGTTAATCCCGGAGGGCCTTGTTCCCCCAGGACCGCATCCCTAGCGCTCCGATGTAAATTTCTTAGTTATATTATGTATATAATTTTTGCTAATGCTTAAGCCCTGGGCATAAACAAAACATATTTTTAATCGTTACTCTCAATAAATTACAGATGCTTCCGGGGCCCTCAGGAAGGAACCTTGAAAGGTGGAGGTGCTGCCGCACTTCGGGTGCTCATAATTCAATTTTTCCATAAGTAAAATAAAGACCTAAAATAGTTCCTATACCTATATGACATTTGTTTATTTCATAGTTTTGTCCTCGTATACTAACATCGAGGCTTAAGATATTTGACACCCTTGATGCCTTAAGTTTCCAAACAGAAATGTCAGCTTTGTTCAACTTTTCAATAAAAGCTATTTGATTTAACTAGACGTAAAGCAAAGATAAGTTGCGAAGCGGTTATTGTGAATTAACTCCAGTAACATTTTATCTTATTCGTGCTTTATTGGTTCTGAGTATTGATCTTAGGTCTGTCAAGATTCGTACCGCCTTTTGCTCATATGTTTCCGATACTCGGACTGCCGCCACTGCTGCTGCCCTAGTTGTTGGTTTTTGTTTAAAGGTTCATCTACTTGCTTTGGTTGATGCCCCTCTTTGTGTAGGCGACAAGCGGGCAACCTGTCACTATTTTGGGGGGGTATTTTATGGTCCATACTACCTGATGTGGCTTTATCTGTAACCAAATGTTACCTATAGCTCTGCTCAGCCCCTTTTTGAGTTATAACCGTGTTTATATGTTTCCGATATCCAGACTCCTGCTCGTTTCATGCACGTGTTTAGAATGAGTCTCAAGAATCAACGCCGACTTGAGCGTCGTACATCTCTATCACTTTGTGCTTGATAGAAAGTGAAGAACGATTCTCAAGACATGATTGATTTCTGAGTGTCATTCTGTACGGGCCTTACACTCTAAAGACTACTAGCGTTCCGCCCCTGACTTCGTTGGTTCACTGTAGGTTTAGTTACTTTTACACAATTTAATGCCCTTTTATGTGGGTGAAAGATATATCTGTCAATATTTTCAGAAACTAAATGTCCTATTATGCCAGATGTTTAACCAAATCTTACCCAAGGTACTGCTCAACCCCTTTTGGGGAAGAGCGTAATTGTATATAGCATGGCATTGTCCTAAATAACCTTACTCTTATTGACAATGCATTCATTTTAACAAAGCAATCAATATAATCTACACTAACCACAGGACCAATTTTAAATTTTCGTTTTCAATAATTCTTTTATCAGTAGAACGCTGCTGCATATTCACTTAGTTTTCACTTGGGCTATATTTTATTTTCAAGTAAATGTACACGCAAGTAATAGTTGTGGATATAAAATAAGAAATAACATACAGATTTAAATTACTTACCACTCAAGAGCAATCACCCCGAGTCATCTGAAAAAGCAAATAAAACTATTAATACATAATTCAGGTATCAATAAATCCTACTTTTAGAAATCAGAATAGATATTAAAATTAAATAAAGAAGATCAAACTACGAAATCTAATACGAGTTAGTCAGTATCAGATGTTAAATACAGTGTGATCAGAATACTTATAGTAATAGTAATTCTGGAGAATCGCAATAAATATTTTAATGAAGTGATTAAAAATCAACACGCGTTTAGGACATAAATAACGCTGCTATGGCCCTCCTGCCAGTACAATTGCGATAGTGAAAAATTGGTGCTAATGATACCGGAATACTTATCTAAGAAAATACAATAAATTACCAAATATATATTAATACGTCAAGAAAAAGCTTTGTGCCCCTTTTGTGGCTGTTATTATAGTTTGTGAAGATAAAATATATAGCCGCCTAACTAACGAAATATACTTTTCATTTCTCATACTCGGAGAGTAGCGTTTACGTTTTACGCTAATTCCTACCACAGGCCGGGAAAAACTCATAGTAATTGCTTCCTTCACTTGAGCGGGAATTAATTTTAATAATAGAACTGAATTTGGTTAGTGAGTATTCTCTCTGATTCAGCGGGATGGTTAGCGGCGGTTATGCGATGTGTTCCAAATTTAAAAGATTCTTTAAACATTAATGATTTTGTTAATTACAAGATGTTAAAGTGTTACATTGGTAATACGTGATGTCATTTTATGCCAGTAAATCTTTATCGTTTCAAATTATCTCAAACAAATTTGATTTTTAAGCGTACATCAAAATCATTTTATAAATATACTAGCTGTGCCCGCGACTTCGTCCGCGTGGATTTCCCATTTTTGCAACATTTTTCATTGATGCTCAATTCCTATTAGTCGTAGAGTGATGCTATGGAGGTATATAGGCCTATATCAGGGTTTCCCATACTGCGCGTCGCGATGCCCTGGCATCCCAGGGTTCGCGGTTCTATCCCGGGGGCGGGCGTAGTGAGACGATTCACATAGAATGGCTGTCTAGCTGCTATAACGGGGGCTATAGCTATAACTTTTCTGTTACTATAACGGGGGGTAGGGCTCGTAAAAATTGGAATATTCCTAAGGGCGTCACTATGAAAATAAGTTTGGGAAGTCCTGGCCTATAGTCTTCTTTGATAAATAGACAATCAAAGAATTTTTCAATTTAAATCAGTAGTTCCCCTTTTTAGGGTTCTGTACCCAAAGGGTAAAACGGGATCCTATTACTAAGACTCCGCTGTCCGTCCGTCCATCTGTCCATCTGTCACCAGACTGTATATCATTAACCATGATAGTTAGACAGTTGAAATTTTCTCAGATGACGTAGTTCCGGTGCCACAACAAATACTAATAAATAGAATAAAATAAATATTGAAGCTGTTCCCATAAAATAAACGTGACTTTTTTGGTCGTTTTTCATAACGACAACAGATAGACGCTTGAAATATTCACAGAATATTTAGTTATATTATTCACTTTAAAAATAAATAATTAAATTAAAATAAAATTAATATTTAAGGGGGCTCAACAACAAACGTGATTTATTTCTCGGTCTCAATGACGATAACAGGTAGAAACTTGAAATATTAACAAAATATTTAATTTAAAATTCAAATAATTTTCGGACAGTTTTGATAAAACTACTGACTCCTTATAGTAGTTTTTTTTACTATTTTTGCAGGATGTCTCTGATGACCTTCTTTGAGTCACCAGGGCTTTTAGTAAAGGAGAGGACCTCGTTGGGTCCTCAAGCTTTAAGGTCGAATCACTCCAGAGAGGATACCTAACCTGACCTGACTTATTAGAGTCTCTAAGGCGTCCGAATCTGACGGGATCAGTAGTTTCTAAGATAAGCGCGTTCAACCAAACAAAAAAACAACTCGGTATAGATGCGTGCGTAGTTGGCGTAGTACGATCATTATTTTGCTGCGGCGTTATGTTAAAACTATGATATCTCTGAAGATATTCATTTAAATCTAATGATGTAAAGAACAGTTTTGTACAAAATTAAATACTTGTGATGAATAACGTATAAATTTTGATAAGGAATAATATTATTTTTACAAAAAAACCTTCGCATCTAATGGATTATTTTAGAACAAATTTTATTAACAAAAATAGGTTATAGCGAGTCAACCTTAAGAGATAGATAAATGCTGTCTTGAACTTCTTTTTAGAACTTTTAAAGGAGAATAATTCCGTCATACATGATTTTTACGTAACTTTAACCGTTTACGCAGCGCACGCAACAAAAGCTTTAAAAATCAAAATTTATTATTTTCCGTTTATTTCAAACAATGATATCTCTTAAAATATTCATTGAAATCAAATGAAGTAATAAACAATTTTGTTCAAAATTAAATGCTTGTAATAAATAATGTATTTATTTTGATAAGGAATAATATCATGCATACAAAAAAACCATCGCAGATAATGCATTATTATAAAACAAATTTGATTACCAAAAAGAAAGGTTATAGTGAGCCAACCATAAAAGATAGACATATGCTGTCGCGGACTTTTCTTTAGAAATTTTAATGGAGAACAATTCCGTCATACTTAATTTTTACGTAACTTTAACCGTTTACGCAGCGCACGCAGTGAAAGCTTTGAAAAGAAATATTTCTCTCCCGTTTTTGCAACATTCTTCATTGATGCTCGGCTCCTATTGAACGTACCGTGATGTTATATAGCCTATAGCCTTCCTAAATAAATGGACTATCCAACGGAAAAAGAATTTTTAAATTTGAGTCAGTAGTTGCTGAGATCTTAGGGTTCAACCAAACAAACAAACAAACAAACAAACAAACAAACAAACAAACAAACAAACAATCAAACAAACAAACAAACAAACAAACTCTTCAGCTTTATTATTAGTATAGATTAAAATGATTTTGACTATAAGAATTTATGTTTCGTAACGCCATACAAAATATATGGAAGAATAATTATGTTTTGACAGCTAATAATAAGTATATCAACTGAGAAAGAAAAAGTTTTTCTAGTATTATATTTACGCGTTTGTAAACGCAAAAATAAAATTATTCCATAATGTAAGGTAGTTTCATCTTAGCTGGGCGTCAAATATTTGCAAAAATATTTCGTTCGGGTCTTGGAAGTGCAAATTTCAAAGATTTGATGAAACGATGTTTACCATAAAAACATAAGCACCAAGCACTGACAAATTTCGTCAGCGAAAAGCAGTGCCTCGGTGGCAAAATTGGTCAACGCGTCCACCCGGATTGTGGAAGGTGCGGGTTCGAGTCCCGCCTGAGGCAAGTCGATTTTTTTCAGTGCATTTTTCTAGTATTATATTTACGCGTTTGTAAACGCAAAAATAAAATTATTCCATATATCAACTGACTTGACAGCCAATACCCCTGGTCAAGTGGTCAGCGGCCGTGTCGCGATGTTATCATAATTTAAAAATATTCTTTAAACAAACAATCTCTATAATCTGTCAAAAATACAAATTTTCTACAAATTTGGAAAGATTTATAAAAAAAATAGACAAAACTACTTACTTTTAAGTTCCAAAAAACTTATTATCTTAACACACAATAAAGTATAGAATATAGATACGGTACATCAGTCGACAGAATTTGGAGCGAGATTATTGAAGATAATCGCCTTACATGCAAAAACTCATTCTCTAAACACATTATTTCCAATTTTACTGCAAAATATTGTTTAAAAAATAGCATTCGAAAATTCAAAATTACTTGAGATTATACAATAATATTTAACACTCCAATGGACATCAAACGTAGCACTGTCTCTTTTCTTTTAATAGCGCTGTTCGCAATTCTGTGAAGCGATACATCAAAAATGAGAAGTTTTTTGTTACAAATAAAGATCATTTTCGCATAATCTAATCCCAGCTCTGCTGCTCCCATAGTAGCTAACTACTATAACAGAAACTTTATGACCTCTCCCACAGATTACTGTGTAATTTACCGTTTGATATTAAAATTAGTAAGGCAATTAAACATTATTATGTTGTTTCGTAGAGCTCGCATAGCGTTATTATGATTAATAAAAGGTTAATTAGTTAGGCATACGTTCGTGCTTTATGGGGAACAAACTAATTTAGTAACTAAATAATACTTAATAGGTCTTTGCTTAGTCTGTAATGATATTTTAAATCTAATGAAACCAAAGGAAATTATTATTTCATGGTGTTAATTTTTAGCTTCTTTCAAAGGACAATTTAGATTAAGAAAATAACTTTCGGCTTACACTGTGATAGAATATTCAGCGGTTGGAAATACTGAGCATCATCAGAGGTTAAGTTTGAAAAAGAATTATTCGTTCTAGACATTATACAGTATGTCCAGTAAATAGTACGATATACTGTGTGACGTGTTAAGCTAGGGTTAGGATCTATTATTATTCGAGTTAAACATATGTTCTGCCAAATCTCATAGCTTTGGAGTTATATGGATTTTTTCAAACATTGGGAAAATCTCTGCCTCATATCAATGTTTTAACTATATCACAAAAAATACCTTTACATCCCTTTATTTTATACTAAATTGATCGTCAATAATTCCTTTGTTTGATATATATGTCAGTTTTACCAAGAAAATACAAATCTGTATCAGAAAAGTACTTTTTATAATTTATTTTAATGAATCTTTTTTTCTTGTTCACCTTTTAACTAGATATGGTGGAAAAATGTATTGGTCAGTTTTGTACAACCATTGTAAAAACTAATTGTTTAGTTAATGGTGATTTTAGAAAGGTGCTATACTCTTGAACCATTGACATCAAAATTGACTTAATTTGTACCTAATTGATTAAATTGTACCTAAATGAATAAAGAAAATTTAACTTTGACTTAAATAAATTTAACGGAAACTTATTTTTTTGTACAATAACATTGGTTATAGTCGACATTCATACAATCCCTATACATTATGTTTTGGATGGAAGTAGAGAGACGACCTGCTAAACAATCCACCGCGGCGTTGAAGAGGGCGGAACCTTGACCTCTTTTTAATTATCTATCACTGTTGCCTGCGTTCATCTCTCTAGTCTAATATCTAGTTAGCACAATACCTTAAGGCTCTGAGAAAGGCGAAAAAGTGGTTACCGTATTAAATTGCTTTTCTAAATAAATCTGTTGTTATATACGCGGTACAAAGGACGGCTGGGTTCTAGACAATAATTAGGTACAGATTTAATGGAGTCATTAAGGTCCACTAACTAACAGTACTATAGACGCAATATTCCCAGTTCTAGTAGCTCCTATTTAAATTATATTTCGGTTAAATGAATAATTAAATTTAAAACATTAATTTGGCTTTCCGTGAATGAACCGCGGAATGGGTTCACATAAATTAGGCGAACGTTTTAAAATGGGTACAGGTACCCCATTTATTGTGTAACGCAAAATCAGGGTTGCTTGAATAGTTTAAATTTACCAGCAAGATTAATTGCAAGAACTATTACTATGCCAACTTTCTGACTTCACAAAATAAGACACTCACTTCTGACGAGATGTCTATAACGAATCAGCTATATAACGACTGAACCGATTTTAATAATTCTTTCACCGATAGCATTTTTACTGAGTAACATATAACGATATTATATGTATTATATCCCTCTATCTGTAAAATAATTAGGTATAAATTATAATTATTTTATTTTTCTCAACATAAAATAGATACCATGGAATATTCTTTACACACCGAACAAAAAAAACTACAATGAGCGATCTTCGCCAGATCTTCATTCCTATAAATATTACTCGAGAAACTCTGTATTTGATTGCTCTGTATCTTTTCATTAAAATTCTTTTTATATACAGAATATTTTACTTAACATCAAGAAAGTGGTAATTTAGTAACGCTGAAAACACTCGATTTTTATACCTTCCAGTAGTGGTTGTTATGAATGAAAGGCACACCCAGCCCGCCTAGCATGACCACCGAAACACGATATGACATAGCCATTTATCGCGTTGAACTGTCAAAAAATATTGGAAATCATCGTAATCTTGCAAATTTATCGAAACTACGAACATGTATAAGCCTTATACATGTTCGCAGTTTCGATAAAATATCAAGTTGGCTGTTATATCCGATGATTTTTGATCGTTCAATGCGATAAATGGCTATATCATATCGTGTTTCGGTGGTCATGCTAGGCGAGCAGTACTGTAGAAGTATAAAAGATTCCTCCTTCCTCCCTTGGATGTCTTGCCGGGCAGACGTGTCTAAATACTATCCGCATGTTAAATATTTAATATTTTAATATTCAAATAATCATAATTCTCACAATAAAAGTTGTCAAAGTACTAGGAACGCAACAACCGCCGAGAGTGATTTACACCACCTGCGAAACAAGGACATATCACTGAGTGAGTGCGACAACCATCTATTAACACATACGTCCTCGAGATATTTAACAACACGTCTACATTTACGCCGATTCTATTGACTGCGCACGGTCACGCCCAAGGACAAAAGAGCAAGTTTTTACGGGGCGGGTCTCAATAAATAGTGACTAACGCGCAACACAAGTCTTTGGCGGTCGGTATAGGCTTACTCCGCTCATTTAGACCTACTTTGCGAGCGCAAACTTGCTTTTATTTATAATGCTTCGATCACCAGCTAGTAAGCAGGACGCAGTCTACGGATCTGCTCCCAACCTACATGAGAGTAAAGATGATGAAATCACTGGTGGCCTTAATAACACATTGCGCTCAAATAAAAGACGTCGGTGCGATTGTGGAAACGCTGAGGAGTCTAAAATTGATTCTTTTATAAACACCCTTTCGTCATGGAGGCAAGAGACTGATAAAATGCTGTCTAACATACAGATATCCATGAATGAAATAAAAAAACAAAATTGTGATTTACTTGCTTCGAACGCAGAAATAGAAAAGTCCATAGAATTCTTATCATTAAAATACGATGACCTCAATAGTCAACTAAGCAGCTTCCAGGCCAAAGCCAAAGAAAATAATTTACGAATCACACAAATTGAAGAGAAAACGGAGGAACTCGAACGGAACTCGCGCTCCAGCTCCCTTGAGATACGCAACATTCCCATGAAGCAACCATACTCTCAAATTGAACTAGTTCGCACAGTTATTCCTATTTTCAAGGCTATCTCTATTGACGTACTTTCATCAGATATCTACGATATTCGATGCCTCTCAATGAAATCTGAAAACAAAACTATAGTGATTACATTTAACTCAGTTATACTGAAGAACGACATCATAAAGGCTTTTAGAGAGTTCAATAGAAATAACTCCAACAAATTAAACACATCCATCATGGAACCAAATAAACCACGCCAAATTATATATATCGCAGAAAACTTAACTTCCCGAGCACGCAGATTGTTCTTCTTGGCCCGTGAGTTCGCCAAACAGGAAAACTATAAACACTGCTGGACCGCACACGGTAAAATACTCTTACGCAAAGAAGACAACGCCAGATTCATAACAATAACGTCGGAATCTCAACTTCAAGAACTTAAGTCAAAAAACTAACTTCATTCATTCGTCCATTCATTATATTTTTTATATCCTGTCCATTCACTATATTTTTTGTGTCCTGTCATCAAACTAATAAATTAATTAGATATAGTTTAATATACCAAATTATTATTAAGTCAATTTCTCTTAAAATATTTTATACGTACGCAAACAAAGTTTTTAATATAGCTTATAATTCTACACTTCTCAAGTTAACACATATTTTTGTTAAAATTTTTATGTATAGCAACACACATACATTCCTCACCGACTAGATTATTTACAAACTTGTCATACTCTTACTTAATATTTAGTAAATATAAAATTAATATTAACATCTACCAGCCATTACAAATATTAACTCATTTAAATGGTCACATATTATTATTATCTGGCTATGTAAATACGGTTCTACGACTGCGACTGCAACAGTCGCTCCTTGTGAGTTCACTGATTGTATTTCTCGTGTCCTTTATAAATAAAATTTAATTGTAATACTGATTTATTGAACAACGTTGATGACGTATCTGTCTGTACTTCACAAACCTGTAGTCCGAATGAAGTTTGCGGGATTTTACCAAAACAAAATAGGTCCCTAAAGTTACTAACACAAAATATACGAAGTATCTCTGCAAACATGTCGAGCTTGGAGATATTGTTGCATAACCTTAACACTGACCTAGATATAATCATTCTCACAGAATGCTGGCTTAAATCAAATCCTTTAATTCCGTCTTTAAATAACTACTCGTCCTACTCCTCCTCAAACCCTTTAAACCAAAATGATGGAGTTGTGGTTTATTGTAACAACTCTGTCCGAGGTCTTATGGTATCTGAACCTGGTACTCTGGAGTCAAGCTGCCTGTTAATAAAAATAGGAGAGGATATAGCCATTCTAGCTATTTATCGGCCTTGCGCTTTTAAAAGCGCTCACAATTTTATACAGTCCCTTCATTCCACACTAATCACTATCAAAAACTTTAAAACAATTATTATAATGGGCGACCTAAACATCGATATCTCACCGACTACTGTTCACTCTGATTCCGAAGAATACCTGAATACTTTGGCATATCATGGTCTGTTACCGGCCCATACTATTCCTACTCGTCAATACACCTGTCTTGACCACGCAATCTTGAAATCACCGAATTTAGCACTTTCGCTCGTGATCCATTCTAGTGTGACAGATCACTACCCAGTATTCTTAGCTGTATACACAACCAAAACCGTGCAACCTCCCCGCCCCACTAAAAAAATAAATTTTTCTGAACTAGATAAAGCTATGAACAAAGTGGATTTTTCCCCTGTTCTCAACTCCACGGACCCAAATCTAGCTGCTAATATATTCATTAACACATTACAATCTTCAATTACATCCCATACTGTATGCAAAGCTACCTCCCGGCGCCAACGATTAATAAAACCTTGGATGACCTCAGGGCTCTTGCGCTGCATAAAAAATCGAGATAATATGCATAAAACATTAAATCTAACCCCTAATAATCCCATTTTAAAAACCACGTACATTAGATACCGGAATTATTGCAATGCCTTGTTGCGTCAGATAAAAAGAGAATATGATGCCGATCTCATACGAAAAGCAGGAAACAATAGCAAGCACCTATGGAAAGCCATTAAAGAAGTTACTAACCTAAAGAAAGTCTGTTCAACATCTGACTCCCTAATGTATAATGCGCCAACAGTGCAAGAGTCAGTGAACCACGTAAATGAGTTTTTTGTAGGTGTTGGGAAATCACTTGCGCAGGATATACTCAACCAGAATTCCACAACTCATTCTTCTCTTGGACTTACCTTTACTTCCAGTTGTAAATCTTTCGTTTTATTAGAAGCCTCTCTTTCTGAAGTTGACCAAATTATCTCCTCTCTAAAACAGGACTGCGCAGTGGGGTGGGACAACATCTCAACTTCGTTTTTAAAACGTTACAAAAGTCTCCTCACCCGCCCTATAACTCACATATGCAACATTTCCATAAACACAGGTATCTTCCCGATCGCTTTTAAAAGGGCACTTGTTCACCCCATTTATAAATCCGGAGATCGAGACTGTGCAAATAGCTATCGGCCAATATCAATACTGCCCGCCTTGTCCAAAATCTTAGAGAAGTTCATAAATAGACAGCTTATTAGTTTTCTTGAAAAACAGTCCATACTGTCACCCCGACAATTCGGCTTCCGTTCCGGTAGGTCCACAGCTGACGCTGTACATGAACTCACGGACTATTAAGCTAAAAACCTGGACAAAAAGCATAAATGTCTAGCTATTTTTTTGGACTTGGCTAAAGCTTTTGACACGGTCTCGATACCAATCCTGTTGAAAAAGCTTGAAGCACTGGGGGTACGAGGTACACAACTATCCTTATTGCATAGTTATCTATCCGGTCGCACTCAATGTGTCGTGATGCCAAATGGCATCACCAGTTCGGAACTTCCGATTGAATACGGTGTACCCCAGGGTAGTATACTAGGACCTACCCTTTTTCTAGCATTTATAAATGACCTATGCTGCCTTGAAATCCCAAAATGCAAAATAATTTCATATGCCGACGACACCGCTTTGCTATTTTCCGAACGCACATGGAATGAGACTTTCGATACCGCTCAATCTGGTTTTAACTGTGTCACTTCATGGCTTCGCACCAACCTTTTAAGCCTAAATGTCCAAAAAACCCAATATGTTACCTTTTCCATTAAGAAAATTCCACCAAATCACCTCACGGACCTATCCATCACCGCACATTCGCAATCTCACGCTTCTTCACAGTCACCGTGTACCTGTCCCCTTCTAACTAGATCTGAATCCGTGAAGTACTTAGGAGTTATAATCGATAGTCGCCTAACCTTTCAATCTCATCTTTACCTCACAGCCTGCAGGATTCGTAAACTTATTTTTGTCTTCAAAAATCTTCGTCATGTAGCTGCTCCTGGTTTAGTTAAATCTGTATACTTAGCCATCTGCCAGTCACTATTGACCTACTGTGTTACTTCATGGGGAGGCGCTTGCAAAACTCATATACTGGTGCTAGAAAGAGCCCAAAGAGCACTTTTGAAAGTATGCACTTTCAAGCCTATTCTATTCCCTACCGACGAACTGTACCAATTTTGTGAAGTTTTATCAGTCCGACAAATCTTTATTTTACACGCTGTTTTAAAACAACACACCATTACTGAACCAAAACCTAAAGCCGCGCAAACCAGACGTATCCAACTAGCTGCTGACACATCATTCTTCAAAACCTTCTTCTGCCACCGCTTCTTTTGTTATCTGGGACCTTCTCTTTATAACCGATTGCAACAAATATTAAAATTCCAATCGTTAACTAGATATGAATGTAAAAATGAGGTGACAAGTTACTTACAATCACTCAATTACGAGGAAACTGAAAAACTTCTACAACATCTTAAATAATTAGAAACATTCGTAAGACGAATGCTGATCCACTTTTTAAATCTATGATAGTTACAGTTTACGTCAGTACCTACTTGAAAAATACAGACGCAACAACCTCGCTTACATCACGGGAGGGAGACCGATGTCTGAGATACAAGCTCTGCTTAGTTCAGGCATCGATCTCTCATAATCTAAAGTACGCACACAAGTCTACTTTCATTCCTAATGAAAGCCATCGTAAACTCCATAGTAATGTAATTATTTTAACATGACCACGCCAATGATGTTGTAAATTTCGTTTATTTAAGTACTTATTTTTTGAATGTACATACTTATATTGGTATTGTTTCCATTAACTCACTGTGTGAGGGGAGGTAGATGACCCTTAATTTACTGAGATATAATAACTAGTCTCCTGCCTCCCCCATCTTTTAGATGTACCCATTTGCCATACCAGTGTACTGTATTTTATGAGAGAATAAACATTATTATTATTATTATTATATTATTAGACAATATATCAAAAAACATAGACATATAAAATACAGTACGGAATATAAAAAGTAGCCAGTCCGTAATAGTGGTTATTTCAATAAACCGAACAACTCAAAAATCCAGTATAAGCGACTAAAAATACTAAATGAGCGACTAAACATTTCTTAGTCGCCCTTAATCGCCCTAGTCGCCATTAATGATTTTTGTCGCCCAATTAGCATTTGCACAGGTTTAGGTTAGGTTTAATCTGCCGACCAGTTAAATACGATCCTTTTGAAACTCTGACGACACACCAAGTTTCTTCATAGAATCGTGTAAGTTTTATTTAACCATTCTGAAGTCAAACGACCACGACTTTTTTACAATTGCACTCAACGCGGCCTCCTGGAGGTCGCTGTGTGTCGCGCGGCCTCCTGGAGGTCGCTGTCAAAAACGCCTGTGTGTCGGCCGGCCTCCTGGAGGTCCCCTCTCCACAGTTTTCCGATGATGAAAATGATGATGATTATTATTATTATTTGAAAATATAACTGTACTAATTATATTATATTGTTAGCTTATTTTATAACGATTATAATGACAAAAACTCATATTTATAGTTTTATTACAAAATTTTTATTATTATTTTTTTACACCCGGAAAATTCGCGACGGAAAGTCCGGAAGCAACTGACACATGCGCGAAATTTTACAAAATGGCGGCGACACAATAGGGGCTACACTCTTTTTTATCGTTCATTACACTGCGTAAAGAAGCTATAGCATGTCGCTCTAATAATTAAAATTCCCAACCCATAACATTTTTGTGGTCTTAAAAATTTTATTGCTATCAAAGGTGGTAAACTGTTTAAAGCTTATTAAATTTACGATTACCATAAAAAACCTGAACACGTAACTATTGACATTTAATTAGCTATGAACGTGTCTGTAAATTTAGAACTGTAATGAGAGCAATGATAATATTATGGCAGCAATAAAAAAAACCCTCCCTCAAGAACGTAAACAAACATATGGGAGCTACCGGCGGCGGTTACAATAAAAAGAAGTAATTCCGTTCTACAGTAACCACAGTATAGTCTTGGTCAGTAGTACAATGAGACGAGTCCAAAAGCCTTAGCATTCACTATGCGGGTGCCGGGTCCAAAGTGTTGCAGAGAGGAGAGCCAGGAGCAGTGCCTGGGGCTTGTGAACTAGGTGTAGGTTTATGGTGAACGTCTACTGGGTTACGTTCACTTTGGGTGTGATTATCGCCGTGTATCTTTCGCCCGGCGATCACCGGTCTTATTGAACGGTTTTGAAACTGAATGCATCGTATTTGACAGAAGGAGCGCAGCAAGTAAATTAAGTTTATATGTACTAGATAAATAAAAACAATAATAGAAATTAGAAATAGCTTGGGGAATGGGCCCTGCTCATCAATTCGTTTTCAGGGGAGCAATACAAACATTGATTCACAGTATTGTGAATAGTATGTTAATTGTGAATAGTTGTGTTATTATCTCCTCTTATCAACTGACCACTTTCGTCAGTCATCGGAAAATAATCTATATCACCCATAGCTGTTTAGATTGTAATTAAAAAATTAATAATTTTCAGTACCTTCTATTCGGTAGCTGTCAAACTTGTCAAAAGTGCGACTTTCACCCTCCTATTTTACGGTGTGATTAGTGCGTTCGCCCGACGATAATTACCAGCTTAGTGAACGATACAGTGCGTTTGCCGTGCGTGTCACTCGAACTTATTGAACGGCAAGTGTGTCGTCGTGCGATCACATGGCGTTGAAACTGAACGTACCCCTGGTTCTGCAGCGGCCGCAACGTACGCACAGCACGCAACGGATTTTTCTTTAGCTTTGTATGAATAAGTACAGCACTGCGTTCACTATCCGCACCGCCCGCCCCAGCCATATGCTTTTTAAATCTACACATTCGGTTGCGTACCATGCCTGCGGTGCGGCTAAATATATTTCAAATTGAAATTCACCTGAACGCATTTTAATAACGAGTCATTCTTGAAAAACTCATTTTGATCGATGAAAAGTTTTTAAGCTTCCAAAAAAGAGAACTGCACTTCTGTATTGCATTTTTGAAATGCAGATATGACAATTTTTTGACGTGGAGGTTGGTAAAAGCGAATATAAATTAAAATAACTGTATGTGTTAAAGAAAAATACTAATATATTGGTAAAAGAGAGTACAAGACCTAATGTCTTGAGAAGTAAAATTGATTGACGTTGTAAAAAGTATATAAAAACATATTAGTGGCCAGGGTGTTCTAATTATAAAATAAACGAATATGGTTTCAACACAATTGACCTTCAAATAACAGTATAAAATACTCTGAGAGTTTTTAAATACGCGCTGTTAAAAGTGTTAAGTGTATAGGTAAAGGGCCTAAGGCTAAGCACACACTACGATTTTTTTTTTTTTTTTTTATGTGATGAGATGGCAAACAAGCTTGCGGCCCACCTGATGTTAAGTGGTCACCGCCGCCTATAGACACTTGCAATATTAAGTGTAAATCACTTAACACCGCAAGTGCGTTTGCCATCCTGGGGACTTAGATGATATGCCCTACATGCCCAGTAATTATACTGGCTACCTTTCCCTTCAATCCGAAACACAGCGAACTGCTTCACGGCAGAAATAAGAAAGGCGGTGGTACCTACCCAGACGACCCTACATATGGGTCTACCATCTAGTTAAATCGCTGCGGATAATAGTCACCAATCTGTAAATAGTACCTACTAGACTCCACACACTGCGACAAAAAATGGCACGCTAGCATCTCATAAGAACTTTTTGTGCACCATTGCAGCTTACACTCTTAAAACTGAGTAACTATATTGTTGTTTATAATACTACAAAAATTAAACAATTGCACGAAAAAGCCACTCATTATATACTATGATTGAGATGAATCGTTCGATCTCACACGGAGCTCACCGATATGGGCAATAAAAAGCACAGAAATAAAGGCAGCCCAGACGGCAAATGAAATCTAATAAAAGTGAACGTGCATATGAGCCCGTTATAGACATGCCCTTTACCGCGCCCATCGATACGGAAGCACTTATAATAGTAATACACTTTTCTATATTAGTTTCATTTAGTAAACAAGATTTATTATAAAATGATTTGATTAGCAGATCTAAGGATTATTTTCGATTACCTAGAAAAACATATCTAATATTTTTTTTTTAAATGTTTCTTTTTGTTGTTACATGTTTTTAAAATTTATAAATGTTACACACACTTATGAAACATCGATTATAGTACAATTATAAATGCCCAAATTTAAAATTCTTTGTTTCTACAAAAATAATGGACATAATAATATAAACTACTTGATCACTGAACCATAATCATCATTATTTCAGAAAATAGAACAGGGTTTTAAGTGAATAGAGTTTTAATTACATTTGGTTCATGAATTTGAGTGACGTGCTTACATTGAGCCTACGCAGACCCAAAATTAAATTTCCCTGCTCTAAACTGGAGCAATCAGCAATGAATTGGCAAATAGTTATGAACATAATCATAATTAATTTCATAATATTTTTATGCTACCCCTAAAACACGGACCGGTTGATGGTTTACGGTACCGGATGGACTAACGCCTTCCTGATCTTGTAGAATTTTTACGAAGATGGATACAGTTCTACAAAAATATAGCAAAGCTAATTTAGATTAAAATAAATGATAGTATCTGTTTGCTAATTATTTTTATCTACACACGTAGGTATGCATGACATTATAGTCATGGCTTTCTCCGTAGTGGTAGGCAAGCATATCTTCGTTGCACTTGCTACGAACGAATACATATATCATATCCCGCCTCATATGCCCGCTGAATTTGGGTAGGTATGTACAAAAAACTGAATATCCTCAACAAGGTTAAGCGATGCTTCACGCCGCAACAACTTTTGACCTTTTGTAGAAGTAAACTTTTGTAGAAACTTTTGTAAACTTTTGTAGAAGGCACGGGTTCGATCTTGCATGGAGTTGGAGGCGGTATCTTTGGGACGGTTCAGAAAAATATCAACTTGCCGCTCTTCACTCTATTGATCGCAGAGCCAGGAAACGTATAGATGACTCATAGGCTGGTGCATGCTAATCTGCAAAGTTTGGGTCATCGTCGTAGAGTGGCCATCTTGTCGGTGTTTTATAGATTGTACTTTGGTGAGTGTGCTCTTCAGGTACATGAGCTTATTTCGCCATGTTCATTTCACATTCGAGGGTTTTCAACATCATTTATTATGCGCACCGCTAAATACTGGTGTTCGTATTATAGAATGAGTTTCAAGAATGAACGCCGACTTGAGCGTCCTACGTCTCTATCACTTTGTGCTTGATAGAAAGTGACAAACGATTCTCAAGACATGTTTGACGTCTGAGTGTCATTCTGTAATACAGGCCTGGAATTCCCTGCCGGCCTCCATATTGCCGAATAGTTATAACCCTGCTCTATTTAAGATTAGGGTAACGAGGCATCTTCTGGGTAAACTTGCTCATCTTCGTCTTCCTCTTAGCTCTCCAGCACAGAGTGTTGCCAAGATTTCAAGTAAAAGAAAAATACTATTGACCCTTTAAAATATTTTCGTGTTATACGATAAATTTCCAGGTCTTCTCCCTCCCGCGTCTCTATTTTCTTCCGTTACAAATATTTCTTTCGTCGTTTTTCTTTTATTCACCCTTTCTACCTCACTAAATCACCTGAGTGTCGGTTCCTTTCTTGTCAGGTCTCATTATATCGTATTCTCGCATTTTGTAATTATACCCTTCCTGTGGTCCAATTCACGTAGATACATTCGATCTAAAAATCGTTGTAGTTAGAAATCGTTCGATCGTAGTTCTATCCAATTTTGGTATTCACATGTTACTAAGCTACATTTCGATCGGACGACAACTCAATAGGATCGGAACTAAAGCACATCTGAACGACTTGTCAACGAAACAAAAAAGATGCCCGTAAAGTTATTTGATTTTCTACTAAAAAGGTTATATATTAAAAATATACTTCAAATACATTGATTTACGATAAATTAATTTAATTAAATCAATCAATATCGATATTATTTAACATAGAACGTGATACGAGAATATTTTAGCTGAATACCTTTCAGTTGACATTTCAGGTGCGATTTAAAAACGATTTATTAGCTGAATACGGTTCGACGATGGTTCAACGACATTGCGATAGAGCTACTTCAAAATCGGTTCATTTGACATACGTGAATACGAAAAAGTGTTTAAACGACTAAATCGCTGCGATATCCCAACGGTTTTAATACGTGAATTGGGCTACTGGTTGTCGGCTTTTGCTTGTTACTTCTTGAGTCTTATGCAACGACAGGCTGGCAATCTGTCAGTATTTTGGGTACTACCCATACTTTTGGAATTGTGTTTATTTCATGCATAATTCATACTTTCAAAAAGAAATTATGCAATCAAGTTTTATTTCCATTGGTTGATAATTAATTCTATATGGGAATAAAATTTTGTACAACTTTGAGTGTTTCATTTAAGTAAATCGTCCTTCTCTCTTTACTTAATGATAATTCAAGTCACATATTCACATCCTATCGAGCCAGATAGCCAGCGCCTGCAATAAAAGGGTACTTAGGGACAGTCATTAAGACCCCAGCGGCAAGAATTCCAACGACTTGAAAGTCAGCTCATGACCTTGTAAAATTTTCAGTTTTAAGCACTGTTTTTCCAGAACGTCGAGTTCTTGTTCGTTATTTATGAGGACACCCGACTAATAGCCCCCAAATAGCCAAATGGCTGTGTTCTTGGAAATGTGGATTAAACAAGACAAGCTTCCGGGTAAATTATGTTTCTTATACTTTAGAGGTTTTATTGCATATAATATATTAATGGTAGATGTTTGATTGAGATCAAGAGAGGTAGGCAGCTAAAGGCGGGCTAGATGTAGTGGAAAAAAGATTTTGACTAGTTCAGTGTCTTCTTACAAAATGTCAAATTCCTACAATAGACTTTGAATTCTTGTGGAATAATTATGAAAATTTATTTGACAGTTTAAAGATATTTGACAGTTTTAGACCTTGTCCAGGGGCCTATGGCATAAAAATTAAGTACTTATATTATAAGCGATTAACTCTTAACTTTTACTCATATTAATAGAGTTGTGTTGCATATAATTAATAGTTCATAATAATAGTTATAAGAGTTATAACTAATTTTAAGAGTTTATTAATTTACGGTGCATAAAGAAATTTGAATACTCATAAAATTACTACTAAATTTTAAACTCATAATAGGAGTGGAATCCAATATCATTGCGTTGCTTATATGCATGGTATTGAAAAAGTATGTAGAGTAATAAAGAAAGTAGTAGACCATGGACGCCACTGCGATACTTGTAATTGTTGTTGAGGACTTAGGGCATAATTTCTATATAAGCGTTTGATGTTGATATAGGTACGCCTTGTATCCTTCCATTCCAGGATAAAAAAAAGAATTGATTAAAATTTATTCTGAATCGCCGATTACATTCTTAAAAGTGAATTGCAAACAGTTCTAATTGATTCTTGCTTTAAAAACCCACGGTTGTCGTCTTGGCATCATTCTTTTATCACCTGAATCACTCGAGCACATTGCGTTTAACTTGAGATCGCAACTAAACATACAGAAAGATACTTATAATATATTTTAACCACCTTCAATGGTTGATAGAATTACACCATTAATAGGAGTAAATAATAGTAGCTGGGTCATTTCTTGCAACAGAAATTTTGTTTTACATATATTATTAGCTTGTATTTCCCGGCTGTAGACTACTAACTTATATTATTAGTTATATTTTTTATGCAACGAGACTCTTCTAAATTTTACAAATAATATTAGTATCCAACTTATTATATGAGTGTCTTTATTTTTATGCAACAAAAACTGAAATTATTTTATGCAACAGAATTTTTTAAACTTCTAAAATATTTTTAGAATTCTTATAAAAATAAGCTTATATTAATAGTAGTTTTATGCCATAGGGCCCATTCGAGTTTCTCCCGAGCTCTTGTTGTAAAAACACGTGTTGAGAGACTCCATTTTCAACCGCAATCTACCGTACAATTGTTTGTTACTCTAAGTGCATTTTTACTTGACATTGGCGAAATGCGTTACATATCGCGAACGCCATTTATTTAAAGAAAGTAAGAAGAGCAAATTCGCCACGAATCTTTACGCGCGAACACAACTGAGGCTGAAAAAGACTCTGAAGCTTGTGGACGCAATGTGTCGAGCCCCAGTACCTCGCCAACGCGCGTTGTGTTTTCGCGCGTAGAGATTCACGGCGATATTTGACAGGTTCAGGTAGCTTGATCTGGCTGCCGTCTGTACAGTATCTCGGTTCTTAAATATTAAAAACCACCCCATCAATTCTACCGTGTCTTGTGGTTATGCGGTGGTGAGATTGTTTAGATGCCGTCAGGGTAAACTGTTCCAACTTAACCCAGAGGCAATCTATTTTACTAGGTGGTAGACCCATATGTAGGGTAGTTTGGTTAGGTACCACGCCCATTCTTATTTCTGCCGTAAAGCAGTTCACTGCTTTTCGGATTGAAGGGAAAGGTAGCCAGTGTAGTTACTGGGCATGGAAGGCATATCAACTTAGTGCCCAGGATGGTAACGCACTTGCAGTGTTAAGTTTACTAGTGCCCTAATATTGCAAGTGTCTATGGGCGACGGTAACCACTTAACACCATGTGGGTCGCAAGCTTATTTGCAATCTCTTAAGTCGCGGTAATCCACCCTCTCTTTGTATCTAGATTAAGTACTGAGCTAAACACTCCTACAATTATAAATATATATTATTCATTAGTACAGTTAATATTTGTAATTAATTTGCTCAGGGCAGCCATTGTTACGAATACTTACGATAGTTATAACAATGGCAGAATTCTTATTAACAATGCATTGTTCGCACAGGTGTGGAAAGAATACCGTACACAGAGAAAATGGAACGATATAAACTCGAGCAGATTTTATAAGATAGCTAGTTTTGACGATCAACTATTTGTTAAAAACTGTATCAGATTTGATTTTCTAAGTATTTATCATTGTTGGATGTCATTGGGTTCGCCACATCTACAGTGAAAAGGGAAGATCTTCCGCCGAGCTAGGTTTTCAGTCAGTGACCGCGGCCCGATTGTATTTTTTTTTGATATTCTATTGCAGATTGATCTGATGACATTTTCTGCGTCACCGGGTTTTTAAGAAGGCGAAGACCTTGGAGGGTCCTCAAGCCTGTAGGTCGAACGTTCCTAGGGGATTACTGGGCGACCGGACATCTCCCCCGTGGGGAGTCTCTCGACCGCCTAGCGTCCCTAGGGCATCCGTGTCCGAAGGGAGACTGTACTTACATCGTTAGAACTCGTATATATACTGATGTACCTCGGAAACTTCGTAAGCGCGATTAAGGCTTGCATTACGTATTGTGACGTTACAGTGTCGTGTCTTGGCTCCGTGTTTACTTTTGTACTTTTCCTTTTCGGTGATCACCCATTTCTCGTTTAGTAGATAGGTACTGTCTATGTAGCGCTGTGATGTAGCTTCTACATCATGCATACTAAAACTTTATCCAGAGATCTAGATTTTCCAAGGAGTCTAGTATCATTTGGTTTGGTTATTCTGTAGCCCATTGTACGTAAGCCTGCCACCATAATATCCATTGTAGTTATTAAAATATTATTATTACTATTTTTTCTATGCTTTGTTATTTTAGCCCAACATTTTCGTAACTATTTACAGTGTTTGTGGTTTTGTCTGTTCGCTGTTCCGAATTCCCTATGAAATTCTGTGACAAATGTTTCGTATCGATCATTCCAAATTCACATTTCAAAATGTTATTAACAAGCAAATGCATGTTTAAGCACTTCACTGTACGAGTTCTATAGTAAAATATAGTAAAGATATAAGTGTCAAAATTGTAAAGACAGATTATACTTGTGAGTCATATAAGGCATTCTATTAAACGAAACCCAACTACATAATATTTTCATTAAACCGATTATCACGCGCACCACATACTGTCGGATTTCTTCGGTGGACTTTGAACTCTGTGGTTCTTGGGATAAATGAAATAATTATATCAGGATATTGTATGGCGTATTATTGACATGTTAATGAAAATATGTGAGATTGATGTGGATTTCTCGACAATTCTATATTGCCATAGGGTGGGCTTAAACCTGAAGATGTCTGTGACCCATATCATGAGAGATTTTCTTGGTTATGAATAAGATTACTTCAGTGAATTACGCTATTAATACGATTTTTTCGCTAAAAAATCATAAAACATTATTGTCTACTTTGAATTAATGTCCAAATCAAAATAATTGTCTAGAGATATATAACATTAACAATATAGCTGTCTTATAAGGATGGTCAAAAATGAGTTTTTGACCTACGTCACTCATTGTATAAATTTGGATTCCAATAATAGAAGAATATATACAATATCAAATGTCTGAATTTCACATTTACTGTATTTCGTATTTTAATATTTAGTCGGGGAAACATTTGTTCATTTGGAGCCGGTACATTGTCGTTATTGACACGGCGCGCCTGAGCCGAATAGTCGAAAAGTCTCTAATCAGTAGAGAGACTTCTCCGAATAGCTGATCGACAACTAGAAATCTTCCAGGAAAAGGTTCAAATTATCAGTTAGAGGACCTACCAAGGTCCTCGGCTTCTTAAAAACTCCGATGAGACGTGGTTGTGATGGTTATCAGCGGCCAACACCAAGCCCGTGAAAAAATGCATTAATTTAAAATTAGTTATTATACATATAGTTTATACTACTCCTAATTTCACAACAGTTTTCTCAAATGTTCTCTTAGATTTGCGCGAGCACTACACATTATAAATAAATACTTTTCGCTGAAAAGTATTAACATCATGTAAATAATAACATCATGTAAAATCTAATTACACGCGAGTTAAATCCGTAAAAGTTGTTTTATTTATAGTCTTCCAAATTTTAAGTCTTGGGTCACTCAGAAATTTTGTATTTCTACATTGTGATTAAATTACCGCAATTATATATGCCGTTTTTTGTTTGCTTATCATTTTTTTTTTATTAAGTATCATAGCATTGTTTAATATGTACCATATAAATAAACAAATAAAAATAAAATATTCAAACTTATATTTTATCAGCATATCTTTTATTTATTTTCAGTTTTTACCTTTTTCAGAGTTGGGAGATATTTTTGTATCTCAGTACGCAGCTTTTTAGACAATCCTAACAGATGATACCACTCAAAAATACAGACGAAAAAAACTACTTTACTGTAAAAATCTTCAAATATACCAAATGTTCCGGCTTAGAAAAATTGAAACAAACAATTCTGCAGAATCTATTTTACACTCGTATTTGAAGCAATAATACGCAGTATACAAATAACAGATTATGAAGATTTTAATAAAAGCGTAACTACGTTCATAAGAGAGTAATTTGACGGTGATTGACGGATCCAATAAATTAAAATCTACTCAACACGACGAGCGGTAGGTACTTAATCTTAATTTTTAATGGTTTCCACCAACTCACTGATATATATTCCAAACTTTTGTTGCGCATGAGAAAAATATCGAGATATTTTTAAGAGTGATTTTTCATTCATTTTCCTTGTTACTATGGGGCATGAGCCATAATAGTGCACTCCAAGCCAGTTGGTACATGCTTCCTTTTTTTTTGCGATTATTTATCAAGTTTCTAATTGTGACATGACCATACCTACCTTCCGAAACGAAACAGAAAATGGAACAAACAAAAATTTGGAAAATGGAACTAAGTAACAATTTTTTTTTGTTTCGTAAGTTAAATAACATTAGCTTAGTAGTTTATTCCGAGTTCTTGATGTAAAAACACGTGTTGAGAGACTCCATTAACTCATTTACCGTAAAATTCTCTGTTACTATCAATAAGTAGGTTTTCACTTGACATTGGCGAAATGCGTAATCTTTATTTAACATTGCCAATATTGAGGAGGATTTATTCTAAATTAATAATTGCACTTTCAAGCAACTGCATGCAAAAGCTCTTTTGGCATTAGGAGTGAAAATATTAGTAGGTACATAAGATATATTTTGTTTCCGAACTAGAGACAACATACCTTTTACGGTGTTTACATACGACGCTGCAACGATAGTGTTTATCGCTGTTTTTGTATGAAGACTCGCCGCGGCGGCCGCCACAGTGTCATGTGAAAGGGTTCATACATACGCCAAGTGCGTCTTATTCCGCGGGCACCGTCCATTTCTGCTAAATTTACTTAAATCAATAGAATGCCTGGCAAAATAATTAAGGTCAAAAGTGGAAATATAAAATATTGTTACTCTCGCTATTCTCACTCGAACCCTCTTATAAACATCCATTAAATCCAGTTAGCCGAAGAAGTAAATGTCAATATACTACACATATTAAAAAGCAGTAAGGATTTTTCTAATGGAATATTCAATAGCTATTGAAAGTTGATGTTTCGTGCAAATCCAAATATTGTTCAAGACATTATCGTGGTAAAGAATAACCATTATCTATTACGGTGTACGGGAAAATGGAAACAGAAAGCGGGGCTTTTTAAATCATAATCGTATTACCATAAGATAATACATTTCTTGTTATAACAACGTATGAGTAAGCGTACCCGCAGTGCTTGATACGCTGGTTTCATCATAAGAGCCTTTATAATTCTTCCCACTGCTGGGACACAAGGCCTCTCCCTCTCCTTGTCATCGAAGGAGGTTTAGGCAGTAGTCCACCACGCTTGCTCAATGCGGATTGGTGGACAGAGTATAAGGTGATCAATACCCCTTGATCCATGGTCGCCTTCTACGACACTCATTGGAGGATATGGGGTGATACTATTCTACTCTGCTGGCATCAATGGCTTTTAGTACTACATTCTGGGTTGGTCCCAAAGATGTTTTTGGTCTGTACTAGAAGCAGGATAAAAAAAAATGTTTTTTTTTTCCTAAGAAAATGCATAGGAACAGTTTTTGCAATTTCTGACTTTTTTAGTACTCCAACCTGGTTGGAGGTTTTCCATCTGTTTTAAGAACAGGATCGTTTGACATCAAAAAGATTTTTTTGTGCAAAATGTGCATTTTTTGCTAATTGTATTTTTTTTATCTGTGAATGGGGATCGACATTTCACAAAAAATATAGATAATCACTTAGCATCATTTTTCTGTAGCTGCTACGGTTAAGGTACTTCCCCTTACTGCCCCACTAAAAGTTTCCATCCTGTCTAATAAATGTAAACAGCATTATTGCTTTTTACATTTATTTAATATTTATATATTTAATATTTATTTATATATATTTACTATTTATATGAGGCACTCGTATATATGCCAAATCAAAAATTTATTTGTATAAATAGAATTTGCTAAGTACTTTTAAATCGTCGAAAACCCTCCCACCGGTTTGGGACGAAATACATCCAATTACAAATGGTAATTAATAAATTTTTGGTCAATGTTTGGTTTTAATAACATGGTTGAGATTGTATAATTTGCGGTTTGAGAATGGCAACATATTCAAACGGATATTTATATCATGCTGTTCAATCAAAATTATTTCTTTCTGAAATGAAAATGGCGATAAAATATTTGCAAAACTTGTTACCGTGTAATCTAAAAAATTACTTCTAGAAGCTCTCATTTTACGTTCCTAATTTGAAATAAAAAATGAGTATACCGTAATAGCCGTGAAATATAACGCTTCGTATGTTTATTTCGCATATTGCGAACGGTATCTTTTATTTTACTTGCGCATTTTTACGTTGCATTAAGGTTCATATTTGAATAGAACGTGTACTTATAAATGTGCGTACGACAGTATAGAGTTATAGATGTGCGCACGATAAACAGTCCCGCTCGGAAAAATTGAATGAGAACCCTAATAAAATCATATTATGGCGTCAATGGATAAATATGAGTGGAGATTTTCCCCATAACATTTCTGGTTACTTTACACTTTCAAGGAACAGACCCGAACCCATATAATCAGTTGCGTACATTAGGGAAATGTCATAAATTATGTTTTATGCATTTGTGTGAAGAACGGTTTATTGTTATTGAAACAATTTATTATTATACAGAATATTCTGAAGTGTTATGAAGTACTCGTAGTCATAAGCTTTTCCCTGAATAAAATAAATTATAAAACAAACTTTGAAGAAATAATAAGATGTAGCTAGGTATGTAATATAAACACAGGTCCTATTACAAATTATGCTTTCTCAAGTTCAAAAGTTACGAACTTCAACCGTTAGACAAAGCTAATTTTGGCAGCAATAACGCAAGGACATTGTTGTTTACCAGTTTATCACTGACAAAGGAAAAACACCTCGACGTCTATCATTATAACCGACAAATAGATAAATAATGATACAAGAACTTGCAAATTCTTTCATTTTATTAAAACAGCACGCCACCTTCCCAACAGCACCGAAATAATGAACAAAAGACGGAAAGATATTGTTTGCACTCAAATATTATCGATACACGCATTTTCTAACAAATTTTATACATTTTTAGGACCTCTTCTTTATAACGAATTAAATCCGATGTTAAAGATTTATCCCCTGAATTACAATAACAGTAAGAAAACCCTTCAAGATGGCCTTCAAAACATTTAATATGAGAATTTATTAATTTTATTTAAGTAGTTTTAACTTACTTCAATCACGTTTTTTTTCAATCAATTTGTTTTACGTATTTTATTTCAATTGGCACACAATATGTTATTTTATATTTAGATTGTAAATTTTAATATAGAGATAAATTTCTGAAGATTGTTTAAGTATGCCTTTTTACACTTATTTTAGACGTAATTGCTTGAAACACAGGAATATCCTAGTTCAGGTTCCTAGATTGTAAATTATACCTTTGTAACCGCATTTTTATTGTATATATTGTGTTCTTCTTTATTGGAAATAAATAATAATTATTATTTAACAAACAAACCAGAAAATGGCTTGCCTGGAATTAAAGAATGCGAACCAAAGCATTTCTACCCTCTTTATTATTACTTCTGTGATTGTAGTGATTCAGAAGCTGTTTTAAAACAAACTACTTTCAGGATTTGCGTTATTTCTGTTACGTGTTGTATAAATTAATATATTTAAGAAACAAGAAACTAAAGTTACGCTTTTCTAACATAATTTCGCTCTCGTATAAGAAAAGTTTTATTGTAACAAAGCTATAAGAAAAAAACAGGGAAAGAAAAATGTGTGCGTGTACTAGTGTACACATGTAAGAAGTGAAACTTTTTTATGGCCGAATCAAAGATGGCGCGTAACCGAAAAATGTGACGGTAAATTTTTTCCAACGCCGATAAAGAAGTTTCACTTCAAATAGCTTTATGCCTGTATGCATTCAAGGGGCCTACGCGCTATAAATACGTAACCTCTTCTGCTTCATTTAAGGAATATTTCTCTATTTTCCCACTAGGCGCAATAAAATACTTAACAGACTCTTTTATGTGCGCTACAAATTCGTTTTTGTGCTCCGTGCCCAGGTCTGACAGAGCTTTAGGTAGGATTTTGTTCCTAATATCACGTGATGATTGCAGAATACCCTAGGAAGCCCGCTCTAACGGTAATAAGTAAAAATACCTGTGATAGAATATAATTATACAATATAAAACAATAGATAAAAAGAATATATACAAGCCACTTAGTAAAATATAATATTACTGAATGTCGCCGCGTGTAAATGTATCGCATCAATTAACAAACACTGTCTGACACTATGTAATATTAGCTCTCTTAATGTAGTCACGAGAATAAGAAAATATTGTAAAATAGAAGTATAGAAAATGTCTACTACGGTGTAGTATTAAATGTAGCCAATGGAATAATATATTGAAAAACAAAGTCTCCTTAAGTAAAAAGGAGGATGTAGAGAAAACAAAAAAAAACGGTATCTAATAAGTAGCTTTGCGCTCCGTAGCACGCGACAAAGCACACTTAATAGCACGCTGTTCGCCCTGTTCCAAATTTGCTAATATTGCGTCAGAATTTGCCCTTTTTCCTCTAACTTTTGGGTATATCTCCAATTTTAATTTTCTCTTTCAGCCTCTTACAACGAAATTTCATCCCGTATCAAGCAATATTCTGATACAAAGTGACTATTTAGCGTTCGTTAGAACAGAGTAAAAACAAAGCGGAAAAAAAATGCGGCGTGCTTTTACGCAACGTATAAACTACATTGGGAATGATCCTTTAGTCGTTAATACTTATCATTTCATAAATATCGTTAATCAGGCATTTTTTTTAGAAATATAAAATTGATAATAAAACTAAATAAAATATCAGCTTTCGAGAAGACCTTATTAAAGTTCAGGATATAGGCAATATACTATAACGAAGTCGTTATATACTCGTTAGGTTTCGTATTCGTGCCATATTAAAGTAGGAACTTTAAACTGTAGAAGAGAGTTAAAAAATAGTTTTCTATTTTCTAATAATCTCTTCCAGCCTTAGCACGTATTGTAGAATCAGTCTCAAGAATCAACGCCGACTTGAGCGTCGTACGTCTCTATAACTTTGTGCTTGATAGAAAGTGACAAACGATTCTCAAGACATGACTGATTTCTGAGTCTTCTTCAACAGCTCATATAATGTCCCCACCGAGGGGCTCGAGCCAATCCCACATTAGGGGCGATTAGGCCGTAGTCAACCATGCTGGTCAAGGGTGGGTTGGTCGAATTCACACACGTCCTACGGCCTACGAATTTCTTCATAGGTGTGAGCAGGTTTCCTCACGACGTTTTCCTTCACCTTAAAAGCGTCAAAAATTTTGAATTCATTATGTATGTAGGTACATATCAATTCAAAATTTAAAATCACAATGGTACGTGGCGGGGTTCTAACCGGTGCCTCCGGGTGGGAGACAACGCTCTTACGCACTACGCCATCGACACTTTCTGAGTGTCATTCTGTAATACAGGCATTAGACATTTTTCGTTTAATTTTCATGTCCCTAGTAGGAACTCGTTAATGGTCTAGTGCTTTCACTGTATTATACCTCATATAGGTTTGAAACCACAAACCAGGAAAAAGAAAATACTACCAAAATATTATTAAAAATGTGTATATAAGATTAGGTGATTTTGTAGGAGCTACAGGTAATAGTAAAAGTTTAAAACTCTAGAAAGCTTATGGTAGTACATCATTCAGCGAAGTTATGACCGGACGGCCAGCTAATAGTCCAGGAGAATAGAACTCAGCTGGCTTTCTGTGATCAAACAAAAGTTTCAATCTGTCTTTATTGTTTGGATAGAGCAAATATAATTGCGGGAAGGAAAGTACCCAAGGCACAGGTGCGCGGCGGCGAAATGCACTCGTAAATGGAAGAAAAGACAAATATTATAGCAAAACTTTTCGATTATCCATTTGGAAATCGCTCTTGATTTGAATGACGGATTCGAATTTTGAATTTTACAAAGTAGCGCCTGTTCTGGGCAATTAATCATCTCAAAGTGTCAATATTATTAAATATAATATATATATAAATTTTAAAGATTAGCGTTATAATGAGCGATAAGACATGATATTATTATTATAATAGTTCACAAAACTTTTTTTGTTAAACTTAAAAATACTATTCGCATATTCGCAGTAAAAATCATAATTAAAAGTTTATTAGTTTATAAAAATTAAAACTTTCTACTTTCTTCAAGTACAATTTATTATTTATGTTCAGTATTTTTCTGATATTTCGGCTTTTTGATATATAATTATGACTATATAACAGGCCTTTCAATCTAATTTGGATATAGATCGACTAAAAAGTTGCCAACACAATATTCCTGTACCAATTCCTCTATTTCCTTCGATGTCAAAGGAACAAGTAATCAAAGCGGTCTTTTGTTGCTTCTAAAACAATATTGGAACAAAATAAAGAAAATATTAGCTCGTTATTGTAATTATTGAACGTTCTTTGAAGCGTGCAAAACTATTGTTTCTTATGTTTGACTTTGATTTTCTAAAATGGGAATATGATCTGAATAACATTTATAGGAATATTCCAACGCCCAAACACGTGTATTGAGAACTTAGGCATAAATCAAATATGATACAAGTTTGTAACAATTTTGCCCATTCGAGTCTATCATCTCTCTCCTACCTACATATGTCCAAATTAATGACCCATAATTTCTTTGGCAGAAGACACGTTTGTATATGTCGTAGGCATATTTTTGAACTGGGCAGCAGTTTCTGCCAACTCTTGCTTTAGCGCGTTCGCTCATACCAACTAGAGTCAGTGTGAATTGCGATTCATTGCGTTCGGATGTGTTTTTCGGATTTTTCAAAAAAATTTAAAATAACTAAAATCTCAGAAACGGTTCGCTTTCGGATAGGACATCCCATACCTAGTGAAATTGACTAGTATTGTCCTCTTCTATCGCCCCTTAACGGGTCCGCCATTAATTACCGATCATTCTGTATAATATTGTAAGCAGAATAACTATGTCCCAATAAGATAGCGAGTCCCTCTGTGGTGAGGTTCCAGGTGGAGCTCGATCCCATCTTTGGCTTTATCATCTAAGTGATGTCTTACGGGTGAGATGAAGGCGAAGAGTTTCCTTGTAAAAAAAGGTATCGAAAAACAATAGAAATATTAGGAATGCACTAGGTCAAGAATATTATGTTTTTATATTCCTAATATGAGATGACAAACAAGCTTGCGGCCCACCTGGTGTTAAGTGGTTACCCTCACCTATAGACACTTGCAATATTAAGGGTAAATCACTCAATGCAAGTGCGTTGCCATCCTGGGGCTACCTTTCCCTTCAATCCGAAACACAGCGAACTGTTTCACGGCAGTAATTAGAAATGCGGTGGTAACTACCTAGACGACCCTACATATAGGTCTACCATCTAGTAAAAATATAATATACTATCTGAAAATTTAGTACCTGTCTCTCGTGCTATTGCTAAATTTGTATTTACGCTTTATTTGTAACAAGCGAACCGTCCCTGCTTTGCACGGATAATACTCAGAGTATTTATTGTAACCTTAATGAATTATACTTTTAAACCTTTCTCTTGAATCACTCTATCTATTGATGAAAACCGCATTGAAATCTGTTGCGTAGTTTAAAAGTTCTAAGGTTCTAAGCGTACAGACAGAAAGAGCGACTTTGTTTTATACTATGGATTAGATACATCGTGTCTCACAGTTTCGATTACAACTGACATGGCTACCTATCTAGCTTCACAGAGCTCGTTTATGTATCCTTTTTTTTCCTTTCAATATCTTATATAACCCGAGTTATCCTTATATCTTCGCGAGGGATTTTGATTTCGCTCATCTTCCTGATTTAACTTGCGGACCGCAACTCCATACCCTTCTCAAGCTTCCTTCCAATACTTTGCAAACTACTTCGTTATTGCCTCGGTCACTGTTCGCGCGGTCAAACTATTGAATGCATTGAACGGTACGCGAAATTCCTTCACTCTTACTATTTTTTCGTTATAATCAAACAAATATTTACTCTTTATAATATAAGTATAGCTAATAGAAATAAAGCAAACCCTGCCTGATAGTAGTTTGTGACTAATATGCAAATTAATCAACTTCAGTAATTTTTATTTTAAAATCGTTGTGTGAGATTTTTGTTTATATCGTACCATTTTTGTAAAGTAAACTTTATCACAATTACATAAAACTCAATTTCAGTTGTCAAATTATTGAAGGTTAGGAAAGGATATTTTAATTATTTTTCGGTGAATTTTTTGTCAAAATAATATATTTTTATTGTAAGGATTTGGAAGCTGATTCAAAACAAACAACATGTTGTACAAATAAATACATTTACTTATCAAGAAACTAAAGTTATAACTTTTCTAACATAATTTTGTTCTCATTTTAGAAAAGTTTTGCTGTAACAAAGCTATAAGAAAAAAAAAAAATTTTTATGTATGCATTCAAGAGGCCTAAGCGCTATAAATACGTAACCTTTTCTGCTTCATTTAAGGAATATTTCTCTATTTTCCCACTAGGCGCAATAAAATAGTTAACAGACTCTTTTATGTGCGCTACAAAATCGTTGAAGTAAAAAACTCTTGCAACGTACGTAGAATATGTAATGAATGAATATTGTCGGTTGTTACGCCTTTATATCAAATTTATTATGTCAAGATGGTGTTGGGCAGACTTTCACGAAGTGCTTTGTGGCAATTTATAAAAATACTGAATCATAAGTCTGTTTGAGTAACTTTGAATTTCAGTATTACGTTGAATGCAATATTTTCACTTTTTTTTAAACTATAACTTATTGGTTAAGTTTGAGCGAAACGAAGCATAATCATATTACTCAATGAAGATGTAACTATCTGCATTAGAGCCATTTTTTTTAAATGGCCATGAATATGATTTCACCTGATGGTAAGCAGAAGTGGAGTCCAAATACGAAAAGAGCTGGCGCGAGAGATACACCGCAGAGCTAGTAATCCTCGTCTTGCTGACCTGCAATGAAAGGTGCTTCTTCCCGCCTCTTTTGAATGGCCCAGGATTGTAAGAAGGAGAGAAAACGTATGCTGATTTCTTGACTATGCTACATAGAAATGTGTTGCCTAGCTTCTTAGTAATAGTACCAAGAAGATTGGCTTTAGTTGTTATTTATAGTTTGTTTGAGTAAAAGAGTAAAAGTCATAACATCGACCGCCGATAAATCGAAAGTCAAGAAGTATCAAATATTTAACAGATCAAAACTGTTCATTATTTCGAATTACAAAATGGTTTTCTGTTGCTACGCTTCGCTTGCTTGGCTCGCGCTTTTGGTCACAGTTGTGACAAAAATCTGAATTCGATGTAATGTGATTTATTGATGTTTACGCAGCGCATGCAACGAAAGTTTTGGTAAGAAATATTTTTCATTGATGCTCAGCTACTGTTATGTGCAGCTGATGTTGTATAGCCTTAATAGCCTTCTTCGATAAATGGACTATCCAACACAAAAATAATTTTACAATTTGAATCCGTAGTTCCTGAAATCTTAGGGTATAACCATACAAACTCTTCAGCTTGATATTATTATAAGTAAAGATTCGATATTTCATTATCGTTATGCTGGCGTTCGATATTGGGGCTTACACGAAGTTTAAATTGCATTAAAATTTGAAGTTACACAAATGGACTTTTACTGTATAGGCAATTCTATTTATATTATTAGTAAACAACAAATGTAAGCAACGTGTTAAATCACGGACATTTGCTTCACAATAGAAGGAACAAGGTAACAAGTCATTATTTTAGAGCTACAACCGTAAACATTTCAGTCATGCCAGATGAAAACGTTTCAGGTACGTCACTAGGATGCTATAACTGGTTTGTGTTGCTTGTTTTGTTAGGTAGATATAGGTATAAATGATTAAACCTACATCTTTAAGTGTTTGAGTTTGTATCGACTTTAGCAAAGAGTTTCAAAAAAGTTCTAAATTAATCTACGCCCTTTTTCCTACCCTGGTGCGGTCAGCGTCAGAAGTAGATTAACACTTTGGTACTGTGTCGTCATGTGATGCCGGTAGATAAGAATAACATTACCCCAAATCCTCCAAAGGTTGTCGTAGAAGCCGACTAATGAATCGGCAAAGGGATATTGATCACCTTATACCTACTCCGTCTACCAATCCGCATTGGGCAAGCGTGGTGGATTACTGCCTCAACCTGATGACAAGAAGAAGCCTTTTATCCCAACAGTGGGTCGAATTAAAGGCTGTTGTGATGACTGTGACGACCGCTGGTATCATCTTAGGGAGTTATTGATTATTAACATCACACCGGGACGTCTGGGTTCCGCGACTAGGGCGAGACCGAAAAAAAGCACTAATGTGTCAGTCATGCGCATGTGTGCGTGAAAACTAGTACTGAAGTCTGACAGGTGCTGTCTTTTCTAGGTCGACTTAGGCCGCCTGCGTGTACGTGAAATGGTCTCGTCTATCTATCTCGTTCTAACATACGTGTTAGTATGCTATTGCCCATCTACAGATTGCCATATCTATGATTATAACACACTCACTTGACATTGGGTAAATACGTAGTTACCGCAAAGAATATAGTCGAGGTAAAGTGGGCTAGCTCCTTGAAATTGGAGCAGCCTGAATTGGGGTAGTACCTCCACCTTACAGAAGACCACAGTCAAATAACACATTTTTGTGGTGTTGTGTTTCTGTTACTGAGTAAGGTCGCCAGAGTTCCATGGAGGGAAGGGGATTACGCTTGGCGCTAGTGTCACGTCAGTGTTACAAGCGTGTTTATGTTACGATCACAGAACAGATAAAAGAGGTCAGAAGTCGTATTAAGCCATGTTAATACCAGAGCCAGTGTCGCCACACGCGACATAATATTTTTTCAATTTAACAGTATATTTGTACTTACCGGTGAAAAAAATGTCTCCATTAGTAAGATTATGAGTCTTACTTTGCTTCCTGCCAGTTAAAATAGCACAAGACGGTGTTTTAAATTTATTTTTGAAATATTTTTCCTCTTCGAAAAGCATCCAATATGAGTGTTTACTCATAACCAGCAGCGCGCGCGCTCCGCCTACTTACGACTTCTAACCTCTTTTATTTGTTCTGTGTGGTTACGATGGCTGTTTACCACCAGGCAGGCCATATGCTTATCTGTCAAAAAATTGATATAAAAAAATACATAAGGTATTTTAGAAATATTCATTGCCCGGCTTAAGTGAAAAAGCGCCCTATAGTAACAAAAAACTTATCAAACAATCTTCTCAAAATCACCACTACTGACTGAACTGTATTCGTATTTTAAAACAAAAATGCAAAACTCACGAAGGTAAGAACTTGCTTATAAAAATAACCTCAGTAGAGGATTCGATTTGATAGGGATAATAAAAAGTTTTCCAATTTAGTAGGGAAAAATTGGTTGCGTACGTTCAGTCATGTCCGCCATTTCGAGGGTAAAATAAATTATATAAGTAACTGGCAAACATTTTGCTGTTCAAAATATCACTTAATCGAATACTTGAATAAATCTGCCGAAGCATTAAAATTTTCCATTTCGGGCGCGAGTTATTTTGAGATAGCCTCAGAAGAAAATGCGTGATTGTTCTACTAATTTATTTATAAAAGGGAAAAATGTATGCGCGATTTTCCTTCCATAAATTCTTATTGGGTAAGGAATAAAATTGTATCCCGGTGAGTTATTGTTATCGTGAACTCGCGATGCTGATTCATTTGAGGGATTTCGTAGTTCAAGTTGCAATAACTATCCGTAATAAATCCACGTGTGAATTATTCATGTAATATATAGGCGTCTAACGTATAATAGGCCAAATCAAAAGTTACTCTGCAATTCTGCATATAGTGAATGACATGCGTAATAAGAAATAGGGGCCAAGCGACGAGAGAAACCTTTTCATTCATCTCTTCTTCTCTTAAACTGGTCCCAATATATTTGAGTACCGTGTCGAACTTGATACTCCTTCGCCACTGGCACTGTAAGTTTGCCGTTTATAAATAACTAGCGACCCGCCCCGGCTTCGCACGGAATTTCTCAGCTTATCTCTACTATAATATGCATGTATTATTTGTATACACATTAAATTTTCTCTCAAAGCACTCTATCTATTGCTGAAAACCACATTGAAATCCGTTGCGCAGTTTAAAAGTTCTAAGTGCACATACAGAAAGAGCGACTTCATTTTATACTATGTATATGTTAAAGCTAAGCTGCAAGCAAGCATGCAGTATGTTACCATGCTTGCACGCAGCATGCAAGCAAGGATACAGCATGCAAGCGAGCATGAAACATGTAGCATGCAAGTGAGCATGCAGCATACAGTATGGAGACAGGTAAGCATGCAAGCAAGCGAGCATGCAACATGCAGCAGGCATGGTGTCTGTCACGGCTCCGGCGCTATGGGGCTCCGGCGGTGTCGCCCCTTCGCGCCGACGCGATTCTAAATTACACTCTTGGAGTAGGGCAGACAAGACTGCGTTGAGTCGGACTTACAGCGATTCGTTTTTGTCGCTAAAACCTAATTTCAGCAGATGTTTTAGGACTATTTTATTATAAATTAATATTCGGAATAATACACATTACATAATACAATATTTAGGACATGAGTTAATGTTATGCAAAATTAGAATATTCAAATATGTATTATAGTACTCGATATTATGACATATTAGTTTTAGAAGTACTTAAAGAACACAAAATTTCGAATTTGAACACTATGGTTACTGAACCTTCTAGCAAACCTGTTATGGATAACGAATTTTGGACAAAAAATTTTAGGAGAAGAAAGGGAGTACCACCCCTCTGACATGCAATTATTTCTACATATTTTTCTGCAATTATATATTTAAATATAAGACTATGTTGTGGACTGTATGCGAATGTTGTGAAGTGAAGCTAGGTTGTAGGAAGGTTCTTGTTGTTTCTTTGGAAGTAAAAGTCTCATCGGTAGTTCACTTAATTTATTTTAAAACACATTGGCTATATACATTTTATATCTATTGCACTTATCACTAGTCTTAACGATTGATTACAAGATTCAACCTTGAGTTCCAAAAACGGGAGGGTATATCGGACGGAGGTATTGCAGTTAGTGACTGGTAGACCGATCGCGGCGCGCTGTCCTCTACAGCTCTCCCCCCGGCGTAGACTCGTCGCAGCCATCTTTCACTGGGAGGACGGCGAGCTTGGTAGTTGGACGTCGCAGGATCCCTCCTCGTGTGCGGACGTCGGCGGAGCGCACTCGGCCGTCGGGGCCTGGGTGCACCTCGATGACCTCTCCTCGGGGCCATACGTTTCGTGGCAGGTTGGGGTCGGCGATCACGACTAAGTCGCCTCGTTGGAGTTGCTTCTCTCCAGGTGTGGCGGCAGCTTGACGGGGCACGAGTGTAGGAAGGTACTCGCGCACCCATCTCCGCCAAAATTCGTTGGCAAGCGCTTGACTCGCTCGCCAGACGCGTCGATCGGCTGGGTCGCAGGGTCCCGTGTGTGGTAGGCCCATGGAGGTTCCCAACAGGAAATGGTTCGGTGTCAGCGCCTCCGGATCATGAGGATCGACGGAAACGTGGGTGAGGGGCCGAGCGTTGATACTGTGCTCGGCCTCGGTCAGTAGTGTTGCCAGCACTTCTTCGGTCGGTGTCTTTTCGTGCAGGACGCTGGTCAGCGCGACCTTCACTGACCGCACCAGGCGCTCCCAGGCTCCCCCCATATTAGGAGCCCCAGGAGGGATGAACCGCCAACTTGTGCGGTGTCGCTGGCCAAGGTCCTCCAAGGCGGGTGCCCACTCGGCGTAGGCAGCGCGTAGCTCGTTGTCAGCACCCCGGAAGTTGGTTGCGTTGTCGCTCATCATTTCGCGTGGCCAACCGCGGCGCGCTGCCATGCGACGCAGCGCCATCAGGGCGGAGTCGGTGGATAGCGAGCTCACTATCTCGATGTGTACGGCGCGTGTTGTCATACAGGTGAAGAGGGCGCCCCATCGCTTCTCGTGGCGCCGTCCGATCTTCACCATCATCGGCCCGAAGTAGTCTACGCCGCAGTACGTGAAAGGGCGGTAGTAGGCAGCTACTCGGGCTCGAGGTAGGTCCCCGAAGATAGGTGTTCGTGGTCTTGATTTTCTCAATTTGCACAGCCCGCATTCTCTTGCTATTGTGCGGACTGTGGGTCGCAGGCGCAGAATCCAGTAGCGCTGGCGGAGGTTGTTCACTACTGTTTCTCGATTGGCGTGGTGTGCTTGTCGGTGTTCCTTCATCACCAGCAGGCGTGTAAAAGGGTGCCTGCCGTCCAAGATCGTAGGCTCCTTCATGTCGCGAGGTACGTCAGCTACGTGTATGCGTCCGTTCAAGCGCAGCACGCCGTCCCGCAGGGTGGGGTCCAGCCTGTAAAGCGGGCTGGACCGGGTGATTCCCTTCCCGTCCTGTAGGCTCGCTGTGCCCTCTGGATCCACATCTTCTCGGCCCGTTCTAGGTGGTGAACTTGCAGCTTGTTTCCTCGCTTGCGGCAGCCATCGATGAATACCAGCACGAAGGCGGTCGCTCTTATAAGTCGTTCGTATGAAGAGAACCGCGCGACGTCCGGTAGGTAGGGCTCCGGGCTATCTGTTGTGTGCCCTACGAGTTCGCTGTCATCTTCTTCGACTTCCTCTTCTATTGGCCAAGTGTCCTCTGGTCCAAGCAGGAAGGCAGGCCCGTCGAACCACCTGTCGTTGGCGGCTATGGGCTTGCTAGATGTGCGCGTCGCGTCGTCGGCTACGTTGTGCAGGGTAGGCACCCATCGCCAGTGTTCGGGCTCGGTGCGTTCGGCTATCTCCCCCAGACGGTGCGCGACGAAAGGCGTGTAGCGTCGTGCGTTGCGTCGTATCCAGTGTAGCACCGTGCGGCTGTCAGTCCAGTAGACAGTGCGATCTGGTACACACTCGTGCTCGGTGACGACAGCGTCGGCGAGGCGCGTTCCTATGACCGCCGCCTGTAGCTCTAGGCGGGGTATGCTTTGTGTTTTGATGGGGGCCACCTTGGCCTTGGCTGCGGCCAGGGTGACGTCGATGGTGCCGTCGATGCGTCGCATCCACCAGTATGCAGCGGCGGCGTAGGCTTGCTCGCTTGCATCGCAGAAGACGTGCAGCTCTCTCTGTTCGGCGGCTCCGTACCAGCGCGGCAGGCGTAATTGCGCGACGCTGCCTCGTAGCGTTCGCAACCAGCATGCGAGGTCGTCAGCTTCGGCGTCAGGCAGGGGCTCGTCCCATCCAAGTTTGTGTCTCCATAGATCCTGCAGTGTGATCTTGGCTCGTATCGTGAAGTGGCTCAGCAGGCCCAGCGGGTCGTATAGCGACATGACCGCACATAGGGCTTCGCGCTTTGTTGGTGTGCGCTGTCGCCCGATGACCTCCTCTGGAACTCTGTGTAGCGTCGTGTTGAAAGCCAGCTGATCTAGCTTAGCGTCCCACAACAGGCCGAGTGTCTTGTCTGGTGCCGGCGCCAAGCAGGTGGGGTTGTTCGATCGGAGCCCCGTTTCGATGTGTTCTCTGACTGCGCGTGCATTGGAGTTCCACCCGCGCAGCTTGAACCCTGCTTGTGCGTGCACGAAGTTCACCTCGTCGATCGTTCGTATCGCTGTCTCGGCGTCGTTGAAGGACTCGACGTGGTCATCCATGTAATGGTTGCGTGTGACTGACTTGTACGCAGCGGGATGGGTGACCGCGAAGTCTTTTGCGTTCCGATCTCGAACGCTGTGTGCCAGGAACGGTGAGCTGGAGGCGCCGAAAATCATCGCCGTCATCTTGTACTTTTGCGGCGGCCGATGTCGGTCTTCTCTCCACAGAAACATTTGGGCTGGCTGGTCTTCTTCTCTGATGCCGACGCGCAGGAACATTTCCTCGATGTCGGCGGTGACTGCCACTGGGCCCTCTCGGAACCGGAACATGATGCCTTGCAGCGATCGCAGCAGGTCCGGCCCCTCGAGCAGTAGGTCGTTCAAGCTGATTCCGTGCGACTTGGCGGCGGCGTCGAATACCAGGCGCAGCTTCCCCGGTTTGTTTGGATTGAAAACCGTGAAGTGCGGTAGGTACCACTGCCTCTTGTTGCCCTCTTCGGTCCCGTCGCATGGTTTCGCGTACCCCTTCGTTAGCAGTGCCTCAACTTCGTGTTTGTATTGCGAAGCGAAGCCTGGCTCTCGTTCGAACTTCTTTTCGATCGATTGCAATCGCCTGAGTGCGGCGTTGTAGCTCGGTGGCGTAGCGGTATCGTCCTGGCGCCACGGTAGTCCCACCTCGAAACGGCCGTTGACTCGTCGGGCGGTAGCTTCGAAGATCTCGACGGCTCGTCGTTCGGAGTCCGCGACCTTCTCGGCGAGTGATACCCCCAGCGCGTCGATCTTGAAGTGTTCTTCGACTAATCTTTCCAGTCGCTCATTTTCTTCGTCGCTGTGGTTCGGTGTGAACATGTGCAATATCGACGCGCAGTCTCTGCCATATAGAGACCGCGGTGCGGTGCCGTGGATTGTCCAACCGAGTTCGGTGAGAGAAGCGGCCGGTTCGTTCTTGCGGCCCATCTTCACTCGCCGTGATACGATGAGGTGCCAATTGTCGGCGCCTATCAGCAGTTGCGGCTTCGCCTTCCCGTAGCAGACTTCTTCTTTGTTCAAATCCTGGAGGTGCGCATGTTTCAGCAGCGTGGCCGGTACTGCTTGACTGTGCAGTACCAGTTGCTGTATGGTGCGCATCTTCACCCGGTGACTGTCGGCGCCTCTCTTGCTCTTGATCTCTGCCTCGATGAGCTGGCTGTTGACTTCTCGGCTGCTGGATGTCGCGCCGTGGATGTGAAGCGGTCGCGTCGGCCCCTTGAATCCCAGTCGTCTTGCCAGTTCCTCTTCCATCAGCGACACGGTAGAGCCTTCGTCCAGTAGCGCGTAGGTGTCCGCTTCCCCCTTCGGGCCTCCCACGGTGACTGGAACCACCTTCAGCAGCACCATGCTTCTGTCTTCGGCGGCGGCGACAGCTACTGACACGTTCTCTTCGGCGGCAGTGGCAGCGGCGTGTTCCGGCGTCCTGGACTCTTCTCTTCTTTCTTCGAAGTGTAGCAGGCGGTGGTGGGGGCGGCGGCACTCGTTCAGACCGCACGCTCCCCTGTTGCAGCGTTGACGTCGGTGGCGGCTCTCCAGACACTTGAAGCACACGCCGTTGTCCTTGACAATCTTCCATCTTTCGTCGACGCTGGCTGCTCGAAACTTCTTGCAGTTTGGCAGCAGATGTTCTTCGTTGCAGCTCGTACACACGTATTTTCTTTCTTGCGGCGGTGCTGTGGCGTCCGTCTTCTTCACAGGAAATGCGGTGTCTGCAGTAGTCGTATATATGTTGACCTTCTTCTTCACGGCGCCCGTCGGAGCCGATGTTGCTAGTCGGGACGTCTTCGGTATCGCAGCCGCAACCGGGTGCGACGAGTATGTAAACTGTAGCGCCAGGTCCGCTTCCTCCATCAGGAACTGTGACAGCAAGACGAGTTGTGGGTCGCTGCTGCGCATGCGTTGTTTCGCGTAGTCGCACCACCGGGCGCGCAAGTAGGGGCTCAGCTTCTCCAGTACCTCCCTCGGCAGCATCGGGTAGTGTAGATAGTCACGGCGATCTATGTTTTGTAGCACACATACGATGTTTTGGAGTTTTACTGCGAACGTGTTGATTTCGTTGGCGGAGCTCCCCAGGCGCGGCAGGCGGCGCAAGTCTTCCATCGCCTTGTCTATGATGAACTCTGGTCGACCGAAGCATTGTTCCAGTGTGCGCATTACTTGTGCGGGGGTTGATACGGTACACAGGAGACCGGCGACTGCTTCGCGAGCTTCCCCTCGTAGACAGTTTCGAAGGCGGGCCATGTTCTCGGTAGGCGCGAAATTGTAAGTGGCGGTGGATTCTATCATCGCCGCTTTGAAGGGTAGCCACTCGTTGACGGCGCCGGAGAATGTTGGCAACTCGGTGGCCTGCCGGGGCGCGGGGCGCACCCGGGACATGCTCTCGAACGCTTCTGTGAGTTGCTCGATCCCCTTCTGTCGTCGTGTTGGCGTCGGTGATCGCGGTCGGCGAGCGTCGTTCTCATCGAAGTGCACCCGTTCGTGGTGCCGCTGGGTTGCGTATGTCGGTTGCTCCCCCCGTACGGTCAACGGGGTCCGCAGCGCCTGCGTAGGGACGGCGTCGTCGGTTGTAGGCGCCTTGTGTCCCGGAGTAATTCTCTCCCCCCGTCGCACGGAGGGAATTTCGACGTTCTGTTGCAGCCAGCTATCGATGCGCTCGTTGATGTCGGCGACGCACGAGCCTTCTACGTCGACTTCTTCTTCTCGAATGTTCTCGATGTCGACGGCTAACCTCTTCCTGATGAGACTTGTTTCAATTGCGAGTTCTTTCTTCCTTATTTCTGTTTCAATTGCGAGTTCTTTCTTCCTTATGTCTGCTAGTCGCTCTTCCGCTTCCAATTGTGCGTTTCGTATGCGGGCCACGGCGCTGCTAGTCGATCTTCGTGATGCTCTGGACCTCGAAGGTGACGGGCGACGTGGTGACTCAGCGCGTTGAGCTTCGCTCGGACGAGAGAGACGCGAAAGGTGCGCAGAGGTGTGCAGCGCTTCGGCGCTATAGCCCCCCCCCTCGGCGCCCATGGCGACAGTCGCGTCTCTGTTGTAGTCCGCAGGTGCGTTGCTTGATGCCTCAAGTCGGTCGCGAAGAGTGGCGTCGATCAAACCACCCGAACGTGCCGCGCCTTGGCTTGCGTTTGCCGACGGAGAACGCGGAGGATCCGTAAATACGGTTTTTGGTACGGGTTCTTGAGAGCGTGTCCTCACCATTTTTTCTTGCATTAAATATGCTGAGCGATGAAACCAGGAAACTGTTGTGTCCTGGCGCGGGTTTCTTCAATTAAGTTCTTAAAATCCGGCAATCGATGGACCAGGAAACTGTTGTGTCCTGGTGCGAGTTCTTGAAATCCGGCAATCGATGGACCAGGAAACTGTTGTGTCCTGGTGCGAGTTCTTGAAATCCGGCAATCGATGGACCAGGAAACTGTTGTGGACTGTATGCGAATGTTGTGAAGTGAAGCTAGGTTGTAGGAAGGTTCTTGTTGTTTCTTTGGAAGTAAAAGTCTCATCGGTAGTTCACTTAATTTATTTTAAAACACATTGGCTATATACATTTTATATCTATTGCACTTATCACTAGTCTTAACGATTGATTACAAGATTCAACCTTGAGTTCCAAAAACGGGAGGGTATATCGGACGGAGGTATTGCAGTTAGTGACTGGTAGACCGATCGCGGCGCGCTGTCCTCTACAGACTATTTGGCTACATAATAGAGATATCTACCTAATCAATGAATGCAAAAAATTATTTCCTAGTCACCATTTGAAAATAGAAATAAATCTACACTAACACATAATGTTGAAAATCTCAGCTTTTGGTTCTCAAATGTTGGCTTGACAGGGTAGAGCTAGAATGAAAGGGAGAAAATTCTACTTTTTAATAAAGACAGAATAAAGTTTTTGCGGGCGCCTTTTGAATACTATTAATATGTTATCTATGCTAAATCCGATAGCAAGAGAACTTGAAAACCAATTGAACCGATAGGATTAGTGAAGAAAATGTGATTTATCACTCTCACGAATCCTTTAGGTCCGAATACTTTACAATTCAATTGAAGGGGACAATTTAGAAGGGCTTTCTGTGTTCAATTAGACTTGATTTAAGTGTAATAAATAAAAGTTTTTTATGTATAAAATATTAACTTTAGTATTGTACTTGACTAATATCTTATGTATTGTACTTGATTAAAAGCCTAGTGTGTATATTTATACCACTATGTACAATTACTAACGCTCCGCCCGCGAGTTCGCCCGCGTGGAGTTTATTTTTTCGTATACTATACCGAGGTTGAATTTTTTGACGATTACAAGACTTTCTCTATGGTCTATATACTACATGGAGGAATTCTTGTAATCGTCAAAAAATTCGACCTCGAGATTTTGACGGATTTACACGTTTTGGACCTCCCTGAGTCCAAAAATACCGTTTTTGGAATTATGTCTGTGTGTCTGTGAGTGTGTGTCTGTGCGTTAGCACGATAACTCGAGTATGCTTTAACTTATTGCAACCAAATTTAACATGCATGTATGACATCAAAATCTAAGGTTTCTATCAACTTTTGAGTCGTTTCCGATATACGAGAAAGTCAAGGGGAGAACACTCCCAATTTTTTAAAACAAATATAGCTTATAGCCTTCCTTGATAAAGGGACTATTCAACACAAGCATATTTTTTCAATTTTAATCAGAAGTTCCTGAGATTAGCGCATTCAACCCAACCAACAAACTCTTCAGCTTTATTATATTAAGTATAGCCGAGTCTGTGGCAGTAGTCAAACTTTCTTTTTTTTTTACTTGCAATAGGGATCTTGGTCTTTAGGAGTATTTTTGTAGCTGGACTGTTAGTACAACTACAAAACATATAATCACGCTCATAATCCGAAAAGGGGTTGAGCAGAGCCTTAGTAAACATTTCATCATCATCATAACAGCCTTTATAATTCGACCCACTTCTGGGACACAAGGCCACTCTTTGTCAACGAAGGAGGTTTAGGCAGTAGTCAACCACGCTTGCCCAATGCGGATTGGTGGACGGAGTATGAGGTGATCAATACCCCTTTGCTGACCCATTAGTCACCTTCTACGACACCCATTGTAGGTTATGGGGTGATGTTATTTTACTCTGCCAGCATCAGATGGCCTTGTTAATATTAAGTTTTTCTTTTATACACAGTGGCTTTTTTGCTATCTACAATAATATTAGCGCTATTGGACTACGCTAATATAATGGGAGCGTTGATTTTTATTGGCTGTTAAGTACTTCATTTTGGTTTAATATGTTATTTGTTTTATTTTAGCTTTATTATTAACTTATATTTCTATTGTTGATATTTTACTATTGATATTGTGTTTTATGTATTGTTAAATTTTTTAAGGTTGTTTACTATGTTGTTTATATGGTTTATAAAGGTGTTTGTAGTTTCTTCTTTTTTAATGATATCTTGATAGTTGCTTTTAAGGTTAATATTAAGTTAGACACAAAGCCCTATTTGGTAGTACTGGTCAAGCAGTGCTTCGAATTAGTGACAGGTTGTCAGCCTACATGAAAAAGACACCAAACCCCAAAAGTAACAAACCTTCAGTGAATCTCTGGATAGTCGAGAAAACAACAATTACAAAAACATTGGACCAATATCACAGTTTTTAAATATGGACTTATATTGAAACTTGGTCTTAAGTTATCGGAAAATCAATTTAAACATAAGTTCACATAGCGTGTATTTCTACTTAACCTTCACTTTCAAATAGAATTGCATAAGTGTGTGTGGATGCCATATGAGTTCCGCTAGCTCGATATGCGCGCAAAAGTTATTATACCTTCGTATAAAGTTTAATTCGAACTGGAAATGGTGCAGTATATTTATGCTCGATACTATAAGAATCGCAGGGAATAGGCTCTTATTTATATTGAAACTAATTTCTTTTTATTTGCAACTAGCTGACCCACCACACTTTGTAGTGGTTAATTTGCGTTCTCGTTGCATAGGAACGGTTATTTGTGTCACTTATCTTATCAATATATTTTTGATATGTAATATTTTCAATAAATTTTCTAATTATCCAATTTCATGCGCAAATTTCCTAATTGTTTTCCGTAAGTATCTTCTACAAAGTATGAGAAAAAATAATCAAATAGGTAAAGTCGTTCTGAAGTTATGGTTTGATGTAGGGAAACAGGGGTTCATTTATATATGTTACCGTTAAAACCCGGTTATTAGTTAAAACGTGTTTTCCCTAGTTAAAACTAGTTTTTACTAACTGCTTTTTTTTGGTAAAACGCATTTTTCCTTGTTAAACTTTCTTTTTATTACTTTAAATATTAAAATTTTAGATAAAACTAGTTCTTACATCGAACTTTAGCTTAAACTAGTAGGTACTTATCAGAGAATAAAACGCATTTAGTGAAAACTAGTTTTAAGTAGAGAAAACGCGTTTCAACTAAAATCGGGATTTAACTGTGACATATACATTACATGGGGTATCGAGCGGGCATCTTCCCATGCCTACATAGTCATATATATACTATGGTGATATCAAAATTTTGAAAAATACAAAAATATTTTTTTGTTTTTGAATTTTTAATAATACTTTTTTATTGCACACAAGAAAAGAAGCACATATGTATAATAAAAAATAGCAGAAGAGATGTACAAAGTAGGTTTTAATATCACAATAGTATTTATATGACTATGTTAGCATGGGTAGGTGCCCACTTGATACCTTATGTACCAAACACCCTTTAGATATAGGTACAGATAGAGCAGGCGCGCACTGGTGACTTTTGTCACCGTGACTTTTTGTCACTCTAATCAAGCCCATGGATAAGTATGGAAGTGCGCGCATGTTACGACGTGACCTTTGGTGTATCTCCATAAATTACACGAGACTGACAAAATTGTCACCATGACAAAAGTCACCAGTCTGCCTGCTCTGTTAGGCGCGACACGTATACCAACCAAATCTAATTTACTAAAAATTTCGTGTCACGTGTTTGTGGTCCCACTCCTCCGAAACGGTTCGACCGATTTTTATGAAATCTTTTGTGTATATTTGATAGGTATAAGAATAGGTCGTAAAGTATATATTCATACCACTAAAACAAATAAATGTACAGGTATGGCAGAACAACGTTTGCAGGGTCAGCTAGTCTCTAATATTTAAAAGACTTCGGAATGTCTAGAAGTCCAAAGTGGGTCTCGCGAAATTGTACCAAATATGGTATGGGTAGAGAGAGAAGCCAGGATGCTAGTTGAAAAGAGCGCTGAAGCAGCATAAGCTACAGGCATTACTCTCAGTGCCAGTGACTGCAACACTATAGAGTCAGCCGCCGAATCCACACAGTGAATCTCTGGAAATATAAGGATACTGTGTCTCTCTAATATTCCCCTTTGATAACAAAGAAAAAAGTTATATAGGTAATATTTCCACATTTACGTTTCTCAAGAAAATTGCCTTCTGTCATTTGAATAAGTAGTATTAATTTGTATTCCAGAAGTTTTTGTGGAAAACAGTGGAGCGACCCTTTCGAACCCTTGAAAGTTTATTTGAAGGGCCTTCTTTCGCTAGTTTGACAGATTTCTTCCAAACTATTGGCTTCGACAATATTGTTAAAAGGTCAAGAATAGGGACTGGTTTCATTTACATTCTATTGTAGTACAACAAGTACCTACTCCGTCCGTGACTTTGTCTGCGTAGAACTTTTTTAAAGAAAACTCTAGAAAACGTAGCATAATAACGAAAGTAATTCTAAAATCGATCAACTGGTATTTGACGCTATTCATTACCAACACACAAACATAGAAATCTTTTCTCCTTATAAATTTTGGTGTAGATTCGTTTCACATTCGTCAATGTATACCAGAGAATACAGAAACCTCTTTCAGTGTTCTTTGATCTATCTATACTATATCCTTACTATATCACATTGAAAGATAGCCAGTGTAATTACAGTCCCCAGGATGGTAACGCACTTGCAGTGGTAAGTGACTTACCCTTAATATTGCAAGTGTCTATAGCACGGTAACCACTTAACATCAGGTGGGCCGCACGCTTGTTTGCCAACTCGTAACATAAAACAAACATAATGCAAATTTATATCATACAGTCTTATGGTATTGTACCTAACTGCAAAAGAAATAGACCAATCTAGACCGTTTCTTTTTTGTTAAGTGGTCTAATTGATTATGTATAATTATATTCTTTCTCTTTCAGTTGTTTCTGTTACATTCACACAAAATTATTATGATGTCCACCAACTGTAATAAACCCTTTACAAATTTTAATGTCCTCATTAATTTTCCCTGGTATCAAAACCAAATAATGTTTAGATGTTCCTCGAATTCCACAGACGGCGTAATTGACTTAGACTACATAAAGAGTCACTCGATATTATTCCTATTATACTACAATGTCTCTTACGACTTTGTAATTTAATGAGTTTCCGTCACCCCAATTTCACTGACACAAATTTTATTTGGAAAACGACAGCATAAATTTTAATATCAAATGTGGGGTCTTCATAAATCCACTGCCGACCGCTGAGAAAATGGGAGTACAGCAATGACTACTGAATCAGGGTATCGACAAGTAAACGAGAATTCGGTTTTATTTTTGTTAAAATTGTTTCGATTTCACAAACACTAATAGGATAATAATAATATACACCGTGTTCCTAAAAATGTACATTACCTTTAGTGGGTAATTAGACGTTTAAATTGATAATTTTTCATTAAAATTATTAGTCATTCTATTTGTTCGACTTTAGTGCTTGTTATGATAGTAATTTATACCATACTGAGAGCAAATATTATCGCACAACTGCTGGCGTTAATGTTATCTGCTACTAAAGTGTTAATCTACTTCTGATGCTGATTGTACTACTTACAGAGGTTAGGTACTTCCAATTTAGGCGGCAGTCAATATATTACCTCTTTTAAAGTATCTACTGAATTAAGTTCTGTGAAAAATCTCAAGTTTCTTTTCCTTTTAGTGGTAAATATAACTGATTTTCAGAGCAATTTGTAATTTTAGTAGATTTAAATGATGATTCAGTTGGCTAAATGCCTTCTGAAAGAGACGAGCTGTGTAAACAGTTTTAGCTACATCTAAAATTACATTTATAATACTTAAATCGACATGCTGAATTTAAAGTAAATATCTTATTTCGTAATGGTAAGTACCATTGTAAGCTGCGATTGCTGTGATCACATTCATGAAAAATATGTGCTGTTGCCGGTGGCTTATAGATGAACCCTGGAGCTCTGGCTACTCACCGACAGAAACATAACACGAAAATGTAGAGTTATTTGACTATGGTCTTCTATGAGGTGGAGGTACTGCCTCAATCAGAGTGCTCTAAATTGATCTGTGCAGTAGCTCTCTTGCACCTTATTCACAAACATTTCTATGAGGTTTCTTGATTCTTGGATAAGAAAACGCATTACATTGAATAGAGCTCCATGATTGGTTCGATTCTGTTGTCTAGTTTACATCGTTGATGTACTGACGTTTTATTACTTCAAACTTTAAACTTTTGACATCTGGACGTTGCTTTTGACATTTCGACCTGTGCGTTGTGTAATACAGCTAGCTAGCTATCTATGAATAGGTTTTTACCACCCTGTGCGTCCACGCGCACAATGAGACCTCAAAATCCTTGCCATATGGCACGCACTGAGAAATGCCTTATTTTGCATAGCACTGTTTTACTTTCACTTAAGTGGGGATCGGAACTATCCGTACTTTAAAATTAACGCACAGCTTAGGTAGCTAGCTAGCTATATTAAACAACGCACAGGTCGAGATGTCAAAAGCAACGTCCAAATGTCAAAAGTTTAAAGTTTGAAGTAGGTTTGAAGTAATAAAACGTCAGTACATTCAACGATGTGAACTAGGCAACAGAATCGAACCAATCACAGAGCTCTATTCAATGTAATGCGTTTATTTATCCAAGAGTCAAGAAACCTCATAGTAATGTTTGTGAATACGGGTGTTAGTCACTTGTTTCAGCATTGACACTAAGGCTTAGGCCCGTATTACAGAATGACAGTCAGAAATCAATCATGTTTTGAGAATTGATTTTCACTTTCCCAAGCACAAAGAAACATTCAGTAAGGCATTGATTCTTGAGACTCATTCTATAATAAAGTCTAAACCGTCACTGCAGCCCTATAGCCCTAACCCTATCGCTCACCCTGTGGAGCTTCTTCAACCTTACTCAGCGACAGAAACGAACTATACTAAGGTTGGCAAGGCGCGAGTGTCACGTCAGTGTAGCGATGGTTTATAGGCAATGACTGCTTACGATCGTTAAAATCGTCTTAAGGCTACCGGCAATCGTCTACTGGTTACAGTGACCTTTATATCATTAGGCAGAGCACAGGCTTGGTCGCTGACCAAATAGCATAATAAAAATGAAATATTTCCCCCATTGGGCACCAGATAAATTTACAAATAATTAATGTGTAAAAAATAATCGAAGCCCTGTCGCTCCGTGACAAAATTTTCGTAAGAGAGGCGTACGTGTTACTCCACAGAGGCAATGGCGCTGAATGAGCTGCGACGCTAACGGCAGCAGTTTGACGAGACATCATATAAAAAAATCTCGCGAACAAAAGGAATGGATCGTTCGAAGAAGTAGAAGGAAGGAATATACGCGTATTGTCTTAATACGCGTATATTCATAAAAACATAAACGATTTACTGTAACAAGGTACATCCAGTAATATTTAATTGCTATTCTGTTAGCAAACAACTCTTAAAATAGTCTATGATTTTAATAATTTAGGTTGATATGTACGTGTAGCGTTACACCGTAGACCACATTGTAACACAATAATTTCCGACATATTTTATGGAAAGATCCAGAAACAGAGTTTCTTTACCCAGTTCGCTCGATTTACTTCGTAATAGGGTTTCACATAAAACTTACACTTAGGGCAAACACATATCTAGTTTTATTAAGCTCTCAGATCATAAGATCTTTTCTTTTACTCAAATATAAAAATATAAGACATTTTTCCGAAGAAGTGTTATAGCAAACGTAGTCCCGAGAAGGATTGAGCAGAGCCTTAGGCAACGTTTCGTTACATATAAAGCCAACTCCGGCAGTATGGGTCATGCAGTGCTTCCAAATAGTGACAGGTTGCCGGCCTGTCGCCTACATAATGGAGGCAAGAAACCCAAAAAGTAACAATCCTTCAGCAATCATCAAAAGCCAACCACCAGAACATATTATGTTACACTCAAAATGATCTCAGCAGTCCGGGTGTGTGATGCGATGCGGTGTATTTGGATAAAATAAGAAATGAGTATTTAAGAGGAAGTTTGAAAGTAGAAGGTTACAGAAAAACTGAAAGGAAATAGTTTGGCTTAATACGGACATGTTATGCGAAGGAATGAAACGCATGTTTGGCAAATTTGGCAAACATAATGTATGCAGTGTTTGCCTTTATGATTATGCTGAGGCAGTGACCTAGTTGGCCTGCTAATGTTTATATTTATTTCTAGGATATTGCCTAGTCTTTAATTCATTATTATTATTATTTTTATATTGGTTGGCCAATGAATGCTTTCTTTTTTTCGTACTTTATGTGTTTGTGGCAATTAGTTGATTCATTGTATTACTTTTATATGTGTATTGTGAATGTTGTACACAAATGTTGGCAAGCCTAATTATATAAATAAAAATTTGAGAGTGTGTAGGAGTGTGGTGAATATACAAAACATATTCACTAGATGGTAGACCTGTATGTAGGGTCATCTGGGTACCACAGCCTTTCCTATTTCAGCCGTGAAACAGTTTGCTGTGTTTAGGGTTGAAGTAAAATATTTTTTTTTATTCTATTTATTAATATAAGGGACTTTTATAAAAAAAAATACATGTAAGCGCTATCGTTACTTTAGTTATTATAAATTAAGTTTCGGACCTTAGGCTTTCATTTGTATGTGGGATTTGCTAAGATGCTCTGAAATATACCAATATCAAACATATTGACCTTCAAAATAGCAACTAAATTGTCCCCCTGTGTCAAGTTCTTTACACACTCCGCCAACAAATGGAATACATCTTCTACCTTTACACATACATCACAGTTTGGAGAGTTTACTTTTTTCATTAGATATCCGAACTAGTTAAGCGGAATATGTCCAGATCGTAGCCTTGGAAGGCTTGGAAGGTATTTAATTTTGAGGTCTATGAGACCTTCCAAGCCCAGAAATCTTCCTAAGTCCAGTATGACACGGAGTGATTGTTACTGCAGGTGTTTAAAGGCGACGGTATCCAACCACCAGGTGGGCCGTCAACTTGTTTGTCATCTAGTTGTATAAAAAAGCATATTGTACCGACCCGAAATACACACAAGAAGTACATACATTTTCTGGCAGTTAATTATGATCATCATTATCAAAAATTATATTAGCATTCTAATTTTTCAATTACCATAATTTGTGTTTCCCATTAATAAAATCCGTAGCGTGAAAAAATCAATTAATTTCCTTCGTGTTTTAATGTTCTAATATTTCAAAAGAGTGCGTCTCGCGCCTGTCGCATTGTGTAACTTTGTACCGACAGCGTCACGTAATAATTATGAGTGACATCTTATGCCAGTTACATATTTTGTACTAATAAAGGAACACATTAGCTCCATTCTCTCCTTCCTTATTAGATTTTCAATTCAATTTTATGTTCAGTAAGGTTGTGTATTACTTATAGGAAATTTACCGTTTGGATAGCTTCATAATTTTATATCTATATTATTAGCATTTTTAACCCCCGACGCAAAAAGAGGGGTGTTATAAATTTGACCTGTCTGTGTATCTGTGTGTCTGTCTGTGGGTGGTATCGTAGCTCCTAAACCAATGGACCAATTTTGATGCGGTTTTTTTTGTTTGAAAGTTTTTTTAGTAGTTTTTTTTACTAAAAGGTCAAGCAAATGACTCCGTTCTATCTGATAGTAAGCAGAAGGAGAGTCCACGCAAAGATAGTGCTAATGCCAAAGCTATAAGCGCCACACTATTACCACTTCTTTTGAATGACTCAGGATTGCCAGGAGGGAAAACGCTTTCCATGAATGTTGATTTTGGAGAAATTGGAGTGACAGTTCTGGAGATGTAACTAAACGTAGTAGAACATAAGAATCTTATTTGTGAAGACAAAAATCTAATGATTTAATTATTGAATATTTTTGAAGCTTGGTTGATTTTAAAATTAATTTAAACTAGCTTCTGGCCGCGACTTCATCTGCTCAGGATTAGTTTAATAAATTATAATTATTATGTTATTCTGATGTATGAGCTATATTTTTGGACTATCTCATTAAAATCCATTCAGTAGTTATTTCGTGAAAGAGAAACAAATACACATCCATTCATACAAACTTTCGCGTTTATAATATTATGTTAGTAGGATAACATCCTAAAAGAACTACATGAAGCAATAAAGATATTGAGTTTGAGTCTCGGTTAGAGTCGAAAATGAGTGGCAGACGTGAAGGTGGAAGACTACACAGCTAAATTAATTTTTTTCATTGTGCTGACTTTCTGATAGTGAGCAACATTGCTATATTTGCAAGGCTTAGTAAGTAATATTTTTCATTTTTCATAAACAAAGTGCGAACTAATTATGGAAAAAAACTATATTATTTGAGGGAGTAAAGCTGTACAATGAGTTGCCTATACAGTGAATTAAGAAGTTGTGACAATGAAAATGATTTTTAGACAGATTGTGTGTAGTCATAATATTCCCTGAAAACTTGATAAGGAAGCCGGCGCTCCAGAAACCGAAAAACTTTATTTATGTAAAATTTGTATGTCTCATCTCATTATAATAGTGTTTTTATGAGAAATAAAATTGTTTAAACATATATGCGACAGATTCCCTGGTCTTCCTACAGCCTGGTAGCAGCTTTCTAGACCGGGCGCGTCGTAAGCCTGCCTTGTTGTAGAGAAATACTTTTGGATTACCCATTTAAATAATCAGAGTCACTGACCTTAAATTACGTCGGAGATAAACTTGTACTCAAGTTCTAAAAATAAATTTAATTCAAAGTATTTGTAGCTTTCGTCGCTTTAATTTAAATTAATGAATCGTATCGGAAGATCAAAATGTTTTATTTATTCCCTTACGTTGAAACTCTTAGTCCCTGGTCATCGTATTTTTTGAAAAGAGGAGAAGAGAGAGAGAAAGCAAAGAGCCGAAACCGGAAACGCATTTCACCAAATCCTCAACATATACAAGCTGAGGATATATTTTACTTTTAAATGTTTGAATAAAACAAGGTATAATACATAGGTCACACTAAAAGTTTCCGAAACTGGTCACTTACATAAACAATATTTAAAAATTAATTACAACATTTGAAAATAGAACTCTTTGGCTGTCGAATGCAGTTTGTTTCATCTGATTGTCAATTGTTTTTACATTGTGGCGCCTTTTTAAAAATTACGTGTCTACACTAACATGGATTTAACTCGGGAAAATTTTCGTAGTACGATTTTCTACGATTTTAAATGTAATTTGACAGCTCAACAGAGTATCGCTCGGCTTCAATCTGCCTTTGGCGATGAAGCACCATGCAAGACGACTATTTATAGCTAATTTACAGAATTCAAGCGCGGTCTTGTCAATCTCGATGACGAATCTCGCGATGGTCGCCCGTTTACCGCTGTGAACAACAAAAACATCGATGCTGTGCGCCGTATGATTGAAACAAGCATGTGACCTACCATGAGATTGGCGCATCCTTAGACATAGGCATGAGTCAAATACAATAAATCCTACACAAACATTTGGGTGTGAGAAAGCTGTGCTCGTGGTGAATCCCACACAATTTGACCGAGGCCTAAAAAACGGACCGCGTCAGTTGGTGCAGTGCCATGTTTACCAGATTCAACGAAGGTGCGTCAAATTTGGTGTGGGACATAGTAACAACAATTGTAAAAACAATTGACAGTCAGATGAAACAAACTGCATTCTACAGCCAAAATCAATTAAATGGAAAATTGGCCCCCTCATTCGTTCAGTGTTTAATTATTCTATAGACTCGATTGGTCCCGTTAAGAAATCCAGCGCCCTCTTATTGGCTCGCTGCATAACGCGTCACGGCAGCGGAGCGCTTCCGATTAGACAGTTTTGTCGGAGTGCTTGGTGATTGGTAAAAATGGTATGGATCTGTGTTTCCAATACGGCGCGAACAGAAAATTGGGAAACAAGCACTTGTTTTGGAAAACGTTATATTAGTCTTTTTTATTTTATTTGAATTTATGTATTGGTGTAGATAAAGTAGTATATGTACTGCACATGTTTTATACTTCATAATCCCTAGGGATTCAACCTAGTGTCAAACAATTCTGTTAAGATTCAATTGAAATGCCATCGAGGCATTTGTTAGTAAGCATACTTGAGCCCCTACTACCTTACCGCCACCTTTTATCGCGATCCAATTTAAGACCTAAACTGAGTAGAATCGTTAATTCGTACTATGACGCTGTCTACGCGACTTAGTTTGAAGATGATTGTACGAAATAATACAATTCAGTTTATGAACCTATACTCAACCGTGTGGTATTTGAATCGCTTTTATAAAGATGGTTGTCGGGTTTAGTTTGTTATTTCACTGAAGGTTAAGTTACTTTTTGAGTTTGACGCCCCTTTTTATTTAGAGACACACCTCCCATACTGTCAGATGTCACCTAAAGCTGTGCTATATATATGGTCACTAACTGAGGTCTTAACATTTTTGTGTATAATTTATTGTAATTTTCAATATTGGAACTGTTATCTTAGTAACTGTGTGTAAAATTTATTTCCTAATTTAGTTCTACAAGTGTGAATCTGTAATTGGTTTGCTTGCTTAACTGTATGACTAAGTTTATTGATAATATACTGTTGATTCACCTGTGAATATAAAATAAATAAACCTTTTTACCTGACTACAGTGAAGCCCAAACGAAGGGTTATGAGTACTTACAGTACTTACGTATTTTTTTGTTTGTATTTACGTAATTATGTTCCTCCGGCATTGGCCGTGTGATGCAGGCAAAGTAATGAAAATTAAAAATCTCTTTATATAAATGGACTTTGCTAGTTACCTTTAAATCGTCAAAAGCCCTACCACCATTTCGGGACGAAATAATTATTTAACATAAATAATTATTATTAATATGCTGAGATGGAGAAGAAATGGTGAAAGAAACTCCACAGCTTACAATTTCGTAATGATTTCAAAACATCATTAAAGGTAAATATATATATATATGACTATATATGAATAAATTAAGATATTGAATGCATAAATTTTTGGCAGATTTCACTCCCACGCATTTGGATCATTTATAAAATCATTTAGAAGCAGAAGAATAGAATAGCATCACCCCATATCCTCCAATGGGTGTCGTAGAAGGCGACTAATGGATCAGCAAAGGGGTATTGATCACCTTATACGCCATCCACCAATCCGCATTGGGCAAGCGTGGTAGACTACTGCCTAAACCTCCTTCGATGACAAGGAGAGGCCTTGTGTCCCAGCAGTGGGTCGAATTAAAAAGGCTGATATGATGATGTTCCTCTGTAGCGCCTAAACTATTCATCTGATTTTGATTAATAAGGTATCAATCGATTCGTTATTATGGTCCAGAGAAGAAAAGCTACATTATTAACCGATTTTAACAAAAGGAGGAGTCGATTTTACCTTGTAAGCCCCGATTTCATTCCCTTTTTTCAGTCAGGTTACAGTTCATCAAACTATTTGCTTGTTGGGATTGTGAGCCTCATCAGTGGTGGATTTACTAATAGCCTGGCAGCAGATTTTAGGGGGCGGCAAATTTGGCCCAAATTTTTTTATTAATATATGATAGAAAACGAGCCCTTAAATTTAATATTTTTAATAAAGGGAAAAGAGCAGATGTGAGGAGGAAGATAGAGGACAATAAAGTTGAAAATGTAATGAATATGATTTTAGAAGTCAGATGGGGTGGCAAAAATTTATTAGCCTACTGGCGGCAAATTTGTAAATCCGCCACTGAGCCCTATCGTATGTATGTATGTAATAAACTGGTCGTGCTAGATAAGGTAACAGCGCTAACGACATTTCCTTACGGAAAGTTGTGGTCACTGTATGTCCTATAAACGGAAATTGAATTTTAAGGTTACGCGGTAAAGCAATTATAAACATAAGTGCAGCGTGTTCTGTATATACATTGTACTTCGAGGAAGCTTAGGTTATGCCACCAATAGTTTGTAATAATGTTAACTGTTGCAACTTAGGATACTCTACATAATTTTTGTGATAGGAATATGTCTTGTATATATTTTTTTCACTATTTATCGAAGTTTTTGAGGAACACATTTTCAATGATACGATTTTTTTTCAATTGCTTAATGATTCTAAGTACTAATGGCATGAAAATTGCTTCTCATAATTTGTTCCCGAGTCCTTCTGAGTAAAAATAACTTTATTTTTTCATTTTAACATTATTATTAACTCGTTAAGCCCCGTTCGCGCTCAGGAGCGCGAGAACACAATTAAAATCAATTGTGTCTGGATATTAATAATCGTCCAGGGATTAATTCAGCTAAAAAAGAAACAAATTTAGCCAAGAAAACAAGAGAATTCAATTAGGTAATTTTATACACTTATAAAAGTTAGTAATTATTTGAAAGAAGAGTTCACGTCAGAAACGTAAAAAATACCGAAAAAATATATTTAACACTGTTTTTTTAATTATACGCGACTATATAGTTACTTAAATATAATGTGGCACAAGCCATGCTGTAATGTAAAGCAGTTTTCACTTATTATTCACGTTGGGGTCGCCTAAATCTTTTCGCTAGTGTTTGAATACCATAGTACGTAATAAATTGCAGTTTCAATGAGAACAATAAATTCCAAAATTGTATACAGGCATTTAGGACTTCTTTAAATGTCTGTCGACAGTTAAATAATGAAAGTTTGTCCAGTAACCTCTACTTTGATTTTTAGTTACAATAAGAATATCAGCGATAACTTAAAATAATCGAAAATAAATTAAAAGATACGTGAAGTTCAATTACCTTCAAGGACTTTATCTAGAAAATCACTACAAAATCATTTGATGATGAGGAATCACTGCGGTGAATTTCACTACCGTTTTCAATATACGTATCATATCGAATACATAATAGAGTGGAAAATATCTGTGATCAATAACCAATGATAATATACTCTGTCGAAATTATGCGCAAATTCTTGTAAGCGTTTCTTTGTGCGGATTTACACCACCACAGAGCACATCCAAAATATTGTCGAAATGTGTTTCATTATCAACAACTATAATTTGTATAACAGTTGAGATGTTTGCATTAAAAAAAAGGTAGAGGTAATTTAAAAAGATATTTAATTTGATTAAGAAATATTTTGCTTGTAAGGTATTTGCATTTAAAGGAGCTCCGAACCTATAGTATTTTTACTTCATGAATTTGTGTGAGCCATCTGTTTGTTTAGAAATAGGTACGCACATATCGTCCCTATGTGTGTGCATATCTGGGCAAAGATTGTAGGCCTGCATACACAGACATGGTTACCCAGCGTTCGCGAGATAAAAATATACAAGTTGTAACTATAGTGTCACTATTGTCAGCAACTGTAGTTCAAGGTCAACATAAAGAACAGAAGCGGACAAAATTGGTCTTTTGTTTTTTTAACTACGAGGACAAAAGATAAACACGTAACACGAATTACGTAACTTGCTATTGTTTTAGTTACTCATCCTTCCGTTGCCTTGGTGAACGACTCTTAGGTTCTGCGATCGTGCAAATATTGGTATACAAAGTACGTTAACACTATATCACTCTGTTTCCTTTACACATTTGGTGCAGCAGCGTTGTCACGCCTCGAATCGTCCATTCATGTGCACATTCGCTATTCTATCTTCGTTCGCAGTAAATTTGTTTTTGATAACTTTTATTTTTAAATTTGATCCGAAAAAAGATCGCATAATATATAATATTTCACTACTTTTATTACATTGGTATAATCCATTCGTAATTTGGTGAGACGAGAGGTAAAGTTGAAAAATAAAGTAAGGTCTATCTTTAATAAGTACTTAATAAAAATAGAGTTTCTTTATTTGGGCAATTATTTTTCTAGTATATATTTTTATAGGGAAAAAATTTGAGAAAACATGTCAATATAATTATAAATACCAATGTCTATAATATGATACTAAATAAACTCTTTCCTTATGATTATTACCCAATACTAATTAGATAAAATTAATTGGTGTTTACTTACATAAAAAATGTTTGAATATTATAAATATTTATAGAGAGATGATTATTTTTATTTTATTTCAATGTTAACTTAACCGTTACTAAAAGATAACACATAAAATTATACACAATTGCTATATTACTTAGGTATGATCATATTATTACTTTTAAAAGTAAAAAAAGGCAGAAATATTTTAAAAATCATTTGTAATGCTAATTTTCTTGTAAGTGATAATTAATTTAAGCAATTTTGTCATGCGTCATATGAGAATAAAACATTTGTGTTTCTTATAATAACAAACATCTGCCCATGTTGGCAATCATACAGTAAAAATGTAAACAATTGAAGATCTCGTTTCGATAAAATACGGTATTTTATTATCAACTTAAATCGATCGCAGCAATTAATCCTCTCACGCTGATACATCAACATTTAAAAGAACGAGTTGTATGAGACATGGATACGTATTATATTTAAATAAAGTTGTCCATTCGTTTCCCAAATAAGCACTCGCCGCTTGAAACATTTTCGGTTTTTAATTACGGTTTCAGCCAGCAATTGATCATCGTTAATGTCAACAACCGTCCGACGATTATAAGCCAAACATAAACAAGTCCCGAAAAAGAATGAGAATAATATTTTGATTGTTTAATTAAAACCAACGCTGTACATACAGCCATAATGAGAATTACAACAAACGTTGGGACGTGGGAAAATAAACGTACAAGTTACCGTTTTGTTCGCTGTATTCTATTTTGAACTTCCACGGAGCCGATGGTTTCCGTTGGTCGTGCAGGAAACCGCCAGTCAAAGCATTGCTAACGCAGATTGTTTCAAAACAATTCCAGTATCCATTATAATGTCCTCACATAATCAACATTTCAACACACACAGAGTTTATAGTTATTACCAAACTATCGAACTGTTTTACATCACTACGCCGAATAACTTAAACATTAATTGTACAGCACATTTAAATTAATTTTAGATTAATATACGCAAAACGTCAAAAATATTAACCTAAAGAAAGTTTTAATTGAAAAGTCTCGAAATCTCGAAGTTGAGTCGATGTTATTTACGCGACACACGCAATCGCTCTGAAGATCGAGCGTACGTCTAACCGACGCGAGGTGCCAAAGCGGACTACCTCGATTTTCAGACTGCCACTGAAGCACATGGCCCAGCCTCCCGGCATTTTTATGAAAGGTCAATCAACTTAGAGGGATGAAAGTCTTCACGATAAGTGCTTCCTCCAGTTTCCTTTTAAACCTTGATACAATTAGTCGCCGGTTTAATTACACGGAATTATCTGTTTCTTCATAGAATTCTCAATTTGGGTTTAATTATTTTATTCATTATCAGCTGCTATAAACGGCAAAAGCTATTTATCCAAAACATTAGTCTTTGCTTTTATATTTAACATAGAAAGTAGGTATGTTAACAACGTTTAAGAGAATTCCATTTTCTTTTCCGTAAATCAAAACTCAATATTCTCTGTTAAATGAATTGATAAAAAAAATCTCTATTCTTGAATTACGTTCTAAAATAATTCAATTTATCAAGTCCTGTCTCTGAGCACATTATTTGCTCATTCCAAATTCAGTATACGTAATGTCGTTTAGGACTTTTTATAAGTCTAAGTTAATGAAGTGTGTATGAAGAATTTGTTATAAGTTTACAACTCTATGCAGAATCACAAAAGGGCGGAGGCGGACTCATTCACATTCACTTCGTTTGAAAAAAGTTTCTTGCAAGAAAAGGTCTAAGTTCTTGTCCTGGCAGGGACTAATGAATGGTAGTTCGTAGGAAAGAACTCCTACTCACGGTTCATAGTTTTTTATAGTTTCCATCATCATTTTTGAGGAGGTCTAAGTGTTGATTTCTAATTTTTATTTGGCATGTTTAGTTATGATTGAAATTGATAACAAATTAAATAAAAAATCGGGAGTGGTCTCCCCTTGACTTTCTCGTATACCAGAAACGACTCAAAAGTTAATAGAAACGTTATATTTTGATGTCATACATGCATGTTAAATTTTGGTCACCCATCCGAATATCGACCGCGCACTTGGTTGCTTAACTTTCGTGATCGACGACTCAAAAGTTGATAGAAAACTTATATTTTGATGTTATATACTCGAGTTATCGTGCTAACGCACAGACACACAGACACACACATAGTCCAAAAACGGATTTTTGGACTCAGGGAGGTCCAAAACGTTAAAAATTCGACGATTACAAGACTTCCTCTATACTACATATACGAGAAAGTAAAAAAGGAAAAACATGGAAAAAGAAATCCTGTCTTGGGTAGGTACCACATCTCGTCTCAGCACTTATCTATGACAGGTTTTTTTCCAATTCTATTTAATTTGTATCAATTTCAATCATAAGGTCTACGTATGTCACGGAGCATAATGATCACCAAAGTTTTACTACCAAGTGCGCGGTTGATACTCTAATGGGTGACCGAAAATTTTTCAACTCTGTTCTCCTCCGTGCTTCAGAAGGCACTTTAAGCTGGTGATCTCGGCTGCTGTAGAAAGATAACAGTTGTAAACAAGTCACGAGGTAGTAGAGTAGAAGCAGATTGTGACAAAATCCAAAGCCATAAAAAAGTGAATCACATAATGGCGATTTATAATGGCGGAATTAGACGGTTCATCCAAAGTATTCACTTTTGGTGAATGATGAGCAGTGAACGACTACTTACACGTAACATGTTAGTGAATGTGAAATTAAGAATTTTCCATGCATTTTGCTTGACGACTTCGCGAAGACCAGTTGTACAATCTGACTGAATTTGCTGCTAATCTGCTAGTGAAACAAAAAGTGTCACTGTTTACACGTTTCATTTTCGATGAACGATTTTAATTTCAAACAGATTCGATGAACAATGAAAGATGCTCGATAAACAGTGAACGATGCTCGATGAAAGTTTTCGGGCGGCTAGTGACTTTCATCGATAAGGCGCATCAATAATGAACGATGAATAGTCTTATTCATCGTGATCTATGTCTCCTGATTTGATTCTCCTGATCTATGTCCCTAAAATATTTTGGCACAATGTAGCCGTCCAGTTTTTGAACGGGATATGCAATCAATTCTATAAGCATCTAGATCATCTTCTGCTAACTCAACCTCAACTAATATGTTGGAATCTCCTTATTGATTTCTTTTTTATATACAACTAGATGACAAACAAGCTGACGGTAAGTGGATACCGTCACCTATAAACACCTGTGCTAACAAGGAAAATATCACTTGGTATTGCAAGTGCATTGGCAAGCTGAGGCCTAAGATGGAATGCCTTCTATGCCATAAATAACACTGGCTACCTTTCCTTTCAACCCGAAACACAGAAAACTTTTTCACGGCTGAAATAGAAAAGACCCAGACGACCCTACATACAGGCCTACCACCTAGTGATGTGATTTCTTCTGTCTATACATGATCGCATCCATACACCTCGACACTTTCTGTTTTTTTTTCTTTTTTTTTAAGTAATCCTAACTCTTTTATCAAATCTATGATCAAAGAAACTCCGACCTGTAAAACTTATCTCCGCGACATCGTGAAACGAAATGCATGGCAAATGCTCAATTTCACATTTACATGTAAATAGGAAAAGTCGTTCACTGTTCATCTTTCACCAAAAGTGAATCACTTTGGATGAACTGGCTAATTCCGTCTTTAAAGGTTAGATATGCTCCTTGTAAACCTCTAACCAGGTTAACCACTCGAAAGAAGAAGATAATCGTTTTGTTTATATTTTTCATAATGATTTGCCTGTCCTATTCCAAAGTTGTTTTTTTAATATTTTTCTTTAAGTTAGCAAACTATAAAATTTTTATGTTGAATAAATGATTGAAATAAATGATTGAAATTGAAATTAAAGCACAGATTCATTACTGGCACTTAATTGAGAGCTTAATATTTGATGTGAATGTGAAAATATATTATCATTGACTATACATAAAAGGAAATGATCTTCTTCGGCATGGTTTTGTTGTTTACGCAAAAAATTAAGCAAAGAAACGTAAAGTTAGTAGGCGCATTATCAGTTCCACAATTCTAATTTTTGAACCGAATTTGGATGCAAAGTAAGCTGTGTGTGTGTGTGTACCTTTTTTCTAAAAAAATCGTCCTCGAGATTTTGACGTATTAACACGTTTTGGACCTGTGGTTTGGGTGTGTCTGTGTGTGTGTCTGTCTGTGCGTTAGCACGATAACTCAAGTATGCTTTAACTTATTGCAACCAAATTTTAAATGCATGTATGACATCAAAACATAAGGTTTCTATCAACTTTTGAGTCGTCGATTACGAAAGTTAAGCGACTAAGTGCGCGGTCGGTACTCGGATGGGTGACCAAAATTTAACATGCATGTATGACATCAAGATATAAGGTTTCTGTCAACTTTTAAGTCGTTTCCGGTATACGAGAAAGTCAAGGAGAGACCACTCCCGATTTTTTAAATTAATAACTTAAAATTTACAACAAAAAAGAAAGTAGAAACAATATTTGACTTTAATTTTTTAATTTTTTTCCTTCAACGTTCGTTCACATCGTGTGTGATATGTTTTGTAATTATTATTTACGTATAAAGTAAATAAATTGTGGACTTGTAATTACTTTATTTTTGCGGTAATTACAAAATGGAAGTGACATTAAGTAAATTACATTGGAAAATTAATTTGACGAAATTCTTTCACGTGTTCAACGAAATTAATTTTCACCTGTTTTAGTAATCAACAATCAGAAAAGATCTCATTTGAATGCTTTTGTTTAACTTTCGTTACTGTTTTAGATGGTGTTTCATGTCTAAAAAAATATAAATGCTCTAGAAAATTCTGTCAAGGTCGTGACTCTCACAAAAAGAACATTATTTTCTTTAAGCAAGTGTTTTATGAAACTGCAATTAGTTAGTGTCTGAAAGATCTATGAAATTCCTTGTTAAGGTTTCCTCGAGGATGGTTAATAGAAATAAAAGCATTCAAAAAAGACAGTTAACGTTCCGCTGTCGATTTACCACAGATAATTTTATTCAATTTCATATTATTAAAATAACAAGTGCTATATAACATACCTTAACGTAACAAAACAGCTGTGTCAGCAGCGGCAGCGGCAGCATGTTTACTTTTAGTCATAATTATATGAGATACTTATTTAGATTGTAGATTAGGGAAGATGCCACAAATCACAAATTTATATTTTTTTATCAAAATTGTCTATATTTGCAACATAAATAAGACCATGATGTTACTAGAATTAATGGAATTAGAATTATTTTTTTGTTTTTAATGAATTTACCATAAAAAACCGGACAAGTGCCAGTCGAACTCGCCCACCAAGGTTTCGGTACAAATTTGTATTTTTTTGTGGCATAAGCGGCCGTATCTTTTTTGCATTAACTTAGAAGTATGATTTTTTCACAGAATCAAGGGACCGTAGACTTGATTATATGGTTTTAATTTGAACACGATACCTCCATGCGTTCCCGAGATAATGGCAAACCTCAATGATTAATTACGTACTTTAAATAAATACTATACTTTTTATGATTTAATTATTTTATAAATTACAAATCAAATCATAAACAATATAGTCCACAGGTACAGGAAAAACTCTGAAAACTATACTTTCAGAGTTTACCTGTACCTGTGGTATAAGATGATACTACTTGCTAAATTTCATAGTTCTAGGTCAACGAGTACCCTATGAATTTTGATTCACTTGAGAGTTTTGAAATATACGTTTTTTCGGTATAAACGGCGGTATCTTTGTTTTTGTATTTGATCCGACCAGAAAAAAAAAATTGAGTTTTTATAAACAGAATTTTTATTTCTCAATTTTGAGTTCTGAAGGCGATTTTTTTATTTAAAAATAATTTATTTCACAACTTCAAGGGGCCGTAGACCTGAGTATATGGTTTTAATTTTAACTCGATACCTCCTCTCGTTCTCGCGATTAAGGGTCTTCACAGACAGACGAGCAACAAAGTGATCCTATTAGGGTTCCGTTTTTTTCCTTTTGAGGTACGGAACCCTAAAAAGAAAGTACAATTTTTTACGATGCAAATCTCATTTCACTTATAAATGACCATCAGTGCCAGGGAACTTTGCCATCATGATTAATTATCTCTAAGTATTCAAGGCTTCTAATAACTAAAACTCGCTATCTTTTGACAAACTACCTACCAATTAGCTTGCCTAAAATTATTCGAAACTACGTCAACTTCATGTAGACTTTACCAGAATGTTGAGCGTGATATCAAAACAAAGTCTTATTACTTTATCACATTTTTCTTATAACTTTGATAGCTTTTCAGAGCGTATCTTGTGTTGTTTGTTGGGTAAACAGGTTTTTCTTGTTATTAACGCTGGCTTAAAGGATCAGGCAGTTCGTTCGTAGTGAATGTACCCTAGAAATACTTGTGAGAATACTTACACATGTATAACTGTCGAAGTTGGTTTCAAAGATTACTACTTACATTATTTTATTAATTTTTGTACATCGAATGACTGTCAGGATTTTTCCGAATCAAAATCTCAACGTGCAAACGCCAGGTGCATAAGAGGGGAGCCAGGAGCATTGCCTGGGACTTGTAACCCAAGTGTAGACTTACTGAGCCCATTTACAAATAACGCTCATCTCCACTACCCCGGCTACTCTCTCCAACTACTATCACACAGCTTTCGGACATAACTTCCACAAGTATTCCTAATACACCGCAGAGAGTCTTCACTAGACGAAGACTCGAACCAAACTGAGTTCCGCCGAGTGCACAGGTAATACCAAGCGCACCGACCGACGAAATTCTTCCGCTAGGTGACGCGCCTGCGTTCCGTAGCAACTGACTCATGACCTTAACAACTGTGAACATGATCACGATCCGACATGTATACATTTAGAAAAGTTTGTATGTAGAAAAGAAAGATTTAGTACGTAGGTAACTTCATGCGCAACAATAAAAATCTACTGTTGCAACTTATCCAAGGGAAACAGAGGAATGAAGAAGAGCCTTTACTAGGTGGTAGAGATCGTCTAATCTAAAACTAAACTTTAAACTTGATGCTGACGATAATTTTATGGGAAACCTGCACACACCTATGAAGAAATTCTTAGGTTGTGTGTGAAGTCGACCAACCCGCACTTGGCCAGCGTGGTTGACTAAGGCCTAATCGCCCCTAATGTGGGGTAGGCTCGAGCCCCTCGGTGGGGACATTATATGATCTGTTGATGAGGTATAGCTAATTTGAGTGTGTTGCATCTGTACACTGATGGCACATGTAAGAGTAAGACAATAGAGGGGCGTTCAGTTTTAGATTAGCATACCCATATGTAGGGTCGTCTGGGTAGGTACCACCGCCTTTCTCATTTCTGCCGTGAAGCAGTTCGCTGTGTTTCAGATTGATGGGGTAGGTAACCAGTCTAATTACGAGCAGGATGGCAACGCACTTGCAGAGTTAAGTGATTTACATTTAATATTGCAAGTTTCTATAGGCGACGACGGTAACCACTTAACACCAGGTGGGCCGCCAGCTTGTTTGCCATCTCGTATGACATAAAAAAGACCTGGCCGACCAAAAACAACCTGGCTCCTGGCTGGGCCTGGCTGGTAAAATAAAACTATGGGTCGCCCGTACGTACAAAGTTGCACGCACACATATGTAGCGAAACTACGCTTGCCGTATACATTTACGGCCATGAGACGGTGTTACTGCTAAATAATTATAAAACCGGCCTCAGTCCGTTTGCCTCAGCGCTCCGTCTTCACTTATTTGGTCTGAGTGTAACATTGTCTGTGGCCCAAACACGAATATTTGAAGGATTCGTAGTGTTATCGTATCGAGAGACTTTCTAAGACTACAAAAAATAAAATCTAAATCAGGATTTTTCTGAGTGATGATAACTAACCTAAGAAAACATAAGAGAAATATGAGAAGCTATAAAAATGTAAATAAGAGTATATCCAATATGAAAATATTTGGACATACAGTTTCAATCTGGATATAAAACTATTCGTAATACTTACAAAGTTTCGTTTCCAGTTTGCTCCAGCCCCTGCCCTATTAGATCCATCGGTAGAACTAATATGATCCACCTGTCCAAACTTTTCTATATGAAGATGAATGGTAAGCAAAGATATTACGTTCGTTTCACAATTTCACAGGTCTTGTTTTCGTAACGATAAACTCAATTACAGTTACCTACATTCAAGGCAATAACATCATCGGTCTTCCAGGTAACTTTCAGTCGAGGAACATAAGACCGCTCGAATTTGGAGCTACCCCAACTGGGGTAGTACGGAGTATCTCCACCTTACAGAAGACCACAGTAAAATAACACTAGATTTTGTGCTGTGGTGTTTCTGTTGGTGAGTAAGATTGCCAGAGCTCCAGAGGGGTAGGGGAGGGAACTGCCGCTGGTAGGGCGCTAGTGTTACGTCAGTGTTGCAAGCACAGATATATCAATCTAAGGAGATCAGGCGGAAGAACGAGTGTCGCGATCAGCGGCCGTACTACATAACATGGTTCTAGTTGAGCATGCCGTAATGTACACTATTTCTTGCGCGCATATTAAGGACTGCGAAGCAATGTAAGTTAAGCACAGCCGCAAAGGAGATCGGTCAAATCGCTGAGTTCATAGGAAGTCCGAGTGACGCGATCAGCGGCCGTGCTACATAACATGGTTCTAGTTGAGCATGCCGTAATGTACACTATTGATTAACGGAAATTTCTTTCTGACATACGTATTCACTCGACTTTATCGGACGGCGATCTGGCGGAAATGTATGCCCGGGAGGCTTACACACCTTCCTCCATTGCCTCTCTTCTTGTATTATTAAATCTGTGCTATATACAGTGACTGCTTACCACCAGGCAGGCCATATGCTAGTCTACCAACCAAATAACCTTAAAAAAAACTGTCGAGGGTCTGTTACAATTAATGCATTAGAAATACTATTGGCCTCATCATAGCAGCCTTTATAATTCTACCCACTGCTGTGACACAAGGCCTCTCCTTGTCATCGAAGGAGGTTTAGGCAGTAGTTCACCAGCTTGCCCAATGCGGATTGGTGGACGGAGTATAAGGTGATCAATACCCCTTTGCTGATCCATAAGTCGCATTCTACGATACCCATTGGAGGATATGGGGTGATGCTATTCTACTCTGCCGGCATCGCACGGCCGATGTATGAGTAGGTATATTAAAAAATAATAGTTTCAGATACCTAATACTAAAAAAATCTATAGTTTTATAGGATTTCATAGCTTACTTAGATTCGCCAATTCCCATAATTTAAAAGAAGTCTTGACGAGAATATCTACCATCTAACTGAACATTTTCTATATGAATTATTCCTTCACTAAATACAATTTTACATTAAATATTTAAATATATTTTAACTGCAAAATGTACTCATTAAAATATATTATTAGTTATTTATTAATGTATTATTCATCAAAAAGTGAGAATGGTGTCATTTGGGATCACATAGGTGTTCGGGATACCCATATAATTTTTATAGAGATTAAACGTTTCAGTTTACCGACCGTCTTTTATAGGCATCGATATCGCTTACAATATCTTACATGCGTTATCGTTATTAAATCCATTCGGAAAATTGCTTCTTGAAATAAATTGGTATTCGTAAAAGGTGTTGCGTACGATATTGATTGTGTTTTGATAGGTCACATATTCAACCTATGAATTTGTTTGAAAAATAATTTGTTAGAAAGTGCCGAATCTTCGCAAAAATATTCCACAATATAATCTAGCTAAGTTATAAAATTTTAATAATTAGTTAAGTGACGTAGAAGAAAATATCTTAAAGCTAACGTTAATAAGTATTAATTATCTTTCTTAATTACTCATCATCAGCCGTCATGGTGCAGTGGTCGTAACGCTGCGAACACATTAAGCGATCTAGGTTTGAATTTTGACAGGGACAAATGTTTGAGCGATGAAAACGAACATTGGTTTACGAGTCATGGATGTTTATATACTCGTTTGTCAATCGTCTGAGTATTACACAAGTCTAATTTGAGTAGATGGCCGTAATACGATCACTGTTTCTATCCGCAATGTGGATATGTGGGTACTTACCTATAAATAATTTTACTACAAACGGGATTAATTAAGATTTCATTTTCAGAGGGCTAAAAAATGAAATCTTTTTCCTATTTAAAAAAAAATAATAAAAGTATATAAGTAACACTGTGCTATTGGACATAACGTAGGATTTTGTTTATATAGGTATCTACTTGGGTTGATTAAAAATAAAAATAAAAAAATATTTTAGCCGTACATGCTACAAAAGTAATTAATTATATGTGCACGTACCTCTGATTTGTGAATTATCCAATATTTCGTCGCAGTATCATGCACCATGGATAATTCACAAAACAGAGGTACGTGGTATAAATCCCGTTTTTACTTTCTCGTATAAGTACGTAGTTTATAGGAAGTCGTATAATCGTCAAAAAATTCGACCTCGACATTTTGACGGGTTTATACGTTTTGGACCTCCCGAGTCCAAAAATGCCGTTTTTCGAATTATATCTGTGTGTGTTTGTGTGTCTGTGCGTTAGCACGATAACTCGAGGATGCTTTAACTTATTGCAACCAAATTTAACATGCATGTATGACATCAAAATATAAGGTTTCTATCAACTTAGAGTCCTTTCCGGTATACGAGAAAGTCAAGGGGAGACTACTCCCGATTTTTTCGCGTTTAATTGACCACGTAAGTTTAAAACATTACAAAGTAATTACAATGCTTAGCTGCGTTTACTTATTAAAAATATACGAAAATGGTATACCCAGACACCTAGACAAAGTATTTAGTAAAGACAAAATAAGATAAAGATAACATTTTATTTAACGTCCTGACTGTCAGTCATTTCCTTTGCAAACATCTATAGAAGAGTCAAGTTCCGTTGACGTGTCGTGCGTTTATAAAATATTCGCAAATATTTAGTATGCGGTAGACGGCTTGGATATTCTGGCCTTTAGCGTGGACACCGACTAGAGTGACCACTACTTTGATTTATATTAAATTTTCATACTAGAAAAAAGAAAATGTTTATTTTTCTGTTCTTTTTTACAGAAAACTTTTTAGTGTTTTTTTTTTTAATAAAAAGTTCTAGCAAATTACCCCATTTCACCTGGTGGTAAGCAGATGTGGATTCCAAATTTAAAGTTAACTAGTGCTTCCCAAGCCTCTTTTGAATGACCTAGGATTGTATGAGAGCGGGAACGCTTTTTAGCATTGGCGAGTAAAGGCGGGTCCGGATATGTACAATTTGTCCGATCCAATCAGTGTATCCGTATCCCCGACGCGTATCATGATCGCATATGTGTACGGGTATTGCATAACGGCGTATCGAGATCGCATATCATGATACGTGTATCATCACCCGTCCACATATGCGATCATGATACGCGTCGGCTATACGGATACGCTGATCGGATCGGGCAAACGATACATATCTGGCCCCGCCTTAAGGGTAACCGTATCAGCGTATCACGTATCAAGCCCCGTATCAAGTTGTGGACGCCTCGATTTGGTCCGTATGACAACCGTATGAAACCGACATGACATAGGACGGGCCGTAATGTAACGGCGTATCAAGATCGCGTATCATGATACGCGTATCATCACCCGTCCACATATGCGATCATGATACGCGTCGGCGATACGGATACGCTGATCGGATCGGGCAAATGATACATATCTGGACCTGCTTTAAGGTCGCTTGAGATTAAGAGTGTAAGAGCCCATCCCTTTTAGGTATTGACAGCGCACGCGTGACCAGTCTTTGTTACAAGCGTCTCTGTAGTGACTGCTAAACTCATAGCATAAAAACACCGAGCTCACGCACATGCAAAGATGCCTAGGGCAAGAAATATTTAACGAGCCTCACTCTCGCTTTACTGGCATACAAAATGCTCCTTCACGTTTTTTAGAAATCAAGAGAAATCGATTTATGGCTCGGATCAAATAAGGATGGTGTAAGAGATTTTTTTAAATACAAATGTTTCCATTCTACCTGATGCAGTCCAAAGTAAAAATCCATGTAAATCCAGCAACTATAAGCGCTGGCTAGCTTTATTAGCGACTTACGGAACAAGCTCTTTTCGGCTATCCTTCCATTTTTCTCCATAGAAAATATACGTTCAGCTTTCCGCAGCCTTTCCATACAAAGTCTTTGTTTTCTATGGGGAAAAAGTGAACAGAGCGCAACTATTGCGCATGCCTTTAAGAAAGGAAAAAGAGGTAGAATTGGGGGGACTACAGAGAACTTCGACAGGCTCTTGACCTTCATATTACCTGATGGCAAGTGATGATGACGTTGAAGTTTAAAGCGATATTCACCCTGAACCCTCGACTACTGAGGCAATGCAAAACTAAAATAATTATACGAAAACCGAGCTTATAGACAAAAAAAATGCTACGGTCTGTAACGACCTTTAGGACTTAAGATACATGCCTAAATGTATTGTCTATGGCAATTTTTCATAGAGTAAAGCAGTCGTTTCATTCTGTTTGACATTCGCACCGTAGATCTAGATCTAGCGCGCACTGGTGACTTCAGTCACGATGACTATTTCGTAACTCTAGAGTGGAAAGCTAGTGGATAATGTCAGGAAGGGATAATGTATATGTATGGAGATGCCACAAATGTCACACACTTGTCACGTCGTAACGTGCGCGCATCTCCTTACATATCCATGGTATATGCTCTAATAATATACACGGTGACAAGTCACCAGTGCGCGCCCAGACTTAGATTTCACATTAAGGCAGCCCGCCCACGACAGAGAGTCGGTAACCGATTTTCTGTCGGCAAAGAATAGAACGTATAGATTGCAATAGTGAAACCCACACGTCCTAAAAAAATCGGAGAGAAATGAAATCGGTGCATCTCGGCCGATCAGATTGTTGGTGCGGTGAAAAACTAAGCTACCAAGTGCTTGATTTGTACTGTCAATTGTCTCATTACAGACCAAAATATGGTGCCACTATCGGACTAGACAAACAGAGAATTTGTAAATGCGCCCTAATCGCGTCGTAATGCTAATGACTAGCAGCCAGACTGTCTGACTTGTTTTGACAATATTATTATTAGACAACTGTCGTCGAGTAAGACACAATGTTGATTCAGATTAAAATGTTTGATTCGGAACCTAATGAAGTTGGTAGACTTTATAATCTTAATACCACGTGTAACAGAAGAAACGCAAAACCTTATAGTACAGGGTTACCCATAGTTATTTTTATTGTGACTCCCTTATTTTTTGCGAAATTCGTGACAATGGCGGATGAAAAGTACGGCGTGAGCTTTGAGTGGCCACTTAACTAAGAAGCGTTTAAGTGTTCGTCCGCAAGCAAAGTGAAAAGTTAATTTCAATTTTAAATAAGTACTTCGGTCGTCTGGACTTGAATTGTCATTCCCATTTAAATGAAATGACTATCCTATTTCATTTCAAAATTCAATTGTGGAATTTTTCAATTTGTATTCTATTGTAATTTAAAAATTTATTTTGATGAAGCACTATGTTCTATTATTTTCACAAAACACTGATATTTCTAATAGCCAAATGCTATCTAAAGATTGATTTGCAGCATCACAAAAATTCAATTGTCCAGATCGCAACGAATTGGACAGATATGTACTTCGCCGCAGCAGCCGTAGAAAAACCAATTTCACAAAAAGATCACATTTCATTTTGTTTAGCAAATAGATTCAAAATAAATTTTCTCGAAAGAAATCAGATTTAAATTCGAGACATTCAGTAAACTTACCCTACTCACTGGGGTGTAGTTAGGAGTAAAATCTCTTTTTATTCCTTTTAAAGAAGACGGAGTCAAATATCTAGTTTGATTTGAGTATTGCAGTTTTAGGTTCCTATTGTGTTTAGATATAATCAGCATTGAATAATTTACCTTGTATTATGGTGCACTTTGAGTCGAGTAAATACTTTTACTTGTCTATAGATATTGGTATGATATTGGGTTAGTACCGGAAAGCAATAAAATCTATTTACCTACCTTTTATTAAAAACATTTTTATTAATGTAACATACTATCGTTTCAACCCAAAATGGAATAGAAACCAGACCTTTAATAGCAAAATCTTTTGCCGTCGTAGATATTGCAGAAATAAACACGATATTCCGAAATAAAATATCAACTCGTATCGGACGCCTGAATATTACGAGGTTTTAGGAATGCAGTTGGGATTAACTTTTTTACTTTTTCTTGTTTGCTGTCTTTTTATGCTATGAGTCTTTACTACTAGTCTATACGATTGGATATGCTTTAGATTGAATTTTTCGACTATGATCTAATGAAAATACAATATTAAAAAGCAGGGGCAAGGTATATAGGTATAGATGATGAAATTGTCAAATCTTTATTTACAAGTCTGCACATAATTCTTTTGTGATTTTGCTTTCCTAGTCTGTCTGGTTATCATAGTCGCTTCCATGGCCTTATTTCCAGTACAGTTCTGGTACCCTAATACTGACAGAATGTTTTTTAAGTATTGCCTGGTCATCACATGTCGCAGTCGCTTCCATGGCCTTATTTCCAGTACAGTTCTGGTACCTTTATACTGACAGTATGTTTTTTAAGTATTGCCTGGTTATCACATGTCGCAGTCGCTTCCATGGTCTTATTTCCAGTACAGTTCTGGTACCCTAATACCGACAGAAAAATAACGCAACAAAAATCAAGCCGCTAATCAGACCAACCCTTTCTTTCTTTAAAAATTAGTATAATTGTACTAGATGAAAAAAATATCTTTTTGAAATAAAGAAACATATTCTTTTTACTTCGATTTGATTTTGTCATATAAATCAGTAAATTTTACGATGGTTATAATCACGAAGAAACATGCTTCCCTTTGACTTCCTATGTTCGTAAAAGTTGCCAAAAATGAGGCTACTATTATGAAATGACTCTCAGTGGAATCGAGTCCATGTATTTTTTCCATTACTGAACTTTATTTATCAAAGAAGCTTGATTTTCATTTACACCGTAATTTATGTATTATCAGTCAATCTTTTGTAATAGCTGTGTTATTTCTAAATGAAAATTTTGTTTATAAAACATAAACGTTTATATTAATTTATTTATTTTGTAGGAAGTCCAAAGGGAAGTACTTCCGCCGGACAAGGTGTTGTATGCCTGGGGACCGCGGTCCAACTATCTGTAGTTGGAACTTCTATATATATCCAGCACCTTGGGAAACTTCGTTTGCGCGATTCAGGATTCCATACTAATTGTCGCGCTTGTATGTACACTGTTGTATAACGCCATCTATGAGTTCTATGCGGAGGTGGCATTGGCCGCCACAATTTGTTCTTTGGGAAACATACAATTAAGAAAAATAGAAAATGAGACTCAATCACCTTAATCATCATATCATCATATTGCCTTTATAACTATCTACTGCTGGGACACAATGCCTCTCCTTATCATCGAAGGCAGGCAGTTTAGGTAGTATGTACCTCGTCCACGCTTGCCCGAAGCGGATTGGTGTACGGAGTGTAAGATGATCAATACTCCTTTGCTGATCCATTAGTCGCCTTCTTTCTACGACACTTATTGGAGCATATGGAGTGATGCTATTCTAGTCTGCCGGCATCAGAAGGCGATGGCCACTTTAGTCGATACACATAAAATATAATATCGAATTGTGAAAGAAATGAAGTTATAAGACAGCTTTACAAAACAAAATCTGCTTTAGATCATGTTGTATCTTTTTGAATACTCAAAGAATTTAAAAGATCTTCTCGATACAAATCCAAGATTAGGCGCGAATATTAAAGCGCCTGTAATAATTCAATAAATTTAATCATTTTTAGGAGATCCTTCAAGATTAGTATAATGCTTATTGCGAATAAGTTCAAGAGTAGCTACGATGACAGAAATATTAAATTCTTTCACATTGTTGATAGTTTTTGCAGAAAACTTTGACGATGGAAAGATCGGAATATTAAAAGCTTCATCATTGTTTATAGAACAAAACGCGCTTACAAAGAAAGCAGAAAAGCACCTTTATTTACTTGAGCGTAAGCAAAGTAGCTTAACGAGCTATTTAAAATGTTTGCAAAGAAATATATCCAGCAGCGGCTCGTTTAGTACTAATACCCCTTGATGGCTCTGTGAGCGCGCATTGAATGCGCCAGGTGTTGTGCCCTTCAAACTAAGAGATATTTTACTAGATTACTGAGCGATGATCCTTGTTCAAAGTATGACAGAAAATTCTAGAATATATAATAGAAAGATCTTATAACTATAATAAGCTTAAATTAAAAATAATCTCCTTTGACGCTACAAAGGCCATCGACCAACAACAAACGCCAATTAATCAAATAATAACAATTATAAAGGTTTAATGCCTTCAACATTGAAGGCTACATTCCTTAATGAAAGTGTTACCAAACAGTGACCTTTTACTCTGTTGTATTAAAATACTGCACCCAATAGCCTTCTTTTAACTAGGAGTAGGTACTTCTATGCGATGAAAATTATAATAACCTATATACCTATACAAAATTCAAATTCCTGACTGAGATATCTACGCGCAGCCCAAACCCAAACCGCTGAACCTAGAGACTTGAAATTTTGCACATAGATATCTTATACAGTGTAGACATCCACTAAGAAAGGATTTTGGAAATTCCACCCCTAAGGGTAAAATGTCCACGCGGACGAAATCGCGGGCGGAAGCTAGTCTAATGTATAATCTCGTGTCACGGTGTTTGTGGTCGCACTCCTCCAAAACGGCTCGACGGATTTTCATGAAATGTTTTGTGTATTTTGGTAGGTATGAGAATTAGGTCGTAAAGTATACTTATTTCATACCGCTTAAAAGAAAAAAGTATGTCATCAGTACCAAGACTATTTAACTATGTAAAAGTAATTTCAACCACTTTGGCTTTACTTTATCACAGCAAGGGGTTTTACCCGAGATAACAAAATTTTTCATTACTAAAACCTGACTTCCCACATAGGGATACAACTAAGACATGGCTGTCCGTCTAAAAGGACTAAAGAAAGGAGTTTTTATGACCAAATAAAAGGGACCCTTTACAAAACGTCGAAATGCGTCTGTAGATCTCGAGGAAGTATCAATAGACCTCAAATTTTTCCTCGTCGGTAAATCCCGTCTTTTTCGCTGAATTAAATTTCTTAAATCACTCAGTGGCAAATTGTCCAAATCCCCGTCTAAATCAACTTAAAAATCCAGTCAAGTTTTAGTCTCGAAGTGTCGAAGCAAACTTGCAATTCATGTGGTACTTATGTAGTTTGATCGTAGAATTTATGTTAATAAATCTACGAAGTACAGTTGCATAACAAATAAACTTGCTCGTTAGCCGATAAAAAAATAAGGTAGCTCATTTTGATAGCGTCCCATGGAGTTCTAATCTTAAATATGGCTGCGCAATAAGCGTCTAGTTAATGTCGAGTGAAAATAGTTATTTTACACTAAATTGTACGGTAAATTGAATTAACAATGGAGTCTCTCAACACGTGTTTTAACAACAAGAATTCAGGAGAAACTCCTCCTAATGGAGTGGTCAGTACCGCTTCTAACACATCGGGCGGTCCGCGTTCGGATCCTGGTTGTGGCAAATGTTTGAGTGATGGACACGATCATTTGCTCATGAGTCATGGTTGTTTATATATTTATGTAAGCTTATTTAAATAAATATCTAGATTATTGAGTATATTTGTCCGCTATCTAGTATCCATAACACAAGTTCTTAAAGATACTTAATTTGGGCTAGATAATTGGTGTGAGCGTGGAAATATATCATTAGTATATTGTAGAAATGCTCAAAATCAACGCCATTTTCCTCCGTGCTTCGGCAGACACGTTAAGCTGGTGGTTCCAGGTGCTATAGAAAGATAACAGTCGTTCCCAAGGAGGGTTGGTTTCAGGCACGTGTCCGTAAAAATGTAATGCCAAATCCTTAAGAAGTATTGCCGATATCAAGGCAAACTGCACGGACCCCAAATAAATTGGGAGCAGTGTAGGAAAATTATGATGATGATTTTCAGAAATGCTCATTGCCACTATCGAAATACTTCGATGATAATATTAATAATTTGACTTGTTCTCACAAGGTGTCAAAAGATACATTGACCTAAGAAAACAAAGAATAAGTTCCTAGTGAGGATCGGTGTCTAGTCTATACCTACCAACTAGTTTATTGCCTGTGTGACCGATTACCGTTTGGAAATTGTTTTAACTTTTATCTTAAAAGCAGTATAGAGGACTGAACAGCATACGTCAGCTATAATAAATAACACCTGAATGAATTCATTGGATCCTTTATAGTCTTAGGTTAGGATGTTTGATATATCTCGAAATTGAATTCAGTGATTGAAGACTTTTTCTTAAGCGAAAAAGTAGATTTATTTTCTTATTTCGTTATTGTTTTCATTGATCTTTTACTACTGTGCATTGAGAATATTATATCGTGATTTAATCTATCTTTATTTGCATACAATGAATTCAAAAATTATTACAATAAAAGTACCTATACCAGATTACATTACTGTGATTGATCGGATCGTAATGCAACATTTTAATATTCGACTCCATTCCGATGAGAATCGGAATGTGTAATACGTTTTGTCGTATTAGTACTCCCTCTGTATTGCTTCGCATATTACACCTAAAGGTACTACACCTTTCAATAAATAACTTCGCTACATAGTTAATCATATCATGTCCTGAAAGTGGTTTCAAATACCTAGAGCACTTAATACTTACTAAAGGCTTAGATTAATAATTTTCTGAAGTTTTGAGATAGGTACAAGATGTTGTAAACTACTATTTGTTGTTCTGAAATAAGTTTTATAACCACAAATAGTAGATATTAGAAGATGGATATTTAGAATATTCTTTATTGCACACCAGTAAATATTCTATTCAGATAGAAATCAGTCAAAAGACAATGTACAAAAGGCGGTCTTATCCCTATACCAGCGATATCTTCCAGACAACCTTTTGATGGACAGGTAAGACGTAGAATCTGCTCCTTCAACTGTACAACACAGGACTGTGATCCCAGGACGCCTTTATTCAAGACTATGGTCACTGATTGCGTCGAAAGCTGACGTATGCTTAACAATATTAATCCAACTGATTTGACTTACACAACAAATAAATATGTCCTTTTGTTTACTGATATAAAGCTCTAGCATGGTTCAAGATTCTATCTGCCGGATACATCATATCATTTTAATACATACATACATTATATAAGCTCACAATCCCAAAAGGGGCCAGCAGAGCTTCAGTTAACATTCGGTTACACACAAAGCCACATCAGGCAGTATAGGCCATACAGTACCCCCCAAAATAGAAACAGGTTGCCGGACTGTCGCCTACAGAAATGGGACAATAAATCCAAAAATTAACAATCTTTCAGTAAACAAACAAACTAAAGCTAATGATCAGATGTTACACTTAAAATAATCTCAGCAGTCCGCGTATTATTTTAATGTACTATAATAATTGAGATTGTAAAAACCATAATCGGTCGCTACAAATTCCGGCTAATCCACTCAAGAATACATCCATTTCAATAAAAAGGCAAACACTTTTATTTCGGAGCCACAAAATACATAACCGTAACTCATATTGATATACGTTGAACGTTAACGATACACAAGTAATTTTATCAATTCCTAGTTCCGAACTAATACGAGATTGGTAGACGATCCAACAAGTTTAGGTTCGTAATAAACAGATTACGATTGATTTACTCGAATGTTTCCCAAAACATCACGAACAGTTAACTCTGTTCTGAATTTATAAACACACGAAACGGTTCAGTATCGAATTAACGTAAATATTATGGCGCGATCGGCGTTTGTAGTGACGCGGGGGAGAATATAATGTTATGTTGCTGAAATCTTATACGCGAGTAATGTTGTGAAACGTATTATAAGACGAAAAACTTAAGAATACGCATGGTTTCCATGTAACCTATACTGCGTTATTTGAATGTATACCTACATACTGTGCCAGGGTGCACTTAAACATTCAAATGCGAAGATAAAATATATTTGTTGAAAGTAGTCTCGACTGATGATATTGAAATATAGTTTCTGCTCTAATCGGGTAATAAAAGAGTATTTTTATATTAAACAACTATTTGCACTTTCACCATAACAGCCTTTATAACTCGACCCACTGCTGGGACACAAGGCTTCTCCTTGTCATCATAGGAGGTTTAGACAGTAGTCCACCACGCTTGCCAAATGCGGATTGGTAGACGGAGTATAAGGTGATCAGATCAATACCCCTTTTTCTGGTCCATTAATCGCCTTCTACGACACCCATTGGAGGACATGGGGTGATGCAATTCTACTCTGCCGGCATCACACGGCTAATTTTGGATTCAACGCTGGATGTCACAAACGCGTTTTGTCACTTACGTGAATCGTCATGCAATTACAATTTACTCGGTTTATATTTGGGTTTGGTCATATTCGCAATTGGTCACAATCGCAACTTGTCATTTACGCGGTTTGTCACAACCCTATTTGGTCATATACGTTATTCGTCACGATTTTTTAGCCAACAAACGTGAGACTATTTCCATTAAAGTGAAATATAGCATTAATTTACAATTATGTAATTCGCTGGCTTAGCCATTACTTGGACAATTTTTGGAAAAGAAAAACCAATGGATAAAACTGAAAATCTGAATGTAAATTTAGCACAAGTTATTGCCATGTTTAGTTTTCATTTTGTGGATGTAAATAGATCCCAACAGACGAATTCGTATCAATTCGCACAATCCTTTTGGGGTCTATTTTCAAATCAAGCGGAATTATGACCATTGAAAAGAAAACTCGGGAGAGTCTTTAACGAAGCTAATAAAATAACACATTATTTGTATGGGCTCATCAATGCCAAAGGAACAATGTGTATTTTTATCTGCATCAGTATTCATGGGACATATTGTAGCAAAATAGAATGGAATAAAATTACCCGCAGTTTTTATGCAGCGCACATAATAATGTAATCATGTATTTTGTCGGAATACAAAAAAATAATGCTTCTTCCTACGCTGTTCCCTGTTTATTTGGGATCAGTGCATTAAGTTACCACACTGCTGTAGATTTTGGCATTAAGATAAAGTAGGTACTTACGTAGTAGAGTAGAGCTATCATTTGCAAAGTCATTCCCCATTTAAAAATTCAAACCTAAAGGTCCGCGCAAACGGCCACCGACATTGTGGTTACATCACCGCAATTGATAAGACATAGTAGTAATGAGGATTGCCACGTGAGGATTGATACGTTTTGATGAAAGAGCGTGCGTAAAGTATGCTGATCTCGAAATGCTTCCAGAAGAGCTATGGAGGGTACCGGTGGTTATAGTGGATATGACTGGCGTTGCTCCGCGCTGGGTGAGTCCCACATACGCCGTACGCCCAGCCAGCATGCGGTGTGGTCCGTCAATGGAATTTACGTGGTCATAAAAAATACATAGTAGTGTCCTCTCTATACTTTATATCAAAAGTCAAGGTCATTTATTTTTATTCATTTAGGTACAATTTGTACACTTATGAAAGTCAATTTTGATGCCATCGGTTCAAGAGTCTACCAGGAGGCCTACTCCAGAGAAGAAGCGGCAAGAAATTCAACAAGTTTATGTATATAAATAAAACAAATTTTACGGATTTAACTCGCGTGTAATTAGATTGAACATGATGTTATTATTGCCCGACGTTTGACGTTCGAAACGTCGGGCAATAATAATATCATGTAAAATCTAATTACACGCGAGTTAAATCCGTAAAAGTTGTTTTATTTATAATGTGTAGTGCTCGCGCAAATCTAAGAAAACATTATATATAAATGAATAATCACTGACTGACTGACATATCTGGGTCTAGAGATTCCAAATTTGGTAGGTTCCTTATGCGGTCCAGGCGTGCATTAAGAAAGGATTTTTGGAAATTCACCCTTTAAGGTGGTGAAAAGTGGGTGCAAAGTTTTTATAGAAATCCGTCATTTTTAAAGTAAAGTCCATAAAAATTGGTTAGAATGTAAGTAAGAGGCCTTGCAGTTCGAATCTAAGTAAGAGGTATTTAGGATTTTTGAAAATTCAATACCTAAGGGGGTAAAATAAGGAATAGATTTTTGTATGGAAATCTGACATTTTTAAAGTAAAATCGATGAAAATTGATATATTGCGCTTGGGTTAGAAGAAATAAGAAAAAAACTTAAATGCTGTCCGAAATAAGTATTCTACTCGGACGAAGTCGCGGGCAAAAGCTAGTTTCATATAAAAATATTTGATTGAGATTTGATCCATATTGCAGAATAAAAATACGTCTTTCAACTTAATCTTTGCCATTTGAGAATAATACATTGTCTGACAAGCGACATTTACACTTAAGACTTCTCAAAAAAAAAAAAAAAAAACAAATATTTAAGTATTTTTGTAGGTATCTTTCTTATGTTATTTGGTTAGGGGACAAGCATACGGCCTGCCTGGTGGTAAGCATCACCGTAGCCTATAGACACTTGCAGCACAGACGTGGCACTCGCACTGCCATCCCCCTCCCTACCCAGTGGGGCTCTGGCAACCATACTCACCAACAGGAACACAACACCACAAAAACTGTAGTGCTATTTTACTGTGACCTTCGGAGGGCCTACTCTCTTAATCGAACCACGATTGTTTGGCTATATCTATCACTCTTACTTACTCTGAAATAAAGATATGGTTGAAAGTCATGGATAGATACGAAAATACGAACGTGGTCTTATTGAGTAGTGTCTTTGGGCGCTCCAAATTAGAGCGGCTGTCCACTGTGCCCTACCTGGACTCACAATATTTCCCGCTTGATATAAAACAACAAAGAATATTCTATGAATATAACCTTTTGGGTCGTTTCAGTTTATTCATTAAATGCTTAACTTCTTTGTTGATGATCCAATATCATAATATCACGAGATTGAATTTTTATATCAAGCAATATTTTTTAATGTCATATTGTCACAGAATGTCAAAGCCGTAAATGAAAAGAGTACTAATCTTTTACACCTAAATGAAAATTCGTTTATCTTAAAAAATTATCAAAGTTCTGAACAAGACCGGGAGTACTTTCAAGATGTCAGATTGTTCATTCATTGGTCATGACTTCAGATATATTTTTTTTAAATTTCTTCGTCTCTTTCAACCATATAATGTACAGTACCTACGTTGTTACAAAATCTATTTTTCAAAATTTTCAAATTTCAATGCCAAACACTTAGCAGATTTGCTTCCGTCGATCGCAAAAAAATTACAGACCATCCATGTTTTGCATATTTTGACAATAAGAGAGGATCCATGTATTAATTTGTAAGAGTTTGTAGAGGCATCCGTTAAACTATTATGTTTTTCGAGAATACTAATGCTTAAATTATCAAATAAAGTATTATTGGTCAATCGGTCCCGATCAACTGTGCTTGCTATGCAAGACGCAAATTCGGTCCTTCGTAGAATATCTTTTTAGCCAATTGCTTACTAGATGCTTTGGATAGGTTGCAACGGTGTGCGACTAATATCTTTGGCGTGGAGGTGCCCAACAATCTTGATCCTCTACAATTACGTCGATGCCTATACCACGGCGACTGTTCTGAGGTTTTTTTCCCCTTAACTGACTGCCATTCCACGGGGATATAAAAACTTGACATTTTATTTCTTTGTCGCACAATTTTTATAAGAACAAACATGGGGCCTTCATAACCTTTAGTCGCATAAAATCCACTATATAAAGAGGCCTGCAGAAGTACCGCAAAAGGAGTCCTGTTTTTGCAAGACAATGCGCCCGTTCACACTGCCAGACTTGCAAGGCGTGCCCTCGCCGAAACAGGATTTGAAGAAATATACACCCTACAGTCCAGACCTGGTCGTAGCCTGGAATTGGAAAAAAGGAAATAATCGCTAGGATTATTTTCTTTTTTCCATTTTGAAAAAGAACCTCCGAGGACGGAGATTTTCAAGTGAAGAAGAAATGAAGGCGGCCGTAAATGAACATTTTGAAGGCAAACACGGCGAATATTTTTTACCGGGTGAAAAGCTCTTTTAAATATATGTAGGAAGTGCATTGTATTAGAGGGAGATATTGAAAAATATTTTCTTCTACATTTCTATCAGCATTTTACATACAACTTCTAGCAACTTTAGACCTATGGTCTCCGTACAATTTTTGGTTTGGATATACAATCGAAATAACAAAAATAATTTATTTTATCTAAACATTTTATTTTATCTAAAATTAAGATCACGGTTCCTAATTGAGTTTTTCTCTATCACTTATAGTTTAGAATTTCCTCATACTGACCCGAAAAAAAAACTCAACGTGTATAATGGTTGAGCAGAGCATTAGGTAACATTACATTTTCGCAAAATGTATCATAACATTTCCACAAAAAGACAGACATTCGGCAGTGTGGGGTAGGCAATGCCTCAAAAGAGTGACAGTTGACAGCCTGTCACCTAAATAAAAGGGTATCATCAAACTTTACGTTTATTCCAAATAAAGAGGTTAGCACCGACCTCAAAGAGAAATAGATTTTTTTTTAAACATAAAATTTTTATTTCTTCGTTTTTGTCGGTCCTTCTTGGTCAGTGCACGGAATGTTTGGGTCCTTTCAACCGACTTCAAAAAAGGACGAGGTTCTCAATTTAACTGACGTTTTCTTCACGTGTACCAATGACATAGTATCTCTATGTTATTGCAGTGTACAGATTAAAAAGCTGATGCTTGTCATGTGGTCCCATTTAAATTTGATTTACATCTGACGAGTACTTTTTGAGTTATCCCTAATAATGACTATTTAATTGATATCTTTATCATTTTATTACTTGTATGTCTAAAAGATCTCGAGATAGTTTCCTGAAAAATTCTATACCCACAAGACTAAAACAATGTGGAATTAAAAAACCACCTTCAAAACTAAAAACGGAGAATTTTGTTGAAAAATCTAAATATTTTATTGATATTACCAAAATAGATGATCCTGCTCTCTCTCGTTTTAGTTTACATCCAATTACCATTACATCGAAAATTTCAAATTTCAAGCAAGAGGTTTGTTTCCAATACCGATTCAATAACGAGGATTAATAGGATACCTAAATTACAAGTTTGAGGAAATTAGAATAAAGATAAAAAAGCTGCCAGCAATATCAACGGCTTACACTAGACTAGGGCTTTTTAAATTTTTTAATGATATGGAACACTTCAAGAATTTCAAAATTTTCCACAGAACCGCTGCGTGCTGGAGCAAATCTTATAGTTAAAAATTCACTTTTTTTGTTGATTTAAATAAAATAACAAGACTTAATCATAAATTGGCCTGTACTTTTGAGTCGATTTTGAGTGTAACATTCGCTGTCGAAATTTGTCAGTGCTTGGTGCTTATGTTTTTATGGTAAACATTGTTTCATCAAATCTTAGAATTTTGCACTTCTAAGATCCGAACGAAGTACTTTTGCAAATATTTTACGCCCAGTTAAGATGAAACTTCCTTATATTATGGAATATATATGCGTTTAGAAACGCGGGAATACTTTTAAAACTGGAAAAAATACACTGACAGCCAAAGCAATGCCCTGAAATGTGGTGTAGTGGTTAACGCAGCCGCCTGGATTGCAGAAGATGCTGGGTTCGATTCCCGCCTTTTTTTTTCTTTTTTTGTTGACGGGGAGGTCAAATGCATTTACGCATCGTCCCTGCGGGGTGGTGCCAACCGCAGGGGATATGTGAGACTCGAGGTAAAGGCGTTCCCTCCAAACATCCTCCCCGGCCTGACCTTCAGTGCGCTATTACGGGACGGCTCGGGATCTGCGCACGTGAACGCAACTACACCGAGACCGTCCCAATGCTGCCCATCTAGGCACTCCTTGTGCACCAATTGGTGGCCAGCAGCCCACAGGGGCTACCGACTAACGCCAGCCCCTGTGGGCCGCTGGCCGACGCCGGCCTTATAGGCCGCCTCCTCACCGACGGCTGCTCGACCTGACGCGTCCTCCTGACGAGGACACCGGGAGCAGCCATCGGACCGCACCCGGGGGACTTCGGGCGCAGTCGTGGCCCTGAAAAGGGCCGTCCGGAACTAGCCGTGGTGGGAAAACAAAAACAACTCAACGATGGCATGTGACTTCGAATGCCACTTGACATCAAAAGCCACACACCTGCCGAGAAAGTTTTCCCACCACGTTACCAGGGTCCGCCACGAAGAGGCTTCCGAACGTGGACCCCGGGTTCGATTCCCGCCTGGGTAAGGTTGACTTTTTACAGTGTATTTTTCTGGATTCCTCATTCTTTCCATAAAGTCAATATATTTTTAAAGCTTTTATTTAACTTGCAATGTATGTTTGTTCGGTGGAAGAAAGCGAAGAAATTAGTAGTTCCTTTTGTCTGCTAAGCGAACCTCCCAAGAGATTTCTAGTCACTGAGTTTTCTTGTCTACCGATTAGCGTTCGAGGTTAAACATACTGTCGCTAAATACACCTATAACACAACCCATAATCAGGGTTTTCTAAAATAGTACTCGCCAGGTGGGGTCGTCAGGTCCAGTCACCTGTCATTTTAATTCATAAGTCCTCATTTATCAATTTAATAACGTAGTCTTAGGAAGCGAGAATTTAATTTGTGTTCTATCAACAAGACCTCTTGTCAGTGGGGTCATCTGATTTATCTTACACGTGTACAAAATGGTATTGTAGTAAAAAGGTTCGAATTGCTTCCAGGGGAGTCACAAATTACGTTAGTTAGAAATTTGTAACAAGATAAAAGATTATCAGCCTCTCACAGCTATTCACCCCAAAATTCGAAATTTAGTTAGAAACGATTTAATATAGCACAATAAATATAATCTCATTAGGCTTTAATGTAAAACGTAAGACCTCTATGATAAATGTTACCTATAAAAAAGGTTATTGCCACAATAAACAAAGAACAGTTTACATGCGAGTCGCGAACGGACACAAAAATAAAATTTTCCATTAAAATTACTTATACACTCTTAGGGATGAACAACAATGGCGTCTACTAGGGGTTGAAGTCGAAGGCCCTTTGATCGAATTGAAAATCTTTCCTCGAAAAACAGATTGCATTAAAATCTCGAATGACATAAGCTCCACATATCAAAAGCGTGGAAAAAGTTGTTTCGATCAGGGAGAGTCTTAATCCGTATTCACAAACATTACTATGAGGTTTACCAATTCTTGGATAAGTAAACGCATTGCATTGAATAGAGCTCTGTACCATTAGTATGAGTTTTGATAGTTTTCGAGCTCGATCAAACGTATCGTCACTTTTCATACATTGTCCAGTGTTTATGATAGTTTACGCTAGAGGCGCTAGTGGGCAATGTATGTAAAGAGACGATACGTTTGATCGAGCTCGAAAACTAACAAACTCATACTAGGGGTACTGTAATTGGTTCGATTCTGTTGTCTAGCTCACATCGTTGAATGTACTGACGTTTTATTACTTCAAACCTCCTTCAAAGTTTAAACTTTTGCCACTGGACGTTGCTTTTGACATCTCGACCTGTGCGTTGTGTAATATAGCTAGCTAGCTACCTAAGCTGTGCGTTCATTTTAAAGTACGCGTAGTTCCGATCCCCGCTTAAGTATTGTCTATGAATAGGTTTTTACGACCCTGTCCGTCCACGTGCACTATGAGTCCTCAAAATCCTTGCCATATGGCACGCACTAGAAATGCCTTATTTTGTATAGCATTGCTTTTTCTAAGACAAATATTGTTTGTGAATATGAGCGTAAATTAATTAAGTATTTACATATTTTATGATAGTTAGATTCAGGGTTACTTTTTATGACCAATCGGGGGGCAGACCTTTGAAGGAGAGTCTCATATAGGGATATATATATAACAGATTTTAATGCGTCGATATAGCGAACTGTCGAGCTCATGATTCGTATTTAGGTTCTTCGAGGAAAGGTTTTCGAGTATATAATATTCGAGCAAATGGCATTCGATATCAACTACGGATCCCCGTCTCCTAAGTCAACAAGCAGATCCGTTATGAACCTCCAGCCTATCTCAAGGGCTCTTTCTAACGTAAACTCGCCAAGATAGCTTTTTCTTTCTGAATTTTCCCACATTTATCACTTTGTCAGTTTCATGTGTACTTAGGTTCTTGGCTGTCGTAAAAACATTATCAATGTGGCCAAGTCCCTAACGACCATGACAATAAAAGTTTTTTGTGTGAACGCATTCGCATATTCTTATTTAGCATTTGAAGTGAGTAGTCAATAATTTATTATCTCGATATTTATTTTTGTACTAGCTTCCGCCCGCGACTTCGTCCGCGTGGACATTTTACCCCCTTAGGGGTGGAATTTGCAAAAACCCTTTCTTAGCGGATGCCTACGTCATAACATCTACCTGCATGCCAAACTTCAGCCCGATCCGTCCAGCGCGGTTTGGGCTGTGCGTTGATAGATCACTATGTCAGTCACCTTTTAGTTATATATATTTAGATTATTATGTGCTATTCCAAAGGACGGTTAGTGCCAGGTATGCTGCCGACCATAAAACTATGCTTAAGCCTACAGCAGTAGGTACATATTTCACCGACCTCAAAAGAAATTGGAACTACTTATAAACAAAATTTTACGGCAAAAATTGTATTCAACAAAAATTGTATTCAGCAAAAATTGAGTTCCAAATTATATAAGGGCAGTATCAGCGTGCCCGAAGGAAGAAACTTACTCAGCTCCCCAATTAGACAAACATTGAATTGTGTTTTGAATTGATTATTTTCAGAATTGAAGAGATTTTTCAAATGTTATTTGTATTGTGTAGTTTGATTTGATTTTCTTTTATTTTAATTGTAGTATGTCGTTTAAAGTTTTTTTGTACCATTCACTGTTTCTTTTAACTTCATAAAGCCCTAAGTTTTATTGTGCATATTCTGTACACTAAGTTAAGATCACATATAAGAACAAATCAACAAATTGATTTATCATTAATTTTTGATCTTGCTTTGATTGTAATTTGTCTGTGTACACATATTTTAAATAAATAAATAAGTTAACAAGGTAAGTAACAAGTCAGTAACAGGCACCAGTGCTGGCGCCGGGAACTTGCTACATTGTTTACATTCAGTCAGTAAGCGGAAATATTGAACTCAGCGCTCACGCGACAGCTCTGTACCACAGTATACCAAGAACAGTAATACGCATTCATACAAACTGACCGCTATCCATTAGAATGTGTGCGTGCGTACTTGGCGCTACACACTGTGACGCACACATGACATAAAAATGTGAGGGCATAAGGCCCTAGCGTCAACGCAGAGTAGGCTAATAACTCGCCGACAGCCCGCAGATAACCTACTGTTCTTGGTATGCTGTGTCTGTACTGACTCCAAATCAATTTACACTAGGTCAATACCGAGTCAACACTGCCTTTCCTTGAATTTGCGAGTCAGTTACTTACCCTGTGTTAAGGAGTCTTAAAATCTAAATCTTAATTAAATAAAATTCGATTAAATTGACAGATACTTATTCTAAGCGTGGCCCCACTCTAGCTGTTCGTTCTTTACTACCTAGAAAAGACCATAAAACCGGAAGGCAAGAATGCAATACAAAATGTACTACCCATCACACACCTCCCGGTGTGAAACGGAAAAAACGCCTTTAAGAAAGCAACGAGACCACGCCTCTCGGCGATTTTGCTTCATTCTGTACGCTGGTAGCTGTGCTCCTGCGTGGACTCATTGCAGAGTTGCGAAAAATGGCGGGATCGACAGAATCTCTTATTTTACATATTCAAAAATTCCCGTCTTTATGCGATATGCAGTCCTTTTTTACACACTTTAAAAAAGGCGCATGAGTTCATCATCGTCCATTACGATGTTTTACGTATTATTACATTACACGAGTACCTCTCTCGGCAAGCGCTAGACTACGACTGAGCGTCGATTAAAAGAAAGACCGGCCACCGGTGAGTGTGATACGATGAACCCGTTTTTACGGTCATTTCTAGGTAGCATAGAACGACTGGCTAGTGTGGGCCACGCTAAAGCAGAGAAAAGGTTAGGTCCGTTTGTCGATCAATATTATTTAGGGTGCGTTCCAAAACGATCTCAATTTACTCGGGGTAGGGTAAATGGTAGCTCACTATTGGTCGTAATTAAAAAGCGCTTTCACCATTGGTTAGCATTGTTAAACTATAGTTAATTTACACCAATTAGAAAGCTTTCTTACGCTGTCTACTTGGCTTCACCTGGTTTTGGAACGTACTCTTAATAATAAAGTTATGTCCAGCGACAACTTCATGCTTGTACCACTTGTACTGCAGGGCAGGAAAAAGGCATGTGTTATTACACTTCAGTCAGACTATACTGTTATTTATTATAGACAATTTGAAATCTTTAAGAGACTTTGTGGAGAACAACACCACACTCAAATTTATTATTTATTTATTTATTTATTTATTCAATTCAGTTTTACATGCTGGTTTACAGAGCAAGTCCAACACACCAGCAAGTCAATGAAATACATACAAAATCTGAGTACAAAATAATGATTCATAAATCTATATCATAGCATTACATGTCAATCAAAAGTCAAAATATTCATCAAAGTCAAATAAATTACAAAATCAATGTCAGTTATAAAAAAAAAACACGAAATAATAAAAGAAAAGAAAAGGGGATACATGTTAAAATGTCAGATTATAAATTAAAAACTAAAATAAACAGATACAATGTCAATTAAATAGATACAATACAAATAGTTAGATAAATATGTCACGACAGCGATTAATCAAATAAAAATAATAAAACAAAACAAAACTTAATAGCGTCAAATGAATGAAATTAAATTAATTTATGTCACTTATTGAAAAATAAACAATTGGGTAGTTGCCACCAAAGCCGCTAGCCCGTCGGCAAACAAATCAGAATCCTTAAATTGAGCGAGCATATCCCCGATCAGACGTAGAGCGCGGATTGTAGGTGCTTGGGCAGCGTATACGGTGCGAGTGGTCGGTATTGGCAGCAGGCGCGGTTTGCGCCTCGGCGCTACTAAACCGTTGCAGTCCCAAGATATGCGGCTGGGCACTTCGAGACAAACACGCTCGAGCACGCACGGGCAATCTATCCTATGGTACAGTACGGAGAGGTAGTGCACCATAAGAAGTAATTTCCTTCTCGAGTCGAGAGTAGCGAGACCTACCATGCCGTAAACGAACATCGAGGGGAACAGGTAGGGATAGTACCCGTACTGTCTCTTGTAGAGCCAACGTCCGAACTTTTTTTGCAGTTTTTCAAGCATTATACTGTATTTAGCCTCATGAGGGTCCCAGATAATTGCCCCATATTCTAGTCGGCTGCGTACGTAGGCATTATATAATACCATAGCTACCGTGGGACTGTTTAACTCAGTTGATGTCCTAATTACAAAACCTAACAATTTACTTGTCGACTTGCATAAATCAGTTACATGTTTGTGGAAGTCAAGCTTATTATCTAATGTTAGTCCTAGGTCGCGGATATCGTCAAATTTATCTAGAGGAGCGTCAAACAGTTTATAAGAAGTCAATATATTCAGCCTTTTCCTAGAAAACGTAACTGTTTTGCATTTAGACCTATTAAAAGTCAATCTATTTGTAGTACTCCACACAGCGACTGCGTCAATGTCACTCTGCAGTAAGTGCGCGTCCTCCGTACTACCTATCCCTAAACATAACTGTAGGTCGTCTGCAAATAAAAGACATTTAGCAAATCTGACCACGTCAGGTAGGTCATTTATCATAATGAGGAATAGGGTAGGGCCTAAGGTGCTTCCTTGACTTACTCCAGATCTGGTATAGTAATTGCCAGACTCATTACCATTCAGCCTAACAAACTGGCATCGATTCTGCAGATAGCTGGCAAAAAATTCTAGCAGCTTCGGGGTGAAACCTATTACCGAAAGTTTATGTAATAGTTTGTCATTATCCACCAAATCGAAGGCTTTTTTGTAGTCGAAGTATGCCGCGTCTACCTGTCTACCGGCATCCATCTCAGCAGATACGTAATCTACGAGGGATGTTAGGTTCGTAGTAGTTGACCTTCCTCTTCGAAAACCGTGCTGACTGTCATGCAAATGAGTAATTAGTTGTCGGCTTATATGGTTGTTAAGAATGATTTCGAAGAGTTTTGCAAAAACGGACAGTACTGCAATTGGTCTATAAGACATTATGTCCGGCACTGGATTACCTTTCGGGATTGGTGTTACCCTAGATATCTTCCACCTATCCGGATACTTTGCACTATATAACGAAAGATTATACAGATAAAGTAACGGTGATCTAAGTATTGATATGCAGTCTTTAACAAGAAACACCGGAATACCATCTGGCCCCGTTGACGACCTAGGTCTAAGTCGTTTAACGGCTTTACCTAGTTCTGATTCTTCTACGCTTGGGACTGATATCGTTCTCGCATCAGGAGTGGTATGGACCTCTCGTGCAGCCTCAACAGGATCTAATCGTGGCACTTCTTTTAAAAAAACTGAACTAAAGTACCGCGCGAATGCGTTCACAGCTTCTTGGCCAGTGAGCTCTTCATTATTTAATTTAAACGTATCAATACGCTGCCTATCCTTCCTCTTGTCCTTTACATATTCCCAAAATTTGACAGGTTCGTCAATAATATTTTTTTGAGTGGTCTGTATGTACTGCCGATATGCATTGTCAATTAGTTTCTTGGCGTGCCACCTATAGTACTTAAACAGTTCTTTATTATAATCTTTGCCTAGTTGCTTAAATTTTTTTAAATGAAAATGTTTAAAAATAAGGCAATCAATTATTTCTTTAGTGAACCACTTTGGGTAGCAGTATTTATGCTTACACGAAACCGCATTCTTAAGTGGAACAAACAAATCAATACACTGATATAACTTTTCATAATATAATTCTGTTGCTGCATCTATTTCATCTACTTTGAATAGATCCGACCAATCTATAACGGCAAGTTTGGCGTATAATGCTTGAAAATCCCCCTTGTGCCAGTTCCAGTTAGGACATGCATCCGGGCGGGCGGGGACCGGCTGCGGTGGCAGCGAATAACACGGCCGAGACCCCACTTTACTTGATAACTCCATCTCGATATCGAGAGAGGGGTGATAGTTGTCAATTGGCACTAGAGAATCCGTACTGCACGTTACCGTCACCCGATCAGGCATAAGGTCGCTCAACACAAGGTCTAGAACGCCACCGTGACTGTTAGTTATTTTATTATACTGCTGTAATTGACAAAACGCACAAAAATTATCAAATTGAGCATTAACATTGGCATGAAATGAATTTAAATTAAAATCACCTAATAATAATATGTCAAGGTTTGGATGAGAACAAATTACATTTTCAATACAATTTATCACAGCTAAATATTGGTCTTCCTTATAATTAGGAGGTAGATACACTACAAAACACAACAATTTCATATTTTTAATTTTTACTATTGCACTTATTAGTTCCATGTCAGGCGTAATACCGTCTACTTCAGTAATTATTTGAATTGAGTAGCAATCACGTATGGCCAATAGAACTCCCCCCCACCCGGTGTCTCCAAAACGATCCTTTCGGGTAACGATGTAGCCGGGGGGAAAGAGTTCACCATCACATACTGAACTCGTCAAGAAAGTCTCTGTAAGACAAATAATGTCAAAAGAGAGCCGACTCAAATTTTTATAAAACAATGCAGTTTTGGTGCGCAGGCCACGGACATTTTGGTAGTATATTTGAAGTTTTTTGATTACTCTCTTATTACTGTCGCGTGGCCTGCCCACCGCGAAAGTTCTGCCGCCACGGTTTGATACAGATATCCATTGCCCAATTGTCAGAGGACATCACCCTATCTGCTAGATTTATGGGGACTCCAAGTTTGAATGATGCGTAGTCCCCGCGTGCCTTCAGCGCCTCCACTGAACAGACGTCTGATCCGCATACTGAAGTAAGATGCGTACGTACTTGCTCTGGCGTGGTTCCTTCTTGTAGATAGTAAAGGTGTAAGAATCTTTTCCTTTCGGCAGCTTGCAGTATGGTGTTTCCCGGCTTTGCCGTGCCTCTTAGAACTCCGGGTAGCGAACTTCTAGGTTGCCTGCGTTTTACCTCAGTCCATTCCGTATTATCTGTAACTGTAGCATCCATAACCTTAGCACTAGACGGTTTAGCGGGTAATGTTTTATTCTGTAAAGGTGCAGAATCGGGAACTTTTGGTTTTGGTTTTTGTGGGTTAGATGTTCTCGGACTTACAGGTTCAGGCTTTTTGATAACTTCAGCTTTCTGCCTTGCTTCCTTCTTCTTTTGTGTTATAGGCACACTCTCGGGAATCGCGCATGGTGGATTTGGTTCCTTGCCAATTTCATTCAACTTGCTCATTATGGAATTTTGAACTCCTACAATTTTATGTATAGCAACGTTCTGTTGTTCTGAATCTTTGCATAGTTGCGCTATTAAGGACAGAGGTTCTTTTATAATAGCAAGTAATTCTTCCTTAATAACTGTTCTGAGCATTGTTAAGTTACCACATACACAGCCACCACCTTTTTGCAAACTTTGACCACGACGCACAGTAACGTTTTCAAATTCTAATTCTGTTGTAGTGTTATTAACGACGTCAGTGTCGGTCATAGTGCTATCATTCATGGATATTGATGTACCCATAAGGAGGCGTACCGGAGTACTGAGATTACTAGTCTTGGGAATTTTGCTCCTACATTGTACACAAATCCACGATTGTATAACATCAGCTGATAACGATATATATTTTTCTGTAGTTAGCCCAGCGCATAATAGATCGTAGAACTTATTACATGCAGAGCATTTCATAGAATACTCGCCTTTGTCAACTTTGAGATTGCACCCTGAGCACGTAGACATAATTACAGGACTCGCCTTACCTCCGGTGCGGTGATAGATAAGATATAAAACGTATCGTCGCGTTGATTGCCGGCTGGTGCGCAGCAGCGAGCGAGCGGTCCGATATCACGACACGACGTTGGCGGCCGGCGGGCGGGCAGCGAGCGGGCTGTGTGGCTCCGAGGGCGGCCGTCGAGGCTCGTCGGTCGTCGTCGGACGGCAGCTCAATGTGACTCAACACCAGCTAGCTTGCCGCGGGTTGTCGTAGGTCAGGAATGCGGAATGTTTTAACCGTTGACGTTAAATGATTTTCGTAATAATTTAAAATATACACTGATTTTAAAAATACGGTATTCGCTGTTCGATAGGTTAGATCACCACCTTTCTAGCAATATGCAGCTCGAATAGATAAAGCAATATTTTCTACAAAAAACTGAATTTATTCACGGAGCTCACTAATACACATCTGCTCTGAACAAGGATTTTGGACGAACCCAATAAAAGCTTCTAACGAAATTAAAAGCTTCTTTACACTGTGGCAACACTAAGCCTCCTCTTTAAGCAATAATGGCAAATTCCCAACCAAATTTTGACAAGTAAAACTAATCTGATTATAATAATCAAAATTCAAGCCAACATACCTAATTTTAGCAAATTGGGAATTACCAAAAGCTTACAGTGAAATTGGTTTATTGTTTACTTCGTTACGTTTATTTACTGAAGATCCCGAACACTCTTGCGCTTGTTTTTTTTACGATCTACCCACTTTCTGCTTAGTCGCTTTACTTATCCATTTTCTTTATAGAGTAATTTTCGATAAGGATCATTATGCCTCAACAAACTTCTTTCAGTTTTGCCTAACTTTGCCCAGAAAATTTTCCTTGTTGTTTAATTGAATTTGTAGAGCATTTTTATTTATATCAAAACTAGCTTCTACCCGAGAATTCGTCTGCGCAGTGTCAGTATAAATTTTAGACTATATGTTATTCTGATGTATGAGCTATGTTAATGTAAAATCCATTTAGTATTTTTTGCGTGACAGAGTATCAATCACACATCTATCCATACATCTATACATCCATACAAACTTTCGCCTTTGTGATATTAGTAGGATAATATGTAAACTAAGATAAAATAGTGGAAATTTCAAATATTTTTGTCGGTAATTGTTAAAATTGTTAAATATGAAAGACGACTAGCATTTCACGCACCTTAGAGGACTGCTAAATCAATTATTTCAACTCAATTACTGTCGAATTCTAAAGTGTTGTATGTCATCGTTAGCGTGATTGAGATTAAAATATGTATATTCAAATATTGAAATATGCATTTAAGTCCAAGTTGTTAATTTTGCTTTACCGCAAAGTGGAATTTAATTAATCGGTCTTCTAAGCAACTAAAATTGAAGCTTAGAAATATGTCATATTTAAATCAGTAAAATCGATAAAGTAAAAATTATTCTATTGATTCCCGTCGTAATTTTTGCTTTCTTTGTTACAAATATTACTAAAATATAATGTTTGCTATGTTAGGTTTAAACTTTATTCGACTTATACCTATGCGTTATATTCTATGTTTTATATATTCTAAAGTAGACCAACATCGAAATCGCGAAAAGAATCAGGTTCCATACACTAATAAAAAAGAGTTTATGTCACAGTAGATGAAGGGAATGACAGACATTTTTTCATAAGAAAAAACAATTCAAAATATATAATAATAATAATAATAATAATAAGCCCCTCACAAATCTATCTCCACGTCCGGCTCGACCATCAGATGCCACGTGAGGGGCGGACATTGGAAGCTTTACGCTTAATACATGCCAATGACCAACGGAGCAATAGTAACAAAAACAATGCGATGCGCCTAAGAAATAGAGTAATACCCCAGGCGGGTACCCAAGAGGGAGAATCCCGCCTCGAGCCCACAAGCTCGAGCTGCTCCACGTATTCTGGGGGGAGCAACGTATCGCATAATCATGCCCAGTCCAGTGCTGTTGCATGCCACAACATCTCACCACGAACACCGTCACCCTTCTCATCCACACAAAGTCTTTTCCAGTCACCGAACTCATCACCACATTCATATTCTTTAGAACAATCAACTTCGCGCTCTACCACAGTATCACCTATGTCAATTGATGTTGCACAGGAAGCTCTTGCAACTTCTCCTGTGTCCACAACTGGCAGCACTAATCATACGCGTACAGCAAATGCCGATATTTATACTTGCCGCGTAAACCAAAACACACAATCTGTAACACTCGACACCGTCACACCAGCAAGAAGTGTTTTGCAGGACATGCTTCCCGCAACCACTCTAGCTGGCAGAAGTAGGCAACGGATGAAATAGACCCAAGATATAAATGAACAGCTCCTCCGTTGTTACTACACTGTCACGCGTTGTGAAACAAATCTCACCGCGTACAGGCATTTAATGCATACAAAATTTGTAGAAATATTCCCAGAATTAAGTCATCTAACGGAACAAAGACTGGCCGATCAAATAAGAGTTATACATAAAAATAACAGAATTCCAGCTCCGACCCGCGAACGCATAAAACAATCAGTATTAACAGCTACAGAACCGGAAGATAACTTAATAAACACACAGAATCATATTATAACAGCAGACGTCACATTTATAAATAGTCCACAACAAATAAGTACAACTAATACTAGTACGAGAGAAGTACAGAACATGACGAAAATCTATTAATTCAAACCAATTCCATCATGCAATCAATACCATCCACAAATTCAATCACATCCACTTCTGTCACGCAACCAATACCATACGATTCACAGTCGCAGCTACCAGACGATTTTACAATTATAACAACAACAGATCCAATCACCTACATAAAAATAGAAAACACGTTTTTAGAGATGCTAATAAAATACAGCTACACTGATCCCATCCTTAGACCTGCAATCCCCAAACTCCAAATAACAAGAAGCACTATTAAATCAGTTAATACGGTCAATGAAATAATACGAAGACATCTAGACAATAAACAAACAATAACTATACACGAAGTCCATGATGTTCTCTACTGTGCTGCTGTAACTGTTACGAATATACACAAAAAAGAACATAAAATCCAAGTTAGTAATCGCTCATTCGACCTCAACACTCAACCACAAGCCAAACAGATGAAATCTCAGTGGGAAACAAGAAATGCTAATAAAATCACACTATTACGCAAAGAAATAGGACAGTATACACAATACCTCAATAACAATCTTACACAAAAGAAACAACAGAAACTAAACCCTAATAATAAGAATAGAGATGAAATAACAGAGCTACTAGATCACCTAAAACAAAAATTACAAGCACAATCAAAAAGATTGCGCCGGTACAAAAAGAGTAACCAGAGAAAATCCGACAACAATTTGTTTAACAGTAATCAAAAACTATTTTATCAAAAATTGAGCAATAGGAATAGTACACAAATAACTGAAACGCCCGATATAAATGATGTACAAAGATATTGGGAAACCATATGGTCAAAATCAGTACAACACAACACACACTCACTCTGGACAGAAATAGAAGAACAAGAAACAGAAAGTATAGATCCTATGCCAGAAATAACAATTAACAAAGACGACGTTACACAAGCCACTAGAAAAACTTTAAATTGGAAAGCGCCTGGTCCCGATAAGATACAAAACTATTGGCTAAAGTATCTTACCTCTACACATGAATATATTGCCAATATATTTAATCATCTTATTAATAACCCTCAAGATATGCCATCATTCCTAACACAAGGTATCACATACCTAAAACCTAAAGAAACTCACACAATCAATCCCTCTCAGTACAGACCCATCACCTGCCTTCCTACTATTTATAAACTCCTAACATCCATCATCACACACAAACTCAACACACACATCACACAAAATAACATTATAGCTGAAGAACAAAAGGGCTGCAGTAAGGGCTCAAGGGGCTGTAAAGAGCAGCTAATTATAGACTCAGAAATACACAACCAAGTCAAAAATAAACATAGAAATTTATATTATGCTTATGTAGACTATCAAAAAGCTTTTGACAGCGTACCGCATTCTTGGTTAACACATGTCTTGAGAGCCTATAAAGTACACGACACTATAGTAAATTTTCTACAACATACTATGACAAAATGGACGACTAGTTTAAGCATAAGAACTAACAATATAACACAACAGACACCTCTCCTAAAAATCGCAAGAGGAATATTTCAAGGGGATTCCCTCAGCCCTCTGTGGTTCTGTTTAGCCCTCAATCCTCTGTCCCAAATCCTGAACAACACTGAATACGGTTATCTAATTGATAGAGAACATAACATTAAACTTACACATCTCCTGTATATGTACGACATAAAACTGTACGCCGCCAATAGACAGCAACTAGATCACCTACTCAAAATCACAGAAAAATTTAGCACCGATATAAAGATGACTTTTGGAATTAGCAAATGTAAAATTAATAGTATTGTAAAAGGCCAACATAAAGAGACACATCAATTTAATTTACAATTACAGGATGGTACGATAAGTAACATGGCGTTCAAAGAAACATACAAATATTTAGGTTATCAACAAAGCATATCACTTAATCACACCGACATCAAAAATACACTTAAAACAAAGTATAAACACAGACTAACCGACATACTAAAAACCCAACTATCAGCTAGAAACAAGACTAAGGCTATCAACACATATGCAGTACCCATCTTGACGTATTCTTTTGGCATTATAAAGTGGTCTAACACTGAACTAGATGCTCTTAATACTCTGACTAGAACAACTAGCAATAAACATAACATTCATCATATTCGATCAGCAGTAGAGAGGTTCACACTCAAAAGGAAATATGGTGGTCGTGGTTTTATAGATATCAGAAATCTACACAGTACTGAAATACATAATTTACGAGCATACTTTTCAAATAAAGCTCACGACAGTAGATTACATAAAGCTATAATTAATACATCTCTCCATGGAACTCCGCTAGACCTTAATAATAACCTATATGACCCCCTACAAAAAATTAGAAATAAAGATCATAAAATAGAAAACTGGAAGAAAAAAGCTCTCCATGGTAGATATCCACATCAGCTAGATCAAGAACATGTAGACCGAGCCGCATCATGTTCCTGGCTTACAAAGGGCAACATATTTGCTGAAACAGAAGGCTTTCTCATAGCAATACAAGACCAAGTAATCAGGACACGCAACTACACTAAATATATTTTAAAAGAACCTATAGCAACAGATAAATGTAGATTATGTCACCTATCCCCTGAAACAATAGACCATATCACAGGAGGCTGCAGCGCATTAGCGCACAAAGAATATACCCACCGCCATGACAATGTTGCAAAACACATTCACCAACAACTCGCATTAAAATACAACCTGATCGAAGCCTATATTCCATATTACAAATACAAACCTAAAAATGTATTAGAAAATAGTGCCACTAAACTCTACTGGAACCGAGACATCATAACAGACCGTACAATTCTTAGCAATAGACCAGACATCACACTTACCTTAAAACCTACAAAAACCACATACCTTATAGACATAGCCGTACCAAACACACACAACCTAAAACAGAAACATTCAGAAAAAATACAGAAATACATCCCATTAGCAGACGAAATCAAGCAAATGTGGCACCAAGATATAGTTAAGATCATTCCCATTGTAATTTCCTCAACAGGAATAATACCAAAAGCCCTCAGTACCTCATTAAAAACCCTTGACCTTCACGAAAAAACCTACATCCCCCTACAAAAATCAATAGTTATCGACACCTGCTCTATAGTACGACGCTTTTTAAACCCTTCTTCTCTTATCTTACAAGACACCCAGACTCTGGAAACCAATAACGCAAGTCAACAACCAATAATTTTGTAATAACATGGTATGATACTTGGCATAAGCCCGTATCCTATCATTAAACCCAACAACCAGTTGTTGAGATAAAAATTACATATAATAATAATAATAATAATAATTCATTTATTTCAGGCAAAACGTCTATCAAAATACGGCCAGGGTGTTACTTTTGAAACCCCATAGAGTTTTAAGACAATTTTTGAAAAGCCTCTAAATACACCAAGCAACTTTTCGATTTCTACATTTCAATCTCAAGTGTGACAAAAGACTCTACAATCCTAACTTTCCACTAGCATTACCTGATGCGTCATGTTACCACAACTTAGAAGTTTATAGTAAGCTTATCCCTTATTATACTCCCACTCAAACCGAAATGAAGGTGTGGTTTCAAGTTCCTTAATCGCTTCGTCAATGAACATACCAGAAATAGTATAATAAGGGATTGTCTGATAGCCCACAAAGCCTTATTTAAAGTCACTAAAAAGGAGCATTGTTTATTTATACCATGTAAGAATCAATTGACTTACGTAAGACATATTAAGAACTGTTTATGATTATTTTCCCTCTTCCAAACTTAGTTCAATAATTGAAGTAGTTCATCTTTTTGATCCTAGTAATTCAAGGATGTATATATGTCGCTGGCGGATCGTATAGCATGTCGTATTACAAAATGACGCGGCGGATTCTTAGAATTTTTAACCAAGTAAAACCGTTTGTTGATAAATCCGTAGAAGATTTTATCAATATTAGTCTGTATAATCGAATGGAGATCGCTTATTATTGATAGGTTCAGATATTTTTTTTACTGAGCGGAGTGGAATTGTTGTCACTCATCGGGTCCATATTATTGGCTCACATAATATTTTAAATCCTATTATTTGTCTTACTACCGATTTATGTTCACAATAATCACTCTTAATAATTTTATTTTTCATACATTTTTATTACTACCAACGGAGCTCATAACAGTTAGTGATCATATTTTTTTATTAATACTGTTACTACCAAGAACCATTTTAAATACATATTTTTTTTTCACCGAATTTTCAAATGCACTAATTTTATTTAACCTAATGCTTAACTAGACTAATAATTATTTAGTCGAAAGATCGTATCAAATATTCAGTTCAGTAATAATTCAGTGAAAACGCCCTAAAGTCGCTTCTGGCTCGCTCGGCTCGTGCGCTGTGTTCACTTGGAACGGGGCCGGCTGATGAAGAAACGCGCATTCCCTATCATGTAAAGCTCGGGAAGTTCTACTCGCCGACAGAAACAAAACACTACGAGGGGGTAGTGCTATTAGGCTGCAGCTTCTGTAAGGTGGTACTGGTGCAGATTCCGGTCTTAGACTGGGACTACCCCTTCACATAATTTTTTTTTCAATTTTTTGGGGTAAGTTAACAAAAACACAATATACAAAGATAAAAGAGTCTTAGTAACTAAACGGTGATCTTTCAGCACCACACACACACACATTCATAATAATAATGTATTATTCAATTAAAGCTAACATTGAGGGTGGGGTAGTTTCCGTTATTTCAAGAGCTCTCTAATTTTTTTTTAAATGTAGAAGTAGATGTTATTATATCAATGCTACTAAAATTAACATTGAAAGATTGAGTTAACCGATAAATCGGAGATCGTATACCTGAATTAGTACGACATCTAGGAAGCGCAAACATCATTATGGTCTAGGCACACCAACGGCTCGTGCGCGGACTAAAACTATTGAGCTTCGTTCAGTGCGAACTGTACATTTTTCAAGAAATGTTACGGCTATGTCGTAATTTTCCTTTATTGCGTACTGGATTACTACTACTAGTCTACAAAAATACATTTTCTCCCCTTCATCCCATCTGCTTCTCTCTCTTTCCTTCCCCCACAGGGAGGAGCAAAAGACAGAGGAACGAAAGGGATAAGAAGACCTTCCGGATCGCGAGGGAAGGTGAAGGTGTAATCCATCATGGATACCAGAAGGGCGGCCCCTGGGTTATGTCGGACTCCTGCCGACTAATAAGACCCCCTTATGCCAAGTGCCAGAGTGGCTATAAGGGTATCAGAAGCAGCTGCCGAAGACAGAGGGATGTGATCCTCTCTCACGTATTACGCAGTGATCTATCCCCTGAACTGACACGATCCTTATAATGCCTGCCAAATCAATACGCCAACTTCCCTTTATGGTTACAACAAAATTTCAAATTATTAAAGTTTAGGATATTGTATAAACTACAAATCACTCTGCTACAAGCAAGTTCTTGCGCAACAAAGAGCTGATGAGCCGGCACAACTTACTCAATGTAGAATTCAAAACGGCCAACGCTCCCGGAGTTGATTCATGAAACAGTTCTGTAATGCTCGTGGGCGGGCGTAAAGCCTTCTGCACACAAGCAGAGTAATAGGTTTTTTATTGACATTTTTTTTATAATACTCGATGGAATATTTTCCTTATTTTCATTGAAGTTTCTTTAATCGTTATCTCTCTTACTACAAAATTTTCAGCTCAAATTTTGACGTTGGTTTAGTAGTCAGAGTCTTCAAAGTGGTCAAATATATTGATAATATAAGTTTTATCAAAGATTCAAGATACGCCCGATATTGTGTGAAAGAAACATTGCGATTTTATTTATTGGTTTGATTAAAGTATTATTTTTCTCGCAAACGTGGGTGACCTATGACCCTGTGTATATTGTGTCGCAGCCGTGTCGTATAACAAAACGGCGCGGGCTGATTGTAGTATATGAGCATTAAGCTAATAAAACCATTTGTTGATAAATCCGTAGTAGATTCTATCAAAATTAGTTTGTATAATCGAAAGGAGACAGCTTATTATTGGTAGATGCTAGTAATTTTTTTGAATGTTCGTTTCATATCCAAGCCTCGAGAGATCTCATAGTGATGTTTGTGAATACGGGTGACATACATAATTCCAAAAACGGTATTTTTGGACTCAGGGATGTCCAAACGTGTAAATCCGTCAAAATCTCGAGGTCAAATTTTTTGACGATTTCCTAGACTTCCTCTATACGACTTATACGAGAAAGTAAAAATACTGTAGAAAAAAGTACTGGACACCTGTTGACGTCAGTTTTGTCTTGTCATATAATATACCTACTTATATATCACACACGAAGATGCGAAGCATAAAGTGTCGGATTTTATCCTGTAATACTCTCCAAAAACCCTTCATTAAAACATATTTTTATTTACAAAAAATCAAAACACCTTATAAGTATACGCTTAGTTACGGATCTTGGTCCTTTCAGTCGGTTTTTTATGATATGAAAAATAGTTACATTATTTTATTAATAATGTGAAAAATTAGGAATTTTAATTACGAGAAAAAGAAAATAATTAATAATATACAGTCCACACTAGAAGTTTTACAATCTTATTCATTTCACAAATTCTTTGGCTTAGTGTGAGCATAGACAATATAATGCTTTCATTCTCTAATAGAAACATATGAGAAGGTATGTTATGATTTATATCTAGTCTTATTTTTTAGAAACAGGCTTTTATTTTCAGAGCGGTAACTCTCTTCCATGTAAAGTGGAAATTAACTGACGAAATTGTATCGTTACCCTTAAGCTAATATCCGACACACTGTGAACCAGCGTTGCAAACAAAACAAAATACAGGCTACATTGATGACTCATTGACTCGATTATCGTTTTTGTCGGTTACCGCAAAATCTACCACCAGAATTACATTTAAACTATTCAATGCATAAGTAAGACCATGGTGTCTAGGAAGATTGCCTAATGCTGATTCGCGAAAGTTAAGCCATTTTTAGGGCGTGTTAGATTTAACTTAAGTTTCATCTAACATCCTTTAATTTTGTAACTTTAGTATAGTTACTTGAACCTTTTACTATATATGTGTTAGCACCATTTCCTTATTTGCATAAATTGAAGAAGACTTAATGTAAAAAGTAACATGAGTCAAGAAAAGAGGCGAGCCAGGGGTAGTGCCTGGTACTTGTGACCCCAGGCGTAGGTTCACCAGGCCCATTTCCGTTGCAACAACGCCCACCGTTCACTACCCCAGCTTCTCTCTCTACATAGCTATAAACCTTCTGTAATGCTACGGCCGTACACATCGCGATAACAATCGTGCAAAAATCTTCGCCTTCGGCCTACCGCGAATGTGCATGGCCACACAGTGCGCGCTGTAAAGTCTGTCGCAATGTGATCGCGATGTTAAGCAGAAAACAAAATGGCCGCCGCGGTCGGCCTATATTTTAAGGCACTTATATTTTATTCTGTCAGGAATTATTATTTAAGAAAAAAGCAAGGCTAAACAATATTGACTCACACTCCTAATTGCTAATAAGTTCTAAAATCCTGTCGTTATTATAATCCATGGTAGAAAACTAATTTAAACCCATACGTCCGATGCGCACGATGTCTGTGCGCTGACTAAAGACCACGAAGTGTGGCCACGCAAGCGAAGGACATCGCGATAAAAACGCTTTGATGTGCGCCAGTTTACCGACAACGCCGCGATGTCTTTGCGACTTCGCACGAAGTGCCGAAGTATTCGCGAATACTTGGCTAGACACATCGCGATAACGCGAATATTCGCGACATCGCGTTGTGTGCGGCCGCAGCATAATAAAGAGTAATTGACTACAAAACGTTTTGTCCGTCCGCTTTTACCATAGTTATTGAACCATATATTGTTCTGCTTATATATTGCTATATTTGACGTTATATACTATTCATATAAGTTCAGGAATCCGTTCACATACAGTACTACGTTATTTACATCCAAACACAAAATCATAGGATACTCCATATAACTATTTATATAGTTAGTTATTTAAATACTTTCTCGTATTCGTAGTATAGAAGAAGTCTTGTTTTTTTATTCCTTAGATATGTGGCTAGCGCGGCGGTTTATCTCTAGCACTAGCTATCTTCGCATTTGGTCTCCACTAATTGCTTACCATGAGGTGGAATGAATTCATTTGCATGACATTTTTATATAAAAAAGTCATATTGTACCCAATCCATTAATTTTATAATTTTCATGGTAACGTGAAACGTACAATGTGCGTTATTTTGAAGCAAGCCCTTTCATTCAGATGCCAATCATGTTGTCATACAAAGGCCAAGTCTTAGCTATTCATATCCAGAAGTTACGACACGAGGGCTTAAGAAAGTTATGCTTATGTTATTACAAAACTTTCCTACAAGCTCAGTACGTCGTTCTCACACGTCTCGTGGTCAATATGTTATTAATTACGTTGCTATTTATGAGAATTCAATGAAATATATTATTTTAGTTAACCGAGATTTTGTGCACCAAAATTCTGGACTATGCTATGTATGTTCAGTTTATTTCGAATAGCAATTCTAACTTAATTATGCTGTCACAACCGGCAAAACCTAAAAGAGATGTGCTACGCAGTTAGCCGCGCAAATTAAGTACCAATAAAGTATTTTTGAGGTTCAGATAAAAAAGATTATTACAGTAATGAATTTTAATGATTCTCATGTTGATGAAAAATGTCTGCATATTCCGTCGTCGTTTCATACTCGTCGCTGACTTCGAGAAGACCACAGTCCAATAACACTACATATTTGTGGTGTTGTATTTCTGTTGGTAAGTAAGATCGCCATCGCTTGGGCAGCGCGCGAGTGTCATGTTAGTGTTTCAAGCGTTGGTTGCAAGCGTCTATATTCCGATCCCATCGAGTAGTACTCAGATTAACACTACACACTCAGGTATTAGAAACACTTTTGTTATACATCGCACTCATCGAACAGGGTGCAAAGATCCGGTCTACATACGTCGCGCTATCCAGCACAGTTTAGAGGCACCTTCAGGCATGTGTCGCTCCCTTCCGACACGGACGCCCTAGGGATGCTAGGCAGTAGAGACTCCCCATGGGGGAGATGCTCGGTCGCCCAGAATTCCCTTAGGAACGTTCGACCAACAGACTTGAGGACCCTCTAAGGTCTTCGTCTTCTTAAAAACCCGGTGACGCAGAAAATGTAATCAGAGAAAATCTGCAGTAGTCAATAAAAAAAGCGTCTATAGGCTACGGTGGCTGTTCACCACTAGGTAAGCCTATGCTATCCACGGGTAGGGGAGGCAACTGGTCCACGTGCGAAAGCCTCCACGTGGCGGATCCTGGTAACGTGGTGGGGAAACTTTCTCGGCGGGTGTGTGGCTTTTGATGTCAAGTGTGTCTACTTGGAATTCGAAGGCACATGCCATCGTCGAGTTGTTCTTGTTTTCCCATCACGGCTAGTTCTGGACGGCCCTTTTCAGGACCGAAGTCCCCCGGGTGCGGTCCGATCACTGTTCCTGTGGTCCTCGTTAGCTACTGACCAGCAATTGGTGCAAGGAGTGCCTAGACGGGCAGCGTTGGGACGGCCTCGGTGTAGTTGCACTCACGTGCGCAGATCCCGAGCCGTCCCGTAATAGCGCACTGAAGGTCAGGCCGGGGTGGATGTTTAGTGGGTATGGAGGGAACGCATTTACCTCGAGTCCCATATATCCCCTGCGGTTGGCACCACCCCGCAGGGGTGATGCGTAAATGCATTGGACCTCCCCGTCAACAAATAAAGTAAGCATAGTCTGACACTTGATATTAAAAAAAAAACAAAGATATTTTTGCTTATTGGTTGAATGACTACTGAAAGTTGAAAGATTGTGCTCCTTATGCTAGGGCCTGCGTGTATCGTCACGAAGCTTCTTGCTAGGACACGATACGCGTAGATGTGACCGGCCATTATCGGCTATCGTCGCGAATATTCGGGTTGCGTGTGCGTTATCGGCCGGGAGGCGGTACTTCAAAGGGTTTTAGTGCGCTAACCTATTGCGCAGCGTGGTCAGACTAGCGTTGTTCTTCATTAGTTCAGGACGCGTACGGGTGACTAAGTATACACGATACTGCTGAGTTATTTTTTTAAAATTAATAATGTTTAGGTTTCTTCTTTTTAGATTTTAATAAATGCATTACGTAATTATTATCGCACACGTAGAAATAAAGAAAGTGATCGTCCATAGTTAAACGCAAAGAGGATAATTTTACTACGCGAGTTAAGCATCTGGAAATGATTTCGGCCATCTTGGATTATTGCACGTTAGTTCATGCAAATTAAAGAAATCGCTAATGTGACCACATGCTATAACACGATAACTTTTAGTGCAAAAACGTACGAAGCATCACCACGCGTTACTTCGGGACGACAGGCGCAGATGCGGCCAAAGCATACATAATAATAATTTTATGATGCGGACAACAATGTTCCTTTAACAATTTGGTACCTACCTATATAAGTAATGGGAAAAATATTTTGTTATGAAAAGAAGCACACCTGCTAACACAATCTATTTTTTTCTCCCGGGAATACAGATTTTTATAATATTACATAGTAGTAAGGAAAATCATTATTTGTTTACCTACCTAATAGAGCGTTGGTAGCCAAACGCACGGAGGACTGACGGCCATGGCGGAAAGGTCCTCGAGTGGCGACCACGTACATACGCAGCGTAAGTAGCCCCCACCCCTATAAGGTGGACTGACGGTCTGGTAAAGGTCGCGGGAAGCCGCTGGATGCGGGCAGCGCAGGACCGACCGGTTTGGAGATCCTTGGGGTAAATGATGATGATGGTGATGAGCCGAACGCGCTGGCAGATGGACTTGGTTTCTGTGTGAACGGAAATCGATCCCCGGTCGCCGTTAGACTACTGACGTGAACCCCACTCCTAGCACAAGCGCTTAGCTTAATTGAAGGGGTAAACTGGGTTTATATTAATGTGTAAGCAGCACATTAATATTATTCCTTTAAAGAATGTTTATTTAAAGCACACCTATAGGTATTTTAGTAAAATAAGAATTTTATACGTATAAGAATACTACCAAAAGTAAATATTACCTAAAGGTCATCGTTCCATGATAGGTACCTACACATAATCTATTTTTATTGGATGGGGCAAAGAGGTTTGGTACTTCGTGGGAGGAGGTAATATTTTAGTAATAACTTATTTGACAAGATTTAATATTCAAAGTTTTTGTCTTATTATTAAACAAAAAAGGAGATTACACAATTACATAGAATATTAATATATTGATTTAACTTATATTTATATAGCTGCCGATTAAACTCTTCTTAAAATATAAAATATGAATAGGTTTTTTTTTCAATAATAATTAGAAAAAAATATTTCGTTTCATTTATTGCTAGTATTACATAAAGTAATTTTTATGTTGTATAGTTTTGTATGCAATATTATTTTAAATTGTACTGTGTAAATCATTAGTATTGTAATTCATTAGGTTTCATAAAAAAACAGCCAAAATACCGACTGTTAGTTGCTTGAAACGCGTTTATTCAGCAAATTCCTTGCAAGCAGTATAGTAAGAAACCATTTATTTAGTCTAAGAATTTCAAGTTCATTAAGGAACCTCTTTACCTTAAACACTTGCAGCTGATGTAATCCTTCATAGATATCTCCCGAATTAAGATACAGAAACAGTACACAGAAATGAGACGGTATATTTATGCACAAAAATAGTTTACATGATGAAATTGTCGAACATTAAGACTAAAGGCTAAAGAAAAAATATTTCTTTCATTAGTTGCAACAAATAATTTAATTATGTAGTGAATTATTTAAATTAAAGTTTTAAGATTGTAAAATTTTGTAACTATATAGTTACACGCCGCGGTAAAATTTTGGCACCTAAGTGTGCCACGCACGAGGCGTTTCTTGATGGCCGGCCCGGCTAGGCACCGATGACAGTGCCATCGGTGAATGCATAATAAAATACCGGCGCTGGCATGTCGATGTCGGGCCATGAGACCACTGAGGCCCTAGACCAGTGGCAAACGAAACTAACGTTTCTATTGAACGAAATGCTAATAGCCCCCCATCCACTAGAGTTTATTTCTGCCGGAATGTCGGTACATATTAATATTTAAGTAGCAAAACGCTATACACATTTCCATTATACACAAACTCTGCCTCCTTTTACGTTTAATTATGTATTCGCAATCAATAAACTCATAGAAATTGCAATATTTTGCTCACATGTTGGGGTGCGCATTTTCTTACATACCTTTTCAATTCCTATCATTGGAGGTCCGAAAATATTTCTCATACCATTTAAAAACATAATCATATAAATTCATAATATCATTAATCATCATACATTTAGTTTTTACTAATATTGGTTTTCATATATTTTTCTATGCTAATGATTAAAACTCATAATCATTCGAATAAATACCTATAATATTCATAAATGTGATTTATTCTAATATTTGTTTTTATAAATTTCTTAATCATAAGTGTATTTTTATCCATATTATTGAAAATCTGTATAATGTTTAATTGATGTATTGTTCAGGTGGTATAATTTTCATTTCATCGAATGTTCAATTGAACAATAGGTTAGCGAGGAGCGAAGCGACGAGCGAGTTAGGTTGACATGAACACAGCGCACGAGCCGAGAGAGCGAAGCAAGCGTGCAGCGGCAGCGGCCGGCGAGTGGCAGAAGCGACTTTAGGGCGTTTTCACTGAATTTTTACTGAACTGAATATTCGATACGATCTTTCGACTAAATTTTCTTAGTATTGCCTTTCTCACTAAAACGTCATTTTTTACGTAGAGGATAGATCTTGGATAGATCGCATGGCCGTGGCGCCATCTATCTCGTCCTGTCCCGTGATGAGCAGCATATATCCTTGTCTATACTACTAACTATCCAAACTGTGATGTATGCGGAAAGGTAAAAGATGTATTCCATTTGTTGGCAGAGTGTGTAAAGAACCTCACACAGAGGGACACTTTAGTTCCTAATTTGAAGGTTCTTACTTGTTTATACTTGTTCTTGGTATATTTCAGATTATTTTATTTATGTCAAAATTATCACATTTTGTGGATTTTTCAGACCTAATTTTGAAGCGATGTGAACAGACTTTGCAAAGGAATTATACATTATAGGAAGATAAATTCTTGATTAAAACCTATAGTTTTTTATAACAAGGTGAATCTTATAGAGTAGTTTTACGAAAATGCAGTTTGGAGCTATATTTCAGATGAAATACTAGCGTTATAATGGCAAACAATACTTCTCTAAAATTGTTTTTCCAATAGAAAATATACTATTATAAGCCACTATAGAGCCCAAATACGTTAAAAATTGAGATAGGTAACATATATATTAAAAAGATATACCAAAAAGATTTATAAATTAGTAAATCTTACCCCAACATTGGCTTTCAAGGCTCTCATTTCTTTCAGCTAAAACATGCTTCCATGTTTATTCTCTCTCTCAACTATCTTCTCGTGGGTCTTTTTTTGTATGAATTGAAAATTTCAACAGTATTGTGACTAACATAAAATTATTTTTAAATAAAAAAACCGCCTTCAAAACTTAAAACGGAGAAATAAAAAATCTGTTTATAAAAATCTAAATGTTTTTTGAGGTCGATCCCAAATACAAGTGACAACGTAATAATTAGATATTATATTAAGGTTGGCACCGCCCTCGAAAAAAAAATAGATTTTTATAAATAGAATTTTTCAAATCGCAATATTACAAATTTCACAAAAAAATAAAAATAAGAATATTTTTTTTACTTAAATATAAGTCCTTGTAATGAAGTTTAAAATAAAAAAAGAATAATGGGCATAGCTATTGTATTGAAGGAATTATACACTAATAAATAATCATCATATCATCATATATATCATCATGTCATATATCATCAATGTCAATTAAATAGGCATTATTAGGGATAACTCAAAAACTACTCGTCAGATCTCGACCAAATTTGTATGGGCCCAAATGACAAGCACCAGCTTCCAAAAAGTCAAAAGAATCTTCAAAATCGGTGCCCCCAGTACAGAGTTATGAGGTAACAAACATAAAAAAAATACAGTCGAATTGATAACCTCCTCCTTTTGAAGTCGGTTGAAAATGAGTTGTATCCAATTACAGTTATCATTGTTATCAAAACTATACCTACCTTCAACAAATTTCAACCTTTCAATTCCCAAAGAGTAAATTTCCTGAAGATTGGAAATAAAATGTCGCTAGAAGTGCTATTAGTTGAACAATGCCTTTAATTAGAGTTGACTTAATTGATGTGAAAGGTAATATTGCGCTATCGTGCTGGCATGTGCTCAAGAATATTATAAGGCTGTGACTACACTTAATTATTCTTCCTGCCTTGCAAGATAAAAATTTTAAGTAGTTGTCAAAGACACACATTACACCAAAATTTAGTAAGTTCCATTTTTGCTTGTAGTAGTGTGCTGTTGTAATTTAGGGTACAACACGAACAGAAACTGTAGGTAAACTACGAGTAATACGTAGAAATTTGTAAGTGGCTTTACTTATGGTGTTTCTGATTGGACAAGATTTATTAAAAACTACATACAATCACCCATGTAGTCCTATGAGGAGCCAAGATAACCTTTCGTTACACATAAAGCCACATTTGGCAGTATGGGCCATGGTTACCAGCCTGTCGCCTAAGCTTAAAAACAAATTTTTTATTTGTTTGTAACCAAAAGGTCTGAAAAGATTACCAATCGATTTTATTTTTATATTTTTTTGTAATGGAAATTAAACTATGAATATTTTCTACATTTGGTCATTTATTACTCACTGTGATGGGGATAGGTGATCACGATATGGTTTCAGTATTATTAGCAAAAAATTCATAAAGACTTTATAAAAGCTTCATTAAAAGTAAATGTCTTTCGTATTCACTAAGAAAGAAATTATTATAATTACAATGTTCATTATAATGTAAGTACTTCACAGTAATTTTCAAACATCAAATTTATTATGTCGTTTTCGAGATGTTGCAAGATCAATAACATCGAATAAATATTTTTATAATAAAAATATTAATATTCTAATTTGTAACGTGTGTCCTAAGCTTTAATTTGTTAAAGCCTGTGCAAATCAAAACTTTTCTATGGCTTCCAAGCGAAGGTCACAATGCATCATCAGAAATACGTGCATTTTACTTGGAAATGAAGAATAAAAAATTTTATTAAATGAACTTTTGCAAACTGTACGTGTAATTAATTTTCTGAAATGAAAAAGACAATGGTGCCTGAGAATATCACAAGGGCTCGTCTTCTAGTAAAACTCACTTATCAGGCTGAGGCTGAGTTTGTATGCACTTTTGCATTAACAACTCAAAGTCAGCCTGATGGAAAAGAATCACCAAAACCTACAGATACTTGCAACATCGCGTTCTCTCACTCGCACACCACCAGCTCTTTCTCCCGCTCAGGATAGCTTTGGTACCCATGACCGGCGACAACAGTACTTTTCGTTTGGGATCTTTCCCCAAGACGTTCGGACCTAATCGATTCATTACCAATCTATAAACGTCAGTAATTGACGCCGTCGTGGTGGAGTGGTCACTAAAGCTGCCTACACATCGGGCGGTCCGGGTTCGAATCCTGGTAGTGGCAAATGTTAGTGTTATGAACACGAATATTTGTTCACGAGTCATGGTTGTTTATATATTTATTTATGTTTATTTATGAAATATCTAGATTGTTATGTATATTTGTCCGTTATTCATAGATCAAGTTCTTAATGATACTTAATTTGGGCTAGATAATTGGTGTGAGCCTGAGCGTGGAAATATATTATTATTATAAATCTATGGTGCCTATTGAAGACTGACTTACAGCTGTCAACATTCCAATTATAAAATATAAATAATTACAAAAATAATTATGCAAGGCATGCGAAATAGAATTCTTAATGCAGTACATATAAAGGAATGTTTATGGAAAAGGTTTGACAATATGAATTAAAACTAATGGACACCCTCTCAACGTTCTGAAATCTTTATACCTCTGCGTGCGCAGTATTACGAAAGTTGCGCTATCGTAGTATTTAATGTTGCCTAGAAAATTGAGTATAATTTTGTTTGTCTCAAAACATCTCTGGGTGTTTCACGTCCATAGTATTCAATTTCCAAAAAAAAACCTTCTACGGTATTTGACGATTTGAAACAACTTAGCAAAGTTAGTTTAAATAAATTCTTAATTAATGGCGTCGCTTCGCATTAAGCGTACGCATTTTGCCAATGTCAATTGAAAATGTAACTAAAGTAACAACAATTTTACGGTTGATTTGTGTTAAAAATGGAGTCTCTCAACACGTGTTTTTACAACAAGAACTCGGGAGAAAAAACTCTAGCAAAGACTTACTACAAAAAAAAAATATTTTTCGATCCTATTGATCCAGGTTTTTATTGTAATGTGTCTACCCAACAATAGGCATTTTACCAGAAGCGTAGCGGTTTTAGCTCTAAACTCCTCCTGTGTAAATCCTGGATCCATGGTACAACCTCACCACAGTACAACAAATGACAATTATTTGCTGCTTTTGTGAAGTCAATAAAAGTTAGTTTGATTAAGAGAATGTTCTACTAATGGGTCAGGCTTCTATTTGCTCGATCGTTCCATGTGGAAAAGCCGCGGTGAGCAAATGTGAAGCGCCGTAGACGACCAATTAACGGCTGAGATATCGAGTATCACTAACACGACCAAGAATCAATCATAACAACGTTTCGTATTAATTAAATTTTTTTGAGAAGATTGAATTTCCAAAAGTTAATCCTCAATCTAATTTAATTCCCTTTTACTTATAAATCGCTTTATTCCTCTATATTGCCATTGGTTTTAAAACTCAAATTTAACCAAGCTGCTCGGAAGTCAGCATGACGTCGTAATCCAACTCCCGAATACTTCGGAGGATTACAACCATTCGTTTGATTAATTTTCCTAGTTTTCGTTGATACTGGTTTTAGATTCACATAAAGCAATATTGTAAACCCATTGCGAAATGGGAACAGGTCGTTGAAAGGTGTTCAAACAACAATTCCGAATAATAAATTAGCTATCCTTACCCTAAAACTTTCAAATAACCCCTATTTCGGGTAAGCTTAAGTCAAATCGGATATTAATTTATCTGTTATAACAATACTTAGTTCGATTTGAGTAATTGAAGCATTGGAAATCGATTCTTAAAATCTGGGAACATTCTTTTAAGAATTTATAAGAAACGAGTCATGTATAAGGCTCGTAATAATAAATTGCAAAATACATAAATAAGCTCGTAGTTTTCCGATACAAGAAAATCCAATTGAATTTATTGAAGGCAACATATTTCGTTTAAAAGCTATTGAATAAAGAATACTTACGACCGAGGTGAATAATGTTGGTATTATATAGAGTACTTACAGGAGCTGCATGTCAGATGTCATTCAACCTAAAACTTTCAAGTTCTTAAATAATAATTGAAATTGAATTTAGTTTATGATTATCATTGTACTAGGCTAAAAGTAAACTTACTACGCTCTGCTTAGTACCTTTATCTGTTTATTAATGCTGAGAAACAAGTAGTTATATAAAGAATACTTGTACATACATCGATGTAGTATAGAATCATTTCATAATATCACGGTTACCGCTTCGACGCCTTATGATATCGATGTAGTAGGGTTTTTTTAAAATCTTTTTTAAACTATAGCGCTCTTGCGAAGAAAGTCGCGAGACCTCTGCTTTAAAAAAGATGCCCACATCTGCATCCTATGGTTTTTTAGTGGAAAATCTTTTACATCTTGCTATGACATACACTAACAAGGTTAGGTAGCTCTAAAAAAAACATGCAAACCTACTAAAAACCACTGGTGTGGTGTACCTAATCTATCCTCACCTTGACTCCGGTCGTGCGGAGAAGTACGCATATATCCAGCGCCGTCTGCAGCCTTCTGAAACTAATATTACTTGGTAATGGCAACTGGTTCAGGGTAGGTTAGGCCGCGGACACGAATCGCGCCACTTTCGCGCCGCCTACGCCGTCGCCCCGCTTGTAGTGGCCTAAGTGTGCCACCATCTAGTTGCCCAGTAGTTACCAAACCAATTACGATATCACTACGGGGAGCATGGTCCCATGCAGTAGCATTCCCAAACCCATCTTAATTATAAGTACATTGACGGTAATAAACTCCGCCTCCTGAGAACTATCCGTCCCTCAGGAACAAAGCTGTAAGAGAAGAGTATGCAACCTGCATTGGGAACTGCGCCTCTTATAAAATACCATCCGTCGGCCGGGAGCCAAGTTGTCACCGAAGTCTAACTACCTGTTAATGGTCTAGCTAGAGGCTAATCGGTAGAGAGCTCTAGAGACTCTAATCGGTAGAGGCTCGTCTACTATAAATCATCTAGGGAGGTGTATCGACATTGCGAGGCTGTCTCGTGAGCACGGAGTAGTCTTTACTCGTGAGGCATGCATCAGTCGCGGTGTGGAGACGCCTTTACCCCGCCAACCAATTTGAACAATGTCACGCATGAGCGTTGCTCGGCTTGCTGTGTAGACGCAAATGCTGCCTCTTGACTACTGCTCAAACCAGCAGCCGCGCAAATAGTTGCGGTTCACTTTTAAAAAATTAAATTTCTTTAGAAATTATACAGTCATATTCCAAAATTGACTCCAAAAACTACCAGACAGAACATATTTTCTCGGTAGGGTACTTAGTACTCTGGTATGAATTATTATGACAATGACTGTCAGAATGATTCATAGATGAAATAAATTTTCCTGAGTTCGCACTGAATAGCCGCTTTGGGAATCCTAAGGATCACTGTAAAAATCTTGGAAGATGTATTAGGGGATAGCTGAAAGGTTTTTCTTTTTAGGAATCGAATCTTTACTAGTATAATGACGCCGAAGATTATGGTGCAGGAAAATTTAATTCTATTTACACACTATTAGGTCTATTTCAGCATTTATCATTCTGAAGCTTAAAGTATTTTGTGATGCAAAAAATCGGGAATGGTCTCCCCTTTACTTTCTCGTATACCGGAAACGACTCAAAAGTTGATAGAAACCTTATTAAATTCGTTGCAAAAAGTTAAAGCATACTCGAGTTATATAGCACACACACAAACATAATTCGGAGTCGAATCGAATTTTTTGACCATTACAAGACTCTATACTACGTATACGAGAAAGTAAAAAAGTTTTTTTTTTTATACTGCAAGATGACTAACAAGCTTGCAGCCCACCTGTTGTTAAGTGGTTACCGTCGCCTATAGACACTTGCAATATTAAGGGTAAATGCTGCAAGTGCGTTGCCATCCTAGGGACTAAGACGATATGCCTTCCATGCCCCGTAATTACACTGGCTACCTTTCCCTTCAATCCGCAACACAGCGAACTGCTTCACGGCAGAAATAAGAAAGGCGGTGGTACCTACCCAGACGACCCTACATATGGGTCTACCACCTAGTGAAAATGGTCCTTCTATTCTTGGTTACTGAAATTCTGCAAACACTTTGGCATTAAATTTTATGGCCAGCTGCTTACCTGACATTATAGCTCCTTGGAAATGCTGTTGTGGGTGGTTTAAGTTCGAAGCACACTTATCACCTCGGAAAAGGAACTACCGTGTGGCCTCTTTTTATTACTAGAAACGGGCGGCTAGGAAGATCCGTTACTAGCCGACGCGCGGGCGACCCCTTTGATGGAATGCTCTACACGGGGTTCAATATATAATATAAACAAATATGACTCGTAAGCAAATAAATGCGCTAGGTGGTAGACCCATATGTAGGGTCGTCTGGGTAGGTACCACCGCCTTTCTTATTTCTGCCGTGAAGCAGTTCGCTGTGTTTCGGATTGAAGGGAAAGGTAGCCAGTGTATTTACTGGGCATGGAGGGCGGATCCCCTTTGGTTGATCAACAGTTATTAAACAAATTTACAGATGACAAGCAACGAAATTCAAAGTTATCATTTCGCAAATCAACGTTCCATTTATTTATGTTTCACAAACTGTACATCTCATCAAGTAATTGTTTCATATATTGTCATTTTGCAAAAGAACATTAGTCAATTTTTCCTAACGCAAATACGTTAAACGACAAAGATCTATTGACCAATTTTTCTTTAATAATATGGTTACTTAGTCTAAAGACATTAGGAAATTTATGGTATGGTACCGTATCATTCCTTAAATTTTCATACTAAAAATATAAGAATTATAAAAACACAAAGAAATTGTTCTTAGGTTAGCGAGGAGCGAAGTGATGAGCGGGTTAGGTTGGTACTCTCATGGTAGTCTCTTATATCTCCTAAAATTGTTTGTCCGAAAATCATTATCCATAGCTCGTTTGTTATAAAATTCAGTAACCATAATGTTCAAAAATTCGAAAATGTTGTTTTACATAGGTAATTATTTTTACTTCTAAAACTATAATGTCATAATATCGAGTACTATAATACTTGCATTGCATGCTGTATGCTTGCTTGCATTGCATGATGTATGCATGCTTGCATTGCATGGTGTATGCATGCTTGCATTGCATGCTGTATGAATACTTGCACTGCATGCTGTATGCCTGCCTGCGACATGCTTGCCGGGGGGTGCAGGGGGGCTGGCCCCTCTGCTCGGGGGGGTCTATAAAGAAAAACCATAAGTACGAAAATAAATATTGGTTAGGTTAGGTTAGACTTGTGACCACGCATTATATTGCTTGCTGCATGCTTGCTTTGCTACATGCTTTCTTTGCTGCATGTTTGCTTGCATGCTGCATGCTTGATTGCACGCTGCATGCTTGCTTGAATGCTGCATGCTTGCTTGCATTTGCTTGCATGCTGAACAACGCATGAATCACGTTCCGTTTTACTTTAGTTTAAATGATTGGACACGCATTGCGAAAATTATTTTATTTTAATGGTAATTTATAAATTAATAATATTTAATTTGAAAAATAGTTAATTGAAATTTTAGTAAACAAAAAGTTTGTAATTGAAATTTAGTCAAACAAATTATTTGTGAAATATTATTTTTGGTTTGTGTAAATTGTTGAATTATGTCAGTATGTCTTTTAAAAATTTATTTAATAATGCATTTTTGAATGTATTAGATAATAAGTGTTTTCGTGAAAACTATATTAAGTATTATGGAATAATTTTATTTTGGCGTTTACAAACGCGTAAATATTAGAAAAAATGCACTGAAAAAAATCGACTTGCCTCAGGCGGGACTCGAACACGCATCTTCCGCAATCCGGGCGGCTGCGTTGACCATTTTTTCTAGTATTAATATTTACGCGTTTGTAAACGCCAAAATAAAATTATTCCATAATGTAAGGTAGTTTCATCTTAACTGGGCGTCAAATATTTGCAAAAATATTTCGTTCGGGTCTTAGAAGTGCAAATATCAAAGATTTGATGAAACAATGTTTACCATAAAAACATAAGCACCAAGCACTGACAAATTTCGACAGCGAAAAGCAGTGTCTCGGTGGCGTAATTGGTCAACGCAGCCGCCTGGATTGCGGAAGATGCGGGTTTGAGTCCCGCCTGAGGCAAGTCGATTCTTTTCAGTGCATTTTTTCTAGTTTATTAAGTATTACTAATAATCTGATTATTTTTAGATTCAATTGATTACGCCCTTACTTGAAATGAGTATTTGTTCAATGAAAAAACTAACACACTTTCCTGTTTTAAATTAATAACAAGGGAATAGGTACGATAATTGATAAAAGTAACTCTGAAATCACTCATGATTCAATAGACTTTTCAATTAAATCGAACTCAGAATTCCCCTTTCTAAATTTTCTATACAAACATTACAAAAGAAAGAATCCAATAAATTTTCGGAACTTGTATTGGACAGTTTAATAGAATTTATTTTTAGGTCTACAATTGTTTAGAAAGATTTAGGACACACCATGTTTTGCCTAATCTACTATAAATGTCGCAGGATGATTTGATAAATCGTATAATCTTAGGAACATCTGACATTTTTAAAATTTATTTTACAATTTATTTTTGATTTTTTTTTCTGGAGAGACCAACGTTGTGCAACTAGTATGCATGCACTTCAAAAATTTCAAATAATTGTACTTGCTTCATCAGGGTGGCAGTATTGCTTCACATACGTAATGTAGTGTTTAAGATGTTATTATTTTCTACAGCCCGCATAAATCTTGAAAAAGCTAAAAGAGCATCTAGTCAATAAATCAAAGCCGCATAGATATTCATTTGTATTTGATTAGATTGGTGATGGCGCTTTCTTTAATTTAGCATGTTAGTTAAATTACCCAAGTTCTGGAATTGCGTAACATTCTTCATAACGATCGCAAAAGTTAAGCTACTATGTGCAATGTGCATGGTTGGTACTCAGATGAGTGAACAAAAATATAACCTGTACTAGGTTAGAGAAGAAGAATGAACAAAATTAACCATAAAGCTAAAGTTTGAATAAATAAACGTGTTAAACTAGACTACTTAAAGAACTAATTAGTGTGAAAACATTTCTAAATTTGTACATTTAATGTATAAAAAAAATAGTGAAAATAGGTCTAAACAAAATAAAACATAAAATTGCTTTGAAACCATTGAAGCTATTGTCATAAAACTTTACTAATGTCGTAGATGTTTTCATTACTAAATACTAGCGGTCGCTCGCGGCCTAGCTCGCTTTAATGTCAGTTATCGCGCTAAAAAGTATCCTAGTCCTTCCTATGGCCTCAAACTATCTCGAAACCTTATTTCATCCAAGAAGCTTATATATTTCATCAAAAATCTTTTTGACATTGAAAATGTCTATCAAATCCTTTTCAGCCCTTGTTCAGCCCATACTTGGTCTGAGGCCCACGCTATTTTCGCTATATCTCCAAGGATAATTGAGATTTCGCCATGGAACAAGTGTACCCAGGTTTAGACTTTTTAGAATCTCCGAAGATAGATTGCGCGTCGATTGAGATCTCTCCAAGTGAAATTGGTTAATAATTGTGTCCTGTAGGTGTGCCTTTACGAGCGTGAAAAAAATTATTCAAGATGTGCGGCCGAAATCGTTGAAAATGACAGAAGAAGCAGAAGCGCAGAACGATCCAAAAAATCATCTTTCGTGAAATTCGTCATCGTCGATGACGGCAGCGACGATGACCGAGATACACCTTCAACTGACAAGGATTCTGGATGTTTCAGTGGCACAAAGAAACCTTTAGATTTTGATTTGTAAACTTCGAGTCGAGACACTTATTGTAACTTCTTATTGTATTTCATTCAGGGCTTCATTGAACTATGTAACAATATTTTTGTTACGTGCATTTTAAAAAAATAAAAATTCTTTTCGCAAAATTTGTTGTATTCTTAAATTCATTTTCAATGCCTCTGAAGATTGCAGGAATTGAAGGGTCTGTGGATTTTTTAACTGTTAACGCTACGAAACAGCGGCTACGAAACGTCTACGGATCGTAGCGTATCGCCTTTTTTTCATAGTAAGGAGAGGCGATACGGTTCCGATTTGATAAGTGTCCATAAGGCGTGAAAGCAAACATACAAACTCACTTTCGCATTCACATTATTAGGATTCATATGAGAAAAAGTAGCATCTTGTTAAGAAAAATAAATCGTTTTTTTACGTGTTTTTTGTGTTTTCCGAGTGCGCTATATCGGTGCGGGATGCTTTGCTTATCATTAGCAAGGTCTCTAGCACTTATCATCGCCTTGATAAGTCCTTATGAAGCTCGCCTCTACCTTGAGATTGAAGTCTACAATGTACTTACAATATGATTTCCCTGCTGGAAAGTAAAACATGACTTTATCATATCACAATAACTTTTCATGAAAGAATTCGCTCTGCAGTCCCGTATGTGGTGCTATGGAGCTTAGAGATGAATAATACATAAAAATAGACCAACACATACGACACTATACAATGTGAAGCTCTGCAGTTGTGATAGAAGATTTAATATTTCGTGACAATGCTTAACAAGTCAACCAGTAGAGAATAATTTTAGACACCAGTTGGTCTAATAAGAAATACATAGATACAGACAACATCAAGTCATAGGTTACCACAAGCGGTCAAATTTTGACAATCAATCCCTTTTACTATATAAGAAATACGTTTATGATGATAATTTATTGTAAAAAAAATCTCATATTGTTGTAACCTGACCTGGAATTGTTGTCTGTCAAAGTCAGTAAAACGTACAAATCCAATGGGTTTTGTTTATGTATGTGTGCACTGAGAGATCACATCGCAAATTTGTGAATAGTATATTGCAGGTTTCAGTAGAAGTTGTGAAAGAATTGTAGAATAGCGTCCTAAAATTCGTAAAGAAATAGTAAAAAAGATACAGCCGAAATAAGTGATGTCTCAGTCCTCACATAGCACTTTCTACATCTGGGAAAATAATAAGTTTAAACAAGATGTTTGCTTTTGCGAGGCATACTGGACCGATTCCAAAATAAATTGGGAGAAGGCTATAAAGAATATGGCATATAATTAATCGAACTTCTAATTATTATCAATATTGTCCTCTAAAAATCGAACCTGGCTTCTATTTTAATTAGTCAGCCACAATTCATGCGCTTCTATAAATTGCTATACGTATTTTAGCCGCAAATATCATCGATTTAAGCTTCTATAAATATGACTTTGTACGATATCACGGTAATATAATATAACATTACAGTGACAATATAATTTTTTAAGCATCTGAATTTATGACATAATATTGAAGCATCCAAAAAATCTGCAAATTGACACAAAAAATATACAATATTATGGTGATGTCTAGTGATTCTACTATAAGTCCATCGCCTGCAAAGCACGCGCGTCACGTTTCGGTAGATTGCAATATAAATAACTCAAATAGAATTTTGAAATGTTCCTTGTTTATTTATTTATCAATTTCCCGGACACAATACCTACGATATTTGATAAAAATTTCGTTTGGACAAAGGAGATCATTTTTTAGGCCTATTCTGAAATTGCCGGCGAACGAAAAAATGTATGTATGGGTTAAACATAGCCATTTGGAGCAATAGTTAATATGCTACAAATATTGTAGAATTACTCTATAAGTCAAGTTATACAAGTTTGATGATTTGTCTTTTTCATACATTAATTGATTTCTTTAAGTGCAGAAAAATATAAAATAACTAGATGTCCCGGCCATGCGTTGCTGTGGTTATTTCATACTACTAACCTATAACATTGTATCTGCAGTAAAAAAATATGACTACTTATCAAGATAAAAACTATCCTATCTCTCAAGTTGAATCAAACTGCACACGGTGTACAAATTTGATTAAAATCGGTTAAGTAGTTTAGGAGTCCATCGCGGACAAACAACGTGACACGTAATTTATGTAATTAAGAGAATAGATATTGCTAAAACTAATAACCCGAAATCAATTTGAGGCAAAACAAGTTATCAAAAGACCTATACGTATAAAAACTATGTCGGATAGAATAGAACAGATAATTTACCCCACAGCTTTCTCATTTATAGTTCAAGCGATATTTATCATTATGTTATGTTTCTCTACAATTTCAATTTTTTTTTTCGTTGTCCCGCACTTTTACAAAAGGCAAACAATGTATGAGCCTGAATGTCCTTTTAATTCTATTTTTGGTGCATAGAGTCGTTATTTTGATGTTAGTCACAAGTTCAGTTTGAATTAAAAAGTTTTAAAAGACCTCAAGATGTAAACCGTGCACTTACCTACAATCTTGAGGTCTCTTAAAAATTTTCTTACTTTACTATACATTAATCCTCTCCTTGTGCATCTGATGCACTTCAAACTTGATAAAACAAAGGGTTTTGTTCCACTGAATTATAAGCGCACGTCCTTTGGTACAGAGCAAACGAAGGTGGTCCATTTGTGCGGGGACGAGAATATCAAAAACAACTAGTAATCGATTGGTATAAAAGGTAATTTACTATGACATCAACAAATGTTTTAATTAGTAAGATAAAATAAGAAATTAATTTATTTGCGATTTTAACTACCTGCCAAAATAATTCTATGTCAAAAAAGTACCTAAACAGTTACTTACAACAATTGAGTAGATTATCTCACTCTACCACGATTTATAATACTTCTGCTACACTTTCCTAACACAAACCAATATCAATACAAATAAGTGCGTAACTTCTTTAATAACTAAATAAAACTCAACTGGCATTAAGTGGAAGTTATCGTCAAAGTAGAGATATATACTGAGACACTAAAGTTAGAGTCATTATCTCTCCTCTAGCATAGCTTCTCTCTTGAGTTACAGGAAGTCTTCAAACTAATTTCAATCTTAACGACTAGCAGGCGTGAAAAGTACAACAGCAGAATGGTATTAATTTTGCTACAGCTAGGAACGATATCAAAGAAAATGGAACGAGTGAATAAGGTTGAAGTTTCAATAATTTCAGTCACAGTGACGGGGGATTATTGTTTTTGGGTTTTTAGCGTATTTGCTTATATTGTATTAAATAAAATCATTCGAAATATTTTTTCAATGATATTTGACTTTATGTAACTTATAATAAGGTCGTAAATAACGAGAAAATGCACTTTATATACTCAATTAATATGTGCGATGGATAAGTATAGTTCTCATTTCATTACTTTGCCTCGATGTGGTTTTAAAGCAGAGGCTTATTTTTATATTAACTACTAGTGGTCACTCGCGGCTTCACTCGCGTCGATGAAGGTTGCAGAGTCAAAAAGTACATACTCTATGTCATTCAAATTTAAATCTAAATTGAATTTGAATCAAATTTAAATTGGTTCACTTATAATATTAATATGAATTGCTATGGCCACATAATATTATGATCTTCACAGGATCACCGGGGTTTTTTAGAAGGCGATCGTCAATCTTTTTCACGGTCCCATTCTAAAAAAAAACGGTTACTTTCAAAGGATAATTCAGTAAGAAAATCTGTCTGATTTGAAATTCGTTGTTTAAATTCCAGGCTTTATTTTCACCCAAAATTGCCAAAGTATTTAAATTTTAGTACCTCTTAATGTTTGTTGCAAACTTCATTGTTCCTCGTCTTAATATTTTAAACTCTTTGCGTATGTTAATACGGTTAGAAAATGTAAATTTATTTGATACAAAACAATATTTACTAAGTCGTAAGATGTTCCTTGGTTCCGAGATGTAAGCTTTATGCAAACGGAGGGTTTTGTTGTAAATAACAATGATTATGATGACAAATTAGGGGACCACCGCGATACATAAACTTGACAAACATTTATATTACGCCCTTATAATGATAGGCATTAGGTAAGTCACAAGTCAAAATTATGTTATTTCCTTCGTGAAATATTCTACGCAGACGACGTAAAAAGTAATAAGGCATATACAAAATTTTGATTTATTTAAGACTTAACTTTTCTCGTGGAAGTGGAGAATGAAATTTAAAATTTATTCGGCGAGAGGTGACAGAAGTATTTTTTGCTCAGATTTTTTGCATGTGTTTTTAAAACAAGATCTCGAGAGAAACTCCGAATAGAAATCGACAATCAAACATCATTTTGACATGACAGTCGTAGTCGTAGTTCCATTTTTGATTTTTGGCCATTTCACATTGCTTAGCAACCACAACAAGACTTTGTGTACAAATTTCAAAGGAATTTAATTGACTAACTGACTTTCACCCCAAATGCAGCCTAGAACGACTAAAATGCGCCTTTAGTGAGATTGTACAGTCAGCATCAAAACTAAATTAACATTTTAATACCTTGTCCTAATAATCATTCATACATAATGATGGCAAGTATTACTACACAAGCTGGCATTGTTACCATGACTTAATTGTTGTTCTACTTCTATGTTCACTGTATTACAACAAGAACAGGCCTATACTATACATACCCAGCATTGGAATCTGTCACGTACGTCTGTTGTTTCTGGAATTGATCTGTGTTTCGCCTTATTTACTTGGGTTTGTCACGCTGATTGTGAATAAGTCGATAGTTGGGATGAAAGGATCGGTTTGTCAGAATTTATGTTGCTATTTACGGGGACCAATTTACTCGGCCGCCGACGAATATTGATGTAGTATTGGGGGAAATTTATTGCGATTCTTCTAAATTACACAATACTGAAGAATTGAATGTGCTTTGTAACGCGTCCTTTGTATATCGTCCTTGTAGAGTTATATTATATACATGCTTTTATGCAAGCGTGTATTACCTACTGTACAGTTTTTTTATGAATAAAATACAAGTCATTATGATTTATTATCTTCGTCATAATTTTTACAATGATAGTTCTAGTTCTTATTTTTACTTTCTCGTAAACGTAGTAGGTACCTATAGAGGAATGATCTTAATACTAGAAATACCTTTTTTTTTCAGTGCATTTTTTCTAGTATTAAAAGTATTTGCGCGTTTGTAAACGCTAAAATAAAATTATTCCAGGAATGATCTTGTAATCGTCAAAATATTCGACCTCGAGATTTTGACGGATTTACACGTTTTGGACCTCCCTGAGTGCAAAAATACCGTTTTTGGAATTATGTCTGTGTGTGTGTCTGTGCGTTAGCACGATAACTCGAGTATGCTTTAACTTATTGCAACCAAATTTAACATGCATGTATGACATCAAAATATAAGGTTTCTATCAACTTTTGAGTCGTTTCCGGTATGCGAGAAAGGCAAAGGGAGACCACTCCCGATTTTTTTTATTAGGTAACACTTTATTGCACACCATCAAATGAAATATAATACATAGAGAGAAAAAAAACATTATCATAATGTTACCTACAACAGGCGGCGTTATCGCAAAGTGCGATTTCTTCCAGGCAACCTTTGGATGGACTGGATTGGCAAGAACAGTAAATCAGAGGGTAGTTGGCAAATAATATTAAAAGAAAACAGATTACTGATCTTTTTCGCGATTTCAGAGTTGCTTCCACAATAAAGCTATTTGTGTTGATGAGATCTTCAAATGGTTTAAAGGTTGTTGGTGTTTTATAAATAAACCTATATATCCATCCTTCGATAGTTGAGGTATCCATACTCGCTTCCAAATTCGGCCATATGAACCTACCATCAAGTGAGATAAAAGCCAAAAGCTAATTTGGTTACCTACTAAAAATATTCGCTCTTACCGGAAGAACTGCAAAACAAATGCTTATGCATGGGGTAGGGATGGGAACTAGGGTTGCCAGCGCGCGAGTGTTACGTCAGTGTTGCAAGCTAAGAGGTTGCAAGCATCTATTGGCGACGTTGACTTTTATCACCAAGCAGGCCGTATGCTTTTCTGCCAACCAAATAACAAAAAACCCTTACGATCTTCATTATTCCAGTGCTTTAGCTCTTAAAACAGCTTATCTTTAACTCCATAAGGATGAAGCCAAGTCGAGTCACTAGTTCCTCATAAAATTGGAAAAAGTTATACCTACTGCCTGAACAGAATAAATTTCATTGATATGCATGCTCGAACGACAACATGTAATGTAACCTACCCTCACACATTAGGGAGAGTCAATATTCCATTTCATATTCAGGACAATAACACCCAAAACAAACACGCCATTTTTTCAGGCCAACTCACTTTGTAGACATATTGGTGATTTGCTGGCTGTCTTTGGGTCAATTCATATCAACCGGTTCAACGGGTTCGTCCCGTAATGCTATGTCTGAACCGATTTACCTTTCCTTATCACGAAATCAATGGATTACACGGTCAGATAACCATAACATTATCCCCATTATATTTATTACTGGGACAACATTTTCGTGTGAGCTCCTTTCGCGTATTGGAAATAAACTGTTTATTTTAGTTGTTGTAGATTCGATAGATAAGATTACAGAGGTATTTTGGAATTTTATCTTCGTGATCGATTACAAATATTAATTCTTTATGATATGATATGTCTAATTAATATCTAAATAATGAGTTATCATATAATGCCTAATTACGAAATTTCGAGCTATAATACCTATCTTTTGTCCTTCGGAAGCCACCTTAAGCCGTTGATCCTGGCTGCTGTTGAAAGATAGAAATCATTCCCAAGAAAACCCTCCTTGGGAGTGTCAGGCAGGCGGGCAGTATGTCGAAGACAGAACATACTGTAAAGACCCAAAATAATAATTAGTAGCAGGGTTCCTATTCTGCTCCCAAATGTCGAAGAAGAGAAATTCTGAAAGAAGTGAAATTGACACGGCGCTATGAGCTAAATAATGTATAAATAATAATAAGGTGAATAATCTTTCAGCATATTATACATATGAAACCCATAAGCGATAATAAAACCAAAAAGCTGACGCCACACGATGGACAGGACGGGCCATCGACGCCGAAGTATACGTGGCGAATGTACCGCACCGTCCTGTCGGACTCCTATTACAACGCTCAGCGGCACGCACACTTCGATGTGTTGTCACCGTGTATTTACTTTAATAGTTCACGTAAAATTAATCATAATTTGATTAAAAAGTTACATTTAAAATAAAATATAATTATGAAATTACTCAAATGTAATATTAACTTGGCAACACATTTTATCTATGGTTCATAATGTCGGGCGGCCTCGCCATTGGTTCCCGCCAAATTGCAGCCATTTCATTGGTTCCCGCCAAATGGCGGCGTGATTGGAGGGACAGTGGAGGGGTGCGCACCGACACCGAGCTCGTGATGGCTGGCAGTCGGATTTGGGTCGTCATTTGAGTAACAAGTCGAGGCAACACCGCGTGTGAATAGTTCAGTGTAAATTGTGTTGAGTTGTGTCGTGCCATAATTAGTCAATATTATACAATTTGTGTAGAATTATTCTGATTAAAGTGTGTTCGTGTAATTGATTCGTTTGTATAAATTAGTCTCCTTCTAACAGATGTCCCTCCCGTCCGCGGTGTGGCGTCAGCTTAATATAAGAAAAGTCGAGGACGTCACCCGCTCGACGGGGCGGCGCGGTACATTCGCCACACACACGTCGGCGTTGACGGCCCGTCCCGTGCGCAGTGTGGCGTTAGCTTAGACACATTTACTGGCCCCGTAAAATTAAGGTGTGGTTGGTGAATCAGGCATTAGTTAAATATACAAAGAACATGTATGTTAAACCAATATCATCATCAATCATCAACAGCTCATATAATGTCCCCACCGAGGGGCTCGAGCCTACCCCACATTAGGGGCGATTAGGCCTTAGTCAACCACGCTGGCCAAGTGCGGATTGGTCGACTTCACACATAACCTAAGAATTTATTCATAGGTGTGTGCAGGTTTCCATGCGATGTTTTCCTTCACCGTAAAAGCATCGATTAAACGTACTTATGAATTCAAAATTTGAAAACACATTGGTACGTGGCGGGGATCGAACCAGTGCTTCCCGGGTGAGAGACGACGCTCTTACGCACTTCGCCACCGACGCTTCCATTAAACCAATATAATATTTAGAAAAACATCTAAAATATAATAATATGAAGCAACGAAAACCACATCTATCACGGAGATTTACCAAATTTTCCACATAAAAATCTTTTCAAACTTCAGACCAAAAAAATCATTTGTTGTTGTTTATTACTTACGAAGTTTCCCGTCTACACTTCAGCAAAATATAACTAGAATGTAGATCCTAAAAACTGCGTAATTTGAATTACAAATTGTAATAAGAGTTGTTTGAAAAAGGCGCGTAATTTTCCACAAGGGATCCGTTAAGTTCATTAATCAAACGATTCACAAAAAATTTTGGACGTCTTTAAAAAGTATGATGTTGCCGCGCAATTTGAGTTCCTTAAGAATGTTTTTAATGAATAAAAATCGCGTGGGTATCGTGAGTTTGGAATTTTATAGCAATCTACATTGTAATGGGTTTTCCTCACAGAATGGAAACCACTCCTCTATTATAAATATGACTTTGTTTGGATAACTTTTGACGTGACAACGTCTTATAATTCGATAGAGCCGGCTGCACGCACGAAAAAACATGACGCATGCGGCGTTACCTCGTGTAAGGCCGGCAAAACAAATGAAATTAAATTTGAAATTAAACCGACTTTACAGACAACCAATTTTTTTGGTATGACTTTAATGGTGCAGATTGTACAATCCGAAGTGGATGATCACAATAATATTTCAAATAAAGCTACGTAGATTACTTATTGGACAATGTGATGCTTATAACTTTAATCGTTGACAAATTTTTGTAAACGTCTTTTTTTATTATCAGATTTAATTGGGTTTAACTCTATACAGGTCGCGGTAGTCAGGTACTTGGTCCGCGTGATGTCGGCAGAGTAGAATAGCATCACCCCATTTCCTCCAATGGGTGCCGTAGAAGGTGACTAATGGATCAGCAAAGGGGTATTGATCACCTCATACTCCGTCCACCAATCCGCATTGGGCAAGCGTGGTTGACTACTGCCATACCCCCTTCGTTGAAAAAGAGAAGCCTTGTGTCCCAGCAGTGGGTCGAATTATAAAGGCTGTGATGATGAACCCTTTACATACTTCTGTTAACCATATTTAACTATTTTTAAGACAAAATTTTTTTTACGACAAAAGAAACTAGACTGCTGAGTCATTTGGAGTACTTATAACATTTGTCCTGATGGTTGGATTTTCTTGGTTTATTCACTGAAAGTTTAGTTGCTTTTGGGTTTGATGCCCCATTTTGTGTAGGCGACAGGCTGGCAACCTCTCACTCTAACACCCGTATTTTATTTTATTTTCTTTATTATGGACGACAAACAGTTATTACAATATGTATTAGCTAAAAAAAACTTATAAGTAACAATAAATAATCATTGTGAAACCCACTACATTATCCGCAAATTATTTATGGAAGTGTTACCAAAATTTACAAACATGCAAAATTATTTAAAAATAAAAACATTATAATATAATACACATCAGAAACAAACAGTGAAATTATGAAATTGTAGTACAGTCTTCTTCTTATTTTAAGCGAATGGCGATCGCGACACATAAAGATTACGCATTGCACCAATATCAAGTTAAATTTTAAATTAAAGTAGCCGACAATTGAACGGTAGATTGGGGTTAAAAAAAAAATCGTAGTACAGTCGGGCTATACAAAACTGTCAAATTTCTCCAAACAATTTTCAACCTAAGGCTATTCAATATAAAGTGCATAATCGACTGGGAAAATTTGACAGTTTGTGGTAACCCAGCGTGCTGTTGTCTGTACATATACTTAACAGGTCAAGTGTGATACATATGATGAATATTAAGAAGTTAAAATATAGTTTTTAAAACATCCAACGCACGTTTTTTGAATATTATTGGTGAAAAAGAAAAAAATCTCAAATAAGAAAAATATTCAATAAACATGTCAACGAAACGCCTGAGCGGTACGCGCTCCCGGGCGTGCATCTGACAGGTTGGTGTGTATTCACAAACATTACTATGAGGTTTCCCGACTCTTGGTGTAAACGCATTGCATTGAATAGAACTAAGTGTTTGGTTCACATCGTTGAATGTACTGACGTTTTATTTCTTCAAAACTCCTTCAAACTTTAAACTTTTGCCACTGGACGTAGCTTTTGACATCTCGACCTGTGCGTTGTGTAATATAGCTACCTAGCTACATAAGCTGTGCGTTCATTTTACAGTACGCATAGTTCCGATCCTCACATAAGTATTGTGTATGAATAGGTTTTTACGACCCTGTGCGTCCACTCGCACTATGAGACTTCAAAATCCTTGCCATAGGGACGCACTCAGAAATGCCTTATTTTGCATAGCATTTGCTCAACCCTTTTTGGTATTTTGAGCGTGATTATACGTACGTGTGTTAAAATTTGTTTGCTAAATATTTAAGTAGTATTTCAGTAAAGTGTTATTATAATTATCTATTTTACTATCGTTATTGGTTGGTGATAGAGCCTATTCTTAGTATGCCTTGTTAACAACGGTCATTTTATCAAAGTCTGCAATATAGATATGGTAAACTTGACCTTCTGGTTGAAGGTTCGGAGGCTTTCACTTTGAGATGCTTTTTTATTATTTTAATCATGTATATCAATAGAACACAAAGGATAAGCGCTGTCTTTGTTATAATATTAATAATTCTTTTTAAATTTTTACCCAAATACGGCGAAGCTAATAATGAAGGGTTTTTAGGATTTTAGCAGTCTATGTATGTTTGTATGTTCCTCCGTAGCGCCTAGGCTATTCATTCGATTTTAATGAACAGGATTTCAATCGATTTGTTATTATAGTCCGGGTAATATAGGCTACATGATATATCCTTACCTCTTAAGAGTTGTGTAAAGCTTAATGAATGACAGAATCCTTTAGATAGGAATTTTCACTACGACTTGTAAGATTGTATTTCCCTAAATAAAAACCAAAGAATGAGGAAACATACATTCAGTGACTTTTCTCCAAGAATACAATAACGCGTGTGCGAGTACTTTTTTTTTTTTTATTATAATTTTTTTTTTTTTCCTCCCCTGACCCCCCTCGCTGGTTTCCCCTTCCTTCCCCCGCGGGGGGGAGCGAAAGACAAAGCAGCGAAGACAGACAGAAGAACCTTCCGGACAGCGGGGGAAGGAGGGGGTGAATCCTCATGGATACCCTAAGGGCCGGCCCCTAGGGTTATGTCGGACTTTTACCGACTAAACACCCCCTTAATGCCTATTGCTAGATAGCTATAAGGCTATCGGAGCAGCCGCCCCCTCTTGAGAGGAGGTGGTGCACGCGCTGCCAAAGACATATAGACTAGGGCATATGCGCGGAAGGCGAACGAACCCCCTAACGGGGTCGAACGCGTTTGTGTGTGGGGGTTTTCTCTCGCAGAGGCGGAAAGCCACGCGACAAGCCTGAGTTGCCTGAAGGGCAGTGAGAATATCTGAACAGTCGCCCCCCCCAAAGTGGGGGGGGCGATGATGTAGCGCTGACCTATGTGTAATCACATTAGGACATTAGCGCTAAATCGAACGGACGGCACCAGAGTGGGCCGAACGCAACGGACGTGGCCTATTGCCGAGCCTACAGAGGGTAGCTCTCAATGACAGCCTACGGGGGCGACGGCGCTGATGCCGCCGCCTGCAGGGCCAGTAGGTCCTGCGTCAAGGTGTTTGGAGCGTCTGTGAGGACGTGTCGTGGCCTACGGTACCTATGCCGTGAGGGTGGAGGGGGGGCGTAGTTCGCCGCCCCTTGGATGAGGGGGTTGGAATGCTCTTCTGCGGCCTTGAAAAACCGTTCGGAGCAGGTAAGGAAGTGCTGCTGTATCGTGGGTAACTCTACGTCCCTGTGTAGGTCAGAGTTCCTAACAAACCACGGGGCACCGGTTGCCCTGCGGCAGAACGCGTTTTGGACTACCTGAATAGGCTTAAGAATCGCGGGGTCGGTGTGCGCGAAAACAGGACTGGCGTATGTCATCACCGGGCGTATGCAAACCTTGTAAAGGGTCCGCTTGTTCCTGAGGGACATTTTACTACGACTGCCCAACATAGCGTTGAGGCGAGACATGTAAAAGCGGGCGTTACGCGTGACTCTAGTGACGTGTGCTTTGAACGTCAAACGTTTGTCTAAGGTGACACCTAAGTACTTAACAGTGCGCTGCCATGGGATGACAGTGCCCTGGAGAGTAAGTGGACGGGTGTTATAGGGGACAAGACGATTACGGCGTTTCGAGTCAAAGCAAACTGCAGAGCTTTTCTCTGGGTTTACCTCGATTCGCCACAGCCGAAACCAGTCGCCTAGTCTATTAACCGAGGCTTGTAGCCTGGGGATTATATTCCTGGTGTTACTGCCTTTGAGGTAGAGAGCAGTATCATCAGCGAATAGGGCTAATTGGACTCCCTTAAGGGGAATAGGGATGTCGTTAGTGTACGCTGAGTACAAAATTGGCGAGAGGGCAGACCCTTGCGGCACACCGGCTCGCAACTTGTGGGGTGTTGAGAAAGTCCCTTCGTGTTTAAAACGGAAGGAACGATCTTGTAGATACGCGTTTATTATGCGCACTAACCGGTCGGGCATACCTAGCTGGTAAAGTTTGTAAATTAAACCGTCATGCCAGACCTTATCGAAAGCTTTCGCTACGTCGAAAAAGACGGCTACGGTTTTATATTTACGAGGTGTGAAACCGCTAAGTGCGTATTCCACTATGCGGTGGACCTGTTGGGGGCATGAGTGTTTGGGCCTAAAACCGAATTGGTGGGGGATTAGAACATCATTACCGAATATGTGTTCTTTTAAACGGGCTAGGATGACCCTTTCGTACACTTTGCCCATAGCACTAAGTAGGCTAATGGGGCGGTGACTGCTGGGTACATTCAGGGGTTTGCCCGGTTTGGGGATGCCTATTACGACTGCTTCCTTCCAGGCGGCCGGAAAGTAGCACATTGCGTAGCAAGCATTGAAAATGATAGTGAGCACGTTAAGTACTTGTAGTGGTAGGTACTTAAGTGCTTTGTTTGAGATGCCGTCGGCGCCTGGCGCCTTACGGTTTTGGAGACCTTTGATGATGTTGAAGACCTCATCATTGGATATCGGATCGGGGGGTGAGCCCTCGTCAACGGGGAGGGAGGCCCTGCGACGGACCTCTTCCTCCACTGTTTTGACGTGGGTGGGGTCTGTGGGTTGACTGCTGGGTGAGCATTGTGATTCAATGCTGTCAGCAAAGCACTCGGCTTTCTCATCGTCCTCGAAGGCCACGGTGCCATCGGGGCGGATGAGGGGCGGGGTGTGGGTAATAGCATCACTACGGAGTCTACGTGCGACTTGGTAGTAAGCTGTGTGGGAGGGGGAGATGTCGGCCATCAGGTTATCCCATTGGGCATTCCTGTATTCGGCGAGCTTGGCTTTGACTTCCCGCTGAAGGCGGTTAGCCGTAGCCCTGTTGTCAGGGGTCGGGTAGAGGGCGGCTCTCCGGAGAGCCCTATTCCTGGACGTGGCTAGATCGCGAACAGCCCTCGGAAGTTTACGCCTAGGTTGCGTAATCTCCCGTGAGCTGTTCTCGGCCGTCGTCTGGAGGAGGAGGGTGAGTGAGGACACCGCAGCATCAATTTTCTCGGTACTGTCTAGGCAGTCCGGGTCAATGGTGTGCGGTGAGTCGGGCGCGTCAAGGGCGGAGGCTAGGGACGACCTAAAGCCTTTCCAGTTAGTGATGCGCTTTTTGGCGGGTTGCGGGAGGATTTGGGGGCCTAGTACTAGCGAGACCGGACGGTGGTCTGAGCCTAGGTCATCTAGTGAATCTAGAGACCTAAGTGCTAGCCCTACGTTTTTTGTGAGAGCGATGTCTAATACATCTGGGGAGGAGTTTGGATTGCTAGGGTAATGCGTCGGCGCGTAAGGTGCCAGGACGTCTAGCCCTAAAGCGGTAGTAATGTTTAGGAGAGTAGTACCATTGGCGTTTCTTTGCCTACACGTCCAGTCGGTGTGTTTGCGAAGGCAGCTTAAATTAATTTGAATTTATATGTTATGATATGCTTTCGGGAATAATTTGAAGGAATTCTCAAATATTATAGCCAAATACTGAAGCGGTAACGAGGCCATATCTTTATGATTAATTTATGAGACTCAAGATCCAGAATTCAACATGGAACTGCTCTAAATATAAGCATTAGGTGTTACCTAATGATTGTAGCATTAACGTCACAAAATCGTATTGGGATTACTTACTAGGGATTTACAATTTTGTAATATTAAATGATCTATTTTCTTGAGAGGAGGATTTGTTATTTATCATTTTTAAAATTAAAAGATTCATCAAGGAGCTCTATATCGCCGGGCGTAAAAATCGTAAAATAAGGGAAAAATCTTTTTAACATTCGTGTTGATAGCACGAAATGTATGACGCTTAATTGCAATATTTCTACGTAAATCTAAAGACTCGAGTACATGGTTTGAGAATTTTGGTCAATAATGATACTCATGTGATGCTACAGCGTCATACCATCCTAGGAGATTTTTCACATTAATACTTTCAGATATCGGTGTCGAAAGCTGATAGGCCGATCGAGGCAAGCAAAATGTATGAAATATGTCAATCCTACATACGATATCGGAGCGGACAATGTGAAAGATAGGTAAATATTTCATACATTTTACTTGACCCAATATTGGATAGTATGGAAACGCTCTAGAGGTGCGTGCGAGATTATTCACTCAGGACCAGCATTCCAGCGATCAATGGCGACGTATAGGTCTATCAAAAAACATCCATATACTTTTTGGTAGACCTATCTCTAGCAGAAATATAATATAAAAGTCCTCATATAACTCATTAAGAACCCAGTAATTTATTGGAATTATCTGTGTTACGGAATAAAGCTATTTTACTACCAAGAATTACTATCCATTGTTGTAAGGTGAAGAGTCCTTCAATAATTATTCTGGCTCGCTTGCAACATACCGCGCTAAGCCCCTAAACACGGGCAGAACGCGTATAATAAAGCAATTAATAACACGATCCCTTGTCCCTCTCATGAATTATTGATCACTTATCGAAATATCTATCTCAGCTAGATCTTACTTGCACAATACTCTGGACAGTTGAATGTCTCCTAGTCCTAGCACATCTGACAAATGACTTTAGGAAAAGTACCTCCAATAGATGCCTCACTTCCAAAATTATTTAGGCTACCATTTTCTATTACTGTGATACATTATCGAGTAATCTACAATTTTCTAATATTTAAGCTCTGTCCAGACCAGTGCACGAGCACGAACCGTACGGTTCGTGTGCCTCGTAAGAACATAGTTTGGAAACTCTTGGAGATGTTCGCGATTTTTTTTATAAGTAGGTTTAACTGGACGTCAAATATTTGCAAAAATATTTCGTTCGGACCTTAGAAGTGCAAATTTCAAAGATTTGATAAAACAATGTTTACCATAAAAATATAAGCACCAAGCACTGACAAATTTCGACAGCGAAAACAGTGCCCTGGTGGCGTAGTGGTTAACGCAGCCGCCCGGATTGCGGAAGATGCTGGGTTCGATTCCCGCCTGGGGAAGTTAAATTTTTTCAGTACCTATTATGTTTTCTAGTTCTAAAACTATTAACGCGTTTGTAAACGCAAATATTATTTCATAAAGTTTATAATGTTGTTTATTTTTTCTTATTGTTTGTTAAAGTAAAATAATTCTATTAAAGCTGTTGATTACTTTGAGTTGTGTATTATTTTCTAAACTCAGACATTTCGTTCCCAAAAACAGAAATAAATAATATACACCTAATTTACAGTTTCTGAAAGCTACTGGAGAAAATATGTGAATATACGATTTATTAAAAAAAACCTTTTAACTGCAACTATTATTAGTTTTTAAGTAAGCAACATACAAAATAATAATAAAGGAACATTAAAAGTTGCATTTTCTCGTAATAGCATTTATTGTTGCCGGGAGCAAAATATTAAAATCGAAACCCAATAATTGTTAATTCAATAAGTATAGCATATAATACCCTTTCAGCTATTATACAGAATGTTAGTATTTGTTTGTTGGATTACTGAAGGATTGCTTTTTTGGGTTAAGGGTCTCATTTGTGTAGGCGACAGACTGGCAACTGTCACTATGGAGGCACTTCATCAGCCCTATATCTACTGCCAAATGTGGCGTTATGTGTAACTAAATGTTACCTATAGCTTTGCTCAGCACCTTTTGGGATTACGAGCATGATTATCATTTAATTGCGCTCGATCAAACAGGCCAGACATTCCACGCTACAGCATCTCTGCCAGTCCGGGTAAGCGCCAAAAATATCGCGACGCTTTCAGGTAAGTTTGGTGTGCCACGTTATCGTAACGTTATGACGTGGACGTGCACATTAAAATGTTACCGTTGACGGAAATTTATAAGCGTTTTCATATATTTCCAAACAATTACAGTCTGGGTAGGTACCACCGCCTTTCTTATTTCTGCCGTGAAGCAGTTCGCTGTGTTTCGGATCGAAGGGAAACGTAGCCAGTGTAATTACTGGGCATGGAGGGCATATCATCTTAGTCCCCAGGATGGCAAACGCACTTGCGGTGTTAAGTGATATACACTTAATATTGCAAGTGTCTATAGGCGACGGTGACCACTTAACACCAGGTGGCCCGCAAGCTTGTTTGCCATCTCGTAACATAAAAAAAAATTACTTCCCTATGTGTTATCGTTGTACCGTGGCTGTTCACGATAATATCGTCGCGTTACAAATTATAGAAGCGCCCAATATCTATTCTATTCTTAATTGATGGGATCATCGCAAAGATTACGCATTTTGCCTATGTCAAGTGAAAATGTTAATTCAAGTTATAATAATTGAACGGTACATTGAGTTAAAAATGGAGTCTCGCAAGCGCAACACAATAAGAACTCTGGTGAAACTCCTACTTCAATGTCACCCATCTGAAAACTGATAGTACAGGCATAAACTGTCTCAATAGGCGCGTATCAAATAGCTATTAAATTTCAACTACAGACCAAGCAATGTTCCAACTTAAGCTATCACAGAACTTATTATTACGGAAATTAAAATGGAAGCAATAAAAGGGAAACGGCCTTGCAATGTTGATATTCAAATTCGAAGTTTGTAATTGACGTAGCAAAGCGGTACCAGGGAACATTAGAAGCCAATCATAACTTTGAGTTTTTGTGTAATTATCTAACTTAATCTAGTCTTCGTTTGTTTCTAACCGATTTCAAAATTTTACTGTTGCCACCATAGATTTATGATTACTGACGTTTATTAGATTAACAATGAATCGACTAGGGTTAGACCAAAAAAATGCACCAATGTGTGAGTAATGTGCACGTGTACGTGGAAAATAGTACTGCAGTTTGTCAGTTGCTGTAACTGAAGGGCCTACATAGGCCGCCTGCGTGTACAGTCATGAGCACTAACAAATATCCACATTTGACTCTTATTGCGTAGGAAATAAAGGTGCTGAAAAGGCAAAAGTGGGTATATACTATTGCTTATGACTGTACGTGAAATGGTCTTGTCTATCTATCTCATTCTAATATAAGTCTTAGATGCTCTTTCTCTTTCACATTGCCGATCTACAGTTTCCTATATCTATGGTTGCCACATAAATCTCCTACTATAATACTACTCAGTCAAGAAAGTACCGGGAAAAGATCAATAATACACAAAATGTTAGTTATCCTCCTAATTTATTTTATCACCTTCAAAGTATGCTCCTTCAGAAACGATACACTTAACATTCCTAACGAATAATTCAACAATGAAAACATTTTTTAAACGCTGTTTCCGGAATTGAGTTCAGTTCTCGCCGCGGTTTCTCCTTTACGTCTTCTACCGATTGAAAACGGGTGCCACGAAGTGGTGATTTCTTTTCAAACTCGTAAACCCACGTCTCGTCACCAGTAACAATGATTTCATGAATGTTGGGTCGGAATTGACTCGTTCTAGCATGTCCTCAGCGACTCTCATGTGATTGAGTTTTTGGAGAAAATTCATGCGCAGATCCCGAGCTGTCCCGCAATAGCGCACTGGAGGTCAGGCCGGGGAGGATGTTTAGTGGGTATGGAGGGAACGCCTTTACCTCGAGTCCCACATATCCCCTGCGGTTGGCACCACCCCGCAGGGACGCTGCGTAAATGCATTTGACCTTCCCGACAAAAAAAAAGGTATATTTTATTGGTGGAATATTAACTAAGCTACATTTTTAATGGTGTGAAGGTGATAATTTTATGTCGTTACGTGATTTTTTTTCTCAGAAGATTTTAATAAGCTTTATTTTTATTATAATCATATAACACAATCAAAACGATATATTTTAATTAATGTTTAATAATATTTATAATTTTAAAAAGGCCGGTGACACAGGTATTCTAGTCAGGTAAACCTAGTAAAAACACCACTCTCACTCAAACGTTTCTCCCTAAATTGTAACAAGATTATTTGTGTAATTTCATCATATAGGCCTTGATAGGATTATTTTAATTAATCATTTTCTTATCACTTAGCATACTTGCTGAAAATGTTATCGATGAAATATTATCAATTACATTTTAGTGATTAATGGTTCACAAGCATTGATCGATAATGATAATGCATATTTTTATATGCAAGCCGTACTTCAATTATTTAGTTTTAATATAATTACTCGTTACTCATAACTTTAAAAAAAGGAAAAATTTCGAAATGCTTGTTTTCTACATAATTTGTTTGTAACATTTCCTTAATGATAAGTACCTACATTAGGGTGTCCCGAGAAATTTTTTTTTGGCTTTTCGTAACGCAAGACCTCTCAAAATTTGCGTAATTGACTGTAGATTACCGAAATAATATTTAAATTAAAATAAAACTATATCTTTAGGGCTCTACCAGGCTTCAAAGTTTTGAAAATTTGTCATTTTTATCGCTATTCCTCATTTCGCCTACTGACTTTAAATATTTAAAAAAAATTGAATTCATTGGTGTATTCTGGTTTTACTTAAGCGATATTTTGATTAGCATGCAGAAACACTATCAACTTCGTGTTTATTCAACCTGAAAATAACATCAAGTTCTAACCTGGAAAAGTCAATAATTGTATCTGTAGTGGCAGTAACCACACACTAAATAAATGCTAAGGGATGCTAAAGGGTGGTGACTCCGAAGAGAGCTAAAATAACCAAACCCGACGAGTGATGGTCATAGACTGGTTTATTGCTTCCACCAAATTGCACAATAATTGTATAAAGTTACGAATGACGTTAAACTTAGGCTAGCTAATTAAATCTAGGTCAAGTCAAAAACAATCATGTACGGTTAGCCCGTACATCTTGCCAACCAGAGAAGAAAACAGTGCTTTATGGAACTCTATCGCTAATATAATAAATGACATGTAAATAGCAACAACAAAATAAGCTTGAAACAAGAATTATGCTAGGTGAAAACAATTATGGCTAATATGTGCTAACTAAATGTTAACGATGAACGTAAGTAAATAAGATGTATAATATTATATAAAATAGGACACAAGATCATGTAAAATGTATAAAAGTCGCTAAAAATAAATCTTAAGGTCCATAGTAAATGTTCTTTAAATTATTTTTTAATAATTCTTATGTTAATTCGCGGTCGTTTTCACTATATCACCAAGGGATTCACAAGGTATAGAGATCGACACTGATCGCGGGGGCTTAGGAGGCGCAGTGCCTCTATTTGCACTTAAAACACTCATGCTTACGGTTTTACGCAATTCACTACACTCAGATTGCTCTTGATTTACACTAGACACACACGGTTGACTGACGGCCCCAGGGGACTTCTCCCCGAGAGCTTCTGCTGCTGAATGTATAGGACGTCTTGCTTGCCAAGATCTCCTCCTCCGCCTTCTTACTCGGATAACCAGTATCACAATTGAGATCAGTAGTAGTATTGCGACTATGAGATAGCTGATTGAGAACTGATGGATGTCGTGAACGCTGAGATCAGATGTTGACTCTCGTTTTAAGTTTGTTATCTCATCCATTATCTGATGGTAAGCTTCCTGGTGGTTCTCGGTAGTATAATCGAAAGACGTTGCAGAAGTGTTGATAAGGGTATTTAAGATAGACATCTTTGGTGTTTCGATATGTGGTCGAATGTTAACACTTTTTACGAAGTTGTTGTGGGCATGAATCGTAAATGAATCTGCCTTGAGAGTGCAACCTTGACCTATATCGAGTAGGCCATTGTCCTTTATCGTGCTGAGTGTCATACCGCTAGGACAAAATGTGCGAATGTTGCATTCATTGCAACACGAATACATCCAGACGTTCTGTCTGTGTAACTTGATCCACCTATTGTTACAAGTTGTCTGCTCGTAAGTACAGGGCGATGTTTTCGTTCCCGCATTTATTAACTTTAGATCGCATATAGTTTGTTTGAGATTAAGATCATAGGTAGGTTTATCTAAGGTACATAAGATTTTTTCTTCAGGCGCATGAAGGCAAGCTTGTAGGTCGTTATCTGTCAAAAATATAACCGCGTCCTTTTTTAAATTAAAAGCTAGGTAAGGGTAGGTAGGAACAGTTAGGTAAGAAATTCCTGCTTTGTTACGTGGAATGGTAATAATTTTATCGAGCTCATATATATCGTTGTTGACCAGTGGTACCTTTATTTCAATTATAAGGTATTTTTTATAAATCTTTGCGAACACCTTAAGTAGCTTATATAAGTCTCGAATGTTTTCAGTCTCTACAGGAACTTTTAGATCATCATGTAGATGGCTTGATATAAAATTAATTTGTTGTTGTAATTGCTCGCTAGAGAACAGGTGGGTATCGATTCGACCATGAGTAATATCTGTCACAGCATCTATAATAGAAGACTGCATCCGTTTCAGATTTTCGAGTATAATGCTTGCTGTCAAAGCTGATGTCGTTATATGAAGACCGATGTTAACCTCATTACGTAATTGATTCAAATCTGTTGATATGTCTTTAAACTGGTTATGGATTAGTGAAAACTGTTCGTTCATTATTTTTTCGTTACGCTGTATTATATTGTTTTCAGCTTCGATTATTACTGTCTGATTTTTTATAAGCTGTTTGAGGTGGTTTTCATTGTAGCTAATCTTTTCAATGTCCTTGGCGTATTGAAGAGCAAAGTGGTCATCTAAGACACCAAATAGATAGTTAGCTATAGACCCCACACCATTTACCAAACCTCGTTTGTAGCGTCTGTATGTAGAGCCGTGTAATAATCGATTAAAATGTGCTATCTCAGTAAGTTCATGCGATAGTTGATTCGTGATAGCCATATATTGTGTATTCGATTTCATAGCCATGTTCTTTAATTGCATTACGTAAGTCTCCATGTCTGCTATTGCTTGCCAGTAGCCAGTGAGATTGTAGTAGACTACCAGCCTCCATTCATCTCGAATATATTGCATATTTGAAATCGTGTCAAAGTAAAGCTCTCTATTGTCTTTAAAAATCAATGTTGAAGTGTTGCTCATTAAAATATTATTTTGTAAAGTCGGAGATATTAGCATTGTAAATAGAAGAATGGCTAGCGAAATGAAGTTTGTAAAAATGTTACGTTTCCTTTTACTTACTTTTCTCTCGGTGCCTACTTTTATTTGAGCTTGAGTCTCGTTATGTTTAGGCGTACTTTCTTTAGTTGTGTCAACAGGAAGTAATATAAGCTTAGCTATAGGACGTTTTAGAATTTTGCTTTCAGTTTTGACTCCTGAATTCTTCCAAGTGCCCATTTACCTGGAGGTAAGTTTTCGTCTTTTATTAAGACGATCTCATTTACTTCAAAATTTTTAGTTGGTTTTGTCCATTTGGACCGTTCTTGAAGTTGCTGAAGATAATCTAATGACCACAGCTTCCAGAAATGCTTATTCATGATCTGGATTAGTTGCCAGCGTGCAGGTAAGCTAACACTGTCTGGATCAGCCTGAGGTCTTGATAGTAAAGAATCGCCGATTAAAAAGTGGCCTGGAGTTAGATACGCGTCCTCTGGATTTTCTGTTAATGGAAATAGAGGGCGAGAGTTTAGGCAAGCCTCGATCTGGTGAATCAAGGTCGATAACTCCTCGAAGGTAAGCTTCTGGTCGCCTAAGACTCGTTTGAAGTGTCGCTTAAAACTCTTTACAGCAGCTTCCCATAGCCCGCCTGCGCTCGGCCAAGCTGGGGCATTGAACGACCACTTGATGTTCATATTATTAATGCTGTTAAAGAAATCTGTACTTAACGTTCGTAATATTTCCTTGTATTCCTTATCCAAAGCTCGTTTAGCTCCTACAAAATTTGTGCCATTGTCACTATACATATGGCGAGGAGTTCCTCGTCGTGCACAGAAACGGCGGAACGCTGCTAAAAACGCTGGAGTTGATAGGTCTGACACCAATTCTAGGTGAACAGCCTTTGTCGCAAGACAGACAAATACAGCCACATATCCCTTATAGGTTTTCACTCCCCTACCTCTGCTCAATTTTAGATCCACGTGACCGGTGAAATCGACTCCTGTGTGTGTAAAAGGGCGGGAAGGAGTTACCCTTGCTTGAGGGAGATCAGCCATTATTTGGTTGTGTTTTTCTGAGCTGTAACGTCGACATTTGATGCATAGTCTTAATTGACGTTTGACGGATCTCATGCCGCTTAAAATCCAATAGTTCTCTCTTACGTATGACAAGGTCAATCGTGGTCCACCATGCAGGGTAGTTATATGCGCTTTGTCAATAATTAAATCAGTGAGACGTCCGTGACTAGATATTATTATTGGATGTTTAGCTGTGCTGCTTAGGGTTGAATAACTAAGACGTCCCCCTACTCTCATGATTCCGTTCTCATCTAAATAAGGATTTAAGCTCGCTAATTTGCTATTTGACTGTACATGACCTTTACTTATTATTTTGTCTATGTCGGTATAAAAATCATTCCATTGTATGTGCTTAATAATTAATTGATGCGCCTTGTTTAATTCGTCAGCTAATAAGTAGGTGTCGTGTTCTATAGGTTGGTGACGTAGCGCTGCAGTGAAACGTGATACCCATGCCACTATCTTTATGGCACGTGTGATGGAGCTATTGTTCATTAATATATCTGTAATTAATGTTGAATTATAATTTTGTAAGGCTACGTTTACACTGATCTTTTTTGCTTCTAAGTTAGGCTCTTCGTAAAAGTTATTTTCAAATATTATAGGGTCGAAATTAACTAACCATTCCGGTCCATTCCACCACAGTGAGTTCTTTTGTAGCTTAGTAACGGATAATCCACGGGTGGCACAGTCAGCTGCATTCTCTTCAGAGCTGACATGGTTCCAATTTGAAGCTGGTATTATTTCAGTAATTTGCTGAACTCGATTCGCAACAAATTGCTTCCATCGAGATACATCGCCATGAAGCCACCCCAATACCACCATTGAGTCCGTCCAGGCATAAATTTTGACTGCTGGTCTTGCTAGCGAAGATCTTATAAGCTTTATTAATTGAGCTAGAAGTAAGGCTCCACTGAGCTCTAGTCGTGGAAGCGAGATCTTTTTGTTTATTGGAGCTAATTTGGTTTTCGCTGCAACAAGTCGTGATGTGTACTTGCCGTTATTGTCGCTTGCCACTAGATATACTACGCAGGCGTATGCCTTTTCTGAAGCATCGCAGTAGCCGTGTAATTGGAAGACTTGTTCTGTGTCACCTAAGTATCTAGGGATATTAAATTGATTTACATTTTGAAGGTCAATCTGTAGCTCGGTCCAATCGTTTTTTATTGCTTCAGGTATATTGTCATCCCAACTTAATCCTGAGGACCACGTTTTTTGAAAGAGAATCTTTGCTCTGATTGTCAGTGGCGAGAGCCAGCCTAATGGATCGAATATTTTCGATATCAAAGATAATAGCTGTCGTTTTGTATTACAGTGGCTAGAAAAGTCTATATTGTTTGTAAATATAAATGAGTCAGATAATGGAACCCATCTAAGCCCCAAGGTTTTGCGGGACTCTGAGCATCTAAAGTCAAAGGGTTTGTCAAGTTGTTCTGAAGACAAGTCTTTTAGGAGCTCAGGGTCATTAGCTGACCATTTTCGTAGATTCATCCCTGCGCCTTTTAAAATTTCGATTAGCTGATTCTGTAATTCCTTTGTAGCTGCTAAGGTGTTTTGACCGCTCAGTAAATCATCAGTATAAAAGCTTTTTTCTAAAGCTGCGGCTGCAAGGGGATATTTTGAAGCATCATCTTTTGCCAGCTGTCTTAGAGTTCGCATCGCTAAGTATGGAGCAGCCTTTGTTCCGTAGGTAACAGTGGTAAGAACAAACTCCTGTAGAGGCTCATACGTACTTGTTCTCCATATTATTGTCTGAAGATGTTGATGATTTTCTGTTACCAAAATCTGACGGAACATTTTTTCTATGTCCGCAGTGATGACATATTTATATTGCCTCCATGTTAATAATAACGTTGGCAGGTCATGCTGTAAATTTGGGCCACACTCCATCAAATCGTTGAGGCTGAGCCCAGAGCTTGTTTTAGACGAGGCATTAAAAACTACTCGAAGCTTGGTTGTAGTAGAGTCGTGCTTCACGACACCGTGGTGTGGTAAAAAGCATCTAAGGCTATGTCTTTCGCTTGTTGCTCGCATGTGACCTAATTGTTGATACTCGCTTATAAACTGCTTATAGCTTTCAGAATACGTTTTATTTTTACTCATTTTGCCTTCTAACTGCTTAAATTGTGATGTTGCTTTCGCTTTAGATGATCCCAGTTTTTCCTCGTAATTTTCTTTCATAGGTAGAGCTACTTCATACCTACCGTCAGCAAGTCGCTTTGTGTTAGCAACATAGTGCTCTTCACAATATTGCTCCTCCTTAGTGAGTTCGGAAGCTGTATTTGGGATCTCTTCCATTTCCCAATATTTCGCTATCTCTTCCAGATTATTAATAACGACGTTGCAATTAAACGTTTTCACGTTGCCAGATAAGATCCAGCCTAATTTTGTTTGCTGGGCTATCGGTGCGCTATGCTCACCCTTCACTAATCCACTCATGATGACGTCAGAGTAAACACATGCATCTAATAATATATCGATAGGCTTCGAAACATTATATTCAGGATCAGCTAAGTTCATGTGTTGGAGGTGAGGCCAGGACCGTTTAGAAAATGAAAGATTTGGAAGGTCGCTTATAACTCGAGGGATAACGGAAGCCTCGGTACTAAAGTTATAGTCGTCGTAGATAGATTTACACTCGAGAGTGACAAGACTTTTGCTTTGTTTAGGGCTGATACCTACTCCAGACACAGACGCGCTAAATTTACGGCGAGGCAACCCTAAGAGCTGAGCGGCGTTTTCTGAGATTAAAGTAATCTGAGAACCCTGATCAAGCAACGCACGTAATGTGACATAAGTTCCGTCAATGGCTTTTATCTTTAGTAATACGGTGGCTAATAAAACCTCTTCGTCATTAGCACTAACGTGGTTAGCGGCATAAGGTTTGTTCGACAACGATTTAGCTATCGGAGGGGTTGTTATAGTGGATTTCAGCATTGACTCGTTTGTATGGACCGCTGAAGTCGAGGGTGATGACCCGACACATGCGTCATGTAGTTGCGTATGATGCTCGTTATTGCATTCCTTGCATCTTTTGTTAGAAATGCATTTATCGCTGTTATGTTTAAATAAGCAATTTTTACAAAGTTTCAGTTTCGCAACTGTCCTCAATTTCATTTCCGATGTCATATTGCTAAATTTGTGGCATCGATAGAGCTCGTGATCATAATGACACAAAGGACATTTTAATGTAGAAGTAATAGCTGCTTGATAGCCTTTGTGATGAAATTTAGAGGGTCTATATGTGTGTTGGTTTTTATGCTGAAAGTACGCTGGAGCTGGCTTTGTTGGAATTGGGTGATCTCGTTCTCGCTTATGAATGGGTTCGAGAGCAATAAATTTACTTTCGAGGAAGGACATAAATTCTTCCAATGAGGCCAAATCTCTTGGAGACTTACGTGCTTCTTTGTAGGCGCTGTAGGTGTCACTATCTAACTTCTTTGTTAAGAGATGAACCAGTATAGGATCCCACGTATTGGTGTCCACGCCGAGGTTATGAATAGCATGGATGCACTCTGTAGTAGTATCATAGAGTCTTTTGATCTCGAATGATGTCTGCTTGCTAATGCTAGGCTGATTTAACAATGTCTCTATTTGTGTCGTAAATAGTACTTGAGGGTTATTATAACGGTGAGTCAAAATGTCCCACGCTACGTCATAATTTTCAGCGGAGATATTTAAGTGCTGAATCAAGCGCTCTGCTTCGCCCTTTACTCTGCCTTTAAGGTGTTGCATTTTTTGAGCTTTCGACAAAAATGTGTTGTTATGTATAGACTCACAGAACAGATCAAAAAATGTAGGCCAATGAGTATATTTGCCAGAGAAGCTTGGTATTTCCAACAGAGGAGTAGCTTGCTGCATATGTGCAGTGGCACACAGCTTTTGATATAGTGCTTTCTTTGTTTGTTTAAACATCGACTCGTATTTAATAAATTCATTTTGGTACAACTCGTCTTCACCTTCTAGAATATTATCGATTTCTAGATGTTGCTTGTCGATGCTCTGCCATCTAGATTGAATATTGCGCAATTCATCCTCGAGTTCCCACTTGTCAGTTATTTCACTAACTTGAATACTCGCAATCAGTCGGCCGAATGCTCTAAAATTCGTTCTTTGGAAGGATAGAAGCTCGTTAACTTTATTAGAAGAATCTGTCTCGGTCGCTTTCAATTTACCTTTAACTGAACCTAACCCTGACCCTACCGGCTCTACTGCTAGATGTTGCTGTCTTATTTCGTTATAATATTGTTTCGTTCGCTCATAAATTGATTCCGAAAAGTACCTTTGTTCTTTATTTTCTACAGTTTCTAAAAGATCATTGTTGGACTCAAACTCTTCCCATAAATTATCTAAAGAGTTCAATCGCAGATTTATGTACGCGGAAGTCTTACGATGAGCTGGGTCCTTTTTGAAATTAGATCCAATGCGCTGGAGTTCGGCGAGTATTTCACCTTGACGAGTGAATAATGCTTCGTAGTTAGACATTATCGTTAGACTTTATCGCTGATTAAGCAAGTAACAAATGAACGATCTTACTTGAATGCTGCTGCAAAGAGTGTCTCTCGACTCGCGCGAAGAAAGCTGGATATCGCTGTCGCTATTGAGTTTGTCAACCCACAGGAACGCTGCAGTGTGATCCCAATATTCACGTATACCAGGTACAGATCACGTTGACTTACACACGTAACACACGTGGTTTTAAAGTCACAGTTTTACGCTTGTTCACGGAAAACAGGATACTCGCGTGAGAGGTCCCGCTTGTCCGAAAGCTCGAAGGACCAAAAAATAATGTAGTGGCAGTAACCACACACTAAATAAATGCTAAGGGATGCTAAAGGGTGGTGACTCCGAAGAGAGCTAAAATAACCAAACCCGACGAGTGATGGTCATAGACTGGTTTATTGCTTCCACCAAATTGCACAATAATTGTATAAAGTTACGAATGACGTTAAACTTAGGCTAGCTAATTAAATCTAGGTCAAGTCAAAAACAATCATGTACGGTTAGCCCGTACAGTATCAAAAGAGTCATGTTCTACTCTAAAAATGGATTCTGTCTCATCAAATTGTTATGAAGTTTCGGTGCGTGAATATTTCCTCAAAACGTATCTGATTTTGATTATAAATGAATTCCTGAAAAACACGCTCTCTACAGAAACACTATCGACTTCAACCGCCATCTGGAATACATTGCCAATGCTGTCACTTGCTAAGATCTGCGATACTTATTTGCGGAGTATCATTATGATCTGCCACTGCTGCTTTGTTTGGTTTTAGACAAGAAACCCAAGTAGAGCCTAAATAGTTGGCGAGGGCTGAGAGTTTCTACCAAATATTTAACTCTGATTGTTGATAAAAACATGATCCACAAAGTTGTCTCTAAAGTCCGGCCAGATGCTTCAAGAAGGTACTGTTATAAAAGGCTTTTACGTTGTTGGACGAATTATTTATTATTTAAAATTCCCTTCTAAAATTTCTTTGGGGTGTGGCGATTTATCATTAATTTAAGATAATAATATCAATTGCAATATAAGCTGGATCAATTTACTTGCGATATAGAAACGTCAATGGCACTGTAAAGGATATTCTTACAATTTTCTTAGAGGACTTAGGGTTGGGTTGGAAATAAAATTACGTACTCTACAGATGTGATGGAAATGCAACTAATATCAGTTTCTTTAATTGGCATAATATAATAGATAATAAAGGATTTAGTAAAGGGTATTTGGAAATACTGTTACAATCTATTGATGGATTGGTTTCCTTTATTCCAATGAGTTAAAGGATATTTGGAAAGACTTTTACAATCTATTGGTGGATTGATATGCTTCATTCCAATGAGTTACCCTTTCGTTATTTATTATTAACCTAATATGGCTGCCCGAAGTGCAACTATACTAGAGAATATTCCAGAAATATTAGAAAAGAGTTAGCTGGTTACGAAAACAGATTCACGGTGTGCGGTGTCTGGTAATTTGAATAACTTACCGAAAAGTTGGTTCTTTCCTTAAGGAAAATACGACTTGTAAGAAGAGTCTGACGAAGTCAGATATATTTTTCAACTAATTATATAGTCTTAATCCGAGACAATAGAATCCACATCAACACAACACTGTTAATTCTGTTTACGAACGAGATTATTTTTTTGTGCACTAGTAAAACCTTATTGCTGATAAGTTTTACACTAGGGAGCTGGAATTGTGACGATTAAGTTATTAAAGTGAAAAGTCTGTTAACCAAGGAAAGATAAACAAACTACTTATATTAATAAACACCAAGAAAAATAACTTTTCTGTTAGAAATAATACTAAAATTATTGTGGCACGATTGTCAGTTTATAGTTCATCAATACAATTCCAATAAGGACCTTCAAACCATATGAAAGATAAGACATTGGAAGTTGGTGACTTTCCTTGTTACATATAATTTACGAAAAGTATAGGTAAAGTAGATCTTAACCTTTTGGTCAACCCGCTCGGTAGATATCTACCGCGAGACAATTAAAATCAATTGTTCTGGATATTATTAATCATCTACAGATTAATATGTGGATATCTACCGAGGTATCCGAGGTATTGACCGAGCGGGGAACATAAGGTTAAACTGATGATAAAGTCGTAACAGAGCCCATACAAACTGAAGCTTCTTTTAGAGAGAAATAGGTAGCAATCATCAGCAGAAATATCGAATTTTTAATACAAAATAAGTTTAAAATTTAATTAATTTGTAATTGATTAAAAGCTATATTTTATATGTTTTTATTTCCTGTGCTTAGTTTCATTAATTTCAACAATAAAACTTGATTTTGTATTATTTTAGGCACAATGGTTTAAGTCTGTAAAAACGTAAAATTTACAAAACTTCAAAGTGTGGTAGAACCCTAAAGATGACACATAATTCATTTTTTATTACTTTCTGCATAAAGTGTGTGAAATTACGCAAATTTTGATGCCTCTTGCGTTAGCGTAGCTTGAGAAAAGTATTTTCTCATACATTGACGGGACACCCTAACCTACATAATATATTTAGCGTTTAATTAGTTAAAATACTGATCTGTTAATAACTTACTTATCGAATACGTAAATTAGGCGACGATAGTAGAACGTTGTTGTTTTCATAAACGTGTTCATTGTTTGCTATGTGGACGTATTTTGTGCAGTGATATTCAATCGAGTGTTATGTTATTTAAAATATATAAAAACCACGCTTCGGTCCTGGCGGTTTTCTAATAACAGCTAACGAACAGCTAAAAGATTTCTAACTGACATGGCGATCTTTAAACTGACTGTGGAACTTATAAAATTAGTGTACAAAATAATTGAAGCTGTTATAAGAGCTTTGGTAATAAGCTTTCTCGAAGTGGCTGTGTTGTGTGCTGGAGGTCTCGCCGCTATCGTCTTTACCGTCTTGGCTATAAGGTACATTTTCATATACACAAATATTAATTTACTCTCAGATAATCTATTATGTAGTTATGAACTCGTTTATCAATATTTAAGACTTAAATTGATAATGTTTTTTTTTTTATTTTACTGTTGCATGATTAGTTACGGAAATCAAAACAATATAATATTCCCGAGATCACAACTATTGTTAATAAAAAAAACGCTAAAATTAACTAGCTTTATATTGTTATTACAAATAGCAATATATAGCATGCATAGGCTAAATGTTCCAAAACTGGCCTATTCGCTTATTGTTCCAGTTTTTTTGACCTTGCAATAGCAGACGGATCAAGGTCAACTGAACTCTAAAATTATCAGTTTACGTTTTAATTCGGCACTAACTAGTTCTTTTATAGGCCTAGCGAGTAAAGTAAGCCTGATGTAATATCAGATATCAGTCACATTGATTTTCTTTGTTATCTTAGCATAATTTTGTTTGATGTTCAAGTTTCGACATCATTAATAGTATTCACACACATTTACATAATATTACCACATACATACACTACTTATTTACCTCAAATTCGTTATCTTTGCTGTGGTTACAATTTGTGATAAATATTGGTGATAAATAAAAATATTATTAAAATAATGATTAGACGAAAGATTGACCTGTGAGCGAATCATCGCGATTCTTACAAAAAGTTATATATGGATCCCAGACCCCCACCTTAGTTAGCAGACGTTTGGTTCAACGACTTGAGTGGCTACTGGACTATAAAAATCTCGCTGGTCGACAACTCATCAGTCCACTCCGCTTGGTCATAAAAAAATAACCCTGAACCTAACGTTCTAGGTGGACTGTCTACTAACATTTTAAAATAATGGGTTTATCGACCAGTGATCAAGATTGTAGTAGGTAGAAGCTAGTGGCTCAACAAATCAACTTTTTACCGACCAAGTACCTACTTGGTCGGTAAAAAGTTGATTTGATCAACAAAATGTTATCGATCACTCACGATGCAACGTAGAAAAGAAATACACTTAAAATAGAAATGATCATCAACAGCTCATATAATGCCACCGAGGGGCTCGAGCCTACCCCACATTAGGGGTGATTAGGCCTTAGTCAACCACGCTGGCCAAGTGCGGGTTGGTCGACTTCAACACAACGTAAGAATTTCTTCATAGGTGTGTGCAGGTTTCCTCACGATGTTTTCCGTAACATACATATGATTAAACGTACATATGATTTCAAAATTTTAAAACACATTGGTACGTGGCGGGGATCGAACCAGTGCCTCCCGGGTGGGAGACGACGCTATCCTGTTCCGTAGATGTTCCCTAGGCCACCAACGCCTTAAAAAAATAGAAATGAATATATTTTATTTGAGTAAGTTGCCTAGTTCAGAAGCACTTGGTTAAAATGCCGTGTATGGTGTAATGCGCATATTTACTCACTTGTCAAGGCATTTGTTCAAAAATAATTTATAATAATTGGTGTACATTGGCACTAGGTAGTTCTTACGTTACGTTTGTATTAACTCTCGCGCCTCCTCACCATTATACACTGCGTCTAGGTAGTACAAGCAATTTATCCTATGGATATCCAAGCCATCAGAGTCCTAAGCACGAATGCTCGGGGCGCAGGATACCCTATATCCTGCGTGAAGGTTCTTGACGTTAGAGTATCACAAACAACACAATCGTCACAGAGTCAGCAAATCCAACTCTATGAGCGCTTACACATTACGCCTCAGCGACAGCGGCACCGCTACTTCCTACCCCATGTAGTTCTGGCGACTTTACTCACCAACAGAAACACAACACCACAAATTTGAAGTGTTATTTGACTGTGGTCTTCTATAAGGTGGAGGTACTACCCCAATTCAGGCTACTCTAAATTCGAGCGGCTACTCCGCTGTGCACTACGTCGACTAAGTAGGTTCATCATTTTAGGGTAATTTTTATGTTTTACGGGGTAACTTTTTGCCTTCATCTTACCTGATGATAAGTGAAGGAAGATACTCCGAACATCCCCAAAAATTCGACGCGAACACTTATCGGGCTGCCGCCCCGTTGTCCGCCCCCGTCGACAACTCCAGTCACCTCTGCCGTTGTCGCTCGTGTTGAAGCCTATTAACTAATTTTATTTTATTATTTACAGTTACGGCGTGTGTCATACAGAAAGCTGTTTCAACAAGGAATCTCTCTCCAACTTCGCAATGCTAGCCAGTTGTGCGCTCGCTATGTTCGGAATCCATACAGCTGTCAGACGATTTTCATGACAGTAATTAAGCTAAGCTAGAGTAAGTTTTTATTGTAATAAAAATAAACCAGTTTTATTATGAATAGTTCTATCTTTTGTTTTACTTAATTCCTCTAGATTTTTAACCTAATGGATTTCAATATTCTATAGACAATAAGAGACTCTTATAGTTTAAATACATTTTTGTAGTTTTAGATATTTTGTCACTGTCTGGTATTGACATATATATTGCCACCATATTGTAAACTTTATATAGTTGTGTTAAGGTTGAAAAACAATGAAAATTATTTTATGCCACACCTGACCAGTAGGTGGCATTTTCTGCCCGCTATGCGTACGGAAAATCCCACTTTCTGGTCAGGGGGTGACATAACATTTTGTACTTAACTTAGGAAAAAGAAAGCCTCAGATCGCATATTAATCGCCCTCGCCTTCAATTCGGGCGTCAATTACCTTTTTTGCGTCAGAAAATGCATTACGCGTACTTTGGGGCAGGTGGGGCCACCCCAAAGTTATGTGGGACTCATCCTGCTAGTCAGGGCATACTCACTAAGAAGTGACATGTTCCTCTAGGTCGTGGCTTTAGCGCACACAGGGTACTTCGCACAATCACTGTGTGCGTCAAAGACGGAACGACATACCCGCACCCGGGTCCACTGTGGGAAGGGAACATCTACGGAACAGGATAGACGTTCTACCACAGAAGGAGCATTATCGCAAGTGACGGAGCTCTCCGTCACCCGCGCCCCCCGCTATAGCGGCTGAAGTTAGGCATAACACCTTCTTCTGGCCCTTCTCCGCCTGCGAATGAGTTCTACAAGAGGGTCATCTTCGCAGAACTTGGCCAGCCTTTCCCAGTACATCTCGCTGTCGATCATAGCTTTTGCGACGATCGGCAGTGAAAGGTGGCCTCCAATTGCTGCTATGAGGAAACCAGGGCGTCAACTACCTGCTATCTGAGACATTCTTTAAGTTACCGCCAAGTTATCGCCCTAATTAATAAAATAATGTACTATTTTTATGTAACAGAACAGTTAAAGAGTTATTATAATACTAGCTTTTGCCCGCGACTTCGTCCGCGTGGAATAGTTACTTTAGGCAGCATTTTTTTGTGTAGGTACTTATTATGCAAAAAACACACATAGCACTACGGTAAATGGCATTTTTACAATCTACCATTTTAAGTTTTTCCATCCTTTGCTACTTACACGCAACCTTTCACCCCCACATGGGTCAATATTTTTTGGGTGGGTCATCATGGGTCACTTTTTCACAAAAAGGTAGCTTTTATTCCATTTCGAGGCTTAGTCTATTTTTGTTCCAAATTTCAATAAATTCGGTTCAGGTGTTAGGCGTGAAAGCGATTAAGCTAAAAAGTCACGTCCACCATCTTGGATCTCAAAATGGATGCTGTATTCTGAATCCTGACTCCGAATACAGCATCCATTTTGAGACCTCCGAAAACTACAAAACTGATACCCATATCAATTTTAAAATTCGCGTCCGCCATCTTGGATCTCAAAATGGAGCCCTGTAAACCACGAAAATGATACCCATATTAATAATAAATTAAGTAGCGTCCACCATCTTGGATCTAGAAATTGATGACGTACTTGGAATCGCGACCCCCGAAAACTACGAAACTGATACCCAAATCGCTTTTATGTTAAAAAGTCCCATCTGCCATCTTGGATCTCGACGTAGATGATAAAAAGTCCCATCTGCCATCTTGGATCCCGACGTAGATGATGTATTTAGAATCAGGACCCCCGAAAACCTCGAAAATGATACCCATATTCCTATTAAGTTAAAAAGTCACGTCCGCCATCTTGGATCTCAAAATCGATGTTTTATTCAGAGTCAGAACCCCCAAAAATCTCGAAAATGATACCCATGTCGGTTTTACATTAAATAGTCGCAACCGCCATCTTGGATCTCGAAATAGATGTCGTATTCGGAATCGGGACCCCCGAAAACCACGAAAATGACACACATATTGAGATTTTGTCAAAAAGTCGCGTCCGCCATCTTGGATCTCGAAATAGATGTTTTATTCGTAATCCGGACCCCCAAAAACCACGAAAACGATACCCATATTGACATTATGTTAAAAATTCGCGTCCGCCATCTTGGATCTCAAAATGGATGGTGTATTAAGAATCGGGACCTCAGAAAACCACAAAAATTACACCCATATCGATTTTATATTAAAAAGTCGCGTTCGCCATCTTGGATCTCGAAATAGATATTTTATTCATAATCCGGACCCCCAAAAACCACGAAAACGATACCTATATTGACATTATGTTAAAAATTCGCGACCGCCATCTTGGATCTCAAAATGGATGGTGTATTAGCAATCGGGACCTCAGAAAACCACAAAAATGACACCCATATCGATTTTATATTAAAAAGTCGCGACCGCCATCTTGGATCTCGAAATAGATGTCGTATTCGGAATCGGGACCCTCAAAAACCACGAAAATGATACCCATATTGACATTTTGTCAAAAAGTCGCGTCCGCCATCTTGGATCTCGAAATAGATATTTTATTCGTAATCCGGACCCCCAAAAACCACGAAAACGACACCCATATTGACATTATGTTAAAAATTCGCGTCCGCCATCTTGGATCTCAGAATGTATGGTGTATTAGCAATCGGGACCTCAGAAAACCACAAAGATGACACCCATATCGATTTTATATTAAAAAGTCGCGACCGCCATCTTGGATCTCGAAATAGATGTCGTATTCGAAATCGGGACCCTCAAAAACCACGAAAATGATACCCATATTGACATTTTGTCAAAAAGTCGCGTCCGCCATCTTGGATCTCAAAATGGATGGTGTATTAGGAATCGGGACCATCGAAAACCACGAAAATGATACCCATAACGATATTATATTAAAAAGTCACAACCGCCATCTTGGATTGGATGTTTATTTCTTATCAAGTGTCTAAATTCAAAGTTTCATGGTTTTATCTTTAACCATGACGAACTTCCATACAAATTTTCATCCCCAATTTCATCCCCACATGGGCCTAAATTTCAAAAATCCTAGAACTAATATTTCTTTCTTTCTTATTAAGTCCCTAATTTCAAAGTATCATGGTTTTATCTTTAATAATGACGAAGTCCCATACAAACTTTCATCCACTATTTCACCCCCATACAGGTCAAAATTCCAAAAATCTTAGAACAAATATTTCTTTCTGTCTTATTAAGTGCCTAAATTCAAAGTTTCATGGTTCTATCTTCAAAAATGACGAACTTCCATACAAACTTTCATCCCCTATTTCAACCCATACAACCTTTTTTTCGCGATAAAAAGTAGCCTATGTCCTTCCCCGAGATCTAATCTATAGTTGTACCAATTTTCATCAAAATCGGTTCAGTGGTTTAGACGTGAAAGCTTAACAGACAGACAGACAGACAGACAGACAGAGTTACTTTCGCATTTATAATATTAGTAAGGATTATAAGAACTCGTTCTAAATATTGAATAGATTGATAGATTCTTAAAACAGAATATTTATTAAGAATTTAAAAATCAAAAAGTTTAAGAAGTAAGTGACTATAATGTAATTATAAGTGTGTGCTTAACCCTGAACTTAAGTTATGTATTTAGAAATTAAGGTCCTATTTATTTATTGAAAAATTGTGAATTGTAACTGTTAAGTCTTAAGAAACAAATAAATGTTTTATGATTCTAATAATTCTAATTCTTATAAGCAAATCATAATATGCAATCTCTGTATAGAAATCCAGTAAGCCAACCGAATCTGGTGGTTGTTGTTGTTGTTTATTTTGTCTCAGTCAAAATAAACGAAAACACCACATTAAATAAACAAATAACATTTTAATTACTCAGAGTAACTTTTAAATGGTTTCAGCAAAAAGCTTAAATTCTTATTATTTATGAAACTTAAAATGAGAATTTAAATAAGGACTTTGTTCTCTTCACGAAACTTAAAATGCTCGCAGCGGAATAATGGTGATTCATGTTTATTTTTTATTTATTGCTCTAATCTAAAACATTAAGAAGCGCGACTTTATTGTGCCAAAATTTTGAAGAAAAAGGAAAAATATTGTTGAAACCAATGATTTATTCAGCACACGTCCTCCTTACAATCCTAGGTCTTTCAAAATAGGTGTGAAGAAATGCGTTGGTGACTGGTCCGGCGTTCCCATTTTTCGAAGATTTAATGAAATTTACGCACTATAATTCGAAGTTGAAAGCGAAAGTCTGGACGACTTTCGCGCAGCAACGGAGGTCAATAAACGAAGAGTCAAAACTTTTTGGATCCCTGTTCCTGACACTTCAGTCCAACTGGCCAAATTATTTTTATAATAACTCTAAAACTTTAATAAGGTCTTGTTTATGTTAGTCGAGAAACGAATGCTAATCTACTAGACTTTATTTTTTAAAGAAAGCTTGGCAATTTAGCAGTTCACCAGGATTTTGACATATTGATAATGTTACACCGGTCTCAGACACAGTAATCCCGGGTTCGATCAGAAAATTCACCTCTAAACACACATTGATTTCGTTAAGTACCCCGTATGAATTGATATTTGTGACCAAAATATCGACAAAAATTACGCTCATTAGGCAAAAGTTTTCTCAATCTCCTTATGCCACAAGTAAAACCCGTAGCAAGGTGATAGAGAAATGAAGTACGTCTAAGACGTGGTCCTTCACAATAGACCCCATGAGGAGTTAAATGAAGAGGATTTCGCTTGTAGTATCTCTGAGAGATCGAATCACTAAGGAAATCCGTAAAAGCAGTAATGGGTTCTCTAGGGATAATCCCAAATTCATGGCCGGAAGCTTTCTCAGTCATGATAGTAATTAATTACCCGTATTTAGCAACGTCCTAAAACAAATGCAAATCTCGTGATCAAAGTACAACAACCCAAAAATGAAGACCGTCTAGACAGATATTTTTTTGCTTTTTCTCCAACCTCGAAGAGTATTTAATTTGATAAACAATTTACTTTTAATTAAATCTTTTTTTTTAATAGTAGATTTTTTTATATAAAACCTCAAGGGGAATTGGGACCATAACTTGTTTGAAAAACTTTATGACTAACGACAAATAGGTATCATTGAGCAATTACAAAAGGTAACCTACGGAAATTTGGCTTTCTCGAGATGAGAATTATTCTTAATTTAATAGATCATTGCCCAAAATTACCCATCAGTGGTTGGCCTCATGAGGCATCTACTCCCCCTAGTTGGCACAAAGAGGACATTTAGGGATGTTGAATGTATTCTACGAAGTCCAATCCATTGCTCGCCGCCCATACTACGGTGACTGGAATTTAGCGTACTTTCATCCTTCTCCGTCATCCAGTACGACTCCTGCGGTTTATCGCCGGTATCAAGGGGATTATTCTCCCGCGACCATTTTGCGGTTTCCTTCTACCGTATCTGAGTTTATGCTTCAACGTTCTAGCAGCAAAGCAGCCTTCATATTAGACCACCAGGCTTTAAAGTCAAAAATTAACAAACGAGAATCTTAATATGTTTCCCGAGTTCACCAAACGTGGATCGAATATTAATTTAGGTATATCCGTTCTCCTCAACCCGATGCCTCCGATGTCAAACATAAACGCATATCGTGGGCGTAGTAATCTCGGCTTAGCCTGTCAGAGCCGCATGAATGGACCGTCTTATCCCTGTCATTCTATTTTGCGCGTCAAATATTATAACAGTATTTATTACATGATTTATATATCAATGCATAATATTACTTACGAACTAGGTTTCGTCGCCACAATTTGTTATGTTATTTTTCGACGCTGGCCTACTTTATCTAGTTTGGTAGAAATAAGTGAAGTTTTCTAGGTCGGACATTTCGTGTGGAGTCACCGTAAAGTAATAATAATATAAGATAATGATCTGGCAAAAGTGTTATAAGTAGATCGAAAGGGCCATGCAATGTATTAGTAAATTATTAGGGCGTAATCCCCAAAAACTTTGCTAGAGCCGAAAGCAGTTTATGATATCGAAAAACATTGTATCTACATGAAACCACAGTACTTACTATATTAGTTTCAAAATACACTTATCAATACAAGAGACCAAATTTGTTTTTTCAATAATTAATATAATACAGATTATTAATAAAATATTAATATTTTTAGAGCTTATTCTACATTCCTTAATTAAAGATTTAAAACAAAAATAAATATTGGATATGCTCGCGCTCGAGTTTGACTTCACACTCACGGAAACTACGTGTAATATTTTTTAATAAAAATGTTTAGGCGATTAATAATCAAAAAATTTAAAAAGAAACACATAATTAAATTTAGACTTTGGCGTTTTGTTTTGTTTTAAATTTGATCCTCCTCACATAGACAACATAAGCGATGAAAGCAATTTTTTAACAAATAAAGAGTTAAATAATAGAATAATGAGACGAATAAAATATTATAAAAACACCATACAGTCAACGTTCTTTAGTCCTTTGATATTATTCAAAGAGATCACTCAATCTAGAGACCTTCAGTTGGAGGTGTTCTTCCTAGTACAAGAGGGAAATAAAGTTGCCTTTTAAAATCCAGACTAGTGTGAAACAACCGTGAACTTTAAATGTCAGAGAATAAAGAGGAAAGCTTTTTAAAATTCCACTTTCACGACTTCCACTTTAAAAGGCACCTATAAATTTTACACTTTTAAAAGTATGTTATATCTAGCTACCGGATAACTGTCAATTTCCATTAGGGATGCTATTACTGCGTCTAAGGTTACATGTAGTATAGCTTGTGGCAAAGGGCTTAGTATAGCTTAGATTCTTGGAAAAAGGCCGATTTTCCTGAAGACTATTTCGTTACGAAAGTACCTACTACGTTTTCTTGCCAGTTCAGTAAACAAATCGTTGTTTACGCAGGATCGTCCTGCGACTGTCCTTCGACGAGAATCTAAGCTAACGCGAAACAGCGTTTTTCGGCACTCTACCATGAAATCATTGAATCTTTATGTTAATATACTTCTTACAATTAGCACTGCTTTGATCTTCTTCTTCTTCTCTTCGGCCTCCTTCAAATTACGCCATCTAGTTCGATCTTAATTCTGATTGGTTAGAGGTAGCCCTCCAACCAATTCGTCCCTGCATTTTTCCTGGCGTAATACGCTTTGGTAACATGTTTTATGAACTGATGCCATTGAGTACTTTAGTACACAAAACATCTTAGGATAATAGATGGTGTAAAAAATGTATATTACAAATACTTGTACAACAATATAGAATTTCGAAATAATGATACATCGGGCAAACGTCATCCCATCAACAACACCATCGAATTATCAAAGATGTAGTTGTCGATGTAATAATTTTGGAAGGATAGTGTTTCGAACGTAGGGAACCCAAACTTTGAGATAACAATCATTACCGGTGCAGATCCCTTCACGAATAAGACTACACCTACCTATCTCGTGGGTATTTTAAAGGCAGACGAGGGAGATTCTGAACCTCGTCACTCGCGTAAACCACGCACAACAGCATTTCCTATGAGGTTTGCTGCTAGACCAGCCGTAAAACTATGCAAAACGGATAACAGTATGTTGACATGCTAAATATCTAAGTTCAGATCGTGGTTGGAAGAAGATTAAGTATAAAGTATTGCAATCATTACACTTAGTACGGGCTCACTATGTCTAGCCAGTTCGACTGATTCAATAACAAAGGCCATCTAAAATAATTATCTGTGGGTTTAGTCAATATCCGGGCGATTTCACTAACTTATATCATTTAGTTACTATTTGTACTAAAACGCAACGATGTACCCAAAAGTTAGTTAATTAAGCTGAAACCGGATCAGATCTTTGCAAACGATGATAAATCATTTCATAAACTATGTATAAGCTTTGGATTGTAAGCCACAATTTAGTATTGATTCTAGAATATATATTAAAGCTTAAGACCTGCCTATTGAAGAGATTTAAATGTTTCAATTTTAGTAAGTCATTATAATGACGCCGTCGTGGTGGAGTGATCAGCAACGCTGCCTACACATCAAGTAATCCGGGTTCGAGTCCCGATAGCAATTAGGTAATAGTCTAAAAAAATAGTGTAATTCAACGCGAACAATAATTCTCATTGTTCATTAGAGACATGAACGAGTTCGTTAAATTAATTAAATTTTGCTCCATTTCCTTCTCCATTTATTAATATGTTTTTTTTTGTTGTTATTAATATGTTTTTCATAATTACTGCTATTATAATTCTTTTCACGAGTTTGCTGACTGATGAGCCTCGTGCAAAATTACGGTTAACTCACACATGTCTAGAATTTAAAGTCGTTTCGCATACCGAATCGTTTATATAAAAGGCACATATCCGTTGCTAATTCGATTTTAATGAATAATTTGCATTTGTACTTCTATTAGGTACTTATTTGGGAGTAATGTGTAATAAATCGTATCGGAACTTCGGAAGTTCATATTTGGATTGACAGACAATAATATTACTCCTGCGAACTCTAGGCTTGATTCATACCAGGATATCAGCGGCCGGTAGCGGCACGGATCATTTTCTGTGTGAAATAATTTAAAACGTTAGCGACAATAGTACATTATTGCAAAGGCCGCGAAATAGGCAATTGCAGGTCGAGTATGAGTTTGAAGGCCGAGCTGCAGGCGAGGACTTCACTAATACGAGACAGGCAATTACCATTTCGGCCGAGGCATATATAGTGCTTTTCTCAAAAAAATGCAGGGAAATAAAACATACTTTACCTTTGTCGCTAAATATATATCATCTGGGGCTTTAATTAAAAAGTGCTTTAAATATTTTTGCCTTTAATCCGGTCGATTGTCATTTAAAACTGGTGAAGTACAATCCATCTCCATTTCACTCTCTAAACCGTCGAAACTAATTTTAATAATTATATTTATAAATATATTAAGTAAATATCAAATCAAGACGAATTTTCAGCTTTGCCGCCAATTTTCTATTTATAACCAAGATTAACGCATGTGTGCTATACAGCCACGTGAACGCAATTTGTACTAAGCAAAGAGACTTTAGTATGTCAAGATTGATAAAAGAGATCAAATCAAAGAGTATTTAATAACTCCAGCAAGCCGTTTCATACAACATTGCTGGAGCGTTGTAGTGTTCCAAATTCAAAAAACGCTCCAGCAAGCGTAAATTCGATACTTCGCGTGGTCTTTTTTCGAAAATTATGACAATATTTCCTTGCATGTTTGAGAAAAGGCATTTTAAAGCTTAAAAAGATCGCGCGCGACGGCCCGCTTTGCTACAAGCGGCCTCGTGGAGTCGCGGGCGGGTGGCCGCGTGCATTACTAAGCCTTTTTTTCGATAGTTTGTTTCTTTCTTCTTTTTCTTCAGAAAGAAGTGCTATTATAACCATCTAGCTTCCGCCCGCGACTTCGTCCGCGTGGACATTTTACCCCCTTAGAGGTGGAATTTCAAAAATACTTTCTTAGCGGATGCCTACGTCATAACATCTACCTGCATGCCAAATTTCAGCACGATACGTCCAGTGGTTTGGGCTGTGCGTTGATAGATCACTATGTCAGTCAGACCTTTGAGTTATACATATATATTTAGATTCCATAATGTTCACTACAAACACACTAGTTCCTTAGAAAGTAGAGTGGCCAAGAAGAGATTAAGCGTCTGGTGGTGGAGCGCCGCGCGCGGCTGCTGACATCCCGGTGTGAATTAAGCCTATATGTTTAATTATAAAGAAATATAACTGTATCTAATATGACGATAAAATATGCAGTGATAACTACTCAAATAATGTTTTACGCCATATAGACTTAACATCGTAATATTATAAATTTCTCAATGTTTTGACAGAAAACATTGGGCAAAAGTTGAAACACTTCACACTTCGTGACTACTGTATTATACTAATCGGAGCAATTGATTTCTCCACCACAAGCAATTATGTGAATGTAATTATAAATCTAAGTGAAACCTTGCAATCCATAGATCATACTAATATTATATTATGTTTACCGACTTACAAATGTGAAAATTTTTCAACAATGTTTAACTGGAGAGTAGAAACTTTTAATAATTTATTATATCTTGACATATTAAACCATAATTATGCTTACTTGATAGATTCAAATCTTAAATTATCTTATGACTTTACGATGTTTTCTAAATTTAAGGGTGTTTTAAACAATAGAGGTATGAATAATATATTTCAAAATGTTAACCACTTAGTTAAAGAATTAATTGATTATAATGAAAACTTTCACATAAACGATGACACATCCAAAAATGTAACTGACAATGATTTAGAGTTTTTTCGTTCGCAATAGTCCAGAAAAACATAAAAAGTATTTATGTATTTTGCATCAAAATATTGCAGGCTTATTAAATAAATCTGATGAACTTGTAGTATGCTTGAACGAACTGTCGGAAAAATACAAAAGTGTGGATGTTATATGCATAACTGAGCACTTTATTATGTCTGACTATTAAAGATTCCTATTGATACCTAATTATCAATTAGCCTCCATTTACAGTAGAGATAATTGCAAAAGAGGTGGTGCTTGTATTTTAGTAAAAATAGGCTACCAATTTAAACATGTCCCAGAAGTAACAAAACTTTCCATACCAGGCATAATTGAGTGTTGTGCCATTGAATTAATACAATTGAATACAATAATTGTATGTATTTATAGGGTTTCTAAGGCTAAATTTATAAATACATTTTACTGCAAACTAGAACAATTATTAAGACTCATAACAAATAAAAGAAAATTTAGGAACATTGTATTAGCTGGTGATTTCAATATTGATGTTATGAAAAAAAATAATGTGACTTTGGAATTCGAGTGTGTACTTCTAAATTCGAATCTGAAACTTGCAATAAGAGAGCCAACTAGACTTAGCAGCCAGACTTGCATAGACAATTTCGCACATAATTTCAAAAACACCAAGGGCGGAAGTGTTGGAATTTGCACTATCAGATCATACTGCACAATTACTCCAAGTCCCTGTTAATGATCTGCCATCTCTCAAATATTGGCGAAAGAAGAGAAGAGATTTCTGTAATGAGAACATTACGAAATTCAGATACTGTCTGAAACAGTTGTCGTTTATAGATATTTATAACACGGAAGATGCCAACAAAGCATTTAATTGTTTCATGGAAGACTTCATGCTTTTCTATAAATTATGTTTTCCTTATAAGTTGATAACTATACCGCTTGTAAAAAAGAATAAATGGATTTCACATGGAATAAAGATATGTAGCAAGAGAAAGAGACACCTTTTGTGGAATTCAAGACTAAAACCGACTAAAGACAATAAAAATATTTATAGTAGGTATGCAAAAACATTCAAAAAAATTATAAGACTGACACAAAGAGCGCAAAACGATTTCTCTTTAAAAAATTCGTCCAATAAAGTCAAAACTGCTTGGACAATTATCAACAATACGAAAGTAAATAAGCATAAAGATTATATTCAAGAATTAAAAATAGGTAATGACTTAGTAACAGAACCAAAAAGCATTGCGGAAAGGTTTAATAACTTTTTTGTAGATAAAATTAAATGTGTCCCTGGATCTGGCACAAACGTTAGCTACATTAAATATAGTCCACAAAATTCTATGTTTTTGGTACCAAGCCTACCATATGACATTTATAATATAATATTAAAATTGAGAAATAAGAATAGTGAAGGATTCGACGGTATAACGACCAAGATAGTAAAAAAAGTAGGTGACATAATAAGCAAACACTTGAGTCATATTCTTAACCTATGTATTAGTGAAGGAAGTTATCCAGAATACCTTAAAATGTCAGTAGTTAAGCCTCTACATAAAAAAGAGAATAAACAGCTAATGGAAAATTATAGGCCCATATCACTGATACCTATTATGTCCAAAATCTTCGAGAAGTACATTTCTAACGAAATATATTCTTATTTAGAAAAATTTAATATTCTTTGCAAAGAACAAAACGGCTTTAGACAAAATAGAAACACCAATAAGGCAATATTCGAATTCCTCAATAACGTAATACCTAATATTGACAGAAAAAACCCCATTTGTACTATTTTTTGTGACATGACCCAAGCATTTGACCACGTAAAACATGACATTTTAATTGACAAACTTATAAAATACGGTATTCGAGGTAATATTGCACAATTAATAAAATCATATCTGAGTAACAGAAAACAATATACATCTATCGCGCGCATTAACATGAATTCTAAGTTGGAAGAAGAATATCTCTCAAATGAAAGGCATGTTGAATATGGAGTACCGCAAGGTAGTGTCCTAGATCCACTACTATTCATAATTTACATAAACGACCTACCACAATCAACAGACAATCCAATGACTCTTTTCGCGGACGATAGTACTCTGACAATAGCGTGTAAACAAACTGACATTTATGAATATGATATTAACAATTCTTTGACAGAAATAATTTCATGGTTAAACAATAATAATTTAAAAATAAATTTATCAAAGACTCAATTAATTAAATTTCGACAAAGAACAATACAGGTACCTGACATTAATGTAAACTATCAAAACATAAAAATATCTGAGGTCGATAATGCTAAATTTCTGGGAATATTTATAGATAGACAACTGAATTGGAAGAGACACATAGAGTATATAAGTAAAAAAGTGAGCAGCTCCTCTTATGCTTTATATAAATTAGCTCCACTACTAAACACTGACTCTCTGCTCTTAGCCTACCATGGCTTAGTTGCGTCTAATTTGAGATATGGCGTTATTTTCTGGGGAAACTCCACGGACAAAGAAATCGTTTTCAAAATGCAAAAACGTTGTATAAGAGCAATGTTTGGACTAAAAATAACTGATAGTTGCAAGCCGTTCTTCATAAAACATAAAATTCTCACATTTCCGTCCATATATATCTTGGAAGTAGTGTTATTTGTAAAAGCCAATCCAGAATTGTTCCCTCGTCTTGCAGATATTGTTATCAGAAATCGACGAGACAACACTAAATTACATATGCCAGCCTCAAAGACAGCTTTTATGAATAACAGTATTTTATGTATGGCTCCTAGAATATATAATAACATTCCTCTGCCATTTAAAAAATTAAACTTCAATCAATTTAAAACTAATGTTAAGAATTTGTTAATTGACAAATGCTATTATAAATTGACGGACTTTTTAAGCGACAAATTTTAGTTTTCTTTTCTTTTTTTTAATTTACTATGCAATTATTAAATAAATTTATTATATGACATGCAATTATGACCAATGATTAATAATTCGATGTTAATAATTATGTTCTTTAACTATTACTATGTATAAATTAATTGTAGTAAATTCATTTTAATTTCACAATTTGTATACCGCAAAGGTACGACATGTTGATACCTATCAATTAAACCTAACACCTATGTACACATGCTTCGGACAAATAAATTATCTTTATCTTTATCTTTATCTTTATCTCAACAGTCAGTCTCCTGAGAACTATCCGAAGATGCCTTTGTGACAAAGCAGCTCGTGTGATATAACTGTTGTCAATTTGATTATGGTAATTCTTATGGTTGTTTATATTGAACTCGCACAACAAATGTTTGGCATCGACCTCGTGTTTGTATTACATTGTTTACATCAACATCCCATGTAGCACGTTAAATATAATAGCTACCTACAATACAGTAAGTACATACTTAATGATATACGTATATATTGATTTGGTTCCCGGTGTGGTAGTGTTTTAGAATGTATCAGCTGTCCTGAGTGCCTAGAAAAGTAGCAAACGCTACAAAGCGTTTCTACGAATAACAACGCCAACTCTAAGGCAACGACGAACGGGGCGACATCGGGGCAGCGGACGCCGAGCCGGCCTCGGAGCCAGCGGGCATATCGCGCTACAGCGGCGTACTGTACGTACTGACATCTGTTGTTGGCTTTTGGTTGTACCTACAATACAACAGATGATACACCGATTATTACCGATCTATGTTCGCAGAAGAATTGCTACTTTTTGGGTTTGCTGCTCCATTTAAGTAGGCGACAGGCTGGCAACCTGTCAATATTTGGAGGTCCTGCATGGACTATACTGCTAAATGTGGCTTTATGTGTAACAAAACGTCGCCTAAAGCTCTGCTCAACCCCTATTGGGAAAACACTGCTGCATCCATCTAGAATTAGTAAAATAATATCTCATTTTATTGAAGAAGCCCACGGAGTGTCTTTGAAGAAGCCCAACAAAAGTTGTCATCTACTATTTATAAGAAAACAATCGCGATTGCCAAATTAGTAAATACTAAATTCGATTAAAAGTTGTTCAACTTTGTGCCTTTCATCGATTTCTTTGGAATCAATGATCGATTTGGAAAGTTTAATTGGTTTGTTGAAATCGGGTGTGCTTCATGAGGGACCTTCTAATACAATTAAGGGAGTTCAGTGTTTTGTTTAGAAATTTGTGTAGAGTTACTGGAATTTAAGTTTGTTTAAAAGTGTTTTTTTTTTTCAAAAGAAAAGCAAAAAAAATTTCCTTGTGCTATCCCAGTTAGTGTCTTCCAATTGAGCTACACAGGCACTGTAAGATCACTACGAATTTATTCATACTATCCACCCTCCCCTTGTGGACCTGCAAGGGGCTTCTTCACGTCTTTTTTGAATGACAGAAGAAGTCGAGGTAGAACAGCAGACCAGCTGCTCTAATTTGGAGCTACCCGATCTGGGCTAGTACCTCCACCTAACAGAAGACCACAGTCAAATAACACTACATATTTGTGGTGTTGTGTTTCTGTTACTGAGTAAGGTCGCCAGAAATCTACGGGTAGGGAAGGGGATTAGGGCACGAGTGTCACAGTGTTGCAAGCGTCTATAGGCTACAGTGACTGCTTAGCACCAGGCAGGCAGTATGCTTGGTGCAAGGAGTGCCTAGACGGGCAGCGATGGGACGGTCTCGGTGAATTTGCGCTCACATGCGCAGATCCCGAGACGTCCCGTAATAGCGCACTGAAGGTCAGGCCGCGGAGGATGTTTAGTGGATATGGAGGGAACGCCTTTACCTCGAGTCCCAAACATCCCCTGCGGTTGGCACCACCCCGCAGGGACGATGCATAAATGCATTTGACCTCCCCGTCAGCAAAAAAAGGCAGGCAGTATGCTTGTCTGTCAACCAAATGACATAAAAATTACCTAGGATTGTGAGAAGGTTTCATTGCTGGTACTTTACTTTTCCCCCAAAAAAAGCGTCGGTGGCGTAGCGTGTATGAGCGTCGTCTCCCACCCGGGAGGCACTGGTTCGATCCCCGCCACGTACCAATGTGTTTTCAAATTTTGAATTCATCTGTACGTTTAATTGACGCTTTTACGGTGAAGGAAAACATCGTGAAGAAATTCTTAGGTTGTGTGTGAAGTCGACCATCCCCAAGTGCGGGATGGTCGACTTCACAACAGCGTGGTTGACTAAGGCCTAATCGCCCCTATGTGGGGTAGGCTCGAGCTTCTCGGTGGGGACATTATATGAGCTGTTGATAATGACTTTACTTTTCTATTCAGATAGACACGTAAGGGAGATGATATATAATTGAAAGCGTGAGAGTGTATGGCGGCTAGGCGGACGATGCAAAGTATATTTCATTCGTTGGGTGCTATACATTTTATCTTCAGCGCGCCCGGGGCGATTTCTATATCATACAGATCTACGAGTATCATATTCTTTATCTCACCTATTCTTCAGATCCTAAGAAACCTTCTTATACCATTATGTCAATGGTATAAGAAGGTTTGACCGCAGAGTAAACAAATATTGTCAATATACAAATTATTAATATGGCACTTAGACAATTTAACACGGGACGTGACAAGCAAGCGCGATCCCCTCTGCCAAAGTACATGAACAAACGTTCATGTCAGTTTATAAAAACTAGTTCGCCGCGATGACCGACCGCCATTTTGAATTCGTTTCTGTCGCTAAGCAGACCTCGTAAAAATTGTGCTACGAGTATGCGGGTTTGCCTCACCCCCCGCGAAAAATGGCAGAATGTTTTCAGTACTAAATCTACGCTATGACACGTCCCGTATGTTAAATGGTCTAAGATATGGCATTATGTTTTCAGTGTTTTGTGATAAAACTTGGATTAAGCAAACGTAAAAAAACATAAAAACACATACTTGGAACATTTTAGACTGAAATACGAGTAGGTATGTAACTTTTTTACTGCTTACATTTCACATGTAAATAAATAAACACGGTTTCACATAAAGCACGATTTATGGCGTCACAAGGAAAAAGATAAATTGGATTTATATTCATACGAAGTCATTGACGCGAAACGACGGGTTCGACCAAAACTTTCGAAGCATAAGTAAAATATAGACCTGCGAGCAATAACTTAACCTTTGACAGTGCTTATAACCAGGGAAGCAATATGGGTGTTTTAACGTGATATAAATGTTTAGAAAAGATCCTTCCTTTTATATTTAGGCACGGAGAAAATCAAAAGCCGCACTGGAATTATTAGCGACGAAGACAAGTTGGTGGAAAAATATTAAAAATATTTAAAGCAAAACAATTGTATTGTCAAAGCCTTAAAGTGTGGACATACAAAAAACGGACCCAACTTTTTTTGCTGTTATAAAATTCTCACTTTTGAGGGAAGGTCTGGAATGGAGAATTTGAATTGGAGAAAGAGCAATACAAATACTCTCTTAACATAACAATACAAAACAAGTTTACACACAGAACAGTACAATAGGCGGCCTTATTGCTAAGCAGCAATCTCTTCCAGGCAACCTGCAGTAAAAGAAAATATGGTGTGATATCAATAAAAACTGGTGTAACAGGGGGGAAAATTCTTATACTTCCTTGAATAGTTGGGTTGTTATGATTGTTGGGATTGTTAATTTTTGAGTATGGTTCGCCTTTTGTGACAGGCTGGCAACCTTCACTATTTTAGGGGGGTATTGTATGACCCATACTGCCAGATGTGGTTTTGTGTGTAACCGAATGCTACCTAAAGCTTTGCTCGACCCCTTTTGAGATTTTGAGCGTGATTAAATTATGTACGTATATAAGTATGAAGTCGGTTATTAATCCAGACGCGTCACAACACAGTACACACGTACCTAGATACCTAGCTGTGTATTTCTACACTTAAGTGAATTTTATTATAATAATACAAACAATGAAAGGTAAGTGGCTTATCAGTAGGCGGCCTTGGTTTGTTTTCCTAATTGGTCTAATATATTTTTCCTTACCTGGAGTCCGGAACGTTAATATTTTTTAAGAGATTAATAACGCCTTTCAGCCGAGTCGAGCAATAAATCGCTTAGAAGTAAAAGTAGCGTTTATCAGGAGAAGGAGACAAATGCTTTTACCTCGGTCTGTTGACCTGCAGACAAATTTCTTGTGTTCCTGGTATAGATTCTTTGTTTCTGGGTTGAAAATCACTTCTTGGTGGAATAAATGACGGCGACAAAGCTTCGTTTTATGCACGTCGCCTTTTTGAAATCGCTTTAAAACTAACAAATAGGTACTTCGATTTATCAAATCAACATACATTCTGTAGATTTTCGAAGTGACTGCTGGTGCATCATAAGGAATGCCCTTATACCTAGGTCACAAGTACCAGGCAGTTTTTAAAAACATTATTCGGGTAAACCTTCCAACTAAATAGTTGTAGTCTACAATCATATTTTAACAACTAGGTACTTTATTGTAGTTTAAACAGAATTATTGAACTGCACAAAAAGAGTTTTCCCCACGGGGGCCTTATCACCATATTTATAAAAGCGATTCAAATTCCACACGGTTGAGTATAAGTTCGTAAACTGAATCGTATTATTTCGTACCATCATCTTCATATTACTGATTCGCGTTTGAATCGAAAGAATCGAGAAGCTTAAAATTTACGAAAGAATGAATGAAATTTGTCGCTGGTCTGTTATGGAGTGAAAGAGAGAGAGCGCTATATAAATATGACAGATATCACTTATGTTTGCCGGAGCGCTTCTCCCCACGTCCTCCACGACACGACGTGCCCGAGCCGAGGTCCAAGCCTTTAGAGGCACCCTCGGGCGTGTCGCTCCCTTCCGATTCGGGTGACCTAGGGACGCTAGGCGGTCGAGAGATTCCCCTTGGGGGAGATGCTCGGTCGCCCAGTAATCCCCTAGGAACGTCCGAGACCCTCCAATTTTTTCGCCTTCTTAAATAACCGGTAAAGCAGTGAATGCCATCAGCGGCAAACTGCAGTAGTCATACAAAAAAAAATGTTTGTCTCAGTCAATCTACAACTCTGAACTGAATCGCTGTCGAAAGTAGCGCCAAAACTGAGTCGCGTAGATGGCGTCATAGTACGAATTAACGATTCTATTCAGCTTAGGTCTTAAATTGGATCGCGATTAAAGATGGTGGTGAGGTAGCAGATCATATGATAAAGGTTTTCCTACAAAATGTCATCCAGAACGAAAAAGCGATGCGGATGCATTGATGCACATTTTCCTACTAAATAGTCTGTGTCAACTTTATCACAACGGCTGTGCTGTCTCGATCTCATTTAGAGGATCACTTCGATTTCGGCTGTCAAACATTAGGGGAAGTCGTTGAAAAGAAGTTACTAGCAAACATTAGGACTAATATAGAGAATCATATTGATCGAAATATTCCTTTATTGTAAAATAGTCGATCGCGCTTCCCAGCTAAATTCGATGTGAGTTGCGAAGTGGGAAGTAAGATCTTTACAGAATAGCACGCAATTCATTGTAAACCAAATCCTATCCTTAAAATAGGGTAAGCTTATTGCTAGCGCTATTTAAAGGTAGTTGAGCGAAATACGACATAGAATAAATAAACAAACGAAAACCGTTATTTTGCATAGGTTTGTCTCTTTCACTCGCTACCTTTCTTCCTCATCACTCATACAAAAATAACGATGGTTTCTTACATTTATATAATTCTGCTCAAGTATAGTCCTCGAGGACCTTAAATTCAAATTTTTTAATTACTTAAATATGTATGTATTTATACGATCGCGCTCGTAATCCCATGAGGTGTTGAACAGAGACTTCGGTAACATTTTAGATAGATAGATGAACAATTTATTTGCATCACCCTACACACAAATTAAAATTTAAAATTAACAATTGAACTATAAAAATCAAATACAGACCTACAATAAAAATATATATAAAAAAAAACATTTTTATATAAATTGTGTGTCGCAGCGATGCAGGCTAAAGCCCAGCGATGTAGGCAAAACATTGATTTTTAGCTTCTGACCAGGTGACAGGTGCGAGGACGCGAAAACAAAAACTGGCTGTTTTTGTTTTCGTTACACATAAAGCCACACCTGGCAATATGGTCCATGGAGTGCCTCCAGATAGTGACATGCCAGCCTGTCACCTACATAGAAGGACCAAACCCAAAAAGTTACAATCCTTCAGTAAACAATCTAACCCATAAGCCAACAATCAGGACAGATGTTACACTCAAAATCATCTCAGCAGTCCGGGTATAACTTACTTAAATAATACTCATAATCCTTCAGTAACATTTGATGGAAGTCCTTCAAATTGATTCCGAGAATTCCTCTTTAACTTAGTTTTTTCTCACTTGTAGAAGAAACAAAGAAATGTGTAAATTATACGAGAAGTTTATAATGGTTATATCTTTCCCCGTTACTAGATTTCATATTTAATTTGAACTTTAAAATAGATTCACTTCTGCTCCCTACCGACACGGACGCCCTAGGGACGCTAGGCGGTCGAGAGACTCCCCACGGGGGAGATGCTCGGTCGCCCAGTAATCCCCTAGGAACGTCCGACCTACAGGCTTGAGGACCCCCCAAGGTCTTCGCCTTCTTAAAACCCGGTGACGCAGAAAATGTCATCAGAGACAATCTGCAATAGTAGTAAAAAAAAAAAAAAAGATTCACTTCTAAGGTTTATGAAGTGCCATAAATAAAGTTGTATCGCAATAAATCAAATAATCGCAAATTGGATTCAAAATTGGTTAACAAACTTATTTATAAATTAACGTAAGGAAAAGTTACTGCAACAAAATGGTCGATTGGCATATAATTTATTTAGAAATTAATTATGCTTGAAATGCCAATATCAGCTTCCGGGATAATGACGAAAAATTATCTTTCCACAACAGCTTACGAAGCGATGACTAATGATCCTGGGCGAACTTAACAACCATTTTGTTTTCATCGCTCAAGCTCGTTTTGTGGTGAAAAAATGGACCGATTTATAACACGCAAATTTGGGAGTTTTTTTAGGTAATTTTAGACTGTATTTCGTTTTGACGAGAATGAAATTCAGTGCAGAAATATATTTAAGAAATTTAGGGTATCAATCACCGTTGCTCTAGAATGTTCTCAATTTTATTTTGGGTTTTGTAATAAGTTATTTTTATAAAGAAAGAAAATAGAATATTATTAATCTACTATTTCAAAGAATTGGTCAGATATACCTAGCGATATTCACTTTTTTTAAATTTGACGAAGACGCGGCACAGTGGTCAGTAGCGGTCTTGGATTGAATCCTGGTATGGACATGTTTCTTTAATGAACATGAACATTATTTCACGAGTCATGGTAGTTTATATTCATCACATCATCACAACAGCCTTTATAATTCGACCCACTGCTGGGACACAAGGCCTCTCCTTGTCATCGAAGGAGGTTGAGGCAGTAGTCCACCACGCTTGCCCAATGCGGATTGGCGGACGGAGTATAAGGTGATCAATACCCCTTTGCTGATCCTTTAGTCGCCTTCTACGACACCCATTAGAGGATATGGGGTAGTGCTATTCTACTCTGCCGGCATCACTCGGCCTAGTTTATATTATCTATTTTAAAATCTGAATACTATAGGTATCGGTCTGTTATATAGGATACTTAACACAAGTTCATATTAGGCTTATACTTAATTTGGACCAGATTATTGGCGTTAGCGTAGAGATTTATTACTATTACCCATCTGGGTATCGACCACATTATCTACTAAGTGGAATTAGGTGCGTTTGTTATTCAGTCATTGAAGGTCACTGGTTGTATTCCAAAAACAACCTAAAATTCTTCCCATACCAATAAAAACCTAGCCATTATATTTGACCAAAATTTTTGATAAAATTTGAGCATAATCCAATGCAATTGGAACGAGTATTGGAAAGAATGAACTTAATGATCTGTCGAAATACGGGTATTTTGCGTTTTTGCCCTGTCATTGAATGACAAATCCAGAAAGAAATAACTTTATTTTTCTCAGTAATCCTATACTCATACTCCTATTAGTCACTACCCAGTGCCTAACACAATTTTCATAGACATATTAATATAATTTTAAAAAGTTTTTTAACGCTTCAATCTGAAATTTACGCTAATGTGCGAAATTTCTTAGTTTGTAAAAAATATAGAATAGTTTTACATTATTATCGTAGTCGTATGATATCTATATTTTCTTATTTTCCAAAAAACATCTTTTTCTGCCACTTGTGTCTATGTATATGTTACCGGAAATGTATGAAATCTGGGAATTGTATCAACAACTCCTAGGAAATGTGTTTAACACGTTTCTGGGCGATTTTAGGAACTACATACATTTGCTAAATGACGGATTACATATATTTCCGTTACATATACATAATTAGATTTTTCAGGGTCAAATTCCATTGGCGCATCTACGCCTCTATATAGGAAACGAATTGAGTTGAAAGTTATAAATAAACATAAATTTTTAATCAGTTGTGCGAGCATGAATTTGAAAATAATTTAATGGCGAGGCTTTGGATATGCCCTTTACAGTCGTCGAGTTAAGGGGGAGGGTTGTTTGCAAGTAATGGTCTTAAAGTTGTTTCAAGAACAAAGTTTGTGGGTCTGCAAATAATGGTTTTATTGTGGTGCAAACAGAGTGAAAGAAGGTCAGGTCAGACATTCTAAAAAGGGACAATTTTCTCTTGAAGGCAGCACCTCGGTTCAAATGAAAATGAATGAATGAATAAAAATGAAAATGAATGAACGAATGACCTCGATTTGTCTAGAACTTTCGTATCAGATATGGCTAGGCAAAGAGAGAAGGCCCGGGTAGTGAAGGGGATGCCAGTGCAGCATCAGGAGGCCTCCTTAACCCACCAGGATCACAAGTCCCAGATACTGATTATGGCTTTCTGCGACGTGATGGAGCCGGCACCCCCAAGATGAATCCATGCAATGCTAAAAGTTTTCATCTCACTGAAAAATTTGATCTTGTTCGATTCGTCTTCTTTTGTGCAAAAGTAAGTATGTACCTACTTACAGAATACCGCAGTCAACATGATTGGAGTTGATTGGTTTGATGGAATGTAAGGAAGTGTCGGTGGCGTAGTGCGTAAGAGTATCGTCTCCCACCCGGGAGGCACTGGTTCGATCCCCGCCACGTACCAATGTGTATTCAAATTTCGAATTCATATGTACGTTTAATCGACGCTTTTACGGTGAAGGAAAACGTCGTGAGGAAACCTGCACACACCTATAAAAATTCTTAGGTTGTGTGTGAAGTCGACCTACCCGCACTTGGCCAGCGTGGTAGACTAAGGCCTTATCGCCCCTAATATGGAGTAGGCTCGAGCCCCTCGGTGGGGGCATCATATGAACTGTTGATGATGATGATGATGGAATGTTACAGTGAAATGTCACTAACAGTTCAGTGCTACCTACATTCGTCTATAGCTTACGGATGACTGCTTACGGTGCGCTTGTTTGCCAAAATTCTTGGTAAAATCTTTATATAGACTAGTTTTTAGGGTAACGGAACCCTTATAGGATCACTTTGTTGTCCGTCTGTCTGTCAAGACCCTTTATCTCGGGAACGAATGGAGGCATCGAGTTGAAATTAAAACCATATACTCAAGTGTACAGTCCCTTGAAGCTGTGAAAAATCAAACTTCTAAGTTAAAACATAAAAGATACGGCCTTTTGTGAAGCAAAAAAATACAAATTTTTAGGAAACCCGCGGTGGGCGAGTCTGACTCGCACTTGTCCGGTTTTTTTTCTTGATTCAGCTTTCTAAGAAGAATTTTTTTTGGTAACCGTCTAAATGAACTGTAAATAAAAACTAAATTTATCTCAAGATTTTCGTACGTCTTCGAAATGAAAATTGGCCGACATAACATAATTGAATTTGTAACTCAATATTTCAAGGAATATAAAAAATATTACAACTTTATTTCTAGAAAAAAACCTAGAAGGATTTTTCTATTTCGTTTTAGTCGCAATAAATTATTAATGTAATTGATACCAACATTAACAAGCTAAACTGATTATTTTCAAATAAGAAAACTTCTGATATTTCAAGAATTATAATATAATAGAATAAAATTAAGGCTAACAGAGAAAATAAATATTTAGAGAAAAACCTTTTAGCTGATGTCGCTAGACAACTTCATTCATCTTACGCCGAGTAAAGTAATTTACTACAGGAAATCAGGAATGCTAATGACGAAATTTCACTGTTAATAATGGTGCCTTGAAAATGAACCTTATAGGAATACTTTTAAAGTCGATTTATACTAGCTGTTTCCTTGAAATATAAAAGCGGCCAAAATATAATTTAATTTTTTTCCTTGGGTAGGAACGGAAACCCTTTTTTTCGACTCTTTTTAAGCTTCTGAAATTTGTCCATCATTTGTAATTATTTCAAAATATGTATAATATTAGATAATAAATTTGCTTTTGGTTCTCAGTAACGTCAAAAGCAATTTAAGTCCATTATAATTATAATATTTTAGTTTAAGTACCATATAAAAGTCGTACTAACATATATTAAACAACAATTACACTTCAACTAGAATCCATTATTGTGCGAATAATCTGGTCAGGGTTCACATGACATATATTGCTATTCTATTAATTTTTAAATGGCAGTGTGTCCTGGTTATTGGTATTTGTTTGTTGGGTTACTTAAAGAATCCAACACACGAATACAATTTTTTTTGGGCTAGGTGTCTCAATTGCGTAGGCAACAGGCTGGCAACCTGTCACTATCGTAAGCACTGCTCTCATTCTGCCAAATGTGGCTTTATATGCAACTAAATGTTAATGTGCTAAATGTTAATTTAAATGGAACGATATTCTTCAGTCTTTAGTAATGATTACATTTTATTAATTCTTACGTTGAGAAATATGTCCTTTGTACCATTGCACTCCTCGTGTGGTAACTGAATTGTTCCCATAATTTATTCTAGTTTGAAGATTTGCAAACTTACAATTATTTTTACATTTGCAGATTGCTAAATTCTCGAATTTGCCGATTTCTCGTGAAGTCACTGATAAATTGAAAAATTATATATCTATCATTTATAAATGCATTAGCCATTTTATAGAATTAATAGGTAATCAAAAAGTGTGTTGATGTTGTTAGTTAATATTACTTGCAATGGGGTTTCGTAGTGAAATTCTTATATTGCGGTTCCACAACACATAAATTATCACACCCCTTGCAATAAGTACACTAGATCGTACACTAGTGGTACAAGTGTCATATAAATCTTAAAGCCAATTCCACCGGTTACTTATCGCGAAGATGAGTTATTCGATAAACAACAGCTTGAGAGTCATAAATATTATATGACGCACAAGCACATAACATTCTTTATATAATAGATATATTTTGCTATAGGCGAGTAGCCAATATTGGAGCGTCTTAAGCTTGTAAAAAAAGAGAACCATAGCGGTCTAATAAAAAAAATACCAAGAAATCGGCGGAGTATTAGAGTAGTACTACAGAAATTTTGTTTTATGTATCAGACAGTGAAGTATAATATGTTCCTTTGGTAGGAAATATTACATACATACATTGATCACGCTCGTAATTCCATGAGGGGTTGAGCAGAGCCATGGGCAACATTTTGTTACACAAAGCTACATCTGGCAGCATGGGTCATGCAGTGCCTCCAAATAGTGACAGGCCAGCCAGTCGCCTACATAAAAGGTGCACCAAACCCAAAAATTAACTATCCTTCAGTAAACACACAAACAAAAGCCAACGACCAGGACAGATGTTAAGCTCAAAATCATCTCAACAGTCCAGGAAATACAAAGCTGTTACAATTTAGAAGTCCCAATATTCGTCACTCTGTACGTACTACTTTGAATCTTAGGATCACCTAAGCTTCATGAGAAAATATCTTCCATGAGCAGCTATTGGTTTGCTTTCCAAGGTTCACTATCCATTTGCATAAAAATTTAAACCATAAAATATCTTGGCATATGGTAATTTATACTAATGATACTTACGCATAAAATTTTTAGCCATAACAAATTTAGCATTATTGTTTTAATCATAAATACAATCAGCATAATAATGTTGAAGCATAACATTCACTACCATAATTTTAAAAAGGCATAATGGTATGAAAACTCAGTCATGTAGGTGTATAAAACACTAGACTCACCCAAAAACAGTGCACTCCGCCTGGTCATAAAAAAAATAAGCATAACCTACCCATCACTCAGCCATGTAGGTGCATAAAACTCTACTCTCAACTATATTATGCGACCATGGGCTATGCCTAAAAACATTAGGGCAATATAAAATTATGCTTAAATATATTAGTCTAAATTACAATGATGCCAAACTACATATGCGGCCAAACATCAATTATGCCAAAGTATTATTATGCAAATAAAAATATGCCAAATTGATTATGCCAAAGTATTTTAGGAATAAATACATTATGTCAACGAAAGGGATCCCACTTTTCAATAGCTTTACACGAAACATAGCGGTCGAAATCGTATAAACTACCATGACCTGGATACGGACCTATCACCATTATAATTTTCCGGTTATTTCATTGTAAAGTCGCTAGAATTACACGTCAAATATTAAGGTTTTTCAATATCCTTCCCTTTTATATTACGAGATGGCAAACAAGCTTGCGGCCCACCTTGTATTAAGTGGTTACTATAGACACTTGCAATATCAAGGGTAAATCACTTAACACTGTAAGTGCATTGTCATCCTGGGGACTAAGATGATGTGCCTTCCATGCCCAGTAATTACACTAGCTATATTTCCCTTCAATCCGAACAACTGCTTCACGGCAGAAATAAGAAAGGCGGTGGTACCTACCCAGACGACCCTACATAATGGGTCTACCACCTAGTAAAGAAAGCTTTAGTCAGGTCCGAGGTTCTATCCAGAAACATTGGATGTTAATTACTGCTTCGATTCGATTATCCGTCTACTTACATAAATAACAATTTTATTTCATCAAACACACCTTGAACTTGATCTAGAACACGCGACTCCTACTGTGAAACGTTGAAGACAATGTAAAACTAAGTTATTCCCTAATTTCTCGTGAACAAATCACAGTAATTTCACCATTAGCTACATCTCTTCTTAATCGTGTACCCCTGCCTCATGTCACCTTGAGCGAAGTGTTACACGCCATTTGCTCAGCCCCTCGCTCCCTAATGAGGATGTGCGTCCGTCCTGCGACTTGTCACTCCATCATAACTCTCCTATTTAGGACTCACGGTATTGGATCTATTTGTATTTGAAAGCGTGCAAACAAATATTTGATATGTAATGTTCTGCTTGACACATCGGTGGTTATTTACGATACTGTAACTGTATCGGATAGGTGTGCTGAGTTGCTGACTGTCGACTTTGAACTTGCATCAAACATTTAAAAATTCCTAGGTAATTATATCGCCGTCGTGGTGGAATGGTCAGTAACGCTAGCTACACATCAAACGATCCGGCTTCGAAATTTCCAGTCCTGGTAGGGGCAAATGTTGATACGTTTGTTCAAGAATCATGATTGTTTATTAACCTATTTATTTAATTTTATTTTAAAAAACGCATAAATTATTATGTAGGATAATTCTCCATAACACAAGTTCTATGATACTTAATTTGGACAAGATTATAGATAATTGGTTTGAAAGTAAAATATTTTAAATTATATTTTTATCAAACAAAATAAAAAATATAATAACCTTTAAGTCCTTGTGGTCTAGATGTCCTGGGTTCCATCCCTAAGGCGGTACTAATTACTTAATAATCAACGATTGTTAATAATAAGATCGCTAGTCCCTTTGTGATTGAGGAATAAATCTCGCTTCAAACTTAGTTTTATCACTTACCAACATGTGTAAGGAAGGCTAAGGCTTTCCCCGACAAGTACACAAAAATCATTATTTTTAAAATAATCCACAGAATAGTCAAAATTAATCATTAAATATTCCACTTTTTGTATACAGTAAGACATAAGAGTAAGATTGATTTTAATTACGATTTTAACTACCATGAAGCCTAAAAACGTTGTAATAATAATACAATTGTTACGAGCCATTACTTAATAGGGAAACCAAACTAATTATTTTATTACGTAATGGTTACTAGTAACTTTAGGACGTAAATATTTATTGAAAAGTTATGAACATGAAGTACCTATACCCGTAAACATCGATCTATCTATAATTTTCCCATTCGCCATCAAGATCACTTCACAAGATGAAATCCGATAAAGAGAAAATATGAATCCACTCCAAGTTGCTACTAATATTATAAACTAGCTGTGCCCGCGACTTCGTCCGCGTGGATTTCCCATTTTTGCAACATTTTTTATTGATGCTTAATTCCTGTTAGTCGTAGAGTGATGCTATGGAGGTATATAGGCCTATATCAGGGTTTCCCATACTGCGCGTCGCGATGCCCTGGCATCCCAGGGTTCGTGATTCTATCCCGGGGGCGGGCGTAGTGAGACGATCCACATATAATGGCTGTCTAGCTGCTATGCGAGCTAGTAGAACGAATATAAATGTAGAGAAAGAAATGAAAGTCGCGATTTCAAAACTTGAGCCTGGATCGACTGTCTAGGGCGGGCGAAAAAATCAAACACACCTCATTTCGCAATCCGGGCGGCTGCGTCCGTTTTTTTTTTGTTTTTTTAGGTATGTACTTAACTTTGCTATTACTATAACGGCTCGTAAAAATTGGGAAATTCCTAAGGGCGTCACTATGAAAATAAGTTTGGGAAGTCCTGGCCTATAGTCTTCCTCAATAAATAGACAATCAAAGAATTTTTCAATTTGAATCAGTAGTTCCCCTTTTTAGGGTTCTGTACCCAAAGGGTAAAACGGGATCCTATTACTAAGACTCCGCCGTCCGTCTGTCCATCTGTCACCAGGTTGTATATCATTAATCCTCAATAAATAGACAATCAAAGAATTTTTCAATTTGAATCAGTAGTTCCCCTTTTTAGGGTTCTGTACCCAAAGGGTAAAACGGGATCCAATTACTAAGACTCCGCCGTCCGTCTGTCCATCTGTCACCAGGTTGTATATCATTAACTAACCATTATAGTTAGACAGTTGAAATTTTCTCAGATGACGTAGTTCTGGTGCTGCTATAACAACAAATACTAATAAATAGAATAAAATGAATATTGAAGCTGTTCCCATAAAATAAACGTGACTTTTTTTGGTCGATTTTGATAACGGCAACAGATAGACGCTTGAAATATTCACAGAATATTTAGTTATATTATTCACTTTAAAAATAAATAATTAAATTAAAATAAAATAAATATTTAAGGGGGCTCAACAACAAACGTGATTTATTTCTCGGTCTCAATAACGATAACAGGTAGAAATTTGAAATATTAACAAAATATTTAATTTAAAATTCAAATAATTTTCGGACAGGTTTGAGAAAATCTTTGGCACTTTTTTTTCTATTTTTGTAGGATGTCTCTGATGTCCTTCTTTGAGTCACCAGGGGTTTTAGTAAAGGAGAGGACCTCGGTGGGTCCTCAAGCTTTAAGGTCGAATCACTCCAGAGAGGATTCCTGACCGGTGAGCATCTCCCTCGGAGGAGTCTCTGAACCTATTAGAGTCTCTAAGGCGTCTGAATCTGACAGGATCAGTAGTTCCTAAGATAAGCGCGATCAACCAAAAAAAAAAAAACAACTCTGTATACTCGTAGATGCGTGCGTAGTACTTGATCATTATTTAGCTGCGGAGTTATGTTAAAACTATGATATCTCTGAAGATATTCATTGAAATCTAATGAGGTAAAGAACAATTTTGTACAAAATTAAATACTTGTGATGAATAATGTATTCATTTTGATAAGGAATAATATCATGTTTACAAAAATACCTTCGCATCTAAAGCATTATTTTAGAACAAAATTTATTAACAAAAATAGGTTATAGCGAGTCAACCTTAAGAGATAGATAATTGCTGTCTGTAACTTGTTTTTAGAACTTTTAAAGGAAAATAATTCCGTCATACATAATTTTTGTGTAACTTTAACCGTTTACGCAGCGCACGCAAAGAAATCTCTGAAAATCAAAATTTATTATTTTCCGTTTATTTCAAACTATGATATTTCTTAAGATATTCATTGAAATCAAATGAAGTCATGGACAATTTTGTGCAAAATTGAATACTCGTGATAAGTGATGTATTTATTTTGATAAGGAATAATATCATGCATTCAAAAACACCATCGCAGATAATGCATTATTTTAAATCAAATTTGATTACCAAAAAGAAAGGTTATAGTGAGACAACCATAAAAGATAGACATATGCTGTCGCGGACTTTTTTTTAGAAAATTTAATGGAGAACAATTCCGTCAATCACGATTTTTATGTAACTTTAACCGTTTACGCAGCGTACGCAGTGAAAGCTTTGAAAAGAAATATTTTTCTTCCGTTTTTGCAACATTCTTCATTGATGCTCAGCTCCTATTGGACGTATCGTGATGTTATATAGCCTATAGCCTTCCTAGATAAATGGACTATCCAACGAAAAAAGAATTTTTCAATTTGAGTCAGTAGTTGCTGAGATCTTAGGGTTCAACCAAACAAACAAACAAACAAACAATCAAACAAACAAACAAACAAACAAACAATCAAACAAACAAACAAACAAACAAACTCTTCAGCTTTATTATTAGTATAGATTATTATTAGTATAGATGGAAAAGTTTTACTGAATCACACAATAACGGTTGAACGGATTGGCAAATTTGTTCCGAATGGTCTGAACTGGCTTAGGATCGAACAAAATGGCATACTTTAACTTCGGGAGCCAAGACCTACTTTGGGTCTCTGAGCCAACAAAGTAAGGAACTAAGAAAAGAACAAATGAAGACTAAAGGTCGTACACTAAACAGCTCCGAACCGTATCACCTCTTTTTACTATGAAAAAGGGGCGTTCCTTTTCCAAATGTATTGTGAAAATTAAGTCTCGTAATTTATGGACTAATGTCTCAACAAGACAACAATTTGTTAGCATTACCCCATATACTCCGACGGGTGTCGTAGAAGGCGACTAATGGATCAGCAAAGGGGTATTGATCACCTTATACTCCGTCCACCAATCCGCATTAGGCAAGCGTGGTGGACTACCGCCTAAACCTCCTTCGATGACATGGAGATGCCTTTTTTCCCAGCAGGGGGTCGAATTATAAAGGTTGTTATGATCAGTTATGATGATATAATGACATGCGATTTAAGACGGACGAAGAAGTAAGCGGAGTGCTGATATAATTTACTTTGTTTACAGTGCATTATACCTACATCTAACCTACCTACCTCATGTATGACATAGACAGTTAGGTATATGTAATGAGTCTCGGTACTGCTTAATTGCTTTGTCACGCTCTGCTGCGCTCGAGTGACCACGTCAGACCTTTGTTGTCATAGCCATTCGCTAGTGATTCTCCATAATTCATTCATGCTCGGTAAGTAAGACGCACTAGATCGTATAATGGTATAATCAACAGATTCGGTCGCGTGGACTATTGAGCTGTTATGGACTTAGATACTATCACGGTCATAAAGTAAATCTCAAAGCTATAACCTCTCTAATGGAATATGTATTTTACCCGTGTCTAGTTACAAAGGCAACGGGAAACTCGAAATTATAAAGCCTCTATTCATTATCGTTATCATATGAACTTTCCTGGTACCTTATAATTATTATGTAAAAAAATATCCAATAAAAATATAGTCTGAGACATCTTAACAATGAATTCGATATTAATTCTTTATAATATCTAAATTATACTTACCTAATTACCTTACTACAGTTTAAGTTTGAACATAAATTCAGAGTTTCACACTCAAGTTTTGACATGACGAATGGGTCCCATACATTACGAGTATGTTTTCAGTTAAGGTATAAAATATGCATTTATTCTACTTTAGAAGCATTTCACTTGCCATTGGTGCTCGCGTCGCGACGTCTACATACATTTTGTGGATGACTCATCATTTAAGAAGAACCACGGCATAAATAATAATATTATCAAAGGACCGGGTTATAAATTTCTTGACAGCTTGCTTGGTCATTCATCTTATCAAATTTTTTAGGTTTTTCATTTCGAGAAATGCTAGAGCCGATGTCAGTTGTAGCAAGAAGGTAGTTCAGACAAAATAGTTGCGTTCTACTTATTTTATACAAAAAAAAATGTGATTTAATCCGTAAGGAAAGTTTTGTTTTGTTTTAGTGAATAAAAGACTCCTGTGTGCATTAAAATATGAGTACCATAGTATACCAAGAACAGTAGTTTATCTGCGGGCTGTCGGCGAGTTATTAGCCTATTCTGCGTTGACGCTAGGGCTATCGTAAATGTGCCGGGCAGGAACAAGCGGCGAACGACAAAAACGAGAGGGCGAGACCACCTTATGCCCCCATATTTTATGTCAATGTGTGCGTCACAGTGCTTTCGTATACGGTGCCGAGTACGCACGCACACATTGTAATGGATAGCGGCCAGTTTGTATGAAGACGTATACTTTAAAGTGCCTCTACAAGCGAGTGGACCGAGCGCTGTCACCCCGTGGACCGCTCGCATGAATCAAGTTGGACGCCAGTGTAAAGGAACCTTTAGTGACAGTATGTGTTCACCGAACTTTCTGCGAGACTCAATTTAGCGAATTTTCGCTACATAGCATGCAATTATATTAGCTGTTAATCGGACTGCTAAAGTTCCCGGTCGAATGATTTTACTAATAGTTTCAATTATTCATAATGTACTTTTATTAATTGTAAAGTACAGCCTAGAAATGAGTCGACATTAGCTCGACTTCTCGCGTATTCCGTGGTAGACGCGCGACCTTTTCCGGCTGTTTCTAGTTTATACTTGTTTGTTATGTAGGTAATAAAAATCTGTTACCATTTCTTTCTGCCGCCCGTCAGTCATCGCTTGGACACCTAATTTTTTTTCTATCCGTGGTGATCGTTCGATTCGATTAATAAAAACCTTTTTATAACACATTTGCTCATAAAGGGTCTCTTATTTCACGAATTTCAATATCGTATTGTATCTCATTACGCACTTGTGCGATAATGTAATGTAAAACACACGGTTTATCAAGAAGCTCCGTCTAAAAGCGAACGGTACTTTATTAAATCTTAGCAAAAGGTTTTTATGTCGGAAAAGTGGTCAACATTTTATGAATAAAATTAACTTTGGGAGATAACATATAATTTTAATTGAATTAATTTTCACAATAAATTACAAACATTTATCTGTAACAAAAACACAAAAATATTTATTTACTTTATTAGTAATACTGGCTGTTTTTTGTGCCTTTGCCTAAAAAAGCGCTGATGCGCGCTCATCGCTAATTTGTGAACAAGTAAAAATTATGCCTACGGCTCAGGCTAGCAATATCGCCTCGGTACAGCCGATTTTCAACTTACCGCACTTATATCATAATGTACTATTATTATGTGTCGAACAGCCCTTTAATTAATTAAAAAACACAATTATATAAATATTTGCTGACGAAGGAATCATAAACCCGCGTTTAATTATATACTTCGCGATATTTCACTATTTACAGATAAAAAAAAGTATTCTAATAAAAAGAAAACTTAAATATGTTCAAAGATATTTTCTGGTTATTTCCATTAACTGTGACAAATCATTAATCACATAAAGTAGTAAATCTTCTGTGGATCGCAAATATTAAATATATCACACAACGTTTCATCAAATTCAATCGCTTCCAAAATCCACCCAGACTTCCAGTCATGAATTGAACAGACAGTCAATATTTCTTCGAAATATTTGGCTCTCGATGTTGGAAATATATGCGGATTTTCGTTGTGATAAATATTGAAGCTTTATATGAAATGGGCAGTGCGGAGGGCATATATTTTTTTCTTTGTACATACATACACGTAATATATAAAATTGTTCGGACTAATAGCCGAGGCAATATTACTCAGTCAGACATACCGCCATAAAACACTCGCGCTATAAAATTTTCGTAATTCTGAATACAATTAATTTGAAAGCAAAAATAACTCTATTTAATAAGATGTGTCATTGTAACAAACGTAGCACCGAAATATAATTATTCCAACATATTTCTTCTCTTTGAAAACATAACTTATGAAATTGAGATGGATGAATAATTTTGTACTCAATTCCATTTATTATTGATCATGAAGATGCTAAAATCGTCTTGTCATTTTTTTATTGAAACAAGAAATGAATGGGAGTTATAAAAAAATAATGGTGTCTCGAGAATTCGGATTTTCTCTCTTCACGAATCAATAACCAGTCAATAAAGAACAAGAGTCTTATTACACCAAAATTATTATTAGCTACAATTCTTTTTAGCCGTGTGATGCTGGCAGAGTAGAATAGCATCACCCCGTATCCAATGGGTGTCGTAGAAGGCGACTAATGGACCAACAAAGGGGTAGTTATCACCATATACTCCGTCCACCAATCCGCATTGGGCAAGCGTGGTGGACTACTGCCTAAGCCTCGTTCGATGACCAGGAGTGGCCTTGTGTCCCAGAAGTGGGTCGAATTATAAAGGCTGTTATGATGATGATGACACTTATTTACAGGCAAGTTCTTGGCCTTCATCTCACTTAGGAGTAAGTGATGAAGAGATCGTAGTTGGATGTGAGATTCTACCGTAACCCACAACAACGGAGGTTCTGGCTATCCTATTAAACATAAAATTAATGCGATAGACTTTGATAAGGGGTACAGTGGGAATTCTGCTGTCCAACTAGTAAAAGTCTGCTGAAAACCTCCAGCAAAATAATCACCAGCAGACTATTAGTTATTATAGTATATTTTATAAACTTTTCAATTTATGTGGCCTACTTTATATAAAAAATCGGGAGTGGTCTCCCCTTGACTTTCTCGTATACAGGAAACGACTCAAAAGTTGATAGAAACCTTATATTTTGATGTCATACATGCCATGTTAAATTTTGGTCACCTATCCGAGTACCGACCGCGCACTTGGTTGCTTAACTTTCGCGATCGACGTCTCAAAAGTTTAGAAAAACTTTATATTTTGATGTCATACATGTATATTAAATTTGGTTCCAATAAGTTAAAGCATACTCGAGTTATCGTGCTAACGCACAGACACACACACAGACATAATTCCAAAAAAAGTATTTTTGGACTCAGGGAGGTCCAAAACGTGTTAATCCGTCAAAATCTCGAGGTCATACTTTTTGACGATTACAAGACTTCCTCTATACTACGTGAAAGTAAAAAAATATTTTTGGACTCAGGGAGGTCCAAAACGTGTAAATCCGTCAAAATCTCGAGGTCAAATTTTTTGACGATTACAAGACTTCCTCTATACAACGATACGAGAAAGGAAAAATAATCAATTTCAACTCTATTTTCAAGCATCCATTACTGAATGGTTTTTTGGTTGATCACTTGGCGAGAATGGATGCGCCCGCGGGAATTATCAATTCATTGAATCTCATCAATCATGTCGATGTTACTCTGTATTTTTGTTCCGAAACAAGGGACTACATAAATCTAACCGCCCGCCCGCGAGCGCTGTAAAGGACGTCGGATAAATGATTAGGATCCTCGATAAAATTTACAAAGCCTCACCGGACTAGGGTTACCATTAAAAGCAAATATATTTTTATTTAAGTGCCGTTTGGTTCCCGATCTTTAATAATACTAACCCTCTTTACCCCTTGGGTGGTGTAAAATGCGACTAAGACCATTTCTGAATCCTATGCAATGGCTAAAGCACGAATGTTTGAAAAATCAGTAACGTTGAAACTTTATAAAACTACAAAAATAAATTCTGAATCAGAATTTTATTAACATTTCTCGGGAAATTATGAGCGGCTTATCATGAATGTTTCGAGATTGCCAGTACTAACTTGCGGATAGAACCTGGGAACTTTGGTTCTCATTCTGGTTGGCGAACCACAAGGCCAGAGAGGTAGTTACTAATCGGGGAATTTGATAACTCTGCATAATTATATTTTAAAAGATAAAAGAAGCAATAAGTTATAATTTTTGTGTGGCGAACACGAATATTTGTTTCCGAGTCATGGTTTTTTAATTATTTTTTATTTATTTAAGTTTAATTATAAAAATATCTTAAATTATTATGTTTATTAAAAATGTACGTTATCTAGTATCCATAACACAAGTTCTTAATGATACTTACTTTAGGCTGATTATTGGTGTGAGCGTGGAAAAGATATTATTATTATCACCTTTATTTCATTTAAAATACATACAAATTGTATTCCTAAATATTAAATCAGTCTGTGTCAAACAAACAAGATAACATTATTGTTATGAACATAACATAATTATCTATAGTTTAAAATATCACTTACTCCGCAGCTATAATGTAATTAATCACTTATTTTTCCTTCATGCACACATAAATCAAGCTGTTCTGAAATATTTTCGGAAAATGGCCGTTAAATGTCATTGCACACTCATCAGCTCGGAAAGAGAACGCTTCGTTTATTACAATAAACCGTAGCGTTTATGAAGCAGCTACAGACCAAGTGTGCTACAACTTCAATCCTGTTGAAGACCTAATACAACCTCACAATGAATACTTGCTTATTTAATAAAGCTTATCGTAATGGTCTATCACCTACTTAACTAACATTTTTAAATGTAATATACGAAAAGAATAGCCTTCTAAGTGCCTATTAATAAAGTTTAGGGTAAAAACTCCTTGATCTTAAGTGTCGATTTTTCAGGAGATTTAACTAAAAGAGGCCATTTAAAAAACCAAGTCTTTAACTTTTAAACGTTCGAGGACATTCACACACTTTTATGTGCTTTTGGTCTATTAGTAAACGCGACAATCGTGTTAGCTGTGTAACAAATTTAATGAAAAAAAGGACGATGATTTATAGTTAACTAGTTGCCCCGGCCACGAGTTGCTGTGGTAATTTCATGCTACTGTTCTAAAACATCGAATTTGCAATAAAAAATAGGACTGCTTATCAAGATAAAAACTATCCTATCTTGCAAGTTGGATCAAACTGCACACGGTGTACAAATTTGATTATAATCGGTTAAGTAGTTTAGGAGTCCATCGCGGACAAACAACGTGACACGTAATTTATATATATTAAGATTTAACTCGTCCATTTTTTTTAAAGTCTGTTAAATTGCTTCAAAAATAAGGACGAGGTTGTCTATTCGACTGTATGTTGTTGTTTTTTATGTTCTTGTCTCTTCACAAAAGGTAATAAAGATTGACACGTATATTAATTTCAGTTAATAGCCCATTGGAACACGAATATTACCTGGCTACGATTGTCACAGTTACGTGTAATATGTATTTAGTAGTATCACAGATAATTTATTACTATAGTAGGTAATATGTTAAATTGGTTAACCATTTTATTATTCACAAGGCGAGATTCTGTCGGGGTTTCCACGAAACGGAAACTTTCGTGGCATGTCTGTTCCACTTTTCTTTTACAGACTTCCTAATTACGCTTTACAGCGAGTAAATACAAAGATGATCACAATACACGCAAATTAAGGGCCATATTTCTTTTTTTAAATTCCCACTCTATTCTATCCACGTAAGTATTCAAGATTCATCTGGTTAAGACATTGTAAGCTGTGGAGTTTCTTTCGCCATTTCTTCTCCATCTCAGCATATTAATAATTATTTAAGTAAAATAATTCTTTCGTCCCGAAATGGTGGTAGGGATGTTGAGGTTGCTAGGCAACATAAGAAAATAACAGACTGGTCATGTTTTAATTTTATCTTGTGTGTTATAAATTTTGTGGAGTTACAAATACATTTTCTTTTTATGTAGCTACCATTTTTTATTTATTGAATTAGAGGGGCCATTTCGGATCATAACAATAATTATGGAACCGGGTCCCCAACAAGTGGCGACCGTTGAAGGGAATTTAGAAGCTGCGAAAACCACACATTTTACCACATCATGCCGTAATTAAAGAATCTAGTCTCACCACACGTGTTAGACCGGTTTTTGACGCATCCGCTAAGGATTATAATGGCAATTCAATGAACAATTCATTAGAGAAGGGCATTAATTTACTGACGCTAATTCCAAAATTACTCACTGGTTTTCGAAAGCGATCTGTAGGCCTATCCGCCGATATAAAGAAGGCCTTCCTACAGGTAAGTTTAGCTGAAACCGATCGTAAATATTTACAGTTTTTATGGTGGGCTAATAAGGATAGACAGCCGCTAGTGACGTATCGTCATTGTCGTGTCGTTTTTGGGATTACTGCGAGTCCATTTTTGTTAAACGCGACTGTTATATATCATCTTGATAGTGAGAAAATACCTGATCACTTAAAAGACACAGCTAATATATTAAAGCAGTCATTTTATGTCGACAATTGTATAACTAGTACGACAGAGTTAGGAGCTACAAATTTTATAGAGCAGTCAACAGAGCTTATGACGATGGCCAAAATGGAATTGAGAGGTTGGGTTTTTGGTCCATCTAAAGAAGAAAACATGGTGTCAACTTTAGGCTTGATGTGGAACACCAGATCCGATACTTTGTGTGTCAACACCAGCTCTCTACAATTTGAGGATCAAACTGTGACTAAACGATTGATACTTTCCGTAGCACACAGAGTATGAGATCCCATAGGCTTTACTAGCCCTGTTTCGATTGTACCGAAAATTATACTGAAGGAGGTTCACTCACTAAAAGTTGCCTGGGATGAGAAGGTTGTGTTTTTGTGCATGCAGAAAGAGCACTTCAAAGATGATGATACCTATCGTAATAGGAGTACATTTGTGGATGGTGATGGTATGATCAGGGTGAAAATGAAGTTTTTTGTTTCAGAGGACATTCCACTATGTTATAAGTATTTTTTTTTTTTTTTTTTTTTTTTTATAAAAAGATCAAGCAAATGACTCTATTCCACCTGTAGTCCAGTCAACAAGTTCAAAAACGTGAAAAATAGAGATAAAGCTCCTAAAAATATGAGCAATAGCTCATTGGATTCGGAACGACCTCTAGAAAAATGAGTTTTGAGGATTTTACTGCACGTAAAAAATTGCAATTGTTATTAACAAAATAAGATGAAAAAAAAGAGGTATTTACGTTTTTGTTAATAACTCATAAACTATTAATATTTAAGATATTTGGAAAAAAGGTCCTTAAAGAGGAGGAAATTTCCGAAAAAAAAGTCTCTGCTTCCGGAACTCTACCTCTATTATTTATAATTTTAATTTAACGCTGAAAATAGGGCTCCGCGCAGCCATTACGGCATGGGCGCACTGCCGTTAAAAACAGTTTCTTACATAAAATTATTTTTTTATAGTAACAAATATGAATTTAAAAATTTAAATAAATTATGGTGTCATCCAGATACTTGAAAGAATATATTCCCGTTGGAAAAATTTTTTTAAATTAATTTTTCAAAAAGTTATGCAATTGTTAATTAACGAATTTTTTTCCTATCTCCGTTTTCATAAATGACGACATAAAAATTTAAATAATAAACCTATAAATTTTTGGCTCTGTGGAGCTCTTCTTATATATATACTTAACAAGATCCCGCGATAAAAGTTTATTAAAGTTAATTATTTTGTTTATTACAATTTTTTAAAGTTAACAAAAAATGAAAAGTCTAAGAAATGTTATTAAAAAATTTTTTTTAAACAAATGTTATATTATTGCTGCTTTCTTATCCAACAATGGCATTAAGTAACATCGGAAAATTTTTTTTTACATCATTTGTTAAGAAATTGTTTATAAACAAATAGACAAGTTTAATATTTAAAGAAATTTTTTTTTTACCATTATGTTGTCTTGGCAAAATAATGATTTTTTTAAAAAAAAAAATTTCTTAAATAATTTTTTTTATTGTTTATAATCGTTTTTTTTTATATTTCGATTGTTTAAATAATTAGTTAAGGAATGATTTTCTCCTTAAAAATCATAATTGGCATTTCTTCATAGGTAAATAGAAAAAAAAATTTTTTTTTATCAATAATTTCATTGTTTGTTAACTTAACAATTTGTTATAAACAAATTCTAACTACCGTTATATTTTTTTCTAGAGCTAAAAAAAATAACAAAAACAGCCATATATATCAAAATACTAAAAAAAAATTTTTTCTATTTTTTATAACGCTTTTATATTAAATTTTTTTTTTAGTATTTTGATATATATGGCTGTTTTTGTTATTTTTTTTAGCTCTAGAAAAAAAATATAACGGTAGTTAGAATTTGTTTATAACAAATTGTTAAGTTAACAAACAATGAAATTATTGATAAAAAATTTTTTTTTTTCTATTTACCTATTAAGAAATGCCAATATGATTTTTAAGGAGAAAATCATTCCTTAACTAATTATTTAAACAATCGAAATATAAAAAAAACGATTATAAACAATAAAAAAAATTATTAAAGAAATTTTTTTTTTTAAAAAATCATTATTTTGCCAAGACAACATAATGGTAAAAAAAAAATTTCTTTAAATATTAAACTTGTCTATTTGTTTATAAACAATTTCTTAACAAATGATGTAAAAAAAAATTTTCCGATGTTACTTAATGCCATTGTTGGATAAGAAAGCAGCAATAATATAACATTTGTTTAAAAAAATTTTTTTAATAACATTTCTTAGACTTTTCATTTTTTGTTAACTTTAAAAAATTGTAATAAACAAAATAATTAACTTTAATAAACTTTTATCGCGGGATCTTGTTAAGTATATATATAAGAAGAGCTCCACAGAGCCAAAAAATTATAGGTTTATTATTTAAATTTTTATGTCGTCATTTATGAAAACGGAGATAGGAAAAAAATTCGTTAATTAACAATTGCATAACTTTTTGAAAAATTAATTTAAAAAATTTTTTCCAACGGGAATATATTCTTTCAAGTATCTGGATGACACCATAATTTATTTAAATTTTTAAATTCATATTTGTTACTATAAAAAAATAATTTTATGTAAGAAACTGTCTTTAACGGCAGTGCGCCCATGCCGTAATGGCTGCGCGGAGCCCTATTTTCAGCGTTAAATTAAAATTATAAATAATAGAGGTAGAGTTCCGGGAGCAGAGACTTTTTTTTTGGAAATTTCCTCCTCTTTAAGGACCTTTTTTCCAAATATCTTAAATATTAATAGTTTATGAGTTATTAACAAAAACGTAAATACCTCTTTTTTTTCATCTTATTTTGTTAATAACAATTGCAATTTTTTACGTGCAGTAAAATCCTCAAAACTCATTTTTCTAGAGGTCGTTCCGAATCCAATGAGCTATTGCTCATATTTTTAGGAGCTTTATCTCTATTTTTCACGTTTTTGAACTTGTTGACTGGACTACTGATGGTAAGCAGAAGTAGAGTCCAAATGCGAAGATAGCTAGCGCGAGAGATAAACTGCCGCGCTAGCCACCCACGCCTTGCTGACCTGCAAGGTGCTTCTTCACGCCTCTTTTGAATGACCCAGGATTATAGGAAGGAGGGAACACGTGTGCTGGCAGTGAATTCCATTTCTTGATTGTGCGACAAAGAAACGAGTTGCCAAATTTCTTAGTTCGCGTTGGAATGGTAGCCACAGTTTGTCGGTGACAACGTAGACCAGCACGCGTAGTCCTCAAAAGGAAGGGAGATGGTGGGATTAGGGAAAAAAGTTCCTCAGAGCACTCGCCGTGGTACAGACGGTAGAAAGCGCTCAATGACGCAACATTGCGACGCAATTGGAGAGGCTCAAGGTGTTTAGTCACCTCTTCGTCGCCGATGATGCGGGCCGCGCGACGCTGCAACCTATCCAAAGCATCGAGTAAGTACTTGGCAGAGCCATCCCACAGGTGCGAGCAATACTCCACGCAGGACCGTACTTGCGTCTTGTATAGCAAGCAAAGTTGAATTGGCGTGAAGAAACGCCGCACCTTGTTCAGGACTCCGAGTTTCCGTGAAGCTGTTTTTATCACGCTTTCGATGTAGTCCTTCGGATTCAAGTCGCTGCGAACCTCCATACCGAGCAAGGTGATACTGCTCTGTAGCGTAAGTGTTGTGCTCTGGAGAGAGGGAAGGGAAAGGAATGGCGACGTTTTAGCCGTAAACGCGCACACCTGAGTTTTCTTGGCATTGAACTCAACCAGATTTGCTGTACCCCATTGAGAAATAAGGTCGAGCTCTCGGTTGAGTTCAATGACAAGATTCTCACGACTCTCCACGGTTTCTGCTCGTCCAGCCCTTGCGTGTCCGAAGTAGCCCGCATGCACTGTACTGTCGTCTGCATAGCAATGGATGTTCCCAAGAGGAATCATATCATTGATATGCAGAAGAAACAGTGTAGGGGATAAAACGGAACCCTGGGGAACACCGGCATTCACTGACATGAACCGCGAACTGCATCCGTCGGAGAGGACACGAATTCTTCGCTCATGCAGGAAGCCGGCCACCCAGGTACAGAGCTGAGCAGGCAGACCATACGTCGGAAGCTTGGAGAGAAGACTTTTGTGCCAGACCCTATCAAAAGCTTTGGCGATATCAAGGCTGACAGCCAATGACTCGCCACGTTTGTCCATGGCTTCACCCCAGACATGCGTCATGTACGCTAGAAGGTCACCCGTCGATCGTTTCGGCCTAAAGCCGTACTGTCGATCGTTGATCAGAGAGTGACCCTCTAGGTAACGGACCAGGTGGTTGTTGAGGATCCTTTCCATAACTTTGCAAAGTACCGAGGTGACTGCTATTGGCCGATAGTTGGCCGGGTCTGAGCGGTCCCCTTTTTTGGGAACAGGCTGCACATTAGCCTCTCTCCAAGCTTCCGGCACATGTCCAGAAGAGTAAGAGAGCTGGTATAGGCGCGTGAGTACGGGAGACAACTCCGCTGCACATTTCTTAAGTACAACGCCCGGGATGCCATCGGGTCCACTAGCTTTCCGGACATCGAGTGATTGCAGTTCCGCACGAACATCACGCTGCCTGATTTTAATGTCAGGCATCGTGGTGCCACAATGAGGTAGTGACGGTGGCTGTGCATTGCAATCATCGACTTGGGAATTAGCCGCAAAGAGTCTTGCCAGAAGATCGGCTTTCTCCTGCGGCTTATGAGCTAAAGACCCATCCGGACATCTCAGGGGTGGCAGCGAGGGCTGGCAGAAGTTGCTTTGCACGGCTTTGGCCAGACGCCAGTAACTACGGGTAAAACTAAATAAAAGTTCATTATAAATCTGACATTGCTTTTTCCAATAATGTATATTATTCAAAAAAGTTGCTCTTATTTAAAATGAGAAGCGTGATCTTTCAGACCCAGAACATCTCCCCTATATTATACAGAGTGTAAAAGACATGAACAGTCAAACGAGAACCATGTATTCTGCTCACCATCATAATATTTTTTTCCCTTTAGACTATACCTGGGAAATTGATAGTTACGATTTTATTGAAGGTCAAAGTCATAATTTTTTTTTTCATTTTTTTATGAAAACGTATTCTATACGTTATTTATTTATTATTGTCCAAAGAAACATTATCATTTTTTTAGTATTTCATAGCAAAAAATGGCTTACGCTAACGTTTTGCGTTCAATGTAGCTCACTCGATGCGCACGGACACTAACGAACGGGGCCGCCGTCTGGCAAAATTATCGCGGTTTTGCGAGTTGCGTGCGAGTTGAGCGCTTTACATTGCGCGGTACAATTTGCAATTTTTGTTAACACCAAGAAATAAAAGTCATTTCCCAGCAAATTTTTTTTTAAAATGTGTCTTATTTTGATGTATAGAATACATGGTTTTCGTTTGACTGTTCATGTCTTTTACACCCAGTATAGTTACGAAACCTACAATTTTTACGGTCCACAAAACTACTGTTCCATATTTGACGAGCGGGGGACCAATCCTGTTACAGTGTCCGGTCGTCTGCGGTTAGTCGCCAGTCACAAACCCGGTAACGCCGGATATTGTGGCCGACAAACTTTGTACATGACTCCAATCACGCTTGAATACGCAATATTGGGATACTGGCTTAGTAATAGCTCTCGAATGTGGCCTGTTCACATTTTAATTAATTAAATTAATTTAGTCTGATAAATAAAAGTTATAAATTCAGCAAAGAATGTTCAGAGTTTAAGATGCTACTTTGAATGTCAAACTAGCTGTTCCGGCCACGTGTTGCTGTGGTAATTTCATACTACTGACCTATAACAGTGTATCTGCAGTAAAAAAATATGACTACTTATCAAGATAACGCGTGACAAACAACGTGACATGTAATTTATATATATTAAGATAAACGAAATTTGCTTGATTGATTGCGATCTTATAGATTGTTTATTACACAACACCACTCCGATTACTAATCCAAGACAATTGAAAATGAGCAATATTATTTTTATGTTTTTATATTGCTTAATGAAATATGTATTTTTAATTATATAACCATCTAAAATACGTTTTACCCCTTTATTCTATTTGGTCTAATAATTAAACAATTAGACTCTAATTAATTCCTATTGCTTCAGGTGTACCCCAGCCATGACATCACCAACATCGTTGAGGCTTCCCACTACGTGAAGGTCAGCAACTGGTGCAAGCTCGGCACGGGGAGCGCTGCCAAGTGCAAGGTCACCAGATGGGTCAAGCCTTTCCGTTGTCTCGGTATGTGCTATTGGTTGCTTATTTTCGGGTCTAGATACATTCATAATAATCCTCCTAATATTATAAACGCGAAAGTTTGTAAGTATGGATGTTTATGTGTTTGTTACTCTTTCACTTGAAAACTATTGAATGGATTTTATTAAAGCTTTACAATAACATAGCTCATAGATAGAATAATATATAGGCCTTAATTTATACTAATCCTACGCAGACGAAGTCGCGGGTAGAGCTAGTGTAAAGTGAATTAAATTATTTTTATGGCATTTACTTATATCTATAACCAATTACAAATCCTTGTACAATCGAACAGTAACAGCTGTCAATAATCGAGGTACCATAACAAGCCAATAAGCTATTTACCTTGCCCTCCCTCGTTCCAAACGGATTCAATGTTTGTTTGTGTTCAAATAAAGATTTCGAGGTTATTTATTGGCATTGTAAGGGGTCGTAGTCACACTATTTGCTTATACTAAAACAAGGAGATTCGTCTCCATTAACTACATAGACAATTTGCCGGCAGAAGGTCCATTCCAATCGGATGCGCTGTTGGTGCCGGAGAGCTGTTTGTTCGACCACATCCACAACCAAAGCCGATGCTGGCAGTTCGCGAGGTGGAATGCTACTGCAGGACGTGCGTGTGCTCAGCGAGGGCTGAGACTAAGAACCTTTGCCATGCTATTGCCTTGTGGGATCAGCTTGTTCTCTGGAGTCGAGTTTGTCTGCTGCCCAAAACATTTTAAGGGTATGAAACAAGTTTTATGTTCTAAAAAGCCATTGGTTAAATATCTGTTCTATTAGCAGTAAATTTGTGGACATTGAAACACCGACTAATCTATAAAAAGATGCTTGATAAGATAAATTTTAATAAAAAATCTTCACAGTTTCCTTTCTAAATAAAGGAACAGTCACTCTTAAGCCATTGTTAAAAAAAAAACAAATCTAAAGTTATCACACAATATTTTTGTACAGAAAACGTAAAGATGCATAAGCCAATGGACGTCGGCGTGCCCGTTAGCCCTGGTGGTGAAGAAATGCTTGCTGCTTCCGCTGCGATGGACGAACGTGACGACGACCTGCTTGATGATGATGACGCTTTAGACGATGATGATGACGATGACACCCTCAACCTCAGCGATGATGACGATGACGATGATGCTGACGATGGTGAGTGTGATAAGCAGAAATTTAAATTAGTTTACTTAAGTGGTGTTTTGAAACATAAATCCGCCTGGATGGTATATTTTATTACTTTTGGGACGTTTTCAGTTAAATACCAGATTTAGATTCTACAAAAAAGGGCTAAACATTGCCAACTGCTTTTAATGTCAAATCTCGAAAAACACTAATGAGTAGGTAACTTGTGTATCGCTTATCTAATGAAACAAGAGATAATCCGCCAGCCTCCTTTTAAAGTTGGTACATAAGACCCAGCTTCATTGTCACCCCTATGTTGTTCTGTTCATATTTCAACCATCCACACAAAATTGTTCGCTAGTTCTTTCATAACGCAATCTTTAAGTTAATAGGTAAGAGTGAGTGTGAGGTTGAAATCATTACGAAATTGTTAAGCTGTGGAGTTTCTTTCGCAATTTCTTTTCCGTCTCATCATAATAATTATTTAGGTAAGTTAAATATTTATTTCTTCCCGAAATTGTGGTAGGGTTGTTTTGACAATTTAAAAGTACTTTTAGATTTTGATGACATAATTATTTGCAAATTTAACGCAGACATGGACGAGGATGAAGACGCAGAACTTTCTCGTGACGATGATGCCGAAGACGATGATTACACTGATGGTGACGACAGCGCTTGGCCACGGCCAGAGTCTTCTGCAGCGCCCTCTACCACCACCACTTCGACTACCACCACTACAACTACAACTGTAAGTTGAGCTGTGTGTTAGAATTCTAGAACAGTGCTGCTTAAACTTCTTGCTGTCGTGAACCATTTCCACTACTTAAAATAGAACCTTATCAAAGAAGATTTTAGAAAAAAGAAAACAAACCTAATTTTTAAAAACACTATATTGATTTAACCATATGTAAGAATTATTTGTTGTCGTTAAATTAAGTCAATGAGAAGGATGATGTTATTTTTTTTTTAAATATGTTGAGGGTTTATTGAGCTTTTAAATACAGACCCCATGGTACCCACACTACATATGCGTCCGTGTGCCCACTTTAAGAAACCCTGTTCTAGAAGAATAGCGCAATTACTTCTAATAATGATCGAAATGGTAAAATTGGTTTTGCAGGCTTCGACAGCTACATCGGATCCCTACTTCTCGCACTTCGACCCTCGTACTGAGCACCAGAGCTACAAAGATGCTCAGCAACGGCTTGAAGAAACTCACCGTGAGAAGGTAAAACTAGATGATTATATTATGTCTAATAATAAAAGTTCTTATATGTGACCCAAAGAGAAGAATAATATAGTTCTTAGTTACTCGTAAGACGAAAATATGTATGACGATAGCAAAATATGGCAAGATCAAATACATATGGGAATTAATTGTAAGGATTATGGCTGGTGTAAATTTGAGTGACAGATTATACAGTAACGTGATGAAAGAGAGATGTGGTTTGAAAGAAGATATATTGACCAGAATTGAGAGAGAGATGCTCAAAGGATGAACTGAGATAATCGAGGAAAGACCTAGGAGAACGTTTATCGATCAAATCGAAGACCTCTTAAAAGGGCCAGGTCAAAAGGACTCGAAAAATAATTGCCGAGCACGTATGAGGACAATGATGAAAGTGGATGCAGCGAAAGAAATATATATGGATCATAACAAGTAGAAACAAGTTATATGGAAAAAAGGCGTAACTTCATGTACCTTTGTAGATATTAATTGTAAATCTGTATTATAAATTTCAGATCACCAAGGTGATGAAGGAATGGTCCGAGCTAGAAGACCGCTACCAACAGATGATGACATCGGACCCGACCGCCGCACAGACCTTCCGCCAACGCATGACTGCAAAATTCCAGGCAAACGTACAGGTATTATATTAATATGAAGAGATATTATTAGCAGCAGAAAATCTTTAAGCTAGAAAGTCACCGAGCAATCCCCGACATAAAATCAAGGATTGAAGATTGAATTATTTGCTGAAAAATCGGTTTAAAGGTATTTTTTTGCATTTAAAAAAAACTAATTCTTTATGTGAAATCCTATAAAATTTCGCACATATGCCTTTGTCGGCTCGGCAAAATATGCGTCCACCTTTACAGTAAGTTACCAGTTAGTAAAAATAAGTTTAAATACAATGTATATTATTAGTTCAGTTTTTCCATAATAAGTTTACGTAGTTACGTAGTTAGTACTGCAAAAAGGTATTGCCAGCTTCTATTCCGTGTTTTAAAAATTATGTGTAGGAATTTCGCTTATATTTCATGCAAAATAAATCCTAAAACTTTTATATTCTTAAGCCTATATAGCCCTTTTAACTCAAGGGCTCATTGGCTTATTGTATAGCGCTTTAGTTGCAATTTGGAAAACAAAAAAAGTGACATTGTGGTTGTTACAAGATGTCTCAACAAAGTATAATTATAAAACCTCTATGACCCCAGCAGGTGGATGTATAATAATTGAGATTCTTAGATTACTTACTTTATTTATTTATCAATAATAAAACATCCATTTGTTACGGTTTCAATTACAATGCTTTAACAAAACCACTGAGGTTTGTCTTGTCACAAAAAGCAATACTACTTCAAGCAGATTCACATAATTTAGGTATTTACAATTTAGGTAAAAAATAAAAGTAAAGAAATATAAACTTTATTGTTCATTGAAAATTGAAACTTTTAAAAGCAACTAAGCAAGTACGTACGCGATAAAAGATTATCCTTACTTAAAAAAATAATTAAAAATAAATCATAGAATTTTTAGGGTATTTAAAGACCCTTAGGTCGCTGATGTGGAAAAAGGTAAAAGCTCTGATATATTAAATTACAATAAACGAAACAGAATAAACCTTATTTTATGATTTCTAAGTACAACTTCTGTACAATTTCAGAGGAATAGTTAGGTACCTGCATTTTGCTGTATAGAAGAAAAAGTAACCAGTGTAATATCTGAACACATTAACATCTGTTCCTAAGGTAATTACTTTGATTTATTGAGAGATCGTTTGTGATCGTGTACACGGTATAAGAATTTTCTTCTTTTAAACTACATAAACATTTAAAATTTCTTATTAATTATTTTTATAATAATTTAAAATGGTTATAAAATGGACGTTTTTATCGCTAAGAGCAATTTCAAACAATCTTTGTATGGGCAAGAAAGGTAGAAGAAGGCGAAAATAGGAAGGAGGGTTGCAAAACGTTTAGGAGCATAAGGTCAAAAGGGCAAAATAACAAAGGAACGCAAATTGTCAAAAGAGCACATAGTCAAAAGCGCACCTGGTTAGCGCACATAGTCAAAAGTGCAGAATGTCAAAAGCGCATAATGTAGGTAAAAAAGAAGGGAATCAAAATTCATTTCATAGCCTAGAACCAATGATATTATATTTTTAAATATTTTTAAATATAATATCATTGCCTAGAACTATAAAATTTGGCAAGTAATATCTTCATATACCACAGGTACAGGGAATACTCTGAAAACTATACATTTGTAATTAAATCATAAAAATATAGTCTTTATTTAAAGTACGTAATCAATGCGTGGAGGTATCGTGTTCAAATTGAAACCATGTACTCAAGTCTACAGTCCCTTGAAGCTGTGAAAAAATCAAACTTCTAAGTTCACGCAAAAAAAGATACGGCCGTTTATGCCGCAAATAATACTTCGTAAGGAACCCTCGGTGGGTGAGCCCGACTCACACTTATCCGGTTGTTTTTCGTTTCTTTGTGTGTCAGTGCAGGAGTAAAAGCAGACATTGTAGATGTATGAGCACCTTACACATTCGGGCACATCCGTCTTCACAAGATAAAAATACTATTACGACATCAAATATGTGCATATTACCTTCTATCCTAAGAGAGCTGTGAATGTGTCTTTCCCTTGTTCCATTTGCAGCTCTGATATGCCGTCTAGCATAAGTTACAAATTATGGAAGTACTAAATTATTCAAAAACCTAGGGCTGTTTTTTATGCACCGGAATTTTTTTTGTAATAAAATCATTTTTATCAAGTCAGCACGCCGGGATTTAAGTACTCCAATACCAAGTGAAACATAAGAAATTGATAGTTTCACATCGACTCTAATAGATGGCGCGCAACCCCTCTGAATCGCGCTATCGTTGTCTGCTTACGAACGTCGTGTTGTAAGTACTGTTTTTCGTATACAGTACCAAATTCAAATATCTGTAATTATTAATTATAAATCAAATTTTTTGGCGACATTACAGCGGTAATGTTGACTTATCTGTTCCAATTTCAATTACTAATCAATTCGGATTCAAGAATTTATTCGAGTTTTCATGACGTTGAAAACGTTTGAGGTTTTTATTCTGAAAATTTCGAGTTCTACTTTTCTCTGACTCTTCTCAAAGGAAAGCCACTCGAATTGCTTCGAGTGGTTGGTAGCAGTAGAGATAGATTTCGAATTCGATCTACCATTATTATTATTTATAATCTAATCAGTGCTGCCAATAAAAAAATCTCGAGTCCCCGCGTCAGTCTTGTCGATTCCCCGAAATTCCCCGCTTGTTTTTGGTTCCTTCCCTACAATTTCTCTGACATGTTATTTTTGGAATACAAACAGTTTTAAACAAAAATTGTTTAATAAACTTCAAAAAAGACTATAAGTACCATAATAATAATAACAAATTCAACACTTACTTAAATAACAAGTCTTATTCCATATTAAGTAGGTACTAGATTTTAGCAAAAAAACTCGACCCGTGAGATAAATGTTTTATAAAAAGTAGCCTATGTATGTCACTCTCCAGATCATGGTGGAGATAGGAGCTCCAAGAAATTTATAGGTGAAACTGAAAGCCACGCTACTAATGGGGGAGTGAAGTCAATAAATTTGTCCTTGAAGCCGCCTACTTCCTACCTTTCTTTCTAACTCTGCGCACAAGTAATATGATGGATGACGTACGTATGCATGATGTATTAAGGTAGCCATCCACGCTCGTGTTCGCCTGACAGTTTTAACTGTTCAGGTGAACTGTTCAGATAAACATGGGTGTGTATGGTATGGAAACCTGCGCAGTTGTGTGGCATACACGCTCATGTTTACCTGAACAGTTAAAACTGTCAGGTGGGCCTGAGCGTGGGTAGCCTGCTTTAGACGGTCATGCTCTAGAGGTTAGAAAGGTAAGTATGTACACATACAAATAGGTACGAAGTAGGCGGTTTCAAGGTAATTTTTTTTTACTTTACTTTTTTATTGGTGGTGTGGCTTCCAGTTGTTTTACCTATTAATAGGGAACGCAAAGGGATCTTTGCCCATACAGCCATGTCTTACGTAGGTTTCTTCTTTATTGATGAAATATTATAATATAGGTGTGATACATTTTTATGTTCTGAGCGAGTTTTTGGCAGAAAATAATGGGCTTCAGTGATATTGGCAACTAAGAAGAAGGAAATAATGGGATGAAATGAATAGGAAAAATGATGAAAGTTAATAACTAATCTATATGATATTCCTTTTAGAAAACTGCCAATACGAAGCTGTGAACCTTTAGCCATATATTGCACGAGACAATGATAACCCACCCACAACTCATAGTGGTAGTTTTTTCACCCAACATGGGGTAGCAACCATAGACAATTAACTATCATATCAATACTATAAAAATGGATACTTTCAGAAATAAAAAATCGTGGTCACGCTAATTATACCCAGTGGAGATCACAGTTGTGTTAGAAGAGTGAAGACTCCATTAAATTCTGTGTGGATTCCCCGAAAATCCCCGATGTTTGTCATTCCCCGCGCTCTCCCCGCGATAACCCTTAATTCCCCGCAAATCGGGGAATTCCCCGCAAATTGGCAGCCCTGAATCTAATCTATGACTATGACATCAATATGCTATATGCAGTAGATAACTACCTACTTACATAACATACACAGAGTTATATTGTGATTTTATTGTAATCGTTAGTTTATTGGTTGATTTTTATTAATTTAAGTTAGTTGGCTAAAACAAAATATAAATACATAAATTTTCAATACACTTATAGATATACATACGTACCTACTACATTCATATTACATACTAGTCCATATTTACGAGATTTTATGGTCCAAAAAGGATTCGAAGAGTAAACTCGAATTAGAGATTATTTCGAACGAAACGAGAATTACGTCCCTGTCCTACTATAACTGCCTATGGCCGAGCTGGGCGTAAACACGCGATAGGGGCTGCGCCCACCTAGTGTTTTCATTTCATCTACATAAATGATCTTGAGGAAATCACATATTATTATCAACAAACAAAATACTTTTTTTAAACTCCGCACACAAACATCTCCCTATTTTATAATTTTCCATCTATCAATTCCAGTCATCGCTTGTCTCTTATCCATAAACGGCTGTCGAACGAGATGACTGAGCAGCGTGAACTTCATCATCATCATCATCATTTCAGCCACATGACGTCCACTGCTAAACATAGGCCTCCCCCAAAAAAATTCTTAGCACCCCCTGCCCCGCCGTTACCATGGCCGCTACCGTAACCAGGAATAGCGGGGCCGCCGGGGACTAGGGGCGATTTATATGTGTACGGTCCATTTGGAGGGGTTTGCCATAATCGCCACGCTTGGCCTGCGGGTTGGCGATCGCAGTATTGTGACCAGTGCTCAAAGGACGCTGCTGCCCATCCTTTGGTAGGTAGTCCCTTAGTCTACTTCTACGACACCCTCGGGAAGATATGGGGAAGTGCTATTCGTAATCGGCACCTCACGGCGTGAACTTTGGTTGTCTCTTATTCATGAAAGACTGTCGAACGAAACGACTGAGGAACGTGAACATTGGTCGTCTCTTTTTCATGAAAGACTGTCGAACGAGACGACTGAGCAACGTGAACATAGGTCGTCTCTTTTTCATGAAAGACTGTCGAACGTGACGACTGAGCAACGTGAACATTGGTCGTCTCTTTTTCATGAAAGACTGTCGAACGAGAGAGAGAGTTGTATCGTGCTCTTTAAACACTTACAATCCATCGCTGTGCAGTTTGGTTGAAAATGTACAAATACACAAACACACAGCCACCTGTCACAAAGACCGCAATGACAGTTGGCCATCTAGGGTCGACCGCCATATTAAATTTAGGATGACGTCACTTTAGGATAATAATAATAATAATAATAATAATAATAATTATTTATTGTTTCTCTCTCACATAGCCACAAAATACAATTAACAAAACAAACTTATTCTATTCAATATGTATTGATACTATGTGAGAGACTGGTATCTGTACTAGGAGACCTGTATGACAGAGTGTAAGACAGTGATACATACTTATATAATATACAATCATTGCAAGTATAGAACTTTAAATAAAAAATATCAATATCAGTGTACAACTAATGTACTTACAACACAAAATTATCAACGATTATGAAGACTGGATTGTGCCTGTTATTTTTCAGTATAATAGAATACTAAACGGTCTGAAATTAACAGAAAACTGTTTAGAGACTGTGATCTTTAAGACAAAAAAAGAATCATCGGAATTGGTTTACTACTTTTGAAGATATCAACGCAGAAAGTTGCAAGTGTTGAGAAAATTCATATTACGACTGCGTATTTTCACGATTCTATAAAAAACTGCTGAACCGATTCATGAAAAAATTTTATGGGACCATTTGGAAAGTATACCCTGTCATAAAAAAAAGGAATTTTCCAAATCGGTTCAGGCGTGCTCGAGCAATCGGAGAACATACCTTAAAAAAAAGATGAATACGAATTGAGAACCTCCTCCTTTTTTGAAGTCGGTTAAAAAGGCGCACAATGTCAAAAATATGAAAGGGGTTATTTGATTTGAGACTCGCACTCGAATGCGTAATGCAATACTAATTTGATATTTTAGAAAAATCATTTATTTTTAATTATCAACATAGCCATATAAATAAAATCTTCTATAACTACCATCTATCTCTTTATAATTATATATTTTTTAACATAAAAATCACTTTTTAAAGAATGATTATAAGAATAAGTATATTTACTTACATTGCTTTTTTTGTAAATTTATTTTTGTAAATAAAATTACTTAAATACCTAGTTATTTTTTTGTTAAAACTGATTATAAGTTATGTAGGATGAGAGATACTGTATAATTACAGAAAGTAAAAGTATTTATTCTATTTCTATGGCTATGTTGATAATTAAAAATAAATAGTTTTCTCAAAAATATCTAATTAGTATTTCATTTCTCATTCCGAGTTCCGAGTACGAGTCGGACTCCCCAATAATAATGATATATAGTTACAAATCAATTAGTATAACCCAAGGAGCTTATATTACCTATAGAATGGAGTCATTAGTCAAATGAAAAAAGTGAGGGCAAAAATTTTGACAACCCTTGACATTTCTTGACATTTCTAGAGAGGCTTTGTCTCTTTCTAGTAGGGTGCCTATAGCAGAAAAAATAATTACGGACAATCTTGGACTTCGTTAAGTTAATAAAATTAATTAGGACTCAAAGTTTAAAATATTTTTGAGTTTACCATGACAAAGAATTAACATTCATAATAATTAGTTTTAATCTTCCGTACAAATGTCTGTTACCATAAGTAAATTTACACTTAACATTGGCGAAATATAAAAATGAAAAAGCTCTTTATTAAATGGACTTTGCTAAGTACTTTTAAATCGTCAAAAGCCCTACCACCATTTCGGGACGAAATAATAATTATTATGCTGAGATGGAGCAGAAATGGCGAAAGACTCCGGCGAAGAACTCCACAGCTTACAATTTTGTAATGATTTCAAAACATCAATACAAGTCAATAAATAATTATCAATTTAATTTAAGTTACAGTTTTACAGGCGTATATTTTGGGTAGTTATTAAAAATAAATAAAGTAGTAGTAGTGGTAGTTTTATAAATTCTGTAACACACTAAGTTTATTCCTTAATAAAAACTTCATCACAAGAACTGTTCTATTTTAAATCTAAACATAAATAACAATCTAAACATTCATATATTACATATGTGACTCAAGAATTTATGTAAAACAAAGTTATATATACACATAATATTGATACTTAAAAGAACAAAATCCTTTATTATTATATGATACAGTGATATCCGCAGAATATAGTTACATATTCACATAGATACTTCTAAATTACAAAATATTGACCTAAAATATATTACTTTCATATCAATCGATGTTTCATAATACTTTATAATGATTGGCAAAATAATCGATTCTGTAAAACAACTAAGAAAAAAGTTACAGCTAATTTTGTACAAGACAAACTTAAAATCGCTCTGCTATAAAGAAAGAATTATGCAGATGTGACTTTATTCTATCATGAGACCAACAATTTAAAATATGAATACCGGTAAAAAATGTAAAAGAATCATTTGTACTCGTAACTCGATTAATACTGGTTAACGTATGACAAGGTATATAACTTTGTCATGTGTTAACCAGTATTAAAAAAATATGCATAAAACTTAAATTGAACGCCCTACGTATATATATATCAACCTTCTGTACCTGTTACTCAGTTACGAAGTCAGAAGGATAAGAGCCTTGTTCCTAAAGCCGTAATAGTGTAATTTCCGCCTAGGGTCTTTCGGAAATCTAAAAAGAAAAGAAAATTTTATGTATACAGGCACTTTTAACTTGTAATTAGCATATTAAAAACTATCATTTGATAGGCTTGAATAGCACAGTCACAATTTTATTAATGCTGTGTCAATTTTACTACCCCAAATTCGAGTGAAGTTTGAGGTCACTGTGCATATTGCACTCTGCGTTACATGTTAGTAGATGCAAATGTGAAAGATAAAATACACTATTACACTGGTAAAATCCAATCAATCATTTTGAATATGTTTCTCAATTAAAATAATGTACATTGCACAAATTACATGTTTTGTTTGTAAATAAACGTTCCCAACCAAAAATGGGTAGAACGATTTATGTATTATATATATACATAATTTATAAACTATATATATAATCTATATATATCTATATAACAGCTATTTCAAAGACTTAAAAATATATATATATATCAATTTTGATTGCCATTTCTGAAAGGAAAAAAGTTATTATTTTATAATAATTCTGGAAATCCTAGTCACCCTAGTCAATTTGTTTACACATATTTGAATAAGTAATTTATGTATGAAAATTAATTAAATTCAGATAGTATTAAAGCCGAGTATCAGAAATTACTTTCCCCTATGGAGTTTCGCCCAATAACGATAATCATATCGAATTACATGTGAAAAACCAATTTTACTTAGGTGAACAATAATATGCAATTATAACACTTACAAGTGAAATTTCACACTGCATCCTGGATACCACTCACTTCTGCAACCACGAACTATACAGCGATGCACCATTTTGCACTATTTATAGTTATTAAAATGTAAAAAGCCGTACCAAAATCGCGAGTCGATATTTATGAATACTTCAATTACGACAATTTATGTCATGTTGAGATTTCGGGACATTGACACATGAAAAGAGTGCTGCCATTACATAAATCCTTTCATTTCCCATAAGTTATAGAAAGAATCACAATGATGATTTTCAAAATAAAATACAAACCTAAACATTAAAAGTAAATATATTATATTTATTTCTTTCATTGATAATAAATACTGATAATTGAATACAATATGTTAAGTTTTTAGCTACTTTTCTACTTTTGTTTTAGAAAGATGGCGAAATACTGGGGAAATCTTGTTTCTATGTAGTCGTGTTTAGAAAGAGATGGCGACAATTTCTAGAAAGAGAAATGTGTAATTTGAAATGTCAAGTATTGTCAAAATTTTTGCCTTCACTTTGTTACTTTGTCTAATGACTCCATTCTTTAGTATAAGCTCCTTGAGTATAACCCGTTTCAGTAGAATTTATGACGTTGTGCGAATTTGACATTCTGCGATTTTGACTATATGCGCTTTTGACATTCTGCGCTTTTACCTATGTGCCCTTTTGACTACGTGCTCTTTCGACAAATCGCTATCGTTTGTCATTTTGCGCTTTTGACCTTATGCTCGAACGCGAGCTCTTTTGACCTTATAACGGAAACGCCAGCAGATGGCGTCACTCTCATGTATGCGTGCGACGCGCTGGGCATCCGCTCTTATGTAAGCCTTCTTACAGGACTTGGAAGCATTGTTGTAGGCTGCTTTCAGTGACTCGATATCAGGAGCTTTAAGAGCCCGACCCCTGATCCAAGCGCGATACGCCGCCTGTTTCTGTGAAACAGCAACAGCACAATCGCGGTTGAACCAGAGGTTACGTCTGCCCCTACTGATGAGATCGGAATGTGGAATGTAATATTCCATACCCAATACAATCTCCTCAGTAATGGCAGCGGCGCAAGCTGATGTATCGTTATCACTGAAGCAGCGTTGCTTCCAAGGGATGGACGCAAAGTAGTCGCGCATACCATCCCAATCTGCAGACCCATAATGCCAGAGCCGGCGTTTAGCAACCGCCAGTTGCGGAAGCTTGGCCTGCGGCACTTTGGAGGATATGAGGCAGTGGTCAGATGAGCCTAGAGGGGCTCGGACCTCTACCTGATATCCCTCAGGATGGGTCGTGAGCAGAAGGTCCAGTAAAGAAGGCGCTTGACTTGCAATGTCTGGGATCCTGGAGGGCTGATCAACCAGTTGTGACAAGTCGTGCGTGAGAGCGAATGCATGAGCAGAGATCCCTGCATGGTCAGTTTTGGAGGAACTTAACCACAAACTGTGGTGAGCATTGAAGTCCCCCAAAAACACCAGTTCTGCATTGGGATACTGCTCCTGCGCGTCATCTGCCGCCCGACTCAGATGTTCAAAAAGTCGAGTTGTCTCAGCGTCTCCGGTGTGGGATCTGTAAAGACACACGTAGACTCTAGCCGAGGGGCCAGAGTCGACGTGTACCCCTAGCATGGAGAAGGATGGGTCTTCCAGGCAGCTCAAACGGCGACAGCAAACATCCGCCCGAACATACAAGCATACTCCGGCTTTCGCTTTGAAGGACTCTTCAAGCATGTAGCCGGGATAATTCAAGTAGCTTGTGTCAGCGGGCGGCAATATTTGCGTCTCCGTCAGAAACAACAATGCAGGTCGTGCTGACTCATATATCCTATATTGTTACCATCAAAGCACCCAGTCATAAAGAGGTTGGTCATAGAGAGACACGTCAAACTCTATCATGCAGGAACTCAAACATTATTGGCTTATTTGAGAGACAGTTTTTGGATAGTTGGTGTAAGATTGCTTGTAAAGCGAGTATCAAAAAAATGTGTAATTTGTCAGAAGCAGAGGTCAAATTCATATAAAACGCCGCCTGCTCCTCTTCCAGTTAACCGCACCAGAGCGGATAGTAAGCCTTTTGAAACTACGGGCATCGATTTAGCAGGTCCTTTTGTGCTAAGATGTAGAACGAAGGCATGGTTAGTTCTGTTTACATGCGGTGTTTACAGAGCGATTCATCTAGAAGTGGTTGAGAGTTTGTCTACTAATGATATTTTATTAGCTCTTCGTAGATTTATTGCGCGAAGAGGAAGAGTTCGTGACATTTATTATTATTATATATAAAATTAGCTGGCATTTGATAGCACCTGCTAGTCCGTGGTGGGGAGGATGGTTCCTGCCTCTGTCTCACTGTTAGAATTTCAAACACTTTTAACTGAATGTGAGTCTATAATTAATTCTCGTCCGTTGACTTACATAAATGATGATGTAGATATTTTAACGCAACCGTTAACACCAGGGATGTTTTTACAGCCCATTCCGTGTTCCTATGTCTCTGATTTAGACCAATTAGACGGGAAAGCTCTCAGTGTCAGAGTCCGTTATTTGCAGAGACTTAGAGAAGACCTGAAGTCACATTTTATAAAAGAATACTTGAGTTTACTTGTTCAGAAAGGCAGGGAGTATTGTTTTAAGTTCGCGAAAGTGGGGGACGTTGTATTAGTAGAAACACTGCAAAAGCGTGTTTATTGGCCGTTAGGCGTAGTCATCGAGGTTTTTAAGGGTATCGATGGTATTAGCCGAACTGCTCGAGTTAGAACCGCTAAAGGGATTTACACCCGTTCTCTTAAATGCTTGTACCCTTTAGAATTAGACCTAAGTTCTTGATATGTTACTATTTTTTACGATTTTGTTTATTTTGTAATTGCTTTCTTTTTTGCGTCTCGGAGGATGTTGAGGTTGCTAGGCAACATAAGAAAATAACAGACTGGTCATGTTTTAATTTTATCTTGTGTGTTATAAATTTTGTGGAGTTACAAATACATTTTCTTTTTATGTAGCTACCATTTTTTATTTATTGAATTAGAGGGGCCATTTCGGATCATAACAATAATTATGGAACCGGGTCCCCAACAAGGGTTTTGACGATTTAAAAGTACTTAGCAAAGTCCATTTAAATTAAGAGCTTTTTCTTTTTCATTTTCATTTTCATCCTTGAGTAGTTTATTGTGTTTGGAAGTAAACATATCCATTCTTCCATTAATATTTCTTATCTCTAGAGTTGATAGCGAATAATGAAAGTAGCGGGCTGCTTTAGTGCAAAAATCACACTCTTACTGCCAAGCTTAGTATGTTAACGTTACTCTATCGTAGTCATGTGACGAGACAGGATTCGAAACCCATTTATTTTGCTATTAGCACGATTGCTATTCCAACTTTGGTTTACAACGAATTATCTCTAGTCGTAACCTTTCTTTATGACGTCACAAGCTAAGGTATCATTGCTAAGGTATGGCTAGCAATGTCAAACAATTTAATTACTTAAGTACGTTATTTGGTTTTCGGCCTGCCTGGGGGTAAGTAGTCATCGTAGTCTAATAGACAAACGCTTGCCACAACACTGTGTGTTGAAAAAAATAAAAGTACAACAAAAGTATTTTTTTTTTTCAAAAAAAAATCGTTTTTTTCAAAGAAAAATCATTGAAATCAACTCGGAAGCCGATCCCAAACCACCTGTATTTAGGGTGTTGGTTATTTAGTTTACATGTTGTATATAGTGTCATTAACCACCAAGACTGAAAGAGCTAGTTATATAAAAAATATAATTTTCGAAGAGAGCTCCATATTCAAGCAACTTATCCACCCGCTACGTTTCTGAAAACCATTATTCTTAGTATAAAAAAACTGTTATCACTGGCTAGCCGTCTCGAAGCAAAAAAATACGAGTTCACCAGCAGTTTAGGTGTGTAAAACTAACAATTTATCGCTAAGTGATCAAGCCAGCTGCTCCCTTGTAACTTTTAAAGTGCTGGGTCCCGTCTTATATATTTAAATTATATTGGCGTTTGGTTTAAAAGATAAAACTTTATGTATTCAAAATGTTTGAAAAAGGCGGCTTAGGTGTCAATGATGTGCATCACTGACACCTAAGCCGCCTTTTTTACCTGTGACCCATTTATACTTAAATTTAATTATTTAAAAGGTCGTCATACATCTATTGTATCCATCCTCCAGTGTACCTACCTCCTTTATGCCTACGTCCAATAACAAAAGGGCTACTACTGCTGGGCGTATACAACCCAGCTCAAGATTTTTTATCTTTCGTTCTACGAGTATGATTGAACTTAGTAGTTCAATCAATTCAATCAGAAAAATTATACATCTCTTAGTAGTCTAGTGACTACTAAGAGATGTATAATTTTTCTTAATATATGTGAGAAGAAGAAAACCCCAAAAAACTATAAATAAAATTGAGATCAAGGTACCTAAGTGATGATGATTCCCGACCTTAGAATGTCTGCTGAAAGTTCGACCTGAAAGAGCTCTGGTTCAGTTTTCAGATTCTAAAAACACTCTAAAACCAAAACAAACAAATTTCACTCTAAAACTGTCTCGTTTTACACATCCTCAGAAAAATCTGTCAATTTAATTGTAATCTTAATAATTAAATGCAAATAGAGTACATATAAATGTAGCAAAGATTCAAGGATGATCAAACGTAATATACCCTTTGTCCTTCAAAAACATGACCTATTTTGTACACTTCTCTGTTGCGTCAATGTTCCTAATTAAATAGCACACGATAACGTCCTACATATTGTGGCCTCCTTCGTAAACCGTGAAAATAACTTTTTAATTAATCTCGACGTTTAGGAATTGGCAAATATGTACATTATCGGTACCTTCATTATTTTATGTAGATTACGAACTGACGTATTGGGGGCAATCAGTAATAAACAGATTTTGTGTTTGCGATTGTATTAAAGCAATTTCTTTTTTATTTCTGTGTCACATGTATCTATTGGTCAATATTAAGTTTTCCAATTTCCCACCATTTGATAACATTCCATGTATTTCTGACCTACGTATTCGGATGTCCTAATTTAACATTTTCAGACGATATAATGCAGGTAAACATGTTTTTCCGCCCAAATATCGAAGTCAAGTCAAATAACTCTATATTTTCGTATAGTGTTGACTGTTGACGAGTAAAGTTGCTGGAGCAACACAGGTTAGGGATTGGGGTAAAGGCTGGCAGCGCGGGAGTGACAACCTTAGTGATGTAATAAAATAAGACGACTTTGTTTCACTAATACCGCAGGGTCAAAGGCCCCGGAGTTGTGAAGAAGACGAAGACCTTGGGTCCTCTAGCTTGCAAGACAAACTATTCTCTATAGGGTTTCTAGTCGGTAAGACTTTCCCGAAATCTTTCCCGAATCTCTACACGGAGAAAAATCGGTGACCGAAATATTTACAAGAAGTGTTTAGTAAAAATTTATTACTAGATTTTTTGTTGTTTTAATAAATTCATTGTGTTTAATACAATATTCTGATTAATTGTACTAGCTTTCTGTATTCGTAATATATTATATTGTCAAGTATACTTAATTTTAATCCTACAAGAATTATTATGTTAACTATTACGATTGTTGATAGTATTTCTTACGAGTCATTAAGTAAGGATTGCTAGAATAATGTATTTTCATTACAAATATTCTTATGGTGATTTAAACTACATGTTGTTAAGTACTGGGTATCATAAAACTTGTTAATGATACTAAATACTCTGTTTTGAGTACAACTTTATCATTTGTAGCACATTACCAATCTTTTTAACCATAACGATATAGTTATTGGTATAGTTAACATTATCTAGTTCAGTGAATAATATTAATTACATGGTTTCAATTACATGAAGTTCTTTTCATATTGACTTAAAAGTTGATTTATTATGTCAACAAGAACTATCTCGTCGTGATTGTCTGTATGATCGTAATAAAAACTTCGCGCTTCGCAACAGAAACTGAACCCATTGTCTTAGTCATCAAAAAAGCTGCCTCACTCTTGTCATTTCAGTTCAAACTGCGCCGCATAAAAGGTGGCGTGTAAAAATTTAATAGTGGTAAAGATTGTTAAAAATAAAATATGGATGAAGATATTGCTAAATTACTTATTAACTGGAAGTATGACCTGCATTTCCAGGTAAGTCCATTTTGACACTAATTATAGGATTGAAATTTCACTAATTATAGGATCTTCGTGATGATTGCATACTGTATCGATTGTCTGCTACGATCGATACAGTATGCAATCATCACCTGAGCATCATCATGAATGTCCCTACGGGGGTACAGCCTTTCGTATGACTAGCAACACTATTGGGAGATTTGGCCATAACTCACCACTCAGACCCAGCGCAGATTGGCGAATATTACAGGGTCCATGGAAAATAACGCGCTTTCCGGAGCGCGGAGAGCTCGAGATAATATTTTTGGTTACCCCTCCCACGAACGGCCAATGCGAAGTTGTTAGAATCTTTGATTTGGTAACATCTATATCAAGGTTGAAAAAAACAATACACAGAAAATAAATATAACTCATTTCTTTCGTTTCAGTCAGTAAGCCAATGTTAGATGCCGAATTTGTTAAGGTTCTAATCCACACTATAAGGGACCGAGCAAACTTCAAAAATTTTTAAAACTGAAAAAAAATGAAGAAGTGGAATGCTTAAAACCAGTAAGTAAATAAGTAATGTCTTAAAAGTAGATGTCTCGTCAGAGTATAAGTCAATTATAAATCAGTTTTTGTAAATGGTCACTTGTGGCTGTCAAAAATAAGGAACATTTTCTTTATTTTCTTCCATAGGTTTGACACCATCTATCTAAATAAGAATTTTATAAAAACTAATTGCAACAAAAAATTACACATGTTTTTTTACAAATTTCAGTTCAATTTGTATAGGTACGTGTTAAATGACTCACATAGACAATTTTTGAGTTTGTGCGATTTTTTTTAATTTTATCTTATTTTTTCAGACTATAATCCTCTGAAAGAACTTCTGATGAAAACAAATGTGGGACATGGTTTGCTCAACCTCTTTGACAATAGTGGCAAATTAAATAATAACGGCAGAAGAAAAGTTTATATTGACGGATTAGTATTAAATTCATCGATTAAATTACCTTATAATACTGAGAAAATAAATGTGAATATCAAAATTTACGCGTTTCATTTATTATCACAAATATTGTTGTATTGTGCGATTTTGTAAGTGTTATATTGTTTATAGTCGATAATAATTTACTGTAATTACGTTCTTTTCACAATTTGGTAAGTGTTTACTGTGTTGTTGGGATGCGGTTGCCTCATGTAAAACGAATTGATATAGTATGTTCTGTACATAGAAGGTGTTGTGCCTTCTTAATTATGTTATATTATGTTTCATTATTATGTTATACTAACTCAATCTTAATGAATTTAGAAGCAACATTGTCACACAACAAACAACACAGTAAGTATTTACCTATTAGATTGTGAAAAGAACGTAAGCACAGTAAATAATTATTGACTATAAATAATATAACACTTACAAGATCACACTAGTACAGATTGCATATAAGTTTTAGTAGGCGTAACGCTAGTGTATAGTAATCTTAACTATACTATATAGTATAGTATAGTATTTATTGTAGTTAATATAGCAATTGAACACTATTTATAGTAACAAAACTAATACGTGATGCATACGAGAATTTATAGTTCTTAAAATTAAATGGCGAGTAATAGTAGCTAACTATTTCATGTGCTTTAACTCTTCGTGCTGTTATAACAACCTAATGTTCTAGTAAAGTGTACCATGTAAAAAGTATTGTGGACTTTTTATTCAATAAAATATACTAAAATCATTATTGATTACTACTTTGACACTTTTTACACTTTACTAGATTACTAAGTTAGAATAACGTAAGTTCTGTACAATTCTAGTTTTAGTAAATCGAACACAGAATTCTTGCTGTGTCGTTAACAATAAGAAAGTCTAGTTCCTATAATCGTTATTCTTGTAAACGCTGCAAGATTTTTTTCTCCGTGTAGGGTGTTTGATTCGAAAGGAGCGAAGCGCCTGAGGGTGCCATTAGGGGCTTGGCTTAGGCGTATCGTGTCGAGGAGGAATTGGAGAGAATCACGTATAGAGCGATAAGTGTAGACCGGATTCTCGCACCTTTGTTTGACGAATGCGGGGTGGAGCAAAATTGTGACTGTGCTCTGTGAAAGCTTGAGTATTATTATTATGTGAACGACGAATTCAGACCAATTGAAAACTGAGGCTGGTAAATAAAAATACACTTGCCCATGTACCTACACAGTTACATGCACACATGTAACGAAAATACGCCTAGCCTAGTCAAAACTGGCTCACGCACTACACAGATGCAAAACCGGCCTCAGTTTTTTATTCGCAGCGCTCGCACTTTTTATTTGGTCTGAGAGGACGAGGTTATCGGCTACATTGACTGCTTACCGTCAGGCGAGTCATGTGATTGCCAACCACATACCACAAAAAAAAGGTTATACAATCATCATCATTTCAGCCGAGAGACGCCCACTGTTGAACATAGGCCACCCCCAAGGATCTCCAAACCGGTCGGTCCTGCGCTGCCCGCATCCAGCGGCTTCCCGCGACCCTTACTAGATCGTCAGTCCACCTTGTGGGGGGCCTACCAACGCTGCGTTTCCCGGTACGTGGTCGCCACTCGTGGACCTTTTCGCCCCAACGGCCGTCAGTCCTCCTCGCAATGTGCCCTGCCCACTGCCACTTAAGGTTCGCAATTTTTTGGCCTATGTCGGTGACCTCTCCAACTATACAATATTAAAGAACAATTTAATGAATGAAGATTTTATGAAGACCACAGAATAACACTACATTTTTGTGGTGTTGTGTTTGTTGGTGAGTAAGGTCGCCAGAGATCCACGGGGTAGGGAAGGGGATTAGGGTTGGTAGCGCGTTAGTGTCAAGTACGTCAGTGTTGCAAGCGTCTATAGGCTATGGTAGACGCTTACCACCAGGCAGACCTTATGCTTGTCTGCTACCACTCAATATAAAAAATTACTTAATTTAATAATGTTTTTTTGCAGCCTTAAAATGTCTTCTGTGTGACTGATTAACAACTTCAAAGTAATTACATTTATCAGTTTATCAGAGCTCAATTTGTATGGGAAACATGATTTGCGCTTCTCTCCGCTAGGGGCGCTGTTCGCGTTTCCTATACAAATTGAGCTCTTAACGCAACTAGAATCGGTGCGTTTTGTATACTAAAAACCACTCTGTATTTAGTATGAAATAAAGAGAGGACAATAATCACAACGTCTGATGATTGCAATATTATTTTAAGTGTATACCCGGACTGCTGACATGATTTTGAGTGGAACCTCTGTCCTGATTGTTGACTTTTACGTTTGATTGTTTACTAAAGGATTGTTACTTTTGGGTTTGGTGCCCCTTTAATGTAGGCGACAGGCTGGCAACCTGTCACTATTTGGAGGCACTGCGTGACCTATAAATAATGCCAATGCCATAATGTGGGTTTATGTGTAACAAAATGTTACCTGCCCACCTAGCATGACCAACGAAAAACGATATGATATAGCCATTTATCGCTTTGAACTTTCAAAAATCGTGTAAACGCAATCTTGAAATTTTATCGATACTTATATGAACATTATGAGCCTTAAACATGTTCGCAGTTTCGATAAAATTTCAGGTTATATCCAATGATTTTTAAAAGTTTAAAGCGATAAATGGCTGGATCATATCGTGTTTCGGTGGACATGCTAGGCGGTCTGAGGCCCTGCTCAACCCCAAATGGTATTATGAGCGTGATCTTATGTTTATGTATGTATATTATCATATGCAATTGTACCCTTTACGCTTTTTCATTTGTGTGCTCATGAAGTAGAATTCAAAATCGAACGGCAAATATATTAAGAATCGTTCTTGAATCTACCATTTATCATAAATCAACACGAACCCCATCCAGACTAGATTTACGATCTTCGAAGTAGCGGTGGGTATGTTTTGATAGAACTGTCACAAATATTTTGTGATCTTTGCGAAATACAGATATCCAAATATCATCATAATATTCCTTCTGAACATTTAGTAAAGGTTACGAAGACAAAGTGGATTTCAAAACATGTTTATTTTAGATTGACGTCAATATTAATATCATTCTAAAATAAGATCCTAAGCTATCGCACTATAATATTTGTATTAAGCTTAAGTCACGTATAGTGCGATTAAAGCGCAATGCTTAGTATAATAAACGCAGTCTTTTGATTTTATAGCTAAATACCATTTGACGCCATTCCGGAGTAACACTGCCACAAAAATCCCTCAGAATGAAAGTGATCTAACTCAAAAAATAGAAATTGTGAGATATGAGCAAGAAATATTAAAAAAAAAGTATAGTATTGGGTTTGCAATATATGTCTCTCGTGTTTTACTGAAATCAAATGCACTAAGTGCAGATTGATGTATCGATCTTTTATGTACATATAGGTAAAATTTAACTATGTATTTTAAATATATATTTTGAACTTAAGTCACTCTATCTATAGCAAATACATTTGTGCATTTTTTTTTTATTTTTTTTTTGAGTTATGCCTATTTAGATACAAGGTCTTATAGCATACTGTGGATTAAAACGGTCTTTTTCAAAAAGGTGATCACGAAAAATTATATGTATTCACTAATATCCAATAAATTGGTATAATTGGAGATCCATCGATATTATTCAATTATCTGCTCACGAATACCTAACACAATCTCTTTTATATTATATCCAAAGGTGAAAAGCGCGATTAATGAAAGTGACCGGTATATAGGTTCACCCCATTTTTACTTGTAACTCGGGCTGTTCTTCACCACAGCATTTTAGGGTAAGCTTTTCAAGGTCATTTATAACAAAATCAGAAATTACATGAATTGTGAGTTATGTGACTTTCATTCTAAGGATTGATATCAACGTGATTTTTACTTTACATTTAATTAGTTGTGCACTTAGCTATATAGGTATGTATTATTGTAACAAAGACTGGTAAACCAAATAAATAAATAAATTCTAAATAAAACCGTAGCCTATGGATGTTTACAACATAAAGCTAAGAAATAAGATTAACAAAAACGAATCTTAGTTAAAACTATTAAAGTTCAGTTTGCTAAAGTTTAAATATTTATGCCTTATTGTATTACTTGAATATCTGGCGCAGCAAACTACATTTCGTTAAAATTCCACCGTAGCTCGTAGCAATAACGGAGCTTTATGTCGTAGTCACGTACCTACAAGTAATGTAAAACATGTTGCCTTATTTCAGAGGTATTTCGCTAACATTATTATTACTATTATTTATGTATTGCAAAGGAATATCTCACTACTAAGTCTTTAGTAAATTGTAGCTGCGTTTTGTGGGGGAGTACCTCAGAGGAAGGATTAGTCCTTCCTCTGAGGGGAGTACGGCAGGGGTAGTAGAAATATTATCTTTAGAAGTGAGGTATCGTAAAAGCAAACTTGCCAATTTTCCAGAACGAACGAAACCTAATAGGTTGGGGAAAAAGTTTCTTCGCATTTTATAAGAAAATTCAAAACATTTTTTAATATAGTTTATTTACATTTAACTAAAGTATGTAGGTACCATTTTGTTCGATAACTTTTTGCCATCTTGTAGGTAGGGACATGATCCCATTGCTATAGAAATTTTGGGACTTCTGGTCAAAATACCGCGACAAGTGGTTTTGGCAGTCCTCTCGTGATGTTAACCTGACACTGCCTAAAGAATTCTGAAGAGACCGAAACAGGTGGAAATCTGAAGGTGCAAGGTCAGGACTATACGGCGGATGCATTAACACCTCCCAGCCAAACTCTCTTAATTTTTGCTGAGTGGCTAAAGATGTGTGAGGTCTAGCGTTATCATGATGAAAAACCACACCCCTTCTGTTGATTAATTCCGGCCGCTTTCTCTCAACTTCTTGCTTTAATCTCATCAGTTGTTCGCAGTAGAGTTCAGAATCGATGGTCCTGCCTGGTGGTAACAGCTCATAATGAATAATGCCCTTCCAATCCCACCACACACACAGCATCACCTTGTTGCGAGTTAACCCGGGTTTTGCCACAGTCTGTGAAGCCTGACCGGCCTTTGACCACGACCTTTTTCGCACGTTCTTGTCGTACGTGATCCACTTTTCATCACCAGTTATCATCTTCTTCAAAAATGGTTCGGTTTCATTACGTCGTAATAAAGAATCACAAATGAGTACACGGTTCATTAGGTTTCTTTCAGTGAGCTCGTGAGGTACCCAAATGTCGAGCTTTTTTGTGTACCCAGTTTTTTTCAAATGCGCCAAAACTGTTTTGTGGTCAATTCCCAGTTCTTCAGCTACGTCGTAACTACTGACATGCCGATCTTGCTCCACTTTTTCAAAAATGGCATCCATTTTATCTGTAATAGGGCGACCAGAGCGACGTGCATCTTTGACATCAAAATTTCCGGATTGAAAACGCTTAAACCAAATTTGTGCTACTCTCACAGACACTGCACTAGGTCCATAAACATCGCAAATTTTTTTCGTGGCTTGCGTTGCATTTTTACCTTTTTTGTAGTAAAATTTTAAAATGTATCGAATTTCTTCATTAGATTCACTCATCTTGGCGGTACGAAAAAAAAATGAAAATCACACGTTTTCCTAATTTGAATTTGGAATTATGTTCTTTAAAATTTAAACTTTCAATGATACCAAAAGCAGCCAGATACAAATAGTATAGCCAAAGAGATTTTATTACAAGTTTATACATACTATAATGCGAAAAGACTTTTTCCCCAACCTAATATATAGTTAATAGCACCAATCACGATAGGGTTTTTCCCACAGATTTAATAATACAAGGAAATAGGCCATGCCGGCATTTAACTTGTGACAAGTGTATGCTCTGTGGGCATACATTTCCGCTACTTCGCCTTCCGATAAAGACAAGTGAATACGTAACTTAGCGATTCGACCGATCTCCTTTGCGGCTGTGCTTAACTTTCATCGCTTCGCAGTCCTTAAGACACGCGCAATGAATAGTGTATATTACGGCATGCTCAACTAGAACCATGTTATGTAAGGCCGCTGATAGCGACACTCGGTCTTCCTATGAACTCGGCGATTCGACCGATCTCCTTAGATTGATATATCTGTGGTTTTTCCAATGTGTGACAATGCTATAAATTAATAATTACTAACTTCCAATTCTATTTTGCTTTTATGGTAAGTCCTCAATGTGTGTAGATCGTTTTCTCGAGTTTGTGTCTGTGAATGTGGATCGGGCATTAGGTATAAGAATTACTTAATATTTAATTTAGTTCTGAAAAAAATGTTTTTCCTAAAGCAATTAATATATGCTTAAAAGTAGATTCCAAATACTGTATGTAGTAAAAAATCTTGAGACAGAACTAAATAATTTTGGACACATTCTTATTTCACATAATGATTTATACACTTCTTGGAAAATTTGCATTTACTAGGTGTTACTTCTAGATCGACAACAACAACGAATTTTAGAACGCCATTTTAATGGCAAGCAGCCGGACTTAAAACCAACCAAATCGAGAAAAAAACCTCTTCTGGGGAACGAACCCAAGACCCCCAGAATGTCAGTCGGGTGGTTAAATTACTAGACCACGGTGCTTAAATTATTACTATTAAAAGAATTATAGATTATAGTGACACACCTTGGTGAAATTCGTTTTATTTTCAAAGCCAGGCCGTAAAACAGACCATCGGTATTCATTAGGGCCATCCGCTTTTCTAATATTTTGAAGGAAGAGTCATAAATCCTGTAGGTATCTAATTACAAAGCGAAGACAATTTTATGGTTGTACTACAGCAAATAATGTGGAAAATAAATTGGCATCGAACTAACTTGGCAAAACTACGACTACAATACTCGATACAATTTGGAATGAACTTTTATTGACCCCAACTTATTCTACCCATTGTTTTTACTGTATGTATATGTTGGATAATAACTTGTTGTATTACACAAATCTAGGCCAGTCTTGTAATAAAACTCATGACGAGTACTACAAAACTAGGTCTTAAGTACGCAGACATTCAGACTTATGGTAATAATTTACATAGCTAATGTCTGTACGCTCATAAACATTGTTTGTATGTGGGATTCGCTCTTGAGAACAGAGATGAAAAGTTTTAAAGAGTTTGATCCAGTCTTGTGCCGGTAGAGATTATGATACAATTAATTGATATAAGTTTTTTTTTAAACTTTTATTTCATACTCTTAAAAAACAGCAGCAACTTTAGTGCTTTGTTATAGCAACGCAACCGGACGCGATGGGAAGTTTTCCCGTGACCACGAAAGCTGCAAAGCGTTACGAAACGTCAGGCAATAATAACAAAATGTAAAATCTAATTAGACGCGAGTTAAAACCGTATTTTTTTTTAAATTACAATGTGTAGTGCTTGCGCTAATCTAAGACCTTGTCCAGAAGAGCAAATTCGCCGCGAATCATCACGCGCGTACACATACTGAAGCTCAACGGGCGAATTTGAAACTAGCGCGTAGCTTGTGGACGCAATATATTGAGCCCTAGTACCTCGCGCGTTGTGTGTTCGCGCGTAGAGATTCACGCGAATTAGCTTGTCTGGACAAGGTCTGAGAGAATATTAAAATGGTTTTGGTTATTATAAAAAAAAAAGAAACTGCACCTCGCTACCTACCTTTTTTCCAATAACCCGGATTTTGCAATATCCCTACGACATATACATACAATCACGGTAATAATCTATTATTACTATTTATTTATTTACCTTATTATTTGTTTATTTTATTTTCCTTTATAATAATCTTTATTGTTCTAATTGTGGTACATAAAGATCTTAATTAATAATATTATTTTTACCGTAGTTTCTCACAATTAGCCTATTAGGCATACAATGTTGGAACTTAAGTCTAGTTAAATATTATAGTTAAAAATTCTTTCAGGTCATAAAAGTTATTTTCATTTAACCATCTATATAATTTGTGTTTAAATGTATTAATCGTATTAAGGTCTTTAATATATTCTGGAATATTATTATACATTTTAATGCACATAGTCAGACAGCTTTTCCCATATTTGTCTGATCTAGGTATGTTAGCAATTATAAGTCTGTGCGGATCCCGTTTAAGACGTTTATTAACGTCAGATGCTTTATTAAAAATATGCTTGTGCTTTCTTACAAAATAACAAATTTCTAAAATTTTTATATTATTACTTTTACTTTATATATTATATTTCCACGCTCACAACAATTATCCAGCCCAAAGTAAGTATCATTAAGAACTTGTGTTATGGATACTAGATAACGGACATTTTTAATATAAGTACATATATTTCTAGATATTTTTATAAATAAACTTAAATAAATATATAAACAACCATGACTCGTCAACAAATACTCGTGATCATCACACAAATATTTGCCGCTACCAGGACTCGAACCCGGACCGCTTGATGTGTAGGCAGCTATACTGACCACTCCACCAAGACGGCGTCCTAATACTTAATTAAATTAATTAATAATACTTATTAACGGCGGATTAATAATACTTTTTACAATAAATTGATTGTTATATGTAGCAAATAAAAAGCCGTTTATATTCTGGAACTCGTATTGCCTTGCGTGGATTTAACAAAAAATTAACTTGTTGTAAAGAAATGCAAAATTAATGTTTTTAATTGTTCTGGAAATAAAGTATTTTAAAATTTATTTTCAATCTCAAAAGGGTTAAGCAGAGCTTTAGGAGACATTTGGTTACACATAAAATGATATGACATCAACACTCGAAAAGCCTTTTTTTGGGCACAGCCTACTAGCGGCTTGAATTTGGAGCGCCGAAACTGAGGCAGTACCTCCATCTTACAGAAGACCAGTCAAATAATAGTACATTTGTGTGGTGTTGTTCCTGCTGGTGAATAAGGTCGCCAGAGCTCCATGGGATAGAGAACAAGACCGCGCAGACAAGAATTGACAGCGCCTAAGTGTCACGTCAGTGTTGAATGCGTCAATAGGCTTATGCTTAGGAGTTTCTCCAGAGTTCTTATTGTAAAAACACGTGTTGAGGGACTCCATTTTTAACCTCAATCAACCGTACAATTTATGTAACTTTAGTTACATTTTCACTTGACATTGGCAAAATGCGTACGCTTAATACGCGACGCGACGCCATTAATTAAGAATAAAATAGGCTTATGCTTATCTGCCAACCAAATAACATAATATAAAATAAAAGCCGACAACAAGAAGAATAATTCTAGTCTAACATATTAGGTTGGGGAAAAAGTCTTTTCGCATTATAGTATGTATAAACTTGTAATAAAATCTCTTTGGCTATACTATTTGTATCTGGCTGGTTTTGGTATCATTGAAAGTTTAAATTTTAAAGAACATAATTCCAAATTCAAATTAGGAAAATGTGTGATTTTCATTTGTTTTTCGTACCGCCAAGATGAGTGAATCTAATGAAGAAATTCGATACATTTTAAAACTACAAAAAAGGTAAAAATGCAACGCTAGCCGCGAAAAAAATTTGCGATGTTTATGGACCTAGTGCAGTGTCTGTGAGAGTAGCACAAATTTGGTTTAAGCGTTTTCAATCCGGAAATTTTGATGTCAAAGATGCACGTCGCTCTGGTCGCCCTATTACAGATAAAATGGATGCCATTTTTGAAAAAGTGGAGCAAGATCGGCATGTCAGTAGTTACGACGTAGCTGAAGAACTGGGAATTGACCACAAAACAGTTTTGGCGCAAGTTATCGAACAAAATGGTACCTACATACTTTAGTTAAATGTAAATAAACTATATTAAAAAATGTTTTGAATTTTCTTAAAAAATGCGAAGAAACTTTTTCCCCAACCTATTATCTTAGCAGTATATTGCAGTATACATATAGGTATTGATAATAATGGAGGATTTAAAAGATATATCGGTTAATTGTTTGAAGCTACAATGCATAGTTTCATTTTTAATTCACGTTAACATACCAGATTATAAGGTACTATTCACGTCAAACAACGTCGCTTATAGGTGATTAAAACGTTGTAATTCTTACGCGGTTCACGTGTAATCTGAAACGACATTTTAATTTTAATTGCCATCCTAATTACTTTTACGGGTAATTTGCAAATAGAAGCGTTTAAAAGCGCGGGATTTAGAATGACATGTCTTGTGCCATTCATGAATTAGGTTTAGGTGACGTAAATCGTTAGCGACAAAATTAGCTGCGATATTGAATCTTATTTCCTATGCTTTAAGATAATTTAAACCTAAGATCTAGAATACAGTCGTTACGTTAAGTGATTATTAGTAATTCAAGAGACGTAAGAATGTTAGGGTAAAGGCGGTATAGATGCCTCACTTTTTTAAATATGCTCCTAATTTTGAAAATATTAGTTTTATATAAATAATGTCTATGAATTTATCTACTTTAATCCTTTATGTTTAACTGTGATTTGTTTTTATGAACCTATCAGTTCCAGATTTTGCAGATTTTAGCTTTTTATAAAACTCCTTTGTTGAGGATAGATGCCTACCGGTATGGATAGTTGCCCCACCTTGAAAATACTATGAATGATAGATGCCTGCGGCGCGGGATAGAAGCCCTTCATACTGTATAAACGAAAAAATCAACCAAATTTAATTATATTTTGAGGACAATTGGTGTTTTAGCAGTAGAAGGCTACTCCTAAAATAGAAATTGTCTCCTAGAAACGCGGTCATAATAATAAAAATCATTTTGCAGATTCTTAAATCGTTTAATTGTCATGGTTAGAATAGAATTATCATATGAGATCAAATAAAATAATAACAATAAAATTCTTGGTATAAAATATTAATTAATATGTAATATCTTGTATAACATGACCCTCAATACAATACCTAGTGTTTGCTTCGTTGTATTTTTAGCAGCATAACGTCTTCGCAATGTTCTTGATGGAATTTCAAACTGTCGGGATATTTCGTTTATCCCCATGGTATTTCTGTCCATTTCCTCAAAAGCCGACTGCAATTGTTCTGAAGTCCAAGAACATACTCGAGCTCGCACTCCTTCCTTTCTTTTATACTTTCGTGGCATGATTCTGCTACAACCAGTAAAAATATAAATATACGTCAACACAAAATATAACAGAACACAGAATATGTTCAAAATATATCTACACTGAAACCTCACATATACATGGTGTACGGAAGGATAGATGCCCCAAGGGGCACCTATACGTCGAAAAATCAGGGCAACTATCCTTTTTGATAGGGATAGATGCCCAAGTATTTTTTTTAATAAATAAAAAACAAATGAGCAACCTTTTCCATCTAGATGCATACTTGATGAATCAGTATATTGACGTAATAAAAAATATAACAGAATTAATAACTAATTATAAAGTTATACAACAGCAAATACTAACCTTTAAAACTTTGACGTGTTTGTTAACTTCGCCGCGGAGATGAATTCACACACGAACGAAACGCATCCTCAAGCCACGACGGCCCGTGGCTATCTGAAGTGCGGGGTGACTGCGGCTTTTAGTTATGCTATTGTTTCTTAGTTGCGAGTTTGGGAAGTTAGGCTTTTTGAAAATGAGGCATCTATCCTACTGGGGCATCTATCCCGCCTTTACCCTAAGTGATTTTAAATAATTGCTCCTATAAATTATTACGTGTAAGATAATTAAGTTGTCACTTTCTTATTTCTGTTTAGATAGACATAGCTCGAAATATTAAGGATGATAAAATTAATGGAAATTGTCATTATTTAATGGCGGCAATTTTGCAATAAAAGGTCTGTTACATTACACAGTAAATTTGTTTTTTGAAGCGACTTCAAAAAGGAGGAGGTGATCTATTCGACTGTATTTTTTTATGTTTGTTACCTCATAACTCTGTACTGGGGGCACCGATTTTGAAGATTCTTTCGACCTTTGGAAGCTGGTGCTTGACATTTGGTCCCATTTAAATTTGATCGATATCTGACGAGTAGTTTTAGTGTTATCCCTAATAATGCCTATTTAATTAACATCGATTATATCATAATATTATCACTTGTGTGAAATTTGTAAAATTGTGAAAATTTATATACTTACTTAAAACACTAAAAAGCACGAAATAAAATTATTTTTAAATAAATAAACCCTCCTTCAAAACTAAAAACGGAGAAAATTCGGTTTATAAAAATCTAAATGTTGTTTTTGAGGTACTGCCAACCTCAATATTTGGAATAAACGTTGTCACTTGTATTTGGGACCGACCTCAAAAACATTTAGATTTTTACAAACAGATTTTTTATTTCTCCGTTTTTAGTTTTGAAAGCGGTTTTTTTATTTAAAAATAATTTTTATCTTATGTTTGCTCATGCAATATGCAGGTAGGCAAAATGTGGTTTTTCCAGCCCTAAACAACTTTCGCGCATAAACATGTCTTAATAACAAAATCTGGTCTAGCTGGATAGCTTACTTTTATGTCCACATGAATAAAACTCACTATAATTATTCCATATCTCAAGACAAGTTGGAGGAGAAGTCGTGCATTTTCTTAACGATTACAAAAGCTAAGCTACGTGGTCGGTACTCAGACGGGTGACCGAAAAATTTTCAACTCGATTTTCCAGAAACAGACCTTTAGAATGCTAATTATTATCAAATAAATATGTTTAGTTTATGAATAGGTATCTATATTTAACCTTCGAGGTTGCACTTAGTTATCACTTTCCGGTTTCTTGGTGAAGATTCTCTATACACATTCGATCCTTATGATCGATTGAAGATTGTCACTACTAAACTGAAAATAGTATTGACATGATCTAGTAGTATGAAACAACTAGGCAGTGTGGACATTATACCCATATGTAGATTCTAAATTACGCTTCTTTCTGAAAACAATCACATTGTCCCAATTTGCATAGATTTGCTTTTACAAATGAAGCTGATTTTTTTATACGAAATGGGGATTTCAGGATTGATGTATACCCTTGTTGAATCGTAATAAGGTTTACGTGTATAAATAGTACATATATTTTTTTATTTCGATGTATACTTACCATGTTTTGTATGACCATCTACTCATGTAGTCATGTTGACTCATAGCTCATAGTATTTGTAATACTTTAAACTGTTTTTACTACAAAAACCCCATTTGATTTTACCTCCTCTCTTTCTGTAAGTATAAGATATCTTAACGTGGGTTAATAAAGTTTACTGTCGTTTAACTATATTATAATGCTTAGTGTTATTGAAATTTAGACTTTATCGTACACTATTAAAAACTAAACCCGTTTATGATGGAAATTATGAATGACGCAGCCAGCTGTGGCTAAAGTCTGAGTCATTCTATACGTTTCACTCGGCCCAAACGTTAAATGCGTTACAATATATCGTAAAGTAATAAAAATAAGGTCGATAGTTACTTTGACATGGCGCACAGCGCAAGTTTGTAAAAGTGTATTGACAATGCGCGGGCGCATTTTGCGCTACCGTATCCATAGTATTGTTCGCTAGTGTGACAGATGCCGCGTTCCGAGACACACGTGTGCGGCTTAGAAAACTTACCGCCTTTTCGCGCTTAAATAAAATTCGTGATTGAAATTGTGATGCACGAAACGATAAAATATGTTGCGCGTATTTTTATAGTGACAATTTTTTATTACACTGTTTTGAGTGTGTATAAAGAAGCGAAAAAATATTGGACTGGGATTGATTGAGAAAACACAAATTGACAGCTTATCGTCAATAAAAAAGTAAGTGTTATTTTTAAATATGTAATATTTGGCATAATTCTACCCACTTATTGTTTCGTTTATTATTTTTATAGTAAAGAAAAGGTTATTTACAAAATGTATACTAATATTATTTTTTTTAACATTGAACTGTAACATTAAAATAACTGGCCATTTCTTTTCCGCAATAGTTATAAACGCCTATCAACGTTATAGGTACTATGTTATTATTTAATGATACTGTATAAGGCCTTATTACCTTCAACTCTCTGTGTTTATACGAGTACCTAGTTTGTAATTTAGCAAAGCGTGTTTATATGAGGAAGCAAGTAACATCAAGTTCCGTAATTACTTACGTAATTATCAATTATTTAAATATTTTATCACGTTTTGCACAGACACAATCGAGAATAAATTTGTCATTAAATTTATTAATAAAAACATTATAAGTTGTTACTTTTTATTGAATACGTATATATTAGAATACAAAACGTAAGTATTTAAGTCTTTATACATTTTTCTACGTTCTTACATATTAAAATACAAACAAAATTAAGGACCACTTAACCCTTTGTATGGTAGTGGCAGATATATTGCCACCATATTTTGAACTTTATATCGTTATATCTATGTGATAATGTTGAAAAACAATGAAAAACTATTTTTTTCTTTACCAGTCAAAGGGTTAACCACCCAAATTTCATCACAATAGTATCTATCTACCTAAATATGAATAGATACGAAACTAGGTACATACCTACATATAATCACGCTCGCAATCCCAAAAGGGTTCGAGTAGAGCTTCAGATAACATTCGGTTACACACAAAGCAACATCTGGTAGTATGGGCCACACAGCACCCCAACATAGTGACAGGATGCGAGCCTGTCGCCTAACGAACGAAAAATGGCATATACGAAGATTTGCTAGATACGAAAGTAAAATGCGAGTTTTCATTAAATTTTTAGAAACATCTTGTGTTTTTCTAATTAATAACTTGCATGCAGTTTTACTTATTTTGACATGACTACTTTGTAAGGAATATAGATGTTTCCATGTCAAAGATAAAAACAGTAAAATATAATAATTTAATTTTTTTCTAAATAGAAATACAATCTGGTTGCCCTATTGTATTACATCAATCTCACTTGCTGCCTGAGCTTAAATTTAGGTACGTTTCAAGTTTAAAACTAAGGATTTATCTAAAATTTGACAGATGAAATCGAAGCGAGCGTAGGAGTGAGATCTTTACAGGATAGCATAACTGTTTTGAAAAGTCCTGAAACGTGTCCGTAAAAGGTTGAATGCGAACCCCCGAACTCTTAAGGTCCTAACACACATATAACTATGAGTTTAAGAGCTTCTTTTCCGTTGCGTTCATAATAAAAAAGATACTCTTTACAAAGAAAATACAGCTAGATACTTTATTGTCATCTAAATAATAACGCAGATTATTAAATGTCAGAGTACATTTTTAATTGTTACATACTTTCGTAGAAAAAATATTTTTCCAAAGGAGGTCCAAAACGTGTAAATCCGTCAAAATATCGAGGTCGAATTTTTTGACGATTACAAGACTTCCTCTATACTACGTATACGAGAAAGTAAAAAGTCCAATTTAATTTTCAGTAAAAAGGGGTATAAAATAAACTATTGAGGCATCCCTAAAATTCCTATTCCTTACATCCCTACTGGTGTAAGCCCACCAGGTTTCTTACTTTTTATATGAGTCAGTTGGTTTCTAGTTAAATCTAAGCACTTGATATGACCAAGTGGAGAGTTGAACACTCTCCACTTGGTCATAAAAAGAAATAACTATTAAGTTACTGATACTACTTACTTACAAATTTAAATCTCATTTTCTTTCATTTAAATGTGCAATAAGCTTAAAATTCTGATCGAAAACAAGTAACTATACCGAGTTTCTTAAGTTTATGACAAATAACGCATATTATTACAATTTCCTTGTTTTACAGATATTGCCAAACATTGTTTTAACTTTTCAGAGTCATCCTTAATAATCACATTGATTCAGTTTGAGTAACAAACTGTTTTAATTAATTTTAACAACGGGAAGTTTGTTTTTCACGTCTTATAAATATTGACTATAAACTCAGCTTTTATGAACTAAGGTTTAGGGAAGTTCGTTTCGTAACCGTAATAAAGACTATAGGCCTGCATAGACGAGGAACTATTGTCCGCTGCCCTTTTGTCCGTCAATATAGATCGCTTAGAACTGCATGGCATACTAAAATTATCTCGTACAAAAAGTCCCTCAAAAAAGCGAGGACTTCTACTCACGTCAATCAAAAAGCGGCGCATTTGTAGCTCTGTAGTCGACTTGCTTAAACCAATGGAAAATAATATTTTCGCTTGGAAGAAAATACAAGGCTGGTACAAAATAGGAGCTGGTCAAATATTGGTTATTTTCCCCTCTAGTAATCAATATTTAAAAAAACCTCTCTGAATCCATAAATAATCTGGTATAAAAGTTTCGAAAAAAGTCTTAATCTAGCGGCATTTCTATGGAATTTTATGTAGGTACTGCTGCTGTTTAATAGTAGGTATCAACAAATGTTGATGATTAAATCTAAACTAATTCCTAATACATTATAAAACTCTAAAGTATTTTAATTTTCGATTACTATGTTAAAATGCCTCAAGTTCTGCTATTCGTTTCCATTAAATACAAATAATAGATATGTCGTGGCCAGATCGTATAATTGGCCAGATCATGAAATGCTTGGGCATATCGTCTACCGATTACGTAGATTAGACTCTCCCACAAACAGTCCACTCCGCTTGGTCACAAAAAATAACCTTGAACCTACTGATCACTCCTGACCACTACGATTTTTAGATAAATGGGTTACTCGACCAGTGGTCGAGATTTTTATGTCTAGTAGCATTTCATAATCGGACCAATTATACGATCGGGCCACGACAAATATAATATACTATATTTTTTATTGTACCGATCGCAATTTTGCATGGTCCCAAGAAAAGTTGATTGCCAATAATATTTATTAACGAAAACCTGCTACTACTTATCTAATATACAATTTTTTACCCTTTTGTCAATGACTGCCACGAAAATGTCGAATTTGTTGAAAAGATGAAGTGTTTATGTTATTATCTATCCACAGTCTAAGATAAAGTCGTTCTTTCTATATGTATTTTTGTCTGTATATCTTAGAACTTTTAAACTACCTAACTGATTTCAATGCAGTTTTCAGCATTAGATAGAGTGTTTCAAAAGGAAGGTTATTATGTATAATCCATGCATAAACGTAGAGAAAAGCCGAGAAATTCCGGGGGAAGCCGAGGCGTCGCTAGAGTAAGTATAAAAAAGAAATAATGTTTATTTTTATAGCGTAGAACATGAGTTGTCACCAAATGACAAAAAAATATCACAAGTCAATTCACATACAATGTCTAGCTTTGAGTAACAAAGAAGTATCAGTATCACAGAAAACAATGCCATTAAAATAATAAGATGAAACATTTATTTACATCTCACTCACCTATAAAATGTCTGCACTACACATCAAAAGCTCAGTGTGTCCTGCGTTGTTTGTCGCCCTATTTCATAAAATGTCACCTTAATATGTCTTTGAAGCTAATCCAGGGGCTCGTTAAAAGGGCGTTGTTTCAGGATTTCCTGCCCATTTGTTCTCTCCCGAGTTCTGTATATGTCGTCATTAAGGTGTTCCAAAATTATGCAGGTAAAAAAGTTCCTATATTAAACAAGTAAGAATAAAGTGTCTATCGAATAAAGTTAAACTACAGGGTTAGTACATTGATTAATCGTAATTAGAGAGTTCGTTCTGAGTAAATAGTGCTAACAACAGAAATTGATAATCAGAAGTACTGAATTTCTATTGAAACTAGGAATTGCAAGGAAAAATACATCATATTTAAACCGCATCACTATTTTAACCGCAATAGACATTAAAACTACAAAGAAAGAAATATTCATGACGTCTCTACCTAAGTACCCAATTCGTTAATGTCCGGTTTAGTACCTAGTTGGTAATAAATGTTTCAGTAGATGAACCGAAAAGCGATTAATATAAATGGAATTCGTAATCCTAATCCCCGAAGATGAAATATTATTTTCTGGAACACTCCATTTATCTTGCTCAGTTAACAATTGAGTTAGCAACAATACATATTTTATTGTAATGTGGACGATCACATCATTGACTTTTACATTGCTCATATAATGTCTCCACCGAGGGGCTCGAGCCTACTCCACATTAGGAGCGATTAGGCCTCAGTTTTTACAACTTAAGAATTTCTTCATAGGTGTGTGCAGGTTTCCTCACGATGTTTTTCTTCACCGTAAAAACGTTGATAAACGTACATAATAATTCAAAATTTGAAAACATATTGGTACGTGGTGGGGTTCGAACCGGTGCCTCCCGGGTGGAAGACAACGCCCTTACGCACTACGCCACCGACGCTTCCTGGCCTGAACTAAATGTTTTTATTAAATTGATAAAATCTTACACAGAATATTTTGTTTAAATTCTTCAAATAAGACGCCAGAGAAACTTTGATAACTTATGAATGACTTAATAGTTGATAAGAATTATCATACGGCTCAATGTCTGCTAATACGTCCTACATAATGGTTAGTCTGTTTACTTTAATTATTCCGGAAGATTTCATCAAGAGTTCTTGTTAGAAAGACGAGATAAAATTGTAATTTTGTGGTCTACGTGAGCTGAAAACATAGGAGATAAGTTTTGCGAGAAAATTAAATGTAAATCTTTGAGTTGTAAAACATCTGAAAATATTTTTAGTTGCTTAAAACATAAGCCGATTAAAATTTAGATCCATTACCATACATTCTTAACAACAGTCAAGTGCTTAGGTCTTCTTCTGGACCTTTTTTCATCTTTACCACGTAGCAATATTTTTATGTAGATATAATATTGAATACAAATGCAGTAAAATGTCGGTGGTACGTAGGTCAACTTAAATATTACAGGCATAGTGCTGTTTTTACCCAGTTACTATTTCACCCGAAAAAGTGTAGTTGCGGTTTAAACCAAAAATGTACAGAAGCATTCAAAAGTCTTACGAAAGAATGTATCAATTATTTATAATCAGACTGACAACAAACAGTTAATGTATATATCCAACCTGCTGTACCATGATAACTATGAGGAGATGTCATAATAGACGTATAAAATGAATAATCTTTTATAATAAATGATATCTTTTGCCGCCTGGTTATTTATAATTGATTAATGTTGTGAGTTTAAAAATTTACAAGTATTTATGGTGAAAAATTAGGTTTAATACATACAAAGTTAATGTTCTCTTAGATTTGCGCGAGCACTACACATTATAAATAAAACAACTTTATTAAAGTAAGTCTTAATCGAAGCTCACTTCAAGATGTTCCTAATCTTGTCCGTGACTCCTTTCATGTATGGTAAGACTGCAGGTTTTCTTACCATACATGAAAGGAGTCACGGACAAGCGAAGCGAGCTTCGATTAAGACTTACTTTAAGCCGCTAAAGAAGATTAACCAATTTCTACGACCCGTCAAGTGTAATATACCCTTTCAAGATGCATGTATATACAAGTTGGACTGCGACTGCGGGCTCTCGTATATAGGTCAAACAAAGAGAAGCATAGGCACCCGGGTGAAGGAGCATATAGCTGACATAAAACATAGGCGCGAAACAAAGTCTGCAGTGTGTGAACATACGCAAGAAGGGCCCAATCATTATATAAGGTTCGATAAACCACACATTCTCGCCAAGGAACGTCGATACATCCCAAGGATGTTGCGCGAGGCTATTGAAATAAAGAAACACCCAAATTTCAATAGAGAAGATGGTTGGGCCGTACCACCTGCTTGGGATCCAGTAATTAAAATTATTAAAACTCAGGCAAACCACCACACAGCAAGACCTAATGACACCGTGAGCTCCGTTTGCGTGAAACGGAACACTCCAAATTAATAATTAAAGTGACGGTAGCAACGTAATTCGTTGGACGGTAGATTTAAATATTTCATTAAAATTTGACAACCTACATCTTTAGTCATCCCGTGACCACGAACGCTGAAAAGTGTTACGAAACGTCGGGCAATAATAACATCATGTAAAATCTAATTACACGCGAGTTAAATCAGTAAAAGTTGTTTTATTTATAACATACAAAGTTGTAATTTTCAGGTGTATTTATTAAGAAACTTCTTCACTCTAAGAATATTTAAATCTAATACACTTATCTCATTGCCTGTACCTATCTTTTCTTTCGGATCAAATCGCAACTACATCTAATATTTATTTTTCGGGTGAAATTGCCTAACCCCGTTACACCACTAACCCATTATTACATCATCATCAACTGCTCATTTATAATGTCCCCACCGAGGTCCTCGAGCCTACCCCACATTAGGAGCGATTGGGCCTTAGTCAACCACGCTGGCCAAGTGCGGGTTGGTCGACTCCTCACACATCCTAAGAATTTCTTCATAGGTGTGTGCACCTATACTTACATACTTATCAATGTTAACGTTGTACAACTACAGAAATATTCCTAGGTTATTTCTGTAGGTAAGGCAACAGAACTTGACGCTACAATCTGCAATGCTATATCTTCTTTAGAAGGTGTTAATATCATTGTAGAAAATTTACGTCTATATGTAGGGCTGAGACCAAGTATTCAATGTGTTGTCATTTAAAAGGTCTTTATTAACATCGCGTTTTAAAGAAATAAAACCATTTAAACATATGTCTTAAAATCAGAATCGTGTTTCTTACAAATAAAAAAACGTAGCGAGAATTGGCATTGATTTTTTATTACATTGGCAAATGTTTATAACCAAACCAAAACAATTTCCCATTTTTTACTGGTTGTCTTATCTGCTTTTATTATATGTTTTAATTATTTTATGGCATTGACACGAACAAGAACGATTTAAATTAAGTGTAAAATAAAAAACAAGCACGATACGTTATACAAATACCGAATTTCATTACACGCACAAAGTTAAAATATTTTTAATCGTAGACAATAGATCCCGAAAAATCCTTTAGAAAAACGAACAATTTTCTAATATTTTAATCGGCCCTTCTCATTTGTTTCCATTAAGAGTTTTATGCCATCCCTTATCGTATCTTAATTAATAACAAAGACAGATCGTTCTTCATTCAAGGCCACGACCTTATATATCAAGATAAAATTATTGTATTACTAATTGTGACAAATAGACTCTTGTGTATAAATGTTAAATTAAATACTATAAATTACTTTTGATATTTATAGTTTGAAAGAGAAAAGTAACGTGCGATTTTGTAGTTTCCTTTAACGACCGTATAACTCGATCCAGGATTATTGTTTGTCAATGAATGTTTTGTCGAAAATAATCAGTTCCATGCGTTTTGACAAATATCTGTTATGGAGACTGCACTCCGTTGGGTCATAAAAAAATGACCCGATCCTACCAATAATAAGCGATCTCCATCCGATTATCCAGACTAATATTTATAGAACCAACTATAGATTTTTCGGTGAACCGTAATTATGGATCGAATTATAAGGAGCGAAAATATAGAAAAAATATTTCGTATAATTTCCTATAACTGCTAACAATCAGGGGGGGCCGTATGCTTAAGACGGGTCCAGATATGATCATTTCCCCATTCCGATCAGCGTATCCGTATCAGCGTATCACGTATCAAGCCCCGTATCAAGTTGTGGATGCCTCGGTTTGCTCTGTATGATAATCGTATGAAAACGACATGACATGGGACGGGCCGTATCATAACGGCGTATCAAGATCGCGTATCATCACCCGTCCACATATGCGATCATTATACGCGTCGGCGATACGGATACGCTGATCGGATCGGGTAAATTATACATATTTGGACCCGGCTTTATGTACAGACAACATAAGCCTGTCTGTCTTATCACAATCTGTCAAATTGCAATCGATTTGGCGCATGATAATACATATGTTTATGGTTGAAAATTACAGTTAGGTAATCTGATATACTGTCTTCCGTACCAACCACCTAGAAGAAAATGAAAATAATAATTGGTGGTATTTATACATGTAGTTAACTTAAATAAGTTCATAATAAAATTAATCATTACCTATTTGAATATTTTTGAAGTGATATTCACTTTATTCGTATGCAAAATGAAAATTTAACGGTTGTTTTAGTCTGACATGACTAACCTACTTTTAAGTGCATTTTTTAAAGCCGAATATACAATTTACAAGTTAAAAATATTTCTAACCAACTAGTCTTTTGTGTTGCTTCAAATGTACCTTACTGAGAACCACTTGGCCCTGACTACAGGCGTTGTTTGCCAATTTTGCCTAACGCGGCCATTCAGACCTGAAGACTATACTTATTCATTCCAATAAAAATGTCGTAAGTAGTTTTTCGATTACGCAAAAAGATAAACATATAGGGGCAATTAAACGTAAATAGCAGTTCTGGTTGTTGAGTTCATAGGAATACAAAAAATATAAAAGAAAACAAATAATTTCATATTCCTTTGTCTTTGTATGTCCTTTTATGTCTAAGGGGTGGTTTCAGACCAGTTATTGCTTGCGTCTAAGGTTGTTTTCGGAAGTAGGCGCGTTTAGACGAGCCATCTAGCAACTCGTACAATCATTTAAACGTAAGTTTCGACGACGTCGTGGTGGAGTGCTCAGTAACGCTGCCTACACATCAAGCGGTCCGGGTTTGAGTCCTAGTAGGAGCAAATATTTGTGTGATGTACCCGAACATTTGTTCACGAGTCATGTTTGTTTATGTATTTATTTAAGTTTATTTTATAAAAATATATATTCTACTATGTGTATTAAATTTGTCCGTTATCTAGATAATTGGTGTGAGCCTAAATATACATTATATTCTAAAATTCGAGCGAACTCGCCGGAATAAGCCCGTGTACGCGAGTCCGGTTTTTGAAGCGTGAAATGTGGCGAGCCGCGCGCAGAAAGAATCTGCTCTGAGCAGAACTAGCTTTAGCGCGACCAATGGATTTAAATTTATTATTAAATATTTACATATATTGCTACTAAATCATATAAATTATCAATATTTTAGCGACCGTCCCATAGGAAATTGTACATTGTTTTGTGATCCGTACTTTACTCACTAAGGGTACCGTAAAATACGGCTAAAGGTTGGAGTGGTTTACGATACTGATAGTTTTATATTTGTCCTGGATAAGTACTAGAACTAATTCCTTAATAATTGGTGAAGGAAAATTGGAAACAAAACAATGAGGCAATATAATAAATTAAACCTATGTTAATCTGCGTATCAATTAATTAGTTCATTAATAAATTTATGAACGAAAACAACCTAGTTTAAAAACCAAATATTTAATTATGGTTTACCGTTCAGCCATGACCCATACGGGCGACCGCAAAATGACACCTGAAATATGAAGCCTACATTGTCCTCGTGGTTGTAACACATTCATTGTTCGAAACGAATGAAGTAACACTTAATACAACTGAGTCAATATCACAAAGATATTCTGATGTATTACTCCAGAGCATAATTAAGCTGGATGGTTTTTACATTAGGTCACGCCTTTCTCCCAACGAAATATATTATAAATAATAAAAATGTCAATCGGCAGCAAATACGCAGTAGTTAACATTTCCAAAAAATTTTAGTTGACGAACATCTAAAATTTTTGTTCCTAATGCTAACTTCTAACAATTGTAATTTTTTCTATCATATTACAATCAGAATATTAATTTAAACAATATGCGTTCATTTGAATACAAAACCAACTTTGTTTTTATTATGTCTTCATAGTAGTTACTAGCCGATGTTTAACTAGTCCAATAATAACCAGCGTTTGAATGATACGCTTTTAAGCTTGTTGTTTTTCAATGAATAAGTTTTGACCATGTTTTAGTAACTCATAAGCACACTAGACTGTTATCATGGGATTTAACAAGAATTTATAGATTTATTATTTTATCAGATTTTTTCCATAGTGACGTCTTACGACTTTGTGGTGGCATGGTACGACTCCGCACGATATGGTAGGATTTTCGCATTACCTTACACAAGACAGAGATCTATATCAACAACTTGTATAACAAGAAAAAATGCACTGAAAAAAATCGACTTGCCTCAGGCGGGAATCGAACCCGCATCTTCCGCAATCTGGGCGGCTGCGTTAACCATTACGCCACCGAGACACTGCTTTCGCTGTCGAAATTTGTCAGTGCTTGGTGCTGTGATGTTTTATGGTAAACATTGTTTCATCAAATCTTTGAAATTTGCACTTCTAAGACCCGAACGAAATATTGTTGCAAATATTTGACGCCCAGCTAAGATGAAACTACCTTACCTACCTTTACTTGTAAATAAAATATTTACGCGTTTATAAACGCAAAAATAAAATTATTCCACAACTTGTATGACGTAAGGCATTACCGACTACAAGTCGGCAGATTTATTTACCCCCTAATGAATTTTCAATATTGTGATTCTCTACGCAGTGCCAGAATTACCGAGTAGACTGGATCCTAGGTCGGCAAATTTGGGATTTTCCATCTTACAGTTTAAAATACATAATTGAACATCGATAATGTTTCACCATTTAGATTATAACAAAATTGTAAATCCTCTACCGTTTCTACGTTAAGTTTCTAAACTCTGACAATTCGTAATACAATTCTGAGCAAACCATTAAAAAGAATGTTGCAAGCAACAGTGTGTTCAATAGTGACTTGTACCTTTTTAATTTACTGTACCTCTGTTTCACTGATAAGTCTTTCAGCCATTAATTACCATCCAATTAGGTGGGATCTGCTGACGATCTCAAGTAAATAAGCGAAGAAACCCCGTTCGGATAAATAGAGGGACGTGAAGATAGGTACGGTTACCAACCATCATCACTAAATGTTTTGAAAGTCCTTATACTTCGGCTGTTTTTGTTGTTTGTCCCCTTTAAAAGCATACTTTCTAATGAATCAACGCGCGACTTGGTGGAGTGGTCAATATAGCTGCCATCAAGCGGTCCAGGTTCGAGTCCTGGTAACGGCAAATGTTTGTGTGACGAATACGAATATTTGTTGACGAGTCATGGTTGTTTATATATTTATTTAGGTTTTTTTATAAAAATATCTAAATATTATTATGTACATAAAAAATATCCGTTATCTAGTTTCCATAACACAAGTTTTCAGTGACACTTAATTTGGGCTAGACAATTGGTGCGAGCGTAGAAATATATTATTACCATATTATTAACGACCTGTTTATTGACAAATATTCTTCTTCTCGTCTTGTGATTAACCTAGTATGTATCTACAATATAGTAACAATTGATTACATTACTCGTACTAAGATGTTTCAACTGAGATACATTTGGTCGGTTTTGGGGGTACGTTTCTTCGCATCGTACATTATCAATAAAGAAAGAAATCTCTTTTTCTCTATCTCTTTACTCAGGATCTTTTAAAAATAATTTCTTTTCGCACTACAATACTGTTTGTAGATATATTTCTTTGTTGGTACTTTGAGCTACAAACTTCCTCACGACTGTCTACAGAATCGCCCAGCACCCAGTATTATAAAATACCAATGTTGAATTAAGCGTATTTAATTCTATGAGTAAAGAAAGTGATTCTGGTATCACAGTTGATATCAAGAACTTAGGTTGTTATCATAACACGGTGTCTTCTGTTGTTTTACTTTATACACACTTTAACGATTCATATGATCAGTGTTTGCATATCGTCATTGTATGTTATTACTAAGATTTAAAATTGACAATTTCGTAGCATAATATATTCTTTTTACCTACGTTCTTTTACAGATTTTTTAATTCTTTTATCTATTATCAAGGAGCTTATACTAAGAATGGAGTCATTAGTCAAAATAACAAAGTGAGGGCAAAAATTTTGACAATACTTGACATTTCAAATTTCACATTTCTCTTTCTAGAAATTGTCGTCATCTCTTTCTAAACACGACTACATAGAAACAAGATTTCCCCAGTATTTCGCCATCTTTCTAAAACAAAAGTAGAAAAGTAGCTAAAAACTTAACATAATTATTGTATTCAATTATCAGTATTTATTAACAATGAAAGAAATAAATATAATATATTTACTTTTAATGTTTAGGTTTGTATTTTATTTTGAAAATCATCATTGTGATTCTTTCTATAATTTATGGGAAATGAAAGGATTTATGTAATGGCAGCTCTCTCTTCATGTGTCAATGTCCCGAAATCTCAACATGACATAAATTGTCGTAATTGACGTATTCATAAATATCGACTCGCGATTTTGGTACGGCTTTTTACATTTTAATAACTATAAATAGTGCAAAATGGTGCATCGCTGTATAGTTCGTGGTTGCAGAAGTGAGTGGTATCCAGGATGCAGTGTGAAATTTCACTTGTAAGTGTTATAATTGCATATTATTGTTCACCTAAGTAAAATTGGTTTTTCACATGTAATTCCATATGATTATCGTTATTGGGCGAAACTCCATAGGGGAAAGTAATTTCTGATACTCGGCTTTAATACTATCTGAATTTAATTAATTTTCATACATAAATTACTTATTCAAATATGTGTAAACAAATTGACTAGGGTGACTAGGATTTCCAGAATTATTATAAAATAATAACCTTTTTCCTTTCAGAACTGGCAATCAAAATTGATATATATATTTTTTTAAGTCTTTGAAATAGCTGTTATATAGATTATATATAATATATATAGTTTATAGATTATGTATATATATAATACATAAATCGTTCTACCCATTTTTGGTTGGGAACGTTTATTTACAAACAAAACATGTAATTTGTGCAATGTACATTATTTTAATTGAGAAACATATTCAAAATGATTGATTGGATTTTACCAGTGTAATAGTGTATTTTATCTTTCACATTTGCATCTACTAACATGTAACGCAGGACCAACTTTACATAGGAAATCCTTATCGTTTTATGCATATTTTTTTAATACTGGTTAACACATGACAAAGTTATATACCTTGTCATACGTTAACCAGTATTAATCGAGTTACGAGTACAAATGATTCTTTTACATCTTTTACCGGTATTCATATTTTTAATTTTTGGTCTCATGATAGAATAAAGTCACATCTGCATAATTCTTACTTTATAGCAGAGCGATTTTAAGTTTGTCTTGAAATTAGCTGTAACTTTTTTCTTAGTTGTTTTACAGAATCGATTATTTTGCCAATCATTATAAAGTATTATGAAACATCGATTGATATGAAAGTAATGTATTTTAGGTTAATATTTTGTAATTTAGAAGTATCTATGTGAATATGTAACTATATTAATAATAATAATAATAATAATATAATAATATATTTCCACGCTCACACCAATTATCTAGCCCGAAGTAAGTATCATTAAGAACTTGTGTTACGGATACTAGATAACGGACATTTTTTTTTTTTTTTTAATATACATAATAATTTTAGATATTTTTATAAATAAACTTAAATAAATGTATAAACAACCATGACTCGCAAACAAACATTCGTGTTCGTCACACAAACATTTGCCGCTACCAGGATTCGAACCCGGACCGCTTGATGTGAAGCCAGCTATACTGACCACTCCACCACGACGGCGTCCAAATATTCTGCGGATATCACTGTATCATATAATAATAAACATATTTCGCCAATTTTAAGTGTAAATTTACTTATAGTAACAGACAGTTGTACGGAAGATTAAAACTAATTATTATGAATGTTAATTCTTTGTCATGGTAAACTCAAAAATATTTTAAACTTTGAGTACTAATTAATTTTATTAACTTAACGAAGTCCAAGATTGTCCGTAATTATTTTTTCTGCTATAGGCACCCTACTAGAAAGAGACAGAGCCTCTCTAGAAATGTCAAGAAATGTCAAGTGTTGTCAAAATTTTTGCCCTCACTTTTTTCATTTGACTAATGACTCCATTCTATAGGTAATTTAAGCTCCTTGTCTATTATGGACGAATTTTATAAATATTAATCAGAAATTCAAGCATGAAGTTTTCGATTGATATACAATAACTAACAACAGACAACTGTCCTTATGAAATTCATCGGTTATCGAAATTTTACTTTCAAATTTATTATTAATTTCAAGAGGCATTCGTTGCACGTGTGGCTCTTTCGCTTCTATTTGTAATTAAATTGTTAATAATTTAATGTGACAAATATTACAGAAATGAAGTACCTACTTATAATTTTTGAGAATGAAATGAAAGTAGCGAGTAAATAGTGTTTAATGAGATGTATTATGAAAAACGTGTATTTAAAAGACTATTATATACAAACCATTGATTGATGAAAAAGGGGGATGAGGAAACAAACAAAAAGAAGATCTGCCTTTCTGTTTTGTACTTGAACACCTTTTGCCACTTCTGCGCACTTCTTTTTATGTGCCCTAGTTAAACAAAAAAAGAGTTTATTTTAAGCTCTGCTTAAAATTCGCGATTGTATGCAAATCAACCAGCTATCTTTAGTCAAAGGTTCCTTTAGACTTTCTAGCATCTGAGATGCAGAGGTATTGCTAACGCTTGCTCTTTAATTAATATGCCAATCGAGTGCGGGTTCGACGACCGCCGTATCTTCGTCAGCTATTTATCATCCCAATTACCTACACCCACATAATTTGCAATTACGTGTACCTACGTTCAGCTGATCACGGTTGCCTTTGGTGTAATTATCATGAATGTAGAGAGAAAGTCTTCCAAAGGAACACCTTAATTAATTTGAGTTATATAGTTTATTGTTCTTGTACAGTCGACCAAATTGAATCATGACCCACCTTAAGATCATTTTCCTATAATCCCTCAATACAAAGTAGGTTGAAATTCGCTTGAACATACATTTCTTAAGTAACGAACCTGTTATCAATTCATATTTATTTGACACTGACAGTGTCAAATAAATATGGCTTTTTAAAATTTGTTCAGACTACTACTTGACATCTGACACATGACGTCATTTTATTTTTAAAAATCTATTAGTTATTCCATTTTCTCAGTAGTGAAAAGAGTTTAGATTATGAACGACATCTTATTTAAAATTCCAATTGAGACTTTAGTGCAGTGATAACAAAGAGTAAAATTGCATAGATCTCTGACCTAATGACACATTTTTATTCATATTTAAAATGTACTAAGTGCAACATGCATGATAGCTAAGAAAACCTAACTAAATTTATGATAGTAAAGGAATGATCGGCCAAGTGGGTCATGATTCAGTTGGTTCGACTGTACATTAGAAATCATTTCGTTACTAATGTATAGTTGATCTTACGCGATCCAACTGTCGTCAACACTACCATAACTAAAGACTATTGCGGTAATTTTACCAGTTTTAAATGGTTCTGATTACACAATATATCCGGTGCTATATTATTTTGTGTAATTCATTAATCATCATCATAATCAACAGCTCATTTAATGTCCCCACCGAGGGGCTCGAGCCTACCTCACATTAGGGGCGATTAGGCCTTAGTCAACCACGCTGGCCAAGTGCGGGTTGGTCGACTTCACACACAACCTAAGAATTTCTTCATAGGTGTGTGCAGGTTTCCTCATGATGTTTTCCTTCACCGTAAAAGATTAAACGTACATATGACTTCAAAATTTGAAAACACATGGGACGTGGCGGGGATCCAACCAGTGCCTCCCGTGTGGGAGACGACGCTCTTACGCACTACGCCACCGACGCTCTTGTTTTGTGTAAGTAACCACAGATTTTTCCAGCATTCTATCTTCTTCCTACCAATTTTATTGTGGGCAGTGCATCATATTATAATTATCTTCTTATCACATACCGCTATAGATGACATTCAATGACCGACCGCCTGAATGACATCAACCCTCCTTAGACAAGGTATGCTGTTGTAAGTGGTTTACCACCTGCCAAGGTACCCCTGGGTGTAATGATTTTTCTCGTAGTCTGTATATAATACAATTAATTTCCCTACATTACAATTAGACAGCAACTATAACGCAGGAAAGTCGCAAATGTTTTGCATTGAAATCATCCAGTCGCATGTCCTTTGTACAATATACATAGTGAAAACAAAAGAAAGAATAAATGAACATCGATAGGTACCAACTATTACATAAAGAAATCAAACAAAAATATTTTTATTCTTCTTCGATATTAAAATTCTCATAACTATAACAATAGCAATAATTGGAGTTACGACAGTTCGTAACGTTTTGTTACGAATGCAGTAGAGTCGCAATTTGGTTTATTTTATACAAAAAAATCAAAATATGAGGTACATAGAGTTAACGTCTAGAAATATTTTCTTAATGTTGTGTTTCTGTCGGTGAGTAAGGTTTTCATGGCTCCACGTAAGTGATAAGATTATATCGTTTGTTTATTTACCTATAGTAAAAAAAATATTATTACCAAGTTGACCTGGTAATAATCAGCCACCGAACTTAACGCGATTGTAACAATGATGTTACTTTGGCTCGCTGGTGCTTTTGATAATTAATTATTCATGAACCGAAACAAAATTACTAATGATAATAGCACTATAAAATTATGGTTGTGCATCAACTAATAATTTGTTGTTTAAAAATCAATAACCGACTCGTACCCAAAATAAAATTACATTAATGAAAAAAAACCTTCACAGAACAGTTTAATTTTGATTAAGAATAATCCTACATTAATTCTAATGATTTAGGTTTCAATATACCTAATATTAATGCTAACAGCATTATTGTGCTCTGGTTATTACTAAGATAGCCATCATCTCATGATGGTAAGACTAATGTTCGTATTGTAGAATGAGTCTCAAGAATAAACGCCGTACTGAGCATCGTACGTCTCTATCTATTTGTGCTTGATAGAAAGTGACAAACGGTTCTCAAGACACGATTGATTTCTAATTGTTATTCTGTAACACGGACCTAAGCGCTTCACTGTAAAATAAATATTACAATTCTCTTTATCAAAACATTATGAAATAAATTACATAATAATATTTCACTGAAACTACTCCTGAAGTTTCTCTAACCGAAATACCACGAAAATCCCCGACCCAGTAACAATGCTGACACTAAACATTTATAGTCGTTCTCCAACTTTTACTACGATCGCAATTTTGACCCACTTTATAATTTCATGTGTGAAATGGCCTCACATAAGTATGCCCGCATTGATGCGATCTTCGCTCGCCCCAATTAGATCTAATTGTTGGTCAGTTATCTCGTCACAATTCCCTGAAGTAATCATGGAGCCAGCCATCCGTTAGGTTGCCTTACCGAATCTACTTTCGGTAGAATCTATATTGGACATGACAGAAATGGAAAGCCAAAAATATTTCCTTCAGAATAAAGCAATACATAAATAACATCACAATCGGCTAAAAAGCCGTGATTTGAAAAACTACGACAATAATAAGGGGCCGTGAAAGGGGCAAAAAGGGATTCCTTTAGAGAAAATAGGCCTCTTATTTCCCAAAAAAAAACATTACTTTAAATTTATCGTTAGCATTTTCAGTGTTTGGAATAAAATTACCTGTAATAGTTGTGATATTAATTATTTTGTGGCTCATAGATTAATGAAGGACTTCTCCAACCTTCTCCAGATGTATCTGTCCTGTGCTCGAATCATCGAATCAGTCCCCGATATTAGGATGATATCGTTTAACGTCTTTATAGGAGATGATGTGAAAAAGGTTTTTATTTAAATGGACTTTGCTAAATAGGCAATTTTACCAACATTTAGGACGATATCATTATTTTACTTAAATAATTATTATTATGCTGAGATGGAGAAGAAATGACGAAAGAAACTCCACAGCTTACAATTTCGTTATGATTTCAAAACATCATGGTTAATTTAACAATTTTTTTTTAAATCTATTATTACATGCGTAAATTTTGGGCAGTTATTACTCCGTGGGAGTAATATAATCTTTCCAGCATTCATTTGTATCATTTATCTTGTAAAAGCTTTTCTACAATTCAAATAATCACAATAACGAACTAAGTAATTTAACTTTTAAATTTAACCCACCACCATTTTGTGTTATTGTCAGATTGTCCTTTCAATTTAGGTGCTAAGCATACATGTATGATCATCTGGTTAACAAATACATAAGAATACAATGTGTGGTATACCAAAAATAAATCCAGTAATACATTAGTTATATACACATTTATAATGCGCAAACAAAATTATCCTATTGATTGCATGTGTCATACAATTATACATCTGAACAGAGCGGGATAATTAGTGATATAATTATATTGTAATTTGACACTGATTTTTAACAATTTTTTTTTTCAATTTTGAATGGTTTATTGCATTGCAAAAGTACAGAAGGTGTTACATAAATTGTTGGTCCTTTATTCGTCGCATATGTCGGGCATAACAATAAAATTCTATGGATATTTTACATAATATTTATATCAATGTTACATTTTATGTTTAAGCTATACATAAATATTCAATGACTACCTACAAATACCACCTATTAACATAACTTATCAACATAATATTGACATGGAGTTATTAATAAAAAAAAATATATATTAACTGTCTATTTACATTTTTACCTAATTAATTTGTACTATTTACCTGTTGTTTTTTTTTTATACGTAAGGATTAATAATAATGATATTTAACAGGTATTCATATTCACCCACTGTGTAGTAAGCTTTCTTGATTAGAATATTTCTAAGTTTATTGTTAAATTCTGTATCTTTTTGAATATTTTTTAGTTTGTCTGGTATCTTATTATACATTTTTATTGCCATCGCTAGTGTACTTGTTGAGTGTAGTTTGATTCGGGATGTACTTAGGTATTACTAATTTGTTTTTGTGGCGTAATGTATATTTCGGATTGTTATCGATGTGCGTTTTGAATAACAATAAGTAATCTGCTGTTAACTCACAATGATTAGCTTCTTGGTGAAAACAAATTACTTTATTGTAAAAAAAATCTCGAACAACATAATTAATATTATTTTGAACAAAATGTAACATTACTGACTTATAAAAAATTTGAATAGGAGACTCGAATACATAGAAAGTCTGAAAGTTAAAATGAATAAAGTCAGTTCAAAATACTTTTGCTTTAATACACCACGATAAATAAGTTCCAACATCTTTCCTAGATCACTTAAGCAATAAAGTACTATCGCGCCGTTAAATTAGGTAAAGAAACTAACACCGCTAACTGTAAAGACTCTCTAGGCTTTTATTAATTTTCTCAATGAATAATTCAAAACCAATTTTCTTTCTTAGTACTAAAACTGTTTTACATTTATAAACCAGATTACTATAAGCATCTGTTTTACTACAAGTTACCGCGATTTCATTTGGCAATATATTTATTGAATTTTTGGCTCATGAAAAAGTTGGAAAAGAAGCGATTGTATGCAGCAGAGATGCGAATTTTGAGATGCATCAGTGAAGTGACTCGAAAGGACAAAATAAAGGAATGAGTAACGTTGAATGCTTAAAATTTAATTATACAGCAAGAAACTTTGTTTAGGGAATTTGAACTCTACCAGTGGGATGAGGACCAACAGTACCAGGCACTAGCTCCTCACTCCGTCGTACGATAAGCCCGATACGCACTAGAACAATCCATAAATTGTTAGCAATCTATCAACATAAACCGCTTTAAATTCATCTCAAAAGATATAACAGAAAATATAATAGTACACTCGACCAAATTGAATCATGACCCACCTTAAGATCATTTTCCTACAGTCACTCTAAACAAAGTAGGATGAAATTCGCTTGAACGTACATTTCTAAGTAACGAACCTGTTATTAATTTGTTAGACAATGACAGTGTCTAATAAATATGGCTTTTTAAAATTTGTTCAGACTACTACTTGACATCTGACACATAACGTCATTTTATTTTTAAAAATATAATACTTATTCAATTTTCTCAGTAGTGGAAAGAGTTTAGATTATGAATGACATCTTATTTAAAATTCCAATTGAGACTTTAGTGCAGTGATAAGAAAGATTAAGATTAGATTGCATACATCTCTGACCCGTAATGAGGCATTTTTATTCATATTTAAAATGTACTAAGTGCAACACGCATGATAATGAAGAAAACCTAACTAAATTTATGATTCTAAAGGAATGATCGGCCAAGTGGGTCATGATTCAGTTGGTTCGACTGTACCTACTGATTATAAAATATCATAGCTTATTTTATAAATTAAACTGTAAGTCACCAAATAAATCTTATTGGATTGATATTTCTTAACTGACAATGCAAAATTAGCTTTTATAAAAACAGAAATATAGAAGTTTCTCCCGAGTTCTTGTTGGAATAACAAGTGCTGAGAGTCATTTTTAACTCAGTCTACCATACAATTTATTGTTACTTAAGTTCGTATTATAGAATAAGTTTCAAGAATGAACGACTTGAGCGACCTACGTCTCTATCACTTTGTCCGTGATAGAAAGTGACAGACGATTCTCAAAACATGTTTGACTTCTGAGTGTCATTCTGTATTTTCACTTGACATTTTCAAAATGCATAATCTTTAAGTGTCGGGAATGCTGTTAAATAAGATAGAACAAAAATATAAGCCTCAGGAAAACAATAAATTGTACGCACGCCATAACCAGTAAGCTTGTTCTGCGAGTATTGGATAAAATACGAGGAAACCCAACACAATATTCAAGTCAAGCGTCCCTTAGAATTAAAGTGTTCCACTGTTTGAATTTTAATGCAAAATAAATAACATTGGCTGAAGTAGAATCAATAGACTTGTTTTGCCTAGACCTACTAACTATAAAAGTTTTGTATCAAGGTGGACGTCGATGCTGTTATGTAGAATAGTAATGACAGAATAAGTCTTCCTTAAAGACAGGAGGAATAATTACGAGTCATAGTTGCAGGTTGGCAACTACGACTCGTAATTCTTTAATACTTTATTACAAATACAATTAACAAGACATAAATTCGGAGTTTCACCCGAATCAAGAAATGTTGAAATGAGAGACTCCATTTTTAATTAATTCAATCTATTGTACATTTCATTTTATGTATAGAATTACTATTTTCACTCGACTTTGACTGAGGCTATAAATCTATATACTAATATTATAGTTAGGAAAGATTTTTGTGTTTGTAAAGAATAAACTCAAAAATTATTTTTGATATCGGTTTATTAGAAACCGGTTTAAAAAAATATTTCATGATTAGAATTCTACACTATTCATGAGTGACGTAGGCCATATTTGATTTAAAATAATACTCCACGCGCAACGTAGTCGCGGGCGGAGCACCATTCTGGTTAAAATAAGAAGACATAAATTCTAATCGTGATAAATGATAATAAAATAGAAAACATGCTTGATAGCAGTATCTAGTCTTATAAATAATCAAAAGTAGCTAAACTGAATTGACCTTTCCAAGGCAAATGAGATATCATTATTCAAGAGACATCTTACTTATTACAGTGGCCGTTATTACCTTCACAATATTTCTACTTAATGTCTGCGCCACGATGAACATCGCTCCAGAATAAAAGTGATGTTGATAAATGTTTATTTTCCATAAAATTTGTGTGTTTCATCATAATTATTCTTGTGGCCGCAAGTTGATGACAAATGTAGCGCAAAATAGTAGCTAAACTCCATTTGAATCCGAACCCTACATAGAGTCTAGACTAGACACAAAACACAATAAGAGCGTAAATTTTGAAAAAAATACGGCTTTTAGTCTTCATACATAATAACACAAATGGAGAAAACATTTTCCTACGCGTAATTCTTAACCGATCTTTATCATATTTTGGAATATTTTTAGCGTACTAAAAAATATCTGTAAATTTTCCTTTTTCAACAGACTTCAAAAAGGAGGGGGTTAGATTATGTTTTTTATGTTTGTTACCTCATAACTCTTTACTGGGTGTACTGATTTTGAAGATTCTTTCAACTTTTAGAAGCTGGTGCTTGTCATTTCGTCCCATTTAAATTTAATTGTCATCTGACGAGTAGTTTTCGAGTTATTCCTAATAATGCCTATTTAATTGACATCGATGATATCGTGATCTTATCACTTGTGTATCTAAAAGATCTCGATATAGTTTCCTGATAATTTCTATACTTAAAACACTAAAAAGCAAAAAATAAATAATTTTTAAATAAAAAAACCGCCTTCAAAACTAAAAACGGAGAAATAAAAATTCTGTTTATAAAAATCTAAATGTTTTTTGACGTGTGCAAACCTCAATATTTGGACTATTATTGACATTAATAGTTTTGAGTTTTATTATTATTTATATATATATAACATAGTAACAACATACCATGGATGCAAATCTGAAAAAAAAATACATTTCCCTATATTAGGACATTCATTATTACTTAGGATACGGTATAAAATATTTTTCAAGTGATTTAGAACGTGGTAACGCTTTTGAAGAAATACAAATACCTACGTCCTACTTTACATAATTTTGTAAAATGTGGGTGAGTGAGACATCCCTTTTCACCCTTTGTATGTGTCAAATTACCTTTGAAAGTTAACCTATCGAACTTATAGGTAGTTTTAGGGACCTTTGATCGGCATACTACATTTATATGACGTCTTATTAATTGATAATAAGTTACTTGTCTACCAATGTACATCGTGCAAACAAGTGAACGGTCAAAATCACGGCCCAGCCTTGAAACCAGCCACTATTTACGACATTGTACTCATTCAATTTGTTTCACATGAAAGGGTAAATAAAGAATGGTATTGAAAGGTGCCCTTTTTCTCTTATTCAGTCTACGTACCGACGACGACGGTGGAAGAAAAAATGGACCCTACTTATATATAGGTTTACTGCAGATTTTTACTTTAGTGACACGAGTCGAGAGAGAGAGAAGCTCGATTGCTTACTGAATTTCCAGACTTCAGGATTAGCAGCGAGCGAGTGACATCCTAACCTAGAACACACCTAACTTTGCTCCCTTGCATTCCCTTGATTCGTAAGGGCCGAATATTATTAGTACAATCTAAACTTTATAAATAAAGTTGACGTTAGCATTTTGTAAATATTTGATTTTTTTTTTACTTACTTATAGGTCAGTATATTGTCATGAAGTAAGCTTCATGACAATATACTGACCTGTTTACACGTATATTTTAAGTATTCATATTGTACTATATTCCTCACAGATATATCAATCTAAGGAGATCGGACGAATCTCCGAGTTCATAGGAAGACCGAGTGTCGCGATCAGCGGCCGTACTACATAACATGGTTCTAGTTGTGCATGCCGTAATATACACTATTCATTACGCGCGTCTTAAGGACTGCGAAGCAATGAAAGTTAAGCACAGCCGCAAAGGAGATCGGTCAAATCGCTGAGTTACGTATTCACTCGACTGGTCATACACTTGTCACAAGTTAAACGCTGATGGCTTGGCCTATCTCCTTGTATTATTAAATCTGTTATATTCCTGCTCTATATCGTCTTATTTTACCACAAAGTGGCCGTTAGAATAATCATAATGCTCAATAGCAGACGAGTTTAATGAAAAAAAGAAAATTCAGAAAAAGGTCCTTCGATTCGGATAACGTAATGATGTGTGCACAAAATTAATTGTGTAAGGCATTTTGACTAATACATCTTTTGAGCACAATGTTTTATGTCAATTTAACATACTGACCTATTTATGATTTTTTTATATAATTTCAGTAACAATTATTTATTCTAATCGTTTGCTTCTGGTTTGGTCTTTTATTGGTCATTCAAACCATACATTTAAGTACTTAACAATACTATAAGTATTTTGTATATTTTCTATTCAGCAAGCTTAACTTTAAATTCCAGCATAGCAACATGATAACATTTGTAAACACGGTGTTGATAATGCAACACTTTGTTTACCTTCAAATTCACACTGCTACGCCGGCTAAACCACGTGTACAACGTCAGTCAACAAATGCTCATCGCATGCTCCAAATGCGTAATCGATTCGTAAACGGACACTCGTTATTCGATGCTAACGAGAATCGATTATTACAATAGTACCGCTCTACTAATCCGAACGTTTCCACACCGATAATCCCCTTATTTGCGATGCGAAATTTCTTGATGGGACGTCTAGCGCCGATTAATATTATGACGGCAACAATTTATGTTATAGCGCTTATTTGTTCACTAACAAGATACCTTTCTAATTGGCTCGACAGCAAACTGTATTTTGCAGTTTGTGGAACATCGTAATTTGAGCTAATGAGACGGAGGAAAATAAACTCTATTGTTTCATGTTTAAAGATGTTCGGCCTCAATGTTAATCGCACGAGGTTTTTTTGTGGTCTGTCGTTCTAGTGATGTAGTAGGATTTTGATAATGGTCCGACAGATGTGTGTTGGGTTAAAAAGCGTGGAAATGGCAAGCCGCTTTCTAGTTTAGGGAGATACCGTAAATGCCCCTGCATTATGAATAAACTTACCACAGAGGGACCTAATTACCTGCTAAATGGGGTAAAGAGTTTCAATTTTTGGGGAAACACGCAAAATGAAATTAAAGCACCACATTTATCATGCTTTAGTGAAAAATATGATGACTTTTATGACGGTAATAGAAAAATCTTTATGCGGTATGTTTTTTCATCGTGTAATGAATATCAAATATTAAAATGAGAACTGATGAAAAGCTTAGGTAGTAGACAGGTAAGTATTTAAGAGGTTAATTAGATATATTAATTACATCTAGAAAAATATATAGGTAATTGCATTAGAGAATAATAAGTTTTAAAACACGTCTGATATCGTGGCGTTTATTATTATTGTGTTCTTAAATACTTATTATAAACCTTAAAACAATATGATTAGTATTTAATTTTGCATGTTAGATATATTTTTTATGTTAGATATCTAGTAATACAGAAGGATGAAAAGCTTAACAAAACTTTTATTTAAGTTATTTGTAATTTCACTAAAGAACTATATTTTTATCGTAAATTGAACTCGGTATATGTGTTCACTCCAATTTCCCAGAAATGTCTAATCGGTTAAAATAATATGATAAGATATTTATCTGCAAAATTGAGGTAACAACTTTTTTTTATAAAGGAATGTAGAATCGGGATGTAAAGGTAAAACGCGAAAATAACTGGGAAAACGTTTATTTTAAAATTTAGTCGCTACTCGTACGTCTTTCCGTCTTTCACACCGCAGTCGTTCCCCCCCCCTCGCATACGTCACTGTCATTCCATCTTGCGTTCCGATTCACACATAATAACAGTTACACATTCAGCCATCATTTGGATACACATTCTCTCATTCCACACTCGTCCATCCTGCACTTTTGTCTGACCTCAGACAAACAATCATGACAGTATAACAAAAATAAATCTTATACGCTAAACCTTAACTAACAGAGTTTATTCATAGATTTACAATGGCAACTTATATGATACACCCTACAGTCTTAACATGCTATTTACACTTTAACATGTTACTTCCTTATGCTAAGCAAAACAAGTATACAATTTTACAAATTAAAAAAACAAATGGGCCATCAAAAATAAAAATCATTCATACATCATCTTTCATACACAACAAAAAGTAAATTGCTTACCAGTGCTCTGCCATCCGTCTTTACTCTTACTAGTCTGATCCTGAGTCACTCATGTAATCTGGAAAGGATTTCATAAAATCTGAAGATGTAGAAGTCTTATTAGGACCTTCTGCCTGTATATTTACTTTCTCAACATCATACCTATTATTTCTCTTCACCTTTGTCACCTTGTAGGGACCTAAGAACTTTGGTTTTAGTTTCATTCCACTGCCATACTGTGTACGCTTAATAGCGACAAGATCACCTTCTTTATATATTCTACTTTCCTTTCTATTTTTATTGAAATTAATTCTGTTTTCCTCTTGTACTTTCAATATTTGCTGCTTAGCGTTTGTTCTGAGTACTTCTCTATTCTCTAAGAAACTATTTCTTTCTTCCTATGACAGTAATTCCAAAATCTCAATATCTTCTTTTCTATTCATTTTTGTACCCATTAATAACTCAAATGGGGTTGTATTGATACTGCGCTGGTATGTACTGTTTATAGCCCTTTGAACTCTATTAATGTGCTTGTACCACTGACCAGGTTGCTCGATAGACAGCTTTGTTAATACTGCAACTGTTATTCTATGGATTCTCTCTACTTGTCCATTTCCTCTGGGGACTCCAGTAGTAATCTTGATATGCTCTATCTTCTCCTGTTCACAATACTGTTCAAAATCATTACTCGTGAAAGCAGTGCCCCTATCTGAAATTATCCTCTTAGGGTTGCCAAATGTTTGTTGATGTATACTCATCTTATTCAAAACTTCTTGAGTGGATGTACTCTTTGTTGGAAACAACCACACGAACTTTGTAAATGCATCTACTATGGTAAGTATATGATTATACTGCTTCTTTGTTTCTGTTAGTGGCCCTATGTGGTCCAAATGAAGAGTGTATAGAGGAATATCACCTTTTTCAATAGGATTCAAGAATCCTTCTTGTTTTCCAGCTTTGCGAGTCGCCAACAAGCAGGGAATACATGTAGAAATATAGTCTTCCACTTTCTGACATAGCTTTGAAATGTAGTAATCTTTACTTATCAGTTCTATAGTTTTCTTCTTAGAAAAGTGACCATTCTCATGAGCCCTTTTAATAATTTCAATCTCCATTCGTTGAGGCACAACAAGACTTTGTTCCATGCCTTTACACAGTAATCCGTTATGCAAACAGAAATCTTTGTATTCATGCCCTTGTTTCAATATCTGTATAATCGCTTTCAGTCCATCATCAGTCTCTTGAGCACGCCCCAAATCGCTATGTAGACTTGATGTTATTACAGCTACAACTGGGTTTCTGCTTAACGCATCCACGTGTCTCATTCTGGAACCTTCTCGGTGTTCAACAACGAAGTCATAATCTTGTAGGAACAAAACCCACCTCGCTACTCGAGTGGACAAAGCCAAGTCTTTCTTATGCAGTGTCATTTTGAATGCTTTACAATCTGTGACTATCCTAAAGTGTACTCCATAGAGATAATGCCTGAACTTCTTTATGCCTTCAATAATGGCTAACACTTCCAATTCATAGCTTGTATATCTACTCTCTGCAACTGTAGTACTTCTACTCATGTAGTGTATAGGATGCATCTCTCCATCACAATCTTTTTGCATCAATATAGCAGCATAAGCAACACTTGATGCGTCTGTGTGAAGTTCAGTTTCCATTCCCATTTCATATATTTTCAGAACAGGTTTGCTAGCCAATTTGTCTTTCAAACTTTTGTATACCTCTTTATGTTTCTCATTAAACTCGAATTTTACATCTTTCTTCAATAGGTCATGTAGTGGTCTTGCAATGTAGGCATAATCTTGAATAAATTTTCTAAAGTAGGAGCATAGGCCTAAAAAGCTGTGCAATTGCTTCTCATTCTTGGGCTCAGGGAATTTAACGACAGCATCTGTCTTCCCTGGCGATGGCATTATTGCACCATTTTCAATAATGTGGCCTAAATACTCAACTCTTTTTACTAACAGCTGACACTTCTTCCAATTTATTTGAAGACCATACTCTGAGGCAGTCCTCAATACTTTTCTTAGCCGTTCAATTGCCTCTTTCTCATTTGTCGCTGGAATAAGCAAATCGTCTATAAAAACAATAACGACACCTTGTTTTATCAAGTCACGGAATATTATTGTGATAAAACGGGTAAAAACCTTTGGACACGTTGCCAAACCAAATGGTGCTCTCAAAAATTCATATTGGTCAGTTGCCGTTACAAATGAAGTATACTTAATGGAGTCTTCATGTACTTTTAAGTTAAAAAAACCATTTTTCAAATCTAAAGCACTAAAAATCTTTGCATTTGCTAACTTATCTATCAACTCATCAATGATAGGTAAGGGGTACTCATCTTTCATAATCTTTTCATTTATCTTCCTATAATCAACACAAATGCGAAGATTGCCATCTTTCTTTCTAACCAGAACAAGGGGACTAGAATACTCGGAAAAACTTACCCGAATAACTCCTTCTTTCAGCCATTCATCAATTTGTTTATTTACCTCATATTGTTCTTTTGGTGACAATCGTCTTGGTCGCTGGGCAATTGGAATGTCATCCTTCATGGTGATTTTGAGTTCTATTGGCGCATCCTTCATTTGGCATGGTTTGTAGCTATCCACCAAATTCACCACCTCATCCCTTACACCAGCACTCAGGATGTGACCTACGGAATCGACAGAACATGGGAAACAATTCACCTTTCGCAACCAGTCGTTAGGTTTCATCCACACAGATCCCTCTCTCATAACCAATAAAACATTACATAAAAATTCGTGCCCCAATATTATTTTATATGGTATACAATCATTTGGTATGAGATGGAACACAATGTCACTGTAATTGTAGCCATCAATATCAATATCCGTAGTACATTGACCCATCGAACTCACGTTCATTTGCCCTAAGCCGGTTAAAGTCACTTTGTTACTCGTATTACACTTCGGTGAACCAATCTGCTCGTAAAAATCTATTGACATTAGATTCACCTCGCTTCCCGAATCAATTAACGCACTAGTCGTGTTACCGCTCATCGTTTTCACTACTTTAACGGGTTTATTTGAAGTAATAACACTCGCGAATTGTTTGTTTATATCTAAAACGTCAAACTTGTCAAACTCGTCGCCGCCATGACACTCCCGCGTTATCTCGCCGTCGACAGTGCTGCCACCACAGCCAAACGGGAAGTCGACTGTTTTACCGACGTCGCTGCAGTCTAACGCGCCATCTTGCGTTGTTGTCGCAAAGTATGTTCGTTTTCGCTCCGTATCTGTTGCCGTCTTCGTCTTGTTCGGGCATTGACTCGAAATATGGCCGAACTCGTTACACCTGAAGCATTTGAGTCCCTTGTCTTTATGTGGACAATCTGTTGATGAATGCCCCAATTCACCACATCCATAGCACCGAACACGCCTGCCGCCCGAGCCTGCATCACGCCGCGGTACCACTTGCTGTACATCTCTTGTACTATGGGCTCTTTCTTTTTGCTTAATCATCTCGTAGATTTTCAGCTTTTCTTTGAACTCGCTGTAGGACGTCACACCGTACAACATCATCTTATTGCTTTCTCTGTCCTTTATTCCGTCAACGATATATTTAATCGCCACGTAATCCGCCATTTTCCCGCGCTTGCCAATTTCTTTCATAACTAGCATGTAGTCAATACAACTTTCACTCGGCAGCTTCTTTCTCGCACTCATCATCTCGTGGATGGCTTTGATATCAATCGTATCGGGGAATTCTTTTGCGATCGCTGTCTTAAGCTCTTCCCAACTTTTGAATGGGCGTTCCGCGCGTAGCCATAGCCCTGCAGTACTAGTTAGGCAACGTCGCGCCACAAGTAACTGTTGCAGTGGACTCCATCGGAATATTTCTGCATTTGTTTCCACGTCGTCTATCCATCGGGACACGGGATAGGTCCCATCGCGCCCGCTGAAGCTCGGCACCAACTCAGCCGCCATTTGCAACATATTCGTCGGGTTAGGCCGTACATCTTGAGCATCTTGGTAGTCGTTGCCGCCGTCGTTATCGTCCTGGCGTCCTGCTCGCTGCTCCTTACCGTCTTTAGGCATGTTAAAAGTCGTCGTATTTTAACAAACCCGTAAGAAATAGCGCCGTTAATTTTGTCGTCGTGCACGTGCTCGGGGTAGTCTTCTCCGCCGATTCACTTTTCCCGTACGATATACGCGAACCTTTACTATCCCGGACGAGCCCCCAAAATTGTAGAATCGGGATGTAAAGGTAAAACGCGAAAATAACTGGGAAAACGTTTATTTTAAAATTTAGTCGCTACTCGTACGTCTTTCCGTCTTTCACACCGCAGTCGTTCCCCCCCAATGACATAGGAATTCAATGGACGTGCCCTAACAACAAAAAAACCGTGCCGGTTGAGCGCATAAAATGGCGGACTGACAGCTGTTATAGTACTGTTCGGTAGTATCTGGCTATATCGATAAAATTATTTTGTGAAATAATTTTATTGTGTCATAAAGTTAGCTTATCAATATGAAATGAATGCATAGATATAGGAAACTGTAGATGGGCAAAGTAAAAGAGAAAGAGTATACTAACACGTATATTAGAATGAGATAGACAGACGAGACCATTTCACGTATACGCAGGCGGCCTAGGTCGGCCTGTCAGTCACGTAGAAAAAACAGCAACTTTCAGACTGCAGTACTATTTTTCACGGACACGTGCGCATTTCTCACACATGGTGCATTTTTTGGTCTCGCCTTTATTACTAAACACGATTTCTTGGCAAGCTATAAACATCAGTAATTATAAAGCTATCATTACACCCTTAGATAGTTCAAATTGTATTAATGACTCATGGGGTTTATACACTCTCAACCCTCACGGAGGGGGTCGATAGTGCCGCGGGCGAGAGTTCTACGTAACGATGACAAAATATTAAAATAGAGCCTCACAACACCTGTTAGGGAGATATTATATAGAAAGAGGATGACGATAAAATGTATGGCGCCCTAATTGTGAACGAAATATACTTTGCCTCGCGTGCGCACGCCCACACGCCATATATTTTCACGGCGCCCGCCCGCCGCCCGGTGCGCTTTCTATAATATCTCCCTTATTGCTACAAGATATCGGGTGAAACTTCCTTTGTTCTTCGGAAGGCACGTTAAGCTGGTGGCTAGTTGTAAGCTTGGCTGGGGGGAGCGAATATCTAAAACATAGGTTAAAGTAAAACACACCAAAGATATTTTGCTAAAATAATAAAACGAAATACTAGAACGTAAATCAATATGTTTATTATTTACATGTAGTACTATTATTAATTTGACTAAACAAACTCAAACTCAAATTTCTTTATTCATTTAGGTACAATTTTGATGCCAAAGTGAAGTTTGATGCCATCGGCTTAAGAGTCTACCAAGAGGCCTTGTTCTGAGAAGAACCGGCAATAAACTCAGCTTTGGAAAGAGCTTTTTCCACTCCTACTGCTTCCAACCACATTTTCTTCCTATATTCCCTTCTTGGTAACCTAAAAAAAACAAAAACCTATAAGATATATTGGAGATGAAAATTGGAATCTTAAATAATTTGCGTTGGGTATGGGATAGGCAATTTTATTTTCATTTATATTTATGTGCTTTAGCTTTAAGAATCCATTACAATTGATAAGGTTAAAAGAAGACATAAATAATAATAAAAGATTAAACACTTTCCAAGTTGTAAGAGTAACCAACCTTATGGACACCAGTATTTTTTTATAAATCCTCTTTTTTAAATCGTATAAGAATAATGATCCGATATTATATAGATGCTATTTTGAAGGCATAATTATGTACTCCATCTGACCCTACGGCCTCTTCAATATATTATTGTCCTGATTATGTATTATCATCAATTACTTTCGATAATTTGAGAACAACACTAGCTGTCAAATTCAACATTTTCTTAGCTTGAAAATATTCAAAATAAAGCCTAATCTTTAATTGAAATCCACATGAATGGAATCACATGGATGAATAAAAAATTTAAAACATTCAGAGTACCCATAAATGCTAAAACTATTTACTATTTACTTGTAAATTTTAAGACTTACCGGTGCAACGTTAATCTTTGTTGATTTTCGTCTTTCCTTGACCCACACCCTATTACACTACACTTAGGCATTATGACGGTGTGATCTTTCACAACTTCGCGTAATTTCAATGAAGAAATCTCCAGAAAAAGAAAGATAAATATTAATTTTGATAATGTTTACAAATCGTTGACACATGAAGTACCAAACAGTAACTGACAGTTATGTCACACAATATGGCTGCCTAGCCGCAAAATATATATAAAAATAACTATAGCTACAGACAATAGGCCGGGTCCCTTAGACAAAGAATCCTGTAGACTGGGCATCCGCGTACACCCTGTAAGGGATAGACTGAGAGTTGACATGACAGTGACAGAAGTGACTGACGTCAACAGAAGAGGCCAGGTTTTTAAAATATTACCCCATTAAATGTTTAAAATATTTTGATTTGCCTTATTTTGAAATGTTTGAAAAATGTGTGTACTCTCGAGTTCATCTCCTTTCTCATGACCGGATGGACGACAATAGGATTTTTGAAGTGCTCCGTGCGTCGTGGTGGAGTGGTCTGTAAAGCTAGCTAGCACATTAAGCAGTCCGAGTTCAAATCCCTGGTAGTAGCAATCTCTCTAGCATCTCTCATATTATGGTCCGGACAATATAGGCTACATTATAACCGACTTTAATAATAGAAGGAGTCGATTTTTATATTTCCTCGTTGCTTATAGCAACGACAACGAATGTTAAACACCATGGGGTATGTAATGTTGCCTATCCCATGGTGTTTAACATTAGTTGTTTACGTAGTGAGATTTTAGTTTTTAAACTTAGTTTATTATTTTGATTATCCTCGTGGCGCCCACGATTATAATCAAAGAAATAAACAATCATAAAAAGATATTAAAAAAAATTAAAACCAAAAGATCGACGTCGAGACGCCATGGTATCCCGCCTAACACTCAATTCAAAGTATTCATTGGTTTATAGCTTGGTAAAACGTAAATACAAAGTATAATACGATTTTGGTGGTACTCCTTTTCATGGTATGTATTTACAGCTCGACCAGCAGTACGTGCTTGAATATCTGTGAATGTAAATAAATAACGACAACGATAATTCCAAGAATTTATTGGTTTTTATAGTGCGGAAAAACGTAAATGCCTAGTGTGATACGTTTTTGGCGATGTCCTTTTCATGGTATTTACAGATTGACCAGCAGTTCGCTGCCGATACGTCAGTCTTACGTCAAGTCGCTGACAGATGCGTCGGACGCTGATCGGCGTTCCTATGGTTTTTATGGTTTTAGAATTTATTTCTCAAAAGAAATTTACATTTCACTTAACATGAGAAATACAATATTTCAATAGTAATTAAATTAACTTACGCTAGAACGAGTACGGATACAATAACAAATTCGTCACAAAAATATCGCTGACTGTCGGTAGTTGCAGAATTTAAGTGAACTATTACGTGTTCGAAAAATAACTGATAGACTATTACTCGTTGATAGCAATTAGTTGCTATCGACGTACGTTCGTTACCTCGCGAAGTCTTTGAGGACGTGGAACTTTAAAGTCTTTTTGAACAAAGTAAACGTCTGAATTTCTTTAATGTCCTTAGGTAATTTGTTGTAAAGCTGTGCTCCTTCAAACAATATACTCTTTTTTCCATAGTTAGTTCTAGGTGATTTTAAACAAATATTGTTGTTTTGTCTAGTTACTAATTTTCTCGTGTGGCCCCTAATGGTGAAAGTTATTTTTGAATGTATAGTTTTGTCCAGTATTTTTCGAATTAATATGCAAGTATTATATTTGTATGTCTGAATTACAGTCATTAATTTTGTCTCTTTAAATATTTTTTCAGTTGATGCGAGATAATCGTAGTGAAAAAGTGCTTTAATTAGTTTGTTTTGCGATGTTTGAAGCTTTTTTAGATTAGTTTTGGCCGCAGTACCCCATATTTCTATTAGGTAATCTAAGTGAGGTTTAACCATGGAGTTGTATATCAGATATCGTGTTGGACGAGGAAAACAACGAGCAACACTGCGGAGGGAGCCTGTAAGGGCAGATAGCTTTGATCGTACCCTGTCCAAGTGGGGTTGCCATGTTAGTATAATATCAACAGATTCAAACTAGAAACTTGTACGTGCTTGAATATCCATGAATATTATGTCCTAGAAATCTGAAACATTAAGTTAACTTAAATCTTTGTATTTACCCAACAACAAGAACAGCTTCAAATTATATTACTGGTATCCCTAAACTGCAGTATAATCCAGAAAAATAGGAAATCTACAAAATGACGCTCCGACAGTCAAATTATATAGCAATTGACAACTACAACTAAACTACTAAATTTGGTCGGATTTCTATGACAATTATTGGACAATAACAATATTTTCGTAAGCAAATTTTTAATGATTTTTTTAGTTTTCTATCATGCTTGAGATCCTGTATTATTCGATTTTAATCTAAACTTTATTGTATAATGCCAATAAAATACTAATTTAAAGTAGTTTTCGTACTTACGAGTAATAACTTATTTTCTCGCAATTTCGGTAGCTACGGCTTTTACAGCCGATTACACAACAATGCATTGTAACAATCACAAGCAGGATATAGTTTCCAACACGTGTACGTTTTACACACTGATAACAACACTTTGTAAACACAAATATTTTGAATATTTACTATCACCAACAGTTTGTTGTTTCGTTTCTTTGACACCAAAATTTTGTGTCAAATAAGCCAAAAGTGAAACTCTGACAAGGACAAAAATTATAATGAGTACTCTTTCACTCTTATGGGTATCTGTATACATCTATCCTTCTTACACTTAGCTGTCAAAACTCATGCCAAGTCTACAGGATTCTTTGTCTAAGCCGGGTCCATAGAATTCCTACGTCATTGTTCCCCCCCCCTCGCATACGTCACTGTCATTCCATCTTGCGTTCCGATTCACACATAATAACAGTTACACATTCAGCCATCATTTGGATACACATTCTCTCATTCCACAGGAATATCCTAACAAATATTGTGCAAAACAGATTTCATGCTACAACTTATTTTTTATTTGCATGTTTATAATAATAATAAATTTATTTCTGGCAAAGCCTCTCGTGTGGTGGCCCATATAGTATATGTTTAGTTTCATTATTGAGAATTAATACGGAGTATATACTTTCTTAAATACGTAATGAAACAATCATTTAACAATTTCAAATGGCTTGGTATTGTTAATTTTAACAAGTTTATTTTGCCGTTTTATATTTTTTTCTATATTTAAATATTATTTTTACAATTTAGGAAATGATAGTGTCTCAATGCTTTCAAAAAAATATTGTGAATTTACACAGCCTACTTCGGCAGAATATAACACACACAAACAAAACGTTTAGTTTAAAACCAAGGCAACACCTGAAACCGTCTGTATCCAATGTCGCAAATAAAATGTCTTCCAACATACTTTTGTATTATCAAACAGAAATTAGCTTGGGATGAATTGCAGAACAGATTATTTATTATTTTTGGTTTTCTTCAACTCGTCCCAAATGGGCCGTAGGTGTGTGGGACCAGGTGACGAATTACTCAAAATTATCGGAATTTTCGAGTAAGTTAATTCAGTCAGTCGTTTACACAGAAGAAGTAATCATTCGTTAGCTTGCAGGTATTGTCACTCAATATCTGAACATAATACCTGACCTACTCAGTTAATTGTCTGTCGAATAGATTGTTTATTGAACAACTTTTATCGGGTCTAACCGGCCAATATTTTCCTGACATAAAGAAAAGTTTCAGGCCGTGACTAAGTTGTCTCGAAATGGGTCGTCCATACGTACCCAGTTGCTTATATCAGATACTAATGTAAGATGTGGTTGGTAGTTTGTTTGTTCGTGTATATTAAGGCTGAAAAGGCTGTCAAAAATATCACAAGTTTTTTATGATGATGCCGTTTTGTTTTGAATTGATCAATGATGATGCAAGTCTTCTGCAGTCTTATTTTCTTGTAGCTTTAATTAAAACAAATGTACCTAATTATATTATATTTTAAACTTAATACACGAAATTTTAATAATGAGAAAAACTCCGATACAACATTGAAATTGTTAAAACTCTAACACAAACTGTGTAATTTATTTAATCCGGAAATTTAACATAAGCTGGAGAGAAAACAGGGTGTAAAGCCTAGCTTTATCCACGATTAATGTACAAAGTTTTGTCTGCTACGTAAAAATAGGTTAATCTCTCCTCCGAGAACTATCGAGATAGTGTCTTCTGCACCGGGACTTTCAATATACTAAAGAGAGAAACGAAGAAAAAAAAACACCAAGATACAAACTTAAGTTTTAAAAGAAGTAGATCAGATAAGCAGGTCGGTAGTTGAGTGAGGTTGGTACTCTATACAAAACTTGTATGTCTACAGCATACTTGTTCCTTTCTTCTTACAATGCTGGGACATTCAAAAAAGGTGTGAAGAAGCACCTTGCAGGTCGGCAATTCGAGGGTAGCTAGCGCGGAAGTTCATCTTTCGCCATGTGGAATGGTGACATTTGCTCAACCTTTTTATGTAAAAAACTCAACATGTTACCAGGTTCGACGCAATATGTCACCACCGGCTGCCAGCCTGATACAAACCCTCTTAGGGATAATGTTGTGGATGGTTTACTTGACTTCTCGCGAGTGACCTCTTGATTTGATGGTGTGGGTTTCAGAAATTCAACAGCAACGGCAAAGCCGACTGAGAAAGGGATAGTTCTGTTAGCGACCTGAAAAGAAGATCAGAATTGTTGTTCTTTCCATGTTGTCACATTCCCTCTGATGGACCCTAATGTTTACTCGGGATGTTGTATATACAAGTCGCGGACCAATCGTTGAAAGAGCCAATACAGATCTGCCTGTTCTGTCGTCGCCTGATCGTATAAATAGCCAGATCATGAAATGCCTCGGTATATTATGAAAAGGAGGATCAGTAGGTTCAGGGTTACTATTTATGGCCAAGAGGAGTGGACGGTTTGGGAGTCTAATGTCTCCATCTACATATCTGTGTGATCGGTAGATTATCAGTCAGCCTAGTTTAATTGTCTACATCATTGCGGAGTTTAATGATATGACCAAGTATTTCATGACCAGGCCAATTATACGATCGAGTGACGACATACATAGCGCAAGCGGGATCAAAATCAAAATGAGGATAAAGTACACTAATAGTTTATGGTGCTAAAGCCCAGTTTTACCTTCGTGGTTTTGAGTTCTACATACACTACCAATGGACGCAGAAGGATAGCCATAAAAACTTTACGGCTGATAAACGAACGATAGGGTCAGATTTGGCATTTACTTAAGCTCGTCTTTTAGTTTATTTATTTATTCGGGAAACAAACAATTGAATATTACGTTAAATAAAATACAAAATATAACACACATATCAACAAAGTTTCCTCTGATAATTTTCATACACGCGTATCACTTGTTTTTAAAAAGATACAATAATAATCTACACAATACAATTGAAAACACATTACAATTAAAATCCAAAAAAATGCTATAAAAATGCACTGAAAAAAATCGACTTGCCTCAGGCGGGACTCGAACCCGCATCTTCCACAATCTTGGAAGTGCACATTTCAAAGATTTGATGAAACGATGTTTACCATAAAAACATAAGCACCAAGCTTTGACAAATTTTGACAGCGAAAAGCAGTGTCTCGGTGGCGTAATTGGTCAACGCATCCGCCCGGATTGTGGGAGATGTGGGTTCGAGTCCCACCTGAGTTTTTCAGTGCATTTTTCTAGTATTAATATTAACGCGTTTGTAAACGCAAAAATAAAATTATTCTACAAAAAATTTACTGAAATAGGTAATAACTGTCAAATATTATTAAATAAAAATGAAAGAAAACAGGATAAATCATTCAATATAATGTACAAATCTTTCTATTCTAAAATCAGACTGTCAAAGTTAATTTAAGAGACAAGAAATGTACGTAGGTTATTCCGCCTCGTAACGATCACAGAGCTTAATAACTATTTTATTAGGCTTTTTTGTATTTGTAAGTTTACAAGAATATAATAAGTATAAATAGTGAATATAGAATCTTTTCCAATATCTCTTTACTGTGTGATAATTGTTTTCATCTTTTTATCGTAGTTGATATTATTTATTATAAATATTAAGTGTAATTCTAAGAATGATTGTAATTTTAATATTTCACTGTTCAACGCAATATGAATCTTGAATCAAAAGGAGTTTAGTTTTTCTTATTCCTTTTACTTCAGAATTATTACTTTAATACTGTAAATTCCTAGCAATCCTTATTGTCCTTTCATAAGCTAATTTAGCAAGTTCACTCTATAGATTCCTATCTTACGTTATTAGATTTAGGTTACGCTACGATACATTATTGCAAACTCTAAGAACATTTCTAGTCATCATATTACTGGAGATGGTTCTAATCGTATTATAGATACTTCATCTGTTTACTTCTTTGTAAATAATATTAGCGATTACACTACGTAACTTTATAACATGTGTTTATTTTTAATTATTCTTTTTTCAACTATGTTTCATCATCGTCATCCACAGCTCATATAATGTCCCCACCGAGGGGCTCGAGCCTCCCCACATTAGGGGCGATTAGGCCTTAGTCAACCACGCTGGCCAAGTGCGGGTTGGTCGACTTCACACACAACCTAAGAATGTCTTCATAGGTGTGTGCAGGTTTCCTTAGGATGTTTTCCTTCACCGTAAAAGCGTCGATTAAACGTACATATGAATTCAAAATTTGAAAACACATTGGTACGTGGCGGGGATCGAACCAGTGCCTCCCGGGTGGGAGACAACGCTCTTACGTACTGCGCCACTGACGCTTCAACTATGTTTATTAACGCCGAAAAGTCCATAGTAGGTTTTACAAATATCCATTACAAAACCTGCCTTGTGCTCGGTCATTGAAAAACAACATTAACCTACCAATAATAATTAGTTATCACCATTCGCTTATTCACACTTATATTTATAGAACCGACTATGGGGGTTTTTCGGCGAAACATAATTCTGAATCTTAAACAAAGAATCCTGAATCGAGTTCAGATGACAGGAAGTCCCATCTAGGGCCCGTATTACAGAATGACACTCAGAAGTCAAACATTTTTTGAGAATCGTTTGTCCCTTTCTATCACGCACAAAGTGATAGAGACGTAGGACGCTCAAGTCGGCGTTCATTCTTGAAACTCATTCTATAATACGAACATAAAACTATAAATTTAACTGCCAGATGGAAGTTTCTCACGAATTCTGGTTGTAACGTTGAGACTCCATTTTTTACTCAATATACCGTACAATTAATTGTTAATCTGCTTTAGATACATTTGCACTTTACATAGCCAAAATGCGTAATCTTTTTGTAAAGCGTAATAAAGAATAGAAATAAAATCTTCTAATCAGAACCAGTGAAATATTTTACCTACTGTCATAAATAATAAAAAATATGTTTTCTGAGCGCGGTATTCTGCTGTGGAGCTTACTTGAAAGTGAGAGTTCCAAATAAGAACGGATAATCCTCTACGGCCTAATTTTCTTCTATCTTACCTCTCAATCAGTAGGCCTGTGAAAACATATTTATGTACTCAAATTAAATTATTATAAACTTAGTTGTGTTATTTTAGCCTCATTTAGCTATTTGTACATATAATTTCCACATAATTATAAGAAGACTATGACGTAAATGTCACTTAATTTTGTAGTTCATTGTGATTACTGTTTATTATTAATACGTTTACTCATAATTGTTAACGCATTTGGCTGAAACCGCAAATAGTATGGAGGTTTGGTGCCGATTGGCGGATAAAAACAATGCAGTAGCAACCATTTTTGGTCACCATCTTGGACGAATCCAGATAGAAGTTGTTTTACTTTCGGAATTGAAACACGTGTGGTCAGTACAGTATGTCGCCATACTCCTATAGTTTTTGGCATATTATGACTATAATATGATTGATTATAATGGACTAGCAAATGACTAAAAATGACTAAAAAGCTATCCGAGTAATGAAAAAAGAAGGAAAAATCCATTTTCCTGGCTGGTACAAAAGACGATTACAAAAGTGGTCTATTTTTTCTTATTTAATAACTGGTTATGAAAACTAGTTACCACGATGGACAGGGTGCGCGGTTGGTAGTCGGATGGGTCACCGACAATTTTCAACTCGATTTTCGACCGTGCTTTGACGTAAGATATCAGTCGTTCCCAAGGAGAGTTGTTGTCAAGCTGGCGGCTGGCCGTGCGCAAAAATCTATGGCCAAAACCTTTAACAGGGTGTCGATATCAGGACAGGCACCGACCCGAAATAAAATGGGAGCACGGCAGGATAAAGAAAGATCTAGCATGATTCCATCCCAGCCCCTGATGGTAAGCAGATGTGGAATCTATAATCCAAATTTAAAGATAGATAGCGTGAGATAATATTCTATTTTCTCTATCGCACAATCAAGAAATGGAATTCACTGGCAGCACATGTTCACACATTCACACCTTCCTACAATTAAGGTTGCCAGATTCCCGGGAATTCAGGGAAAGTCCCGGAATTTTGCGTGTTGTCCCGTGTCCAGTAATTACACCTTACTTACTGTCCCGAAATTATTGAATACTAGTTTTTTTCCATAAACGGCACCACAGGGCGACGCAGCAAGGAAATATTTCCGCGGTCTGTAGGTATGTGTCGTCGGTCGTGTCACACACACAACTTGTGTAATACCTTTTTAAAATTTTGTAATATTTTTTTTCTATTGCCCGTCCAACAGCCAACACTTTTAGTTAGATTTCGACTCTAAACTCCAACTTCGTTCGAAGCCCCAGAAATGTCCAAGAAAAGATAAGCCCGTATCTGGCAACCCTACCTACAATCCTGGGTCATTCAAAAGAGGCGTGAGGAAGCACCTTGCGTCGGCAAGGCGAGGATAGCTAGCTCGCGGTTTATCTCTCGCACTGGCTACCTTCGCTTTTGGACTCCACTTCTGCTTAACATCAGACGGAATAGAGTCATTTGCTTATCCTTTTTATATAAAAATAAAAACGTATATACCTATACGCGCACTAGCCACCCTTGGCTCGACTTCCCGTTCTGCAAAGTGCTTCTTCACGCCTCTTTTGAATGAGCCAGCATTGTTAGAAATACAACTGTGTCAAATACCTATAATTGGAATTTTCAACATAACGTGTGAAATATTCTTTAAATGGCGATTATTATGGTCGTACGTGCTTTTGACATTCATTGCAAATCTTTGTCAAATGAATCATGTCGGATGACTAGTCCATAAGTCCATACGACGTTCCGTTCACTTAACTGCCGGTCAATGTGACTCACTCACGTCTTTATGCAAATAAGGCCTTTGGCGAGTATCCGTAAACACCTTAAAGATGTATTAAGTATTCCTGTGGAATATTCAATTTCTTTGTTACTATTGCTAATTAACCGTATAGGTAGTTTAATGCGCAATTATGTGAAAACGTCTAATTAGCTACTCGTCTCTAATTTACTTTTATAATATGTTATAATTGTACAGCTGTTGGTTTTCCGAATACATCGAGCATCCGAATACAATAAAATAAAATAATCTAAAGTGTTTTGTTAAAATGATTAAAGAAATTGTATTTTAAGTTGCATTTTTATGTTCTACGGCAGGGCGTATGACCACAATCACGCCTGTTGGAAAGCGAGATGAGGCCGATAATACACGCTCGACAAGAAGATGGTTGTTCACCCTGGCCTTGAATATGTCCAGATTATACTGGTCCGGGAAAACAGACCTCGGCAAAGAGTCGGCAAAGCGACTCCTTAGGTGATCTGAATGATCGTCAACAAAACAAAAGTAAATTTTTAAATTCTAAAAACCCCAGACTACCTACTTACCTACTTACAATCTCTCACAAATTTTAAGCTGCTTACTTTCTACTGCTTCATTTCACGACTCTGATCCTTATCTATCTATGTGTATATATAAACCATGTATATAAACCATTCATTGAGACCAATCGAATAAGCCCAAATACGATACATTTCCTGTAATTTAGCGAGGAGCTAGGTATATCCAGACCTGTGGAGATTATTCTGATGCCCTTTTAACCTTAAACAATCAACATTCTAAACATCTGAGCAGTCGAGCCATTCATAATGTATTCTCTCAAATACCAATATTTAAAAGAAATATTGCTTATTGATTCATTGTTAGGCAGCCACACACAGATTCCTGATTTCATAAATACAACTTGCTTACTTAAGGCTTCTTTGAAAACAGTGAGATCTGTAATATAAGAGACTTTACTAACTTTTTTCTGAGAATCACATTTTTTTAAAAAACTCCTTCCATTTCCAAGATATACGTAATTCGAATCATCTGGGGATTATATTAACTCTAATACAAAAATAAATTGGGATTTACGGGGATGTATAGAGGTACCTATTAATATATAAAATTATTAGTTCTAAATATAACAAGTAGGTATAAGATTACTACGTAAAAGACATTTCTTTTACCTAATAATCTTATACCTACTACTAATATAATTCTACTGAGTACCTAGCATTCCCAAATTAAAAGAAAAACGGGGCTCTAATATCCTACTTATAGGGTGTTTGGTACTTGGTATAAGCTACCTTCCATGTTAAATTATGCAATTTATATTATATTGTAGTTTTTCAAAATTTCAAAATTGTGGTGCCTAGTCTAAGACTGACCACGACCACAAAAAATATTTTTATTTGAAATGTAAACAAGTGTCCACCCAACGAAATTAGATCTACAGGTCCCGAGTGCGATTCCCAGGGATTGCAAATATGTACTCTGTTTGGTTGCTGGTAGGACTTGATTAAAGTCAGCATGGATAGCTTACTAGTCTTAAAAAGGTCTATCGCCATAATAAAAGAGCTAACAGCATTATTATCTTCCGATGAAAAACTTAAACAAGAGCTGTTCTTGGACGATATTGCTCACAATGACTAAATAGATATCTGCACATCGCAATAATAACTGAACTACCATCCGAAAAGAATGCCCTAGACACTCTAATAGGTATAGAGAGGTACACTCAGACCAATAAAAACATTTATTGGTCTGAGGAGCTACATTAGAAATCCTCTAGGGAGTAGTTCGCATTAGGTACAGGCTGCAGGAGGTCCAGGGTCCTAGCCTTTGTGGTAAACTCACAGACTCCGAGGGACTCCACAGCGCGGGAGTGACACGTTAGTCTTGGGAGCATCTAAAGACGGTGTTTGCTTACCACCAGGCGGATCGTATGCTTGTCTCCCAACCAAATAACATAAAAAAAAACGCTGCGAAGTCCTACCATAGCATTGGTCAAAAAACAAAATGAACTCTTGACGCTCCTCAATATTGATTTGTGAGACCATAAAATTTGCGTTAGAGTGGCATTTGTGACAGAACAACATTGACTTCCTTACCGTGACTAAGACACACGGATTGGATTTCGCGTCTTATTGTGCAAAAAACTGTGACTGAGTCATGGCTCAAATAGTTATTAGTGACCAATGACTGACAGGTATGTTTACTTTCTAAAATGAATCGTGTCTCAAGTGTGTATTTCTTAACAATGAATGAAATTTAAGTAAAGCAAAGTAAAAGTAAATAATATTGTTTATCTAGCCCAAATTTTACGGACTTCTATTTTTTTATGACGATCCTTTTACGGACCATATCGCAACGTTGGTTTGACGATGCGGCGTGTGTAGGACTACACGACGACACCTTGAACGATGGTGAAACCTAAATATATATGAACAAACAAAATTCAGTTTATTTGTGCTCATTACACAAACATTTGCCTTTACTAAATTTTGGACCTCTAGATGTGAAGACAGCGTTAAAATAGGCGTTACGTACCACCACGACGACAATGCAAAGAAGAAAGACACATACAACTAATACATCTCTAAGTACTATATAAACTACGGTGAACTAAAATCTAAGGCGTAGGAACGTATTATAGGTATTTTTATGGTAGGTATTCATACCATGCTTCCTTTAGTAAAGTAGAATTATTTCATTAAGCTGCTGCCTATTTGCTCAAATAATATCCATGTTTGGTTGGTGGTATTCAAACAATTAAGTAATTATTATGTAACGTTGGAGTCATGTTGAAGGGGAAATCATTTTAGAAGTATGTATAACTGCCATCTCAGTTCTTTTTCTGGACAAGACAAATTAATTTTTTTAATGTTTATTTTAAGTATACCAAAAAGTGGTAACTTTTTCAACTTTTAATCTTTGGACACCGAAAGTAATCAGTAATTACCACGCACTCTATTGTAAAAGGTGTTAGTAACTAATTAAACGATAACAATAAGCAAACTGGGTAGTACCAGTTAATCGTCTATGCCAACCGAAGCATCTCACACTACTTAAAAATCGAGGTTTACATCATTGGTCTTCCGTGATCATAAACAGTCAATTATATAGTCCTATTCCCAATACAGTCTTTCCTCTTCCTCTACTTACGGTAAATACAAATGAAGAATTTGCAATCGCAACACAAGTCCAAAAACTATAATAAAAACAGTAGGAACCTACAGCTAAGAATAACGTACGTGCCTTCCGCATTACGAAATATCTTGAGATCACAAATAGTCCTCAGCATCATTGCAAAAACTTGCTTTGTATTCCAAATCAAAATCAAGACGCGTCTGTGACTTAAAACTGTTTTTGACATCCAAAAAGGAAGTTTAATTTAACACCCCCAAAACCTATTCAAAATTTAAACTAGCAATGAATGATAAAGTTCAAGTTTGAAAAGGATGCAAACCTCGTGGGCGCCACTGGCAAGCTTTACCCACTTAACATTCGTCGTGTTAAATTAGTTAATTGTCAGTGCATCGCTCTCTGGTCCGACGTATTGAGTCTCGAGCAATTGTGTCTCATATAGAACGCCTACACTATTATTCGGTTCACTGAGCAGCTATTATTAAGAGTTATCTCTTACATCATTCCTATTGAATGGCTTAAGGAGTTTAGTTTCGAAATTGGCAAATAGTTCAGGCCTCCATTGTCTTTAGGAGTGACAGTGTAAATGTATACAATATTACTATCATAAAAATGCCTTTGTAAGACTACATCATTATCAATCAAAATTTATAATTTATTCACTTTTAATCTGCGAACATGTGTTCGCAGGTTTTAATGATTTAGTTCTATAATTGCTTTTGCTTCTAATTTTTATTTCGCATGTTTAGTTATGATATAAATTGATACCTATTTAATTGCTTTTCATTGGTTACCTAATTGCGTGATATTTGCAATTATTTATCGCTGTCAATATTATTTTCTAATTACTTAGAACGAATAAAAACTTAGGTAAGTACTTGTACAACTATGGATGGAACATGGAAGGTATTTTACACATTATTTATACCATCTTTCCTACTTTAGTAAAAATGCGGATATTCTTGGGCTGAACAAACTAATTAGCTATAGCAAATGGATAGAAATTTGTATAGTTCCATATATAGGCTAAGTAATCCACGATTATATTGCAAATTTACAAACAATTTCGATAGCAGAGTAAAATCAGACAATCTCGTTGTCTAGTTGCCTCGTTACATTTTACTCGATTCTAATTGTTAGTAGAGTATATAACATACCTACACAGATCAAAATAGTTTGCGGCACTTAGTAAACTCTTATATTTTACCATTTGATCATATTTTAAAAATATGCAATGAACACAATAATAAATAATGAAATGAAATAATACGTAATATATTATTATGTAACAAAAAATCGGGAGCGGTCTCCCCTTGACTTTCTCGTATGCCGTAAACGACTCAAAAGTTGATAGCAACCTTATATTTTGATGTCATACATGCATGTTAAATTTTGGTCACCCATCCGAGTACCGACCACACACTTGTTGCTTAACTTTCGTGATCGACGACTCAAAAGTTTATAAAAACCTTATATTTTGATGTTAAACATGCATGTTAAATTTGGTTGCAATAAGTTAAGGCATACTCGAGTTATCGTGCTAACGCACAGACATTCCAAAAACGGTATTTTTGGACTCAGGGAAGTTCAAAACGTGTAAATCCGTCAAAATCTCGAGGTAGATTTTTTTTACGATTACAATACTTCCTCTATACTACGTATACGAGAAACTAAAAATATGAATAAAAAACTAAAATCTTCCTTTGTTTCCCCCTAAACTTTTTTGATGACTGTTATAATAGGTTGGGGAAAAAGTTTCTTCGCATTTTTTAAGAAAATTCAAAACATTTTTTAATATAGTTTATTTACATTTAACTAAAGTATGTAGGTACCATTTTGTTGGATAACTTTTTGCCATCTTGTAGGTAGGGACATGATCCCATTGCTATAGAAATTTTGGGACTTCTGGTCAAAATACCGCGACAAGTGGTTTTGGCAGTCCTCTCGTGATGTTAACCTGACACTGCCTAAAGAATTCTGAAGAGACCGAAACAGGTGGAAATCTGAAGGTGCAAGGTCAGGACTATACGGCGGATGCATTAACACCTCCCAGCCAAACTCTCTTAATTTTTGCTGAGTGGCTAAAGATGTGTGAGGTCTAGCGTTATCATGATGAAAAACCACACCCCTTCTGTTGATTAATTCCGGCCGCTTTCTCTCAACTTCTTGCTTTAATCTCATCAGTTGTTCGCAGTAGACTTCAGAATCGATGGTCCTGCCTAGTGGTAACAGCTCATAATGAATAATGCCCTTCCAATCCCACCACACACACAGCATCACCTTGTTGCGAGTTAACCCGGGTTTCGCCACAGTCTGTGAAGCCTGACCAGCCTTTGACCACGACCTTTTTCGCACGTTCTTGTCGTACGTGATCCACTTTTCATCACCAGTTATCAGCTTCTTCAAAAATGGTTCGGTTTCATTACGTCGTAATAAAGAATCACAAATGAGTACACGGTTCATTAGGTTTCTTTCAGTGAGCTCGTGAGATACCCAAATGTCGAGCTTTTTTGTGTACCTAGTTTTTTTCAAATGCGCCAAAACCGTTTTGTGGTCAATTCCCAGTTCTTTAGCTACGTCGTAACTACTGACATGCCGATCTTGCTCCACTTTTTCAAAAATGGCATCCATTTTATCTGTAATAGGGCGACCAGAGCGACGTGCATCTTTGACATCAAAATTTCCGGATTGAAAACGCTTAAACAATATTTGTGCTACTCTCACAGACACTGCACTAGGTCCATAAACATCGCAAATTTTTTTCGCGGCTTGCGTTGCATTTTTACCTTTTTTGTAGTAAAATTTTAAAATGTATCGAATTTCTTCATTAAATTCACTCATCTTGGCGGTACGAAAAACAAATGAAAATCACACATTTTCCTAATTTGAAGTTGGAATTATGTTCTTTAAAATTTAAACTTTCAGTGATACCAAAACCAGCCAGATACAAATAGTATAGCCAAAGAGATTTTATTACAAGTTTATACATACTATAATGCGAAAAGACTTTTTCCCCAACCTAATATTAAAATAAAGCAACAGATTTTTCTATTATTATCTTCTTTTGGTGTGGAGTATTTCAGTTTTATTGGGCACTTAATATTGAATGACAACGTATTATAATTTATCAAAAAATAGATAAAAAATCGGGAGTGGTCTCCCCTTGACTTTCTCGTATACCGGAAACGACTCAAAAGTTGATAGAAACCTTATATTTGATGTCGTACATGCTTGCATGTTAAATTTTGGTCACCCATACGAGTAAAGGCCGCGCACTTGGTTGCTTAATTTTCGTGACCGACGACTCAAAAGTTGATAGAACCCTTATATTTTGATGTTATAAATGCATTCGGGGTTTGCCGAAGCATTTTCACCGAGCCACCTCCAGGCAACCCGACCCAAGAACCGACCGGAGCAGGGGCCAGGGCCCTAGTGCCGCATCCAGTCTCGATGTGAGGCCCAAGCAGCCACCCAAGGGCCAGCTGAGTTAATGCACCTAGGTGACAGACTCGAAACCTCTGTGGTCCATTCTTTGGAACCTAATGTTACCCAAGGTTCTGCTTTAGCCTTTATGAGATCAAGAGCGTGTTTTTTTTTGATAAGTATGTATGAAATATTCCCAATTAATGTAAATAACTTGTTAGTGAAGTGAATATTATTTAAGACAAAGCATTAGTAGAATACTAACAGATCGGGATGAAATGTGACACAAAGATAGATTATAGTTTGGAATAGCACAATTGCGGTTCCCGTGGAATACTTTAAAATTTCCACGTGACCGAAGTCACGGGCAACAGCTAGTTAAGTATATCTTAAAACGATATAATCTTTATTAGTTTAATATGATTTATAGGCGAATAAGATGTAAATTTTTAAAAAGTATTGTTCCCAAAAAATTTGAACCAATAAGAATATTAATATTTTAACAAACGTCATAGTTTTGAATAAATTAATTAACCTTAGTGTGTTTCAATACCCTTTAAATGATACAACGAAGGGAATCAAATCAGCTTTTATAATTCGACCCACTGCTGGGGCACAAGGACTCTCTTTGTCATCGAAGGAGGTATAGAGGGAGTAGTCCACCACGCTTGTCCAATTCGGATTGGTGGACAAGGAAATCAAATGTAAAAAGATACCTGGGCTATCGCTTAGCACATTCAAATTGGAAAATTATACGCCAATAATTTGGCAGTCTTTACTTTATTAACTTAAGCTAAGGAAAACTAGGTTTACCACTTAAATCTTTTATTGTATAAAAGAGTAAAACATTTCCGAGAATTTCCCAAATGGAGAAAAAACTTGAACTCGTAAAACTAATTAAAGTTACTTCGAAAAGTTTCGTGCAAAAAATCGGATAATATATCTCTGCACGTCAGGGAAAAGGCGGGTACGTAAAATAAATGTAGGTTTCAAATTGCAATAAATACTTTAATTCCTTTATAGCGTTATACATTTTTAATATTTTATTTAACTAAGCAATTATTTACAAAAATACTATTATCTCTATGCACATCCGCGGAGAATACAGATTTTAATAATATTATCTATTATTTTAATAATATTATATTATTATTATTAATATTATCCCAACCTATAGGTTGCCGCTTATCATAAATTAATATATGTATGTTGATTCAATACGTATTAAACTAAAACCAAGCATACCTACTAGCTAGTACTAAATTAATACTCAGAAATTGAATTTTTAAAGTTAATAACTGCCTCACACACAAGCTTTTGTAGCAATAGGATATAATCGGCGACGGCGTTTCAACTAACACCGAATATTGTGCGGGAAACTTAAGTTCCAGTTTGTCGATGGCGGCTACTACGATTTCTCGCAAAATTTTCTTATTTTTTTTAGAATCTTGTAACATCGTCATCAATCATATCAACCGAGAGACGAATAATTGTATCATCATATCAACCGAGAGACGTCCACTGTAATGCTGGCACTTCACATGGCCGTTTTTGGCTAACATTTGTGCTGCATCTCTATCATAATGTATACAGAATGAAAGAATTCCAAAAACGGTATTTTTGGACTCTGGAAAGTCCAAAACCTGTAATTCCGTCAAAATCTCGATGTCGAATTTTTTGACGATTACAAGGTCAGACCAATGATTACAAGACTTTCTCTATACTACGTCACGAGGAAGTAAAGATAATAACGAAGTTCGATAAGAAGAAAATGTAACATTGACTTAAGCCGTCACGTGGGCAATCGTCATTTCTAAGTAAATTGGCAATGAAAGCTTAGACGCTGTAGATCATGAAGCAATATAGCCGATAATGACAAATTTCGATTTGTTTGCCCGTAGGTTATTTCAACCAAAACGAAACGCAGTGGGAATGTGCCATCCCGCATATCACAAATTATTTACTTAATACTTTGATTACTATAGAAGGAGATAGATAGACGAGTCATTCCACATAAGTACACAGTTTGAAAAGACAGCAACTGTCAGGTGTGAAAAATAGTACTTACAGTTGAATATTTCACACGCATATGCGCATCACTCCCACATCGGTGCACATCATTTTTGTATCGCCTGATTAATTACAATGCCAACCTATTAACGTAAGTACCTAATTATTATGGGTCTAGGTTAGTAACATTACTATACATTACTATATTACGTATTAGATCTTGGGCTCGTGTTTAAATATATAGTTTGGATGGTATTATTTTTCAATAGAGACATCCTCCTTCGTTTACAGTCCGTAACTACTATAATCAATAAAGGTTATCACATCCAATCGATCTAAGATCAAAAGCTAATTTGAAATGGAAACGCTTTGAAATAATATTCAATTATGCGGAACAGAGGTAGTAATTTAGGTAGGTAGTTGTTATAATTTCCGATATCAATATGATGGAAGGAAACTAAATTAATTGTAGAAGAAGGCAGTGTGGCTTTGTTATGTAATATTAAATTATGTACTGTTAATTCAATTATATTTGGTTAAAGAAAGTGCTAAAAGCTTTTTCATTCTATTGGTAAGTATTGTGGTAAATTTCGGTATAGAGTAATATAGTAATAGAGTAAAATATGAAACAAAAGTTAAAATGTACATATAAACAGGAATGTATAATTTTGATATAGTAAGTCAGGAATAACCTTCTTTTTTGATTTTGAAGTCGGTTAAAAATACATCAAATATTTAGAAAATGCCAACGTCAAGTTCAAGCAGTTCCGATTGTGCCAACCATTAGTATTACCGCAGACAATAACACTGGTGGACGAACCAATATACTACGCGATGCTGGGAATTATTCTGCGCAATAATTTAAAGTGAGAATCATAGCAGCCAAGAAATGGGCCTGGGCAGGACATACCATTCGAATGAATGAGTTGGCCTCGACCACGAGTGTCCTGGAATGGAGACCCAGAGCAGACACCCGAGGAGGAGGCCGCCCAAAAATCATTGAGTAAACAACATCAGACGGCATGGAGGTAATGATTGGATTGCCGCAGGGATCATGATGAATGATGGTGATGCGTGAAATGCATGGAAGAAACAAATAATTTAATTAGACCTGCTGTAGCATAAGTTCCTTCGACTTCCAATAGTAGAGACAAGGTCTCAAGTAATATTGATTGTTGATTCTCCGCGGAGGGAAGTTTCGAAACTCGGTTCTCACTAATGGCTCCCTAGAGCACATCGCAGTTCGCTAAACAACCTAATCTGTAACTTATGTTTACTACGAAGTTAGTTTACGCTGAAGTATTCAGAATTATTGGAATTAGAGCAGACATTTGAATCATTTTATCACTCTATGACAAACCAAAGCTATTGCCGACAGAAATTGCTCTCAGCGGGATCCCAATCTATGGGAACATTGAAACGTATTGAATCTGAACAGAAAATAAATGTGCTTTCAGTAAATACGGAAGTGAGAAAAAAATATTTTCTTTGAATATATTGTTTGATCCCTCTCTTTGTGATGTTTGTTAATAAAGTGAAATAGGTGTATAACAATATAAAATAGTGTAATAATATGAAAAGGAAATAAAATAGAAACATTTTGGACTATAATATCAAAACATAGAAACAGTAAGGAAATTGACTAAAGTACCAAAATTTTGATATCAACTTCAAGGCGACCCAAAACTATCGAATTTAGTAAATACTTTTTGACCGTTTATGGAAGCCTCACACCCATCTATATAGCTGAGGCTTGACCGCGAATGAGTCTAGCGTAGAGGGCTTAGAGCAAAAATAGGCGGAAGAGACCTCATTGTGTCTTCGCATTGGTTGCAAGTTGCCAGCGGAGCGAGGTATGATTTGATACAGATGCTTTACAGAGTTGTAGTTTTACACTGTAATAGGTTTTTTCCGGTGCCAGTGACTTAAGTAGTCCCGAAACAATGAAATAAAAAAAATAAAAATAATAACACACACACCACTGGCAGCTCTTTTTTGATCGAGTTTCAGGTATTTCTTTTTTTTCTTGATTTGGGGTAACAAACAGTTGTACAATGTGTATTTTACAATAAAGATTTACATTAATACATATAATGATTGTACAACAACCAGGACCGTTATCCAAAGATTTTTATTAAAGTAAAAATAAATACTATAATACCCTTGTAGATAAAGCTCAACAATTTACAGTACGTTAAGGTAACACAGGCAACACAAAATAAAAACCGAATATTTATGTCTATGTCACAGCTTATAGTAACGCTGCCTACACATCAAGCGGTCCGTGTTCGAGTCCTGGTAGGATGAACACCAACATTTGTTCACGAGTAATGGTTGTTTATGTATATAAGTTTATTAGTAAAAATATCAATACTATAGTACCCATAAAACAAGTTCTTAATGATACTTAATTTGGATTAGATAATTGGGGTGAGAGTGGAAATAGTATTGTTATTGCCAAAAACACAAAATTAAAAGCACAAGGATCATCAAGAGACGTCACGAAAAGTTGCATTATCTTCTTCTTCTGCTTTTAAATGAATGGCGATCGCGACACATAAAGATTACGCATTGTGCCAATATCAAGTGAAAATTTGATTAAAGTAACCGACAATTGTACGGTAGATTGAGGTTAAAATGGAGTCTCTCAACACGTGTTTTTGCAACAAGAACTCGGGAGAAACTCCAAGTTGCATTATACATATTTTAGTTTTACATTATGACAAACTAATTTTCCGTATGTCAAATAAATTTTCTATGAAAACAATACAGTTTACTTAGTCACACGAGCATTCGATAACCTCAGCATCGACGTAACAACGCCACTTATAACATTCCTAACAATGTTAAAAGATAAATGGTACAAAGGAAACGTCAGAGTATAATCTCAAAAGATGAGCGAGCGGGGCATCTCTAAGTGAGCTAAATTGGTGTTTAAACAATTGAGCCACCGAGGCCAGTGTTAATTAGTCCGTAAAAGTGCAGAGCACAATGCAGTAACTCACTTCATAATGTTATTCATTATATTAAATATTATTTGTAATTTATTTTATTATTAAATTATTAAAATTTAGTAAGAATTTCTAAAATAATACCTAAATTAGAACTAGTGATAGTGGCCCTCAACATTCGTAGAGACGGAAGCTCTTTACTAATAAAATTTTATGTCGAAGTGGGATTTTCCGTACGCGTGGCGTGCGGCAAATGTCACTTACTATAAATTTTTGAACTTACCTTGACGATCAATATGCGAATCTGATGCTGGCACTTCACATGGCCGCATTTGTCAAACATTTGTGTTGCATTATGTTAATATTATGATAGAGATGGAGCTCAAATGTTTGCCAAATACGCCCCCATGTGAAGTGCCAGCATGAGACATTATTTGTTATACCGCCCTGCCCGCCTAGCATGACCACCGAAACACGATATGATATAGCCATTTATCGCTTTGAAGTCTCAAAAATCATTGGATATAACCGCCAACTTGAAATTTTATTGAAACTGCGAACATGTTTAAGGCTTATACATGTTCGTATTATCGATAAAATTTCAAGAATGCGTTTATATCCAATGATTTTTGCCAATTCAAAGCGATAAGTGGCTATATCATATCGTGTTTCGGTGGTCATGCTAGGCGGGCTGGATAATAAATTTACTATTTTTAATATATGTTTTGTCCTCTCTCTCATTTTATTAACAGGCTATCATAAATTGACTTTGTTACTATTATTTTTAAACTATTTTATTTTATAAAAGCTAAAATAAAAATTTGTATCTAAGCTAGCCGACTTACAGTGTAAAAGAAATAAAATAGGGCGTCACTCACTTAAAAACAAATACTTTTCTCTGAGATAGTGTACTAAATATTTGTTAGAACTCTTTTGTAAGACAGGCTTAGGTCTAACAATAAGAGATATTTTTCAGTTGTAAATAGTATCTAGATAAGAAGAAAGGACTAAAATAAGAAAAGGTAGGAAAGTTTCACTGTTCCATTGTATTTATTATTTTATTGGACTTGTTCGCATGAATGTGTATTATAGTGCCTATAACTTTTAGAACCTATCGAAAATTACACAAAACTTACTAGAAATATTTTTATTCTGTGTTTATTCAAATGTTGAAAATAAATAACGACTGTTGTTGCTTCTTAATTATGAAACAAAACACTAATAAAATATTGTACGGCAATAAGGAACGCACGAATTTTCACTAAGAGCAAATTTTCCTGACCTTGATTTCATAATAACTAACACTATAGTATTATATTCTCTGTGCTGATACTAAATAGCTAGTAATGACGACAGTAAATTACTCAATGATACAAAAGAAAGAAATTTTAAAAAATATTTTTTTTTATCTTTGGCGAGGATGCACTGAGGCAATACATGTATCTTTCAAACGGCCCCTGTATCTTTCAGTAAAATACTTCTTCTTTTAAATTAATGGCGATCGCGACACATAAACATTACGCATTGCGCCAATATCAGGTGAAAATGTAATTAAATTATCCGACAATTGTGCCCTAGTTTAGGCTCCAGATCACACATTAATATATTTCCTATAATATCATGCCTTGCACTGTTACTTGTGTGATAAATAAAGCATTTTCTTAAATATTTTTTTATATAACTTAAAGGGCCCATAAACCTGAGCCAGATACCTATCCCTGGCACTGCTCCTGGCTCCCCTCTATGCAACGCGATGGAGCCCTTATGGTGAATTCATGGATTGCTAAAAGGAATTTTTGTCTCATGGAAGAAGATGTCTTCCAGCCAACTCAAACTGCGATACTACGTCAGTAAATAGGAGACACAAAACTATGTTAATAAGTTGCTAGCAACATAAAATACTTCTTAAAAATCTAAATTCTAATAGTTTACATTCTAGAATACTCTTAGTAAATTTAAAAAATATCCAAATTATGGTTGTATTCATTTTCGAAACCCTAATATATCCTATTGATTTTCACTTTAAAAGAATCTATGCTCATAAAATAAGGTAATACCCTTAAGATCCTTTGTATACGCAATAATCATAAGAACGACTTATGAAGGACGAATTTGCTTGCGGAATTCATTAACTAAGATCGCCGTTTTTCTGGGAAAATTATGTCTTATTAATTCCAAGCGAAGGTCTAGAATCGCTAGCGAATTATACAATTAGGTCTTTGAATATTCAAAATTGTATTAACAATAAAGTAGCAGACAAAAAAGCAAGCTGCTTTATTTCGACGGCAGTGACATGTGACCAGCATTGTACGGTGTGCGCACGACCAGAACGGGCGCGGCAGCTGAACAATATGACCTCACAGATTAATAGTCATTGGCTTTACAACTCATGATTGCTTACATTCTGACTAGTGTCGAATCAATTGCAGTACCAAATGTATTGTACAAAATCATGGTCATTTTGACATGAAATAACTCCTATTTTTATCATTTGATGGCTGAAAAAAGCCGAAATAATGCTGCGCCAAACTTCGACACTTTTGTGTTAGATACAAGATATTAGTTTCAATATTTTATTTTCAAAGTATACCACCTAGATCCCGGTCTTGAATAGCCCCTTTTCATCCCGTGGGTGTCGTAAAGACTATCCTATATACCTATCCAAACAACCCACAGATCAACAAAGAAGTATTGATCACCTTATACTCCGTCCACCAATCCGCATTCGGCAAGCGTTTAGGCAGTAGTCCACTACTACTGCCTAAACCTCCTTCAATGAGAAGGAAAGGCCTTGTGTCCCATCAGTGGGTCGAATTATAAAGGTTGTTATGATGAACCAGAGTGTACTTTAACCGGAATCACGCTTCAATCCTAATTCTTAACATCCTTTACTACGAAAAACTGCTGAGTCATCTCTGACGATAGCTGTAGTTAGACGGTGACCAAGAGCGTTAATTGGACAGGTCATTGTAAATTGTTCCTCTAACCTCAGGCCCTGATGTAATCTTAATACGTTAATATGGTATGTAGATGGTGTGCAATGCTTATCTATATACTGGGTGTAAAAGACATGAACAGTCAAACGAAAACCACGTATTCTATACATCAAAATAAGACATATTTCAAAAAAAATATTGCTGGGAAATGATTTTTATTTTTTGGTGTTAAAAAAAATTGCAAATTGTACCGCGCAATGTAAAGGGCTCAACTCACACGCAACTCGCAAAACCGCGATAGTTTTGCCAGACGGCGGCCCCGTTCGTTAGTGTCCGTGCGCATCGAGTGAGCTACATTGAACGCTAACGTTTTGAAGCCATTTTTTGTTATGAAATACTAAAAAAAATGATAATGTTTCTTTGGACAATAATTAAGAAATCACGTATAGAATACGTTTTCATAAAAAAATGAAAAAAAAAATTATGACTTTGACCTTCAATAAAATCGTAACTATCAATTTCCCAGGTATAGTCTGAAGGAAGAAAAATGTTATGATGGTGAGCCGAATACATGGTTCTCGTTTGACTGTTCATGTCTTTTACACCCTGTATTAATAAACGAAGAATAAACTTCGTACCTCTTTTTAAGCATATTGTGCACGATTTGACATATATAAAGTTTATAAAAAATAGAATTATAGAAGAAGTGCAAAAAACGAATTACAACAAAAATTGCCGACTCTAAAAAAACAATTACAATAACAATGATTGAATAAAAGAGTCGGCAATTTTTCCCAACTAATTGCCGACTATTTTAATTAAATATTCGAAAATAGCAAAAATCATCTGGAAATACAAAAGAAGGTTGAAGACAGCGTGGCTTACTTTTCCGTTAATTCTGTTCCATAAAATGTTTAAGTAAAAAGGAATGCTGAGTGTCAAAGCAGCGCAGTACCTTTTCTTTACTAGGCAAGCTTTTTATTTATATTTATATTTCTACTAATATTTCCAGTTTATTTGGACCAGGGGTCAAAATGTCGTAACTATTACCTGAGTAGTTGAGTGGTAAAAGAGTGAAGATATAAACTGAAAATTTAATTTATAATTATAGGACTTTAAATAAGTGCCGAAAGAGGATTATTAACATACTGGGATGGATCTGTCGTCCATCTCATCGAGTATAAAGTACCTAGGTACCTAAATATAAGTCAGAAGGCTTACCTGCGCTTAACTCAAAATCGTCTACAATCTGGGAATCCGACTATTTTACCTCTAAATTCTGAAACAGAACAATTACAGTTGTTTGCGATTGACGTTGAGTACTATTTTAAAACATAATTATACATATCATCTTAGTCCCCGGGATGGCATCGCTCTTGCAGTGATAAGTGATTTACCCTTAATATTGCGAGTGTCTATAGGCGACAGTAACCTCTTAAAACCAGGTGGGCCGTAAGCTTGTTTGCCATCTTGTAATATAAAAAAACAGCAGTTCACCGTTGATTGTTTTAGTTTGACGCAGCGGCAATCGTCGTGGCTAAAATGTTAGAAAAAAAAACAAATGGCGCTTTCCGCACGCGTCTTCCGCAAAAACAACCGCGCTCTGGAGTATAGTGACTAACTTAAATAAGATGGTGGTAGTATCACCTACTAGCAGAACTTGGCCATGTGATGTCGGCAGAGTAGAATAGCATCACCTCATATCCTATAATGGGTGTCGTTAGAGGGCGACTAATGGACCAGCAAAGGGGTAGGTATTGAACAACTTATACTCCTTCCAACAATCCGCATTGGGCAAGCGTGGTGGACTACTGCCTAAACCTCCTTCGATGACAAGGAGAGTGCTTGTGTCCCAGCAGTGGATCGAACTGCGATCAAGCTGCACTAATTTGTATCTCCTTGAGGATCACGACTACTGGGTCTGGTATTTTGTATAGAATAGGTTACAAATATGTTCTACAAGATTAGTGGAAAGGGTATTTTCGCATTATTTACTTAATCTGCATGCAAGTTTACATGAAACCCAAACACACTGGTCATAAATATAACAAAATTAAAATGAATATCCATCCCAACGGAGGCGTTACTCAGTACCCACTATAAGAACAAGAATAGTTATACAGCCTACCATTATTTACTGTAATATAATTTATTTAAACATAAATAATGCTCACTACATTTTCGGACTTGCCATTGGTAATACTAGATTACTCCAAATTGTGGGTAGCCGATCGCCTTTACATGTTATGATTTAAGGTCAATAATTCATACTAGTCACTGATTATCATAATTATTGTAACCACAGATATATCAATCTAAGGAGATCGGTCGAATCGCCGAGTTCATAGGAAGACCGAGTGTCGCGATCAGCGGCCGTACTAAGTAAATAACAGTAAATAACAAAGTTGAGCATGCCGTAATATACACTATTCATTGAGCGCGTTTTAAGGACTGCGAAGCGATGAAAGTTAAGCACAGCCGCAAAGGAAATCGGTCAAATCGCTGAGTTACGTATTCACTTGACTTTATCGGAAGGCGAAGTGGCGGAAATGTATGCCCACAGGGCAGACACTTGTCGCAAGTTAAACGCCGGCTTGGCCTATCTCCTTGTATTATTAAATTGGTGATTGTAACACATATTAAACGTAAATTTTATTTTTCTGCAGTGGCCCGGGACTGTGGCCCTTTCATTTTAAAATTTACTTCAAGGTTGGCTTTGTGGCCCGCAAAAAAATGCTGTTTTTTTAGTTTAAAGTATAGTCCTCCCGACCCCTTCAAAAGTGGTGCAAAGTCTTATCTTAACGTATTAAATACTGGTAGGCTTCTGGTAGGTATAGTTGATTTAGAGCGCTATTTTTCATAGTGTCTACCGCTATCACGATCTTATTAGTAACATACTGCAAGATGTGGCTTTGTCAACAAAAGGACTGAGCAGATCCTGAGGTAACCAAACGTTACATCAGGATCTGCTCAGATCTTTTTGAGATTTTGGGCCTGATTGTACGAGACTCATACTGCTGGATGTGCCTTTTTGTGAAGCCAGGTATTATCTAACGCTCTCAAACCGTTTTAAAATTATGAGCATGCTCGCATGTGTCTCTATATAATTTTATGTCCTGTAATCTAAAGTCCTCACCCGATAATGAAGCATAAATGAAGAATAAAGTACCATTACAAAAAAATGGTTATTAGTTTATTACGATGGAGTAACAATGCTATGAGTAATATTTTATAATGAAATGCATTAACTAATATTGTAGTTTTCTGGTCAGGAAATTCTTAATCATTTTAGTTCCCTTTAATATATCGGCCAACACGTACAATTTTGTAGTAAGGTTTTAGTTCTGTTTTGTGGTATCTGACACTTCTCTAGTGATTATTTACTGTGTATCCTTTATATCCTGTTCACTAAGGTGAGTAAAAAATATAAAAACGAATGACTGACATTAAAAATATTTTTTTAAGGAACATTACTTTTGATTTTTTTAGGATTTTTATTAAATTATATTGAAGTTATACTTAAACGAAAACAAGGAATATACTCGAAACTCAAAAAGGTCTTACTGACATAATGAATTGTAATATTTAGGTAGATATAAGTTTTACAATGATTAACACTGTCAAAGATTTCCTTATTTAAAGTGCTTAATATGTCTATCAATACAATTTTTTACATTAAACCTATTTATTTTTACATGTTTGTATCATTAATTTTATTTTAGTATTTAAGCTATAGACAATTTTAAATTATGTGTCACACACTTATGCTTATTTTAATTTCTATTGTTTCAGATTATTCACAATGACTGATATATTCAATAATACGGATGACTTCGGGTCAACGAGCGAACCGGGGGTGGAGCCTAGTGAATTATCAAAGTATGTATTAAATTATGTGTAGGTATATAATGAATAATAGCGGTTGAATAATATATAATATAAGATAAAATGAGTCGTCTATTGGTCAACAGAGCAGCTTTAGTTTAGGAAACTATCGACTAAGGTGAAGTAACTATGAACTTTTCGAAAGTTTCGTCAAAGATTATCATTTGCAAAAACAAAAAGCCCCAGTTTATGTAATGTTGCCGAGGTTCTATATACACTTTTCAAATTCAATGTCAACCGGTCACTTGGATGTAAATATCGAAGAAGCAGCACTTGTTGTAGGTAAATCGCTCGACGTGTTACGATTGCCGATTGGGGAAATTAGCAATTCGACACAACTAGTACAAATTGGACAGTTGCTTGTTGCGGCAATTTGAAACTGATTCTGTCCTCAAGTGCAGCAACTGAAAACCTGAAAACTGATGTCGATCAATGAAACTCACAACTAGATTTGCTATGCTGCGCAGTTTAAGCTATATTTCGGGTTGCCTGTTGCTGCAATAGGGATTTCAAAGTTAATTATGACACGTCTCCGTGCGCTTAATAATTATGCTAAAAAAAGGGGTTGCAACGTTTTTTATTCGTAAGTATACCTATACAGAAAAAACATAAATTAATAATTCATTGTATTTTTTTTGCTTAGAGATTATTAATGACTTTACCTATTTTAATAATATTTATTTGCATAATTGGAATGATGATTAAGATAGTGAACTAATTCAAAACTAAGGAGAAATAGCATAGAAAGAGAAACATTGTGCTGTTATTACTGTTAAGAGCTTATATTTTCTTGCTTTTATATTAATCACTATCCAAAAGTCAACAAATTAAGAATACTTAATAATTCTCACAATACTCGTTACAATTCCCTTATAATTTGATTTCTTAAGATTAATTTGCTTCGCATTGTTTTCCCAGACCGAAACAAATTATTCTACGCATTATTTCTACAGACAAAGATCTTTACTGTAAAACGATTGTACCGTAATAATGACACCCGTTAAAAGTTTTCTTGTGAATTTTAAACTGATTATCTTTTATTTCAAAAGCTTGTCAAATTAATTTATTGAATAATATTTTATAGTTAAGTATATAAACACTATTAAAGTATACATATGATGACCGTCAGGTGCAGAGACATTGTAATATGCACATTTAATAGCTCGTGACAATAAAGACGCTACCTATGAAGAATTTGTAATGCGTTTACCCTTAGCGTTTTCCACTTAACAGATAGGTTGCAACAAAGGTTGCAATATTTCCTTGATACCTTTTTAACCATAACAGTATGTTTGTTTACCCACCACATTGCATAAATAAAATCAATTAATAAGAAACGTGCTCTATGGGCCTCAAAGGCTTATAAAATAAACTTGAAATCTTCAACTCTCAAAGACATTGAGATAGGCATTCACCTGAGTTTTAGCGGAACCGAAACAAACATTTCAATGGCAAGCCAACAATGCAAAAGTGTCTGGACTACGGAAATCCTTTCACCGCCTTCCTGTCTTTTATACGAATGCTATTCGGGATAAAATGCCCATCTCTACTGAGATCGTCTGAAAGGAATATTTTTGCTAACACAATCTTTCGGGAAATAATAAACCAGTAATACATAAAGCGATGATGACAAGGGATTTTATTTGTTTGTTAATTATGTTCCGTGAAGTTTTTGGACACAAAATGCGAATGCTCGGTTTCCAAGCCGCAATATTTATTCTGCGTACTTAAAGATATTTACTCTCCTTTAATATAATTTACATATGTAAAGTTATCTAATTAAACGTTGTTATTGTAAGTTATGAACATTGATCCCACGTAAACAATGAAGATGAACAGATTGTTTAGCACATAAAATGTGCTATGTTATGGCAAGATTTCGGGAAGAGGAGCAGTGTATGTACAAATCGAATAAACTGAATTAATTAAAAAAAATGGAATTCAAAGAACATTATAATAGGAATAAGTTATTTCAACGCACTTACTTATAAAACCACCTTAAATACACCAATTTCAGTTTCGTAATGGGGTCAATTACGCACTAGTGCATTTATTTATATTAATCTATGCTAGTGCAGTACCTAATGAATATTTTATAAATATAATTTTTAAATTCGATTCTCTCGTTTATGGAAAGGCAAAAGGATCTAGCCCACATAGGCATATTCTTCAGTATCATCTTCTTTAAATTTGCATTAAAATTTATTTCTCACACATTGTCCACACTACAACAAAACAATTTGTTGCCATTACAGCGCATCAAATTCTTTTTTCATCATTTTTAGCAAGAATAAATAAAATTCTTCGCATAGTCCATGATTTTTTTTGAATATTTTTGTAACCTGGTTGTATGATCAGCCCTCGCTGTAAGGTTTTTTTCGCGCGGCATGGTGCGGTTAATATTAAATACGAGTATTATTCCCTTTTTTGCAATACATAGTTTTTTAGGGTTCCGTACCTCAAAAGGAAAAAACGGAACCCTTATAGGATCACTTTGTTGTCCGTCTGTCTGTCTGTCTGTCAAGACCCTTTATCTCAAGAACGCGTGGACGTATCAAGCTGAAATTCGCATGAAATACTCAGGTCTATTGTCCCTTTAAGCTGTGAAAATATCAAACTTCTAAGCCAAGCCAATCAAAAGATACAGCCGATTATGTCGATATTTTCAACAAATTTCCGACACGCAAAGGAATCAAAACCTACAAGATACTTCCCGTAAACTCAGAATCTTGAAATTTGGCATGAAGCATTGTCATATAATGCAAATATAGGAAAAATTGCGAAAATCACATTTTTTTAGTTATATAATATAATAAAAATATTTTAATAAAATGAAACTTACTACCTTATTTCTCACGAACGAATAAAGGTATCAAATTGAAATTTATACCAAATACCTAGGTCTATTGTCCCTTTAAGCAGTGAAAAAATCAAACTTCTAAGTTAACGCGATCAAAAGATACAGCAGTTTATACCGAGGAACCCTCAGTGTGCGAGTCCGACTCGCACTTGGCCGGTTTTTTTTACTTAGTTTATCGCGATTTTATAAAGAAATGATAATTTCAAGGAGCGTAGACGAACAAAATGTTGTTTTGAGACCACCCGACATCCTCTGTGAGGCCAAAGATACTTTAATAACAGTCTAATACCACGTTAATGATAGATAAGATTACCGTGCTAATACTGCCAGAATCAAAAATAAAATTAATTTACTTCCTCCAAGTGTGTTGAAAAGAGTCTATGACACTCGAGAGCTCATTGCATACTCGGCTGAGTTACGTACTCGCCTTCATACTCTCTAATCTGTGCTCGCCTTCGGCTCGTGCTACAACCCGCAGCCTCGCATTAGGTACCTGTAATGAGCAGCTTTGCTCACTTGTATCATAATGTACTATAATTAGTAAACGTTTGAGAGTTTCTCCCGACTTCTTGTTGCAAAAACACGTGTTGAGCGACTCCAATGTTAACCAAATCAACCGTACAATTTTTGTTACTCTAGTCACATTTTCACTTGACATTGGCAAAATGCGTACGTTTAATGCGACGCGACGCCATTAATTAAGAATAGAATAGAAAGGGATAGTAAACGTTCATTCCCTTTTATTTATTTATTAGGTACAGCTACAGATTTCAAATTATGATTAACCCTCAGAGGAAGGTTAGTCCTTCCTCTGAGGATTAATTAGTTGTGATTTAGACAATTTAAAATGATTGAATTTGCATTTCGATTACAGCTATACACAGCACTTGATTAGGAGTGTACCTAATCAAGTGCTTACAATTATTATTCATATTTTTAAAATGAGAATAAAAATACAAGCTTAACAATAAAACAACAATAAGTAGTAAGTATACACAACAGCCAATTAAGAAAAATGTCATGCGAATATTTAACAATTAAGTAATTTACTTTTACAAATTCTCCCTAGGTATGATAAGATGAGATGATTATCATTATTATGTGCATGTTGGTATATCAAAATTTATAATAAAATAATAAAAGATTATTACGAGAACATATAAAAATGATAAGGAATAATTATTATTTTCGTAAGGTTTTTGGTGACACTTATCAAGGTTTATTCGAATAAACTCTCGCCACACCGCAGACGATCGGTGCCTGTCTAGCGAGACGTTCGCGGTGTGACGTCATTTTGTTTCTTGTATTAGCACAACTTAGCAGACGTTCCGTCCCGTCCGCGATGTGGCGAGAGCTTTAAGAATTTTATACCGTGATTCAATCTCACGTTTTAGCTATTGTGTTATTTAGCCGCTGTGATATGTTTTCTAGTCCAAGAACTTCTAGCAAAATTTGACTTCAAAGTAGCAATTTTTGTTGAAATCTGTAACGCCAAAATATCACAGTTGGTTTGAACTCCGAACTTTACTCAACTAATATGACAAATAGATGTTACACAAAGAAGAGATTCATGCGAGAAAATTGCCTTTCTCTGGGGAAATGTATAGGAAAGTAAAAACAACGGAAAACGCGTTTGACTTTGGAATCGTTGTTTAAAAGATAAAGAAACCTATGTGATTTGGCAAAAGGTAACAAGTACAATGAGTTGGTGGAATTGTTTTGTTTTTCTTTGTTTATGAGTTTTGAGCGAAGTTGCTTAAAAATTTACTATTAACTTATTTGGGGTTTGTTTAATATAAGAAGCTAGTATTGGTCCTGATGTAGTTCATATTATTTTGTTTGAAGATGGTGATTCGCCATTAGATACTATCCTCTTAAGGCAGCGTTTTCCAAACTGGGAGGCGCGAGCTAGTCTAAAGGGAAAATAGAGATACGTTAAAAAAAATTTATTATACATTATATGAAATCTGCAGCCGGACATATGTCCAGAGCGGCAAAAACGAAGGGCAGCAAAATTTAAAATTAAGGACGTCAAAAATGAGAAATTACAATTTTCTCATACTAATTTGTTGTGTTAGTAGTCTAGTTTCGAATTTCCGGACTTTATTTATTATATTTAAAGTAGGCATAGTAACATCAAGTTTGGAAACCACTGTCTTAAGGCGTATTCCACCTGCGAGTGAATCGCGAGTATATTACCGCCGTGCCACTAAATTAAAAAATCGTCACGATAATACCGCCGTTCGCCGTATGGAGATACTTAGATATACTTACTTAAGCATTGTCATGGCGCGGCGATAACATCGTCGCGATTGAGTTGTACATGAAGGTGACGCCTAAAGACACGCCTATCTCCAGCACTATTATTAAATGAGTGTGGATTGTTGCTAATGACGTCTACTCTATTATTACTTTCAGATTCTCTCCGGGGCTGCTCACGTTTGCTGCTGTGATGACTGGGTTCATTATGGTGATTGGGCTCTTTGGTAATCTACTCACAGTGGTTGCACTACTCAAATGTCCTAAAGTAAGGAACGTTGCTGCTGCATTTATTATAAGGTAAATTCTGTTTTATTTCATTCATTAATAAGTAATTTAAGGATGAATCACGCTGCACCGTGTAGCAACCGGGCCGTGACCCGGATATGGCACGGTCTAACATTATGGTATAGGTACGTTTTGTATGAAGCAATTCATGCCTGACCGTGGCTCGGCCGGGCCCCGGGCCGGCACACGGCGTCGAATTGTCGATGGGTATTGTTTCCCGGCTCCGGCACGGTCTGACCCCTATCCCCCAGCTAATAAAAAACACACAGATATAGTCAAAAGCCCGGTGTAACATGAATGACTGGCCCGGACGGCGCACGGTGGACGTGTCCCGGCCGAGGTCCAGTACTTTTTTAGAGTCAGTAAACTTACAGTACAGTTTTTTTAGTATACAAAACGCACCGATTGTAGTTGCGTTAAGAGCTCAATTTGTATGGGAAACATGATTTGCGCTTCTCTCCGCTAGGGGCGCTGTTCGCGTTTCCTATACAAATTGAGCTCTTAACGCTACTAAAGTAGTTGCGTTTTTTATACTAAAAAACTTACACTACGGGTACTGACCGGTTACGACAGGGTGTAGCGTGAATTATAAAGGCTGTTATGATGATGATTATGATGAAGTAGGTACACGAAATTTTATAATTACGTAAAACAGTCAGTAACATTAAGAGCCATTTCACCGATCGTAAGCGCTCGACTTTAGGTTTTTTACGCGCTGTACGCTTGTGTGCGCGTACTTGGCAGCGTGAGTAGAACTATATTCTGCGAAATAATCTTGATCCCTAATGTATTTTTTTGTATTGGTTAGTACATATTTAATGTGTTTTAAAGATATTTTTTATAGATACCTATCTACTGTCCGTGTTTCATGATACTCATACGAAAGAAGCACAATAGTTATTGATCAATGAGAGATGGGTGAAGGTGGTATTATTATGGCGGCCACAAAAGCATAAAGGTATTCTGTGAATATTTCAAGTGCCTACATATTATGGTAAGAGATATAGCCATATGACAGAGAGGCAGACACATAGCGGAGGCATATTAATCGGGTCCCGTTGGCATCCTGTTTTATTCAGAGTTCCCTACCCATAGGGTATAAAACTCTGAATAAAATAAGAAGAAAAAAATATCATACAGCGTCACACACATTGACACACATCGAAGATGCCGTTGGTGGAGCGGTCAGTATAACTAACCATATTTTTTTATATATTCCTCCGATACTTTTTTTTATTGGTTAAATGGCTATGGTAACTAATGTGAATTTTTTGATTCCATATTACATCCATGGATATCGGGGTGATCCCAAGATATTTCAATAACTTATCGCTCTATTCTTAAAGCTATATTACAAAAAAAAAGTGATATGATATGTATTTTTAAAATAACCACTTGCTTAAAAAAAAAGCCGTTACCCTTTAGTATTAAATGACGTTTGTGATTTCACGTACCTACATCCACGGATATCTACTTGATCTGTAGATATTTTTGATTTCCAAAGATTTAATTTTAAACAGATATTACGAAAGGCTTTGATATGGTGAATATTTTTGAAAAAAATGGTTGTCTGTAAAGTCTGTTTAAGGACGATAATTTTACGTGTTAACGTAAATACCGATCGTGCTTCTCTATCGCCTATTCCGCGTTCTCGATTGCATACTCTCCTCAGGCGGAACGTGACAAAGAATCATGTCTTTTTGTGCAGTCGGCTTTCGTTGATTTATAAGACGTTATCACGTCAAACTACTTCACAATACATCCACGTATATCCATGCAATCCTGTGATATTTTAGTGATTTTAAGAGTTCATTTTAATGACGAATTATCGTGGATTTCGGGAAAGTATATATTTGTGTATTATATGTGCAACAAATAAAGCAAATATCAGTGATTTAATATTCAAATCAGTTTGTTGTCGCGTTTTGTATCAAGGGAATTTTCACTAAATTTCGTTATCCATAATACATCCACGCATATCATTGCGATCCCGTGATATTTTAGTGGTTTTACGATTTAATTTAATAGACAAATTGCCAAGGATTTCGGGATTATATATATTTTTGAGTTACGTTCATTTATTAGTTTTAGTGCAAACATAACAAATACCAGTAAAATAAAATAATAATATAAAATCACAGTGTCATATAGCTTTGCTTTTTCTTCGTTCAATATTTTTGATTTCGATTGTAACAAGAAAACCACTTAGCTATTTCTACATACTGTCATCCCCTATTTCAACCCATTCAACCTTTTTTTCGAGATAAAAAGTAGCCTATGTCCTTTCCCGAGATCAAATCTATATTTGGACTAAATTTCATCAAAAACGGTTCAGTGGTTTAGACGTGAAAGCTTAACAGACAGACAGACAGAGTTACTTTCGCATTTATAATATTATAAGGAAGTAAGGATTGTGAATATTGCTTGCCTTACATTGTGCCCGGTGCATGGCAACAGGCTCGCCACCTATTACATGGGGACCTAATCATATCTGGCGAAATGTGGGTGTTAACACCTCTGCCTATGCCTTCGGGGATAAAAGCGTGATGATATGTTTATGTGTATGTTTATAACCAGCTTCGTCATCAAATCAGCTTCAGGACATAATAATATTGCTCAAGTATATCGTTATTTCGGCCAAGTTGAAAAATAAATTATTTGCTTTTTTAAGGCTGCAGAATTATCGCGTTTCCTTTTTTTAACGCAACGGTAATAACTATCCTTGCGACCCATTGCTAAAAATAAATAAATAAAAAGAATGTTATTATTATACAAACTACTAGTATAATTCATACCAACATATTTAATAAGTAACAAAACTTAAATCCAAAAACAAAACTCAAAATAGATCAAAACTATTTGTCGCAGTATGATTATGACTACTCGATACGAGCGAACGAATATCGGGACGCGGGAAAAAATAGCACAGGTCCTACCTGGACGGACGCTCGCGCCATACTAATCGGAGCACGCTTGTGCATCGTGATTTATACTAATTTATTTCACATTTCATATAAATATATTGACAAATTTATTGTTGATATTGACCAAATAACTTCAGAAATCAAAAGTCGAAGGAATATTGTTTATTTTGGGATAATTTTATTTTAGTTATTACGATGTATTTTAACCAAAATTGGCGATGAAATTATTATGTTAATGTTAGAAATTTGCCAAATGATTTATTTTTTTATTCATAAATGGTAATGAAATTCAAGAATCTATTTCATTAAGTACCGACTGGAACATATGTCCGATGATTCCTATATTTTTTTACGTTTATCATTTTAATATTATTAATAGAATAAGGACTTTGAAATTGAGTCTGCAAATGTTTTTCAGCAAAACGGTTGTGGGAGATCGAACATTACAAATTAATCAAATAAGTTTTAGTAATTTTGTTTCATTAAACGTCAACAACATAGATTGGCCTATTTTTATCAATTATTAAATAATATCTAGGTATTCCTTAAGATTGTGATATAGGACTCCAAAATCTCCGAAATTCGTGCAAAAACGTGAAATGGCTCTTAATAATCATGCTTGTAAAAACCCATGATGTACGTGTTGTGCGGTTTTTGTTGCGTATTTACTTTAGTTATGTAGGTACCTTTGCGAATTTCCTTACTTACCTTCTGTTTGAAGTTCTAATACACAGCGATGGAACTGACAGTTACGTTTCCCATAATTTTACAGTTACATAAGTATATAAAACCAAAATTACAAAGCTCTGATACAATATATTAATTAGAAATACCGACCATTTTTACTTTCTCGTATACGTAGTATAGAAGAACTCTTGTAATCGTCAACAAATTTGAACTCGAGATTTTGAAGGAATTATTTACACGTTTTGGACCTCCCTGAGTCCAAAAATATTTTTTTACTTTCTCGGATACGTATTATAGAGGAAGTCTTGTAATCGTCAAAAAATTCAACCTCGACATTTTGATGGATTTACATGTTTTGGACCTCCCTGAGTCCAAAAATACCGTTTTTGGTATTATGTCTGTGTGTGTGTGTCTGAGTGTCTGTATGTCTGTCTGTTTGTGCGTTAGCACGATAACTCGAATATGCTTTAACTTATTGCTACCCAATTTAACATGCATGTATGACATCAAAATATAAGGTTTCTATCAACTTTTGAATCGTCGATCACGAAAGTTAAGCAACCAAGTGCGCGGTCGGTACTCTGATGGGTGACCGGAAATTTAACATACATGTATGACATCAAAATATAAGGTTTCTATCAACTTTTGAGTCGTTTCCGGTACACGAGAAAGTCAAGGGGAGACCACTCCCGATTTTTTATTCTACCACGTTTAAACCCTTAGGTTTTTATAGTGTTATCAAACATTCACAACTATAAATTATTTTTTCTCATACCAATAGTTCGGTCAGTAAAACAAAACTGAGATTTTTTTAAAATATTATTTAAGATATAACTTATGCAAAACCACACTATTTAAATGATTTTGTTTTTATAGGGTAAGTCAAAGGCTCGGTCATTAAGTATACCGACCATGTACAAATTATGATTGGTTTAAGATGAGAACTTAATCCTTTAACTGAGAAACATTAACATAGTTTCTCAGTTGTTCTATTATTATTTCTGTAGTTATTCTCCTTTAAATGTAGAAACACAACAATTGGGATTTCCGTTAAGGTGACCTTAGGCAAGACAAATTTAGTCAGGTGAACTTAAAACAAACTATGCCACTAAACAATCCAAATGGATAATAAATTTGTACCTACATCCCTGGAAATGACACCTGTATACAGGATTATTATTTCTAAAGCATCAACAACCTTCAAACCGTTTGAAGATCTTATTAAAACAATCAACTTTTATTATGGAAGCAACTCTGAAATCGCGAAAAATATTTGAGCTGTTCCATACAAATTTACAAACTAAGTAGTCTGAAATGTATAGAGCGCTAGAAGATTTTTTCCAGTTTTGCTTCCATAGAAAAATCCTGTATATTAAAACCAACCATCGTTCATGGATGAATATTTCGCCGAAAAATGTACATAGTTGATTCTATCAACCTGAATAATTTAATCATCATCATCACAACAGCCTTTATAATTCGACCCACTGCTGGGACACAAGGCCTCTCCTTGCTATCGAAGGAGGTTTAGCCAGTAGTCCACCACGCTTGCCCAATGCGGATTGGCGGACGGAGTATAAGGTGATCAATACCCCTTTGCTGATCCATTAGTCGCCTTCTACGACACCCATTGGAGGATATGGGGTGATGCTATTCTACTCTGCCGGCATCACGCGGCCTATTATAATTTAATAGAGCTAAGTTATTGAAGTTTGGTTAAGGTTATTTTTTAGATCAAACGGAGTGGAGTCCTTGCAAGTATAATTATGTAAAACTTACTATGGACACAGATAAATTATAATTCTATACTAGTACCATGGACTTATTTTCTAACAGCAATTCAGTATAAGACTCCAAGCTAGTAAGCAAATAAGGTTTTACGCAACTAAGTCACATACCGTTAATATGACTGTAAGTATTAATCACCTCTTTATGAATTCCAGCCTCTGCATTGCGGACTTCCTATTCTGCGCGATTGTGCTCCCATTCGCCATATCAGGGTTCTGGACGAGGACGTGGTCCCACGGGGGCGCTTTGTGTCAGCTGGTGCCGTTTCTACGGTACGGCAACGTGGGAGTGTCACTCCTGAGCATCGCGCTTATTACTTTAAATAGGTGAGTGACATGCATTCAAATATGTCTCTGTATTAACAGTCAGCTGATTAAAATATAGGTTATTAAACATCTTTGTCTTATTAGAATTTAAGACAGAGAGGGAGGATACGAGGATATGTTATAATTGATCAGCTATACTTACTTCTAGCTCTTTCGTCTTGAATTTGAAATTGGATCGTGTGTTTTTGGTATACTTAGATATAGTGTTCAGGCAAACTACTTTAAGATAGAGTACCTAATAAAACTTTTTATAAACTGTAACGTATATCACGTAAAACAATTAATTATTTTGTGAATTCATGCATTCATAATAAATTTTGGAATGAAATGAAATAAACGTACCAAAGTAACTATAGGTATCCATTCACAAACTGTTTGCTTGCACTGATTGATAGAGAAACTGTCGCGCTATCAGATCCCACATCAGGTGTCTGGCAAAAGAATTTCTTTAATTTTAAAAACATTTTAAATGTTTAATCACTGTATTATAAGATTAATAACTAAAATACATAGTTGAATAGATATTGAGGCGAGGTATAATAAATATTTCAAGAGCCTTACGCCCATAGCTCACAACTTAGAGTTTCTGCTGATAATTTAAGAAGTTCCGATAACTATTACTCAGCGATTCAACATAAAACTTGGAATAGTAATTAGCCACTTGCTAATTTCGGAACATTTTACCCAGCGAAGCGTTGAAATACCGGCTCTGTGTGAAATACAGTCAGGAAATCTGCTGATTTTTCTGCTTAAGTGAAACTATATTGCCTAGTGAGATAATTTGATATTTCACCATCAATTTTGCTAAATTCAAATTTTGATTTTAGACTGTAAACGTGAGAAAGATGAGGACACAAAATGACAAATACCTACATTTCAAAGAAACCAATTACGACACATTAATTTCTTGTAATAATTATATTTGATTGTAATGTTTTTGGGAAATATTAGCTACAATGAAAAATTAATTGACAATTTCAAAATGCCTAATACATTTCTTAGAACTTGCTGGTTATATATTTCTATATACATTTAAGTGAGTATGTGGTACGATTTATATATACTATTCGTGAGCACTGAACTCGTGCTTGAACACCCATAAAGTCAAAATCGCCTGCGCAGTAAAACGTATGAAATTACTATGGTAAATTCTACGCGTCAAAGGAAACTCGTTTGGAGGTGTAAATGGCATGGATGGCCGCCACCGCATAAATGTATCACACCTAAACATCCCGAATGCCTGATTTTAGATATTTAAACAGAGTTCAATCTATTTTTAAATCGTAGCTTAATAAATAATTTCTTAATAAAAAAACCGCCTTCAAAACTAAAAACAGCGAAATAAAAGTTAAGTTACTCAAAATACATTTTTAGATTTTTATAAACAAAATTTTGTGTTTTGAATGTCGTTTTTTATTTAAAAATATTTTATTTTTTGCTTTTTAGCCCTTAGTTTTCAGAATAACAAAAAAAAACGCAAAGTCTAACGCTATAAAATTTTCAGGAAACCATCCCGAAACTTTGATTTTTAAGACAAAAAAAGAATCATTAAAATAGGTTAACAACTTTCGAAGATATCAACGCATAAAGTTGGAACAGTTAAAAAAAAACATATTGTGACTGCGTATTTTCACGATTATAAAAGAACTGAACTGATTCATTAAAAATTGCTCCAAATGGCAACTATTCTGCATCGAACAAAAAAATAATCACTAAAATCGGATCAGACATCTCGGCGTAACCGATGTACTTACATACATAGAAAAAAAAACATACCAACCGAATTGAGGAACTCCTTTTTGAAGTCGGTTAAAAATAATATCTTAGACCATCTTAATTCTCGATCAATGGTCCGCAAGAGCTATCCATGAAATATTCAAAATTGCAAACTTCTATTCTTTTTAAATTTATTAATCTTGTACTGAATATGCAAGCTCACAACTCACATTGTAGATTGATTATTTTCACTTTCTAATATGATAGTACAAGTAAATGAATATTAATTTTCATCAAGATTAATGTTTTCAAAGTTTAAAGATTGATACTAGTACAATGTTCTACGACCTTGTTACTACGACAAAGAAACGAAAGTGGTCCTTGGCAAAAAGGGATGGGAACAACTGCCCATGAAAGGTCTATCCTGTATTTGTAGTTACTGTTAATTCAATTTATATAACAAAATTAAATAACCGAACGTAGCTGAAGAAAAATCACGAGTCCCTCATAAATTAAGTATTCATGGAAGACTAGCAGAAAATTGTATTATTTTATGTAAAAAATTCGCGACCCTAAATAACAAAAGAGATTTACAGAGCCTCGTATAAAAGAGTCGAGTCGCAAGACATTTATAATAGCTAATTGCCAAAATTACGAGCTGTTTTAAAGAGATGTTAGAGGTTGGAACCCTAATAATTTAAAAAGCCAACGATAAGTAATCATTTCATAAATTTTCTTGTGAACTTTCCCGCTTACTTTCAAGTCTGAGAGAAACAGTGGAATTCAAACGCGTCCTGGATACAATTAACAAAATACTAAATCACATGAAACCATGGACCTACAATTAACAAAATACTAAATCACATGAAATGAAATACCAAACTCCTTTGACGGCGTCATGGTTCTAAAGAGGTAGTTTCCGAGGTCAAGAGTATGTTCGAGCTACAAGATGTACATTGAATTATGTGGCAACGTGATCAGCAGCGAGACAAAACCACCAAACACTGCGAGTAAGCAACTACCTATCTTCGGCATATTACACACATAGGTATGAGAGACATGCAAAAAACTTTTCATGTGGTACAGACAATGAACTAGTATATTATCTGAGACGAAAACTCTGGATGGATTGACCTTGCGGGTGCCCTGTCCATCGCTATGCAGGGAGGGGATCCATCAGAAGCAGTGCCTGGGACTTGTGATCCAGGTAGCCTTAAGAAGGCCTGATGGTGCACCAGCACTTCCCTTCTCTTAGTTTTGAAATGCCGTATTTCCTAATCAAACTTCCTCTTCCAGGTACATAATGATAGCGCACCATAGTTGGTACGGCCGGGTTTATAGGAAATACAACATCGCCCTCATGATAGTATTCTCGTGGATGTTCTCTTACGGCATGCAGATACCAACGCTCATCGGCATTTGGGGTAAGAGTCTTTTAATTTTAATTTAGTACATTAGATTTAGTGAAATTTTATTTTCAAGTTTAAGTGCTTAGTTGTCGTCATCATCATCTCAACCGGGAGACATCCATTCTCGGACATAAGCCTCGAGGATCTCCAACCAGATCGGTTGCTCGCGAATTTTACCAGATCATCGGTCCCCTTGGGCGGCCTACCTTGGGGGGTACGCGGTCGTCACTGCATGGGATTTTTCCGCGCCAAAGGCCTCCTATAATTTTGGCAGTATTTATTACTTTGAACTACCCTCGTAACCACAATTAGGTATCTGGTAGTCAAAGGGCACTTAGTAGTGTAGGTCCGGCCCACTTTTGGCCCGGGTGGACTTTGGATTTTATCGATCCCAAAATGAAGTTTGCAAAAACAATTTTCACACTCTCTTAGAAGCTTGTCCTTCTCATGTCAAACGAATAGATCATAAAATATCTACGACATAAACACCAAAAAAAACTTTGCGTTCACCAGCAAAACAGAGAAGTTTATGATAATTTTTACGTATTTTTATTAGATACATATTTTGTATTATTTTATTCAAATATTTATTTTTGAAATGAAATGAAATGAAAAAGCTCTTTATTTAAATGGACTTTGCTAAGTACTTTTAAATCGTCAAAAGCCCTACCACCATTTCGACGAAATAATTATTTTACTTAAATAATTATTATTATGCTGAGACGGAGAAGAAATGGCGAAAGAAACTCCGCAGCTTACAATTTCGTAATGATTTCAAAACATCATTACATGTCCATAGATATATCAATATGAATAAATTACAATTTTAAATGCGTAAATTTGGGCAGATTTTACTCCCACGCATTTGGATCATTTAAATAATCATTTAACTTGTAATAAGCTTTTTTATATAATTTAGATTTAACAGTTTTTTTAAATTTATTAATAGGCAAGTCTCTAATATTCTTCGGAAGCTTATTGTAAAAACGTATACATTGGCCCATAAAGGAATTGCTTATTCTGTGGAGACGAGTTTTATATACAACCAAATCGTGTTTCTTCCTAGTATTTACATTGTGCGTATGACATTTCTCGGAAAAATTCATAATATTTTTCTTTACATATAGTAAGTTTTCCAGTATATATTGTGATGACACAGTTAGAATATTTATCTCCTTGAACCTTTCTCTGAGGGAGTCACGCGGACCTAGTTGATAGATTGCTCTAACAGCCCGTTTTTGCAGAACAAAGATGGTATTAATATCTGCAGCACTCCCCCAGAGAAGAATTCCATAAGACATTATATACAATTCACGTCTCTTTCCCACTCCTAAATACATGGCAGCCAAACAGAAACAATCAGGTCCTACAGCGGTGCACAACCCCACCCCCTCTACACCGTTTGAGGTTGAGTTCAGCAACATCCGCGGACTACACAGCAACCTCAATGCTGTTCACCAACATCTAGAGACAGCACGACCTGCATTGTTGTTTCTCACGGAGACGCAAATACTTCCGCCTGCTGACACAAGCTACCTTAACTATCCCGGCTACACGCTTGAAGAGTCCTTCAAAGCGAAAGCCGGAGTATGCTTGTATGTTCGGGCGGATATTTGCTGTCGCCGTTTAAGCTGCCTGGAAGACCCGTCCTTTTCCATGCTGGGGGTACACGTCGACTCTGGCCCCTCGGCCAGAGTCTACGTGTGTCTTTACAGATCCCACACCGGAGACGCTGAGACAACTCGACTTTTTGAACATCTGAGTCGGGTGGCAGATGACGCGCAGGAGCAATTTCCCAGTGCAGAACTGGTGTTTTTGGGGGACTTCAATGCTCACCACAGTTTGTGGTTAAGTTCCTCTAAAACTGACCATGCAGGGATCTCTGCTCATGCATTCGCTCTCACGCACGACTTGACACAACTGGTTGATCAGCCCACCAGGATCCCAGACATTGCAAGTCAAGCGCCCTCTTTACTGGACCTTCTGCTCACGACCCATCCTGAGGGATATCAGGTAGAGGTCCGAGCCCCTCTAGGCTCATCTGACCACTGCCTGATATCCTCCAAAGTGCCGCAGGCCAAGCTTCCGCAACCGGCGGTTGCTAAACGCCGGCTCTGGCATTATGGGTCTGCAGATTGGGATGGTATGCGCGACTACTTTGCGTCTATCCCTTGGAAGCAACGCTGCTTCAGTGACAACGACACTTCAGCTTGCGCCGCTGCCATTACTGAGGAGATTGTATTGGGTATGGAATACTACATTCCACATTCCGATCTCATCAGTAAGGGCAGGCGTAACCTCTGGTTCAACCGCGATTGTGCTGATGCTGTTTCACAGAAACAGGCAGCGTATCGCGCTTGGATCAGGGGTCGGGCTCTTAAAGCTCCTGATGTCGAGTCACTGAAAGCAGCGTACAACAAGGCTTCCAAGTCCTGTAAGAAGGCTTACATAAGAGCGGATGCCCAGCGCGTCGCACGCATTGGCCAAGAATTGGTGACGCATCCTACGGGCTCCCGTAGCTACTGGCGTCTGGCCAAAGCCGTACAGAGTAATTTCTGTCAGCCCTCGCTGCCACCCCTGAGATGTCCTGATGGGTCTCTAGCTCACAAGCCGCAGGAGAAAGCCGATCTTCTGGCAAGACTCTTTGCGGCTAATTCCCAAGTCGTTGATCGCAATGCACTGCCACCTTCACTACCTCACTGTGGCTCCACGATGCCTGAGGTTAAAATTAGGCAGAGTGAAGTTCGTGCGCAACTGCAATCACTCGACGTCCGGAAAGCAAGTGGCCCTGATGGCATCCCTGGGGTTGTTCTTAAAAAATGTGCAGCGGAGTTGTCTCCCGTACTTACGCGCCTGTACCAGCTCTCATACTCTACTGGACATGTGCCGGGGACTTGGAGAGAGGCTAATGTGCAGCCTGTACCCAAAAAAGGGGACCGCTCAGATCCGGCCAACTACCGGCCAATAGCAATCACCTCAGTACTATGCAAAGTTATGGAAAGGATCCTTAACAACCACCTGATCCGTTACCTAGAAGATCACTCACTGATCCACGATCGACAGTACGGCTTTAGGCCGAAACGATCGACGGGTGACCTTCTAGCGTACTTGACGCATGTCTGGGGTGAAGCTATAGACAACCGTGGCGAGTCACTGGCTGTCAGCCTTGACATCGCCAAAGCTTTTGACAGGGTCTGGCACAAAAGTCTTCTCTCCAAGCTTCCGACGTATGGTCTGCCTGCTCAGCTCTGTACCTGGGTAGCCGGCTTCCTGCATGAGCGAAGAATTCGTGTCCTTTCCGATGGATGCAGTTCGCGGTTCATGTCAGTGAATGCCGGTGTTCCCCAAGGATCCGTTTTATCCCCTACACTGTTTCTTCTGCATATCAATGATATGATTCCTCTCGGGAACATCCATTGCTATGCAGACGACAGTACAGTGCATGCGGGCTATTTCGGACACGCAAGGGCTGGGCGAGCAGAAACCGTGGAGAGTCGTGAGAATCTTGTCATTGAGCTCAACCGAGAGCTCGACTTTGTTTCAAAATGGGGTTCAGCAAATCTGGTTGAGTTCAATGCCAAGAAAACTCAGGTGTGCGCGTTTACGGCTAAAACGTCGCCATTCCTTTCCCTTCCCTCTCTCCAGGGCACAACACTAACGCTACAGAGTAGTATCACCTTGCTCGGTATGGAGGTTCGCTGTGACTTGAATCCGAAGGACTACATCGAAAGCGTGATAAAAACAGCTTCACGAAAACTTGGAGTCCTGAACAAGGTGCGGCGTTTTTTCACGCCAAATCAACTGTGCTTGCTTTACAAGACGCAAGTACGGTCCTGCGTGGAGTATTGCTCGCACCTGTGGGATGGCTCTGCAAAGTACTTACTCGATGCTTTGGATAGGTTGCAGCGTCGCGCGGCCCGCATCATCGGCGACGAAGAGGTGACCAAACACCTTGAGCCTCTCCAATTGCGTCGCAATGTTGCGTCATTGAGCGCCTTCTACCGTCTGTACCACGGCGAGTGCTCTGAGGAGATTTTTTCCCTAATCCCACCATCTCCTTTCCTTCTAAGGACTACGCGTGCTGGCCTACGTTGTCACCGACAAACTGTGGCTACCATTCCAACGCGTACTAAGAAATTTGGCAACTCGTTTCTTTGTCGCACAATCAAGAAATGGAATTCACTGCCAGCACATGTGTTCCCTCCTTCCTACAATCCTGGGTCATTCAAACGAGACGTGAAGAAGCACCTTGCAGGTCGGCAAGGCGAAGGTGGCTAGCGCGGCGGTTTATCTTTCGCACCAGCTATCTCCGCATGTGGACTCCATTTCTGCTTAACATCAGGTGGAATGGAGTCATTTGCTTGACTTTTTATAAAAAAAAAAAAAAAAAAAAAAAAAAAAAAAATTATGCTGTGAAAATAACTGAAATAAACCATTCTAGCAGTATCTATATCAGTTAGCCGCCTAATAGTTTTAACTGCATATGCCGCAGAACTTAGTTTACCCGAAAGTTTTACAATATGTGGACCCCATTGCAATTTAGAGTCTAACATTACTCCTAAGAAAGTTGTTGTTTCTACAGGTTTCAATTCTACTCCATTTATTTGTACATTAGTTTCTGCACATCTCACATTCGGTGTAGTAAACTTAACTAATTTGTTTTTTTTTTCATTCAGCAACAAGTTATTAATATCAAACCAATTAACTACTTTCGCAAGTGCATTGTTCACTTCGTCATAATTATCTAATTTTCTATTTATTTTGAAAATCAAAGAAGTGTCATCCGCAAACAACACAATGTCATGATTGTCCCTTATGTAGTAAGGCAAGTCATTTATGTACACTAGAAAGAGAAATGGACCAAGAATTGAGCCCTGCGGAACACCTATTGTGACTAGAGAACCTGGAGATCTTTTACCATTTATATCAACTTTCTGTATTCTATTGCTCAGGTATGAAGTCATAAGGTTGAGAGCCTTGTTCCTAACGCCGTAATGGTGTAATTTCCTGACCAGAGTATCATGATTAACACAGTCGAAAGCTTTAGATAAATCACAGAAAACCCCAAGGGCGTCGCGTGATTCTTCCCAAGCAGCAAATACCTCCTTTAACAACTCAACTCCCGCATCAATGGTGGAGCGACCCCGAGTGAACCCGAATTGCTTTTGATGAAATATGTTGTATTTATTGAAATGCTTTAATAGTTGATTGAGCATTAGTCTTTCAAAGATCTTACTTAAAGTCGGTAGAATAGAAACAGGCCGAAAATTGGTGGGATCTGAGGTTTCGCCAGATTTAAATAACGGTATAATTTTACTATGTTTCATCAAGTCAGGAAATACACCAGAGTCAATACAATTGTTAAATACGACTACTAAATAAGGAGCTATTATAGTTATAATGGATGAGATTGTCCTGACTGACAGTCCCCAAAGATCCATAGATTTTTTCAGGTCTAGTGTTTTAAACGTATTTATAATATCTTTATAATTAACAGCTGTAAATTCAAAATTACTATCACATGATGATACATTTTGTTTAAGCAGCTGTTCAGCTGAGGTGGAAGACGACTGAAGTGATTTAGTAGTCTGTATGGGAACATCTGAGAAAAACCTTTCAAATTCCATCGCTACTTCCAAATCAGCTTTAACATTTACATTATTAATCTTTAAGTTAATATTACGGAAGCGTGTTTGACTCCTACCAGTTTCACTGTTAATAATATTCCAGGTTTCTTTAATCTTATTTGTAGAATTCTTAATTTTGTTTTTTAAGTAAACTGACTTGGCAGTGGAACAGGCTCTTTTGAAAACTTTGGAGTAGTCTCTTACATAATTAACAAATACTGGATCAAAATTAAATGATTTTTGACCATACAAATTGTACAACTTATTCCTGCTATTGTAGATACCAGGCGTTGCCCATTCACTAAAGGTTAGATGATCACAGATCGTCTTTACTTTTGGCACAAAAGTGTTGGTAAATTCATCATTTATTAAATTAAATAAAGAACTGTATAGCTTATCCGGACAATCATTATAAGGCAAACATGGTAGCTTCACAATTAATTTCGATTTAAATTTTTCAATTCGGCTTGCATTTATAGGAATAAAACTTATTTTCGTTCTTTGCACTTTAACTTTTTTTCTAGGAAACGATGCTAATTGACCACAATGATCAGAGTGCAACATATTAATAATTGACTTTTGGCTAGGTTTTCGGTTAGTAAAAATATTGTCAATGCAAGTTGCACTTGTTTCAGTAATTCTTGTGGGTTCATAAAAAACGTAGTCCAAATCATAGGACTTAAATAAATTTAAAAAATTACAAGTGATTGAGTTTGTCTCTAATATGTTAATATTAAAGTCTCCACAGATAACAATTATTTTACAACATTTACTGATTTTAAATAGGACATCTTCCATAATTTTTAAGAATTGTTCAAAAGGGGCACATGGTGGTTTGTATACACTAATAACAATGAATTGTTCAAACTCTATACAAGCTATTTCAGTAACTCGCTCAACAGACATACTTACGAGGTCATTTCTTTCCTTACATATAATATTCTTTTTAGTAATTATTAATGAACCACCATGTAATATGTTTTTTCTGCTGTACGAGCTGACAACATGGTGATTACTAAAATTAAACATGAGCTGATGGCTTTTTAGCCAGTGTTCTGTAACACACAATATATCAATATTATTACAATTCATAAATAGCTCCAATTCTAAATTTTTGCCTGACATCCCTTGAATATTTTGGTGGACAAGGTTGATAAAATTATTTTTAGAATTTTTATTCATTACAAGTGGGGAGGATAATTTATCTAAAACCTCAAAATTTGAGTCTAATATTTCATTATATTTAGTACTGCCAGAGTTAGTCTCTTTTGTCTCAATATTTAATTTAAAGAATATGATGCATATTCTAAATTGTCATTACTTAATGTCAAATTTGACTGCCCAATAGAGGCAGAAGTTATAGCCAATGTTTTGGCTTGATTAAAAATAAAGTAACATAGCGATTTTGCTATTTGTTTTTTGTAATTATTACAAAGAAAATATTTATCCTTTGTCAAAAAAAAATTCTTAATAAAACCATTAAAATCAACAATGTCAAATTTTTTATCATAATTTGTCATTAAATGCAATTTCATATTGCATTTATATCTATAGTCATTTTCTGCATGAGTCAATGACCTACTGTAAGGCAGGGTAAATAGAATTATTTTTTTTACATTTAATTTGGAGAGGTCTTCAAAATACTTTTCCATAATCTTGGAATTAGCATTTCCACGTCTACCAATAAAAATAAGTATTGTACTATCAGGACTGTAAGTACCACAGATCACCCTCTGCAATATTTGAATGTAATTGGCACCTGGCATACAGAAATTAGTAACAGGCTGTGCCATATACTGAAACATTGTTTGACCCATGTTTTTGCCTAACTCATCACTAAACATAATGATATTGTTTTGTTGTTTACTATTCTTCACTTGTGTCCCAGCTTCATCAAGATTTTTCTGTGAACAAGTTTCGTTATCGACAAGTGAAACTACTTGATCTTGTGTATCATATAATATACTAGAAAGGTGCCCTTCGTTGTTGTAAATATCCTTATCTTGACATGAACATATTCGTTTTTTACTCAAAGATTCAAATCTCTCTGCATTATAATTACAAAAATCTTCCATCTTTGTTTTAATTACCTATTTTTAACAAATAACAGACAGTTGAAAAGAAATTTTGAACTGCTGTTGCTTTTGAATTTTGAACTGCATATTAAATAGAATTTTAGTTTTTTCATGTGATCTCAAATTTTTTCTTGTGTATGACTACGTCTATCCTTACATGCCTTGTTAGATATTAATATTTTGTTTTCTCATTAAACTAACAGTAACTAATTCCTATTATTTCTCCAGGTAAATTCGACTACGATCCAGAGCTCGGCACGTGTTCAATCCTACCTGACATGCACGGGCGGTCCTCGAAGACAGCTCTCTTCGTTATAGCGTTCATAGTTCCCGCAATGCTCATCTTGATTTGCTACGCCAGAATCTTTTGGGTTGTGCACAGGTACATTGAAGTTTCCTATTATGACATTACATTTATTTGGACGGAAATATTAACCTATTAACAAAATAAGCAACAATAACGACAGCTGGAGGTCTTGTAACGCAATTCATTTTCAAAATTTCTTCAATAAATTTTCAACTGTAAGTATACCATATCGTATAAAGTTTTAAGAAAGTTGTAGGTATAAAGTTGTGATAATGAATCTAATATAGGTTTGAAGTCTATTGAGTAAATATGTGACATGAAGCCGTCTTCATGATTGTTCAACTACCTACCATTCGAAATCAATTACATTTTCAATGAAGTTACATCAATCAAGTCAGGGATAACAACGAAATCTTTGGAGATAACTCTGCAGGGATGTCTACGTAAATCCTCGCGCGGCCGGAATAAAAATGATTTTAGAGTAGGAACGCTTTTTCTTTCTTTTTTACTGTGTAGTTTGCTGTGCATGGCTAATCCTGAAAGTCCTACCTAAAGCCAGTGGTCCCCTATCACATAGATAGGTAGCTATAAAACAGTGGCGGATTTACAAATTTGCCGACAGTAGGCTAATAAATTTTGCCGCCACCACTTACTTACTTCTGAAATTCGATACCCTAGTTCCATCGAGCATATGCCTAGTTCACAATATTAATTGCATTTGCAACTTTATTTTACTCTATACTCCTCATTACATCAGCTTTTTCTTTATTAAAAAATAAAAAAATTTGAGACTCACATTCTCAAAAGGTGGGCCAAATTTGCCGCCCCCTAAAATCTGCCGCCCTAGGCTCCAGCTCACTCAGCCTACTGCTGAATCCGCTACTGCTAATAAAAGCTTTTCCACTGAATAAAAGGCAGAAATAACTCAAAGTCAATCGCTAAGACTATACGAAAAAGGTCTTTCCATTTAACTAACTTTATTGACTTAACGACTGATTAGTCAATCTATTTGCCTTCAATTTTATACTCTCTATTTACATTCTTAAAGTAAGATCTTATTAAATAAAAAAGAATGGAATCAGTAGATACGAAGATTTATAATTCAATTAGTTTTTACAATTGTAATGGAGGGCTTGAAATCAACTTATTCGTGAAAATGCTGATTGCATGAATCCCTGAGACCGCCTCATTATAATTTCCACCTCGACAAATTCTAAAATGTGTCCGTTCTACTTATTCCTTTCTTCTTGTTAAATTATTTCTTTTGCATAAGGTGAAGCCGTCAAAGTGTACCTACATTTCTTAAGAGTACACAAACCTTGAGTTGATTACGAGTACAAAAAGTGGCATATTATATTGGCGGTTGTCAACTACGATATTTCCTATCAGAGAACTTTGAAGATGTGTGATGTGGGCAGACCTATTTATGTATTACCTTCAGCTTTAATATTGCGCACACTTGGGTCTTGCGTATTCTTAAAGGACTTTACCCTAACACCTAATCGATCAGCTGGGTCTCTAGTGATAGTATTTATGTATAATATGAATTAAAATGTTGTCACAAAAAATAATTTTCAAAAGACAAGCATCATCATGTCAGCCTTTATATTTCGACCCACTGCTGGGACACAAGGCCTCTCCTTGTCATCAAAGGAAGTTTAGGCAGTAGTCCACCACGCTTGACCAATGCGGATTGGTAGACGGATCAATACACCTTTGCTGATCCATTAGTCGCCTTCTACGACACCCATTTGAGGGTATGGGGTGATGCTATTTACTCTGCCGGCATCACATGGTAAAAGACAAGCATATGATCATGTAACTAGCGGACTGTATTTTTATTTCCCATCCTCGTATGTTATTCTAAAATAATTACCCCTTACAGCTCAGAACAACGTATGCGTGAGCATCAACGGTCACAACATTCGCCTGGCTCTCTGAACAACAGCACGGACAAGCGGTCCACAATCAAAGACAACAGGGAGACAAAGGCGAGACGGAACGAGTGGAGGATCACGAAAATGGTGCTCGCCATATTTTTGTCGTTCCTCGTCTGCTACTTGCCCATCACCATTGCGAAGGTCGCCGATAGCCATGTTCATTATCCTGGTATGTAAAATTATGTTCCAATGCACAAAATATTAACTAACTCTTAATTTTTCTTTTTTGTTCAAAAGTATTTGGAAAATCATACAATAATCATACCTACATATTTCCTGCACGAAAACCTCACACGGTTTATCTGTCTGTGTCGGGAGGGTCGTTTTAAACCACGGAGTAATAGTCTTTGTTTTAATCATAAAGCATCACCTTAGCTAATTATTCAAGATAACAATTTCGCAAAAATACTTTTTAAAATTATTTTTTTTATTACTGGTTGGCTCTAACTCTAAAAAATTTAGGTGCATCAGATGTGATTTACCTACTCGTGTAAAATTAAAGTAGATACACATATAACTACAAATATAATAACTGAATATATTTTATAAGATGCCTATCAAAAGGATGCTTCTTTTCAACGAGAATACTGTAGAAGTTTTCATACCACATCTCTCGATATTGTTATTCCAGTATTCCACATCGCTGGCTACCTGCTACTATACGCTAGTGCGTGCGTGAACCCAATCATCTACGTGATAATGAACGCGCAGTACCGCGCCGCGTACGCAGCTGCGCTCTGTTGCCCGCTGTCTCGGCTGTCGGGGCTCACCAGCGGTGCGTATCCATCCTCGCCCGTCGCATGCGCAGTCAAGAAGGAGCGCACCTCCGCCCTCGCATCTTACGTGCGCCCGTGAAGGTATCATCCGCGGACAGTAATCATCTAAAAATCTAAGGCTCTTTATACACTGCGACTTAGCACAGCGGTTTTTAACGCGCGCTTACATCGCTGCACGCCATGAAAATAGGTAAACCTGGAAGCCACACTACCAATAAAAAAGGGAACACAAAAAAATTGTCCTTGAAACCGCTAAGTTGATATTTGTCCCTGTCTAACCTCTAGAGCACATGTATTGGACGGTCATTATCATATTATTTGTAGGGAGAGTTAGAAATAGACAGGTAGGAAACGGAAACATTGAATGGTTTTGGGGGCAAAAAAAACTTCTTCACTTTTTTATTGGTAGTGTGGCTTCCAGTTGTGCTGCACACGCAATAAACTCGCAGTATAAAGATTGACATTTAGTGAGTGCATCGCGTAAGTATTGCGTACTTCAAATCGAATGCCCTTTGCTCGAATAATACCTAAATACTCGAAAACCTCGACAATTCGCTTCATCGAGACAGCTCTAACATAAACAAACCTGACGAATATAATCTACTTCAAGATGATTTAGTTGAGGAAAGATTTCCAATACCTATTTAATATTCGAGCAAAGGGCATTCGCTTTCAATTACAGATACCGGTATCGCGTTTGCGTCGCTGTTAAAAGTCGTAGAGTGTAAATCCGCTATTTCTTGGTGCAATACGTTTCCATATTTTTCCGAGACTACAAACACTACCATACAGATATTTCACACTAATAATCCCAAAAGGGGTTGAGCAGATCTTTAGGTAGCACTGGGTTACACATAAAGCCACATCTGGCATTATGGGCCATGCAGTCCCTCAAAATAGTAACGAAAAAACTACGAACAAATAATAGTGTAGGTATACTGTGAGGAGCTTGTCAGGAAAAATACATAGTCAAACAGCTTAGTTAGGGTCCACGGTCTAAATTTAAACCAAAAAAAGGCATTACATAACATCAGAGAAAAAATATCTACTAACACTCAATGGTTTACTTTGATATCAACTCCTAAATTCGTGGCGTATTGCATCTAGATTCATTGCACCTTAAATGCACGTTGAAGAAAAAGTTAGGAGGAAAGACAAAGCGATTATTCCAGAAATCCCTACTAAAATTCTTCCTACAACATGATCTCTTCTTACTAAAATTCCACAGAACTATTAAAATTAATTCCACTCGAGTGTATTTTTTGTCTAGTGGTGACAATAAAAGAGGTAAGGCCTATCCCATGCGGCATTTTAACGCGCAGATGTCGCACGTTTCCGGTGCCGTAGAAGTTCAAAAAGCATATAATATCATCAAAAGTATTATTTTTAAAAGTAGTAACGCAACCATCGGTACGTGAGAGAGAGATGGTAAAGACAAAACTAAGTGTGGTCTTAACAAACTTATGCTACTATTTCTGCTAAAGTCTCTGATCAAAACGCGGAGGTTTTTGTATCCATATACGCGCGATTTTATCAGGATTGTATAGTCTTATTTACACTTTTGTATCGATACAAATTTTTGTTTGAAATACGTTTATCGCGCGTCATCTGCGCGTTTAAATATCTACGCCACGCAGTGTGGATATCCACTAATAATTCTATAGGCATTTCTGGAATAGTCCAAGGCATGGTTTATAATTAGTTAATATTTGCACGCGTGTCACATGTCTGCAGTGACGTCGGCTCTTGGTATGATATTTTTTTTTCAAATCTTGGCATGATATTTTTTTTCAAATCGGTACATACCATGTACATACATACGTTTGGACGCTATTGAATTAAAATCTAAATTTAATGCATGATCATTTGTATCTTCTAAATTATGCGCATGACAATTTGACAAAACGCATAATTATTATATTAGATAATTATTAGATAAGTAATATATGAAATTTAAGCAGCGTGGCAGAACATTAAGTATAGGCTATGTAAATTAAAACTTAGTTAGGTACAGAGATTTACAAAGATCGGACTTTAATCACTGCGGAGGTAGTTCAAATGTCTGTACGTCTGAAAGAGGGTTAGTAAGAGAATAGGTTTGACCGAATAGAATATGTACAAGAAAACACAAAACAAAGAGAGTGAAGACGAGGAGCTTGCATATACTTCATTTTTAATACTTTATGCTCTAATGTCAGAGTTTTGACTAGACCTAATGTAGGTACTAACCTATTATGTCAAGTCAAAACTCTGACTAACTTAAGCCCGAATGCCACAAAATCTCCCTTGTCTAAGCACATAATCAACAAAATTCGGCCAGCGGTTCTCATGCTCGGAGTATTTCGAGAGGTCCCGGGATTTTGAATATGTGAGAGGTTTCTATTGTACAGACAACAGCACATCGGGCTACCACAAACTGTCAAATTTTCTCAATCAATTTTGTCCTTTAAATAAAGCACAGTAAGGTTGCAAATCGGTTGGAGAAATTTGACATTTTTGTATAGTATGATGTGCTGTTGACTGTACATAGTGAGTGTTAGTCGAGTGAATAATGTATGAAGCTGCCTTTTCTATCCTTTTTATTTTGTTATATAAGGAAATAAAATTCCTAATAGTCATACATCTCAATGCAACCAATCAAAGCCCTTTTACTTAGATGCATTTATAAAGGGTAGGCGGCATCTAGTCCGTAACGCAAATCATTAATAAGAATTCACTAGTACCTTATTCTTTTTAGAGAAATGGAACGAGCGTCACGGGTACAGCTACAGCAACACGCGAACGGCGCTCAGCCAAGTGTCACTGGGAGAGTCGAGGGCGGACCCCCGATCTATGGCTCCGGCGGGCCATGGAGGGCGGTAGACGATCCTCAGGGCGGGGGAACACCTCATCCCCAGCAGACAACCGACTTAAAGCTCAATGAAGCGCTCAAGCAAGCTGAACCGAAATACGACTCATCGCGATCTAAATCCACCGATTCAACACCAGCACCCAAGTTAAACTCTTCGCAAAACGTATATCAAGCTGAAACACCCCATATAGGACTCAGAACCTTCGGACCAAGTATAGGACCAAAAGGGGGATCACTGCAGAATGTCACAACAAAGACTGGATCACTAAGAAACCTGGGTAAAACAAGCTCTCAAAACAGCATTGGAAATAGAGTAAGATTCCACATGGGCAGTTACAATGAAATAGGTCAACGATCGGGAAATCTATGAGTTGTCGCTCGTTAGTAAGACGAACCAAAGATTTTGCATTTTTAACGGCCGAATACTGAAACGCTTTTTAGTTTAAATGACCGCTTTGGGACAGGTATTGATTGATGGCATGGCAAGACAAGGCACAGCAAAGTTATTTTCCTAAAAACTTTCAACCTTATTGGAATGTTTTAGCATACAATTTAATTTAGTTCGATATTAAAAGGCCGTGGCATTTTCCTCGTTCCACAGCACATACAGTCGCCAAAATTCGCGGTGTATCACTTGTTGGGGATAATCGCGGGGCACTGACGTATCTTATTAAAGGGCGAATCGGTTTGAGCCAATAAGAGCAGACTATGTCGTCAGCCACGCTAGAGCTACTACGTAAATGGCCGGCGACCTGTGAAGGCGTATTGAAGACGCTGCGCATTGGCTGGCTATGGCTTGCTCTGCCGTGACGTGGCGTGTAGGTAACTTGCACCTTTTTTGTCAGTAGCTATTTTAAGAATAAAGCTTTTCATTATTCGATTGTTAATGTTAAACCAAATAAATAGAATTCCAAAGGTTTTGTGATAAAAAAAAACTGATACTCTATCTACTTATACCAAATGTGATTATAGATATTTTTATACAATTTATTCTTTTATAGTCCGTCCTAATAACGAGCGCCAATTCTAGGTACTACAACTGTTTTATCTGTATTCAAATTTTAAAAATATACTTATGCCTAATATTATGTTTGGCCAAACCTGTTGTTCGAACCATGTTGAGCTCGAGGATATTCATTGTAATTCATTTGTTTTATGGTCTTCATAAAAGTAACAATCAATAACTAAGTATTATTATTATAAGAGGTTTTGAAACCTGTATACAAAGTTATTGACAAAATATTTGAAACAATCTGACAATAAAGTCTCTTAGAAATAGTTACCGATTGTATAATAGCAATTTTAAAAATGTACCTATACATTTCGACTGATTTTCAAGCAATTCTATAGAATTAAATTTAAAAGTAAAAGTATGTATTGGTAAATATATGTGATCGCGGCTTAATTTTATTTTAGGTAAGCTTCTGCCGAAAGTTTAAACTCTAGGACTTATATAGGCAGGTGCATTCCATATCTAATCACAACTATTTTGTGATGTTGATATATCTACATTCCGAACATAATATTTATTATAAATAGGTAGGTAAGTTTGCATGTGGACCAAAGATATAAATTAGGACATTACCTATACCGTATCAATTGCTAAATTTTATTTGTTTTATAACAGTGAATTTTTGAAATGTTATTTACTTATACTATATAATTACTTTTGCTTCCATCATTAAAAATATAATAATTATCTTAATTCTAATGTGAAAAACATAATTAAGCGAATATAATAAATTGAGAAAATATTGATAGTTAAAAAAATTCATAAAATATTTTAATTCAATCCAATTGATCAACATGCCATAATAATCGTAAGTTTTTTATGTAAAGACATTAAGTATTAAGTTGTGTAATAAATTTAAGCTAAGCAATCGTCTTATTTATTGTTTTTAATGTTGAAAATGAAGAAATGAATTTGTTAAAGAAATAAATGAAATAAGTGCCCATTTGTCATGTTATTTTCCTTTCGAATACCTACCTACTTTCCTCCCTCTCCTCAATAAGGATTTTAACTAGGTTAATTCGTTGACTTTCTCTTTAATAACTAGTAATATAAGAAGATTGACAATGCAATTCATTATAATAATATATGCATATATTATAACTAGCTTTTGCTTGCGACTACGTCCGCGTAGAATAGTTACTTTGGGTAGCATTTTCATTATTTTAGGGTAGGTACTTATTTTGCAAAAAAAATTACACATAGGTACCACATACAAATTGCTGAAGATTACTGTAAATAGCTTATTTAATACATTTTTAAAATTACAACATTTTTTTACTTCTTATCACGTGTTATATCTACAAAGTTTCATGGTTTTATCTTTGATAACGAGGAATCCCATTGCAACTTTCAACCCTTATTTCAAACCACAGATTTATTAATACAAGGAGATAGGCCAAGCCGGCGTTTATGCCTCATGGGCATACATTTCTGCCACTTCGCCTTCCGATAAAGTCAAGTGAATACGTAACACAGCGATTCGACCGATTTCCTTTGCTTTCATCGCTTCGCAGTCCTTAAGACGCGTGCAATGAATAGTGTATATTACGGCATGCTCGACTAGAACCATGTTATGTAGTACGGCCCAAGGAGCTTATATTTTACGTACGGCCGCTGATCGCGACACTCGGTCTTCCTATGAACTCGGCGATTCGACCGATCTCCTTAGATTGATATATTTGTGTTTCAAACCCTTCATGCCCTTTTTACAACAAAATTTAGCTTAAATTCTATCTCAAGGTCTAGTCTATTTTTGTACCAAGGTCTAGTCGGTTTGGGTGTTAGGCGTCGAAACGGGACTTTGTTTGGACTTCTTTACGACCTTTCATCCCCTCTTCCATCGCCACACTGGTTAAATCTTCAAAAACACTAGAACAGATATTTATTTGCTTCTTACCAACTGTCTAAATACAAAGTTTCATTGTTTTCATGTGTAGGTATATACTATAAGGAATCCCATACAATCTCTCATCCCTTAAATCAAATCCTTTTTACAACAAAAGGTAGCTTATGTCCTATCTCAAGGTCCTGTCTATTTTTTGTGCCAAATTTCATAAAAATCAGTTCAAGTGTTATTTCTATTTCAATCCCTTCAAGCCTTTTTTTTTTGCAAAAGTAGCTATGTCGAGCTCTAGTCGGTATTTTTCCTAAATTTCATCAAACTAGTTCAGTGATTAAGACGTGAAAGCTTAAAAGACAGACAGAGTTACTTTCGCATTTATAATATTAAGTAGGGATGAATTGCATTGCCAATGTTACTCAGCTGGAAAAAAAATATGAAAAATATTAAAATCCGTTCAGTAGTTACGGGAAAACTGAAGTAGAATCAAACAACTTGGATTGACACTTGTTTCTTCCTTTCACAACTATTCGAGTCGATTGGAAACGTTTAGAGTTTAGGGCATATATGCACAAGTCGAGTCTTTTACATGCGCAGTAGACGCGCGGTTACGGCGCCGAAAAAATCATAAAAGCAAATAGTTGCATAGGTTCAAAAGCTATATGCTTTTATTATTACTAAATACATTACTATTCTCAAGTGAAACATAATAGGTAGGTCTAGGTACACCTACTATGAAGGGGTCCACGTTTGGAAGTGGCGGACCCTGGTAACGTGGTGGGAAAACTTTCTCGGTGGGTGTGTGGTTTTGATGTCAAGTGGCATTCGTAGTCACATGCCATCGTTGAGTTGTTTTTGTTTTCCCACCACGGCTAGTTCAGGACGGCCCTTTTCAGGGCCACATCTTCAGGGCCCTTTACAGGTCCGATGGCTGCTCCCGGTGTCCTCGTCAGGAGGACGCGCCAGGTCGAGCAGCCATCGCTGGAGGAGGCGGCCTCTAAGGCCGCCGTCGGCCAGCGGCACACAGGGGTTGGCATTAGTCTGTAGCCCCTGTGGGCTGCTGACCACCAATTGGTGCACAAGGAGTGCCTAGACGGGCAGCGTTTGGACGGTCTCGGTGTAGTTGCGCTCACATGCGCAGATCCCGAGCCGTGCCGTATAGCGCACTGAAGGTCAGGCCGGGGAGGATGTTTAGTGGGTATGGAGGGAACGCCTTTACCTCGGGTCCCACATATCCCCTGCGGTTGGCACCACCCCACAGGGACGATGCGTAAATGCATTTGACCTCCCCGACAACAAAAAAAGAAAAAGGTACCTACTTTGAAGCTGTAGGTAAGCATACTTACACTTCGGACTCGTCTGAGGACGGTGACCTCGGCAGACTCCGTTCACCTCCTTAGTTCACCTGGGTAGACCACGAGCACTTGGTCTTGGCCGTTCCGCTTGAGCCGAGCGTGCAAGCAAAAGCCCAGAACAAGCGATAGAGAGGTACCTACGATCGACCTAAGCTTTCGGCTTGTGTGACATATCACGTAAAATTATCGTCCGTAAGCCGACTTTACAGACAACCAATTATTTTCCTTGTAACGATTCCGAAACCGATTCCAAAAAAACTTCTTTCAGAGTGTCAGACCAATAAAAAAGTCTAGACGTAGCTAACCGCACTTAAAAGTGAGGCAAGTAATATGATGACGATTCGGCAATATGAAGACGGCCGCTCGTCAGTCTGCCGCGACGCACGACGTGAGTAACACAATGTTGACAAATAATTTGAAATTAAAAAATGGCGTAATTATGCCTTCATGTGTCTTATACTGTTGCGAAACAACTCATGTATTAAAAATACGTCATCAGGGATTACTTTCCACAAGTAACTAACCCATTCTCGTATTTATTTCACAAAAATATTTATTACGTAATTTACGGTGCGTATTTGGGGATTATCGGGCGCCATTGCATCAGTGTTGCCAATTGAGAAATTTATTTTTACCCAAAAATTGGGTAGCTTCGATTGTGTTACAGATGTTATATATTTTTTAAAACAAATAAAGTGTAAGAGTTTTCCGTCACGACCTTTTTCACACTTTCTTTAGTGAAGATGGTTTTCAATATGGATATCATTTTCGAGGTTTTCTGGGGGCCCAATTACGAATAGAACATCTATTTCGAGACCAAAGATCGCGGATACGACTTTTTAATAGAATATTAATATGGGTATCATTTTTGTGGTTTTCGGGTTTCAGATTTCGAATATAACGTCTGTTTCAAAATCTAAGATGGCGGACGACCCTTTTTTTTAGAATATTACGAGGGTGGATTGAAAAGTTCTCGGCCTGACATATAAATAGTGATGGTATTTATATGATACTAGCCTCTTTGAATTCGTTTGTTTTTTGGCTATCACGATGGTGAATTTCTTCTTTGTGGGTTTCGTAGTTTTTGAGTAAGAGCGAGTTGAGAGAGACGAAGCGCAACGTTTATGGAAAATGTAGAAAATTTAACAAAGCGTGGTCATTAAATATTTGTGTAAAAAAAATTAACACCACAAGAGATCCATATTGACATGACAACAACATTAGGGGAATTTGCCCCGTCGTATAGCACTGTGAAAAAGTGGGTTGCGGAATTCAAACGTGGTCGAGAAAGCATCGAAGATGACCCTCGCTCCGGCCAGCCTTTGACGTCTACGACTAGAGAAAACATCGGTAGTGTGTGATTTCATATTGGAAAACCGCAGATTGACTATCAGGGATATTCCTGAGACTTTGGGCATCTCATATGAACGAACACAAAACATCATTGTGCACGAACTTGGATTTTCTAAGGTTTCTGCTAGGTGGGTCCCCAGGTTGCTTTCAGTTGAACAAAAGCGAATTCGACTCACGATTTCTCGCGACTGCTTGGAGATGTTTGAGACTGATCGGGAAGATTTTTTGAATAGGTTTGTAACAATGGATGAAACCTGGGTTCACCACTATACTCCAGAATCGAAACAACAATCCAAACAATGGAAAAATCTGGTGAACCGACCCCAAAAAAAAGCGAAAGCAATTTTTTCAGCTGAAAAAGTGATGGCATCCGTCTTTTGGGATGCGAATGGCTTCATCGTGGTGGACTACCTCCCGAATGGGGAAATCATTAAGTCAGCATGCTACTGCACTCTTTTACGCCGTTTACGTGAAGAAATTAAAGAAAAACGCCCAGGATAACTGAGCAAAACAGTGTTGTTTCATCAGGACAATGCTCACGTTCACACGTCTGTTGAGACTATGGTTCCAATTCACGATTGTGGTTTTGAATTGTTGCCCCACTCGGCTTATTCACTTGGTTTGGCTCCCTCGGACTTTCACCTGTTTCGAAACCTAAAAAAAACACCTCGGTCGCCAGAAATTTTCATCAAATGAAGAGGTCAAAGCTGCAGTTAGTCAATATTTGGAGGAGCTTCAGGAATATTTTTTTAAAACAGGTATAGACGCTTTAGAAAACATATGGAAGAAATGCATTGAGTTAGATGGAGATTACGTCGAAAAATAAAAATAAATTTGTATGGATTGTACTTTATTTTATTGACTAGGCCGAGAACTTTTCAATCCACCCTCGTAATAAAGGTATTTAGGCTTTTTTGGTTTTTTGTGGTCCCGATCACGAATTCAACATCTATTTTGAGATATAAAATGGCGGACATGACTTTTTAACTTAAAGTCAATATGGGTCTCGTTTTCGTGGTTTTTGGTGATCCCGATTACGAAGAAAACATCTATTTTGAGATCCAAGATGGCGCACGCAACTTTTTAAGAAAATGTAAATAAGGGTATCGTTTTCGTGGTTTTCGGTGGTTCCCATTTCGAATACATCAACTATTTTGAGATCCAAGATGGCGGATGTGACTTTTTAACATAATGTCAATATGGGTATAGTTATTGTGGTTTTCGGTGATCCTCTTTACGAATACAATATCTATTGTGAGATCAAAGTTGGTGGACACGACTTTTTAACATAATGTCAATATGGGTAACGTTTTCGTGGTTTTCGGTGGTCCCGATTTCGAGTACAACGTCTATTTTGAGTTGCCAAATGGCGGACGTAATTTTTAGGGTTCCGTACCTCAAAAGGAAAAAACGGAACCCTTATAGGATCACTTTGTTGTCCGTCTGTCTGTCTGTCAAGACCCTTTATCTCAAGAACGCGTGGACGTATCAAGCTGAAATTCACATGAAATACTCAGGTCTATTGTCCCTTTAAGCTGTGAAAATATCAAACTTCTAAGCCAAGCCAATCAAAAGATACAGCCGATTATGTCGATATTTTCAACAAATTTCCGACACTCGCAAAGGAATCAAAACCTACAGGATACTTCCCGTAAACTCAGAATCTTGAAATTTGGCATAAAGCATTGTCATATAATGCAAATATAGGAAAAATTGCGAAAATCACATTTTTTTTAGTTATATAATATAATAAAAATATTTTAATAAAATGAAACTTACTACCATATTTCTCACAAACGAATAAAGATATCAAATTGAAATTAATACCAAATACCTAGGTCTATTGTCCCTTTAAGCAGTGAAAAAATCAAACTTCTAAGTTAACGCGATCAAAAGATCTTTTTTTTTTCTTTTTTTTTTCTTGTGTGGGTAGTTGGAGAACAAAGTCAAATTTTATCTCTCTTACTTTTAAATTTATTAATATTAAATATATTACATTTTATTATAATTTTATGAAAGAAATTAGATGCTAACATAGTTAGCTCACCCACCAAGTGTTATCTCCGTTGAACAGTAATCACACACTTCACACTGATTATGGAACACTTGAAGGAGTCACTATCAAGTCTGGCAAATGCTTTCAACACACGTATGGCTAATTTTGAAGCCGACCTGAAGACTTCTGCTGCATCTAGTGCTACCTCTTCGGGTCTCGAGAAGGAATTTGGCCTATTCAAGACATTCATCCTGGATTCGTTGCACTCATTTCAACAGCAAATTGAGCTTCTCGCTAGGAGCATAGACCGGATGGAGTCACAAAGCCGTCGAAAAATTCTATTGCTACATGGTGTCCAAGAGAGCAAATCTGAAGATGTTTCAACGACAATCACCAATATTTTCAAAGATCAGCTTAATATAACTGATTTCACACCAGGGCATATCAAAAGATGTCACAGGATGGGTCGCACAGCAAGTCCAGATAAGCCACGGCCTATTCTTATTAAATTCCTCGATACGGCTGTTCGAAATAAAGCGTGGTACAACAAAACAAAATTGAAAGGCACTGGTGTAACTCTCTCAGAATTCCTCACACGCTCCCGGCATGAAGCATTTATGGCCGCCCGTGATCGATTCGGTGTAAATAAATGCTGGACAAAGGACGGCTACGTGTTTGTTCTGGGGCCTGATGGTGATAGACATCGTATAGTGAGTGTCTCCGAACTCAACAGGATCGTGCTTGAGCCCGTGAAGCCGACTGCAGTGCTAAAGCAAACAAAGTCCAAACGACTAGCAGTGCCTAAAAAGTAAGATCTCTTCCAGGCTAATTTTCGCCTTTTATTTTGTATTTGCATTCCTTTGTTTTGTTATGTGGGTATCAGTTGTTTAGATAATTTAGAATTCCTTTCTTTTTCTGGTTACCTGTAAAACTTTCTTCACAAATTTATTTATTTTAGTTAACCCACAATTTGATATCTTTTTCTTGTGATTAATGTGAATTGTTAGTTGACATATTAACACTGACACTTTGTTGACCTTTTTTTTTTTCCTTTAATAGGCAAAGAAATTATGATTCTTTCAGCCATAATTATTATTGTTTCGTATAAAATTTTGCTTGGTTTTGTTGTTAACTTTAATTTTGTTTTATAAGTGTGGTATGATTTAATCTGTCCATCAATTGATTATTTACTTTGTAACAACTGGCGGGTGGGCAACCCGGTTATATTTTTTAAGTTAAGTATTTTATTTTGATTTTATGTTTTTTGTTGTTTTTATATTTAATTAGTTTACAGTTAATTAGTTTTTTTTATTTATATGTAATTTTATTATTTTTATACTTATTTAGTATGAGTGATAATTGTAGTGATGATTTCTGGTCTGTTAATGATAGTTGTTCTGAGGAAAGTTTTATTAGCATCCCAACGCTGAGAGATACACTCGATTCTAACTTTTCCGACGTTCCCAAAAACTTTAATGTTGTCCATATTAATGCCCAAAGCATCCCGGCTCATTTTTCCGATATGTTGTCTACCTTTGACTGTAAGAATATCCATGCCATTCTTGTTTCCGAATCCTGGCTTAAACCTGTCCTTCCTTCAACTTCATACTCACTGCCTGGCTTCATTTTAATCAGGAATGATCGTTCTGTCGGTGGCGGTGGTGGTGTTGCTATTTATCTACGAGCACATATTCCGTTTTCTATTATGGATATATCGGCACAGCCACCTCCCGCAAACGCAGGCGAGCATCTCTTTTTAGAGGTTACACTGCATCGCACCAAAATTCTGCTTGGTGTATATTACTCACCTTCCTGTCGTAATGATTTCTTCTCCTCTTTAGAATCCATCCTAGAAAACCTCATCCCTTCTTACAGTCACACTATTATCATGGGGGATTTTAATACCTGTCTCCTCAAAGACGATTCCCGCTCCTTATCCTTGCGGTCTGTCCTTAATGCTACAAACCTATCTCTTCTTCCATTAAACGCTACCCATCACTTCCCTAACTGTTCTCCTTCTCTTCTTGACTTAATTATTGTCTCATCCATTGATCATGTCGTTATTCATGGTCAATGTCCCGCTGATTCCTTTTCTTATCATGATGCGATATATATGTCTTATAAGATCCGTCCTCCCAAAATTAAACCTAATATCCTACTCCTCCGCAATTTTAGTAGTATGAATATCGACAGACTTCGTGAAGACGCCTGTAGCATCGATTGGTCCTCGCTCTTCTCTTGTGAGTCAGCTGATGATAAGGTTAACCAGCTTGTTAAAAAAGTAACTGATCTGTATAATGTGCATGCTCCTATTCGTAAAGTTAAAATGAAGCATGCTCCTTCACCTTGGCTTACACAAGACATTAAACTGTTGATTGACAAAAAAGCAGCCGCAAAAACTAGATATAAACATCGGCCTAACGACAGTAACTGGGAAAAATATGTTACAATACGCAATCACTGCAACAAGGTGTGTAGGAATGCCCAACGCCAGTACTTCCACGCTTCTGTTGAAAACGGAGATCCAGCAAAGGTCTGGAAATTTCTTCGTTCTATGGGTATTGGGAAGTCACGTCAAACGGCAACGCTTGGCGGTCTTGATTTAAACTCCTTAAATACACATTTTTCTTCAACGTCTGACTTTGATAGATCTACAAAAGTCGCTTCATTAAATTATTTGTCATCACTTCCCATCCCGAATCACCCATCTTTTTTCTTTAATCAGTTCCCGGATTGTGATGTTAAGAAGAGTGTACTGTCTATTACATCGTCTGCAGTGGGCTGTGACTCATTAAGTCGTAAGATGATAATCCCTATCCTTGATGACATCCTTCCTGTTATTTCCCATATCCTTAACTATTCCGTACAATCTGGTGTTTTTCCCTCAGCGTGGAAAGATGCCCAAATTACTCCTTTACCTAAAAAATCTAATCCTGAATCCTTCTCCGACTACCGCCCTATTTCCATCCTTCCATTTCTCTCAAAAGTTTTAGAGCGGTTAGTCCACGATCAGCTTATCTCGTTTCTTTGCCATAACCAACTCCTCAATCCTTATCAGTCCGGTTTCCGTTCGGGTCACAGCACTGCCACTGCTCTTATCAACATCACAGACGATATAAGATGGGGCATGGAGAAAGGCTTTATAACTATACTCTCTCTCCTTGATTTCAGTAATGCCTTTAATACCGTGGATTTCGATGTGCTCCTAGGTATACTACGCTCTATTAACATATCTCCAACGGCAATTGATTGGTTTCGTAGTTACTTGTTTGGACGCCGGCAGAGAATATGTACTGAAGACTCAGTGTCTCGATGGTGCTATACTTCTGCTGGGGTTCCGCAGGGTGGCGTTTTATCTCCCTTACTCTTTTCTATTTTCATAAACTCTATCTCTAATCAATTGTCTTCGTCCTACCACCTTTATGCAGATGATTTACAAATTTATTGTCAAGCGCCACCAGAGCAATTCTCAGATGCAGTAAACAAATTAAATAGTGACTTAGTTCAGGTTTGTAAGTGGAGTAAATGTTACGGTCTCCAAGTGAATCCTACTAAAACACAAGTAATTGTTATAGGTAGCCCTCGAATGACTTCTAGAATTGATGGGACTGTAGCGCCTAAGGTTGTCTTCGACGGAACTCACATTCCTTTCAGTAATACGGTGAAGAACCTAGGACTGTACTTCGATGTAAATTTGTCTTGGAGTTCACACTTACAAGAAGTCAGCAGGAAAGTCTTTGCTTCAGCGGGTTCTCTTAGGAGACTTCGCAATTTCCTTCCCACTACTACTAAAGTTGCACTTGCTCAATCTCTCCTTCTTCCAATCCTTGATTATGCTGACTCCAGTTTCTCTAATATAACCGAAGAACAACTAAATAAACTTGAGCGACTCCAAAACTTCTGCATACGGTTTATATTTGGTTTACGTAAATATGACCACGTTTCTGAATTTCGTACTAAACTCAAGTGGTTGCCAATTCGCCTTCGCCGGGATGCACACATTGTTTCCCTTCTTTATACTGTCCTGTTTTACCCCAACACTCCTTTTTACCTAAAAGACCGATTCAAGTTCCTTAACGACACGCACTCGCGAAATTTGAGATCGTCGGAGAATTTGAGGTTAGAGACTCCAGCACACTTCACCAGATTCTACAATAAGTCTTTTACTGTACAGGCTGTTTTACTGTGGAACTCCTTGCCTGTTCACATACGGCAAGCACAAACCCTGAACACCTTTAAAAAACTGGTGCATGAGTACTACTTATCACTGTAATTACCTATACAATCATTATGTATTATTATGTTAGCCAAGTATGTATGTATTTACAATTATGTATATATGTGTGTATGTATATATTATGTATATATATTTAGTAAATATATATTATGCTTCATGTATGTATATTTGTATTTGTTTATGGTAAGTACTAGTATATGTATGTTTATGATATTTTACTTGTTTTATCTTAATTTGATACATCGCCATCTTCCCACAAATTCTGTACATTTTTGAAATCCTGTCCATCCTAAGGTTACCTGGAAGAGATCGCTTTTAGTGATAAGGTCGCCCTTTGTACAAATCTTTCATAATTGTTTTGTCGAATGTCTATGTCTAATTGGTTGATGTACAATAAAGCTATATTCTATTCTATTCTATTCTAAAAGATACAGCAGTTTATACCGACACCTTAGACGAATTTCCGTCACACGCTAGGGAATCAAAACCTACAAGGTACTTCTACATTTGTACGGCGGAACCCTCGGTGTGCGAGTCCGACTCGCACTTGGCCGGTTTTTTAATATTACATCAATATGGGTGTGGTTTTCGGTAGTCCCGATTACAATTACAACATCTCTCACTTTGAGATCAAAGTAGATATTGAGACGCTACATTATTAACATAATGTCACAATGGGTATCGTTTTCGTGGTTTTCGGTTTTGTGCTAGATTGAAATGCTAGTTATGGTGACACATTTTTTTTAGATCAAACAGTAAAAGAATAAGATCTTTAACCTATAGACATTTTCCCTCACCATGGCTAACTGACGAAATTAAACAATTAATTACAAAAAAAGGTGCTTATAAAACAAAGTACAATCGTCGACCCACTTCTTATAATTGGGACAAGTATATAACCATCCGCAATCACTGTAATAAGGTGTGTAGAAACGCTCAACGCCATTACTTTCACAGTTCCGTAGAAAACGGTGATCCAGCGAAAGTCTGGAAATTTCTTCGTACAATGGGGATCGGGAAATCCCGAACAGCTGAGATGTCTAGTAATTTAGACATCAATTCCTTAAATGTGCATTTCACAGCTACTTCTAATTTTAATTCTAATACGAAAAGTAGTACTTTAAACTACTTATCTTCGCTTCCATTCCCCGATCATCCTTTATTTTTCTTTAGTCGATTTACGGATTGTGATGTTAAAAAGAGTACTTCATCCATAACATCGAACGCAGTGGGCTGTGACACACTTAGCCGGGAAATGATCCATCCCATCCTAGACCAAATTCTGCCAATCCTCTCCCATATCCTCAACCACTCGGTTGCAAGCGGCACTTTCCCTACAACGTGGAAAGATGCACATATAATACCCGTACCTAAAACCCGTAATCCTGAGTCCTTTTCAGAATATCGTCCCATCTCTATCCTCCCATTTTTGTCCAAGATTCTGGAGCGTCTTGTTTATGACCAGCTTAATCTGTTCCTGTGCAAAAACCATCTCCTGAATCCCTTCCAGTCTGGTTTCCGGTCCGGCCATAGTACCACAACTGCTCTAATAAAAGTAACTGATGATATCAGGCAAGGTTTAGAAAACAGTTCCATTACAATATTAGCTCTGCTTGACTTCAGCAATGCTTTTAGCACTGTGGATTTTGATTTACTTTTAAGCACGCTTAGCTCTATTAACATATCTCCAACGGCAATCGACTGGTTTCGAAGTTACCTGTCTGGGCGCCGGCAGCGGATTTGCATCGATGATTCATTTTCATCCTGGTGTGACACATCTGCTGGTGTTCCGCAGGGTGGCGTTTTATCTCCATTACTTTTCGCAATATTTATAAATGCAATTTCAAGTCTTAATTTATCTTCATCCTACCACCTTTATGCAGATGATTTGCAAATTTACTTGCAGACGCCTTTGGAACAGTTGACTGAATCCGTGACCGCGGTAAACAAAGACCTAGCCTCCATCTGTAAATGGAGCGATTCATTTGGACTAAAAGTCAACCCATTGAAGACACAAGCAATACTCATCGGGAGCCAACGGATGATGTCAAAAATTCAGTGGGCAGAGGTGCCACGCGTAATGTTTGACGGAACCCACATACCATTTAGTCAGACGGTTAAAAATCTTGGTGTCTTAATTAATACAAATTTGTCTTGGGGTCCTCACTTACAAGAAGTCAGCAGGAAATTATTTGCATCTGCTGGATCTCTCCGAAGAGTTCGTAACTTTCTACCCACTGCTACCAAAATTGCGCTAGCTCAATCCCTCCTTCTACCTATCCTTGATTATGCTGATTCCTGCTATCCTGACCTTACTGAAGAGCAACTAAATAAACTTGAGCGCCTTCAAAACGTCTGTATAAGATTCATTTTTGGTTTACGTAAATTTGATCATGTCTCCGAATTTCGCTTAAAACTCAAGTGGTTGCCAATTCGTCTTCGCCGGGATGCTCGTATTCTTTCCCTCCTATATACCATTCTGTTCCATCCAAATACTCCCTTTTATCTTAAAGACCGATTTAAATACCTCCATGATACCCATTCACGTGTCCTAAGGTCATCGGAAAATCTTAGCTTAGCGACGCCAATGCATTTCACGAAATTCTATAAGAATTCGTTCACTACTAAGGCTGTGCGATTATGGAATGCTTTGCCAATTGAAATCAGACGGGCACAATCGCTCAGTGTTTTCGGAAGGCAGGTAAAGGAGCACTATCTATCACTACAAAATTGTGATTCTTACGGTAAATAGTGTATCAAGTATGTATATATATTTATATAAGTATAAATTTATAATTACATATTTTATGGTAATTATTTTTATTAATTATATACATATATTTATATATTATATTTATTTAATGTTTATGTACTTATTATATTTATTTATTACGTATTTTATACATGTATGCAATGTAGGTATTTAGTGTAGTTATGTATCATTATTTTTTACGTTTAGCTATTATTGAATTGTAGCATCGCCATCTTCCCTCTGTTTATTTGTTTTAATCCTGTCCATCCAAAGGTTGCCTGGAAGAGATCGCGCCTAGCGATAAGGCCGCCCATTGTGCATTGTACTGTAAATGTTTACTGTAATCTTTTTATATTTATGTCGATGTGCAATAAAGATTATTTCTATTCTATTCTATTCTATTCTATTAACAATATTACAGATAAACTAAATTAAATAAGTATCTATCTTTCTATAGTAATAATTTTAAGCCATATGTGAGTCGCAGGTAGAATCACTATTGTGTGTGCGTGTTGCTTAACCACTTTCTTAAATATATTAAGTCTTGGGTTGAAAACATCCATATGAGGGTTCATTCTTATGAACCCTCGTATGGATGAGACATCGAAGACCCATACATTCTCGTTAGAGGATTATAAAATGAGGTGTTCTTTTTATAAGTTTGCAGATAAAAAGTCTTATTAGTTGCCCGTGGATTGCGCTTTGTGTTAATATCCAATTGATTTGGCAGGTAGGGAGAAACAATTTAACTGTATAACACATTATGCAAATATAAAAGATCTTGTTCTTTACGTCGAGTAAGCAAAGAAGTCTAACAAGTTAGAAGAAGAATACAACATATTTTGTGATCCAAGATACTGGACGCGAATTCCGGCACAAAGTTCCTTATTGCACAGTACGGACTTGGCGGATGTTGAGTTTTCCGTCGCGAGTTTCCGTCACGACCTTTTGTGTAGATACCGCGTATGGTATTGTCTGTGCCCAGTCATAACTTTGTTCCGTTCGAGTGTTCCACGACACTCACGCATTTTTGTATTATATTCTATATTTAAGAATTATTATTTATAAAGCCATGTGATACTGCCAGAGTAGAATAGCATCACCCTATTCCTCCAATAGGTGTCGTAGAAGGCGACTAACGGATCAGCAAACGGGTATTGACCATCTTATACTCCATCCACCAATCCGCATTGGGCAAGCGTGGTGGACTACTGCCTAAACCTTCTTCGATGACAAGGCCTCTCCTTGTCATCGAAGGAGGTTTAGGCAGTAGCCTTGTGTCTCAGCAGTGGGTATAAAAGATAGAATTATTTTATATATTACTTTAGGTTCCCAAATGAAATAACGTGGAAACAAAACTGAATTGACGCAAGTCGTAATAATAGAAATGAGGGTGATTAATTCCCTTCAAAATTAAGTATTATTTACTCTGCAGACTTCGAAGAAAGCGTTGAATAAAAAAAATGTTGTTCCAAAAAAAAGTATTTTTGATTGTTCTGACGTTTTTAGTTTATACAGTTTTAAGTCTGACTTCTTCTGAATTTAAGTTTAGATTTAAAATAGCTAGTTTATGGTGTTATTTGTCCTTTATTTAGTATCCAGAATACAAGATCGTAATGGTACTTAATTTACCCTAAACGAAAAATCACTGATATTGTTCTGTCAAACAATAACTTGTTGTTTTACTTAATTAAATACCCTATTTAGTAAAGCAGGATAGTTACCCCACTAATTTCTGATATAATGCCATCTTGGAACTCAAAATAGATGTTGTACTCGTAATTGGGAACACTGTAAACCACGAAAACGATATCCATAATAACATTATATTGAAAAATGGCCCCCGCCATCTTGGATCTCAAAACAGATGATGTATTCGTAATCGGGACCACCAAAAATCACGAGAACGAAACCCATATTGACATTTTGTCATAAAGTCGTGTCCGCCATCTTGGATCAGAAAATCATATCGACGCTTGAAAGGCAAAATTGACTAAGCGACATGGAGTTAATTGTTCAGGAGGACGACTTAAAGATTGATTTTTTAGAAAAAAAATCATAAAACTTCTTGTAATCATCTTAGAGGCGTAATTCTTTAAGCAAAAACGTTTCATAATGTCAGGTTTATCATGATATATGCAACTGTTAAAAATAATTAATAGTTTAGGAGTTAGTGGCGCTTAGTAAAATATCACCTGAAACTAGAAACAGGAAAAAAGTACTAACCGACGTACGTTGGTCATTTAACTGTTCGGTAAAAATGTAATATAGAAAAAAATATCTAATTGTCATCGGAGAAAAAATTACCTAACCTAAATTAAAAAAGTTAGAAAATAGAGGCAAAACTGCTCATATGTCATTTTTAGATTGAAGTGTTTAAGTGAATGTTACTGAAGTGTCGTTAGTTTTAGAAAGTTGGATTGTTTTTTTATTAGTAATTATTATAAAATTCATTTTAAAATGTATTGAGCTTTATTTATCAGTTACACAATCAAATTAACAATTAAATCTTTAAAAAATCAACATAGTATTTGGAATAATAAGATCATAAGTAAATTTTATAAGTCTTATTAATCACAATCATTTTAAATATGTGGAGACACAATCACAACAGTGATATTTTCAGCCAAAACCGATAGTATAGGCCAGAGTCTACGTGTGTCTTTATAGATCCCACACCGGAGACGCTGAGACAACTCGACTTTCTGAACATCTGAGTCGGGTGGCAGATGACGCGCAGGAGCAGTACTGGTGTTTTTGAGGGACTTCAATTCTCACCATAGGTAGTGGTTAAGTTCCTTCAAAACTGACCATACAGGAATCTCTGCTCATGTATTCGCTCTCACGCACGACTTGTCAAAACTAGTTGATCAGCCCTCTTCTGCTCAAGACCCATCCGGAGGGATAGCAGGTAGAGGTCCTTTTTTTGTGACGAGGAGGTTAAATGCATTTACGCATCGTCCCTGCAAGTTGGTGCCAACCGCAGGGGGTATGTGGGGCTCGAGGTAAAGGTGTTCCCTCACTACCCACTAAACATCCTCCCCGGCCTGACCTTCTTCTTGGGCGGCTCGGGATCTGTGCAAGCACAACTAGCATCAAGACCGCCCTAACGCCGCCGTCTAGGCAATTCTTGCACCTATTTATGGCCAGCAGCCCACAGGGGCTACCGACTGACGCCAGCCCCTGTGGGCCGCTGGCCGAAAAGGCTAGGAAAAGGCCTACCTTTTCCTACCCCTCCTCTGTTTACGCTGGGTGGGAGCGGGAACCTTATCAACAGCAACAACCTTCCCCTACCAAACGTCATTCCCCCCTCCGCGCAGACTTGTCAACCTCCACCTCTCGCCTCCACCTTCGCAAGGAATTCCGTCCTCCACGTCTTCAAAATCTCCTCCACCTCCCTCACGGTCATGGGCATCCTATCCACACGGTCACAAGACTGCCCCTCCTCCTCCACCTCACCACCGCTGCAGCGGCCTCTGCGGAGGCCCGTCTCCTCGACGACACTCTTGGGCACCTCCATCTCCTCCTCGTCGCCACTTCCGCTGCTGCAGCTGCTGTCGGGGCTCTCGGTCCTGACCTCTTGGGCAGCTGGCTGGGCGTCCATGGGCTCTCCCTCCTCCTTCTGCTGGTGGCAGGATGGACCTTCGCCTCCACCATCAGGGCTCCCCTCCTCTCACGCCTCTTGGGCTCCTCCCTCTCCGTGTCGACCCTGCCAGTGGACATTGGGTGGGGGACGGATCCCCAGGCTGCCTCTTACCGGCGGGGGGTTACACCGCGCACCTGCCATCCTATGTCCAGCTGGCCGACCAATATCGGCACAGGGGGCACAGTGCGGCAGCGCCCGACAGGTCGCCGCCTTGTGTCTCTCCTCGCCGCATCGGTACCACAGGCTGTTGCGGTCCCTCCCAGATGTACACCTCACCCCCGGGTGGCCGGGCGCTAAGCAGCGGTAACAACTCATGGGCCTCCGGTCCATGAGACGAACCCCCGCCGCACACCATCCTACCTCTACGCTGCCCTTCGTAACCAGGCGCCCAACTCCCTCCGCCGGGAGCGACACAACTACTGTTCCCCCGCCGCCCCGAAGGTCATCGTAGATAGCGCCCACCTTGACTTCTTCGAGGGGGCAGCCAGCCCTCAGGGCAAGGGCTGCCCTGACGTCCTCCTTTTTTTGTCGGGGAGGTAAAATGCATTTACGCATCGTCCCTGCGGGGTGGTGCCAACCGCAGGGTATATGTGGGACTCGAGGTAAAGGCGTTCCTTCCATAGCCACCGCAGGGCTATGGAGGGATCGCCATACCCACTAAACATCCTCCCCGGCCTGACCTCCAGTGCGCTATTGCGGGACGGCTCGGGATCTGCGAACGTGAGCGCAACTACACCGAGACCGTCCCAACGCTGCCCGTCTAGGCACTCCTTGTGCACTAATTGGTGGCCAGCAGCCCACAGGGGCTACCGACTAACGCCAGCCCCTGTGGGCCGCTGGCCGACGCCGGCCTTATAGGCCGCCTCCTCACCGACGGCTGCTCGACGTGGCGCGTCCACCTGACGAAGACACCGGGAGCAGCCATCGGACCGCACCCGAGGTCATTGGGCGTGGTCGTGGCCCTGAAAAGGGTCGTCAGGAACTAGCCGTGGTGGGAAAACAAAAACAACTCGACGATGGCATGCGACTTTGAATGCCAAGCGGACACACTTGGCATCAAAAGCCGCATACCCGCCGAGAAAGTTTCCCCACCACGTTACCAGGGTCCGTCACGAGGAGACTTCCGGACGTGGACCCCATCAGGTAGAGGTCCTAGCCCCTCTAGGCTCATCTGACCACTGCCTCATATCCTCCAAAGTGCCGCAGGCCAAGCTTCCGCAACCGGTGGTTGCTAAGCGCCGGCTCTGGCATTAAGGGTGTGCAGATTGGGATGGTATGCGCGACTACTTTGCATCTGTCCCTTGGAAGCAACTCTGCTTCTATGAGAACGATACATCAGCTAGCGCCGCTGCCATTACTGAGGAGATGTATTGGGTATGGAATACTACATTCCACATTTCGATCTCATCAGTAAGGGCAGACGTAACCTCAGGTTCTACCGCGATTGTGCTGATGCTGTTTCACAGAAACAGGCAGTGTATCGCGCTTGGATCAGGGGTCGGGCTCTTAAAGCTCCTGATGTTGAATCACTGAAAGCAGCTTACAATAAGGCTTCCGAGTCCTGTAAGAAGACTAACATAAAAGCGGATGCACAGCGCGTGGCACGCATTGGCTACGAATTTGTGAACTCTGGCGTCTGGCCATGTACTTACTCGATGATTTGGATGAGTTGCAGCATCGCTCGGTCCGCGTCATCGGCGACGAAGAGGTGACTAAAGATCTGAGCCTCTCCCATTGCGTCGCAATGTTGCGTCGTTGAGCGCATTCAATTGTCTGTACCATAGCGAGTGCTCTGAGGAGCTTTTTTCCCTAATCCCACCATCTCCCTTCCTTTTAAGGACTACACGTGCTCGTCTATGTTGTCACCGACAAACTATGGCTAACATTCCAACGCGAACTAAGAAATTTGGCAACTCGTTTCTTTGTCCCACAATCAAGAAATGGAATTCACTGCAAGCGCACGTGTTCCCTCCTACCTAGAATCCTGGGTCAATCAAAAGAGGCGTGAAGAAGCACCTTGCAGGTCGGCAAGGCGAAGGTGGCTGGCACGGCAGTTTATTTCTCGCACCAGTTATCTTCGCATTTGATCTCCACTTCTGCTTACCATCAGGTGGAATGGAGTCATTTGCTTGACCTTTTTATATTAAAAAGTAGAAACTAAAATTTAACCTTTTAAAAAATTTCTACGTTCCCCATTTTAAGAGTGCCGTTTTTCAAAATACTGTGACCACGTTTTCTTGGATCCATTGGTCTGAAATATAACTCATGCTTTAATACTTTCAATAATGCAAAAAAAAACTATTAAAAATTAAATTGATTCGACTTATAGTTCTTAATTTCAATTGTCATGAGGTCAACCTATACGGAAGCGGTAGCACTGCGCTAGACTATGCGCGCGTGTGCACTCTAAGCGACATCCTGTCGCACACTGGTAGTTCCTATGTTACTGTGAATCTAATTTCACTGTATGCGCATACGACAGTGCTCTGGTCATTTGTAGGTGTAACCATCATTTTATAGATGTATTACTTTAGGTAAAAGCCGCTGGAACCCCAGTATGTGTGGTGCCAATGGGGTACAACCAACATTTTGATAATCGCATAAGTTCAAGTATAAGTTACCTAATCAATAAATTTGTACTTTGAAGCGGCAGGTAAAAATTTACTAACCGACGAAAAGTTGTATTTCTGAAATAGGCGAATTTAACTAAACGCCATAATGGCAAAAACAACAATCGAGCCAAGATGACGGTAGTGAAAACAAGAATGAATCTTTACATGGAAAAAATATACCAAATTCAATACAATGTATTTTCAGATACAAGTAAAATAAGCTAAAGGGAGAAATTATTCTACCAACATATATGTAAAAATTTACCAAGGGCAAAACCATCGTCGCACAATTATCTCAACGACCAATTTTTCGAAAGAGGCCGAAATTTCTGTCGGTTAGTAACAAAAAAAAGTGATAATTCGTAAAGTCCAAAATGCAGAAGCGACATTAAAAGTCGTCGTAGGAAGGCGTGAGTTAGACCAAACGACGCAGAAAAATTAGGCGATTCAAACTGTATATATAACTCAATTTGGCTCAAAATGGCGCTTAGTCAACTTTTCCTTTCAAGCGTCGATATTGTATTTGTAGACGGGACAACCGAAAACCATGAAAACGATACCTATATTGACATTTTGTTAAAAAGTCGCGTCCGTTATCTTGGATCTCGAAACAGATTCTCTATTCGGAATCGGGATACCCGAAAACCACGACACTGATAGCGATAATGATATTTTAATAAAAAGTCGGGTACTCCATCTTAGATCTCGAAAAAGATGTGCTACTCGAAATGGAGACCCCCGAAAACCACGAAAATGATACAAATATTCATATTCTATTAAAAAGTCGCGTCCGCCATCTTGGAACCAAAAATAGATGTTTGATCGGCACGATACCCATAATGATATTTTTTTTTAAAGTTGCGTCCGCCATCTTGGATCTCAAAATAGATATTGTATTCGTAATCGGGACAACCGAAAACCACGAAAACGATAGCCATATTGACGTTATATTTAATTAAAACTCATGTCCGCCACCTTGGATCTCAAAACAGATGTTGTACAAATACAACATCTGTTTTGAGATCGGGACCACCAAAAACTATGAAAATGATACTCATATTGACATTATGTTAAAAAGTCGCGTCCGCCATCTTGGATCTCGAAATAGATTTTCTATTCAGAATCGGGACACCCGAAAACCACGAAAATGATAGCGATATTGATATTATATGAAAAAGTCGCGTCCTCCATCTGGGACACACGAAGACTTCAAAATTCAATCACATTCAAAAACGGGGACTGCAATACTATTTTTACGCACACGTATGCATTATTCACTCATTGGTGCATTTTTTGGTCTCGCCCTAGTCGATTCATTGCCAATCTATAAACGTCAGTAATTATTATAAAATAAAATAAAAAATAAAATAACTTTATTTCAGGCAACTATAGACACAGCCCATATTTATGTGTTAGTAACAAAAATAAAACCAAAAGATAACAATTAAAAGGGTTAGTAACTTATAATTATGAGGAAACCTAAAGCTAGAAAATTGGGACATTGCAAGATTCACCTATTACTCTTGCTATTTACTCGTGTGGACACGAGTAAATAGCTGTGGTTGTACGTTATATTATCAGCTATAATATAATTGACATTTCGATTATTTTATAGCAGTCATTACCAATTAAAATATTGTACACTAGCTTGGTTTTATATTGAAATAACTTTTACATATTGGGTACTTGAGACATATGCTGGCAATATTATTCTCTAGCACGCTTATATTACGTCACACGTCTAGCACTCGATGTGTGTGTAAATCACGCACACATAGCCGATTCTTGGCTTCACTTTTTTCGTCGCGGTTGCTTACGAATGCTCCGTCTTGACTTTTTTATTGGTCTGAGTTCAGAGTTTGCGTTATTTCTTAAAGCTACATGTTGTTATTATGTAGTCGTCCGATCATAATTGGCCAGATCATAAAATGCGGCCTGCGTGGAGTATTTCTGGCACCTGTGGGATGGCTTTGTTAAGTACTTATACTCGATGCTTTGGATAGGTTGCAGCGTCGCGTGGCCCGCATCATGGGCGACGAAGAGGTGACTAAACATATTGAGCCTCTCCAATTGCGTCGCGATGTTGCGTCATTGAGCGCATTCTACCGTCTGTACCACGTCGAGTGCTTTGATGAGCTTTTTTCCCTTAACCCACCATCTCCCTTCCTTTTAAGGACTACGCGTGCTGGTCTACGTTCTCACCGACAAACTACCATTCCAACGCGAACTAAGAAATTTGGCAACACGTTTCTTCTTTGCACAATCAAGAAATGGAATTCATTGCCAGCACACGTGTTCCCTCCTTCTTATAATCCTGGGTCATTCATAAGAGGCGTGAAAGAGGACCTTGCAGGTCAGCAAGGCGAGGTTGGCTAGCGCGGCAGTTTATCTCTCGCACTAGCTATCTTGGCATTTGGATTCCACTTCTGCTTACCATCAGGCAGAATGGAGTCATTTGTATGACCTTTAAAAAAAATACAAATCAGACCTTTAAAATATATCATGAAATTCCGCAATTATGCCGTAGGCCAATCGTTGAACCGAGTCGATCGAGATCTGCCTGAACCTACCGATCACACTAATATCCAGGTGCAAAGACATATAGACTCTCTCAAGTCTCAACAATCCACTCTGCTTGGTCATAAAAAATATAACCCTGAACTTCTAATCACTCCTGGCCACTACCATTTGTAGAAAACAGGTTACTACTAGACATTGTGAATTATGCCGAGCCATTACATTCTTTGGGGGAGGCCAATGTTCAGCAGTGGACGTCATGTGGCTGAAATGATGATGATGATCATGATGATTACATTATCGCCAATTATACGAAAACAACAAACAGCTGCCACTATAGAATCAGCCTGCATTGCTGCTGCATCCCCCAATTCCTTGAGAATGGCTACTATGACAGCTTATATAAAAGATCTGAAAGTACAAGCGCTAATCGACACTGTCACTGTTACCATAAAGATGGGTGATTACTAATACGAGAACTTAAATCTACTTATCGTTAAACATCTTTGTGCCGATCTTATAATAGGACACGATGTCATAGAGAAACAAGCTCTTTGGAATTTTCATTTGGTGGAATAAAAGGATCTTTCAAAGTATGCAATGTCGCCCAAGCGTTGGTTCCGGCGGTCCCATTGTTCACGAATTTACTTCCAGGTTGCAAACCTATAGCTAATAAATTTCGCCGATATAGTAGCACTGATAAGTAATTTATTAGCGATGAGATTACAAAACTGCTATCAGATGGCATAATAGAACCAAGCACATCGCCTTGGCGGGCACAAGTCCTCGTTACTAGGAGTGCTGAAGTGCTACCCATAAAAAACGCATGGTAATAGACTACTCGCAAACTATAAACCGATTTACGGAATTAGATGCATACCCCCTACCGAACATCGAAGATATGATACATGGTATTTCAAAAAACTTAATATTTAGTACGATTGATTTACAAAGTGCAAACCATCAAGTACCAATACTGCCGGAGGAGAAACACAACACGGCATTCGAGGCCGCTGGAAATTTTTATCAATTTTTCCGAATACCGTTTGGTGTCACAAATGGGGTCGATCGATTTCAGCGGACGATCGATTAGGTCATAGGGACCGAAAAACTAGAAGGGACGTACGCCTATCTAGATGTCATAACCATTTGTGGCTAAACGCAGTTTGAACACGACCATAATCTCCAAAAAATTATGGCGGCAGTCACCAAATATGGCTTAACTATTAATAAAGAAAAGAGTAAATTTTCACTTAAGACTATAAACATCTTGGGATAATCTATAGAAAATCATTTGATTAAGCCAGATACCGATAGATTGAAACCTTTATTTTCTCTGCCACCACCACTACATTTACAGTCTCATAGGAGAATCCTCGACATGTTGGCGTACTACAGCATATGGACAGAAAATTCGCTGCTTAGCGGATATTAAGAATTTTCCGCTGAACGAAAATGCCGTGAAATGCTTTGAGGAAATTATATCTGAGAATGCAAAATCATCAGTTCATGCCATCGATAATAACATTCCTTTTACAGTGGAAACAGACGCTTCGGCACATACAATTGCTGCATCATTATCTCAGAATAATCGACCAATTGCTTTCTTTTCCAGAGTTTTAAATCACAGTAAGAGGAATCACTCTGCTGTTGAAAAAGAAAGGTACGCTATAGTGGAATAGCTAAAGAAATGGCGTCACTTTCTGGAGAGATATCAAGATTCCACAAGGTGAAGATAAACATTCGGTTCCAAAATATGTATTGGCTGATGGGTCGCAACCAAGTCGCAACTCGGCACTGTCCATTGACAATAAACTGCTAGGTAATATACCTACTGGGTAATTTGTAAGACCATCCTCAAACCAATATCGACGACATGCGCTACCGCATAGCTGCATTCCGTAATAAGGGGTAGCGCCTGTAATTCCAACATAAATATCATACAACGTTTACAAATGGTATAGGTACTCCGAATTTATATTCCAATGAGGAAATACATGGAGCACTCAACATAAATACTGTCAAGAAAGAAATAGGGTTCTTGGCGGAGAAATATAAAATACGCCTAGAAAAACACCCAAATGAACTGGCAAACCAGCTGTCTAGTATTAGTTACCTGGGGATGGATTATTATGAGGAGCATCCTCGACGCTCACAACCAAAGACTACAGTATCTCGTAACAGATCAGCTTATAGTCTGGAGCTGTAGGCCTATTCGCTAACTTTTTTTGACAGTTGAAAGTGATCATCACTGAGTGAATTACACATCCACTGCTGTTTTTACACGACAAGTGCCATAATAGCGTGACGTTAAAATAGCAATGAATATGTAATTCACTCAGTGATGATCACTTTCAACTGTCAAAAAAAGTTAGCGAATAGGCCTACTGTAGGCCTATTCCCTAACTTTTTTTGACAGTTGAAAGTGATCATCACTGAGTAAATTACATATCCATTGCTGTTTTACACGACACGCTATTATGACACTTGTCGTGTAAAAACAGCAATGGATATGTAATTCACTCAGTGATGATCACTTTCAACTGTCAAAAAAAGTTAGCGAATAGGCCTACTGGACTGATCGGAAAATATATAAAAAACTTAGTGATACTAATTAAGAGGTAATTAGGTCGTTATAATTATACAATGTAAATTGCAGGCTATACAAGTAGATAAGCAGACATACCTACTTACTAAATTATCTTCATTAATAATCTGTCTAATGATACGTAGCTACTTTGTGTTTTAAATTAATTTATTTTTAATTCACTTTCAATGTTTAATTTAAAAAGGTACATTCAAGGTAAAGATCTACTCAGTTAGCTGACGGGTCGCTATTCATAAGCATCTTTGAAAAAAAAAATTGACTGACAGTGACAGAACTTTCGTAAACGTCAAGCGAAGCGACTAAAAAAAGCACTTGTGTGAAGTAATTTTTCATTTTGTTTGAAATTATATTATTATTATTAGTTTGATAGTGAGTTATTGTTGTAAAAGTAAGATTGTATGTAGTTTTCACTTTGTAATTAGTTAATTTGTCTTTAATTTCTGAATTTGGCCAGGTTGAACAAGTCAAAATGGATGTTGTCGGTAGTGAAATTGGGCAGAAAATGAGGGTAAATATTACAAATTTATTGTGAAAACCATTCATATTTTTTTTATTGAGATACGTATGAAATAATCACAACAGCTTAATGTTCATTCATATCATCCCGTGATTTTCACTCCACTAACAATACTGTTCGTAGTATTCAAAATTATTTAAGTTATTTTTGCTCCAAATAGTTCGATATTCATTTACCTATATATATCATAGAGCTTTTCTCGTATTGCTATTGTAATTAGTGAAATAAAAAATTGTTACAAACAAATACCTATGTAAGGTTATGTTTTATCCAAATTTTCCAATATAAGTTACTAATGCTGACATAGGTGACAGTTGTAAATACTTATCATTATTTTGTGGCACTGAACAAGTTTTGAAACCAACCAGCAAATGCAAAATAGTAAAATTAGTAATTTTAAAGATAGACTATAACAAGTTAACTTGGTGCAACTGTAAACCAAGTTAACTTGTTACAATATCATAAATAATGAATGTATATTTAAAAATGGAAATCCCCTCCTTAGAATTAGGTTGATTTTTAGGCTACTTTTTGCAAGTCTAAAACTTTGTGCTACTGGCCGCTCCCACTGACATCAGAGTTATGTCATCATTCATATCGCTCAAGTATAATCCATATGATGAGCTATTTAGAACCTATAACAGGATTGTTAACCAGATTTTTATGGCCTGAAACCGTTTATATGTTTTGAAATTAGATACCAGTAATCTTGAGTGAATGAAACAATCAAAACAGCCATTTTAAGTCATGTCTATTGTTTTAAAAGTAGGTACTTTATTTATTCAAGCAGTTAACACTTTCCTTTGACAGTTGCATATTTCGCCACACTTTCATTGTCAAAGTAACTTGAGAATTAAAATTAACAGGGTACCTATTTAGTAAACACAGTAAAAACAACAGGGTATTTTTAGCCAATAAGTTGCTCATTTCAATTTCAATCCTTTTAGGGTGAACATCATCAATAATGGCACTCTTAACTCATGTAATTCATAAATGACTTTTAACATAACACAAATTGTCAAGAAAGTTGATTGTTAATTTCAAAATATTATTGTTATTCACCCCAGGTTACCATATCTGATTTAAAAAAATAACAAGCTTGTTTTATGTTTCTATAGTTTGAAATGATTTTAAGTAACTTAGTTGAAGTAGGGCACAGTGGAATAGCAGCTCAAATTTGGAGCAGCCCCATCTAGGTTAGTACCTCCACCTAACAGAAGACCATACTGTCAAATAAGACTACATATTTGTAGTAATGTGTTTATGTTGGTGAGTAAGGCCTCCATAGCTCCACGGGGTAGGAAAGGGGAGTAGAGTTGACAGCGGGTGAGTGTCACGTCCGTAGTGCAAGCATTTATAGACTACGGTGGCTGCTTTCCACCAGGCAGGCCATATGCTAGTCTGCTAACCTCTTAACATTAAACAAATTAAGATGTAAATGCTTGTACTGTTGCATTTCTTACTATAGGTCAGTTATAATTTTAAATTTATAGTCTAAATTATTTTATTCTGATTTACGATGATATTGTTCCAGTCGGCGATCAAGGCGAAGCTGACAGAGCTTGGGTGTTATGTCGGTAAGCGATATTTTAAATTACTACTTATATTCATTCCTGGACATTAATTACAAGGTGCCTTGAAAGTCAAACGAAGTGGTGTAATTTGATAATAAACAAGTTTTGTTTTTTTCTGACTCTGTAATTTACTATATAAATAACTGATGTATTGCTGAAGTTATTGTTCTAAAAACTTCAATTATACTATATTATATACAGGCTAAGTTTTGTTTTTTGGGTCAGTATGGGGAAATTCTAAACTATAAGAGATAGAGAAAAACTCTCTTGTGATCTCTCTTCTCGTGATCTTAATTTTAGATAAAATGAAAATAGTATTTAATTATTTTTTTTAAATCTTAATAGATTTGTAGAAAACGGATTTTTTGAAAAAAAAAATTGTTGTTTCGATTGTATATCACTATACAAACCAAAAATTGTATGGAGGCCATAGGTCTAAAGTTGCTAGAAGTTGTTGAAATTAACGTTTTAGTTTTCTTTATTAGTTAAACTTTAATAGTTTTCTTTAGTAGTAGAAACTAGAGTTTTTCTCTATCTCTTATAGTTTAGAATTTCCCCATACTGACCCGAAAAAAAACTCACTATGTGTACTTGAGAATCAGAATACAAAATAATTTACAAAAGAGTACATAGATTGCAAGGGCGAACATATTTCTAAAAGAGATCTTCAATAAATAAACTGAAACATTTTATTTTATTTTATATTCAATAATTACTAGAAGTCTTTTTTAAGACTCAGTTTATATGCAATCTGCCAAACTATCATAGCACTTATTGCATTCCTTCACAGACGACGAACTGCCAGACTATGTTATGGTAATGGTAGCTAATAAGCGTACTCGCACACAAATGGAAGATGATTTGCAGTTATTCCTTGGTGATAACACCAAATTGTTTGTCAACTGGCTACACCAGGTGTTGAAGAAACTGCAGGAAGTCACTGTCACAACACCCCTAAGTAAGTGTATGAATCAACTATGGAAACAACTAGAAAGGAACAGAGAGTGAATTCTTTAGATATTTAGGTGCAGTTAACAACAACTTGACATAATTTATTGGAATAACAAATAAAACCATTTGACTGAATGTTTTTTTTTCCTTTTTGTATTAATGACAAAGCTCTTGGCCGTCATCTCATTAGATGGTAAATTATAAGGCTGAAGGTTGACATAAGCTTTACCCGGAGCCCTCTAGGGCAGGCTATATTATATTTTTTTATAAAAAAAAGTCAAGCAAATGACTCTATTCCTTCAGGTGGAATGAAAAATGAAAAAGCTCTTTATTTAAATGGACTGTGCTAAGTACTTTTAAACCGTCAAAAGCTCTACCACCGTTATATCTACTGATACCTGAACTGTTAAAATACAGTAATGGTCATAATGCCGTTAGTATAGAGATTAATAAATTAAAAAGCTAATAAAACTGGTGACAATGCAGTTTTTTGAGATAATAGTGGATTAGAGAGTTTCTGACTTTGCTGTACTGTGCACAACTGCTGCAAAATCAAATAAGTACTAATATAATTTTACATTACATCCATTAAAGAGTAGGTTAACAGGGCTAAAGAAATTAACTCTAAAATAAACTAATAGAATTTACTGTTCTGTGTAGAAACAATCGAGAGAGAAGCCAGCAAGGAAAGATCTTCATCAAAAGAAAAGAAACCCAAAGACAGAAAAGATAAAGACAAATTAAAGAAACCAGACAGTTTAAAAAAAGCTAAAAAGAAAGAAAAGCAGAAGGCTCATAAGAAGAAGGAAGAAAAGAAATTGCACAAGAGCAAAAAGAAGAGTAAGCATCATGAAAGGATTCGTCCAAATGTGCCCCCTCTTCTAATGAATATGGAAAAGGAGTCTGAACCTTCTATAACTGATGTCTTTGCTGGGCAAATTCTCAAAAGTCATGGCATTACTTTGGAGACCGTAAAAGATGAACCAAAGATCCCTGACAGGAAACCCATTATTCCAGAGATCAAAAGGCCAATACTACCAATAATAGATCCAGCTACCATTTCATCACAACCCGACCCAGATGATGTTATAATAAGTACAGATGCTACCATTCAAGAAGAAACTAGTGTGTCCTCAACTGCTGCACCAAAAGATGACCAGCTAAAAGAAATCACTGAGATTGAAGCCAAAATTCAGGGATTGAAGCAGAAATTAGAAGAGCAATTAGACTCTATGTCTGAAGACGAAGATTTTCTCAACATCCGAACAGAAGCTGAAGAACTTATGAATGATTTTGCTGAAGATGTGTTTCAGGTGATTATTACTCACTTTTCACAAGATTTCTTCATCATGTCAGCCGAGAGACTCCTACTGTTGGCTATATTCAACAAAATTTAATTACCTATTCTAACTAACGTCTTGCCTTACAGGAAATATCACAACAGGCACCAGTTGCTACACCTCCGATACAGATAAGAAAATCACCTAGTCCACCTCACCTACCTGTTCCTAAGCCTGTGGAAATCCCTGAAACGCTACCCCAAATAGAATTAAATTTACCAAAACGACCTGTTAGAGAAAGGCTTGGCGCCCGGGAGGAGCCCAAAAAACCACCAGAAGTGAAGCAAAAGGAACCAGAGAAAATAGGTAGCCCTGAAAGGTATAGATATTCCTTAACAAGTATTTTATCCATATTTGAAATTATTTATTCAAACCTTTTGGTTTCGTATTTCAGATTTACACCAGAGAGAACAATAGATCAACCATCACAAAGTAAATCGGCTAAAAGTCGCCTCAGTGATCCTCCTGAAAAACATAAAAATAGTTCTGATGACTCCTCTGACAAATCGGAATCAAGTACTAAAAGGCTTACATCCAGGTATGTCCATATAATTTCTAAAGCTGTGTTACGTACTAATAACATTTAAACTAAAATTTCGACCTAAGTAAATAAATAGTTTGACTTTTAAAAATAGCTTAGCCACAAGAAGAAATGTTTAGCAACTCAACTAATGCAAATTTTCCCACTGTTGTTCACATAATACTAAATCCGATCACGTTTAATACCTCTAAACTCACAATATTTTATTCGCTTTAATTCTAGCCTACAATATACCTTTATAATAATTTTATTTCAAGGATATCAGTATTGGAAGGCCGTCCTAGTCGCGTTAGCTGTGCCAGCGTGGTTCGTGTGCGCCCGAGGCCAAGAGTATCAACTCCTGCTTCTAGTCTGCTACTACGAGCCGTAGCTGATGCACACAAGAGCTTATTGAATGTAAGTTTAAAGGTCGTCGCACACTTATTAACTCGGAAACGGATCGTAACGGTACCGCCTTTCGCCTCGCCGTCCACCAGGCGTCTAAACGAAGCACGTAACCAAACCGGATCGATGGCTACGGCACGGCAAGGCTGTCTTTGAATCCGTTTCAAACCAACAAATTCTACAAAACACACGCTTAACGCGACTGTAAGTTGCCTTATGAGTGTTCACACGAGTAAGATTTCTAGTGTGTTTCTTGATCTTACGTTCGCAACGCATCAGACACGGATTGGACCTAGCGGGTTGTATTTATCTTCGCTTAAAATGACGGACGAACAACTCATTGGTTTGGTTAGGCGATATGTAGCCATTTATAATAATAAATACATTGAATATCGCTCTTCTATGTATTCTACTATGAATCTCCTCAAACTGTGCTTTAGACACGCGGAAGTACATAAAGAATCGATCTTCATCACATACCAATTTCTTTAATAATGTATGGTAATCACCAACATTTTCTCTTTCTTTATTTATGTCATGAGCCCAATATCTTCTCTTCTTAGCTCTTTTTTTTTGTTATTTTGGCGCGGAAATATACTTTTAAAAATAACAAGCGTAATAAATCATCCTCAAATTCACGATCAGAATCAGAAAACAATGTTCACCTGAAGAAATTACAACAGCGTCTGATGTTAATATACGTCGTATACGTGGGACAAGTGTGCGCACCATCGCTCCCACGTTGTATTGCATACGTTGCGTACGTGGGCTCAGTTTGTCCTTACCTTTTCGGAGAGTGTGCGGAGGTTCTTCATAATTTGATCCCCCGAGCCCCCTTCCACCACCGGACGACCAGACACGGCTAAGGAGCGGAAGCTAAGGAGTGGAACTCGTTGCCAAGGTCTGTTTTCCCGGATCAATATAATGTGGATATCTTTAAGGCCATAGTGAACAAGCATCTTCTAGGCGAGCGTGTACCATCTTAGGCCTCATCTTCGCTTCACATCAGGTGAGATTGTGGCCAAACACTCTGCCTATCAAACATAAAAAAAAATCCTTTATTGTACACTAATGTTGGTGTACAATAAAGGATTTTTTTTTATGTTTGATAGGCTATGTCTGTATAAGTAAATAATACAGACATAGTTCGATGAATAAATTGTACAATGGGTACAGGTGTAGCACTTTTTTGAGGTGCAGCAGATATTTTTTGGTCGATTGTTTTGTCTCATATTTGTGGTAAATCATGAGTAGAGTTTTATTTTAAAAAGACGCGAATGTCTTCCCCGCCATCTTGTATATTAAAAGTCAAACTTATTTGTATCCTCCACAGATACCGCCAAAGGTAGATTCAGATCCTCAGAAAGTGAAACGGGCGTTAGTCCTGCCGATGCGGCGCGGCGGGGACCCCAAGATAGTGATACAAGTGCCCGCCGGTGAGCGCAGACAAACCGATAGTCCCAGTGACAACATCAGTCTGGGCGAAATAGACAGCGAGGACGACAAAAGTTCCAAGTAAGGATAATATACAGGGTTATTTGGAATACATCAACAACCTTCAAGCCATTTGAAGATCTCATCAACACATACATTTTCTAAACGCGCCCCGTTAAAAGGACGGAAAGAAAGTACACTTATATTCCCTTTTTTTTTGTTTGTCTGGGAGGTCGAATGCATTTACGCATCGTCCCGGCTGGGTGGTGCCAACCGCAGGGCATATGTGGGACTCGAGGTAAAGGCGTTCCCTCCATACCCACTAAACATCCTCCCCGGCCTGACCTCCAGTGCGCTATTACGGGACGGCTCAGGATCTGCGCACGTGAGCGCAACGCTGCCCGTCTAGGCACTCCTTGTGCACCAATTGGTGGCCAGAAGCCCCCAGGGGCTACCGACTAACGCCAGCCTCTGTGGGCCGCTGTCCGACGCCAGCCTTATAGGCCGCCTCCTCACCGACGGCTGTTCGACTTGGCGCGTCCTCCTGACGAGGACACCGGGAGCAGCTATCGGACCGCACCCGGAGGACTTCGGGCGCGGTCGTGGCCCTGAAAAGGGCCGTCCGGAACTAGCCGTGGTGGGAAAACAAAAACGATGGCATGTAACTTCGAATACCAAGGGACACGTGACATCAAAAGCCACAGAAAGACAGCACCTGCCGAGAAAGTTTCCCCACCACGTTACCAGGGTCCGCCACAAGGAGGCTTCCCCATTTTAGTTATTACCTAGTTAAAAAGTGTTTTGTCTCATTCATCTCGTGTCAGAGTGACAGAGACAAACGATTTGTAAATCTCGAATATATTCACTTGTTTTTATGAACAAGGGGGTTATTGTATAACTTTGGTTGCATGAAGATAGAATTAAGAATGGAGTCATTAGTCAAATGAAAAAAGTGAGGGCAAAAATTTTGACAACCCTTGACATTTCATGACATTTCTTGACATTGCTAGAGAGGCCCTGTCTCTTTCTAGTAGGGTGCCTGTAGCATAAATTAATCACGGACAGTCTTGTGCCACGGGTAAGGTCTCACGTGCTCCCACGGTCCTAAGATATAGGGAGTTAAATGAGACACGAGAGATCCGTGCAGAACAATTTATTAAATGGTGGTATAATGCCCAATAGCGTGTACTCCCCTGGTGGTAGCCGGAGATGGTCTCGGTGAGGGTCGCTCGGTGGGACGAGTTAGGGCGGCTTGTACTGCTGCTCACTGTAAGTCCAGCCCTGGGCGGAAGTGAAATAGCTGAGGCGACAGCGGCTACCTTAGCCTAATCTTGGACCCCAATTAGGGGTTAAACACATTAAATAAATAACTATTATTGCACACGATTATCAAATTAGTTAATTAGTATTAGGTAGGTCTTGTCGGTGCTCAATTTACTTAGCGAACCACGCAAGCGCAAAACCGAATCACCAAGCCTTTGTTTGCGATTCCTGACTCGATCGAGACTGCCCGGCGACGCAGGCGCAATCTATCGGAGATTGCCCGCAACAGTCGTACGGTCACTAAAATGTAGCTTATCAACGTTAATATGGAGCGCTAAAACCTATTGATAATACTACTACCTATTGATAAATTTAGGAGGCGAACTCTAAAGAAATATTTCAATTAGATGAGCTTCCTTTATATCTTAATTTATGTAATATTTATAAATAGTGTAATCTGATTTAATTAAAAAAAAATTATGTATGTAGGTCGGTAAAATATGTATGTGTAACGTTACACTTGAACTTCGTTACGTTAATAAAACCACAAGTTGAAAATAATTTGAGTTTTGAGTTTTCCATGACAAAGAATCAAAATTCATAATAATTACTTTAAACTTTTTTTCCTGAGTGCCTTTTAGCACGGTAATGTTATCTATTTTCGGCTCCCAGGAAAAAAATCAGCAACCGAAATACGAGGATTTATCGCTTCTGTGACTCTTGATTTTAAGAGGCACGTTACAGTTTATTATATAGCTTATCTCATGTCACGTCAACTCATAGACATTAAATTATTCTTGTTTTTAGGTGCTAAGCATACATTTAAGGTTTTCCGGTTAGCAATGCTATAAAAATACATTGTGTGGTATACCGATCTAGCCGTTCTTGAGTAATGATAATAGGGCCGTAATGATGCGCAACTTACCAACTTACTACCAGACTTTCTTTATATTGATAGATATTACGGCTGAAAGCCGAAGTGCGGTTTTTTATACAACAGAAGAAATTGTTAGCTCTAGTAACTTTCCGTGAATTAGTTACATAAGTAACAGCTACTGGCTACAAAAAAGTAAGTTTAGTAGCACTTGGTTTTTAGTATAATACAGGCTGTAACATGAAGGGTACTTAAACATGGTACCCTACATGTTACAGCCTGCATTATATGTAATATTTGGGGTGTTTTAGGCCATCAATATAAACAACTTTTTGACGCCGTCATGGTGGAGTGGTCAGTATAGCTACCTACACATGAAGCCTTTCGGGTTTGAATCCTGGTGCCGGCAAATATTTGTGCGACGAACACGAATATTTGTTTGCGAGTCACGGTTATTATATATTTATTTAAGTTTATTTATAAAAATATCTAAAGCTATTAATTTATATTGAAAAAATGACCGTTATCTACACTTACGTGCAATAAAATCGACCCAACTCGTCGGTTTCGATTCGACATTTATCGGTATATAAAAAGAAGATTAGGCAAACAAAACTTGTAAATATAATTCAAATCAAATCAAATAATTTATTGCATTCATGAATGTAAATAACAGATGTTCACAAACAACACCAGCACATCATGGTGCCCATTTGGGCATAGCATAATCAAGATAAAAGTGTAACGGACTAGATTAGAAATTATTCATACTATATTAACTTAATTCGAATGTATATTTCTTACGCTTTATTTAACCTACTCTAAACATCGATAAATGAAGTGTTGGTGACAATAGACTAATTACTTCGGAAATCCTGGTTTCTCATTTTTGCGTCATACGGCATTTTGGTGACTATACAGAATGTTAAAATTCAATTGAGTCATTGTATATTCAATAATTGATGATGCCTGATGCCCTTAAAATTATTTCCCCAAACATTTTAGCTCTCTGTATTAACTGTACCTATATTATCAAGAAAATTTTTACTAACCAATTCAAGGGTTGCCTTTGAAAAGTGATTGAGTAGTGGTTTTATTGAAAAAAGGGCTTGAAGTTTGACATAAGCAGTTGCCTTGAAAGTGTCGGTGTCTTGAAAGTGGAAGCTACATATTTTCAAATTCATTAAAATTTTGTTTTTATAGACACAATAGACAACCATATGGTCCGTCGCTTCGGAAATCTAAAAAGAAAAGAAAATTTTATGTATACAAGTTAAAAGTGTATATAAATATTTATGTACACTTTTAACTTGTAATCAAATAGCATATTAAAAACTATCATTTGATAGATTTTAATATGCTATTTGATTACAAGTGCAGAAGAGCGCAGCCACAATTTTATTAATACTGTCTGTCTGTGTGCAATGTATCTGCGTTGCATGTTAGTACATGCAAATGTGAATGATAAACATTATTACACTAGTACAATCCAATCAATACTCTCATTATCTTTTTCTCAAATAAAATAATTTACATTACACAAATTACATATTTTATTTGTAAATAAACATTTCGAACTAAAAATGGGTAAAACTATTTATGTATTTTATCTATGTAATAGTTATTTCAAAGAATTAAATAAAATAATCTATCAATTTTGATTGCCATTTATAAAAGGAATGGATAGAAAGGGATATTATTTCCTTATAATTCCGGAAATCCTAGTCACCCTAGTCATTTGTTTACAAATATTTGAATAAGTAAATTATGTACAAAAATTCATTAAATTCTAAGATAGGATTAAATACGAGTATCAGAAATTTCTCCCTCTTATGGAGTTTTGCAAAATAACGCTAATAATCTGGAATTACGGGTGAAAAATGAAATTTATAGATTGAACAATATTATATGCAATTATGACACTTACAAGTGAAATTCACACTGCATCCTCAATACTACTCACTTCTACCAGCACGAAATAACTATATATGTATAATTTTGCACTATTTATCCTAATTTTAAACTAAAAAGCCGTACCAAAATCGCGAGTCGATATTTATGAATACGTCAATTACGACAATTTATGTCATGTTGAGATTTCGGGACATTGACACATGAAGAAAGTGCTGCCATTACATAAATCCTTTCATTTCCCATAAGTTATAGAAAGAATCACAGTGATGATTTTCAAAATAAAATACAAACCTAAACATTAAAAGTAAATATATTATATTTATTTCTTTCATTGATAATAAATACTGATAATTGAATACAATATGTAAAGTTTTTACCTACTTTTCTACTTTTGTTTTAGAAAGATGGCGAAATACTGGGGAAATCTTGTTTCTATGTAGTCGTGTTTAGAAAGAGATGACGACAATTTCTAGAAAGAGAAATGTGTAATTTGAAATGTCAAGTATTGTCAAAATTTTTGCCCTCACTTTGTTATTTTGACTAATGACTCCATTCTTAGTATAAGCTCCTTGTTTGGTTGTAACTGCGAATGAGGAGGAGCTTTGTCTCTCGTAACACAGAGCTTATACGAGAGCGTTTCAATAGTTTTACGCAAGTGCTTTCAAATAACATTTCATTTCATATGATTAATTAAATGTGTATTGAACACTGTACTTAACTAAAACCTGAATATATAACATTTCTTTCCAGAGTAAACAGTGATACAGATAAAGAAGATTATATTCCTAAATCCATTACTATGAAGATTAAGAATACAGACTATGTACCGGCCAGGCGTAACGAAGGCCGAACAGCTAGTCGAAAGGATGACTCACTGATCATAGAAACTATGTAAGTTCAAAGCCAAATATACATTCAGTCACGCCTTTTTTCCATAGGGGTAGGCAGAGATCACTTCTCTCCACTTGCTACGATCATTACTAGGCTTGGAACATTTCGTGAATAGCATTTGAAAAATCATATGAAATTATTTTTATACGTCACACTTGCTACTTTTTTTACATCGACTGCTATAATTCACACTGAAATAGTAGATCACTAGCATTTCATTCCATTGTTAAATTTCGTTGTTTCAAAAATTATACAACACATATCACATGTACGTAAATCGAAAATTAAACGACTACTTACTTTTTAAGTTACATTACATTTCATATCATACGTCATATTTCATTACTAAAAGTGAACACTCGCAAATGTGACATTAGGAATAATTAACCACTGTGAAATAAAATTGCCTGTGAAATCATATCATATATAAAAAATCATAATTTAATTAAATGAAAATGAACAAAAAGTAGCAATCATTGCCATGCCTAATCCTTACATTTTTCTTTCGCTTCATCTACCTTCATATCTGTCCTCATGATCGGCGGTTTCGAGTACTTTACTGTGAATTATGTGTCTTTCCAAATCAATACTTTGAAAACTGTAAAGGGAGGATAAACTTGTTGAGTTTCTTGCCAGTTCTTCTCAGAACAAGGCCTCATGGTAGACTCTTGAACCGATGGCATTAAATTTGACTTTCATAAGTGTACAAATTGTACCTAATTGAATAAAGAAATTTGAGTTTGAGTTTAGACATCACCCTTTTTCAAAACGTCTTCGATTTGATCGATAAACGTTCGCCTAGGTCTTCCTCGTACCACATCTTCGTTCACTTCCAATTCATAAATCCTTTTCATTTAATAACCTAATAACATCGATTATATATTCATAAAATTAGTGAACTCAATTTTAAGTGAATTCTGATTTCACTTTTGACAAATGTTATTGTGTATGTTACTTGTGTTAATAAAGGATATTATTTTGCAGAAATATTCACAACCCAACTGTAGGTAAAGACAAAAACACGCAATTCATAGTCACAATGGACGGTTATCACCCTAACGCGTTCCTAGCAAAAAAACTGATGACAGAAGGAATTCTCAACGACGAAGATGATAAAGTACCTAATAAAGCTAAAGAGACCACTTCAGTATTGAAAATGGCCAAAACCAAAGACAGAGATGAGGAAAAAGTTTCGAACAGTCGAAAAACTTCCGAAGAAACAGCTGAAAAACATAGCCTCGAAAAGAAACGTTTAAGTGTCGACAATAAAGACAATGAAACTGCTACTCCTGTTCAAATTGAGAAGGAATCTAATGACGAACCAACTGAGAAAACAGCGGAAAAACGGAAAAGTGATGCCGCAGTTGATATAGTAGAGAAAACTCCCATTGTTAAGAGAAGAAAAGCATCTCCTATTGTATTTGATGTACCTAAGAAGGAGAAGGAGCCTGTAAAAGAGAGAGAAAGGACCGAGAGCGTCAGCAGTGATAGTCAAGTTATTGTCTCAACGACCACAAGCTCCCATAAATATGATACAGTACCCCCCTGTAAGTATATTCACTGTACTATTTTTTCCCCCTTTTTAAACAGGCGTAGGAACTTAATTCTTAATTATTTGTGCCTTCTTCTTTAAATAAAATGGCGTTCGCGTTACAAAGCACATTTAATAATTCTAATCTAATCTCAAGTAAAAATATACTTATAGTAAATGAAGATAATTGTACGGTAGATTGAACTTCAAAAATGGAGGCTCTCAACACGTGTTTTTACACCAAGAACTTGGGAGAAACTCCGTGCCAATTATCATACACTAGAGATGTTACTTGTCTAGTCAGTTGAGGTACTTTTTATTAGTTGTCAAATCATTATTTGTTCCAAATTTAGTACGACAAAAACTCGTATCGTATAAGTCAATATAATGAACTTGCTGAATATTAAAGGATTTATCAAGGAAGGAGCTTTTTTGGCACAACATGCCCTCTTTTACGCAATTATACCCCGTAATATATTACGCCAACATCCCTATTAAATTGAAATCAACTCTCGTTAACACACTGCGCGACGCTTTGCCGGCTGCTTGGTAAAGTCTTTACCAAGCAGCCGGCATCTACACGCTTGCTAAATTTTGGCAAGCCACCACAAATTCAAACGTTGATAGAGCGTTTGCCATGGTTTAGCGCTAGCGCTTGTAGCTGACCCGATCGGTGTCAGTTTTTTGTCACAATCCGACAATGCCGAAGCTCGACGTTTGCCGAGATTTGGCAAGCTTGTGGATCCGGCATTAGATTTGCATATAGATAATTTAGATACGGTATTATCTACAATACAATGCATACTGTTTTACCCACAATACAATGCATCCTGTTTTACCGACACAGCCACCGCGCCATCGTGACTGTCGGTAAAGCAGTATCCTTGTTCATAAAATATTTTGGTTAGACCTTTTTGGGCTCGGAATACGGAACTGTTGTTAATACTTTTTGTTTTATGTTCAAACTTGATTTTGTTCCAAATTCAAAACTCATTATTAAAGTATCCTTAAGAAAAGATCTACTTTACCCGCATTTATGTGCGAAACAATCAACAATACGGTGATAAAAGCAAAAAGTTAGAAATCTGTAACCTGACTATGGAGAAAAGAAATCGGTTAAAATCGTGGTTTACAAGGTAAAATCGACTGCTCCTATTGTCTAAGTTGGTTAAAATGTAACCTATGTTACCCGGAGTATAATAACGAATCGATTGACATCTTATTTATCAAAATCCGATAAATAGTTTAGGCGGTACGGAGCAGTGGCGTGCATTAATTTATACATTAGGTAGGCATTTCTAAGATCTAAGTCCCTAAAACTCAATCTGAAACGCGACGCGGAAATCTTCACATAGTATAAAATAAAGTCGCACCCGTGTCTTGTACCTATCTACACTTAGATCTTTTATATACGACAGGTGTTAACGTAATTTTCAATACTTAATAGATAGAGTGATTTAATAGGAAGGTTTACATGTATAGTACCATGCATAGTTACTACAGGGTGGTAAAAATGTCCACGCGGATGAACTCGCGGGCGGCCGCTAGTAGAAAATAAAATCTTAAAAACAATTAAGTACTTACCTACTTACAACAATATATTTCAGTTTGTTCTTTGTGCGAATGGCGAACCCAGGATGGGTCAATTATATGAATGTGTAATAGTTTCATAGTTATTTGTAAATAAATAAAAATAACTACCTATCTTTAAATAAAAAAAAATCTTACCTATGAACGTTAGGGTTCCTAACGTTGCACGAATTCAGTCTTGATTCATTTAATTCGAAATCAGACCCTTGTCTGCCAGATCAAGACACTATTTTGGTCTTGTCTACAAATGAAAAGAGATTAAAAGGAGTCTTACGCAGTTTTTCTAAGCAAATTGAATTATCAGAACATTGGGAACACTGCAATTTTTCCATCGTCGTAAATGCACAACTCAACACAACACCATAAAAACACTTATAAGTAGATAAATATTGTAATGTAAAGAATTGGCACTTAAAAAAGTATTATAACATTCGCGCGCGCGAGTGACAGATGACAGTCATAACATAAAGATTTGGAGTATAAAAAATGGCTGGCGTATTCATTCATTTAAAAACTATTTCCGTTGATACTTTTATAAGCTAATCACGTCAAGGTGTGTTTTATCACAGTGAAGTCCAATAACAATACATAAAAAGAATTTTAAAATCCAAATTAGCTATTAAATAGATCATACTTCGGGATTCGTCCTCGATATTAGTACTACACTTGTAGTATCGCTTCCATGTGTTACTTTGGTATATTTGCTCTAAAACAGCGTCCCCACTAGGGCTGCGCGGCTCCGTGAGGCCCAGCCGCGCGGCCAAGCCTCGTGAGTGTGTACGTGAGCGAGGCCTAAAACTACATAACAAATAAGCCTCGCGAGGCCGGGCCGCGCGGCCACAAAAAGCCGCGCGGCTCTAGTGGGGACACGGCTTTAGGTTACTTACTACTTAGAGCGCCACCTAGGGAGTAGAAGATGGCCAATTGTGTTGTGTGTGGCTCGTACTGGAGAATAATCTTGCGAATACTTTTAATTGATAAATTTTATTCCTAGTATTTTATGCGACGAAAGGTTACTTAAATTTCGTAATTCATTATTTTTTGAAGAAAGTACTTTAAAATAACCCAATAAATTAATCGGCATCGTTAACAATAACAAATTTATAACGTTGAGTAGGTCAGCCTACTTAATACGGCTAAATTGAGAATGTCAGTTTCCTAGTTATAATACCTGCTAGTTATATTATTTCAATCTTGTCGTTTAATACTGTCAATCGTTGTGTGTTTCTGAACAAATAAGAAAATATTGTAGTGTGTGTGATTTTTACAAGCAGATGAAACTAGTGCTTACCGCGCATATTGGCACGTAGGTGTAGGTATGTATACGTTACATGCAGGCCGTCCGAAGCCTATTGGTTGCATTATTTTGTTGGTAGGAAGGACGTATAGTTTATAGTAGTGTATGAGTAATATATTGAGGTAGGCAGTGCTTAAATGCCTTTAATATGAGACCGCCCCTGGTACGGAGGAACATACGTAAATACAAACATGCATACATAGACTGCTAAAATCATAACCCTTCCTTTTGGTTTCGCCGTAGTCGGGTAAAAACATATACAATGGTTCAATATCTTTTCAGTATCTTTAGCAGAACGCAAGCTGGTCTGGTGTCGTTCGTTCCCTATGTGCCGGTACGGATCTTCGTGCGCGTTCCAACATCCGCGGTGCAAATTCGCGGCCGCATGCACGCGACGCAGCTGTCCGTACTCCCATGCGCCTGCGTCTCCCGCTGCACCTACAGTCTGTAAGTAATAATCATTATCATCAACTTCGATCATCTACAACCGTGGATAATGCACGGCAATAGCGTCGGTGGCACACTTCAAACTCCGCTAAAACGCAGCCGTAGCGGACTTCGCATTCAGTGATGCATGATTTGTCAAACGGTAAACATGTCAAAGTGCTCCGTAAAAGATTGTAAAAATCACTCCTAAATTCTAGTTAAAAAACATGGTGTGATATACCACCAGTAAGTTAGTATTTTTAATAAAATTTGAGACTGAACTTATGCTAAAACTAGCTTGAAATACGCTTTGGTTATTGAAAATTATAAAATAATTTCATAAAACAACGGCCCTTAGCCATCCCTTTCACACTCATAGCCAAAGTGAGACAAAATACATAATAAAATCGGAACATAGTCAAGTTTTTAGGAATGGAGTTCCTATATATTCGTATAGCCATTCATATATATTTTTAAATTAGTGTAGTAAATTAAAATGATCTATTTTCAGCTTTCAATCAATTTCATCATGTCTATCATCTAACGAAGGCCATTATCGAAAAATATGTCGATTTAAGACTTCACTATATTTCCAGGCAAGAAAATTTAGAAAAAAACGTAAATCTAAAAGACAAGTTTGGAACAAGATAAATTTATTTCAGGGCACGTAATCTACAATAAAATAAATAGTGCAGACCCTAGTATTGGGTTATCTTATTTAAATAATAATAAGTCATTTAAAAATCTTACTTGTTTTTTTATCATGATAAAATCACAACACTAAAATTTTGAAAGGAACCGTAACTCCAACAACTTGAAACAAGATTAATTTATTTCAGGGCAAGTAATTAAGCCTGAAATAAATACCGAAGACCTCAGTAAAAATACTTTATACACACAGCTACTTATTTAACTTAATATTTTTTCAAGTTTTATTTAAATAAATTATCTTTATCAAGTATTCAAAACTATACGTCGTTCACATGACGACTCGGCTTGATTAAAAGTCATCGACTTTTATCTACTAATAATAATGAATTTAATTAGAATGCATAATATCTAAAGAGTAGAAAATAAATACGAAGAAAACTAAATATATTTTTTAGATAAATAAAAAATAACAGCTCGTTGCTACTCCTCTGCACTTTTTGTTCGTTTCAGCTTCAAAAATTACCTTAGGTAGCTTCAAGTGACTGTTTTTTTACATTACTGTGTAATGACTGAAGACATTTTAAAGGACTGAGGTGTCTGCGGCAATGTATGGACAAAGCCAGTAGAAGCATAATATGGTGAATTTTTCACATGTGCCAAGTTTCAGCTTTGTTATTGTATGACGTGCTGTATCCACGGTTGTAGATGATCGAAGATCATCAACATCACTTTCACTAGGTGGTAGACCCATATGTAGGGTCGCCTGGGTAGGTACCACCGCCTTTCTTATTTCTGCCGTGAAGCAGTTCGCTGTGTTTTGGATAGAAGGGAAAGGTAGCCAGTGTAATTACTGGGCATGGAGGGCATATCATCTTAGTCCCCAGGATGCCAACGCACTTGCAGTGTTAAGTGATTTACGCTTAATATTGTAAGTGTCTATAGGTTACTTTTTAGTCCGGCCAATAGAATATTAACGTAATTTGACGCAGCCAATAAGGCGCAACATCTTCACTCCACTCCCGTCTGCGCAGTCGCTCTACCGTGGTCGACGACATAGTCTGCTGTTATTGGCTACTCTGCCGGCAATACGTGGCTAAACATGTGTTTAGCCATGTAATGCCGGCAGAGTAGAATAGTATCATCCCATATACTCCAATGGGTGTCGTAGAAGGCGACAATCCGCATTGGCCCAACCTCCTTCGATTACAAGGAGAGGCCTTGTATCCCAGTAGTGGGTCGAATTACAAAGGCTGTTATGATGATGATTAGCTCAATCCGGTATTGAAGAGTTAATCGCCTGTCAATCAGATACGTTGGTTCTATGCAATTATCGCTTACAAATGGTACACCGTGAACTTTGTTTACATGATATAACAAGCGAGCACCTCCCCATACTAACATAGATATACATATAATCTCGCTCGTAATCCCAAAAGGGTTTGAGCAGAGCCTTAAGTAACATTTAATTATATAACGTGTGTAAAAAGACCTGTGACAAAGCCGAGAACTACGTATTCCGCTCATCATTAGGACAATTTTTTTCTTCTAGACTGTACCTGGGAAATTAATAGCTACGAAGTTATTGGAGGTCAAAGTTTGTTTTTTTTAGATTTTTATGAAAACAAATTGAAAACATTATTTCTTAATCAAAAAGTCTAAAGAATCATTATAATTTTTTTAAGTATTTCATACCAAAAAATGGCATTTTTTATATGTTTCTTGTTTTGATGTAAGCAGGCAGATAATAAAACTCACCGTTTTACTAAACGGCGCGGCGGATTGTAGGTAGTGCGTGAGAGTGATGAGTGACAATAATTTCACTCCGCTTGGTCATAAAAAAAATAACCTGAACCTACAAATAACAAGCGATCTCCATTCGATTATACAGACTAATATTGATAGAATCTAATTCGGATTTATCAACAAACGGTTTTATTTGGTTAACAATTCTCACAGGCTACAATCCGCCGCGCCGTTTTGTAATACGGCGTGTTATACGATCCGCCTGCGACATACAGGGTGAAAAAGACATGAACAGTCAAACGAGAACCATGTATTCTATACATCAAAATAAGAAATATTTCAAAAAATAATTGCTGGGAAATGATTTTTATTTTTTGGTTTTAAAAAAAAAATGCAAATTGTACCGCGCAATGTAAAGCGCTCAACTCGCACGCAACTCGCAAAACCGCGATAATTTTGCCAGACGGCGGCCCCGTTAGTTTGTGTCCGTGCACATCCAGTGAGCTACATTGAACGCTAACGTTTCAAAGCCATTTTTTGTTATGAAATACTAAAAAAAATGATAATGTTTTTTGGAAAATAATTAAGAAATAATGGTTAGAATACGTTTTCATAAAAAAAAATATGACTTTGACCTTATATAAAATTGCAACTATCAATTTCCCAGATATAGTTTAAAGGAAAAAAACTGTTATGATGGTGAGCAGAATACATGGTTCTCGTTTGACTGTTCATGTCTTTTACACCCTGTATAGATGTAGAGATACAATCACATACATTATAATAGTAATTTATTTTTGCAGCATCCCACGTGGTCGCATCAGCGAATTACAAAACCATAACCAGCGCGCCTCTGCCCAACATGTGCAAGTTCTACCCAAACTGCGTGAACCCCGGCTGTCCGTTCTACCACCCGAAGCCTTGCCGATATGGAAACGCCTGCATCAACAAGTTGGAATGCAACTTTTATCACGCCGAAATACCCGCTACGAAGTGGCGGTACCCTGTTTAGAATAAATGCTTAGATTAATTTGGGCTGTGTTTTATTGTCAGTATTTAATAGTAGGGCAGAAGATCTCGTGAATTCATGATTTAACCTAAACCCGCAATTGATTTTCAACCTAATGGTAAACTTGGAAAGGGTACATAACCGTATTACGGTTACTTTGCCTTTCCGAGTTGATATAAGTGTGCTGCGACCTTTAAACGTATAGAACACAAAATCAATTGAGAAAATTTTACAGTTTGTGGCATAGATATTGGAAACTAGATGGGCAATGTGAAAAAGAAAGAGCAAACTAACGCGTATATTAGAGTGAGATAGGTAGACCGAGACCATTTCACTTGCACGCAGGCGGCCCGACTCTGCCTGCCAGTCAGTCACGTAGAAGACAGCAACTGTCAGAATGAAGTAGTATTTTATTTTTCATACACATGCCCATTACTCACACATTGGTACATATTTATTTTTCATAGATTTATAATTAGAAAAATGCACTGAAAAAAATCGACTTGCCTCAGGGGGTTTTCTAGTATTAATATTTACGCGTTTGTAAACGCAAAAATAAAATTATTCCATAATGTAAGGTAGTTTCATCTTAACTAGGCGTCAAATATTTCGTTCGGGTCTTAGAAAGTGCAAATTTCAAAGATTTGATGAAACAATGTTTACCATAAAAACATAAGCACCAAGCACTGACAAATTTCGACAGCGAAAAGCAGTGTCTCGGTGGCGTAATTGGTCAACGCAGCCGCCCGGATTGCGGAAGATGCGGGTTCGAGTCCCGCTTGAGGCAAGTCGATTTTTTTCAGTGCATTTTCCTAGTATTAATATTTACGCGTTTGTAAACGCAAAAATAAAATTATTCCATAGATTTATAATTATTGACTTTTATAGATTGGCAATGAATCGACAAAGTCGAGACCAAAGATTGTGCACCAATGTCTGAGTAATGCACTCGTCTGCTTAAAAAATATGACTGCAGTCTGACCTTTTACTGTCTTTTCTAGGTGACTGACAGGCCGACTTAGGCCTCCTGCGTGGAAATGGTCTCGTCTATCTATCTCTCTCTAATATACGCGTTAGTGTACTCCCACTTTTACATTGCCAATCTACAGTTTCCTATGCTCCACCCACATAGAGCGCCCAATTTGACCACTTCATTGGCCTTCCGATTCATCTGTTCACGGTTCGTCTTAAAATAGTTACCAGTCTGTTTGGCTTGCGCAACTGAGGTCGAGTGACCAGCTCACCAATTTAGTTCAATTTGCCGATTAGGTACTGATTTACCTACGGCATTATTACACGTGCTGCGCGTCTGCATGAGGGAGGGCGCGGGTGTTCATAATGGCTTTCACAGTGATGTCGCGTTTGTTAGGTGACTGTGCGTGTGATTCTAAACCATTTTAATTCACCCACCCAAGCGTCGTCGTGGATATTAATACGGAAGAATTTATATCAGCAAAGTTTGGGAAACACCAGACGCCAAGATCCAAGCGCCCGCGCCCGCTAGTGCAGTCTGATTTAGCACTTAAATTGTAGTCCGCGAGCGAGGGCACAAATTTGGTCAATCATTTCCTCTCGGGCGATAACTTGTAAAATGCTTCAGAGAGTTGAATCATGAAGCTCCGTGAACGTCAGCTGCACTTCGCTGGGTGGGTTACGGCGGTAGCGGCAGCCGCCCACGCCATTGAAAATATTAGGGGCTTAAGTATGAAATTGCCGTTTTATATGGAGAATTGAACGAAAATTCATTTTCACATACAAATATATTTGCGATTTTTTAATGAACCACAATTCTGAATTTTGTGTAATTTTGTGGATATATTTAGACAACATTAAGCTATAGGATACTTAGAGCAAAAATTTGAGAATTGATACCTGTAAAAAAATATTCATATTTTTATAACGGAGACGGACACTTCTTAGGACGAGCAGTTTTTGAAGATGTATTTCTAGTGAAAAAAATAAAAATAAGAATAAAATTTTATACATAAATATAAGTCCTTGTAATGAAGTTTAAAATTTAAAAAGAATAATGGACATAGCTACTGTATTAAAGGAATTATACACTAATAAATAATGAGAAAAAAATCGGCAAGTTCATACTTTAACCCCTATTATAATCAAATTATAGATAATCCAATATCAAGAAAAAAAAAGTCAGCTGAGTATTAACTGGTAGAGAATACTTCAGCCGGTCACCCGAACATGAAATCCATATTATTAGGGCCTGAAATTTTTTTACCAGCAAAGGGTTTTTTCCTGAAATATGATTAAATGAGACAAAAACACTTTGCTCGTAATAAAAATTCAGGCCGATCATGAATCAAATCAAATTATTTATTGCATAAACATGTGGTTTACCCTCACAGCCCTTTGTGGGGACGTTTCGGGAACGGCGCACAGTTTATCTACGTCTTATCACCGAAACGTGTCTGGGCTGACTGACCTGACAGCAGGCCGAGGGGGAGCTGCGCCTGAGGGGGATTTCGTACTCTAGGTAGGTAGTGCAATCCCCAGACGGGGGACCTCGTGTGCACATGGGGAGCCACTCTATAAATGCAGGACTCACTTTAGGGCTGGAGAAGATTTGAGGTCGTTGCCGCCCGCCTTCTCTTGCTCGTCCGTCTACGACGGATGGGAGCAGCTAGAGGATCGTTCTCCCGCGCCCTCTCCGTCGATTACGCTTAGCAATATGATGTCTCCTCCACCGAGCGCAGCTTTTAACGCGCGGCGCTTATGTCGTCAGGCCGAATATCGGTTCAATCGAAGTCCTAACCCGGTCGCTGCTGCGGCACAAGGCCTCTCCTTGTCATCGAAGGAGGTTTAGGCAGTAGTCCACCACGCTTGGCCAATACAGATTGGTGGACGGAGTATAAGGTGATCAAAACCCCTTTGCTGATCCCACAGAAATAATAATGCTGATCCATTAGTCGCCTTCTAGGACACCCATTGGATGATATAGAGTGATACTATTCTACGCTGCCGGCATCACATGGCAACCAAAAATTCTTAGGTATTATGAAGTTTTCTTTAAATACCTAATTTGATTTCCTAATATAGGTACACATACCTAGGACAAACTATAATACGCGAATAACTATTTTCCCGTGGTAAAAATCAGGGACATCTCAATTTAAATGATCCACTTCTGACATCCTGTTAGGGAATCCGTGCTATAATTTAATGTTCCCGCATCCTCTGACACCCAGGCTTCCTATCATTTGGTGCCAGAATCTCTTGACTAACCCACGGGACAATAACCTGGTGTATAACTCAAAAAAGTTGTTTGGAAGAAGTTTCTAATTTGAAGGTAGGTGTAATTAAGAATACGTGTCTATCATATAGTATTGTAGGTAAGCAAAAACTTTTTGGCATTATTCCGAAAAATATTGTTCTAAGTGTTTTAATCTAAAGTGAAAATTCCGTTAATAACTAAAGTGATAATTCCGTTAATAAAGTTTAAAAATAAAGTTTCCGTTATTAAATTTACTAAGCTGTTTGTTCAATCAACAAAAGTGCAAAACTTTTATCAGCATGGATTCAGAAAGATTTGCGGAACAGAAAGGCACCAGCTATCTCGTTCACAATATGTTGCTATTTCACAATGTAAGTGCGACCGTTTTTCATATCTTGTGTTTTTTCTCACAGAGCATTATATTTTTTGATTAGGGAATAATTTTATTTTTGCGTTTACAAACGAGTAAATATTTTTAATACTAGAAAAAATGCACTGAAAAAGTTTTTCTAGCATTAAATTGATTGGTTTCGTAGTTACTTGTTTGGACGCCGGCAGAGAATATGTACTGAAGACTCAGTGTCTCGATGGTGCTATACTTCTGCTGGGGTTCCGCAGGGTGGCGTTTTATCTCCCTTACTCTTTTCTATTTTCATAAACTCTATCTCTAATCAATTGTCTTCGTCCTACCACCTTTATGCAGATGATTTACAAATTTATTGTCAAGCGCCACCAGAGCAATTCTCAGATGCAGTAAACAAATTAAATAGTGACTTAGTTCAGGTTTGTAAGTGGAGTAAATGTTACGGTCTCCAAGTGAATCCTACTAAAACACAAGTAATTGTTATAGGTAGCCCTCGAATGACTTCTAGAATTGATGGGACTGTAGCGCCTAAGGTTGTCTTCGACGGAACTCACATTCCTTTCAGTAATACGGTGAAGAACCTAGGACTGTACTTCGATGTAAATTTGTCTTGGAGTTCACACTTACAAGAAGTCAGCAGGAAAGTCTTTGCTTCAGCGGGTTCTCTTAGGAGACTTCGCAATTTCCTTCCCACTACTACTAAAGTTGCACTTGCTCAATCTCTCCTTCTTCCAATCCTTGATTATGCTGACTCCAGTTTCTCTAATATAACCGAAGAACAACTAAATAAACTTGAGCGACTCCAAAACTTCTGCATACGGTTTATATTTGGTTTACGTAAATATGACCACGTTTCTGAATTTCGTACTAAACTCAAGTGGTTGCCAATTCGCCTTCGCCGGGATGCACACATTGTTTCCCTTCTTTATACTGTCCTGTTTTACCCCAACACTCCTTTTTACCTAAAAGACCGATTCAAGTTCCTTAACGACACGCACTCGCGAAATTTGAGATCGTCGGAGAATTTGAGGTTAGAGACTCCAGCACACTTCACCAGATTCTACAATAAGTCTTTTACTGTACAGGCTGTTTTACTGTGGAACTCCTTGCCTGTTCACATACGGCAAGCACAAACCCTGAACACCTTTAAAAAACTGGTGCATGAGTACTACTTATCACTGTAATTACCTATACAATCATTATGTATTATTATGTTAGCCAAGTATGTATGTATTTACAATTATGTATATATGTGTGTATGTATATATTATGTATATATATTTAGTAAATATATATTATGCTTCATGTATGTATATTTGTATTTGTTTATGGTAAGTACTAGTATATGTATGTTTATGATATTTTACTTGTTTTATCTTAATTTGATACATCGCCATCTTCCCACAAATTCTGTACATTTTTGAAATCCTGTCCATCCTAAGGTTACCTGGAAGAGATCGCTTTTAGTGATAAGGTCGCCCTTTGTACAAATCTTTCATAATTGTTTTGTCGAATGTCTATGTCTAATTGGTTGATGTACAATAAAGCTATATTCTATTCTATTCTATTCTATTCTAAATTTGATTTTTATAAATAAAAAAAACTTTTATGTTAAAAGTTTAAACTAAAAGTTTTTTTATTTACCTACTTAGATTATTTACCTGTTTATTTATTATTCTGTTCTGTGACAGTCAATAAATGTATTTTCTTTGTTTCTTTCTTACCGTGGTCTTTAATTTCTTCAGCTTCTGCAGTGAACAATTCTAGCTGGGAAATATAGCCCAAGAATAATTTTCAAGACAGCTAAACACGATATAGGAACACGAGTTTGTTGTTTTGTATAGGTACAGTCAGCTTCAGAAGTAGACGATCACTTTAGTACCATGTCATAGCAACGCCAGCGTTTGTGCAGTAAATGTTGGGACAATTATGTATTATTATAACGACAAGGTTATAAAGTGATCGTCTCCTTTTGATGGTGAGCGTACCTATTTACATCTTTGCTAGAAAGCTAAAACAGATATCGGAATATTGGGTATTTTGTTCTCTATACTGATAGTACAATTCTAGTCATGTATTCTAGCTATTTGCTACTGGAAAAGTTTATTAAGTTTAAGAAAACCGCAGTGTTTTATCTATACTCTCGTAGTAGCTAGGGAAACCTTACTCACCAAAGCATATACTTCTGTTGGTTTCCCTAGCTTCGGGCTAGGCGATGGGGCTTTAGCAGCGCGCTAGGGCTTTGGTCACAGAGTCCGTTTTTTCCACGAAGCACAAAGCACACTTGGTTGCTTTTGCTTACCATCGGGTGGACCGTAGTTTTTTTTACCCTACGCTTACACCAATTATATATAAATAAACGTCAAGACGTGTAAAAAATATTATTTTTATTGTGCAAGACACAACAAGTAGACATGTTTATATGAGGTAAATAAGTAAATGAAAAAATGCGAGAAACTCTTCGTCAAATCATTGCGTCGTCGGTCGTAATAAATAAAATAATTCTTTCGGCTTTTACAATATTATTTGTATGTATTATAAACATGTATAGGTACCTACCTATATTATAAACAATTCTATTGAACGTACCTAGTCAAAATCATGACTAGGTACGTTCAATAAAATTGTTTTGTAAATTCGTTAAATATAACTTAGCTAACCAAATATAGGTGCTGGTAGATACTTTAATCACAGAGTAAATAATCGGGAGTGGTCTCCCCTTGACTTTCCCGTATACCGGAAACGACTCAAAAGTTGATAGAAACCTTATATTTTGATGTCATACATGCATGTTAAATTTGGTTGCAATAAGTTAAAGCATACTCGAGTTATCGTGCTAACGCACAGACACACAGACATAATTCCAAAAAAAATATTTTTGGACTCAGGGAGGTCCAAAACTTGTACATCCGTCAAAATCTCGAGGTCAAATTTTTTGACAATTACAAGACTTCCTCTATACTACGTATACGAGAAAGTAATAAGGAAAATATTTTTCGGTAAAGTCATATCGGCAAAAATATCGTCAGAGTAAAATAACGCCTTGAGTGCAGTCATGTAGTCTTTGTGTGAATGTATCTTAACATAAATAGCTCCACATACAAAACATAATTTGTCAACAAAATTTACTAACGCTAACCAATAAATAATTTATCGGTGAAATAATGAAACAAGCAATTTAACCAACTCTTCCTATATAGTTTTTTCTTAGACGCGAACGAGAGCGGAATTTTTGCGAATGCAAATTGGTTTCACCTTCGTTAGAAACAGGTTTTGAACATTATTATTGTAGTCTTAATTTATAGCAGAAAAATATGTCAGTTCGAATGTAGAGCTGTGTTTCAGTTATTCATTAGCTATTGTTTAATCGAGTGTTTACTTCCCGTGTTGAATAGACGTCCGTGCGTTTTCACGGCTGTCTGTATGTGCAGTTGTGCATAAGCACGTAGCCATTTTCAGAAACCGACTTATAGCCCGTGGGTAAATTGTATGTATTGCGTATGTATGTAGGAAACTATTGTTATGTATAAGTATACATCACCATCTTCCCTAAAGCCGAGTATTAGCCTTAATTCCTGTCGATCCTTTTTTTTGTTGACGGGAGGTCAAATGCATTTAGGCATCGTCCCTGCGGAGTGGTGTCAACCGCAGGTTATATGTGGGACTCGAGGTAAAGGCGTTCCCTCCATACCCACTAAACATCCTCCCCGGCCTGACCTCCAGTGCGCTATTGCGGGACTAGGGGGACGGGACGGGATAGGCTCGGGATCTGCGCACGTGAGCTCAAGTACACCGAGACCGTCCCAACGCTGCCCGTCTAGGCACTCCTTGTGCACCAATTGGTGGCCAGCAGCCCACAGGGGCTACCGACTAACGCCAGCCCCTGTGGGCCGCTGTCCGACGCCGGCCTTATAGGCCACCTCCTCACCGACGGCTGCTCGACCTGGCGCGTCCTCCTGACGAGGACACCGAGAGCAGCCATCAGACCGCACCCGGAGTCTTCGGGCGCGGTCGTGGCCTTGAAAAGGTTCGTCCGTAACTAGCCGTGGTGGGAAAACAAAAACAACTCGACGATGGCATATGACTTCAAATGCCAAGCGGACACACTTGACATCAAAAGTCACACACCCGCCGAGAAAGTTTCCCCACCACGTTACCAGGGTCCGCCACGAAGAGGCTTCCGGACGTGGACCCCAATTCCTGTCCATCCTAAGGTTACCTGCCCGCCTAGCATGACCACCGAAACACGATATGATATAGCCATTTATTGAGTTGAACTGTCAAAAATGATTGGATATAACCGCAATCCTGACAATTTATAGAAACTGCGAACATGTATAAGCCTTATAAATGTTCGCAGTTTCGATAAAATTCCAAGATGAGGTACTACTTATTAATATGAATAATAAAACTTATTCAGCATATTAGTAATCGCCTTGTTTCTTTATAATAGAATAATATTAGGTATGACATGAATGGAGATGCGGTACGGGGAAGAAAGCCGAAGTTTATCGAGGAAATCGAAAACATCATGACAAGAGCTGGTACTCGAAACTGATGAGCATCTATGAGGACTGATAAAAGTAAATAAAACAAAAGCCTGCCCCTATGAGGGAAAGGCAAAGTCCTGACTCGCTGTCTGACTGATCAACGCCCAGCCCATACCCTTGGACCTAGATAGCTGACATTTTGCACAGTGGTTCCTGTTATGACGTAAGCAAGAGGTTAAGGGACGTTAAGGCCGGATTTTTGGAAATTCAACCCCTAAGGGGGTAAAATAGGGGATGACACTTTGTATAGAAATCCGTCATCTTTAAAATAAAATCCATAAAAATTGGTAAGTATACTTACCCTTTGGAATAAAAATTAAGAGTGGGGTATTTTAGGATTTCTGGAAATTCAACCCCTAAGGGCAATGATATTATATAATTATCATTGCCTAAGGGGTTGAAAGTTTGTATGAGAAATCCGTTATTTTTATACTAAAATCCATACAAACTGGTATAAGTATGGCTAAACGGCTAAGAATTTAAAATGATGTATGTTACGATTTTCTCAAATTTAACCCCACGGGGACGAAGTCGCGAGCAAAAGCTAGTATTTAATAAATACCAAATCACATTCACATAGTGGCTTTAAACTCTGCAGACATTTTTTTATTCAGTGCTACCATAGCGGTCAACATCAACAGCATAACGCAAAATGTTCCCAATATCCTAAATATACTTACTTACCTACCTACCCCATAATATGTACACACATGCCTAATCAGTAGCGGAAATGTGTAAATACTTAAGTGCATACAGTTTTCGAGAATTCGCAATCATGATTTTCTAAATGTCAACATTATTACCATTTTTGAAAGGTACCTACGCAGCCTACCCAAGGAAAGCTTGAATGTCAAGAACAATAAATTCTGAATGTAATATACAGTCATCATACATACCTAATTACTGTAGATTTGAAGTGCACTGAAATATTTTTTATTAATAAAGATACTTAATAATATTTTTAGTTCTGTTTCTTTCAATTAAATAAAAGGGATCTATACAAACAGTCATACGATTGCGCGGAAACATATTTAATTCGTAAGATCCATCTGTAGTTGGCTCTTCAAGGCCCGTAGACTGTGGCCAATCATATCTCTAAGTGCATAGAGAAATATACACTGCAATACATTACAGAAGCCAGTAACAAGCCTCCACAGGTAGAACTGATTAATAAAATCTAAAATTCTTACATTATCGTACAAAAAAATTGGTTGTCTGTAAAGTCGGTTTACTGACGATAGTTGAACGTGACAACGTCTTAAGAAAATACTGATGGAATGGTAGCATTTTTCAAAAGAAAAATTTAATTTCATTTGTTTAATAGATTTCGCATTATAGTATGAATAAACTTGTAATAAAATCTCTTTGGCTATACTATTTGTATCTGGCTGGTTTTGGTATCATTGAAAGTTTAAATTTTAAAGAACATAATTCCAAATTCAAATTAGAGAATTAGATTCAGAGCGAGGTAACGCCGCATGACGTCATGTTTTTCGTGCGTGCAGCCGGATCTATCGAATTATAAGACGTTGTCACGTCAAAAAACCTAGAGAAACTTTTTTAGTGAATTACTGATCCACTACACTTTACTTTATCGCTATTATGACACTTGTCGTCCAAAAACAGCAATGGATATGTAATCAACTCGATGATTATCACTTTCATATGTAAAAAAAGTTAGTGAATAAGCCGGCTGGTCTCTCACAATAAGCACACAGTGATTGCGCCAAGTACCCTAAGTGCGTTAAAGTCACGACCTAGAGGAACATGTCAGTTTTTAGGAGGTATTGTTGAGGTTGTATAGCCACATACTTTTTCTGTTATGACATCTTTTCATGTCAAGTTTTGATTTATTCCTTTTTTTGCTATGTCACATTAAAATATCTTCATTGATTATAAAAGATTTTTCATTTAATAATATCAGGTATGCCCTGACAGGGTAAGTCCTACATAACTTTGGGGTGGCCCCACCTGCCCCAAAGTATGCGTAAAGCATTTAATGACGCAAAAAAAATGGTCTCTCACAATAAAGTAGAACTGATCTGGGTCCCAGGGCACGAGGGAATCAGTGGCAATGAATGGGAAAGCTGATGAACGGGCATGGAGAGGATTAGACCTTTTATCCCAATTTCTAAAAGCTACATAAGCAGAGCCATCAGGGACAATGTCTATAAAAGACATCGTATGGAATCGAAACTGTCGCCTGGTATGAAACACTCCACATCCTTCATAGGAGACTGTCCTAGAGGATGGAGTAAATTCAATATGGGCCGAGCAGACAACAGGCCTGCTAAACAAAATGCAATTGCATGTGGACATGACCGGGAATCTATGGAACACCTGCTGTGTGCTGATATTGATGATTCCATAGCCAGAATTAGAATGTATATTCAAGGTCAGAGTACTACAGGCTCTTCAAGCCCATGGTCATAGTAAGGCTGATCGCCTACATATCAAGGAGTCACAAGAGTAAAAGGAAAGGGGAGACACAAAAGATCGCGTTGAGTCGCAAAAACCCGTGAGGAAACTCACGGTCCCATCATAATATAAGAGAAATATAAGGTCAGTCTATATAAGCTTAATATAAAGTTCAGGGAGAAGACGACAAAAATGTGTGGACACATCTAAATATGCTTGGTTCTGTTTGTAATCTAGTAAGATATCAGTATCTATATGCGTAAAATTTCAATTTTCTAATTGTCAATATTGTAAGGGAAGATGTCTTAAATCATTTTTTTTTAAATTGTAAGTTTAATTATTAACTTTATTTTGTTATATTATTTTTATTAATTATTAAAGACTTGACAATGTGAATTATAACTCTTTCCAAATCTATGAAAACTGTAAAGAGAGGATAAAACTTGCTGAATTTCTTGCCGGTTCTTCTCAGAACTCTTGAACCGATGGCATCAAACTTGACTTTCATAAGTGTACAAATTGTACCTAAATGAATAAAGGAGTTTGATATATTATTTTTATTTTTGTTTGGCAAGTTTAATTATGATTGAAATTGATACCAAATTAAATAGAAACGAAAAACATGGAAAAAAATCCTGTCATGGATCAGTGCTGAGACGGGACTTGAACCCGCGACCTTTCGCTATCCGGGCGACTGCTCTTCCAACTGAACTACACAGGACTGTTTGACCACGACGAATTTAGGCCATGTCTTTCGTTTTTTGATTGTGTCATCAAGCTGACGTATGCCTAACAATGTTTTTATTTTATTTTATTTATTTATTGATCCTCCAACACTTGTATCATTTATTACATGTCTATAAATACAATGAGCCAATTGAAACTAAAATGTACAAATAATTACAGGCGGATACTGCATGCTAATAAAAATCTCACACTTATATAACTGGAATAAAAAACTGACAACAAAAAAAATATATAAAAATAAAATAGATAAAAAATAAATAAATTACAACAAAAAAGCAATTGAACACTACTGGAGATGGTCTCTTATGCTGCGACGGAGCTTGCTAGGTGGGTCGGAAAATATGTCAACTGTTTCGCTAAATCTATTAACAACATTACACATTCTAGCAATAGGAGAATTGGAGCCAAACACTGTTCTACGATGTGGTCTACTTAATGGTGTAATCTTACGAGCATAGCGCGGATAACGAAAGGGAACGCTCATATTAAATTTACTTAAAATTTCAGGACAATTAATAACACCTCTAATAATTTTGGAAGCAAAAATTAAATCACACACAATGTTGTAGATTTACATCTTTAACACCCGATGAGATACGGTATTTGTAAAAATATATCAGCTTGATGACGCAATCAAAAAACGAAAGACATGGCTAAATTCGTCGTGGTCAAACAGTCCTGTGTAGCTCAGTTGGAAGAGCAGTCGCCTGGATATCGAAAGGTCGCGGGTTCAAGTCCCGTCTCAGCACTTATCCATGACAGGATTTTTTTCCATGTTTTTCGTTTCTATTTAATTTGGTATCAATTTCAATCATAAAGGAGTTTGAGTTGAGTCCTCTTACTATTGGCGTAAAAATAACATTCCAGGGATCTTGAATGTCCTCTTAGTCACCAGGACCTATTTACAAGCGATGGAGCCCATGCCCTACCTATCTCATGGCTCGCAAAATTTGCAAATTGGCAAAAATTGCACTGTCACCTAAGGGGATAAATAGATTGGTTACAAGTTCTACTTATTTGAACAAACAAGAAGTCTGATATCTAAATCAAATATCTTTATCTTCTGTTGATGTTGGCAGACAACAGACTTGCATAGATAGATTAGCATGCCTTAACACCAAACCAGACAGATGTGGTCCAGTTTCAACGTTTTAAATCTGAAAATTATAAAATTACATTTTTTCTTTCTCCGCGAATTTGAAGGCGTTCAATGGCATATACACGGACACAAGGATTATATAAGTTTCTCCCGAGTTCTTGCTGTAAAAACACGTGTTGATCATTCCATTTTTAACCTCAATCTACCGTACAATTGTCTGTTACTATAAGTACATTTTTACTTGACATTGGCGAAATGCGTTATGATACATAACGAACTCATTTATTTACAGAAGAAGAAGATTAGAAGGATTATACAATAAAGAGACCTCCACATCTTTACAATGAATTCAAGTAGCATAGCAAAAATTTCAGTATCTTCAAGAAAGAAACCAGAAAATGTTCACATATTGCGGAAAAATCAAGTTTGCTCTTGACCGATATATGTTGAGTCCATAGACAATTATTATCGTATTAGAACATCTGATGAAGGCTCTAATCAGACACTTAACTAATTATGCTTCATTAGTGCACGCATAGTATACAAACAAACATTCAGTGTGACTAATGTATTGTTCTGGATATTGCTAAATGCTGAATCGTCACGCAAGGTGTAAACATTATTATTTTACCTATTGTTTAATTTGATTAACATAGTTGCCTACAAAACATTTTTGCACAAATCTAGTATATTTCACTTGTGTTCTTCGTTTACTAATAGCAGACCCAGATGTCCCAAGAGTAAAGATCGCTTAGTTTAACTTTAGGTTTAAGTAAAAAAAATTTTTTAACTATACCTCGTTCATATCATCATCAAAGTCTGTCATAACAATGGAGTTAACAGTATCATTGTTTACCGACAGCTAATGATGATTTAGCCAGTCACTCAGTTATTGAGTTTCGGGAAAATTTCGCTAAGATCTTCAGCCATAATCATCTCTTACCATTAGATGAAATTAAGTTCAAGGACTTACCCATCAAGCTTAAAGAAAAACCCTAACCCTGCGTGCTCGTCTATAAATCCCAGAGTAAATTAAAAAATACACCGTACTAAAATAGAAGATAGAAAAAGCTTCTTTAGCTATAAACACCTAGGTAATTCTAAACGCTCCACTAATCAATACAATTCTCAATGAGGTTAAACTTTACTAAGACATAAAACGATATGAAATCAACAAACGGTTTCAAATTACTTAGGTATATCATGCTTGACTATTACTGCGTGATGGATGACAATAAAGCTTACCTACTTCCTAAGAAAGTGATACGGTCGACAGGTCAATGTCATTCTAGACACGGCATTACGGTCTTGCCTTAGGTCTTGCACAGTAACTAACGCAAGATAGAAGTAACAATGTCATTTCTACATCCGGATAGAATTCTAGAGAACACAGATGGTTTGATTAAATAAATTTGATATCAATAACTACGAGATTTCACAAGTGGTTAAAATAATTAGAATTAAACCTAAAAATGTTGTAGTGAATTCACTTGTCGTGGTTTTTGTAACTGACACTGTTTGCCTTTTAGTGCGGTCCCACATATTCTTAATTTCTGTTAGAAAAATTTCTTGTGCCTCCCGGCGAGTATCATAATTTTTCTGTTAGAAATTTCTTAAAATGGGTCTATCTTTTGTATCAATCTACCGTAGAACATTAGATACTATTTTCACTTGACATTGGCTAATTAGCCGCAGGGTGTGATCAGGCCGCAACGCTCAATTAATTAAACAAAATATTAAATAATTTCTAGTCTATAGCTACCCCTATGCGGGAATCTCTTTGTTGCAAGCAAGGTTTAACTCTTGAATCCGTACCTACCAGTTTTTAAAAATGTAACAGCAATGAAATAGGTGAAACTAAAATAGTTTCGTTTCCATAAAATAATACATAGGTAGAACAGCACGTTGGGTTACCACAAACTGTCAAATTTTCCCAATCGATTATGCACTTTATTTTGAACAGTCTTAGGTTGAAAATCGTTTGGGGTAATTTGACAGTTTTGTATAGCCTGACGTGCTGTTGACTGGACATTAAGGGATGCTAAGGGTACAGAGGCCTTAGTATGAGTTTTGATAGTTTTCGAGCTCGATCAAACGTATCGTCTTTCTTCATACATTGGCCACTGTTTCTGATAGTTTACGTTAGGGGCGCTAGTGGGCAATGTATGAAAAGAGACGATACGTTTGATCGAGCTCGAAAACTAACAAACTCGTACTAAGGCCTCTGACTATATAATATATAGTATACGATTGTGCGATAACATAGAATGTGTTTATAAAATACCTACCTACCCCTGCACCTGCGCGTGCGCAAAATCAGTGAATAAGCGCCCTATGCGTGCTAGATAATGTTCTTGAAAAATCATAACGATTAACAAATAATTGGTTGCGACGCTTAGATGAGTAGCTCATTATCTTTAATTGGGTAATTGAGACTTCATGGAATCTAACACCTAATTCATTGTCGAGAATCAAAACCAATTGCTTTGAAGTTTTACACTGCATTTTTACATTGATGGCATACTTAGATTGCCAAAGAGTTAAATATGATTATGTACTTGTAGATTTAAGATGTTTATTTTTTTCCACATAAAATGCGACGATTTTTGAGCGTTTTTGCCAGCGATGCCGTCAGATTCAACAACACAGCACCGTAATTTCACAGAGATTCCGCGGCCGGGCCAATGAGACAGCTTACCATACGATTTCATAGAGTTCTACCGATAATTTTTCTCGATAGTTTTGTTAGGTTAATAAAAAATCCTGTACCTACGTCATTTTGTAATGGTAGGTAGTTATTGGCAGATCATAAATTATTACATATTTAAGTATAACGAAAGAATGAACAAGAGTTTGGAATATCGCATAACAGTGGAGAAAAGAACGTTACAAGTGGGAAGAAGCGCAAATCACGAGTTAGAATTTTTTTAAATTAAAACATTAAGCCGGGCACTAACTAACGTGCCTTTGTAAGCATCCAACCAATATTTAATTTTAAAATACGTAAATCTTAGTGCAAAATAAAAAAATCATTACTTTAAGTAAATGTAATGTTTGCCCTGAGGTTTGCCCCTAGTCCTACCCTAATACTTCAATATGTAAATGAAATGTTTGACCCTACCCGGATTGTAACTTGGAATGCCATCTAGGCAGCGTTACCAGCACGACGGTGACAAAATTCATAGTACCTACTGTCTCAGATCTTACCATTTTTTATTTATTTATTTGGGCAAACAAACAGTGGCATAACAAATATTACTCTAAGTATACTATTATAGTAACTTAATAGCTATGTCACCAACACCATTTTACTTAAACAACTCGTATATCACATTAAAAAAAACGAGTTTATGTATTTGCATTTTGTCGACAAGACATTCGGTCTTAGATATCGTTACGAATTGACATACCTTTAATTATTATTTCTTCCAAAATAATGATTCATCATCATCATGACAGCCTTAATAATTTGGTCCACTGCTGGGACACAAGGCCTCTCCTTGTCATCGAAGGAGGTTTAGGCAGTAGTCCACCACACTTGCCCAATGCGGTTTGGTGGATGGAGTAGGTATAAGGTGGTCAATACCCATTTGCTAATCCATTAGTCGTCTTTCTAGGACACCCATTGGAGAATATGGGGTGATGCTATTCTCCTCTGTCGGCATCACATAGCTAAAAATAATGATTACGGCGCAGTAATCGAAAAGTCTGATACTTCAATATGTAAATGTAATGTGTCCAAAACATTTTACTAGTATAATTGAAACTTACTTTTTCTCATACGAATATTTTTATATTGAAATCGTCTACAAGAATAAAGTTGAAAATGAAAATAGCTCCAAGTAGTTCCAGAGCCATAGATGCCATTTTTATTTTGGTATCACCTATTTTCAAAACTTTTTAATACACTAAAATTCAATGATATTATAGTATACTATAATAACATTGCTAAAAATAAAATAAAAAATCGGGAGTGGTCTCCCCTTGAATTTCTCGTATACCGGAAACTACTCAAAAATTGATAGAAACCTTATATTTTGATGTCATACATGCATGTTGTCATACATGCATGGTTGCAATAAGTTAAAGCATACTCGAGTTATCGGTCTAACGCACAGACACACAGACCCACATACAGACATAATTCCAAAAAAATATTTTTGGACTCAAAACGTGTAAATCCGTCAAAATCTCGAGGTCGAATTTTTTGACGATTACAAGACTTCCTCTATACTACGTAAGTATACGAGAAAGTAAAAATTAAATGCAAAGATAGCTAACGCGAGAGAGAACCTGCCGGCCTATTCGCTTTTTTTGACAGAATAAGTGATGATCACCGAGTGAATTGCATATCCATTGAATTGCATATCAATTCGACTGTATGTTTTTTTTTTTTTTTTTTAAGTTTGTTACCTCATAACTCGTTACTGGGTGGACCGATTTTTAAAATTCTTTTGATTTTTGGAAGCTACTGCTTGTCATGTGGTCCCATTTAAATTTTATCGACATCTGACAAGTAGTTTTTGAGTTATCCCTAATAATGCCTATTAATTCACATTGATGATATCGTAATTTTGTCACTTGTGTGTCTAAAAGATCTTGAGGTAGTAACCGGTAAATATCATTACTTAAAACACTAAAAAGCAGAAAAAAAAATTTTAAATAAAAAAAAAACCGCCTTCAAAAAACGGAAGAAATAAAAATTTTGTTTATAAAAATCTAAATGTTTTTTGAGGTCGGTCCCAACCTCAATATTTGTAATAAACGTTGTCACTTGTATTTGGGACCGACCTCAAAAAACATTTAGATTTTTATAAACAAAATTTTTATTTCTCCCGTTTTTTGAAGGCGGTTTTTTTTACACGACAAGTGGCATAATAGCGTGTCGTGTAAAACAGCAATGGATATCAAATTCAGTAGGTGATTTTCAATATCATCTGTCAAAAAAAGTTAGCGAATAGGCCTACTGCAAGGTGCTTCTTCACGCCGCTCTTGAATGACTCAGTATTACCATAGCCCGAGAGCTGGCACGAATTTTTGGGTAGGTATTTGAGGCAAGCTGAAAACTTGTCCTATACCTCTCCTATTATACCCCAACAGGGAACTGCAGACCTGGCTGGTGAGTAGCGGGGCTAAATTAACCCCTAAATTTTAAAAAATATTATTTTTTTATTTTGAAAAATATATTTGAGGCAATATGCAATTTTTATATGTTGTAGTTTAATGTATAAAGAATAAGAAAAAAAATAAGCCAGACGATTTGGTCGGGATTTTATAATTGCCAGACGCGTGCAAAAATATTTTGCAAAAAAATATAAAAAATATATTTGAGGCAACTTGAAATTTTAATAGGACATTATTTATAACTAAAAAATAAGATCCTCAAAAAGACAGGTCATTTCTGTGGGACTTTCTACCTGCCAGGTGATCCAACAAGTTATATACAGGTACGAGTGCGTAGCGCTATAGACAAGCTGTAGAGTGAGAGAGAGAGAGTTTATCGGCAGCTGTCTGCCTTCTTGCTTGCCGCGTTATTATTGGCTCTGGAGAGGTCACGTGACTTACAATAGCCACGAGGTTCCAATTCAAAATTTCGAAGTAAAAAATAAAAAATTTTGTGAATTTCTACTAAAAACTGTTCATATAAAAATGATTGTGTTGATTTGTGCGTGTTAAATGGATATATTTATTTTGTTATATTTTTTTATCATATAAAATTTGTTATCTAGTCAATTTAAATATAAATCTAAATGTAAAGGTTTTTTCAACAAATCATAAAAAACATTTTCTTTAGAAATTTAAAAATCATTAGATTTTTTTTGATGTGTTTTATTTTTTTCCAGGCCTCTGTTTAGCGCCGAGCCCATTTTGGTTGTCCTCCTTTGCATTTAATTAAGCAAAAAGTAATTTTAGTTAAATAAAAATAAAATTAGAAAAATAAATAAGTTTAAAAATTCTATGTTGAAATAACTTCTAACAGTGTCTGAGTGACCCTCAGAATTCGAGCAAGTAGTATTTGTGAATGCACAGATGTTGAATGCTATTGTATTGAGTTAGATATGTAAAAGATACAATAATAATAAAAGTATACTGAATATTTAATATTGTCAGTAAGAAAATTGGTAAACTCAATATTGTGAATGCTTCATTTTATTTGTGAGCATATATTACTTGAAAAATAATTAAATTAATACAATACCTTTTATAGGAGTAGAAATATTAGATCCTATCACAACTTAGATATCACAACATTGTCATAATATTTTTTCATCAACGCTAAAAAGTTTTTATAACAACTTGTATGATAACCGTCTGTAAGGTTAGGAATCACTGGCAAAACCACGTTGTTATATTTTAATCCATGATGTTTACGGATTTCTAATATTTCATGACTTTTTTTGAGAGTTTTCTCTACAAACGCAATCACTTTATCGTCACTTTTTTTGCAAATGACACAAACTATTTTTTTACCAGACATTTTAAAATTATTTACCTTATAAAACGTGTAACACCAATATTAAAATTCTACGACTGAGAATAACGACTCCGAAATTCCGACTGAAAACCTCATGGCTATTGTAAGTCACGTGACCTCTCCAGAGCCAATAATAACGCGGCAAGCAAGAACGCAGACAGCTGCCGATAAACTCTCTCTCTCACTCTACAGCTTGTCTATAGCGCTACGCACTCGTACCTATACATAACTTGTTGGATCACCTGGCAGGTAGAAAGTCCCACAGAAATGACCTGTCTTTTTGAGGATCTTATTTTTTAGTTATAAATAATGTCCTATTAAAATTTCAAGTTGCCTCAAATATATTTTTTATATTTTTTTGCAAAATATTTTTGCACGCGTCTGGCAATTATAAAATCCCGACCAAATCGTCTGGCTTATTTTTTTTCTTATTCTTTATACATTAAACTACAACATATAAAAATTGCATATTGCCTCAAATATATTTTTCAAAATAAAAAAATAATATTTTTAAAAATTTAGGGGTTAATTTAGCCCCGCTTCTCACCAGCCAGGTCTGCAGTTCCCCGTTGGTGTATAATAGGAGAGGTATAGGACAAGTTTTCAGCTTGCCTCAAATACCTACCCAAAAATTCGTGCCATCTCTCCTACTACCAGGATTATTTGACCAATAGCTGTCAGATGTCAAAGCACATAAAAACGTTAACGATTTTGTTTTGGTTCATGCGTTAGTAAATGCAGTTACATAACGTCAATCGTGGGCGTATTATATTTTTAAGTTATTCAATATGCAAGTGGTTCTCACGTGACGGGACATACTTATGAGCGTAAGGAAAATGTTGACATTGAGCAAAAATATTCTACAAAAAAATATTTATACGTAGGTACCGTTACAAAGTGGTACGCAAAAAATCTAGGAAATGTATCAATCAAGTTTTTGTCGACGATAATGTACACGTGGACTACTGAGCGGTAAAGATATTTAATTTATTTTTTTCTTTTAGTATAGAATAATTTTAAAACACCACATTCACTATAAAAAGCGTCGGTGGCGTTGTGCGTAAGAGCGTCGTCTCCCATTCGGGAGGCACTGGTTAGATCCCCGCCACGTACCAATGTGTTTTCAAATTTTGAATTCATATGTACGTTTAATCGACGCTTTTACGGTGAAGGAAAACATCGTGAGGAAACCTGCACACACCTATCAAGAAATTGTTAGGTTGTGTGTGAAGTCGACCAACCCGCACTTGGCCAGCGTGGTTGACTAAGGCCTAATCGCCCCTAATGTGGGGTAGGCTCGAGGCCCTCGGTGGGGACATTAGATGAGCTGTTGATGACATTCACTATAATTGCAACTCGAGGAACTCTAACCTCTATTTAATACAGATTTATAATAATAAATAAAAACTATCATGCATTGATATACATTGATTGATAGGCATTGATAAATCTTCCTGATCATAATTTTATGAAATATTTTTAATGGCTGACTCGTTTGTAATGCATTTATTGACATTAATTTTTATTTAAATTATGATTAACGATGTGATTATTAAATATGATATTAGAAATAAAAGGTTATTTTTTACAGTTCTAATAAAATTATTCTAACAAAGTAATTATATTTAACAGTTTTTTTTAAATTGATGTAGATTACAATAGTTATTTATTATACAAGAGTGGAAAGTTCCTTTTTAACCGCGTGCTCGATTTGGATGACCGAGCAAGCGAAGGATTCTAAAGTTGAATCACGAGCGCAGCGAGTGATTCTAAATTAGAATCCTGAGCGTCAGCGAGGGAAACAAACGAGCACAAGGTGAAAAATCTTTCCACTCGAGTGCAATACGTAACTTTTCATCCCACTTCAGCGAGGAAATGACAAAATAATCTTCATTCTAATCATAAATTTGGCACCATAGAGGTTACATTAAATAGGTTTAATGACGTTTTGAATTTACAATTATATTGAGTACTCATTATATGTGATGTTCTAAATTCAAATCTACTTTGCCGCTCAAGCGAATAAAATAGAATTTTCCAGCCAGATTTCGAAGCGCAAAATTACACTTTCCGAGGTGGTGGGATGAAAAAGAATTATAATTCCTACGATAGATATTTTTAGCATTTAATTTGTCAAAATCAAAATTTTCTATAAGTATTAGGACAACCACCTTCTTATTTTGATTTTGCATTTGGTTTCTTGAACCAAAGAAATAATAATATCAAAGTCTTACGTACCAAATTATCGATTGAATATGTATTACAAAACTAAGGACTTAGTCCACATAGACGAAAACAAAGTTCGGTCGGATGGAATGTCGACCACCGAACTAGGTCGACCATCTTAGCACAATATAGAGAACGATACAGTACTTTGACTCCATATAGTGACGAATCGGCGCGCACGCATACATACAAACGTCGTTTACACGGCAGTTTTCCGACTTTGCCGTTCAGAGCATGTTTAGCGGCCGTGTAAACGACGTTTGTATGTGTGCGTGCGCCGATTCGTCACTATATATGGAGTCAAAATACTGTATCGTTCTCTATATTGTGATCTTAGTAAGAAATTGCCAATGATTCGGACGAGCTCTATAAGAATTTACTATAAGAGAGCATTTGGAAAATCAAAAAGAAAGTTAAAATTTTTATAGCTAGGTATTATAGAAACCACTTAGCGGCGAGTTACATCATCCCGGATAACTCGCTAATTTATAAAAATAAAATAAAAATTGCTGACTAATGTAAATAATAAAACGATTCCAATTTACATTTAAAACGGCCGATAGTATCTATTTTTGACACTGACCCCTAAAAAGACTAGTACAGCGAAGGTCTTGGACACGTAAATTATGCAAGTGCACAGTATAACTATGCGGAAGACAAACGCCTGCCAAAAGAATGCAATTTAAATTTTAACATAGTGACGTTATAGATTTTAACGATCGTCGCTTAGAAAATTAATTTATATGATAATTATTATCAATAGGTCATACGGAAAATCAGTTGTCCCAATTTAATAATAGAAATACAGAAATAAATGAAGTCGATAAATGTTAAAAGAGGTTTAGTTGTGTATTAAAAGATAGCTATATTAAAACAACAAACATTATTTTACCTCGACTGCTGAGACTGAAACTCATCCTGGTTGTTGTCATTTGTTTTACTGAAGCACTACCTTTGGTATTAATTTTTTTTCAGTATAAATTTTTCATTAATCATACACTATGTTTCAAATAAACGTACCTAAACGTATACGTATAGTAAACATACAGGGTGTAAAAGACATGAGCAGTCAAACGAGAACCATGTATTCTGCTCACCATCATAACATTTTTTTTCCTTTAGACTATACCTGGGAAATTGATAGTTACGATTTTATTGAAGGTCAAAGTCATATTTTTTTTTTCATTTTGTTATGAAAACGTATTCTAAACATTATTTCTTAATTATTGTCCAAAGAAACATTATCATTTTTTTTTTGGTATTTCATAACAAAAAATGGCTTCAAAACGTTAGCGTTCAATGTAGCTCACTGGATGCGCACGGACACTAACGAACAGGGCGGCCGTCTGGCAAAATTATCGCGGTTTTGCGAGTTGCGTGCGAGGTGAGCCCTTTACATTGCGCGGTACAATTTGCATTTTTTTTTAACACCAAAAAATAAAAATCATTTCCCAGCAATATTTTTTTTGAAATATGTCTTATTTTGATGTATAGAATACATGGTTCTCGTTTGACTGTTCATGTCTTTTACACCCAGTATAGTAAACATAGATAGGATACGTACAGTAAACATAGAGAGATTTGTTTGAACTTCAATACGAACTTTCATCTCCTATATCATCCCCATGTGGGTTGAAATTTCAAAAACGATAGAAAAAACACTTATTTATTTCTTGTCAAGTGCCTAAATTCAAAGTTTGTGTCCCAGCAGTGGGTCGAATTATAAAGGCTGTTATGGTTAGTACACCATTTACCATAAATGGTAGTGGCCAGGGAGTGATCAGTTTCAGGAAGTGATCAGGTTCAGGGTTATTTTTTTATAACCACGCGGGATGGGCTGTTTGTGGGAGACTCTATTGGTCAGCGACAAAATTGCAGCGTATCACGATGCGCCTGGGCATATAACGATCTACCCAACTATACGCTCGGCTGATGACATTTGTTAAACAAGCAAAAAAGAATGAACATATTGCATCAAAATACATAGAAATCTCTCAGGTTCTTCCTACGTTGTGCGATCTGTAGGGATTTGATATGGTTAGAAAACGACCCAAGCACGCGGTTTCGGCGCCGCCGTGAAGACAAAATGTATTTAGTTGGTGGGGCGGCCATACATGTTATCTTCATGGCGCCCTGCGTCTGGGGCACTTTCAATATCATGTCCCTTTGTATTCCAGGGGACACCTACGTCACTGCAAAGTAAGGTATCCCCTTAGAGCTAATCATACTAAGTGGAGATACATCCACTTTCTTTTGAAGATCCTTTACTTGCCTGGATAGTCTCCTCAGTTATATCTTATTTAATTTATTTCTTCTTTCTTCTATTTTAATTAACAAAAAAAAAGTTTAATAAGAAAACTTTTGAAAAACAAGCTTTAAGTTCTTGTGGTAACCATCTAAAAACAAAGTACTCGTCAAGACCAATCAAACGAGCCGAAATTCGATGGGGTTGCGTCATTTCATTACAGAATTCCTATGACCACCTTCCATCATTAGACCCTAGTTACTTGATTTTGATTAGAAAAGACAATCTTCTCGTCAAGACGATACAAACGAGCCCAAACTCGATGAGATTGTGTTATTTCACTGTGAAGTCCCTATGGCCACCTTCCAGCTCCATCATCAGATCAGCACCATGTCATTATAATATTGCATTGTCACGCGATTTACACAAGTACGCAAAATTTCAGCTCAATCAGTAACCGGGAAGTGGATCTAATTTAATTTGCAAGATTTGATGACAAACATCGGGACAGGTGAAACTAAATAAAAGCTTGAAAAAATGAAGTGATTGACGAGAAATGTATCAGATCTCTTGATGGATGGACTGATGGGAGTGGTAAAAACAACTTTAAAATCAACGTCATACGGACCATGAAACGTCTATATCAATGATTCATTCCGGTGTCTAACTAATCTTGTTTCCCCATATAAACTTTCATTCCCTATTTTATCCCCTGTGGGGTTGAATTTCGAAATCGTATCCCTTGTCTAAATCATAAAAGGAACCTCTGTGCAAAATAAGACCGGCGTCGGCCAGCGGCCCACAGGGGCAGGCGGTAGTCGGTAGTCCCTGTGGGCTGCTGGCCACAAATTGGTGCACAAGGAGTGCCTAGACGGGTAGCGTTGGGACGGTCTCGGTGTAGTTGTGTGTAGTCCTCATAATTGATCGTTATCGACACAGATGTTTGCACTTTTACTGCATAAAATCAACCTTGAAACAGTTTTTGAATTATTGAAATAAAAATCTAACTGACGCCATTAAAACGCGCCAAACGCTCTTTACCAAATTAGATACAGTATATCGCAAGCCCATAGACGTAGAATATACTAGCGTATACAGACTGGAATTTTTCAATGCCACCTAGAGATTCGATCCTAATGATCGACCATGTCGATCAATGCCATAATAGTATATGTTGTTGTTTTTTCGGATTTTAGCCAGTTCGATTCCCGGGCATGGCAAGCGAATTTCGGAAAATCTTCGAATGCAGTTTTGTTTCTTACTAAAAATAAAGGAATGTTTCCTTTGAGTACAATTTTCTATCTCCAGTATTTAAAGTACTTTCCCTTTAGGTGGCATTGAAAAATTCCACCCTGTATATGATAGTATATTCTATGTTTATGCGCAAGCCGGAACACATTATATATATTTTAAATTGACAACTTTTTTCATTTGATTAGATACACGTGTTTTAGTACTTGGAAGTCTTGGAACGCACAGAGTCCGGGTCAAGTAATTATGACTTAATCTTTTTTTCTGTCATTTTTAATTCTAGTGAGCGGTATGGTAACGGATGCTAAAAACTTCTAATTAGAAAAATAGGTAATATATAAACGCTTTCATTCTTGAAACTTATTCTATAATACGAACATAACATTACTGATATGTATTTGAGCTGTAGGTAATTAAGCATACGTTCATTGGCTGTAGACCTAGACGTTACTGTGCCGCAATCCAGCAAACCCAGCATCTTCCGCAATGGATTGCGGAAGATGCTGGGTTCGATTCCCGCCTGAGGTAGGTCGATTTTTTCAGTATATATTTTTCCACTTAGATATTGTTATCTTTTACTAATTTATAAAGCTAATTTTTAAAATTGGAACATTAAAGTGTACAATCGGAGGAGGGCGGGCGTAGTGTCTACTACACAGCTTAATACTTCCTGCGGACAACATTGTGAAATTGTTTCTGTTGCAACTTTTTGTTTCGCATTTTTTATTTTGAAAAAAGAGGCGTTCCCTTTACTAGCTGATAAGTATGCTACGACCTTAAGGCCCTTTTCACACGGTCAAGGCACGATGGCCGTGCCGTGTAAAGTAGAAACGTAGAAGCTGCATAGACAGCTTTCACACGGTACGGTCACGGCACGGCGACCCACAGTATTTTATTTCACCTCAAAATTACCACCCCCTTGATTATACCTGATTCAGATAGAGCTCTTTATTAATAACACGAGACTAAAACTCCCACGAATCTAAATAGAATAGTTTTGAAGAAATCCTGTATTACATTTTTGTACCGTATTTGGGTAAAAAATAAAAAATAAATGTGTCTAAACTATTAAAGTAGTTTTATTTTTTATATTGCCTATTAAAAGGTCTTATTGTTAACCATATTATGAGTCCTCTATGGCTGCGCTAAAGCTCATAGAAACCGAAATAATTGTCATTTTGATTTGTGATTATCGTTTTAATTTTTTTGTGCTCATATTATGCAATATTAAAGCGTCTAATTTGCTTTAAAGATTTTAAAGTTAATAATGTCAATTGTTTCGGTTTCTACGAGCTTTAGCGCAGCCATAGAGGACTCATATTATGGTTAACAATAAGCAATAAGCTTTATCTGAATCAGATATAATCAAGGGGGTGGTAATTTTGAGGTGAAATAAAACACTGTGCGACCGTGTCACCCTTAGGCCCTTTTCACATGCACACGGTCACGGCACGGTCGCCGTGCCGTGGCGACCGTGCCACGTGAAGGCTGGCTATGCAGCTCGTACATGCCGTGACCAGGAAAAGGACCGTACTATCCACTATAAGCACGGTTTTGACGCGGCAACCGTCTTGTAGTCATTTATGGACTCGTTCACATGCACGGGTGCAAAACGGCACGGCGGGCGGCGAGCGCAGGGGGTCATTCGTCCGCTAACATTACCGCCGGGCTACCGAGCGTAAACCGTGTACATGTAAAAGAGCTTGCACGGCACGGCGCCGTGACGTTTAGACGGCAACCGTGTGCATGTGAAAAGGCTCTTAGTCTTGTATGATTCATTCGAGCCCTGAGGGTCATTGAAACAATTGCCAGTCACGTTACTGTGCTGTTCTGCTCCGAAACAAGAGATCTTGCGCTCTTGACTGTCAAGGATATACGTTGAATTAATGATTGCTATTTTTAGGTCCAGAAAAATTAATCCGTAATGCATGCCAGTGCACCTTGAGAATAATCGTGGCTTAATATGATCTCATCATAATAATATGACAGTTTGTTATTCTTAAGATATATGAATTATCTAAATGCGTATCAAATAAATAGTAGACTTAATGTTATCAAATTAGCAAAATATATGTGCATTGTGTCGCCGTTTCAACAACAGCATTGGCAGAATGAGGTTGTCTTTATTATATTCCTTTATTTCAATATAATTAACTACTATTTAAAGATTCCCTCCCAAAATCCATTTCTCCACTCCAAGACAAACTCATTCTGCCAATGCTGTAGTCGAAACGGAGACACCATTGAATATTACACAGTTAGGTAAAAGAGCACTTTCCCGTTTTTTCTTAGTGAAAGTTTTATGTACCAATCATTTTACGATAGAAAACAAACCAGTCTAATATTTTCAATTACTGTCTCATAAAAATTCTTTACATAAAATTGTTATTGGAAGTACTTAGGAAATAATAATAAAATCTTCATGAACTTTAGGTTTTCACACGACTGATCTATGTGATCCATAGGGGTTGAAGGAAATGAAAATGATGACAAACTAGCAAGGAAAGGATCGGCTCAAAACCTCAATGGGCCCGAGCCATTTGTACGATAATCTAGAAGTACTATAAAAATGGCACTAAAGGAGTATTGTCAAAAGAGGCACCTCATGGAATGGTTGTCCACTCCCCGACTGACACACTCAAAGAAATTTTTAGGATCCTTACACATAGGCTACCTTAAAAGGGGGGGGGGGGGGGGGAAGAATCAGCAGGACCCAAATCCGCTGCCTCATAGGTGCTTTCACTGGCCATTTTGCCAATAAAAGACACCTGTGTACAATAGGCAAAGCTGATGACCCCATCTGTAGAATGTATAGTGAGGAGGAAGAAAGCATTGAACACATACTATGTGACTGCGATGCACTAGCTAGCCAATAGGCGATTAAAGGTTCTGGGTTTAGGTTACCCTAAACCAGAGCAATTTATAGACCTTATGCCCGCCAACATCGTGAAACTCATACAAAATGTTTTTGATTTTGGCGGGGATGGATGATAAGGGGTACACAAAAGACGCCATAGAGTCGAAGTGCTCTGAGACACGGCCCCAGCACAAGAATAAGAATAATGTGATACATATTTCCATCTTATGTAAACGATAAATCAATCTTAGTAGCAACTTTTATAAGAGGTGCTCACAGAATTATTATTATTTCTGTGCAGATGCTCCTCCTGCTTTATACCTACTAGCTTCTGCCCGCCAGTTCGTCTGAGCAGGAATCGTATAAATTATAGCCCATTGTTATTCTGATGTATAAGCTCTATTATTGTTAAATTTCATTAAAATAAATTCATAACTTGTTTGTTACTCTTACGCGCAAGTATCTCCATCCATACAGCCTTACAAACTTTGCGTTCATAATATTAGTTGGATATAGAATAATGTTTCTTGCATGCTATAATGCGTTTATAAGTTATATTTGTTAATTTCAAAGTTCAAATGTCTGTTCAGGCTACTTTACAACTGTAATAAGTACCTACCTACTCTGCTATATTTTCATCAGTATCAAACGACAATCCTTTGATTTCTTTAGTATACATACATCTTATCCCAAAAGGGATCGAACACAGCTTCAGCTAACATTGGGTTGCACAAAAAGCCACACCTGGCAGTATGGGCCTTACAGTACTCCCCAAAATAGTGACAGGTTTCCAGTCTGTCGCTTCCAAAAAAGGGGCATTAAACCCAAAAATTAACAATCTTTTAGTAAAAAAAATCAAAAGCCAACGACCAGGACAGATGTTACACTAAAAATCATCCCAGCAGCATATTATGAAACATGGTGAAAAATGAAACACTAGCTTTCACCCGCGACTTCGTCCGCGTAGAATAGTAAATCAGGCAGCATTAAAATTTTCTTATTATTTGTTCTAACCCAAGCGCCATATACCAATTTTCATGGAATTTTCCATACAAACTTTCATCTCTTATTTTACCCCCTTAGGGACTGAATTTCCAAAAATCTTAAAATATCTCTTTCTTAATTTGTAACTGAAAGGCCATGTACCAATTTTTATGGATTTTACTTTAAAAATGACGGATTTCCATACAAACTTATCACCCCCTTTTCACCACCTTAGTGGGTGAATTTCCACAAATCCTACAGGAACACATAAGGAACTACGTACCAAATTTGGAATCTCTAGACCCAGCGGTTTGGCTGTGCGTTGATATGACAGTCAGTCAGTATTCATTTTTATATAAATAGATTTAAGTATAGAATCCCGAAGCTGCTTGACTTGGAAAGAGGTTTAAAACAAATAAATTCATCGACAATAGCCGGCTTTGTTTTACTCTTTCTTCTACTGCAAAATAGATGATCATCTGTATTTAAGACGCAGTCAAATCCTCTGCTCAACAGCAACATAAATCAGGTTTAACACTTACCTACTTCTCTACATAAGATAAATGAAAGACCACGGATATTCTCACGCTGTAACTCTCAATGCATTTCGTAGGCACTTGCAAGAAACTATTGTTTATGGATAGACTATGAATACCTCAATTAACATGGATTTCACTCGGGAGAATTTTCGTAGTATGATTTTCTACGATTTTAAGTTTAATTTGACAACTCAACAGAGCATCGCTCGGCTTCAATCTGCTTTTGGCGATGAAGCATCATGCAAGACGACTATTTATAGCTGGTTTGCAAAATTATATATATATATTTTATCTAGTAGATCTTTTGTAACTAAATTCTTACTATAAAAATTAAATTAATGAGATATTGTTTTTATTTTATTTTTTTGTTTGGCAAGTTTAGTTTTGATTGAAATTGATACCAAATTAAATAGAAAACGAAAAACATAGAAAAAAATCCTGTCATGTCCCGTCTCAGCACTTATCCATGGCAGGATTTTTTTCCATGTTATTGGTTTTCTATTTAATTTGGTATTAATTTCAATCATAGTAGAAGAAAATTATATGATTTATATTATGAAAAGTCTATGTCCACAGACCAGTCATTTATAAACTATGTCAGAAATTATTCTAAAATATTTAAAAGGGTTTGTAATGTTGCAAAAGCAAACTTCCTTAATAATAAAATCAAAAATTCCACCAATAAAATTAAGACCACCTGGAAAATTATAAATCAAGAAACTGGTAAAACGTCATTTAAAGATAGGTCTTTTGAAATTAATATTAATGGTAAAATGGTAAAAACGGATGAAGCAGTGGCAAATGCTATGGAGTCCTTTTTCTCAGACATTCCCACAAAAATCACTAGTGAATTGAATTCATCTACCGAATTGGCGCTTTCCTTTTTAGAATCTTGTGTTAATAAATGTGACAGTTCTTTTAACTTTCATGAAATTAGTGCCGACTACATTATAAAAACGTTTAAATCTTTAAATACGAAAAAGACAGAAGATCTATGGGGTATATCGGTTACAGTTATAACATCAATAATTAAAGTAATTGCCCCACATTTAACGGCTATTTTTAATAAATGTATTGAAAATGGGATTTTTCCGGATTTGATGAAATGTAGTAAAATTATACCTTTATTTAAGTCTGGGGATAAATGTGATCCCACTAATTTTCGACCTATTTCCATTTTACCAACGTTAAGTAAAATATTTGAGAAAGTTATTTATAATCAATTGCTTTCTCATTTTACACTGAATAAACTGTTTCATGAGAGACAATTCGGTTTCACCAGGGGTAAAAATACGACGGATGCAGGTGTTGCGTTAATGAAACATATATTTGATGCCTGGGAAAATAAACAAGATGCTCTAGGTGTCTTCTGTGACTTGTCCAAGGCCTTCGACTGTGTAGAACATAAAACCTTATTAGGCAAATTGCAACAATATGGCGTCTCAATAAACTCAATAAAAATAATTAAATCATACTTGAGTGACCGATTACAAACAGTAGTTATAAATAAAGCAAAGTCTTCAGGGGCCCCTATTCTTATGGGCGTGCCGCAGGGTTCGATATTAGGGCCGTTACTTTTTCTGATTTATATAAATGACCTGCCTTTCTATGTAAACAACTTATGTGAGACGGTATTATTTGCAGATGATACTTCCCTAATTTTTAAACTTAATAGACAAACAGAAAATGTTGACGATGTGAATAATGCCCTTTCCAAAGTAATGTGTTGGTTTACTAATAATAACTTGTTATTAAATTCAAATAAAACAAAATGTATTAAATTTACTTTACCAAATGTCAAGCAGGTCAGTACAAATATTAAAATTAACGAAGAAATAATACAATGTGTTGACTCAACAGTATTTTTAGGAATAACTTTAGATTCACGTCTGCAATGGAATCCTCATATTACTACCCTATCAGGAAGACTTAGCTCTGCTGCTTTTGCTGTTAAAAAAATTAGATTACTGTCTGATGTTGAGACGGCAAGGCTTGTATATTTCAGTTACTTCCATAGTGTTATGTCATATGGTATATTGTTGTGGGGATCAGCAGCTGATATTCATGACATTTTTGTATTACAAAAGAGAGCCGTACGCGCTATTTATAGATTAAGACCTCGTGACTCGCTTAGAGAGTTATTTAAAGAAATCAATATATTAACGGTTGCTTCCCAATATGTATATGACAACATTATGTATGTTCATAAAAATTTACATACATTTTTGAAGAAAAGTGATTATCACAATTTGAACACCAGAGGTAGAAATAAACTTGCTGTTCCAAGTTTCAGACTTCATAAAACTAGTCACTCATTCATGGGGAAATGCATACAAATATATAATAAACTCCCACATCATTTAACTGAACTTCCGTTACATAAATTTAAGCTTCACATTAAGCAAATTTTAATGAAGAAAGCGTATTATAAAGTTCAGGAATATATAGACGATAAAAATGTGTGGACACATCCAAATGTGCTCGATTCTCCATTGTAATCTAGTGAGATATCAATATGTGTAAAATTTTAATTTTCTAATTGACAATATTGTAAGGAAAGATGTCTTAAATCACTTATATATAATTCTAAACTTAATTATTAGTCTTTATTTTATTATATTATTTTTATTATGATTAATTATTAAAGACTTGACAATGTGAATTATGACTCTTTCCAAATCAATACTATGAAAACTGTAAAGGGAGGATAAACTTGTTGAGTTTCTTGCCGGTTCTTCTCAGAACAAGGCCTCCTGGTAGACTCGTGAACCGATGGCATCAAACTTGACTTTCATAAGTGTACAAATTGTACCTAAATGAATAAAGAAATTTGAGTTTGAGTTTGAGTTTGAGTCACAAATAAATGAGATTTTATCAAAATTTTGTCAAAATTAAAATTAATTGTGCAATAAGCTTTGATTTGATTTTGTGGTGCAGTTTGTAACAATTTTTGATAAACCTAATAAATAAGTAAAAAAGATAGTTTATGATCTGCAACATAAGCTTCAATTTGATGCACGTATAGATAAATAGCAAGGTTTTGTAACTAACATTGGTACTAAAATGCTGAGATCATTCGTCTAAGACGTGAAATTTTCAAGGTGCTGGTACGCCTTACATCCATTAGGAATTTTCGTATATAGGTCAAAAGTTGTCAAATAAAATAACCAATTTACTATCGCACCTTGAGAACAAAAGTGGCATTGTCCAAAAATATAGATTTTTCAGAATAGGTTCTTAGTATTAATAGTTTTCGATGCAGTTCTGTGACCATTAATAAAGAAATGCAATATTGGAATTCTTTGGCGGGAAACAATTGCATCTGTTTGTTTCGATTTTTAAAATAGTTTCCGAGTGGCTTTTGTCTTATTTTGATGCATAAGCATCCGTGTTGATGATCAGTTAAGGGGAATCATTGAAATATAGGTTTTGTGGTGTGTATGACGTTGAGAATCACGCAATTACGTTTAACGTATTTGTGCTAGGAAAAAATTACTAATGTTCTTTTGCAGGCTAACTAGATCGCTTTTAGTAATTAAGAACTAACATTAGTTATTAAGATTTAATGTTACTAACACAATATGGATTTTTGTTGTCTGATAAATAAACATTTTTATTCATTATTATTATTTGCAAATGACAACATATGAAGCACCCTGAGTCCCGCCTGAGGCAAGTCGATTTTTTTCAGTGAATTTTTCTAGTATTAATATTTACGCGTTTCTAAACGCAATAATAAAATTATTACTTTACTTTATGAGATGTAAAGTTTGTAAAACATAAATAAATGGAACGTTGATTTGCGAAATGATAACTTTGAATTTCGTTGCTTGTTATCTGTAAATTTGTTTAATAACTGTTGTTCAACCAAAGGGGCACCATTTTATAGTAGGATTTCCACCTCATCAGTCACTATCATGAGGTCTGTTTGCATGAATTTCTCACCAAGCACTCCCTTGATGCATTAAAATGTGTGACGGACGCCCTTATGCAAAAATCAAGAAAGAAGAAATTACCAAAATGAATATATGGCTCAAAGGTCTTAGCAAGCCAAAATCCCTAGCAAAAAAAGGAATATTGCTATTTTATTTCTATGACTTTCTGGTACTCTCTCTGGTTATAAGCAAAATATGGTAAACAAAATCAACAATCACAGAAATAGTAAGTATAAGTAATGCCATTTTTATTTTGAAAACGTTCTGTTAAATTTAGGAATGAAAATTTTGCTTGCATCATTTTTATTGAATTTAAAAGCACATCACAAACTTTACAAAATCAACCAATTTATTACTTTTAATAAACATAGGCCTTATTTAACTATCGACGTAATCTCGTAAGCAAATCATTTTAAAAACCAATCAAAGCATCTATGTTGAATAGCGGCGAACAATAGTTATTTCTGAATTAATACATGCAAAGTGCATCTCGCTGCATCCTAAAATACTCCACTTAATGGTTTGCAAACAAACTGCAGAGTGTATTCAGGCCGCTTTGTGAAGCGTAGCTTGGCACGTGAATGGAAATGAGATTTTCTGAAGCCATATTCTATGGATAAGACACAGGTATTTTAGTTTACTTATTGATAACTTTCAAGAAAACCTTCTTTGTAAATGTGTTAATCCTAATTTTAGGAAGGAAAAGGTTATGTTTTACACTTTATAGAAGCAATGGCTCCATTTTGAGCACATGTCCATTTCACATAAGGATGTATGAATATGTTCATAAAAGTTGATATTATTCTTAACTTTTGAAGCAAACTTATTGTGATTTGGACTTTGGTGAAAGTTTCATAATGAATGAAATGTTTATTATCTACAATTTCTTTGATTGTTTACATGTGAAGATATTGTTTGGGTTGTTTTTTAAAACCATTCTCCAACAAAACTGTCAAGGAGATGCTAAAGATTAAGCTGTTCTCGAGTTTCTCCCGAGTTCTTATAAAAACATGTGTTGAGAGACTCAATTTTAACTCAATCTACCGTACAAGCGTCTGTTACTATATGTACCTACATTTTCACTTGACATTGGCGAAATGCGTAATCTTTGTGTCGCGAACGCCATTTATTTAAAAGAAAAAGAAGTCCTCATAACGAAAAATGCCTCTTGTTGTATGCATATTAAGTTAACTAACCAACTATGTGAGAAGGCGTGCATTCAATGCAAAAGCAAAACAGAATTTGTTCATGGAACCCGAAGTTTAGGTCGGTTGGTTCAAGTAACCGACCTAAACTTCGGGTTTCATCTACTAAATGGTTCACAAGTTCAACCATTTAGTAGTGCCGCGGACGGCTTGTATGGAACTCAGCGCAGTTTAAGCTATGTGTATATACCATCTGTCCCCCTACCTTTTCCGTGACTATGGGAAATCCGTTTATCCATACCGCACGCTGGCCGCCGCCAGCTGGCTCGACTCTGGCTCGCCGGTGGCTCGACGCTGGCTGGCCGGTGAGTCCCGCGGAACAGCGCCGGTCCTTCTCCGCTAAAACCCACCGGTACCCGTCTAAACCTTTATGGGGGCGCTCTGGGATCTCTCACAAGATTCTGTCACCAGAGCAATTGTTCCCCTACCTAAGGCCATAGCCGTCCGGAGTACCGGCTTTCATTGAGGAACGCTCAACGGGTTCCGGCAAACCTATAGGCGCCAGGCGCTAACTTCGACAAGGCGGCGCTGCCTTCCGGGACACTGACGTGAAAAACCAAAACAGAGATATCACATCCATACGCCGCCTCTGAAAACAGCAGGAGCGACCGACCAGCCATGTCCGCTCAAGGAGGCCCACCAGCCGATCGGCCGGTTAACCCACGATCCAAAGGTCCACTGTCCCTGAAACGGGCCCTCCCTCGTCCAATATTAGTCGTTTGTCCGCCGCAGACGTTGCTAAGGGAGCCAGCACCCAAGGAGGTATCGGACATAGCACCCCACAGTTAGTATAGCTAGCAAACATTAAAATAACATTTTATTCTTAGAGTTTTTGAAGTCGGTTTGATTTTTTTAAAGTTGTTTATTCGAGATAATAACGAATTTTGACCAAGCATGAGGATACGAAAGTTAAACTAGCTTTTGCCTGTGTCTTCGTTCGCCTAGTCTATACAAACTTTGAATCCCCGTTTCATCCCGAAATTTGGAAAATTCTTTTATAGCGAATACCTAGGTCATTATGAATATCTGCTTGCCAAATTTCAGCGCAATCCGTCCAGTGGCTTGAACTGTGTATTGACAGATCAGTCAGTAACGGTTGAATTTTATTATATAGATTTAACACCTACTTGACAGCTTGACAATAATTAACATAAAATATACATTAACAGAGTCAAATTAAAAGAGCTAAATACAATGACAAATCGATTCGACTTTCTATCGAAAAATTAATGCTTGCTAGATTTTAAGAGTGCACGGCCTTTATAAAATAAAAAATACTAAATGCACTAAAATTCGACCTTCGTTCATACCTAGCAAACAGGGTAGTTGACACTGCCAAAAACAAATGGCGGAATTATTTAAATTTCAATACGGTAGCTGTGTAGTTTATTGACTTTATAAATCATTGTTTTTAATAGCTTTTTTCTCTTATCGATTTGCCGACGTTTACTGGTAAATAACACATACATAATTATACACTATGCATAATGACCACATAGAATCATAATTTTAATAAATAATGAGGTTGCCATTGAATTAACTAATTATTTACTGATTGAAAACCATATATTACAAGCCAACGTTACAAGACAATTCAGTGATGAACTGGTTATGGAGTATTAAAGTACAAACTCTCTATTGTTTTAAGGAACTAATGAATTATTGACCACGTCAAAGACAATGGTGTGTGTGCACACGTGGTGCAGTAAGAAATAGGGGTTGAAGTAAGAAATTGCCGATTTTTTTCCTTATTATTCATTAGTGTATAATTCCTTTAATACAATAGCAACGTCCATTATTCTTTATTTATTTTAAACTTCATTACAGGGACTTATATTTATGTATAAAATTTTATTCTTATTTTTATTTTTTTCACTAGAAATACATCTTCAAAAATAGCTAGTCCTAAGTAGTGCCCGTCTCCGTTATAAAAATATGAATATTTTTTTACAGGTAACAATATCAAATTTTTTTTCTCTAAGTATCCTATAGCTTAATGTTGTCTAAATATATCCACAAAATTACACAAAATTTAGATTTGTGGTTCCTAAACATCGCAAATATATTTGTATGGAAAAATAAATATCTCCATACAAAACGGCAATTTCATACTTAAACCCCTAATAGTTTTGAAAAGGTTGACACATCTTTGATAGTTGCCTATTAGGTATGATTGCAACTTTCGTTTGCAAAGATATCATAAATGCAAGTTGTTCTAAGTGTGTACTGTGCAATTATGATAAAAGCGATACCATTTGTTATTGGTCCTATTGGTTTGTATGCGGTAGAGGTAAGCGCGAGGAGTATACCAGCGAAATTTTTTATATATATTATTAAAATACATCGTCTTGTCGAGAACTTCTATAAGTTCTTACTGAAACGCGTAGGTGTCTTAAGCGTATCAGACATGGCTAGGCAGAGAGAGTAACCAGGGTAGTGGAGGGGACTACCAGTGCACCACCAAGGGGCTCTTTATCCCTACACTTGGGTCACGAATCCCAGGCACTGTTTCGATTCGCCCCTCTCTGTTACGCGTCCAGGCACCCGTACGGTGAATCCATATAATGCTACGAGTCGTTAAACAAATATTTGGATTTGCAACCACACTTGCACGCTTTGCTGCCATCGTAATTATTCTTAATATTATTCTAATGCAAGGGGCTGAGGCCGTGTCTCTGAGCACTTCTACCCTATGGAATCTGTTGTGCTTCCCCTTTGCTTATCACCCATCCCCGCCAACATCGAAAACATTTTGTATAAGTTTCACTATGTTGGCGGGAGTAAAGTCTATAAAGTCCTATGGTTTACGTTAACCTAAGCCCTATGGACTTTTAGTCGCCTATTGGCTAGTGCATCGCAGTCACATGGTATGTGCTCAATTCTTTCTGCCTCCTCACCACACGTTCTACAGATGGGGTCATCACCTTTGCCTATTCGTATTTATATCGTTGCCATCGTAATTTAGTATTTATATTCAATTTATTTGGGCGCCGTCCACGTATGGATAACACGTTTGTCATCTTTACGAATACACCAAATATGTGAACTAACGATATCGCCAAGTAAAGTATAAACAAAAAGAATCGCTGAGCTATTATTTTGTGGCGTGTCCATACAAACAAGAAAACGTTTTTCTACCCCCATTTCTTATCCGATCTTTATGATGTACCAGTGGACGCCCGCGGCTTCGCTCGCATTAACGTCGGATTTTGTTAACCCTAAAGCCTTCCTAGATAAATGGACAATTCAACAAAGAACTATTTGGATCAGGTAGTTTCTGAGATTAGCGCGTTCAAACAAACAAACTGTTCAGCTTTGTAATATTAGTAGATATAGATTATCTGTATGTTTTCTTTCGTTTTAAATTCGAATGAAATAGAATTTTAAAACTGGAAAAAACAATAGCTTTTCTAGTTTTAAAAACTATTTACGCGTTTGTAAACGCAAAAATGATTCCATAATGTAAGGTAGTTTCAACTTAACTGGGCGTCAAATATTTGCAAAAATATTTCGTTCGGGTCTTAGAAGTGCAAATGAATAAAAACATAAGCAACAAGCACTGACAAATTCCAACAGCGAAAGCATGTGACGTAGTGCCCTGGTGACGTAGTGGTTAACGCAGCCGCCCGGATTGCGGAAGATTCGAAGATTCCGCCCCAGGCGGAAATCGAGCTGGGTTCGATTACCGCCTGAGGCAAGTCGATTTTTTTCAGTGAATTTTTTCAAGTTTTAAAAACTATTTACGCGTTTGTAAACGCAAAAATTATTCCATAAAATAGAATTTTGAAAATGGAAAACATTCAATAATATCATAAATATCGGATAAGAATTGGGGATAGAAAAATGTTTTCTCCATTTGTGTTATTTTGTATGAAGACGGTCCATTTCAACAATAGCTATGCCAAAAAACTCCCCGCGATTAAGGTATGGAGCTACAAAAAGTAGTACCTACGTGGGCGGGCTCCCTTAGACGAATTTAGACAATGACAGGCTTTGTAGATCAAAAGCACCTGTGCTCATATTTTGTTGCTATAATAATTTTTAATTGATAGTTGACAACTAGAGGTCAATGACGCCATTCTTATCTTGATCGTTTATTAGTAAAATAGATTTATTAGGCCACTTCAGCGTCTACAATTAGAAATGGCATACAAGTATTAATCAATGCTATTTAACAAGGACAAGGTAAGGCGGTCGATGGCGCCGTTCTTTGTAACGACTAAGAAAGTTAAGATACCAAGTGCGCCGTCGGTACTCGGATGGGTGACCGAGAACTTTTTCACAGAGAAAGAGAAAAAAGAAATTACCGAAATCTATACTTAATATTATATAGCTCAAGAGTTTATTTGGTTAAACGCGCTAATCTCAGGAACGACAGTGATTCAAATTTTAAAATAATTTTGTGTTGGAAAGTCTATTTAGTGAGGAAGGCTATATGCTATATAATAACCGACATCAAAGCGAGCGAAGCCGCGGGCTAAACTAGTACCTTATAAAGTACGAATAAAAAAATTAAATCTTTTTCGGTATAGGTGTGTGACCATTGTATAAAACATTTTATTATACCAGTACATAGTATAGTGTCAAAAAATTATTGCTCAGTCACTTGGTAGAAAATAAACAAAAGGTGGGTGTAAAATGATTTTACGCTCTACGGAGATTCGTAGCTCCATAGTGAGAGCCAGCGGGTCGGAAATGGCAATGGCGGAGGGTGGCAACTGGGAAGCTCTCCCACAGTGATGAAAGCCACTCTACATCGCAACAAACAACTTTTACATGACTATAGAATAGATGGATAAAATAGAACGAATCTAAAAAATTTACCAAAGTTAGCGCCAGGAAATAGTTATTGTGATGCTTATAAATACATACTATCACGCTCATAATCTCAAAAGGGTCGAGTAACATTTGGGTACACATAACGCCACATCTGGCAGTATGAGCCATATAGTTCAACCTGCCACTTCATCATCATCATCAACAGCTCATATATAATGTCCTTACCGGGGGACTCCAGCCTACCCCACATTAGGGGCGATTAGGCCATAGTCAACCACGCTGGCCAAGTGCGGGTTGGTCGACTTCACATACAACCTAAGAATTTATTCATAGGTGTGTGCAGGTTTCCTCACGATGTTTTCCTTTACCGTAAAAGCGTCGATTTAACATATGAATTCAAAATTTGAAAACACATTGGTACGTGTCGGGGATCGAACCAGTGCCTCCCGGGTGGGAGACGACGCTCTTACGCACTACGCCACCGACGCTTCTCCCTACATCTCACTTCCACCAAGCAAATTTCATGAATTTTAATTTAATAAAAATCTATTTTACACCATTATTTTCAAATTTCATCAGCATCACCTGGCATCTTCAGTACACCTAACTCATCACGGAATTACAGGAGATTTGAAATATAAAACCGCAAGCTCGCACGATTTACACCTTTAGATTTTATCTATTATTTTTGTCGTCTGCTCGCGCACATTATAAAGTACACTAAAAAACGGGGCTGAAGGACAATCAGGACAAGTCGTTGCGCGTATCGTTTATCCAAATGTCGGAACGTCCTCTAGTCATTGGATATTGGTGATTTTTTTCTGACCACTTATGTGTGGTTATAAAAAAATAATCTCGAACTTACCACCCACTAAAAGTATAAAGGGTAATATTAGTGTAGGTAACACTAAATAATCTATCTCAACAACTTTTAAAAAAAGGCAAATAGACTTCAAAAAGTATAAAACAAACATATTATTAAAATGTGTGCTAGGTACCTCCTGTATTGTTTGAAATCGGTGCCAAGCCATGCCAATAGTTCAGCAAAACGAGCCTCCCATCACCCAAGCTGGCGCGTTCAGTCGCAATCGCGGGATGGTTTAATCAAAAAATACATACAGACGAATACAGAACCTCCTCCTTGTTGGAAGTCGGTTAAAAACGATCTTTTGTTTTATTTTAAACTCAAGCCCTATAATGTCTAGGTACATATTCGATTTATTAAAGTTTTCTGTATCTAACTTTACATTAATTTTATCAACTGGTGTTCTCAGAGTGATAGTACGTATATGTTACCAACAAATTATAATAAAAATTTGGGTTATGCTCTTGTTGATTTTATGGCACTTAATTCTCTGTATCAATATAATAACATACCTAATGCAGAAGGCAGATTTCTAGACTTGGTCATAAGTAATGTAAATGAAGCAAATGTCTCCAAACCCACAGACTTGTTAACTAGATTGGATCCCCACCATCCCAATTTGGTTTTAAGCATCCCATCTGGAAGTGCCCGCAATGCTGCTCTTCTCTCAAAGCCACGTAGCGATTTTAATTTTTACAAAGCTGACTATTCTGTAATACTATCTGAATTACTTAAGACTGATTGGAGAGCGACTTTTGAGGGTATCAGTGATGTAAATCTAATGGTTTCAGCATTTTATCGCGTTCTCAATAAATCAATTGAACTAAATGTACCCAAGCGTAAACCCCGATCTTCAAAGTATCCACCATGGTTTAACGTAAAATTAATTAAATTAATCAAAGAAAAGGATAAGATTCGTAATAGGTACATCAAATTTAGAAACCCGCGCGATAAATTTGAATACCAATTGTTGCGCGAGCGTTCTCACAAGCTGTTTAAAAATTGCAATGATGAATATATAAAAAAAACAGAATCAAGCATTCGTGAAAACCCGAAGCTATTCTGGCGTTATATTAAGGATAAACGAGGAGGTAGATCCGAAATACCAGCACAAATGTCACTCAATGGAGTTTGCGCCTCTACAGGGGAAAGCATTGCAAACCTCTTTGCCAGTCACTTCTCATCCATTTACACGAGTGGTAATGTTTTTGTCGCAAATGATGTTTCTGTCGCAAGTGATAGTGCACTTAGTAGTTCTAATTTAACAAGTATTAAGTTCTGTGAGCGAGATGTTCTAAAAAAGCTAAGGGCAATTGATTCAGCCAAGGGACCGGGTCCTGATAACATACCTCCTCTTTTTGTCAAGCGATGTGCATCGGCACTTACTTTGCCACTGTCAACAATTTTCAATCGCTCTGTAACTACTGGGCAATTTCCAGAGGAGTGGAAAGCAACCAGGATTGTGCCGATTTTCAAGAAGGGTGATGAAAGTGATATCACAAATTATCGACCTATATCCATTCTTTCCTGTTTCGCAAAAGTGTTTGAATCCCTTATATACCCCTTACTGTACACACATTTGGATGGATGCATTTCTGACTTCCAGCACGGTTTTAGACGTGGTCGGTCAGTAGAGACAAACCTTGCCTCATTCTTATCTTCAGTGGCACTTGAGGTCGACAAGGGACTGCAAGTGGATACACTCTATACAGATTTTAGCAGTGCTTTTGACCGGGTCAATCATCAAATTTTGCTATCAAAGCTTAGTTTGAGTGGTTTGGGATCACCGCTGCTTAGCTGGTTTGAGTCCTATTTACACAGGCGACCTCAAACTGTTGTTATCAAGGGGCATGAATCCAGATCTTATTGCGCTCTGTCTGGTGTTCCGCAGGGTTCCCATTTAGGACCTATCCTATTTTTACTATTCATTAATGATATAACCTCACACATAAGACACAGCAAATTCTGTTTATTTGCTGACGATCTGAAAATGTACAAAATAGTGCAATATCAGTCTGATGCAGATCTTCTTCAAGAGGACCTTGTGAATTTGGATTCGTGGTGTAAACAAAACGACATGATCCTTAATGCTAGTAAATGCTTCCACATCAGTTATACAAGAAAACGTTATCCTCTTGTAACCCATTATGTCCTGAACAGTGTGCCTCTGGGGAAGGTTGATGAAATCCGTGACCTTGGCGTTGTACTGGATACCAAAGTTAAATTCACTGCACATGTCGAATTCATCGTTAAAAAATCAGCTCAACTTCTTGGATTTCTAAAACGAAACACTCGTAATTTCAAAAATACTCAGACTAGGCTAATGCTTTATAATTCGTTGGTTCGTAGTAGGTTGGAGTATGCTAGTGTCGCTTGGAACCCTGTATACAGTCTACAGTCGCAGCGCATTGAGTCTTTGCAACGCGCCTTTACAAGGCATTTAGCTTTTGTTTCTCCTGGCATATCACACCGTCAACCGTATGATGAACGACTTAAATTTTTCAACTTGAAAAGCTTACATGATCGCCGCTCTATTTCGGATCTGCTCTTTCTTTTTAAATTGGTGAACGGTTTGATTGAATGTAATCATCTGATAAACAAAATATCTCTTAATGTTCCATATAGATATCCGCGTCACCGATGTCCAAAACTGTTTCATGTACCACGGAGTAGAACTAATCTTGGATTGCACCAACCGATCTCTAGAATATGCATCAGGTACAATAATACTAACACGAATACATCTGATATCGATATATTTAATGACAACTACAAGTCTTTTCGGAGGAAACTGCTGAAACACATTGGATGTGCAGGGATGTAATTAATGTATGTTTATATTCTATTCTTCGTCCCTGTAACATAGTTATGTATTACCATTTTCTTATTGTAAAAAGCATATAATAGTTATAATAAATGTTGTGTATACCTATTATAGGCATTCATGTAAGAACTAAACATTCAGTTAATAATTTAATATTAGAAAGTAAGTACATGTTATGCTGTTGGTGTACCTTAATAAATAAATAAATAAATAAATTAACATCGGAGTTTTACAATCGAGCTCGTTGACTACAAAAAATATAAAGAAAATATATAGTGCCAACTTGGGCTCTTTATATTAAGCTCAAGGAATGCTTTATAGATTGAGAGTCATCATCATCATCATCATCAGCTCATATAATGTCCCCACCGAGGGACTCGAGCCTACCCCACATTAGGGGCGATTAGGCCTTAGTCAACCACGCTGGCCAAGTGCGGGTTGGTCGACTTTACACACAACCTAAGAATTTCTTCATACGTGTATGCAGGTTTCCTCACGATGTTTTCCTTCACCGTAAAAGCGTCGATTAAACGTACATATGAATTCAAAATTTGAAAACACATTGGTACGTGGCGGGAATCGAACCAGTGTCTCCCGGGTGGGAAACGACGTTGTTACGCACTACGCCACCGACGCTTTTCCGAGATTGAGAGTGATCAGAGATAATGGAGCAGGAGAGATTATTGAGGACAATGAGGGATTCTAATTATAGTCGGGGTATTTTTGTATGTTAATATCTATTTATTTCGATGTATAACGTTATCGAGCTATTACCATGTGATGCCGGCAGAGTAGAATAGTATCACCCCATATCCTCCAATGGGTGTCCTAGAAGGCGACTAATGGACCAATAAAGGGGCATTGATCATCTTATACTCCGTACACCAATCCGCATTGGGCAAGCGTGGTGGACTACTGCCTTAACCTCCTTCGATGACAAAGAGACACCTTGTGTCCCAGCAGTGGGTCAAATTATAAAGGCTGTTATGGTGAGCTATTACCGCCACTTTCTCCGCCTTCTTTTGTTTTGTCAACATACACTATGTTTCACTATACTTTGTATTTTTAATTTTGTATTTTGACCTCTAACTACAAACTAGCAAACGATCAGTTTGCCAATTAGAACGAAACCTAAATCAATTCTAAATTATCTTTTGCCCAGGGGAATATTCATGAAATCCTTGTTCAGGTACTTATTGGATAATTTTTTTAATGCTTAAGATAATAAAATTAATTAATAATACGTTAAATACAGAAATAAAGGTACCTCGTGTTAAACGGTAACGTTTAAGACTATTACTGAGATTCAGGTTAACGAGCAATAGCGATAATATCAAAACACTCGATAAACCTATTTTAGTATAAGACTAGCAAGTTTTGTAATTTTCTAATATTCTTTGTGAGACTATAATAGTAGTTTATGCAACTGTCATATAATGAAGGGTATTAAAACACGAGTGTGAGTTTATATAATAGTAACGAGTGTTTTAATACCCGTGTTATTTGCAGTTGCATACACTACTTTATCTACACTCATACATAAATTCAAATAAAACAACAGAAAAGACAAATATTACGTTTTCCAAAACAAGTGCTTTTTTCTCATTTTCTATTTGAATATGCTTGTTCGCACCGTATTGGAAACACAGATTTGTTTATTTTTTACTAATCACCAAGCGCTCCGCCAGAACTGTCTAATCAGAAGCGCCCCGCCCGCCCGCCGCCGTGACGCGTTATGCAGCGAACCAATAAGAGGGATTTCTTAACGCGACCAATCGAGCCATAGAATAATTACACACTAAAAACAATAACATGAGGGGGCTCGTCAATTTTCCATTTAATTATTTTAAATCCTAATTAACCTTTGTTTGTTTGTTCCCTTTCTGTAAAATTATTATTTTTTTATTTTTCTGGCAACAAACTATTTGTTGTGGCTTTTTGCAAATTATTAGGAGTCAAATTTTTTGTATGGGTTAGATCCCTTTGCCTTCCCGAGTATTTAAGAAAAATAACTGTATCATAATAAGTCGAACCCGTCGAACGAACCGGTGTTATAATGGTCATTATGTTACAGGTTGTTGTTTTTTTAATTTTAATTTTGATTATCTGTATTAAAAAGTATGTCATTTTATGTTCACCTTTGATATCGTAATTCCAATATTATGACATGAGTGTAGATAAAATATATTAATAGTACAAAAATCATAATTATACTTTTAACCTTATACCTGACGCATTGTTAATAAAATTAATAGCTAAAACACAGTAGGGGCCATGCATTCTCTCAAAATAGTAAGTGTTTGCCAGTCTGTCGCCTACCATAAAAGGGACTTAAAATCGAAATGAAACTAAACCTTCAGTTCAACCAACAAAATCCGATAACAGATCCGATAGGACAAATGTTACCATTTTGATTCACTTGAGAATCTTAAAAATTATCGATTGATATTTTAAGACGATAAAATTATTCCAATGATGTGATTAAACTCATCGTCAAAAACAAGTTTAGTGTGTCCGTAACAAGTCCGTAGCAAATACATTTGTAGCAGTAGCCAAAAATATCCAACGCGATTTACGTACTACGAATAGCATGAATCCATACGACGCTACGAGTTGCTACGAATTTCATACATGTGAAAGCTCCCGAAAATAAGATAGAATGGAATATTATGGAATAATCTTTAATGTACACCATAACGATGAAACCAGAATAAAACAATAGTAATGATTATAAATTCAACTGGGCGGTCTTATCGCTATATGAGCGATCTCTTCTAGACAAACTTAGTATGGACGTATGGACAGAACAGGTAAAAAATTAATGCAAAAAGCTGTTGGTCGTCAAATACTTGTACGATTTATATTAGAAGAAGAAGGAGAGGAATATATACAGGGTATAAACAGGAAGATACAGAGAGTTTGGTACATGGTATTAGCTTTTAATTTCTCCATACATATAATAATAAGCATGGGTTTAAAAATTTTTTTTGAAGATCGAAACGCCATGTAATTTAAACGACTAGGTTAGCATGGGTGGGTACTAGGTTGTACAATTATCTAAACATAATTAGAATGTTAACAATTGGAGTTTCACCCGAGTTCTTGTTGTAATAAATAACACGTGTTGTTAGATTCTATTTTTAACTCAATCTACCATACAATTTATTAATTTATTGATATTTTATAGAAGAAAGACCTCGAGATTTTGACGGATTTACACGTTTTGGACCTCCCTTTGAAAAATATTTTTTGTTTTGGAATTATGTCTGTGTGTGTGTGTGTGTGGGTGTGCGTGCGTGCGTGCGTGCGAGCGTGCGTGCGAGCGTGCGTGTATGCGTGCATGCGTGCGTGCCTGCCTGCGTGCGTGCGTACGTGCGTGCGTGCGTGCGTACGTGCGTGCGTGCGTGTCTGCGTTAGCACGATAACTCGAGTATGCTATAACTTATTGCAACCAAATTTAACATACGTGTATGACATCAAAATATAAGGTTTCTATCAACCTTTGAGTCGTTTCCGGTATACGAGAAAGTAAAGGGGAGACCACTCCCGATTTTTTAAAAACACATTCAACAATATTAAATTTTACAAACATAATTAATAATCAGAGACAAAGAGAACGTAAGAAATTCAGTTCATGCAGTCACGGGAGTGACTCTCTCCGACTGCGCTAGTTTTCAATCTCTCCTGGCTCTCTAAGATGAAGGTCGAAAGGTCTGAGATGAGTGTGCTAATTGACATTAATATTAGGTCACTGTGTTCACTATTCAATTACGCACATCACTTGATTGATATACACTTTTACTTGACATTGGCTAAATGCGTAATCTTTATGTCGCGAAGCAAATTATGAAAAATAGAATATAGCATTCTATGTTAATCTGGTTTTGGTTTCTGCCCCTGATCTATCATAAAAATTGGAAATTTCTTCGAACTATCGCAAAACTTAAGCAATTAAGTGTGCGGTTTGTACTTGGTTACTGACCAAAAATTTGCTAGTTCGATTTTCCGTGGTGTTTGGAACAGGTTGTTGAGTTGGTGGTTCCATTCCAATCGTAAGAAATAACGGAAATCAGAGGTTGAAATAACCATTTAAAAAATTCTGACACCAGAATAACGTGATAATGATAAGATCATTTGTAGAATAATGTCTAGGTTTTTAAACAGTCAACAGCAACTATACATCGTTATTAATTTTAAGTAATATATAATTAGAATAATTGTTCAATTTTATACAAAGATTTTTTTATAAAAAGAAATAAAACTTTAGGTAATCTTTGTAATAATATGGCCAGGAAGAGTTTTTTTATAGTTTAATTGTTATGAATTGAGAATAAGTGATCTTTATATGATACCGGTTTGCAATAAGGAATTGTTTTACGTTGCAATATTGTTATAATTAGTACGTACTTAACTACTTACATATTACTGACCACAAACCCTCCTGGCTCAGTTTGTTAGAGTATCAGTATTACATAGGATGCATTGTTCATCATCATCATCATCAACAGCTCATATAATGTCCCCACCGAGGGGCTCGAGCCTACCCCACATAAGAGGCTATTAGGCCTCTTAGTCAACCACGCTGGCCAAGTGCGGGTTGGTCGACTTCACACACAACCTAAGAATTTCTTCATAGGTATGTGCAGGTTTCCTCACGATGTTTTTTTCAACGTAAAAGCGTCTATTAAACGCACATATGAATTCAAAATTTGAAAACACATTGGTACGTGGCTGGAATCGAACCAGTGCCTCCCGGGTAGGAGACGACGCTCTTACGCACTACGTCACCGACGCTTTTTTTTGCATTGTTGTAACACACTATTTTGTACTAACGTGAATAAGTTTCATTTCTATACATAATCTCATTCTTCTCTCCCCTGCCACGGAAGCAGATACCACCTCAGGAAGGAGGAGGTGCAGACGTTGTCCTAGACCAGTCTTTCTCAAAGTGGGCGATAACGCCCCCTTGTGGGCGTTGGAGACCTAGCGGGGGGCGTTAAGTGATCAGATAAAAATGGGTGGCGTTGGCGTAGTTTAGGGGGCGTTGGTTGATTTGTAATTTCATTTACTTTATATCGTAAAATTCACTGATATTAAAACTTACCTTACCTACTACTCAATATCGAATAATTAGTATATATTTCTGCCCGGTATGATATAAAAACTAAAAATACTTAACATAGATTTCATAGGATAGTCGTACGCAATCAAGTTGTAACAAGTTTTCGTTAAATAACGCTATTGGTGCAATCCGGTTGCAATTGGCGGGTTCATCGAAACTTGTCCTAAATTTCTCAGTACGATTGAGCGTCGAAAGAGATAAACGAGTTTGTGCCTTACTCCTTCTTACTGACTAAACGCCCCCTTATTAGTAAGGCTATCGGAATCGGAAGCAGCCTCAGGAGGAAGGGAGGTGCAGAAGTTTGTGTAATTAAAGCAAAGAAAACGTGGTTTTAAAGTTTTAGGTGTAGAAAAAATTGGGGGCGGTGAGAAATAATTCATTTTCATAGGGGGCGGTAAAACAAATATGTTTGATAATCTCTGTCCTAGACTAAGCGTGGAAGGCGATCGGACACCATAGCGGGGCCGAACACATGTGTGTAAGGGGACTGTTCACGCAGTGGCGGAAAGCCACGCGACAAACCTGGGTGGCCAGAAGGGCAATTAATGAAAATTAATCTGAGCAGACACAAATGGAATTCTCTGCCACCACATGAGTGAAGAAGCACTTTGCGACTCGGCATGGCGAGTGTGGCTGATCTCTAGAAGTACATTTCGACTCCACTTCAAGTGAATCAGCGCGAATATGGAAGTCAACTTCACTTGAATTTATCTTCATCAAACTGTGGGATAACACAGAAATGCTGTAAACACTTGCAATAGACTTTGACAAGTAGCCTGAAAACTTGCCAAGGGAACTTAATACAATTCTACATAAAGTTCAAATTTGCACTAATATTACGGGTTTGAACGTGGGTTCTCTGGGTTTGATACATGAATTAGTTTAAATTCCACATTAAGCTTTACTCAAATCGTGAGAGCGAATCGAATATTATATTCTGTACTACCGAAACAATAATGCCTCTTGTGCTTTCTTAGGGAATTAACCCTAGACCCCTGGATCCCACCCCGTGGAGTTCAGAAAATCCTTTACCTTTCGTGAATGTTACAAACCGACCGATATTATATCGACCTATTATATTTCCTTTAGGAATTGTTAATTTTGGTGTCGGACCAATATTGACTACTCTCCCGTATACTTAAACTTCATAAGCATCATTGTGTCTTTTTTTGTCTAACTATGTAAGATTGGTTATTGCGAGGTATACCGACAAACCCCCTATTTGATGGAGTGCATGAAATGGGTGAAATGTTTCATAATTGAAATATTGAAAAAAAATATCTAAGGACATTTGATTAAATTCAAAATTCGACCTTAACTTGATCCGAGTCTTCAAGTCATGAACTTTTCACATTCTTGTCACAACAGGAGTTTTTCTCCCTTTTATTGGATCTATCATCCAATATCATCCAAACATAATAGTTATGATAAATTTGAAACATTCCAAATTATGCCAAAATTAAATTTACGTAATTAAAAATTACCTCTTATTTCTTTTAAAACTTTACTTTTAATACATTTCCGTTTCGAGGGATAGAATAGAATAGAAATACACTTTATTGTACACATCGTCATAATACAAAAAAATTAAAAGAACAAGTTTACAGAAAATTACAAAGTTTTTGAATTCTGGACAAATACAAAGTTTTTAAATTCTGGATGACACCGACCAATGGGATAGCTATATTTTCTTCTAAAATTTCTTTTCATTTCTGTATTGAAAATGTATCCCAATGGTTAGACACTATGTCCAGCAATTAAACAAAACCTTCAGAATTAAAAAATCAGTTTGATAAAAAATTTATTCCACGTAAACCACAAATTATTCGGAAATTCCCTTATTAATATTCTCAAAGTAGAATCGAGTTCTTCTCTTATAAGCGTTATGGTGAATTTGAAAAATTAAGGAATAATATCATCACTAATTTTTCAATCACGTCACAACTTATAGGATACATTGTTGGATGATTATAAATACATAGCATATTTGAAAATACTTTTTTAAATTCATTAAAAGCAAACCTGTTTTAGAATTAAATTTCTTACCTTTGTAAAATACATTTTTTTATTTAGTATTTTTGGCCGATCTATAAGAAAATCTAATAAACGAGCTAGGTTTACTTTACAATTTATAGGGGTATAAATTGTAATTTGAAATCATCTACTAAGCTAAGGATATGAAAGGAAAGGAGTGCGGGGGCGCGTTCAGAACTGTTCGCGGCAGCTTTTATATAAAACGAAGCGCGCTGGACTATTTCGTAATCATTCAAAGTCGGAATCTCGACGCGGTCCCACCGAGGTACGCGGGAGAGCCGTTTCTGAACGCACCCGATTTTTGCGCGGGAAAAGTGACAGTTTGTTGTTTTATTTTTCAATATGGCTGTTACAAGTGCCAGACCGATGGTTAATCTGAAGGAGAGCCATTTCGGCCACGAAAATGCGCGGATTAATAAATATACGGTAGGTATTTTAGAAATATCTATTTTTCTATTATTAAGTACGTGTATTTTAATATATTGCAAACCTATTAGTATTAAGCATACACACAACACGTATATCAACAAGCGTGAATATCAATGTATAATAAATATGTCCTAATTTCTGAATGTAGATGGAAATCTTGCTATAACCTCCTAATTTTACTACTAAAACAATTTACAATTTGTAGATAAATAAACATAATAATATATTATGACAATAGAAAACATTTTATTTATAATCGTTATTTAATGAACGTTGATTTTGAGCCGTTACTATTAACTAATAAAGTGAACTTCATATACTTAATTAAACAATTAGCATATTGATTAAATCAATCTATATTTGATATTATTTTGATAGAGTCTATAACGCGTTAAAAAAAAGTGTGCGCTCACTTGAAAATTCTGTTCTTTAAACAATTTTTTTAAGATGCACCTGTAAAAACTTAATTAAGTGTATAATAAAATAATACTAAGTAAATGCATAATGAAAATAATTTGAAAATCATAAAAAATTCCAACTTACAGTAAAAAAATAATTGTATTTAATTGGAGTTATAACGTCTGCATATTATTGAACTAGATATTTTATATGAGCACAGTTAAGGAAAAAAAGATACTAGATACTAGGTTATTCTACATTTTTTTATCACATCATTTATTTAGAATTCCTTCAAAAGTACCAATATAACCTTAGAATACAACCAATGGTTGAAAACACTGACGACTAACACGGTGTTTGGTTTGCTTGTGGCAATTATGAAATTTACCATATTTTTTAAGAAGTTATTTACTTACTGTACGAACTTTTTGAAGAAATCAAAAATTCATTTAACCATCATTATTTATTTGACTATGTTAGCATCGGTAGGTGTACCCCAGGTGAACCCGCTAATTGTGTAATACCATGAGGATAGTAGGTACGGCGAGCACGTCTACATACAAACGGACAAAACGTTTAAATACCGCTATATCTTATCCGATCTATGTGATATATTAGAATTTTGGACAAAAAGAATAAAAAGTAATTTCAATTTTGAGAAAAGGAAAACTTACAAACATTTCTAAAATAGTATTTATAAAATAAAATATCAAAAAGGTCGGATAAGATCGAGGGGTAGTAACAATGGCGTAGCTACCTCCGTATCAATGATACGAGCCCCGGGCTACATAATGCCTCTAATGTCTGTCAGCAAAAATTAGTAAAATGTTATCCAAAATGTCACTTATACTCGTCATTCCCGAAAAAAAACATATAAATAATCAGACTTCTCACTATTGTCTATAGAGGCAGAAATATTTGAAAAACTGAAATCGTCTTCATCTGTGCCGAAAAACGGCAAGAAAAATGTATATTTAATTTGAATTGTTTGCCTAGCTCAATTTCTAAGAGGCAGTGATAACTTATAATCAATAAATATTTATTTTAAGGCAAGCAATTTTGTTTCTTTAGCGAGAAATCTTTACCATTTATTTGGGCCCCCTAACTAATTTTGAAACAGAGCATGCTACGTCTTACTGGGTAGTAAGACGTGTATGTAAGCAAACGGAACTCTTTAAACTTAGTACTATGAGCTAAAAAGTACTTTGTTTTAATAGAAACCAGCGCAAATCGTACACAAGGAGATTTACTTAAAGGGTGTATTTTTCTGGTTTATCCATACCTAGTAGAGTTGTGGTACGGTAAAAGTAAAAGTGATGTAGACATAAAAACCTTTTCAAAGTCCAAAATTTTGCTCGCACTTGATAAAAAATTCAAGTTACTATTGTCTATAACATTAGGCAACTTTGTATTTATTTCAATGTTGCCAAAAGTTGCAGATATATCCTTATTTTGGTTCCGTCCGACTCTAAGGTTTTTTTCACTAGTTTGACTAAGGTTCTCTTTAACTAATATACGTCGTGTTCCTAAGTATCTGCGTTTACTTTGTCCTGGTATTCAGACTATTAAATTAGTCGTTTCAAGTATACAAAACGGCGCAGCGGATTGTAGTGTGTGAGAGTGATGAGTGACAATAATTCAACTCCGCTTTGTCATAAAAAAATTAACCCTAACCTACCAAAAATAAGCAATCTTCATTCGACTAATGTTGATATAATCGGAATTATCAAAAAACGGTTTTATTTGGTTAACAATCTCACACACTACAATCCGCCGCGCGGTTTTGTAATATAGCGTGTTATACGATCCGACTGCGATATATAGGTACAACATGTAGGTAACAGAAATAACGCTCACCATGAATATAGTGTGTAATATGCAAATGAATCACTTTCAGTCATTTTATATATTTTTTTATTTCATACAAACTAAATGCGTGTATGTAAATTACGATGTTTACTCTTATCCGTTACCTGAATTCAATAGGTAGTTCTTATGATTTCATTGCACTCAGCGGTAGCATAGCACAGATAAAGACAGTTTTATACTGTACAACCAAATTAATTGAAATTTAATTTCAACTTTGACTAGGCCTTTCAAAGGAATGTTATAATAATGTAGATCGGATACTTTGAAATTGTAAAAATATTTAATATCACTTAAAAATTCATCCAATAAAATCGAAAAATAGAACGAAACAAACTCTAACTAATTTATTTGAGCAAAACACCATCAACAGAAATGGATCGTGGATCGCAGGACCGCCTCGATCCAAGATGGATCGTCCGGTGCGGACCCGGCTATTGGACGCTTAGAAAAATAATTCGTACTTGAGTTTATTTTTAATACCCTCCCTGCCCTAAACACGATTTAACTAAGATAATACAATGTCGAACGCACAAAAATATGACATTTCGCTGTTTCAAAAGATGAATGGATTTGATGAATTTTTGATAAAAAAAAAAGGAAATGTACGTACACAACACAAATGAATAATACTAGTTATAATAGGTACCTTTTCTATCTATTTATATTCTTACTCAGAATTTTAGTTATGAAAATATAAATAAAATAATAATAATTTATTGGGTATCTCACAATAAATATGATAATCAAGCTTTTATTGTCATAATTCGCGTGATCAAAATGAGTTAAATGATATTTTAACGATAACTTTTTCTTCAGAAACGTTTGTAAAGTTAATAAAAATATAATTTCTTAAATAACAATTACTTGAATTAAAACAATTAGGTACATAAATATCAAACGAAGAATTAAAGAAAGATGAAGTGCACAATAATAAGCAATTGTAACTTATTTAAAATTAAATTTAACCTAGACACAATTGTGATATAAGGAAAATTCACATTTGCCATTGATTTTGTTAGGTTTGTTTTATAAGTTTCTAGCTGCACAAACATCATTGACATCAAATCATATAATGAGAAGAACTATCTGACAGGAAATCTATATTAAGTCATAAGTTGACTTTGTAGTCGGTGTTCAGACCTTCAATATTTTTTAAAGATGACGGAGCAATGATTCCTACTCACATTATGATATTTTTATAACAAAGAACCTGGAGCACCAGAATTAATATCGAGTGATGTAGTTCAAAGTATAAGTTGGTCACCTCAAAACCAAAGACATTTATTTCTAAATTTAGGTATCTGCGAAGTGAACACTTATGAAGTAAAAGTTAAAGTTTAAAATTACGCGAATTATTTCGCCGTTATCCTACGGGTGACATGGTTGTGTGGCGGCCAATGCCGCCTCCTCATAGAAATCATAGATGGCGCTATTCAACAGTGCTCATACTAAGCGCGCAATTAGTATGGAAACCTGCATCGCGCAAATGAAGTTTCCCAAGGTGCTCGCTATATGTAGAAGTTCCAACTATACTCAGTTGGACCGCGGTCCCCGGGCATACAACACCTTGCCCGGCGGAAGTACTTCCCTTTGGACTTCCTACAGTGGTGACCCTCGACAGAGCACGCAGCACTGAAGATCCTCAGCCACGGAGCAACAGCAGCGCAGCCAGAAACCCCACTCCTCATCACAATCAAGAGTCTCTCATCAGCAGTCCACAGCAAGCCAGCATCTCGCCTCAAGGTTCCATCGCAGCATCGTGACGACGCTTCCTGGTTCCTCGGCACACTCGACGGCATCATCCCGACCTGGTCATCGCAGCACACGACTGGTGCATAATAGTGTTGGGCCCACTCACTCCGGCGTGGCAGCCTGCACCCAGCAGCTCGGACCCATCGTCAGCTCCACATCTGGACTCACTCAGACAGGAGCACACTCGCTGCAGCACAGTTCATCCCACGCTCGTCTCGACTCACCGTAGACTGTGGGGCAACTGCAGCCACCTGGCACTTGCAAGCACTGACGCACGACTGCTGAGCACACATGGACTATCGACCTCCGGTCTCAGGAGGGGAGTGGTGTGGCGGCCAATGCCGCCTCCTCATAGAAATCATAGATGGCGCTATTCAACAGTGCTCATACTAAGCGCGCAATTAGTATGGAAACCTGCATCGCGCAAATGAAGTTTCCCAAGGTGCTCGCTATATGTAGAAGTTCCAACTATACTCAGTTGGACCGCGGTCCCCGGGCATACAACACCTTGCCCGGCGGAAGTACTTCCCTTTGGACTTCCTACAGTTGAATCCACTAAATGTTTAGATGAGAAATCTCAAAACATAAGGTATTTAGTGATGTCAGTCGACATTGCTCGTTTATTCGCTCGGACATTTGTCCCCTACTAAACAAGAAGCATAAAGACAACCCCTGGTTATTGTTATAAACTAACGCAGAATGCCGCGCCTTTTTGCAAAAGCTACGCTGTGGTACACTACCAAGGCGTTATCGACTTTCAATGAGGTCAATAATATTCTCATAGTTGATTTGATATTATTAAGTGACCTCATTTCCTTAAAAATCAGTTTGTGCCGAACGTCACCATCTTCCTTACACTTATAGTGTATAATTATATCTGTATGATCGCTAGGTTGTAAGTTTTTTTAAAGACCAAGCTGGGCCAAACTTTGAAGGAGAGATACGTTGGGACATGTTAGGAAGAGGGTTAGGTTCGCAACAAATATTTTTAATCTTTTGAAGGGGCTAAACCCGAGAACTATGTATTTCACTCATCATTAGAACTATTTTTTTCTTCTTCTATATCTGAGAAATTAATAGTTTTGAAGTTACTACAGGTCAAAATTAGATTTTTTTTAAGATTTTGATGACAACAAATTGAAAACATTATTTCTTATTTTTTGTCCAAAGAAACATTATCAAAATTTTAAGTATTTCATACCAAAAAATGGCTATAAAACGTCAGTGCTTAATGTCATCGCGCACGTGTCCAAGTTGCTAAGCGCCGCGCGACTTGCGCGCTGTACATTACGCGGTATTTTTTGGAGTTTTTTTAACACCAAATAAATAAAAACAGTTTCCCAGCAATATTTTTGACGTGACAACGTCTTATAATTCGATAGAGCCGGCTGCACGCACGAAAAAACATGACGTCATGCGGCGTTACCTCGCTCTGAATCTAATTCTCTAATTTGAATTTGGAATTATGTTCTTTAAAATTTAAACTTTCAATGATACCAAAACCAGCTAGATACAAATAGTATAGCCAAAGAGATTTTATTACAAGTTTATTCATACTATAATGCGAAATCTATTAAACAAATGAAATTAAATTTTTCTTTTGAAAGATGCTACCATTCCATCAGTATTTTCTTAAGACGTTGTCACGTTCAACTATCGTCAGTAAACCGACTTTACAGACAACCAATTTTTTTTATTCATATGTTTCTCGTTTTCATGTATAGAATGCGTAGACTTCGTCTTTGTCTTAGGTCTTTTTTTAATAAAATCATGGAGCATTTATGAATAGCACCAAAGGAGTTTAGCATTACTGTTCTAACTAAAGTTCTAACAACATTTAAATCGATTGGTTTCATTTTCACTGTGTCAAGATAAAGATCCAATGAGCCTTATAGCAATAATAGCGATTATATTTGTAATACTAGAAAAATGCACTTAAAAACATCGACTCGACTTGCCTCAGGCGGGAAGTCGATTTTTTTCAGTGCATTTTTCTAGTATCAAAAATATTTACGCGTTTGTAAACGCAAATACAAAATTATTCCATGATTATATTTGTGTTTCCTTCGTGTGCCTTTAATAGGCTTAGGTAGATAATAACACAGCACATAAAAGTGAACTGTAAATTATGTATTAATCTTTCTGGCCACAGTTCTAGCACACCTTAATCATTTACTTGTACCTACTCCAATATTAATTCCCGTATCTCAATATGAATAATACCCGTATTAGCAGTACCAAAATTCCGGACAGCTTAGATGATTTTGAGACTGATCTGTCCCGGTCTGTGGCTTTTGTTTCATTATTTACTGAAAAAATATACACTGAAAAAAAATCGACCTGCCTCAGGCGGGAATCGAACCCAGCATCTTCCGCAATCCGGGCGGCTGCGTTTACCACTACGCCACTGAGGCACTGCTTTCGCTGTCGAAATTTGTCAGTGCTTAGTGCTTATGTTTTTATGGTCATCAAATCTTTGAAAATTGCACTTCTAACAAACTTCTAATATCCGAACGAAATATTTTTTCAAGTGTATTTGACGCCCAGTTAATATGAAACTACCTTACATTATTCAATAATTTTTGCGTTTACAAACGCGTAAATATTTTTAATACTAGAAAAAATTACTGTTTACTGAAAGATTGTTACTTTTTTGGGTTTAGCGTCCTTTTTGTGTAGGCGACAGACTGGCCTTTCTCACTATTTTGGGGTACTGCTTGGCCCATACTGCCAGATGAGGATTTGTGTGTGTGTGTGTTTATGTAAACTTAAAAAAAAATCGGATTGTGGAAGATGCGCTGGGTTCGATTCTCGCCCTGGACGGCCGACTTTTTATAGATTTTTTTTTAGTTTAAAATAAATTCCAAAATAATTCCAAAATATGTGTGTAGGTATGTAGTTTTGGTATAGTAAATATATCTTAGGAACGCGAGTGAGTGATCCATGACTATGCGTGTAAATATAGGTACATGCACATTGGCCATGTGTTTGGTACCCGCAGTGTAAGTTTTTTAGTATAAAATACTAAAAAACTTACACTAAACTTGTATGGAATTACACATTTTCCTCTGCCGCGGCCTCCGCGGGCGGCGGCAGCGGGACCATAGCGCGGCACAAACGTGCGCGTAGCGGTTACATTTTGCAACTGGATCGGATTACCGTATCGGGCGCGGGAGCTATTATAATTATTATAAGTACTATTTTTTGCACGGAATCCATTATAATTTCTAGTAAATGTCGATCGCGACCTTTGAGAAGGATGATGAAAGTTCATGATCTGAAGAAAGAGTTTGCTCATCCATAGCAGTACGTATTGCCTCAGGAAGAGAATCAAATTATTTTTGCTCTTCTTGTTTCCGTACAAATTGAGCTCTTAACGCAACTACAATAGATACGTACTTTAAACGAAAAAGCTTACAGTGCTCCCATCCTAGTAGTTTAATAACTAGAATAAAAAAATAATTTGCAATTTGTTCCTAAGTCAGTTTTTTCGATGTATAATCAAACCACTTCCTAGTTGTGACATATTGCATGACCGTATTACAGCCCTTTTTTATATATAACTATAAGCTTCCTGTAACGCGACCTCGGTCCACCTTAGATCAGATCGTAGGCTTGTCGTGACATGCACTAAGATCCGCGTATTTTATACATTTCTCAGCAAACTTACATTGTCCTAGTTCGAAGAGTTCGTATCCGTAATCCGTATCCGGTATTGGCAGAGACAAACGTTTATTAATTTAATAGTTTATTGAAAATCCACCAAACAAATTCTTTATAGAGAAAAAGAGTAATGTAAAGGTTTCAAATCCCGTCTTAGAGCAAATTATCTTTCAATTTAATTATTTTTTCATTTATCAAAACTTACAATAGACAATTATTTTACCTAATGTAGTAATTAATCTCATTATAAATTAGTAACTGTTTCTGAAATTTAAAAAAATATTGTCGTATTATAGATAATTCATTTACTATTGGTTATGTGAAGAGCATTTTCTGTTCAGAAAATTCTATACTACGAAGAATCTCGTAACTAGTTTCAGAGATTACCACTAAAAGTGAATATTTTTAATAATCGAATACACCGTGTATTTTGTTTGATATCCCAAAACTTTAGGGTGTTGATCAGACCATGTAAAACATTCAAATTGCATATGTCAAATTAAAACTTTTTCTTTTTTATACAAATTCATTCGGCAAAACTGCGTTTTTGTATGGGAAAGAGAAAAAAAAACTTTTGATTTGACAAATAATTTATATGCAATTTGAATCTTTTACGTGGTCTGATCAAAACCCTAAAGTTCTGGGATATCAAAAAAAACACGGTGTAATAATACTACCAGCAATTAATAACAAAACAATTTTAAAAACACCACAGAGTAATGAAGGAAGACTTTTCATACAGCATAATAAAAAGGGTTAAAGTATGAAATTGACGATTTTTTTTCTCATTATTAATTAGTGTATAATTCCTTTAATACAATAGTTATGTCCATTATTCTTTTTTTATTTCAAACTTTATTCAAGGACTTATATATATGTATAAAATTTTATTCTTATTTTAATTTTTTTCACTAGAAATACATCTTCAAAAACAGTTCATCCTAAGAGGTGCACATCTCCGTTATAAAAATATGAATATTATTTTACAGGTATCAATAGCTTAATGTTGTCTAAATATATCCACAAAATTTTAAAAATCGCTAATATGTTTGTATGAAAAAATTAATTTTCATTAAATTCTCCACATAAAACGGCAATTTCATACTTAAACCCCTAATACACAGCATAGTTTGCGTATGATCACATTCTTACGTGCACAAAGAACAAGGCGGCCATGACAGTGGTAATGCAATCAGAGGTCGCACTCGATACGATAAAACTATGCAATAATGATAAATGCTCAGCTGTTAGCTGTTAGGTAAGCCATAGGCAAAGTGCGATTTTGCCTTGTAGAGCATTTAGCACAATCTTGTAAGGGAATCCTGTGATTTCAGTGCTCAATTACAATTTTTACTATTGTTGGAACGTAACTACTTATATAACAATAATGGGGGAAAACCATAGATTTATTATTACTGACATTTATAGATGGGCAATGAATGGACTAGGGTGAGACCAAAAAAATACACCGATGTGTGCATAATGCGCATGTGTGCATGAAAAATATTACTGCAGTCTGACAGTTGCTGTCTTTTCTACGTGACTGACAGGCCTCCTTAGGCCCCTGCGTGTACGTGAAATGGTCTCGTCTATCTATCTCGCTCTAATATACGCGTTAGTATGCTCTCTCTCATTTACATTGCCGATCTACAGTTTTCTAGATCTATGGGGAAAACTTACATTACTTGCACAGTCTAACAGCCAGCTAACAGCACTCACGTTACCACAAACTAAATTATCCCAATCGATTTTGCTAGCTACTTAGAAAATTCTATTTAAATAAAGCTTTTTCATTTTCATTTAACGCAACGCACGTAATAGTTAATGGTGTTTGTGTCGTACCCTCGCGAATAAAAATAGAACTTTTATTATTATTACAAGGATTATAACTTACTTTAAATTCATTAACACGAACATAAATTACACGAATACACAAATTAGGTCATAAAGATTTTACAAGTAACAAATTTTATTATTTACATTGGCAATTTCTAAGTTTAATTTGCAAATGCACAAATCGTAAGTATGTTTAGAAAAATAACAAACATTTGTGATTCACTAGCAAATAATCATTCTTATCAACAAAATAACCCTCGAACCTTAGTTGAACCGGGAGCTGCTCTATTAACATAAAAAGATTAAAAACTTTTATACATAAGTAGACATTTCATTTGTTTATAACTCCGAACTAGTTATTATTAAATCATAAACAAATGATTATTTTTGAATCACAAAATGACAGGGTATATTTTCTATACTGTCTACATACAGATTTAAAAAGTCTCTAACAGCATCAGCCGTGCTATTTTATACAAACTCACTTCTCACTTACGAATTTACAGAAAGGGGAATGTTTTTAACTAATATGATTTCTGATGAATTTCTAATTTAGGTAATAATTATGGAATAATTTCATTTTACCTCACTTTCGTTTCCAGTTAATTTCGTTTCAGAGTTATGTATTTTTTTGTGAGACTTTTTCGAGATTTTTTAATACACTAAAATGTAAAAAATTTTAAACGTTTTCTTACTATTTTTTTTGTGTAAGTAGTCTAGTTTCACACGTTTATATTTTTTAAAATTTACACTTTTATTGCGATTATTCGAAAAATTAGTATTGTGTTTCTGTCGGTGTGTAAGTAAGATTGCTAGAGCGCGAGTCTTTTCTTTTTTTTAATTGACTGACAGGTAGTCGCATATTACCTTCTCGGTGTCACCGGGGTTTTTGGTGAAAGCGAGGACCTTGGTGGGTTCTCTAGCCGTAATTCGAACCACCCAAGAGAGGGTTTCTAACCGGCGAGGCGGGAGTCTCTACACCGATTAGAGTCGTTTTAGACGTTCGAGTCGGAAGGGACCAGAGCGTGACGTGACTCCTCAGTCAAATGTTAGTGTGCTACTAATAGCCATCGCTAGACGTCCCTATCCTATCCTAATTTAGGATTGAATCAGATAATGTTTTTGACTGAAGTCCTAACTATTACCAAATCGGAAGACCGACCGTCCTTTCCTAAATTTGGATCCTAGATCGGCCGATGTATAGAATTATCGGACACACAACTTCAACATTTATTAACGCAAAAGCGTAAAACACAAGTAGGTACTTGATATTGCTACTGCTTCTTTTTGTAGCGTATACAACGTAGGTATAGGAGCCATACAAACACCATACAAGTCTAGGTACAGAGCGTCACTGCTGCACTAAATCTGATTTTCGAAGAACGCGTCCGATTTAGGATGTCCGACAAATCGAATAAGGATAGGAAGGTCTACCTCTGCTTACTGCATTATTATATGCATTAGTCGGACCATAATTATTGTTAGACAATCACATAATACCTTAAAAAGGTGATGTGTTATTGACTACCTTCTCTTTAATCTATATATCTATTAATATATAGTAAAGCTGAAGAGTTTGTTTGTTTGAACGCGCTAATCTCAAGAACTACTGATCCAAATTGAAAAAAATATTTTTTGTTAAATAGCCCATTTAGCGAGGAAGGCTTTAGGCTAAAAAATCAAACGTTAATGCGAGCGAAGCCGCGAGCGTCTACTAGTAGTTTATAATTGTGTTTAAATAAAATGTAACGTAATTAGTTATTTTTAGGTTATCGTATCAGTTGTAGGTATATACTGGACATAGACCCCTGATGCAGCCGTTGAACTCAGAATCTTCTCCTAGTTTATTTTACATGGCGCCAGTAGATATGCGAGTTCTAAAGAAGGGATAAAACAAAAGATATAAAATAAACTGTAGTACCTCAACAGCAAAGTACCTGTGCCGGTGATAAATACGAACAAGTTTTGAGGCTAGAGCTAAACTTGAGATAGTAACAAAAATATTCTCATATGAATATGTAGGTACGTGTTTACACTTTTATAGGTATAGGTTATATATTTTTTTTTTTTTTTTTTTTTTTTTTTTCACGCTCACATCAATTATCTAGCCCGAAGTAAGTATCATTAAGAACTTGTGTTACGGATACTAGATAACGGACTTTTTTTTAATATTCATAATAATTTTAGATATTTTTATAATTAAACTTAAATAAATATATAAACAACCATGACTCGCAAACAAACATTTGTGTTCGTCACACAAACATTTGCCGCTACCAGGATTCGAACCCGGACCGCTTGATGTGTAGCCAGCTATATTGACCACTCCACCACGACGGCGTCAAATTATTATATGATCTATAGTATAGGTATGTTATTATTCCTAACGCTTGACAAATTATTTTAAGCATAATACCACTTGATAATCAGTGTTCCGAAAATTTTCAAGTGACAACTAATTTTGGAAAGCTATCTATTTTGTGTCACTGGTATGGCCAAAACTGTCAGATATGGCTTTATGTGTAGTTTATCAAATGTTACATAAGGTCCTACTCAACCCTTCTGGGATTATAGGCGTCGTAAATGTCGGTACCCATGTATGTGTCCTGTCAATTAAAGGTTGTCTGGACCTTCCGACACGGACGCCCTAGGGACGCTAGGCGGTCGAGAGACTCCCCACGGGGGAGATGCTCGGTCGCCCAGAAATCCCCTAGGAGCGTTCGACCTACAGGCTGGAGGACCCCCCAGGGTCTTCGCCTTCTTAAAAACCCGGTGACGCAGAAAATGTCATCAGAGACAATCTGCAATAGAATATAAAAAAGCACTCTATGGAACAACCCATTTATTGCTGAAAACCGCATTGAAATCTGTTGCGTAATTTAAAATCTATAAGCGCACATACAGAAGGAATGACTTTATTTTATACATATTAGGTTGGGGAAAAAGTCTTTTCGCATTATAGTATGTATAAACTTGTAATAAAATCTCTTTGGCTATACTATTTGTATCTGGCTGGTTTTGGTATCATTGAAAGTTTAAATTTTAAAGAACATAATTCCAAATTCAAATTAGGAAAATGTGTGATTTTCATTTGTTTTTCGTACCGCCAAGATGAGTGAATCTAATGAAGAAATTCGATACATTTTAAAATTTTACTACAAAAAAGGTAAAAATGCAACGCAAGCCGCGAAAAAAATTTGCGATGTTTATGGACCTAGTGCAGTGTCTGTGAGAGTAGCACAAATTTGGTTTAAGCGTTTTCAATCCGGAAATTTTGATGTCAAAGATAGACGTCGCTCTGGTCGCCCTATTACAGATAAAATGGATGCCATTTTTGAAAAAAGTGGAGCAAGATCGGCATGTCAGTAGTTACGACGTAGCTGAAGAACTGGGAATTGACCACAAAACAGTTTTGGCGCATTTGAAAAAAACTGGGTACATAAAAAATCTCGACATTTGGGTACCTCACGAGCTCACTGAAAGAAACCTAATGAACCGTGTACTCATTTGTGATTCTTTATTACGACGTAATGAAACCGAACCATTTTTGAAGAAGCTGATAACTGGTGATGAAAAGTGGATCACAAACGACAAGAACGTGCGAAAAAGGTCGTGGTCAAAGGCCGGTCAGGCTTCACAGACTGTGGCGAAACCCGGGTTAACTCGCAACAAGGTGATGCTGTGTGTGTGGTGGGATTGGAAGGGCATTATTCATTATGAGCTGTTACCACCAGGCAGGACCATCGATTCTGAACTTGACTGCGAACAACTGATGAGATTAAAGCAAGAAGTTGAGAGAAAGCGGCCGGAATTAATCAACAGAAGGGGTGTGGTTTTTCATCTTGATAACGCTAGACCTCACACATCTTTAGCCACTCAGCAAAAATTAAGAGAGTTTGGCTGGGAGGTGTTAATGCATCCGCCGTATAGTCCTGACCTTGCACCTTCAGATTTCCACCTGTTTCGGTCTCTTCAGAATTCTTTAGGCAGTGTCAGGTTAACATCACGAGAGGACTGCCAAAACCACTTGTCGCGGTATTTTGACCAGAAGTCCCAAAATTTCTATAGCAATGGGATCATGTCCCTACCTACAAGATGGCAAAAAGTTATCGAACAAAATGGTACCTACATACTTTAGTTAAATGTAAATAAACTATATTAAAAAATGTTTTAAATTTTCTTAAAAAATGCGAAGAAACTTTTTCCCCAACCTATTATGTATATAAGTTGGTATATTATTTTTATATCAACCTATCTTTAAATTACCAAAAGATATCAGTAGATTGGTACATAATATCTACTAATAAGCAAAGTCATATGTCACTTACGCTTTCAGTAACTATTACTGATTAGCAAATGACACTGAGGACAGAGGCTGGACTCTAGATCAATAGCAAGGTCTCGAGTTCAACGTTCGCCTTTCGCCGCGGTTCGCAGACTTTATATTATTTTTTATTATTTAAACCATAATTACAAGTAGTTGCATACATCGCGCGTTCAGGCCGCATGGGTTTTTTCTTTATAGTTCTATAAATAGGGTATAGGTTTAATGGGCAAGCGACCTTTAGAAGCCTTTTTGTATTGTTTGTGTAAATAAAGAGTGAGCTGTCAATAGTATCTACTTTGTAGATCAGTAGTCTAAACAAGCAAAAAGTTTAAAAACTGTATCAGTTGAAGACAGTTGAAATTGGGGTTTAAATGTACTCTACTCCTCCTATTGTAAAGGTCGGGAAGACACCTTTTCATCAAAATCGGGTAGCTTAGGCACTTCAGAGGAACATCCGTGAATGCATGCATATACTGCTAAAATTATAACCATTTATAGAATAATTTTATTTTTGCGTCTACAAACGCGTAAATATTAATACTAGAAAAATGCACTGAAAAAAATCGACTTGCCTCAGGCGGGACTCGAACCCGCATCTTCCGCAATCCGGGCGGCTGCGTTGACCAATTACGCCACCGAGACACTGCTTATTATAACCATTTATTTTGGCTTCGCCGTACTTGGGTAAAGCGTTTGAATTCACCAAATACTGTTCAGTCTATTATTGTATATGAGACGAAAATTTTGCTTTGCATCCACCGTGCGGCCGGGTTCATTGTGTAGCAGAGAGGAGAGCTAGGAGCAATGCCTGAAGATTTTGCTGGTCCATTAAACCTGAACCTAGGTTTTCATGCATCTCCCATCAGCTTCTCTCCATACCCACCCAAATTTGGTACGATTTCGCGCAAGCCTGAGGGCGTAGACAAGTGGCCAATCAATTGCGTTGAACGCTTAACGAAAAGGATTTTATGTATGACACTGATATAATACTGAGAAAAATCCATGGCGACTGTCATGTCAAATGTTAAAGCTGACGTTGTTACTCGTAGAAACGATTGGAATCGTTTGCCACTTGACTAGGCCCTCTGGGCTGCTTCAAAATAGTGTTTTATTTCTCGCAAAATACAATTTTACAAATTATATACTAAGTCTCAGGAATAATCATAAAAAAACTTCTATTAATGGTATATATTAATAAATTGGGTAATACAAAACACTTTCATAGTATACAATCAGTCTTAATAAAAATTATAAATTACGAACTTTTTAAAAAGCTTCATTGTAGATTATTAATATACAAATGTAACCAAATATACTTTATTTTTAATTTATAGAAATAATTAAGGAAAAAACTAAAACTAAGTAGTTGAATGTCCTCACGATACCTATGTGCACGGACACAGATCATTTGAAGGTGCAGTGTCTTCGTCTGACACTCCGTCTGATTTAGCAAGTGCTTCTTATATTTATTTGGTCAACCATTAAAGGACCAAAACATAAAGAAATTCTTAATTTATTGAAAAAATAATCGCTATGCTTCGTACGGGTTTGTTCATGTTTAGACCGCGAGTACTCGCACGAGTACATATAGTTTTTGTGGTGTTTTGGCATTAATCATTTCAATAAAACAGTCTTCGAATAACAGGATTAGAGCATATAATGAACTTAAAATTGTGATTAATCACCATTTAACTCATCGCGTTTCATGAAGGATCCAGCTCTTCACGAAGTCAGCTCGGAAATTAATGCAGATTGTTTCAATAAGTAAACGAGATATTTTTATATATGATATTTGCCCACACTGCCTAAATATCACGTAGTTTGGTTATACAGTCTTTGCTAAATATGTATGAATTACCTTAAATTCAATCAACAGGACGACATTAGAACCTTTAATAGTCTATGTACTCACACGAGTCCACGCGAGTACGAGTGGTGCGTGTAGCACAAGGCGCTCCTATACACGCCTTCACGCACTTCCTAAAACAAGGCTAATAAAAACGCTGGTCTGAAACCGCCCAGAGATACGCACATCCAGAACAGATCTTGCAGAAGTTCTAACTAAACCGATAGTTTAAATAAGGTTTAAAGGGATTTAGAAATCGAAAGCTAAAAAAAATATATACAACCTACGTATTTATTGTGGTTATCATTATGAGAATTGAGCGTAGAAAAGTTTATTTTTTAACCCAGAGAGTCACGTCAAAAGAATTACTAAGTATTAAAATAAAAATGGAGGCTAGGTGTGTCATACACCCGGTATTGCAAACGTAAGACATAATTGCAACTACTTCTGCGTTACAAAAATTATAAAGATACCATTACAAGACAATTATCCACATCACTAACCTTTATTGACTTTGTTCAACTTCCTAGTAATAATGGCAAGGGTAAAGCGCTGTGCAATGTCAATCAATTACTGCACTTGTTAAATCTGATCTAATTTTTTATACTATAGGCGTGATTAAAAAAATTAAAGCACACCTGATGATCAGTAGCCATTGGGTATCACGCTCCCAACGTTACCCCAAGAAGCTATCTCGTTGAGCTCTTAAACTCGAGACTACAAAAATGCAATACTGCTTCTACACTTCGCAAATATGGACCAAAGTACATACACATGAACTTATTTCCATTGATTCCTGATATAATTATAGCTACAGGATTGCAGTACGACCAGTCATTGAAAGTCACCTATTGTTCAGGATATATTTTTAAAGTTCAAGCAAATAACTGCATTCCACCTGCTGGTAAGCAGAAGTGGAATCCAAATGCAAAGATTATAAGCGCAAGAGTTAAGAGTGTGCATTCATCGAAGTATCAATAATATTTTTTACGCTGTATTGTTGTTAGATACACATGTCTATGTGACCCCATACACACATAGACATTGCTTGCAGAGTGATAAGTCCAGTAGCTGGGAAGACCCGGTGCGTACGATCGAAAAATGCCCGCCAGCTCGAATTTATACCATTTTTCATTAAATTATTAAAAATATCTGAATGCATTTAACAATGTCATAATATCATTATTATGTCAAGCATTATATGTATTTCAATATAATAAGTACATTAAATGAGTTTAATGTGAAATACATTGGAAAGATCGTCATTAAAATTTACCAATTCATAAATATTTTTGGTATACCGTTTTAATATGTTATCTAAAGTTTTTACCTATTTGGGCTCTATAGTGGTTTAGAATAGTATATTTTCTATTGGATACATAGTTTTTGCAAATTATTGTTTGCCATTATAATACTGGTATTTCATCTGAAAGATAGCTCCTAACGGCATTTTCGTAAAACTACGCTATAAGATTCGCCTTGCTTTAAAAAACTATAAGTGTAAATTAAAATATCTCTCAATAGTGGTTTTCATCCATAATTAATCTTCCTATAATGTATAATTTCTTTGCAAAGTCTGTTCACATCGCTTCAAAACTAGGTCTAAAAAATCCACAAAATGTGATAATTTTGACGGAAATCGAGTGCATGCCCTTAAGCCGCCGCGCTAACCACCCTCGTTTTGCTGACCTGCAAGGTGATTCTGTGGTTAGTAATGTAGTCCTTTATACAGATCTACCTACTGCCTTCAGAAGAGGAAAAACCACACAAAAAGAACTCTGGTGATACTCGCCGTATATGAATACTCCATCCTCTAAGATTGTCACCGGTGACAGACTCGAAATTAAAGATGGTGACACAAGGTTTGATTATTTGTGGTACACTCTTTCCTTCACTTCACTTAAGTGATGAGTGATAGTACCAACTTTATTTGTTCCATTTACGAACTCCTTTTTGAAAGATAGCTACATCAATAGAATATAACTAAGGCGAAATCCAAAATGACGTGGCCAAAAACTAAAAAAAAAATTATGGCTTTTTTGAATAAAACAAATACAATGTTATTTTAGCGCGGTAAATAACATGTCATGTTATGAATAAAAACTTTTTTCTCGCGTAATATTTAAAGTTTATTGTAATTTTTAATCACGAAGATAGTAAAATATATAACGTTCATCTTTTTTTTTAGGGATAGTGCAGTGACCTAAATAGATTATACGAGCTTTTTAGGTGCTGCGTTGATAACAATTAAAAGTCTTCGGGTAATCGGAGAACATGTATAGCTAAAAAAGGTCAATACGAATTGAGAACCTAAGTACATACATACATTCACGCTCGTAATTCCAAAAGGGGTCGAGCAGAGCTTTTGGTAACATTTAGTTACACACAAAGCCACAACTGGCAGTAAAGGCCATACAGTACCCCGAAATAGTGACAGGTTGCTAGCCTGTCGCCTAAGCTAAGAATAAATGGTGTCAAAAAGAAAACTGGTATCAATCAAATCATTCTAAAAAGTAAACAAAATATTTACAAAAAGGACTGATTAAATCATTCTGTAAAAATATAATTTAATGAAATAAATATATTAAATAATTATATGTTTTTATTTTTATAGATTCTGTCAACTATTTGTTCCTAACAGTAATCGAGAACCGTTGTCGTTCAGTAACTAGTTTTCTCTATACGACATCTGTCAAAAAGGACTTGGTAATTCAAATATGGTACAGTCACTGAGGTCGGTACAGTCTGAGTTACAGTTTGAGGAATGATTCAGTTAAATGACATGTCTGCAACTAAAATAAAACGAACAAGTATTTTCAACACGTAAATAATCGATTGACAAAGTGTTCGTAAGCGATAAATTAAATTTGCAATAAATAATATTTATTCTAACCTTGCAATGCCTATATTTATCGTTGATGACTAAAAGCCTATTATAATCTTGATACTAGATCAGCGGGCTGGTTTATTGATTAGATTTGAATGAACGGAAGTGTTAGTAAAGATTGTTATCCTAGGCCACTGTGATAGGGTTATACAAGAACCTATAATATCCAATACAGACCTTACAAAGATTCCACACTAACTAAAAAAAATCGGGAGTGATCACCCCTTGACTTTCTCGTATACCGAAAACAACTCAAAGGTTGAAAGAAACCTTATATGTATTTTGATGTCATACATGCATGTTAAATTTTGGTCACCCATCCGAGTACCGACCGCTCACTTAGCTGCTTAACTTTCGTGATCGACGGCTCAAAAGTTGATAGAAACCTTATATTGTGATTTCATATATGTATGTTTAATTTGGTTGCAATAAGTCAAAGCATACTCGAGTTATCGTGCTAACGCAAAAACGGTATTTTTGCACTCAGGGAGGTCCAAAACGTGTAAATCCATCAAAATCTCGAGGTCGAATTTTTTTACGATTACAAGACTTCCTCTATGCTACGTATACGAGAAAGTAAATATAGAACTCATAACTTGTCGCACAATCAAGAAATGGAATTCACTGTCAACCGTCATACGTGTTTTCCCTCCTTATTACAATTGTGGGTCATTCAAAAGAGTGAAGAAGCACCTTGCATGTCCCTTTATCTTTGCTAAACCTTTTTCATAAAAAGACTTATCTTCATATGTCACGTTTTTAGATAGGTTTACAATTTTATTATTTGTCTATAGGTCGTTTTAGTTAGGTAGGTGTACGTACGGTAACTTTCTGCCTAGATATTTTTAAAGCTATGAAATCTCTTTAAATAATGGCCTGACTAACTACTCTTATCAATATGTGCCACCGAAACATTAGTGTTAAGAACTTTGCTGTATTCCGGCATTCAGTAATAATATAAAAATAGCCAGTCTCTTAAAATTTATTAGTTCCTGGTGAAGCCCGCCACCTTCGGACTTATTTTACTATCACGTGAGATAAGAAAAACATTAAGCATATAAATTTTTGCTAGAATTTAACAACTTCTTGATCTTGTGTTATCTCTAGGTGATATATTCACCTTGCCTAGTGTACAAACAAAGACTCATTGTCCTACTATTTCTAATCAATACCTACATCAATTACAGGTGCATACATTTAACATAGAGTTATATTTTAATTGTTAATATTGTATGCTACAGTCATTATGATTAAAATATAAAATAAATGCGATGACCAAAATCATGCTCAAGTAAAAAAAGGCTATTATAAATTTCAAACCTGTAGTTTTAGAACCCTTTAGAAACTATAGCAACAGAATTTTTTTCACCAATTAACTACAAAGTAGGTTAGAAACACAGTAATACCATATAATTACCATTTTTCAAGTTCGCTAATTAACAAAGAATTTCAACTTCAACATACAATCTTGGCGAGATGTCGCGAGCGGCACGAACGCATTGTTCTAAAGGTTTTAACAAATTCACTCGTCCAATTGCCGTTCATTCATTGTAGGATAATTGCGATAAACACTGATAATCATAGCATGAAAATTGCAGCAGTTTCCCTTAATTATTTGTGGAACGTGCCAATGTTTATTCGGAGGTATTGAATCAAGAAGATTCATAATTAATCGAAATAAATTGTATTTATGAACAAATTACAAAGCAATTGTTCACTATTAATAAGGACGACAGTTTGCGATATTGAGTGTTATATCACAGCAATTTTATTGTTTGAACAAGGTTTTCAATCAAACTACCGGTATTATAATTAGTTTAAGCAGGATACTTTTCTTTAGACTAGTCTAATTTCTCAAAATCTAGTGTTATTTCTGAAGCGTCATTTTTATTCAATTTTAGTATCACATAATTAAAAATATTTGAAAACTAATTTATAAAAATCAAGAAAAGGTGAATTTATTAAATTAATCCTCAAGTACTCGTACAGTCAACGTCAAAAGTAGATGATCAAAATCAGACATTCAATACTAATGATTGTAGTTTGCGTCAAAATAGGGTGACGGCGAAGTGTTTCTAAAGTACGTGATTGTTAAGTGTACCAAATATTAGCTGATGGTACTGCCGCCCAATATACATGATCATTCATAAACCCAAAAACTCTAAAGGTATTTAGCGTCAGAACTAAGAAGTGAGAAATTGTTTCTAAATGAGATGAGTGTCAAATGTACCAAAATTAAGTCAACCACTTAACATTTTTAAAAAAATCTTCGAATTGACAAGCATAAGGCCTGCCTGGTAGCAGCCACCGTAGCCCATTGATGCTCGCATCACTGACGTGATGCGAGCATCAATTGGACGCTGCCATCCAGAGTCCCCTTCCCCACCCCCGTGCAGCTCTGGCAACCTTACTCACCAACAGAAACACAACTATCTGATTATGGTCTTCTGTAAGATGGAGGTACTTACTACCCCAGTTCGGACTGTTCGAACGGGAAGTGCGCTGTGCCCTTTTTTTTTGTCGGGGAGGTCAAATGCATTTACGCATCGTGGTGCCAACCGCAGGGGATATGTGGACTCGAGGTAAAGGCGTTCCCTCCATACCCACTAAATATCCTCCCCGGCCTGACAGCCAGTGCGCTATTGCGGGACGGCTTGGGATCTGCGCACGTGAGCGTAACTACACCGAGACCGTCCCAACGCTGCCCGTCTAGGCACTCTTTGTGCACCAAGTGGTGGCCAGCAGCCCACAGGGGCTACCGACTAACGCCAGCCCCTGTGGGCCGCTGGCCGAAGCCGGCCTTATAGGCCGCCTCCTCACCGACGGCTGCTCGACCTGGCGCGTCCTCCTGACGAGGACACCGGGAGCAGCCATCGGACTGCACCCGGGGACATTGGGCGGGTCGTGGCCCTGAAAAGGGCCGGCCGGAACTAGCCGTGGTGGGAAAACAAGAACAACTCGACGATGGCATGTGACTTCGAATGCCAAGCGGACACACTTGGCATCAAAAGCCACACACCCGCCGAGAAAATTTCCCCACCACGGCACACGTTACCAGGGTCCGCCACGAGGAGACTTCTGGACGTGGACCCCAGTGCACTGTGCCCTAACCTCGACTAAATATTACGACGAATATCACATTCTTTGCATCTTTGCTAAAAGGGCGTCGAATATCCAAAAGTAACTGATGTTAATCAAAATCATAATTTGATGAAAATCAAATTCTTTGCATTTTGGAAGAGGGACACCCTTTTCCAAATGTAACTGAGATGTAACACCAAATCAAAATTGCACTCGTTTGGTAAAAACTGGTCCAGGGTGTCACGTCATATATGGTTATATTAAACGCGTATTTAATTATTTTAGTATTACTACAACAATAGTATAAACTACATTATGATGTGTCTAAGACACTGCATGTCATCATCTAGTATTTAGGAGTCCAAGATGGCGGACACGACTTTTTATTATTATAAATCAACATGAGTATCATTATCGTGGTTTTCAGGGGTCTCGATGTTGAATAAAACATCTACCTCGAATCGAGATCAAAGATGGACGTGACATTTTAATACGAGTATATGGCAGTATTTATTGAAATACATATTAATATTCAAGGAATTTTGATTTGGTGTTACATCAGTTACTTTTGGACATTTGACACCATTTTCCCAAAAGTGCAAAGAATGTGATTTTCATCGAATTATGATTTTGATTAACATCAGTTACTTTTGGACATTTGACACCATTTTCCCAAAAGTGCAAAGAATGTGATTTTCATCGAATTATGATTTTGATTAACATCAGTTACTTTTGGACATTTGACACCATTTTCCCAAAAGTGCAAAGAATGTGATTTTCATCTAATTATGATTTTGATTAACATCAGTTACTTTTGGACATTTGATACCATTTTCCCAAAAGTGCAAAGAATGTGATTTTCATCGAATTATGATTTTGATTAACATCAGTTACTTTTGGACATTTGACATAATTTTCCCAAAAGTGCAAAGAATGTGGTTTTCATCGAATTATGATTTTGATTAACGTCAGTTACTTTTGGTTATTTGACACCATTTTCCCAAAAGTGCAAAGAATGTAATTTTCATCGAATTGTGATTTTGATTAACTCAGTTACTTTTGGACATTTGACACCGTTTTCCCAAAAGTGCAAAGAATGTGATTTTCATCTAATTAAGATTTTGATTAACATCAGTTACTTTTGGATTTTCGACACCCTTTTAGCAAAGATGCAAAGAATGTGATATTCGTCATAATATTTAGTCGAGGTAGGGCACAGTGCATTACCCGTTAGAATTCGGAGCAGTCTGAACTGGGGTAGTACCTCCATCTTACAGAAGACCACAATCAGATAGTTATGTTTCTGTTGGTGAGTAAGGTTGCCAGAGCTCCACGGGGGTGGGGAAGGGGACTCTGGATGGCAGCGCGCAAGTGTCACGTCAGTGATGCGAGCGTCTATAGGCTACGGTGGCTGCTACCAGGCAGGCCTTATGCTTGTCAAACAACCACTTAACATTTAAAAAAAAATCTTTTAATTATGATGTTTATTTACATACCTACAGCTACGAGTAGGTACTTTTTTTCATAATTATGCCACCAATATTATAAGCAATTTTGGTACATTTGACACTCATCTCATTTAGAAACAATTTCTCACTTCTTAGTTCTGACGCTAAATACATTTAGTGTTTTTGGGTTTATGAATGATCATGTATATTGGGCGGCAGTACCATCAGCTAATATTTGGTACACTTAACAATCACGTACTTTAGAAACAATTCCCCGTCACCCTATTTTGACGCAAACTACAATCATTAATATTGAATATCTGATTTTGATCATCTACTTTTGACGTTGACTGTACTAGCATTGTTTGTATGTTTTTCTTTTTGTAGAATTCATTATACAGTTACAATTAAACCAATTACGTAACTATAATAAATATGCATAAAGAACTTGTGTAGCTAGACTACGAATTATCATGAATCACTGTTACATGTTAATTAATTCATTTAATATAATAATAATAATAATATATATCTCCACGCTCACACCAATTATCTAGCCCGAAGTAAGTATCATTAAGAACTTGTGTTACGGATACTAGATAACGGATTTTTTTTTAATATACATAATAATTTAAAATATTTTTATAAATAAACTTAAATAAATATATAAACAACCATGACTCGCAAACAAACATTCGTGTTCGTCACACAAACATTTGCCGTTACCAGGATTCGAACCCGGACCGCTTGATGTGTAGCCAGCTGTACTGACCACTCCACCACGACGGCGTCAAATTTAATTTTAATTTAAATTTAATTAGTAACTATTTAATAAACTGATCAAAATAGTTTTCCTGATAATATTACACAATTTCAATTACTTTTTTTCAATTATGCATTAAAATTTTCAATGAATGTAAAAACTAATTAATAATGTAATTTATCACTCTTGTTGCCAAAAAGCTTAGCTTCTATGCTTAATATATACCTGGTTCATTGACTGCTTTATTTTTTTATTTATTTCAAGGTAGCCACATTTCATAGTTAATTAATATTCAAGTCGTAACTGAAACAGTATTAAATTATTAGTCTTTGACAGACGAGGAAGTGTAAATGCATGATAAAAAAAGCAAAGCAGTAGCGTGTTAAACAAAGAAAAGCTTATCATAAACGCATTGAACTTTTAGTGGTTCTCGAACCGAAGCCATTAATACGTAGTAGGTACAATAAACTCTCAATAAAACAACTAGCAAACTTTTGTAGATGACGTAGACGAAACTGGTGGTAAAAGCTACAGAGAAAGTTCAAGAATCCCAGAAAACCACTGTATTCAGTCAACGTAAACAATTCAACCTGACAATAAGTATCAAAAACAAAACGAGTATCAAAAATTATTAAAAAGTAGGTACTATACAGGGTGTAAAAGACATGAACAGTCAAACGAGAACCATGTATTCTATACATCAAAATAAGACATATTTCATAAAAAAAAATTGCTGGGAAATAAATGATTTTTATTTTTTGGTGTTAAAAAAAATTGCAAATTGTACCGCGCAATGTAAAGGGCTCAACTCGCACGCAACTCGTAAAACCGCGATAATTTTGCCAGACCGTTCGTCAGTGTCCGTGCGCATCGAGTGAGCTACATTGAACGCTAACGTTTTGAAACCATTTTTTGTTATTAAATACTAAAAAAATGATAATGTTTTTTTGGACAATAATTAAGAAATAACGTATAGAATACGTTTTCATAAAAAAATGGAAAAAAAAAATTGGTTGTCTGTAAAGTCGGTTTACTGACGATAGTTGAACGTGACAACGTCTTAAGAAAATACTGATGGAATGGTAGCATTTTTCAAAAGAAAAATTTTATTTCATTTGTTTACTTCAAGCCTTACATGGAACGCCTCAGAGCGAGGTAACGCCGCATGCGTCATGTTTTTTCGTGCGTGCAGCCGGCTCTATCGAATTATAAGTCGTTGTCACGTCAAAAAATTATGACTTTGACCTTCAATAAAATCGTAACTATCAATTTCCCAGGTATAGTCTGAAGGAAGAAAAATGTTATGATGGTGAGCAGAATACATGGTTCTCGTTTGACTGCTCATGTCTTTTACACCCTGTATACATAAAATGTATCAAAAAGGATTGACACAACATCAGTTGTAACTACATAATAATATGTACCATATACATAATATAATATTTTACAAAATATACTTAAGATTCATTCACATCAAAGAAAAGAAGCAATATTTACGTAATTTTTAGATAGTGATCATGTACTAACTTCTTAAATGAGACTTTATTTGGAGTGCTATGTACACAGGGCGGTAGGGCATTCCAATGCCGAATAGCAGCAGTAAGAGTAAAGGACTTTGAGACGAACCTAGTGTGATGAACGGGTATTTGGAGTCTAAGGGTGTTGTTAGAGCGAAGTCCACGTTCATGAGATGACCCCAGATTTCGAAACCTTGATTTCAGATATTCATGTGTCAATCATTTTTGATATATTTTATGTATATATTTACTTAGTACTTTTCAATATTTTTTGATACTTGTTTGGTTTTGATACTTGTCAGGTTGTATTATGTATACTAATTTTGAAAGGTTTTCATACTGATTTGTTGTATAAGTAGTCTAGGTTCTCACGTAGATTTTTCGAAATTTATGCTCTTATTGTAAACGCGTGAACTTAAGGTCGTCGCACACTTATCAGCTTGGAAAGGGAACGCCTCTTTTAACTATGAATAAATGGCGATGCGCTACGGTTCGTAGCCATTCCGTAGCTACAAATCGTTACGTCGTTACGTTAAGCTACAAAGCGTTCATAGTAAAAAATAATATAATAAAAAAAAAAAAAAAACATGTGTACAATTCTCCCAAAATCGTTCCTTGATTATTGCTTTATAAATAAAACAATTTGTTACTTTTCTGAAAGCGAGTCTGAAAAAACCATCTTTTATTTTGTCTTCAATTTTGACAACAACATTTTTTTACTACATACAAAACTCTTTACAAGACTAGGTCAGTCTATGCTCACCAACGAGGTCTGAACATGCCGCCCACCATGGACAACATGTCCATCACAAATTGCATCAAAATATTTAATCAATTACATCCACATATGCAAGCTAAAAATATAACACCACTCTGTACAAAAATCCCATACACTATGAAAAATTAAACAAAACACAAACATTGTAACACTTCAGCAACAAAACATAGCAACATAGAACAAGATATAACCTTAAAACCATAAAAAAAACTCATGACATAAAATTATATTACTAGGTGGCCACAGGTAAAACAATCAGTTTAGAGACAGGCCTTTTAATTACAGTACCCTTGCAACGTAAGGACACAACTCTCGTAAGATTGTCCAAACCAACATGCTTATCAGTAATGATACCGTACAACCACCTAGCTGGCGGGAGATCATCCTCCTTCAGTAAAACCACATCTCCCACAGAAGGTTCTGATGTTATCTTGGACCATTTATACCTATGCTGCAGCTGAGTTAGGTACTCACGAGACCATCTACGCCAAAAATCTTGCAACAACCGTTGCACAAAATGCCATCTCTTTAGAGTGCTTACATTTGACGTCTCGTAATTAGCGTCAGGTATAAGCAACAATGGCTCCCCTACAAGAAAATGCCCCGGAGTTAGGGGAGTCGGGTCTCCTGGATTGTTGCTAATCTGAGAAACAGGACGCAAATTTAAACAAGCCAATATCTGTGACTGCGTGTAAGTTACGCTGATAAGCATCTGCTATGATCAGATTACTCAGATGCGACTTTGAAGGAAAGATAATTGGATGCTTCATATCCTCAGCAACCTCAGCCATCTGCCAGCGACCGCCCACCCTGAGGATATCCTCGCCGTCAAGGAAGGGATTAAGCGAGGTGAGTTTACTAATTCTCTTTACAGTTTGAGCCTTCGTCAATAACTCTACTTCTTCCAGAAACCCTTCTCTTTGAGATAACCGAATGCAGGTAAGTAACGATTTTTTTATTTCTTCCGCAGATAAATTCTCTCTATTCCTATCCCTATTATTTACATATAAAAATCTACGACAATATGAAATAACCCGTAATAACCTATTTAATGATGAATATTTACATATCAAATTTTCCTTCTGGTCATTTTGAACTTTCTCATAACACTTTCTCCTTCTTTTTCTCTAACTCAGTTATTTCCACTTTACCTTTAGTGTACTTAATTTCTTTTGGTAGTAACCAGCTAGGGCCCGTCTTCGTTATTTCAACCTCTGAAAATTTGCTTGGACTTATTCCTCTTGACGCAAAGTCAGCAGGATTGTTTTCAGGTGCCACGTATGACCACTGATAGGAGTCTATATAAGTCAAGATCTCCGCTACACGGTTGGCTACAAAAGTCTTCCACTTGCTCGGATGGCCGCTAAGCCAGGCAAGTACCACACAAGAATTTGACCAAGCATGTACCTTGTCTTTGGGAATATTAAGAACAGCTGAAACTTCCTGGAGATGTTTTGTCAACCGCACCGCTCCACATAATTTTGACGCAACCAGAGTGAATTGCGATCTTTCGTCACACGCAATTTGTTGTAAGGCTCTGATAGCTATGCAAGGAACTGAAGATAGACGACACGTTATCCGTAAGTGACGAAGATCCTGAAGTTCTGAATTAACCTCGCTACACCATAAACTACGTTGAAAGTCAACATCGTCTTGAGCCATCGTAACCTGCCTATACATATAAACTATGTCTGCTGCCAAGCTTATGGAATAACAGCGCGAACGTAAAACAATATTTCTTAAGTCGAGTTGAAGCGTTGGACCTACCATAAGGTCATTATTCAAAGATGTTCCGTTATTAAGGGAACATGACGCATCAATAACAACTTGGACCTTAATAGTGGCCCTCTCGTTCTGAACCACTGTTGGTTTGCCTATTTCGGACTTGGGTACATATTCCATATCTCTTACTTTCAAATACCCTTCAATTACATCAGGGTATTGTGTTTTTAGCTCCTGATTATGCATCAACCGCTTCTCCGACACAAGGAAGCGCTTCTGGACAAGATAGTACAAATTGTCATACTGACATTGAGGATGATCTGATTCAAAAGGCAACTTCACTATGTAGCGGCCAAAATAATCTCTAATGGTGGTTTTGGATAAAATCTCCTCGCATTTCTGCGCCTCGACTGTGAAAAAACGATTATTATTTGAAGAGACTTCTTCAATCTCCCAAAACTTTTTCAAAAGTTCATTGGTAGATATATAGGTGTGGAAGCTAACTACTTTATTCTTCGGCACAAGATTATGATTGCGTGGTGAGATATGGCCTGAAAGAATCCAACCAAGCTTGGTATTTTGCGCAATTGGATAACCTGGTGGACCTTTTACAACTCCTTCTAACAATATATGACCATACACCTCAGCGCCAAGTAGCAGATCCACAGAACTTGGCATATTAAATGTCGGATCTGCTAATTCTAAAGTTGTAAATTGATATGGTAACATTTCAGCTATTATTCTCTTCTCGGGAAGAAGAGAAGTGATTTTCTTAAGAACATGAGCTTTAACAACAACTGTAAAGCTGGGGTCAGAACGCGACTGCATTTTAATCTCAACGATCCACTTAGACTGTAATGACGAAGTCTGATCACTTCCTAACCCTGAGATATAGCTCATGTTGGAGATCTTTTTAAGACCTAAAATTTGAACGACAGACTCCGTTACGAAGGAGGCCTGCGAACCTTGGTCTATAAGAGACCGCAATACAAATGACCCGTTTCTCGATTCTACCTTTACTAAGGCAGTGGCCAATAATACTTGGCTGTTCAAATTCGAGAAACAAGACACAATGGTTGATGCCTGCTTTGGGTAGATGGTCCCGCACCATCTCCTGACTGCTGATCATTAACATGATCATGATCACCTTTAGGAACTGATTTTGGGTGTAGTAAAGAGTGATGTCTCCTCTTACAAATTCGGCAGGTGGTTGATTGACGACAAGAATAGACTGAGTGATTTGTACCTAGACAGTTAAAACATAGCCTGTTGGTTTGAACAAACGTACGACGTACATCGACATCTTCTCTAGCAAATTTTTTGCAGTTATACAATTTATGAGCATCAGAACAAAATAAACAAGTTACAGGCGATAACGTATGCATAGCCTTAGGAGTACTAATATGAATGCTGCTCTGCTTTACATTTTTGCTATCTAAAAACTCTAATGACCGAAAACGTTGATTTAAGAACCCTTTAAAATCGTTCAAGCTAGGCAATTCGTCATTAGATTTGCTAACTTCCACTTCCCATAACTTCCTCGATTCCGTGTCAAGTTTTAAACTAATAATGTAAATAACAATTATGTCCCAGGAATCGACACTGATATCTAAATTTGACAGTGCATTTAGACACTCATTCGTTGTGTCAAGCAACTCTTTGATAGAACTAGCAGATTCAGATAAAATATTCCTTTGTTGCATAAAACGCTTTAAAATAGAATTTGCTAAATACCTTTTATTGTTGTAACGATGCTCCAGCTGATCCCAACAGGTTTTGTAATTACAACCCGCAATAGGAATATGCCTAATCATTTGCTCAGCTTCCCCTACCAAATGACTCTTTAAATAATGTAGTCTCTGAACATCGTCCAATCCTTTATTATTATGAATTAATGATAAAAACAGATCACGAAAACTAATCCATTCTGAGTATTTCCCACTAAAATTAGGAATGGAGATTTTCGGTAATTTAATATTAAAGGATTGTTCGTGTTTTAGAACTACTAAATTGTTGCTACTAAATTCTACCGACTTAGAATCTCTAGTAAAAATCAAAATAGCTTCCTTTAATTCCGCCTTGTAAAATATGTAAATTTCGTCCGTCTCATCATAAGCCTCACTTGAGTAATAAGAAGTTTTCTTAAGTTCCTCAATACTGAATTCGGAAATAATTCTCCTGTGTGTACTGCTATATGACGACCATTGATCCTCCAAAGCATCTAATCGTGTTTCTAAATATGATAAAGTAATACGATCCTTTGGTGTCTTTTTGAAATTAATTCTGCCCTTCTGAATCTTAAGTTTAGTATCGTCTTGCATTCTCAAATAAGACTCCATTGTGGTAAATAAATTTGTTCAATAATCGGCAAACCAAATTATGTAGAAATTCTTTCGAAGTCGATGACACTTGTGAAAATTTTACATTAATTAAAGAGTACTCACAATATATAAAAATTCCGACTCGATTAGGACCATGTACAATTCTCCCAAAATCGTTCCTTGATTATTGCTTTATAAATAAAACAATTTGTTACTTTTCTGAAAGCGAGTCTGAAAAAACCATCTTTTATTTTGTCTTCAATTTTGACAACAACATTTTTTTACTACATACAAAACTCTTTACAAGACTAGGTCAGTCTATGCTCACCAACGAGGTCTGAACAACATGCTTTAATGATAAACACAACAAAAAAGTGAAAAATATTTTTTAGTACTTATACATAGAAACAAACAATTATTAATATTTAGAGAAAAGCGTGGGGTGATAAAGATCAATCGCACCGTTTATGGGACCTTTAGAGTTTCGATGTGAATAGAAATGTAGCAAGCAAAGCAACGGGTTTAGGTCAAAAGCTAAAACAAAAGCTTCGCACATTGTGTACAATAGTCCTTCGACTGCGTGTAAAAGTCTGTCTCAATGCGTCTCTGCATTTAGCGCTGCATACATTTTTGGCAAACAGATACAGCTATTTGAAGATCTGATTGTAATAATTCGGTACATCGCAGATGACTCAGAAATAAATCATCATCATCATCATCAACAGCTCATATAATGTCCCCACCGAGGGGCTCGAGCCTACCCCACATTAGGGGCGATTAGGCCTTAGTCAACCACGCTGGCCAAGTGCGGGTTGGTCGACTTCACACACAACCTAAAAATTTCTTCATAAGTGTGTGCAGGTTTCCCCACGATATTTTCCTTCACCGTAAAAGCGTCGATTAAACGTACATATGAATTCAAAATTTGAAAACACATTGGTACGTGGCGGGGATCGAACCAGTGCCTCCCGGGTGGGAGACGACGCTCTTACGCAGTACGCCACCGACGCTTCCCAGAAATTAATGATTAGAACAATTCTTTAAGTCCTGCAAAGTCCTGGGTATAATAGCAAAAGGCTTGAGTAGTTGACAGAGCCCGTCCCGTCAGCATTTTTTTTTAGTTTGTTTCAATTCTTAATTAATTTATTAAAATGGCCTTCAAAGCTCCTATTGTATGATATTATATATTTGACTATGGCGATTGAAAAACTATTTCCTTTAAAAAAACATACAATCGAATTGAAAATCTCTTCCCTTTAAAAATTCACGCAACGTTGACTCGTCACTGATTGACTATTTGTACGTATGTTACTACGTTTTACTACGAGCAATAAAAATGAAGAGACAAGGAATACACATGATGGAATTTTTAAATATTTGTCAGCCTTTGCATTGTTAGTCGACGTGTTTGTGTGAGAAATGTATATCTATTTTGGCCTTATAGTACCTACATTTCACATTTTATGGTTTGAAATATGGGTATAGGTACTTGTTTTATGCTTGTATCCGTGTCAAGAACAGCTTTGTAGATTTAATATCATTGTTAAGGCTGCAGCTGCGACTAAACTGAACTGTTAATATTGTTTTTATGTCACTAGGCTATAAGGGAACACTCACATTTGTTAAGGCTCCACGATTGTAAAATAACAGAATTTTATTCTAAGAATATATCTTATTTTTAAGCAAATGAGTAATATATTTTGATTGTCGTTTTGTTTTTGATACTTCGGAGGTTGTATTTTTTTATCTATCATCAATAGTCCGTTGAAGAGATTTCCTAAAAAAATTTGTCGCATTTTACCACCAACTCTTATCAGAAGTCCGTGAGATATACGGCTTGTACAAAAGCTACCTCCAAAATTATGAGGATAATGCGCTTTTTGGAATGAGGGAATCATCATTTCAGATTTTTTTTTAATGCTATGTCGTTTGCAAACAATTATAGGCACGGCCCACCTGATGGTTAATACTTATCGCAGCCTATAGACGATTCGTCTTATAATAATAACATAATATATTTTCACACCAATTATCTAGCAGTGGTCGGCAAAGTGCCGCTATTTGGCTCTTTAAGTAGGGCTCTGACACAAATATCCACGGAAGGTGTAATAATATCCACGGAAGGCGCAATAAAATTTTCATTTAAAAAAACTTAGAAAAATTACATCACAAAAATTACACTCCAGTGTGATATAAGAAACCAAAAACATGCGCGTGCATACTTTTTCTAAAGTAGTTGGGGGGATTTAGCTACACACTACAATCCCCCGCGACGTTTTGTAATACGGCGTGTTATACGATTCGCCTGCGACATCAACATCCCTATTGCGAGGACGACTGACGATGACGACCGTTGTGGCAGAACGGTCCTCGAGTGGTAGCAGAAAAGTCCTCAAGTGGCTGTCGCGTACTAGACGCAGCGTTGGTAGGCCGTATGGATTTCCAGACGAAAAAAAAAAAGGGTTGACATCGAGCGAATAGTACCTGTATTCGCAACATTTACAAACTCCGGTGACTGCTTATCATCAGAAGGATCTTATGCTTGTTGCCACCCATATGGTATAAAAAAGTTGGGAAGTCAAGGATCACAAATGCGACATGCATCGTGAGAAAAGTCACGGCGTCAAGACAGAATTAAAGCTTATTATACAGTCAATATTATTAAAATACATTTGACGCAGATATTGTCGTATCCGTATCGAATGTAAATAACAATCATTTTAAATTATCCACTATTGATTTTGCATTCGCAGTTCGCTTGCAAATGTATAACAGCTTAAGACAGTACAATCGTGACTTAGTTACCGTTAGTTTTTGTTAAATCAATTTGAACAATACTAACTGGTCTATAAATTACTTCGAGTTGCCTGTAAACGCCTATTATGGAGCTCATTTGAATACCCGACCTATGTTACCCATAAAACTCGGTCCTTATAAATGTCATGTAGTATTAAAGGTGGTAATTAAAGCAATTATTTATAAAATATTTGCAACATGAAGTCATTATTCACTTCTTTATAAATCACCAGAAATATTAGACAAGTAAGATCAATCCGCTTGAAATAAGGCTAGAATTATATATAAGATGCAGGCGCGTCATATAACCCTTTTTGAGTTAACTCTTCAATGTAACAAAGATACTAAAATTACATTAAAATAGTTTACGGTTTAGGGATCAGCATTAGGAAATCTAAAGGTCTCGAGTTCAATCCTAAATGGGAGTAGAAATTTGTGCTTGCATTTGTCTTGTGTGGCTTCCTGTGCCTGTTTAGCTTCCATCATTATATCAGTTAGTCGTTATAACAATAGTGTTAAGAACAGGGTATTTATGGTAGGGCAGACGGTGCTATTGCCTTGGGGGCTCCGCAAGAGAGGGACCCCCATAATAGAGAATATCCATAATTCGACAGGCCTCCGCTCATTGTTGCCCCCAGACCTCCAAGACCCTGGTTAAGAGATGTCCAAAAGACGAGACGCTTCCATTATGATGATAAGGCCAAATATGAAAGCACTTCTTAACGGTAAGTGATGATTTACTGTCACATGAGAGGGCGATGAAGAGCTTTCTAATGAAGTTGAGAAACGATAGCAAAACGTTATTAATGACTGATACATACATACGTACTTCAATATGTAGGGGAGATGGATATAGGAAAAAGAACAAATACAGACTAAATTTTAACAGAATGGCATAAGATTTGACGCCGTCGTGGTGGAGTGGTCAGTAACGCTACCTACACACCGGGCGGTCCGGGTTCGAATCCTGGTAGGGCAAATGATAGTCTGATGAACACGAATATTCGTTCATGAGTCATGGTTGTTTATATATTTATTTAAGTTTATTTATAAAATATAGTAGCCATAACACAAATTCTTAATGATACTTAATTTGGGCTAGATAATTGGTGTGAGCGTAGAAATATATTATTATCATTAGATACTTCTGCTCATAGCACACTTATCTACTCGGAAAGAAATGGTCACCGTTGACCGTATCGCCTTTCGCCTCCACCAAGCGTCAACCTAACGTAAGCACGTAACCAAATCAGAAGGCCAAGACAAGGCAATCGATACAAATCTTTCGCCATGGTTTTTTCTCAGTATTATATCAGTGCCATACATAATATCCCTTAGACCTTAGATAATACACCTGCCTTAGACCAATAATTGATATCCTTTACGTTATGCGTTCACCGCAATCGATTGGCCACTTGTCATGTCTAGGCCCTCTGATCAGTAGCTCCGGTATGTCGGCTGGAGATGTGACGTGATGACGGCTTAAGCTACGGTAAGGCGAACGCCGCTCTTACCTACGGCTCGCCGTAACTAAGCCCTGCGGTTTGTGAGCTTCTCCCGAGACGAGCGACGGCGTTACGTTGCTGATTGGTGTGCGTCATCGAGCATTTAACCAATGGAGGAGAAATGTCATTTCTTTTGTTCGAAAATAATTCCGCCAAACAATCGCAATTACGCGCCATGCTAGGTGGATACTGTAATGTAAATGTTTTTATCGACATAGTTACCTAGCTATGAAAATAATTATTTAATAAAACAAGTAAAATAAATACTTTAAATAAAAATAAACGTAGGCATTTATTTTCTTTATTAATTGGTTATGTGCACAATGGTGTGCGTTACAGTATAAAGTTTCATACAACGAATGCTAAACGGCTCGAGTTGAGGCGATACTGATCTGTTTACGAGGTGATATGTGTGCTGTGACCTTTATTCAAATAATTAAATGTTGTCAGTATAGAACAACAGTATTTGGATGTGACTGAAGATTTACTAAACAAGCTCGAGCGTCTTCAGAATCTGGCAATTCGGTTCGTTTATGGCCTGCGAAAATATGATCATGTGTCAGTTTTTCGCGCTGAGCTGGAATGGCTTCCGATTCGAGACCGCCGTAATGTGCACATCCTTTCAACTCTTTATAAAATCCTGAACGATCCTAAAGCCCCTTCCTACCTCCGCTCCCGTTTCCAGTTGTGTCAACCTCCCAGTCGTTCAAGACGCCCGTATGTTATTAAAATGCTGGAGCTGCCTAATGGCAACACAAACTTTCTCCTCCACTCGTTTTCTTTTCGCGCCGCGCATCTATGGAACAACCTTCCAAATATAATCCAAGAAAGTCCTTCCATAACTTCTTTCAAAAGTAGACTAAAGAAGCATCTTTTGTCACAAATCTCGTGATAGTCATCATCATCACAAGTGTAATCTATCAGTTATTCATACATAATATTGTATATATTATATATTTAGTTTTGTATATGTATATTATTATTTTATATTATCTAAAATATGTATGTATATATCTAAGATATGTATTAATTTATGAATTTTGTTTATTAGTTTGTAAATTGTTATTTTAATTAATCTTAGTTATTATTCTTTACTCTTGCATTTTGTATCGCCTGCATACGAATTATTCTCTAACATCCATGGGTTGACTGGAAGAGATCTCTTTTAGGGATAAGTCCGCCCTTGCAAACTATGTATTAATGTATAAATTGTCATAATATTTTTCAAGTGCAATAAAGGGTATAATAATAATAATAACAACCTTTTAGGAAGAAAATGAGAAGGGGTAAATTTTAGGCGATAGAATATTGATTAACTGCTGTAATTGACACTCCTTTAATGTTAACAATCTAATTTCTCTTAGGTAGGTACTAACCACATAATTCAAGGCAACACAACCGGATACTAATGAGAAGGCAAAGAATTAATCACGATTCTGACTATAAAAACCACCACACAGATTACAATGAATCGGAACAATTATAATATGTGGTTACACTGTTAATTGTCATGGAAAGTTTCAGAACAACAAGTCTAGATACACTGTTAGATCTTTTGATCGACAATACAATATTGTAGGTATACTGTGTTGTATTACTTTTATTATTGCAACACAGAAAGAGAAAATTAAAAATATAGATTTACTTTATACACATTACTAAAAAACATTCAACTTGGTACGTATCTAATTAGATACCTATCTACATTTTTTGAGTTTTGGATTATTGGACTAAAAAAATATTAATTTGAATTCTTAATGTTTTAAAGACTTCAAGACTTTTCTATATAATTCGAAATCTTGAATTGGTCGAATAAAATTCTGGGTGAAAAAATAAAATTATTTTTTATTTCAGATTGTTGTATAAATTTATAAATCGGCCTTATGTGCGTGAATAAAAAAACAGTTCTTCAATATTCTGTCAATTTGGTCAATGATTACAAGATTCAACGAGATAATGCGCATACATTTCCATATACATTAAAAGACGTTATAAATCAATTCAAAATCAGAAAATTTATTGTAATATAATTAAATGACAATTTTTGTTATACACAAATTTCTGTATGTTTTCTGATAAGTATGTTAATATCGCTTCGCTTCGTCTAATAATATGATCATTAATATGAATGATTGAAATTATACCAATATTATAAGTAGAATCATACCTAAGATGTATTAGTTTGTATGATTTATAAATAATTAAAGTCGTGTAGCGAAAATGTTTTCATTAAGTTTAAGGTAAATAAGTAATCTGAATCATGTTTGAGACACGGAAATCTTTTCAGATGATGACAAATTTTTAATGAATTAATATTTAATATGGAATGAAATGCAATTATGCTAATTTAATTTGTACTATTAATTAAGCATTATAGTCAAAATGTTATTAATATATAACCTACTGGTTTTATTCATTTACTTAAGTAATTATTTTTATTTATGGCATCTCGAATCTAATTCTTACAATATCAGGGTTATAATAGCATGTAAGATACAGATAATCATGTATTATCAGTCTTCCTAATTTTTACAGCTTAAATTTTTTTCGTTTGAAGCGAGCCCTTTTTGTTGACCCCACTTTCTATTATTGTTGACCAATAGAAGACCCTATTTTGTTCTGTAAGACATCTGAACTAGATGTCAATATTTGCTAAGGCAATTGTAGTGCATCACTCTGGGATCTTCACTCACAATTCCATTGATCATCAGGTTAAGGGTAGCCGTAGACAGTGTAATACAAAAACGACCCTTAAGATGGTAGATTAGGGAGGCCCTGACAGTACATGGGATAACTTTTTTTATTAAAATGAATGCTTCACAACTTTGATAGGAGTGTATGTACCTAATTTAAGGTTAAATGCACATAAGTACATGCATTGTGTTTCGAGTATAATTATAAATTAAATGTACTACGACCCTAATGAATCAGCAAAGAGGTATTGATCACCTTATACTCCGTCCACCAAGTCGAATTGGGAAAATGATACCCAAATCATCGGTGATAAAATATTATCAAATATGTGTTGATTCGGATTCCGAATTAACACATTTTTAATAATAATATTCGGAATAATGTCCAAATATCAAAAAGTTTGCTATCACTTGAAAAAACTGAGATTATGCTGATTTTTTTAGTATTATTTCTAAGATTTTTTAAATATATTAGTATTTTCTTATTTTCTAATAGGTTTTATTTATTAAATTGGTAAAATTAAATTGTAGTCTATGTATCTTTAAACGTGTTCTTTCAGACTTTACGAAAATTGTAGTACAGGTTACAATACTGACAAAAATTTTCGTAGTCTGGCGTACGTAGTACGACAAGCACCGTCTGCATACAAAATGAAACTAAAATAAAATAAAAATTATTCATATCCGATCTTTATGATAATATAGAATATTTTTTACATACTAAAATACAAAATATGTACGTTATCCATTTAAAAAAAAAATTGCGTTTTGAAAATAGAAAAACGTACGGACACTGGATTTATTTTTATTACAAACATTCTAATACATAATAAAAATCGTATAAGAAGTAGGGGTAGAAAAAACGGTTTCTCGGTTTGTATGGAGACGCGGTTGCCGTACTCTTAAAGATCCAAAAAATTGTACGAGTAATTTGTAAATTGTAAGAACAATGCTGAAAAATATTGGAGAAACGTTTAGAAAAAAAAACAGAAAAAAACTCACTGTATTTTATTTGTAATTATGTGTACAAATAATGAGAATAATAAAATCATTATCTTAAAAAATGTCAATAGAAAATGAAAACCTTTTATTTTATGAGAAAACCCTCAAGATATTGGTGTCAATGAAAACAGGTGAGCATATTCCTTATTATTACACCTTTTTATAGTTAAAGACTAATTCCACTATTATTTAATTAATATTGAGTTAGTACTTGAGCTGGTTTCATGTTCTATAGGTATTACGCAGTCACGTACACAATATCTTGGAAGGTAATTTATTAATTATCTTACAAGAAATTAATTTTATTACCTACCTACGTAAATTACTTACAGTAAAAGGAAAATAGTCAAAACATTTCTTAGAAACAAACCGCGAAAAATCCGGTTCTATCAATATTATTGTGAATCAAAAGAGATAAGTTTTTGTTGATAGGTTCAGGTTTCTTTTAACCGAAATTAGCTATGTGTTAGCTACGTTTTGGTTTACAGAGTTATGTTTCGACGAAAAATAACTCTGTAAACCAAAGCTCAGCTTTTGCGGTAGAGTCGAATAATAATAAATGTCAAAAAATGTCGTAAACTATCAGAAACAGTGGGCAATGTATAAAAGATGAAGTACCCTTAAATAATAACTCATAGATACTAAGGGTAGGTACTTCAGTATATCGCCGTGTGATGGCAGTAGAGTAGTAGAATAGCACACCTCCATATCCTCCAATCGGTATCGTAGATGGCGACTAAAGGTCTTAGCATACTTATCAACTCGGAAAGAGAATGCCTCTTTTTTACCATGAACACTACGGAACGGCTGCTACGAAGCTGCTACGTACCGTAGCGCAACGCCTCTTTTTATAGCAAAAATCTAAATGTTTTTTTGAGGTCGGTCCCAAATACAAGTGACAACGTTTATTCCAAATATTGAGGTTGGCACCGACCTCCAAAAAACATTTAGATTTTTATAAACAGAATTTTTATTTCTCCGTTCTTAGTTTTGAAGGCAGTTTTTTTATTTAAAAATAATTTATTTTTTGCTTTTCAGTGTTTTAATGGCATCAAAATTGACTTTCATAAGTGTACAAATTGTACCTAAATGAATAAAGAAATTTTGACTTTGACTTTGACTAAGTATATAAATTTTCAGGAAACTATCTCGAGATCTTTTAGTTAGACACACAAGTGATAAGATTACGATATCATCGATGTCAACTAAATAGGCATTATTAGGGATAGCTAGATAACTACTCGTCAGATGTCGATAACATTTAAATGGGACCAAGCTTCTAAAGGTCGAAATAATCTTTAAAATCGGTACACCTGTAAAGAGTTATGAGGTAACAAACATAAAAAACATACAGACGAATTGATCACCTCCTCCTTTTTGAAGTCGGTTGAAAAGAGGCGATACGGTTACGAGCTGATAAATGTGCCTTAATGACCTTAATGGATCAGCACCAAGTCAGATAGGGCGCGGAGTAAGCGTGGTGGACTATCGCCTAAATCTCCTTCGATGACAAGGAGAGGCCTTGTGTCCCAGCAGTGGGTCGAATTATAAAGGCTATTATGATGATGAGATTCAATATTGTAATCATACCCAAATTATCGGTGAAAAAGTATTATTAAAAATGTATCAATTAATTGGGAATAATGTCCTAATATCAAAAAGTTTGCTATCACTTGCAAAAACTGAGACATTGCTGATTTTTTTAGTTTTATTTCAAAGATTTTTTATATTAGGTTAGATTTTTTATATTCCCTGAAAGTAATTAACACTGAAATACTAATTAAAAATAAGCTAAAACACATACCATAAAACTTCTCTTGTTTTTCAAGTAATGCAAATTTTTATATCGGTTATTGTGTCTTGAGTCGCCAGAAAGCCAAACAAACAAAACGTTTTGACGCCGCAAACAATATGATGACTCGAGATATACAATTACGACCTAAAGAAGAGTAGACTGAATTAAAGGCACTTTGCATTTATTCCAATTACCGGTTTCATGTTACGTTGGCGATGCAGCTGCTAGAAAAATAATTTGTTATGAAAAGTCTGACACCATATTGCTGGGAACAAGATGAATCATTATTATCATCATCATTACAGTCTTTATAATTCGACCCACTGCTGAGACACAAGGCCTCTCCTTATCATCGGAGGAGGTTAAGGCAGTAGTCCAACACGCTTGCCCAATGTGGATTGGTGGATGGAGTATCAGGTGATCAATACCCCTTTGCTGATCCATTAGTCGCCTTCTACGACTCCCATTGGAGGTTAAGGGGTCATGCTATTCTACTCTGACGTCATCACACGGCAAATCGGAATCATTGATACATGGAACTATAATTAATGGCCTCGCGTCGCATTAAGCGTACGCATTTTGCCAATGTCAAGTGAAAATGTAACTAAAGTAACAAAAATAATTGTTCGGTTGATTGAGGTTAAAAATGGAGTCTCTCAACACGTGTTTTTACGACAAGAACTCGGGAGAAACTCCGGAATCATTTTTGTAGTTTTAGAAAGATCTCAATACTTTTACGTTACGAATCCGTCAAATATTCACGCTTCTGTACCAGATACACATAGGAGCAATGTACATGTGTACAGACAGACATGGCTCACCCGTGTTGCTGAGATAAAAAATACCGTAACAGCAATGCCTGCACACCATAAGGTCCGGGTTCGAATCCTGGTAGCGGCAAATGTTTGTATGATGAACGCAAAGAATTGTTCATTAATTGCTTACAAAAGTGTAAATAAATATTGAACATATTTGCTAGTTTTGTGTAGTTGACTGACTTCGGCAGCAGACTATAATTTTAGCAACGCATCATAAAATATAACCGAGTGAAATAAATGCAATTGCAGCAAAAAATATTGCAAATAATTATTTTGCTGACCACGAACCTAATATGTACCTAAATTTAAAAATAAATACACATCTAACATTATTAAAAGTAGCTTCGTTAATAAAACACTACTACATTATTGCTGTAGATAGTCGGAAGATTGTTTTAAATAGTAATTGTAAGTGCCAACTGTGATTTTAGTAAAGTGTCGACTGCAAGTTGACTGCATTTCAGGGTAGTTTGCGGTCAAATTGCAGATACCTTTAGTTTGATTGATTAGACACCTTAAACCTGCAGACATTCGCTTTGGTAGAATGAGTGCCCATTGTCAATGAATACAAAAAAAAATTAAGTGTGCCAAAAGTCTGCAAAAATGCCTGTTTCAGCAACATCGAGGACCAACCGCAAGTTTCTTCAGAAGCACAGATGAGGTCTTATTTTGGAGATATCAATAAAAGCACAATTTACTTGGCTATCAAAATCGAAACTCATATCACTATTCTGTCTTTCCAGTATGGTTATGGTGGGATAACATATAAAAATTCAGAAATTGTGGACATCTGAGTGCCTAGACAAGCGGTAAACGCCACAAAGTGATTCCGCGAATAACAACGCCAACTTTTGACACGACGGTCACTATGGTGTTTTCTCAGTATACGTCAGTTTCATTATATCAATTTTTTGAAGCGTTCGATCGTATCGATTGACCACTTTTCTAGGCACTCTGGGCCCCGATCGCGGTAAATAATTTCAAGTCGAACGCAGATGAAACACAGACGCTGTCAAAGTTACGTTTCTGTTAAGCCCTGTCCGCACAGCAATAAAATATTCGCGCGGAAATAATATCGCGTTCAATTTGAACGCGATATTATTTATCGCTGTGCGGACAGGGTTTAACAGAAACGTAACTTTGACAGCCTTTGTGTTTCATCTGCGTTCGACTTGAAATTATTTACCGCGATCGGGGCCCAGGGGCCGTATCGCGTGTATCAATACTTGGTATCAACCAAATCCAAAATGCTTCAGTTTTCATACATTTTGAAAACTGACAGTTGTCAAAATATATGGGAATTAACCTTAGATATTATCTAAGGAATTAACGTTATGGTTTTGGTTTCGACGATTGTAGTAAGGCCCCTTTCTACGATTATTATAAGGATGATTAATTATTAAGATCATGAAGAGCGGTAAGTACTCGTGTAAACATCGACAAGGATTTGTCAAAACATTCTAATGTATTCAATATTGCAGCTGGCCGACGAGCTGCCGGCGCAGCTCTCGGAGCTGGGCCTGCGCCCGCGCAAAATGGCACAGCCCGGGTACACCATCAGAAGAGTCACAGTTGCAGAGAAGCAAAAGGCTTTAGACTTCCTTGCAAGGTGAGAACAGTCAAAAACTATTGTATTACAGCAGGTGTTAAGGAAGCGACAATAACATGCTATTTTCGATCGATCATCATGCTTTATTAAGACCGTAAATTTTAAAATATACAACGTGTTTCAAAATAAGTAAGTTGCATGCAACCTAGTCACTGGTAACTTGACCAAAATGGCAACTCAGGATCTCTGCAATGCACCTGAGTTACCATATATTATTCAATAGTGGCGGTAATACCTGTTTTAATCATAGATTTATAATAACTGACGATTACTATGGTTTTAATAATGGTCCACTTTAATAGTTTTCTGTGTTTCGTCCACATGGGTTTGTAATTTGTAGGTATTCGAAAAACGTCAAGTCTGAAATACAGTTGTCGAATTCAAGTCTCTAAGCGATATCCTACGATTGCTTCGTGCGCTTTTCCAAGATTTTTCCAAACATTTTTCCGATTGAGCCATTGAGCGATAGGTATCGGAAAATTACGGATTTGTTTTTTTTGTACTATTTGGCGGGTTTGATTCTCGGTTCAGAGAAGTGATTGTTCGAAAATTTTTAAGGCAGTTTAAATTGTTATACAAATTGAAATGAAGTCTGTTTTCAGTAAATTTTTCTATCTACACTATATAAGATACATAATATTCCCTCCATGTGGCATAGGCATAGCCGTGGGATGCCACCTACAAAACACTCAGAAAACAAACAGAAAACGAAAAAACTGATGATTTTTCTTAAAAAGATGCTACATTTTTCTCATACGATTATTTAAATAGTCAAATTAACTAAACTATGAATAAAGTTTTAAGAAAATTACCTAGTTTTCGAGCTGTCACTTTTTTATTTCGGTAAGACCTATTTTCACGGCTTTTTAACACACTAAAATGTACTTTAGAAATGATCTTATAGGTACTAATTTGTTGTGTAAGTAGTCTAGTTTCTAAGCATATTTATTTACGGTCTTAATTATTGTTAACGCGTGATGATGGTTCGAAAATTGCATGTTACCTACCGTTTAACACCTTTAAATTATGGTAATGGTCGTACGAGTACCAGGTGAAACTAAAATTAGAATTGACGGTGTCATTAGATCAGCGGTCCACTGTCTGGACATCAAACACGAATGAAAGCAGCACTGGTTGCGCCCGAAAAGGCATGCACACATGGCTTGGCTTTACCGGTGAAAGTTGGCGATCCCGAGGCGCTGTCGTAGTGTGCCATGGCGGGATACTCGGAGAGGACGTTTAGTGGGTAGGATGTTAGGTTGGTAAAACGCCTTTACCTCTGTGAGTCGTCCCTCAATTGCAATTGGATCGTACTGCAGGTATGATGTGAAAATGCTGAACTCTCCGTGGAAAAAGAAGAATACTATTACTCTTAAATGTAGAACAAGACCTCTGATGACAGACAAAATATTAGACCACACAAACGGATTTATGGACTATTTGATGTCAATCCTTTTTAATGGCTAGTTATAATTGTCAGCATACTAACCTAATCCAACTGACAGATACGAGTATGTATTAAGCGGGTGGCTATAAACTTCGAAATGGGCGATTAATCATTTATTAGTCCTGAACTAACCGTATATTAAGCGGGGCATTGCTCGATATACTCTCGTATTATTTCCACTTCTAATTCATATATTTACAATATCTTAAAACTTTAACTTGGCGTCATGTATTTAGCGTTCGTGTAAGATAAGCAACTTTCGCCAAGGCTAGGTAGGTCATCGATTAATGACGAAGATAAAATCTAGTAGTAGTGTATAACAACAAAAGTGACTGTGTTCTCACGGCAGCCAGTGCAAATTGATAGTTATTTGTACTGGGTCCGTCTGATATTTACAGACGAATATGAACAATGGGTTCTGTTTAAACATGAGCACATGCAGCAAGAACGAGATTATTATGCATTTAAGCTCTGTCTCTGACGTTGTTTTGATATGTCTTCCCGTGACCACGAACGCTGTTGTTGTTACAAAAGAAATGTGTGGTTGGTGAACTGCTATAGGCTGCTTGTGGGTAGTTTACCAACCACCCACAAAAGCATTCCCAAGGAGAGTTTGTGTAAGGGAGACGACCGGCATAAAACTATGCTAAAACCATAGATTTAGAATTACTAACGTTTATAGATTGGCAATGAATCGACTAGGGCGAGACCAAAAAAATGCGCCAATGTGTGAGTAATGCGTATGTTTGCGTGAAAAATAGTACTGCCCTCCGACAGTTGCTGTCTTTTCTACGTGACTGGCAGGCCGACTTAGGCCGCCTGCGCGTACGTGAAATGGTCTCGTCTATCTATCTCGTTCTTTTATACGTGTTAGTATGCTCTTTCTCTTTCACATTGCCGATATACAGTTTCCTATATCTATGGCTAAAATACAGCAGTATCACAACGTAAAAACATACTGTGGCTGGACGCCTTTGAAGTTGAAGAAAATGCCGCTTTTGTCTAGACAGCGTGCGTAGACATACAATAAACCAGTGTACTCCGAGCGAGTGTATGCAGCTCGGGCTCGCTACCGCGCTACTCGTTCCGCGAGTTTCCTCACAATTGCGGTGTCTAGAAGTGTCGGACGACTATAAGACCTTTATATAGGCTGTGGCAGCATCTTGTTCAATTCCATCGACATATCTAGTATACATTGAATCTCCACCTAACTTGCAATTATTTGCGTAGGTATATGATGAAGATGCAAAATATCTTATCCTGCTATTTTTCCGCAGGTTTTTCTTCCGAGATGAGCCGATGAACCTGGCGGTGAACCTGTTGGAAACACCTGAGTCGAGGTGCGAGGAGCTGGAGGAGTATTCAGCTAGTACCATCGAGCAGGGCTACTCCGTAGCGGCTGTAGACGACAGCGGAGAGTTCGTGGGTCTAGTCATTAATGGACTGGTTACTAGAGAGGTAAGGCTTCTCGTTCTTCATTGACCTTGCTTAGAAGGGTTATTCCCTGAATACCCCGATCCCTAAGGCCCCCATCCTGGAGGACCCCGACTTATTTTTAATTGTGTTTATAAAAATTAGTAGGGTGGCCCCGGGACGGGGGCCTCGGGGATCGGGGTACTCAGAGAATAACCCGCATAGAATATAACACAGCTTCATTGTACAGTAAAAATACATTGTAAAAAAAATATGAACACTAAAACAAAAGTTTTGTACTAAGAAAAAGCGACCTGTGAAAACTTTACTGATTACCAGAAATGCAACCATACGAAGGAGTGCTTTTATTTGACTGTGATCTTCTATATTTATTTATACAACTGTTGTTTAATAAGGGGTAATAAAACACGAGTGTAGGTTATCGCATGAGTGTTTTAATGCCTAATAATAAACAGTTGCATACAAGCAAGAGTTAATCTACTCTACACCCATGATATGAATCCTCTTAAGGTTCTGAAACCATGAGGCGTTTTAAGTACTTAAAATTCATAAAAAGTTTAGTTACTGAGTAACGAGTACCTATATACAAATAAACTAAGTATATTGAAAGAATTATTCATTGTTTTAATAATTTACATTTGGTATCGTGCAATTTCAAATTTCCTTGCAAAAATCCTTAAAAAAAAAATGCAAATTTACTCGAATAATCAATATGTTTTTTAATGATGGCAGATCCGGATCCTTCGAATAACCTGTAGAACCTTTTTTTTATTACGGAGCTGTGGTAGTAAACGCGATTTAAATCTTTAATATTAATATGGAATATCATTACGTTCTTCACAAAGACAACTCGTCCAAAGCGCTGTTGTATATCCGTCGAATTTCTATTAAGTATTTTTCAATTATCTTACCTTCAAATATTCTGATATCACCCACATCGGAAGAATAGTTATTAATGCTATCGACACATAAAGGATCCTGTGCTCCAAGTTGGGACAAATGCTTATACGATAAAACACAATGGAATAAGAGTTAGTCTTTAAATGTATACAGCGTAAGAACTAATGTATTAATCCTTTGTGATCACAGTTAACCAAACAAGATTGTTGTGTATTGTACGTTAATTGCAGTATGGTACACTTCCGCGCAGGTGTTGCCTGGCAATCACACGACTTCAATTTTTAATTTACACTTAGCACAATTGCACACTAAAGATTAATTCATATTTTTTGCAACATTCCTCTTTCAGTTCACACATGATCGAAATATAGAATACGTTGATATGTCAAGGTATATAACTCTTTAATGTGGTTTTATTCTACTATTATATATTTTTCGATAAAAATGTTGACATATTAACTGAAATTATAGATGCTAATGTGAATTTATTTGTACAAAAAGATTACATTAAACATTTAACATTAGGATTAGCCTCTAGGGCAAACTTGCCGTTATGGGTTTCTATTCTAGTCGTCAATCATCTCACGCGAGTCTATAATCGATATAGAAAGAGAGCGGCACCCCCTCACACGTACGTGATGTGGAGGAATTGGAGAGAAGCGCTCAGTACATATTTACCTTTTTTTTTTGCTTTCGGGGAGGTCAAATGCATTTACGCATCGTCCCTGCGAGGTGGTGTCAACCGCAGGGGATATGTGGGACTCGAGGTAAAGGCGTTCCCTCCATACCCACTAAACATCCTCCCCGGCCTGACCTCCATGCGCTATTGCGGGACGTCTTGGGATCTGCGCACGTGAGCGCAACTACACAGAGACCGTCCGTACGCTGCCCATCTAGGCACTCCTTGTGCACCAATTGGTGGCCAGCAGCCCACAGGGGCTACCAACTAACGCCAGCCCCTGTGGGCCGCTGGCCGACGCCGGCTTTATAGGCCGCCTCCTCACCAACGGCTGCTCAACCTGGCACGTCCTCCTGACGAGGACACCGGGAACAGCCATCGGACTGCACCCGAGGTCATCGGGCGCGGTCGTGGCCCTGAAAAGGGCCGTCCGGAACTAGCCGTGGTGGGAAAACAAAAACAACTCGGCGATGGAATGTGACTTCGAATGCCAAGCGGACACACTTGGCATCAAAAGCCGCACACCCGCCGAGAAAGTTTCCCCACCACGTTACCAGGGTCCGCCACGAGGAGACTTCCGGACGTGGACCCCAGTACATATTTACCTGGAACAGTGCGGTATATTCGCACCTGTCTAACGAGTGATAGTGTGGTGGCGAGTGCGTCAGTGTGATCTTGAATTGAACAAAGGACGATTTGGGATTAGCTTGAAAACTTGGGACAAAAACAAGGTTTTAATATCATTATCAGCATTGGTAACATTGTGACGCGCGTGAAACACACGCAAGGAAAATATGATACACAGTACACACGCATTCATACTCCTGTTCGAATACACAATGTAAACCCGTCTTTATGTGTAGTATGTGTATCAACGCAGAAAGTTGCGATAAACGTGCCCATATTGTTTAGACGAGTTAGGACTGGAGATATTGCGCACAATCTTCACGTACTATTGACTGACGACCTAGTTAGTACGGTTGGAGATAATAATTGGTATCGCGAACCGCTTGGGCCAGTAATTTTTAGAAGCGTTTTTTGAGTTCGTTTAGGAGACATAAACCGTCCAGTGCTTTTTTGCTTTAATCTAAGGTCCAGCGAGGGTTTTTTCTTTGTTGATAAAAAATTAAAGAAAAAAGCTTTTGTGTGTTCTTTGTTTTATCGAAATTATTTTCTTGACAATAGTGTATTAGATATCTAACACGATCCTTAGTCTGTTTAGTATTTTCATTTTTACTATTACCTTGTTATAAGAGAGTAGAATAGATAAAGCTTTATAGCACGTGTATTAAAGATAACAGTAAAATTATATACTTACTACTATTATTACAAGAGGTGACCTTAATTATCGCTAATAGCGATCGCATCCAGTTAACCTTAAGATAGACAGGATTTAGAATAATATAGAGAGAAGATAGCGCTACAGCTATTCCAAATTTCACAATGAACGTTAGAGGTACACTACTTATTAGACCTAACGAACAGAGCTTTTGGATAACTCCCTAGTATTCATTTTCCATCTCGTTTCTTATACAAACTTACAATAGATCTCCCAAAAGATCTAATAACAAAAGAATGATGGATTGTGTTAGCTTACCTATATCTACGGAATCTAGAGACAAATCTATTTTCACCTCTCCAGCACCAAAAGACCTCTTTTGCTTCGTAAAACCTCGAAGCAAAAACGCTTTTTGCTGCGAGCTCCGAACAAGACTGTAACGTCCAATCTAAGTTTTTGTAGTAATGTTACTTTTAATTTTTAAAAGTAACTTAAAGATATTTAATATGTATAAAAGTATTGTTTTGTTTTTTCACCTAAAACAATTTTCTCGCTGGAGAGGTGAAAAGTTCTATGTTTCACACGAGAGCAAATATTTTTTGTCTCGTGCCTTAAATCAATCACTGCGCTCAGTAGTCTATTTTCGAAACACTGGGTCGTGATTCAATTCTAGACTACTTCGCTGGTCCGTGATTTAATATCGGCACTCGCAGCAAAAAGTAACTTTGCTCACTTGTTGAACTAATAACTATTATTATTAGATCAACAGTTTCCACATTTAATGCTGCATTTGTTATTGAATAGCATAAGCTAAGCATTGCTAAAAAATTTTAACCAATTCCAAAATACGTTCGACTAACACGAACAATAATTGATTTTAAATACTTAGATATATCTTATCGCAGGTAAAAAATAATGCTTTAAAAAATAAAATAAGGTATCAATATACGCCCATAAGGTAAATTAACCACATTTTGTTGGTAAGTAATTCTTTCGAGAAATTTCAATTTGTAAGAAATCATTGTACTACAAGTGCTATACTTGTAAATACGCAATTAATCAAAAACAAGGAAGTAAGTAAAAAAGTGTTTTTACTACGCATCGTTGAAAAGACAATTAAGCACCTGATTTAAAGTCCAGTAAAATCTCTGAACATAAACAAAATGAAACAACGTATTGTATTGTGGTACAAATAACGATAATTCGTTTACACGACAATTTATGTAATTAGTGGTTAGTTAGCGTCTTAAATTCGATTTTGTTTCTACGAAGTTTTGTTCCTTCAATTTTATTCATCATCATGTCAGCCGAGAGACGTCGACTGTTGGACATCGACACGGAACACAGTCTTTCTGTGTTCCGTGGACATATAACATTACCATGGTATAGGCCTTCCCTAAGGATCTCCAACCCGATTGGTCCTGCCGCCCTTCCCGCCACCTTTCGTCGGCGTGATCGGCGGTCCGTCAATTTGATAGTCGCTAGTCTTCTAATTACTAGTCCTGGCTCCTAAACTGAAATTCTGCTTATTGTGAAAATGGCGAGACGAAGGAATCTTACGTAATAACTTATCTGGCTTTGACATAAAATCGATAATAGTAATAACTTCCTAAGGGCTTCTAATATTTTCATCTGTGCCTGTTGACGACAGGCTATTGAGGATGAGGTACTTATTTAAATAAAACTGTGATATAATTAATACATAAATAATTTGTGGTTCATACTATACATACATATTTTTCGTTGCTAGTTTTTTTTATAAAAACTTCATAAATTGTATAGCTATTGTTTCAAATTATTTTTTGTTCAATGAAAAGCAGAAACTTCAAAATGTAGTAAGTTTGTAGTAAGTACATACAATATACATACGACCACGCTCGTAATCATATTAGGGATTGAGCAGAGCTTTAGGCAACATTTTGTTACACATAAAGCCACATCTGGCAGTATGGGCCATGCAGTGCCTCCAAATAGTGACAAGTTGACAAGAAACCCAAAATTTAACAATCATTCAGCAAACAAATTAACTTAAGTCAACGACTATGACGGATGTTACACTCAAAATCAGATCAGCAGTCAAGCTACTACGAACTGTCATACCTCAATAGTACCTGTGCTGTGGACTCTATACCTATAAGGCTAAGGTATAAGATTAGGAATTTATTACACAAATTCAGTTTTGTGGTTTTATGTGGTTGACTTGTAATCGTCGTGTGTAATAATGTAATGTAATAAAACTGCTACAAAAGTTATAAAGCGAATACTGGAATTGACTTTATTTCTAAAATAATGTAAATCTAAAATTTGAAATCCTAATTCTGCATGTCTTTTGATTAACTAATTCCAAGAAAATACGGAAGCATCTATTAAGTAGATTACTACATATTAATTGGGTTTAAAATTTTCGTTATTTGGTTAAAAGGTTTCAAAACTTCAGTTTACAAAAGAAGTTTTATTCAATTTGTTTAAAGTTCACGCAAATCTAAGAGAACATTGCAGATGCGTCGAAGATTTTTTATCAGAACCGACACTAAACATGAAGTGTCATTCAGTTCCTGTTAATGAGGTAGATACATCATTAGCTGCGAGTCTCAAGGACTAAAAGGAAAGGGTTACGGTTCAGTAGACGATGTGCTCTGTTGATTGCCGCTCAATGTAGCTAATGCTTTAGTTTCATGTTACGGAATACAAGCTAAATACTGCAGAGTAATCTTCCTGTTTTCGTTCAATCTTATTTTTTCTGAGGTAGTAATTGGTGTAATTTGTGCACAGCCTAATTTGTTCCCGGGCGATTTTTAAGAACACGTCCACTATGTAAACTTATGATTATGAAATCCAACTTAACGCATGTATGTAGGTACCTAAATTTTAAGTTGAAAAGACCAAAATCATTAGTGTGCCAAATATCATTTAGAAAAATCTCTCACTACTTATCATCAAGACAGAGAGTATTGATGATAAGTTTGTGAGAGATTTTGCTCTATTACAAGTCTCTGTTATTTATCTACCACTATCTAACTTAGCCATGTGATGCCGGTAGAGTAGAATAGCAGCACCCCATATCATCCAATGGGTGTCGTAGAAGGCGACTAATGGATCACCAAAGGGGTATTGATCAACTTATTTTACCTTATCACTTAATTTGGGCTAGATAATTGGTGTGAGCGTGGAAGTATATTATATTAGATTATTATTATTATATTATCATACTCCGTCCACCAATCCGCATTGGGCAAGCGTGCTGGACTAACTGCCCAAACCTCCTTCGATGTCAAGGAGAGGCTTTGTGACCCAGCAGTGAGTCGAATCATAAAGGCTGTTATGATGATGAATGATGATCTATCTAACAAATTCGATGCTGCGGTATCAGAAGTAAGAAAAAAAAACTAAGAAAATAAGACTAAAACCAATTTCTTTAGTTTTAGCTAATTCATGGGTAACCTAGCATAGAGTCTATACTCTATGCTCTATAGCAATAATGGATAGCATAACGGTCGTAGCACATTTACCAACATGAAATTTTATCGAAATTGTGAACTAGTTTAAGGCTTATACATGTTCGCAGTATCGATAAAATTTAAAGACTGCGGTTATATCTAATGATTTTTGACAGTTCAAAGCGATAAATGACTATACGAGTATCAAATCGTGTTTCGGTGGTCATTCTAGGCGGGCTGATCCGATTTGATTACGTGCTTACGTATAGTTGACGCCTGGTGGACGGGGGGCGGCGAAGCGAAAGGCGAGGTTCTTTTCTAATTATACAAAATAAAGCACTATTCGCTAAGCAACCTAATCAATTATCAAATAATATATGTATTTTGAAACTAAGTATGTTGTGGTTATAGTGACGTTGCCCGCATATCAAGCTTTCTCTCTCTCATTCTTGCCACTCAACATCTATCAAGATTCGACCTAGGATCCAGTTCAAATCTTGATAGAGACATAAGCATTTGTTCCCGAGTCGCAGTCGAGAATTTCAAGAAGCTTTGTCGCACGCATTGGAAATTGTATATGTAGATTGGTCCATATTGGCTCACATAATATTCTAAATCCTATTCTTTGTCTTACTACCGATTTGTGTTCATAATAATCACTCTTCATAATTTTATTTTTCATACTTTTTTTATTAATGCATTTTTATTACTACCAACGGAGCTCATAACAGTTAGTGATCATATGTTTTTTATTAATACTGTTACTACCTTGTTGCTTACAGAAATAGTCCACTCCGCCTAGATATAAAAAATAACCCTAACCTACCCATCACCCAGCCATGTAGGTGCATAAAAAACTAGACTCGCCCAAAAATGTATGATTAATGATATTATGAATTCCAATGATTATGTTTTTAAATATGTAGTTTTTTATAAAGAATCATCATTATGGTTTTAAATGGTATGAGAAATATTTTCGGACCTCCAATGATACGAATTGAAAAGTTATGTAAGAAAATGCGCACCCGTAGATTACAAGCCGTGGTTTTAAGTTTTAATTTAGTTCTAACTTTATACATATCGTTATAGTTAAGTATGTACCTAGTTGACAGATGTCATATTCTTTGTTCTAGGAAGTAGACTACACAGACAAATCAGAAGACTGCCCTAACCCAAAATTCAGACGCATCCTGAAAGTGCTAGGTCACCTGGACCGAGAAGCCAAAATCTGGGAGAAGGTGTCACGCTCCTGCAACAAAGTCCTGGAAGTCAGGATCGCATCCACAGACTCGGCGTGGCGCGGCAGAGGCCTCATGAGAGTTCTATGCGAGGAATCTGAGTAAGTTTCACTATGATAATTTTGATAATTATTGAACTGAGTTTCCATATCCACAAACTCATCATATCATCATCATAACAGCCTTTATAATTCGACCCACTGCTGGGACACAGGGCCTCGCCTTGTCATCGAAGGAGGTTTAGGCAGTAGTCCACTACCCTTGCCCAATGCGGATTGATGGACGGAGTATAAGGTGATCAATACCCTTTTGCTGATCTATTAGTCGTCTTCTACGACACCCATTGGAGGATATAGGGTGGTGTTATTCTGCTCTGCCTAAATCACATCCACAAACTGATTTTTTATTAAATTGTGAGTAAAGGGGGTAGCTACAAACCTCAGTTTTGTTATAATTCCGATATTTCAGCGCAGTTGCATTCGCCATGGTCAAGTCGAATATAAAAAAACCGAGAGTACGTGGTACAAATCCCGATTTCTCACAATTAAATGTAGTGACCACGTAAGTTTAAAACAACTGAAATACAGACTTTTGTCTAGCATCATCTGGGCATCAGTTTCCACATTCTACTGAACAATTACATTTTTAACAATTTTATTGTACATGAACTGCATTATATTGTCATTTGTATTTGAGTGTGGTGAGGAAATAAATTATTAAAATTATAATTCATTAGTTACTGTTGAAACTCCGTCCGAAACCGAGATGAAGACCAGTCACCTTTTGCATATTTACGTTTTTGGGTCCATATTGAGTTAGGCCGGATAAAATTTGTCTAAATGTCGCCTAAGGGCAGATTATGTCTATTTTCCACCAAAATATGTAACCTGAAAAAATTAGTCTTACGATTTAAAAAAACATGGTTGAAAAATTATTGCAGTTGCTGTTTGTAGTTTTTGAGTACCAAAAAATTATTACCAATAATAAAAATGATCTACTACTTTTATTTCACACAAAAAAGTAGACGAAAATAAACTGTACAAAGTGGGCGGTCTTATTGCTTATAAGTAATCTCTTCCAGACAATTTGGGTGAACGTACAATAATGATTATTAAACTTTGGATGGGTGCAAAAAAGAACTGAGAATTATCTTAAAAACTAATGGCAAGCCATTAAACTGAATAGTTATTCTAACAAAAAAATTCTATCGATAGCTGTCATGCATAGGTACTTGATGAAAATTCCTTTAAATAAAACTGAATAGGTAGACTACGTACTTATAACGTGTATACGTATTATCCCTGAGAAATAAATATCAAATTGCGTCTATTTGCTTCGCTTTAAATTGTTATTGACCCATTTCAGTCAATTATAATTCAGATGTCCCTACGCACCACAACATTACTCTGTTATGATGACATGTACGATCATTCGTCATTGTTGCACTTTGACCAATAAATACTATAAGATTACGTCCGTCCATCAGTTTGAAAATAATGTTCATTTATTTCATTAACCAGTCTGAAAAAGCTCAAATAATCCCGAAATTTTATGTTCAATAAACATTTAATGTTACATTTTCATTATTATCATCATATTAAATGATTAACTCATGACTGTTTTATTGGTCTGAGATGATTAAGTAATCTAGATAACAATAACTTTGCTAGGCTACGATAAGAACTATTTTTTTAAACTTCTTGCGTAAACCATTCTTAAGATTGTTTCACCTTTCTAGTACCGGGTGCGCCATTACATGCCGTCTAGTAAAATAAATAGAAAAAAAAAATGCAAAATAAAAAATAAATAAAAATAAAGAGGTAAGAGGTCCTCTTATTTACGGAGACATACGGGCGGCTGCGTTTGCGATTGCGGAAGATGCTTGGTTCGATTCCCGCCTGAGGCAAGTCGATTTTTTCAGTGTATTTAATATTTAAGCGTTTGTACACGCAAAAATTATTCCTTACTTTTGGCTTCGCGTAGTCGGTTAATAAAAAGTGACATAGGTCTGAAATTACTGGGCTATTCTCATTAAACTTTATTCACCTTTTAGGTACATAATTTCATTCTTTCAATATTCTTATCAGTGAATTAATTATAAACAGTAATGAATTTCTTTTTTAAGTAAAACTACAATTAAGACTTCTTCTGTGACTTCCTGACGTCTTTTAGTCAGTAGGTATATTAATGTTAATGTAAAAAAATAACGAAGGATATGTGGATAATTCCACCTAATCCAGAAAACGACGAGAAATAAGGTCATCTAGATATAGATTACAGCTGTCTTGTCAATTGAGAGCAATAAAGTTAAAAAATGAGAATTCAAATATTAAGGTAATTATTTATAAGTACAATTTGTAAGATTCCACATTTACAACATCAGAATTACAGAATAGTCAAGAACTTTACGTCGAATTTTGCAGTCAAGATTTTTCAGGCATTCTTATTTAAGTATCTACTTCTGCAGATTCTTTAAAGTAGGTACCTATGTAATTTCGAAGTAAAATCTTTAGCTGCACCTGAAACAAAACAAAAATATATTTTACTTATATGTCAAATTTTGTATTTGAATATACAATAAATAATAATCATTGACCTTAAAATATGATTTAAAAATCATACAAAATTCTTCATTCATTAAAAATTCTCGTTGAGCACGTAAAATGTCATCAGTAACTGTACATGTAGGTATCTACCTTTTTTATGCACGCAAGATAAACATTAAGTAACTACATGGTTGTTTGTTATCAAATTCCAGTAACAGAAACATTATATTTTATTACCTTCTTGTTACTACGTACTAGGTAGACATAACTTCATAAGTAAGTACCTATAGTACCTACTGTTACGTGCATACAGTAGGTACCTATAGTAAAGATTCACGTTTAAACGATTTTATTCATTGTTTCCTTCCATATCAAGTTATTTAAATATAAGTTCCTACTTCATATCGAAACATATAAGTAGTATAATATGCTTAATAAAATGCAATACCTAATTATATAAGTACCTGTCTATAATGGTTCCAGCAAAAACACCGATCGGTTTTACACACCCGGAAATTTGAGACTATAAAAAGAATTCTACATTTATTAAGTCAAGTCATAATTTCTGTGCATAAAAGATATCGCAGACACATATCAAATTACTTCACTGGTTCCTGGGTAACACCTACCTTCGATTGTAACTTATGTGTAATGAGTTGCTAAAACAATCTAACTGCTCGATTAATAAGAGAATTAATTAAACAATTTAATGGATTAAATAGCATGGGCATGCTATAGAATGCTTGGCGAAGAGGCAAATCAAACAAATCGAAAATCGAACCTTAAAAAACATTGGGTAGTATTTCACAGTAACTCAAAAAAATCTTCCTTTTGTATATCCAAAATACTGATTCACATCAAAATAAATAACCCTAACCTAACCATCATTCGGCCATCTATACTAATAATATTGTAAAGCTGAAGAGTTTGTTTGTTTGTTTGAACGCGCTAATCTCAGGAACTACTGATCCGAATTGAAAAAAATATTTTTTATTAAATAGTGCATTTATCAATGAAGGCTATAGGCTAAAAAAAACCGACATCAACGCGAGCGAAGCCGCGGGCGTCCATTAGTGTAGGAATAAGTCATTAGATTCTCCTAAAAACAGTGCACTCCTCCTAGTGATAAATAAAAATAACACTAACCTACTTTTTAATTTACGCTCGGGTAGTGTTGAGTACCTATATTTATAATGAATATAAATTGAAAGATAATAAGTTCTTGGATGCGTATTTAAATAATACCATATTAAAATTAATACGCAGATCGATTTCGATCTATTTTATATACAGTCAAATAACCTTTAAATTTTTTATTTTAATAAAGATCACCTTTTCGTATTTCTGATCGAGTTGGTCTCCTTTGTGTAGGGAATAGTGTCATTGCAAGATAGTATAGCCACCATTCTAAAGCGAACAAAAGAAACTGGGACTCAAATATCCGTCGTTGTAAATTCTATTAAAATTAAATTCTATCTCTATTCTTTCAAGTCCTTAGAAATAGGCTGTACAAGCATCTTGCAGAGACTTTTAGAGAGGTCAACAATAATTTGTACATTTTTAGGTAAGATGAGACGCGATATTATACTCTGTCCTGCATTACTTCATAGCTATGAGTAAGTATCTTCGAATTTCAGAAAATGGGGTCAAAATTATTAAACTAATATAATTTTCCAGCTATTTAAAACGATTTGAGTCCTTGAATTATCCAACATTAATTCGCGGAAGGCAAACAAAAGATACGTTTGCAACTTTTACAAACGAATTGCATGTTTGTATTTAAATATTATTCATTAAATTATTTTTTATAGCTTTGTGAACTATTTCCTAATGATTTCGTTAAGAATAGTGAAGTACAAGTAATATCAATGGTAATATCTATTTTTATATAAATAGTACATAGGAATATACATAACACATAGGTATCTGGGCGCACGGTAGTGCCCCGCCAAGACGAGCCAAAAATGCAAAGGCACTATCTATATTTTCTCGAAGTGCTTCGTAATGTTTTGAACTTTGGGTTTGGATTATACCAAATAAACAATGATGTCCTTAGCGGACTTATTAAATAATATAAAGTTTCAATTGCATATAGCTCTAAACTTTAGATTTTATTAATATTTAAAACTCCAATTTTGTCACATACTGACTGATGTGATGATCATCAAAATTCTTATGTTCGTAATTTATAGAATAAGTTTCAAGAATGAACGCCGACTTGAGCGTCCTACGAGCGACATAATTTTGAACACCTTTGTTAGTTTTCGAGCTCGATCAAACGTATCGTCTCTTTTCATACATTGCCCACTAGCGCCCCTAGCGTAAACTATCAGAAACAGTGGCCAATGTATGAAGAAAGACGATACGTTTGATCGAGCTCGAAAACTATCAAAACTCATACTAAGGCCTCATGACTGCGTAGATATATTGCTACATCGGATGCGGCGATATTTGAATTATAGGACGTGATGAACAAATTGCATAACTGAATGCTTAAATAATTTTGCAGTGCCTGCTGAGTTACTTTTGGCGCTTTAGCTGCTTCAATAAAAATGAAAAATTGTTTACTGAAATAAATTTCAATTCTTATTGTTGAGACATTTTTGGGAATTTTAACAGCTTGCAATCTATTTGATGCTGACTGTACAATACATTGTGTAGGTACATATTGGTATACTAGCTTCCGCCCCCGACGTCGTCCGCGTGGACATTTTACCCCCTTAGAGGTGGAATTTCCAAAAATCCTTTCTTAACGGATGCCTACGTTATAACATCTACCTGCATGCCAAATTACAGGCCGATCCGTCCAGTGGTTTGGGCTGTGCGTTGATAGATCACTATGTCAGTCAGTCAGTCACCTTTGAGTTATATATATTTAAATATGTGTAGTGAATTAAGAAATATCGTCATAAACAACTTATAAAATGAAGTGAAATTCCACCAATACATTTTCATGTACCTAAAATATTGCCTAAACGAGAACCTGTGGCTCGCTCTGTCGAAAAGTTATCATATCTATCTATCACAGCTTATAATACTTAATTGACATATTTTGATATGCACAGTACACAACTTAAAAATGCAAATCGTACTAAGACTAAATAATTAATTTTGATTTTGATTTCAACTATAGCAACTCTGGTCGATACAATGCTGTTTACCTCGATATTGTCTGTCGGCTGTCGCCGGATTGACTGTTTTCATAAACGACATTGAAGATCGAAGCTTCTATACACGCGGTTGTAGACGTTAAGCCTAAGGTTTTACACCCAAATAACTTTTTTGTGAAAATTATTGCCGAATACATAGGTCCGATCACACTTAAAAACTTCATTTACTTATGTTTGGTACAATGCAGGTATAACAAGCAGGCACCTACCCATGCTAACATCTATCTATGCAGGGATGGAGAAGATATTGGCAACCTTTTAAAATAAGACTGCTCATAATTTATAGTTCTTACCCCAACTATGAAGCAAATCAATTGACGTTAAAAATCAGTAATTCCATACATTTCTTTTTTACTTTTTTGGTACACCATATACACTAGTACAATTTGGAAACTATTTAAGACTAAAACCACTAAAACTAAGTGCAGTCACTTACAGGCGTTACAATCGTTGAGTTTCGAGACATTGACATTAAAATTTGTTGACTTGTAAGCGTCGGTGGCGTAGTGCGTAAGAGCGTCGTCTTCCCGCCACGTACCAATGTGTTTTCAAATTTTGAATTCATACGTACATACGACATTTTACGGTGAAGGAAAACATTGTGAGGAAACCTGCACAGACCTATGAAGAAATTCTTAGGTTGTGTGTGAAGTCCAGCGTGGTTGACTAAGGCCTAATCGCCCCTAATGTGGGGTTGGCTCGAGCCCCTCGATGGGGACATTATAATATGAGCTGTTGATGATGAAGTAAGTGTGTAATTATGTAAATGTAAAGAAAAACAAAAACGAGTTAAATCTAGAGTGGCCTTTCAATGTGGTAATAGTATCTCAAAAATGATTTTGCTAAATTTAGCTAAGGATAAATGATTGACGTCGATGAGGTCACTAACCTTATTCATCAACTTTGTCTTCTGGATATAGGAGAATAGGATCCCATAGTGCGACGTAGAGGAGGACAGAGTGGTGTGATAGGATTTTGGTTGCAAAGGCACTTTTGTGTGGAATAGCTGATTATTAGGTCAATTGACTTTCCTCATATTTGGGGTAAGCGCTATTCAATGAGTAAATGATGCCCAAGTCTTCCCATAGTAAAAATGAATTGCTGTTCGTTAGCTATGGTCTCGCTTAACCTCGAGACTGATTTGGCTAATTTTGGTTTTAAAATATATGTGGATGTACATGAAAATATGGAAAAATTGCAAGTAATATAATAAAAACAAGATTTTCATCTTCTCATATAGACTGTTCTTATCCTTTTTGTCAAACATTTGACTACCATAAATACGAGACCATTAATTTAGAATAGAAAACTTTAATGATTTGGTTTTTACATTTGTAAATAGCGCGGCCGGAGGCTGTATTCGTTAATTTCGCTACCTTCCGACAAACAGTAGACACATGGCCTACTTGTGTACGGTTCGTGTTGCGAATAACTTTGAACTGTCGATCAAATATCATCTTGACCGCCAAAATAATTTAGGCCCAGATAACGATTAATCGGCTATCCGTCACGAATTATGTATCGATTCTAATTTGCAATCGGCACAGCGTGGGGTAGGTCAGTAAGACTTCCTTGTGCCGAGGGTTAACCAGTTTATGTTATTAGATAATTTAAGATTTTGGCGGCCGCGAATGTTAAGTAACGAGTTACGCAGGTCAGTTCTGTATTACCTCTAATCTAAATATGTATGTAATTTTCGAGGATGTTGCTTGTTTAAAAAACAGAGGTTACTTATTTTGTTTGTAGTTTTTATGCGTTACGTAGGTAATCAGGGTTGTTTGGTTATGAAATATTTATGTTGTCATAAGGATATAAACAAAACAGAGCCTTCTAAACAGAACCTGGCGTGTTCAACTAATATTTTATGCAAATTTTCACTAACTTATCTGCCAATACCCGAACTGCTGGGATGATTATGAGTGTAAGATCTGTCCTGGTCGGTCGGCTTTAGTTGGTTTGTTAACTTAAGGATTGTTAATTTTGGATCTGGTTCCCGTTTTGTGCAGGCGACAGGCAAGTAACCTGTCACTATTTTGAGGGGTATCGTATGGCCCATACTTCCAGATGTGACTTAATTATCTGTACCCGGATGTTACCAGAAGCTCTGCTCAACCTCTTTTGGAATTGTAAGCGTGATTATAATACTGGGTGTAAAAGACATGAACAGTCAAACGAGAACCATGTATTCTATACATCCAAATAAGACATATTTCAAAAAAAATATTGCTCGGAAATGATTTTTATTTTTTGGTGGTAAAAAAAATTGCAAATTGTACCGCGCAATGTAAAGGGCTCAACTCGCACGCAACTCGCAAAACCGCGATGATTTTGCCAGACGGTGGCCCCGTTCGTTAGTGTCCGTGCGCATCGAGTGAGCTACATTGAACGCTAACATTTTGAAGCCAATTTTTGTTATGAAATACTAAAAAAAATTATAATGTTTCTTTGGACAATTATTTAGAAACAACGTATAGAATACGTTTTCATAAAAAAATGAAAAAAAAAATATCACTTTGACTTTCAATAAAATCGTAACTATCAATTTCCCAGGTATAGTCTAAAGGAAAAAAAATGTTATGGTGGTGAGCAGAATACATGGTTCTCGTTTGACTGTTCATGTCTTTTACATCCTGTATGTATGTATGTTAGTAAAGAGAAAGAAAGAGCGAATTTTCAAAAAAAGCTTGACCTTATTTGTACAACAAAGAATGTCAATTTCGGGGTGATAAAGGAATTTCCTGTTCAAATTCGCAATAAAACTGAAACTGCTTTATCATACCATGTGATGCCGGAAGAGTAGAATAGCATCACCCCATATCCTCCAATGGGTGTCGTAGAAGGCGGCTAATGGATCAGCAAAGGGGTATTGATCACTTTATACACCGTCCAGCAATCGGTATTGGGCAAGCGTAGTGGACTACCTACTGCCTGAACCTCCTTCGGTAACAAGGAGGGATCTTGTCTCCCAGCAGTGGGTCGAGTTTTAAAGGGTGCTATTATAAAACTGCTTAGATATAAGTAGTTATATCTCTGTAAGAATTTATTTATTTATTTTATTTATGTATTATGATGTACTGTACGAAACAGGTAACAGCCATAAAATATACAGAGATATAAAAAATTACAACTTAAAACTTGGTTGAAACCCTTAACATGTACGTACATACTAAAATTTTAAGATGGCATCTTAGGTACAGTCAACAGCACGTCCTGCTATACAAAACAGTCAAATTTTTTCAAACTATTTATAACCTAAGGCTATTCAATATAAAGTGCATAATCGATTGGGAAAATTTGACAGTTTGTGGTAACCCAACGTGCTGTTGTCTGTACATTTATGAAACGGTAAATTAACAGAAAAATAATACAAAGAAAGAGTCTAAATCGCATTGTATTGTAAGTCTCATGTGTTTGCAAGAAGAACCCCATGGTAATCACAAAAAAATCCTTGCAAAGCCATCTGCCCACTTCAACTGTTCGTTTAAAATATTTTTGAATTTAAAATGACTGTAACAGAGATGTCACAGTCACCAACGAGCCCATTATACTGACGACACATCCGGGCTAGAGGACTGAAATAGAATTACAGAGATGGTTCATTTTAGGAGGTTGAATTTATCTTGTTCTGCTTACTTTCTCAATCATTTTGGAAATTGGTTTACTGTCAACTTCCGCGCATCACCCTCATATTTATATACTAATCCGGAAAGTAGCATTTATGATTATGGACATAGAACACAAATTACCTACGTAGGTACCTATTCTTCTGTCACGCCCAGTCTTTATTACTTACCATCAGGAAGGCATTAGTGCTTGTTTGACATAGCAGAAAATGCCTAAAGGATTCAGGTCTACTGACAGTAGCATCTCGGAACCTGATTGCTAATACAAACGGAGTTACAATCGGAGGGGAAAAACATTTAAATGATTTGATGGTTACCTACTATATTGGATATGGAGTCCAAATGCGAAGATAGTTGAGTCGGCAAAGTACTTCTTCGGTCGGGCGTCTTGTATTTGCAGACAGTTAATTCCTCTTTCCGATAGTACCTAATCATACTAGAAGAGGCATAGGTACGTAACTGAGAAGATGAGACTACGTATGAAATTATATCTTGCGCAGAATACCACAGTGGTTCACTATAGAGCGACAAAAGGTTAGATAATTTATGTAAGTGGACACTTCGCCGTAATAGTCTAACCTAGTTCTGATGTGAGTCTAGCGAGACACATGTAGACAACTAATTTATCTATTCCTTTTTGATATCATTGGACGTGCACATTGGCAGGTAAGTCGCATAGTCCTTCAACTCGGCCTTTAGGGTGAAGGGTTAACAGAACTATGAACACTAGTAGGTAAACATACTAAGTGAGATAAATTATCCTAGAGTACCTAGGTACCAGATCCCCTATGAAATCACCTAATAAATACTGTAATCTGCACTGTATACCTACTACTTTTTGTTCAGTAGTTTAACCACAATATCCCGCCCAACAAAATGATCACGTTTGGTGGTAGCTCACCCGTTTTGTGTAGAAACTACAAAACAATGCACAATGAACCAGTAAATATTAAAGGTGGTTTTCCGAGGTGACCTGGGTAGACAATTACTGAAAAGCTTTTAATACCTAATGATTTAGCTTCAATATTTATTATTAAATGTTTAAAAATAAAACAGTTTACTAAAAACTCAAAACCTATTGTACTGTGTAGGTACCTATCTAAGGCCCGTATTACAGAATGACACTCAGAAATCAATCATGTTTTGAGAATCGGATCTTCACTTTCTATTAAGCACAAAGTGATAGAGACGTACAACGGTCAAGTCGGCGTTGATTCTTGAGACTGAGTGGTTAGTGTAAGTTTTTTAGTATACAAAACGCACCGATTCTAGTTGCGTTAAGAGCTCAATTTGTAATGGGAAACATGATTTGCGCTTCTCTCCACTAGGGGCGCTGTTCGCGTTTCCTATACAAATTGAGCTCTTAACGCAACTAGAATCGGTGCGTTTTGTATAATAAAAATTGGTTGTCTGTAAAGTCGGTTTACTGACGATAGTTGAACGTGACAACGTCTTAAGAAAATACTGATGGAATAGTAGCATTTTTCAAAAGAAAAATTTAATTTCATTTGTTTTGCCGGCCTTACACGAGGTAACGCCGCATGCGTCATGTTTTTTCGTGCGTGCAGCCGGCTCTATCGAATTATAAGACGTTGTCACGTCAAAAACTTACACTAACCACTCTGATTCTATAATACGCGCAGCGGCGTCTCTAGCCCATGTAACGCCCGTGTGCAAACATTTCCCGAGCGCCTCTAGCAATAGCAACCTCGCCAAGATGGTGGCGCCTATGACGCCTTTTGTATCCTGTAGCGCCCTTTGTATGGGCGGCGCCCGAGTGCAACGCACACCCTGCATCAAAAGTAAAGCCGCTCCTGAATACGCGCCTAAATCTCCACGTTGTCACGGTAATATTATATAGATAATATTACCGTGACGTTGTTCAGTGATCGTATTAATTTTGACTTCCGTCAAATCGGATGCAAGCTATTTATATTGCACATTTCTCACTAATTACATTTTCATAATTCGTTGCTTTCATTAATAAACAAAACACTTAAATGTACCTAGTTAGGTTTGCAAAACATTTTATTAATAAACATAAAATCATTTAGCATAACATTGTTTATTAATAAATAATTTTTGATTAATATTTTATTTATTCGTTTCTTGGGCTGTGAGACTTCGGACCGGTAAATTTTTGCATAGAAATTGGAGATGCCTGTCCATTAGAACCTCCATCACTGGAAAGACTCTTCAAGCTTTTAAGTGCAAAAAGCACAGTTTATTTTGATTTCTGAGCTTAAAAGCTTATGGACGTGTTGCATTTTACCAAAAATGAGATGTCTCTATCATGTGCTTATTCTAGAAGTTAATCTGCTATCGAAAAAGTTCCAATCTCGACTTCTATTCTGACTATGAAAAGGTCAGTCTATAAACATGACGAAGACAAAAACGCCTTGTGGGTATAGTAAAGTTTATATACTTGGGCCATTTATTCCCAAGATCAATTTAGTGTAGATAACTTTTATTGAATAATAACATCCTCACGACTGATATTCCTCGACAGCTCTCCGGGCACCAGCCCGGAAAATCGATGATACAAAATCAAGTTATAAAAACTTTTAAATTATATTGTATGGTATGTGTAGATGTAAAATTGCAGCTTCAACGGAAGTAGGTACTGTCCATTGGACAAAACTTTGAATTCAAGTTAACGTTCAGGATACACCCGACTGGATTTTGGTGTTTCCCTTTCCTTTCTAGCTTACTATTATTAGCCCAACTATAAGTATATCGATAGGTTTGAAGATCCAGTTAGTGTTATCATATTGCAAATAGATTTATCAATGTTAATTTTCACTTACCTAACGTTCTAGGATGTTAATTTTAGCGGCTTTTGTTATAAATGACAATGATAGACTTACACGATTATTTAGCCATGTAATTATCTTGTACAACCAACTGCATGTCTTGAGGAAACGTCCCTTGAATTACCTTGTTACGAACGTACTTTAACGTTGACAATTCATTCAACAATTCTGACTTGAACAAAATAATTCTCGTCAGTCTGTCTGAACAATGCGACATTCTAAATAGCATTCAGAACTGATCTTAATGGATGCGACTTATGTAATTGATGAAATGTTATGACATATAGCTGCTGTGAAGGACTTTGATCAACATGGTGACGCTGAAATTGCGGGGAAAGATTAATGAGGTTGATATTTTAAATAAATAAATATAGACTAAACAATTCCTAGTTTTTTGTCGCTTATTATTGTATGGTAAGAACATGTTTCATATTAATTAACTGACAACTACATAAGTTCTAAATATGTTATTAATTATAAATTATATTAGGAAGAAAAGATCAAATAAGTATATCTAAATTGCAAACATGTACGTGTATACAGTTTGTGATTTGTACATTTTATTCTATATATGTAGGTACCTAAGTTTGTAATTATAAAATAAATAAAAAAAAATAACAAAATATTCATAACTTAAGTAGTTGTCAGTTAATGAATATGAAACGTGTGCACGATGTTTCTGGAATTTATTAGATAGTTGTGGCTATTGTTACTTCTAAAAAAGAGGGAAATGCGAAAAAATATATTTATATGTATTTTCTTTTCGTATAAGTATTTTTTAGCCGTAAATATTGATACAATTATGTCTACAATGTGTTCAATGCGTTACTCTAGGCGTCACTACCTAAGTAGGTATGTGTTCATTCGTCGTCGCAGGGCAAATGTGTTCATTTAATCAATAAAAAAAATAGCTACTTTATCAAATTCAAAGCAACTTTCAATAAAAAAATAATTCAGTAATATCCAGCGATATTATGTGGATGTTATAAATAATTAACAGTTTATTCCGATACAGACGTAGCATGCAACTGGATTCTGGCCATTTCAATTCAAATCTACATAATGATTGGGTCTTAAAACAAATGAGTAACTACTTCCTAGTGATTATTTACAAACGGTTAAGATTCACCTTCGAATTGTCCCATACGGAAGAGTGCTTGTTAAGTAGTCACAAAATTCAATGTGAAAAAGATTAAAAACAAATCTATTTCAATTATAGGTAGGTACCTACTAAGCTTTTCTTTTGGAGACTAGTAAATAGTTCTTTGTTGAAACGTACCTACTCTCATAACAACTTATTACCTACATGCATTTATAAATTGATTTTTACGTGGTAATAACCAAAGAATATAAATATTCTTCGGTTATTACCGCGTAAAAATCAATTTGCCCTAATAGCAAAATGCCTAAAAGTCAAATACCCTAAGATGCACAATTGCACAACATCTAAAACCTAACTAAAGTCTATGAATTTTAACGTAAAACTTACACAAGAGAACACTAACTTACATTACCTACTTACTTACACTAGCAGAACAGCCGTAAGCATGTCTAAAGCTTAGGTTACAACGACGCAGTAATTTGTCTATGATACTGTACGATTGTTAATATTGTAGGTACTGGCTATCCAAAAATAATGTGTCGTTTATAAAATCCATTACATCCATAATTAGTTAGTTTTTAAACAGATGCTTTATTTCTAATCGCAAAAGAAATTCATTTAAAACCGCATTGTTTTATTTTAACCCCTTGTGTCGGGCGGCCTCCTGGAGGTCTCTGTCAAAAACGCCTGTGGCGGCCGACCTCCTGAAGGTCGGTCGATTTTTCATTCATAAGTATACATTTGAGTGGAGTAGCACACCGGCAACTTGCCGCCCTGGCGAGCTGACAGATGTTCTATATAGTACCATGTTCAAAACAATAAGTACCTAACTTAACTAATGCTACTTACTGGTTTGACCAGTATCTCCCTACCTATCTAAAGAAATGAAATAAAACTGTATAAAGTGGGTCATACCCAAATATATCTTTGTACCTGTACCTGTATATATCTTTGTCACCTAGGTGCATTAACTATACTGAAATATAGGACACGTGAATTAAGTCACCCAAGTAGTATCTATACTTAATTCACCTAGGTGAATTAGCTCAGGTGAATTAAGTCTACGCCGCCAATTCTTATCGTTATCTTTCTTTAATAATTTCAGACGAATTGCCAAAGAAGAAAGTGCAGGTGCGTTGCGCATGGACACAACGTCAGTGTTCTCCGCAGCGGCAGCTGAACGGCTTGGATACAGGAGCGTGTATGAAGTGCGTTACTCAGACCTCTCGTACGCTCCGCAGCCCTCGCCGCCGCATCTCGTCGCCAAAGTCTACATCAAAGAGATCTAAAGTAAGGAGACCTTTGTATCCTATACTTCATAGCCTAAACCAGTATCTAGAAACCTGCTGATCGGTCTCTTGATCCCTTTTTGATTGGTTTGACACTTTTGCATTACCTAGGTAGGTACGTAGATGTACTGCATCTTCTATCGCTTATCATGGGGAGTGTTCTCATGAGTTGTTCGGACATATACCTGCCGCTGCATTCCGCCATCGTTCCTCGAGACGTCTCCATCCCCATATCTCGATGCCTGGTTGTCTACAACCGTGCGTTTTCGCGCAGTTTTCTACCGCTAATCACAAAACTGTAGACCCAACTGTCGCCAGCGGTGTTTCCGAACTGTACCCGTAGTGTAAGTTTTTTAGTATACAACATGCAACGATTGTAGTTGCGTTAAGAGCTCAATTTGTATGGGAAACATGATTTGCGCTTCTCTCCGCTAGGGGCGCTGTTCACGTTTCCTATACAAATTGAGCTCTTAACGCAACTACAGTATTTGCTATGTTGGTAAGACGACCAATCGACCGGTAGGTAGGTACCGGTAATCGTTGAAGTAAAAATTTAATTCTGAAGAGTGATATTTATATATTATTCAGGGGAAAATTTGACAACTATATATCTACAATCAACCAAGCAAATAATAAGGGTCAAATCAAATCCTCCCAGTTGTTTTCGCAGCTATACCTACAAATACCTACAAATACCTACTTAATACCTACAGCAAATACCTACTTATCACATAAAATTTTTCTATACCTACTCAAACTGTTGTAGTTAAACGACATTGCTAGTCCGATTAGAGCAGGAGTTGACAATGTGTTGTTGTCTGGGACGATGACGTTTTGGCCCTTAGGCTGATTGTATATTATAGTTTTAAATTATAATATCTGTTAGGTACAATTTAGGGAACACATTTTTGTGGTTGTTATACACTGCACTATAGACTTTGTTGTTTGACAATTAATTAAGTCCATTATTAATTTACCAATGCAATTTGTTTGTTACAGAAAACAACGTCCGCCAATACCAGTTCCACACTTCATGACTATAATGTATTAAGCCAAATTTTTGTAGTAGCTAGGTACCTTTGAAAATGTTTATATTCCGCGATCTCTGCTCTTCAATAGGTACCACTAATCTTTGTAAACACATTAAGAGTAGGTATTCTTCATTGTTGTATTTTACAAAGTGTGTTTTTTTGGTCTAGAGCTTAGGTAGTTTCAGTGACATACTACTTATGTAAAGGTCAAAATATTTTACATAAATCTACTTATATCTAGTACCTACCACACCCAGGTCTCAAAAAAACCTCTAAGCAGTATTTCTTATAGTTAATATATTTTTTTCGACCCAAAGTGTATTTTAGTGGTAGGATGTTTTCGTACAAAATTGAAATTCCATATTTATTTGTATATATGAAAACTTTTAATTGCAGGACAATTTATATATAAATAGGTATGATGATAATACCAGTAAGTCGTGTTTATATGTATGTAATGACTTTTATCAATGTTTTACATAGGTACAATCGTAAGCGCCTGCAATTTTGAACTTAGCAACAGTCATCATAGAACACAATTGCAGGCGAATTCCAAATAGACCGTAGAAATCGGTAGTTCCTTGTTATGTAAGCGTAAATTTAGTTGTGATATTAGACTTTAATTATAAATAGCCTTTTCATAATCGGATCAAACGTACCTGTGTCAATTGAAAGTCAATGTATTTTACCTAATCAATTGAATTGATAATGGTTATTGAATAAATCCTATTATAATGATTTCTTGTTTTATTCTTTCTTTATTTAGAAACATTATTATCATCATCAACAACAGCTCATGTAATGTTCCCACCGAGGGGCTCGAGCCTACCCCACATTGGGGGCGATTAGGCCTTAGTCAACCACGCTGGCCAAGTGCGGGTTGGTCGACTTCACAACACAACCTAATAATTTCTTCATAGGTGTGTGCAGGTTTCCTCACGATGTTCTCCTTCACCGTAAAAGCGTAAAAGCGATTAAACGTACATATGAATTCAAAATCTGCTGATAAGGCCGAAGATGGAAATGAGCTTCACCAGGAACCCTCGACCAATGAGGAACTGAGGCTATCTTGTCACTATCGGAATAGAATAATGCTAAATATTATTGTCATGTATGCCTATTCGCTAACTTTTTTGACAGATGAAAGTGATGATCAGCACTGGGTGATTTACATATCCATTGCCGTTTTACCCGACATGCTATTTTGGTACTTGTCGTGTAAAAACATTTTCATAAAACTATTAATCTTATCCGCCCTCAATTCTCATTTTTGCCGCTCTGGACAAATGTCTGGCTTGTGCCCCCTAGATCGGGCCCTGATCGTGGGTAACTGAGTAATATCGGCCATTAGTTAGAAATGTACTATTATTTTTTGAAAAACGGACCTTATCCGTAAATATGGTTTTTTAGTTGATCTGTGATTTCCCGCCTCCATAAAATGGACGATGAACATTAAATGGCTGCTTAAACTTTAGTTTATCTTCTATTGATCTCAACGGAAATAATTCATCTAGCACACATAACTTACCTATGTCTACAACAATTTGAATAAAAAGGAACCCCTCGGTCTCGGAGGTTTCGGATCCCCGATTCCGAATTCACGAAAAGTGGAGTGTTAGATACCTACGTCTCGTAAAAACACATTATTTTTAAATACGCAACAGATTGAACTTTACTACATCGTAACGATTTCGTCAAATATTAGCCCGACCACAAAACCACAGCTACAGGAAGAATGGTTTTTTATCTAGTAAAGTTTACCTATTAGAGCACAATGATAAAAAAATAAGTTGCAACGTAATTTTAATAAACGCAGAAATGTAAAGGCGAATTCAGACGCGTGGCCATTTCGCAGGCGGATCGTTTACACCGTGTGAAAAAACGGCGCCGAGGGATTGTCTGTGAGAATTGTTAAATAAAACCATTTGCTGATAGTAGATTCTACTAATATTATCCTGTATAATTGAATGGTGATCGCTAATTATTGGTAGGGTCAGGTATTTTTTTATGACGAAGCAGAATGGAATTATTGTCGCGCATCATTCTCATACAATCCGCAGCACGATTTTGTAATACAGCTTATTATACGATCCGCCTGCGACATCCAAGGTATTAGGTACAACATACAGCACAGACGGGACCTCAACACCTACTGAGTCCTGAAACACATATGACCATATAAATAATAATTATTATTATTTGTAGAGTATGAAACGGATATCCGGTAACTATCCGGTATAAATTTACTATCCGCCCGAATACCGGATATAAAAAATCTACGACAATTTCCTATAATGAAATGCAATACATTAATCTTTGTGAGGAAAATATCAATAAAATGGCTTATAATTATGACGACTTTTATTTTAAGTCGAAAAAGATACAAAAAAGCTTTTTAAAAAAACAAACTTTCTTCTGAGATATTCCCTCTAATGATAAATATATAAAAAGAGAATATGTAAACTACAAATTTTTTGTAAAAACTTAGCGAAAACGCCCAAATTGATCTGATTGCGTTTGCAGCGCTAAACTCGTCACGACGTGCGACGTACGAGACAATGGGCTAAATATCCGGCATTGCAGCTCGCCGGTTATCCGGTATCCGGCCAAACAACTATCAGTTTTATCTCTTATTATTTCTGTGCCTACGACGCAGCTCTACGTGTCCCGCGTCCATTACTCTGGCACGGCCAAAGATGTTGTGGACTATATTATATGGGTAAGGATCAACTTCGTCCTAAGGATTGAACGTTTGTGTTCACCTAGGAATTATAATTTTTTTGATATAATTCAAATGTGTTTATAGAGAAAAACTAAGATTCCCAGAACAAACTTGTAGGCGGTACCGGTCGCTCTACCAAACTAAAATTGTACCTAAATGACAAACCATGGCCATCGTCGTCCCAGAAAGTGTTCAGAATACACGGAGACAGTTGAATATATTTGAAATCTATGACATTTCGAAAAATATACATTCAAAAATTACCAAAATCCTTTCGAAAAATAAACTGACTGTCAAAGCCAGCGATCTTATCTAATCAATTCGAATTGCATAAGAATTACTCGTACCTACAAAAAGCAATGCGCACATAATAAGATAAACAGTCAATATTATCTTTATCCAAAAGAGTAATAGATAGCAATGTGTTACTAGCTAGATAATGGTAACTACTTTTAGATACTCTATCAAGAATCAAGACTAGGTATTTATAAAGATCATTTTTAAAAAGTCGATAAAAGTCCGCTTAAGCTGCATAATGTCTAATGATTCCCAGAGGTACCTACACAAACTTCGTGTGGTTAATGGTAAGCCTGGTTCCTGTTGACCAGTTGACCACCATCTTAGCTAAATATTGCGTTCCAGTCTTCCAGTTGGGGTAAAGATAGCCAGTTCTTAGTATAAAATCTTAGTGCCAGTTTCAGGGCTCTGGATAGACAATATCAGGCAGATTGCTAATGGAAACTTATCTGGAGCCTGTGAAACTAACCTCTAAGGCCAGTTGCAACAGGTTTGACGTTATAGAGTTTCGTAAAAAATTAACGTAATTATTTAAAAATGTAACACACATTCCTATGCGTTACGTAAGTGGACTTCATAAAATATACCTAAGTTTCTTGTTTACTTTTATGTTACTTTTGGCAAAATAAAAAAAAGTAGTCGAATAGAACAACTAAAGCATTTGTAAACTGTGAACGCTTCAAAAACAAAATAGAAACACGAATTCGTCGATGCTCGCCTTAATTTATTTTTATCATTCACCGTTATGAATGTAAATGTGCGGGCGTAACGTTCGTACAAACATTAGTTGCTCATGCGCAAGTGAACGAAACCACTTCGATTTTTATCTATCACACTGTAATGATAAGTCTCCAGTGACAAACAACTCGGCCCAGTGCTGGTACGTAAACAGAATCTTTTTAATTAGATAATAACCAGTTTTATAGGGATTCAATGAACGCTAGTGTAAAATTATTTAAAATCGCGCACACACCGAGTTATCTTTGTATAAACAATAGTAAATAAATATTGTTACCTTGTTTTGACTGCCGACGCGCAACTGGTTTTATCGCGCTTTAAGTAGGTATTATAGTTCATATGCCTAAAGAATTAAAAGTTTATTGTGCGTTATTAATGACTACTTAAGTAGGTTTTTTTTTTACCGCGGTGTTTTTTTACTTTACGATTAAGGTTTTTTTTATTTACTATGGTGTCAAGTGTATAATAAGGACAACAACATGAGTTTCTTTAAGAAAGGCGTGAAAAATTTTACTTCGTGGTGGGCAACGCACGTGTTACCCCTGGTGTTGCAAGTGTCCTAGGCTGTGGTGACGGCTTTACCATCAGAAAGACAGTATGCTTGATTGCCACAAAATAATAAAGAAGATAACATTAAAAAATAATAATTATAGTCATGACTAGTGTCAAATTATTATTAATACTTAAATAAAATATTATTCACTAGAGTTTATATCCAACATTGTGTGAATTTTTTTTTTTTAATTAGTATTTCAACGTAAATAAGTAGCTACTTAGATACTGAACTGAGTATCAATTAATTATTGTTGCTAGCAGCTACATACAGTAGGCCTATTCGCTAACTTTTTTTGACAGTTGAAAGTGATGATCACCGAATGAATTACATATTCATTGCTGTTTTTAGACGACAAGTGTCATAATAGCGTGTCGTGTAAAACAGCAATGGATATGTAATTCACTCAGTGATAATCACTTTCGACTGTCAAAAAAAGTTAGCGAATAGGCCTACAGGTTGCTCTTTTTGATTTACAGAAATTTCAACCACCCATTACAAATGACAATGTTTCTACACTTTGAATATTTTCTCTCAAAAGCACAATTCACAAGATATAATTTTTTTTCTAAATATTTCGACACATAGTGCTCACAGTGTATCGACAACTCATTTACCTACACACATTCGTCGCATCGTGAATTAATTTTTGACACTTAAATGAATTTCCGTAACTAGAGCTACGTTTCTGCGTATAATATTTCATTAATAAACATAGACGTTGGCGCCCCTCAGGAAACACCGAGTGAATTCCAATAATTTAATTTATTTGTATGAAAATGGAAATGGCAAAATGCAAATTTTGTAAAATCCTCTAAGTATGTTATTTCTTTACGCGGTCTAACTTACTACCTCAATTTTCCGGAAATCAAAAAGAACACGTTGTATACATTGATGACAGACAATTAATGTAGTTACTAAACAATCACGAGTACAATTAAAATGTTAATTATTTCGCGTACTACCTATATACTTAAATAAGTATAGATTACTTATCTAATAATAAACTTAATTGGTCTCCTCGTATTATTGATTTCAATATTCATGAGTCTTATTAAAATAATGAGTCGTAGTAACCACGCAGCATGTCCTCAGATATTAAATACTTACTTAAAGTAAAAAAATATAAGAAATATTATTACTGTCCATTAAATTTAAGTCATATTTTTTTTACATATTCAAATATATTTTTTTACAATAATATAATAAGAATCCAGAAGGCAATGCCTTTATTCATGTAGGTAGGTACATATAGTATCTATATACTAACTTCACTTTTAACATCTAGATATTTTAATGAAATTTCGACTCTAATGAAGAATGCATTAAGTAAGAGCCGTACACCAATGCGGAGACGAGAGATATGTTTTGAATGACCAATAGGATTTCTTTATTTACCTACACATCTGGCCACATTATTTAAGCCGAGATGTAACTTGTGCCTCGCAGAGATGCGAGCTGGCCAAGAGACGAGGGGAAATGTGAGCGACGGACACCGTACGGCACAACATTCTCACTATCCAAGGCTCGCCTAATGTAGCTCAGATCCACTGTTAGCTAGTATTATCTACATTTCTACTTCGGTCCAGTCAGCCTACGCACAACTTCGGTGGATGCGCCCTAACTGGATACATCAGTCACCAACACATCCCCTCTCCTCTTCGCTTCGCAAATCTCGACTCCTATTTTGGTGAAGCCCGGTCTACGCTCCGGCTCTCCAAGAAGAGTTTTCACGAAATGATTTCATTACATATTTGACATGGCCTAAAGTTGGAGCATCAAAATGGTGTTTGAACCCAGTAAAGATAAATGCGCGCGAAAGTATAATTTTCATATGACAAGATACAGTAACAATTCTAGAAAGTCCAAAACAGTGCATGAGATATTCAGACAACTCATGGAAAGCATCATGAAGCTCTCCTTCTGTATTCTCTTTATTTTGTGGTTACAGGTTTCTCCTCGAGGCCCATCCTATTATCATAAGAACGTAACGAGCCATTGTTCTAGACAATAACAGTCTGAAAATGTCTCAGAACGCTGACAAGACGTACACAATACAACCTGTCACTGCTGACGATGTGGAACAAGTGACTAATTTGCTTAAAAGGTTAGTTCTTTTCATAACTGACGAGCAACTTTAACATAATGTATACGAAGGTATGTTACAAGAAATGTGTGAAATCAGAAACTCTATTTATGTGCTACCACTTGGGTAGTTTATTACGTCTTCTTACTAAATGTTCCTACTTATTTAATACATAGGTAATCAAATCACGGTCATAATCCCAAAAGGGCTTCAGGGACCTTAACGCCCTATTTACGAACGTTAAAACCAAAACCAATTCTTCTTCTTTAATTAATGACGTTCGCTTTATTTATCGCATTTCGCCAATGTTTTTTTTTATTTTTATTCTAATAAAAATTAGGGACTTTTACGCTTATTCGCCAATGTCAAGTGAAAATATACTTTTAAAGTTACAGTAGATTGAGATTAAAAATAGTCTCTCAACAAGTGTTTTTACAACAAGAACTCGGGAGAAACCCCAAAACCAATTATCGTTTTCAAACGTTTTGACAGCTGACAGCTGTGAAACTGTTGTCAAAATGCATGAAAACGATAACGATTTGGTTTTGGTAAAAACTTTGTAAATAGCGCGATAAGGCCCCAGGTAACATTGTAACCCAAGAAAAGCCACATCTGGCAGGATGAGCCATACAGTACCCCCAAAATAGTGACAGCCTGAAGCCTACACAAAAGGGGAACCAAACCCAAAACTTAACAGTCCTGCCACCAACAAACCCACTTAAGCCAACAAGCGGTGTAAGTTTACGTGCGCTTTCTCGGCGGGTGTGTGGCTTTTGATGTCAAGTGTGTCAGCTTGGCATTCGAAGTCACATGCCATCGTCGAGTGGCTACTCCCGATGTCCTCGTCAGGAGGACGCGCCAGGTCGAGCAGCTGTCGGTGAGGAGGCGGCCTATAAGACCATGCATCGGCCAGCGGCCAACAGGGGCTGGCGTTAGTCGGTAGCCCATGTGGGCTGCTGGTCACCAATTGGTGCACAAGGAGTGCCTAGACGGACAGCGTTGGGACGGTCTCGGTGTAGTTGCGCTCACGTGCGCAGATTCCGAGCCGTCCCGCAATAGCGCACTGGAGGTCAGGCCGGGGAGGATGTTTAGTGGATATGGAGGGAACGCCTTTACCTCGACTACCACATATCCCCTGCAGTTGGCACCACCCCGCAGGGACGATGCGTAAATCCATTTGACCTCACCAACAAAAAAAAAGGTACTGAACCTACCTATCACTCGGATATGAATCTAATATCAAAATCAAAAAAACGCTTCCTAGGAAATGCGACGGGTCTATCGAAGCATTTCCTGGGACTTAAAATGTGGGGTTTTTTCCACTACCCTGGCTGCTCCCTCTGCCCATCAGCCATATTTGGCGCGATTCCGCGAGAGCCGCTTTAGGTATGCGTTGCCGTATGCCTACCCCAACCGCACATAAACCAAGGGTATGTGGCTACCATTACAACGCGGACTAAGAAAATTGACAACTCATTTCTTTGTCGCACAATCAAGCAATGGAATTCACTGCCAGCACACTCCTTCCAACAATCCTGGGTCATTCAAAAGAGGCGTGAAGAAACACCTCGCAGGTCGGAAAGGCGAGGAGTGCAAGCGCGGCGGTTTATCTCTCGCGTTAGTTATCTTCGCATTTGGACTCCACTTCTGCTTACCAACAGGAGGAAAGCAATCATTCGCTTGTTCTTTTTATATAAAAAAACCTAGCCATTCTTGTTACTTGGTTTCAAAATATTTATTAGTTTTAATAGGAATGGAATTCCAGTGGTGTAATGTTGAAAGCTATTTTAGGACATTCTACGTAGACGAGCCTATGAACGACGCTGTGGATCTGTGGAGCGAAGACAGCCCTTGCTCAGAGCTTGATGAATATTGCACAAGCTCTTTACTAGAAGGATTATCTTTCAAGGCAGTGGACAAACAGGGCAACATCGTCGGAGTAAGCATCAGCGGAGTGATTCCTTTGAACGAGGTAATACGCGAGTACCTATACGTCACCACCGTATAAAAACCGTATATAATTTTTAATGTCTCGCGATTGTAACATATTCTAATCATATTCTACATCTTCGGTATATGTCCGAAGGCAATACACACTCCATCCATACATATAGCCTAAAGAAGTGCTTGGTGAGGATAGAGTCGCTTTTTTGGAGTAGGTAGTATTTGGTAGATATTATCAGCCCCTGGTGACCTGAATGGTTGAATGCCCCTGTGCTGTGGCCAGGGTTTAAATTATCAAGATCAATATGCATATATCAATATCATGATAATCATCCGATAATTATCAAACAGATATAAGCCCTATTTCGTGGCATTACGAAATGTTTAGGAAACAATCTATTTTATATCTTAGTACACAACTCAAGTTACGATAAGAATTAAAAAACCAACTTCAAATTTTTTGTTTCGGCCATTTCGGCCACACACAAAACAAATGAATCAAGAAAATAATGAATAAGTGACAGTTCAGTCAGAGATACGAAAACTCGATGACGCGGGGAATCCCCTCTAATTGACGTTAAGTGGCGCGTTCCGATACACGCAGTCGTTGAATGGGACAAATAACAAGAGGCAAATATTTTCGATTAAACTTAACAAGATATTTCATCATAGCAGCCTTCATAATTCGACCCACTGCTCACAAGGCCTCTCCTTGTCATCGAAGGAGGTTTAGGCAGTAGTCCACCACGCTTGTCCAATGCGGATTGGTGGACGGAGTATAAGGTGATCAATACCCCTTTGTTGGTCCATTTGTCGCCTTCTACGACACCCATGAAGTGATGCTATTCTACTCTGCCGGCATGACACGGCTTAGTCATTTACTTATTTTAGTTTATTTATAAAAAAACTGATAATCAAGAGTCACGGGCTGAGACAAACGATTCGAGAATTTCCAGAGTGTTAAGGTACAATTGTCATCCTATGTATGTATATTTATCCCCAAGATTGGTACTTGTTTTAAGATATTCATCAAAATTATTTCTCTGTTTATTTTGACCTGCGACAAGTAAAGATGAAAATAATGGTAGACTGTGAACAGAAACCAAATATTTATAAAAAATGTATCATAATATGTAATAGACAAATAATAAATAAATGATTTAAATATTATATTTAATCTACGAACCTGAATATGAGGTAGCGTTTTTCAAACAAAGGCAATCTAACTTTCTTTATATAAATATCTTTCAGAATAATGCCTCAGACATGCTAAAAGAAGCAGAGCAATGCAAACACGCAAAATTCCAGAGAATTCTGTACGTACTAGCACAAAGGGAAGAAGGGGCTCGCTTATGGGAAAAGTATCCAGACGACCAGGAAATGGTGGAAGTGAAAGTAGCCGCCACTGACGTCAACTGGAGAAAACTGGGAATTATGAACCGCTTAGTAGCAGAGACTGAGTAAGTAGACAATTCCATCGCCTTTCTTCTATAATTATAATAGGTATCTACTCCATTAACAGCATTATTTCATCAAAAAGGAGGGTTGTTGTCAAGGGCAGATTTACCTTTGGTGCAGGCTGTGTGGTGCACACGGGCGCTTCTGTGGTCTAGGGGGCGCTGTAGTCCGGTTTTGGGGTTTCGACCGTGCGCTTAGCTAATACATACTAGAGGGCGCTAGGGTAATCATTGCACACGGGCGCTACATGGGCTAGACACTTCTTGTTGTAGTCAAGCAGGCGATAAAATCTAATAAGTACCAAAACCTATAGCACTCTGTCGATAATAGGGATTGCAATCCGGAAAAACGTAAGAGTAATATAGCGGATCCCGTGATAGCAATTTTTGGCAAAATAATAGATCTGTTGCAGGAGTAGGTACTTCAAATGCGTAAAAACATACTCATTATTTAGTCCAGGGTCGATATTTTTTGAGACCAAAAAAAAATATAGTAGGATGAAACCCATTGGAAAAGGTAGAGAATATAACAAAAATGAAAGGAAAAATAAATTACGGGAGATCTCTTACCGGGAGGTCGGGAAGGGGGAGGGGGTGAGTTTTTAAGGGTAAAAAACGGTTAATCTCAATTTCCGGTAAAACTGCAAGTCCTATAAAAAAGTTAAATGGCAAAGTCGTAGGTAATAAAAAGATCTACAACTTTTGTATTGACACTTTTTTCACATAACCTCAAAATTTATGTGAAAAATTTATCGAAACTGCGATCATGTATAAGCCTTATACATGTTCGCAGTTTCGATAAATTTTCAAGTTGACGATTATATCCAATAATTTTTGACAGTTCAACCCGATAAATGGCTATATCATATCATATCATATCGTGTTTCGGTGGTCATGCTAGGCGGGCTGGTCTAATTGTGATAATTCATCAGACAGATTCATCAAACCGTGATGGTGTCTAATTCCTTCCTAATATCTATTCCAGAAAAGCCGTAATGCAACGAGGTTTTCATCTACTTCGAATGGACACCTCTAGCGCGTACTCCGCTATGTCCGCTGAGAAACTAGGTTTCACGTGCGTGTACAGAGCCCTCTATAAAGACATCAAGAAGGATGGACAGCCATTGATCGTACCGAAGCCCCCACACGTCGAAGACAGAGTCAACATAAAGGTGTTAGCGAGTAAAAGAATTAAATAAAATAGGTGCCTACTAATATTGTATTATTATTACATTAAATATTTAGGAGTCTATAGCGCGCGGTCGTGCGTTCTGCGTATTGATCACCAAAGATAAGCTACGTCTGCAGTCTGTACTCGGATGGGTGACCGAAATTTTTTAACTCGATTTTCCTCCGTGTTGAAGATTCTTTATTTTCATTTAGAAACGTTGATTCTCCTCCGAAACGTTAAGCTGGTGGTGCCGGTTTCTGTCGAAAGACAGCCGTCATAAAAAAAGTCACGTCAGAAACCAGATATGGCTGCTTGTAAAACTCGAACGTTTTTACCTTACCAAAATCAAATCATTATCGTTTTCATACATTTTGACATCTGTCAGCTGACAAAACGTATGAAAACGATAACGATTTGGTTTTCGTTATATCGTTCGTAAATAGCGCGATCGGGAGGCTGGCTACAATATGCATAATAATATAAATATAATATTCCCAGCCATTGGGAACGTTCCCGGACTCACTACAGGACTAACAATAAAAAATATTCTGGAGAATATAAACATACACCCTCAGTATTCTTCAAAGACCGCGGACTTAGTTATTGTAATTGATGCGTCACGATACGGTGTTAGACTTCTGACAAAATGCGATTTGAAAATACTTATCTACTGTTTCGATTGCATTTAAATAAAGAGATATTTGATTGGTTGATGTTATTACTAGAAAAAAACATACAATTATTATTAATCTCCATGTTGAATTACATTTTTATTGTATAGTACAATCAAATTATATATAAAAACAAATCCATTCGATCAGTCATTGCAGACACCAATTTTGAAACGTACAATGTGTTCTGTTTCCCTGAAAGCAAATATTAATTTTTGAATTACCTACACTTTCTTTGGTTAGTCGAGTGGTCATTTAACCAGATTTTCTGAAACCCAGTACATTTAGTATGACAGTAGCTGTATTATTATATTTAGGTACTATTTTAATAGCTGAACTAGGTACTCTCAGAAAACAGACCGTTACCAAAGTGTCTCTGGCAAATTACTCAGACTCTCGCCGACCCTATTGTTGCTTGAGAAAAAAAGCAATGCAAATACCAGATTTAGCCCATGAGTACTTTTTATCTTAAACCTTTTTATTATTACGTAGGCATTACTAAAATACACTCATCAGGCCTCCAAGCTTCTAGAATACTGACCTAAATAGTCAGTTGTCGACTATAAGAAATACCCTTGGAAGGTTCACCTTACAGATTTGAGGACCTCGCCTGTATGTAAACCAGGTGGAATGTAATACAGTGGCAATGGTAATACACCAGACTTGCTACCTGAACCATCTCGGAAGACACCCGGACGTATTCAGTGCATGGGCACTGAAGGCGCTAGGAAACTTTCTGAAACAGTTGAGCTGGCCAAGTGATCGAGCCTCACTGATGTAAAACCGGCGCGAAGTCATAGAGTTGTGGAAACAGCTCGTACGAAGAAGAAGAGCAATAAATACAGCATAATAGATTTGTAAATATGCATAAATTCTCACCTCCTTAGCATTCCTGTTCATAAAGCCGTACCGATAGTCTGCTACTAACATGTCGGATATTCCAAACTCAGTGAGTAAGGTATCTGTATCTCTGCAATTCAAAACCTTAATTTTATAAGGAATTAGAACTATCCTACTTAATTTAAATTAACGCAAAATTGTATAGTTATGATGGTCTAACCACACTTTGAATACGGAAAAAATGTCATAAATGGCACCTACCACATACCAACATAGGAGCTAAAACAACAGAGCAAAGAGACGCCGCAACGCTAAAGTCTAAAATTATCTCGACTTAATTACATTTCGTTATTGTACAAATTATAAATCACCAACTCTTTCTTCCTAGCCTGGCCCTGGTACCAGGTTTAGAAAGTCCAGTCTGCTTTTACAACATCCACAACATGAGTAGAGGTAGCCCTATTCGTACTAATAACCTAGTAGGTAAGTATAATATTTACAAATAGCTTATTATAGGTATTTAAAATACCTATATACAATTTCCATTCCTACAGTAAGAAAGACGCTTTCACATCACATAACTTCCAACATTCTTATGTCAAAAAAATATGAAAAACTAATGAATAGTACTTTTTGCACTCCACTTTTCCATAGTGGCTTCGAAAGAAAAGTCGAAAAGAATTGGTATTTGACGATATTAATTCCCTACAAACTAATAGGTACAAAGTTCTTGGGTAATTCTCCACGGGTCTAGATAATTAAAATACAATAAAAACAATACAATACGAATAAAATTTATTAAACTTAGCCAAATATTTAATATCTAATTATGTACATAATTATATTTTGTACAGTATATCATTAGATGACATATTTACAAAAACTACAACTATGAGGTAGCTACAGTGATACATAATTATGTATATAAATTATAACAAATAGAGTCATAAGCAATAAAGCTACCATATGGGGTGAATTTGCGAAATTAAATTAGAAATAATTTAGAAATGGCAGGACACATTACTCGGTCTAAGAAGTCAACTCGCGTGGCGATACATATTACACTCCCGAATTTTTGCGACAGACGATAGCCGATAATACCCTAATCCTTTACGTGTATTTACCGAGGTCGGTAAAGCAGTCAAGATCAGTCAGATCTCGTAGTCATGGTACTGTGAGCCTTACCATGTGGTGATTGATGAAAGCTCTATTTGCCGTATATATAAACTTAGCAATACGAGAAATCTTTATAAAAAATATTAGATTCTTCTGTTTGTGCGTTTGACAACAAACTCCCTAAACGGTTGGACCAATTTTGATGTAATTTTTGTTCAAGCAGATCCGAGAATAGTTTAAATTCACATTTCGATCCCAAAACAAAATATTTTTTTTATAGGACAATGTCTGTCGAGCTAGTCCCCTAAGATATTGTGTAAATTTATATGTAGGTATACCTACTACAAAATATTGCTCATGACTCTACCACTGAACACAGAAAGAGGTCTGGTAGATAGCACAGAAGTGCTATCTACCTACAAATTAAATATACTGTACAGAAATATTGTAAAGACTTTATACAAAATATATTACTATGAAACATTTTATACATGTTCTTATTTACAGTCAACTGTAAGTATATGTATATAGTTAAAACAATAAATAAATAGTGTCTGTTTACAAAATGTATAGGAAAATAGATTTTGAATCAATTATGAACCTACTCTTGAAAATAAAATTAATAAGATATGAATGAGTATCTAATATTAAAGAATGTAAATACATACATATAATTATAACATGGTATTATATGAAATTATCTACCTACACAATAATAATGTAACATAAAGTGTTATAGGACATGGCTATATGTTTTTTTTTTATATAAAAAGATAACGCAAGTCTCCATTCCACCTGATGGTAAGCAGAAGTGGAGTCCAAGTGCGAAGATAGTCATAGATGTATATGTATAATAACCATTCGTCTGTAATATAGATGTGGTCCTGTCAACGGGGCTTATCTAACCCGAAAAATTCCTCCGTCGCTGAAATTTTGCATGTGACGTACTTAGGTAATACGAATTGTAGACGTACAATAATACAACAACTTTTTTTACTAGAAGTTAGGTATTTTTATCTAAACATGGAATCGCCCATTAAATGTCTACCTTAAATTTGTCAACAGGATTTAACACCGAGCTGGTCCCAGAGGTCCACTTTTGGACACGGATAATATTTTTTTATTTTCTTTTTCGCAAATATTTACTTTTCTTGCTTTTTTATTTTTTTTTTATTATTAAAAATCATTAAAAGCAAAATAAAAAATAAGTCTATACATCAAATGTCCTCGTTGATTGGATTTATTTTAAACACATTGCTACTAACTTAGCAACATTTTTTTAACATCTTAAGTATGTCGCTTTGACGGACGATACTTCTGACGCATCAATTTCTAAAACATTAAAGTAAACATTTCTTTATTCATTTAAGTAAAAATTGTACACTTATGAAAGGCAAATTTCTTGCCATATGAGTTCAAGTCTACCAGGAAGTGTTTTCTGAGATATGCCAATACGTCTAGCTGCGTCATGTTTCATTCATGTTCAATTTTATTTGCAATCTATGGCCTACTGTCCGTTTATCTAAACCGCACAGCGTACGCTCGCTATCGTCAATAGACAATTGCTTGCATCTTGCGTAGAAACAATTACATATATCAAGTGGCTTGCAAGACCCAAACGCCTGTTTCTTGTTCAAAACTGAAACGTTTTGTAACGCGATTGACGATTGCATGGCGATTAAGTGGACATAACAAATATACAAAACTCGACTGCTTTCAAATGACGCCGCCGTGGACAGTGTGCCTAAGATTTTGAACTATTTGTGTTCTGCATTTATAAATAAGCAGGGCACATTGCACACATTGCCACCTTGTCGCATACCTCATGTGAGCACTATTCTATCACAGAACAGCATAAAATAAACAGAGTATTACTTTTTCTCACTCGCCAAAGCTTGTCCGAGCGACGCAGTAGCAGCAGTAGGGTTGGCTGCCATAACAATTTTTTCCATCAACAGCCGAGTTTGTAACTGAAACATTAATTTAGAAATTCGATAGGATATAGAGGAAATTAACAAATCATTTGCTAGAATTTATTCTGCGAACATAATTATACAGAGTATACACATAAACAAATATTTTCATAGAAAACGAAATGACTGACTAGGCTACTTAATTATCATCATCATCATCTCCTAAAGATCACCAACCCGATCGATACTTGATTATCTTAAGCTTTCCCCCAACGCACTAAATTAAACTGATCAGGGAGAGTCAACTGAAAGGCATTAAGATAGAATTTCAGCAGCGCAGGCGACCAATCGTGTAGTAGAATGTGCCACTTTAAAGCCAGCGGAATACAGAATTCCCCCAGAGTTGTCCAGTCATTTTGCATTTCCATAGCTCACAGTTTATTTTACCTTTCAGGAGAGATGCAATGATATCGTCGCGGGACTTCGCTCAGATATGCGTTCTGGTAACTCTTAGATTGTTACTAGCTGACCCGGTAAACGTTATTTTGCCTTACAAAAATGATTAAATTACTAAAATGGCTATAAAAAAATAGGGGTTGGTGATAAACAAGTAATAATTTAGGGTTGTATGAATTTTTAATGCCACATAATAAAAAAATAAAAACAAAAAATTTCGTCCGAAAATTAAAAAAAATATTAAGGGTGAACAACCCTTATCACTTAGGGGTATGGAAAATAGATAGTAGCCGATTCGCAGACTTACTGAATACGCATACAAAGTTTCATGAAAATCGGTCAAGCCGTTCCGGAGGAGTACGGTAACTAACATTGTGACATGGAAATGTTATATAAGATAGAGCTCCGTTGGTTTCTTAAATTTCATCCCAAAATTGTTGTGGTCTCTAAACAAAGTCGATGAATCGGCTGACTTCAAACCCCACTGTGGTGGAAACCACAACTTCAAAGTCTTTGTGATATTCGCATCTAGCTTCAAAAGGAGGGTCTACCAAAGTCGTATATTAGGAATGACCAATTCAAACGTGATGTTAGGTAATTCCGATCAGCGATAAATCCGTAGTGAGATCTGTATAATCGAATGGAGATCGCTTATTATTGGTTGGTTCAGGTAATTTTTTTTATGACCAATCGAAGTAGAATCATTGCCACGTGTAAGGTAGCCTCTTTATCATATTTCAGCGACGTTTTACAATCCGGCGCGCGGTTCTGTAATACTGGCTGCGACATAGATATTTAGATGTAGGTGACTATGAATTAGTTTATTCGAAATTAGAACACCGCTCCTGGGGAGAGCCCTCCACGTTACAGATAGGGTCGCATAGGTGATCCCAAGTTAATAATTCTACCACTTCGTAATGAGTAGGGGCATCCGCTGCGTTGAGCAGGTGACCGAGCCGTACGACCTTCGTCGACACCCGCGGCAGGCTACCGTCACGATTTTTTAACTATTTATTATTTCACAATTATAATCGCACGGGTGTATAGACGTATCATAATGGATTATTTGTTGATTCAATCTAGCAAAAAGGAAACTTAGCTAAGAGTAATATAGCCAAGAGTAAGATAACATAACAACTCACTCGCGTGTTTCTTCGCGTGGACACGCGCCGCGTGTGACGGGCGACAAGTCTCACGCAGCGCTGCTCTATGAATTTGCATGTCAGCCCGCCACGCGGACGCCCGGAAGGAGTAGGTACCTACCCGATTAAGGCGGCGGACGCCCTTTGGTTTGACTGTCTGCGAGTCAAACCTAAGTAAAGTTTTTGCAATTTATGTAATAAATGGACACTTACATCATTTCCATTTCCATGAGCCGCAGCTCTGACTTTTTCGAGCTCCTCACCCAGTTGTTTTGATTTCTCCAAGGCTTGTTGCTGTTGTGTATAATACATCTTTCTGTAATGTGTTAATAAAATATAAAAACCACATTATTACCTATATTGAAATTACTTATCAGTGGCGATTCCTCAAGTTGGCGATGTTGGCGCCGCCAAACCAAACAGGAACAAAATAATTAAATAACTTTATCTGATACTAAATTAATTTAACAGGCTAAACAAACAAACATACCATTATAGAAGTAAATTATTTTATTATATTGGCGCTTTGATAGACGCCAGGAAGAATTGTGTTCTCGCGGAAATTTTGATTGTACTAGATTTTTTGGTTTTCTTAATGTAAACATTTAAATAAATTGTATAATATGTTATACCGGGTGGAATTTTGTAATGCCACCTGAAGGGAAAGTATTCTTAATACTGTAGACAGAAAATTTTACTCAAAGGAAACATTCGTTTATTTTTGAAAAGAAAGAAAACTGCATTCAAATTTTTCGAAAATTCGCTTGCCCCTCCCGGGAATCGAACCAACTAAAATCTGTAAAAATTACACTATGTACTTTTATTGCATCGATCGTTAGGGTCATTTATAAAGACGAAATCGCTCCAACAAACTTGATAATTGAAATGAAAGGAAAGCCAATTATCATTGACGAATTTGTTAGAAGAATAAATTTGTGTATTCAAGTGAATGGAGCCCATTTCAATCAGTTTCAAACCTACAAATTCAATAAAATACGGGCGCAATACAATCGAAAGTTGCCTTGTGAATGAAAGCACGTTCAGCAACAGCAGTGTACTGCAAGCGTGGACAAAAAGATGTAGGCTCTCATACAGAGAGACGAAAGCGTGTGGACGCAATCATCAGCAGGGGAACTGCAAGTTAACCACTCATCGTACCGCCGTTCGTGAGCTTGTCCCGAGGTGTTCCGATGTCGCTATGTTGCTGATTAGTGTGAGTTACAGTATGGAGTTTCATACAAAGTATACTAAACGGGTCGAATTGAGGCGATACTGATCTGTTCCCTAGCTGATAAATGCGTTAGTTAAAACTAAGTTTTTTTTTTTTTTGTGCGTTTATCCAACGAATTAGGAATTATATAGAACACGAACTCCGTCAAAAAATCGTTACACGCAAACTATCCCCAAGTGGGCGGGGCCGAAAAAGTACTATCAACGCGTCCATCAGTCTGCCGCGACAAGCGTCCGTGTCATTTAGTTTTGCGAAAAATACAATAAACAGCTCATTTCCCAAGGACAAAAATGACCTCCTGTGCGGTAAAGTGGTGTAAAAGACGGAAAGAAGGAAGTAAAAAACAAACCGGGATAATTTATCTCATGTAAGTAAAGTAATTTCATGTTTTGTTCGTCTTGAGTTGTCTGTGTTATGCAATCAGTAGCCAACCAGTTTTTAATATGTTACTATTAAACTAAACATTTAGTATTAAGTATAGAGTTTTTAAAAATTGGATTTCCTGCTGTTTCTTATTAATAACATATTTATTTCCCCAAAAAAGATATTCGACGATCAGTGCATTGCAGCTTTCCGTTTAGAAAGAAGAGATGATGACTCGTTACCAACTAATGCCAGTAAAGTGTGCTCTATACGTTTTGAGAATGAAGACATAGGTAAATTCATATACATGAAGACATAATAATCCATAGATATTGGATTCAAATCGTTATAAACTAAATAAAAATAATTATGATTTTCTGTGGAACGTATAACGGGTTTTGTTCACCTACTTGCCCAGTGAATACAAAACGCAAATTATGGCGCGAAATTACAGCTGACAAAAAATTGGCAGCCAATATTTAGAAGATCATTCTATCCATAATACCATAGTATAAGTAAACAAGTACGCCGACTGAGACCCCGTGCGAGCGATGATTGCCTACTCGTATAGGATGGTAGAGGGTTGTCAAAAAAAATGCTGGATCTATTTTGATACCTTTAGCTTATAACTAAGCCAAGTGTCCTTGAATTAACAGGTAAGCACAGCATTAGGGCTCGATAATATATAGTTTCATATTTTTTTGTGCATAATATAGATATATTAATAATATATCTCAATATCAGTTACAATATCAAGATTGTTAGTCTAGCTATAACTAGTTTAAAAGCCTAGCACTCTTCTTAAAGGAGTTTACCAATAAACACCTATAACGATGCTTAAATTTTACTATGAACAATGACCTTCAATCATAAGATTACCAATAAAAAACTATTAAATATCATGGGAATTGTCTATGCTACTTACTTTTGAAAAACTAACCGAAATTCGAAAGATCCTGTATTATGCAAGGTGCAAAAGAAATAAAGGACGACCTCAAAGTTGTTTGTTTGAAATCGGTTTTTGAATCGTTACAATAAAAAAAACAATTTGTTTAAGAAATTGGCACCAAAATAGTTACAAATTTCCTACTTTGAATAATTTTACAATCAAAATAGATTACTTACTTTACAAAAATTGTACGGCATAAGCAAAAATCTACAAGGACATCCAACAATGACCTATTTGAAAATTACTTACTGTTAATTGTAATTAATTACTGCAATCGGTTAATTTGTGTAATAGTAAGATACTTTGAGGTTGTGCCTTATTTTTGTTACATGTTATTTTTGTTACAATATGCAGAAAATAAGATTTTTCTCTGCATTTTAAAATAAGTATTTGATAAGTACAGCTAGAAATAAAATAACTTTTTAGTTTCGAAAAGTCTAGAGCCATACAATGTGTTAGTTGCCCGACCCGACAAACTTTAAAGGCATTTTTACAGATAATTTCGTCATAGAAAAACCCCCATTTATGGGGTCGAAATTCAATTCCCTCGGAGTGGCAGCCTTTTTAATTATTAATCATCGTTTAGGGCGTGCCTTTAGTAAAAGTAGAATATCTCGTTAAGTTTAAGTCACACGGACCTAAAAAAAATACTGCCGGGTAGCTAAAAAGTGTGGCAATCTAATAAGCGTCACTAAAACACAAAAAACTCATATTACGTTGTTAAAAAATTAAAATTGTATACTCGTATATTTTTTTATCAGTCGCGTGTCATAGATACCGACTCATATTTAATATGACTTGACACCTATTGTATTACACCATCCTCGCCGCTGTTAGTAGAGTAGGTAACATACTTTGGGCGTGTACCGCTTAATAATCCGTTTCACACGAACTCGCTTGGGTTTGATATTTCCGTTTCACTCTTAATATTATCCTACTAAGTAAAGATGCGCACCAAATGAATGGGTTGACGAATTGATGAGTAGAAAATAAATTTAGCAAGGTATTTTGTTTTGTCAGTGTGCGTATCGCGTTAGTATTATCAGTTTAATTGTATGAGTTTGGGACCATGTTTTAGCGGGCTTCGTTAGGGAGTTATGCTTCTATATAATTCCTAATTCGTTGCGTTTATCATGCAATCAGTCATTGACTATGAGCAGATTTGTGGTGAGAATTTGGCGTGTAGAGTTCGAGTCTTTCACTCATTAGGACTCCACTCCTAAAGTTACTACAGTCAGCTACAATTGACTATCAAGTTCCATAATTTTGCGCCTCTTTAATCGTCCCATGCTCTTAGGGATTGTGAGTTGCACACACTTAAAACTAAGTAACACTTTAGAGAATAAACATTCATTTTCATTACCTGATAAGAAACATCTGTAATATACATCCGGACAATGCTAGGCCTAAGCATGTTAAGATGATCACATAGTTCGGTAAAGTCTTCATCCCAGTCATGCCATAAAACGAACTATTTTTAGCTGTATTCTGGGAATTTTTTGTTGTGCTTTGATAATGGTATTGGTAATTATAATTATTTTGATATGGATTCCTTCTAGTACTGCAAAAAAGAAAGGCATTCGGTCATTAAGTGTGGAATATAATGTTCTCTTAGATTTGCGCAAGCACTACACATTATAAATAAAACAACTTTTACTAACTTGAGTGTAATTAGATTTTACATGTTCTTTTTGTCATCTCGTGGTGGGAGCACTCTTCTCATTTTAGAATGAACTTCTACTTACCATCAGGGCCCGATCTAGGGGGGGCAAGCTGGACATTTGTCCAGAGAGGCAAAAACGAAGGTCAGCAAAACTGAGAATTGAGGCCGCCGGGCGGACAAGATTAATAAAGATTTATGAAAATAGCTTCAGTATAGTTTCCGAATGATTTCACTGTCTAAAATGTGTATGGGGGGGGGGTGATTTTGCCCAGAGCGGCGAAATGGCTAGATCGGGCCCTGCTTACCATCATTCCTAACCTATTTATTAGGTACTTATATAGGTCAACCATACTTTTAGACGCCATCTTGGTGGAGTGGTCAGTATAGCTGCCTACACATCAAGCAGGTTCGAGTCCTGGTAGTGGCAAATGTTTGTGTAACGAACACAAATATTTGTTGATAAGTCATGGTTGTTTATATATTTATTTATAAAAATATCTCTTTGTATGTTATCTAGTATCCATAACACAAGTTCTTAATGATACATAATTTGTGCTAAATAATTAGTGTGAGCGTAAAAAAAATTACAATTATGATGTAGAAGTAACTGGGACAAGTTAGATCTGCAAACAATACATTAACTGCCAGAAGATAAATGCACACCTATCTTCAAATATAAATAAATAAGTTCAAGCAGAGCTTCAGGTAACTTTCAGTACCACACAAAGCCACATCTGGCAGTCCAGGCCATACAGTACCCCAAAATAGTGCCAGGTTGCCAGGTTGCCACCTACACAAAAGGGCCACCAAACCCAAAAATTAACAATCCTTTATACAAACCAACAAATGCCAAATATAGTGATAGAAAGAAAACTAACTTGTAAGGTGTGCTTGATTTATACTCATATGTAGAGTATGATGTCTTTGCCATACTATCATATTGAGCCCTGCTCCCAGGTTTGCTAAGTACATTATATGCCTCCACAATTTGCACAAATTTCTCTTGTGCTGCTCTGTCTTTATTTTTATCTGGATGGTACTAAAACAAAAGCAAAAACGTATACGTCTCCACGTAAAAAACTACTTAAGACAACTGTAATCTTTATGAAAATCAAGGAACTTTTCTATTATGCTAGAATTACCTCTTTACTCATTTTGATAAACGCTTCCTTTATCTCTTTGTCTGTACAATTTTTTCGTAACTTAAGTACGTCATAATGAGATTTTCTTGCAATACTGAAACAAAAACATACATAAATAATTTGCACAGAGCTATAATTAATGCATAACCAGATAAATAAGTCCAACCTGTATAATCTTATGATGGCACTTAAAGTCTTGGGTTCGAGTAGTTTTTTTATTAAATACATCACAATTTTGGATAGATATATTTCTTAAAATAAGTTTGAAAGTAATTCATGTTAATAATTTGGCAATTTCCATTTTTGTACCACGGACAGTTTTTTTAACGAATGTCACCAGCTGATTGTCATTGTCAATGTCAAGTTGGCAAACAATTTTTTTTCTTAAATTTTCCCTATTACGGGACGGCAAAAGGATCCAGCCCATACAGCCAAGTCTTTAGTTTTGTATCCTCTTTTTTTGTTTTTCCAATAAAATGTGGGTGTCATACATTTTAATGCATCTAGGGATCCTTGGTGAGAAATGCATGGTACAGACCTCATGATGGTTACGGATGAGGTGGAAATCCCACTCTAAAATTCTCAATGTTATACACACCACAAAACCTTTATTTCAATGGTTTCTCATAATTGATCGTCAACACCTTAGACAATTTAATACGGGACGTGGCAAGCGGACGCTTCCCCTCTGCCAATAAACAAAGTTCATGTCAGTTTTTAAAAACTAATTCGCCGCGACGACCGACCACCATTTTGAATTCGTATCTGTCGCTAAGCGGACCTCTTAATGATTATTGGTTGCGGAGTGTTTTCTTGTAAACAACGACCAGAAACATTAACGTTATCCTAAAACGGAGTTGCTTATCAAACGGAAGTAATTTTCTATTCAAATAAACTACTGTTTCACACAACAATACAATTTTTCACCTACAAATTTTGCGACAGAAACAACGATATAACAACGTTATCCGATATGGTGGTACGCGGGTTAGCCGAGCCCACGGAGTGTGCGCTCATAATAGCGATTACTTTTTTGCAACAGTGAACACGAGTGAGTAAATGTGTGCTATGCGTGTTTGCCTCACCCCCCGCGAAAAACGGCAGAATGTTATCAGTACTAAATCTGCGCTATGCCACGTCCCGTGTTAAATTGCAACAAAACGACATCACTTTCTATATTATTATGATGGTGGTTTATAATAATAACACTGGTTTAATTAGATATGTAGGTTTATTATCACTACATGACTTGACATTTATAACAATATATTATAGGACTAATTATTAAGTAAGATGCACAGACGCGTTCATAGGCAGACATTGTTAAAGTAAGTATCCTCTACAGGAAACGGACGCTCTAGTGTTGTGACACAATAATAGTGTTGTAACTTATTATCATATTATAACATGTTCCTTTTTTTTTTTAAAGAAAATACAGAATTACAATTTGTGTTACAAATCTACAAAATTAAATCAATTACAATTTTGAAACTTGTTTTATTTTTTACCTTTAAATAACTCTCTTATTTTAATTAGGTACTTAGAATTTTAATCACTTTCATTAATAAACCTTTTTGGTGGCCTGACCTGTCGTCCAAATCTAGTACATCTGTTTTCTTTCAATCTATCACAACTTGTGTTGTCATTTCCTTCTTTTTCCTTCTCATGTATTTTATCTTCTTTAGACGTATTTCCTTCTTTTTCATTATCATGTATTTTAGCTTCTTTAGACATATTTCCTTCTTAAAATTTTTATCTTCTTTAGGTGAATATTCTTCTTTTCTACGTGGACTGCAAGGTTTCAGCAAATGTTGTCTATTACGGCGATATTTAACACCATCTAATGATTCTATTATGAATGATCTTGGTTCTTCACACTTTTTGATTACTATTCCTGGTGACCATTTAGCTTCTGGTGTCTTTTTATACAAAATAGCATCACCTTTATGTTGGAGAAGACACATCTGCAATAATAAAGTTTATATTCTTTGTCATTTCATTATTTTGAACTTTATAATTACATACAATATCCTGCTGACCCAAGATTTTAATTTGATCACCACTATAAGATGTGACTTTCGACATGCAAGGAACAAAATTTCTAATTAAATTTAATGATTCAAAAGTTTGAATAGACATGACATTAGTATCACTACCAGTGTCCAAGACACATTCAGTAATTACATTATTAATTTTGAAATTAATTGTCCAATCATTTGAACTTTGATTTGATCTAATATGTCCTACAAATAGGTTACTATGAAAATTGTTACCTTCGGACTCTTCTACTTGTACTAAATTAACATTTTTGGAACGACAGCAAACTTCATAATGTCCAGTTTTCTTACACTTGTGACACTTAACATTGAATGCAGGACACTTGTTACGATGTACTTGATTACATCTACCACATTTTATCACTCGATTGCTTGATGACGACCTGTGACCAGACTGTGATCTTGACTTTGACCTCGACTTTCGTAGAACTTTATTTGTTTTAAAAGTGTAGTATACATTTGAATTATCTTGTTTATTTTTAAGCTCGGTAGCTTGACTTTGTGTAAGCACTAATGTTTTAGCCTTAGTAATAGCATTTTCCAATGTCAAATTTTCTTCTAGTAAGAGCCTCTCGCGAATATAATGGTATTTATCATGGAGATTGCACACAAAAATATCTTTGACTAATCTTTCCTCTAATGTTCCAAAATCACAATTTTTACTCAGCTTCTTCAAAGCAGTGACAAATTCATCTATGGATTCTGTTTCATATTGTTTTCTCGTAAAAAATTTGTGTGACTCGAAAGTTACATTAATTTTAGGTACAAAATATTCTTCAAACCTTTGTACAAGTGTTTCATACTGAACTGTTTCCTCGTTCAAATTAAATGTATTAAATATTTCAATGCATTTTTCGCCTATGTAGTGCAAGAAAATGGCGACTTTGCGTTCTTGATCTAAATGTAAACCACTTGCCTTCATGAAAATCTTGAAGCTTTGTAGCCATTTCTTCCAATTTGCTGCCGGATTACCTTCCAAACTGAGCGGATTTAGGTTTCCTGATATGTTTAGTCGCGTATTTGGTTTATCAGCACATTTTTCATAACCTTTAGACGGCGGCGACGACATGGCGGCGACAACGACAAATTACTTTTTGCTTCTGACACCATATATTATTATGATGGTGGTTTATAATAATAACACTGGTTTAATTAGATATGTAGGTTTATTATCACTACATGACTTGACATTTATAACAATATATTATAGGACTAATTATTAAGTAAGATGCACAGACGCGTTCATAGGCAGACATTGTTCTTCTTCTTCTTCTTTGTGAATGGCATTAAGGCTAGTGCTGCCATTTGCCATATGCAAGTTTGGAGGTAAACTTGATCAGTAGTTTTTTAGGGATTTTTTTAAGGATAAAAAGCAGGAAACGAATCTTTTACACAACTTTTAAACAACGAAAAGGAATTTGGAAAGGAATCAGGTGAGTAGGTAGGTAATAGGTATACAATATGAGATGAAAGGATAAGATGGGTAGTGATGAAATAATAATATAAATAATTTAAGATATGAAGAATAGTGTAAGCAATAATAGTAATGTAAGTAATCAAATCTTGATATCATTTTTCCTGATAAATAACGCTAAAAGTTTGTAAATATCTGGATTATTATCATGTAAAAGGATGGAAATGGAAGTAGGAAAAGGAACATTCAATTCGATAAGAGATTCTAGGAAAGAATCTCTTTCGAAACGCGGGCAAACAAAGAAGATGTGATTTGTGTCACTATCAACATGACCACATTCACAAGTAGGGTCAGTGATGATTCCAAATCTAGCTAGACGCTCAGGCGTACAAACATGACCCAAACGCATACGGATTAAGATTGATGTGACTCTCTTACTAAACCTCAGTTTAGCAAACCAAGGTTTGGTAAGAACAAATGGTTGAATGTTTCTATAGTATTTTGGTATTGTAATACCACCTTCTGTCCACAACTTTGTCCAAGATAAATGAAGCTCTGACTTAGACAGACTAACCAAATCAATACTGAAGTTTTTATAAAAGTCAATGTCACCACATCGAACGGCATCCCGGGCTAAATGATCAGCGAATTCATTACCGGTTACACCACAATGGCTAGGCACCCAAGCAAATGATACTGAATAGCCCTTGGCTGAACATTCTAACAATAAATTACGTATTTTTAATATCAATGGATACATTTTAAGTTTAAAAGGAAATTTTTCTAAGGCATATAATGCACTCAATGAGTCAGTAAAAATTACTGTTTTATTTAACTTTGCTAAAAGGATAAATTCAACTGCTTTGAAAAGTCCAAGGCATTCTCCAGTAAAAATAGAAGACTGAGGAGGAAGTCGCATTTTTTGTTGAATCTTATAGTTGCTGTGATAAACACCCACACCTACATCAAGTAAATCGCTTTTAGATGCATCAGTGAAAATTTTGTGCCAACCATACCAATATTCATCAACAGCCATATTAAAACAACTATTGGCATTTGCCTTATCTATTCTTAGATTAAAAGTTATGTTAGGTATCAATGTTATGGAGTCATAGTCTGAAGTATACAAAGGGAGAATTGGGCATTGATACGTTGGGGCAGCCATATTTAAATATTTATTATAACTTTTAATCAAAGGCGGCAGAGATTTGTTATTCCAATACATTGATGTTATTTTGTTCGCCAATTGTTCAATTTTTTGCATAACTATATTATGATTACTTATTTGCGTTGATTTGTAAAAGAATCTGTCAGCTAGGTATTGTCGCCGTAAATGGAAAGGAGGATCATTACATTCCACTTGTAATGCACATATTGGACTCGATTTCATGGCACCACTAATGATTCTTAGGGCCTTAGCTTGTATACTATCTAACTTCCTGTAGTTTGCTACATTACAAGGCTCTAGCAGGAATATCCCATAGTCTAGAACACTCCGTACAAGAGCGATGTAAAGCAGCCTCAACGTAACGGGATGACTACCCCACCAGACTCCAGCTAGACATCTCAAGATGTTAAGACTGCGCTCACATTTATTAACGATGTATTCACAATGCGAGTTACCAGTAAGTTTAGAGTCAAGAATCATACCCAAATATTTTGTTTCCCGCTTTTGCGGAAGACAATCTTGACCAAAATTAACATTTACTATATTCTGTGACCGCATTCTCGTAAACAAAACAATTGATGTTTTAGAGACTGATAACTCTAGACCGTTCTTGTCAAGCCATGTTTTAAAAGTAATCAAAGAATTATTTAAGGTTTTTGCAATATTGGGTATCGAATGACTTATACAGTACAATACGACATCATCAGCGTATTGAATAATAGCACATGAGTTGTTGAGAGAGCTTTCAAGATCATATGTATACAAATTATAAAGTAGTGGACTTAGTACTGACCCTTGAGGCAAACCTTTAGACATACGCCTTTGAATCACAGTGTCCCCAATAGACAGCATCAGATACCTTTCGGAAAATAAATTAATAATAAAATTACAAAGCATAATTGGGATTTTCAAAATATCCAACTTCTCTCGCAACAGCGTTATATTAACATTGTCATAGGCCGCTTTTATATCAATAAAAATGGCACCAACTGACGCATTATCAGAAAAAGCTATTCGAATATCAGACACTAGAATGGAAATGCAATCGTAAGTACTTTTCCCGCGTCTAAAACCGAACTGACTTTTCGAGAGAAGGCCCTTGCTTTCGACGTACCATTCCAAACGATTTTTAACTAAGTGTTCGGCAATCTTTACTAGAACTGTTGAAAGAACAATGGGTCTGTAGGATGTTACATCTGATGGTAGTTTATTCGGTTTTAGTATCGGCAACACTATCTGCTGTCTCCATGTTGCAGGAATATTACCTGTCAACATGACATTGTTTATCAAATGTAAATAATAGCTTAGTACTTTATCCCCAAGGTTCGTAATGAAAGAATATGGAATGCCATCTATACCCGGAGCAGAGTCTACTAGGTGATTTAGGATTCCTTTTAATTCGGAGAGTGAAAATGGTGAATTTAAACCGGAATTATCAACAGGAACCGGAGAGAGTATAACCGGCTCTGCAACCGATAACGGCACTAAATTATTCATAAACTCTTGAGCCATGTCTAAGGAAAGACTGGAGGGAGAAGGCTGAAGAAAAGCTGAACGAAATCTTCGAATATTACTCCATACTAATGAAGGAGGAGTCTGTGGAGAGATTGAGCTACAGAATCTTTTCCAAGCATCACACTTTTTTTTCTTTAGAAATGTTTTTACTTTTGAATTGATTCCTATGAGGATATTAAAGTTTTCTAGAGTCATATTTTCGCGATACTGCCGTTCAGCATTCTTCCTCCGAGCAATTTCTACAGTGCAGTCTTGGTCCCACCATGGCGGAGAAGGGATTGAATAACGGGTTGTTTTTTTTATTGGAAAAAGTTCATCAGCTACACCAATCATACATTTAGCCAAAGCTTCGGAACATTGTTCCTCATTACCATTACTAATGATTGGGAGAGTAGAAACTTTATGCTCTAATTTATTTTTATATAAATTCCAATCTGCATTTTGTAATTTATACTTTAAGCTAATTCTTTTCCGTATGTTTGGTTTAGTAACAAAAGGGAATGTTATAATTATAGGGAAATGGTCACTGCCATATGTAGAATCAAGAGTGTGCCATAAAAGTGAGAGAGCAAGACTAGGAGTACAGATAGAGAGGTCAACAGCACTGACACATTCATTGGGACTAGTTAGCCGTGTAGCAACACCAGTATTTAGTATACATAGGTTGTTGCGGTCTAAAATTTCAAGTAAATGTTCCCCACAGCTGTTTGTAAATGAACTACCCCAGGACTGGTGATGACTATTGAAGTCACCAAGAATTATAAAAGGTTTGGGAAAGTGACATACAATATTACTTATTTCACAAAGAATAGAAACAGTTGGATGTGGTACATAAATTGAAATAAATAAAATGTTATTAACTATAGCTCCTACAATACAATAGTCATCACTAGAGGGCAATGAAAAAATATTGTATTGATAGTTATTTTTAATCAGGAGAGCCACACCACCATGGCCATCTGATCTATCTTGTCTTAGACAAAAATATCCAGAGATTTTGAAATTATAACCAGGTTTAAGCCAGGTTTCTGAAAGAGATATGATAAAAGGGTTATATTTATTAATTAAATATATAATATCTGATTTTTTATTATTTATGCTCCTACAGTTCCACTGTACCACTTTGGCCAACTGGTCCATTGTGGTGAGTAAGGTTTTGCACAGCGTTAATTAGTGAGGCAGCGTCGGACGGTAAAAAATTATTATTTTGGGTAAAATGATTAATAAGATATATAATGATATTAGCTATTGTTGTGTCTTGAGAGTTACTCGTATTATAATTAATCATACTACCATTGCCACTACTACTAGGCATGTCATAGTCTCTAATCATGTTATTGTGTTCTACCTGATTGTAACCTTTACTAAAATTGCTTGGTGAAAATTGCTTAGGCTTACTATATACAGTTTTTTTGATTGAGTGACCAATATTTTGAGAGTTTTGTCTTGTTGGAGATGATGTAAAATTTATAGTAGGTTTTGATGGCTTAGATATTAGTACATCAGAAAAGGATTTTCCAACTGTAGGATGTAACTTCACTGCCTCAAAATAAGAGATGTTGTTATTTGCCATAGACATTTTAATGTTTCTCTGCCTTTCATATTCTGGGCAGGAACGTTTAATAGCAGAATGTAGTCCATCACAATTACAGCAATTTGCCTTTTCCTCCTCTATAGAACAGTTATCACCTGAATGTTCTTGTGCACATTTATAGCAACGCGGCTTAGACCGACATTGTAACTTAGTATGACCGAAGCGACAACAGTTATAACACTGCACAGTGGGAAATATATACCGGTCAACTGGCAAGGAATTGTAGCAAAGATATACTCTGGAAGGGAGCATTTGTCCATCAAAAGTTACTACAATTGATTGAGTAGGCTTCCAAGTGACAGTGCCATCTACAAAAGTTTTGTAATTTAAGCGCCTAATTTTAATAATTTCACCACAACCTGAAGGTAGAGATATTTTTTCTTTTAATTCTTCTGGTGACCAGTCCTGGGGGACTCCACGAATCAGACCCATGCGAGTTACATTGAAAGTTGGAATAAAAGCTTTATACTTATTATCTAACAATTTTTTATCATTAATAAAACTGTTTGCCATCTCAAATTTAGAAAAAGATAATGTTATTCTGTTTCTGCCTATTTTTTTCACACTTCCGTCAACAATATTATAATAATTATTTTTCTTAAGAAAATTACCAAAGCTAACAGGATGTAACGATGTGGCGTCATTAAAAGAAGTCTGCTCACGTTGGACGTGTACGACATAAGGTGGTAAATCGTTACTGTTGTAGAATTTTCGACCTGGGATATCTGTGGCAGATTGAGAGTGCAACAAATCATTCTTCATTGTAGGTTCTGGTGGAGCTAAAAATGCAGAGTCTGGACTAGGTTCTTTGACTGTTACATTTGTAGTACAGATTTGTTTTTCAGTGGAAATATTATCAGTCGACTCAGTACATCCACAGCCTGCATTTTTTCCCGCCATTTTACTGCGTTTTTTCTGATTGCATTGCTTGCACACTTTGGTCATCTTTCCTCTTTTCCTATTCTGAATGGTAGACCACTCAGCCTGGTCAGTGTCGAAACTTGACTCATCTTGGCTCATAATAGTTACATTGTAACCAACTGAGGGAATCGATCCACCTGGGTCAGGTGGATCGTTCATGATGATGCCTCAGACCAAATAAAAAGTATTTTTTTATTTGGTCTGAGGAAGATGCATGAATGGTGAAATTATTAACTACTTACCTCTAAATGATGTTAAAAATATACAAATATACAAACACTAATTATATAAATACAAATACTAATCAACTGATCCAGAATATTAATGAATTACAATAAAGAAAACAATTCAAAGCAAAAAACACTCCCGCCTACTTCAACGTTTCCCGCCTTTTTTCCAGACATTGTTAAAGTAAGTATCCTCTACAGGAAACGGACGCTCTAGTGTTGTGACACAATAATAGTGTTGTAACTTATTATCATATTATAACACTTTCACTGCACAAAATCCACTCCGAAGCAATTTTGAATTATTGAAACAAAGATCGACATCCAGACGACATGGTTTCCCGCCAAACATTCCTATCTTTTTTTATTTATTATGTTGTATTTATTTATTTATGCCGTCTTTCGCGAAGTATCTGAATGAATAACAGTGCGTAGTGAATAACAGTGTATAGGACTACTTGCGCCACTTGAAATACAATTTCAATTATATTCATGAATAACCTGTCTATAATTCTTATTTTAATGCACAAGCATCGATTCCAATGCAAAGGCAAAGGTGTTGACAATAGAGAACAAGATTAATCATTGAATTTTAGGTATAGGTTTTGTGAGGGTTTTGTGGTGTTTATGAGGTTGAGAATTTTATAGTGGGATTTCCACCTAATGAAACACCATCATGAGGTCTGTTGCCTCGCATTTCTCGCCAAGCACTCCCTAAATGTATTAAAATGTGTTATAAAAAAATCATTCATATTTGAATGCTAAGATCGAGAAATAATATCATTACTGAAGACATGGCTAGTATGAGCTAGATCCCTTTGCCTTTCCTTTATAAGGAGAATTTAAAAACACAATAATTGCTTTGCTCGTATGTCAAAATAACCGCGCTAAATTACATATTTTAAAGATCTCTTTGAAACACTTTAGTGATGATATACCAGTTTAAAACAATAAAAAAATACTCGTGCTTGTTAAAATTTTAGGTATGTAGGTACTGGAAATGTTTCCAAGTAGCAATTATAAGAAGAGAGAATATACTTCGTAGGTACTTAAATGGATTTTCCGTTTTACCTCTTAAATGATATTTTTGAAAGTGTCCTTACTGATTTATTTCAATAAAAATAGTGGGAAATACGGCATAAGTTACTTAAAGATTTTTTCCATTGGTGTATCTTGATGTTCTGATAACGATAATGATTAGTACCTAATCATAAAAGTGAAATTTGGTCAAAATGCCACTAAGTTAGTTTTACCTCTATATCCACGCTCAGACCAATAAAAAAGTTTTTTATTGGTCTGAGTATCCACGATAATAATAATATAGATGTTCACTTTATTGAGTGCATGAATGAAACAAAATAAGTGCTTACCTATTGATTGAATCAAGTAGGCAACTACATTATTTATTTTAATTACTATTACATTTTACCCAAATATCTGATATTTACATTTCTTTTAGAGACTAGGTAGGTAAGAATAAGTAAGTAGGTAAGTATACTTACCTATTATTATAATTGCTAACACTTCTATACTTATGATTACTATCTATTTTATGTCCAATGTTTTTAAACAGATTAGTAGGTAGGCTTAGATTAAGAATATGATATGAACATATGTTCTTATTCTATGTAGGTACTTACTTACCTATCTTATAATTTGCCCAATATTGTTTTTACTAGCTTTACTGATCTAGGGTGCGTTTCAAAACAATTTCAATTTACCTTGGGGTAGAGTGAAGTATCGCTCACTATTGGTTGTTATTATGAAGAGCTTTCATTTTTGGTTGGTTTTGTTAAACTATAGTTATTTTACACTAATTAAAAAAAACTTGCCTGGTTTTGGAATGCCCTAAGTGTCAAAATTTAATAAAAGATTCAAAATTATTTAGTTAGGTGCTTATAAAGAAATTATTAATTTAAAAGAAATGTTAAAAGGAAAAAAGACAAAATTAAAAAAAGGGTTTATTTAATTTTTCTTTATTGCTCTATTAAATAAATAGCCCAGAGTTACTATCTAAAGCAAATGTTACTAAAATTTCTGTGTACTTACAGGAAAAAAATGCTATTTAAAATTTCTATTGAATTATGCTTAAACATGATTGTTATCACTTTTTACGTTAGTTGGCACTAACATGTTGCTTTTGATTTCTATTCAGTAAGTAATTGTGCTTTATTGGCTTAATTATAGTTGCACCTAAGTATATTGGCAGTAATATACATAGAAACAATTGGAGCTTTTCTATAAATAGATAATAAATTAGATTACATTTGAATGAGAAAATATGTGGGCTAATGGCGTAGCACCTATCGGTCATGTTTATTTCCTCTATCTAGCTTTCGCATTTCGCTATCCTGGCTTGTGTATCCGTAGCGTCGCATTGGCAGAGGGCGGAGCGGAGACGGCGGCGGGCGGCGGGCGGACAGTGTTTGCGCGGTAATCGGCGTGAGTGGACGTACGGTCATGCGAGAAGCGGCTGGCAGAATGGCCGAGCTCGAGTTCGAAGCACCGCTCGCGCAAATCGAGGAAGCAGATGATTGTCTCACTACTGCAGACTACCCGCAAAAGACGATCAACGGCAATGACATACATCTCAATAACATCAACAATCTCAAAAGTGAAATGGTCAAAATGAAAACTGACTCCAACAAAATAAACGATAATGAAGAACCTAAACCGGTGAAGTGCAAACAGGACAATATGCAGAATGGCGATGGTGATAACTTTACAGAGACTTTCTCTGGGTCGCTGGAAGACTTGGTGAACACTTTCGATGAGAAGATTACGAAGTGCTTTGGGAACTACGAAGAGAGTGTGGAGAAATTGGCGCCTGTGCAAGTTCGCTCACAGGAAGAAATAATGAACGAATGCCAGTAAGTACTTGTTTTTAAATTAGCACCTTAATTAAAACATATTTAGGTACCTAGGTATGATATCATCGGCGTTCTGCTACAGAGTTATTGTTTTTATTTTTGGTGGGTTTCTTGGAATCTTATTATTAAATATTAATATAAGTAGTGTTACATCTTTCAAAGACGGCACCTACTTTTAATTTTGAAATTGCAAAAAAGAATATAAACAAAAAGGGCGGGCTTTGCGCATGGCGTTCGCGGTCGGTGCATCGATCGAAGGACCAGCTTCGTGTAGAGGGTGGCGGGTGCGTGAGGGTGGCGATGACGCATCCATCGCGCGCCCCACCCGTTTCGCCCCTTTTATGTTTCCAACCTAAAGTGACTGGGCGTTAGAATATTGCATGAAACTGTATAATACTCAACCCAAATGCGAGCAAGATACAGGCACAACTTACTTGTTGCGAAATAATAACAAACGTTCCTTCCGCATATATTCTTCATTTTCCCTATTAAATATACTTAGTGAAGAGTTCTACAATTAATTACTAGACTATTATCGAATGAATATCATATTGTAACTTACATTATTACTACTAAACATTATCTATCTTTATGTATGTTCGTTAATATAAGTATCTATGTAAGTAATTTATCTTATTCTCTGATCCTCAGTCGGATCTATCATAGGTATACAACATCTGAGTATACAATACAACCTTACATTTTACTCAAATGTTCCAACTAATATGTAGGTACCTATAAGATGAGTGAAAAAAGTTTCTCACGTTTGTTTATTGTCTTGTCTCGCTGATTAACATTACAAAAGGAAAGTTTTCTTTTTGTATTAAGATATCTACAGTCTATGCCTATGTATGATATGTATGATGAGAATTCAGTGAACAATTAATTATTGCTTTTATATCTTTTGTCATAGTTTTTACCCATGCCATGCAACACAATTTTAAATTGGATTATTGACATAACTAATGCCAACAATTGTAGGCGATTAATTTTTTTACTTACACAAAACAGCTACCTCATTATACCTACATAACGTAGGTTCGGTGTAGATATCTTTATTCTTTGTATGTCAAACTGAAAGATTTGGAAGTGATCCAGGTGACCCCAATGCTTGTATGCCAGGAAACTCAATAAATTGGGAGTTTACGTGATTTAATTCATGAACGAAAACTAATATTGTAATAATTTTAAGAAGAAATGCACTCAACTTGCATAATACACCTATGAAGAGTATTAATAACAAGTACAAACTCCACTCAATAAACCTTGTTACCTATAAAACGTTGTCTTTACGATTTTGCACAAGCCTGAAAAAGACAAGACAATAATTATTCTGCAATAATCTTGCTTACTTTAATCGAAACTGATCAATCACGAAAAATATCAGATGTTCTAATACATCGGTGTTTACACGTAAATCTTACTAATAATATAAACGCGAAAGTTTGTATGGATGCTACTGTTATGTACTCTTTCACGCAAAAACTACTGAATGGATTCTAATGAAACTTTACCATAATATAATTCATTCATTTTTTATTGGTCTGAGCTCATACAGCAGAATAACATAGGCTATAATTTATACTAATCCTGCGCAGATGAAGTCGTGGGCAGAAGCTAGTTATGTTATTCTTACATCTAGATAATATAATATATGCTTATTCTTAAGACTAATCCTCAATATGCCGACAGGTGCATTGATTTCTGCCGTGATTCGTAAATAGCAAGAGCAGATGCGGTTTTACCACCTTGCACTCCCGACAATCTTGTCCTTTTGGCCACCTTGCCGAATATTAAATTACCGACATCTGGTTGACGGAACCCCTATGTTTTTACCGGTTATTGATTTATAACTTTGATCATATACTTATCTAGAGTTTCGGAACTAAAATTATAAATCTTATAAAATACTGGATGTTAATAGGTTAATACTCTAAATACTGAGGTATTTTTATCTCAATTCAAAGAAAGATTGGCACGGCTAATGCATTTTTTATAGTTTTCCTTAATTACTTCCGACTTAAATTTAATCATATATGAATATCTTTATAATTCCTTTGTATACTTAATATTCACGACGAGACTTTTTATTATAATAGGCCACGGCACACGACGCACGTCTGTCCGATTGCAAGTCTTGAATAAGAATGAGTTGCAGGCAGTCTTATTTCGATGTAAAAAGGAACTTATTCAATAATTTAAAATATTCGTAATTTTCTTTTTTTATAAAAATATTTTTTATTCAACATTCAATTAATATTGTCATTGATCTAAACAATGTTTCAATATGTAGATATTGAAACATTGTTTTCAATATGTAGGTAGATATTGAAACATTGTTTAGGTCAATGACAATATTAATTGAATGTTGAATAAAAAAATATTATTTTACCAAGTAAAAGTTTAAATGACTCGTACCTTGATTTTTAACACTTAAAGATACTCTAATTATCAGTTTATGCTATCAATACATAACATTGCGTGCGTAAATTGGCCTGTGACCTTACATGTATGAAGTTTCTTGCGTGTTCGAAATAAGATTTCATAACCGCAACGGTTTCAGATTCTAAAGGTATAGCGCGATCGCGTGTATATTGATTTTTTTTTATCTTAAATTAATTTATTTTGTCTACTCCATATAGATATCAAAATCTAATGAATAACTTTCTAAAATAAGCCGTAATTAGACTGTATCGCTTCAAAAACTTTCAGCAATTGCATCGAAGACCTTTATTCGCCGAGGAGCAGTAAAATAAACTCATTTAAATACAAAGAAGCGTCAACTCAGTGTTGTAAAACTGTTCCATTTAGCAAAGTATCACAATTTGCAAGTTTATCAGCAGTTCCTCTGCGGAAGTACGCCCTAGATATCTTGGTGCGCTGTGTAATATTAGCATACCTACTGAAGGCTTTAATTTGCATGTATTGACTCTGATGTGCATGACCCGACAACTCAACTTGAGCTAATTGATTGTCTCCGCTTTCTTTCCGTCTTTGGTTTAGCTATTCCACGTGCTTCCTCGACTGTTCTTCATTGTACGACGTAACTGTCCGTCAATCAATGCAGTAGGGATGTACTGAGTCGCCTTTCGAGTCTTCGTCCACGTTATTGTACGACTAAGTTAAGCTCGCTAAATGAAGACGCATAAAATATTAGGCATTAAGTTGATTGTATATAACTTATGTGCTCTGCAGATCTGAAAATTATTTCTCAAATGTCTTACTTGTTAATATTGCAGACATTTTCCCAGCGCGCACGTAGCAGAACATGAGGTGAACGTTTCATATTAAGACAAAAATAACTATTGCCATTATGTGCACCCACGTCTGGATTCCATTTTTGCTCAATTTTTTTGATATTTATATACTTGGGTTTTAAAAATATTTCGTTCTTTTATCGCCTTTGAACACCTTAAGTAATCAATCTATTAGAAAGTCACTACCATATTCTCAAATCTCAACACATTAGTTAGGTTATGGATTCACACGCCCCGGCAATATAACTTTATATGAGTATGCATATAAGAAACGTTTTCTACACAAAAACGGCGATCTTGATGTGTATGTTAATTTCTTGGGTGGGCAGTCAGTTAAATCTTGTTCTTTTGATTGTTTTAACCTTTTAGTTTGTTCGAAAAAAAATTGTTACAGTGATACTTGTTGCTTTTATTAATAGTTTGAGCAACGTTTTCATCAGGTTACTGTATAAATTACTAATAAGTAGTGTCTCATCAATCAAATTGTAACGATCCAGTAATGTCTGACAACTCGGGTACATTATGAATAAAGACAAATGATTCTATGCTTTCTGACGAAGAAGCAACTCTCTTAGATACTTAGCTTAGATACTTAATCAATGTCAAAATTGAATATGAATAAGGTTACGAACATGGACTACCCATTGTTACTAAACTACTCATGTGTCAGTTGTCCTGTTTTACACGTGCATATTATATAATAGACTGTCTTTTTTAAAAAAACTAAACCTACTAATATTTTTAATGTAAGTAGTAAGCAAATAAGCTTAACTTTTAAAAAGCTTTTTAAATGCAATTCAACTGACAGCATGTTTACGTCCCCTATGAAGCTAATGGCTTTTATGTGGGCGAGTAACACGTTATTGTAAAGCCTTAAACGTCTACACGCATGGCTGGAGACGATGATGAGTTGATAACATGAGGGCTGTCCATAAAAAAAGATATATTTTTTGAATATTTATTAGTTCTACCGACTTAGTTAAGTACCTAGTCGGACTTTAAAGCTTTACCGGTGAATAATTGCAGACTGGATTATTATTTGAATCCCTAGTAGCTATAATGTTAATGACTTAGATAAACTTCATAAGCGTCGGTGGCGTAGTGCGTAAGAGCGTCGTCTCCCACCCGGGAGGCACTGATTTGATCTCCGCCACGTACTAATGTGTTTTCAAATTTTGAATTCATATGTACGTTTAATCGACGTTTTTACGGTGAAGAAAAACATCTTAAGGAAACCTGCACACACCTATGAAGAAATTGTTAGGTTGTGTGTGAAGTCGACCAACCCGCACTTTGCCAGCGTGGTTGACTAAGGCCTAATCGCCCCTAATGTGGGGTAGTCTCGAGCCCCTCGGTGGGGACATTATATGAGCTGTTGATGAAACTTCATAAGTTGAAAAATATTCTTTCGCTCCACCTCCTCCTCTCGGCTTCCACTCTTTATTATATAAGACAGTGCTTAAGTGCAAAATTTTTATTTACACTTGTAAAAAGAACGGAACTGAATCTACAGTGATTAGATAAACAACGAAAAACAATTTCTTCGTAAAACTACGCACAGTACAGTAACCAGTGTTCGGTAAATGGAATTCATTTCCTTTGTACTTAAACAGCACATTAACAATAAAGCATCAGCACTGGACAAAAACTGTGCCAGAGACATGACCCGTACCGATAATACGCCTGAGTAACCACCACATCGACCATGCCATCAATACTGAATTTACCGAGTAAACAGGCTCCCATTTATAGTAATTTGCGTTTATTACCATTGACATTGATGTATCATACAATATTAAAACACCTCAATCAACATTCTCTCCTCACGTATCATCAGCGATTGTAATTGACATCAACTAACAAATTAACACTTTCTGATATCGTATGCAACAATAGTTTGTTATACTTACATAATCAAGTTAGGTTCAACGTTTGGACTTTATGCACCCGTAATAAAAGTAGTTTTTGCAAAACAATTGTCTGACTTTAGGTTCCTGTGACGGTACGTACTGCGTGACAAATTGACACTTGTAATGACTTATAAATTAATTAGCATTGTTAACTCAGTTAATGCCATAATAATGAGACGTGAATGAGACCAATGCACTTGCCAGTATTTACAATTCGCTATCAACACAAATTTCAAGAGTGATCTGGAAGTCTTGTGGAAAATCACTCTTCAGAAGAAAGATGTGATGCAAAAACTGCATATATTTAGGGACGATCATAATATATGCAGTTTACCTGTGACAATAAAACTGACGTTGAGTGTGTACTTAAGTCAATAAATAACTATGACGTCACACACGAGATTCATTGCGCTTTAACGCAGATGGGCTGTAGTCTTCTTGCTATTTTATTTATTTTTAATGGGCGTTATGACGTAAGGTCATCCGCATAGACATTCAATGTGCGCAGCGTATTAAACATTGTAATCATGCAGGACAACTGTTATGACGCATCCTACCGCCATATGTCGCGGTTTACTTGAATTGGCCAGCACATTTGCACAGACTCAGATTTCTTTTAATATCTCGATAAAACGCTACAACATCTTTACTATACAGGGTGTAAAAGACATGAACAGTCAAACGAGAACCATGTATTCTGCTCACCATCATAACATTTTTTTCCCTTTAGACTATACCTGGGAAATTGATAGTTACGATTTTATTGAAGGTCAAAGTCATAATATTTTTTTTCATTTTTTTATGAAAACGTATTCTATACGTTATTTCTTTATTATTGTCCAAAGGAACATTATCATTTTTTTAGTATTTCATAACAAAAAATGGCTTCAAAACGTTAGCGTTCAATGTAGCTCACTCGATGCGCACGGACACTAACGAACGGGGCCGCCGTCTGGCAAAATTATAGCGGTTATGCGAATTGCGTGCGAGTTGAGCCCTTTACATTGCTCGGTACAAATTGCAATTTTTTTTACCACCAAAAAATAAAAATCATTTCCCAGCAATATTTTTTTTGAAATATGTCTTATTTTGATGTATAGAATACATGGTTGTCGTTTGACTGTTCATGTCTTTTACACCCAGTATATAAGTTTACTTATTATTTCTTTAGTAGCGTAGGCTAGAAACTTATTCATAAACTTTCTCATCTCTCATCATAATCTCATTTTTGATATTATTCAGATAAACTTATCATATTTCATTCTATTTTTCGTCAATACTTTAAGAGTATATATTGAATATTTGGTCTGAGATTGAATGATATATTCTAAAGCCTAATAGTATGTTCATACCAACAGACATTATTCTAATTAAGTATCTCCTATAAATAACTAAATCGTTCCTACTAAGTGCTATTAAATTCTGCTCATGATCACAACAATGATTTAGTTTTAACAATGACTAAGTATATTTCTAATATTTCAATTAGCGTCAACTGCACAGAGAAGTCTTCATAGGATGACCTTCCATCAATTTAAAATAGATTGTAACCACTGTAGCTCGAAGCGACCCACACGTATAAACAGCAGCACGTGTGAGTAAATTAGGAGTGGAACAACTATTATTTGCAAATTTTGATTACCCTTTTGGATTCATGCTAAGTATCTACATTGGAATATTTGAATGTGTCTTAATGTTATACAAATTTTTATTTTAGGGTACCTATATATTGAATTTATTAAGAAATAGCACAATGAACTTCATCCTGTTCGAGAACTGAACAATTTCTCACCACGTGTGTGTGACATATATCACGACATGATTGATGCGAAGATGATGATCACTGCAAAGTGTAGCAGGCAATTGACGTTTTTGTACGTTTCCCATTGTCTGCCGATCTAGATTGCCCGTTATGTCATGATGACAATTAAGAAAGTGGCACTGAACCACAAAGCCGGACATAAAGTGACTACTACCATCTGAAGAAAGGCACATTAAACTTTCTGTAGCTATGTATATCTACAAAATAGTTGAAATATATCTTACCTACAATCACGCTCATAATCCCAAACGGGGCTGAGCAGAGCCTTGGAAAGACTTGGTTACACACAAACCCACATCTGGCAGTATGGGTCATGTAGTGCCACAAATTAATGACAGGTTGCGAGCCTATCGCCTACATAAAAGGGGTATCAAACCTGAAAAGTAACAAAACTTCAGTGAATTAAAAACATAGGCTAGGACACATGCAACACTATAAATCATCTCCGCAGTCCGAGTACCGAGTTAGGTTTTATTTAAAAAAACGTTGATCTGTTTTTCATCCATTGACGTGCATTACCTCAGACTAGCCCATGTTGTTTATAAATACAGACTGCGGTGTTTCAACCAAATTATTTTTGCAGGGTTAGCGTCATCTGTACCGAGTGTATGACTTCATTCGTGTATGACTAAAACTGTAATTGCTAACTCCTCACAAGTGAGTAAGCTTTACCATAAGTACTTGTACGAAATATAAGTGAACCGAAATACGCTATACTGGATCGTGAGATTATTTTTGTTATAATAATTTAGTACACAATCGCGTATTTTTGTATGTGATGACAAAAAGCGGATTCAAGTTAGGCTATGCTTTAAGAGACGATAATTAATTACGTATGTGAGTTTTGTCTTATTTGTACCGTAACTATGATGGCGTAATATAACACATTTAACAACGTTTTACAGTCCATATTAATTACTATTTTCACAAACATTGCCTGTAGAGTAGACTAAGCAGTCTAAATACACGTAACGTAACCTTGTCTAAACAATCTTTCAAGGACAATATCCGTCGGCGCGTCGGCGTTTCATCCGGGACCTTTTCAAGGGACCTCCCACCCCACCCCAGTTCTTCAAGTCCCCCAAGTGCGCATGCTCATAAGTAATCACTCGAGTCCAAAACAAAAAGCCATTTACAAAGTAGATGATACGCGTGTGTTAATGCATGGTTCTCATAACCATTATAAACAGCGTGGTAACTCAGCAACCCGTTACTTTTACAACAGTAAAACGTCTTACCTACATGTCTGTCACTTTACACTTCTATATGTAAGAATTATCACGCGTTGCGTCCTTTTTGCTCGTATTATGTACCTTTATTTGGGAGTTCATCTCTCCTTTACGACTTTCGTTCTCAACGTAGTCTTTGTAGATATAATCTCGGCGAGTCAGCTATTTCTTTCACACGCACGGAGTTCTGCGACGACTAAGAGGAAATCAGTATCTTGCATGATACCTTTAGATATAACCAAACTCGTCGACGAGCTAAAAGTGGTTTGGCTAATCGTGGCTTTACTAAAATAGCATGGAATTTCCTTAGGGGTGGATCAATAACTTGACATTAGTGTTCAGACTAATGTTATCTAAGAAGTACCTATTAGAAAAAAATATAAATTGTGAACAATTTTTGACATAGAATTTATAGCTTGCGTTCTTACATTTTGCATTATCGCCTTTTAAAACTGATTCTTAGTTTAAAACACAAGAAAGCTAAATCTCTTGAAATCAGTGTTCGATATGTGTTAGAGCAAGTCAAGGAAAGCTCCGTTGGTGCGTTCGGTCAAACTGGATCTATACATTCTCCGACAGGCGACCGGTTTGGCCGGCGCGAATCCTGGCTACGTTCTATATACAGCATTACTCCTATATAACATGAGAAACTCTGGAAAGATTGATAAATGAAATTAAAGCCCGAAGCCGTCTTCGTCTTCCATATATATAAAGCACTATCGCTCCATCGCGACTTCGTCCACGTGGAGTTGTTCTTTAGACAAATAGAACTTATTATAGTCTTCCTGGATAAATGGACTATCCGACACAAAAATATTTTTTCAATTTGAATAGTTCCTGGGCTTAGCACATTCAATCAAACAAACTCTTCAGCTTTATAAAATTAGTAGGTATACTAAGATATTAGATCTTAAGCCTTGTGATTGTGACTTCTAGAAATTGAGTAATTTTTTATACGTTAGCATGAGTATGGACGTCAAGAATTCGCGATTTCAATGCAATAACAACAAATGGGCATATTTTTTTTGAGTTTAAATAAATATTTTAAATTCAAAAGTTAAATATTGAATTAAAATGCCAAATCGAGACCTATGGAACCGATAAATCGAATGTTTTAATTACATATCCATGACTTTAAAAGCAGTTATGAATTCCTTGCGCAATGCTTGTAACAAAAGCTTAATAATTTGACTTGCATGACCATTTTCACGCTGTGTTACCTAGTACTAACGATGTATTGTATGCCCTTATAAACAGAGAGTTGCAACATAGATTCTTACGATTAACAAAATTTAATAACTTTAGAAAAATATTTTATTTGATCATAAATTTCTAAGTACCTATTTATGGGCAGGACGAAGAGCATAATGTCGAATTGATCAGGGAAGAAGTCACTCACTATCATCAAGTAATTTATTTTATATTACAATAGGACCACAAATTTATTTAATTACCTATTTATTTTATATTTGTTTTAGTAATATTGTGGAAAGCTTTTACAAAGTGTTATAGGTCTAAGTTACACATAACATGATTACTCGTTAAGAAATGATTTTCCCTTTGGTACTATAACATTATTGAACCGGTTTCGCTTATCGCTATCGCATTTAAACATTGCAAAGCTTCATCACGTGCAGTATTGAAGCCTGAGTAGTGCCTGAGTGTGCCGTCACATGCACTGATTACAGCTCACACGATCACTCTATCAGCCTGTTTACGTTTTCTAGAATAACATAATAGAATTACTGCCAGTACAGTGAATGAGTGGTACTTATAGAAATATAGTATGCAAGATAGGTTTTTTCACCTACAGCTTGACATAAACTGCTAAGAGACAAATCGTACGAAAGTGATTTTAAATCAGAAACTATGGTTTAAATTTGAAGAATGTAGAAAAAATTAACCATCAATCAAAAGAACAGTTTTCTTTTTGTATTTCTGTGTTATCATGGAAACGGACCACACCACATCGCCTCATGCCTTGCACTTTGATCGAGTTCTATTATAATTTTTGATATACCTACCTAACGTTAGTAGACAGCACAGAACACAGAAAGAGTTAGACAGCATCAACCTTAATATCATCAACCTTCTCATTAAATTACTTAAGTAATTACGTGACTTCTGTTTGATTCTGAGAGATGACAAGGAAAGACAAGTGGATTACTCAGTAAACATTTTGTTCCTAATCTTCTTTAATTAATAATCATGCATGAGTGAAATAATCGTGAAGTCGAACAGGAATGACGATGCAACTCGTTTGTTTGTCTTACAGTGTAGTAGACACATTTTTTTTAAAGTGAAATGAATTTCCAAAAGTCAGTCCCCGAAACACTGAAAGAATCAGGCTTAAACCGGTTTGAACTCAGATCATCTAAGATTTTAATGATCGAACAGATCAAAATTTTAAACTTTTGCATTTAAATTTTTTAATATTTCATAGAAAAAAAAGAAAAACGCACTGAAAAAAATCGACTTGCCTCAGGCGGGACTCGAACCCGCACCTTCCACAATCCGGGTGGACGCGTTGACCAATTTCGCCACCGAGGCACTGCTTTTTCGCTGTCGAAATTTGTCAGTGCTTGGTGCTTATGTTTTTATGGTAAACATCGTTTCATCAAATCTTTGAAATTTGCACTTCCAAGACCCGAACGAAATATTTTTGCAAATATTTGACGCCCAGCTAAGATGAAACTACCTTACATTATGGAATAATTTTATTTTTGCGTTTACAAACGCGTAAATATAATACTAGAAAAATGCACTGAAAAAAATCGACTTGCCTCAGGCGGGACTCGAACCCGCACCTTCCACAATCCGGGTGGACGCGTTGACCAATTTCGCCACCGAGGCACTGCTTTTTCGCTGTCGAAATTTGTCAGTGCTTGGTGCTTATGTTTTTATGGTAAACATCGTTTCATCAAATCTTTGAAATTTTTTTCAGTGCATTTTTCTAGTATTATATTTACGCGTTTGTAAACGCAAAAATAAAATTATTACATAGTATATTTCATATTAAATTCAACCTTATGCTAGCTTAATAACTACTTATATAATGAAAATCAGGTGGGACAATACCAGCTCACAGGCATTTTAAGTGAGTGCGTAAGCGAGCGAAAGTTGACCAATATTTATAAGGGCATGTAGGTTATATTTTACATCTATAAAGCAACAAGTCGTTTACCTTTTTATTGCAAGTATATAAAAATATTCATGGATAAATAATATCAAATATTAAAACATACGTCAAATAATTGTAATATGCATCATGTATTTTAAAGCAAATGGTTTTCCTTCCTATTGAATATTACGTAAGGTAGTCAAAGCCGCGAAAGTCGATAATCACTGGAAACTAAAGGAAATAATGACAGGCTCGCTGTAAATCGACTGTCATCAAATGAGTTTGTATGTTACAATTTGTTATTTAAGAATGAAATACCTAGTCGAGGTAGAGCACAGCGGACTAGCGGCTCGAATTTGGAGCAGTCTGAACTGGGGTAGTACCTCCACCTTACAGAAAATCACAGACAAATAAAACTGCACTTTTGTGGTGTTGTGTTTATGTTGGTAAGTAAGGTCGAAAGAGTTCCACGGGGTAGAGAAGTGGTTAGGGTTGGCAGCACTTGAGTGTCACGTTTAGTGTTACAAGCGTCTATAGATAGATAGGCTACGGTGGCTGCTTACCACCAGGTAGGCCCTATGCTTGTCTGCCAACCAACTGACATAAAAAAACCACCTTCAAAACTAAAGTAAACGCGGAGAAATAAAAATTTCTTTTATAAAAATCTGAATGTATTAGGTTGGGGAAAAAGTCTTTTCGCATTATAGTATGTATAAACTTGTAATAAAATCTCTTTGGCTATACTATTTGTATCTGGCTGGTTTTGGTATCATTGAAAGTTTAAATTTTAAAGAACATAATTCCAAATTCAAATTAGGAAAATGTGTGATTTTCATTTGTTTTTCGTACCGCCAAGATGAGTGAATCTAATGAAGAAATTCGATACATTTTAAAATTTTACTACAAAAAAGGTAAAAATGCAACGCAAGCCGCGAAAAAAATTTGCGATGTTTATGGACCTAGTGCAATGTCTGTGAGAGTAGCACAAATTTGGTTTAAGCGTTTTCAATCCGGAAATTTTGATGTCAAAGATGCACGTCGCTCTGGTCGCCCGATTACAGATAAAATGGATGCCATTTATGAAAAAGTGGAGCAAGATCGGCATGTCAGTAGTTACGACGTAGCTGAAGAACTGGGAATTGACCACATAACAGTTTTGGCGCATTTGAAAAAAACTGGGTACACAAAAAAGCTCGACATTTGGGTACCTCACGAGCTCACTGAAAGAAACCTAATGAACCGTGTACTCATTTGTGATTCTTTATCACGACGTAATGAAACCGAACCATTTTTGAAGAAGCTGATAACTGGTGATGAAAAGTGGATCACGTACGACAAGAACGTGCGAAAAAGGTCGTGGTCAAAGGCCGGTCAGGCTTCACAGACTGTGGCGAAACCCGGGTTAACTCGCAACAAGGTGATGCTGTGTGTGTGGTGGGATTGGAAGGGCATTATTCATTATGAGCTGTTACCACCAGGCAGGACCATCGATTCTGAACTCTACAACTGATGAGATTAAAGCAAGAAGTTGAGAGAAAGCGGCCGGAATTAATCAACAGAAGGGGTGTGGTTTTTCATCATGATAACGCTAGACCTCACACATCTTTAGCCACTCAGCAAAAATTAAGAGAGTTTGGCTGGGAGGTGTTAATGCATCCGCCGTATAGTCCTGACCTTGCACCTTCAGATTTCCACCTGTTTCGGTCTCTTCAGAATTCTTTAGGCAGTGTCAGGTTAACATCACGAGAGGACTGCCAAAACCACTTGTCGCGGTATTTTGACCAGAAGTCCCAAAATTTCTACAGCAATGGGATCATGTCCCTACCTACAAGATGGCAAAAAGTTATCGAACAAAATGGTACCTACATACTTTAGTTAAATGTAAATAAACTATATTAAAAAATGTTTTGAATTTTCTTAAAAAATGCGAAGAAACTTTTTCCCCAACCTATTATTTATGAGGTCGGTCCCAAATACAAGTGACTACGTTTATTTCAAAATATTGAGGAGCTTGGCACCAACATCAAAAAAAGTTTAGATTTTTAAAAGTAAATTAAATTTTTATTTCTCCGTTTTTAGTTTTGAAGGCGCTTTTTATTAAAAAATTTTTTTTTTTGCTTTTATTGTGTTTAAGTAAGTACAGACATTTTCAGGAAACTATCTCGAGATCTTTTAGACAAACAAGGAATAGAACTATGTACTGCGATATCATCGACGTCAATTAAATATGCATTATTAGGGATAAACTAAGGGATAACTCAAAAACTACTCGTCACATGTCGATGAAAAAATGGAACAACATGACAAGCACCACTTTCAAAGGTTGAAAGAATCTTCAAAATCGGTACACCCAGTAAAGAGTTGCCATAACTCTTTAACTACAAGTCTACAACGAATAACAAACATAAAAAATCGAAAGTCGAATTGAGAATCTCCTCCTTTTTTGAAATCAGTTAGATATCTAATCAAAACAAAAGTACAATAACTAGGTACCTACATCTTTTTATAAATTTTTCATTTTTCTTTCTAAGTTTTTCCAAAATTGTACTCCATGTAATATTCTAATTACAATTAGGTAATTTAGCTAGTGCGGAGTACCCAAAAAGTTCAACGTTCGCTAATCGCACATAGCGATAAAAGTCTAAATTCTTGTTTCTTTTACTTTGCAAACGGCCGGTATGATAAGAACAACAATAGTTAATTAATATGCAAATAAACTTACGAAAATAATGTATTAAATAGAATACTGAGAAATTAAAATACATTACATAGTATGTTCTCACAAAACTAAATAGGTCCTAAAGAAGACCAAAATATTACAAAATTAGAACCGCAGGCGAAAAACTTAATAATGTTAATCATAAATTTAATTTTTTCAAGTGACCCAGGACTCATATTAATTGTTAGTGTAACTTACAAACTATGTTAAGAAAAAAAAGTAGAAATAGAAGTAAACAGGTATTATTAGTAATTATTTTAGCAATTAAACAGCTATGTAACGTTAATCTGATGATTATTCTTAGTGAAGTGTAGTTCTTTTTCCAGTGTTGTATTGTACAGGCACCACAATCTGTCAAATTTTCCCAATCGATTATTCACTTTATATTGAATAGTCTTAGGTTGAAGACTGTTTGGAGAAATTTGACAGTTTTGTATAGCCCGACGTGCTGTTGACTGTACATGTAACATGTTCTGTGTGAATAATAAATATCGTACTCGCACCAACGATCACATTGCGAATCAAATAGGTAATCATGAAGAATACTTGAAAGTAATTGAAAGATCGCAACGTAATGTTTCTGATTCTGGCAGCAGGCGTTCCAAGGGCAATCCTCCTACACTACTTGCTATCATACCGGCTTGCGTGTACGCATATTTTAACATTGATGCCTAGATACCTATAAATCATTCAGCACCATCACATGAATTTGAAATTGACTTTGCAGATAAAATCAGCCGCTTCGATAACAAACAACAAGAAAAGGATAACGTGTTAATATTTAACTAAACTAAACAGTGAATTAAACATCAATAGGGTTTTCGGATATTATTTATTCAACGTAAATAGTAAATACATTCTAATTTTAAGACATTTGATGAAAAAGCTTTTCGTGATGCTCGCTGTGATAGTAAAATTTTACTGTCGCGTATCAATGCCGAAAGCATTCAATACGACCTTGTAGTTCGATGTTACATGAAATAGTAACTTTCATGAGTTATGAAAGCTTTTAAACAAATATTACATTTGTTTTGTAAATGCTGGAACAAAAATACCAATAACAATATAACTATTATACTAACACATAATATTTCTGTAGTTACGAATTTAACAAATTGTAGGTACAACACAAAACACTAGCACTCAGTTTATTTAAAAACTCGATATTTATAACAGCATCTGAAACAATAAATGAAAACTAATCGCAATGAGTAAACAATGTGCAGCGAAAGAGCTGCTTCAGATGATTCTCATCGTTCGCAGCTTTGTTCTCTAACGTGAATCTAACGATACAGTCATTAATGAATTATCATGAATAGTTTTTTTTAACAAAAGCTATGTTTATAATCCCAGTAGTGGTATCTTTTGCCTATATTATACTGTCTCTTGATGTAATTCACTGCAGCACATAGCAGTACAAAATTTTTCTGCAATATCCTGTAGAAGGTCCAATTGAGCTGCAAATACTCCCGTATTCTACCTACCTCTCTTAGTTAAGTAGTAAGATTCACCTCCACCAGAGAATTCCCATCCCGTTGATGATATATCAATTACGGGTGCGACAAACCACTTACAGCTGTAGTATCGCGTTGGCGTCTAGTGACCTACATCATAAACAAATCAGGCCACTTACGTAACTAAGGTTCGTCCTTTGCTATAGATAAACAGAGACAATAAGGTGTTGTAAAACGCAAATATAATTTTATCGCTGCCTAAACTAATGCCACTAAAATTTTAACGTTTTGTTCTAAATTTTGCAGACAAGTTCAAATAAAATTACCTGCTCGTAGCTTTATTGAACATTGTTACCACTATAGATTTTTACTGCAGTACCTATATACATACACTATGTTTGATGTACAAATTTCGATTAGGTACTCAAGACCAATGTTTAATATTGATTCCGCGACCTGGTGAGGATATGTAGGTGTTAAATCTGAATGAGCACACAGGAATTCGTGGATTTAACAGTGCTAACTAAATATTGGCTATAGCTCTTCCTTGTTTATTACTTCCAACTATTTCTATAGAAAATACGTTAACAATTGGAAATAACCGTCCGCTAATGGAAAGCGTTACCTTCTCTTGGTTCCTATCGTTGGCTACGCTCGAATTACGACTCTAAGGTGTTCATAAATATGCTGCCATAACATCATCAATTACTAGCTGGTAGAACGTTGATGCGAGATTCGAAAAAAATTTATAAGAAGAGAAGAAGAAGACGGACATTAATTTATTTTCGGGAATATAACAGTCGATCAAGTGTTTAATCATTATCTATTCTCCACGGGTGCCTTTTCGATATATATTTATGCAGTTTTCTAAGTAGGAAAGTCGTGATGTATTATTTTCTGTCCTATTACGCATACAATAGTCATTTCTCTTCTACATATGAGATATAAATACGCAATTGTGGCGTCTATTGATGGTTGTCTGTTATTGTTATTGTGAGAAATAAAAATATTTATTTATTTTGTAAAGACCATAACATTATCTATACCTTGCCGATGAATATAAATCATGAATTCTAAATATAGGTAATCCTTGCCCATATATTTCTGTCGCGAAAACTTCCGAGTTTTGGACGACACGCAAGAGACCTTTAGCTGATTAGATCACGAAAGTCACTTTTATCGAAAACTGCTTTTACAAAAATCAATTTACCCAAAGATATTTCAAAATTCTCTTAGATCTCATGAAAATACCGCAATCGTTTACCACATCAATACTATTTGGTTTTATAATTTGGAATGTGCTAAGCAAGAGATCTACTATTTAAGTTACTACACATCGTGCTTACTTGTTCAAATGTTGCTTAAGTGTAAATTGTAGGTGGCCTGTGATGGCCGGCTTAGAGTAAAGGCCGTATGCTAATGCTATGCTCTTGTCTTGACAACCATTGACAAGCGGCCCACGTTAAAGCTACCGGCAGGCGTTTTTTGAAGTACTTACAAATATGTAGATACAACGAGATATTTGAATATTAATAACACTTCGTGTCTAATTGATAGTTTTATTAAGTGTTCAAATTGAATACTAAGCAGCAACGTGTCATATTTAACTATAATAAACAGCATACATAATCCCGAAATAATCTTTACCTTTATGTAACCTCACTACACTGTGGTATGATGTAGTACCTAATCGCAACAGGTTTCACGTAATGTCCCTTGCATTGATGCAAAGCAAAATGTCATAATAAACACGAGCAAAGCAACAGACGGTATGCAATCTAATAGGTAAGGTAAGGTAGGTAATATTTCGCTGAATTCACCATCATTCGAATTGCCTGTTCAGGGGATTTAGTTAACAATGGGATAAATAGTCTTGGCTGGATTTGTCGACACGGTATTTGCCTGCCATGATTCTAAGAATGCGGTATTGCAGCACATAGTTACCTTCTGCGATTGTTTGTGCTTATTCTTCACATTTGAAGCAACGTGCATAAGCAAGTAAATGAAAAATAGTTCAGTAGACTAATAATAACGTTATTTCTGATGAGCACTTTTATTCACAAATCATTAGATTTTACTTTTTATTTCAAATTTGGTGCGAGAATATTATTATCTATGAACTTACGAGGTATCATAAGAAGTATTACCTATTAGCCTTCTTAATAAGTAACTACGGACTCCTTTCCCCGTCCAATTAAACGGGATTGTGAAGCGATAAACTTTCTATTCACCTTTTTGTAGATGGGATAAATAAAACTCAGACCAAAAGAATTCCACATCATTAATCAAGCTCATGGGATCTATTCGGAGAGTTCCCGCTTCCTATTAAATTAATGTTAGGCAAATAAAAAACAAACCTGTTTCTAAAAAATCGTTGTTATATTTTTAAAGTACCCTCATGCTGGGTTGTGTTTAAAAAATCAAATCATCCTACACCTTTTAGCTTACCGTGCGTTGTCTATCTGTTTAGCACTTGCTTATTAGAGGGCTGTTATTTTTTTTTATTGAGGAAGTAAGATGAAAAGAATGATTTGACTTTTACCTACCTGCTCAATGGCCGTACCCCGTGCTTTCAACAAAAAATGTAAACAGTGCAGCTATTTTGAGGGCCACTAAAATGAGCCAGTGAACAGTGAGTTATGAATGCTACGTTTCTCTTACGCTTCAATTATTCCCATGCTACGGATGTTTTTAGGTATCTGCAGTCAAAATTACAAATAATATAGCAAATTTGCTTACATATTTTAAGAAGCAAATACTACACTAGATGCATTTTGTATTTTTATATTAGAAAATATCCTTATAAATTATGAAAAAAAATTTGGCTAAAATATAAAACCCGAAACAGCGCATGATTGTTTCCTAGATTTTTCTTTGAATTACGTGTTGAAAAGGTATTTGATATCATTTTAAATTGTAATTCTTCTTCTACTTCTTGCGTTCGTACCCACGCCACACATCAATGTTCAAGGTACGACATAAAACATCAATAGTCATTTAATTAAGTTTCCTCTAAAGCTAGTTTGACTATTCCTTGCAACAGCAGTGCACCTTTATCATCAAAATTAATGTGACTTTGGTAATTTTCCATAACTCTAGAGGAATTTCACATATGAAATTCCTGCGACGCATAAAAATCTAATTTTGAATCTCCCCCACTGTTTTATGTTTGACGCCATGCATGTCATATCACGCGATGTGCTTTTTTATATTGTTTTTTGTTAAACTGACGACGGTGAATTCTAAAATAGAGCATGCTTGTAACGCTGTAACATTTTGCACCAGATTAATAACGATTATAACCCTACTGTAATATTTTCAACAAGACCGAGATTAATTAACGGTTTGTCATCAAAGTAAATGTCTTCCCTAACGGTAAAAACGTGCTACGAATTATTCACACTTTCAAAATATTAGTTGCAGTAATTCGAAAACCGAAGGGCAGTCTGAGGCCTTAGTATGAGTTTTGATAGTTTTCGAGCTCGATCAAACGTATCGTCTTTCTTCATACATTGGCCACTGTTTCTGATAGTTTACGCTAGGGGCGCTAGTGGGCAATGTATGAAAAGAGACAATACCAACGTTTGATCGAGCTCGAAAACTAACAAACTCGTACTAAGGCCTCTGTTGGAAATAGTTAAGACAAAGAGACCTTACCTTTGGTCGCGTAACGCGTCACACAATAACGTGCATAACAGTATCCTAATTGAAATTCATACCACTGTTTACGACGTCTGCTAAAGAAAAATGTAGTTCTTTTATACGTACCTAACCTATACACTTTGTTATGAACCGGCTGTTGCTGATCGACCCGTGCTGTTTAAAATCCATCGTTGAATCACAATAGAGAATATTGTGGTTGACTTCTCTCTTCAGCATTCTGATAATATCTTGAAATTACAATGACGCGATTGTTAAAACGCTTACAATGTTATGGAATTTCATTCATAGTAATCTCTGAAGTCACATCAAAACGGAAAATGGCAGTTATATCAAAATTTTACGCTTCATGAGCTAGGGGCTCCTTCTTACGATACTCGTGATTAGAGCTTACTTTAAGTATTTAGGTAGCAACTGTAGCTAGCTACCGACTACAGGCTTGCACAATCCGATCAAATCATTCAATTATTTTAAGCAGATTTGAGACTAAACAATTTACTTTTAGGTTCAGATTGGGAATGAAAATAACATTGGCAGCTCCTTTTAACAATGCTCACCATATACTTACTAATATTTATCCATGTAATCTGCAACTTCAAAGGCTTCAGTTTGCGGAAAACCTAGACGGCCGCAGTGTGGCGCCCACGGGTCGGGGTTAGTGGGGTAGAGGTATTGCGGTCACTGAGTACTACCCGATCGATAACGCATCACTCGTTTATGATTTGAAGGTGATAGTATACTGGCCATGTAATCATTGCCTTACTTATGGGAAGCTTCGTGATTAAATTACATGTATACAATATTGGTAAGCAATCCATTTCAGAAACAGTTTTCGTTTTATGTATTAAATTGACAATAAAACGAGAAGAAAACAAATTTTGTACTATTTTTGAGTAAACATGGTATGGGCCTTCCTTCACTCGATAGAACTAACTACTATGTGATACAAGCTTATAGAGTGAAACACAGGAGTGAAAGGCGATAGACTAAGCGAACGTGCGTTCTCCCAAATCTAGGGAAGACAGATTATTTGGAAAAGCATTCACTCCAATCTTGGATTAAAGTGAAAAAGGGACTCCAATATAGTAATAGATCGCGGACAATGTTTTACTTCTTAAATGTTTATTTGGACCGAAACAAAACACCGAACGATTGTGATGAAATAAACGTGTTTTGTAAGACGAATTTGTTCCTAAATTTTATTTGTTTTAATACCATTACTTACTTCTCTAGCTACTAGCTCCCGATTAAGAAAATCTTGATAAATGTTGATCAATTTAGCTTAATGTTCTATCGTATGGCTCAACGCCAATTTGTTAGAAATATTCAAGCGGACGGCGGCAGTTTAACAACCGCTATTTTTAATTGAAAGTTGTAAAAATGTATGCAGTACGTAATGAGTTATATCACGGTAGTTTTAGAAATTCAAGTCCTATTAAAATTATAACGATCGGTAAAATTAATTCCATAAGGATGCACTTGCTGTTGATGAAAAACTGTATTTCTAGTTATAGCCCAAAAACTGATAGACATATTTGATTAGGTACTTGAGGCAGGGGTCCTCGTCCGGAAGCCTCCTCGTGGCGGACCCTGGTAACGTGGTGGTTAAACTTTCTAGGGGGGTGTGTGGCTTTTGATGTCAAGTCCCCTTGGCATTCGAAATCACATGCCTACGTCGAGTTGTTTTTGTTTTCCCACCACGGCTGTTCCGGATGGCCGATGGCTGCTCCCGGTGTCCTCGGACGCGCCAGGTTGAGCAGCCGTTGGTAAGGAGGCGGCCTATAAGGCCGGCATCGGCAAGCGGCCCACAGGGGCTGGAGTTAGTCGGTAGCCCCTGTGGGCTGCTGGCCACCAATTGGTGCACAAGGAGTGCCTAGACTGGCAGCGTTGGGACGGACTCGGTGTAGTTACGCTCACGTGCGCAGATCCCGAGCCGTCCCGCAATAGCGCACTGGAGGTCAGGCCGGGGAGGATGTTTAGTGGGAATGTAGGGAACGCCTCCTGTAGTTCAATTCACGCAATAAAAACTGTAGCGAGCGACATCGCAGTGATTTAGTCTTTTTAACACTTTTTCGTATTCACGTACGTCAAATGAGCCGATTTTGAAATCGCTTGATCGCGATAATGTCGTTGAACCAACATCGTCGCACCGTGTTATTCAGCTGATAAATAGTTTTAAAATTGCACCTGAAACGTCAACTGAGCGGTATTCTGAGGGTAAACTACTAAAAAATGACGACTTCTTTCATTCCAAAAAATTTCTCGTATCACATTCTTTGTTGAGTAATATTAAAATCATTGTACTTATTACAACTTATTAGGACCTTTAGTAGAAAATAAAATAATTTTTGGCATCTTTTTTGTTTCGTAGTGGACAAGTCGTTCAGATGTGCTTTAGTTCCGATCTCACAGACAAAGAATGTTCCGATCCTATTGTGTTGTCGTCCTATCGAAATGTAGCTGAGTAACACGTGCATGTCAAATTTCGATAGGACTACGATCGAACGACTTTTGAACTACAACGATTTTTATATCTTTAAATTTTGATTTAGAAAATTCTTTAAATTTAATTTAAATAAGTAAAATAATAAATAAGCTAGGTCGTTTGAGCGGGTCTTTAACTTTGACAGATGTTTGCAAAGCTGTTTTTTGCAACACCTATTTATTTCCATGAATAAAAACCTTATGCCTTTTAAAAAAATATGAAATACCTAGCTCATTCGGCTTAGTAGTCGATTCGCATCGTGTGTCCTCCACTCACAATTTTTTTTAACTAAAGTATCTACTTTTCGTTAATCGTTTAGTTTCTATACTAAAAAGTAATTTTTCACTTTTTAGTCCGATTTAACTTAAAAGCTTGTTTTTGTAGTTTATGTTTAAACTATTATTTTATTTTCCTCTTTTTAGTGCGAATTATAACCGCCGATGAAAGACAGTACTAATATTATTAAAAAAAACTCTTAAATCCGCCAACTTAACAATGACAACGCCATCTAGTGACGTATAACTGGACTAACATTCCAAACCTTTAATTTATTAGTCCTAAATCCTGATTCTAACCAGGATGATGGGAGATTCTTAGAGAATTATTGTAATGTCAACGGTCTTTGAGAAGTCTATAAAGTTTAAATGAAATCTGACCGTTTAAAGTGGGTCAAAATCGAGTCCAAACGAGTCAGTTACATACATACAAACAAACAAACATACAGGTGAAACTAATATGAGCGTGTTAAAAAATGCGAAAGATAAGTCAACAATAAATGAATCTATCTCAGAATTCTCAGAACTCTTTCTATAAAGCATAGTAGGTTATTCTGATAAAAACTTTAATGTCTATCGTATAGAGTATAGTATCCAAAATATCAAACCAAATGTCGAGCAATATCCTCATGTTAAAGGGCAACTAATGTCAAAGGTGAAGCCCTTGCACTAAATGAAGCTCTGCGTGTATCTATAGAAAATGTTGCTGAATAGATTGTCGATAATGTCAATATGAAAAGGTCATATTATAATTAGCCTTATTTTACACACCGTGAGGTTTCATCTTCGTCGTGCATGTTCAAAAAACTGAGATAACGTTTGTTTTTATGAGTGGGCGTATGATTTGTCAACGTAAGTATTTTAATTATTGATAAATATTTATTCATCGTCATTCCAATACCAAAGTGACCTCTACATGTAGGTAAGTACTTGATTATTTATAAATGATAAACTAGTGATTATTTTGTAAATTGTATATTATAATGTTAATATCCGTATAAGAAATCAAGTAAGGTAGGTATTATTGAATAGAATTATACTCCATAGACCCTAATGACACAATGGAAAATTTAATTACCTATTTATAGGTATCAAACCCCATTCCCAGACAATTTACCAATATTTTACATGAATTTCGTTTAAATAAGACTTGATATATAAAATTATACTAAATAAAAGATAATAAATAATCCACACGTAAATTTATACCGAGTAACTGGAGTGTAGACTAAGATATACATTATCCAAAAGAGCTTTATTAAGTAGGCTAAAAGCCGAAGTCTTTTTGACCGAACAATGGAATGCAGACACGAAATCCAGTCCTGTGAGATTCTGGGAAGTGTCTGTACGACGAGAGTGCTTAAAAGCTCGAGAAGATTTTTATGGGAAAAATGCGCTCCTTTTCGTCCTATAGTAACGAAACCATTACTTTCCTGTTTTTAATACATTTAATCATCCATCTCCACTCTTAATATCTTTGTTAACACCGTATAGTATTGATCGTGGTCCTATAAAACCTGTGTTTTGTTACTCACTTACGTAGGACCTATTATTGACATTAACCTTATAATAACTACATAAATATTTGGGGCAGTAGTTCAGTAGGCACTTCGTATTTGGGACTACCATCTATTGTGATATTTTATGTACTTTAAGTTATTATTTTAAACTTAGCTAATAAGCCTCATTGTTGATGGTATATAAAAGCGTCGGTGGCGTAGTGCGTAAGGGCCTTGTCTGCCCACCCGGGAGGCACCGGTTCGATCCCCGCCACGTACCAATGTGTTTTCAAATTTTGAATTCATATGTACGTTTAATCGATGCTTTAACGGTGAAGGAAAACATCGTGAAGAAACCTGCACAGACCTATGAAGAAATTCTTAGGTTGTGTGTGAAGTCGACCAACCCGCACTTGGCTCATGTGGGGTAGGCTCGAGCCCCTCGGTGGGGACATTATATGAGCTGTTGAGAGAGAGAGTTGATGGTATCGATAATCACTTGTCTAACTTCTGTTAGGTTTCGTTATTTTTTAAGTCATTGTTACGTTTTATTCAAATATATTTTTATTTATATTGCAATGACATAATTGAAATCATAATGTGAATATGGCAACACTAAAATGTTTCTAATTGGCTAAACGATATGGCGGGAAAAATGCGTCACTCAACGATTGGCCGACGACAGCAATGTCACCTGATTTCGTGAGCCAATCAGAGAGCTCGGTTTTCCCGCCATAGCGTTCGAAATTTAAAGTGCGGAAGGCACGGTAAGGGGCATTCGATTCGGAGCCGCCGTCTAGAGCGGACGTGTCCTGCAGTGTAAAATAGTTATTTAAAGTTACCTTCTAAGTGTAAAAGTGTTATTCGTTACCAACAAGTTTATAAGAATAAATGTGTAATGAAGAGGATCTGGAGTGTTTTATTACATTTCAGAAGTGGGATCGCTCACAACCAAAACGTAAGTACACGTCGAAATTTTATTAATACTTGGTTTGGTTTGGTACCTGATCTTGTTCCTTAACAATATCTTTGTGATTGTAAGCGCTTACTCTTGTAATCGTTATAAATTTCAATCGCAGATAAGTCTTAGTAATTATTCCTTTGCGGGTATTTCGCAATTAACGCATATATTTCCAAGCATTTAAACATTTTTTTTTTATTTGGTTGATACAAATTTCAATAAACGTTGAAATATAAGCGTTTGTATTTATACCATAGCATTAAAATATAAAGAACATATCTTCATTTAAGCATATTATTCCGGTACTTCGATAGAAATTCAAATCACTTTTTACAAACCACCTATCGAACAACATGTATTGTGTAGAATATTTTTAAAACACATATGGCTTACTTTGTTTTCTTTCTGTGATGACGGTAAGGTAACTAATGAAAGGCACACTCTTTGTGGGAGGTATTTATAATAAGCGTGACCAAAAAAAACACATAAGATAAAATATTACTTTATATTTTGTAGGTGTTTTTTTTGTTGTACGGTGTAGCTCATCTTTAAATGTTGCAACTTAATTTTGGAGCAATGAAATTGCTAATAGAGGGACTTCTTTTCAATTTATAATGCTCCCGTTGAAAATTACTTTTACTTATTGTATTCTAATATCCTTGTTTTTGGTGCGAGTTTTCAGAGAAGCCGCATAGACTGAGCTGGGAGCAGCGCGGCTGGGAGCCACGCAGCCACGAGCAGCGCAGCCAGGAGCAACGCAGCCAGGAGCAGCACAGCCAAGAGCAGCGCAGCCGCAAGCAGCGCGGCCAGGAGAAGCGCAGCCGCAAGCAGCGCAGCCAGGAGCAGCGTGCACCAGGATGTCATTCGGCGGCCTGAGCAACGAGACCAGTGCGGGGACATCCCAGCGCGGCTGCGAGCCACGGATGAAAAGCTCACGTAGCCCATTTATTTATTTTTTGATAAGTACAGATTGAAAAAGTGTTTCAAAAATGACGGGTAGAGTACAAGTGATGTCCCGCTAGCGCACAGCAAACATGAGGGGTCCTCTCACTTATAAATTCAAATTTATTTATTTAGAATAGAATAGAATAGAATAGAATATAGCTTTATTGTACATCAACCAATTAGACATAGACATGCGACAAAACAATTAAGAAAGATTTGTACAAAGGGCGACCTTATCACTAAAAGCGATCTCTTCCAGGTAACCTTAGGATGGACAGGATTTCAAAAATGTACAGAATTTGTGGGAAGATGGCGATGTATCAAATTAAGATAAAACAAGTAAAATATCATAAACATACATATACTAGTACTTACCATAAACAAATACAAATATACATACATGAAGCATAATATATACTTACTATATATACTAAATATATATACATAATATATACATACACACATATATACATAATTGTAAATACATACATACTTGGCCAACATAATAATACATAATGATTGTATAGGTAATTACAGTGATAAGTAGTACTCATGCACCAGTTTTTTAAAGGTGTTCAGGGTTTGTGCTTGCCGTATGTGAACAGGCAAGGAGTTCCACAGTAAAACAGCCTGTACAGTAAAAGACTTATTGTAGAATCTGGTGAAGTGTGCTGGAGTCTCTAACCTCAAATTCTCCGACGATCTCAAATTTCGCGAGTGCGTGTCGTTAAGGAACTTGAATCGGTCTTTTAGGTAAAAAGGAGTGTTGGGGTAAAACAGGACAGTATAAAGAAGGGAAACAATGTGTGCATCCCGGCGAAGGCGAATTGGCAACCACTTGAGTTTAGTACGAAATTCAGAAACGTGGTCATATTTACGTAAACCAAATATAAACCGTATGCAGAAGTTTTGGAGTCGCTCAAGTTTATTTAGTTGTTCTTCGGTTATATTAGAGAAACTGGAGTCAGCATAATCAAGGATCGGAAGAAGGAGAGATTGAGCAAGTGCAACTTTAGTAGTAGTGGGAAGGAAATTGCGAAGTCTCCTAAGAGAACCCGCTGAAGCAAAGAGTTTCCTGCTGACTTCTTGTAAGTGTGAACTCCAAGACAAATTTACATCGAAGTACAGTCCTAGGTTCTTCACCGTATTACTGAAAGGAATGTGAGTTCCGTCGAAGACAACCTTAGGCGCTACAGTCCCATCAATTCTAGAAGTCATTCGAGGGCTACCTATAACAATTACTTGTGTTTTAGTAGGATTCACTTGGAGACCGTAACATTTACTCCACTTACAAACCTGAACTAAGTCACTATTTAATTTGTTTACTGCGTCTGAGAATTGCTCTGGTGGCGCTTGACAATAAATTTGTAAATCATCTGCATAAAGGTGGTAGGACGAAGACAATTGATTAGAGATAGAGTTTATAAAAATAGAAAAGAGTAAGGGAGATAAAACGCCACCCTGCGGAACCCCAGCAGAAGTATAGCACCATCCAGACACTGAGTCTTCAGTACATATTCTCTGCCGGCGTCCAAACAGGTAACTACGAAACCAATCAATTGCCGTTGGAGATATGTTAATAGAGCGTAGTATACCTAGGAGCACATCGAAATCCACGGTATTAAAGGCATTACTGAAATCAAGGAGAGAGAGTATAGTTATAAAGCCTTTCTCCATGCCCCATCTTATATCGTCTGTGATGTTGATGAGAGCAGTGGCAGTGCTGTGACCCGAACGGAAACCGGACTGATAAGGATTGAGGAGTTGGTTATGGCAAAGAAACGAGATAAGCTGATCGTGGACTAACCGCTCTAAAACTTTTGAGAGAAATGGAAGGATGGAAATAGGGCGGTAGTCGGAGAAGGATTCAGGATTAGATTTTTTAGGTAAAGGAGTAATTTGGGCATCTTTCCACGCTGAGGGAAAAACACCAGATTGTACGGAATAGTTAAGGATATGGGAAATAACAGGAAGGATGTCATCAAGGATAGGGATTATCATCTTACGACTTAATGAGTCACAGCCCACTGCAGACGATGTAATAGACAGTACACTCTTCTTAACATCACAATCCGGGAACTGATTAAAGAAAAAAGATGGGTGATTCGGGATGGGAAGTGATGACAAATAATTTAATGAAGCGACTTTTGTAGATCTATCAAAGTCAGACGTTGAAGAAAAATGTGTATTTAAGGAGTTTAAATCAAGACCGCCAAGCGTTGCCGTTTGACGTGACTTCCCAATACCCATAGAACGAAGAAATTTCCAGACCTTTGATGGATCTCCGTTTTCAACAGAAGCGTGGAAGTACTGGCGTTGGGCATTCCTACACACCTTGTTGCAGTGATTGCGTATTGTAACATATTTTTCCCAGTTACTGTCGTTAGGCCGATGTTTATATCTAGTTTTTGCGGCTGCTTTCTTGTCAATCAACAGTTTAATGTCTTGTGTAAGCCAAGGTGAAGGAGCATGCTTCATTTTAACTTTACGAATAGGAGCATGCACATTATACAGATCAGTTACTTTTTTAACAAGCTGGTTAACCTTATCATCAGCTGACTCACAAGAGAAGAGCGAGGACCAATCGATGCTACAGGCGTCTTCACGAAGTCTGTCGATATTCATACTACTAAAATTGCGGAGGAGTAGGATATTAGGTTTAATTTTGGGAGGACGGATCTTATAAGACATATATATCGCATCATGATAAGAAAAGGAATCAGCGGGACATTGACCATGAATAACGACATGATCAATGGATGAGACAATAATTAAGTCAAGAAGAGAAGGAGAACAGTTAGGGAAGTGATGGGTAGCGTTTAATGGAAGAAGAGATAGGTTTGTAGCATTAAGGACAGACCGCAAGGATAAGGAGCGGGAATCGTCTTTGAGGAGACAGGTATTAAAATCCCCCATGATAATAGTGTGACTGTAAGAAGGGATGAGGTTTTCTAGGATGGATTCTAAAGAGGAGAAGAAATCATTACGACAGGAAGGTGAGTAATATACACCAAGCAGAATTTTGGTGCGATGCAGTGTAACCTCTAAAAAGAGATGCTCGCCTGCGTTTGCGGGAGGTGGCTGTGCCGATATATCCATAATAGAAAACGGAATATGTGCTCGTAGATAAATAGCAACACCACCACCGCCACCGACAGAACGATCATTCCTGATTAAAATGAAGCCAGGCAGTGAGTATGAAGTTGAAGGAAGGACAGGTTTAAGCCAGGATTCGGAAACAAGAATGGCATGGATATTCTTACAGTCAAAGGTAGACAACATATCGGAAAAATGAGCCGGGATGCTTTGGGCATTAATATGGACAACATTAAAGTTTTTGGGAACATCGGAAAAGTTAGAATCGAGTGTATCTCTCAGCGTTGGGATGCTAATAAAACTTTCCTCAGAACAACTATCATTAACAGACCAGAAATCATCACTACAATTATCACTCATACTAAAAAAGTATAAAAATAATAAAATTACATATAAATAAAATAAACTAATTAACTGTAAACTAATTAAATATAAAAACAACAAAAAACATAAAATCAAAATAAAATACTTAACTTAAAAAATATAACCGGGTTGCCCACCCGCCAGTTGTTACAAAGTAAATAATCAATTGATGGACAGATTAAATCATACCACACTTATAAAACAAAATTAAAGTTAACAACAAAACCAAGCAAAATTTTATACGAAACAATAATAATTATGGCTGAAAGAATCATAATTTCTTTGCCTATTAAAGGAAAAAAAAGGTCAACAAAGTGTCAGTGTTAATATATCAACATAGGTAATATAAGCTCCTTGATGTCAACTAACAATTCACATTAATCACAAGAAAAAGATATCAAATTGTGGGTTAACTAAAATAAATAAATTTGTGAAGAAAGTTTTACAGGTAACCAGAAAAAGAAAGGAATTCTAAACATATTATCTAAACAACTGATACCCACATAACAAAACAAAGAAATGCAAATACAAAATAAAAGGCGAAAATTAGCCTGGAAGAGATCTTACTTTTTAGGCACTGCTAGTCGTTTGGACTTTGTTTGCTTTGGCACTGCAGTCGGCTTCACGGGCTCAAGCACGATCCTGTTGAGTTCGGAGACACTCACTATACGATGTCTATCACCATCAGGCCCCAGAACAAACACGTAGCCGTCCTTTGTCCAGCATTTATTTACACCGAATCGATCACGGGCGGCCATAAATGCTTCATGCCGGGAGCGTGTGAGGAATTCTGAGAGAGTTACACCAGTGCCTTTCAATTTTGTTTTGTTGTACCACGCTTTATTTCGAACAGCCGTATCGAGGAATTTAATAAGAATAGGCCGTGGCTTATCTGGACTTGCTGTGCGACCCATCCTGTGACATCTTTTGATATGCCCTAGTGTGAAATCAGTTATATTAAGCTGATCTTTGAAAACATTGGTGATTGTCGTTGAAACATCTTCAGATTTGCTCTCTTGGACACCATGTAGCAATAGAATTTTTCGACGGCTTTGTGACTCCATCCCGTCTATGCTCCTAGCGAGAAGCTCAATTTGCTGTTGAAATGAGTGCAACGAATCCAGGATGAATGTCTTGAATAGGCCAAATTCCTTCTCGAGACCCGAAGAGGTAGCACTAGATGCAGCAGAAGTCTTCAGGTCGGCTTCAAAATTAGCCATACGTGTGTTGAAAGCAGTTGCCAGACTTGATAGTGACTCCTTCAAGTGTTCCATAATCAGTGTGAAGTGTGTGATTACTGTACAACGGAGATAACACTTGGTGGGTGAGCTAACTATGTTAGCATCTAATTTCTTTCATAAAATTATAATAAAATGTAATATAGTTAATATTAATAAATTTAAAAGTAAGAGAGCTGTAAAATTTGACTTTGTTCTCCAACTACCCACACAGAAAAAGTTAAACTTTAAATAATATTCAAATGCAATCCACATGCATTATCATCATTAGAGTAACTAATTTTCATTCATTACTATATTTTAATTTGTGTCAAAAGCACATTCGTTGGATATTATTAAAAACTTGAAGAATGATTTGGTATACCGTACCATCTGTGAACCAAAGCGTACCGCAATCATTGCAGAAAATTCATCATAAACATAAATTTATTACCAATCCTTGACCTTGCTGCTATAAACCAGCGGATGATTGTGTTTAAAAGAGTGCACCTTGGTATAGGTATGGGGATGAACAAACTACTACTCATGTTGCTATGCAAAAATTGCAGTGTCTGGCCAATAGGTGATTCGAAAGTTTCAATACTTGGCATATTTGAGTGGCAGTACTATAATAAAATTACGTTAATGCATTTGGTGGTGCAGGCGCAGAATGGTTCAATTCGCAGAATGTCCAATTTTCATAGTAACTTGATCAATGAGTAAAATCTGTTTTATTTTGTCACATTTCTTTTGATACAACATAAATTATAAAAACATAAAAAGTTAAGTTGTGGTCCGCTGTTAGTAATTTTAAGTAGCACCACCATCCAAAAGTCTTTAGAGTGTTAGAAGGTAACAAAATCAATCAAAATTCTACTGTATATCATGTAGTAACAATTGAGGTCTTGCATTTAGTTAGTACAGACATATGAGCCATATAAGGGCATAACAACATGAACTTAATAACTAATTATTGAAACAAATTACGATTAATTCATTGAGATAGCAATCACAAATTTTAATTAAATACAAGATTTTTAAAAACAAAAAAATCAACATGTAAGTACATTGTTTGAAATTATCCTTACTTATTAAATAGTAGATGTATGTTTATGATTATGTAGTGTATACGTGTAATAGATTATATCTATCGTTGCACTAATTTTGTAGAATTAGTTTACCCCAGCTTATCTTCAGCATGTTTAGAAACCTTGTGATAGAGGTAGCTGCTTTATCTCATATGTAACACTCAAACGACTTTGCTTGAATAAAGGAGTAAATTAACCCACCTATTAGCAGTGGCAGACGACTAAGGTATCAGCTATTTAAAATAATGATAATAAATTTTGAATAATTGTCACGCAGTGACTATAATCTGGAATAGAAGAGTTTGTTATTATCTTTTAGCAATTTCAACGACAAATCGGCAACCTGTCACTATTTTGGGGTACTGTATGACTCATACTGTGTAATAAATGTTACCTAAAGCTCTGCTCAACCCTTTATGGTATTGTGAGTATGATTATATGGATATGTAGCAATGTTCCCTATCATGTGCGCGAATTTTGGTTTCCTATATAAATCTAACTCGGTATATCAGCAATCTAATATAAATAGGTCGTTATCGATGGCCCAGATCCATTGATTTAAAGATCAAAAAGTGAGGATCGTTCCGCAACCAATTATTTATCCTCATATACTTAAAAAGTCTATATCAGCCATTAGTGAATGCAATAGAAGTTTATAATATTGAGTTTTTAAAGTTTTCACATATTTCAGTTATTTCGAGCTTCACTTCCTAAAGATTCTTGTACAAGTATTTTTAAAGCAAATACAGGAAATATAGATTTGATTCTGATTGGTTCCGGTAACTACTGGAAGTTTAAAAAAAAAAAAAAACTATCCAATCGAAGTTTTGCAACACTATACCTAATTAATTGATCGTTCAATAATTAACAATAATGACGGGCTACCGATATACACAAGTTCAAATCATCAGTTTAGTTCTGTGGCCAGCCCAGAACCATAATATTATAGTAACTGTCATAACATTGAATTTGCAGAAGAAAAAATGAGGACTAGGTACTTATCAAGATAAAAACTATCCTATCTCTCAAGTTAGTTTAGGAGTTCATTCCGGAAAAACAATTATATTATAATAGATGTAAAGTAACATAATTTTTAAATGGAAAAATTAAATTAAAGATTTAGTATTAGAATATATCCGTGGGGTGGGGACCTGGTGATTTGAAATACAGGTTAATCCCACATCAAACACCAGCTCCTCACATACATAATGTGTTAATCTTTTAAACTGTACCAATGTTTTCTATGTGAGGAGAAATAAATAAATTAATATTATTATTAAAGTACGTAAAAGAAACTCCACAATGGTCATCAATGATAATCGGCGTTTATGCAATATTTATGAAGGACTACATAAGCTTTCTGACTTGCACTATTACGTAAACTCTTTTGTGGTCTAAAGAATTAAGAAAAAGCGTTGAAAGTACAGTGTCAATATTAGGCTTGTAATTCTATCCCTAAACAACTATTTACATTGATGTCATTACTACACAGTATCCACTGTATTATGCATAGATTAATAGAAATACTGTATAAGTCTGTATATATCGTTGGTATATTTTCAGTATGGAATATTAATTGATCTAATATGCATGTATGATATGATATAGTAAGTGTTGTTATTTTCACCTTTTAGCGCGGCCTACAAATTGTGTTAATTATGGGACATCATTTTAAAATATTTTCGCAAGACATTATTGGATATAAATATAATAATAACGTAGTGTAACCGTATGTATGCCTTGGTGAAGTGGAATAAATAATTAATAACGTAGAATAGATATCAGTTTGCTGTTGACTTCTAGTAAATATAAACATAATCGCTAACCTTCACTTACATAATTATTACTCTCCATAGCAGCATTAGAGTATCGATTTGCAGCAAATTTTATAACTTTATTTTTCGATAATAAAATCCATCTATGGCTTCGTATTTAATAGGAATAACGAAGACTGTTCTGAAACTGTTGTAGATGAAGAAAGTGAATTAAATGTTCTGTTTACTTGGGTTATTGTCATTCGTATTAACATGCTAGTAATATTATTTCAGTTGCACTCGAGAACGAGATTTTGTAGAGAATGATGTGGATACATAGAGGTCACAATGGTTAAGTGTTACCTATTAGGAAGAATATAAATGGTGGACTTAAGTCGGCTATGAATATGATAAGATAAAATTTACTTGTCTCTAAACTTAGTCTAAATAAACAAAATCTAAGTTAATTACAAAAATATAGTGATGCAGAAAATAATAATGAATTAATGCTAAGTATAAGAACTACATAATAAAAATTGAGGTCGAAGAGTTCTTAATTAATTTGTTCTAAAATTGAAGAGGCCCTAATACTTATTTTTGTCAAATGCTTTAAGGAAGTAATGGTTATAAAATTTATTAGTATATATTTATAGGTATTTATTGCATTTCACAAAAGTCTGTGAAAGATAGTGGTCACAATGGTTAGTGTGAAATGAAATTTATGATTCCATATTAGTCAAGAGAACTGTTAATATAATAAGAGGTCATAAAATGATATAATGACAGTTATAAAATGACATTGTTTCAGATGAGAATAAAATACTTTACTTATGACATCGAATTAACAGTTTATTATGTGTAGAATGGTATCTATTGTTACAGAACAAGCACGCGAGAATCGATCGGTTCGCAGCTTGATCTAACAAGTGTAAAAACAAGCTTTTCGGCTGCCTAATGAGTGTAAATCGATTGGCTCGTGCAGGCGTCGAGAACAAGCACGCGAGAATCGATCGGTTCGCGGCTTGATCCAACAAGTATCAAAGCAAGCCTTTAGGCTGCCTCACGAGTATAAATCGATTGGCTCGTGCAGGCGTCGAGAACAAGCCCTTTGGCGGCCTCACGAGTATAAAATGATCGGCTCGTCTCTAGGCATCCTGATAAATCGATTGTTCAGGAGAACAAGCACGCGAGAATCGATCGGTTCGCGGCTTGATCAAAAAGTACTAAAGCAAGTCCTTCGACTGTCTCGCGAGCATAAATCGATCGGTTCGTGCAGGCGTCGCTAGGCACCCTGATTAATCGATCGTTCAGGGATTAAGTTCGTTCACTATGAAATCGATCGATAGTGAACTAATTCGAAGATATTTTACACCCGATTAATTGATCGTTCGGGCTTACGTTGTTTTGATTTTGATCTGGGATTTAGTTCGTTCACGATAGAATCGATAGGTCGTGAACTACTCTCGGATATTTTACCCGTAATAGTTCAACAATCGAAATGACGTTGATGGGGTAGAGTTGGGTAGACGCACAGTAAGCGAAAGGAAGATATTTAGTTCTACACTGTCGGACTATGTTATTTTAATTCATACCTACTTCGTATTGTATTTGTATGTTGTATCGTGACAGAATTACCTAAGTTCGAAAGTTAAAAAGTTAATAATCTATGTTTTAATCCAACAAAATGTATTTTCATTATAATAGGTGTGTTTCTCAAGTAAGTGATTTTGTAAATCTTTTGAGAAAATAATAAAGATCGTATATTTTAGACCCGATTAATCGATCGTTCGGGATTATCTATATTGTTTTGATATTGGGATTTAGTTCGTTCACGATAGAATCGATCGGTCGTGAACTTACTCGCAGAAATTTTATTCTTAACTAATAGTTATTCGTAATAATAATTTATTAATCGAGATGACGTTGATGGAGCCGAGTCGGGTAGACGCACAGTAAGCGAAAGCAAGATATTTAGTTCTACCCTGTCGTAGTATTTTATATTAATTCATACTTTGTATTGTATTTGCATTTTGTATGGTGACAAAATTACCTATAAAGTTAATAATCTATGCTTTAATCCAACAAAATGTATTTTCATTCTAATAAGCGTGTTGCTCAAGTAAAGTGATATTGTAAATCTCTTGAGAAAATAATAAAGATTGTAGGTATATTTTAGACTGATTAATCGATCATTCGGGCTTACGTTGTTTTGTTTTTGAGATTTGTTCCATCATAAATAGAGTCGATTAATAGTTTAATTTTGACCTTGAGCTAGCAGATCGACTGTTAATCTCCTAATTTGTTTTAAAGTGTTTTGATCTAAAAGATCGACTGTTGACGTATTGTGTTCAAGTAAAGTGATATTGTAAATCTCTTGAGAAGATAATAAAGATTGTAGGTATATTTTAGCCTGATTAATCGATCGTTCGGGCTTACGTTGTTTTGTTTTTGAGATTTGTTCCATCATAATAAAGTCGATTAATAGTTTAATTTTGACCTTAAGCTAGCAGATCGACTGTTAATCTCCTAATTTGTTTTAAAGTGTTTTGACCTAAAAGATCGACTGTTAACCTTAGAATAAGAACATACTAGAAGGATAGTTCCATACAATATGCCGCTTCAAAACTGACGCAAATTTGTTATGTGTGCTAACGCTTACACACAGATACACGCACACTACTAAAAATTGGTGTGGTCACTAAAATCTCGTCACCCCAAAACCAGGTAATTTAAATAAAACATGAATACTACTTCTGATTTTGAAGTGAAACTTCTTTTTATACGATAGGTATATCGTAATTTGTAAATTCGATGAAACGGAAAAGCCACACCAAAGTTTTTGACGGATAGTTTTAAATAGAATATCAGGGTACCATTTTGGTGGTTTTCGGGGGTCCCGATTAAAAATATATATATATATTGAGATCCAAGATGGCGGACGTGACTTTTTAATATAATATCAATATGGGTATCATTTTCGTGGTTTTCGGGGGTCCCGATTCCGAATTCAACATCCATTTTGAGATCCAAGATGGCGGACACAACTTTTTAATAAAATTTCAATATGGGTATCATTTTCGTGGTTTTCGGGGGTCCTGATTACGAATACGACATCTTTTTGTAAATCCAAGATGGCGGACGTGACTTTTTGACAAAATTTCAATAAGGGTATCAATTTCATGGTTTTCGGGGGTCCCGATTACGAATACAACATCCTTTTTGAAATCCAAGATGGCGGACGTGACTTTTTGATATAATATCAATATGGGTATCATTTTCGTGGTTTTCGGAGGTCCCGATTCCGAATTCAACATTCATTTTGAGATCCAAGATGGCGGATACAACTTTTTGATAAAATATCAATATGGGTATCATTTTTGTGGTATTCGGGGGTCCTGATTACGAATACGACATCTTTTTTTATATCCAAGATGGCGGACGTGACTTTTTGATAAAATATCAATATGGGTATCATTTTCGTGGTTTTCGTGGACTAACACGTCGAAAATGATACCTATGTCGATTTTATATTAAAAAGTCGCAAACACCATCTTGGATCTCGAAATAGATGTCACATTCGGAATCGGGACCCCCGAAAACCACGAAAATGATACCCATATTGATATTATATTAAAAAGTTGTATCCGCCATCTTGGATCTCAAAATGAATGTTGAATTCGGAATCGGGACCTCCGAAAACCACGAAAATGATACCCATATTGATATTATATCAAAAAGTCACGTCCGCCATCTTGGATTTCAAAAAGGATGTTGTATTCGGAATCGGGACCCCCGAAAACCACGAAAATGATACCCATATTGATATTATATTAAAAAGTTGTGTCCGCCATCTTGGATCTCAAAATAGATGTTGTATTTGGAATCTGGGCCGCCGAAAACCACGAAAATGATACTCATATTAATATTTTATTAAAAAGTTGTGTCCGCCATCTTGGATCTCAAAGTGAATGTTGAATTCGGAATCGGGACCTCCGAAAACCACGAAAATGATACCCATATTGATATTATATCAATAAGTCACGTCCGCCATCTTGGATATCAAAAAAGATGTCATATTCGTAATCAGGACCCCCGAATACCACAAAAATGATACCCATATTGATATTATATCAAAAAGTTGTATCCGCCATCTTGGATCTCAAAATGAATGTTGAATTCGGAATCGGGACCTCCGAAAACCACGAAAATGATACCCATATTGATATTATATCAAAAAGTCACGTCCGCCATCTTGGATTTCAAAAAGGATGTTGTATTCGTAATCGGGACCCCCGAAAACCATGAAATTGATACCCTTATTGACATTTTATCAAAAAGTCACATCCGCCATCTTGGATTTCAAAAAAGATGTTGTATTCGTAATCAGGACCCCCGAAAACCACGAAAATGATACCCATATTGATATTATATCAAAAAGTCGCGTCCGCCATGTCGAACTTCCATACAAACTTTCATCCCCTATTTCAACCCATTCAACCTTTTATTCGCGATAAAAAGTAGCCTATGTCCCTCCCCAAGATCTATATTTGTACCAAATTTCATCAAAATCGGTTCAGTGCTTTAGACGTGAAAGCTTAACAGACAGACAGACAGAGTTACTTTCGCATTTATAATATTAGTAGGGATAAATATTTCTACGCTCACACCAATTATCTAGCCCAAATTAAGTATCAATAAGAACTTGTGTTATTATTTACTTTGAATTCCTTTGCTTCGCTCTTGAATCAAAGTAGCGCCCTCGCCGTAAAAGTAGATTGTATGATAAGGGAGCAAAATAGCTCCCTTATCATACAATCTACTATTCCAAACCGGTCTAGGCGTAGAAACATACATAAAAAAGAAGGTTAAGGCGACTTGAAAACCTCCTCCTTTTCTTAAGGCGGTTAAAAATGTCCATACGTTAAGTCAAAACAATCTAATCATCAGAAAATATTTTTTTTATGTCCTTAGTATTTTTTATAGAACAATTAATATGATTAAATTATTGCATTCGACTAAATTCTAAACAACCAAAATAGGTAAAATAATTTCTGTAACTGGCAGCACTCAGTATTTAAAAAATACAAAATAAAATATTTGGTTTTTATTGCTTAAAAAGTGAAAATACAATAAAATATTAAAAACTTACGTGTGAAAAGTAATGTTCTCACTCTTTTTATTTTTTTCAGTTCGATTATTACACCATTTAATAGCACAAATCGTCATTTTTTAATAATTTGTTGGAGATGCGTACGGAGTGCGTTGACCTCGAGGACTACGCATAGACTTTCTGTATTGTGCCAATTAAGGCCTAATATTGGCGGAGCCAAATTGAGTGCCCGGATTCGGTATCTGTATGTTCTTAATCTAAGACTGTTAACGTATTGTGTTATTAAAAATCCATGTGTTTAACGTTGCATTTATATAAATAGTTCAAACATAGGTAATTGACCATCTTATATCGTCTATTTACTTTATGGATATTGTTACATAGTGATTTATAAATGGTATTAAGTTAAGAGTTGTAATTTGCCAAGAGTCCGATTGTTAGGTTACCACCTGGTGCCGTGTGCAGGGTCGCACACGATGTCAGGACGGACGATTGTTAGGTTTCGTTATTTTTTAAGTCATTGTTACGTTTTATTCAAATATATTTTTATTTATATTGCAATGACATAATTGAAATCATAATGTGAATATGGCAACACTAAAATGTTTCTAATTGGCTAAACGATATGGCGGGAAAAATGCGTCACTCAACGATTGGCCGACGACAGCAATGTCACCTGATTTCGTGAGCCAATCAGAGAGCTCGGTTTTCCCGCCATAGCGTTCGAAATTTAAAGTGCGGAAGGCACGGTAAGGGGCATTCGATTCGGAGCCGCCGTCTAGAGCGGACGTGTCCTGCAGTGTAAAATAGTTATTCAAAGTTACCTTCTAAGTGTAAAAGTGTTATTCGTTACCAACAAGTTTATAAGAATAAATGTGTAATGAAGAGGATCTGGAGTGTTTTATTACACTTCTATCACCTTTTCCTTCTGTCATCCCCAAATAGTTTCATTTATTCATGAGTCTTAATTGTAACAAATTACCACAACACCTACTTGTTCCTCGATATTAAGTTTGCTTTCTATGTAGACCCTATTAAATCCGAAAATAACGGTGTTCACAAATTTGGTCCTCATAGTGAAATCGTACATTAAGGGCAGTAGACCGATCACCATATCGACTAGTAATGTTGACATCCGTACTTTGCAATGTAACAGAATTTAAGTATCATGCTAAAATCGCACTTGTTACAACAGCATTAGGAACTTTGCATTTGATGAGCAGCTTAATTGTGTATTACGTTCACTTCGCCGCTCAATTACTAACAAATTGAAAAGCGTTTGTTACGACAAGATCGTTCGTAAGATTGCATCGTGGTAACCAATAAATCTTCATCGCATCATTTGGACGTTTCACATTTAGATAGTGTTTATTTATATTTACTTATTTATTAGTGGGTAACATAGGCGTTATTCTCTTACTGAATTATAAAAATACGTAACATATCTTGTAGTTTTTAAAGACTTTTTTCTATAAGATTACAAAGAGTCCAAATTAATCTTAACCTTAACGTTTTGATTAGGTATATTTAAGTTTCCAAAAATTCTTCTCATGTTTTCGCTCCCTGTCTTTTACCTTAAATCTTTATCTGTTTTGTTTCAATGTGTGTATTGTAGTTAAGTACCTAAATGTACGAAAATTTACTATTTCTTTGATAAATTAGGTGCACTTTTAGTTAAAGTAGAATCCGCTAAATGCCAGCGCAAAAATGCTTTACTTTGTATTTTAACGAGGTTATGTTATTTGTAGATACTTACATTTTGAAAATGGGTATTTTTCTGTTATAACAATAACCAACTTAACATGGTTAAGTTTGCACCAAAAATAGATAATTTCTTTTTCGAGCATACATTCTCAACAATTATCTATTCCCAAACAAATTCACGGTATCCATTACAGATTTTCGATGAGTTTACCGTCAAAGTTTATCATTTAAAGATTCATACAGTTTTAATAATAAAATTTTAATGTTAATGTTAACAGCATTATAGTGTTCCGACAATTAATGATAAGATAGCCAATCGTTCTCTGGTTGAGGGTTCAGGTGCAGATAGATTTCATATTAGGTCTTATCGTCACTTCCCATCAGGTGAAATGAAATAAAGAGAATCTCTATCAAATCAAGCATTAAAGAAAAAAATTGGTTTAGGTATCAAGTTTTCTCTTGTACTAGTAGGCGCTTTGCCAGAATACTCATATGTTATACCTACACATATTTACTAATGATCGCTATGGGATTCAGATCACATGATTAAAGCAATCATCATTGCCCAATATCATGGCCATCATGGGTAGCAGTAGCACACTCGGATAAAGATCTAAGAGTAGCACTATTGAGAGATTAGCCATAATAAATTAGAATTCCATTTATCTACTATGGTAAAAGCTGGTCAATACCACACGTTGTAAATACCTTGACAAGGTCCCTGTTTTCTTTATGGTCGCTACATTTTGATATTTTATTTTATTATAGGCACAGCAACAGAAATCAATTCAATACATATGAATAATATGTTCCAATGCAATCATTACATTAAAATTGTATTCCGGTAATAGCTGTACACAGCGTTTACTTAAATTAACTTAAATATTTAGATCTTATAAAATCTATACATATAATGTCTCTAGTAATTTCAATAACATACAAGTATATTATTAAGACATTAACAGTGTTATACAATACCTACATATATAATTAAGTATACATACTAATCCAAAAAAAAAAAAAAAATTAACACATTTTATAAGAACTTTAGTTTTACCATTCTTTGATAAGTGTATAGACTTTGTAAGAATACATCTAGATAATCTTTACTAATGTCATTGTAAGCTCTACATATACGATACAATGGATCATTATAAGTTACATTGTTACTACAATGAGGTACAGAGAACAAGTTTCTCTGTCTTTTACTACCTCCTACTTTAAATGATAGTTGGCTCAACAAATCCGACGCATCCCACTTATTACTAACAATTTTATAAAGTACAGATAGATCCTGCACTGACCGTCTAGACTGCAACGTCCCGACACCAAAGAACTTAAGTCTGGCCTCTTATGTAGGTAACGTTGCATGCCAAGCTTAGAGCTCAAACAACGAAGTAAGCGCCTTTGTACCTACTGCCTCCAATCTATCAATGTGAGTTTGGTACTGGGGCGACCATATGACAGAATTATACTCCAAACCACTTCTAACAAGTGTAAAATATAGTAACAGCATGCTAGAAGGATATTTAAAAGGCTTTGAAGTTCTAAAAATTAACCTATGGATTACTATATGGAGAAATGTATGATTAGAAAAGATTCTAAATCAATTTCTCGACGATCTTCATGTTTTGCTGAGTGGTAAAAATTTAGTAATGAACATAATAGAACCTTCCTTTCAAACTTTACTAGTCTGTTCATTTAGAAAGGACAAAGAGTTTCTTAGCATTACAATTATTAGAACTACAATACCTAATAAAAAAGTGTGTACTGTAATGTTTACATTGTAATTTTGCTTCAATATTCACTCCATCTTTATAATGAGCTTGATTTTACTAATGCGCGAATATCATCCATTATCAGCTGCGAGCCATCTGGCGACTCGTGATGCAACACAGGCGTCCCAACCCAACCAATCGTACAGTTACTGATATCATTGCGGTCATTTCGCTTGTTTGCCTTCCAATAAAGTACAGTTTTTTGACCTCGATAAAAAACAAAAGATATGAGATCAATAAGAATAAGTGCTTGACAATGTCTAGTGCTTTTGATCTCTGTCCCTCATTGACATGTTTTTTTTTCATTCTAATATTTTCTCCGATTTTCTCCTAATTATTTTTTTTAGTTGACAATCAATGATATATAGACTTATAGACAATGAATTATATATACACGGTTATGGACATATAACCTAACTAGTGCATTGAATTACTAAAATATTATTAAACATCTTTAACTAAGTTAAAGACGTTAAATAATATTTTTTATAAGATAGCTTGCGACCCGAATGACCATGTACTGATAAATACCAAAAACATGTGCTATCGGATCGATTTGTGAATCTAAACCATTCTCGGATCTGCTTGATTAAACACAACCAAATTCCAACTCAGATCATATCGATCTGGGGTCCAACCTCCAACCCTTTAGAAGGATTACAATGACAAAAACACGAACAAAAGAATTTTATATCTAAAGATTATTTATTAATAAAAAAATATGATCGCGCAAAATCGAGAACTTGTTCAAGCTGTCCCACAGCTGTTAATTTAGGTTACGTGACCATTTGAAGAGACCTCAAATTATGCATGACCTTATGCGACATATAGATGCCCGTGATCGAGTATGTACACAGTATTATGTAATAAATAACAGGTAAATAAATATTATCTCGACAGCTATCCTATTTCAATAACCAAAGCTTCGATAATGTCGTAAGTTGGGTTATTCTGATTTTGTTAATATCGAGCTTATCTCTAATTTACATAGGTAGTTTTGCTCATGAGTGATGCACCAAGAAGGCTAAAAAGAATCTTTTTCTATGTATTAACATTTGACAATCTATTTTTCTGGACCATTGAGCTGAAGATATCTCGAACTAGACATTACGTAGTAATATTAGGTAAAAATTGAAACCTAATCAATAAATTAAACTAGCTTTAATACAGTTAATTGCAATTTTAGCGTTTGCATTGTAATTCAATGAAGATTATCCATTCAGTGGTTATTGCGTGAAAGAATAACAAAGATCCAGACATCCTTCCATACATCCATACAAACTTTTGCGTTTATAATATTAGTAGGATAATGTTAATATTATTACCATTATCTTAATACCGGTTTTCAATATCAAGCCAAGCATTGACTAGGTAGCACTTATTATAATTACCTACTTGATGAAGCTATCGAAACATACCTAATAATTACGATAAGTATAGATGGCGTGCAGTATGCATGCATATGCATGTGTTTATCTCAAATTCATCTGTTTTGTGTATTGAGAAGGTTCCCAACTCTACTTCGATTGGCGATGTCGCGATCACCAATATACCGTGGTTAGTTTTATCTATGTTAAATAATTATGATATAAGTTTAATTTAATAATATGTGGAATTCGTTAACTTTATTCGTTGTGTTGAAGAACCACCTCAGTCAGAGAAGCGACAAAATATCACAGGGACAATATTGTAGTAAAAAAATGTTATGCTATAAAGCTGAATCAAGCAACGGCTATCTAATATAGTTCAAACTCGTAATTAGAAATATTTCGGACACGTAACAAGACGCAAGGTACCAGTACGAGTAGAGAGAGGGCACTAGACCTCGTGGAAGGTCACCCATGATGATGACCGCGAATACTCTGGCAAGAGTTTTATGAAAAAGAAGAAGAAATGCAAAATCGACTTACGCGTCAGAAGAATATGCGAAATAAATGGCCGTGTCCCTTAGATTAAAACAAAAAAGCCTTTTTTGCTTTATTCTAAGGGACACGTCGTGCCCTTTGATTGTTTTAAGTTCGATATTTTTACAAAGCTCCAAGGGATGGAAGATCTGAATATTTGTTATTTCATTTTAATTTGATACCGTTAATTTCTGTGTTTGTGAAAGGAAAGGGTCTTGACAGACAGACGGACAACGAAGTGACCCTATAAGGGGTATACTTTTTCTCTTTACATACGAGACCCGATAAATAGTAAGAAAGAGATATAATAATAAGCTATTTTGGGCGAAGTGAAATAATAATGCATAGAGGCAGCGGTAATCGAAATACAGTAGAAAACCTTCTTGATAACGGGACGCGATCGAAGCATTGTGCTATTATAAGCATGCAAAGAAGTTTCTTTTTAACGTATGATGACTTACAATATCCAAGAAGTCATATGAACAAAACAGACTCACACCTACATTCTTATCTCTGAGTGTACAAATTTTAACAAAGACGCAATGTTAAGGATGTTGTATGATTGTTTGTGAGTTGTTGAATCTTGTTTGTCGAAAATGGAATCACTTTCAGATAAGAACCAATGACGTCAACTTGAAAATGAATGCGTCTTCCAAACGCGTAACCAACACTCTCCTAATACAAATTTGCAATGAACCGGAAAGACCTACCTAAATAAATTAAAATGGATATTGGAAATATTAATATTATAGTCACATATTAGCCTAAAAAAGAAGAACTGCCTAATTAGGATACAATTTGCAGAAGCACTGATGTTGCTATCATAGCGACCAATAAGACCTAAACTAAACTGCGTTCTTTTGCTAGTAACACTGAAGACATTGTATTTTGTTTCTAGTTCTATTTGGTATGATTTAAAATGTTCTATCTAATTTGTATTTTCATTACTTAGTTCTATTTAATTTGGTATAAATTTCAAGCCCTTTTTTCCACGCTTACACCATTTATCTAGCCCAAACTAATTCGTTGAGCCCAAAGCCCAAATTAAGTATTATTAAGGACTTGTGTTACCTGTGGATATTAGTTAACGGACTTTTTTAACATACTCTACATAATAATTTTAGATATTTTTATAAATAAACTTAAATAAATATCGCAAACAAATATTCGTGTTCGTCACACAAATATTTGCCACTATCAGGATTCGATCCTGGACCGCTTGATGTGTAGGCAGCTATGACCACTCCACCACGACGGCGTCTTTATATTTTATTTTAGTTGGTAACACTGAGCTCACTAGTACCTAACTAGTCTAATTGTTGTGATTTAGGTTTCATTGAATTGGTACAATGCACAATACTCGTATCATTGGATATCACCTCCAAAATCTGTTATTGACTTATTAATTTTTTTTTTAATGCTAATGTCATTGTCTATTACGCTTATGAAGGTAACAAAACTATATGAAGCACATACGATTCATACATCAGTTCACCGTGACACATTCCTCAATTGAGCGGTGGCATGCCGCGAGATCTCGAATTAGCACCAATTTATGTCTCCGGCGCTGCCGTTGACTCACCAGCGCCAAGTACTGATATGGTTTTATATTCATATTTTATGATAACTCAATTCTTTTTAAATTCGTAGCAAGACAAGTTAAGCACACTTTTCGTGCTTTTACAAGCTTAGCTGACCTCATCATCGACTAGTAATTTTTAATTAAAAGACACTTGATTTACATACGCTGATATTTAGTCTGTTCTATTGTTTTTAGTTAGACGTTTATGCAGATGTTTTTAAAATTGTTAAGTTTTCAACAGCCGTTTACAAAGATTTTTATGCAATTAATTACATTACATCATAAATACGAGTAGGTACCTATGACATGTGTTAGGTTTTTAAACTACCTGCACGTGTCGAAAACTTGTGTACCCAACAATTGTAATACAAAAATGCTTAGTTTAATAATAAATGCACAGGTAGATCTCAAAAGAGCCGGCACAAAAATAAACGTTTCATCAAAACAACGAAACGAGGCCCGTTGCATACCGGCCTTGTGTAAAATGGAAGACTGACGCAACTGTTCCCGGCTCAAATCCAGCTCTGGTGTCCACGAAGCCAAATTACTCATGTTTCGAGCTTCGCTATTAATATGACCTTTTTAAGAACAAGGTCAAATTACGTAAACAAAAACCACAAGAGTATACTCGACAGTGTAAACCACATTGTTTTAGAAGACAATGCTTAGTCACGGTGGCACAGCCATAATATAACCTTAGGGAAGCTTGCTCATGTTTCAATGCCTTAACACGATTACATGCTTTATAATTCTTTTCATGGGCTTTAAAGTCGTTTATCAATGTCGCCTTTACGTAATCCGACAAAGACCAGAACGTTACTTAAAATAACTTTTACTCGATCTTTTGGTTTATGTTTCTTGATGGTAAATGAATATCCAAAGCAGTTTATGGCTGAACGCGGAGAAACAATTACCTCTGTTACCAGTTTTGATCAGAAGCATTGCCATTCTTCTTTGTATTTGACGAGAACGTTATTTTTCGTCTTATTTTTTCCGTTGCCCTCTATACTATCTGAGACACATTTCGCAGAAAATATCTTTAACGGTGTTGTACTTCCTGTATCTTCTACAGACGGAATAGGACAACAACGACTATCCAATAATTTAGTCACATCAGAATAATTTTCATACTTTCGGCTATTTGCACTAAGTTTCACGTTTTACAATTTTGCAAAAAGTAGCGTAAATGTCACCTTAATTCATAGGAATGGGTTGATCCATTTTGTTATATTATGTTCATTCTCTACGAAATTGAGAAACTATATAATAACTTGGTGCAACCTGTCATTAATGATAGCAATTTCTAAAATGTTTAAAATTTATTAAGCTAACATCAACATGGTTATCATCTTTTGCCAGACGCTGCAAATTGATCCTTTTATTTTATTTTTATCTTCAGCCTCTATTCCTTTAACTCTTATTGAAGAGACATCGTGTATCCAATCCATATAGGTAAACGATTCCATCTTATTTTTTCATGTCACTTTTAGACTTCTGATATTAATTTTTTACCTACTTTATCGCTTGCAGCAACAATGTTTATCTTTTGCTTTCCTTTTTTTATTATTCTCTTTTATTGGAGGTTTACAGGTTTGGGATCATAATTTAAATTTTTTTACCTGCAGCATTCAAATTCAACTTCATCTAAAACTTTATATAATGTGATACGTCAATTAAATTAAAATATTATTGCTATATGATATCCTAATCTGATAATAAATTACTATAATCACAGCATCAATGATCAACCATTGCTAGCAACTTGCTATGTAGATATCATGTAACTAAATATTAAAGACTTAAAGTGTAATTTATACGTACCTATGTAAGTTTAATAGGTGCCTGTAATAAATTAGTAATTCTTGTTTATTATCAAAAAGTGAAGCGAGATTTGTAAACCCATTATTCAGGTATGGTAGGTATTATCACTATGGCATTATAAGCTACGAAAAAACAATGCGACCATTAAAGTAATCCGCTCGTCAACAAAAATCTGATTTGGTTGATAAATGGTCATTCTTTAGAGCTTTATTATCCAATGACCAGACAGCTTTTATTTAATCTATATTTAATTCAAAAGCTTATCCATTTAAACATGTTTCAAGCATAAAAACGTTGAAATACCTGTTCTAGGACCCACTTAGGCCCTAGTTATTTTGTTTTTGTAACAGCAAATTTGGTGTTGGCCATAATGGTCATCATAAAATAGGTAATATCTATATCTAGCGTGGGTTCCCCGTTGTTTATGCAAATAGTCAGATCTGCTAAGATTAAAGATGACAATGGAAGTCACGGGAAATACCTGTCGTGTCGACTAGAAACCCTTTAGGGGAACTTTGATCTTGGACTAGAGAACCACCACAGTCCTGGCCTAAAAAAAATAACTGGTGACGCTCGCAGCGGCCATCTGCAACTAACAGCAATAGTAATTAAAAAAATCTTCTATAACGCATTGGATTAGCGAAGCAGTAAATTTGGCCATAAAATCCTCGTGTATATCTACCAATTATGCGGAAATCGTAGCGCTCTATAGTGAGACATGCAATTTATTTAAGCTGATATTATCTTATTTAGTAATAATAATTTGTCCAACCGTAACATTTTAAATTGATTGATATTATGAAAGATGTTCATAACCTGGTTTCTCTTTGTTTCAGAATGTGGTGGACTATTACTGGAAATTTCGGGAACATTCTCCCGATTGATTGGACCAAATCGTTCTCAAGGAAGATGCATATACCAACCTTGAATCTTAGTGACAAAAAGGTGAGCAAATTAAATCCACTGACAAAGCAATATTATACACTTGACTCTGATGGTTTGGGAAAAATTTGCAATAACAAAAAACAATGCAAATTGGCCAAATAATGTAAACAATTACTTATTGTATTCATGTGAAAGAATACGTCATACCTTCTCATAGTTACGATAAATTGCTTATTAAAACATTAATTAATGACATGGGTATGTAACTGTATCGCAGTAATAAAACATACCCAGACCACGGTAATATTATCTATTTACTGTGCCCAGACTTCTGAGATGCTTTAGTTTAGTGTAAATCTGTCTCCTCGGTTTTTCTATTTTAATTCACTGATAAGTTTGAAGCCATTTTTATTTATGCTAGCAATCTGTCATGATTTTGAGGCACAGGTAGGTATGTAGGTAGACAAGGTATCGCCAAATGATTTTTTATGTAAAACGAAATATTTCCTTAAATGTGCTCTTCGAGTCTTAAGATTATGAGCCTATGTAATTTTGAAAAAATATTTGTAATGATTAGTTGAGTATTATAAATAGTTAGGTATGCATCATACGGAGGTGGTCCGTGGCGCCGCGATCGTGCGATCTTCGTAACGACCTTGATATCTAAGCCGTGCTTCGGTAGGCTCATTAAACTGGTGAACCTGGCTGATGTTGTCGAAAGATATGGCCGTAAAAATCTAATGCATAATCCTAAAGGTATTGTATCAACAGCTCATATAATGTCCCCACCGAGGGGAAGAGCCTACCCCACATTGGGGGCGATTAGGCCTTAGTCAACCACGCTGACCAAGTACGGGTTGGTCGACTTCACACACAACCTAAGAATTTCTTCTTAGGTGTGTGCAGGTTTCTTCACGATGTTTTCCTTCACCGTAAAAGCGTCGATTGAACGTCATATGAATTGAAAATTTGAAATCACTTTGGTACGTTGCGGGGTTCGAACCGGTGCCTCCCGGGTGGGAGGCAAAGCCCTTACGACGTTTTATACTGCACTTACAAATAAATTGGAAGCAGGCTAGGAGAAACAATTAGGTATATGCTCCATTTGCTGTCTAAAAATAACCACTTTGTGCTTACAAATTCATCACAATCTTCATTGTGCTTACAAATTCATTACAATCTTTATTACTGACAACTGTAAATAAAAATAGTGCTTACGGTCAGTCTCCTTTGTATAAATAATTTAATGCCGATCTTAAGATGGTCGGGTAACGGATCCATGATTTCGTTTTATTAATTTTACACCGTTCTTTGTTTTTTTTTCAATGTGGCTAAAGTTACACCGTCTGTTCAGATGTTCCTAAAATATCTGATTACAATCACCGTCGCGTGGGAACATTTAATGTTGCTTCATTAGTATATTAATTATTTTTTACACTTCGATTTTATAAGAATGAAGAATAGGGTGTCATAACTAGCTAGCATTTTGAAGATAATAATCTTTATGAATTTTTAACTTTAATTTGAGATGTGTTAGTTTAAAATTAATTAGGTACTTAGGTACTTATCAGACATTTTTGAAATGTTCATTCGCAAATATCGTAAGATACACTTATGTTACACTTACTTGCCTAAATGAATTGAAAAGTGATAACTATTATTTTTGTGTTCATGAATAACACCTTCATTTTTATACCCCCCAAATCAAAATGTGATAAGCAACCGCAGCTAATGAAATTATTGAATATATAGGGCCTTGCTCAATCTTTCCGTATATGGTTATTATTACTTCAAGTATTGCTAGTTTTAAAATACAAAATGTACCGATAGCAAAATAAAAAATGCGTATTAAATAAAACCTAGGTACTTACCTACCTATTTGATTGTCTGTAACACTAGATGAAAAGATAACAGATCATCTTTAAAAATACACATCATCCTTAAAAGTACATCTGAACATAATAATGAAAAAAAAACACGTAAATAGTTCCTTAAATCTCGGTAAGTAATTCAGTTTAATATGCGGAAGTTTGATCAATTGATTTATGTTATAAAAAAATACTACGTATGTATGCTACAACATAATAAGTATACCTTCTTGTCTTATATGACAGAAATCGATTTCGCTAACTAAATATAACCGCTTCACTTTATGAGCCTTAAGGTCCCATGCTGACAGAGCAACTTCGATCTCCGTATTGCGACAATAAGCAAACTACTCGCAACTAGCTATTTACATATAACTTGAAGAAACTACGCAGAGGTAAAAATTAACTACACCTATAGAGTTGCTATAGGTATAGTTGTAAATTTCGATGATCGACATCAGTTTTCAGTTGCTGCACTCGAGGACAGAATCAGTTTAAAATTGAGGCAACTAGCAACTGTCTTTGTACTAGTTGTGTCAAGTGATCCATAGTCACTGTTGAAAATAGATTTGAAAAAGTTTATTTAGATTCGCGGCAACAGTAAACTGGGCCTTTTTGTTGCTGCAACTGACAAAAATTTACAAAAACTGTTAATAAGTTGATAGTTTCAACAAATAAAGTTGCTCTGTCTGCATAGCGCCTTAGTTTACACGAAAAGAACCATTCCAGACGAAAATCATTCTGTTTGATCGTAACTGTCCCCACTAGCACGGTAATATTATCTATACAGTATTCTATCTTCATACAAACGGTCGGAAAGCGCGTCATGCTACGCGCCTCGAGTTCGCGGGGCACCCGGTGGGCATCCAGTCGCGAATGCGCCGCAGCGACTACCGAACGGTGTCAATTGTTTTTTAAGCAGTTAGCCGTGCTTAAACGTGCGATTTGTATATTGAATATTTGATTGAATTAAGTAGATACCTACATAATTCAAAATGGCAAAGAGCAATATTTTTTATGTACCTATCTACTAGTACGTAATTTGTTTTTAATATTTCGGTATTTCAATTTTTCCATCGGGCATAATCTGGAATAATATATAAATAAGTGGATAGGGTGAAAAAAGACACAAACAAGTAACCTACCTACGCTCGCGTTAAAAACAAAACTACATAATACGTAGGTAGGTAGTTTCCTAGACTAGGCTATCTACTTACTTATGTACCAACATATAACTTAACTACATATATTATTAAATATGATGAAATATCATTATGAAATAATTTACGAGAGTAATAAATGGTAGGTATTGTAGTGATCGGATTTTTTTGGTGTATACTGGCAGGTTGTTAGGTAATTTGGAAAAGAGACGGATTGTTGACAGGAATTGATAGATGGAAAATTATAAAATAGCTTAGACAAAGAACAGGATTCTTTGTCTAAGTAAAATAGGGATATTTGTGCGGAGTTTAAAAAACAATATTTTTTTTGTTGATAATAATATGTAATTTCTTGAAAATAAAAGTGTTTCAGTGACAATATTATAGTACCTACGTCTCAGTACAGGCGAAAATATTTTTGTCTCAAATCTATAATTCTTTTTTTATTAAATATTACCTAAAAAAACATTTATTTTATTGAACACTTCCTATTTCATTCACAACATATTTTTTTTACATATAAGTAAAATAAAATATTTACAATCATAGAACAAGAAATGTAGAAATTAAATATAAAGTAAATAGTAGGTATATAATGTGTGTATGTTAGTTTTTGTTTACGTTTCTTTTCTTTATGTATGTTTTGTTATAGTTTATTAATAATTAGGTAACATCGTGCTCTGTGAAGGCCAATAAATTTATTTATTTTCTTTCAAATTAAAATACTGTAGGCGGGCAGCCCTTCCGCGTGTTTACGCCCCGCTCGGCCGTAGCCAGTTATTTCAAGGACAGGGCCGAGTCACAATACTGCATAGATAATATTACCGTGCCACTAGCTTAGCAACAGACGGTCACTCATATGCGGCTACCCTTTCCTCAAAGCCTACATCCCTGTAGAATTAGGTTATACTTATTTCCAATATCTGTATTTCATCATATTACTATGATGATTACTCAAGAGCGAGCGCTCCAAATTCAATCCACCTAATAATTTAACTCTTAATGTATAAAAATTGAGGTTCAAAAGCCACGCGACGTTCCAGAATTGGGTACATCGAGGAATAACCCACATGACTCATAGTCTTATATAGCTCATACCTACTATAGTTCACTTTACGATAACGAGAATTCTGAAATACGCAAGTCTGTGGTTGAAACTTTCCAGAAAAGTTTTATTAATACATATTGCAAGTCAGACACTAATTGTTAACGAATAAATTAATTAATTAAAGTTAATTTTTACTTGCGTATACACATCTACATATTAATATAAATATTGTAGGTAATATTTAATCTTAGACTGATTCTGATACCTGAGCAAGAACACTTTTGACATATAAAAAGCAAAGCTCAACTTAAACAACACAACGAGCAGATATAATATTGACCCATGGTATAAACACTTAAATTATGTATGATGATGATGATAATGAATTTATTGATTGAGAATATTGACCCATGCATGGTAGACACACTTAAATTATCTGAGGTAGAAACTGACTCTTATTGATTGACAAAGAGCAAATAATATCATTTCCTTATACTTGAGGGAAAGGTCAAGTTAGGATTCTATTTGCTCGATAGATAGGTAGATGCTTAGAAATATGATATCAGACGTTGATTTTGTAAATAAACCTTAATCAGAAATATGATGAATACATGGGAAGCTGCAGTTTTCATCTGCAATCTGCAAACCACACAATCAAACGGAGTCCAAGCAACACATATTCAAGTTAGACCATAATGTCTATACAGGGAATACGTAGTATTTACTCTCGACATTGTATGCAGGGTGCAATGACTCCTGACGACGAGATCCACAGCTCGGAAGATGAAGCAGTTGCCTCAGACCTTGACATGCACGCCCTTATCCTGGGCGGGCTACATCAGGACCACGAATGCCCAGTGAAGACTGCTGATGAGGTACTTATAAATGAACCATTTTACAACCGGGTGATACTTTTTTTGTGTTAAAAGACGACACTTTTCAGTAATAAAGATCTAACTTATATAGTCCCAAAATAAGACAAACCCATATCCCCTTAATATAAAACACGGACTAAAGTAAGTCTTACTTTAAAAATAATTCTAACTCTATCTTTCATTCAGCAAATAAAAGTGACAGCATCAGTTTTAAACCATGACTAACATTAGTCCATGTTTTATAATAAGGGAGATAGGGTCTAGAGTTTGTTTCATGATCTTCAGTTCTAAAAGCCCGTTCGTTTCGTTGGTTTACGATGGTTTTGGCTCTTAAAGAAAAGAACTTTTAATTATAAAATAAATTAATTCCTTACCCACACTACTTTGATATTGGCATGGCTACATCCCAAAAAACTTCATCGAGTGGCCCAAAATATAGAATCTAAGTAAAATAAAAGCAAAACCCATAAAATTTGTAAGGCATCATTTTATAGGTATTTCAAATGAGCATTTAAATAAAACTCTCGGTTGTGCATTTCAGGTAATCCAGGAGATAGACGACATGATGCAGGAAACCCCCTCGTCTGAAGGAGACATCATAGAGTATAATGAGGCCCTTGAGAAAGGCAAAGAGGTGCTCAGCTCGCCGCTTTATGAAGACAGTAAGTACACTACACACATTAAGCGAGGAAGACGCGGCGAAGTTAAAATTGACTTTAAAATTATAATGTAGGTAAAGTCAAACGAAAAACAATTTAAAGGCACGAGTGTACTACCTATTTGTAACAATGCACAGTTATAACAACCCACCTTTATAGAGACCACGTTGTAGTAAAGTCTTTGATAAAGACAGTTTTCAAAGATAAGCTTCAAATAAGATAGCCCCCACAATTTTTTTTTCTTTACCTACAGAGGTGGTCAAAACACAAAGTCCTGTCCCTTGAATGACTTATTTGTCAGAGAAGACGAAACCGCATTTTCTGTGGATTTATTTAGAAAAAAAATCTGTCCCCCATCCGAGTAACGACCGCGCACTTTCGTGATCGTTAGTAGGTACCTAATAACGCGCGACTGCGGCGCTCAAACCGAGCCTCAACTTAACAGAAAGTAAAGATATACTTGCATACAAACGTAGCAACCAACGAACAAGCTAACGGATTTATGCTCTAATAGTCTTTGTCTGTTGCCTTTTTTAAATAAAAAGATCAATCATTCCATTCCACATGGTAAGCAAAGTGGAGTCAAACGCCAGTATAGCTAGTTCAAGAGATAAAGCCCTGCACCAGTCACCCTTGCCTTGCTGACCTGCAAGATGCTTCTTTACGCCTCTTTTATATGACCCAGAATTGTAAGAAGGGCGACAAAGAAAAGAATTGCCAAATTTCTTAGTTCGCGTTGGAATTGTAGCCACAATTTGTCGGTGGCAACGTTAACTAGCACGCGTAGTCCTTAAAAAGAAGGTAGATGGTGGGATAAGGGAAAAAAGCTCCTCAGAGCACTCGCCGTGGTAAAGACGAACGCGCTAGGCGCAATTGGAGAGTTCAACTTCGTTCGTTCCTCTTCGTCGTCGACGATGCGGTTCGCGCGACGCTGTAACCTATTCAAAGCATCGAGTATGTACTTGGCTGAGTCATCCCACAGGTGCGAGCAATACTCTGCGCAGAACCGTACTTGCGTCTTATATGGCAGTTGATCTGGCGTGAAAAAACGCCGCACCTTTTTCAGGAGTTTCCGTAAAGCTATTTTTATCACGGTTTCGATGTAATCCTTCGGATTGAAGTCACTAACTTCCGTACCGAGCATGGTGATACTGCTCTGTAGCGTTAGTATTGCCCTGAAGAGAGGGAAGGGGAAGGAATGGCGACGTTTCACGCGCACATCTGAGTTTTCTTGGCATTGAAGTCAACCAAATTCGCTGCACCCCATCTAGATACAAGGTCCAGCTCGCGGTTAAGTTCAATGAGAAGATTCTCACGAGTTTTCGCGGTTTCCGCTCGCCCAGCCCGCTCTATGTCCGAAATAATAGCCCGCATGCACTGTACTGTCATCTGCATAGTAATGAGTATTCCCAACAGGAATCATATCATTGATATACAGAAGAAACAGTGAAGGGTATAAGACGGAGCCCTGGGGAACACCAGCATTCGCTGACATGAACCACGAACTGCATCCGTCAGAGAGGACGCGATATTAGTTGTTACTCGAGCTTATGACATCAACATCACTAGGTACCTACATTTAAACCTAATAGTTAACATTCGATAATACAGGGTTACGTCAAAACCATAATCGATTTAAAACGCAATTTTTTGAATAGCGGTCGTCTTGTAGGTAAGTACGCGTCGATTAAGTTCTTAAATATCCGTAGTCGGAATTGCTCGATTAAAATTTTGATGTGTCTATTAAGTCGGATATGTGTTTAGATGAAGTCGTTATTGACCACTTGACTAATTTCGGGTACCGAAGTAAGACGAATTCATGAATATAATTAAATTGTAGGCAGTTAATTGAAGACACACGTATAATTTGCTCTAAATCCGTTACAAATGCAATCGTCTCGTCGTAATAAAGAGAGAAATATGAAGTGGGTTTATCAGTTCCAAGCCAACAAGTTTTGCGCAAGCACGACAGTGACATAAGTTCAACGAATCCGCGCCAATTTTATACGCACTTGCAATTCCGCCGTGATTACGCTTATTTCGCGTCGGCCCCCATGCCGCCGTGAGAAAACATCGCCGCGGTGACTGATCATTTCCTTTGACTTTAATCATGTTTGACCTGAAACGGTTTCGAAATTTAGGGCTTTACAATCTTTAGACAATATGGAATAATGAATTTCTACACTTACCTATATTTAGATCATCCACTAACCCTCATTAAACCGCTCGTGCTCTAGTGGTTCGCCCACCGGAATTAGATCCCAGAGCCTTTGGGTTCGATCCACAGGGAAGTACAAATTTCTACTCTGTTTGGTTGGTGGTAGGTCTTTTTTTTCAAGTCCACCTGACTAGTTACCACCATCTGTCGCCATACTAATAATGTTAACAGCATTATTGTGTTCCGTATAACTGGAATCGTGATTGGTGCCTTCCGAAGTACCTACGGAATATCCATAATACGTGAAACTAAATTTTAGATAACTCTGCAACGTCAAAAAAAACACGCAGCGGTAAATATTAAGTCGATTTTTAACAAAAACTATTTTTAAATAAAAACCCACCTTTAAAACTAAAAATGGAGAAATATATTTTTTTTTATAAAAATCTAAATGTTTTTTTGAGGTCTGACCCAAATACAAGTGACTTTATTCCAAATATTGGGGTTGGCACCGATGACCTAAAAAAAACATTTAGACTTTTATAAGCAACATTTTTATTTCTCCGTTTTTAGTTATGAAGGCGGTGTTTTTGTTATTAAAAATAATTTATTTTTGCTTTTTAGTGTTTTAAGTAATATAGAAATTTTCAGGATTCTATCTCGAGATCTTTTAGACACACAAGTGATAGATTACGATATCGATTTCAACTAAATAGGCATTATTAGGGATAACTCGAAAACTGCTCGTCAGATGTCAATAAAATTTAAATGGGACCACACTCAGACCAGAATTATTGGTCTGACCACATGACAAGCACCAGCTTCCAAATGTCGAAAGCTAAGGTCAAAAGCATCTTTAAAATCGTTACACCTAGTAAAGAGTAAAGTTTGAATGAGGTAACAAACATAAAAAAAAAAACAAAAAAAATACAGTCGAATTGAGGACTTCCTTCTTCTTTGAAGTCGGTTAAAAACGAGTGAAATCGAAATAAGTATCTATTTTATTTATTTGGTTATTGTATACAATAATTACCGCTCTAGCTGCAGGTGTATGCACTTATTGTATCATTGTGAATCAGTCTCTACCCTGCATTATATTGACGTTGCATACCGCTTAAAGTTTTGCGTGTGTACGCCTCGCCAAACAGCTGTTACTTTCAACCAATTTATCGCGAGGTCGCTGACCTCGGATGCCTCGATTGATTCGCACATAACTATGTGTTATAAATCTTCCGACGTTTTGAGATCAGTGTAGGTAGGTACTTAAAATAAGTTGCAAACGATTTGTTAATAGCCCATTGGACGGAATTGCACATGGCCGTAGAAACTTCCAATTAATTACTTGCTCAAATTCAAATAGTACCTACATATTCTCTATCTATGGACATTTTCAACAAATCAATAATGAACGTTCGTTACAAAGAGTAATGTAAGAATTTTCATCCATTTTCGTCAAATACAGAAACAAAAAAGATATGTATCATGCTTAGTCATAAATTATTCAAATACAATTTTGATAAGACCGAAATAAAAGAAACTACCTATATGTAATGTAAGTCGCGTGATGCATCATTCCATGATGTATGTCGATAAAAAGATATGGTATTATGCCGACCCCAAATAAATAGAGAACAGAGTGGAAAAAAGATAGACAAAATTCCTGCAAAAAAAGAAAAGAATTTACAACAATAATATGCGCTCATCTTTGGTTTGCCTAATTGTCTTTTTTATCATCTGCTTTTTTCTGTTGAATTTACCTACTAATGATAATCTATGTTGTAAAAATATTAATATTTAATGCCAAATTGATTTACTGTTTCGTTAAACTCATTCCACTATTGAAAATCTTTCCTCTATCAGAAAACATCTCTCTCTTTCCAGAACTCCGGCAGCTATCTCTATCTCAACTGAATGAAATATTCATGGAATTGGAAGTTCTCATTCGCGAATTCTCAGAGACATTGATCGCTGAGCTCGCACACAGAGACGAGTTGGAGTATGAGAAAGAGCTCAAGAACACGTTCATATCGCTGCTGCTGGCGGTGCAGAACAAGCGGCGACAGTATCACATTGAGAAGAAGAAGAGATCCGGCACGCCACGCTCTCCCAATCTCAATAATAGTTCTACTGAACCAAAGGTGAGATCTTTATGATGTTGTTATCTAAGGCCCACTTTCCATTGAAGCGGGATGTGTGGAGTACCAATACCAAGTCGCGTATTTCATTATTCCTATTTCATTTTCTTTACAATTAATTCTTATTTAGGACACTTCTCTACTATCACTGAACGTAGCTGCACGCAAACTATTTTCTTGTACCCACCTAAAATTAGTACCTACTTTAGAATAGTCATAATTAAATGTCCTAGCAAAAGTAATTTACGATGATGGTTGTAGACCCAACTATAATATTAGATAGGTATGTAATGTATTACATAACTCATAACTGACGTTACTCAAATTATGATTGTTAAGTTAATTTTGCTAGTTATATCATATGACGAGTTATATTAAATGCCAATTTCGTATCGTTACGAAAGCCATCACAAATTGGCGCCATTATAATATTGACAAATGAAGCCCATCAAAAGGGCCTTCTGGGAACGAGAAATAGAAAGGTGTAGGTAAGAATAACTTTATCAGTAGAGTTTCCCAACAAGTGGGTCTTAAAATGAACATGGATAAGTCGAAAATCATGTCGAATTTCCATGTCACACCCACTCCTGTAAAGGTTGGAAACTCTACGCTAGAATTGTCAACGATTATGTTTACCTGCGACAAACAGTCCAACTGGATATGTCCAACTTACAGAAAGAGGTCAATCGCCGAATCCAACTCTGCTGGGCAGCGTTCGGGAAGCTACGCGGCATATTCTCGGCCCATCTATCGCAGTGACTCAAGACGAAAGTCTTTAATTCGTGTCTGTTGCCAGTGATAACCTATGGAACCGAAACGTAACCGCTTACAATGGGCCTCATAAAAAGGCTCAAGGTCACCCAAAGGGCAATGCTCGTAAGAGATCCGCAGGAGAACCAAGGTGACCGACATAGCCCAAAGAATTGCGACTCTTAAGTGGCAGTGGGCAGGGCACATTGCGAGGAGGACTGAAAGTCGTTGGGGCGGATAGGTCCTCGAGTGGCGACCACGTACCAGGAAACGCAGCGTTGGTAGGCCTGTGAGCGTCTATCGTCTGAAATGATGATGATGATAACTTTATCAACCACAAACAACAGTTTGTAAATATTAAGTAGGTGGGTACCAAAGTGCACTTACTTATGTTTTGCAAATACCTTTTTCTCTATCTTTACTCTTATCGGAGAGGTCAAATGCATTTACGCATCATCCCTGCAGTACGATGCAACTGCAGTATTTGGGACTCGAGGAACAGCCGTCTGTGGAGGCACCAGACGTTGCCTAGGGCATAGCACCCCACGTTTTGCAAATACCTAGTGAATTATATTCATCATTTAATCAGTTTTTAGTTTTTTTATACTAGCAGATAGATATTAAACATAAACTACAAAATATAATGCAAACAAATCGAATCAAATATGCTGCGAAAAATTATAGATATAACTTTTAGGATCACACCGTAAGAAAAATTTTTCAATATTAAGGTACATTTTTCTAAGAAGGATTCAAAATTAAAAATCTTGGGGAGGATCTGATGTCTATACTATGCTATTGCCTGTGCGACCGATCACCAGGCCCCCACCCTCGAGAATAGGTACATTTTAGTCAAAGGACTTCATTAAGAAAGAATAACAAAATAAAACTAATATTAACATATTATTTGCACTCTCATGTTTGAGTAGGTATAGGTGTGATTGAATGTGTATGTGTGTAATAGTGTATAAAAATATCAGATATAACTAGATGAATAAATGTTAAAAAAAAAGTTGGTTGTATGTAATGTCGGTTTAAGGACGATAATTTTACGTGATAACGTCGAACGCTTAGGCCGATCGTGCCTCTTTGTCGCTTGTTCCGCGCTCTCACTTGCACGCTCGGCTCAGGCGGAACGTGACAATGGGTCATGCTTTTTCGTGCGTGCAGCCTGCGTTCATCGACTTAAAAAACGTTATTATAATGTCAATATTATTAAAAAAAATACTTAGTAGGCATTAGTTAGGAATCTGCGAAGACATCTCCAGACTCACCGTTTTCGATTACCGCGGTTTACAGTTTCTTCCAATTTAACAGAATGTAGCACAAGTTTAATATTGTGACATTAATTTTACAGTATCTGACTACTGTGATTCCCTTCCACCTCGACAACGGACCACCAGACAACCAATCCCTGCAAATTCTCATTAAGAGTAAGTATCACTTTTTTATGCAAATTAAGCCCTAAATGTTGAGTCGCATTTGTAAATATTTGAAAAATAAAAAGTTACAAACTTTTAAACTGCCCCGTGCAAATAAAAATCTCACTTCGTCACTCTCTTCGATTTCACTTGTCAAATTTTGGGGAAATTCCTTAGTTTTGTCGGGTAAACTGGATACGAAGTAGTACGGTAAATATAGAATAGGTTGGCGACTTCCTATTTTTGAAGTTTTAATTAATTCAGGTATTTTTATAATAATCCCTTCCGCAGAAGTAACTATATTAAGAACACTAATTTTTGAGAGTGTCTGCACCCGATGTGCAGTTATAATATATAAAACTCGTCTCCACAGAATAAACAATTCCTTTATGGGCCAATGTATACGTTTTTACAATAAGATTCCGAAGAATATTAGAGACTTGCCTATTAATAAATTTAAAAAAACTGTAAAATCTAAATTATATAAAAAAGCTTATTACAATTTAAATGATTATTTAAATGATCCAAATGCGTGGGAGTAAAATCTGCCCAAATTTACGCATTTAAAATTGTAATTTATTCATTCATATTGGACATATCTTGATTCATATATCTATGGACATGTAATGATGTTTTGAAATCATTATGAAATTGTAAGCTGCGGAGTTTCTTTCGCCATTTCTTCTCCGTCTCAGCATACTAATAATTATTTAAGTAAAATAATTATTTCGTCGAAATGGTGGTAGGGCTTTTGACGATTTAAAAGTACTTAGCAAAGTCCATTTAAATAAAGAGCTTTTTCATTCATTCATTCATTCAATGGCTAACAATGTGGCACATTTCATAGATAATTTTTCAAATGATAGACTATCATTGGGATATAATGAGCTAGTTGTGGATTTAAAATCAGTAACGACATTAGATGTAAATGAGAGAATCACATTGACTAAGTTCTAATTCTAAAATAAATATTCATTTCTATTAAAAAAAATATTCGATCAATTTCGATGCGAAGTGATTATTTAAAGAATATCACGGCTGAACGCTATTATTATTAATTTCAAATGTCTAATCACCATTCAACACATACTAGATGGTATTTCTTAATTTGTAGCTATTCATAATAACGCAATTCAAATATTGTGACACGACACTAAAGTAAAGAGCAACTTGTGACCCTAGAAGTGCCATCAACTGTAAGTAGCTATTACAAATTTTAGTCGATGACACTTCGAATGTACCACATGTTACAGCTATTTTATTTATTGTATTACTTGACACACGCTAAAATGTATGAAATCGTAAATACATACCGCAAAATTTGGCCAGATTGGCATGATCCCACTTTAAACAAGTTTTTAAACAAAAATAAACAGGTAGCCATAACTTTTATTCTCAATGCTTTTCTTTCCGTAATGCGTACCCTATCTACAATTTCCTTGTAAAGGCTAGTTCATTCATACGTATTTGGATTTATAGATAATATTTTCATTCATACGTTAGTCATCATAAAGCTAAATATGTAGGTAGTAGTTATTCTAGTAATAGGTACTAACATTCATTAATTCATGATCGTTAGGTATCATATTAATCATCATTCTGAGTCAAAACCACAAATATTCATTCTGGCCATTAATATTCTATTGTGAATGAATCTGATTTAAAATAAGGCAGGTTAGGTACCTATAGTTATTAATTTACATTGTTTTCTCAAGTCCTATTTGACTTGGTGAGTTTTCAGCCGATTGCAGATTCTTTTATTTAACTTTATTGCGTTTGATTCAAACTTCACGTCGAACAAGGTTGTCTATCTGTCTATACTGGTAGTGAATAATAAAATCATCTTATTATTAATTTATGTACACATCATTTATCATATTATTATTATATAAGATTCAAATAGCAGAACATTTAGTGGTTTGATAAATTATAACAAAAATACTGTACCTACTTATCTTGTTAATATTTTTGTTTCAGTTCTAAAGGCGATAAACGAAGACAGTCCTACAGTACCCACTCTATTAACAGATTACATATTAAAGGTCCTCTGTCCAACATAAGCTGCCCACGTCCCTAGCAAATTCTATATACTCATCAAAACATTTCAATATTAGCACACAATATTAAATGTACAGACGCAAACACAAGTGTTTCATCATTTTTATTAAAGGCGTTAGAGGCGCAGAAGAATTTTAGTAAATGCTATGAAAGTAAACAAAATAATATAACTGTAAAACAATCTATGATAATCACCCACAAATACTCGAGAGAGTACTATGTTTATTTTTGGAACTAAATTCCTTAACACGGCAGAGTTGACAGATAGAAAAAGTCGTGTAAAGAAAAAGCATTATGCCCTCCCCATGCGACTTTCTCTAACTATCTCTCACTTTCTCTCTCTCTGTATTAAAGGATACTAAAAAATAATATGTTCGGACATTATCGACAAGCGCTGGGCGCAATTTATTAGCTATATTGGTATAGTTTTGTTTTTTTTTTTATAATTTTCTATGGCTCTATCTGATATTAATTGTTAGGAGAGTTTATAAGACGGTCCAAAATGAATATAATTTTTCGTTACCATTGGAACTTCGTAATAAAAGTTATTCTTTACAAATCTGCACTTTTATGTAAAGATGATGAAAAATTTGTGTTTACTCTGTTAAATAGTTTCAAATATCAAAATCACTTTCAATAATATACATGATTGAAATATCTATGGGGCAGCTATTCTGAGAATTCTAAACACGAAAGTCTGATTTTAATTAAATTATTAGCAAACATTATATGCTCTGGCAATACTATGTTGGCTAGCCACAACTTTCTTGCACTCTTAAATGAATTTGCACTCTTATGTTTAAGAAAATTAAAGTTGAAAATATTTACGTGACTTTGACTGGTTACTTTGAATTTATTTATTTATCAATATACTTAAAACGCATTTATCCCCAAAATGATCAAAATAGTGTCCCATAGTCTTAAAATATCGTATCATATATTATAAGCAAGTCAAATACACATTTCACAATTAGACAATTGATATTATTGTTTTAAGCGTGTTGTTTATGTTGAGAATTGTATATCATTATCCGTATGGCGTTTTCTATTAACACAGTATATGGTAGGATATACAACAATGTAAAGAAATTCACTTTTTTGACTAAACTGTTTCATTAAGTAACAGTCTAAAAAGTTTCATTTTGTGTTAATTATGACTTTTTATTTACAAAATCTACAAAATGTTATACATAACAAAACTTTTATTTCCGTACGCGTAAATTTCAACATTTTATATTTACAATATACACTGTACTGTATATTTTTTACTTCTAAGCCTAAGATATACAAGACGCAATTACGTATTTTCTCGCACCTCTGGAATGGCCCCGCCAAGTACTAATTCGGTGCTCTGGATAGGTTACATCATCAGTAATGTATAAAGTGACCAAGAATCTTGGGTCTCTACAATTACGTAGTGATTTTTTAGAAAACACATTCTACATTCAATTGGTATATACGGTGGAATACTTGTTCTGAAGAGGTGTTATGGAGAACTTTTTCTGTAGTCCCAACATCCTTAGGACCACGCTAGGTTTCACTGACAAACTGAGGCTACTCGTGGGTCATTCAAAAGAGGCGCGATGAAGCACATTTTAGGTTAGCTATGCGAGGGGTGCGTCGTTTCGATTATCTCTCGCACTATCTTTGCATAGTTATTAACTCCACTTCGACTTATCATTGGATGGGATAAAGCCGTTTGCTAGACGTTTTTGTAAAAAAAGACCCACCTTTTTGGCTATTGAACGTGGCTTAACAAGCAGCTAATTGAATTTATATATTATTTTTACAAACACCTACCTACCTTACCTACCATTTCATAGAAATTGCCACATGGATTTTCTGTTAAATATTGCCATAACTAATAGTTCAGTAATTACGTGTTACTTTTAGCCGTTACCTTCGTAGGTACGGCCACTTTATTTGCATAAATGAACTGTGATATCATATGGTAGTTAATTAATGCTTCCTTTTTAGATTTATATGTGTTATTTTTACTGATGACGTAATTTTATATTTATTTTAGTGGATTTTTGATTCTGTCTGGGAAAGTTATAAAATTAAAATTGAAAATTACTTTGTCATTTTGGTCAAAACTTGTATAAATTGACTAATTAATAGAAATAAATATTTGTAGAGATATTTATACTGGTAATTGTAGATGTCGTGAAATAATTTTCTTTAAAGATACTTTATATCAAAATCACTATTCCCCGCAGAATCTCTTATCCTATAGTTTTTTGTCAATTGTCTCTGTCATAATGTGAATTCGATATTATTGTAAATATTATAAAAGATATGTAATATAATATTGAAAATGGAATTGTCCTCTCGAATTAATGTTTAAAATTTAAATAAGGCAACATCAGCTACAGAGGCTTGTAAATAGTTTTAAATATTTGCTTTGTGAACTTTGTAATGTTAGTTTAAGGCCAGTGTGTTTTTATTAAAAAAAAAAATACCTGTCATTGTGACTTGGACATGCGACTAAGCATATTGGGCTAACATGCATGAGCAGTAGGTATCGCTAGATAATAATCATGACCAGGGGCCTTATCACGTTATTTACGATCGTCGAATCCAAAACAAAACAATTTTTAACGTTCCCATATCTGTTTTCAAAAACCCAGTGACACTGGCAAGGCTATCGGCGGCTACCAGTAGCAGTTAAAAAAAATAAATCCATCAGCTGTCAAGTTCGCGATAAGGCCCCTAATAAACTCTTTTCTACAAACATAAAAACCATTGGTCGATTTTGGCACACGCACCTACATATACCCACAGTGTAACATTTAAATAATTTCTCAAAAGGCCCTTTGTAGCACTACAAAAATATTTCACATGCTCAGACTTAGTAAAAAATGATTTTTATTTACAATCTTATATTTGGTCTTAGTTCACACAAATAAATGAAGACTTATTTATTTATTTAAACATGAAAGTATGTTAAAAAATGGCGAGCGGTGAAACAAAGCTGATGAAAACAGATGACATGACATATTTTGGTCTATGCGCATTTTTATTTCACTACGTGTAATATTAGGTTAGTATTGAAAATAATGGAGCCCGTTAAATCAGCTATTCCACTAATCATGAAACTAATAGATTATTAATAGATATCGGTAGTTGTAAAATAATTTATTCTATAAGTTATCTAGTCTCAACATCTCTTAGTCATAATTTGTTAATTTTAAATGTGTCAGCGAAATTATTATAAGTAAAATATAACCGATTAAAATGCATGTTAATAATGTATGTGTAAAATATAAGTTGTTGTGATTTCGAAATTTAAACTAATTTTATTGTAAACTAAACTTTTTGTTCGCGAGTATACCGATATATGCTTATGTCGCACATTTTAAATTTTAACCTAGGTGATAGTGAGACACGTGAATTGTTGTGCAAATATAAAAAATATGGTCTGAACAAAGGAACTTATAAAAATGAATTACCTAAATTAGCAACACCAATCACTACAGAACCTAATGCTTTTGAACGCACACTGCAAATTAATGAAAAGTAGTTAATAAATAATGAATTGTTACTTTCTAAATCAAAAGATATATAATATAAAATTACTTCGTTTACAAATATGTATTATAAATATTAAATGAAATTTGTATATTTAAAAAATCTGATGTCATCACTATCAAAATTGCAGTGGTGTGATAAAAGACCAACGGAGGAGAATGCTCGAAAATGTACAACAGCTGTCATTGGAAGACTGTATCTAATAAAATTATTAATTTATAAATGAATCGTCTTTTTTATATCGTCGCGTTAACTCAAAACACATTGTAGGAACCACTGGCTACGGTTTTTTATCGTAACCTTAAATACAATTTATCAAGTAAGATTTTTTTACGAGCAATATACTACTATTTTTAGTTTATGGAGGAAATTATGCCGATGATCATTGTAAACCGAAGCCTCCCAATGACAATTTTTGCCCATTGTCCTCTTAAAAGTATCAAGTTGGTGTAAGCTCGTGGTGTTGTTCTGGATGAATGAATGCGGCCTTGCGGATGATTCCTTGTTGAAATAAAGGAGCTTGAAAATAAAAAAGCATTTTTATTTCGTTATTTTCCGGACGTTGTTTGTGACGAATGTATTTAATTTTAAAATAGCCAACCTTTACCTTTTAGTTGCCGGAAAGCACAACAAATAAACCACATCGGCATTCTTCGTTCGCGCAGCTCTGACGAAGACATTTATTATAAACATCCCAAGTCCTACCTACATCCAAGTTCTTTAAGGTACTCCCTCTGACAACTGAGTGACACGTCCCAAGACGCAGCGAAAGGCAAAAACGAATGATTAAATCATTGGTCTGAGGCGAAAACTGTATGAGTTTTGATAGTTTTTGAGCTCGATCGAACGTATCGTCTCTTTTCGTACATTGCCCACTGTTTGTGATAGTTTACGCTAGAGGCGCTAGTGGACAATGTATGAAAAGTGTCGCGGATAAACTCCTTACTAATGTATCATTTTTTCTAATGTGTCATTGTCATTGTCACTATAATTTGTAAAACGTTGATTGAATAGAATATTTGTTGTGTGATAAAAATATCGTGTTTTTATTCTGAATCTGAATAAACCTGCTAAAACTAGGGATTACAACCCCAACAAAAAGAGACGATACCAACGTTTGATCGAGCTCGAAAACTAACAAACTCATACTAGGGGTACTGTCAATCTTAGACAATGTCAATCGACAGCGATCAATCTTTATGGCGCACTTATTGATTGGTCGATTGATTTTCCGGCGAATTAAAATTTTGTCTATACTACTGCACGCGGTACACACTAGAGATGTAACGTAGGTCACTTTATTGAAACCGAATTCGGAATCGGAGATTTTAGTTTGGTTTATTGGAACCGAAGGTGGAGGCACAAGAGACATTACTCTCAGTATTCAAGTAGTTCCAAATACCACATGAGGCTTGAAAAACAACACAACTGTTAAGATTCTATTTACAAAAGAATAAGTGAAAGACTACCTAATCGACAGAAAGACCAAGGGTTAGGTTTCCCGCGTAACAAATATACCTAAATTTGTTTGTATGTGTTGAACACCATGAAGCTATAGAATCATGGTTGACACCGTGTGCGTTCCCCCAGCAAAATGTTGTCAAAAACATTTTGATTTTGTTGTATTGAAATACATTATTTTACTATTAAACTGTTTATTATACTAATTAGAATCAGACACACATCCTATCGTGATAACATTTTGGAGGGAGAGAGAAACTTTTTTACATTTGACATAGAGTAATAAGATACTATGATCCCACAGACTAGAAACTAATTTAATATCCAACACCCCCCCTAGTTAAATTAGTTTCTAAACATTCTTAAAATTAGAACCTATTCAATCAATTTAGTTTCAACATGCATTTTTACTTCAAGTTACATAAGACAATTATACAATACAAATCAAATTAATATCTCTGTAACATTTTGTTAATTATTATTTATTTATTTTAATTATTATTATTATTTTTGCTTTAACTTTTAAGTTTACAATAGAAAACAAAATAAAATCATAACTACATAAACTTCTTTTGTGAACACAATCTTATACAATATTCTTATATAAATGTTATTCTTAAACTTATTAACTTATCAATTTTATTCAATATTATGATTTTACAATTTTAGATTCTTATTCTTTATTTATTTATTTTTTTTTCAACAATATTAGCATAAAGAACTTTATTCAAATTTTATTATCTATATTCAAATTATATTCAAACTTCTTTTAAACATACTTAGTTTTTCATTAGATAATGCTTTAGTTAACATATCAGCCACATTTTTATCAGTAGGAACGTAATTTACTTGTATCACATTATTTATCACCAAGTCTTTGAGAAAATGGTTTTTAATGTCTATATGCTTCGTACGTTTACTGTTCTCAAAAGATTTTGATAACTGTATTGCACCCATATTGTCCATGCACAACACACACTTCACATCACTATTATTAAAATCACTATATAGTCCTTTCAGATACAATAAGTCACATGCACTTGTAGCTGCTGCTATGTACTCTGCTTCTACAGTAGATAATGAAACGCAATTTTGTTTCCTGGAGAACCATGCCACAGCATTGCCATTAAACAGAGTAATGCCACCTGAAACACTTTTTCTGTCCATTGGATTTTGTGCCCAATCAGAGTCACTGTAAGTTTGTATTACTTCAACATCATGTTTTACATACACAAGTCCTTCATTCTGAGTTTGATTTAAATATCTCAATATTCTCTTTGCTTGAACCCATAGACTTTTTGTTGGTTTATCTAGGTATTGACTGAGATAAGATACTGGATAGCAAATGTCAGGTCTAGAGACAGTTGCCACATACATGAGACCACCTATTAATTGTCTATAAGGTACATTTTCAATTATTTCTTCATTTTTATCAACCTGAAAATTAGATAATATTGGGGTAGATATTCCCTTACTTTCCTTCATTCCAAACTTTTCTAACATTTTATTTATTTGTCTCTTTTGTGTAATCTTTAAATAATTATTTGTTTTTTCAATTTCCATGCCTAAGAATAATTCTGGTTTTCCAAATACTTTCACACTAAATTCTTTAATTAATCCTTCAATCACTTTATTTATATTTTCTTCTATTCCAGTCAAAATTATATCGTCAACATATATAACAATGTGTACATTTATATCTTTTCCCGTGTACAGACAAAAATCATGTAATGACCTCTGAAATCCATTCTTTTGTATATATTTATCAAATCTCTGGTTCCAACACTTTGGACTTTCTCTTAAGCCATAGAGACCTCTATTCAATTTAAGGACTTTATTTCTCTGTATTTTCACACCTTCTGGGGGTTTCAAATATACTTCAGAGTCTAGCGTTCCATGTAAAAATGCTGTTGGAACATCTAATTGTACTATAGACCAATTTTTGTGTACTGCTTGAGCTAAGAGAGATCTTATAGTTGAGATTCTTGCCACTGGTGCATAATTATTACCAAAGTTATCTTCCTCTTTCATTTGAAAACCTCTGGCAACCAATCTAGCCTTTTTGAATCCATTCTCTTTAGTTTTAAATATCCATTTAGCATCTATAGCTTGTTTATTTTTAGGTAGATCTGTCTCAGTCCAAGTATTCATATTTTCTAATGCCGTAAGCTCGTTTTCAATTGCTTCTTTCCATCCATTTTTAATAGCATCATTATAATTTAATGGATCTGAATCAACACTTACTAAGCAATATGCTTGATACATTTCATACTCATTTAGATATTTAGATTTATTTACTCTTCTACCTGACCTTGTTCTTATTTCACTTTCTATTTCATTATCAGTATTATCTATGTATTCATTATTCTCTTGTATTTCATTTTCTCTATCACAAATCATATCATTCTTCTTTTCATCACTTTTCTTGTCACTATTTGAACTATTATTTTTATTTTCATAATTTTCATTGACTTCTATCTCTACAAATTCTTGCATGCTTGTTTCTTTGCTTTCAGATTCATTTTCTTTATCCTCTTCATATTTAATATTTGTCTCATCAAAGCGAACATCTCTTGTCACTTTCACTGTATCACTCACTGGATCCCACACCTGGTATCCATTCTTTGCATATCCAACCATACGTACTGGAATGGCTCTTTGATTTAATTTATCCTCTCTTGGTAACACAACCATCCAACCTTTAGCACCAAAAACTCTCATTTTATCTAAATTCAACTCTCTGCCAAAAACTTCTGCTGGTATCTTAAAGTTTATAGCTTTAGATGGACATCTGTTTATCATATAGGTAGCAGTTAGTATCGCCTGTCCCCATAATTCTCTTGGTAAATTAGATTGATCTAGAATAGCTCTTGCTTTATCATAAATGCTCCTGTTCATTCGTTCACTTTTTCCGTTCATTTGTGGACTGTACGGTACAGTATATTCAATTTGTATTCCTTTCTTACTACAATAATTTTTTAAATTGTATCCTGTATATTCTCCTCCTTGATCACATCTTATCCTTTTTACTTTAATATCTTTTTCTCTTTCTAATTGGTTTATATAATTTATTAATATTTCCGCTGTTTCAGATTTATTTTTCATTAAATATGTTTGAGTGAAATGGGAGTAATCATCAATTATTGTTAAGTAATATTTGTGACCTTCTTTAGTTATAGTTCTATTTGGACCCACTACATCTGTGTGTATTAGTTCCCCTATATGTCGCGATTGAGGCTTTCGAATAGTACTAAATGGGAGTCTAGTACTTTTATTTTTCATGCATATGTCACATATTTTGTCTGATGATGGCAAATTCATTATTTTTAAACCTTTTCTATTAATATGACCCAAACGGTAATGCCAGATATCTTCATCCTTTATGATGTTATTGCACTGTTCTTTACTGTCTAAATAAAATTTTATCATATATAATTTTCCATTTTCATATCCAAAGTATGTGTATCCTTTGTTAAATATCTTCAATTTGCCTTTATAGAACAATACAGACATTCCCTTTTCCATTAATCTATTCACAGATAACAGATTGTGACTTAGATTATTTACTATTAGTCCCTCTATAATAACCTTTTTATTTTTATATAACACATTTAATTTTCCTTTCTTATTTGCTATCAGTGTCTGTCCATTAGCAATTTTTATATTTATATTTGGTATTTCTATAACATCAGTCATGTATTTTTCATACTTACTTTGGATAAAATGATGTGTGGCACCAGAATCTATTATAAAATTTAAGCCATCATTTTCACATTCCGTTGAAAATGCTAAGAACATTTGTGTGTCTTTTGAAATAACCTCTGTTACCTCTGTGTTGCTCGCTACATGTGAATTTCTACTGCTATTGCCTCGACTATATCCATACCTGTTTCCTCTGAACATTCCTCTTCCCCTTTTTGGTAAAGTTTTGCATTCATTTGCTATGTGGCCTTTCTTTCCACATTTGTAGCACACTAAAAAGGCACTTGCATTTTTCCCTTCTTGATGTTTATTTTTACTCTTTATTTCGGCATCTAATAATCTAGACTTTATGAATTCTATAGTCAGTTCTTTTTCATCGCTCATGGTTTCCAAAGATGTAACTACAGTGTCATACTCATCTCCTAGAGTGAGCAATAGATGGCACACCTTATCAGCTTCCTCCATCTTTCCTCCTGACGCTTCTAACTGTGTTATAAGCTCATCAAACTGTAAAAAGTGTTTCTGAATATCCTCATCGGGTTTTTTCTTTAATGACAACAACCTTTTCTTCAGAAATATTTTGTTGAAAATACTTTTTCTTTCAAAGATTGATTCCAATTGTGTAATCATACTTGCTGCTGTACTACTACTTTTTACAATATTTAAGTATTGGTCTGATAGGCATTGTACTACCACATTTCTCGCTTTGACATCTTTCTTTACAAATTCTTCCGTCTTTTCAATGTCTTTACTCAACACTTCGTGTAAACCTTTTTCTTCTAATACTAACTTTACTCTGAACTTCCAGTTTGAAAAATTTGTTTTCTCAGTGAGAATAGGCAGCCTCTCTTGTACCGCCATTATGGTCACACAACCAAATTATTAAAACACTGTTTAATACTGATTATTCGGTAATAACAACTTGTCACCGCTATTGACCTTACTAACCACGCTCAGTACCCTTAGTTAGTATGAGTTTTGATAGTTTTCGAGCTCGATCAAACGTATCGTCTCTTTTCATACATTGCCCACTAGCGCCTCTAGCGTAAACTATCAAAAACAAAAATCGGCAGTATAAGTTAAATCGAGTTAACGTAACACGAAAACTTTGATAGTTTTCGCCTCACGAATGCATTTTGGCAGTACGAGTCGTTACTTTGACAAGTCGTCGTAAGTATACTATTACGTTTGATCGTGTCGTCACTCGATGAAAGAAATTCCGTGAGTAGGTAAACGAACGAAATTTTTAACAATTATTACAATGTTATCGCCATAATTTTCATTTATTATGGTCGCTGAAGAGGTTAATGAAGCCCACCAACGTACACAGGAACGTCGGGAGGTTATGCAGCAGTGGCGCATTGATAAATTATAAGCATATAGCTTCTACTTTAAGCAATAATGTCTGTGTATATTTACCTACCTATAAGCGAATTATGTGTGTCTCCACGCGGCGTAGGTATTGTCGTGACGGGCGATAACATTACCGTGTGGATATTCACTCGTCACAGAGACGACCGACGCTTTAATAATTATCTACGCTTTAGTCGTCTTAGCTAGAATTTAAACAATAGGACACTATCACAGTGTAGTATAATAAGGGAATAAAACGCATTGTTAAATTAATACATAACATTAAATTATTTTATTTTCTAAATAAATATGGCGAATAGAGTTTGTCACTAGGCAAGCTCGCTTGAGTTCAATTTCCCTTTGTTGCAGCTCTAAATCTCGTTTGCCGTCAGACACGAGATCATTATTTTTCCCAAAAGCATTGCACATTAGTATTTTTCTGTATAATATCCTTTTAAATACACCACTCAATGCAATTCACTATTTGTTCAAACTGCGACGCACTTGTTTTGCACATTTTCATTTTATTTTTCCGTTTAAACACCTTAGTACAATTGGGTATAGTTTATGTATCAAAACCTATTACTTCTTATCTGTTTTAGTAATAATTTATAAATAATATCATTACGACTCTCACTGTGACGCAGACATTTTGTTTGTTATCATCGATCACAGACTAGTTAGAGATACTATGAATGGGAGTGAATGGAACGAATGAACATGTTGTCTCTTTCTTGTTAATAAGAAATGAAAGAGACAAAACTAAACAGTGTGAAGTTCGTATAATCGACTGATCGAGTAGGCGATATCGTGAAGACTATGTGCCAAATTTAAATCTTATACTACGACGTATTAAGTAAACCTATAGTTTCATAGTCTTGACGAAGACGATCACTCGTTTGGTGTTGCAAAAACTCATACTAAGGGTACTGCTTTTGATTTTGTTGTATTGAAATACATTATTTTACTATTAAACTGTTTATTATACTAATTAGAATCAGACACACATCCTATCGTGATAACATTTTGGAGGGAGAGAGAAACTTTTTTACATTTGACATAGAGTAATAAGATACTATGATCCCACAGACTAGAAACTAATTTAATATCCAACAAAACAGTCATTTAAATTATGTAGGTAATTAGTTGCCGAGCTTCTGAATTTGTTGCAAACTATCTTAAATTAGTTGCACTTATAGTTTTTTAGTTATTTAACAAAAACATTTTCTGCTGGGGGAACGTTACCGCAGCAAAACATTTTCTTTTTTAATGGGAATATTGAAATAAATATTAGCTATATAATTAGTAGTCTAGGCGGGGTAAATGTTGCGACTTATTTGGTGTTTGTTCTTTCTTCGGCTGCGAAGTTATTCAAGATTCTGCTGGGGTAACGTTTGTGATTTTGCTGGATCTCCAAAACGGTTAAGCGGATTCTTATCATCTTTTGTACATGACTACATAAGAATTTGTTTAATTAGTTGCGCTATAAAAAACACCTATTTAATGCACCGTTCAAAGGTTATTTAATTAAATACAAAAACACTTCAATAGGTCCTAGCTCTTTGAAATAGAGCTTTAAAGATTTGCTTTAAACTTTATTTTGTAGCTTGTAACTGCCTTCAAATGTTTGTGAAGTTTCATTAGTATCCTGTTAGTAATTAAGAAATTATGATGAAATTAATTTCTCCACATTCACGGTCGCAATGTGCGCGGCGTTTTTTGGCCACTGTTAAACCTGTATGTGGATATATAAACCTAATGTTATATCAACAATCAGTTGCTTAGTTCAGTATTATACCTGTAAAATTTCAGCGTAGTACATACAATATATAACGAGATAATAAAATAAAAGTCATTAGGAAGGGCAAGATCGCGGTAACCCGACCGTGTTTAGGTGGTGACAAAAAAGCGACCGCGTAATACATTTAGGCTATCTTCTAAAATGTTTAGTATAATACACCTCATAAGTTCGGTACAGACGCGTACATGGTTGTTAAATACATAACAATAATAAAACTATCTACCATATCATATTATTATCTTTCGGTTTCGGCTACTTTACTACTTAGAATAAATTAGTCTCTATCTGAGGTCTCTATTATATGTACAATTGCAGAAACCAAGAATCGTCGATAACACGTCCTTAAGTGGGATGGGACGCAGGAGGGGTGCGCACAGGGGTACTTCATTATTTGCATAGCACAATAAACGTGAATCTTAGTCAGTAATTCGTCTTGTAGAGTGCGTGTGCGCTTTCTATTTGTGAAAATATCAAGTACTTGAGAATTAATCAATATGTGTCTGTGTGTGTGTGTGTACCTACTTAACGTGGATTAATTTTATTGATTGCAATATTCTAAATTTGATTTTGCTTGTTGGTGTGGTGAAACATTTATGTAGGGTATAAGGAATAAAATGTAAAAAGACAAAATAGTTTTATTGTTTTTTTTTTATGTTGATGTAAATCTGTTATGCAAAATGACTGACGTTTGTAATGACGAGATCCAAGACAGCAGACGAGACTTTTTAATATAGGAATCATTTTCGTAGTTTTCTGGCGTCACAATTCCAAATACAGCATCTATTTCAAGATCCAAGATGGCGGACGTGACATTTTTTTCAGAATGTCAATATGGGTATCGTTTTCATGGTTTTCGGGGCTCCCGATTCCGAATACAACATCTATTTTGAGATCCAAGATGACAGACACGAGTTTAATACAAAATCGATATGGGTACCATTTTCGTGGTTTATGGGGGTCCTGGATTCCGAACATCACATTTATTTTGAGATTCAAGATGGCGGACGCGACTATTTAACTTAATGTCAACATGGGTATCACTGTCTTGGTTTTCGGGGGATCCCGATATCAAATACAACAATTCTTTCAAGATCCAAGATGGCAGACGCGACTTTTTAACTTAATATCAATATGGTTAAGTATTACTTTCGGGGGTCCCGATTTCAAATACAACAACTCTTTCAAGATCTAAGACGAAGGACGCAACTTTTTAACTTAATATCAATATGGGTATAATTCTCGGGGGCCCTGATTCCGAACAAAACATCAACTTACTACAAATTACAACAAAATACAACAACTCTTTCAAGACCCAGGATGGCAGACGTACCTATTAAACTTATCGTTTTAAACGTTTTCGGGGTTCCTGATTTCGAGTACAACATCAATTTTGGATCCAAAATGACGGATGCTACTTTTTCACTTATTATATAAATATGGATGTCATCTTCGTGGTTATTTGGGGGTTCCGATTCCAAATACTAAAATAGATGTTAAATTCATAAATTAGAAACATTCGTTTTTTTTTATTCAAATGCTTAGATTAAAGCAAAAAAGGGTTTTTTTCTTTAATCAAAGTTCAAAGGTATTATTATATGTAGAAAAAGTTCAGTTGCAAGGTTTGGCCCGAACATACACATGTATTGCAAGTTGAATTAAACCCTGTAAAAAGATAGTACCTACGCTTAATAATTATGCGTGATTAATGTTTTCGCCAAAAGTCCGCCATTTCGCGTTTATCAGATTTACGGCAAGTTAAAATAAAATATTCTTGGAATTACCTTTCTTCTGTGCCTGGAAACTGATGAAATTTAATATTGTTACCTAAACTAGATGATGACATGCAGTCTCTTATAGTACATGTAGTATGGACCATTTTTTAAATATTTTTAACCGACTTCAAAAAGGAGGAGGTTCTCAATTCAGTTGGTATGTTTTTTTTAGCGACACCCTTGGTCAACATCTCCCATACGAGTGTAAGCAGTTCGGGGGCGCCGTTGCGCCCCACCCGTCCCGCAACCCCCTCACGATTGTCCTGTCTAGACGCGCTCGTCGGAAGACTGTAAGAATTCAATAGACTGTGCTATAAAATTGCATAATGTGTTTACAAAAATAGTTGCAATATTATTATTAGTACCTACATTTTGTTAGGCACCTAGCTGACATTGTGCCTACATAATTAGAGATGTGTAAGACTTAAAAACTAAATGTATTACTTAATTTACATACTTATTGCTTAAAAGCCAATAATTTACCTCAAATTGCGTACCTAATTATTACCAGGTATTTATTTCCACATGCTCGTACCTAGTAAAAAAATGTAAGAATTTCATATTTATTTATTGAATATGAAATCAACTCGTTTAATCGAAATTATTATTACCGGTCAATAAAAATTATTGATGAAAACATTTAGTTTTTTTAACACTTATGTACACATCTGTACTAAACTTGTAACACTATCCAGCATATTTTCGAAGATAGCCTAAATGTACTACGCGGTCGCTTTTTTGTCACCACCTAAACACGGTCGGGTTACCGCGATCTTGCCCTTCCTAATGACTTTTATTTTATTATCTCGTTATATATTGTATGTACTACGCTGAAATTTTACAGGTATAAAACTGAACTAAGCAACTGATTGTTGATATAACATTAGGTTTATATATCCACATACAGGTTTAACAGTGGCCAAAAAACGCCGCGCGCATTGCGACCGTGAATGTGGAGAAATTAATTTCATCATAATTTCTTAATTACTAACAGGATACTAATAAAACTTCACAAACATTTGAAGGCAGTTACAAGCTACAAAATAAAGTTTAAAGCAAATCTTTAAAGCTCTATTTCAAAGAGCTAGGACCTATTGAAGTGTTTTTGTATTTAATTAAATAACCTTTGAACGGTGCATTAAATAGGTGTTTTTTATAGCGCAACTAATTAAACAAATTCTTATGTAGTCATGTACAAAAGATGATAAGAATCCGCTTAACCGTTTTGGAGATCCAGCAAAATCACAAACGTTACCCCAGCAGAATCTTGAATAACTTCGCAGCCGAAGAAAGAACAAACACCAAATAAGTCGCAACATTTACCCCGCCTAGACTACTAATTATATAGCTAATATTTATTTCAATATTCCCATTAAAAAAGAAAATGTTTTGCTGCGGTAACGTTCCCCCAGCAGAAAATGTTTTTGTTAAATAACTAAAAAACTATAAGTGCAACTAATTTAAGATAGTTTGCAACAAATTCAGAAGCTCGGCAACTAATTACCTACATAATTTAAATGACTGTTTTTGACAACATTTTGCTGGGGGAACGCACACGTTGACACCGGCCCACGTACCTATATAGGTACTTCACCGGCCGCTGCAAAATCAATCGGAAGTTCCGTCCGACCTTTCGGAATCGGAGTCGAAACTCCGTAACATCCCTGGTACATACATCGATGCCATATTGGGTAGTTGTGACGATTTGTGTACCTCTGTTATGATAGATAATTCTTCGATCTATTGAGGACTGCGATTGATGGCGCTTGCCGCTACCACCTTCGTAAAATAGAAAATGTAAATTAAAAGAAATGTTTATTTTCCCATACAAATTTAATATTACATTACAAATGGGAGGTTATGAAGCTGTAGAAGTTAGTGACTCTCGCGAAGCCGGACGGGTGCCCACGAGAGCAGGCCCCGGTAGCGGCGAACGAACTGACGCCAATCTGTAAACAACACGCAAAAGTTCCAGATTCGAACATGCATCTGCGAATGATTAACAATAACAACAGAGAACGCAACTCAAATTAAAGCAAAATAAAAAATAAATAACAAACACGCTTTTACTTATATTAAATTGGGGACTAAAAAGTGAAAAAGAAAATTTTTAGTATAGAAACTAAACGATGAACGAAAAATATAATTATTAATTAGATTTAGAGAAAAGCATAGGGCGCTCAATAACATTAGTTCTTGAAAATATTCGATCGTTACAATTAAATTGAGCACCCCACGCTTTTCTATATTATAATAATTATACCTACTTTTCGTTCATCGTTTAGTTAGTTTCTATACATTATTCTATACTTAATAAAAAGTAACTTTTCACTTTTTAGTGTTTTTTAGTTATTTTTAAAAACTATTATTTTATTATCCACTTTTTAGTGCGAATTATAACCGCTTATGAAAGTACTTAAGTATTTATTATTAAAAAAATTCTTAATATATTATCTGTGATACCGCTAACTTAACAATGACAACGCCATCTAGTGACATATAACTGAACTAACATTCTAAACGTTTAATTTATTAGTCCTGGCGATTCTAATCAGGAAAATGGGATATTCTCAAAGTTATTCCATAATATAAGGTAGTTTCATCTAAACTGGGCGTCAAATATTTGCAAAAATATTTCATTCGGATCTTAGAAGTGCAAATTTCAAAGTTTTGATGAAACAATGTTTACCATAAAAACATAAGCACCAAGCACGGCCAAATTAGACAGCGAAAGCTGTGCACCGGTGGCGTAGTGGTTAACGCTGCCTTGGTACGCCGTTATGATACGGCCCGTCCCATGTCATGTCGATTTCATACGGTTGTCATACGGAGCAAATCCAGGCGTCCACACTTGATACGTAATACGCTGATCGGATTGGGCAAATGATCATATCTGGACCCGCCTTAAGCAGCGTCCCCACTAGGGCCGCGCGGCTCCATGAGGCCCGGCCGCGCGGCCGAGCCTCGTGAGTGTGTACGTGAGCGAGGCCTAAAATAATATGACAAAAAAGCCTCGCGAGGCCGGGCCGCGCGGCCACAAGAAGCCGCGCGGCTCTAGTGGGGACGCTGCTTTAGGTTTTAATCCATTATGAAACATCTGTCCCTGTCAGATTTCACACATAGAACGTTATCGATTTGTTTTAGTTTCTCCGATCGTAAATAAATTGCGAAAAGACTCTTTAGACAATATTCTTTGTAATCAGTGGACAAGACCTGATAGCAATACAGGCGGATGAGCTTCAGTGAGATTATGTTTTATCATATGATCATACCAATATCCTCTGTCCGTTTCTGGTGACCACCAAGGGACCGCCCGAGTCCCCACTGCAAACGCCCACGTAGCCCACGCCGCTCGTACACAGAGTACCCTCCGTCACGAACGAAGGCAAATACGTATTCCGGCACATGTCATTTGTTATTACTTGCAGATAGACTTCATTCATAAAATTTGACGCAGAGGAGATATCTGTTGAACAGACAAATGGTTAAATTGCTTATAGCTACATAGAGACTCGTTTAAAGGTTACAGAGCAGTTAAGTAATTTTATAAGATTTTTCCTATAATGCTAAAAGTTTGGGGTATTTTGTTTGCAAATGGCAACATCATAGTCACACGTCGGGTCATTTTAAAGTCATACGAACTATCCTCAAGTACCTTCCGATACCGTGTACTCCATTTTTACCTATAGACTTCTTGGTACTTACCATCGCTGGTAGTTCCGAATCCGGCAGCCAGGGCCCACTCTCCGGCAAACGTTTCTCCCAGCTGGAAAATGGATGGGAGAGCAATCGGTTGAACGGAAGCTGAAAAGTAGAAATTTATTTCATTTAAATCAGAAGACAACATTGGCATTATAACAAAATTTTAATTACATCTAGACACCCACTCCGCCGTGACGTCGTATATTTTTAACCGGCTTCAAAAAAAGGAGGAGTTTCTCAATTCGACTGTATGTAGGTATGTTACCTCATAACTCTTTACTGGGTGTACCGATTTTAAAAATTCTTTGACTTTTACTTGTTGTGTGGTACCAATTTAAATTTGATCGACATCGGTAGAGTAGTTTTCAGTTATCCCTAATAATGCTTATTTAATTGACGTCGATGATATCGTAATCGTTTTCTTACTTTTTATTCTAAAAAAATCTCGAGATAGTTTCCTGAAAAATTATATACTTAAAAAACTAAAATGCAAAAAATTAAATTATTTTAAAATAAAAAAACCGCATTCAAAACTAAAAACGGAAAAATAAAAATTTTCCTTAAAAAAAATATAAATGTTTTTTTGAGGTCGGCGCCAACCTCAATATTTCTCCGCTTTTAGTTTTAAACGGTTTCGTTTTATTTAAAAATAATTTGAAAAAAAAAACCTTGCCTATGTTACCACAGTGCAAATACATCACTTCTATAGACTAGTGTTACTCAGTGAAAATAATGTAACATTCAACTGGTCAAAGAATTTTAATAATTGGCTTTGAACCTATCATCATCATCTCAAGCCTTCCTCAACCAATTTGGTGTAGGCATCCTTCAACCCCCTCCACTTTCCTCTGTTTTGGTCAGTATCCAATTTTGGCCCGCTAATTTTCTGTTATCTTTTCATCTTATTTGCGGTCTGCCAACTGGTCTTTTAAAGCCCCACGGCCTCCATTCTATTAAAGCCTTTCACCACGAATCTGTTTTACGGGCTATATGCTGCCCATTGCCATTTCAGTTTGGTTCGCTTCATAATATCTGAAACTTTGCTCTATATTCTTCCTTTTTCTTTTTTTTTTGTTTTGTTTCTTTGTTTATTCTTTGAACCTAAATTCCAATATCAATCTTTTCTATTTACAAAATTTATGTAGACTGAAACAACGGATAGATCACGAGAACAACAATCTATTCAAGTTTATTAAGGAATAATTTAATTTTTGCGTTTACAAACGCGTAAATGTTAATACTAGAAAAATGCACTGAAAAAAATCGACTTGCCTCAGGCGGGACTCGAACCCGCATCTTCCACAATCCGGGTGGATTTTTCTAGTATTAATATTTACGCGTTTGTAAACGCAAAAATAAAATTATTCCATAATGTAAGGTAGTTTCATCTTAACTGAGCGTCAAATATTTGCAAAAATATTTCGTTCGGATCTTAGAAGTGCAAATTTCAAAGATTTGATGAAACAATGTTTACCATAAAAACATAAGCACCAAGCACTGACAAATTTCGACAGCGAAAAGCAGTATCTCGGTGGCGTAATTGGTCAACGCGTCCGCCCGGATTGTGGAAGATGCGGGTTCGAGTCCCGCCTGAGGCAAGTAGATTTTTTTCAGTGCATTTTTCAAGTTTATTAAGTTTGTAATTAAGTTACTTACCCGATAACTGAACACTGTACGGGAGGTAAATCATAGCAACATCGTTTCTCAGGACAGACATATCATATTGCGGGTGTATAATAACGGCCGACGTTTGAATGCGTAGGCCACCCCAGGTCAGGTAGTTGGATCCGAGAACTATAGTCAGCTCCCTCCCCTGCCAGCTGTTGTAGCGCCAGCAGTGGGCCGCGGTCACCGCGCGGTTCGCTGACAGCAACGAAGACCCGCATATCGAAGAACCAGCTTGGTTCCAAAAGGAGATGAGGAGAGCACCCTGCGGACAGAAATAAATAGCAACTTTGTACGTTTTACTTTTTTTTAAATTCGATTAAATCCGTAGTTATGTATTTTGAAACTTTTAAGACTATTGAAAATGGACGTAGATATAGGATTGAAATTATGGATTGAAAATAAGCAGCAAAATCAATGGAAAACGCACTTACCTAACAGACTAAACACCCGTATACACAATAAGAAACGAACCAATATTAGAGCTCTATTCAACGCAATGGCAATAAATAGAGCTATATGATTGGTTCGTTTCTTATCCAAGAGTCGAGAGATCTTTATAATGTTTGTGAATACGGATGATAGTTTTTTACCATGTTAGAAATATCTAAAATATAGACAGACAAGCATACGGCCTGCCTGGTGCTAAACAGCCACCGTAGCCTATAGACGCTGACAACTCTGATGTGACACTCGCGCCCCGTGGAGCCCTGGAGACCTTACTCACCAACAGAAATACAACACGGCAAAAACGTAGTGCTATTTGACAGCGGTCTAAAATAATCTAAGATGGAACCAACGAATTAGGAAAATTCGTTGGATGGAACTGACTTTTGTTAGAGATCGTTAGATAGGGGCGAACGGCCGTAGTGTAAGATTTACTTATAAAACAGAAAGGTGTAAAAACTAGAGATGAAGCGGATATCCGGTAACTAACCGGTATCCGGCCTATCCAGCCTAAATTTACTATCCGGCCGGATACCGGATAGTAACTCAATATCCGGCCGAATACCGGATACCAAAAAGCTACGACAATTTCCCATAATAAAACGAAATACATTAATCTTTGTGAAGTAAATATCAATAATATAGCTTATTATTATAACGGCTTTTATTTAAAGTCGAAAAAGGTCGCCCATAATCCCCTAGGAACGTTCGACTTACAGGCTTGAGGTCTTTGCCTTCTTAAAACCTGGTGACGTAGGGAATGTCATCAGCGACAACCTGCAGTAGTCAATAAAAAAACTGCTTTCCTGGACATTTCTGGGGTTACAAATAAAGTTGGAGTTTAGAGTCCGAAATACAACTAAAAATGTGAGCTGTTGGACGGGAAATAGAAAAAAAATATTGAAAAAGGACAAACACAGGCTCTGTGAGTTGTGTGTATGACACGCACGACCGACATAATATACCTACAGACCTTACTTCTTAACCCCGGGGCGCTATTCACGTTTCCAAATACCGGTGAGTGTCTCCTTGCGGTGTGACTATAGTTGGGAACAGACGTGAATTTTTGGTGGCTGTCGAGCGATGCCATTTTAGGTCAGTCAAAACAACTCTTGCTATGGAACAAACATCTAAATCGTAAAAAATATATATAAATAATAGTTTAAAAAAACACGCTTTTATGTTAAATAAAAAACTAAAAAGTGAAAAATAACTTTTTATTATAGAAACTAAATGATGAACGAAAAGTATAAAATTACTATTTAGAGAAAAGCGTGGGGTGCTCAATTACATTAGTTCTTGAAAATATTAGATCGGTACAATTAAATTGAACACCCCACGCTTTTCCCTAAATAGTAATAATTATACTTTTCGTTCATCATTTAGTTTCTATACTAAAAAGTTATTTTTCACATCCACTTTTTAGTGCGAATTATAACCGCCGATGAAAGTACTTACTTAATGACAACGCCATCTAGTGACGTATAGCTGAACTAACATTCCAAACATTTAATTTATTAGTCCTGGCGATTCTAATCAGGAAAATGGGATATTCTTATAGAATTGTTGTAATTTCATCGGTAAATCTATAAAGTTTAAATGAAATCTGACCGTTTAAAGTGGGTCAAAATCGAGTCCAAACGTGTCAGTAACATACATACAAACAAACATACAGGTGAAACTAATATAAGCGTGTTAAAAATAATCAACTGTTCCATACGAAATCGCAAAACCTACGCAACCAAATTATGAAATAGTTGATTTTTTTCGCGATTTCTGCTTTACAGCCATCAGAAATTCACCTCAATCAACCGTACAATTTTTGTTACTATAATAATTACATTTTCACTTGATATTGGCAAAATGTGTACGCTTAATGCGACGCGACGCCATTATTTAAGAATAGAATACCTTTAAAGGCCTATTCAGAACAGCGATATTCACTGTGATGTAGCGTGGGTAGCGAAAACCACTACGGTAGAGAAGCGGTATTCTCTCTGATAATGGCGCTTTTAATACAAATTCCGGCAGAATATCGCTTGATATTTTTCGCTAACCCACGGCGGTAGCGGATGCCGCTGTAAACTGAATACTTAGGTCTTAAATTGAGCTTTTTAAGTAGGTATACTAATAACAGTCTCACTATGGGTCGTAAGTTTTTTCGTTATACCTAATTGTTCATTTGTGAAACGTGAATAGAACCTCTAGCGGAAAGAAGCGTAAATCATGTTTCCCATACAAATTGAGCTCTTAACGCAACTACAATAGTTACGTATTTTATTTTAAAAAACTTACACTACGGGTAACTACTGATTTATACATTTACCATCAGTAGGTACCTAGGTATGCGCAATTGTATATTCAGTATCATTATCAGTCACTATATTAGGTACTGCCTCTTGGATACAATAGCCATATGACTTATTACTCGGCTAGTTCAAGTAGGTTAAGTAGGTACTCACCAAGTATGGATGGGAGTTGGACTGAGAAATAACACCTCCTACAATTCTGTCTTCTGAGTATATAGAATTTCTTCCTATTCTTTCTTCGGCTTTCTTGATTTTGGCCGCTAGAGGTATACCAATGTCCCTGTGGTAATCAAAAGGGACATCTGCGAAGACCACTCCAACAAAAAATATGAGTAACACGCTAGACTTCATTCTGTGTTTACCTAATTGTTAAAATAAACCTCAACGGCATTATTTATATCAGTTTTACTATTGTTATCACTTTATCAGAAAACAGTATCAATAAATCTGTATTTATCCAAATTGGAAATTCTATTAGTCACATAATTACAGATAGATACTGTAATCACCCAAGTATGAAATCAGTTTACTTAAGGATAAGATTTTGGAATGTTTGGATTTTAATTCATACACATAGAAGTTGAACATAAAAAAATTGAAAATTCAACATCGTAGCATAATGCTTCAGCGACAGAATTTGATGATGAGGTGGTACCTACTTACCTAGTAAAAACAAAACGGAGCAGTACCTACTCTGAGTCTAATTCTGGTAGCCGACCATTAGACCACGAAGGAGCAACTTAGTTTGGCATGCAAAGTAATTGTCTCCAAAAATGTCAACCATAACAATAAAGAACCATCATATTAAAGTAAGATATCTATATGAGCGACATTTCTGAGCTCTGTGATGTGGGCTTATAGAAATGTACCAAGTTAGAAGATCGTCTTAATCTAAAACTGAATGCCCTTCCATTGTCTTACTCTTACATGCACAATCAGTGTACTGATGTAACACACTCAAATTAGCTGTAGTCATTGGTCATCAGTTGATTCAGTTACGTACCTAGTATCTCTTACTAGTCTGTGGTTGCCGGCTAGACACAAACGGGGCAGCACACTTCGATCACCCATAAAAGCACCGTCAGTATCAAGTTTAAAGATCAGTTTTACATTAGATTATCTACCTACGTATAGGTACGCACGCACTTGCAGTACTTCATGTCAAGAATTATAACAATAAGCATTTAAATTTTAATATTTTAAAATTGAATAGAATAGATATGTATAAAAAAGTCATTTAAAGAATAAAAGTTCTTGCCCTTAAGCCATTTTGTAAATTTCTCTTAAATATTTCCGGTAACAGTTTTATTTCATTAGGAATGGCATCATTATAAGTATTTTAACACACATTGCTTATCATTGCTTTTGATAATATATCATTTTTGGATTATACATACTAGTCTCTTTGAGTTCCTTATAAGTACGAGAATAAACGTCAGATGCATTTTTGAAGAGCCTGTAGTTACATTTAACAAACAATGCTACCTCAAGTTAATATATAGAGATACGAAAGAGGCAGTATAGTATACCCAGTTCCCTAAAAATGGCTGACATGGTTTTCGATAAGAAATACCACATATGGCTATTATACATTGCTTTTGTGCAATAAATAACGAGTCAACAGAGTTTCCCCAAACAAGAAGTCCATATTTTAATATCGATGTTACATATACAATACATAGCTATGATAGGCTGATAGTGTCGTAGACAAAGCTAATGTATTAATAATATAATAATAATAATAATAATTTATTTATTGGTACTAAGAACATGTTACACATTCAAATGGAGCTCTGACTCCTAAACTAGTATAAACTGTATTTCAGGAGTCAGCGTCTTCCCAAAATTTAGGTTACATTTATGAACTTAAGTACAGCATGCAGTATTCAACAATTTACATAACTTGAAAAGATTCACAAAGTTAGTGTGTGTGTGTGTGTGTGTGTGTGTGTGCGTACGCGGGTGTTGTTAAAACAATACTTTGAGTAAACTTTCGACTTCATCTATTTTTAAGTTAAGCAAGTAATCAAATATAATTTTTTTAAACTGATTGTTACTGTACCGTGAAATGTTTAATTTATTATTAATTATAGTGTACATTTTCGGAGCAAGATAATTATAGAATCGTCGTGCAAAGGAACTTTTTATAATAGGTTTCGGAAATCGCATTTGTCGTTTTTTATTAGGAGGCAATTTTGGAACAGTTACACGATGATACCTTCTCAAACATATGCATACAAAGAGTTGTCGCACTGTAAGGACTTTGGCTTCACTAAAAACCAGCGCCGTGGGGTATCTTCGTGGCCGCGATAGTAGTATTTTTAGTACCGCTTTTTGCGCGAGTTCCAGCTGTGTTAAATGAGTCCTGGCAGTACCACCCCATGCACATACACAATATGTTAAAATGGATTCGCACAAAGCCTTGTACGTTTGTATGAGTAACTTACGATCTGCTATAGTACGTAGATTTTTAAATACGTAGATTAGTTTACGCACCCGACCGGCGACTAAAGATAAATGCGATCCCCAATTTAGTCTCTCATCTATAGAGATCCCAAGATATCTCATTGTAGGCTCACGTATTAAAGATGAACAGTCACAATTATTAATTGAGTCATGTTTTAAGCGGTTACATGGGTAGGTATGAATCCTGACCAAGAAGGACGCATCAGGACTCGATACCGTAGTCTTACTGAAACATAGGAACTTTGTCTTGCCTACGTTAATAGATAGAAGATTATCTTCGAGCCACGAGGTGACACTGCATAAACCATGTTCTGTCAGTGATCCAACACTTTCCCAGCTGCGACCATGGAATACTATTACAGTATCGTCTGCAAACATGGTTAGGTTAGCGCCATCAATTTTCAGTTTGCACAGTTCATTGATATACGCCAGAAAAAGTGTTGGACCTAGCGTACTTCCTTGCGGAACACCGTAAGAACAGGTAGCGTCTTCGCTCATAATACCATCTACTCGCACACATTGTGTCCTATTAGTCAGATAACTACTGAACCAGTCAAGAACCACACCTCTGACTCCAATATTTTCAAGTCTCGCCAAAAGTATAGGTATGGACACTGTGTCGAATGCTTTTTGTAGATCGAGAAAAACTGCAATGCATCTTTCTCCAGCATCGATATAGTATGTTATTGTAGAAGTGAGATTTAACACAGCATCCTCCGTACACTTTTTGGATCGGAAGCCATATTGGTTTTGCATTAAAAGTGCATGTTTTTCTAGATATTTGACTAGACGATTATTCACAAGCTTTTCTAATATTTTTGAAAGCGTGTTTAATAGAGAAATTGGGCGATAGTTTGATGGTAGAGTACTATCACCGGACTTATATATTGGGGTTACAATTGCTTTTTTAAAAGACGCAGGGAATACACCATTCTGCATACTCAAGTTGCAGATGTGGCAAAGTGGCTCAGCTATAGTTGACTTTATCTTCTTGAGTAGGTCAGCTGTAATATTATCATATCCAGATGCGCATCCTGATCTAAGTCCTGTAATGATACTAATGACCTCACTAGGTGTTGCCAAGAATAAGGGCATAGAATAAGTAGGGGAATCTTTTAAGCGGAGGTTTTTCACCAAGTTTTGATCTGTGGTATTCATTTTTAAAAGTGTCTGTCCAGCTAGATTAGCGCCAATTGAGGTAAAGTACTTATTTACTTCTGTAAGTGACTGTTTCGGTGTACATTTGATAGTTAAGAGATCTCTGCTAGTTGACTTAACCCCTCCAAAACTGCAAACATCCCTAATTACTTTCCACGTTTCCTTTACATTACCAGAATTTTTTTGTAACATAGATTTATAATAATTATTTTTTAAAGCTTTAACAATATTGTTACACCAGTTACGATAGGTTACATAATATTTTTTAGTCTGCATATCAGTTGCGGTCTTAGCCACTTTATGTAATTTGTCTCTTTTGCGCAGAGATCTAATTAAGTATGCCAGGTGTGATCCATGGTTTCAAGGGTCTTTTACGTCTTGGTATCATACTAGTAATTTTGAAATTATGGATACAGTATTGCAATTGTGTAACTAAAAACTCAGCAGTCCAATTTACATTATTTGTTTTATAGAGCATTTTCCAATCAAGTTCTTTCAGATACCTATTCATAGCCTCGTAGTCATATTTAATTGTATGTATATAAGAGGGTTTATTATTGTAATATGTCGACTTAGGATTGATTATTTCATTAGCATAAAATAAAATTGGTTCATGATCCGTTATTTGCAAACGTAGTGTATTGTGATTAACAGACTCAAAACATTAGCGTAACGATTCATTTTATCTTCAATATTATCTAAATAAGTATAATTGAGTATTAGCTTCAGTCACAATACTGTCGTCGATTAGAAATTTAGAACACCAAGAATTTTATACTTTCTACTTCTCTTATATTTTATGACACATACAGTTAATATTTAGATTAAATTTAATATGTATATCTGTTTGTACCGAATTGTATGTAATTTGTCTTTTTTAAATTTACAGTAAGTATGTTTATCCAAGATCTATTAATTTTACTGTATTGTTTATCTCCAATTCATAATGTGGTTTATCTTTAACATAAAGTATAGTAACCAATACATCATCAGCAAACAAAATGCACTTGTGTTTAGTTACCTCCGGAACCAGAAGGTCGTTAATGTACAATAAGAATAACAATGGTCCCAGAACACTTCCTTGGGGAACACCAATAGCATTTATGACGTATTCAGATCTACTCATTACTACATTAGATTTGTTATCTAGATGCCTTATTTCAACGGCTTGTTTCCGATTTCGCATATATGAGTCAAACCACATTAGAATCTCTTATGGTACACAAATCATTCAATTTCGTAGAAGTATTTCATAATTCACAAAATCAAACGCGCTAGATCAAAGAAACTCTTGTTCCCTGAAGAAAAAGAAAACCTGGTTGCTTACTAGCGTAACTATAGTCATATTTTATATATACAGTCATATTTTATAAATACCTCATATTTAATGTTGTTTTAGATTTGCACGAGAACTATGTGATATTGTAAATAAAACAACTTTTAAGGTTTTAACTCGGTCGCGTCAAAGAAGCGTAGATATTACAAAATGTGAAACCCAAATACACGTGAGTTAAATCCCTAAAAGTTGTTTTATGTTATTGTTTATTTCAATCTCATTTTATTATTAAGTATTATAATATTTTGGATGGAATTGGTCACGTGTAGGTAATGGGGGTTAAATAAAAAAATAAATTAAAACACTTCTTTTGCCAACCATTTCTTGTTGTTCTGGTCGACTCACGAATACTTACGCGCCATTAAATTGCAAAAAATTGTATCATTGTATATGTATACTTAAACTTATTATTAATCGTCGTTATCTTTAGTTCGGTACCTTATAACACTGGATCTATAGATTAGATAGACCTTTAATTTTTTTTTGTACTTTCCATAAACGAAGATAATTTTGATAAATAATAGCCTTTGGTTATAAATGTTGATCACACTTTATTTTGGTGCATCTACAGTTCCACGCAGTAAGCCGGCCGGGCGTCCTGACTACAAGAAACAGTATCGGTGCTGCTGGTCGGTGGCAAGAGCCGACGATGACCTGGCCGGTTCATGTCATGCCACCGGATTGTGTGGATACACTATTAGGATTAATAAAACTTTTCCTTTTTTAATTAATAAGTACAAATCTACTAATGAACTTACATATTATTAGTGCGAGAAAGAAAAAAAGGAAAAATACTACTAAACCTATTGATGCCACGCACGAGCAAAGTAAATTCTCAGTACCCGTAGTGTAAGTATTTCGTTTAAAATACGCAACTATTGTAGTTGCGTTAAGAGCTCGATTTGTATAGGGAACGTGAATAGCGCTTAGGGTTGCCAACTCTCGAAAGGACCAACCCGGGAGATTCGGAAAAAGCGACGGCTGCATTTATTTTTTAGAAAAACCGGAGAAATTGCTCTCCGGGAGGTCGGGCAACCCTAATAGCGGAAAGAAGCGCATTATCATGTTTCCCATACAAATTGAGCTTTTAACACAAATACAATAGCAAAGCTTTTTAAACGAAAAAACATACACTACGTCTTCAGTACGGGAGATATCTATTGGTGGACTCATGGTGTACTGGCATAGCACAACAAATTTTATTTTAAATTGTCTATCTATAGCAAAGTAGATACCATTTTATCTGAGCATTTAATCGATATAGTCTTGATAAGGATTGGTTGATACAAACATTCTTTGTTGACCCACGATAGAAATAGAAACTTATTACAGCAAAAAGAATAACGTTACTTAAATGTAACTGCTGTTTTTGTAAAGTCAATTAATCAGTTTTTAATAAATTTAATAAATAAATTATATTTAAATAATTAAATATAATTACGAATAGTTTCTGATTCATTAACACGTCCAAAATGAAGACATACGTATTATTTTCCTTCCTCTTTGGAACTGTTTTAGCGAATTTAAATATCCCGTTTGATTACCATCGAGAAATTGGTATTCCTCTGGCAGCTAAAATCAAGGCAGCTGAAGAGAGCTTAGGCAGAAATGCTGGTGACAGCCAAGATAGAATTATAGGAGGTGTTATTTCTCAACCCAATTCCCATCCATATCTGGTAAGCATATTTAATTGTACATTAACAACGACGAAATTTATTTCATCATTAACGCCAGCAACTAAGTCCCTAGTAGGTACTATACAACAATTGGAATGTTATGAAATTAGAGAGTAAGGATTAGCAGCTGGGATTTGGATTGCCAATTCTAACGGTTTGTTTGTGTGTCTGTCAGCTAGTAAGTGCCAAAGGTTTCCAAGGTAAGATTCGGTGTTGGCAGTACACAAAGGACCTATCCTGGTCTTACAAGCATATTATCAGTCGGACTTTTAGGTGTGTGAGACACTCTTATATTAGCTATCTTAATACCATTAACTTCTTCACGGGGACTTCTTCACCTCAAATTTTTATTTCTATAGATTTCATCCCGTTATTTTCTTTTAACTCACAAAACAAAGAAGGTTATGTGACTATTAGTTTGTATAATAAACAATAATAAAACGAAAAAAGAAGCTTTTGTTCCTGTCCAGAATTTCATGGATAAAGCATATCTGGTTCTGTATCTGTTCACTATACCTTTAAGTATTGCGTCTAGAGCAAATCAAAATGTGAAGTGAATTATTTTCTGCCTCGCAGGGTGCTCTCCTCATCTCCTTCTGGAACCAGGCTGGTGTTTCAGCATGCGGGTCTTCGTTGCTGTCAGCGAACCGCGCGGTGACCGCGGCTCACTGCTGGAACAACTATCACCTACAGGGCAGGCAGCTGACCATAGTGCTAGGCTCAACTCAGCTGTTCTCCGGCGGAACCCGTATTGCGACTTCGACAGTCTTCGTACATCCATTGTTTGATATAGCCGCTTTGAGAAACGATGTCGCCATAATTTATCTTCCGTACAGTGTTCAGTTTTCGGGTAAGTTAAAATCTTTATGTAGCAGATCTGTGATGCTAATGACGGCAACTATTCTTTTCACCTCTCCAGCCCGCCTTGCATGACCACCATAACACGATATGATATAGCACGATATGATATTACAAATATTGAGATTAGGACCGACCTCAAAAAACATTTAGATTTTTATAAACAAAATTTTTATTTCTCCCGTTTTTAGTTTTGAAGGCGGTTTTTTTTGTTTAAAATTTTTTTCGTAGTAAATAGTGGCGACACGTTTCGGAGCTGGTAAGTGCTACGACCTTAATAATAGCATAATATAGTGAACAATACAGTTCACTTTGACTCCATATATTGACGAAACGGCGCACGCACCCATAAAAACGTTGTTTACGGGCCGCTAAGCATGTTTTGAACGGCAAAGCCGGCAATACGGCAAAAACGGCGTGTAAACTACGTTTGTATGTGTGCGTGCGCGCCGATTCCTTACTATATTATGGAGTCAAAGTACTGTATCGTTCTCTATATTGTGTTAATAGTAGAGATGAAACGGATATCCGGTAACTATCCGGTATCCGGCCTAAAATTACTATCCGGCCGGATACCGGATATTAAAAGCTACGACAATTTCCCATAATAAAATGCAATACATTAATCTTTGTGAGGTAAATATCAATAAAATGGCTTATAATTATGACGACTTTTATTTAAAGTCGAACAAATTACAAAAAAGCTTTTTAAAAAATCAAAATTTTCTTCTGAGAAATTCCCTCTAATGATAAATATATAAAAGTAAATATCTAAACTAATTTTTTTTAGTAAAAACTTAGCGAAACCGCCCGAATTGATCTGATTGCGTTTGCGGCGCTAAACTCGTCACGACACGCAACGAGACAATGGGCCAAATATCCGGCTCCGGATATCCGGCTATCCGGCCTCGCAGCTCGCCGGTTATCCGGTATCCGGCCAAATAACTATCCGTTTCATCTCTAGTTAATAGTGTTAACATCATTGTTATGTAATGACAGTCACTGATAACATCATTCCTTCATGTTTGAGTGTTCATGTCATGTGGGGTTGATAGTACATATTTTTAGTCGTCTTTCCATTGTACTTTGAAAAGCACGTTAGTACCTCAGGTACCTATGTATAAGGTCCCATCTGCTGTTGCAAAATAATATTTGTAAAAACTTGCTTTTGTAATAACATTAAATATTCCCATATTATCATGTTATTATTTATTTGATAAATATCAAATTATGACATCACTACAATTTCGGACTTATTTATCATAATAATACTCTTCTTATCATAATCAGTTAGCTGGTCTGTCTCTGCTTTTTTAAAGAACTTTAAGTATATAATAAAAAAATGGTATTGGATTTGTCAATAAACGTGATAATTTTCGAATTTTTACTCACCATCATAACAGCCTTTATAATTCGACCCACAGCTGGGACACAAGGCCTCTCCTTGTCATCGAAGGAGATTTAGGCGATAGTCGCTTGCAAACTGCGGATTGGTGGACGGAGTATAAGGTTATCAATACCCCTTTGCTGATCCATTAGTCGCCTTTTACGACACCCATTGGAGGATTTATTTTATTTTTACTTTATTGGTTCACCAACAACTTATACACTAGTACAGTCTTGATACTAAACTATTTAAAACTAAAACTAAGTGCACAGTCACTTACAGGCAAACACCACATGCATGAAAAAGAGTGTCGAGACATTGAAATTAAAAATATTGAAATAAGTGAGTATGTAATTAATGACTATCGTAATTGAGTAGGTATAAATGTATAGAAAAAAAATCGTTTAAATTTAGAGTGGCCTTATAAATGTGTACCTAAGTCATAATATTTCATAAATGATTTTACGAAATTTAGGTAAGGATAAATAATTGATGTCGATGAGGTCACTAACCTTATTCATCAGCTTTGTCATTCTGCATATAGGAGAATAGGATCCCATTATAGTGCGACGTAGAGGAGGACAGAGTGGTGTGATAGGCTTTCGTGGGGGCCTAGTCGGAACCCTGAACTTAATCTTTCCCAATAAATCTAAACTATCAACTCTATTGCGTAGTAATTTAAATAGAAATACCATGTCCAAAATTTCTCTACGTTTGGACAGCTTTATCATGTTAAAGCGCTGCAGACGTGTCTCATAGTCCATACGCCTGCTGCTCACCCCAACAGAGTATGCCAAGTGTCGAAGAAATCGTTTCTGTAGCCGTTCTATTCTTAACAAATGTGTAGCATAATGGATATGGGGTCATTATCAGCTATTCTACTCTGCCGGCATCACATGGCTATAACACACAATAAGAATATCTATTTATTCGATAAGTAACAAATTATATTTATAAAAATAAATTATTTGATTACACGGACTGCTGAGATGATTATAGAATAAAGAGTACCTAGTTGGTTCATTGAAGGTTGATTAAAGGTATATTATTGTTTGGGTTTGGTGCCTCTTTTAGGTATGTACAACCTAGGCGTCATGATGGAAATGGCAACCTGCCACTATTATTGAGTCACTGCATGCGGGCCATACTGCCAGATATGACTTTATGTGTAAACCAAATCTAATGTTGATCCAAACATCCGTGACACTTATTCTAAGTCTATAACTCTCTTCCACAGCTGGTATTCAACCGATTGCACTTCCACCTATCAACGAGCTGGGACAAACCTTTGCTGGAGAATGGGCCATCGCTGCTGGATTCGGAACTACTAGTGACGGTATGCATAACTCTATTATTTGTATCTAGTCTTACGATAAGCTCGCGCAGGTTTCACCCGCCGCGAGTTCGGGTAATTCATCAACTCGTCCCACATACCTACGGCCCATTTGGGACGAGTTGAACAAAATCAAAATAAATAATATTTTCGTTGTGCAACTCGTCCCATCTTAATATTAAATTGAGGAAAGATACAATTAGTAGCAAAAGTGTTAGCGTGGAAAAAATAAAAACGGGTTTGTTAGAAAATCTTCCATGATCACAACCATACTTATTATAAAAATTCATAAAATTTTAAATTATTTAAGAATGAAAAATATAAACGGAAAAGTTTAGTTTTAGTTCTAATAGGTAATTTTTAGGAGTTGTTATGAGTAGGTACATTCGATATAACTAAAATCACGTTTCTAAAATCAGTCATACAATTTATTTAAAAATAACAAATTCTACTTGTTTAATTTTCGACTGTCATAGATGATAGAATAATTAACAATAAAAAAATCAACAATTGTGAAAGATACATTTCACAACTACAACTAAAAGTATAAGTCTTTCTAAGATGTATCACATATAGGGCTTTCAATACCGGTATTCCGGGATCCCGTAATACCGTAATCACGTTTTTTTCTTGGTATTCTTCAATACCGGTATTGATCAGTCGATACCGTGATTTTACGGTATTAGAAATCAACAATTCTTTATTAGAGTTATGTGAATATAAGACGAAATGTTAGGCATGAACCTTACCTCAAAGTACAACTACAACTAGAGGCACTGATTTTGAATCAATAATAAGAATAAAGATGTGTGTCTTCGAAACCGGTCGGGGTGGTCAGGAAATATTTTTATCTGTAGCTTACAAATATGTACTGGTACCTACAAGTGTAGAAGCTAAGCGAGCTTTTTCTTTGTTGCATAAATAGAACTAGAATAGACTGAACTATTTATGCAAAAATTGAGAAGTTCGCTATCTGATAAGTCATTAAACGCTCTGTCATTTTTAAGATCACACTTTCAGTTACAAAAAAATCCAAAGTCTTAAGGCTTTATTGATTATGTTTATCGTTTTATTTTCGTTTTGAATATTGTTATTTAGGATTGTTTGATAAGTAATTATATGAATGTTACAAGGTAAAAGAATAGATGATTGTTAAGTAATTTACCTATAATAAATTTTTTTAATGGTGACTGCCATGCGACGTTTTATTAATGGGAGGGTATTTTTTTATTTTAACATTTATTTATTTATTTAACAAACTAAATCTACCATTACAGGGCTTATATTTAGTTTGATAATTTTTTTTGGGTTATTTATTTTTTAGTTCCGCCGAACTATTAATAAAAGATTAAGGTAGAAACAATATGTTAGTAGATAACAATGTATGTTTAATATTTTATTAGCCTGTTTTTCATGTCTTTATTAGGTACCTATGTAACAGAAATAAAGACTGATTAGAAATAAAACGGGCATTTTATTTGAGTTCATATTTAATACCGTGATCCCGTGATCACGGTATTGAACATGCTAATACCGGTATTGATACCGGTATCGAAAAAATCCGGTATTTGAAAGCCCTAATCACATAGTAATGTAATTTAAAATTTAAAATAATTATTAAAAGTTGCTAAGATTTATAATATTTTTTTGTACATCAGTCTATACTTACTTGCCTTAAAATATACTTAACCTTAAAATGACAAACTTTTTCTTCTTTTAAATTAATGGCAATCGCAGATTATGCATTGCGCCAACATCAAGTGAAAATGTACATACATAAAGTAACCGACAATTGTACGATAGATTGAGTTTAAGATGGAGTCTCTCAACATGTGTTTTTGCAACAAGAACTCTCGGGAGAAACTCCTAAAATGACAATAATTTTACACATATTTCTACAGTAATTTCAGAATTCCCGTGATCTTTTAATATTTCCACAATAAATTAACAAATACTTGGGTTTCTCTTTTCAAAAATGCTTTTTCAGGAAGCCACGTCTCAACAAAGTAATTGCTGAATTTCGGAACCTATCCTTTGCTAGGACTACGAGACAATATGCAGGAAACCTTCGGCCATTACATAACGAGGTAGATGTGCTAAAGCAGTACATTTTCGGATATGTTTTTCACGAACTGCAATATATGTATTCCAATATTTTTTTTTTGCTTTTCTCCACAACCTTTTTACTTCAAAAGTAACTGACATAACCATTGTTTAATTTCGTCAACTGAAACCCATAAATCTTTACCTTGGTCAAAGGTAGATAATAGGTACCTAAATAATAACTAAACCTGGATTGCCAACTCCCTTATACTAATAAATGTAGTTGTATGATAAATAATTTGTTGAGTTATTCATCTATGCTTTAGTATACCTTCTGAAAATAGTTAAATAATATCGTGTGGGCATTAAATTAAAAAACAATTATATTGATTATTTTAATTTAAAAAAATATACTTAGTCTTTCTATGACAAAAAAAAACAATCTAAAAAGATATATTTTATGTGGGTATTTTCGTACTCACTGTACAATGTGTTGATAAAGGTTAAATTTCTATACAGAAATTAGCTTGGGACGAATTGCAGAACAGATTTTTTATTATTTTTGGTTTTCTTCAACTCGTCCCAAATGGGCCGTAGGTATGTGGGACCAGATGACGAAGTACCCGCGAAAACGGCGAAAACATTGTAATAATTGTTAAAAATTTCATTCGTTTACCTACTCACGGAATTTCTTTCATCGAGTGACGACACGATCAAACGTAATAGTATACTTACGACGACTTGTCAAAGTAACGACTCGTACTGCCAAAATGTATTCGTGAGGCGAAAACTATCAAAGCTTTCGTGTTACATTGACTCGATTAAACTTATACTGCCGATTTTTGTTTTTGATAGTTTACGCTAGAGGCGCTAGTGGGCAATGTATGAAAAGAGACGATACGTTTGATCGAGCTCGAAAACTATCAAAACTCATACTAAGGGTACAGGTACCTACTAACAATTAGATAATCTATTCAGCGCCATACTTCGGAAAGCATTTTAAGTACTTATCTAAGTAGTCGGTTTAGGGGGAGTTCTATGACGATGGAAAATGACTATTTACGGACCATACCAGAACGTTGGGTAGACGATGCGGTGTATGTGGGATTTCCTGACGCCTTGACATTAGCGGGCGTTACGCGGACGCTTCAACGCGCGTGTAACAGCAAATAGCACGCGAAGAAGCGTGGATGACGAAATTTTCGAAAACCAAACGTTTGAAATTTGTAACCTTAATATGAAAAAAAAGAAAAGTCCTGACTGACTAACTGATCAACGCCCAGCCTAAGTTACTCTATCCCAAACCCTTGTACCTAGATAGCTAAATTTTGCCTAGAGGTTCCTTTTATGTAGACAAGGGATAAGGCCAGATTTTTCGAAATACAATCCCTAAGTGGGTAAAAATATGAGATGAAAGTTCAATGAAAAAATCATCATCATGTCTTTTCTATTCTATTCATTCATATCATGTCACGTATTTAAGAACATAGTTGAAATTGCAAATGCTTATACTATCTAAGAAAGGCATTACCCAGCGATGGAAGTAGGTACAAGATGATGATAACAACCTGCATTATACCTTTAAAACACGGACTAAATTATTTATTATCTATCTGACTTTCATCAAAGATTACATAAGTAGGTATTAAAGTCATCAGAGAATCAGTGTAGTTTTGCATTATCTATGTTACTGATTAGAATTAATATTAATTATGTTCGAATTTACATACGTCCATTAAAATGTGTTTACAATTTATACTTGGTTTTAGATTAACAAAATTCAAAATTTACAACCGACCAATTTTTCACCAGATGTACCATCGGCCTCTCCGTTCATGAACGAAGTCAACGTGCAAGTGATGAGCAACTCCTTATGCATGGCTTCGTATGGACCAGTTTTCGTAACGGAAGGTACTCTGTGCACGAGTGGTGCTGGGTTCGTAGGGGTGTGCAGCGGTGACTCCGGCGGTCCCTTGATCGGCTACAGAAACGGACAAAGGATATTGGTACGGAATACACCCATATGATCTACACTATGGATATGTCTTGACGCGATGTCAAAGGAGGACTTAGTTGTTGTACACAACGGTCTCTCCATCAAGGATGCCGAAGACAGCACGAAATGAGTAAGGAAGGTTAGGAATAGGAAGACGTGGACCTTCCTGCGTGAGCTTGGGGTCCAGGATTACGCACGAAGGGTCCACGTCCGGAAGCCTCCTCGTGGCGGAGCCTGGTAACGTGGTGGGGAAGCTTTCTCGGCGGGTATGTGGCTTTTGATGTCGGGTGTGTCCCCTTGGCATTCGAAGTCACATATGCCATCGTCGAGTTGTTTTTGTTTTCCCACCACGGCTTGTTCCGGACGGCCCTTTTCAGGGCGACGACCGTGCCCGACCATGCCTCGGGTGCGGTCCGATGGCTGCTCCCGGTGTCCTCGTCAGGAGGACGCGTCAGTTTGGGCAGCCGTCGGTGAGGAGGCGGCCTATAAAGCCGGTGTCAGCCAGCGGCCCACAGGGGCTGGCGTTAGTCGGTAGCCTCTGTGGGCTGCTGGCCACCAATTGGTGCACAAGGAGTGCCTAGACTGGCAGCGTTGGGACGGGCTCGGTGTAGTTGCGCTCACGTGCGTAGATCCCTGCGTAGATAAATAGTATAGATGAAAAGGATAGTTATTTGGCGAGCTGCGAGGCCGGATGGCCGGATATTCGGCCCCTTATCTCGTTGCATGTTGTGAAGAGTTTAGCGCCGAAAATGCAATCAGATCAATTCGCGGTTTCGCTAACTTTTTACTAAAATAAAATAACATCCGGTATCCGGCCGGATATTGAGTTACTATCCGGTTGGATAGTAAATTTAGGCCGGGTACCGGATATCCATTTCATCTCTAGTAAATAGTGATTAACCAGCTCGGGAAAAAAGTAAGAAGAATGGTTTTACTATTTTTGACTCCGTTTGTTCACAGATTGGCATCAGTATATTCGCCGCCAACCAGGCTTGCAGCCATGGCCACCCGTCAGGCTTCGCGAGGGTCACACACTTCTACAGTTTCATACTATCTCACACTTCGGTGTCTACCGCCGTCCGGTGCTACACGATTCCGAAGTGCTCCGTATTTTTAATTGTTCTTCGCTATTTTATTGTTTAATTGTGTCCATTGTGTGTGTTTGTCGTGTGCAGGAGATTGTGCCCGTCAATTTGGTGCTTGCACCAACAAAATTGGACAGATAGTGACTGAAATATTATTAAATTAGTTTTTTGTTTACATAGTGATAAGTCAGTGTTTTTTTTTAAATAGTGTTTATGATTATGTCGATAATTTCAACAAATTTCCGACACTCGCAAAGGAATCAAAACCTACAGGATACTTCCCGTAAACTCAGAATCTTGAAATTTGGCATGAAGCATTGTCATATAATGCAAATATAGGAAAAATTGCGGAAATCTAATTTTTTTAGTTATATCATATAATAAAAATATTTTAATAAAATGAAACTTACTACCTTATTTCTCATGAACGAATAAAGGTATCAAATTGAAATTTATACCAAATACCTAGGTCTATTGTCCCTTTAAGCAGTGAAAAAATCAAACATCTAAGTTAACGCGATCCAAAGATACAGCAGTTTATAAATTGTAAACCGCTACGTTTGTACGGCGGAACCCTCGGTGTGCGAGTCCGACTCGCACTTGGCCGGTTTTTTTTTGCTTTTCTCCATAACCTTTTTACTTCAAAAGTAATCGACATAACCATTGTTTAATTTCGTCAACTGAAACCCATAAATCTTTACCTTGGTCATAGGTAGATAATAGGTACCTAAATAATAACTAAACCTGGATTGCCAACTCCCTTATACTAATAAATGTAGTTGTATGATAAATAATTTGTTGAGTTATTCATCTATGCTTTAGTATACCTTCTGAAAATAGTTAAATAATATCGTGTGTGAATTAAATAAAAAAAAAATTATATTGATTATTTTAATTAAAAAATATATACTTAGTCTTTCTATGACAAAAAAAAAACAATCTAAAAAGATATATTTTATGTGGGTATTTTCGTACTCACTGTACAATGTGTTGATAAAGGTTAAATTTCTATACAGAAATTAGCTTGGGACGAATTGCAGAACAGATTTTATATTATTTTTGGTTTTCTTCAACTCGTCCCAAATGGGCCGTAGGTATGTGGGACCAGATGACGAATTACCCAAACTTATTATTAATCGTCGTTATCTTTAGTTCGGTACCTATATCACTGGATCTATAGATTAGATAGACCTTTAATTTTTTTTGTACTTTCCATAAACGAAGATAATTTTGATAAATAATAGCCTTTGGTTATAAATGTTGATCACACTTTATTTTGGTGCATCTACAGTTCCACGCAGTAAGCCGGCCGGGCGTCCTGACTACAAGAAACAGCATCGGAGCTGCTGGTCGGTGGCAAGAGCCCACGATGGCCTGGCCGGTTCATGTCATGCCACCGGATTGTGTGGATACACTATTAGGATTAATAAAACTTTCCCTTTTTTAATTAATAAGTACAAATCTACTAATGAACATAGTGCGAGAAAGAAAAAAAAGGAAAAATACTACTAAACCTATTGACACGGTAATAATATTACCGTGCTATTGATGCCACGCACGAGCAAAGTTAATTCTCAGTACCCGTAGTATAAGTATAGTAGTAGTTTTCGTTTATAATACGCAACTATTGTAGTTGCGTTAAGAGGTCGATTTGTAAAGGGAAGGTGAATAGCGCTTAGGGTTGCCAACTCTCGAAAGGACCAACTCGGGAGAATGTGGAAAAAGCGACGGATGCATTTATTTTTTAGAAAAACCGGAGAAATTATTGCTCTCCGGGAGGTCGGGCAGCCCTAACAGCGGAAAGAAGGGCATTATCATGTTTCCCATACAAATTGAGCTCATAACACAGCTACAATAGCAAAGTTTTTTAAACGAAAAAACATACACTACGGCTTCATTACGGGAGATATCTATTGGTGGACTCACGGTGTACTGGCATAGCACAACAATTTTTATTTTAAATTGTCTATAGCAAAGCAGATACCATTTTTATTATCTTAGATGATAATAATCTAAGCATTTTACCGATATAGTCTTAATCAGGATTGGTTGATACATTTGTGTACAAACATTTTTTATTGAACCACGATAGAACCTTATTACAGCAAAAAGAATAACGTTACTTAAATGTAACTGCTGTTTTTGTAAAGAATCAGTTTTGCTCGTATTTGAGCTCCGTTTGCCCAATCTCGTCACATTTCTCATGCAATTATTTATGAGTATAATCTGTACTAAATACAATTTCAAAGACATTATCAATAAATTATACAACCATACCTACCTATAATCACGTGCAAAACAAATTATTAACTTTTGATAAGTACAGATTTACTGATATTTGACTTTGATTATGCGATAACAAATAATTAAATATAATTACGAATAGTTCTCTGATTCATTAACACGTCCAAAATGAAGGCATACGTATTATTTTTCTTCCTCTTTGGAACTGTTTTAGCGAATTTAAAGATCCCGTTTGATTACCATCGAGAAATTGGTATTCCTCTGGCAGCTAAAATCAAGGCAGCCGAAGAGAGCTTAGGCAGAAATGCTGGTGACAGCCAAGATAGAATTATAGGAGGTGTTATTTCTCAACCCAATTCCCATCCATATCTGGTAAGCATATTTAATTATACGAAATTTATTTCATCATTAACGCCAGCAACTAAGTCCCTAGTAGGTACTATACAACAATTGGAATGTTATGAAATTAGAGAGTAAGGATTAGCAGCTGGGATTTGGATTGCCAATTCTAACGGTTTGTTTGTGTCTCTCTCGGTTAATAAGTACCAAAGGTTTCCAAGGTAAGATTCGGTGTTGGCAGTACACAAAGGACCTATCCTGGTCTTACAAGCACATTATCAGTCGGACTTTTAGGTGTGTGAGACACTCTTATATTAGCTATCTTAATACCATTAACTTCTTCACGGGGAAACCTCAAATTTTTATTTATATAGATTCCATCCCGTTATTTTTCTTTTAACTCACAAAACAAAGAAGGTTATGGGACTATTAGTTTGTATAATAAACAATAATAAAACGAAAAAAGAAGCTTTTGTTCCTGTCCAGAATTTCATGGATAAAGTATATCTGGTTCTGTATCTGTTAAATTGCGTCTAGAGCAAATCAAAATGTGAAGTGAATTATTTTCTGCCTCGCAGGGTGCTCTCCTCATCTCCTTCTGGAACCAGGCTGGTGTTTCAGTATGCGGGTCTTCGTTGCTGTCAGCGAACCGCGCGGTGACCGCGGCTCACTGCTGGAACAACTATCACCTACAGGGCAGGGAGCTGACCATAGTGCTAGGCTCAACTCAGCTGTTCTCCGGCGGAACCCGCATTGCCACTTCGACAGTCTTCGTACATCCATTGTTTGATATAGCCGCTTTGAGAAACGATGTCGCCATAATTTATCTCCCGTACAGTGTTCAGTTTTCGGGTAAGTTAAAATCTTTATGTAGCAGATCTGTGATGCTAATGACGGCAACTATTCTTTTCACCTTTCCAGCCCGCCTAGCATGACCACCTTAACACGATATGATATAGCCATTATATCGCTTTGAACTGTCAAAAATCATTTGATAAAACCGCTATCTGCAAAGAAAGTGTTATGTTTTTTACTATGAACGCTACGGAATAGCGCAGCGGCTACGAAACGGCTACGGACCGTAGCGCATCACCCTTTTTAACCGACTTCAAAAAAGGAGGAGGTTATCAATTCGAATGTATGTTCTTTTTTTTTTAATGTTTGTTACCTCATAACTCGTTACTGGGTGGACCGATTTTTAAGATTCTTTTGACCTTTGGAAGCTAGTGCTTGTCATGGGGTCCCATTTAAATTTTATCGACATCTGACAAGTAGTTTTTGAGTTATCCCTAATAATTCCTATTTAATTGACATTGATGATATCGTAATTTTATCACTTGTGTGTCTAAAAGATCTTGAGGTAGTTTCCTGGAAATTTCTATACTTAAAACACTAAAAAGCAGAAATCAAAATTTTAAATAAAAAAACAACCTTCAGAACTAAAAACGGGAGAAATAAAAATTTTGTTTATAAAAATCTAAATGTTTTTGAGGTCGGTCCTAGCCTCAATATTTGTAATAAACGTTGTCACTTGTATTTGGACCGACCTCAAAAAACATTTAGATTTTTATAAACAAAATTTTTATTTCTCCCGATTTTAGTTTTGAAGGCGGTTTTTATAATTTAAAATTTTTTTTCGTAGTAAATAGAGGCGATACGGTTCGGAGCTGGTAAGTGCTACGACCTTAATAGCACAATATAGGGGACGATACAGTTCACTTTGACTCCATATATTGACGAATCGGCGCACGCACACATAAAAACGTCGTTTACCGGCCGCTAAACATGTTTTGAACGGCAAAGCCGGCAAAACGGCAAAAACAGCGTGCAAACTACGTTTGTATGTGTGCGTGCGCGCCGATTCCTTACTATATTATGGAGTCAAAGTACTGTATCGTTCTCTATATTGTGTTAATAGTAGAGATGAAACGGATACCGGCATTATCCGGTATCCGGCCTAAAATTACTATCCGGCCGGATAGTAACTCAGTATCCGGCCGGATACCGGATATTAAAAAGCTACGACAATGTCCTAAAATAAAATGCAATACATTAATCTTTGTGAGGTAAATATCAATAAAATGGCTTATAATTATGACAACTTTTATTTAAAGTCGAAAAAGTTACAAAAAAGGTTTTTAAAAAAACTAAATTTTCTTCTGAGATACTCCCTCTAATGATAAATACATAAAAAGTAAATATCTAAACTATTTTTTTTAGTAAAAACTTAGCGAAACCGCCCGAATTGATCTGATTGTGTTTGCGGCGCTAAACTCGTCACGACACGCAACGAGACAATGGGCCATATATCCGGCTCCGGATATCCGGCTATCCGGCCTCGCAGATCGCCGGTTATCCGGTATCCGGCCAAATAACTATCCGTTTCATCTCTAGTTAATAGTGTTAACATCATGACAGTCACTGATAACATCATTCCTTCATATTTGAGTGTTCATGTCATGTGGGGTTGATAGTACATATTTTTAGTCGTCTTTCCATTGTACTTTGAAAAGCACGTTAGTACCTCAGGTACCTCTGTATAAGGTCCCATCTGCTGTTGCAAAATAATATTTGTAAAAACTTGCTTTTGTAAAAACATTAAATATTCCCATATTATCATGTTATTATTTATTTGATAAATATCAAATTATGACATCACTACAATTTCGGGCTTATTTATCATAATAATACTCTTCTTATCATAATCAGTTAGCTGGTCTGTCTCTGCTTTTTTAAAGAACTTTATATAATCAAAAAAATGGTATTGGATTTGTCAATAAACGTTATAATTTTCGAATTTTTACTCACCATCATAGCCTTTATAATTCGACCCACAGCTGGGACACAAGGCCTCTCCTTGTCATCGAAGTAGATTTAGGCGATAGTCGCTTGCAAACTGCGGATTGGTGGACGGAGTATAAGGTGATCAATACCTCTTTGCTGATCCATTAGTCGCCTTCTACGACACCCATTGGAGGATATGGGGTCATTATCAGGCTATTCTACTCTGCCGGCATCACATGGCTAACACACAATAAGAATATCTATTTATTCGATAAGTTAAAAATTATATTTATAAAAAAAAATTATTTGATTACTCGGACTGCTGAGATGATTATAGAATAAAGAGTACCTAGTTGGTTCATTGAAGGTTGATTGAAGGTATATTATTTTTTGGGTTTGGTGCCTCTTTTAGGTATGTACAACCTAGGTGTAAACCAAATCTAATGTTGATCCAAACATCCGTGACACTTATTCTAAGTCTATAACTCTCTTCCACAGCTGGTATTCAACCGATTGCACTTCCACCTATCAACGAGCTGGGACAAACCTTTGCTGGAGAATGGGCCATCGCTGCTGGATTCGGAACTACTAGTGACAGTATGCATAACTCTATTAATTGTATCTAGTCTTACGATAAGCTCGCGCAGGTTTCACCCGCTACGAGTCTTGTCGCAATTTCGTATTATGACACTCCATTTTAATCTCAGCCTACATTCAGATAAGAAAATAAATCAACATACCTACATAGTTGATTGTTTGAACATAAGTTACAGGTACACCTACTAACAATTAGATAAGCTATTCAGCGCCATACTTCGGAAAGCATTTTAAGTACTTATCTAAGTAGTCGGTTTGGGGGGAGTTCTATGACGATGGAAAATGACTATTTACGGACCATACCAGAACGTTGGGTAGACGATGCGGTGTATGTGGGATAACCTGACGCCTTGACATTAGCGGCCTTTACGCGGACGCTTCAACGCGCGTGTAAGAGCAAATAGCACGCGAAGGAGCGTGGATGACGAATCTTTCGAAAACCAAACGTTTGAAATTTGTAACCTTAATATGAAAAAAAAGAAAAGTCCTGACTGACTGACTGATCAACGCCCAGCCTAAAATACTCTATCCCAAACCCTTGTACCTAGATAGCTAAATTTTGCCTAGAGGTTCCTTTTATGTAGACAAGGGCCAGATTTTTCGAAATTCAATCCCTAAGTGGGTAAAAATATGAGATGAAAGTTCAATGAAAAAATCATCATCATGTCTTTACTATTCTATTCATTCATATCATGTCACGTATTTAAGAACATAGTTGAAATTGCAAATGCTTATACTATCTAAGAAAGGCATTACCCAGCGATGGAAGTAGGTACAAGATGATGATAACAACCTGCATTATACCTTTAAAACACGGACTAAATTATTTATTATCTATCTGACTTTCATCAAAGATTACATAAGTAGGTATTAAAGTCATCAGAGAATCAGTGTAGTTTTGCATTATCTATGTTACTGATTAGAATTAATATTAATTATGTTCGAATTTACATACGTCCATTAATATGTGTTTACAATTTATACTTAGTTTTAGATTAACAAAATTCAAAATTTACAACCGATCAATTTTTCACCAGATGTACCATCGGCCTCTCCGTTCATGAACGAAGTCAACGTGCAAGTGATGAGCAACTCCTTATGCATGGCTTCGTATGGACCAGTTTTCGTAACGGAAGGTACTCTGTGCACGAGCGGTGCTGGGTTCGTAGGGGTGTGCAGCGGTGACTCCGGCGGTCCCTTGATCGGCTACAGAAACGGACAAAGGATATTGGTACGAAATACACCCATATGATCTACACTATGGATATGTCTTGACGCGATGTCAAAGGAGGTCTTAGTTGTAGTACACAACGGTCTCTCCATCAAGGATGCCGAAGACAGCACGAAATGAGTAAGGAAGGTTAGGAATAGGAAGACGTGGACCTTCCTGCGTGAGCTTGGGGTCCAGGCTTACGCACGAAGGGTCCACGTCCGGAAGCCTCCTCGTGGCGGACCCTGGTAACGTGGTGGGGAAGCTTTCTCGGCGGGTATGTGGCTTTTGATGTTGGGTGTGTCCCCTTGGCATTCGAAGTCACATATGCCATCATCGAGTTGTTTTTGTTTTCCCACCACGGCTTGTTCCGGACGGCCCTTTTCAGGGCGACGACCGTGCCCGAAGTCCCTCGGGTGCGGTCCGATGGCTGCTCCCGGTGTCCTCGTCAAGAGGACGCGTCAGGTTGAGCAGCCGTCGGTGAGGAGGCGGCCTATAAGGCCGGCGTCGGCCAGCGGCCCACAGGGGCTGGCGTTAGTCGGTAGCCCCTGTGGGCTGCTGGCCACCAATTGGTGCACAAGGAGTGCCTAGACTGGCAGGGTTGGGACGGGCTCGGTGTAGTTGCGCTCACGTGCGTAGATCCCTGCGTAGATAAATAGTATAGATGAAACGGATAGTTGTTTGGCGAGCTGCGAGGCCGGATGGCCGGATATTCAGCCCCTTATCTCGTTGCATGTTGTGAAGAGTTTAGCGCCGCAAATGCAATCAGATCAATTCGCGGTTTCGCTAAGTTTTTACTAAAATAAAATAACATCCGGTATCCGGCCGGATATTGAGTTACTATCCGGTATCCGGTCGGATAGTAAATTTAGGCCGGGTACCGGATAGTTACCGGATATCCGTTTCATCTCTAGTAAATAGTGATTAACCAGCTCGGGAAAAAAGTAAGAAGAATTGGTTTTACTATTTTTGACTCCGTTTGTTCACAGATTGGCATCAGTTCATTCGCCGCCAACCAGGCTTGCAGCCATGGCCACCCGTCAGGCTTCGCGAGGGTCACACACTTCTACAGTTTCATACTATCTCACATGTAAATAAATGTATCCACGCGATAATAAACATTATTATTTTATCTAATTGTGTTTAATTAATCGACTCTGTTGTATACTTACATACTTAAATAATCTTTTTACAATAAAAGTTACGATTTTGTCAAAAACAGAAACCACTCCTCGTCTCACAATACAACTCTCCAATTACCGAGATAGGTACCTACCTAAGTTGTGATAGGTATCAATATAATATTGAAGTTTCTCCCGAGTTCTTGTTGTAAAAACACGTGTTGAGAGACTCCATTTACCGAACAATTTTTGTTACTTTTTCATTTGACATTGGCAAAATGCGTACGTTTAATGCGTCGCGACGCCATTAATTAAGAATAGAATAGAATAAATAAATTAAACCTTTTTACATAATTATATATTACATTAGGTAGGTAATCATCTCACAGCATAATATGTTTGAGACAAACTGTTACGCACTAAATAGGTACCTGCTCAGGTACAAGATTTGACCTAAACAAAATAACGTGCAACAACCAAACAAACATTTCAAGTTACATACAATTTAAGAAAAAAGATTAGGTACTACAACAACGCAAACGTAATACGACGCAAAATAAATATTGTTGAAATTTTGGGAAAAATATTAGTTTTTTGCTTTTAATAAAATACCTAGGTAGGTACTTTTTTATACAAACTACGCCGTTTGGCGCGTCTCTAAAGAAACAAAAAATAATAGTTTAAAAAAACTAAAAAACACGCTTTTCTTTAAATTATAGGTACTTTCCGTTCATCATTTTTTTTCTATAATGAATATTTATTTTTACTTTTAAGTCCGATTTAATTTAAAAGCGAGTCTTTAGTTTATTTAAACTATTATTTTATTTTCTACTTTTTAGTGCGAATTATAACCGCTGATGAAAGATACTTACCTATATTGTTAAAAAAGAAACTCTTAACACCGCCAACTTAACAATGACAACGCCATCTACTGACGTATAGCTGAACTAATATTCAAATGTTTAATTTATTAGTCCTGGCGATTCTAATCAGGATAATGGGATATTCTTATCGAATTATTGTAATGTCATCGGTCATTGATAAGTCTATAAAGTTTAAATGAAATCTGACCGTGTAAAGTTGGTCAAAATCGAGCCCAAACTTTTTTAAAAGTTTACATACAAACATACAGCTTACATACAAACAACATATAATAATTTATTATTTCTGTGCATACAGGAGTTACAAACATACAGGTGAAACTAAAATAAGCGTGTTAAATAAATTTCCCTCCCTAGCTAATGGTCATAGTTTCCGAGAAACGGAGAAATTGTCTTTGTCACAACCACAGATATATCAATCTAAGGAGATCGGTCGAATCGCCGAGTTCATAGGAAGACAGAGTGTCGCAATCAGCGGGCGTACTACATAACACATGTTCTAGTGGAGCATGCCGTAATATACAATATTCATTGCGCGCGTCTTAAGGACTGCGAAGCGAAGAAAGTTAAGCACAGCCGCAAAGGAGATCGGTCAAATCGCTGAGTTACGTATTCAGTTGACTTTATCGGAAGGCGAAGTGGCGGAAATGTATGCCCACAGGGCATACACTTGTCGCAAGTTAAACGCCGGCTTGGCCTATCTCCTTGTATTATTAAATCTGTGGTCACAACCTATATTATTGTGTCACAAGTACAACTCTCCATTGTCACTACTGTCCTCGCTTCTCAGTCTCCCCTATTTATCTACATGTCTACATATTATAGAGTGCCTATCCAGAAATCATCTTGCCTTATCAGTGACCTCATTGCCTTTATCGATGTATCTGTTAGTTATTCTGACAAGATATGATTAGAATTCGAGATTATATTGCTTTCCTATTTGACGAGATCAGTCAGTTAAGATGTTTGGTAAAGTTGTATTGTTGTTGTTGCCAGTGGTTTTGGATGCCACAAATTTTTGTGAGAATGGAAAATGTGAAAACCGCGTGGAGAGGATAGCAGGGCCCGGCGGATGGGTCCCTGAGCGGCACTCCAGACCTTATCAGGTATTTACACGCTTAAGTATATACCTAAGCTCACCTGTATGTTTGTATGTAACCGACTCCTTTGCACGTAATTCTGACCCACTTTAAACGGTCAGATTTCATTTTAACTTTATAGACTTATCAAAGACTATGACATACCTAACAATAATTCGATATGAATATCCCATTATCCTGATTAGAATCGCCAGGACTAATTATAATATAAGGTGCACCTGTATGCAGTGGCGGCGCTAGGCGTCGGTGACGTCGGCCATCGCCGATGGCCTCGCGCCTGAGGGGGCCTCGCAAAAAAGTTTACAAACGAACTAAAAAAAAGTTACGAACATACTGACGAACCAGTTGAATCTCTATGAAATGCAGTTCAGAATCAACTTTTTTAACACAATGATAGATGTTATAATAGTCGACACCGAATTTTAAAGCGCTCTATGAATATCTTGAGCAATTTGGTTTTATTTGATATGAATCCTTGGGAAGGCCAAAACAGTGACATAGGCTTTCGAATTAAATTAAGAGCTTTTATAATCTAATTCACTAATAGACTCAATCAACGACAAATTCTAAATTTATTTAATTAAATAATTTTTTATACATTTTATTTGAATCATCACAATATTGTAAGAAATTACCTAAGTCTATGTTCAATATTATTTTCGAAAATCTTCATGCGACTGTCAGTAATTTTTGTTATTATATTAACATTACGGCGTTCAATAGTGATTTTCTGTCCACTATGATCTGAGTTTACACAGTTGAGTATGGATTTTTCAAGTATATTACAATTACAGAAAATGTTATCCAAGCAAGTAGCTGTAGTAGGGGTGATTCTGGTAGGTTCAAAGAAAGCATAATAAAGATGAAAAGATCTAAATAAATTAATGAACCTATTTGTGTATGGACTAGAATATTTAAATTGAAGTCCCCACAGACAACTATCTTCTTGTTGTTGCTACAAATAATATTTAGAACATTTTCCATTGCAGTTTCAAACAGATAATAGTTTCCAGAAGGGGGTCTGTTTATACATACAATTATAAATTGCTCAAATTCCACACATGAAATTTCAATAATTCGTTCAATTGAGTGCTTAATCACATCTGATAGTTCTTTATATTTAATATTGTTTTGTAACAAAATTAAGAAACCACCTCTAATGGCAGATTCTCTAGTGAATGCACTTACAATACAATACAACTGACTTCTTTTTAGCCAATGTTCTGTGAGACATAGATATTATTACATGTATATTTAGACTCTGTAAGAATAAATAAATTTCTAGTTCCTTTCCAGATAAGCCTTGAATATTTTGGTGAACTATTTTAAGTGAGCTATTGCCAGAGGTGTCCTCTGTCTCTGTTGTCTTACTGATTAATTTAAATATTGATTTTGTGATGAGCTTATCTGCGAGTCAAAGTTCATCATTTAGTTTCTAATTTCTATACTAAAAAGTACTTATTATTCACTTTTTAGTTTTTTATTTCACACAAAAGCTTGTTTTTTAGTTTTTTTAAACTATTATTTTATTTTCCACTTTTTAGTGCGAATTATAACCGCCTAAGAAAGATGCTTACCTATATTGTTTTAAAAAAAAACTTTTAACATCGCCAACTTAACAATGACAACGCCATCAAGTTTTGTATAGCTGAACTAACATTCCAAAAAAGTTTTAAATGAAATCAGACCGTTTAAAGTGGGTCAAAATCGAGTCCAAACGGGTCAGTTACATACATACAAACAAACAAACATACAGGTGAAACTAATATAAGCGTGTTAAATAGAAAACTATTTTGCAGCAATGGTACATTTCCGTTGTTATATTCTAAGAGTGCGTTCCAAAACCAGGTGAAGCCAAGTAGACAGCGTAAGATAGCTTTCTAAGGTGTAAATTAACTATAGTTTAACAAAACTTACCAATGTTGAAAGCGCTTCTTAATAACGACCAATAGTGAGCTACCATTTACTCTACCCCGAGTAAATTAAGATCGTTTTGGAACGCACTCTAAGTTGTTTTAACTTTGCTTACCGACATAATTCTGCTTTTTAAGTAGGAGTTGTAGATAGAATATTGTGTTTGAGTGGCAGATGCACAACTGGATAATGGTTCTTATGTAACTGAGATTTTTATTGAGGTAAGTTAACAAAAACACAATATGCTTTCAGCATCACTTACCTACCACATATATGTATTTATTTCTAAAAAATAAAAATGTATCTTTATCAAGATAAATAAAATTAACATTGAGGTTGGGGTAGTCCAACAAGGTTGTGGGTAGTTATTTCAAAAGTTATTTATTCTATCACCAGGTGGCTCTATATTCGCGTGTGGGCACAACAGGCCCTCTGGGCTTCTGTGGAGGAAGCTTGGTACATCCTGAGTGGGTACTGACTGCTGCCCACTGCATGTTCCATGATTCACAGGAGGTGGACAATGTGCAAGTAAGATAGACTTAACTACACTTACGTAGAAAATAAACACTAAAAAAAATCAACTTGTTCAGGGCGAGAACCGAACTCAGCATTTTCAACAATCCGCGCGGCTGCGGCAATCACTACGCTATCGGGACACTGCTTTGGCTTTCGAAATTTGTCAGTGCTTGGTATTTTTGTTTTTATGGTAACATTGTTTCATCAAATCTTTGAACAAACTGACAAATTTCGACGGTGAAAGCAGTCTCCCGGTAGCGTAGTGGTTGGCCGCCGCTCATAGATAGCGGAAGATGGGTTCGATTCCCACCCTGGACAAGTCAATTTTATTCAGTATATTTTCTAATTTTAAAAATATTTACGCGTTTGTTAACAGAAAAATAAATCCTATTTTAAACACTTTTGTGTATATATCTCACAGATTTAATAATACAAGGAGATAGGCCAAGCCGGCGTTTAACTTGTGACAAAGTGTATGCCCAGTGGGCATACATTGCCGCCAGTTCGCCGTCCGCGTCACTCGGACTTCCTATGAACTCAGCGATATGACCGATCTCCTTTGCGGCTGTGCTTAACTTTCATTGCTTCGCAGACCTTATGACGCGCGCAATGAATAGTGTATATCACGGCATGCTCAACTAGAACCATGTTATGTAGTACGGCCGCTGATCGCGACACTCGCGGTCTTCCTATGAACTCGGCGATTCGACCGATCTCCTTAGATTGATATATCTGTGATATTTCTTCTTTTCAATAAATGGCGATTGCGACACAAAGATTACACATTTCGCCAATGTCAAGTGAAAATATAAAGTAATAGCAGATAATTTTACAGTAGATTGAGTTAAAAAGAGAGTCCCTCAACACGTGTTTATACAACAAGAACTCGGAAGAAACTCTTGTGTAAGTATACCTATTTATGTAGAAAAGAAAATTTTTCAAATCTATTTTCTCCGTGTTTCCGAAAGCACGTTAAGCTGATGGTCCCAGCTGCTGTCGAAATAGATAGATAGCAGTCGTTCTTAAGGAAGGTGGTGTCAGTCAGGCATGGCCGTAAAATTCTCATGCCAAAGGTCTTCCTGTGTTCCGACTCAGCCGTCTGTATGGCACCCAGGGGCCTTATATCGTGCTATTTTACAACGTTTTTACCAAATCCAAATCGTTATCGTTTTCATACATTTTGACAGCAGTTTGACAGCGCTATCAGCTGTCAAAACGTATGAAAACGATAACGATTTGGTTTTGGAGTTTCTCTCGAGTTCTTGTTGTAAAAACACGTGTTGAGAGACTCCATTTTTAACCAAAACCTACCGTACAATTTTTTGTAACGTAATTACTTAAATCACTTGACAAGATGCATACCTACCTAATCGTTAAGATTTGCGAATTCCATTAATTAAGAATAGAACAACGTTCGTAAATAGCGCGATCGGGGGGCAGATGTTGCCCGGGTGAACCGCGGGGAGATCTTGGAACATCAACCCTTACAGTAAAGACATATTATTACAGAAATAACTTAACAGCTAGCTCATGGGTCTGAGTCAGCTAGTTGACATTTTCCCTTATTTTACATCCTTGGTCTTCAGTCTTCATCATGTCTTTTATACACGAATTGAATAGGTACCTACATCATTTCTTTTTTGTATTTGTTTATAAGTTTTATTTGCCATGATTTGAAATGAAAAATTGTAGACTAGGTACCTAATAGGAAACGAAAAACAAGAAAAAAAAATCCTGTAGGTAGGGTCAAGTGCCCGTCTCAGCCATAGATCTTGACATTATTTGTTCTTTTTAACCGAATTCAAAAAGGAGAAGGTTCCCAATTCGATTGTATTTTTTAGACATTTCATTCCTATTTGTTCTAGGCAATTTTGGGAGCACACTCCCTTTACGATCGCTATGAGAACGGCCGCCGTATAGTGAACGTGAACACGGTGGTGGTGAACCCCGACTTCGACCCTGACACCTTCGCTAATGACCTGGCGCTCCTGAGACTCGCCAACATCATGCAGCTCACTGGTAGGCACAGAAATAACAATTTATTGTTTGTGAATTGCGACTGGTAGGATGTGTTCGCAGCTGGTAGGTAATGTTTAGAACTTTAGATAAAAAAGACTTAGGTACGCCGGACTTTAATAACATAGGTACCTAGCTACTTACCCAATAGGTACTCTGAAAAAGTGTACCTAGACGGAGCTCTGCAATAAAGGATGTTTAAAATCTTGCTAATGCAATGACGTAAAAAATACTAAGGGAGCGTCCATTAATTCCGTGAGGTGTTTTTGACTGCGTGGTGGTTCTGCAGATATGCAATCAACCTAACTGTGTGAGCAACGAAAAGCATAGAACATTAGGTTCTACCTAGGGTTACCATCCGTCCGGATTAGTCCGGACATGTCCAGACTTCTAGGGTTCTGTCCGGACTTTGTCCGGCCCTCTAGTTTGTCAGGACTTTTTGTTTTAGATGGAATACTAGTAATAAAACTTTCATTAGTAAGTTATTTAATCTTTATTAATGTCCCACTCATCTAGAAGCGACTGTTAGCTATCATGTCCATACTACTTTTGCGAAGTGCGTACTAAAGTGTTGATGTTTGCATTTTTTGATTAAAATATCCGGACTTTTTTGAACTGTCGCATGCATTTTGTCAGGACTTTTCAAATTTCTAAATGGTAACCCTAGTAACTATATATTTCATAAATGTCTTAAATAGTTTTATTAATCGGTTGATCAATTTATTTCAGATACAATAGACGTTATCCGCCTGCCGTATCTTAGTTTGCAAAACGCTAACTTCGCTGGCCAAGGCAGTATAGCGTCAGGGTGGGGTATTGCTGCTCAAGGTAAGTAACAACACTTTTCCCTTGGGTCAGTTAATAAATAATTTTTCCAAGCATAAAATCAATGTGTTAATGCACATACCAACCCAGACAAGTAAAGTCAAAGAATTATCTGCTCCTTTAAGAGTGGACACAGCCCGGCGGATTTGCCAGCGACGTGATCTTAAGCAAAGGCACCAGAGAAGGCGCCTGGTGACATAAGGCGCGAAGCACACTGATCTGGCAGATAGGCAGCAGATACGGCGCGGACATCATTCTATTTCATTCAAATACCGTACCAAACACACGGCAATAAGGTCATTCATTGAACAAATTTGAACAAATTCAACGGCCCAACTCGGATGCGCACATTTCGGCGTTGAATTTGTTCAAATAATTACCTTATTGCCGTGTGTTTGGGACGGTATTTGAATGAAATAGAATGATGTCCGCGCCGTATCCCGCCGTCTGCCAGATCAGAGTGCTTCACGCCTAAGCCGGCGGCACTTTCCAACGGGCTGTGCTGATCCTCACGTTTACAAAAGAAAAGTGATTCACCTTGTAGTTCGGCAAGGTGAAGATGGTCTCCGCAGCGTACCTAGGTCTCACAGACAATGCAACATATTGTCTTCGGTATATATTAGGTATATCCACACTAGCATATTTTGAATTTAGACACAGGTGGAGTGGATTCATTTGTAAAACTTTTGTACCTATATAAAAAAATCTAAACAAGAAGTTTTATAAAGAAACCTGTGAGATCACTTAGGTAATCTAAAAGACCGTGGTTCAAACATGAGAGAAAATAAGCGTTAGCTATCATTTTGACATTAGTTAACTCCACTTACTTAAATAGAGAGCTCCCCACTGCCTCAGAGCTCGCTGGCTGATAGAGTAATTAGTACTATGGCAGTGGCCGAATTTACCAGTAGGCTGAGTAGGCTGGAGCCTGGGGCGGCAGATTTTGGGGGCGGCTAATTTGGCCCAAATTTTGAAAAAAGTGCCTTTCATTTTTTTATTAAAGGGAAAAAAGCTGATGTAATGAGGAAGATCGAGCACAATAAAGTTGCAAATGTATTATGGAATATTGTGGTGTGTAAGGTGGAGAAGCTAAGTCAAGGGAATTTTAACGAATTTCAATTTTATGAAAATATTATCTTTGTAGGTGTTACGTTTATTTCGCCAACCCTCAGGGAGTATTTCATGACGGTGCTTGCTGACGGCGCGTGTCGGAATTACCACGACATGCCACCCGACATGTTCTGCGGCTTCAATTCTACTTCGGGAACTTGCAAGGTATTATTGCTTTTATTTTTGCGACTTGTAACAGCTTTGCACTAATAAGGCTTTAGATTACTTTTTTTATCGGAGAGGTCAAATGAATCTACGCACTACAGAGAATGATTCTCTGCATTACGATGCAACTGCAGGGGTAGGTTGTGAGACTCGAGGTAAAACCGGTGCCCCGTTTTATCGTGTCCGCTGTCAAGCGAGACAACAGACCGTCAGTCTTGCACGACCGGCCGCCACCGAGCACAAGGCTCCACCGGCTGAAAAGGGCCTTTACCGCGTCCCCCATAGCGGTGCCAAGGGTGGTTTGGGTGAAACTCAGCGCAATTGTCCCCTACTTAAAGCCGCAGCCATCCGTCATACCGATTCCGCACGAGGCAGCAGACTCGATTGGGTCCAGCTGTGTCGTGTAGGCACCAGGCGCTTGCTTCGACAGGGCGGCACTGCCTCACATGACACCACCGCGGAAAACTAAACCAGAAGTCGCATGCATCCACGACCCCGAGAGCCGATGCGTGTCAGGAGCGACCGACCTCCCAGTTCCGTACAAGGCGGCCCACCAGCCTTATTACATATAACCAAAAGTCCACTGTCCCTTAAAAGCCGACTGTGGAGGCACCAGACGTTGCCTAGGGGGGAAGGTGCCCTCGAGAAGGTCTCGGAACATAGCACCCCAAGGCTTTATATTACCTAAGTCAGTGGTGATGCCTCCAAACAAATAGGACCTTCCTACTACCTACAGCAACAGTTTTATTTTAATTTCTTCATTTAAAATTTACGTATATTTTTGTTTCTCTAGTAAAATATTTTCATTTTAAATAAATGTCATTAAAAGTTAAAATACACTATACGTCTCAGTGCAGAAGCTCTCAGTGCCAGCTCAACATGTTACTTACCCGCGTTTATGAGATAAAATTATATTAACTAACTAGGTATTTATTTACAGGGTGACAATGGCGGACCTATGACGCTTTACCTATCGGCTACAGAAGAAACTATATTGGTATGTATCACGGAATAGTCTTATGGTTTGGTATGTATCAATCATCTTCTAGGCGAGCGTGTACCACCATAGGCCTCATCATCGCTTTCCATCAGGCGAGATTGTGGTCAAACGCCCAGCCTATTTAACATAAAAAAAAACATTATAATTTCATAACATTGAAATGTAGATTATTTAAAACTACAAAATTATCTGCAAATGAAAAGTACTTTAATTTAAACCATAATCGTTGAGAAAACTCCCTAAAATTATTTCAAACTTTAGCTTGGAACACCTCGTTCGCGTGACTAGAGTTGCATAGGTGGGTAGGTATTGTACTTTATCAACTCCGAGGTCTGAGATGCTGATGTCAGTTTTGGTCAATGATATTATAAAATATACCTAATATCATTGGTTTTGGTTTAACTATTAAAAAGGGGCATTATATCGCGTTTTTATCTTTCATACATTTTGACAGCTCTGCTGCCAGGCCAGATATCAAAACTTTGAGAACATTATCGATTTGGTTTTAGTATCAGAGGATGAGTTTTAGTTAGATACCTATAGAAACTAATCTACGTTTTATAAACTTATTTATTTTTCTTGTCAGCCATCAAAGAACACTAATCACTAATATTACAAGTTAGACATATACTCTCTAATCTGAGATTACAAGTGCTTATTACTAATTATTTTTATTTCAAACTCCTTTTCAGATTGGCGTGATCTCTTATATTGATGCCAGTGGGTGCAACAATAACATACCATCTTTTTTCACAAGAGTCTCACGATTTTTGGGTTGGATCAGTGAGGTTACTGGCATTGAACTAAGTTAAACTTCAATAAACACTGGTTTTTGTCGTGATTAATTATATTTATATAGATGTCTAAACTAAATATATGTTTAAATGTAATAAGAATTTTATAAATAAGTATAAGGTTTAATTATTTAATAAGTTCCTTGCACTTATAAAAAAATAAATTTTACAATATTAATCAAATCAAATAACTTTTTTAAATTCTCCTTAATCTCGAAGTACTATTTAATTAGCTTATTAATAAATGATGTAGGTATTTGTTTTTTCGTTTATAAAAATTAGCACCTAATAATGGTGTTGGAGAAACCAAGTGGAACAGAAATAGAGGAGGAAGAAACTTAGAAGATGTCTGGTGTGCTAAGCACTTGAAATTCCTGCACCACAGAATGTTACAGTGGCCAATAATCATGATTTATTGAAATTGACAGAATCGCGTGTAGTCAATTCCAAAATGCTTCCCTTTTACACCTCAGTTTTACACTGGACTTCGAGGGACTTCGCCGCCAGTGCTGCCATAGACTTTATCTTCACAATTACGCCGCTGAATTATGAGATTAATTTTGAATTTAGTAATTAATCAATCATCAACTTTGATTCATGATTATTTCTTATCTAAGTAATAAGATGATAATAAAAAATTTTTTACAACACGGACAATAAAGCGGTTAGGAAGTGTTTATTTGTTTTTATCGGTGGTTGGCGTGGCAATATAATATGAATTGTAATAAAAAATAAAACCTCTTTTTTGAAGTCTGTTATAAATTGTTTTGTTGTTTATGGCAACATGGTGGTAAATGGGCCAGGAGATTTTTTACTCTGCCCTAGAAAGAAAGCCACATTCCCCCAATAAACCTAATAAGGTAAGGGTTTTATCCACCGATTCCATTTTCTATTAATTTATGAAAATTTTGTCGTACGAAGATTTTATCAAAAAACTTAATAACGAAAATGCATTTTGTATTTTCTTACTACTCGAAAGTACCATGATTATACCTACTTTAGCGTTTCGAGTAAAGTATGGTAGGAAAGTATCAGATATCTTTTCCAAGGCCTTCAACCTACGAATAAAAAATGTACATTATTTATACATTATTTATTCGTAGCCTTCAATATTTTAATTTTTGTATGATGTAATAACGCTACCTGTCCAGGAGAGTAAATGAGAACATGAAATAAAAATCAAAATATTTGAAAACATCTTTATTATATTTTCATCAAAAAAGTAAAATTTTAAAATAAAATATTTAAACATAGGTTTACATGCAACAGTGTGAAACGATGTGCAGTACAAGGCGACATTAACTCCACAGTCTAGTTACAGGCTACCGCACACCGCCCACACTCCTTTTATACAATATCGTAACAGAACTAAAAAAGTGTGATCGTAATATTAAAAAATGTGAATTTTATAAAGGATCGCGTTGACAATTACACTCGGTGAAAAATTGGCAGTAAAATAATTTAAAATTAATATTTATAATTATAATAAGACGCATTAATCGTAGAAGCACTTACGAGGCGATCAAGCATACTTACAACTCCGAATACTTAGTCGCCCCGGTGTCGCCCCTGGCTACCACCTACTTACGATACTCTAAGAAGGGATTTTAGAATTATTTAAATGCTTTATCAATACCGAAGAGTGACACCGAGGCGTCCGAAACCACTTTATAATGGAAATTAACTCTAATACAATTACGTAGCTTACGTTATATCTGTGAACGTTACAGTATTGCTCCGATATAGCAAAGCCGTCCATCAATGAAACATCCAACACTGGGAAATCAACTATAAGATGTAGATGTGGTTACAATCCGTCGTCAATTATCTAATATTAGAAATATCAAATGTGATATCTTTCCGTCGAATGATATTTGTTTGGTCAATAGTCTAGTGAAACTTCGAAATCGAATTATTAGCAGAATCGAACGACATACACTTCTAGTTACTGAAATTTACATTACTCTAGTTTCTTTTTTATATAATTATAAATAATTAAAATATATAATAATATATTCTCAATCTGAATTTAAACACTTAAAATCATCTATTCATAAATAGCGTCGCATTTAATTTTTTTTTATAATGTATTTAGATATTTATTCCATTTATAATAACCGTTTTCATATTACAACAATTATACATATTTGGGGGTGGGATCATACATACGGTCGATAAATCTATCATATTCATAATCGGCCACCGGTGAATAAATACAGAAGGCGAATCAAACACTCAGTTACCATACAGTCTTAAATAACGTATTTGTACGCAACAAAATAATAATTAATAACATTTAATAAAATTTCGACAGTCGATGGGTGCCGCCGGTGGACGTGATTTCGTCATTAACAAAGCTTACTGCGGCAAGCGTCGTGAGAAATGTTCGGCTTCCTTCGCGAACGAGGACTTCCGAGGCGCTGCTCCGACGCCATATTAGCTGGAAAACGACACGCTCGTTACATCTCCACCTCTTTCTCTATCTCTTTTTAGAACGCACGTCTCTACAGGTCTAAACACGGTCTAAAGACTAAGTTTTATTATTCCAAACATTTTCTCAAAATATAATGTTCCGTGGTAAAAAGTCTGTCTAAGAAAACACGGATCTAAAATAATTTCTGATATAAAAAAGTTCTAAGTTCCTATTAGCATTTACTTGACAGATAAACCATAAAAAAAACTGTCAATTTTACTGCCCACTATACTTCTATACCAGAAGTTTCTCCCGAGTTCTTGTCGTAAAAACACGTGTTGAGAGATTAACCTCAATCAACCGTACAATTTTAATTACTATAATTACATTTTCACTTGACATTGGCAAAATGCGTACGTTTAATGCGACGCGACGCCATTAATTAAGAATAGAACTGAATATTTCAATACCAGCCGTGCGATTCTGTAAAGATTTCGTTTCTTACATTTCATTTAGAATTTAGCTGTCAAATTTTAAGGCAAATGTTTTATTGAATAAACTGAAAACGTAGTAAGCCATGTTAGTGTATAACGACATTAAATTTAATTTAGAAATCATATTGATTAAAAATATTCCTTTTATTGTGAAACATTTGGTTGAGCTTGACAGCTAAATTCGAAATGCGATGTGAGGTGGGAAGTTAGATCCTTACAGAATCGCACGGCAGAATTTGTTAAATAGGTTTTGAGTCTGACACTTAAACTTTACATTTAAGACTCGAGAGAAAATATGGGTGTTATTTGACCAGAGAGATACTGAAAGCGAGAAAACAATTCTTGTCTTCAGTACGTGCTAAACTTGACCGCAAGTGTATGAACTCGCTTAAACTTCGCATCAAATATTATAAAGAAACTTGATAGCTAAGGCCCGCATGCAAAGAGCAAGCAGTTAATCTACATTGACAGTTTTATAAACTAATATAATGCTGAATGTAAAAACCAACAATATCTTCATGTTATATCTAATCGTACATAATCAAAAACAAAAGTTAAGTGTTCGAAAAATTATAACAATAAAAGTATTCCTCAATGATTTATCATGTATTGAACTAAATTTTCATTTGCTTAATTAAATCTCCCGATTAGGCCAATTAAGGGCATTAACATTATTTAGATTGCTTTCAACAAAATATCTGATATTAAATAAAATTTTATCTTATGTGTAATTGCGTCTGAGTAAATCTTTTATCACATAATTATGCACTTAGAACTATTCAAAATAAACCCATTAAATAGTATGGTAACATGCAAAAAAGCTATTGGTACAGCTTCTGAGTTAGTCTATCTTATTATTAATGCGAGTCAAGGCGAGTGCATAAATAGTATGGGTAAGTGTGACTAACTACTTGAGTATGTAGCGTTGAGCAGTGTTAGTGTGAGTCAACATCAAATTATTGAGCATATAACGTTTAAGTGTTAATGGGAATCAAGGCTAGTACAGAAAGTGTATTAGCATGATGAACTTCTTGAGCATTCGTGGGTCAAGGACAACTTCATGAGTAGAATGTTAGTGTAAGTCGAGGATAACTAATTGCCCATCTAACGTTTGAGAGTGTTAGTGTGAGTCGAGGATAACTAATTGCCCATATAATGATGGAGAGTGTTAGCGTGAGTCGAGGATAACTAATTGCCCATATAATGATTGAGAGTGTGAGCATGAGTCGAGGATAACTAATTGCCCATATAAAGTTTGAGCGTGTTAGTGTGAGTCGAGGATAACTAATTGCCCATATAACGTTTGAGTGTGTTAGTGTGAGTCGAGGATAACTAATTGCCATATAACGTTTGATAGTGTTAGTGTGAGTCGAGGATAACTAATTGCCCATATAACGTTAGAGTGTTAGTGTGAGCCGAGAAAAACTAATTGCCCATATAACTATTGCGCGTTAGTGCGAAAAGTTTTCGGGCGAATGACGTTGGACAGTGTTAGTGTGAGTCAAGCAGAGTAATAAAATAAAATGGGCTTGATAAATTTCTTGAGTATGTATTGGGCAGTGTTAGTGTGCATCAAGGCTAGAAAAAAAAGATGAGCATGGTTAAGTTCTTGAGATGGGTAATGTTAGTGCGAGTCCATGATAACTAATTGACAATATAACGTGTGAGTGTTAATGATTAGGGGCAACTGATTGTTAGTGAACGCTAAGGCGAGTAGAGAAAGAGTATAGGCGCGACTGACTTCTTCTTGAGCGTGAAGAAGGAGCGTCGCTTGGGCTCGGTGTTGGCGGGCGCGGGCAGCGTGTGCGAGCGCGCGGCGGGCGCGGCGGTGCGCGCGCGCAGCCCCTCCAGCCACCACGACATCTCCGCCTCGTCGTGCGCCTGCAGCAGGAACTCCGCGCCGTTGCCCAGCCTGCCACCATCACCACCACACATTTAATAATACAAGGAGATACGACAAGTCGGCGTTTAACTTGTGACAAGTGTATGCCCAGTGGACATACATTGCCGCCAGTTCGCCGTCCGATAATGTCGGGTGAATACATACGTATGTCAGCAAGAAATATCAAAAGGGGATGGACGGTGCTTTAGGTAACATTTAGTTACACACAGCCACATGAGGCTGTATGAGGTACGCAGTGCCTCAAACAGTGACGGGTTGTCAGCCTGTAAACATTAGGCCTAGACGAAGTCACATTCTATTCGCGGTTTCTATAATAGAAAACATAAAAAGTCGGGAGTGGTCTTGACTTTTTCGTATACCGGAAACTACTCAAAAGTTGATAGAAACCTTATATTTTGATGTTATACATGCATGTTAAATTTGGTTGCAATAAGCTAAAGTATACTCGAGTTATCGTGCTAACGCACAGACACACACACAGACATAATTTCAAAAAAAAATATTTAGGACTCAGGGGGGTCCAAAACGTGTAAATCTGTCAAAATCTTGAGGTCGAATTTTTGACGATTATAAGACTTCCTCTATACTACGTATACGAGAAAGTAAAATGTATGCCACTGACACTTGCGCTGGATATGTCACGTGTCTATTAAGCGAATAGAAAAGTCGTAGCCAAGACGCTGTCTACTAATCTTTGTTTATAGAAAATATGACGTTCTCTATCTTGACAGTTCCTTTCATGTTACATTGGTAGACAAGATGCAGTTTTTGACGTAGATAGAAACGGTTCTATTCTACTAATCGTCAACTAAACGATTGCTCGCGCCCAACAGAAAAACATAATCGATTTAGTTTGTTGTTTATATTTAGTGTTTTAATTGAAATAACAAAGTGAAATAAGGCTTTTGTGGTCAGGGGAAAATTATAAAAGGAGATTGCTCAGATCCCATACATGTTTGGCCTAAGAAGCAACAATCATGAAATTTTTTTTTCTATGGCCTCGATATCAATAGAAAGGTATGAAACACTTAAAATTTTGATGTTTCTTTGGACAAAAATTAAAAAATAAAGACTTCAATTTGCTTTCATAAACTTCTTGAAAAAAATTATGACTTTGACCTTCAAAAACGTAACGAGGTCATTCATCGATAGATTTTACTCCTCACATTTTTCTCATACCGGGCCCCTTATGCAAATCGATTCTTAAGGAGTAAACTCCAAAAAATTTTACTTTGACCTTCTATAACTTCATAACTATTAATTTCCTAGGTACAGTGTAGATTCTAGACTCATCATTAGGACTATTTTTTCTTCTAGACTCTAGAAGAAAAAATAGTGCTAATGATGCGCGGACGAAAAAAGCCGAGGACCACTCCTCGGCTTTTTCGTAGGTCTTATTACACCCATTATAATATAATCTATATGGTCAATATATAAAACTCATTTTACATTACTACTGTATTCATCAATCCTCCTTCGTCCGAGGTGTCATTGAGAGCAGACGTGTTAAAGTTTTACCTTCTTAAAATTAAATTGTGTGTGCGCAAATTTCATTTCTAACGAACTGTGTTTGTGATCATATTTCTTTAACGAGTTAGTGCGCTGCTAAATTGAGGGGCCCCGCACCTCACCTCGCGAGAACGAGTCAATTGAATAATTGCTATCTCACCTAGCAGCAAGCTACAAGCACCCCACCTTGCGCCTGCCCTGTCTACAACGTGAATCTACGACGTAGCAAGAACTACTACAAATTAGTATCGGAGCAAGACGATATTAGTCAAATCTGCGCGGCTAAGCTATGATGAGGACTCCCGAAAAATCAAACTCTGTTCCAGACATGAAAGCGCTGGAAAGTGGCTCCTCATTGTGCCACTCAATGACAAGAAATAAAAGGAAACGATCAGAAGAGATTTGTAGTCTACAGCTTGATGAGATAAAACACGAATTAAAACAGGAACTCAAGTTGTTGTTCAATGAATTTTCTCAAGCTCAGAAGGAACAAAGCGATACCGTACTTTCCTCTTTGAAAGACATTCAGCAAACAAATACCTATATACAGAGTACGATTACTTTCCTATGTGAAGAAAACTCTGAACTAAAACATAAAATAGAACAACTAGAAATTCAAGCAAAATTAGACAAAGAACAGATAACTATATTGGAAAATAAAATAGAAGAAACCGAAAAGAACGCAAGAAAAAATAATTTAGAAGTAAAAAATGTGCCATTAAAAGGAGATGAGAACAAAAAAGAGCTGTCAAATATGATTCAAACATTAACAAAAAATATAAATGTAAATTTAGAAAGATCTGATATAAAGGATATCATAAAAGTGAATAAAAATAAAAAGAATTGCTCTATAATAATAGAATTTACGAATACATTTATTAAAAATGATATTCTAAAAGCAGTGAAGTTATTTAACGTAAAATATAAAAGTAATAAGTTGAGTGCAAAACATCTTGGGATAAGCAAGGATGCTGACACTCCTATATTTGTGGCTGAAAATCTCACACAACAAGCCTCCAGGCTGTACTTCCTCGCAAGAGATCTCAAAAATACAAAAAACTATAAGTATTGTTGGACCAACTATGGCAAGGTCTACCTGCGCAAGGATGAAGACTCACCAATCATCACTATAGTAAGCGAATCCCAGGTACAACAAATATCTAATAAGTGACTAAATACGTTTATCTGCTTATATAAACTTCTCGAATGTAGTTGTATTATTTATATATCTAATTATATACACTTTGCAATGTACTTTAAGAAAACTACGATAAGTGTTATTTTTAGAGTATATAATGTAAAAAAAATCAAATGGTGTATGCTTAAAAAATACTTTATACGTCCAAAAAATAAATTACTTATGTATATTCTGCTTTATAACTATGTATGTATATTTAATTGAACCAAATTCACTTTGTTTAAATCTTCTATTGAACCATAAAAACATTAATATAGAACCAAGAATGATTATCGGTTATATAGTCGAGTGGCTCATTTGTATATATGTCCTAGATATTATTCACACAAGTACAATTTACATATTCTTGTATTGCAACAAACAGCTATTATGTAATAGACATTGTAACCTATCAAATTATATACATTCTACAAAGCACTCTAAGAAAACAATAATATTTGATATCTTTAGGGTAAAAAATATTAAATTTGTACAATACAAATGGTGTATATTTAAATATAATATGCATATACTTATGATATATTGCATAATTAGATTGCGTCTCAAATTTGGTTTATATTCAATTGCATATCATCAATTGAATATTCAATTAAATAAAAAAAATATTGGTATAAAATTAGTGCTGATTATTGTTCTTAGAAGTATTACGCTATTGCGCTTCGATAAAATTAAAATTGAATATTTAAAAATATTTTTTGTATGCTTTAAGGATAATTACATACCTAAAAAACTAAATAATTACAAAGATTTATTAAATGTATTGAGATATATATTAATGAACATAAAACAACAACATTATGAGCAACACTTATACATAAAGCTTCAACATGGATAAACAAGACGATCTCAATCATGAAATAGACTCAGTTACAAATGTAATGGCTATTGAATGTAGCATTAACGAATTAACAAACCAGATTCCCCCCTATAGCCCCTATCTATCAATAATAACACAAAATATTAGAAGTATCCACAAAAGCGATAATATCGACGATTTAGAAGTGAATCTTAGTATGTTGAAGTTTGATACAGATATTTATATTTTTACAGAATGCAGAACTAATTATGATAAGCCTTTGCCGCTCAAACCTAACTACTTAACATATTATTCTTTAATAAAGACAAACCAAAATGATGGTGTTGTGTTATTTATTAAACAATCGATACAACATACGGTTAAAGAAATTACTTTATCAGGAGCTTCGTGCTTAGAAATTTCAACATCAACGCATTTTATAATTTGTATATACCGTTCACCATCGGAAAAAAACCCTGATAATTTCATAATCTCTCTTGATAATTACTTAGACTCTTTTTATCTAAAAAACAAGAATATTATTATAACTGGAGATATAAACATTAATATAGTTCACGATCACCATGACAAAAATTCTATTTCGTATTTAGATATGCTGGCAAGTCATGGCTTATTACCAGGCCACAGATTTAATACCAGAGTTTATAGCTGTCTAGATCATGTGATAATCAATTTAGATCCAAGAAAATTTAATGCCACTATTGCCATATTTAATACTACTATAACAGATCACAAAACAGTTGGTATATATATTTATAATAAAAGTAAAAGCTATAAATCACATAAAACTAAAACTATTATAAATTATCCTAATGCGCAAAAAACTTTGCAAACATACCTTACTAATGACATACAAGATATTGGAGATCCTAATATACTAACTAATACATTAATTAAGATAATTATTAATTCTTTAGACGAAAACACAACAATAAAAACGATTCCAAGTAGTAAAAGAATAATAAAACCCTGGATCACGCCTGGAATTCTAAAATGTATAAAACACAGAAACAACTTACAAATGAAACTTCGAAAAAATGAACATGATGAAATCCTGAAAATAACTTATCGTCGGTACAGAAATTATTGTAACAGCCTAATCAAAAAACTTAAATACACATATGAAAAAAATCTCCTAAACAAAGCTAAATCTAATAATAAAACTCTTTGGACCACAATAAAAAATATAACAAATTTAAACAAACATAACAGCCCTAATTTGGAACTTTTAAGAATTCAAAATAGTCCTGTTGAATCAGCCGAACATGTAAATCAATACTTTAATTCCATAGGCCGTAATCTAGCAGAGCAAATTCATAATGATCCTATTATTTTAAAAGATTATCTTGCTTCTCTCCCAACCCAATTAAATACTATTGGGGTGGTTGATCCTGAGGCTGCTCATATTTTGCAAATTATAAGAAGTCTAAAATCGGAATCAGCTCCGGGATGGGACAAAATACCAACTAAATTTATAAAGATGTGTGAAAAAGAACTGGCGCCTATAATCACACAGCTTTCAAAATTATGTTTCGAGCAAGGAACCTTTCCCTATGCACTAAAAAAGTCTATCATCCATCCTGTATATAAGGGTGGGGACAGGGATGATGTCGGAAATTACAGACCCATTTCAGTTTTATGTGTTCTATCAAAAATTTTAGAAAAATTAATCAATAACAGTCTTACCAGCTTCTTAAATAAGTATAATATTTTATCTGTAGCTCAGTATGGATTTCGCCAAGGATGGGGGACAGAGGATGCAGTATTAGAACTCACTCAAAATATTTCAAAGAAACTAGATGAGAAAAAAAAATCGCTATGCATCTTTTTGGACCTAAAAAAAGCGTTCGACACCGTCTCTGTTCCTATTCTCCTCCACAAACTAGAAAAAATAGGCATTAGGGGAAGATTCCTTGATTTGCTGACAGACTATCTTAGCAACCGCAGCCAAATAATAAAGCTGAGTAATACTATCTTTAGTTCTGAGATTCCAACTGCAAACTACGGCGTACCACAAGGCAGTGTATTAGGCCCAACATTATTTTTAATTTATATTAACGACTTGACCAAAATGAAACTGCCTTTTGGTAGCGTCCTTTCTTATGCAGATGATACTGCACTATTGTTCCATGGTACAAGTTGGGAGGACACCTTTGATAATGCTAATAATGGCTTTCAAGAGGTACTACGATGGCTGAAACTAAATTTATTAACATTAAATCTAAAAAAAAACAAATTATATACCTTTCAGCATCAATAACTCAACTCAACCTAGTAATAATCATACCATAATTTATCACTCCAACAATCATGAACTTATAGGGCATGTTTGTAACTGCCCAAAGGTCGAGCGGGCTGACACAGTAAGATACTTAGGTGTGTTAATAGATAAACATCTGACATGGTACCCACAGATTGATGCGGTGTCAAACCGTGCCAGGAAGCTGATTTGGATTTTTAAATATATTCGAAATATTGCTGATAAACAACTACTCATGTATATTTACACAACTCTGGTCCAATCAATCTTGATTTATTGTATAACTGTGTGGGGTGGCACATACAAAACTAAATTTATCGGTATTGAACGAGCACAGAGAATCATCCTAAAGGTAATGCTAAAAAAAAACAAATTATTTAGTACGTCAGCCTTATATACTGAAACAAAAGTTTTGACTGTTCGTCAATTATATATTCTACATTGTGTACTAAAAATTCACAAAACCTTAGTAGTTGATAAAAAAATATTGAAAAAACGTAACGCATATTCAGTAATTCATTTAAATAAAGTAAGAACAACATTTGCAAAAAAGCAGTTTTTCACACAATCAAAAAAAAATTACAATAATATAAATAGAAAATTAAACATATACACCATGATTTATAAAAACTGTAAGAATAAGCTAAACAAATGGCTAAAAACTTTGTCCTACGACGATACAGAAAACATTATAGTATAATTTTAAGCATATTAAATATAAGTAAACTACAAAAAGGATTTTTTTTTACTAAATACATGTTTGTGTATGTGTGTGCGTGTGTATGGGTGTGCTTGGGTTAGTGTGTGTGTGTGTGTGTGTGTGTGTGTGTGTGTGTGTGAGTGTGTGTGTGAGTGTGATTGAGTGTGTGCAACACACGTACGTTTTTGTGTGCGTGTGTTATGGTTCAATGTTTGGTGTATACATAATATGTAACTTATATGAACTATATGTTATACTAATATGTCATTGTAATAGTAATCCTTGGAAAGAGCGGGCCTCGCCTACTACAAGTATATTACACTTAAAAGGCGAGTCCCAATTATATTGTAATATGATAAACTTATAATGAAATAAAGATATTTTTGATTTTTGATTTTTTTTTGAATCTCTCGTCGCTCGTCCGTTGATTTTCCCACCCTGTTCCAATTCTTCTCTTCCATACATTTCGATCATCTCTTTATTCATCCATTCACATCTAAATTGAAACACTACTCCGTACCTGATTCTAAATACATGCTTCTTTTTAGTGTAGTTGGCGGCGACTTCGACGACGGCTCCGTTGAGATCTAACGGGGCCTCTCCACGCCAATGCTGGTCCGGCGTTGATTTGTACGATTTCTGGTCTTTATAGAATGACATGCGCCCGTCCTTCGCCACCACGAACACCTTGTCCCATGATCTGGAACAATCAATTGTTAGACCTATTACAATCGTACTTAGCAAAGTCTATAAAGAGCATTTTCATTTTTGAAACTTGGTTACAATAAAAGTTTTTTAAAACTTTAATTTAAAAACTATTTTGTTTTTCATATTTATTGATGTGAAAAAATGTCAAAGAAAATTTTAAAGAGTTTTTAATACTGACCTATTAGAGGCTCGTTTAGCTGCAGACTCCCATTCATGTTTGCGTACCAATGTGCCCTCAACGCCCTCGTCCTCTCCCGCGGGACTAGCACCCTCTGTATACAGACGGTATATTAGTACAACGCACTCTAAATTAAAAGTAATTATCAACAAAGGATTCTTAATATTGTGCATCCATCCATGCCGTTTGAAGGCAACTTTCAGCAACATGTAACTTTTCTAAGAAACTTTTATTGAAATTTTCATTTCTCTCGCTTCCATGTGCTAGAACCACAGATTTAGAAACTTTAGATCGGCAATGTGAATGAGAAAGACCATTTAGCGTACACGCAGGCGGCCTAAGTAAGCCAGGTAAAAAAGCCAACAACTGTCAGACTGGAGTACTATTTTTCACGCACACACGCGCATTACTCACGCATGGTGCATTTTTTGGTCTCGCCCTAGTCGGTTCATTGTCAATCTATAAACGTAAGTAATACTAACGCGTACATTAGAGCAAGATGGGAGACGAGAGCATTTCACGTACACGCTGGCGGCCTAGGTCGACCTGTTAGTCAGTTTGAAAAAACAGTGCATAGTGCAGTATTATTTGTCACGCACACATGCACAGTGCTCGCACATCGGTGCATTTCACATTGTTTTTGGTCTCGCTCGATTTATTTCAATGCCAATCTATTAGCGTAAGTAATTATACATCTATGGCTAGAACACATATAACAATAATAGTCGTAAGTAAATTAATGTTGATAATTGTTGCACAAAAAAGTAACTAAGTCGAGGATGCACTACTTTGTTCATTTGTTGATAATTGCCGTACAAAGAAACTTGAAAACAATTAGATAAATATTTTGTACAACTTTAAAATTGTCACGTGATGGTTTTGATACATTTCTAAACCTTAATCGTTTCTAATAAAAGCGATTCATATTCAAAAAGAACTTTATTGAAATAAATCACACGCTAAAACGTCACATGCGCACACAAAACAACAGCACACTCAAAGCTTTCGTCACGAGTCGCGAAATATTCACGAACATGAAATAAAGCACATCAGGTGTACGTTTGGATAATAAGACTTTGAACGAAAGTAATTAAACTTTACCTGAGCCAAATCCGATAAAGAATGAATGTGTTTGTTTAGAATTTAGATTGTCATTTCTGTACGACTGATGAGCAATAAAGGTAGCGAGTGAAAGGGACAAACCTATACAAAATTACATTTTCTTTATCGGAATTGACTTAATTATAGTGACTTGCTAACTGTGTTCCATATAGGTTGTAAACATTTGGCCTTAAGACTTCGAAGAAAATGTGGTAATATATTTTATTTTTTATTTTGAATATTAGCTAAATATTAAATATGAAGTTACGGGAAATAAAAATAACGCTTCCATGTTTTGCCCTACCTATCAATATGTACACTCATCGTGAACTATCCAAGTAATTATATATTATCTATATTATATAAATATTCTGCAAAAATTAACAATACAAACAAAATTTATGACCCGTATTTATATATGTCTCTCACTGAAATCATTCGCTATCTTAAAACAACGTGGAAGCGAGACAGATATGTTCTACACCTTCCGAAACAGAGTCTGTCTTGCTCTTTTTACTCCCAAAATGGAGGGATTAAGTGAACTTTATTGATAAGAACATAAGAGTCAAGTGCAATATATTTTTCAATTTGGCCCAAATGTCCACTACCAAGTTTACCTTCGTCGTCGCTGTGATGTGAGCCAGCGATTAGTTTTTTCGCAGTGCGCCATCTGAAGCTCCGGAACGGTGACTTGCTTCGTGAACGCGACTTCACCTTACCGGAGCTGGAGGGCGTCGCAGGCGTCGAGCTCGTTCCAGGCGCTAGACGCGTGACATCCGGACAGGTGGTAGGGGATGGGTACGTGCGAGTTAAAGCCGGGAGGGGGTAGACAAAGACACGTGAAGAGTGATAGAATACGACAAATATGTGTGAAGTGATATATAATGGGATGAGAAGGATGGGGTGTGTTGGTAATAAATAAATAATTCAGAAAATAAAAAATAAGTGTAAAAAGGACGGGGATGTCGCAAGGGGAGAAAACAAAAAAACAAATAATTCAAAGCAACAAAATAAAACAAAAACTGCGTCGCAGCAACGTACAAAAGCTTTACATGCGGTTTTATTTTATTTAATTTTTTTAACCACAATTGACAAAATTGTAAACAACAAAAACACAGATGTTAATAATAAAAGAGAGGAATCATGCATAGTGACATTCGTCAGTGGACTAACATACAGTTAACAATTACATTTATTTAACTACTTCCAACACAAATTACTGAACGTTCTCTCGGTCACGTGACTGGTTTACTCATGTATTTTCCATCAACAACACAGAAAATAAATTTCGAACAGGGTATTAATTTACTTATAAAGCCTCGTATCCACTTGGCAACATTTGAAACGCGTCATGATGTATTTCTCAGCGCTAAGTAGCAATGTCGTGTGTTGTTGAGCGGGGGGCGATTAGGCCTTAGTCAACAACGCTGGCCAAGTGCGGGTTGGTCGACTTCACACACAACCTAAGAATTTCTTCATAGGTGTGAGCAGGTTTCCTCATGATGTTTTCCTTCACCGTAAAAGCGTCGATTAAACGTACATATGAATCCAAAATTTGAAAACACATTGGTACGTGGTGGGGTTCGAACCGGTGCCTCCCGGGTGGTAGACAACGCTCTTACGCACTACGCCACCGACGCTTCCGTTGGCGTTCTTATTTAGATTCAATTGTTGCTTAGTGGCTACGAGGCTTAATATACACAAAATACATACTATGTCTAATATTTTTTTCGTTGACGAGTAAAACCAAGTCACAGAACCGAAACAAAGTCCCGTGTACGTACCACGCACTACTACGTGTGCATACTCACTAGAGAGGCGTGCAGGTTTCGCGGGCGTCGGTTTCGAGGCGGACGCGGGGGCGGAGGTAGGAGCGGGGGCGGGAGCGGGCGGCGGGGTACCTGCCCGCTCTGGCTCGGGCGGGCTCGCCTCTACCTCTGCATGCGTACATCTACGTGCTAGTTACGGCTACACACTACGTGCTTATCATGCTACGTTACGCTACTACATGCTGCTCCGTATTTGGATATCAAATAATTTATTTTAACGTTTACTACTTTCTATCAAAAAATAATAGACTCATCGTAGTACTACACAGTTGTGATGTAACGATCAAAAGAAAATAATCGAAAAATAAGATATTCAAATACGGCACTAATATTAATAGTAACAACAAGACATGCTACAGAAACGGAATAGTCCTGTTTTGTTAGCCCTACATTAAATTTCTAGAGGTTTATTTACATTTGATTACGCCAATAATATAAAACGCTTTATATGTATTTGTGTAAGTAATTAGCTTTTTTTTTGTATTTTTATCGGATATTTCCAATAAGAAAGTATTATGACATGAGAATGGTAGAAAATGATTAACTTACATAATTATGATTAAATATAGAAAGCAAAGAACCCAATCAAGCATGAATGTATAAAGCTAATTAAATATAAATTCTTATATAAGAAACATACTCTTGAAAAATATAAAGCTATGAAAACATCGTGCATATAATAATAATAACATAAGAAAGTTAAGACTAAAGTGAAACACAGACAAGTCACCTACCTTTAGTGAAGACTGCTTCTTATAATATTGGAAGGACGAAAATGCACTTTACATAGCGTAATAATAAAGTTTATAAAATATAATTCTAAAAACTAAATAGAAAAAAGAGTATCAAACCATCACCGTGATTAGAATAATGAAACGATATTATTATAATAACATCTAAATAAGACTACACAATGAATTATAAGAGTGGATGTGACGACACGAAAATATAGAAAATCAGAGTACAAAACATTTTAAACGTAAATGAAGTAGACAATGTTTCATACACTGATTCAATGACTATAAATGTGAAGAAATGTTGATGAGCAGAAAAAAACCATCACCTAAAAGTAAATTAAGAGTGAATTTTAGATGTAATCGTGCAAAGAAAATTGTGCCATTGAGCCCCAACTACGCAAAATAACCTACAAAATAAACTGTTTGAGTTTCAAAAAAACTCGTGTTTACATAAAAAGCTACATGGCTATGTTTAATTCACACATCTACCCCATAGTGTACTGACTATAGACTGAGCGCAGTGTAACCCGACAATATTAAGAAGACACCCAACAATATTAACTACCGTCGAAGCTCATGCTCGTACACGGGTATCTTTAAATCGGTAGCGGTATAGAAGCGCTCTGTTACCTGGCTGGGAATGTGGTCGCTCTTGGGCCTTCTCAGCCGCTTTAGTGGATGTTCTCCTTACGACTACGCGTGTGCATGTGTGGACAACACATCGGTAAGTAACGGACAATTTTGTCACACACGCGCACTCGGTCGGCGAATGTATTTGCTAGTTCTTGTTTTATGTTTATAGGGATAATTGACTGTTATACTATTTCAGATAGCTCTAATAGTGTAAGATAAATGAAAAATAACGCTATAAATCAGCGAACTCTCTCGCTCGTGACCACGGCCGCAACAAGCCGACCAAAACTTTCAGTTCAGGTATCTACATAGTATTTCGATACTTACTATGTTTATACTGTGAGCGTCTAGACTCTAGACCCAATGTAATTGTCCAGTTGAATAACGGAACACGAAAGTTAAAAAATCAACAATAAAATAACGCTATTTAATGACTATTGCAGTTATTTGAACACGACATTTCAATATTTTTGGACTTCAACTACAATTACGTTTGATTGTAGCGTGGTAGCGAAAAAACTGAATACGAAATAGTTATAGAGGGCGCATTTTTTGTTTTAGTTTGATTACATATGTAGGCCTTGTGGTGCATATTGCCATTACATTTACACACAGGTATATTCAGTTTAAGGTCTACACTTTATTCAAAAGACAATAGATTTCAAATCGACAGGCAATTTTTTCACGTATTATTTCTACAGTCAAAATCCCTTACACATTTTAAATTATTATTAGCTTCATTGGCCGACCGAGTAAGCGATAAAATGGGGCATTGATTGTATAAAATTCACATAGAAAGCGGCAAGCGATGCCGTAAGCCTCTCAGGCTGTATCGCAGTGCGAACTGTGCTTGTTTTCAACTTGGCATCGAATCATTATGAGGTCAATTTTCCTACCCTTAACTTAAGAATAGTGTTATTGCAGTATGCAAGCAGCATTCACCAGTTAATTGGTGAAAGTTAGTGAAGATTGTCGTTTCATTTGAGATAGTATTTTGGTGTGCTAGAAGACGGTACACATGCGTGCTTACATTGCAATCCGTGATTCAAGGTGATGTTAATTCAGAGAGAAATTGTCCTGTGTTTTTGACTTAACAGTTTTTAACTATAAATTAATACTTCACAATCACCTTTTAATTAACAATATACTGCAAGGAATATTTCTTAATATTATCTTCGTTTGTTTTATGGACAATATTCGTAAAATTGTATAAATAAGTATTATTTCTGTAAGCGCTAAAATTAAATGGCATTTGGACAAAAGTTATACGCCCAAAAGCTATTTTATTTTAGCAGCGGTTTTGCAGCGCAACGAAATTTAATGGTAAAGGTAGAGATTTAGTTACCCGCAATATAAAAAAGGAAATTGGAACAACGAGAGCATACTCTATGTATCCATCAATAGAAGGTAACAACTGTTTGGAAGCGAGTGCTTCATAGTATTCGCAATTAGGTTTTTAAATGGGATTGGCCTCGTCACAGCAGTTATAGAAGGTTATAAAACATTGTATAGCACGATAAGATTTTATAACAGTGTGTAACATTTTGCTACAACATGTTAAGAATGTTAATGTTATAAACGCTTCCACGCTATTCAACTCGTTGTATTTCATTTATTTTCTATTACATTCCAATTCGACTGAGTGAACATAGAATGAAATAGAGAAGGAAACATTCACTGGAGTGAACATTCATTCGAGTGAACCGTCAACATGGAATGAAATAGAAAAGGAAACATTCACTGGAGTGAACATTCATTCGAGTGAACCGTCGCTCAGACTGTTCATTTATCGTTCATTCCGAATGGGAGTGAAAGATGCCGAATGCCAATATCCAAACCTGTTGGATCAGTTCACTACGCGAACTAAGAAATTTGGCAACTCATTTCTTTGTCACACAATCAAGAAATGGAATTCACTGCCAGCACACGTGTTCCCTCCTTCCTACAATCCTGGGTGATCCAAAAAAGGCGTGAAGAAGCACCTTGCAGGTCTACAAGACTATCTTCACATTTGGACTCCACTTCTGCTTACCTTCAGTAGGAATCGAGTCATTTGCTTGACCTTTTTATAAAAAAAATAATTCATTCAGCACTTGCGTTTCATTTTGGGTTCAGACATTGATTTGGATTAAAAGATGGAAAGGTACCTACTGAATGAAAGGCGAAAATGAACGAAAAATAAGCAGTTCGATATCACCTTCCCACTATTGATATAAACAACGATTATGCTAAATTCCTTTTTTATATTGCGGGTAAGGAAATCAGCTGCCTTTACTCCGTGTTCCAAGTGTGTCAGTGTTAGGTAGTCGTACTCACCCTGCGGTTGTGGCTCTGGTTCGGAAGCTCTATCGACGGCGTCTTGTGCGGCCGCCGCTGCTTCGGCCGCTTCACGCTCGCGGCGTTCTCGTTCTGCCGCCTCAGCCGCTTCTTGGCGGCGTTTCATTTCTTTTACTTCGAACTGCCGGATAAGAATACAGTTGGAGACTGATTTTGATTTCAGTCACCACTATTCCGTTGTTTGAGGTATACGACGGAATGGTAAGCTATGCCCCGAGGCGATGAGTACGCACGTGCCTACGTACATGAAATACGTATACGTACGGACGATACGTAGTGCATTTTACGCACTAGGTACGCACCGTCGTTTACGCTATGCATCGCTTTAGTTAAGACTATTGTCAGGCTTTTATTAAACCAACGAAAAGTGGTAAGCTGCGAACTGATACAATGAGTTCGTACGTGCTTACGTACATGAAATGTTCTACGTACGTACGTAGTGCATTTTTATGTACGTAAGCACGCACCATTGTTTATGTAATGCATCGCTTAAGACATGCAAGATATTGGTTTAATAACACAATTCAAGACTTATTTTGATGATATTGCAGTAGTAATAATTAACGGCAGCATGCGTTTTCATTTCATTGATAACGCTATAACAAAAGTAAGCACAAAATTATCATTCGCTTTATTACAAACAAAGAATTTGAGAACTACTATTGATCAAACGTTGTGATCGAATTTGTAGTTTGTACTTTCCAGATTTTATTAGTGCATGGTTCAACAGTTATTAGGAAAACTTATAATAAGTCATGCATGGCATGCAGTTTAAAGATTAGGGCAGTTGTATACACGATGATAATACCTTTAATTGAAAATCTGGATCAACCAATATCGTACAAACGGCCCTTGATTTTCTCAATTTATTTTAAACCATAACTATATCATAATCATTATGAAGTCAAAAGTTTTGAGAACATTTTGCATTTTGTGGTCTTTTATACCGCGTACTGTGTCATCTTATCAATAGTATACAAGCAGTATCTATATCGAAAACTTAAAATTGAAATGACTATGAAGGAGTTTGATTTTATCTTTGGTTAATTTTCTGTAAGAAATAGAATTGTATTAAGCTTTGGCAATGTTAGTACACACTCATGCAAACCAAAACCAAAACACTACACTTACACGATCCAAATAGTTAAAATACCATGCACCTTCAGGAAATAAGAGTGATCGGGTTTGGGATAAAAGAAGTAAGGAGGAGCTAAGGGGAATAGTCTTAACGTCCTTTCCTAAGTCATTAATAGTACTCGTGCTGCCCGTTAACGATGGCAGAGACAGCACTGCAACTTCGCTTCTATGTTCAACGTCGGAAGGTTTATGTCTCCTTGAAAATTTATGGATGATTCGTTTTTTGATACTACCAGATCTATCACTTTTAGAAGAACCGTCACTTCTGCGCCGGAGTAACGCTACGTTCGGGAAAACGTTCTGATAGGCTAACCTTTCCCACAGTATGAAATCAATACACGAGAAGAAGTCATTAGTCGAATCGTATTTACCGGTGTACTCGAAAAAGACCGGACTGTATATTTCTGGCGACATTGGCGAGTAGAGAGGACTGTGAGGCGGACTGCTATTTTCGGAAATAGTTGACAAACTATTAGTTGTTACCGACTTCCACAAGTGGGAATCGTTTTTCTTACAACTAGAAGTGTCTAGATTTAAAACTCGTCTGAACTTTTGTGGTGGGTTGTATTTATTGCTATTGATAATTATGTCCTGGACTACTTCGTTGACAGGTCGGGTGTTAGTCGTTTTAGGTGATACAGGGGTGGATTCACAGGAAGGAGGTGGTAAATGAAAGGTAAATTTTGTTTCGTCACATTTCTCCCAAGGCTGTGAGGTAGGCCAGAGAGATGCTTCACGGAGTTCAAGCTAATGATAAAAATAAGTATTAGAAGAAATGAATTAAACAGTGATAGAGAAGATGAGCAAATAAAATAAATGGTAAATCCAACACCATGCAGACAACACAAGATTATGATGTGAATGTTATTAAAAATAATTAAATATTTATTTACATTTATACACTAACGGTCTTTTTATCGAATTATTTAACTAAACTAAATTAACTAATTTATATAAGTATACAGTGCCCATAACCCTAAACGTTAAGAGTTACTTAAAACTGTTAGACATATTTTCAATCACAACTACTTGAAATATGATTTAATCGATTTACTTTTGATGTTGCAAAGTTGAGCTATTATCAAAGACTAAAAACCTAAATTCGAGTAACCATTCTACTACAGTACGATGCCAACTTAATGTCGGTTCGGGTATTAGCTGCAAGTGGCTTGCTGTGCAGGTACAGCCAAGTCAAAAATACCGTAGATATGTGATATTGTATTCTGCGCACCGTCTTGCACGAACTTTAGAGCAACTTTGCATCGTACTTAAGTAAATCGCAAATTATTCTGCATTACAACACTACATGTTTACTTGTAATTTACAAAAACAGTTCAAACAGGTGATAACTGCTAACTCTATCTGTTCTACTGTGTAAGTTCTGAAAACCTTATTACCTGAGACAAAACTATCAAAAATACTGATGCTACTATCTATCGTTTACAAACGTGCTGTAAATGTGTAGGTATATTATACTGACCGTTGTAAGCCTCTGCAGAGCGCTAAACCTGTCTTCCTGCGCGGCTGCAGACTTTTCAAAGGCTTCGTGTTTCTTGATCAAGCTCTCAACCTCGTCTATAGTATGGCCAAGTTCTTGTGACATCAGGTACGGTTCTTGGGCGATCAGCCAAGCTTCCGCCACGGCAGCGTCGCGGGCGAATTGGTACACCTCGAGAACTGTTATGGGGAGGTTATAATTTAATATTTAGAAGACTAATTAACTGTCCAAACCAAACGTTTCTGTGGTAATTTCATACTACTGTCCTATAACACTTAATTTGCAATAAAATAAATATTGAGGTCCGTACACCAGATAAAAATCTACCTATAATCTAAACTGGACCCAGCAGAACACATTTACAAAATTTCAATAAAATGGCTTCAGTGGTTTCGGAGAATAGCGCAGACGATCACGTGACGCGACACGAGATTTCTGAATATTATTATAAAGATATGAAGTTCCCATATTTTCTTAAGTTGAAGAAGGTAAAAAAATAATTGGCAACGAGAAGACAAGAAGAGTAGGTTCTTTCTTCTTCTTTTATTTATTTAATGGCAATTATCGTTGTATTAAAGTAACAACCATTTCTGCCAATCTCAAGTTAGGAAAAAGCCTCTTCATTTGGTAATGTCTTATTTCTTGATGTTTGCATTAAAATATGGGCGTCACATATTTTAATGCATCTAGGGAGTGCTTGGAAAGAAATGCATGGGAGTCACACCACAAAACCTTTATTTCAATGATTCCTCATAACTGTTCGTCAACACGGATGCTTAAGCAACGAAACGACACCACTTTCACTGCACAAAATCCACTCCGGAGCAATTTTGAATTATCGAAATAAAGATCGACGTCGAGACGGTTTCCCGCCAAACACCAAAGAGAAGGTAAAGATCTAAAAATAACATTTTATGCAGCTATTGTCAGTAATAAAAACGATTTTTTCCCTCATAATTTCCATACAAAAACACAGTTTATTTCAAAAACTATATACATATACTTACTGAGCTGCAAGTTCTCCCAGCGTTCTTCCCAGCGGCGTAACAAAGCGTTTCGTTGGTTCGTAAGAAGTAGTAGTTTGTCCTTGATATCGGCGGATGCGTAGTGCTGTCTCGAGAGAAGCTCCTTGCCAAGAGATATACATGCTGTGAAGTTGTCTTCGCGGGTATCGATTTCGGCTTTCAAAGATTGGTGGTTGTTCATGAGAAGTTCAACGCCACTGACGTCTCTGTAGGATAAAATAGGTATTAAACGGAGCATAAGGAATTGAAATAAATCTCAAAGTGAAAATAAATAAATCTGTCGTCCGTTACAATCAATAAACTGTAGGTCGAAAATCATCCTTAGACTTTATTTGGTTTAATTTAGTTTGCTTTAAGTACATAGTCTATTTTTATATTATTTTCTATAAGTCGAGTATTGCATTTCACAATCACTGTATTTCAATATCAGATAGCAAAAATAAAGTGTATTTATTTTTTTCTAAAATAAACAGATTAGATTATCGGTGAATAGTCGGTATTACTTTTAGATTTTATTAAAATAAACCATTATAGAACTTCCAACTGCATAATATTGTACGCAACTCACAATGCCTTACAGGTTGATTTGTACAATTAGTATAAGATCTAACCTACAGTTTTGTATTGTATCAAATTAATGGTGAAATGAATTATGTATTGCAAACGTATACGTGCGTAAATTTGCGTGTACGGGCATTTATACGTTCGTATTTGTATGTATTAGGTAAAGTACTCGCCTGGGCTTCTCGCCTGTGTTCATTTGCCGCACAACATCGTCCATCCAAAGCGTAAGCGTTCGTACTTGGTTTAGGAACCGGTACAAGTCATCTGCGTCTTCCAGTTTAGCTCTTCGGGCTCGGCATGCTGCCTGTAAGGCGGCCCACGCTTCGGCCACTTCAGTGGCTCGTCGAGTGATTTCCGCGGCCTTATCGCCCGCGTACGAGGCTCCTAGGCGGCCGCATTCCGCGGTTATCGCTTCCACCTGTAGGTACCATAGGCAAAGTTGTTTATTCTATTGCCTAATGCTGTTAAATGTAGATATAGACAAAATCTGTTTATTCTATTGCCTAATGCTGTTTAAATATACCATGTACAAAAGTTGTTGATTCTATTGCCTAATGCTGTTAACCGCTTATTACTCGGACAGCACGATATCATGCCATAAAACCGGGTTGATTACGCGAGTTGACGCATGTTAAATGTACCATGGACAAAAGTTGTTGATTCTATTGCCTAATGCTGTCAAAATTTGGAATAGCTATGTGGAAAATTAAATACACAAAACTATAAATTATTCTTAGCATTAATAATCTATCTAAATACTTTGATACCTAACCATAACCCATTTATGATTCAGGATTGTATTGTGATATCGTCTAAATTAAGAAGTTTTGTTGTTACAATATTGATACTGGACTAAAAATCTATAAAAATGTAATTCAGAGTAAATATTGGATCACACTATTGGACACATTCAGATTCTTTGCCTGTGAACCAGGTTTTCCTAGTACGGAAGCCAGTCTCTCACAATATAGTTATTAAATTGTTCTTAAGTCTTTTCTTATTCATAACTTTTGTAATGGCTATATTGTGAAAGAGAAATAAATAAACATTATTATATTATTACAATAAGCTGACCTGTTGTTGTAATGTGCTCAGGTCCTGCATGAAATTGTGATGTTTCCGTTGTAGAGCTCCCACGCTGATGGCATCGCGGCCTAATTCATCACTCACTCCTCGCGCCTTCTCATTGACGCGTTGCAGTGTGTCCTTGCAGTCGTGGAAGTATTTGTGCAGCTCGCGTGATGCAGCCAACATCTAGAGGGAATTGAAATTAATAAATATACCATTAATAATATAGTTAGGGAGGAAGATGGTAATAGGAATGTATACGAAAATCTATAGCAGTATGTCGATAGTAAGGCAGAACAACTAAGGAGTGAAACTACCACGAGTAATCACGCGCGAAATAAAACTAGTAAAAGTAATCGCGCGGGATTGAGTGTGCAGCCTTTCATGCATGTCATACCTGTGTCCTCGTGTCGATAAGTTCGAGCAAGTCCTGCCAGGTCTCTTTGAGGCCTTCCTTCCATTGTGCGATAGTGGCGTTATCTGAGTGTCCCATGGCGATCATCTGGTCAGCAATGCGTTCAGCCGTCGCTACCCTTTCAGAGCCAACCGCTTGGGTTTCACGTGCGAATTCCTTGAATCTTTCCCATAAGAGCTGTAACAATAAAATCTAATTACACTCTGATCTGCAAAAACTTATCCTGATTGAACGTTTCCGTGTAAACACTATTTGAGATAATTATACAGTCCCGACAATTTTTATGCTGCAAAAACATGCAGTTTTCTACATTTTAAACACTCGAAAGAGTTTCTTAACACGTTTTTTTGTCTTGAACTTCGATATGAAAAACAGTTTTTTAACCCTTATGTGAGTGACAAACAAAACAACGCAATTTGAGTGACAAGGTACCCGGGTACCTACATAGAAAATAATACAGATATATTTTTAAAGGAATGATTTTTAATTACATCGTTTTCAAATAAGCTTTGATATTGAGACCCTTGGCCAAAAAGTGTGTTTTTTAATGCATTAAAAAATTAATGTAAATAAATATATTTCGTGCACAATTTGTATTAATAAAATAGTTAGTTCAGTGTCGACACTTACAAAGAATGTTCAAACTTCTCAGTAATTTTGAGTGTAAAATCTGCCCTGGTTGTTGATTTTTGTTAGTTGGTTTACTGAAGGTTTAGTTGATTTTTGATTTGATACCCCTGATTGTGCAGGCGACAGGCTGGCAAACCTGTTACTATTTTGGGAGGGTACTGTATGGCTCATACTGCCAGATGTGGCTTTATATGTGGCCAAATGTTACTCAAAGCTCTACTCAACCCCTTATGGGATTATAAGCGTGATTATATGTATGTATGTATAAACTCAAAAAGGTTGTGTTAGATGTATCAGGCAAATTTGTGATGAACAGTCAATATTTCAATTTATATTCAACCAATATTCCCAAAATGAAACTGAAGTCTATGTTTACATATGGTTTCAAATCAAAATTATTGTACATAATATTATTTTGTTTATTTGACAATCCCGCATATGAAAAGCATTGTAATATCTAATTATAATTTTCTACGTAATACAAAGGCGATATGCTAGCAACCTGTCGCTATTGGGGGGGTACTGTATGCGCCATGCTGCCAGATGTGGCTTTATGTGTAACTAAATGTTACCTTTAGGTAATATTTAGATACTCCATACTTTTTGGGATTATGAGCGCGAGTATATGTATGTAAAATACAAAGAGGGGACAGGCTGGTAACCTGTCACTATTTTTGTGGCACCACAAGCCCCATACTGCCAGATGTGGATTTATGTGTAGCCAAATATTACATGAGGCTCTGCTTGAACCCTTTTAGGATTTTGAGCGTTATTATATGTATGTATATATGTATTAATACATAGAGGTACCCAGGTACCTGGTCACCCAATTACGTGTGTAAAAATAGTTTGCTCAATATCGATAAATTTATTAAGTTAAAGATATCTACATAAATGAAAACAGTAATTTTAGCAATAGTTAGGAGCTCTCAGAAACTCAGAGCCGCATAGCATTTCTATCAAATATATTATTCATGATTGAAATTGCAAAAGGTACCCGGGTACCTCGTCACTCACATAAGGGTTAAGTGCACATTTTGGGATGAAGCAACTAGACACTCTTCAAAGCCAGTTGCTTCAAAATGCATAATTATTTATACTCACGGTGACATGATCGTAATCCTGGCCAAGTTCCTGCGAGCTTGCGACGAGTTCTCGCTCGGTGATCCATTGTTCAAGATCGTCGACTTCTCGAGACAGTTGGAACAGACGCAACGCCTCGTCTAACTTGGCGCGACGTTCGCCCGCTAGGTCTTTCAGGCCGGCGTATAACTTGTCTACTTGCGATTGTTTCACTGAGATCTGTTCGCTGTGACCAAATAAATAGAAAAATGTTAAGCTACTGAAAGTAGCAACACATATTTGATTTAAATTTTGTAGAGAAGTGTCAAATAAAACTCATCAACCAATATTTTCAAGACCTTACAAGTTATTGGCTGCTTATTTTTAGAAATGCAATTTAGAGTATTTTGGATATGCGCCTGGCTAATATCACCTATAGTTTTAATAAGACACATTTACTTGGAGTGATTTACAAGCTTAATTCTAAATAATGTTGTCGAAGATATTACTTCTTCAACATCCGATGAGATATTTTAACAAATACCGTCGATCAGTTTTCAAACATTTAAAATCATGCTAATACCCTGCAGGTGGACAACGGGGAAGAAAAAATCACTATCTTTAGTGAAGAAATCTGTCAATTTATGGTAGCCTGGTCTGTTATCACCTGTATCAAACAACCTGTATATCATTAGTAAGTTTACCTCAGAGACCGCTCCTCTTGCCCTGCTGGTGGATAGTCTGCGTATAGTCGTCCACAGCTGATCCAGGATCTCGTGTTTCGTATTGAGCTTGTATATCAACAGTAATTTACCTCAACTTTACCGAAACATTACTGCTTACAACGAAGGCTCAAGGTCACTCAAAGGGCAATGTAAAGGGCTATGCTCGGAGTTTCCCTGCGTGATCATATCAGAAATGACGAGATCCGCAGGAGAGCTAAGGTCACCGACAAAGCTCGAGGAATTTAAATGGCAGTGGCAGGGCACATTACAAGGACTGACGGCCGTTAGGGTGGAAAGGTTGGTAGTAGCGTCCCACAAGGTGGACCCACGATCTGGTAAAGATAGCGGTAAGTAGCTGGATGCGGGCGGCTCATGAGGAGCTCAGTTAGGAGATCCTTGGGGGAGGACTATGTCCAACAATGAGCGTATCTCGGCTGAAATGATGATGATGAGCCTGATCTGCCGTCATCTGTACGAAACATCTGCATATACATTGTTAATTTACCTCTATACGCCGTCGTCTCTTCCAATAAATAATAAGTTTGAGTTTGTGAAGTTAGACACAATCCGCGATCGGCGCAGATTCACCCGCGCAGTGACACCTAAAAATGTTTATTGCGACGCCTCTCGTAGCCAACTTCACAGATGTGGCTGTATCTGTATAAATAGTTGATTTACCTCAAAGGATGCTCCTCGGCGGTCAGCTGGCGGACCGTCTCTCCGAGCTGCCTGATAGTCTGCGCATAGTCGTCCACGGCCTGCTCCAAGATCTCGTGCTTCTTCATGAGGTTCTGCGCGGAGATCTCATCCTTGCCGCGATCTTCCACCATCATGTACAATTCCTGCTCGCTCATCCACGCCTCGGCTTCGTTCGCGTCGAACAGGTACTGCTGCGCTTTCTCCCATTGGGACAGGTTGTTCTTGCGTTGTTCGATGGCATCTAGATCAATATTAGTTTGTATTATGCTACTGCTGCGCTTAATGTTAACGTCCAACTACTCCTTACACAAAGGCACAACGCCGTCACGAGCTAAGCAACGCACTAAAACCCTTTCTTGAGTCAAAAAACCGACAACCAAGCTATCGCTTAACGTCTTAAGCTAGTAATGCGGTACTAAATAACGACTGTAAAATATTGGACACAACTTTGTGACGCTTATAATAATTTGTAATGTAACACGTTACGGCGCAAGTGGAGCTAAGTGGAGCATTAGACTAAAGATAAAATACTTTTACCCTTCTGTTTAAAAATGAGATTTTTTTACTTTCTTGTATACGTAGTAGTAAGTCTATACTAACTACTACGTATACTTGTAATCGTCAAAAAATTCGACCTCGAGATTTTGACGGATTTACACGTTTTGTAGTAAATGTAGTTCTATCTTCTGACATAAGAGAACCTGTATTACAGAAGCCGGTACACATCGTGTCACAAAAGTTTGCGTCTGTGAAGTTGCTGCCACAATCCGTCCGTTTATTTACCCTAATATCCCCGCTTCGCCTCCCCACTGTTTAGAACACCTAAAAACTGACTGTGATGCTACGACTAGACTACGTTTAGTAGCAGACTTCACAGACGTAAACTTATGTGGCACGATCTTTCCCTGCCTATCATTGTACTAAAACTATTGCGGTTTGCCAGAAAATTTAGAGAAAAGAAAATCAAACAAAAAAGATAATAACAAAACCTTAATTATAAATAGTGTCTTTTAACCAAAACTTGTTTAGTTTCTGTAGTGAATTATGGAGAGTTAGTTGTTAACAAATTAGTCCGCTTTACTTTTTACTGTTTCTGCATATCTACATGTCTTTTTTAGATTGTATTTAGACACTTACTATCTCGCAACATAAGAGTAGATAATACTATTGTACAAATACGTGGTAAACGGTGTTGGTGCCAAATTATTCAGCTGTGTGTTGTGTTACTTTTATAAAATGTTTTCTTTGTCACTGTTCGTTTACCTAAATAAAGAGAAAATAAATGTCTAGTATATTATTTTATGTCTTATGTGCAATAAAAGGGTTTCATTTTATTAATATCAAAGTAACATTATTCTTACCTTTAAGTTCTTGCCATCTCGCTGTAAGTTCATCGATGAGCTGCCTGAACTCGGGCGTGGCTTCATGGCTCTCATCGATGAGCTTCTGCCCGTTGGAGATGACCGTCAGTATACGTGGCTCGTGATTATCAGTCTCCGTCTTCAGCGACTGGTTCTTCTTCTGTAGCATTTGCACGTTGAACAGCGAGTTGCCGTAATCCGTGCTGGTAGCCAGCGGCATCTTCTCGTGGATCCACAACTTCTCATCCTCGATATCTCTCCTGAACTGGAATGCCTCCTTTTTCTTTGCCAGTTGGTTCTGTCGATCCAACAAAGGCGCCTTCAACTGTTCGAACCTCTGTTCCACAGACTTCTTCTTCTCTTTGATCTCGTCCATTTTATCAGGAACAGTCTTCTGCAAGTACTCTGCCTGAGTCTCCAACTCGGTGACCTGTTTGGCCTTTACGGCCATCTGAGTCTCGATCATCTGTTGCTTCTGCATGAGAATGTTCACAGACGCCAGATCAGTGCCAGTATCGGTGTTCTCGATTTGCTTCTCGAGTTCGTTCATCCACGAGTCGATATCGTCACAGGTTTGGTGAAGGAGTACTTCACGGTTCGCGTCGAATAATCTCTCGCCTTTGTCTTTAGTTGTACTTTGGAGATTTTCGAATTGGTCTTGTAATTCTTGCATCTTTGGCGAGATGACTTCGACGAATTCCGGTTTCTGTTTCATTAGTTCTTCAGCCGCGTTTTGGACGGCGAATAGGCGTTCCTTGTTGGCGGCAATCTCCGCTTCGAATGCTTGGTGGCGGGTCCACTTCGAGTGTATGGTCTTCGCGGAGCGGTAGGTATCGTCTTGGGATGTGAGGTTCTTCTCTTGTACCCACTCGGCGAGTTCATCGCAGTCTTGGAGGAACTGGTGAAGTTGGAGTTGATCTTGGAGCTTCTCCATTTGTTGTACAGCTTTGTCGCGGTTGGCATTCCTTCTCTGTTCAATGTTTTCGGCCTTGCGCTGTATTTTGTCGGCATCGAAGTGACGTTCTTCGACAAGCCGGTTGGCGAACTGGACAACGGAATTGATTTTGTCGTCGTTCGCCTCCATAGTAGTGAGGAAAGCCTCGTGCTCCTTGATAAGGTTTTCGGCTTGCTCCAAGTTTGACGGAGGCTCGGTCTTGGTCAACCTGAGAAATGGTACAGTTATAAAAATACGATAAGCAACATGTAACAACATTTGCTCTATAAACATGATACGATATAAACAAAAATCTACACGGACATCACACAACACCCTATTACAAAATAAAAATTACTGAAATTGATTCATTTGCATATTAGTAACATACTACTTTCAGTTAAGAGAGACAGGTAGGAAACGGAAACATTCAAACGTTACTTGGGGTCAAAAAAGTTATCTTCACTTTTTTATTGGTAGTGTGACTCACAGTTTTATCTATAATTTTCTTGGTAATTACACACAGGGCCGGATTTAAAGGTCTGGGGGCCACGGGGCAAAAAGGAGTGGAGGCCCCTTAGCCCCAAATTGTTTTCCAAATAAAATGAACAATTTTTTTCAATCGAGTTTTCGGTTAAAAAATAGGCATACTTCTTTACGACCTTTAATCAACGAACAAAATAGAAAGATATTATTATTATTATTATTCATGTAATCATGTTTGTACAAAGTACCGTAGGTAAAGGTAAAACGCGAAATAAAATATGAAAGGAAAAGTTATTTACTGGTGTTTACTAGTCTGAATTTGAATTTTTTTTTCCGAAATCTCTATTGTGGGGGCCCCTCTTTTGTGGAGGCCCTGGGCTGTAGCCCCGCTTGCCCTCCCCTAAATCCGGCCCTGATTACACATGTACGGTAAATATTATTGCTGACCTAAGTTCCTGGTGAGCGAGAAGCACTTCAGCCTGCCTGGCGTCTCGTTGAAGCAACTGCAGTTCGAGGCTCTGCGCCAGCAGTTGCTGCCTGTTCTCCCACATCTGCTGCAGCTCCGCCCACCCTTCCCGGAGAGCCTTCAGGCGCTCCCGCAGGAACATGTATTGAGGGTCGTCTTGAGTGGACGGCTCCTACGCACGGAATAATTGGAGCTTTGTTTTACCGAATTACTGATCGCCGATCAACGTTTCGCAGGAATTTCTTTAGTCAGTTTTACCCTCGTTAAGTCCTGCCTAACACTCAATTTATGGCCTAAGCGGCTTAGGCCACTTATGAAGTTTACGTTGAGAGAAAAAAATCAATGCAAAAAGATCTTTCGCAACGCCATCTATTGACGCTTGGTGAAACAAGAGATAGGCCGATTTTGAATTAAATTTTAACACCTTTTTATTTAATTGTAGAAGATGAATCACAATATGAAAAATTGAGGGTTAGGCCACTTTTACGCTGACAGCCTCTTATATAAATGATAGTGTTAGCCACCGTACTATATATTTAGTGATCCACTACTACTTTACTATAACGCTATTATGACACTTGTCTATTATATATAAAACAGCAATAGATCAGTAATTATCTTGGTGATTATCACTTTCATGTGTCAAAGTAGGCCGGCTGTGTTTTTTTTCAATAGCTGTATTCATATCTGCCCGATGTACTATACCGAGTACCAAACAAGAACATGTAGTTTTTAAAGTGTTTTGTATTTTTTATTTGTAAATTTATCATCTATGGCACATCTTCTAAAAGGAAAATTGTTTATATTTTAAATTTTTAAAAAATAGCTACCTATTGTAAAAAACTAACCGGTAAATGGGTAATGAAAAATTTGTACTTCGGTAAGTACATTAGGCAGTTACTCTTTCTCGTAGTTTGCTGACTTACTATGCTTAGTTTGTACTTGATTTATGAGGTTTACGTGTTTTTACAAATACCCGTTTTATAACGGATGCCACTTTTCTTGGATATAAAAAAAATAACCTGATCCTACCAATAATAAGCGATATCCATTCGATTATACAGACTTATATTGACAGAATCGACTATGGTTTTTCAGCTACCCATTCGCCGCTGGAATAAGTGTGATAAAATTAATGAACAATGAACATCTTTAAGTGACTTACCGCAGTAATTTTCTCGCCATACTCCATCATCTTGGCATACTCGTCCTTGTAGTTGTCGAGCTCCTCCTTGATGGTCTGGTGCTGGGAGAGCAGTTTCTCTGCCTCCGCTAAGCTCGACGGCGTGTCTGTGTGAAACACAGAAAATCAACTCTTATAACGGGTGTAACAATACCTAAGACAAAGCCGAGAACTACGTATTTCACTCATCATTAGGACCATTTTTTTCTTCTAAACTACACCTGGGAAATTAATAGTTATGAAGTTATTGAAGGTCAAAGTAATCTTTTTTTTTTCAAGATTTTTATGAAAACCAATTGAAAGCATTATTTCTTAATTTTTATCAAAAAAAAACATTACCAAAATTTTAAGTATTTCACCAAACAATTTTAAAAAATGGCCAAATTACCAAAAAATGGCTCTAAAACGTCAGCGCTCAATGTAACCACTCGATATCGGGGCCATTAAACTCAGCCGACCGAACGTCGCGCACGTCTCCAAGTTGCTAAGCGCACGCGGCTTGCGCGCTGTATACATTGCGCGTATTTTTGGACTTTTATTTAACACGAAAAAATAAAAATCGTTTACCAACAATAATTTTTTTAAATGTTTCTTGATTTGACGTGTATAATATGCCTAGACTTCGGCTTTATGTATGTGTATGTATGCATATACTTTGTCTCTATTTAGGCATTGAATACTAGCTAAACACAGATTAGTGGCAAGACCACCTAGGAACTGTAGATCGGTAATGTGAAAGAGAAAGAGCATATTAACAAGTCTATTAGAACGCGATAGATAGCCGAGACCATTTTACGTACACGCTGGCGGGCTAAGTTGGGCTGTCGCGTTGAAAAGGCAGCAACTGTCAGACTGCAGTACTATTTACCGCCCATTGTACAATATATTCATCGAACTATGTCTGTATTATTTACTATTTTGGTGTACAATAAAGCTTATTCATTCATTTATTATTTTTCACGCACACTTGCGCATTACTCACACATTGGTGCATTTCTTTGGTCTATAAATGTCAGTAATAATGAACCTATGGATAGGACACCGAACTGCCAGCATAAGGTAAATCTACACCAATCTTACCTTCGGAGGCCACGTCAGTCTGGGTCTTGGTGAGCCATGCTTGGAAGTGGTCCACTGAACGCAAGAAGCGATGAAGGTCGCCAGCCTCTTCCAGTTTAGCATCGCGTTCTTTGAGCTGATAAGAAAAAAATGTAAAAAAACAATATCAATTTCTACTCACTTTATAGTTCTTGTAAACACAAACTTGCAGAACTGAGTGAAACGCTACAAAGCGTTTCTGCGAATAACAACGCCAACTCTAATACTTGACACGACGGTCGCTATGGTGTTTTCTCAGTAATACGTCAGTTTCATAAAATTAGTTTCGTTAAGCGTTCGATGAAATCGATTGGTCACTTGCCTAGGTATTCTGATCCTTAAAATATGATTTTTTTTTAATAAAATTGAAGTTGCGTAAGTGACGGTATATTTGCTTTTGCCGTCCTTAGACTCGATAAGAAAGAATGTATTAATTAGTTTGGATGAAAAGTTTGTAAAAATATAAGAAAGCTGCTAAAAAGTATTGTGTATCAGGTCGGAGTCACTAATTGTTACGTGTATGTAACAAAATAAAATTATTATATTTTCCTATACAATAAAAATCGGGTGTCACTTTCAAGTCAAACTTTTTATTCATCTTTTTTTTTACTAATTTTCCTCTACTTCGTAGGCAAACAGTTTATGGTGTTTTACACCATAAACTGTTTGCCTACGAAGTTTTTTTACCATCGTAGTTTTTCTTCAAAGTTTCTCACTTACCATGTGTGTAAGTTGTTCCCAGTTCTCGGTGATAAGATGCACGCGGTCTCGTATGAGCTGGGCCTCCTCTGGGTGATCTTCCTCAATAGCGCTAGCTTCGGCTTCCAGCGAGCTGATGCGGGCCTGAATAGCGGCCAGGTCACGCTCCATACCGGATAGGCGACGTTGGAGTGTCATCACACCTGTAACAAGTTAAATGGATCAACTTTTATATCTATGCTATAGTCCTTTTTTTAACAAACGAGTACTGAGTATGTCTCTCTCATATTTCCGATATTGACAGAGTGAGATGGGTCATGTTAGGAGCGGGGAAAACGCCTTTGTTCAAAACAATATTGGATTGGTATTAATATTTTATACTAAACCACTGAACCGATTTTGATGAAATTTGGTACAAATATAGACTAGAGCTCGGGAAAGGTTTTATCGCGAAAAAAGGATTGAAGGGGTTAAAAAAGGGGATGAAAGTTAGTATGGAAGTTTGTCATTTTTGAAGATAGAACCATGAAACTTTGAATTTAGGCACTTAATAAGAAAGAAAGAAATATTTGTTCTAGGATTTTTGAAATTTTGACCTGTGTGGGAGTGAAATAGGGGATGAAAGTTTGTATGGGAGTTCGTCACTGTTAAAGATAAAACCATGAAACTATAAATTTAGGCACTTGATAAGAAATAAATTAATTTGTTCTAGCGTTTTTGAAATATTTACCCATGTGGGGATGAAATAGGGGATGAAAGTACGTAATGAAGTCTAAGCAAAGTAACGCTTTCGAGACTAACACTTAACTGCTTTTGATGAAATTTGGCACAAAAATCGACTAGCACTTGAGATAGGACATAAGCTACCTTTCGTTATAAAATAAGGAATGAAAATTGGTATGGGATTCCTCATTATAGAGAAAAAACAATTAAACTTTGTATGTAGGGTAGGTACTTTAAAAGAAGTAAATAAATATCTGTTTTAGAGTTTTTGAATTTTGACCTGTGTGGGGATGGAATAGAGTATGAAATCACGACGCGCCAACCTTGACTTAGTTACATAGAAAGTAGATGAAAATCATGTAGAGATGACGTTCGTAGTCAGTCTTACCGTTGAGGTCCATCTCAAGGTTGTCAGTCTGTTGCAAGATACGCTTCTTGTCTTCAATCCAGGAGACAGTCTCGCGGCACTCGATGTGGAACGTTTGCACGCCTTGGGCAGACTTGAGTTCGTCCTTCTTGCCTTCCGCCTGAAAATAAATTAACGATTTTACCAAAGAAAACTTATTCATCAAAAGATCGTACACATACATACACGAAGACAGATGAGGCCACCAAAAACTGTCTTTGTTCAATCGACTTTGAACTCTATAGTTATGGAATAAGGTTGATAATTTATTGATAATTACAGTTTTGGTATGGCCAAGGTCGCCGTCCCAAATCACCCGCTTAAAAAGTTTGGTCCATAGATTTAGGTAGCCGTGTGATGTCGGTAGAGTAGAATAGCATCATTCCATATTCTCCAATGGGTGTCGTAGAAGGCGACTAATGGATCAGCAACGGGGTATTGATCTCCTTATACTCCGTCCACCAATCCGCATTGGGCAAGCGTGGTGGACTACTGCCCAAACCTTCTGAGATGACAAGGAGAGGCCTTGTGTCCCAGCAATGGGTCGAGTTATTAAGGCTGTTATAATAATAATAATAGATTTAGGAACTGCAGATCGACAATGTGAAGAAGAAAAAGCATACTAACGCGTATATTAGAACGCGAGAGATAGACGAGACCACTTCATGTACTATAGCGGGCACGTGCTTGAGCACATATAAGAACAAAATCGCTTGCGCACTCATAGCATATCGTAGTAAAATACAATTGGAAATCAGTTTATACGTCACAGGAAACTCGTTTTGAATTCCTTCAGGACGGATTTCCGCCACCGTAATCTTATCTTAAATATGGCTTCGCATTAAGCATTTAGGCAAAGTTATTATACACTAAATTGTACGGTAGATTGAATTAACAATGGAGTCTCTCAACACGTGTTTTTACAACAAGAACTCGGGAGCAACTTCCCGCCACCTTCACGCAGGCGGTCTAGGTCGGCCTGTCAGTCAAGTTGAAAAGACAGCAACTGTCAAGCTGTGCATAGTGTAGTAATATTTTTGTTATCACATGCGCATGCGCACATTGGTGCATTTCGTTTTTGGTCTCGCCCTAGTGAATCGATCATTGCCAATCTATAAACGTCAGTAATTAGCAAGTGATCAAATTTGGGTGACTATATTTACCTACAGTTTATAGAACAGAGATAAAAATTGAAGACTTCCTTAAAACTAATTTTTCACCTTAGCGGCAATTTACTGGAATTTTAACTACGTTAATTCAAACATCAAATTAATTTAATAGAAAATTCTATTGCGTAAATATTTTTCCTTAGGTGAATAGTTTTGATATTACAAGTCTAAACCGTGAACATATTGCACTCCTTTTTTAAGCGGTCGTATCAAAACGAAAAGCTTTTATAATGTTAATAATTAGATGTTTAAATTCACGTCATTAAAGACCCGGTAAATTTACCCGTAAAAAAATAGTATAGGGAATTCTAATTCTAACCCCCTTATTCATAAAAAACACGTGAATTTATTAGAGATTTACAAACTGTTTGACTCTGTCACTCTGGCACGATATGAATGAGACAAAACACTTTTTAACAAGGCAATAACTAAAATAGGTCTACTAGGTGGTAGACCCATATGAAGGTCGTCTGGGTAGGTACCACCGCCTTTCTTATTTCTGCCGTGAAGCAGTTCGCTGTGTTTCGGATTGAAGGGAAAGGTAGCCAGTGTAATTACTGGGCATGGAGGGCATATCATCTAAGTCCCCAGGATGGCAAACGCACTTGCGGTGTTAAGTGATTTACACTTAATATTGCAAGTGTCTATAGGCGGCGGTGACCACTTAACGTCCGCAAAGCTTGTTTGCCATCTCGTAACATAAAAAAAGGTTTATTGAGTGTTTATGAATAAGGTTGTAATTCTATAAATCAATGCAATGGTATGATCAGAGTTTAGAGTAGTATCAATATGACTGACCTTATCCCGTAGCGCGGACCAAGCTTGGTTGAGGCGCGCCTGCCGGTCTTGTATAGCGGCCGCGTCGGGATGTTCTACGTGGATGAGTTGCCGAGCCAGCTGGTTCACCACGGCCACGCGAGACGCGTTCGCGTTCATCTCCTTGTCAAACCCGTCATATCTACCAAAATAATTGTACTTAAACACATGCATACGGACAAACAATCAGTCATGTACGCCGGTAGCCATATGATGCCGGCAGAGTAGAATAGCATCACCCCATATCCTCCAATTGGTGTCGTAGAAGGCGACTAATGGATCAACAAAGGGGTATTGATCACCTTATACTTCGTCGACCAATATGCATTGGGCAAGCGTGGTGGACTACTGCCTAAACCTCCTTCTATGACAAGGAGAGGCGTTGTGTTCCAGCAGTGGGTCGAATTATAAATACTGTTAAGGTGATGATGAAGTCAGCTATTAACAGATTGTGAGTCTCATCTTTTCTCTCTTAGAGTTAAATGAATGAATTTCGAAATGTAATGCAAATAGTAAGTCAAAAAGGTAACAATCTAAACTTTAAATCGAGGGAGGGCACAGCGGACTAAACGCTCGAATTGACAGAATTTAAAAACCAAACAAGTTATGATAATTACGAAACCATTTCGAGGTTCGGTCATCGAGAACACTACATTTTGTGTTAGAATTTATTACTTAAATTATAAAATCTTTGCCATCCATTTTTTTTTAATTTATGACCTTCTTAGGCAAACGTAACCTCAAAGACATGACAGTTGTGACATCTTTGTTTTTTAATTTTGTAGAGCCCATGACATTAACCCACAAAAATCCTACAGTTGCACCTACACCGTTTTAAAATAAGTAAGTTTTGAAATTTACAAATACTTTGAATCAAAATTAAAGAAAATAAAAAAATACATGTTGAGTCCTCTAACGTCTTTTTCCATCCATATTAAAAAAAAATACTATTAAAAAAAATTTCATGAGTCAATTTGGTTTACTGGTATGTGCGCTATTGGGAGATTGCGCAATTTGGACCATAGAGCTTGCCTGTCAATCAAATAACCTAAAAATAATGGATTATCTTACCTGTGTTTCATAATCTCGACATCGTCAATATCCTTGGGCGGCAGCATAGTGTCCAACATGCGGTCCTTCTCCGCGATCCATTGGTCGGCCGCGTCGGCTTCGGCCAATAACTTGAACAGCGACAAAGCGTCCAACAGACGTTGTTTCCGAAGGCGAGCCAGCTCAGCGAGCTCGCCGTGTCTCGCGTCTATAGCAGCGAGCCTATCGCGGACTTCGGGGCTGTTTGCGTCTTCCGGACTCAGTTCGCTTGCCTGCAACGAAAATCGCAGTAAGCATCGTCTTATTTACGACTTCTGTCTGCTTCACACCGGTAGCACATCACCGTAGTGTTTCGCTAATGCTACGGCCGCACACATCGCAATAACATTCGTGCGATAATCTTCGCCTTCGGCCTACCGCGAATGTGCATGGCCACACATTGCGCGCTGTAAAGTCTGTCGCGATGTGATCGCGATGTTGCGCAAAAAACAAAATGGACGCCGCGGTCGGCCTATATTTAAGGGCAATTATTTTTTATTCTATCAGGAATTATTGTACCTCTCGCGGCCGGCCCCCCGCGGGCCCCCCGGATATGTTCACTAAAAAACGCACGCGCTAACGCCGGGAAACGATATCGTCACTTTTTTCGCGCCGCTCTTTAAAAATGCTATTACAATAAAGCTAAGGTTTAAATTGGCTTGTGTTATATCTTTTCTAAAAGCTGAATAAATTTAGCGTATTTTAGATCCCTTTGCTATCACAAATATAGAATTAAAAAAAAAAAAAAAAAAAAAAAAAAAAAAACAGTAATATTCGTCGTCTACTCTGTTACGACGTCCTTGGAAATTGTGAAGTGCAGTGCAGTGTTTTTGGATTGTTTAGATTGATTTTATCGTTATAAGGTAAGTAAAATTATGTAATATGTATTTTTTATTGTGTATTTATTCATACTTAACAATAGGACATGTAATTCAATTAGTATTTTTCATACAAATACAGTTTGAAAATGATGTGCGTCATTTACGACGTTTTAGCGCGGGACCGGTTTTTTCTTTTCGTTATAATACAATCACGAAACAATAAAATCATGAGAGCCGCATATAATAAGAAAGGTAATCTATCCAGGAATCTGTTTTAGTTTAGATCTTTCGATTTCATTCTTCCATTGTTACGTAAATAGATTTTCAAAGTGATCTAGATCAGTAGGTACGTACTGCGCACCGGCGTTATAGGTATCGTTTTTTCTTGATGTTATTATTGCAAGACGCAGTAATAAAAACCATTGAAATAGCATACCATTAGATAGATAATTTAACAAGGAACCTGTTTTTGCTAGTAGTTATCGAATTTAGATGAGTTACGGATGTCAAATACCATAAAACCCTCATGGCCCGAATTTCACGCACACATACACACTTCTTGTTCTCTACGCTTACGTAATGAATGTACTTGCAAGCGCTGAGTTAAAGGATGCTCCTTTTTTAGTTCAATTTATTTCTAGTTGCTAGTAGTGAAAGAGTAACAAACAAACTGTTGTTTATAAAAATCTAAAAAAAAATGAGGACGGTGCCAACCTCAATATTTGGAATAAACGTAATCACTTGCATTTGGGACCGACCTAAAAAAAATAGATTTTTATAAATAAAATTTTTTGTTTCAATTTTAATGATTCGAAAGAGCTTCTTCAGGGGCCTAATTGAATAAATATACTTAAATTGAATTTCATCTGTGAAGCTGTAAAATAATAAAAGTACTGTATACCTCTGTTATTATACCTCCCTAGTTATATAAGAATAAATATTTTATTTTACTACCTACATATGTTTATTTATTTCAACTCCTGAGAAAAATTATTTTATGACTAATTTATTTCCATTAGGCAGACCAAATTTTTATATCACTAAAATAGTAGGTATAAAAATGTCACATTCCTACACAAGTAAGTAGCTTTGGGGTCATTCATTTATTTCGTAAAACAATTGGGGGAGGGAGGTCCATCACTTATTTTTTCTTTAATATTTTAGGTTTTTTTATAATTATTATAATTATTTATATTATTGGGTCAAAAACTAGCAAAAAAATTGTCTTACGAAATAAAGCAATAAAAATACACCAAATCCTTTGCATTTCTATCTATTATAAAGATCAATTGGTAAACATAGCACAGAAATATAATTCACTTAATCTTTACATTATTACGTAAATACACAATGGTAGGTAACAAATAATAAATCAAAGAAACAAAAATATGTATTATTCACGTAACAAAAACAAAAACAGCCTGTATACTGCTCGACGCACGCACACTAGCACACTAGTACTCGACAACGCGATCGCCCGGTGGCCGGCCGGTATTAGATACTAATCAGCAACTTCTCTTCTTTTTTTGACATTGTTTTTGTTATGTAAGTCTATTCTTATTATATATCATTAGAAAGGGAACTTTGTAAACATAATAATGCGTATTTTTAAGATAAGCTTTATTCATTATAAATCATTCAAAATCAACTATAAACTAAAGTCGGCATTTTACAATGATTTTTTGAACGCTCAATGTTTTTTTTTTTGCAAATATCCTGTAAATTATAGAAACAAAAAAAACAACTTGCATAATGTTTTCAAATAGTTTATCTATACAAGAAAGTAAATATATGCTAGCTACGTGCAGTAATAGCTTCACAATATTTTTTACAAATCACGAAAAGCGCTGAAAGAAAAAAAAGAAAAAAAAATATTACTAAACTTCAAAGGCATGGTTATCGAATTTTTACCATGGATACATACTTTTATTATTCGTTAATTGTAAAGCTAATACATCGCAGAATATAAATACATAAGTTGTAAATTTTATAACGTTATAAACATTCATCCTATAAGATTTATTTCAAACAACAAAATCACCCGTTTTTTACGACCCGTCAGTCGCCACTCTTACGACGATAATAAATTAAACAAACATTGTAAAGCTGTCAACTAAGCTTTGTTTATTGCCCTGTTTTATTGGCTTCTCAGAAATACAAACATCAACGTTATAAGTGGATACATCTGGTCACACTAACAAAATACTTGAATGGCGCCGAGCGCAGGTTTAAAAACGCGGGAAACCGGACACCCCGCCGGCCTCTGCGCTTTGCACGTAAAAAAAAAAAAAAACCCTCCGTCCTCCAAAGGTGAAAAAAGCAAGGCTAAACAATATTGACTCATACTCCTAATTGCTAATAAGTTCTAAAATCCTGTCGTTATTCCAATCCATGGTAGAAAACTAATTTAAACCAATACGTCCGATGCGCAAGATGTCTGTGCGCCGACTGAAGACCACGAAGTGTGGCCACGCAAGCGAAGGACATCGCGATAAAAACGCTTTGATGTGCGCCAGTTTACCGACAACGACGCGATGTCCTTGCGACTTCGCACGAAGTGCCGAAGTATTCGCGAACACTTGGCTAGACACATCGCGATAATGCGAATATTCACGACATCGCGATGTGTGCGGCCGCAGCATAACAGCTCTACATTTCAGAAACGAAATGCATATGAATTTTGTGCACATTCCCTAAACACTGCGAAACGCAAGAACGCGGAGATATAACGGTAGGGTTTTTGGCGATTTAAAAGAAATTAGTTATCTCGATAATGCCGCAGAAGTATTTTAGGCAATATTTCCGACAGCGGCAGGAGCAGTGGCAAGTGCTGAGTGTAAATGTAGCAAAAGAAATATGTAAGGACCGTAGCAAGTGGGGACAAGTGATCTCTGCCTACCCCTATGGAAAAATGCTTAATTTTATGTATGTATGGTATAAAATGGACGCATTAAACGTACCTGTTGCTTGAGCTGTTGGATGACGTTAGCGTAGTTCTTCAGCTCATCGGTGACGTCCTTGTGTTTCTTCAGCAAGCTTTGTACTTGGGCCTCGTCTACGCCAGTATCCTCAGATGACACCAATCTAAAATAATTACCACATTTTTATATTTCGCAGAGAATGAGTTAATTACGGAACAAAGTTGTTCATACCAGGATGAAAAGTATCCTACGTCCAGCCTGAACGTACAGTCGACAAAGTTACCGGTATTCGATTTAGACAGTATCCTTTATGTCCAGGATACACGAGGCTAGTTTTTTAAGCTACTACCAAGCTAGCAAGCTAGTAACTCTAGCTTCAGTGTATACAGAACTAGCTTCATTTCTAGGCTAGTAAGCTAGTGATAAAACTAGAAAGCTAGCGTCTCAGGCTAGGATAGTTTAATATGATTGGGTTATATTTTTTGATCCAGCAGCGGCACCCACCATTGATTTTACTATCCTGGCTTGTGTACTAGCTTTGTGTAGTCTGTAAAGCTAGTATCCGATTGCTTAGTGAAGCTAGTAGAATACTCTTATATTCATCTAGATCTTCAGTGCCAAATTCTAATAAAAGCAACGCAGATGATCCACGTTCACTCCTTAAAATCGATGTTCTTGTCCATACGCATTTTTCTAAGATTTCTTCTCGTAATTCGTATAGTGCGAATTGGTACAGTTTCTGAAGTAACTGTTTCAATAGAAAAAAAATTAACGAACTTTTTAACGAATACAGATTTTTTGTCTATTTTATTTTCTTTGCTATTTTAGTCACTGCAATAATGGTACTGACATGAATTTCCTAGCATCATGCATAATATACGTATCAGCACTAGCATGTGCCAGGTCAGGACAGCAGGCTAGGATAGTATACAGAGGTGCACCAAGCCCCGCCAACTTTTTACTCTGTTCAATAGAATATTAGCGTAATATGGCGGAGCCAATAAGGCTCAGCGACTTCACTCCGCTTTCCCCCGCGCAGTCGGTTTAGCGTGGCCGACGACATAGTCTGCTCTGATTGGTTCAAACCGCTACTGGGGGGCGGGTCGTCTGTCAATCAGACACGTCGATGGCAGGCGATTATCACGTACAAGTGGAACACCGGGAACTTTGTCGATTGTGCATTTTAAATACTGATGAAAGAACTTACAAAATCAGTTCAGTATTTCAAGAGATCAGTTACAAACTGACAAACTTGATACAACCCGAGTGAATTTTTTCAGTTATATCACAATTTCAATAACGGTTTTCTAAAAAATAGTATTCGCCAGGTGGCAACACTGTTTCATAAAGTCCGCCTGTCAAGACATAATTCATAAATCCTCATTTGACAATTACTCGTTTTTAGAGCGGGAATTTCCTAAAGACCTCTTGTATCAGTGGTGCCATCTGGTTTATCCCCCCAATGAATACAACTCGAATGTGGTCGAGACACTAGTGATTTTAATTATCTTTTAGATTGCAGCGGGTGGAATTATAAAGACTATTATGGTGAGGATGATGAATATATAGATATTTATCGTTACCTGAGTGTGTCCAGCATCCAGTTGTCGATGTCATCGGCATCGGCAAACAGCTGGTGGTAGCGGACGGCCGCGTCCAAGCGGTTCTTGCGAAGAGACACCACGTCCAACAAATGGTTCCATTGAGACAGGATGTCGCGGAGGCGATCCTACAACACATTATTTTGTTTACATTTTATGAATTTCAATATGGTTTATTTATTATTATTATTACATTACGCACGACCCACAATAATTCTACAGCGTTCAACCAATTTATGTTGCCAAAAAAAATCCCGATCAAATTAGACCATCATCAACGTAGCTGAAGTCAATTAAATACGCTTTATTAGGGATAGCTCAAAAATTACTAGTCAGATCTCGCTTAAATTTAAAAAGAATCGGTACATCTAATAGAAAGTTATGTGGTAACACAAATTAAAAAAATACAGTCAAATTGAGAACTTCCTCCTTTTTTGAAGTCGGTTAAAAACAATGTAATGAGGAAACAAGTGAGTTTCTTTATAACTGTCTATGCTTGTTAAAACACCAGGGGCGCCTTCAACCGAACACTTTACGACTTGAATGTTAGTACATATATAAAATAAGCATTGTATTTTGCTGATGCTGATATTGCAACAGCTCTGGTTTGCAGATGCATGCAGAGATGAAAGGGCAGTATACAGTATTAATTCACTTAATGTCTGATACTGGCAAATAATAATGGTTTTTTGTGTTACTTAGACCTGCTCTACTCAATCAGTTTGTGATCAAAATTTTATGTGATCTAGGCTTGTATGGTGCGTTTGATAAACCTTACCATAGATATAGAAACAGTAGATCAGCAATGTGAAAGAGAGAGCATACTAAAGCGTATATTAGAGCGAGATCAACGGGATCGATTCATGGCCAGGAATGTTGATTTTTCAAAAATCCAATGATGCAGTTTTAGTTTTCATCAAAATCGGGCACAAGACTCCTTTGAGTACTTTTCGCTATTGTTCATATTTTAATCCCTGGACGATTATTAATATCCAGACACAATTGATTTTAATTGTGTTCTCGCGCTCCTGAGCGCGAACGGGGCTTAACGAGTTAAGAATTGGCCATCCACGCTGCTTGAAAAATTCAACCTGTATATACAACATGTAATTTAAATAACCGACAACCTCAAAGCTGTTTGTTACTAATGTGCACATGAATTAATTGCACTGGTTTTTAATTTTTTTTTAATGAGTTTTAACAGAGATATATTAAAAATTAGTTATCCTCATTACAAGCGCATAGTATGGTCAAACTATGCATCGACCGCCTGTGAGTGAAGCGCTCTTAAATAGATATTTACATTAGAACGTTTTTGTGAAGTAAACTTTATTACCATGCAATAAAAGACAATTTTAGTTTAAAAATGATTTAAGAAAGAAATATTTTTTTTAAATAGCTCTTATTACCTTACGCTATGCACCATATTATTTTTTTAGATTGTTGTACGAAGGGTTGACTATGTTTTAAGTAATTGTAATATTTTCTGGGTTTTTTTTTTGCAATTTTTTTTTTTTTTTCATTGAAATCAAGTCTGAAGCCGATTCCAAACCACCTATATTCAAGTTGCGCGTTATTTCTGTTACATGTTGTATATAGATGTTACCTGTATACGGTCAGCACCAAAGTGTCCCTGCGAGATGAGTTCATCTCCGACGGCGGCCACACTCATCAACTGAGGCTCGTGAGCGTTTACATCTCCTTCCAGCGCTTTGTGCTTCGATATCAGGAGGTATACTGCAACATTACATTATATTAGCTACCGACATTTTGTAACTGTTTAAATTCCCGCTTTTCAGGGAAGGCAAAGGAATCTTATCCCAATTTTTAACATTATACCAAATTAAATTTAAAGGAAATTGAAGGAATCGTCGGTGGGGTAGTGCGCAAGGGCGTTGTCTCCCACCCGGGAGGCACCACGTACCAATGTGTTTTCAAATTTTGAATTGTAATAAACGTTTATTCGAAGCTTTTACGGTGAAAGAAAACATCGCGAGGAAACCTGCACACAACTATAAAGACCAGCGTGGCTGACTAAGGCCTAATCGCTCCTAATGTGGGGTAGGCTCGAACCCTTCGGTGGGGACATTAATTATGAGTCTCATACAAAATTATTGTTTTCTATGGACAAAAATGGAGAAAAAAACTGAATAGAGCTGAATACGTGTGGTTAGTCCCTTAGTGTGGATGCATGTTTAAAAGTTAGCGACTATTTGACTCACCGGTAGTGAGGTCGTGTCCAATATCATCGACGGATACAATCTGCTCCTTCTCCTTGATCCAGTTCTCCTCGTCAGCCATGTCCCAATAGAATTGCCACAGCTTACGGCTATCCTCCAGACGCTTTCTACATCACAGATAAATGGAAATTGGCATGAAAGGTTTACCATCCATTTGTAGCAAGGACATTTCATATGTAAGAGTGATAGGTAGGAAAGTAAGGTCTTTTCCTCTATACAAAATAGGCATACAGTTGATAACCCAAAAACAAAACATGTACAAAGGACGACCTTATCGCTAAGGGTGTTAACCCGACCAATCGGTCGATCGTCGATCGACGGCATTGATCGATGGTGGAATGGATTAGTCGACGTTGATCTATAGTATCTATACCACACCGATATCGATCGTCGATCATTGGTAGAATGGACTAGTCTACATCGATAGAGCTACTAGAGAACCTGCTCGATCAACGTCGATTGATGCCATAGATCGACGATCGATTGATTGGTTATTTTAAGTATTATGAAACGGTATCTGTTGATCAATCAAAGCTAACACACCAATTGATCGGATCTTCGACCTAAATATGCAGGAGGAAAAGATGTCTGAAAATCCATTTATAACGTGTTTTAGCGGGAGGAAAAGTTGTACGAAAATCTATTTCTAACGCGATCCATTCACACCCACCACAACTCGCACTGCATTTTGCAGCAGAGTCAATTAATTATCAAGACCCTCAACCTTCTACGACTGCGGCAGTTATGGGCTCTGTCCCACCAGTAATTATAAATCTATGGTCCCACCACGAAAACCAGAAGTGTTAGAACCACGAGTGTGCCACCGCCTTCTTTTTCTGTCTCAAATGTAGAATACTAATATAAATTTTCCTAACAAAACTTGTATCATTTCACTTAAGTAACTGTACAAATTGTAGCATAATCTGTAATTAATTTAGTTATAACTTACTCCAACAAATGCGGCGCCTTCAATTTTTGCATTAGTCCCGTACAAATGTAATAATCTCTTTATAATTCTATTAAACTGCTTATTTCAATTAAACAAGTCTTTGAATGGTTCTCACAGGTGTAGTATAAAGCACTGTGTACCACTGCTCCCTCGTTAGCAATCTGTCACTTTCTTCCCGCGGTGAACAATGTACTATTATTATTATATTATTAAGCGATAATTTTTTACCTGCGTTCGACAGCGAGATGTACCAATTCTGCGTATGCGTTCTCCAATTGCTGAATACGCTCCACGGTGATAGCCGGGTCGCAAGGACGGTAACCGCCCTCTTCTTGTTCGAGGAAGCGTTGTGATTGGCCTACGACCACCTATGTAAATAATTAAGTTTTATTAGAGATCAAATCAAAACAGATATTGGCAAAGAAATATGGCTTTTAATGGTGAGTAATAACCAGACACGTAGAAATGTAGATTGTAAAAAGGTATTTAGCTACACTCACAAATGAAAGTCAACCAGTAACATAAAATGACCCTTATAATACTGGTTCGTATCATTATGTTACAGTTATTTATATTAAAGAAAAATAACAAACTTATGGCAGAACGGGAAGGCAAAGGGATCCCATACAGAAATTTGACTCTACCAGATAATTTGCAAAACCACTGAGATAACAAATAGTTTGTTGTCAAATACAACGAAAGTTCCAATTGGTCAAGCGTGTTTTAACCGCACAATTTGTTTCTAATTTGTCAATCAAGGCAAAGATATTAATTAGTCAGATCCTAATTTCGTTTTAGTTTGGCAAACTTTATTTTGGTTTTATCTGGTCAAGTCAATAAGATGTTCTGATTCGTCAAACGATTCTCAGCTTGCTCAATTTGTAGGTTCAGGGTTATTTTTTTTATTACCAAACAAACTCAACATATTATTATTGACAAATAAAGACTTTTTAATGGCTTGACAACTTAGTACTTAATTTGTCTTGACGTGTAAATGAGCGATAAAAAACTACTTGACGAATCGAAACAATTTTCAGGCTTGACCAATTATACCCTAAATCAAAAAAATATTCAATAAAAATAATCATACCTTAACCCGTTCACCGAGCACGTTGATGTCGGCTTCAACCAGCGCGTGCTTCTGAAGAAGATCTTCGACGCCCATAAGATGTTTGCCGTAATCGTCCGTCAGTAGACGCATCTTGATTTCTTCCATTGAGTCCAGGATGTATAGCATTTCCTGTTTAAAATAATGAATCATATGTAACTAGCTTTTGCCCGCGACTTAACTCGCGTTGAACAGTTAATTTGGGCAGCAATTTTGGACTTTGTTTGGACTTCCATACGCCCTTTCATAATCTATTGCATCCTCACACAGGTAAAAATTTCAAAAACGCTAGAACAAACATTTATTTATTTCTTATAAAGTGCCTAAATTCAAAGTGTCATTGTATTATCTTCGATAAGGACGACCTCCCAAAAAAAATCATACCTTATTTTTTCCCTCTTTCATCACCTTTTTTACAAAAAAAAAGGTAGCTTATGTCCTATCTTAAGATCTAGTCTATTTTTGCCCCAAATGTCATCAAAATCGTAGGCGTGAAGGCTCGAAGTCTAAATTCAAAGTTTCATGGTTTTATCTTCAACAATGACAAACTTCCATACAAACTTTCTTCCCTTATTACAACCCCTTCAAGCCTTTTTTCCGGGATAAAAGCTAGCCTATGTCCTTTCCCAAGCTCTAGTCAATATTAGTACCAAATTTCATCAAAATCGGTTTAATGGTTTAGACGTGAAAGAGTAACAGACAGACAGAGTTACTTTCCCGTTTTTTTATAATATAAAGGTAATAGGGATTTTTTATACTAGTATTGCCTTTAACGTTTAAAGGCAATATTGGGTAAATGTGCTGTACCTGGAAGTTCTGTTGCAGTTGCAAAGAGAGTTCGAGACGAGCTCGTCTAGCGCGCAGTAGCTCCAACAGGTACGCCCACAAACGAAGAACATTGTCGCGACGGGCGCAAACACGCTCCATGTCATGGTACCTACAACAAAATTGACATATTTGAACGCAATTAGCCATGTGACGCCGGCAGAGTAGAATAGCATCATCCCATATCCTCCAATTGATGTCGTAGAAGGTGACTAATGGATCAGCAAATGATTAGAGATGAAACGGAGAGTTGTTTGACCGGATATCCGGTCGAACAACGAGTAGGAACGAATAGGTCTACAGGTGCGGCGAACGCGAAGTTTTTAGTTTAGATATTTACTATTTATGTTTATCGTTATGCTGCGGCCGCACACATCGCGATGTCGCGAATATTCGCGTTATCGCGATGTGTCTAGCCAAGTATTCGCGAATACTTCGGCACTTCGTGCGAAGTCGCAAGGACATCGCGCCGCTGTCGGTAAACTGGCGCACATCAAAGCGTTAATAATTGCCCTAAAATGTAGACTGACCGTGGCGTCCATTTTGTTTTTTGCGCAACATCGCGATCACATCGCGACAGACTTTACAGCGCGCAATGTGTGGCCATGCACATTCGCGGTAGGCCGAAGGCGAAGATTATCGCACGAATGTTATTGCGATGTGTGCGGCCGTAGCATTAGAGTGAATATCTCAGAAGAACATTTTAGTTTTTTGAAAGGCCTTATGGCTTTTTTGTAACTTTTTCGACTTTAAATAAAAGCCGCCATTTTATTGATATTTACTTCACAAAGATTAATTTATTGCATTTTATTATAGGAAAATTGTCGTAGTTATTTAATATCCGGTATCCGGCCGGATAGTAAATTTAGGCTGGATGCCGTATAATTACCGGATATCCGTTTCATCTCTATTATTGATCACCTTATACTCCGTCTATTAATCTGCATTGGGCAAGCGTGGTAGACTACTGCCAAAACCTCCTTCGATGACAAGGAGAAGCCTTGTGTCCCAATAGTGGGTCGAATTAAAAAGGCTGTTGTGATTGTGTGAAGTTTTTGCGTGAAAGAGTAACAAACACATATATCTATGCACCCATACAAACTTTCACGTTTATAATATTAGTAGGATGTATTTGTGCACGTGCGCTGGCACGTAGAAAAGCGCACATGTGATAGTTCGTGACTCTTACTGTGTACGTAATGAAGATACACGGACAAAAAGTACAGCCAACAAAGTTCTCGGTATTCCATTTAGCAAACAGGATCCTGAACGGCTGCCCTGTACCAAGCCACGCCTACTTTTTACTCCGGCCAATAGAATATTAGCGTAATATGGCGCAGCCAATAACTTCACTTCGCTGCCGCAGGTTGCCTCCCCTTCGCGCAGTTGCTCTACCATGGCCGACAACATAGTCTGCTGTAATTGGTTCAAACCGCTACTGAGGGGCGGGTCGCCTGTCAATCAGACACCTTGGTGCTACGCGATTATCGCCTACAAGCGGTACACCGGGAACTTTGTCGATTGTACAACCTGACAATTTCCTCGACTATGCGTAAAAAGGTTAAGTTATAACTATGTAGTTTGTCCTGATATTACAATCAATATTCAAGAAAGCCTTACCTCTCTGCTTGCAGCTCAGAGCATACTCCAACAACGGCCTGTACACGTTCTTCATAAGCGAAGATATCTGTCTCAATGGCTTCGTGCTTCTTCGCGGCAGCTTCGACGGCAGCGAGGTCGAATCCGAAGTTGTCTTGGCTGACGAGGCGTTGATTCTCTGACAGCCATGTTTCACGCATCTGAGCTTTGCGGTTGAATCTGTAAAAAGACAGGGGTTTTAGAGTAGTTTGGATGAACTATCTTTAACATTCTCTAAAACTTAAGTTCAATTAAGGACATACTAGGGTTTCGTATAAGATACTTTTGGCCCCACAAATAGGAGCATATAGCTGAGTTAGTCAAAATCGGACTAATTCTCAAATTGTTCTTAAAAAAGACAGTTATATTCTCCACTTATAATGCGACTTATCACTACGTTTTCGTTATTTTGTTTCTATTCAGTTCAAAAATTAGACTGTTACAATGGATATTTATAGGAATAACAATTTAGAAATACCAGTCCATACACGACTCTACCTTACTTTAGTTCGCGGAGGTTTATTACACACCACATATTCTGTTCGTTAAGCTGAAAATAAAATTCCGATCCCAAAAGGTTTGGGTAACATTAGGTTACACATAAAGCCATATTTGCCATCAATATTAGGCATCAAATGAAATAAAAGTCACTCAAACGGTAGGAACAATATGTTGAAATTGATAAGTTTATTTTTAACAATAGGTACATGATGCATTGCGTACCCTAATCGAAATCTCTCCACACACCTGCTTAAAGTACGGTCGCCGAGCAGAGAAAAATTCGTACAAATTACCTTTAAGCCTACTGGCAGTTCTCATAAACATTTTTATTTTTTACCAACGGACAAAAGTATAAAATTATGTTAAATTTAATTAATGTTTTTAATTATATTATTAGCCTTGTTTATAATGTTATGCGGAGCTCAGGCTTGTGATCAACTAGCCATAGCAATTACCGATGCAGGGGCATTTGGAGTACCTATTTACTGATAATTAAGACATAAAATACTTTGTTTACTTAGTGATTCATATCAAAAAAGATAAACTAAAGTAATATTTATAATATTTTAGAGAATTCTAACTCGCAACTTTTATCGAACACGTGCACATGTTAAAACCATATTACTATGTTCAAAAGGTTTAGAATCTCTAAATGGGCCGTCACTATACTCGTGTGAGCGTGACGGCAACATAAATGCCTTACCTAGCAGCCAGTTGTTCCAGCTTCTCCTGTCGGATGAGTTCCTCTCTCAGAGCCAGTTCTCGCTCGTGTTCGGACTTCTCCAGTCTCTCCCAGGCGCGGTTGATGTCATGGATCATTTTACCCTCGCGAGGAGTGTATGGCTTCTGGTTGGCGGCGCGCATTCGAGATTGAAGCGTGAAAAGCAACACTTCTAAGTTACCTTTCTCAACGAACCTATGAACAAAACAAAGATTTACTTTCTTGTCTTATATTATAAGACGGCACTCTTATCTATCTACAAGAAGGAACCACAGTTAGAGCATCTTACTTCAGTACGTGGATCAGACGTCTGTTCAGTGGAGGCGCTGAAAGCTGGCGGGGACTATGCATCATTCAAGCTTGGAGTCCCAATAAACCTAGCGGATCGAGTGATGTCCTGTGACAATTGGGCAATGGATATTTGTATCAAACCGTGGCGGCAGAACTATCGCGGGTTCATTCCACGAGACATAAAAAAGAAAACTACAGCAAAAAGTCCGTGACCTACACAGGGTTATTTGTAATACACTAACAACCTTAAAACCATTTGAAGACCTCATCAACACAAACAACTTTTACTATAGAAGCAACTCTGAAATCAAGAAAATCTTTTAAGCTGTTCCATACAAATTTACAAACGAACTCATCTGAAATGTATGGAGAGCTAGTTTTTTTTCTCGTGATTCCAGTTTTGTCTTACATAGACAAAGTTGTTTGTATTGATGAGATCTTCAAACGGTTTGAAGGTGGCTGTTGTATTAGAAATAATTATGTATTATACCTTTTACACGTTAATCCAAAACTATTATTAAATTTTCTATATTTTAAAATCTAATAAGTGTTATAAGAAACATACATTACGCGACGTAAATGATTTAACTAAGAAAAATCAAAAAGAACACTTAAAGCCCTTGATTTATGAAATAGTTATTTCTTTTAATAATAAATTTCATCAGAAATCTATTTCACTATGATCAATAATTATTTATATTATAAACTAAATTAAACTTGTATAATAAATATGAGATATTATTTAGTGTTATGAGAAAAAATCCTGTCAGCACATATTATGGTGACAAGGATTTTTTTCTTGTTTTTCGTGTTCTATTTAATTTGGTATAATTTTCAATAATTTCAATTTATGGCAAATAAAAATCTAAACTATTTATACATTATGAGATACTTATCAATAATCTGAAAACAGGTATACACAGTATAGCACAGCTTCTGCAAATAATTTGTAGTCCTGATAAAGTCATGCTCCCCAAAATATACTACCAAAAGTAATACCGCAGTAACAAACTTATATAAGCGTTATAATCGATTGAGACTTACTTAGGTGGCTTCTCGACAGTGCGGTAATTAGCGAACTGTATCAACTGTTGTCTTACACCTTCTAATGAGTTGGCGAATGTTCTGTCGCCGAGGGCTTCGATGGTGCGCTCGATCCATTGTAGGAGGTCACTGGAACAACACAAAAACATCAAATTTTGAACAAAATACACTTTTAATAAATCTGTAAATCATCAAGGTTGTAAAATTTTCTTGAAAAACATTCAGACTAGCTTTACAAACTAACCTAACAATACAAAAAACTTCAGTATAACGTTCGAACGCACTATAATAAATACACTGTGATATAATATGAGGGTAATGTCATAAATAATGGTAGGTCGGTAGGTAATGATACATACAAAATTCAAATACCGGGACAGATATTACAATTTTTTAATTGCTGTCATGGACGATTTCCACAATTTAAACATAGTCCACGGATTATCAAAGATGATTTTAGGAAAAGAAAACAAGTCATATTTAAAAAATAAATCACTTTTATTGATTTATACATCATTGCTAATACTTAATATTTCTACTTAAATGTTATAAGAACTAAGTCAATGAGAAGGACGCTGTTGTTTGCCTTCAATGACCACGTTAAATAGTGGAATTTTCTTCGACAAAAGGCAACTTGTGAATAATAATTGCAAAACTTCCTAGTAAATATGTTTAGGGTTAACTTAGCTGGTGCCTGCAGACCCCTGGTACCCATGCTACGTACCCCTTAGGGGTCAATGAACCCCACTTTAAGAAACCCTGCTCTAAATCATCTCAGCAGTCCAGATATAAGTGCAGACTAAATTTATCAAGAACACCGATTTTGAGATAAATGAAATTTATTTATCTCAAAATCCTTGTTCGAATTTCAAGTCAAAGATCAATTTCGACTTAATTTCAAAGCAATAGAGTCTTAAATAAAATAGGCATGTACCTTGTAAGCGACTCGTATTCTTGAATCATTTTGTCATTCTCCATAGCGATGCCGACGACTTTTCCAATCCTCTTCCCTTGAACAGTCTCTTGCTTCATCTTGCTGAAATAGTGGTAGTATGTCACCACATACGTGATGATTGACTTCTCGTCCGGATGGTCGACTGCGATGTCTGAAATAATAATTAATAAGGTTAAAAATAATTCTGTGACATAATATTTTTTGCGATCAAAATCAGAATAATTCAGAATATGGGCTATGGAAATTTACAATAGTTGAATATGTTTTAAGAAATAAATAACATTCATTGTAAAATGTAAAATTCTAATTACACGCGAGTTTAATCCGTAAAAGTTTTTTATTTACAATGTGTGGTGTTCGTGCAAATCTAAGAGAATATTATTCACTGTTTCTCATGTTATGATGATAAATTGTGTACGAGTATAACAATTAAATTTTTTACATGTGCCAGAATATCATTTGTCTGAGTATTGTTATATCAAGAACGCATGTGAGTGCTGATTTTCTGTGTAGATAAATATACATGTACATTAGGGTGTCCCAAGACATAAGGGGAATTTTTTTTTTCATGAATTTAAATACGCATACCCTCTTATTTTTTTCCATTTGATCCCAATAGATCATATAATAAATATTATTGTGATTGGACACCGGCAACCCGTGCCGACTTGACGTCAAAAATACGAAATTTTTTTTGTATGGAGTTTAATAGGAAAATATTTAAGACCTTGATATTTGTTGGATAAATAAAATTAAAACTACCCAAAAAATCTATTATGCACTTATTTATATTTAAAACGGTTCATTTATTAAATTTTCCCTTTAAAGTTTATTTTTTACAGTCAGAAAAATCTTCCGGTATTCGTAAACACATTGTGACAAAACTTGTATATTGTTCCTTCTCGACTGTGATGGAAATCATGCATTATCTTAACTACTCTTTCAGTTGTATCGTTCACTACCCTCAGAAACGACGTCTTCTTTCTAGCTTTTTGAAAATAAGCATTATTTGGCGACTCAGAGGACATTCGTTAAGAAAAGTGGCATAGTTTTTAGACCATCAAACAGAGACTTGCTGTTGACAGCAATGAATTCGTAATTTTTCCCTCTGAAAAAAAAAAACACTAAATTATGACACAATTAGCATTGAAACAATCCATATTTGAACCTGTTGGTTGCCACAACACAGAATTTATAATTTATCTTCTAGATTTCAGTCTACAATCATATTCATAAAGCACCTACTTGTTGTCTTCCTGAAGAGCTTTCCATTCATAGCCCCGCAATAATTTGTTCTTTATTCCCATAAGATATAACTATTGAAAATTGGAAGATATTCTTCATTTGATTTCCGAGGATCTGAAGCAGGCAACAGTTTGCCGTTCCAGTGAAGACTCACAACGTCGGGTACCTCGTTTTGAAAATAAACTTTTATGACTTTCGCGGGATTCTTCCGTTTCTCCTTTCAAATTCTTGGAATCGTAGCCTTACTTATTGGAAACTTAACAATATATCATCCCAGCGCCTCAAAAGTAGCTTCAAGAATGAATACTGAGTCGTCTCATACTTAACTGGCACCTGTCTTTTAGTAGTCGCAGCGACTAACTTAAGAGTATTAAAGTCTTGTCGCATCGACGTTTTCTGGTGACTGGTTTCAGGTTGAGCACCTACTCCGTAGTGGTTCTGGCAAATCTTCTAAATTTTAATCAGTCGTTTTGTAATGGTTTATAAGATAATCTCAAAGAAGGGGCACAGAGAAATACGTTTTTGAGAAGTAATAGGTTTTTTTCCCACCCCAGCTAAGAGGCCACGACGACCTGGCTCTCTTTGCTACTGAAAGAAGATTAGGTCTTCATTTATTAATTCAAGGGCATTGGCATATGCAATATCAAATTAATTATCTTAGTTTTTGACAAACTTTTGATGACGTTCTAAAATCTTGTGTTTTATGAGCATTTTTTTGCTAGTCTCTCCAAACTTGTCATAAATTTACATGTTACTTCACAGAATTAGGCGAAGTTTTAGTATTTTTATGCGCTTTATACCATTGGAATAATATACTCGCAAAATTGTAAGATTTACACTTTAATTGACTGTTGAATTCACTTACCGAGGATATTGTAGAACATAACTTCCAGAACTTCCATTAAAGGACTGTTTAGAACTCGATATTTTTGTGTTATACGACTCCTATTACAAGTATACTCTTTCGATAACTGCGTGATACTAACGACCTCTTGATTGAATGAGAAATAATTGCATTTGCACGTTATTATATGCGTCTCAACACGTTAGCTCACTGACGTCTTTATAGATAAGTACTAACATGTTTCGATGCAAGTCGGCACGGGTTCCCGTGGTCCTATGTCAATGAAATTTTATTTATAAGTGTTTTGTAATCATTGAAACAAAATTAGAGGGTATGCGTTAAAAAATAACTACTTTGATTTTTTTGGGACACCCTAATGTACATTGTCTCTGTGGGCGCTGGACAGTAATCTTGAAAAAATGGCTAATCGCTAGATTTAGATACTTCCAAGTAACATCGGTATATTGTAAAAAATACACTATTCAATGCAATCTCTTCTATAGGGATTTTCATTTCACAGTTAATTTTATTTAAAACTAAAAACAGTAAGCATAAAATGGCTTTTTTAAGCAAATACATAACAAATAATTTATCGGTCGACGTTCGTCTAGTAACGTAAAAATTAACGGTCCCTATAAAAAAATAAGCAAATAGGGATGCCGACATGGAATTATCGAAAAGCGGTAAAAAAATTGTTTCATTTTGGCAGGACAGACAGACGCTATATCGGTATAAATACCGAAAAATTGGTAGGTTCGAGACTACTGGCGCCAGCACTAAGCGTTCTCACACTGATTCGTAAGATAACAATTCAATTTAAAACAATTCAAAATTATTAATAGGAGGCATGGAGCTCAACTATGGTAGTTTGTATAGTTTACAAGTTACACAATTAGTATCCTATCCTACTTCCTACTAACGCGAAAGTTAGTATGTATGTGTGTGTATGTATGTTTGTTACTCTTTCACGCAAAAACTACTGAATGGATTTAAATGAAACTTTACAAAATTAAAGCTCATACATCAGAATAACATATAGACTATAATTTATAAAATCCTGCGCAGACGAAGTCGCGGGCAGAAGCTTGTTACAAATTTAGTTTAGTACGGCATTACTATTAAAGTTTGAAGGTCAAAAGGTCAGAATATAGCCCGCAACATTTAAGGGATTAAAATACTTAAATAGAGCACAGGGTATATTTAGATCAATTCATTAAAGCCAAGGTCGCATATTAAATCTGCTGTAATGAACTGATTCGGGCTCAAAGGACTTTGAATGTCAATGTATTAATAGAATACATTTGGAGCCATATATTGAGGTCTATATGGCCAATTATATGACGTAGCTTACAGCTGGATAAAATGGATCTCTAATCTGACTGGATAACCCAAATATGACTGAGTAAAAAGGTAACAGCTTATACCAACCAATACTAAATTTAAGCCTTAGTTTGTTTTTGCCGAATTGTAATGATTGCAAATTGTTATAAAACTAGTAAGCCACTTAAAGGTTTAAACTCAACGGTATGCTAGGTTAACGCAATAAGTGGAATTTGTCAATCAAAGCGTTTAGCTCATATGTTTACTTTCTCGTATATGTAGTAAGTTTAAAGGAAGTCTTGTAATCGTCAAAAAATTCGACCTCGAGATTTTGTCGGATTTACACGTTTTCGACCTCCCCGAGTACAAAAATATTTTTTTTGGAATTATGTCTGTGTGTGTCTGTGCGTTAGCACGATAACCCGAGCTTTAACTTATTACAACCAAATTTAACATACGTGTATGACATCAAAATATTAGGTTTATATCAAATTTTGAGCCGTCGATCACGAAAGTTAAGCAACCAAGTGCGCGGTCGGTACTCGGATGGGTGACCAAAATTTAACATGCATGTATGACATCAAAATATAAGGTTTCTATGAACCTTTGAGTTGTTTCTGGTATACTAGAAAGTCCCGATTTTTTATTTTTATGTTAAAGTGGTTGGCAGACAACCATACGGCCTGGTGGTGAGCAGCCATCGTAGCCTATAGACACTTGCAACACTGATGTCTCGCGCTGCCAACCCTAGTCCCCTTACCTACCCCATGGAGCTCTGGCGACTTTACTCGCCATCAGAAACACAGCACCACAAAAATGTAGTGTTATTTGACTGTGGTCTTCTGTTAAGGTGGAAGTACTACCCCAGTTCAGGCTGCTCAAAATGCGAGGGGCTAGTCAGCTGTGGCCTACCTCGACTGCGTAAGTTTTAAAATCACCCACAATAAAACTCTCCTTAACTAATGTAAATTAGCCGTATGGCCATTTCTCACCTTCAGCATCAAGCAGCTTGGTGAGACCGAGCTTCTCTTCGGCCACATTGAACGCATTGTTCAGGTTGTGTATCGGGTTGCTCCTATGCAGCCTCTCGAACTGTATGAGGTCTGGCCTGTGCTTGTGTATGATTGCGTTGAAGGCCAGCCCGTCGCGCCACGACGTGGTAAAGTTGCGTACGTTAACGTTGTTATAGCCCGCAGTCTTCATTTGACACCATAGGAGCAAGGCGTCTTTGGCAGATTTCGTTTCCTTATTGTCGGTTTCTTCGATTGTGATGTCTTGGATCTGTAAGACCATTTTTTTTATAGAATTGGCTTACGATTGAACAGTAACTTAGCATAATGTAACAATTCTCAGTAAAAGTTGGATTTTATTAGCAAATGGAATGAAGTAATTGGTATGACTACAATTTTTTGTTTCATTTTTATTTCTGTTCCAATTGAGCAGTCTTCGTAAAACAAATATGATATCTTTAATCTGAATATGCAGTTGATCTATCCAGTACAAACCAATGTTAAAGTTTCTATTTCCTAGTCATGTTATCTGTCTACACATAGTTCTTAAATTTCTGACAGTGATCTTGGGTTTACAGACCAGATTATAATAATTATGTCTAGTGTAAGATTCTTCTATTACTTGTAGATCAGCTGCCAAACAACTATATTCAGGAAAAGTGTTTTTAATGTTGCCATTTTATATAAATTATTAGAACTTACAGAAGAATATATGTCATAATATAGAGAGAATTGAAAACATTCCTAGTATTCTAAAGCAACTATTTAATAATTTTGTGTAGAAAAATAATGGCAGTTACTTAGCCTATAGATGCTTGCACTTTCAGGCTATAATTAATTGTCACAAAACCATTTTAATTAAGAATAGAATAGAGTTCATACCTGGAACCGCAAGATGATGGTCCAAATAAGACCAAGGTTGAGCCTGGGATTGCCATCTACTATGTCGTGTGATCCCATATTCTCGAGGTGCACGCGCTGCTCCCGCAAAAACTGGAGCGCCTTGTCTACGTTCTCCAAACAGTGGATACGCATCTTGCCTTTCGTTGGGCGCGGCTGGAACGAAAACATTTACTTACAAATTGTTTGCGATAAATAGGCAGTTAAATATAGTGAAAAACATTTCTCATACGTTTAAAATTTCCTTTATAGACCTAGAAAATAAAAAAAAACTGAATTGAAAATTGTAATCTATACTAATATTATAAAGCTGACCAGTTTGTTTGTTTGAACGCGCTAATCTCAGGAACTACTGATTCGAATTGAAAAAATCTTTTTGTGTTGGATAGTCCATTTATCGAGGAAGGCTATAGGCTACATAATAAGAGACATTAACGCGAGCGAAGCCGCGGGCGACCTTAGTTTAATAATAATGATAACAACGGCCAGTTCCTGAAGATTCCGAGAGAAGATCTCTTCCAAATTAGGGATTATCATCACTTACCACCAGTTAAGATGAATACCAAGCACATCAAAGAAAAAGAAATCGTTACAATAATTTGGCAATTCTAAATTGCCTATACTTACAATACATATGTTAAAGTATGAACATTAATATATATAGGTGTTAAACCTGGTAGAGAATGTTCTTTAGCCTAAATATTACCAACCCCGCAATAATAGTTTCAAAACGGCGATAGGCTAACTACCTCCTCATACAAACATACATAACAACAACATGATATATTACCTTACATTTGTAAAAATAAGTCATCAAGTTTTAATTCAATTAGTAATTCGAACCTGTACTGAAGTGACGTCATGGCGTACAGCTACTTTCAGGCGATACCAATTAACAGGAAATTTAGAAGTGTTTTGTATGTGTGTTGTTACACGTTACAAGACCAACATTATACACACACAAATCCATATCCATTGTAATATAATATACGACTACTTCTTACAAAAATGACAGCAGTGCTAAAATCGATTAATGTAACAGATATTCTTAAAGAGAAAAGGACAGATGCTTTTGCCGATCGATAATGTCCATCGGCAACTTCATTCGTGCAAGCAGTTTAGACAAGATGCAAATATTTACATAGCTTTTGCACGATATATGGCTCCATTGCTGAGACTGACACTTCCAGGTAACGCACCAAACACGCGAAAACGTTCGAGCCTCTGTTGAGCCGGTATAGAAAACTGAAGTCCCGAGTGTGATACAAAATGTATGTTCGGTTTAGGTAGTGGTAACAGTTTTTTAAGTGCAACGGGTTAACTACCACCATATTTTATTCTATTATATATATAATTCCCGTGTTACGATGTTTGCCCGGGATGAACTCCAAAACTAACAATCCGATTTTAACTTTTTTTTATGTGTTTTGTTCCAACTTGAGAGATAGGGTAGTTTTTATCTTGATAAATAGTCCTCATTTTTTTACTGCAAATTCAATGTTATAGGACAATTGTATGAAATTACCACAGCAACTCGTGGCCGGGATAGCTAGTATTTTATAAGTCTGTCGCCCTAACGAAAGTGTTTAAGAAACATTGAGTTTTGCTACAGTTAGAAATAAGAGTCAGGTCTCTATCTTGAAAGGGCCCGGTTCTAAAGTACTCGAAATCGCCCAGCATGTATGACGACAGTGATGAAGCGAAAGAAATATGCAAGGATCGTAGCAAGTGGGGAGAAGTGATATCTGCCTATCTCTATGGAAGCAAGGTGTGACTGTATGTATGTAGAAATAAGATACTCCTCAGTGTTGCGGCTGAATTTCGCTGTCACTTTCGACCATATTATCCAAATTATCATCTCAGTACAAACATGACATTGTTGATGGACATCGATCGAAAACGCATTTCTTTTCTCTCTTTAAAACAATCCGTCAAATTAATCGTTTTTTGTCGATTTTGTGGAAAATATTTGTTTATCGAGATATCCGTGCTCGGAGGGGAGGTGAAATTAAGGCCAACCGCTTCATTGAGAAAGGTGGATGAAATTAAAGTTACATTTTGTAAAATTGTTCCGTCATTAAATTTAGAATGAAAATCTACACATTTAGCAACTTTATTTAATATATTTTGAATAAACGTTTCAATAAATAAAACGTCCATTGGAAATGTCTCCTCATAAGGTCAGATACCGTCAAGATAAATGTGCTTGAGTTAAGTAGCTCTTTGCCGTATTTAGAATCGTGCTTAGTCTATTATGCTAGCGGAATTGGAACCAAGCCAATTCAATTCCTTACAGGAGCTAAATGGTGGCCTGTAGGTATGCGAGTGTATTAAATATCAATTATTTAATATATTCACACTAACACTAATTCCCTATCCTAAATCAAGCGTCATAAAAACTTGTCCTATGCATACTTAATAACGGGCAAACGTACAAAATTAATAAGATATATTTCCGAGCACATTAACAAAGTTTCACTACACAAAAATTTGTTCTTACCAAAATTCAAACGCGGTTCTCTTGGTGTGTAAACAGCATTAATACCGACGCCATCAATAGAAAATTAACTTGTGAAATCATTAATTTAACAAAACATAGTTGAAAAATCTACTATACTGTACTTAACTACTAGACATACAATAACACGTTTACACGATCATAATTCCAAAAAAGGGGTTGACCAGACCCTAAGGTAACATTTGGATCAAACCCAAACCAGGACAGACAGACAGGTAACAGGCCAGTCTATTATGGAGAGTGAAATATATAAAGTAAAATATCTGTAAGTTCATTTGACAAAAGACGAAACCCCACATAACGACCGCAACCTAAGCTGAAAATTTTGTACTTCAACTCAAGAGGCTGACGAGATGATACTTGACATATAATTCTAAGAAGGCCTTGAGAAAATTCTCCGATACCAAAGTCAAGTAAACAAAAATATTTTTTAAGTTAACGGAAAGGCTCGAGGCTTATATTTGATGGAAAGTGATGATAAGGAAATGTGAAAGTTTCAGCCGTAACGTAAACAGAACACAATGCTGTAATAAACAATATTGTTTCGACGATTGACTGATGATGGGTCAGGCGGGTTTAGAACAAGTTCTACCACCAGCCAATTGTAATTTATTTTCATTTTGGAGTCCTTTACCATTAGAACAGCTTCATGATCTACAGAGTAAAATGCATTCTCGAATAGGTTTATAGGTCTGTCGATTGTTTAAGATAAATTACTCTAGAAACTCGACTAGTTCAGTATTTAATAATGTTACAGATTGTTATACTAACTATCTATGTAATTAATACCTTAGCTGTATTGGTTTCCTATGCGGTTAGTGTAATTTACCAACATAATCGATAATCAATTATCCACCAGACTACAGTACGAAGTATTTAAAGAATGTGGGTAAGCATTTTTTGCTACTTATTTATCGTACGTGAGAAACGCACTGCACCGAATTGGAAGGAAATCTTGATTTGCAACAAGAGCTCATAAACATGAGCGAAATTTATTCACAGTTATATTTGTGGCATTTACCTTGGTTAATTTTAGCATTGGGGTAGGAGGGAACGATTGAATGTTTACATTTTTGAACATAGTTAAGCAAGTAGACATGTTCGAAAGTAGAAGATCACTACTCTCGAATTCCAGAAAGTGCCGGGAATCTACCATTACTATACCTACTATTGTTGCTTTAGTTTAGACTTAGATTTAAGTAATGGTTGTAATTAGGGGATCAAACTCGCACCTGGGACCTCTGGAGTCTGAAGCCCAGGCACTAGAACACATAATTGACGCCGAATGACTGTACGCCGATAAATCTACAGTGAGTTAAAATAGTCTATGCTGGATTTCAATAAAATCTACCGACAATTTTGCTTATTAGTCATAAGGTATTGATAGATATCCCATAAAAAACTAAAATATGTCAAGTCGAAAGCAAGCGAAACTTTTGGCAGTTAAGTTATCGAAACTCAGAACTTATAGGTTCACGGTTATTGTTCTTAATGACCAAGCTAAAGCAAGTCTGGTATTTGTAAAACCGATCGATATGGTCTTATCGATGAACAGTAATGCGGTAAATCATACTGAACTTCGGCTCGGCGTTACTCAAACTATCCTAATGATTTACTGCAAAAAACAGAGCGACAACAAGATTGGTGGAACCAATCAAATTAGACATAGAGACTAAATTCGTGCGCATCTGTGTTAGTAGATCTAAGCTCGTTTTTAGATACGTTATCGTAAACGGTGCAGATAAACGTAAATGCCACGTTAGTTTCTTGACCGGCTCAGCGGACCAAGGTCGCAGCAACGTTTGACTGATTTCAATTTTAATTGAGTTGGAAATTCAAACTAGAATTTGGGAGGATTTTTGGAGGATCTTATTGATAAGTCATTAAAGAGATGTATGGGTTATTTGAACTTGCACTGCTCGTATTACTATATATGTAATGTGTATGTAAGAATGTAAATATGTATGTAAGTTGTCCGTCAAAGGAGAATGCTAAATTTAGTATGGGAGTTGTACCATGATTGCGCTTTAATAAAATGAGTGCCAAAGGCTGGGAAAAATCTATAATTTATGTGGGGAAAATATTGATTGATTGATTAAGAGTGTTGAGAAATCATAACTGTTATTAGTCATTTCGAGGCTAAATTAAATTCAAATAATTGACGTTTTTTGTTCTTACATTCTCCCTATTTGAGGGAAGGCAAAGGGATCTAGCCCATACAGCCACGCCTTCGGTATACTCGGATTTGTTCCCAAAATTTAACATGCATGTATGACATCAAAATATAAGGTTTCTATCAACTTTTGAGTCGTTTCTGGTATACGGGAAAGTCAAGGGGAGACGACTCCCGGTTTTTGCATTTGTATAAATGTCTTGTGTCGTTTTGTTTTTTTTTATACTAGATAATATTCCTTTCGGATTTGTGATTACATATTTCTTTTCGCCGAATCATTGATCTATTCTGTATGACTCAAAGGTTGACTGGTAGATAATGCCTCTAAGGGTTAAGTTTGCTTATTGTATCAAATTTTGTGTGGAATAAACTTTAAATAATAATAATAAAGTAAAAACATTCATGCAATTTGAAACAATATTTAAAATCGTATAATTAAGTTGACGATTATTATACTCGAACAATGAATAAAAAAAGACCTAGCCTAGAGGACCTCTGATAAGGGAACTGCTCATATTTTTTGTAATTTTGAGCAATAATATATATTTTTTCAATAAAAAGGTGCAAATGGCCACCTTATATTAGGATAGCATTGGAGGTAGAATTGGAGTCCAAATTCGAAGATAGCTAGTGCGAGAGATAAACCTCCGCGCTAGTCACCCTCGCCTTGCCGACGTGCACGTGTTCACGCCTCTGTACGTATGTTTGTAATATAAATATGATCCTTACCAGTCTCTCTCCAGACAGCACCTCGAGGAGCTTGATCAACATCTTGCCGTCCCTCATGTCGACGTAGAGGTCGCCGATGCGGCACCCAACGCGCACCAGGTGCGAGTTCACCCATTTCTGAAATGTCTTCTTCTGTACACTCTCTCGTTCGTCTGTAAAGATACCTTCATTTAGAAGCTGTTCTGCAGACTGGTAAGTCTGTAGCAAAAGGGGGAAAGTTTACTAAGTGCTTGACTTTCTTAAACAGACCTGCCGAATCAAGAAAGAAATGGACATAGAAAACGCTCATAATAATAAACGCGGTAACTTATAAAATGAATGTTAACACATTAACCGCCAGTGGGGCTGGCCGCGGCTAGAAGACCAGATAGGCGGCTTCGGTCTTCTGGCCACTGCAGCCCTGCGCCCGTCTGCAGCCGCCGCGGACATCGTATTAACTCAGTACACCAGTATTGGGTTCGGTAACTGATACCGTAATGTGATCGCTGGATCGTATTGCTGTGATCTCTGCGCACGCTTTAGACCGTAAAGTCCTACATACGCAGGGTGTTCTGCTAATTATTGTTTAATATTTCACACTACAGTATAAATGTTCAATTAAACGTAGGTAATAGTAATTCATTTCATAGGTTCGTGGTTGATCGTGGGCGATGTTGATCACTTAATATCAGGTGACCCATGTACCAGTTTAGCTCCCTATAACATAAAAATTAACGTACAGCTTCTTTATTATCTATTACAACCTCATATGACTTCGTACTTTAATGAAATAACACGTTATGTAACTCATTCATCGTGGCCAGAAAAATACATTTTCTTTTTATTGGGATTTGTAGGCAGAACCCATGACCTCACTTGCTTTACGGTTCAAAAATAGAGAAAGGAAAGTGATATCTAACAAAACTACCTTGCATTTGAAACAAGAATAGACTGTTAAACACTTACCTATAAAATGCCTCTCTTCTCAACTTTATAAAATAAAATAAACTTGATTTATTTGCAGTTAAGTATATAAATCGCTTACAATAATAATTAAGGTATTAATATTAATATAGTACTAAGGAATAGGGAAAACTGTTAAAAGTTATTTTTAATGCAGGATAATACACGGTCCTATTTGCCTCGCTACACAAATTTTAATATGGCAACGCATTTAACTTCCACAATTCACTTTTCATCATCTCTACTGCACTACTCTCATAGGGATTTCAAGCACAACACTTTACACTGAACAACAGAAACCGACGAACCTCTAAGTTCTAGGACGACCTTGTCATAGTAAGCTTCTAAGCCGGGCACTTCTATATCGACTCCCCTCTTGATGAGGTCGTAGCACTCGGTGGATGTCATGTCACCAGCACCGAGAGCCGACTGAGGCCAGTTACAGGCCAGGCGAAAGGACCGGAACGGTTATTAGAGCGACAAAATTCAACTGCCAAGCAAGAGGATATTCGATACTAGCGCTCCAGATGTCGCCAACCGGTTTAAATTAATAATCACATTAAAACTATCGACATTTCAACTGTGACACAAATATTTTAAACGAAATATTAAAAAATAGAACGTGGTTAAAAACATGTTAACGCGTACTATGTCGCCGAAGATTAAGTACACTAAGGTATTTGAAATCCGATAGTGGCGTCTCGCTGATAACGCCTCTCCCGTATCAAGGGAAGATACAGTTCACGTTACGTGTTATAAAAAACAAATACGGTAAGAGTACCTGGAATAATGTAAAGAAAGTAAAAATAGGGTGGCCTTGAATATGCCTTGAATAGACACAAACCAAATGACAAATTTAGTTGGAATCTGAACACACTTTAGTTAACAACTTTCTTTTTCGTCTTTAAAAACCTATGAACACAAACCTTAGCAACATTAAATATTGGTTACGTACTGACTAAATAGGATTGAGATTAATAAAAAACTACTTCCTAATTTGATATTCGGTTAAATTGTAGGTAAGTAAAGTGGGTATAATGTGTTTTAAGCACCTGAATAGTTTTTATTTTTATACCTAAATCTCTGTTACCAATTCTTAAATGATAAAACTATGTTAAATAGTAGTAAATTAAACTCTAAACATAATATAATTTTGTAACATTAAACAATAGGTTAAGCACTCCTGAATTTTACAGGAAAACCGGACATTTGTGGTTTACATAACTGATAAGCTTAGCATTGACACTTTATTGTAGATGATATAAATAAAGCATGAACCGCGTAATAGACCATCGATGTTAGGGCAATTAAATTAACTAGATCAGTGTTAAATTATCATAAATAAGCATTTAGTGTCTCTACGTTTTCAGGTAAGTACATATATATTATTAAATATAGATAATAATTACAAAATATTTGTCAACGACAATGCCTGATGAAACTAAAAAGAAAATATTAGGACTTCGGCTTGAGTTTATTAATTATAGTAGTGTTGTAAAAAATAGTTTTGCAAGTATCTGGCAAAGTTAAAGAGCCTCCTAAATGAATTGGCTTACATATTTATTTTTTATTGATTAAATATTCAGTCTTAAGATTTGGAGCTAAAATGGCTGGCTTAGCACCACTACTTCCCAACCAGGTCTGCAGCGCTGTGTTAGGGTATTATAGGAGGGTATGATAGGTTTTTACTAGGTAGTAGGCCTGCATGTAGAGTCGTCAGGGTAGATACCACCGCCTTTCCTATTTAAGTCGTGAAATAGTTTGCTGTGTTTCGGATTGAAGAGAAAGGTAGCCAGCGTAATTGCCGGGCATGGAAGGCATTTCACAACGCACCAGCAATACCAAGTGATTTTTCCCTTGTTATTGCAGGTGTTTATAGGCGACGGTATCCCCTTACCACCAGGTGGGCGGTTAGCTTGTTTGTCAATTGTCATAGATCTAGTTCTATAAAAAACAGTTTTCAGCATGCCTAAGTACTTACTCAAATATGCCTATCAGGTCTCGGAATTTAATTGTTAAATTATTATATGTACTACTAAATTAAACAATAATTATAATTACTGACGTACAACGATAGTTCTTTAGGAAATAGCCTAGCTAGCCTACTGCTCATCAACCAGTAATTTTGGTTTATGCTATGTTCAAAATTATATATTATAATCATTGGGCTTATTTAAATCAGCATCATGCAAACCTAACCGACAAAGGATAAATGCTCAAAAGGGAGCATATAGATAGCCAATTGGGCGAACACTGGATATTTTTTTGTATAGGACAAAACATCTATTACTTATTTTGCCAACCTGCAATGCAATAGCATCAAGCACAAAGCTCTGCTCTTTCGATAAGACATTCGTCATATCGTAATCAATTATCAGACTTCGATGACACACTTAACACGGTGTTAACAGTTGCAGTGTGCAGCTATGTATATATTCGCGTATTTATTTACTCATAACAAACGTAGGCGACGAGTGGGCGAAGACGTATGTAATTTCTAGAACACTCTTTTTTCAGTAGCCCATCAAAATCGAGTTCCTGATTTAAACAAACTGTCATTCTTCTCGTCTCGTGGTCAGAAATTAGTTAGAATAAACAATATATCTGTCTCAGTCGAAGACACAAGACACTGCAACCTGCCCATTAAAGACAAGGCTAGATAAAATGTCATTGTGCGAAAGGGATATGCATACGTTACTATTCTTAAATCTATTATTTGCCTCCCTTTCACACAGTACCATTTTCTGTCTGTTGCATCTAGAAATTAACAGTCTTCGACTGAACCTAAGTAACCGTAAAGTTCGGGAAGCTACGCGGCATTCTCGGCCCATCTAACGCAGTGTCTCAAAAGGGAACTCGTTAACACCTATGTTTTAGGTTTTGCCAATGATGACCTACGGAAATCGAAACTTCGCCGCTTACAAGGGGCCTCTCAAGAAGGCTCAAGGTCACTCGAATTGGAATGGAGAGGACTATGCTCGGAGTTTATCTGCGTGATCATATCATAAGTGAAGAGATCCACAGGAGGACCAAGATCACATATCAGAGAACATAGCCTAAAGAATTGTAGACCTTAAGTGGCAGTGGGCAGGAGGCATATTGCGAGGTGGACCGACGGCCGCTGGGCAGGAAAGGTCCTTGGGTGGAGGCCGCGTGCCGGGAGACGCAGCGTTGGTAGGCTACCCCAGAAGGTGGACTGACGATCTGATAAAGGTCGCGGGAAACCGATACGGACAGCGCAGGAACGATCGGGTTGGAGATCTTTGAGGCCTATGTTTAACAATGAACATCTCTCGGTTGATATGGTGAAAAGTGGGTCAAAATTGCGTACAAACGAGTAGGTTACAAACATACAGGTGAAGCTTATAAAAGCGTGTTATAAAAACAATACAAGCTTTGATTAGTCACTAGTAATACAGCCAATACTTTTAATTGCTGTATTGCTGTTTTATAGCGTTTTAATTGTGACGTGAATTTTTACAAGACTGCCATGAAATAAACCTCTCGACTTCATCTTCGCCCACTCTCCACCTTACTTGATGCCAAAAAACATTTATAAAATACATAACTGAGGTCTTCTATAGGTGAAGGTGACTCCCTAGGGCCGGCCCTCCTAATTCGAACGGCTAATTCAATGCGCCCCACCTCTTGAACTCATTATATTAGGGATGAGGGCATTTACCTTTACAAGTCATTCCTCGATATCTACTAGCTATTTTTATACAGTGATTTGGGTCAACAAGTCACCCTCTCGACGCACAAAGTGATTTTGCTAACGATGTATATTGTGCCGAGAACATTTTTACAGGGTACCTAGCCTATATCGGATTATCTCATAGGTTATATGGGTTTATGTAGTGGCAGTATAAATTTCCTTTTAAAGTAAACGACTTGTATGTAACCAAGCGAAAGGCCTCGGGGGAAGCCTTTATCCAACAGCGGACGTGTCTCGGCCGATATGATGATGATGATGAAAAACCGATGTAAAAAGGTTGCTTACCGGCTAGCGCTTTGATGCGCGATCGTTCGAATAGCCTGGAGGAAGAATTTCCGCCATCGTACTCGAAATCGTCGATGATCTCCTGCCCGTGGCCGATGGACGGGTCCCACCGGGACACCGAGATGTCGGTCGTCATCGCGACCAACTGCTCACCACGCCACGCTTAACGTCTGCGGACAAACAAACGACTAATATTATTACCCAATTAAGACTATAATAGTAGCACACAGTATGAAAAACCTGATAGGTATAGTTTTTATAGTGGCAGTTCCAAGTAAAGGGCGTAGCACACTTATCAGTTCCGAACCGTATCGTGAAAAAGATGCGATGCGCTGCGGTCCGAAGTCATTTCGTAGCCGCTGTTCCGTAGCGTTCATAGTAAAAAAAGAGGCGTTCCCTTTCCGAGATGATAAGTGTGCTACCATTAGCGTTCATTTGATAGACAGTCCATACAAAATTGTCAAGTATCTCCTAAGCAGAACCTGTGAACCAGGTGCAATATACATTTTTTTTCTCATATGCAATGTATGGCATGGCCCATGCTGCCGGATGTGGCTTTGTGTGTAGGTACCCAAATATTACCAAAAGCTCTGCTCAACACTTCTCGGTTAGTAGAGCGAGCGTGATGTGATATTATCCATGTAGAGTTTTCATTACATACATCATATAATCACGCTCACATTCCCAAATGGAGTCAAGCCAAGCTTCAGGTAAAATTCGGTTACACACAAAGCCACATCTGGCAGTATGGGCCAAACAGTGCCCAAAATAGTGACAGGTTGCCAGCCTGTCGCCTGCGTTATTATATTACATAAATATTGAAAAATAAAGATTTCTCACGTGGCTGCAGTAATGAAAGTTAATGCCATGAAAAGCACAAATGATATTTGTATATTTGTACGTATTTGGAATCTTAAAGCCATCTTAAAGCATAACCATCTTCTTTGTTACATTCGTAAATAAACAATTTAATGCCCTAAAAGCTTTTCAAGTCCGCTCAAGCTCGTTGAGTTGCTCAAGCTCGGCGCAAATGGGCCACCGACCACAGCCACCGGTGGCCAGCGACAATGTCACACGCTTTTTCATTTTGTAGACTTCATAGACTCACTGCACGGGTGTAGCCAGTGGCGGCCACTTGCTACAGCAGTCTCCGCGACTCGCTAGTCGCCACGTGTGGTCGCCACTATATCTACTATAGATTTATAATTCTCAGTAAATATCTATTTAAAGTCAGTTTAAAAGATATTTTATTTTATTTCAATTATTACATTTGACATACTCAACTCAGTAATATAATATACTATTTTGTAATAATATGGCTTATAATTACAGAAAAGAAACTTAAAGTTGATTGAAATTATTTACCAAACAAATAAGCGTAACCTAGAAATTACAAGTTAAACAATTAATTACCTTGAATTTAGGCGGTAACCGAATATTGTTCCAATTAACCGCCCATAAGATTTCACTTTCACAATAAACTATCTGCAAACCGTACGAAATGTATTTTGTTTGCCGTGACATCACCAGTGATAAGATAAATGATACACTATCGCCACTCCTAAGCGATTGCAGTCCTTAAGAACATTCGCTATCGCAAAATAAAACCGGTGCAAGCAATACAATAAATACAAGACGGTACATTGCAATTATTTATCGAGACATAAAAAGATGTAATAGAAGTAGGACATAGGATATCTCTCGGATTTTTTAGCGACCGCACTGAGAAAGCACCTGCACCCTACAGAACTGACCAAGATAAGGTTTTTGAAAGTTTACTTTGAGGTGTTTAGAATTGTTAGGTCAGCATCAGATGTAGTTTAAGACTTTAATAACTTGTCAAAATAATTATTCAAACATAATGGTGGCAACTATATTACTGCACTATAGCTATGGGGTTGCTATATGACATGGTAATGAAATGTTAATTTACTTCTCGTGCTGACTGCAGTGTACTATGCAGTGTCCCAGCGATATTTTTATAGAGGATATTTTTTTTATGTTTGATAGCAATGATATTATAAGAACCTTCTACTTTTATTTGAAGTCGGTTAAAAAGAGGTTTGATAGGCTGAGCGATTGTTCTCAATCTCACCTGATGGAAAGGGAAGATGAGGCCTAAGATGGTACACGCTAGCCTAGAAGATGCTTGTTCACGACAACTAGTTCCACTCCTTAGGTTCGCATAATGAAAATCGCTTCGTGCGGATGAGGTAGGTATATCTGTCGTGGCCCGGTAGTTTCATTGGCCAGATCATGAAATGTGCGGCATATCATGAAATGCTAGTGGAAATTAAAAATCTCGACCACTGGTCGAGTAGCCCATTATCTAAAAATGTTAGTGGTCAGGAGTGATCAGTAGGTTGTTTGTGGGAGAATCTAATCTACGTATCTTTGTGATCGGTAGGTCGACGATATGCCCAAGCATTTCATCATCTGGCCAATTATATGCTCGGGCCACGACGTATCCACAACGTAAGAGTGAAAGCCTTCGCCGCCATTCAGTGGCGGAATGGGGCTGGGGGAATCAAATTCTCTCTCCGAAATGCAACCTTAGTGCAAAGTTATACGTATTAAATGACTAACCATAAAATATTACCAGGACATTAGGTAGAGACATTGACATAAACAAGTGCTTATACTGCACCCCAAAATAGTCATGATACCATATCAACTTTTTATGAGTCATGCGCTACAAATGCCGATACCTATTAAACATTTGGCAAGTCTTTATTTAATAAGACTCAATACTATGTAACTGTTCATACTCGAAGGTTCATATTGGAAGCATTTAAATTTCTAATTAAATAGGATTGTCTCATGCACAAAATATATCTTATATGCAATGATATGATGTAAGAGAGATAAACACAATTAAGCCATTAGATATTATACACAATAGATTATAATAATATAATCACGCTCATAATCCCATATTCGGGTTAAGGAGAGCCTTAGGTAACATTTGGTTAGACATGTGACGTCACGACACCCCAAAGTGACGACAGGTTGCCAGCCCGTCGTTGCCTACCGTATGCTCCACAGATTTAATAATACAAGGAGATAGGCCAAGCCGGCGTTTAACTTGTGACAAGTGTATGCCCGGTGGGCATACATTACCGCCACTTCGCCGTCCGCATCACTCGGACTTCCTATGAACTCAGCGATTTGACCGATCTCCTTTGCGGTTGTGCCTAACTTTCATTGCTTCGCAGTCGTTATGACGGGCGCAATGAATAGTGTATATTACGGCATGCTCAACTAGAACCATGTTATGTACCTAGTAGGCACGGCCGGTGATCGCGACACTCGGTCTTCCTATGAACTCGGCGATTCGCCCGATCTCCTTAGATTGATATATCTGTGGTATGCTCACTATTTTTTAGTTTCACACGATAATGCCAATGTTGAAAGATATGTGATGTAATCTGTTTCTATTGTACCTATCGTTATTTAATTAAACGATATAATTTTTCCCTTTGGTTAGCTTGGAAGTTTTGTTACTACAAGAACTATTGCATAACAGAAAATTAATAGTAAACAAGTGAACTAGTGAATTTTTTCACCTTACCCATGTGACGGTAGCGAAACGGCCAAGTCACATATTTTGACTTATGTGTAGAGTTTGTGAAGTTAGGGCTTGTAGAGTTAAAAGCTTGGCTCTAAATGAGATCTTATAACTTTTTGACAGTGCGAGCTATACGTCCTAGTCTTGGAAAATATTACATGAAAATGTTTTTGGTGAGATATTACTTTCCATATCAAATCTAACTCACTTAACTATTAATATAAAATAAAAATAAAAATACAATATTACTTTTTATCATTACATTGAAACACTAATTTTACGACCGCTGATACATAAAAATTATCAATAGGTATGTAATTCATTATACAAAATCTGTTAGTCCAGGATATTGCAAATGAATATAAAACAACCAATTAATAATCGAATGAGGTAAAGCGTAATATCGATAACATTATAGGTACGTACATTGTTTAGATATAAAAGCAATTTTCCTATCACAAGCTTTGACGGAAAATTAAAATGTTTTAGTACCTAATTACAATCGCAAATATACATTTATTACAAATTAGTCTGAAAATGGCTTGCGGTTCTCTCTCTGAAACATTAGACGTAGGTGTAGACTGTTAATTAACTTTATTGGCTATGATCCTGTTGGAGACCTTACGTCTGATGTCAAGCGATTAATACGTTTACAGTACCTAATATAAATCATGCGGGCATTAGTCAACCCGTAAAAGAATACACATGAAACAGACACTTAATTAAATTAGTGTAGTTGTTGCTTTTCGGTAATCATAACTTCATAAGTAAACCCACCAACAAGGTTATTGGTAGAGTTTTTGGAAGATTCAAGCTACCACTACCTTAAAATATGAGAAAACGGGACTTATACCATGTACCGAGGTACATTTTGTTATTATTTTTTATTGTAGTTCATCCGTGACCATGGCACATGCAATTGCGCCGAAATATCGAAAGAATAACAAAAACCGAGGTACCTACGTGGTATGAATCCCGTTTTCTCACATTTTAATGTCAGTGTCCTGACCACGCAAGTTTAATACAATACCAACACTTGACCACCATCTTATCTAAGTTTCATTCAATAAATATTATGTTCTGGCAGTAAATAGAGATAAAGCGGGGTTTACACGGGTGACTAAAGCCGTAATATTATCATCGCGTGGCATAAATTTACCGTCTAAATGGCAATTCGGCTAGGCCGCAGTCGCAAGCCCCACCCAAAGCATCCGTATAAATCTATACTAATATTATAAAGCTGAAGAGTTTGTTTGTTTGAATGCGCTAATCTCAGGAACTACTGATTCAAATTGAAAAAATCTTTTTGTGTTTGATAGTCCATTTATCGAGGAAGGCTATAAGCTATATAACATCACCACACGCGAACAAAGTCGCGGGCACAGCTAGTCCCACATCACAGCTATACCGCACGCTTCGGGATGCCGCGGAACACCTCGACCTATTCGTGCTAAATGAAGGTCAGTGCTAAATTCACTTAAATAGGGTCCTAAATAATTATTTGCCTACGATGAAATCCATTGACGTGCCATGCCGTCACTTGTAGCATGTAAGAACTATGCGTAGACTGTGGGGCTAGATTACCTTATTTTAATTACTTAGCAATCACTTTAATTTAACAACACGAAGTAATGTACGAGTCTCACGTGCCGCAGGACGCCGCGACATCCCGAAGCGTGCCGCGGCATGTCACAAAATATTTCGTGTAAGGTAAAGGAATGTCAATGCTAATTTGATTTAAATATGGTCGAAAAATTGGCCACGAAAAAATCCCATGCTATGCCGCGTGCCGTGCCGCGCCTTTGATGGGCGCAGGCCCTAAGATAGCCAGTTCCTCCAGTAGAGAATCCCGGTTGAAGTATTTCGAGCTTTCGCCTTTGAATTTGTCTTATTTTGACACCAGGGCACGTGATAATCAAGCGCATTGCCGTCGTCGAGTAAAATAAAAAACTAACATAGGTTTATGCAAGACTTTTCATTGCTTTGTGTATGTGGTCAAGATGAGATTGGGGAATGAAGGAATTCATTCCCAAATTTTATTCATCTTTATTGTTCATTATTATCGTAATCATTCTTAATTCAATGCCGACCACAAGCTTTCCGAAATGATATAAACACACGAGGAATTTAATAACTGAGGCTGTGGTTAAAAAAATCTACAAGTGGTTGAAAAATTTTTCAAAAACCTCTAATCTCTGCTAGATACTGAGTGGCCAATGATAGCGATTATACGATTCTAGATTATGTGGTTGAGAAGGCTATGAGCATGAGTCAGAAAAAAGAAGATGCATTATCAATATAAGTAATTACTGTTACGTGACGATGACGAATCTTTAGAAAACAAAAAACTAAACATTCTTTTTTTCAATTTTAATTGTAGCTAATGACATAGCCGAATAATGAAGCAAGCTTAACCCTACTGAGAAACTAACAATACTGACGAATCTTATTGTAAATTGTAACCGTAACGTGCTTATAAACTTTGATAAGATGGTGGATAGCTAGCCAGTCGAAGTTTAGTCAAACCCTGCCACCAATCAAACAAAGCACACGTTTGTGCATTCCCCTAGGGATCCAATCCGGACCTGATCTGATACTGGTGGACGAAAAATTATAATAAGAAGTGTAGAGCCAATAAGAAAGTAAGTACTCTATATAACATCAACTTATCCTCATCGCATCTTTCAGACAGGTCACTGCTGTACATAGATCTTCCTACACAATATAACATTTCATGTAAAAAAAGGTTCAGTTCAGAACCGACTTGGTATACATACTGGCCCAATGCGAGATGAAAACAGAAACAGCCTATTATTAAGTATAATATCATTATCTCTTTTGCAATTAATGACGTAATTCACGTAAATAACTAGGTACCCATACTTAAGTATTACACAAGGCACCCATTAAAATACTAAACCGGTTTTCAATGTGAATCATCGTTGCCCAAAATGCGGTTCTATGGTAATCTAAGTTTAATAAAGAATGCTAAATTCAAAATAAAATACAACTCGTTTCTCATTAAATATTTTCGTTGTATAAAGGTAAGGGATTTCCTTTTTCATGTTATATTAATATACTGTCTTATGAAAGTAGGTAGATCCTAAGACGTTGGATCCTCAAGCACTTGAAAAACTTTGTAGGAGCTCTACTTTATCTACTAAGTTTGAAAGTCTGAAATACAAGTACACGATGAGTAGGCAAATCCGACATACATAGGCCGGTACAAGGGTGTCTACTTTGTCGTGTGGCTTGTGATGTTTCGAAATGTACTTACTTATTTGTTAATTTTACTAAACCCGAAGAAAAATATTCGCTGTTGATTATAAAAATAATTGCAGTACCCAGTACTTACTTGGCTAAAGCATGCAATGCAAAATGAACGTGATAGTTTGTAACCACCAAGACTTTTTCTTTGCTCAATATTCTTTTTATCCCAACTTTTACATGATCATATTTTAACGCTTTGTAGTTTTATTAGCAAACAAACATACGGTTCGCCTGCTGGACAGTAAGCAATAGACTAAACCTATAGATTAGACGCTTCTTTCTTAATTTTGGAAAGCTGCCTGCGTCAGTGTTACAAGTGAATGATTTCAATTTAACCTACAATGCAATAAGTAAATAAGCCTTGATTGACACCATGAAGCCATACAAACGCAATATCGAATGGCAAGGAGGCGAGGCCATTGACCCGCCCGGGCAGACATGGCGTCGTCGACACACCATGGCAGCCATTACTGACTTACCTAGCCTTTATACCTAATTGCAGCTAAAACTAAGCACAGAAGTATAGTCGTAAATATTTTGTGATAAGATTGTTCTAAATAAATGCACTATGCATATATATGCGATTGGTCGATACAGTCAACTATGATCAATAGAGTTGTCTCTACTTTTATGTTATTTTATTTTATTATGGATTGTAATTATCTGGTCAGCAGATTAACCTAACCTAAACCTATACAAATACTAAGTGGGAGACAAAAAAAATAGTGAGCGACTAACAAATGATTATTCGCCCACTTTTAGTCGCTCATTCTGGATTTTTAATTGCTAGGTTTATTATTTCCGTTTTATTATTAGTGTTATTTCCAACATCAAAATTCGTAGTTAAATTGTTTTGTAAATACTCTGATTAAAAATAAATAGCAAGAAAACAAAGACGATGATAGAGCTGATTTGAGTAAAGGAATTTCAAAAAGACACATTCTTTACGATAATTTGGCCAAACGTCATTCTTAGAAATTCCATAAGCGTAAAATTAATATAGACCGATCGGGTTGGAGATTCTTGGGAGAACACAGACCGTGTTCAACAGTGGGTGTCTCTCGGCTGAAATTATGATGATGATGTAAAAGGAAGATTATGATCTAACTGTAGATCAGCGCTCAAATCACTATGCTAGGAATTTTCGAGAAAAAGAGAGCTCAGTATAAAAATTAAAAATAGTACGGAATTACAGTTAACCATAGCTTAATGCTAAATACTTACTAGGAATAAGTGGGTCCCATGTCTAGCTACGCGGCTAGACGTCACGCAATCATTACGATGAGGGGACGCAACGACGGACGATGCCATTCAACACAAAGCCCTCGCCCGTTTGAACAACGGATATCCTATGCCTATTTCGCTGGATACAACGGGATTGTTTCTAGGTATCTTTCTTGAAAATCATAAATACTTTTATCATTTGGATACAATTTATACGCTTTTGTACCATCCAACGCAGACAACGAATCTTATGTGTGATAATGACCTTATTTAGTTACATAAGGCGTGTCGTGTAGTGTTTATAAGCGGTCAAATACGACTTCAAGCACTTAGTAGGCCTACAAAAATAAGTTTCTAAGCCATCCTATAGTAAATCTACCAGGAAAACTTGGTATGAAAATTCAGTGTATTGACATTTAGTCAGAAGTAAAACACAAAACTACGTCCATGGATATCTTAATTGGTATCGATTAAATTTGTGAACGAAGAAAGCGTATGGAAAATTGAAAATATGTACTAAGCTATTTTACTGAACACGCGATGCGATTCAAACGACCGAACCGAACACATCTCAAATAATATTCTACAAGCTTTACTTGTGCGTTGATACTTCACGGACATTCCCAAGAGATACTTATAAGTGTAAATAATATTGAGTCATGAGTAAGTTTTAATCATCACATAGCAGCTCATTGCTGGACATATGCCTCTCCAAAAACACGCGAGGATTTCGGCTGTCCTCAACTAACCTTAACCGACCAGACATCGGCGCTCTAAACTGATTTTCAATTCAAATTTGTTATGTTTCATAGGTTTGGGGACCTCCTACGTGGACATCATGCGCACCATAGATCTACGATAGATCCACTTATAATGAATTAATAGAATGCGTGATGCAGAGTATCGCTTGCATTATGATGATGAGGAAACCACTTACCCAGTTAATACGAACAAAGGTACCGTTTTTAGATAAATAATCTGATAAAATTGCGTGATTGGTATCACAATTGATATATTATAATATAGAGCTATTAACAATCAACGTCAATCCACTATCTATAAGTACATACAATATACTTAGACGTTAACAAAGATTTGATGAATTCATCTTAACAACTCTACAATATCTTGAAAGACCCTAACTAATTTCCCTCTTCACGTAAGTCAGTGTATGTAACATGTTATTCCTTACGTTTACTTTTACATTATGTAAAGTGTAATAAGAAAACCATTATTCATCGTGGAAACCGACCGACTTGTCGAGTTAAATGTACCATGACCATCTCTGCAATACCTGATAGTTTATTTGTAGCTGAAGCATTTATATTTTTATATCTACTACATCGCTATCTGAATTAAATTCTTCGCGAATACTGGCATTTAATGCCTTATCTATAGTGTCAATTACATCGTCTTAACAATCTTCATAAAACTACACATCACGTAGTATTTTATTTTCTGTATTTGACAAAAATAAAATCATATTGTGGCATTTTAGTTAACAATAGATAAAAGACGCTATCATACAATATCCGCACACGAATAGCGCTTTTGACTGTATCTGAATTTCCAATTCTTATTCATTCACAGGATGTGATTTCTATCTCAGTATATTCTAGAGGTAGTCTTTATTTTGTTGAGTTTAACGTTCATTTTTCAAAATCCAGCGCACCGGCAATTGTTTTAGCGGATATAGAGTACGGTCGTCACAGTACACCGCTTGCAAACCTACGGCCTAATAACAAATGCCGCATTTCTAACCGCAGTTAGATCTTTTGTTTGTTTTTGTAATTAGAGACAGCTTTTGTTAAGTCGAATGTTTCTGCACGAAATCCAGATATCACGATTAGGTACCTATAAATTCATGCTGATAGATCCAATGCACATGTTTATATTTTACAATAACTGAAGTCGGTGATTGGTAACAAATATTTAAATTGATAGGCATTTTTATTATTAATGCATAACGAAGTGGATCTGACGTAAGCACAGCACGGTCGGTTGATCATATTTAAATATAGAGCGGTTAGCTCTCAATGAAATTAAGATGGTGTTTTATTTTCCTGGACAAAACCGTATTATTATTCTTTAAGATATTATATTCTGATATATAACATAACAACTGAAGTATAAATAGGAAACTAGCATTGAAGTGCGAAAATTATGTAGCAGGCGTTAACCAGGAAGGCGTTATGATGCGGTCACGTGAAATAATATTTATTTTTGGATATTGTGTGACTCATAGAAAATATGACTCCTTTGCAGTAGGAAAATGTAGGTGAACTGTATGTAATTTTACACGAAGTATTTGTAAAACGACAAACGTAATTCCTGAATTTGTGTACAAACAATTCACATTTTGTTGACGTAATCTTGACACTGGTACAGCTCCGTGAGTGAAGCTCTACGTATAGTGGCAAACAACAGCAGAGGCGGACGAACTAACAGGCACTTCCCATAGTGTACCGGCGTGCGGACGAATCCATTAACCCAAATATAGAACCGCGCCCGAACACCTCGCGTGAGCCGCAATGAAGAAAAAAAACTGACAACTAATATTACGCAATTCTGAGAAAATGTTTTATATTTTATAGTATTAAATAATTATTTTAAAGAGGTTATCAGGGTAGTATTAAGTATAACAACAGACGCTCTAGTACAATATGTCAAAGATATCGGTAGATGATAAGCGCAAACAATCATCGACCGTAAAGAGCACCGGTGCACTCTAATTAGCTGTCGTAATCAAAAGGCTCCCCTCGTGTGAATGCGTTCCCTCCAACACGAACCACAAGCGGCCGTTATAAATAATAAACAAAACGATCACTGACACGAAACATAAAGCTCCCACAGCGGAACAAAAAGAGATGCGCTCTGAACATTTTTGACACATTGCTCTGTGAATGTCTAACACAAATTATTAGTTCTCATAACCGAATTATAGGGTACCCCAAAATTTTGATTTGAAATGGCATTTAAAACGACAGAGATATTTATTATGCCGTTCAGTCGAATGTCTCATCATACGTCCCAACCATCCCACTGCGAGGCTGAATTGACAACCGGTGAAAACTTCTTCAGTAGTAGTAACTACGACGACCAACAGCTGAACTTGCCTTCCGAAGAACGATTATTAATTTCTTGGTGACCAGTCTAAGATTATTACTGTAACACTGGTTTAGTTTTGGAAATCGGAATTCAAATAAATTTCAATTAAGAAACTAATACGATTATAATATTAGGGGTTTAAGTATGAAATTGCGGTTTTGTATGGAATATTTAACGAAAATTCATTTTTCCATACAAATATATTTGCGATTTTTTAAAGAACCACAAGTTTAAATTAGGTGTAATTTTGTTGATATATTTAGACAACATTAAGCTATAGGATACATAGAGCAAAAATTTGAGAATTGATACCTGTAAAAAAAACATATTTTTATAACGGAGACGGGCACCTCTTAGGACGAGCTGTTTTTGAAGATGAATTTCTAGTGATAAAAATAATAATTAGAATAAAATTTTATACATAAATATTCATTGTAATGAAGTTTTAAATAAAAAAGAATAATGGACAAGCTATTGTATTGAAGGAATTATACACTAACGAATAAATAATGAGGAAAAAATCGGCAATTTCATACTTTAACCCCTATTATTAATGCCATTGCAACGTTTTAATAATGTATATGTACGAAGATCTTCAAATGACACTCCGATGACCGAAAAAATAATATAGATGATATAGAGCTATCTCATCTTTAAATCAAATAGCGAGCTAAGTAAATGAGACCACCGTGATGACCAATAAAGATCTGATACACTGACCCACACCCCTGGTCGCGAACACCCCACCCACTAGACGGTGGCGCTAGCATTCAGGGCGCCTGGACGTCACTGACCGGACATCGGGCAACCCACGGCTCTTGGCAGTACACTTTATTAGACATGTATACTTGCTATACGAAGCATTAGTATTTTTAGATATGCTTGTGTACTCAGTTTTGAGATTACTGGAAACGAGGACAGTGATTCTACGATAGATAGTTGTTTGGTTTGCCTAATTGATTTTAAAAAACTGAAATTTTTTATCAACGATACCCGTGTATAAAAAGTTCAAATCAAAAATTTTATACCATGTCTATAAAGCAAGAGCTAAATGCAATTTAGGGCAAAACATGAACACAATTATAATGTAAATAACCAAGATTAACCTACGTTTGTTTAAACGCCTACAATCTCGGGCATATTGCATTAAATTGTCAATGTGACAAGGAGACATCATCTATCCAAATAGAATTCACGTCATTTTTGTTGCACCATCTCTATTTCTTGGGATGATATTATAGTATAGTCAATAAGAATAAGCGTAGGCGTCGGCACTGAACTTTAGAGTAGGATGCGACTCATTTGTTGCCATCCACGTACGTTTAGAATAGTCTCATAAACAAGAGGGGAACCTTTCTACATTAAATATATTAATGTAATCCTAGAATCACTTCTCTCCAATAAATAATTCTGCAATCCTTTTAGTGTTTTTAAGCGATTGGTTTCCAAAAAGCAAATATTTTACTATGCATGACATCACTCAACTTGAATGAAATTTCTGAGCAAAAATATTTAGTAGATACATACGCTACATGCCTGCTCTTTTCAATTCGCTCACGACTGATTGATAGTCTACAGACATAATACATACTATGACGCAAGCGCAATTTGTACAGCGATCGCACCGCAAGTTCACCAATAAGTATTGTCCTAAATAAACTGTCTGGCGTCAGACGGGATCTTCAAATAGTCATGCACATCGAATCGTCTTTACAATAGAGAGAATGTCGTGGATCTAGTGAAGCGTGAAGGCGTATCGGGATAGTAACATCATCGGAACAGATTAATGCGAAAAGTGCTCATCAATTCAAAGCGCCCTGAAGGCTACGTTCGTTCCCTGCATCAATTTGGCGTGTACTAAAAGCAGACTGTCTGTAATGGTATGACATAAGCGTGTTGGTGACGTCACCGGGCGGCAACGACAGCGAAGGCCGGCTCTGTTTGTACGCGGAGTCGGACGACCGGTTTTAGCAACGTATGCATGCACCACAGCGCCAGTGGCGCGGGACACGAATGTGGCACGCGATTAGAGGCTGGTACAAGCGCATGGGATAACATACAAGATGCTGTAACGATATTTGCAAAAATCTTAAATGAGAATGGCATACCTATAAGGAGTTAAAGAGTGAACGTATGACAATCCTTCATTGGATAAATCATTTTTTTATCAATAAGGATTTAGTAACGAACACATCATTACAACAGGCTTTTTATTGAGATCCTCACTTCCATCATATCTCTGCAATGTATCTTAAATCTCAATGTAATGAGCGAGTCCGTTATTCTGTATAGACGGCGCATTGTGCAGCAGCCACGCCCATGTGCAAGCAAGCTCTTCGCACGATGGAGCGATGACGCTATCGCCTTATTCAGGTCAGGCAGCGCCGCAAAGTGGTCATAAAAATTATAGACAGTTTGTGAAGTAGATTATTACTGCCGAGAACATTATCAAAATTACTAAGAGAATAAGGACCGGTTGAACTGGTTAACATTTGGATTTGGAAAAAACCGGGGTGTCTCCGCCGCTAACAAACTCCGCCAAAAGAAAAAATAGTAATGGTGAGGAGTAAGGGTATGAAAGAAACCCAATAAGATGAAATACGATGATGATTGACAAGTAGGTTGGAGTAAATCAATTTTAAAGACGAGACGCTTGGTTTATCATAGTACTCGTATGCTGGCATTAAATTTCAATTAGTAATGCTATCAGTTATTACGATACGTCGTTATTATCTGGTCAAATTACCTACATCGTCTGTTTTCAAAGTGTACCACAATAATACAGTGTATACTAAATGAAATGCGTTAGAAGAGGGGTGTATCAGTAATGTCACAACAAAATATTAATAAATAACCTTGTTTTTATTACAAGCAAAATAAAGTTTATTTTTGCATCGTGTGTATCTTTTTCTTTCGTTGGATTTAAATACGAATGAATGGGGACATCTTTATCACACAGATTTGAAAACATTTTCTTTTGTATCTACGATTTGATACTAGATATAAATTATTAAATATTTTACTAGCAACGTCTTAACAGTTACATAATACTAAAAGAACAGTACACCATTTCTTAGAAAAGAAAATGGGTGACGATTGTATTATTCCATTCGCTCGTGCTAATAACGCACCATGAATTATTCACCAGCCATGAGTTTTACAATGAAATTCTCTGTGCAACAACGCAAGTACGTGCGCATTGCTTTCCATAACATCAATAGAAAATATTGCTTGTAGAGAAAGCAGATTGACAAATTGTCAGCCTCTCTATGTTGGCTTTAATTTTTTATATTTTAAGCTACTTGAGTATGATTATATCTGAAAGTATACAAAATTGTGATACAACATTCTTCAGAAACTTTGTTTTGATATTTATCTTGTTTTTATTACAGGCAATAAAAAAAAAATTTTTAACTACCCTCCTCCGTCCTTCCTCATGCATTCGTCTTCCGTGACTTGAGTTTCGCATTAATGATAATTATTTTAGAAATCACTGACTATCATTGCATTAAAAAGGGAAATGAAATCAACACGAACATCAAAATGATCTCTACGATTCTCTCTCTGCCTGGACTCAATTATGACCATATAACCATGAAGAACTAAGATAACCAGTCCATATTAGATTTTGTAACCAATGCTAATCTAGGCATCAAACAAATAAGAGAATTTTTGACCTGCATTTTTCTGGCTTACGTTCAATTATGAGGGCAGAAGTAGAAAAGTAATTAAAGGAATGTTAAATATAAAAGACCTAAAGCGGGTCAAGCTCGAGATCGCGTGAGTTCTTTGAATTGGAAGCTGCACATAAAGCATTCATTGTCTCGTTCAGATATAGCTTAAGTGCAAGCTTGTTGTACGTTATCTGGCCTCAATGTAATCTCGATTACTGAAGACATTATAAAAGAAAAAGTAAGTGCTATTGTTGTCAAACCTTTAACGACAATAGTTAGAAAGGTCTACAGAATCAAACATAGAGATTAGAGTGGCTCTGTACACTTAAATGCTAACGTAACGTCATATTTTATCAAAACTTAACTTCCTTCGATTTTTTCTTCCTTGGACCAAAGCTTGCCTAATTATTACAAGGACTAGCTTCTATTCTTAGACATAGCAGTTGTATGTAATTCATTCATAACATTACAAGGCAAGAGGCACTAGCTTCGCAAGCCTCTCAACAGACTTGATTGCCACAAATTGGTACCCAACAACCGGTAAATTATTCGGCCGAATCAACTGTTCTATTCAGCGCTACAGGCTTTTTGTGATTACGTCCACACTCGACGATAGCCAAGATGAAATCATGCTTGGATGAACATCTTTTATAAAGATGAAACGAAATCATGGTACAGACAGAATGTGGTTTAGTCTGTCTAATGTGAAGGATATAAACAAGGATAACTGACAAATAACTATGATATGTACTACATACGAATGTGAATGTGATAAAGATTGCGGTAAAATCATTTTAATATCAAACATCATACGCTAAAAATTAGACTAGTTGCAGCTTCATAGAAAGAAACTAAATGAGATATTTAGGTGGAAATGAATCATAATTCAGAGGCAAAGCGATGGGGAAATATTTACTACCGGCTCCCATTGTTGCTGTTTAATTAATGATAGCAAAAAATCGCACGTTATACGTAAGATTCGGATTAGGAGTAGTTAACTCAAACAAGTTAGACCAATATAGAAGATTTGTAATCAAACTACTTAAAAGTAAGTTGAAATGTGTTATGTATGTACAGAAAGCAGTTGTTACGTGAGCCGGCGAATGCAAGACATGGACTGGATTCAAGTTCGTCGACCCCGAAAGAGCGGGACTCAGGACTCCTCAGTCAGAATATTAAGTACAACGATAGTTCGATGCTTAATCTGCAGTATCAATAAAACGACCACAATCGGTATTAAGTCATAAATATTGTAGTCACGAAATATTAATTGTCATCAAGGATTTTTTGTTAATTGACGCATATTTTTCTTCTACTTCATTTGAAAAATGAATACAATGGGTAAATGTATTCATTTTTCAATAATCTTATTATTAAATTAAGCTTATTTCAAAGTTTAGACGACTAGTTGCGAGGTAAGCTAAACAGTTACTTCTATTTTGATTTAAAAAGCAAAGTTTAGTAGACTTTTTTTCCTCGCAATTACCGTTCAAGATTGACTGTGGAAATGCTTTCTACTGCCACTAGCCGCTTCGTGCCCCTTTGTTAGCACAATTAACGCGCACACCGGCGAACCGTGAAAGGGCTATGGACGCTACCAATTTCAACTTTCGGTTCCTTAAGATTTGAGAGAATTGAGGCGAAAGCGTTCATGTGCCACTCTCTATTAAAATACACCATCAATGCATTAAGTTTGAGACGAAATAGAATATTGTCAGACAACTAAGGCTGGAGTTAACCAACACATAAACAATCAATTATTATTTAACCGTCGGTTTTTGACATTTTATTGTATCGCAAAAATTCAGAAACTGACGATTAATTTTAATCGCTTGATTTACGTATTGGTGAATTCCAGTTTAAATACTTCGATAGCAAAAATAATTCATAATAAACAGATTTAACATTATTTTGTTCGTCTTAGTTGGAGTTCTACCATTTATTTAAAATATTATTCCCTCGGGCGCCATTGACTAGTATGTAATAGTAATCCGTAAATCTTCTGTTACTATTCCATAAGACTAAAATTAGACATCTATAAAAAGTACAGGCGTGAGTCGAATTCCTGAGGCTCTGGGCTATCACGATTTACATTCGTAACAATAATAGAATCAAAGGATAGTACCTACTATGTAAGTAGATAAAAGACAATAAAATAGACATAAAATTTCAAAGACCTGTAATCCATTGATACTTGTGTGCATTACTATGTTAGATTTACGTATAACAAACGTTTTCTATTCAAAATAAATAAAGTGCAAGTACCTAGTTCATTATTGACAGTCCACAAGTCGCGAGTCAAGGTTTTTGTTTTGTTAGTATTTGTTTTTATGTATTAAAAATATTTGTTTAAAGTCTTTCATCATTTCTATAGTAGGTAACAATATTTATGAAACATTCCAATCAGAAAATTTCAAACTCTACTTTATATTCTGCACGCAGATCCTTGACTACTTCATCCGATAGTTCAGAAGATATTTATGTGTCATGCAAACAAGTAAGTTAACGATGCATTGTATTTACATAACAACACACATGGCTCTTGGCGCATTGAAGGTTACACATTTGTCCCCATTACGCTATTAGAAACTTGATGGTATTAAAATTAATTAAACAAGATGAAAATTTTCGGTGTGGCACTACATTCAATGAAATAAGTCATCTAATCTGATTGTAATGTGATTGATTAGTTTTCTCATCGGGCACTCCGGCCCATGCATATCTATAATTGTCTCGAATCCTTTTTATTTTTGTATTCCCTGAAAATAGAGTTCATCAGCCTAAATATATACATACATGAAGAATATTTTGACCTCGGATAAGTAATTTCTGGATAGTAGGATAGTAGGGGACAATAGCTACTCTAAATCAATTTGATAAATTTGTACCAATATATAAGAACAAGATACTTTAGATGGAAATTATACATAGCCCTCTTCCTCTCTTTATATCATTCGATTTTTTTAGTATTACATTATTTACATTACCTATAGAATGCCATAAAAGCAATGAGATAATTTTCATGATAATAATACTCAATCACTTTCATATTTTCAATCGACGTCATGTCTCCATTGATGTTAGGTGTAACCCTCTTGATTCGATTGTCTCATAGAGATGGTATGCCTCGGGGTCAATTAAGGGGTCATTCGACTATATGGGGAGATAAATATTCAAGCTACTTAATTGCTCCCAAAAATACTTAGCAACTATGAAGATCAAATGCATTATAAAATGTCTCATGCTTGACTTACGTATTTGTCGCAAATATAATGTTAAAACTCCTTTATACGTATACAATTTGATAACGACGTGATAAGACAGGCGATAATTTTGTGTAATTTGCTTTTAATAGATATTACGAAACATTAATTCGTACTCAAGAATTTCAGCTTTTTAGTCTACTTGTTTACCCAATTACATAATTGTCTCATTTATACGGATTTAGTAAGCGCCCACGAACAATAAACATACGGAACATAGACCAATCACCAAATCAGATGTTTTATGCAATGTTTTAAAACATCAATGGTCACTCGTCGTGGTCTGCGCGTCGATGACATCATCCATTATATTTCTACCATTAACAGATGAAGCTAGCCAGGCATTATCATGCTCAGCGAGGTCCACTGAGTCACTACAACAGTATCTGTAGAAAAACGGGTACTTATTCTATGAACCATACGAGACGGGCGTGGCTTTGGTATAATCATTGTAGTGATAATAGTTGCGTAACCTACGAGGACGTAGTAAAACAATTTTAAAGAGGTTTTCGACGTTCCGTTTTAATTCCATCGTGTTTAAGGTTATTCTTTCGAGTTTGTCCTCTTTACTGTTACGATAAGGGTCATTATTGTGTAGAAGACGATGAGCGATCCTGGAATTTGACTTGAGAGCAAAATTTACTTAGTCACCTTAAATTATAACAATAGCATAACGTATGTAAGTAATTTGTGACAATACCTTGTTGAATACAGAAAAATATCTGTTAAGGCCAGTACAGCAAATTAAGGTGACATCACATTACACACTAACACTTAATAATTCACTGCAGTATGATATCATCAGTCCACAGATGGCACAACATGAGGCTAATCTTTGAAGCCTTGAATTTATTTTTTAAATACACAGCAACAGTTACTGAACTGAACTAAGTTGCAGACATCGCTTTTGTTGACTAAACGGTCAGCTTACTACGGGTTCGTTTTAAGTCTGGTGTGTCTGGTCAAGTACCACGATGTTATCTCCAGTGTGTCGCTTAGACTGCTAAGGACTGAAGTCTTAGTTAGCTTTCTCCTGCTACTTTATCATAACTTGACACCAGGTGAGATGAAAGCGAAGTAATTCCCGTAAAATAAAAAATTACACCTTGACAACAAATGATTTCAACTTTACTTTAGCGGGTTTGCCCCACTATTTCCATGGAAATACAAAATTGTTTGCCCCACAGCGTTTTTCCTAATTATATCCCATTATTTCCATGGCGACAAATCGCAAATAGTAAAGGCGGTTTTCACGATATATAATTGATGCGCTAAAGGTGGGATAGGCGTTCTTTTTATCACGCTTCATAAAATATCCATAAACAAAGAAGTTGAACCACTAAAGAGATTGTAACTGTTCATACTGGCTGGCAGTAATTTTGCCAAATCAGAAAACAGTACCATTTCACAAAACAGTGTGTCACCAATGTTTAAATAACTAATTAAATTAAGGCACTAATATATAAGTAGTTTCTGTGTGCACTCAACTTCAAATCCGCGCCCGACATACGCCTCGCTAAGCTGCAATGAAAATAGTAGTGGGATAACTGATCAAAGTCTTTTCACGTAAGGAAACACAAAATGGAAATAGTAAGATACACCCGCTTCTTGGCGTCCTGTACCCCTAGTATGAGTTTGTTAGTTTTCCAGCTCGATCAAACGTGTCGTCTCTTTTCATACATTGCCCTGCCCACTAGAGCCTCTAGCGTAAACTATCACAAACAGTGGGCAATGTACGAAAAGCGACGATATATTTGATCGAGCAGCGAGCTCGAAAACTATCAAAACTCATACTAAGGGTACCTGGTCTCAATTTATGTAGCGTCAGTGCAATATGGTTACAGTTAGGCCACAGGTGTAGGTTTTGGTAAATCAACATAAGGGTGTTAACCTTTTCACCGCCACGGTCTTTTATTAAAGACAAACGTTTCCGTGCCCCACGCCACGACTTTAAGAAGACAATATCTAATCACAACGTCTAATGAAAATACATAAACAAATGCTTTGCTTTGAGCCTGTGCCCCGAGAAGCTAACAACTTCTTAACGAGAGAACCACAACAGTACAAAAATCGATAATCTAGTGTCATTTGACTGAGGTTCTCTACCCTAGTGGAGGCTAGGCTGCCCCAAAATAAGCGCTCCATAATCGCCAGTATCAATCATCATCATAACAACCTTTATAATTTGACCAGCTGCTGGGACACAAGGCCTCTCCTCTGCCACGGTCTTCCAATCGGAGATCTATGCAATAATCCTCTGTGTAACGAGGATTATAGAACAACGTGTTAAAAACAAGGTTGCCTATATCCTAAGCGACAGTCAAGCAGTGCTCAAAGCCCTCTCGAACCCTCGTGTCGACTCGGATCTAGTACTCAATGCTGTCAAGACCCTAAATAGGGTCGGCAAGCACAATAAAGTAGAGCTGATCAGCTCGGTCCCAGGTCACGAGGGGATTAGAGGCAATGAGAAAGCTGACGAACTGGCAAGGAAAGACCAGAAAACCCTTTCATAGGTCCTGAACCTTTTATCCCAATTTCCAAAAGCTACATCTGCAGAGCCATTAAAGAATATGTCCATAAAAGACATCTTATGGAATGGAAACTGTCGCCTGGTATGAAACACTCTACATCCTTCATCGGAGACTGTCCTAGAAATTGGAGTAAACTCATATATGGGGGCAGCAGAATGCTCAACAAAATGCAAATTTTGATAACATCGAATTGCAGAGCATGTGGAAACGACCGGGAATACATGGAACACTTGCTATGTGACTGCGATTCCATAGCCAGGATTAGAATGAATATCCTGGAAATGGCCTACCCAAGGCCAGAGGACTACAGACTCTTCAAGCCCATGAACATAGTAAGGCTGATGGCCTACATATTCAAGTAGCGACAAGAGTAAAGGGAAAGGTGAGACACAAAAGATCCCGTGTGGTCGAAGTGCACCGTGAGGAAACTCACGGCCCCATCATAAGATAATATAAGGCCTCTCCTGGTCATTGAAGGAGGTTTAGGCAGTAGACAACCACGCTTGCCCAATGCGGATTGGTGGACGGAGTATAAGGTGATCAATACCCCTTTGCTGATCCATTAGTCGCCTTCTATGACACCCATTGGAGGATAATGCTATTCTATTACTCTGTTATGGTGATGATAAAATTGTTCTACGAAGATTTTCTCAAATTCAAGAAGAATGAGATGCTGATTTCGTTAATACTATAAGTACTTCCCAATTTAATTAGAATCCAAGCATATCACATGTTTTTCGTAAACACTTAGAATTTTGATTAGACGATTGTGTTGTTTATGAGGTCGAAAGCTGATGTCACGACATTATTTTAAATTGAATGATATCATTGGTACTCTGCCACCTAACCTGTCTGATGGATGGTGGTAACAGAAAGCAACAGGTTATGGGGGTCAAGGTCACTGAATGCGACAAAAACCTTAACTTAGGCTTCTTTGTGCAATCTAGTTACGTAGATAGTCTACTTAGTAGAGGAAATTGAGCAAATCCTTTATTTCTCATATTTCTTACGTAGGTACGACACGATGAAGTATGACACAATTTCAATTTAGGATCCCTATTTCTCCTAGACTAAATCCGGCATTGATGCAATTAAGGTCTTATAGTCAGGGGCGGCTTTACCTATAGCGCCGGATGTTAGGGGGCGCCGAGAGCCGCTCGCGACCCATAGAGCCTCCATAGTCATCATCATGAGGTAAGTATTCTCTTTGACACCTAAATTACATTTTCGCTCACCCATCCAAGTACCGACCGCGCACTTGAAGCTTACCTTTCATGATCATAACGAAGAACGCACGACCACGGCTCCAAGTTAATATAAATCGGAGGGAGTGGGGACTAACAGACTTGATTTTGCTTACGGATTTACCTTTGCATGATTTTTTTTAATTAGAAAATGAGACGAGTAGTCGTGCTGTCGAGCTCAAATTACTAGAATTATGATTAATTTATTTAAATCAGAGTTTGCCTATCCTGTTCTCATATAATTTGGCATCATTCAGCGTCATTTGGAGTTCCTTATTCCATTTATTCAAATCTTGGATTAGGTAGCTGTCATTTACTTTTGTTTGTCATATTGTCTCTAATAGCTAATCGATCTTTTTATCCTGTCTTGGGACATTCATCTTCATCGCTTTCTTTGTAACATCCTCTATACCTATCACTTCCCATTACATGACCCATCCCATAACCTTTTACTCATTCCTCAGTTTGACCAATCTTGTTCCATTCTAATCAATACATTTTTCATTCCGAAAATTTGTTCACAGCATGATCTAGAACACATTCGCAATTCGCATAGCCTAAATAGGAAAGATATAAAATTTGCTGGCCTAAATCGTCGGTGATGCTGGAACGAGGTCATTCCGAATATTATTGACCTAGCTGATGGTTAATAGGGTACTAGTAGACCAATTTTGGAGACAAAGCTATGCTAGCAATGTAGGTGACACATATTAAGACAAAAAATACCACACTTTGCCTCTGTCTAAACATTATCCCTGATTTGAAACGGTAAAAAAATATACACACATGTTAATTTCGTACTCAATAAATTTTCACGGGCTGCAAGGTCGCAAAATGTATTCAACAAACTTTAGTTGATTTACGAAAACAATTCGTACGTCATTCAATGAACCTTACTTCAGTCAGGTATTTGAGCAAAAGGGATTTCCGTGACATCACATCACTGGTCAAATCTCACTATTGATCCTGTAATCTGTCCACCGACACCGGAAATTTACGTGTTGTTACATTATAATTTAAATACATTTGTTTACATACCAACTGTGAACTATCTCATTTCTGCACATCCAATTGATCCAAATGTACTACACTACACTGGAGTCCAGTTCAGTAAAGGCACAAACACACTAGAACTCGGAACGGATCGCGCGTCGTGCCTCGCACTAGACGGAACGAGCTGTGAGCCGGAATATCGATCGCACTCCTGGCGCCGGCGGGCCGCATATCCCTAGTGCACGCACGCCCCTCCCCTGTCTTGCCACCCTACCGTGTCACCGCTTTATACTGGGGAATTAACTGACTTGTTCAAAAAAGTGTCACTAAAACAAGCACGGCCTTGCACTATAAAATACTAATAAAAATAATCCTTAGTAGCTATTTGCGGCAATATTATTTTGGGATTTTTAACAGAAACTGGGAACACCGAAACCCCCTTCCCATTCGCAATGCCGATCTTATCGCTGGACGTAAACCTTAGCCCTTATTTCTCAGCAAAAGATCAGAGTTACATAAAGTTAACTAACACTGATAAAATTCTGGAGCACTTTCTGAACTTTTGACTAATATACTTTTGACTATATATAAAATTCATAATCTCCATAAATTGGCAACTAAATATTTACCTAGTAGGTAAATTTAATTAAAAAAACTATTAAACCCTTATAATATTATAAATGCTAAAATACTAGAAAAATGCACTGAAAAAAATCGACTTGCCTCAGGCGGGACTCGAACCCGCACCTTCCACAATCCGGGTGGACGCGTTGACCAATTTCGCCACCGAGGCACTGCTTTTCGCTGTCGAAATTTGTCAGTGCTTGGTGCTTATGTTTTTATGGTAAACATCGTTTCATCAAATCTTTGAAATTTGCACTTCCAAGACCCGAACGAAATATTTTTGCAAATATTTGACGCCCAGCTAAGATGAAACTACCTTACATTATGGAATAATTTTATTTTTGCGTTTACAAACGCGTAAATATAATACTAGAAAAATGCACTGAAAAAAATCGACTTGCCTCAGGCGGGACTCGAACCCGCACCTTCCACAATCCGGGTGGACGCGTTGACCAATTTCGCCACCAAGGCACTGCTTTTCGCTGTCATGTGTGTAAAATTATTCCATAATGCTAAAATAATTCCGTCTGTCTGTCTATTACGTTTTCACACCTAAACTACTAAACCAATTACAATATTTGGCATGGGGATTGTTTAAGACATCATTGATGCGAGCGTAATGGGCCATGGGCGACCACTAGTTTCAGTTAGTTCGAAAAATAATGTTGTCGGACAACAAACATTTTGCAGAAAAATCGATTATGATTTATGATTTTTTTTGACAACAGGAAAACATTGAAGCTAATTTAATTCCTGAGGTTGAAGATATAGCATTGGAGTCATATTTTAACCCTTCCCAGAGTACTGTAGAACTCTGGGTACTGAGTACTGTAGTACTCTGGGTAGGGTTCTAGGGTAGTCAAATAAGGCAATAAGTTTACATCGGAGGAGATGCATCTGATGAAGAATGAGGTTCTGAAACATTGTCAATATATTTATGGAATTTACGTAATATACTCATTAGAAGAACTTACCTAAAAAAAATTAGCCATGTTGGTTGTTACGCCCTGGCTTGAAGAACTAAAAAAATTACCAAATTAACATATCAATATCTGTTACATCATATGTGGAATTTTGAAAATACTAGTTATTTCTCAATCTTTACCAACTGCCCTTTTGCAACAGGGGCGATGTAGGTATATATTTTTTTAAACAAGTGCTATCAGTGGCGAGTACCATATTATAATAAGTGCTAAATGTGTAAATCTATGTTGATTTTACCCAAAGATTACAAATAATACATATTAAATGTTACAGAATATTAATTTACAAAAACATCCTCAAATAAAAATATGAGTGCTCTAGCACCCTGGGTAGGAAAAGGCCACTCTGAGATGGGTAGGATTCTAGGGTATAATTCATGGCAATCTGATTGACATGTAGGTACTTACACAAGTGAAGTGTACACAGGGAGTACTTACCCTACTTAGGTAAAAACATCTCTAAGCTATTGTCTCAAAAACTTTTTTTTAATACTAGAAAAATGCACTGAAAAAAATCGACTTGCCTCAGGCGGGAGTCAATTTCGTCGTCAAGCAGCAAGTCGATTTTTTTCAGTGCATTTTTCTAGTATTATATTTACGCGTTTGTAAACGCAAAAATAAAATTATTCCACTTTTTTTTAACCCTAGAAAGATAACCTCAGAGGCGCCCGCAAAGGTAAGAAAACGCTGTATCTTTCTAATGAGCGCGCGCATCTAGCTGTCCTATTTTGTTATCTCAGTCAAAACGTAGTGATTATATACTCTTTGGCTCAGTCATCGATGCACAGCGTCGCAGGATGGTCGTTTTTACGCGGTAAGTACCAGATTTTTGCAGTTATGAACAGGTAATGGGCTCCGAAGGCGCATGGTTATCTTTTGCGTGGCTTTTAGTAAAAGTATAAATTTGTTTATATTTACATCACATGTTTATTATAGGTATTTTTTTGTTGTTTTAGCATGCAATTTTTTTACCTTCATGATGACGAGACATAGATTACTATCTGATGATGCAATATTGAGATTTATGGCTGAAGAAGAAGATAATGAGCATGATAGACATCAGGAAAGTGGCAGTGAAACAGAAGATCATGTGAGTGAAGATGAAATGAAGAGTGACTATGAAGATGAGTTCATCGATGATAAGGTACCTGAAGAATTGAATAATATATAAAATGAAGACAATTCCACCAATATCTTTAGAGCCTGGAAGCTCCTCAATGTCATGTTCAAGGAAAACCAATGGGTGGCCAATAGCTATGCTTTATGGCATACTGAATATGGCATATTTGTCAATTCTTATGTCATATATTGTCACAACGTTCTAGCGAAAAATGAAAAGCCTCTGAAAAACCGAAGGGAATAAATATATGAAAAAGTTAAGCACTCAATTATCTGAACCGTGGACGACGGTAAGACTCGAAGATCCTACTTTGCTCAAGCATGTGCGAGACAATATCACCAACATTCTTCAGAATCCGGTTGTGCAGAGCTTTAAAGATAATGAAGAAGAACCTCCAGCCAAGTAAAGACGGAATTGCAGCTTTTTGCTCAAATAAAAAAAAAGAATGTCAAAGATGACTTGCGCCAAATGCAAAAAAAAAACAGTATGCGGCGAACATAAAAAAGATGTTAAAAAAATAATTATAGTTTAGACTGATTTTATAGTTGATTAGTAAATAAAAATAGTTTAATTAGTTTTATAAAAAAAAATATGTCAATTTGTGATAATATTTTCCTGTAAACAGAATAGGGTTACTTTTGTTGATTTTTTTCTAAAAGTTTTTTGATTTAAGTTTAATGTTTAAAATGAATAAATAATTGCACTAAAAAGGTTTTTATTATTAGTTCAATAACACACATTAAAATAATCAGCTAAATAAATACTTTACGTAGGTATTTAATAAAAAAAAAACATTAATATATTATGCGCCTCTGCAGCGTGTGGTTTTCTTTTATGTACGGCAGAATAAGGTTATCTTTCTAGTGTTATTAATGGCAAAAAGACTACACCATTACCAAATCTTCTAATTAGTATATCTGTTGTAGGTACATAGCGTAATTGCGAAATCCGGGTTATTGGATAAAAGTTGATAGTAAGGTGTGCAGCCCTTGCATTGTTTCATATAAGTACCTACCAAAAAAAAATCTTCAAAAAAAACTAAAATAAATTTTAGAAAGTCAAATGTTCCTAGGATTTTCGGAATATGTATTATGAGTTATCAATTCATCCGGCAACATATTATCTAACACATTGAAATATATTTTCATGAACTCAGTTTTTTCTCAATATAGGTGCGTAAAGAATGAAAACATAACACATAATTCATGCACATTAATTTTACTACATATTAAGAAAATGTAGGTACATTAGGTAGGTACTATTACATTTACCCAAATGAGTAAAACAACTCATGAAATGAAAAGTTTAGAAAACAAATCACCTGTTGTAATGGTAAGAGAATTAGAGAGAGAGGTTAGATAAATTTTTAAGATCTTCATAGTGGCAAGTAATTGAAAGGCGAGTACTATACAGTACAGTCACAGAGAAAATGCCTAAGGCACATTGCCTGCTTCCGGAGTGTGTTAGCTCGGCAAGAATACAGAAGACAGTCAACAAAGTAATACCGGGGTCTCATTAAGTATTCTCTTTTACATTAATTGTGGAAGTTTTTAGGATCAGAGACATGCAAACAAGTAATAATACAAACCGAGTAATAAGAAATAATGTAAAATAATTAAAATTATTTATCAATGTGTTACTCATTATACCATCAAAATTTGTTAAATCCCAATGACAATTCCTTTCAAAATGTTGTAGAAACAAGACAATATTGTGATCAGCAAACTGAACAATGTTTTAAACTTATTTTAATAATTTAGATAGGCAATTCAAATATATTATTGATCTGCTGCAAACATAAAGAACTATTTTTTTTTTCAAGCTGAGAGAAGCTAAGGACAAAGGTGGAAACAAGCATCTCCAGGAACCGTTAACCACTCTTGACACCACATTCCACACTATTGTTATGGCAACAGAATTCAACCTACCACCAAAAATAAACCAGTGTTACTGGTAATGGGCTCAATTGTATCACTAGTAAACTACTGGCTACAATAATTAATTCTAATAAATATAGAATATATATAGTGTTTATTTCTCTTTCACAATATAGCTAGCCTTTACAAAAGTAATGATTAAGAAAAACTTAAGAACAAATTACTGACGTTTTAATAATAAAGTATTGTATATGTATTAATTTTATGATATTCAGCAATATTTACCAAAATACAAACTACCTACTGTATTTAACAACAGGAAAGCTTAATAGCATAAGAATAATTTATACTACAAAATTTTAAAATTTTATGTAACCCCAACAATAAATTTATAGCTAAGAACCATCTAAATCACATCAGCTTTCAAACAAAAAAAACCTGCATCAAAATAAGTCCATCCATTTAGGAGTTACGATGCAACAGACAGACACATCAAACTTATAACACCCCTCTTTTTGCATTGGGTTGGGAGTTAAAAATTAAATGATTCCAAGACACTGTGGTGGCACAACCAGTCACTGGCCACCAACAAAATGTATAGAGGTGTATACCTCTTCTTTTAACTGGATGGTGTTCGCGACACATAAAGATTACACATTTCGCCAATGTCAAGTGAAAATTTACATAAAGTAACAGTAAATTGTATGGTAGAATGAGTTAAAAATGGAGTCTCTCAACACGTGTTTTTACAAAAAGAACTCAGGAGAAACCGTGTGTACCTCACCTGGTGTCTCTTGGTTGCGCAACCATAAAATATAAAAACACATTTTTATTCATAATATTACAATAAATGCTTAGTAAAAAAATAATAATGATACATGCCTGCAGTTACATGAATGAATTTCAATAGCCTGAAACAATTTTGATTAGCCGCATCATGCACCACATGCTATAATGACTTATCATAAAGTAAAAAAAAAGGAAATTAAATTTTTATCATTTCTCACAATAGTCATAAAATTTTGTTTGGTTTCTGAATGAAGGTTGTTGAGCTTAATTCTTATTGAATTTATTAATCACCAATCTATTCATGGTCTAAGTTCTTGTTCCTCACAATAAATAATAAAATAAGTTGTAGTGTACCTATTGATAAAATAATTTTGTTACAATGCAAGATATATAGTAGTGTGATGACTTAAAATTAGTAGGTAGTAGATATATAAAAATTTTAAGAAATAATTTAGTGTCCCCAAGTGAGATAAAATTTTAATAAAGCCCAATTCTGATTGTTACCTATTTTTCCATTCATTAAATATAAAGAATAAAATTACTGTAGAAATATGTTGTAAAGACAAGTAAAATCGTAATTCAGTTTAGGCCTCATAGCAACAGATCAAATTGTTTCGCATGAGCCGAATTATAAAAGTGTATCTCCACGGACTTCTAACAGGATTCTAATCTTCAAGAATTCAATTACTACAGTTTTTTTGTTAAATTTAGAAACTTACCGTCAACTATGAGTTCAAGAATGCTATTCCGGTTCGGTTACACACATAAATTCGTCGGCACACACAAATTAGGTATAACACTCGTTTGCGGGAACTATGACCAATCGTCCCCGATATTCACGTTTCACGACACAAACACTTGTAACAAGTCTTCAGTTTTAAATACATAACCCATTTACGTTTAGCTAAAACTATTATTCAATTCACAAACAAGAATAACTAACTAAAATATCATCCGTGACTGCGAGTACGAACACGGCTTCCAAGGCAAAGCGAAAGATCGTCGATTCGTCGCGAAAGCATCGAGGCTTCACCCACCTTTCTGAGCACGTCATAGATTATCAACGATAAAATCAGACTGGAACAAAACTACCTATTGTAAATTCTAAAGGTTTTCTCCCGAGTTCTTGTTGCAAAAACACGTGTTGAGAGACTCCATTTTAATCTCAATCTACCGTACAATTGTCGGTTACTTTAATAAAATTTTCACTTAATATTGGCACACTGCGTAATCTTTATGTGTCGCTATCGCCATTCGTTTAAAAGAAGTAGATTCTAAAATAAAAGGCAAATATGAAAATAAATGACGTGCAATTTATGCATATTTTTAGCGAAAATTTTAATAACTAAGGCACGTATTATAGAATGACTCAAGAATCTACGCAGATTTGAGCGTCGTGCGTCTCTATCACTCTGTGCTCGATAGAAAGTGGCAAACGATTGTGAAGACATGATTGATTTCTAGAGTGTCAATCTGTAATACGGACCTAAAACTACCTATGTGTAGATATTTCGACATCGTAGAATTTAAATAACTTCAATAAATATATAATAGGTCTCAAATTAAAGCAAAAGGGAAGATACGTTACCCGAGTAACGCGCGTGTGCCTACAAAAATGAGACCAATGGCCCTACTACGTCTCCGTCTCCAATAGGACAGTGAATCGTTTGTATTTACGTGCGTGGTACGTGCTATATTGTGTAACAAATAATTAATAAGAAAAATAGCGTTAATAAAATGCCTTCCAGTGTATATATCCCCTGAAGTGGCAGGCAGATATAATAAGTCTGACAGTTTATATCGCGCGTGTGGCACGCAGACATATTATTATGTCTGCCTGTAAATTGCATTTTTTATAGTATCCGCGTAGGGGCCCCGCTACTCGACGCCATTTTGGTGTTTTGGAGGTGCAAGGTGCAAGTGCGAGCAAATTATGAAAAGTGTAAAGGGAGGATAAAACTTGTTGAGTTTCTTCCCGGTTCTTCTCAGAACAATCTTTCATCTGGTAGACTCTTAAACCGAATGGCATCAAATTTAACTTTCATAAGTGTACAAATTGTGCCTAAATAAATAAAGATATTTTGACTTTGATGCATATCATGTATTACCTACTATTATTGTCAATGTGATTATTAATTATCTTAGTAAAGTACTTAGTAAAAATATGTGATAAAATATCATTAAAATCTACTGTTCAGTATTGATAAAATTATTTTTGAACAAACTAAAAATGATTTAAAAATAAAACGAGCAATGAATTTGTTTTTATTTAATTGGTGTAAATTTTAATTAATAAAAAAATAGTTGTAAATCATCGCCGATTTTCGTACACACGATAAACTAACTGCTCAGTCAAACCGCTACGAAATCATTGTCGTGTATCTGCACGGTCAGTAATAACCATTTATTTTTCCATAATTATGCCGATTTGTACCTAGTCAGACAAATAAGGAAAAATAAAATGTTTGATTTTAAACATCTGTTTGCAATTACCTACTCTTTGAGAGAATGATGTCATCCTTCTCATTTTTAGTGATGTGCTTGCTATTTATTTATGGTTTTGTATAATCGATCGATTCACTTGATAGGGAATCAACATTTTTAATATTACACAATTATTTTCTTTTAAGAGTTTTATAGAAAATGTATATCGAAATTTTATATTAATAATACAACAGTAAGTAACATCGTCATCATCATTCATCATCATCATTTTAATTGTCTCGCGGTAGATATCTACCGAGAGGGGACTAAAAGGATAAAGGTGGAAACACACTACCAAAACGCGACGCCACGCGAAGCCATCCGATGCATTTCAGTATTAAACAATCACATACCTATATTATCACCTATTCACAGAAAGGGGCATAGGAATGAGGTAGAGAATTACCGTCCAATATCAAAGCCTTGTCTACTTGCAAAGATGCTTAAGCGTATAGTTTATAGCCAGCTGTATAGTCACCTGAAAACTAGTTTTTGTCAGCAGCAGCATGGATTTTTAAAGGGTAAGTCTACTGTGTCCCAATCTTTTACTTTTTACGAACTTGGTTTCAGAGACTATGGATGGTGGAGGTCAGGTTGATGCCATCTATACTGATTACAGTAAGGCGTTCGATCGGGATGACCATGACTTTCTATTGCGTAAGCTCCTACGACTAGGAATAAGAGGGGACTTGTATAGAAGGTTTTCCTCATTTGTTCAGAACCGAACTCAGGCAGCGGTGCTCAATGGTTTTACATCAAGATGGTCTACTATAGCTTTTGGAGTTCCGCAAGGATCGCTGTTCGGTCCCTTACTGTTTGTTGTATTCATAAATGATATCGGAAATTGGTTTCATCATTCCAAATTCTTGCTTTTTGTGGACGACAATGAAAATTTACAAGTCAGTAAGGGATCTTTCAGATGCCTTGCTTTTGCAGGAAGATCTTATGAGAGTTATTGACTATTGTGGGATGAACAATCTGGACCTCAATATAAACAAATGTATCGCTATAAGTTTCTGTTGGAAAAGAAATAAAACAATGTATAATTATACTATTGCTGATACACTTTTACACCGTGCTGATAAGATTAAAGATCTTTATATTCATCTGGATAGCCAGCTCCTTTATGACAATCATCTCAACTAAATAGTCAAAAAAGCATCTTCAGCCCTTGGATTTATTAAGCGTAATAGCGATTCATTCACTACCATGAAACCGTTCAAGGTTCTCTATTGTGCATTTGTCAGGAGTCACCTCCAGTCAAGTGTGGAGTCCGATTTATGAAATTCATTCGCTAAGATTAGAAAGAATCCAAAAAAAGTTCACTAGATTCTTGGGTTACAAATTTTAAATTCCGTATGTGGACTACAAAGATAGCTGTAGACAATTTCATTTTCTTCCACTTGAAGTTCGTAGAACGATAGCTCACATGCGTTTCCTCTTGAAAATAGCTCAGAATAAAGTTGACTGTCCTAAACTGTTGTCTAAATTGAATAAATAAATATTCCACCTCATCATTGCCGTCCTAGGAATCTACTTCACGTTCTATTCTCACGTACAGTGCATCATGGTAACTGCTATTTGATTCGAGTCAGAAAAAATTTATGATGTTTGTAGGCCTGATTGTGTTAACAACATTGACTTATTTTATAGTACTTTAACTTCTGTAAATAAAATCCTGAAAGGGGATTACTTGCTCTAATGAATTTTTGTAAGTTTCTCAAGGCATTTTTTTTTTGTAAAATAGTACATGAATTTATTAAGGTTTCTCAATGTTATCTTTTTTTTGTACAGTAGTGTAAGAAATTTAGTATTAAGTACATCATTGTTACCTGCGGAGGCTTGTTATTGGCTCTTTAATGTCTATTGTAAAATATAAGTACTACCCTATGTAAGCTGTAAGCACCCCAAATAAAATAAAATAAAATAAAAATATATTTAGAGTTTCTCCCGAGTTCTTGTTGTAAAAACACGTATTGAGTGACTCTATTGTTAATTCAATCTACCGTAAAATGTAGTGTAGAATAATATTTTTCACTCGACATTGGCTATTGCGATGCCATATTTAAGACTAGAATTATAATTACCTATATCTACTACGGTCAGAAACATATAGGCAACAGGCCATGTGACGCACTTTCACACGGTAACATGAAGGTCTAGATACGGTAATGTTATCTAAAAAATAAATATAAAACATTACCGTGGTCTAGATCAGTGTGTTGTCGGGACAGGTACACATACGCCACCCGGCGCTTCACACACAGTGCCTTTCTAGCACAGAGCATAATAAACACCCGATGCCACGCATCAGTCGGTAGAGAAGATTGCTGTTAAATAGATATTTTTAGTTTGTTTTGACGTGACAACGTCTTATAATTCGATAGAGCCGGCTGCACGCACGAAAAAACATGACGTCATGCGGCGTTACCTCGCTCTGAATCTAATTCTCTAATTTGAATTTGGAATTATGTTCTTTAAAATTTAAACTTTCAATGATACCAAAACCAGCCAGATACAAATAGTATAGCCAAAAAGATTTTATTACAAGTTTATTCATACTATAATGCGAAATCTATTAAACAAATGAAATTAAATTTTTCTTTTGAAAAATGCTACCCTTCTATCAGTATTTTCTTAAGACGTTGTCACGTTCAACTATCGTCAGTAAACCGACTTTACAGACAACCAATTTTTATTTAAAAAATGTCGAACGAACAACTTATATAATTAGTAAAACGTTACTCGGTATGTGACATAAGTTCAGGCCCATGCCCTGATCACAGTTTATGAAACGACGTTTGAGAAGTAAACCATACATAACTCTCTCTTGATTTATTTCATTAATCCAGTATCTTCTACGTGTACTAAGTCTTTTTTTAAACAACTGTTTACGTATAAAATATGTGCCCAAAATCTGCAATAAATCTTCTTCCAAATCTATATCCAGCTTGTCTTCAAATAATAAATCCATGGCCACGTCAACACACTTCCGTCCTTTACGTAGCTATGATACTGGTGATGGCGAAGCGTGTTGTATTAAATTATTATTCATCTTTATCATTTTGATATAGACTAAAATGTATGTTAAGTCATGGTATGGTACATCACTAAAGTCATGTCATAGACAATTTTCTTATTTTTTTTTATTTCAACAAGGACAGACAAAGGTATTTCGATCTTACAGCCACAAACAAATAATGTGCGTGAAAAATTTTAATCGAAACGTTTCTGACAAAAAAATTATTAGGGCAATTCCTGAATAGTTACGATTGAAATTGATACCGTAAAATGGGGAGACTCGAGATGAAACTGAACTTTAACCGTATATACATATAGGTAACTATGTTTCGTTGAAAAGGTTTACTAGGAAATTAATTACGATTACATCCCGATATTGAAATATTGCAATTTTACTAAAAACATAGCAAAAAGAGGTGTTACTTTAATTATATTTGCCAAAATATAGGTCATCCTTCAATCTGGAAACGGGTTTTCTAAAGATGAATATTGAGTAAGTAGAGAAAAATGGTCATAAAAGTTATGTACATTTTTTAACCAGAGCGGTAAAACAAAGAATGTCTCAGATCGCACGAAGGCGATTAATGCCATTCTGGCAAGGAGCTTAATTGTATTTTACTATCTTCGTGCATTCTGGTTTCTGTTTTTTTTTGGAACGCCTACCATAAATGTTACAGCAATGTTGCTATCTTGCGTATGTAATGATGGAATGCTGCAAAACAAACAAAATGCAACTTCGGAGGTTTATGCGCTGTGTTAGCCCCACTATTTCCCAGCCAGGGGGGCTATTCGCTAACTTTTTTGACAGCTGAAAGTGATGATCACCGAGTGAATTAAATATCCATTGTTGTGTTTACACGAGAAGTGCAATATAGCGTGTCGTGTAAAACCGCAATGGATATGTAATTCATTCGGTGATTATCACTTTCAACTGTCAAAAAAAGTTGGCGAATAAGCCGGCAGGTCTGCAGCAGAGCTGTGTTAGGGTATTATGGAAGAGTTATTTACATGACAGGCTTTGAGCTTACCTCAAGCTCTCGGGCTACAGGTTCCGATTGAGAAATTCATAAAAAATATTGTCAGCAAACAGTCCAACGGTGAAACGACAGTTGGAGTTAGGTTAGATTCGGCAGGTACCTACGTACCTACTTAACTTTTTTTCAGACAGGTCAAATGCATTTATGCATCATCCCCGCAGTATGTGGCAACTGCAGGGGATACCTAGGTGGGATTCAGAGGTAAAGGCGTTCCCTTCACTACCCACTAACTAAACATCCTCTCCGGGCATCCTGCCGAGTTATATTAGACTTTGCTACCAAGGGACCCTACGATAGCGAGCCGGGACCGTGAACTTTCGCCACTTTCACCGGGAATAGCCATCTATGCCCGCGGGCGTAGATAGATAGATAAGCGTCCTCATGAGATTAACGCCCGTATTCACAAACAATAGGTACTTGTCTTAGTAAAAAACAATGCTATGAAAAATAAGGTATTTCTAAGTGCGTGCCACACAGCAAGGATTTTGAGGTCTTCATAGTGCGCGTTGGACGCACAGGGACGCACAGCTTAGGTAGCTACCTAGCTTTAATACACAACGCACAGGTCAAGATGTCAAAAGCAACGTCCAAATGTCAAAAGCTTAAAGTTTGAGCCAATGACATAGAAAAGCCAAGTTTGAGCTCTTAGAGTTTGAAGGAGGTTTGAAATAATAAAACGTCAGTACCGTTAGTACATTCAACGATGTGAACTAGGCAACAGAATCGAACCAATCACAGAGCTCTATTCAATGCAATGCGTTTACTTCCAAGAGTCGAGAAACCTCATAGTGATGTTTGTGAAACGGGTCTAAGAATTGTCTATTATCACTGGAACCACAATAATTGGGATAAGGATAGATATGGCATCAGACCTTGGGTATTTTTTCCACCGGACATTATTTATTTATTTTCTATGTAAAATATTTCCTGAAGGTAATAAATGAAACAAAGAGTGTTTCTCAAAATTTTTATTACAATAAAAATATAGCAATGTATAAAAGTTAATCAGAACATCAGAATTATCACATTGTTTTGTGGACATGCAAGTTACATTTTAGAAATATTGTCTAATATTTACTTACAACTTAAGACTTAACATTAGATAGTAAAATTAGAACTATTTGTCGAGGTAGTGCTAATGAAAAGAATTCAGCGTCTTGACCATTCTTAAACTAACTTAAATAATTTATAAATATATGTATAGGTACGTAATTTAGTATTCAATAAGAAATAGTATATCAGCTTGTAAATCTTGCAATAATAAATTGCAGATTTTCCTTGATACATTTTGAACTTTATCTACCTATAAGTAAGACGTTGAATATTGAATTAAAAAAAGAGTGACTCGTTGGGGTAGTCGCAATAACCCAAAATAGGATAACAAGATATATAACTTAATAGTGAAAATTAGGTACTAATGCGTTCTACATTGCGATCGGGGATTGCGCTATTTACCTACGTGCCTGTAGTGAAGTTTTTTCGTGTAAAAAACGTTACTATTATAGTTGTGTTAGAGCTCAATTTGTATAGGAAACGTGTATAGCGCCCCTAGCGGAAAGAAGCGCAAATCATGTTTTCCATACAAATTACAATTACCTACGTTTTTTATAGGTAGGTACTAAAAAACTTACACTACGGGTAACGAACGAAAAAACCACATCTAATTCGTTAACCAATAACTATATTGAGCTTGTGTCAAATTGTGTGAAAATGGAAGCATTTTGGAATTGTTTAATACGTTGTAAATAGCGCGATAAGGCCAAACTAACAAAAGGACATCAACGTAGTTTTGCTTAAACTTTTAAAAGTATATTGATACAATATAATTTTTTAATAATAAACTACCCAATTATTAGTAATATCGAAAAACACTTATCAGATTTGTATATCGAATCTATTTATGGCATAATAACGATTAAAAATGAATCTAGTCGACAGAAAGACTCCCTCGTGGGAAAGGCTTTTGATATTCTCTAGGATTGTTTGCCTTTTTACTATCTGTGACCAACAGTATTACTTAGAGTATTACCTACATAGCCATAATGCCGAACCATTTATTTACTTTACTTTTGTTGAAATATTGTTTACAATTTGAGTTTTTTTTTTAAATAATAACTACCTACTAGAAGCTCCAAAAGCGTGTTGCCGCCCAAGTCGTTTCCATTAAATCCAAGAATCGGAGTAGATATGTACTTAGATTTCAGTGACATAAAAAATTATAATTTTAAAATAAATTAACTATACGACTTCATTTCTAATACATTGCATGACGTAGGCGAGACTTCGAACACTAGAATTTAGGAAAGACTCAATACACTACCTAATGTTCTGAAATTGTTGAGCATAATATCGATTTTCTTTCAAATAGCAATATTTGTCTTATAACCCGATCAATAGAGGTATAAAAGCAGCCGGGCCTGGGATTATCAGTACCTATAGGTAGCGTACTTTCTGTTGTTTGTGTTTCTTTGTACATAGTTATCTTTTTGTTATATTCTTTTGAAGAACAAAAAGGACCGTTTCCCGTAAGAGATTTTTTACGGTCACCGATCGGAATTCTCGTCTTTATCTTTAAATAGAATGGAAGACTTTAAAAACAAATGTTATAATTTTAGTGTAGCAAGTCTCTTCTAGAATCGGGAGTCCCTTAGTCTCTCCTCTGAGCAAATCATTTAGAAATCGCATGATAGATCACAAATACAATTCGTACTACATGTCTACCCATCATCACTATCGAAGTTTTCTATCAGAAGCACCACCTCAAATTGTACACATTTATTTTTACTATAAATAAATAAATACGGTACAGTTACAAGTAACACCTAGATGTAGGCCTATAACCTACGCAATATTGCTTGTTACCATACATAGTAACCAAATTAAAAAGTACGCCATCACTGCCCGTTTTCCACCGCCAAAGAGGAATGAGCTAGGAATGATTAGCGGAGCGGCCTCCGTGTACATAAAATAGGTTTGATTTTCCACCGAGAAAGAGTTCGGGAGTATTGATTTCCACCGCCAAAGAGGAATGAGCGAAAGAAAAGAGCTGAATTGAAAATGATAAATTAATTTTGATTTCCACAGCGTGCGAGTCAATAGAACTCAAAGTGTTCGCTCCGCTCTCTAGAGATAGCGAGGTCTTTTTATTCTTTTTGGCCTCTTTGTCATTTTTGCTCGACTCTTTGTTGGTGGAAACAGATATGCATTTTTGTATTGGGAGGTAAACGGAGTCATTAATGGGCTCGCTCCGCTCGCGGTGGAAAACCCGCTTTAATGTCACCTTAACGGGTAGATTGAAATTACTCTCCCCGTGCAACTTTTTTTCAAAGGTGCCTTGCAAACTGGTGACCACTCAAATCATTAAGAACTAAGTAGAAAAGCTTTGGAAATAAGCACGCTTTGAATTCAAGTACAGTCTTATATTATGTTGCATAATTTAGCTGTTTTTTTGTTTATCAAATCCCAAGATTTTTTTCAATTCATATCCTTGCTTTTGGGAGCAATTTCTTCATAGAGATTATGTTCAGGGTTATTTTTCTCCAAAAGTCTATTCGGATTTAAATGTAAAAAAAAACAGAATGCATCTTTAGAATGCTCTGGAATATGGCCAGTTATTACTAGAGGACGAATGGTGATCTAAATAAGGACTATCTGTGAGCAATAGCTTGCTACCACTGAGGCCTGAACTAGAACTTTCGCTGGACGAAAACATGCTTTTACTTCCAGTGTAGAAGGAGAGCGACGTATGCAACGGCTCTCTGCCTAATCGCCGTCTCGCTCTCACCAGAGAAATGAATGCTACGGCGATTGCGCAGAGGAATATGACTCCTAAAACGCAGAAAGCTAATGCCATTTTCCCTGGTGAGAGACATATCGTTTTATCTCCCGGGGAAAAGCCTCTAACGAACTGTTCTTCTTCAGTTTCGACTCTTCTGGAACCTGAAAGTAAATTTAAATTGTTAGTAACATTTTTTTTTGGAATAATGTAAATAATGAAGAGGTTGAATTCGAAGCACTCTGGAGGGGAAGCACCTCCACTTTACAGGTGACCGCAGTAAAATAGCACAACCATCGTGCGTTCTTCCAAGTTGAGAAATTGGTTGGTACGCCGATGTGTGAATAAACATTTTCGTGCTTCGGGAGGCATGAGTTACCTATATGTGCTATCTTTCGTTCGACAGCAGCTGGGACTAGATTTAAGTTTATCATCAATACTTTCACTTCATATTGTCTAAATGCGTAATTCCGCAAAGCCGGATGTATTAAGACTAAGAAGAAAAGTCTATGAGTAAAGTTTCAAGAGTTTTATGAAAAGTGCAGATGATTTGGCACCTGTCGGGAAGCACGCTTAACACCAGATGACACGTGGACTCGTTTGCTTCCTAAATTAAATAAAGTGATTTTTTTTTATTTATACCTCGAATGGAAGAATCATCTTCTAACTCTATGTTGGGCGCCAAAACTTCTATGCTGTTATAAACCTCCAGCCGATCGATAACAACACCTTTTGCGTCTTTGTCCAAACGAGCCTTCCTCACAAGACCATCTCTCGTTTGCTGTGGCTTCTGTAGCAATTTACAGTCTATGGGAGGGCAATGTCCTTTGCAAAGTTCTATACCACAGGTCAAATGTAATTTTGATCGATCTGGAAATTTGAAAGCCGCAAACGTGGTCAGGGCATGTTGATACGTCATTATGTTTTTAAATATGTAGTCTGGGTCGGCCTTCATTTGTTTGATGCTTGCGCTCTCTTCTATGTTTCGTTGAGTATCAGCTGGTTCTAAGTCCGAGAAGTCGATTTCAGTGCTTTTATGTTTGTGCTTGTGGACGGTGGGCTTGCTGAATATTGTTTCGTCTATTGGGCAGCCGGCTTCGTCTAGAAGTCGTTGTGATGCTTCACCCAATCCATCGTGAGCCACGCAGTTGGTTACTCGGAGTCCAACGCCAACTGAAAAGTTCAATTTGTTGTATTAATTGCTAGAATTAGAATAGTGTAAATAAAGTTGCGTTTCACATACTAGATACAAGTACTTTTAAGTGTAGGTATATATTACATGAAAATGAAGTCGCTGACGATGGAAAATCCACTTATGGATCGACCACACCTGGGCTAGAAGATGCGGGGTGAATGGGACCCGACGTTTTGCAAAAACGTCTGGAGTAACCACTAAAAACCACAGGTACCCTCCAAACTGAGGAGTTTTCGGGAACAGCGTACATCCTACATCCTACACCTCGTTTCTGAACGTCTTTGGCCTCACGAATCAACAGTGGGTCGTGGCCATCAATAGTATAGACTAGAGAAATGTATAAACGGGTGCATTTCATTTCGTATAATTACAAATTAACTAATTTCGTATATCATTAGATTATATACCGAATGGATATAATATCAAATGTAAGTAATATCACATGAAATTATAGAATCTAAAATTATATTAAATATTTATTATATTCAGTCAGTCGTTATATCAAAATAATAATATGAAATAAAATAATATTAATTGAACGTTAGACCATCAGTAGATATTTATATTTCGCCCGCGACTTCGTCCGCGTGGACATTTTACCCCCTTAGGGGTGGAATTTCCAAAAATCCTTTCTTAGCGGATGCCTACGTCATAACATCTACCTGCATGCCAAATTTCAGCCCGATCCGTCCAGTGGTTCGGGCTGTGCGTTGATAGATCACTATGTCAGTCAGTCAGTCGGTCACCTTTGATAGATTACACATCCTGTATAAACACGTGAACTCTACCTGGTAATGTACACTGTATCAGCAGTCTAGTTGGCTGACCAACTTCGACAGTGGCAGGGTCAGTACTGGTCGCAGCTGGTGACAGATCCATCCAAGCCCTCGCAGCCTCCATTAACAACTCCCTTTGTTCCAACAGCGCTGGATTCTCAAAACCCTGGCGGTTACGGCCGGTTCTGTATTAACAGAACAAGCGGATTAGGTAAAGAACTAGTTGTGTAGGTAGTACTTACCTAACGAATGATATATTCATTTTCGTTGTTAGATGATTATTTATTACTATTGCTATTGGTCATGCAATTTGAAGATACATGAATAATTACCTAGATGTCTTTGGAGGCATAACGTCTTCACCCTTTAAAACAAAACATCATCAACCGTAGATATATTGGTTTGAATTGCAATGAGTCTCCTCCTGTACCCGTAGTGAAAGTTTTTTAGTATAAAATACGCAACTATTGTAGTTGCGTTAAAAGCTCCATTTGTATGGGAAACATGATAATACGCTTCTTTCCGCTAGGGGCGCTATTCACGTTTCCCATACAAATCGGCAACTACAATAGTAATGTATTTTAAACGAAAAAAATACACTACGGGTGCTGAAGGTATTTGTTATTATTCACGAACGTAAAAATCGAAATAAAAATCACTGAAGAACCGAAAATAAAATCGTTTGTTTGTTTTACGTCTTCACATACAACATGTAAATTAAATAACCAACACCCTGAATACAGGTGGTTTGGGTTCGGCTTCTGAGTAGATTTCAATATTTTTTTTTTTAAAACGATTTTTTTTGAAAAAAAAAAAACAAAATTACCCAGAAAATGTTGTACAATATTTACTGGGTACGTTTTGTTTTTTTTTTTTTTTTCAAAAAAAAATCGTCTTTTTTTTTTAAAAAAATATTGAAATCTATTTAGAAAATGTTGTACAATATTATCTACTCAGAAGCTTTATTTAATTTTATTTCGGTTATTTAATTCACATGTTGTATTTAAAACGGAGGCCGTCCGGATTGCGGAAGATTCGCCCCTATTCCCGCCTGCGGCATTGCCATCCCGGCTGCGGTTGATTTTTTTCAGTGTATTTTTTATAGTATTAAAAATATTTACGCGTTTGAATCGTCCAAATTTGTCCATAATCGATTATTAGGTATTTACCAAAGAGTGATATTTACCGACCTTATCTTTTTTGTTTCTTGGCCAACCAATTCACGCATCTTTGTTTGAATGATGTTCTCTAACGCCGTGCTGACGATGCGGACGGCGCGAGGCTGCAATCTGCACCTGGAATTATATGAGGATCTATGAGATAACCGTTTATCTTAGCATACTGGAAGAAAATGACGTCTACATCTGAAAGTTCGTCTTAGAAGAGCTTTATATTTTCCATAAAATATCTCCGATGACGCTGTAAGGCAAGGGCCAAGTGCGGCCAATAGCAATAAACAGTACCTATTCCATTTTGGTAGAATTGCGGGCCTAGAATATGGTCTTAAATTACTGAAGGGGCTTGTGGTAATCAGCGACATACTATATAGGCCAATGATGATAATAAATAAGAATATAATAAATAGCATAGATATGAAGATAAATAAAATTGGGAAGTAGGCACCTATTTTGCAAGAAAAACCGCTTTCAAAACTAAAAACGAAGAAATAAAAATTTTGTTTTAAAAAAAATCTAAATGTTTTATTTGAGGTCGATCCCAAATCGACAACGTTTATTCCAAATATTAGATTTTTTAAACAAAATTTTTATTTCTCCTTTTTTAGTTTTGACGGTGTTTTTTTTTTACTTAAAAATAATATATTTTTTGTTTTTTAGTGTTGTAAGTTGTAATTTTAAGTTTTATTTACTTAATTGAAAATGATGGCATCATTTTCAATGGGAACGCATGACAAGCTCCAGCTTCCAAACCTCGACCAATGATTTTTTGGTCTGAGTTCCAAACGCTAATAAAATCTTCAAAATCAGTACACACACAGTAAAGAGTTGTGAGGTAACACACATTAAAAAAATACAGTCAAATTGAGTACCTCCTCCTCTTTTTGAAGTTTGTTAAACATCAGAAAGACAACCGACTCGGAAGCGGCTGGCTATGCAATGTGGGGACCGGGTGCATCTAAACGTATCAATGAGTGTTGCGTAAGGCGTTTACTTTAGTACCAATGCCATATTCTAATTACAAATAGCTATCGACACACGACATCGTGGTTCAGTGGTTCGACCTCATCTCGAGATTTCTTCAGGGTAAAGCTTGTTTTACGCCCGCCTGGATAGCTACCACCTTCTTATCAAAGTTTGTCGCCAAATAATATTGTTTATAACACATTTATTATGTATTTATTTATTTATGTGTATTTATAAAAATATATAAAAATTATTGTCTATAAAAATTGTCCGTTATCTAGTATCCATAACACAAGTTCTTAATGATACTTAATTTGGGCTAGATAATTGGTGTGAGCGTGGAAATATATTATTATATTATTATTATTATTATTTGCTCGTAAAGGGTCTCTTATTTCACCAATTTCAATATCATATTGTACCTATCTCATTACGTATTTATGCGTTATTGTAAAGTAAAACGCACGGTTTATCAAGAAGCTTTGTCTAAAAACGAACGGTACTTTTTTTAAATCTTAGCAAAAAGAGTTTTATGTCGGAAAAGTGGCCAACATTTTATGACAAAAATTGGGAGATAAAATATAATAAATAAACATTTAATTTTAATTTAATTAATTTTGACAATAAATTATAACCATTTATCTGTAACAAAAATATTAATTTAATTTATTAGTAATACTGGCTGCCAATGCCTAAAAAAGCAAAGATGCGCGCTCATTGCTTGCTAATTTATGAACAAGTAAAAATTATTCGGCGCCTAAGTTCGGCGCGCTTTTTCTTTTCGCTGTATTGTTTTTATTTTAAAATGTCGTCAAGTAGTGATGAATTTATTTATTTTCGTAAAAACGTCGTATGACATACGTGCGCTTTGATAATTATAGCCTCTGCTTTATTGTAGCCCTCGCCTACGGTTCAGGCTAGCAATATCGCCTCGGCTGTAATTTTTAACTTATCGCACTTATATAACTACCTGACCCGGCAAACGTTATTTTGCCTTACAAAAATGATTAAATTACTAAAATGGCTATAAAAAAATAGGGGTTGGTGATAAAAAAGTAAAAATTTAGGGTTGTATGTATTTTTTAATGCCACATAATAAAAAATAAAAACAAAAAATTTCGTCCAAAAATAAAAATAAAAATTAAGGGTGAACAACCCTTATCACTTAAGGGTATGGAAAATAAATAGTAGCCGATTCGCAGACCTACTGAATACACATACAAAGTTTCATGAAAATCGGTCAAGCCGTTTCGGAGGGGTACGGTAACTTACATTGTGACATGGAAATTTTATATATTAGATGTAACAGCATCACAGAACACGGAAAGGGGTTGACTGTACTTTGTAATACTTTGTAATGTGTTCCGGCAGTGATAAAGTTAAAGATCGGATAGCCAGTCTTCGTGGTTGAGAGGGTGAAGCTCGCTTTGATCTTCGGCCTTATCTTCACTTACCATCAACGAGATGAAGGCCAAGGGTCAAAGATAAAATTAAATGTTTTTAAAATTCACCTGACTAGAAGTTCCTGGTCGGACGACTGCTGCAGTTTGCTATCCATCTGCACCACTAGCTCGACGCTGTAGAACAGATCCTCTTCATCATCAGGCTCGGCGGCCGTCTCGTTCAAGGGTGCAGTCCTAATGCCACAAGCATTCGACGGCAGGTGTAGTGAAACCTTATTTTTCAGATTGCCTGTAAAAGACGAACGGGTAAGTTTTTAACTGAATTCAAAAAGTTTGTGTCGTACTACGCCACCGTACAGAAGTTTCATTAGAAGATATGGGGTGATGCTATTCTACTCTGCCGGCATCACATAGAGACATTTGGTTACGTTTTAAATAATAAGCGATATTAGGTCACAGTAAATTCACACAAAATTTACCTTGCACACGACACTCTCTCGAAAAGTCTTTGCTAAAAACGATTCCCTTGAATGGCTGTTGCATGTGTATGTTGACAGTGAGGGCGCTCTTGTCGCAGGCGGTGGCTACGTCCATCACGCGGTTGGGGAGCTGGCCTTCCACGCAGGCCACCAGCCACACCAGCAGTATCGCACGCCACATTTTGGCGCACTCTGCGAGACAAAAAATATGTTTTGTAAAAAAATATTTCCAAAAACACTTTTTTTTATATATTACGAGATGGCAAACAAGCTAGCGGCACACCAGCCCGCCTAGCATGACCACCGAAACTCTATATGATATAACCATTTATCGCTTTGATCTGTCAAAAAACATTGGATATAACCGCCAACTTGAAATTTTATCGAAACTGCGAAAATTTATAAGTATACATGTTCGCAGTATCGAACAAAATAAAAATTCAAGATTGCGGTTAGCTAGCATACAAATTCTCAACACAAATGTAACCACGTTTGTGATTATGAGCGTGATTAGATGATGTATATACTTATCCTACATTTTTCAATATTTTTTTAGCAAATTAATCACAACAACGCGTGGTGGGTCAGCTAGTTGGTAAATAAATATCTTAAACATTCTCGGACAAAGAAACTTAATAAATATAACAAATTTCAATCTATTTGTTTATACACAGGTAGTAGTTCTACAAATATTTTACGCTTTCTTGCTCCATAAACTTTCTAAAATAAAAATACCATAAAAGGTAAACCAACGTTTTATGTAAGAAGTTATGAAATAATTGGCGATAAAGCCTCAATAATTTAATGTCTGAAAAAAGACGAGAGCGTGCGGTCGGCGGTCTCCACGCGGTTACAACTGCGGATATGAAAGCAGTTTGAAACAAAACGTTATGATTCGCTATGATCCGAAGATTCTACACTCACAAGTTATATCTGTACAATTGGCTTGGGCTTTGATAGAGAACATAATATGAAAGCGGGGGACGAAAAAAATCGAGACGAGACGAAAAGACTAGAAGTGTTTGAAGTAAACAATATGACTTCTAGGCTTTTTCTTACTCGTCTCCCTTTAGCCTCATTGGATATTGTAAAGTAGAGGGTTTTTGACGCGCAGGAGCAATTTTCCAATGCAGAACTGGTGTTTTTTGTGGTTAAGTTCCTCCAAAACTGACCATGCAGGGATCTCTGCTCATGCATTCACTCTCACGCACGACTTGTCGCAACTGGTTGATCAGTCCACCAGGATCCCAGACATACCAAGTCTTCCTTACTGGATCTTCGCTTACGACTCATCTGGAAGGATATCAGGTCGAGGTCCGAGTCCCTCTAAGCTCATCTGACCATTGCCTAATATCTTCCAAAGTGCCGCAGGCGAAGCCACTGCACACCTACTTATACGCCGAGTATGGCATTATGGGTTAGCAGATTGGGATGGTATGCGCGACTACTTTGCGTCTATCCCTTGGAAGCAACGTTGGTTCAGTGAGAACGATACATCAGCTTGCGCCGCTGCCATTATTGAGGAGTTTGTATTGGGTATGGAATATTACATTCCACATTCAGATCTCATCAGTATAACACACGTAACTTCTGGTCCAACCGCGATTGTGCTGATGCTGTTTCACAGAAATAGACGGCGTATCGCGCTTGGATCAGGGGTCGGGCTCTTAAAGCTCCTGATATCGAATCACACACTACAATCCTGGGTCATTTAAAAGAGGCTTGAAGATGCACCTTGCAGGTCGGCAAGCTGAGGGTGGCTAGCGCATCGGTTTATCTCTCGCACTAGTTATCTTCGCATTTCGACTCCACTTCTGTTTACCATCAGGTGGAATGGAGTAATTTGCTTGACCCTTTTATATAAAAAAAGGCATGTCGTCTAATTGTATGGCCCAGTATGGACACATGGTGCTACTAAAGGAGACGTGCTATTGTGTAATAAACTCTCTTCGATTCACTCGTCAAACTTTAGTGAAAATCTCGCGTTTTGTCGGATAAAACTGGAAACCGAGTTAGCCATAGTATTCTAAAACGACATTAATAATATTTCTTGTTCGTGAAATATTCCTTATCGTTTGACAGTTAAATTCATAGTGAGCGTTGAAGTGAGAAGTAAGTTTACGGAGAAGTGAGTTCTTAAAGAGTAAAAAATGAAAAATCCTTTGCAATATTGTCGATATCAAAACATACAGTACCGACCCCAAATAAATTGGGAGCGGCGTAGGAAAAAAAAAGTGCTCTTAAAGAGCACGTTGGAGGAAAATTACAAATAATTGCAGCTGCACCCGTTTCATTGCTAACTCCTACCTTATTCTACTCTCATATTTAAATTTGTTATAAAATTCTAAATGTTCCACTGGATGTGCGTACATTAAGTATTAAGAGGCTTAATCTCAATCTCAAATTATGCTTCAGATACCGCAACAATACCACGGCAATTATAGACAAGGCTACTCGAGTCGGTAGTTAACTCAATCTTAATTATTTATCTGCTATCACAAAGTACAGAGGATAGAAGGTAAGCTTACCAATATGATGCTTACGAGCAAAAAGCATTATAGGTACACACGCCTCTCACAGAGAAAGAATCGGGAACATATGAAAGCATACTAGTCACAGAGTCGACTCGGATGTAGGATGTAAGAACACGTTCGGCGAATCCTAATAAAATTAGGAGCACAGGCACATGAGATGATGATGATGAATATAATAGGTGCACAAAAGGTCACATACATACAAACCCACATAATTACTTTTACTTTTATTTTTAATAATAAAATGACTTTAATAAGATCGGCAATAAGCTAGTCCTCTGCTCTCTCTTTATTTTGTGTTCCTACTGACCCAATCGCCGATAGTTTTTGAGCTCATCTATATTTAACTGAGCATGAATCGAAAAAATAATGGATCTTCAATTACCTAAAGGCATATCATCAACGTTTTGCAAACTGAGATCAACAAAATGGTTGTTTAATCAGATGTGGTAGATAAATGATGCTTGTTTAATTAATATAAAGGCAGGTATTAAAAAGGCTGTTTTATAGAAGACAGTGAGGGTTATACTTTTTTATATATGAGAGTATTATAGGAAATAGTGACGCAATAACGACACGGCAAGCAGTCGACCGTTCAAGATTTTTACTTTTTTTTTTGTTATTTGGTTGGCAGACAAGCATGAGTCTGCCTGGTGGTAACCAGTCACCGTAGCCTATAGACCCTCACGCACTGCCAAACCTAGTCCCCTTCCCTATCTTGTTATTGGTGTAACGATATAAAGAGTTTCGATAGAAATTGGAAGGAAACTAGCACAGAAAAGGGATCAGCGGAAAGAGGGATTGGCAGATTCATGGCAGTGGGATGCTAGATGATGGTAGATTAAGAAAAAAAATCTAAATAAGTATACTTACATAAGGCACCTACGGCTTATTTTTAAATAAATGTATGCAGTTGTCGCGGTGTGATATTTTTTTTCACCTCTCCAGCACCAAAAGACCTCTTTTGCTTCGTAAAATCTCGAAGCAAAAACGCTTTTTGCTGCGAGCTCTGACCAAGACTGTACGTTCAATCTAAGCATTCCGCAGCTTTCCTACTATAGGGGCACAATCCAAAATTTAATGATTTCGAGAATTTATTATATATGGGCACATAAACAACGCGCCTACATCATGCTCTTGACAGAAAGAGTCAGAACGTACTATGGAGCCGCGAAAACTATTTGTCTCTTTCACATTTAAAAAACGCTCCATTAAACGCGTTTTCCCAACAATCGTGTTTTTCGAATTGTGCCCCTATAGTAGGAAAGCTGCGATTTGTAATAATGTTACTTTTCATTTTTATAATAAATTTAAAGATATTTAACATGAATTGTCTTGTTTTTTTCACCTAAAACCATTTTCTCGCTGGAGAGGTGAAAAGTTGTATGTTTCACACGAGAGCAAACTTTTTTGGGCCTTTAAATCACTTACTGCGCTCAGTAGTCTATTTATGAATTACTCGCTGTGCTCGTGATTCAATTCTAGACAACTTCGCTGGTTCGTAAGTTAATATCGGCACTTGCAGCAAAAAGTAACTTTGCTCACTTGTTGAACAAATAACTATTATTCCTAATAACTACTATACTAACATACATGATAAAACGCCTGAAAACATTTACAGCGTAGCGGTATCAGCAATTACAAAATGCTTCCCCAACAAAGAAACAATTTCTTAACAATCTCTGAGGCCTAGTTAGCAGAGGCTATATTGTCAGAGATACCGCTACATCCGTTCCTCGCCAGTAATCTCTGATACTCCACATCGATTAGGTTTACTATTAAACTGTTTGTTGATACGCGATCAGTTTCTTTTCATTTTAAAATTTATCGTAAAGTGGTTTTTATATTCTTGCAATAGTTTGGTACGGTTACTTGATAACTGGAAACGGTGAACATAATTTCGATTAATTTGTGAGTTATGTCTACTAATAGATACTAACAATATAAAATTCTTAATGTCATCATCATCAACAGCTCATATAATTGTCCCCACCGAGGGGCTCGAGCCTACCCCACATTAGGAGCGATTAGGCCTTAGTCAACCACACTGGCCAAGTGCGGGTTGGTCGACTTCACACACAACCTAAGAATTTCTTCATAGGTGTGTGCAGGTTTCCTCAAGATGTTTTCCTTCACCGTAAAGCGTCGATTAAACGTACATATGAATTCAAATTTTGAAAACACATTGGTACGTGGCGGGGATCGAACCAGTGCCTCCCGGGTGGGAGACGACGCTCTTACACACTACGCCACCGACGCGTATATTCTAAATAATTCTAAATCTTAATCTATTAGATACTAATAGTACAAAGAAGAAAGAGTTAATTGTTTTTTTGCATTGAATGGGCTACGAAATTACTAGACTGATTTTGATGAAATTTGGTATTAAGATATTTTGAGACCCTGGGTAGACATAGGATACTTTTATCGCGATAACCGATATTCGGCGAACGAAGCCGCGAGCGATTGCTAGTTGGTATATAAAAAGAAAAGTCCTGACTCCCTAACTGACTGATTGACACCCAGTACATACGTGTACCTAGATAGCTAAAATTTTGCACAGAAGTTCCTTTTATGTCGTAGACAGGGATAAGGCAAGATTTTTCGAAATTCTACCCCTAAGTAAGTTAAGTAGGGGATGAAAGTTTGTATAGAGAAACGAGATTATAGTTGGCCTATTTTATTTGGACTTCACAGGAGTAGGTACTCATATCGATAAATGGGTAAACAGGTGTTTCAGGTGTTTTCAAAATTCAACCCTTGAAAGGCCAAATGGGGTGTTGAAATCTCAAAATCATGATGGGTATGTTTTCGTTATTATTGAAGATAAAATATTGAATTAGGTTTTTGATGAGAAGTCAATAAATATCTATTCTAGTGGTTTTGAAATTTCAACCCACATGGGTATGAAATACTTAGGAGATAAAAGTTCTTATAGGAGTCCAAAAAATCTATGTTTACTATAAGGTATTTGGAAACAGTGTATGATTAAAAAAAACACCTAATCGCGTTATTTACGATCGTAGAAACTAAAACCCAATCGTTAACGTTTCATATGTTTTGACATATGACTGCGCGATGGTTATTACGCGATGTATAGTGCAATAAGGGCCAGTTCTGTTTTTACTATCTAATCGGCTGAAGGATAAGCCACGATTTTTTAGAGAATTGTCTGTAAATGTATGTATAGCTCTTCACTGAAAATTGTTTCACCAGTAGACTGCTACATTTTCACTGAGTAACATAGGCCATATTTTATAAAAAAAACTTTATTCTCTAATATTTTATATTGAAATCATACCTATCATAGATTTTACTATGTGCAAGTTTTGAGTGTAAAATACGCACTTAACTATTTTAGTTGCGTTGAGCTTAATTTGTATGGTGAACGTCAGCAACCATGCGGAAAGAAGAGCATACAAATATTAGGTAAGCAAGTCCCAAAACGGTAGTAGGGTTTTGACGATATAAAAGTACTCAGCAAAGTCCATTTAAATAAAGATCTTTTTGTTTTTGGAATAGCGTTTCTCATACAAATTAAGCTCAAACGCAACTACAATAATTTCCTACGTCTTTCACACTAAAAGAAACTTACACTCCAGGTCGGTATGTGAAATTGAACATTTTACTCCGCAGAATTCCGCTGGAACTGTAAACGGTACTGTATAAACATAACCTTAAGCCGTAAAATGTATCACTGCACAACAATTACATAAACAGCTACGTCACATTGCGTAATCTCTAATTAAAGTAATTAAAACTGTACAAAGTGTGGGACTTGGTCGCGGCGGCCCGCCCGGCGCGCTAGCTGCGTGTGAATAAAATTAAAAAAAATATGTATAGAATTCGAGGGAATCTTCAATGTCTTGGTTATTAAAACAAATATTATTACTGGACAACGGATCATATTATGTGTCGTCACCCGATCGTGATATGACCGGGCACATTACGATACGCTGCAAATATATCGGCCCAATACTCTCCCATAAACAGTTCATTCCGCTTGGTCATAAAAAAATAACCCTGAACCTGCTGATCACTCCTGACTCCTGACCACCACCATTTTTAGATAATGGTCGAGTTTTATGGTCTAGAAGCCTTTCACGATCTACCGAATTATACGCTCGGTCCACGATATATGCAATAACAAGTGCCAAAATATGCATGCAAATATACACTAGAAAGGCCTAAATACGCATTAAAATCTCTTGATATGACCAAAATTTGTACAATGCAAAAATAAAAAACCATTTTGTTTTTTATATACTTTTATTGAAGACGGTACAAAAAAAGCGAATTATTTCTGAAATTATTCATAGTTTCTGTGACAATATAGCAATATTAAGTATTTTTCTAGCGTAAAGTGACATTTGGCGCCATTTCTGGAAATACGTTTTTACTTTTTACATTTTTACAGGTGTCGGCACAGATTTTTTGATCTGTAAAAAAAATCAAGATGTTTCTTGATTATTTTTACAGATTAAAAAATCTGCGAAGTAAAAGCTTGTGTACTAAATATCACAACTGCGCACGTATTTTTTATAATGTTCAAGATGTTTGTCGGAAACTGTACCGGTTTAGGCAGGGTATGACCTATGTGTATTAATGTTCTTCTAGACTCGGTTTTTTAAGCAAAATAGCGTCATACCTCCCGCTGGTTAAGGAATTTTACACTATGTGGGAAAAAGGCTAAAATATACATTAACACCGTAATTAGAGAGCTGCATTTGCATAAGGAAATGTATAAAATCTGATGTCTAATAGGTAATTTACTAATAATTTCAACCTGCGTATTGAACTCACTAATAACGGATATATACATTGTAGGTGAACCTATCTGTATGCAGCAGATAGGTGCGTGGTGTACGGAACGGAATATTGCGGCATATTTATATATAAGTACCACTTACTATTATATTTTAACCATTTTAACTACACCAGCGATTCTTTTGGACGTAGATATTAATATACATAAAATATAATGCTTAAGAAAGAAGGAAAATAATTTATTATCTTCAGAGCAGAGCACGGCATTTCACCCGTTGCAAATAAAATGACGTTGATGTCTTTTGTTCAACAGCATTATAAATAGAGTAATTTATACAATAATATCCACTATAAATAAAAAATACTTATGAGCAAAAGAGAGAAAGACTATATAATATCGGATAGTGAATGTAAAATCCATAATAGCATGCATATTTCAAGTAGAGTACCTAATTGGTTGATTTGAGGTACCCTAAGTATATTGATAGCACGTAAAAAAAGCTCAAACTAGGTATAGGTACGTTAATAAATACATATTAATCACGTTCGTAATCCCAAAAGCGATTGAGCAGAGCCTAAGGTAATACTTAGTTACACATAAAGCAACATTTGGCAGTATGGGCCATGCAGTGCCTCCAATAGTGACAGGTTGCCAGCCTTGTCGCCTAAAGTCATCAGGGAAAATAATAATAAAAAAGATAAACAATAAAATAATTGAATTATTCAAAAATATTGATGCACAAGCAATAATGTGCCGCTTAAAAATGAATTGCTAAACAAATTTAAAAAATCTAATTCTAATCTTAATTATGGCTCCGCATTAAGCATTTAGCCCAATGTCGATTGAAAGTTGTTATTCATTGTTAAAAAAAAAGCGTCGGTTGCGTAGTGCGTAAGAGCGTCGTCTCCCACCCGGGAGGCACTGATTCGATCCCCGCCACGTACCAATGTGTATTCAAAGTTTGAAATCATATGTACGTTTAATCGACGCTTTAACGGTGCAGGAAAACATCGTGAGGAAACCTGCACACATCTATGAAAAAATTCTTAGGTTGTGTGTGAAGTCGACCAACCCGCACTTGGCCAGCGTGGTTGACTAAGGCCTAGTCGCCCCTAATGTGGGGTAGGCTCAAGCCCCTCGGTGGGGACATTATATAAGCTGTTGATGATTCATTGTTATAAATTGTACGGTATGTTGAATTAATAATAGAGTCTCTCAACACGTGTTTTTCCAACAAGAACTCGGGACGGGAGTAACTAAAAAATAGAAAAAAACAGAAAAGAAGATTGACACTTGTGTCCAGATACGTCTATGAGCGAGTTAGATTGTGTTTATAAGTGAGTCAAAGTTTTGTGGGTAAGTGGGATGTAGGTCAAGGTAATGCTTATCGTGATCGATCTAACAATATATCGGTAGTCACGCGATGACCACGCATCTTCGTAAGGTCGAAGATCTGACCGCGGCGCTTACAGAAAGCAATCTCAAAGCGTGCGTGCTCAGATTTATTATTTTTAATCGAATGATCTATTTTAATCTGACGTATCTTTGATTGTGTTTCTCTATCGGAAATTCGGAACATTAGCGGCCTGAATATTTCCGAATTTTATTGTTCGGAGTACTTTTAATATTCTCTAATTGTTAGAAAGCTATTGTACGTGTATTCCAATATCTGGATGAGTATTCCAAATCATTATGAGAATAAAAAGATAATGCTATACATTTGATTGAGTTTTAATGAATTTGCGGTTACGGTTTTTTCGTGAGAATGTACGGTCATCCTCTGAAGTAATTTTGCTACAGCAGTCGAAGTTCTTCATTTTCAATTGAAGCTGGACCTGGATACTGTAGTTGAATATGATTTAAATTACGTTTGATATTTAACATCTTTAATGAATATTTTTCTTACTTCCACTACATTTCGCCATCGTTCCTCGCTCGTCAAATCCATCCCTATGTTTGGATACGTTTTGACAGCTGAGAGCTGTCAAACTGATGTCAAAATGTATGAAAACGATAATGATTAGGTTTTGGTCAAAAACGTTGTAAATAGCGCGTTAAGGCCCATTGCCCATAACCGTGCGTTTTTGTGTAATTATCTGCCGTGAACCACAAGACTCAACTGTTGCCAGCGGTGTTCCCGAACCGATACGACCTCGTAATCTTCAAAAAAAGAGCGTATTCCTTCTGTATGTTTACCTATAGAAACATAAACTATAACTAAATAGATTTTGTATCGCGCTTTTGAAGATATTATAGAAGAGCTTAGCTTAGCTTAGCATATTAAATTGGAACAAGTTGCTTGAAAACGAGGCATTGTTTCACACGCATACCATAAATCGGAGAGGTAATAACATGTCAAAAGATAATAACATTTATAATATCCCTAGTTGCGCGCGCGCAGTGTTTTGTGCCGACAGATCTAAGAGCCGAGTTCGTTGTCTCCTAATTTTGTACGGTGTCGAATGATGACCAATTTTCTAAGGTAAAAAGTACTTGATTATCGATTTAGTAAATGCAATTTCGTAATAGCCGAGTAAATTGCTTGTGCACGTTTTCGCAGAGTTCGGCCTTTGACGTTAGATAGGATGTAAAATATTTTAAATTAGATACAAGAATATTGATAAACATATACTTGGGCTATTATTTTTAAAACAATTAAAGTTATAAATAGAATAAGTATAAAAAGAAAGAAGCTATAATTTGTCTCAATTACTTTTTTACTTTCCTATGACTGGTTTTCAAAATGCTATTAATATATAAATACCATATTTTATAAAGGAGTAAATTAACTTAACTATCCCACCCTTTGATCTCACCAAAAACATTTTCATGTAAAATGTTGCCAGTGCGAGACCATAGACTCGCACTGTCAAAAATTACAGATCTCATGAGATCTGCCCTCGATCGCACTATTTACAAACGTTAAAACCAAAAATAAATCGATATTCTTTTCATACGTTGTCAAAATGTATGAAAACGAAACGGTTTTTAGTTTTAACGTTCATATGAGCGCGATAAGGCCCCTGATAATTTTAGTTTTAGCAGAGTTTGGCTCTACCATGGTAGAACCATTAAGTTTCTACCCTTACAAGCCCTAACTTCACAAACTCTTCACCTTAGTCAAAATATGCTTGACCGTTTCGTGATGGGCGTAATTAACAGTGGATTTATTTTTAACCTTACTTATTTATTTTTAACATGACTGTGACGGTAGCGGAACGGCCTAGCCACAAATTTTACTAAGGTGCAGAGTTTGTGTAATTAGGGCTTGTAGAGTTAGAAGGTTGGCTCTATAAGTTCTGATAATCTTTTGACAGTAAGAGCCATAATTGGTCTTGCTTGGCAACATTTTATATGAAAATGTTTTTGGTGGCATTCTTACCTCATTACCGCATTCTTAGTATCAGCTTAGATTCAATCACCTAAATTGCGAGTTGTTAATGAAAAGACGCTTAAATAACATAACTTGAATAAGTTGCATTACCAATGCAAGAATATGCAATATCACATTTGCATATTATCGCACTCTTGCGCAAAGATTCTTGTATCTTGATGCTTAATAGCTCTGTGGTATAATAAAAATAGAATGAAAGTATTTTAGTGTATGATAAATTCCTTCATAGCGAGTTACCTATAATTTAGACAGCTATTCACATTAAAGTCTGTAGTTTAAAAACTTATTTATTTCAAGTTGTTAGAGGATATTTTCCTGACTACGTACTGGGATGTTTGAGTTGACAGTAGTCCTGATTTTCGGATCACTAAAGTTTTACTTACTGTTGTTACTTCTGGGTTTTTCATTTCACGTAGGCGCCAGGCTGGCATCCTATCACATTTTTTTTTATTTTATATCCCTGACGCCGTCGTGGTGAAGTGGTCAGTTACGCTACCTACACGTCGAGCTGGGTGGGTTCGAGTCCTGTTTGAAATGTTTGAGTGATGAACACGAACATTTGTTCACGAGTAGTGTATGTTTATGTATTTCTTTAAGTTTATTTATAAAAATATCTATACTATTATGTATATTACATTTGTCTGTTATCTGGTATCCATAATACAAGTTCTTAATGATACATAACTAGCTGACCCGGCGAACTTCGTACCGCCTATTTTCTTTTCTGTTGAAATTTTTCCAGAATTTTCAGAATTGCTATAAACCTCACGGAGCCCGAGACCTTTCCAACGAATGCAAAACCGTGGAAATCGGTTCGTGCGTTCTGGAGTTATAGCGTTAGGAAGGAAAACCCGACTTATTTTTATATAGTAGATTTGGGCTAGAGAATTGGTGTGAGCATGGAAATATATGATTATTATTATTTTAAGGCACCGCATAACCTATACTGCCAGATGAGGTTGTATATGTAACCAACTGTTACCTATAAATAGTTTACTTTTTTATAGGTCTGTGGTTATTCTAATGATTTAAGTAAAATTATTTCTAATAATAATTATGAATGAGCTCTTAACACAGGTTTTTATCAAACTTAAAAGGAGAGACCATTCCAGTCATTAAATTTTTACCTAAAGCTCTGCTAAGCTCTTTTAAATATTTTCTTGGTAGATGTATATGAGAAGAAATTTATTTTATTACCCATCCCAGTACATACGTACGTTGATGCTTAAGTTTTGCTATTGCTACATCGATATAAAGAATGCATCACCGCGACACCATTACATAGATACCCTACTTTTTTGTTAATATTTTAAAATCTCTTTGCAAAGTTTCGAAAACTCATACTATAGGCATTGAATGTTATGAACAAAGTCCATATTATGTACAGCGTGCGTAGAAAAATGAACTTGGTCACAAATATTCTAAACGCTTTACATTACGCTAATGCTTATGGTTAAGTCGAAACGGTGGACGTAATCTGTTTCAAATCCCGTTAGCAGCATTGCTGGAGGCTTTGTTGTCGTTATAAAGAAGCGCAGCTTATGACGGTTTATTACTTGAGGCGTCAGGCTGGCATTGCTCCGTGTAAACGAGGTTTTTAAAATGAAATGTAAAGTTTGATAGCTTATTGTTAAAACCAAAACTAAACTCGTCGGCCTTATCGTTTTCATTACGGCGTCTTTCATACCACGACTGGTAGTTACAGCTAGCTACATACAGACATATTGACTATGGAGATACACCTAATAAAAACGTAGTTATTTCAGTTGCGTTATGAGCTCAATTGTATGGGAATTGATTTTCTTTGAGGCAGAGAGTGGCGGTCATTGATGTTTTCGCGCCACGGTGCATGTGAGGGACATCGTTGGGTTTTATTGGGTAAGCCCTGCTCTTAGTAGGGAGAGTCCCACATAACGGTCATGCCACCCCTGGTATGACATATGCGTAACGCATTTCCAAATGTAAAAACGGGGCGCTAATCCCGTTTCCTATACAAATTGAGCTTAGAAAATAACTAAATAGTTACGTTTTAACACTAAAACACTTACACTAAATGTAGGTACGGGTAGAGACAGTTGCTACTGAAGAATGTGGGTACGATAGAATTGTAGTAATTGCACTCACTTGTACGTTAAATTTCCTGAATAGACTTCAAATTGTATGATTATGGAACTTTAGTCGTTGCGGCTTCGGCGTTTATAGGTAGCGGATTTGATATCAATTCAAAGCTCGCATTTTAAACGCAAAAAATAATTTTACTATATTTATTAAAATTATTTTTTTCATTTGAAATACAATTCATTGATTTTTTTTCCCAAAATCAAACTCGTCAAAAGTTTTGATGAATCATTCGCATCCGCTAATTCAACTGTGCAAAAGAAAAGTGTCAATTCAATCCAGACAGTCCCGTAGGTGAAAGTAAATAGCGTCTAACACAGTACAGATTTAGTGATCTTGTCCGAGTCCCCGGACAGTGACTCCCGTGACATCTATAAAAGTACACTGGCTAGTCCAGTTTGTGAGTGCTGCATGCGTGCAGCGCAAGTCAATTAAACGTGATTTTCCGAACAAACTTGCTTCCACTCGCACTATGTATACACATTATTGGGAGATTGAACTTGACATTTTTTTCAACGCACGTTAGATGAGAGCTAATATTAAAAGCGTATATTTATGGTGTAGGCGCCTACCTACTTTAATAACATCATATCTCGGAATTTCTAGTTTTATTTTTATGTTGATAATTACGTGGACAAAGTGTATTCTGTAGCTATTGTCCGACAGGGGTTAATAGTTACAGGCGGAGGAGGCCTTGTCCAGAAGAGCCGTGTGGAAAGACATATTATAAACATTCTTAATCAACATATTTATATACACCGCTATTTTTAACAATGACGAATATTTCAAGGTGTGAAAGTACCAGTCAATATAAACAACCAAACCCCGAAAAAAATCAGTGGTTCCATACAAAAGTGCAATACTTACGCAACCAAAACTTAGGTAAGTTAACCTGTCTACATCGAATACGAAAAAAATAATTCGCAAACTCTGGTTTGTCATGGTTATAAAATCACAGTGTATATTATCTGTTCTCCTTCCCTTAAAGGACTTTGTGAATTATTTATAGTAATAATCGATGATGATACAAAAGTAGCAATCAAGCATGCATATACTGGGTGTAAAAGACATGAACAGTCAAACGAAAACCACGTATTCTATACATCAAAATACGACATATTTCAAAGAAAAATTGCTGGGAAATGATTTTTATTTTTTGGTGTTACAAAAAATTGCAAATTGTAACGCGCAATGTAAAGGGCTCAACTCGCACGCAACTCGCAAAACCGCGATAATTTTGCTTGACGGCGGCCCCGTTCGTTAGTGTACGTGCGCATCGAGTGAGGTACATTGAACGCTAACGTTTTGAAGCCATGTTTTGTTACGAAATACTAAAAAAAATGATAATGTTTCTTTGGACAATAATTAAGAAATAACGCATAGAATACGTTTTCATAAAAAAATGAAAAAAAAATTATGACTTTGACCTTCAATAAAATCGTAACTATCAATTTCCCAGGTATAGTCTTAAGGAAGAAAAATGTTATGACGGTGAGCAGAATACATGGTTCTCGTTTGACTGCTCATGTCTTTTACACCCTGAATAGTCCGTTTGGAGATGGTTTGGAATAAGTACTTTTACATTTTGACTCCACTGCCGCTTACAAGCAGATGGATGTAATTTGATATAAGCGCTATCAAGTACAAAAATGTCCTGTTTTTAAAGTATGGGTTCAAGAAAGTTGAATGAAATTTAATAATATTAAATTTTCTTGACCCCATACTTACTTTAAACTATTAGAAGTATTACTTGTCAAATGAACTGTTGCAATAATTTGAGCAATATTAGAATTAATAAAAAAGGTTACTGGTTTGCTGTTTTGTGATTGATGTTGAGCGGACTGTATTTCTTGTATGGTTTGATGGTGATTATGAACTCGGAGTTGGAATAAAATAATAAAATTGCTATTATACAAGACGACGACGTGTATTTTTTCATGCGGAAGAGAGGGCAAAAGGTTGCCATTACAAATAATTTAAATTAATTTAATGTTGACACATGTGAATATCCAAAGTAAATGTTGTCTATAACCAACAGTTACCTAACAACTAGATACAAACATCTTACTTATACATCTTAATTATGATAAAAAACCTTTGAATACGTCCTTAGAAGTATTCAGTTTACTAGTCAGAAAATTATCCTATTAAAAAAGTGAGCTGGCTACTCACCACGTCATTATTGACTTTTTGTTTCTTCGACTTTTCCCATCCTTATCTCCATGCATATATGTATGATTGTCTGTCTTGCGCTTCATCTAGTTTCTCACACATATTAAAAGAGTTTCCTTTACGTTAATAGTCGATGGATTTCTCTTCATTGTTCCAATTGCTTCAAAGAATAGCGCACTTAACGTTTTATAGGAAATTAATTAATCATTGTTACACTTTAACAGGGTCAGATTTTCTTTATTGTTTTATTTTCTTTCTCATAAAGGACGATAGCAATGTTTCAGATAAGGTTTGCCAGTCCAAAACATTTTTAAGATTTGACTTATTTTTGTTCCAACTGGTAAAGTCAATAAAATGTTCTCGCCAAATGATTCTCCGCTTGCTCGATTTGTTGTTTTTGGTCAGGGTTACTTTTTTATGACCAAGTGAAGTCCAAATTTTATTATTGACAAATCAAGACTTTTTAATAGCTTGACAAGTTCTAGTAGGTACTTTTCTCCAAGACTAGACAACACTAGATTTGTCCTATCAGAACCTTTACATGCGTTGGCGAAACGAAACCTAATTAGTATCTATCTCCAACGAATTAGGAATGATAATTCGTTGTCAATCTCTCTTACTATATCCTAATACTTGAACTACAAAGGCCTATGTCAAATTGTGAGCGTCTCTCGGCTGAAATGATGATGATGAAAAACAGCCCTTCATTGGTTGAGGATTAGTCTGTGTTCTTTTCTCAGAAGTTATTTAATTTTTAATAATTCTTATTGAACATAGCTCTAAAAAAATACTTGGATATTACATTATCTTCAAATGCAGCTATATGGTTATGTCAGCTAAGCTAATAGTTATAATGTATGGAACTGTTGTATTAAAAACCTTATTCTCTTTTTAAAAATACTTTTTATATAAGTTTTATATATAAGACAGTAGAGACAGCTTTTTACTTTGTTTTTGTAGTTCTTATATCCGCGCAACAGGATTTAATCAAAATTGAAATGCATGATCTACATTGTACTAAGAGATTAAGTCCAGGCGCGATTGATGTCGAAATTAATATTAAAAAAACAAGATTTTTATGTGGTGCCACAACTGAAACGATGTTAATGCAAACCGGTTATATTTTGTGGACATCATTTGCGACTGTAATGTTATTATTGTAATCTTTAGCACTATGTGATTTGAAAATTCGATGAAACGAAAAAGCGACACAAAAACGACGCACAGAAGTTTGTTATTCAACATTTTGACAACTAATGTAAACATACTGCTTCTGGAATCTCTTTGCTACTTTTCTGAAGTCTCACTTCTGCCGCGTGTGAATTGCACACACACACTTTTTGAAGTGATACTTCTTTAGCACCGTTGTGATTTGAAAAGTCAGTGAAACGAGCTAGAAGCTATACCAAAAACTTTTTGACGCATAGAAGTTTGTTTTACTTTTTACTCGAGTGGCCTGTGGGTGAGCTATACGCGGCGATCCTACGAAACCCAGCGTATCCAATACAACAATGCCTTCAGAATGTTGCTGGGGCTGCCGCGGTGCTGCAGCGCCTCCGGAATGTTTGCGGAGGCGCACACGGATGGTTTTAAAGCGATAATCCGTAAAAAACCGCTTCTCTGTTGCAGCGTCTGCGAAGTGCTAACAGCCGTGTTCTGAAGGTCATTGCTGCTAGATTTGACTGCCCTATCCAAAAACATTGGGTAGAGGTTGTTATTGGTGTCACGTAAACGTGAAAAATAAATAAAAAATTAGATACTGTTTTTTGTCTAACGAGCGCGTCAGCGTCCGCCCGTATGTAATGAGTAGGAAGTATCGGAATTTAGGTGTGGCCGCACTATGCGCTTCAGCGCTCACACAGGGTTGGCCCGCGTTCGTGAGATAAAAAAATAAATAAATGCTAATATACCTAAATAGTACTAACATAATTATAAGTTAATTGTTACTAACAAACTAACTATCTATGGAAATAACAGGACTGAAAAAATGTTTTATTATTATTATTCAACATTTGACAACCAATAGTTGCCTCTGAAATCATATTTGCTAGTTTTCTGAAGTTTCATTTCTGCCATATCTGAATTGCACTCGCGCACTTTTTGATTTTTGTTAAGCTTTTATGGTTTTATGTTATTTGTGATGTAACGTGGTGGACTGTGGACATTATTTATGCCCAGAAGCGGTTCGTTTAGCCTGATACCAACGATAATGTAATGAGCTAGCTTTAGCGGATGTAAAGTTATTTTTAACAGCCTCGTCAAGACACTTCTCTAGACGCTATAATGGCCGCCCGTTCACAATAACTAACTATCTATTAAAGCTAATCAGAAGAGGACCACAAAAAATGTTTCAAAATAAAAACTGACGGAAATTTCACGGTGTTTTATTCGGACAACGGTAACCTAAGTGACATAGTTCGTGCAGTGTTTTGGCGGAAAGGTAGATTACTGAAGTAAATGGTACGAGAAGAAGACTAACAGTACACAACTCCGTTAGACAACATATGATGCACAAGCGACATAGGAATGCGAACGGGGGAACGGAACACCTACCTTGTTTACTCAACACGCCCCGTTGTTGGCAACTTCTTTGTAAAATTGCAACAAAGATTAAGTCTTATGGATCTCATTGAGTGACTCAAAAAATGCGGCAAACATTAAAAAGCTCTACGGTTGTCAGGCATCATGTTTGGATAAGACTCAATTTAAGTGGTCATTTAACTAAGGAGTAATTGAGTATTCAACAGATTCGAATAAAAATTTGCCACATTTTACAATTTTTTTTTCATATCAAATTCGAAATCTGCTGTCTTCAAAGGAAACTAAAGAAACCACGTAAGTAAAAAAGTTGTTACTTTAAAAATTTATCACATGTTTCCGATAACTTGTAGATATTCAAAGTGGAAGCGATAAATTTTTAATTTAAACTTTGGGTTACATCCGTTGTAAGATATTTAATATACTTTCACCAATGCTTAAACATTTACAAAAGCTAATTTATTACTTTAGGATGTCTTTAGCGGCAATTTTTGGTAGACATTGTATTGTGACTTGGTAAGCATATTAATTAATTTCTTGAATACTTATGGGCGGAATCTATCTATGCATTTTGAATAAGAAATTTCGATATTATATTATTCTATGATACCTAATATTTCTTCACGACTTTATTGGAAATATGTATTTACTGTGTAACTGGTTGCATGTATTTAAAAAAGTACGAGTATCTTATATAAGATGCCAGATTATATAGAAATTTTAGATATTATATCTGGAAAAAATCTAACATGTTTAAAATTGTTGGGGTTGAGAGTCAGCAATAGTTACCAACTTGAGTAAAAACAATATAACAGGTAAAGCTTGCAGTTTATACATGTATAGTTGACATCAAAGGTAAACAATAAACAACTCGGTATCCTAGATACCTTACGCAGACATATTCGAATATACCTTTAGGCCAGATACAAATTAACACCATTAAGATCACATATCTTACAAAAATTTCATTGTGTACATTTTTCAACATGCAGAGAAGTCCTTCTAGGCTTCAAGTAATTTACAAAATAAATAATAATAAATAAATAAATCCGAAATAATTTAGAATTAGCGAAATATTGCGATTTGATTTTATAGAATAGGTGAATATGGATTGAAACTGGGGGTTTGTATGTTAACTTAGTAGGTAGGTACTTATGAGTTCAATATTTGCTTTTGAACCCAGATATTGTTGTAAGTACATAGCAAAATTTTGAAGTTTGCTTATGTGTATTAAATATTTTAATGCGCGTTGTTGGTAGTGGAGACGAGAAAAATATATGACAGCAGACTAAATGGTTTCGTTTTTTTATAAATAGGCTACTATATAGAAAGTAAATTACAGCATTTTACTTCAATGCTCACCGAGTTTCTTGGTGAAATTTTCAGTTAACGCTCTCAGTTTTTCAAACGAGCCTTAACTTTGTTAAATATTATTTAAATATTTGTGATGTCAACAAGTGCTTATAAAAGTCTATGATGAATAAATTACTTTTGATTTGATTTGAATGTTCGAAAATTAAGTAGAAAAAAGGCACCAACAAAAGTATTACTTAGATGAGTTATAAAAGCCGCGCGTAAGTCCCGGTTCGGCCGGCCGCCTGCGCACTCGCGCAATTTGCGCAAAAGAGCGTGCGTGTGAAAATGCGCTAATGATGTGCGTGCGCATTATTTGTGACATATCCTGGGTTTAGTTTACGGTGGAACTGATAAAATTATGAGCTTTATGAGGAAGTCAACTTAATTATTTAATAAGTCGTATTATTCTATATAAACTTTTAGTAGTTATAGCTTTAAGAGTTATAGTTAGTACCTAAATATAGGTCTTACCAAAATTAAAAGAAATAACATGTCTAGATTTTAAACCACTGGAGCTATTTGTACAAAATCTTATTAATTTCGTGGATCATTTCATCATTCATATAAGAAAAAGTTGCATCTTGTTAAGAAAAATCAATAGCTTTTTCGTTTTGTGTGTATTTTCTGAGTGTGCTGTGGTGCAGGGATGGGATGCTCCGATCAATATATGAGCAGGTCGTACGTAGCACTTATTGTTTCCCTAAAACTTACTTTATTTGGACTAGATTCAACTTCGTTCGTGCCTTGGTACTGCTGATTGATAGCACTAAATTCACTCAGAAAGAACTTTTTATTATTTTACTATAAAATTGACTGAATTGCGGGAACGCGCGCGCGTTATACAGCCTCAGAACATGCATCTAGTTAGACTATAAACTAATATAGACCAAGAGAAAAAATGTAATTTTGGGCAAAATTATCTACATAATTTTCCTACAGATGTGTCATTCTGATTTAAAACCGCCGAAATACCAAGAAAACTTGTATAGTGTAATAATAGTAATGGATTTTCCCACGAGAATTTCTGCAACTGTTATTATCTATATTATGTTTTAAATTTCTTAAAATGCAGACAGCACGATTGACAATCTCCGAAGAGGAAATTGGCGCGTTGAGACAACAATTTTTGAGCATAGCACACTCATATCTCTAGAAACAATTTATTTATGACTAGGTAAATATACCACTACTTTTGAAAATTATTGATATATAAAATATTTTTACCAAAAAAATAGGACAACCGACTTCAATGCGTACAAATTTAAACTAAAAAGTAAGAAATAAATAATATTTTTATGAATTAGTTGAAAAGAGCGTCATAGAAAACCAAGGAAAGTATTAATACGCATTTATAATTCTTTATTTATAATTCATACTCCGATATATTTGGAGCCGGTGCCAGCTAGCCAAGGAGGATAGTGTTTGCAATTTTCGAACTTCACGGAGCGGCGGATTATTTCTTATCTTCATCATTCATTATTATGTATAGTTAATGGATTAATCAAGTTCGTATCTATTAGGTAAGTTTATTTTGCTTAGGCTGGCACCGACTCCAAATTATGTATTAGATTTTAAGACAAAGTTGAAAAAATCCGGGCTGAGTTTCTTGATGCTTCTTCTCAGTCTCGTTGCCTCTTGGAAGCATCGACAGACAGACAGAATGACACTAATTTTATTTATTTATTGTTGACGAATCTAAATAATTATTTTAATTTTAAAGATAATAAACGAATTTTATTTATTTTAATATATCGGAGTATGAATTATAAATAAAGAATTATAAATGCGTATTAATACTTTCCTTGGTTTTCTATGACGCTCTTTTCAACTAATTCATAAAAATATTATTTATTTCTTACTTTTTAGTTTAAATTTGTACGCATTGAAGTCGGTTGTCCTATTTTTTTGCTAAAAATATTTTATTTTATTATTTTTAGTGGAAATAAAGTATATTTTATTGAAAACGGATAGGCCTACTAGGCGCTCATTAAAACTTAATGGAAACTTTAACTAAAACGTTTTTTGCTATTACTGATTTGTTCAAAAAGGGTCGAATTTATATAGATAAAATTTATACGGGCCATCTCTGATCTTGACGTATCTAAAAAAGAATCATTAAAATCAAGTCGTAATACTCATAATTGACAAAGTAATCAGGTAACAAACACAAAAAAACAGTCGGATAGAGAACTTCCTCTTTTTTTTAAGTCGGTTAACAAATAATATCACGTCTCAGACCTATATCTCATTACAAATGCCTGCCATTCATTCAAAATGAATGGTAAGTTAATGAACTATGAACCTAGTTATTTAACTTATTCTTATTCTTATTCTTATGTGAGGGGCTGAGGCTGTCTCAGAGCACTTCGACCCTATGGGATCTTTTGTGCTTCCCCTTTCCTTATCACCCATCCCCGCCAACATCGAAAACACCTTGTATGAGTTTTACGATGTTGGCGGGAATAAGGTCTATAATGTCCTCTGGTTTAGGGTAACCTAGACCCAGGATCCTTAGTCGCCTATTGGCTAGTGCATGACAGTCACATAGTATGTGCTCCATGCTTTCTTCCTCCTCGCCACACATTCTACAAATGGGGTCTTCAGTTTTGCCTATTGTGCACAGGTGTCTTCTAGTGGCAAAGTGGCCAGTGAGAGCACCTGTGAGGCAGCGGATTTGGGTCCTGCTGATTCCTCCTATTCTTTTAAGGTAGCCCGTGTGTGAGGATCCTAAAAATTTCTTTGAGTGTGTCAGTCGGGGAGTAGACAACCATTCCCTGAGGTGCCTCTTTTGACAATACTCCTTCAGTGCCATTTTTATGGTACTCCTAGATAATCCTACAAAAGGCTCGGGCCCATTGAGGTCTTGAGCCGATCCTTTCCTTGCTAGTCTGTCAGCATTTTCATTACCTTCAATCCCTACATGTCCCGGTACCCACACTAGTCTGACCAGGTTGTGCTTGCCTAATCTGTTTAGTGTGTGTATCGCATTCAAAACTAGTTTTGAGTTGATTTTGTGGGTAGTTAAGGCTTTAAGTGCCGCTTGGCTGTCACTAAGAATGTAAATGGTCATTCCTTTGGTGCCCATTTCTATGTTCTTTTGAGCACAGGCAATTATTGCATACGTCTCAGCTTGAAAGACTGTTGCATATTTGCCCATGCTTTGATGGTACTCGTACCCGTTGCCGTAAATGCCTGCCCCTGTACCTGACTCCATTTTTGATCCGTCAGTGTACCATATAAGACTGTTTTCCTTAGGGGTTTTGAGTCCTCGCTTCCATTCCTCCCGCGTGGGTACATGGATGCTGAATGATCTCCTAGATACAAACGATGGTTGGTTTACATCACTTGTCATTGCTGTGACGATATCTAGGTTTAGATCCTTTTCAAATTTGGTGTGTCGTGTCCTCAGCTGCGAGTCCTTCCATGTTCCACATACCTGTAGCCTATGGAGAGTGTCTCTTGCTTGGGATTCGATGACTATGTGCAGCGGTGTTAATCCAAGGATATTTTCTATGGCTGCCGTTGGTGTGGTCCGGAATGCTCCAGTGATGGCCAAGCACGCCATTCTTTGAAGTTTTGCCAAGTCACTTTGACAGGTTGATAACTTGGTTCTGGGCCACCATGCTATGCTACCATATGTAACTATCGGTCTTATTAACATAGTGTATAGCCAGTGCATTACTTTGGGCTTTAGTGCCCAAGTTTTGCCGTACGTAGTCCGACACAATCCGAATACCCTTTGGCATTTCTTTATTGTGTTGTCTACATGAGTTTTCCACTTTAGTTCCTTATCCAGTGTTATTCCTAGATACTTTACTTCTGTGGACCATGGCAGTTGCGTTCCATAGAGTGTAAGTGACTTGGTCAGTTCTACTTTCCTCTTCCTGGTGAATGGTATTACTACTGCCTTTTTTGGGTTGATAGAGAGGTGGTGGTTATTGCACCATTGTTCCACCCTTTTAAGGGCCTGTTGCATAAGCGCAGTTACTGTGCTCATGAATTTCCCTCTTATCATAACCACTATGTCATCTGCATAGCCAACTGTATATAGTGGTCCATTGTTTAAATCTTTCAATAGAGAATCAATGACAAGGCACCACAGTAGTGGGGACAGTACACCACCTTGGGGACAACCCATTGCGGTTTTGATGCACGCATTGTCTCCCATCAGTGACGATGTTATTATTCTCCCTTTCAGCATGTTATTGATCCACTTACAAAGTGTTGGATCAATATCATGACATATTGCAGCCTTGTGAATAGACTCATGCATGGTCTTATCAAAGGCTCCCTCTACATCTAGAAATGCTGCCATGCAGATTTCTTGTGCCTCTAAGCTCCCTTCTATTTTATCTACCACCAGGTGCAAGGCCGTTTCAGTCGACTTGCCTGGTTGATATGCACATTGAAGCCCGTGAAGAGGTTTCCTTTTCAGTGGCTCTTCCCTAATATGTCGGTCAATGAGCTTTTCGAGGGTTTTAAGCAAAAAGGATGACAGGCTGATGGGCTTATAAGCTTTTGCATCCTCGTAGTCGCTCTTACCAGCCTTTGGTATGTACGTCACCTTTGTTTGCCTCCAAACTTTTGGTGTATACCCAAATGCGATACATGCCTTAAATATCCTTACAAGGTGCGGTATAATAATATCCGCTCCCTCCTGCAGTATGATTGGATAGATGTCATCTGGGCCAGGAGTTTTAAAAGGTTGGAAACTTTTAATTGCCCAGCTCAGGTGTGCGTGTAAGTTGTTCCTCTTCACTGATTGGCTCGCCTTCATATTTTCAGTTATTTCAGTTATTTAACTTAAGTTCATAAAATAATTTGTCATAGTTTATGTGTTGACTATTGGACCTACTAACCAAAATTTCACTATTGCAAATTAGGTAATGGAAAGTTCAAAAAAAAAAATTGACATTATTTTTGTGTTCGTGGACGATATTATTATATCATCCCCAATGAAATTATCATTTTAACAAAAAAGTACTGAACCAATTTCGGTATAATTTATACGGGACCACCTTTGGAGTATGTCCTTCCTAACGAAAAAAGAATCTTCAAAATCGATTCATAATTGACGGAGTAATCGCGGAACATACATACAAAAAAAAAAAAAAAAAAAACCATACAGTCGAATAGAGAACCTCCTCCTTTTTTGAAGTCGGTTGAAAAATCATACTGATTTCATTAAAGCGCGCCAAACACTCATCCAAACTCTTTTCTTGGTATCTACACGCTTCATTTATTTAAACGGGCAAGGGATTTATGTCCATACAGCCTAGTCTGGGATTTATAATCTTCTAAAGTAGGTAATTAGGTGCTTGTTTCTTGTGTGTCATCAGCGAAACACCTCTGAGTTTATAATAAGGCAGAGGCGCTTACCACTTGACTCCTTGAAATACTCTTGATGTTAACTGTGATAGGCCGATCGCAATCTTCGCACCCATGATCCTATTGTGTCTAGGCACAGGGCACTAACGCGACAGTTATTTGACGTAACCATCAAAGGCATAGTCACATGTGAATCCGGCGGAACGCTTTCACTCTCACCGGCTTCTTCGATTGTTATCTAACTGTAATGTTATACGAGTTCATGAGCCCGCTGAGCAATGTTACAGTTTAGGTAATCAGCGGTATTGCCAAGATAACTGAGTGGGTTTTCGGTAAGTATAAAATTATTTTTTATATTTCGACGAACTACTGCTTTTTATTCTGTGGGAGTCGTATAGGCCGACTAGACTGCTGGAAATTGGGAATCCTTTGCAACTGGCCACCTACCAAACGTCAACCCTCTTGTGGGTATGCTATCATAGCCTCCGCACCATAGGGATTACTATGACTCATCGCCTTTTAAGATACCCTTGAGTACTAACTTGGAGTAATAGCATTCTACCATTTGGGTCCTCTACTATCATACGAATATTCATACAAGTTGGTTCTTAATACGCCTCCATAAACATAGCTTCGTTCTCTTCAGTATATTAAGATACAAGAGAAAAGAACAAAGAAATTTATAAGTAGGCCTCGTGTATTAAAATATTGTGTTAGCTAAAGTTACCGTATACTATACAACCTTTTTAATCTACATAACGTAATAACGCTTTTGTTAATAAAATGTAAACGAAGCTTTCACCAGTTTTAAAACCGTTACCTTTTTATTACATAAAACATATCCACTTAAGATCTCAAACATACTCGTAATGAGAGTATGAATTTATATCTACTTTTACCATAAGCTTTTACAGACACCAATTAGAATCATTATTTATGGAGCATCCATACTGCAGTTATTTTTTGTGTAACGTATGTATTAGGAATGTTAGCATAGGGACTTACACGAACCCAATACATTCAATTTCATAACTTCTAAATATTATCAATTTGAAAAATCTAAAAAAATATTTTTCGATCCGAATTGCATTCTACATCGTGTTTCTGAGGATGGATATAGTTACATTAACTTTAGCCTGTTATTCTGAATACATTTATGAAATTTAGTAGATATTTTTCATTTTCATACAAACTAAATGCTTGATTGTAAATTAATGTGTATTAGTCTTTACTCAAGCTGGCAACGTCGCATTATGATTCATAAAAAAACTTCAAGTCATTTGAATAGTAACATACATAGGGTATATACGATGACGCCAAGTGGGCAGATGAGCAGAGCCTGGGAGATGAGTAACATTTCGTTACGCATAAAGCTACATCTGGCATTATGGACCATGTAGTGCCTCAATAGTGACAGATCGCCTGCCTGTCGCCTATATAAAAGAGACATTAAACCCAAAAAGTACCTAACAAACCTACAGAAAACCGAAACCAACCTATAAAAAAGACCAAGAACCAGGACAGATGTTACACTCTTAAATGGTCTCAGCAGTCCGGCGTTGCATAATAACATGACATTCAAATTATAATAAATTCGGTTATCAACATATCAACAGAAAGAGCAAATAAAATTCAAAGATAGTTTCAATTGGTTGAATGATTTGATTGCGCTCAACCGCAACATAGCACAGCTAGGTACAGACAGACACTCTCACTGCACGAAAATAATTTTTCAATTTGAGTCAGTAGTTGCTGAGATCTTAGGGTTCAACCCAAGTTCAACCAACCAAACAAACAAACAAACTCTTCGGCTTTATTATTAGTATAGATTTCAAGAACACTGTTATAGTACCTCCTATACACATGTACTATGATTATGAACTACTGTCTGATTACTAATTTTGAAGCAAATAAGCGAAACACTTATAAGGATTTTCCTTTGTGTTCTAAATAAAATTAGATTCTATGCATCGGGTAGTGTATGCCCGAGCTATATCCCGCTGATCCTGTTTTAGCCAAGCTTGTGGTCAAACCAGAACTAAGTACCTATAAGCTATAAGCGTGCATATCCTGAGTAGTAGGTATATGACATAGAAATTACTCTTCGTTCCTTGTTAGAATAGGGAACGGGAAACGAGCGTTTATAAAATGTACTAAAGACGTTTATTGGCGATTAAAATATTTTATCTACACTCATGTCTAATATTCGAAATAAAATAAGATCTCAAAGGTGAACATAATATTGACATACGTGCTTATTAGCACAGATAATTAAATTAAATGAAAAAAACAACAACTTGTAACATAATGACTTTTATACAGCCATTATAGATATATCTAGCATCTTTTATTCAGCCATTATAGATATATCTAGTTTGACTCATTTCATTGTTAAAAAATAAAAACCTTGTTTTTATACTACTAGATGCTAAACAAGCTGACGGCCTACCTGGTGGTAATTGGATACCATCGCATGAAATAACGACAAGAAAAAATCACTTGGTTTTGCAGGTGCGTTGTCATCCTGAGGCCTAAGATGAAATGCCTTCCATGCCCAGTAATTACACTAGCTACCTTTTCCTTCAACCCGAAACACAGCAAACTATTTCATGGCTGATCCGACCGAAGACGACCCAACAGGACTTAGTAGTTCTAGAGTTGACAACACAGAGATAGGCCTGTAGTTATTAACATTGCTAGCATCGCCAGTGTTTCAGACAGCCAAATTGGGTCGATAGTACACTTGAAAAACCTAATCGTTATAGATACGTATGATCACGCTCGCTTATTTAAAAATTTTCGGTCACCCATCCGAGTACCGAACGCGCACTTGGTTGCTTAACTTTCGTGATCGACGACTCAAAAGTTGATAGAAACTTTATATTTTGGTATAATACGTGCCATGCATGTTAAATTTGGTTTCAAAAAGCATACTCGAGTTATCGTGCTGTGCGTTAACGTCATTATCCTGGTTATTATTCCCCTTAGGATTTTCTCGAATACCCACGCGGACGAAGTCACGGGCGGAAGCTAGTATTTTATATTTTTATAAGAATTCCACACAAATGTAGTCGCGGTCGGACGTTTAGTGTGCATCATAATTTAATTGTCCGATGTCTCTGCCGGACCGCTACATCGCATACTTCCCAATTTTCATAGTCATACCACGTCTTAACGACATTTTTACGTCCTATTATGTCAGCCCTCTTTATCACTTAACACAAAGGTGATAGAGTTCATAATACTGTATCTCTATTTCTGTCTGGACATAAGCCCGATTAGTATGGGCTTCGCGTACCGGGTGACCCCGTGTGCCTGTGACCTATACCGCTTCGATTTGCTTTAGAAAGTCGGGAAGGTAGGAATCGAGAGCAATAATTTAGGAACGTGCTTATGACAACTAAGAAACTTGTTGATCGAACAAATAGGAAAGGTTTTCTTAAGTCTCGGGAATCTTCATTTGGATTGGAAAAGGTTTTGTTTATGTTCTTGACTCAGATAGAGAAGTTTTTTTTAAATTCTATATCGGACTTGTCCTATTGTTCACTTTTTGTCAACTCCTTGATTCAGGACAATATTAAATCCCTGGACAGTGTGTGTGAGGATTGAGGGCCATTTTGTCATATTCTCTTAAAAATGTACCTATGATTTAGTGTGCGTTCTAAAAGAAATGTGAAAGCTTGAAACGACTTTGTGAAACCTTTGAAAGGCGAGTTAAAGCATAGAGGATTGAGGGCCCACCTGTAACTAGTTAACTAAACACTCTACAGAAAAACTTTTTATATCAAAATCTAACGCTACGTTAAAAAAAATGTCTAGTAGAATATTTGAATTTCAAAAAATGTAGAAAAACGAAGCGCTTATTTTCTTTAAACATTTCTCTAGAGGATAGTACTCCATCCATACAAACGGAGACAAGGTTTTACTACCATTATCTTATCCAATGATAATTTGGAATGTCTACAACAAAACAATATATGTTCGTTTTTTTTTCTAAATTAAACATGCTTTCTAAAATAACAAAGATTGCATAGGAAAAAGCGGTAGTCATCATCATCGTCATCATTTCAGCTGAGAGACGCCCAATGTTGGACATAGTCTTCCCCCAAGGATCACCAACCCGACCTGTAGTACACTGGCCGCATCCAGCGGCTTCCCGCGACCTTTACCAGATCTTCAGGCTACTTCGTGGGGGCCTACCAAATGTTGCGTTTCCTGACGTGGTCGCCACTCGAGGACCTTATAGACCTTGATAGGGGTAGTAAAACTTTTGTTTGCTCCGTCTCCATACAAAATAACACAAATGGAGAAAACATTTTCCTAACCCTAATTCTTGTCCGATCTCTTAGGACATATTAGAATGTTTTCAACGTACTAAAAAGTATGTCTGTAGGTTCGTTTCCCTTTTTTCATAAATCAAGTATTTTTCAAAAAAAACTTTTGAATGTAATGTCGAATAGGGATAAATAACACCGTTGAAGTCACTAACTAATGTCATCTCTACATGCTTTCCTGTTCTATGTAATTAAGTCAAGGTTATCGCGTCGTGTAGGCGCGACGGAAGGGTCAAATACATTTTAACACCGTCGTTCTTTCGCGCTTTGCCCATCCACTTAATTCATTCCTTAAAGATTGGACATTCCGTCAGGAATGCGCTCCGGACTGCAAAGATCTTAGATTATTATTTATTAGGCAAAAATATATCATCTCTGTCACGCCTGCCATGATTGTCGGCTTTTGTTTGTTTGTTCAATGATGATCCAAAAAAGAACTAAATCATCATTGAACCATATTATGTAGGCGACAAGCTGGTAACCTGTCACTATTTTGAGATTTTGATTGAGACGCCGTCTTGGTGGAGCGGTCAGTATAGCTGGCTACACATCAAGCGGTCTGGGTTCGAGTCCTGGTAGCGACAAATATTTGTGTGAAGAACACGAGTACTTGTTGACGAGTCATGGTTGTTTATATATTTATTTAAGTTTATTTATAAAAATATCTAAAAATATTATGTATATTAAAAAAAAATGTCCGTTATCTAGTATCCATAACACAAGTTACTTACTTACTTTGGGCTAGATAATTGGTGTGAGCGTGGAAATATATTATTATTATTATTATTTGCATGGCTCATACTGCCAGGTGTAGCTTTATGTGTAACCAAATGTTGAAATGTATGTATGTAACATCGAATAACATCGGCGACAAGACACATTAGGTGCGACCAAATTTTCAATCTATGTATTTCCCTCAATCATGTGAAAGTGGAAAAAGATAATAAAATTGTTCTTATAACCTAGTTTTACAAAGTTAAGTTTATTTCTATTTTCACAGAATCGAAGTTAATTTGCTTTCAAACAATTTAATGAAACTATTAAGTTACGTTTTGTTGAAAGAAATGTTTTTCTCCAAAGAGTTCTTAAGTGATTCTCACGATGCCGGTCTCCGAAACGGCAACAGCATTTTGCATTTGTTGAACACAGAACGAGTTAGAAGCACAATTTACAGAGATTACAGAAGGTCAACTCTTGTATACTACACTTTTAATACATACGCTTATTATTTAAGTATTGTTTTTCCGCCAACCGGTTACGGACCTAGAGGCCCCAAGTTCAATCCCCAGAGGGTAGATTAATGTGTACTGTTTTTTTTTATTTCTTTGGTTGGCACACAAGCTTGGCGGGAAGCAGTTACCGTAGTCTATACTCTTGTAACACTGACGTGAATCTCACGCGCTACTAACCCTAGTCCCCTTCTCTACCCCATGGAGCGCTGGCAACCTTACAACACCACAAAATGTAGTGTTATTTAACTGTGGTCTTCTGTAAGGTGGAGGTACTACCCCAGTTTGAGCGCTCGAAATTCCAGCGGCTAGTTCGCTGCGCCCTATCTCGAATCCTGTTTGGTTTAAATTCATCCTAATATACTACAAAAATATTATAATTCTTATTGAAGTGCTACGGTATTTTTTATCAAGCAAATGACTAAATCTCACCTGACAGTAAGTGGAAGCAGAGTTTAAATACAAAGATAATCGTAGCTAGTGTGAGAGATAATTTATGCACCGTTCACGCCTAGCCGACCGAGTGACTAGACAAGAGGCAAACGCATTTCTTCGATGCTGACACTTCATATGCTCACATTTGTCAAACATTTGTGTTGCATCTCTTTCATTCTGATGTATATTATGATAGAGATGCAGCACCAATGTTTTCCAAATACGGCCATGTGAAGTACCAGTACAAATAGCAATGCCAACACCATCATTTGACACGACGGTTGCCACGGCTTTTTCAGTAAGTTTCTTATTAAAACAACTGAAACTAACAAGTTTCATTCGTATTTTTATCGTTAAGCGTTCGATGGAAACGATTAGTCACTTGTCTAGGTACTCTGTAAGGTGCTTCTTCACACTTCTTTTGAATATCTGGATCTCTCCACACTCCCGTATTTGGAGTATCTAAACGGGTTTCCTCGCTCTGTTGAGGAATCCGCGTGAAATACGCATCCCACCTCCGACTTTACTTTATCTTAACAACTGACGATACCAAGGTCAAGGGCAAAAAAGTGCTACTTTTCTTAAAACACATGCAACGTGTATCACGCTCGGGGGATTGAAATGTACTGTGAGATTCCTGTCGATTCGTACCCATTAATAAAACTCATTGTGCTCTACTGCTCATCATTTTCAGTGTGGTAAGAAGGTAGGTACTGTTTCGGTTAGTATAGAAAATAATATCTGCTTCGCTCCCATATAGCGAATGATATAATACGGACTTGGGTGTGCGTTTTTCTAACGCGTAATTCTGCATACCATTCTGTATCCTCTTTATATTGTGGTAGAGAGTATCGAAGCTCGTTCAAACAAGTCCAGTAAATTCTAGTACTAGCTTTTGTATGTAAAATATGTATGTTACCTGCGGCGAGGCTCTAGTCTAGAGTGTTCATATTAGATAGCCAAGGCGAAGAATGCTCCAACCGTTTAGACTTTAATAAAGTATGTGAATAGAGTTTCGGACTTCTTAAAACCTTATAACATTAAATATTCAATTTATAAGTTGTGTGGACTGATATGGCCTGAGGATATGGCCGCAAGAAGCTGACTTTTACGGAATCCAAAAAAATAGTTCATTATTTATTTCTTTAAGAATAACACACATTTATAAATTAAGGTTGTCGAGAAATAAATTAATAACTGAATTGATAAATGTATAGCCCACGGTGTTAATACACGATTTATAATTTGACGCCGTCGTGGTAGAGTGGTCAGTATAGCTGCCTACACATCAAGCGGTCCGGGTTCGAATCCTGGTAGCGGCAAATGTTTGTGTGATGAACACAAATATGTTTTTTTTTTAGATATTTATTTATTACTAACTACTGTAATGAAAAACGATAAAATAACATTTAGGTAAGTTTGAAAAATCTATTTTCTACTCAAGTGCATTTAATTACAAAAATAAGCTGATTGAATGTTTAATAAATATTAAATTAAAAAAGGATGATAACTAATATCAAAATTATATCATAATTTTATTTTATTTAAAACGGGAGGCTTCATTCATTTCTGCAATCAGCAACAACTGCAAGCATAGGTACATATTTCAATTGTTCCTTGCTCTGATTACCAGCATTTGCGTATTATCGATCAATACATCATCAGTTACGCGAGGTAGCACTTAATATTTTCTAACAGTAAACAGTTTGTATAATCTATGCGCTAACATCGGGTAAGCCAACCTTTGTAGGGCAGGCGCATTCCGTTAGCTGACCGTGACCGTTCATTCTACGATGACTTGTCAGTTTCTTCCGTCGCCGGTACATCACTCCCTTGTGACCTTATGTCAAGGTGTGAAGGTTGAATACTCCGACGTAATAATTGTAATAGCCATTTAGTCATAGGGCGTTATTCAAAACATCGAGAGATTTATCGAGCACTATCTCCCGATTACTATGGCGATGCAGTCGATTTATGATTCGATAAATTTTCGTTGAATCGATTCGAGTCGTTAAGTTAGTATTTGATTGGTTATTAGTTTGATGCACATAAAAATAAATCAGTAGGCTGCACAGATTTTTATTGTGGTAAGTAAATTGATGGGCTAGTATTCTACATTTGTAAAATTAAAATTATTTAGATTTTTGTTATTTTATATTCCGATTGTATGTACCTAATCTGTTTGTTAAAATAATCATTTTTAACGAGTTTAGATTCCAATCTAATAGTTTTATTATCCCACGGCATCCTTTTTGACTATATAGGAATATTGTACCTATGAAATGATTTTACCTATCAGTGGTCGATATAAATCTTATTAATTAACCTAGACACTGGTTTAATGCGAAGTTAGTTGTTACCTTTTTATTACTCAATTGATTACTATAATTTAATACTTAACTATCTATAATTTACGAGTTTCGAGTAAAACTGTAGCAAGAATTTAGTCAAGTAGCAACTCGAAAGCATAACAATTAAAAAGTTTTAAAACTGTAACCAGACTACGCAAAAAGAAGAAATGAAATCGACTGCTTCTATTGTTAAAGTCGGTTAAATATAGCCTATGTTACCCGGAGTAATATCGAATCAAATGACACCTTATTCTTCAAAATCGGATAAATAGTTTAGGTGCTACGGAGGAACCATGGAGGAACATACGTAAATATAAATATACATACATAGACTGCTAAAATCTAACCTTTTCTTTTGGCTTCGGGTAAAAATTGTGATTTATAAATTGCCAATCTTTCTAAAATTATTTTAATAATGATTGATAAGTCACCAATACAAAAGTTATTTATCTTAGTCATAGATATAGGAAACTGTAGATCGGCAGTGAAAGAGAAAGAGCATACTAACACGTATATTAGAGCGAGATAGATAGACGAGACCATTTCACGTACACGCAAGCGGCCTAAGTAGGCCTTTCAGTCACGTAGAAAAGACAGCAACTTCAGTACTATTGTTCACCCACACACGCATTACTCACACATTGGTGCATTTTTTGGGGACCAAATTTAGTGGCCACAAAAAAAAATAGTACATTGCTCACCAAAATGGATATTTTGCTCACCAAAAAACTACTTTTGGTGAGACTTTACACTTTTTGGCGTGACAACGTCTTATAATTCGATAGAGCCGGCTGCATGCACGAAAAAACATCACGTCATGCGGCGTTACCTCGCTCTGAATCTAATTCTCTAATTTGAATTTGGAATTATGTTCTTTAAAATTTAAACTTTCAATGATACCAAAACCAGCCAGATACAAATAGTATAGCCAAAGAGATTTTATTACAAGTTTATTCATACTATAATGCGAAATCTATTAAACAAATGAAATTAAATTTTTCTTTTGAAAAATGCTACCATTCCATCAGTATTTTCTTAAGACGTTGTCACGTTCAACTATCGTCAGTAAACCGACTTTACAGACAACCAATTTTTTAGTTTTTTGGTGAGCATTTATCCTTTTTTTTAGGTTAGGTTAGGTTAGTATAGTGTTCATTTAAATACAAGCCTTTTTTGGTCTCGTCATGGTGTTGCCCTAGTGTATTCATTGCCAATCTATAAACGCGAGTAACTACAAATCTATGGTCTGAGTGATAAGTTTTCATTTTTTTCATTCTTTGTCTAAGATTTAGTTTGTTGACGTCACAAAAAAGTGACGTCTCTCGGGTTTCCAGACTATGGTCAAGTTAATGTCAGTAAGAACGCCATGATGTAACAGTGCCCTAATGTAGGTCACCGTTCCGTTATACGGAACGAGAAACGAGTCCTTACCGTTTAGACATAGATGCTGTAGTTGGCTAGCATCGGGAACTAACATAGTTATTACACAGCAAGTCATTTACTCAGCCAACGGTACAAATAGAGGTAACCTAACACATCAGGGTTGAGTTTAATGCGGTATAAACCTAATTCTACGTTTCGCAAGTATTTATGAAATGCTTTCGACTAACGTACCACGAACTCTTTCCTCAACTTTGAATGCTAAAACTATGGAATAAAGTTGAAAAATTAATGTTTACATTTTGACAATGTTATACGAAACATAAAACATTGTATTTGTCATTGTATTTACCTGAGGTATTTACTAAATACTTAGACAAAGACACTTTGTCTAAGACTAAATACTAAATACCTTTGACGGCATTTTGACGGACGCCGAGAATAGGTACCTCTACTCTACAGACTCATTCCTCATATTTTAAAATTTAAATAACAATTTCTTAGGTTTTCTAAGAAATTGTTATTTAAAACATATATCTATATATATAAAATTTTAAGTCCTGACTATTTGACCGAGATATCAACGCACAGCCCAAAATGCTGAACATAGAGACTTGAAATTTTGCACATAGATACCTTATACAGTGTAGGCATCCACTAAGAAAGGATTTTTGGAAATTCCATTCCTAAGGGGGTAAAATGTCCACGCGGACGAAGTTGCGGGCGAAAGCTAGTTTTATATAAGTAATTAAATATAACATTTCGGTACGTCGTCAAAAATGTATACGTATTTAAATTTTCATGCTTTTCATAACAGATACGCTGTAAAGCATTCATTTATGTACTTAATACTGTCCAATATTTGTTTCATTAATACCCTAATTTATTTTGTTCCAATGGCGCCAAAATGTAGAACCACTTTATAAACTTTTAGCGGTATAATGATAAATGATTAGCATTCATGAGTTTACACGAGTAACCGCTAGTTTTGATAGCGAAATTTCAAACAGGTCCTCGGTAATTAAAACTAATTTATCAATAAAAGAAGAATTGTTCACACCATAAATATTAATTGTTACTGCGGATGTTTCAACAGTAGTTGTTTATTTTAATACCGCGTTTTCCGTTAGAACTCGCGAACAGCCTAAGGTACCAGTACCGTTACAACCGTGGAAATTATCTGCGAATAATCTCATAGACTGGCCGTAGAATTAGTTCAGGCTGTGTGCCTAGTGAAATAGAATACTAAATAGTAAATAAATATGAGCAATCGTAAGTATAGGGCATAGTATGAAATGTAAACAATGAAAAAAAAACTATTAATTTTGAACTGAGCTTTCGATAACATAATTTATTAAAAGGTTCAAGTTCTCAGCTCATAAAATGAACTTATAGTTTAAGTTGGTTCAAAAGGTAAAATACATTTTTCTTAACACAATATTATATGTAGAGACCTGTGGTAGAGATAAAAATATACAGTAAGTAGGTAGGGAGAAACCATTTTACTAAAGCAGAAAAAAAATACAGTTTTGTCACGGTAATATTATATAGATAATATTACCGTGGTTCTGTTCTTATAGTTAGTACATATTATAATGCATTAACCTACCTTTCAAAAATATCGTAGTTGTAGACAAAAGTTCATTTTTTTTTTATTTTTTTTTAGAAACTAGCGTGACAAAGTTATTTTTTCTATCAGAAAATGGATCCTACTAATATTATAAACGCGAAAGTTTGTATGGATGTATAGAAGTATGGATGGATGTCTGGTTGTGTGTTTGTTACTCTTCCACGCAAAAACTACTGAATGGATTTTAATAAAACTATAATTTATACTGATATAATTTCGTATCAAAATACAATATAAAGTTACATTTTATGATTAGGTATTGTTGCAAAATTCATTTTTTTTATTAAAGATTACATAAATTATGAGGTACAGGACTACAATCACAAAATATTTGTCGGAAAAGGCTAAATGAGGAATAGAATGGTAAAGATGACGCGCTGCTTTTATTTTCAAGGTGAGACGTTCATAGTGTATTTCACAACTTTGCTAAATTGCTCTAAGAAATCATAGAAATAGATAGTTTGTCAGTTTCAACATCAACAAATAGTTCCCATTGGGATTAATTCCCGTCGGACACGCAACGACTTGTTCACGGCCTGTTAGTAAGCTCCTACGGCTTGCCCGATTATACAGTTGCTTGGATAAATATTGTGTTACCTCTGCCCGCGATTTCGTCTGCGCAGAATTAGTATAAATTAAAGCCTATATGTTATTCTGAACTATGAGCTATATTATTGTAAATTTCCATTGAAATCCATTGAGTAGTTTTTACGTGAAAGAGTAACACACACACATTCATCCAGCATACAAACATTCGCGTTTATAATATTAGTAGGATAATTGTTTTAGAAATTCTCTTCTAATTCAGCTTTTCTTTGAAGGAGAGAAGAAGGAAGTGCGGTTATAGGTACCATTATGCCACTGAGGCTCACACTCGTCGCGTTTTTCATTCCTTCACGTTAGACAAGGTTCGAGCTCTTAGAGGCATTCAGGTGTTCCCTTTACTTATATGATCAGACGGTGTGCCACTTCCTTCTGATCCCCACCTTCTAGATGACTGATATAGACCCTTGAATAATAAACACGCGAAATTCTCAAGGGGAAAGTTACAGGTTACAGACTCAAGTCGACCAACCCGCACTTGGCCAGCGTGGTTGACTAAGGCCTAATCGCCCCTAATGTGGGGTAGGCTCGAGCCCCTCGGTGGGGACATTATATGAGCTCTTGATGATGATGAGAGGCTCAAGTAAACATCATCATCATTATCATTTCAACCGAGAGACACAGTGGCTCTTCCTAAGGCTCCCCAACGTCATAACTCTCCGAAAACGCTGTAAAGGAAAGGATATCCCAACGGCCTACAGCTGTACATACATTTACTTTTTGTCATGCTCATAATTTCAAAAAGGGGAGTTGGGCCACAAATAGCATTTTGTTCTAATTTTTTGCCGAGGTAAAAATCGTGTTCTCAAAGAAGCGTATTTAGCCTGCGATGCAAGTTGAGGCATTATTTTCTTTTCTCCTTATTTTGTGCAGGGTTGGTGACACGTGAAGGGATGTTGTGTTATGTAACAACAATTCTCGTATAGTATCTTAAGAATTTAATGCCTCATCTCATTTACACTTGCCACGAAATTGCATGTAATTTACAATACACTGAAAAGTAATATTGTGATTAGATAATTTAAAGAAGTATCCTAGAATTGATGTACTGTCCACATGCATGCAATTGCTGGTGTAATATAAATGGTGCTTAAGACCACATATTGTCTAACATTCATGTACTAGAAAAACAAAATCTAACGCAATTAGTAGCTACTTGCTAGCAATTATTAACTAGGTGGTAGGCGTATGTAGGGTCCTCTGGGTAGGTGCCACCGCCTGTCCTATTTTAGCCGTGAAACAGTTTGCTGTGTTTCGGATTGAATTTCATTTTAGGCCTCAGGATGACAACGCACCTAATACCAAGTGATTTTTTCCTTGTTATTGCTGGTGTTTATAGGCGACGGTATCCACTTACCACCTTACCACCATGTGTCCCGTCAGCTTGTTTGTCAGTTTTATAAAAAAAATATTCATCATTTTTTGTATTGTTAAGTCTAAAGATTTTTTCAATTTTAGGTTAACAACCCTTACACTGGAATCTATAGTTTGCGTTATGCCGTTAGTTAGACCCAAGATCACGATCGCTCGTAATCCGAGAGGGCCGTGGGACTGGTTCGTGCCGTGATAATATTGTACCGGTGCCGACAAATAAAGTGTACTTTCTGAGGGAGACGGTAGCGTAGAATCTAAGTGAAGTAGAAGGAAAGAAAACTATAGATTCTAAGCCGATCGTAGGTATTATTTTGGTTGGGATTGGTTTTATTTAGTTGCTTATTTATATCAGCGTCTTGTTGGAGTGGTTACTGACTGTAATCAATAACTCAGGAGAACTAGGAATAGCGCCGGAAGTATGGAAGAAAGGCCTAGGAAATGAAATTATGCTCCCGTGGGGTAAGTAGATACGGACAACAAACTAGTATATTGTATAGAACTATAGATTATTATGTTTATAAATGATAACAACTAAACGTCCAACCAAATGATAACATAAATCAAAATAAAAAAGATAACAAAAAAGGCAGATTTACAACAGCCACACTGCTTAGACACACTATGTTATGTTTTATTAGTTACAGCTCAGGTATTATTCACACCTTTTATACAATTCACATGCAATTAAAAAATAAAATATATTTTTATAATGTTAGTTTAATAATGTATTTATTGTATGGACTTTTGTCGCCCGAAATAAAAAAATATTAATAAATTATTAGTCGAAAATTCGATAGTTAAAGTAGCAATTATTGGTTTTTACTTTGATTGAGGCTCTATGCCAGACCTGTTTGACTAGCCAAAACTAGGAGTGTCAGCAGAGCTTCGATATTTGACTATATTATATCAACAGTTCATTAAAAAGCTTTTCAATAAATTTGAAGGTACCTACGCTAGTAGGATATGGGGCACTATTTATTTATAAATATCTCATTCGTTTTTCAGCCTGTTAACGCGTCGAAAATGACAACCTCATTACCGTAATCGCAACTTATCTAACTCGTTGATCTGGAGCTCCTACGTCCTTTCCAAGCGCACCATTTTAATGTCTACATCCCGGACAGCGTCTCGGAAAACTCAAGTATTCATTATTCCTCAATAGAAGGCCATTAAACCGTTTCTCATGCGATACTCACGGAAGTACCACGGCGTAGAACTTGTGCACCCTATTCATAGTGAAGTGTAATCAACCCGAACCCCATTGTTCTAGTAGGAACACCAGCGTATCTTGATCTGCGTGCCTGTCCTGAGTATATAGAAAAAGGAGTAAGTTAAGACAAAAACTGTATTGCCGGAGGTCCGCTGCAAATGGACAGTCTTTGTTGGATGCACGATGCAAATAGTAAATAAATCGGAACGAAAGCTTTATGTTCGACTTACAATAATGGCTTATTGAATCGATGCTATGATACAGGTTTCTTTATGTTAGACTTAGCGAGGTCTAGGCCCGGACATCTACACAGGTGTCTACGCTTAGCCGACCTAAGTAAGTTATGGCCACTATTATTTTTCGACATTCAACCATATTATTTAATGAGCAATGCACGTTTTACAATGTACTGTTACTGGAAACTAGTCTCTTTTAATGGACCCAAATCCAATGTAAATTAGCATCTATTTCTTATAAATCTAAAATTAATGCAATATTCGCTGGTCAGTCAAAAACTTGCCATACCATGAATGTAATTTGTAGGACAAAAGCATTTCTTACGACCCAGAGAAAAGTCAGTTTCAGATGTCAATAAACTGTAAAAAATCATTACCTTAGCATTTTTATTTAAAAAATGTTAGACCCAGCTTGCCAGTTGGCTGGTCATAAATAACAGCTTTGAAAGAAAGTAGTACTTTTATTTTTGCAATAAATCCATTGTTGGACGCTTTTTGCAGAACAAATCTTGACGCGCATTTCTAACATTGATGGTAGCATTGTATGGGTTTTGCATTCACGCGCACTTGTGAATGTCGTTGTGGAATAACTTTTGTGCTGTTTTAAAGCACCTATAAATATTTAAATTTATCCCGAATGTCTTTTGTGTACAGCAAAAGAAAAAGATTTTATGTAATTTGAAATATTTTAAAATAAGTTCTGGTAAGTAAATCTGATCTGTCAAATAAAATTCTAGAATAGCTAACATTTTTAGTTAAGAAGCCTGTGAACATTTATTTTGCACTAAAAAAACACAAACTTGCAGATTTGTAAACTACCTCTATTCGCATTGTCGCAATCTGATAAAAAAAATTAACCTACCCTACAATATTGTGTGTAATTGTGAGTTAGAATATTTTTGTTATATTTTGTGTGTGATATGTATGTTTTTAGTATTTGTATGATTTCATTTTTTTACTGTGTTTTATAAATGTACTCATGTAAGTGACATTATTGTCTTAATGAGTAATAAAAGTTCTATAAACCGAAAAAAATTAAAAATATTAGGTAAACTTTACCTGTGACCAAATTTTACGTAAACTAAAATTCTGTGAGCCTTGAGGACTTCGACCAAAATACCTACACTAACAGATCGTCTGTCTAGAGGTACTCATCAGGATCCGGCTACTACAAAGTCTGAAATTTCATTCAAAACTTTTGAGGTCTATGACTATGAAATGAAGTTTGAAAATAATAAAAATATGATCAGATTTGGGTTACACACGGAGCACTAAACAATCTTTGGGGTGACCTGACTTACATCTTTCTGTAATTTAGAAAGAAGGAAATTGTATACGGTTTAATTGAAAAGAGCTCTGAGGAGATTTTTCTCTAATCTACTTCCTTCTAAGGACTACGCGTGCTGGATTACGGTGTCACCAACAAACTGAGGCTACCATTCCAACGCGAACTAAGAAATTTGGCAACTCGTTTCTTTGTCGCAAAATCAAGAAATGAAATTCACTGCCAGAACACGTGTATCCTTACATTCAAAAGAGGCGTGAAGAAGCACCTTGCAGGTCAGCAAGGCGAGGGTGGCTAGCGCGGCGGTTTATCTCTCGCACCAGCTATCTTCGCATTTGGACTCCACTTCTGCTTACCATCAGGTAGAATGGAGTAATTTGCTTGACAATTTTATATAAAAGAAGCGTCAGTGGAAATATCAAGACGATTACATTTTTCCTTTTAGTTTTTCATTTTCAAAATTAGTTATAAAACCCGTGAGAATTCCATTGTTGACAGAATACTGGCGAAGTTCCAAGTTAAAAGAATTGGTCATTATAATGTTAGTTTATTATAGGTATGAGCTTTCAACTTTAAACTAATTATACGATGAGAAGTCCGCAAACAATAAAAACGTTTCGGTTGAAACGAAATTTGAAAAACAATTTAGTGCTTAGTGAGTCTTGTTAGCGAACACAGTCTTTGTTTTTCGAAATTATTTTATTAGTGTCGGCAACTTAACAAAATTTGCATTACTTGCAACATTTTAATATTTAGTAAGTACCTACCTAAAGTACTTACTACTTAAATATAAAAATATTGAATGCAGTCAGATCGTTTAAAAATATAATAGGCAGGATACCTACGTCGAAAAAGGCGTTACTAAATTATGGCCTGAGACCAATAAAAAGTAATGGCATGGTTCATGAATAATTCCTTTTAAAAAAAATTTGCAATCCCATTTTTTTTTATATTTACCTTTCTTCTTCGTACTCTGCACTCACACTCAGTTTATTTGGTCAGTGAAATATGGACTTCACATATATTTACTTTCTTTATAAAATTTATTTATTTATTTAACATTAAAGAAGACATTACATAACACAGAAAATTGTACAAAGGTACTAATTGCGCTATCAGGTGCATCACCAGCTCAGCCTGATAAATCTTAGTTGAGAATGAAGAAGTTTTCCCACATGGAAAACTAAATTGAGTTCACTTGCATTTCATAATGCAAATCGTTTCCCAGTAAACCTGATGCAGATGCGGTCGCGTTAATGGCTATAATTTTACGATTCCAACGGGTTACGTGTCTTCTGAGGTACGTGAACTTTGGTGACCCAGTGATAGAGCCTAGGCCAGAGTTGTTTAGTTTTTAAAATCAATCTTCGAGCTTTTCATATAGTAAAGAAATAGATTTTAAGTCATCCGCATTTATAGCCACTACTACCACCACAACAGCTCATATAATGTCCCCGAGGGGCTCGAGTCTACCCCACATTAGGGGCGATTAGGCCTTAGTCAACCACGCTGGCCAAGTGCGGGTTGGTCGACTTCACACACAACCTAAGAATTTCTTCATAGGTGTGTGCAGGTTTCCTCACGATGTTTTCCTTCACCGTAAAAGCGTCGAATAAACGTACATAGGAATTCAAAATTTGAAAACATATTGGTACGTAGCGGGGTTCGAAAAGGTGCCTCCCGGGTGCCGACAACGCTCTTACGCATTACGCCACCGACGCTTTACGCATTTATAGCGACAATGTGTCCTAACTTGTTATCGCGCACATATGATACATGACATGACAGGGACAAAACTGAAGTAACAATTTCACTCGAACGCTGCTAGAGCTAAGAGCGCGAGTACAGAACAAAATTGGTCTGTACTCGTCGCACTTTATTAGATACGCAAATTTTAATATGTATGTATGTGCCTGACCGCTTCTTTCTCTTCCTTCAAGATACGGCATACCAAGCCGAAGTTTGATTGAGCTTGTAATCTACTCTTGCCTTACGGCTCAAACGCCTGTAACTGAATAGAAACGACAGAGACTTTCCGTAGGTCCACGCGTCAGATTGCCCTTAAGACTAGAGGAAACTTTACGATAAAAATGTCGGCAGTTAAAATAGGCGCGAAAACAGTAATAATGCAAAAAATATGTTTTCAAGTTCCTTTAGGATGACAATATAATCGCGCGAGAATCTTTTAGGCAATTTTATTTTATTTTACTATTTACCTTCCGGCTCGATCATCTCTTTCTAATGAACGCCCTAGATACAAATCGGTTTACAGACTCCCCCGTGGGAGATGCTAGTCCACTAGAAATCATCTCTAGGGAGGTTTAAATTATTGGCTAGAGGCTACCAATATTGTCGCCTTCTCAAAAATCCAGAAACACTGAGGAGGACACCTGCAGCCACCAGCATTTTTCCGGCAAAAATGAAAATCAAAAAGTTCTCATTTAAATGGACTTCGCTAAGTACTTTTAAATCGTCTAAAACCCTACCACCGTTTCGGGACGTAATAATTATTTCACTTAAATAATTACATATTAATTATGCTGAGACGGAGAAGAAACAGTGAAACAAACTCCACAGCTGAGAAATTCATAATGATTTCAAAATATTTACAAAATCAAAAAGTATTATAATTAATGGATATGCTAAGTACTTTAAAAAAATATTACTGAGTTAGCTCCTCAAAGTACAACTTTCAAGAGTTGGCTCTCGACACAATGCGGTATATTATCATTAGGGGAAGCGAGAACATTATGAGATACTTTACCGTAGGTATACCTTGACCAGGATATTGTTTTTGCTACGAACATTATATACGGTTGTTATGACATTCCTGGCATACCGTGAGCGTGTTGCGAAGCTTCTAGAACGATGTTCCCGTTAGGACATAGAGGAGGACGTACACATGACGGTAATAGTAGACATCGTAATGATACGCTCGTGGTATTAAGATGCTGTAAGATGTCGTACCTATAGCGTGAAATATTTATACATAAGTACATGCATACTACTCTCATGCTTATAATCCCCAAAGCAGAGAAGGTTACATTTGGTTACACATAGAGCTACATTTGGCAGCGTGGGTCAGTGCTTCAAAATAGTGAAATAGTAACATAAAAGGGGCAATAACCCAAAAAGTAACAATCCTTCAGTAAACAATCAAACAAAAGCCAACAACTAGAACAGAAGTTACACTGAAAACCATCTCAGCAGTCCAATAATTATGAACCTATAGGTTCTACATAAATATATTTTAAAACAGGTTTTATAAAACATTATACATAAGATACTGTCGCCTGCTGATAGTACCTAGGTAATAAAGTGAAAAGAAATAAAAGTTTTAAGACAAATTCTGAGTATTTGCGTGTAATGGTTTTGTAATTTCATACTGGTTCTTTTAAATTATTTATAATTGCGGATTGGATTTATTTACGTACGGAATTGTACAATTATTGACTGAACATCCGAGTTGCTACGCTTAATGATTGTAAAATGCATAGCTACGTAATTATGGAATAAAAAAGATTTGAAGAAACTGGCTCATTGAATTCAACAATTGTTTAATATTAATACTAGAAAAATGCACTAAAAAAAACCGACTTGCCTCAGGCGGGTACGCGTTTGTAAACGCAAAAATAAAATTATTCCATAATTGTTTAATACTTCAGTTAAATCTGGTAATGTTAATTTAATTACAGCGTCACTGGAGATTTTTAAGGCGAGAAGGCATTGGTCTCTAGCCTGTAGGACGAACTTCTTTTAGAGGATTGGCGAGTGACGACATTTATCAAATGCGAGGGATTCTCAGTGGCCTGCTAGCGGGCAAAATACCTGGGATCTCCGGGTAGATTCCGGGAGGTGTTTGGTGACGTTAAGGCGCTGGGTGACTCCCTGAAGGAATTAGGATGGCTGGAGTGAACCAGCCCCACACCATCCGATACAAAACAGGCGCAACAGTCGTCGATTTGCGGAGCCGCCCGATTGAAGAAGAAGAGGGATTCTCACGTCTAGAGAGTATCTGTAGAGATCGTGTTGAAGGGGACCTCGGCTGTGCGGTGTGCCATTTACTGGAGATAGGGCACATTGCACTAGCTGCTCTAATTTGGAGCAGACCAAGCTGGGGTAGTACCTCCGCCTTACAGAAGACCACAGTCACATAACACTATATTTAGGTGGTGTTGGTGAGTAAGGTTGCCAGAACTAGGACTAGGGTTGGCAGAGCCTCGGACCGCATTGCACTGCTCATCACCCCGTCGTGACCGAGCACTCACGGTCACTCCCTGGCCCCTCCCCGATAGAGGGGTGGAGGCGTGAGGGGCCCGCCGCGTGGGCGGTGGGGATGGGAAGTAAGGGCTCTGCCGGTTTCCCAATCCTCCACTAGTTATGGCGAAGAGGGAGTGCAGCTGGGTTGTTTTAGTGGGTAGACCCGGGGTTCAGTCCCGGGGAGTCCCACATACCCCTCCCGTCCCCCGACGGGAGGGCATGCGTAATGCCTTTTTACCCAGCGAAAAAAAAAAGGGTTGGCAGAGCGCGAGTGTCACGTCAATGATGCAGGCGTCTAAAGGCTACAGTGACTGCTTACTACCAGGCAGAACGTATGCTTGTCTTCCTACCAAATAACTTAAAAAATACTTGGAGGGATCGGGAAGAACACAAGCCATTTGTCTATACCTGGAATAATGTGACGTCCGTACCGGATCTTTGCACCCGTCTGCGGGTGCTGTGGGGTGTGTAACATGTGCGTGAGTATGCTGATATGATGTAAGAAGGACGATTTGGGAGGTAGGAGGGAGTAGTGCATTAGCGCTCGTAATAGTTAAGCTGATTTCCTAAAAACCTATAGTCGGTTCTATCAATATTAGTACCAAAAATTTAAAGAAGATAATTTTAGCTTTAGGACGAACTGAAGCTGAGTCTTAAAACAGCCATTTGTAAAAGGATCGTATTGAATTGGTCAGCAGAATAACCAAACCTAAACCTACCTATCCTATTTCAATCTAGAATGAGTGTCTATCCTTAATGAGCGACTAACAAAATTGATTAGTGGCCCATTTTTTTTTATGTTACGAGATGGCAAACAAGCTTGCGGTCCACCTGATGTTAAGTGGACACCGCCGCCTATAGACACTTGCAATATTAAGTGTAAATCACTTAACACCGCAAGTGCGTTTGCCATCCTGGGGACTAAGATGATATGCCTTCCATGCCCAGTAATTACACTGGCTACCTTTCCCTTCAATTCGAAACACAGCGAACTGCTTCACGGCAGTAATAAGAAAGGCGGTGGTACCTACCCAGACGACCCTACATATGGGTCTACCACACGTAAAAGCCCATATAGTATTTTTAGTCACTCATTCTGGAATTTTTAGTTGCTTGGTTTATTATTCCCCTTTGTAAAACCGTCTATATGCTTTTCGGTGGTAAACTATACTAAGATGGACTCATAGTAGATATGATCTGCAATTTGATTTGTTATGTTTTAATTTGACACCAAGATGTCCTGTGTACGTGGCGCCATCTGAATTCTCAAGAACTCTAAAGCCTTCTCTAAGTGGACACCGCCGCCTATAGACACTTGCAATATTAAGTGTAAATCACTTAACACCGCAAGTGCGTTTGCCATCCTGGGGACTAAGATGATATGCCTTCCATGCCCAGTAATTACACTGGCTACCTTTCCCTTCAATTCGAAACACAGCGAACTGCTTCACGGCAGTAATAAGAAAGGCGGTGGTACCTACCCAGACGACCCTACATATGGGTCTACCACACGTAAAAGCCCATATAGTATTTTTAGTCACTCATTCTGGAATTTTTAGTTGCTTGGTTTATTATTCCCCTTTGTAAAACCGTCTATATGCTTTTCGGTGGTAAACTATACTAAGATGGACTCATAGTAGATATGATCTGCAATTTGATTTGTTATGTTTTGTTTTGACACCAAGATGTCCCGTGTACGTGGCGCCATCTGAATTCTCAAGAACTCTAAAGCCTTCTCTAAGCCAGGGCTAAAGAACATACCCAACGTGTTTAGTTCATTGTCCGACAGACAAGATGCTATTGTGTACTGTAATCGGTTACGCAACCCCAATTAATAACGTTAATGAGACCTCTTAAGGACAATCAACGAACCAGTCAAGATGCGTCCCCTTTCGGCGACCTTGTCACTTACAAACACGCAACGTGTATGCAGATTTATAGCATTCGTGGCTTGTAAATTTAACTTTATTACAATAGTGTAGAGGTCATTTCTATGCAGGTTTTGTTGTTTAAAACCTTGCTTAAGGTCTGTGTGCATCCATCTGAAACAGCACAGTTTTATCTGAGGTTTTATATAGCTATTTTTTTTATTCAATTCTAATTTAAATTGCGAATAGATAATGCTAAACTTTTTACTTTCTCGTATACGTAGTATAGAGGAAGTCTTGTAATCGTAATAAAATCGACCTCTAGATTTTGACTGATTTACACGTTTGGACCTCCCTGAGTCCAAAAATACCGTAACATGCATTTATGACATCAAAATGTAAGGTTTATATAAACTTTTGAGTCGTCGATTACGAAAGTTAAGCAACCAAGTGCGCGGTCGGTAGACCGAAAATTTAACATGTTTCTGTCAACTTTTGAGTCGTTTTCGGTATAAGAGAAAGTCAAGGGGAGACTACTCCCGATTTTTTTTTTTGCGGTACCTATGTCTCGATATCGCCAATACTGATATAGGTTGTGGTATTAGATTTTTACGGCCGTGTGCCTGACACCAACCCTCCTTTGGTACGACTGATATCTTTCGACAGCACCTGGAACTACCAGCTTAACGTGCCTTCCGAAGCACGGAGGAAAATCAAGCACACTACAACAGAATTACAAAAAAAAATCGGGGATGGTCTCCCCTTGACTTTCTCGTATACCGGAAACGACTGAAAAGTTGATAGAAGCATGTTAAATTTTCGGTCACCCATCCGAGTACCGACCTCGCACTTGGTTGCTTAACTTTCGTGATCGACGATTCAAAAGTTTATATTAACCTTACATTTTGATGTCATAAATGCATGTTACGGTATTTTTGGACTCAGGGAGGTCCAAACGTGTAAATCAGTCAAAATCTAGAGGTCGATTTTATTACGATTACAATACGACCAAAATTTAATATGCATATATGACATCAAAATATAAATTTTGATGTCATATATGCATGTTAAATTTTGGTCATCCATCCGAGTACCGACCGCGCACTTGGTTGCTTAACTTTCGTAATCGACGACTCAAAATTTTATAGAAACCTTATATTTTGATTTCATACATGTATGTTAAATTTGGTTGCAATAAGTTGAAGCACACTCGAGTTATCGTGCTAACGCACAGACACACAAACAGACATAATTCCAAAGACTATATTTTTTGACTCAAGGAGGTCCAAAACGTGTAAATCGGTCAAAATCTCGAGGTATTTTTTTTTACGATTACAAGACATCCTCTATACTACGTACACGAGAAAGTATTTAAAAGATAAGTTGACCAAACAATAAATAAAAAGTTTAAATAATTCTTTAAAAAAATCAATACTTCACAGGACAGCAATCCATAAAACATTCGAACTCCGTGGAAATAATTGAAATAGGAATCCATTGCATTAACCTGTACGAACAAAACGTACAAAGTGGAATAATTAGCGTTCTTTGTTCGGCACAAAACCACTCAGCTGGACGAGAGTTTGCAATTTATAAGCTCACGATTCTAGTAAGTAGCAAGCAAACAAAAGGTGTTTTTCAATATTGCAATTGCAGTGTGTATAATAAAGGTTGCTTTGATATGAGCTGTTCATTGAAAATGAACTCGGAATAGAAATCTGTTCATTGAAGCTTTTGGAGTTCTGGGTATCGAACTGGGGACTTCTTGATCGGCATATCGTGAGCGATTTAGTGGTCCACAACCGCGAAAGTAGGTATTCTAATTACGTTAGGGTTATTAGAAAAAAAGTAGGTAGCGAGGTGTGGAGCATAGCGGAGCCCGAGCAGCTTTTCTTTCTTTATAAATACAAAAAAAAAACTCCAAAAAACCCAAAAATAAAATTTCAAAAAGTCAAATGTTACTAGGATTTTTGCGAAAATAAGATTTATCAAAGCATCCTGCGATATACATATACAAAACACACTAGAAAAATTGTTTACGTCAACATTCTGTGAAAAACTTCCGCAGCTTTTTACAATCGCGTCTGTTTCACGCCCGGTTAACTACTGGTTTTAATTGATTTGCCTTGCCCTTAAAGTTAAGAGGAAAGAAAAATGTGGATAGCTACCTAACTTCGTAGGATTAATATTTGAGTATGACTTTTGGTTAGTGAGAAAACCAAGACGATTCTTCTGCTGGCCATGGAATTGGATTAAGTTTTTAAGGTTATGTAGGATTGTATTCGCACTTTGGTCGCGTTCGTCTTCGCGTGTCACACCTGGTTTATAGAATGCCTACTCGTGCATTATAGTTACAGAACTCTAATCGGTCATGCTCCCGGATCTAAGCCGCAAACTATTTTTACAGCGTTTATGATTGTAGATATTGCCATTTCTTATTATCTTAAAATAAATGTTAAGCTCAATAGATGACAAAAAAATAATACGAGTTAAAAAAAATATTAACAAGTTAAAAAAACACTTACTTAACTAAGAATTTTTTTTTATTAACAATGATGCAATAAACCTACCAACCTATTCGTGTTTTTAAAATTAAAGTTATCATAATTATTAAAATTGTGATATGTTTTATTAATTGACGCATTGAAGTACAGTAAGATTAGATGATTTATTTTAGTATGAAGTAGATACTGTTATTTTCAAATCGTCAAAAGCCCTACCAACGCGCCCATCGAAATAATAATAATTCTATTTATAATAATTATTGTGCTGGTTGGAAAAGAAATTGTTCAACAGGCTTCAATTTGGAATTCTTTTGGCAGCTTATACACAGTTGGAAAGTGATAAACAAACGTCCATAAGTAAAGTCAATTAAAATTTCTAAATTTCATGTTTATTGATAACATATATGTATAATTTAGTATGTTATGTACTCATTTAAATACCTACAACAAGGGCTAATTTTTCAATCTTTAGATATTTTTTACTCTTCAGATTTCAAAAGTTCGTGTCTTGTATTTGATTTGAAGTGGCATTTGCTTCCGTTTGGATAATAATTTACAGTCTGTTAAACAATTATCTCACGTTTGAAAAATATTAGCCCTATAATAATAATAATAAAAAAAACTTTATTTGTTTGCACACATAATTTAAGCAGGTAGAAAAACTTAACAAAATTATGACAATACGTGTGTGTGTGTGTGTGCTGTATGTGTGTGTGTGTGTGTGTGTGTGAGTGTGAGTGTGCGTGATGCGTGCGTGCAAGCGTGCGTTCGTGCGTGCGTGTGTGTGTGTGTACGTATGTCTTTTTCTACGTCATTCGTCATTGTCAATAAACTTTATTTCTACAGTATCTATTTACTAGTCATCTACACAGCAAAAGCGACGTAAAAATCCTAAAGCCATTTTCTGTATTCTAAACGACTTCGGTGGTCTAATCAAAGATCGTATATAATAAACGAAGGTACCTTCAGTAGCCCCAGACCACACATCATCTGTCCCGTTAGCTGTTTGCAAACTGTCCTCGATCTATTCAAAATGATCTGCTTCCTCCATTAGGTTTAGTCGTTGAATTTATAGAAACAGTACAAAAACTTATAGAGGGAAATAAAGTTTTATGGTTTGTGTCCTTTAGTCTCAGACCAATTTGTCTGAGCCCTTAGTGTAAGATTTTTAGTGTAAAATATGTATATATATTTTTTTAGCTATCTATACCATAATTACTTATGAGGCGCGTGGCAAATTCATGAATGGTCAACCAAATAAATTTAGTTTTGAGATTTCTCACTAGCGGTAAAAATCATAAAAAAGACAGCAAGTTCTTAAATACATGCAGCTTTTTATTTTTCGTCTGTCTTCGTAGGTGAACCGAAAACCGAGAAAATGAACCACATACTTACTTACTTTTTATCCTAGAGCTTTTTTTAAGAAGAATTTCTAGAGCCTTTATTAAGAGATCAGTGACATTGTCATGGCACCGCTACTAGCGGGGCCCGTGGCATTTTGCCAACCATGCCACCCTATATACGCCACTGTTTCCCTTACAAATAGAACTCATAATCAATTAAAATAGGTTTTTTACACTAAGATCTCACACTAAGAGGTTATATTTTGTGACTTTATTTTACAAAATGAAACGTACAGACTAACAAAACGTAGCAAGTAAAATTGAGACGAAAAAAAAAGAAAAAACCCTGTTTTATAATCAAGTGCTGAGACGGGGTCAAATCATGCTACGAGTATTTGATATTATAAAGAAAAATGTTTCATCATTGTAATAAGTAATTTATAGTTTAAAACTGTTTAAGGTTATTTATTCAGGGGTTATTACCCAATTATATTTACTGCTATGCATATCTACTTATCATTAAGCAGGCCTTTAAGATATTGAAAATCGCCGAAAGTTTATTGTTACATAGCGACCATATACATAGAGATCACCAACCAAAAATATAAAATTGCCTAAAGTAGGTAGCACCCCTGGCGGAAAGAAGCAAAAATCACGTTTCACATAGGTGCAATTTGCATAACTCAACTATAAGTTTTTACTTTTTACACTCAAATATCTTAGCAGTAAGTAGAGGTAAAGACTGCCCTATGATATGTAGATATATTATAGACAAACTACGAAAAACACAGCCTTTTTAAACTGTCATACCATTAAATAGTATGATGATAAATTTTATCAACGGTCTGACAGATCACCCGTACGGGTCAGATAAAATAATATTCTCTTGGAATCATTATTAAACGCGGAAACCAATTCAGTCAGGGTTGACATTTGAAACCAGATACCCAACTCGGCCAGGAAATAGGCGCTATTTAAATGCGAGCCGCGGTCAGCGCAATACAAATTAGAGATGTTTACGAGTAGATATTATTCGGTGCATTGGAAACAAGTACGCTTAGCAAAAAATTTTTTTATTAATTCACTCGACCGTTCCTTCTTCATTCCGTCGTCCTTTCCTTCTTCAATATTTCGTTTGCCAAAAGAACAGTCATAAGGGCCATTCCGCATTATTAACGATCGTAGAAACAAAAAAAAAACAAATCGATTAAGATTATATATTTTCACTGACGTTTCTCCTGAGATTTTTGTCTCAATCGACCGTATAGTTTATTGTTACTCTAGATAAGGTGTTCACTTGACATTAGCTAAAAGCGTACCTAATCCCGCGAAAGCTATCAATGAAGAATATGATGAAAACGGAAGACTTTTAGAAGTAATAAAATAGAGTTTCACTTGAGTTCTCGTTGTAATAACACGTTGGTGAGACTCTATTTACTCTACTCAGTCTACCGTACAATTTAATGTTATAAGTAGTTAAATACTACTTTAACTTGACATTGGCTAAGCTAATTAAGAGAAGAAGAAGTTATAAAATTAAATGTATTGTTTGCACTACTTGACTCGTGTCAGCCCTTTAATAATTTTTTCAGAAGTGTTTATTAAAGTGTAATAACTTGTAACTGAGTGGTTAGTGTAAGTTTTTTAGTATACAAAACGCACCGATTCTAGTTGCGTTAAGAGCTCAATTTGTATAGGAAACGCGAACAGCGCCCCTAGCGGAGAGAAGCGCAAATCATGTTTCCCATACAAATTGAGCTCTTAACGCAACTAGAATCGGTGCGTTTTGTATACTAAAAAACTTACACTAACCACTCTGATGCTTTTCCACGTACCTACTTACTGTTGACCGGACGTGTCGTGCAACATACAGATAATAATCTCTAACTAAATAAACGCCGTGTGAAATATGTCATTGTTTTATGAAGAAATCTATACTTTTTACATTCTGACGAGCGGAAAGATTATGCAAGTCAACTTTATTAATAGGTAAAGTTATTGAAACATATGACTGATAACAAATGGTAATAGGTCCTACCGGAATTACTCTCTCTGGGGAAAGTGAATAATATTCGAAAATGAAATTGAAATTAAATTTCTAATATCAATGATAAATGATATTAATTTTTAGCTTTAAGAGGCACCTGTAGAAAACAAATACATACCTAACTGTATTTTGGAAACATTTTTAAATACGAGCAAAACAACACCTAGGTATTGCCTAGGTATTTGTCGCTCACAATTTCTTTTTCGTTTTTTTATTAGGCTGATTATACAAATGGCTACTTTTATATACTATATTTAGAATATATCTGGTCGAGTGAGGAGAGTAGATACCAATAACAGTATTTATATTATAATAGGCAGATATAATAGTGAATTATGTGTGCGTATTATAAAAGTTTGCCTAAATAAATTGTCTCGGACGAACTAATTTAAATTCTTACGACCGGTTTCACAGTTACACTTTATACATTTTGTAAATTTACATTCATTTAAAAAAGGAATAACCCATTAAGTTGAAAAAATTAATTAAACTACTTTTTGAAAAATTGTAAAACGTAAAACTTGGTGCAACTGGCAGTAATTCTTTTACCTATCAGGCAAATCTTCCTTAGAAGCCTTACCACTTTTGAGCTTGCTAGGAAAAAAGCAGATCATCGCATTGTGTGCGAGTTAGCATTATCGTATTGCGTTATTAGCGACAACCACAGATATATCAATCTACGTATTATTAAATCTTGTATTGTTAAATCTGTGGCGACAACGCAATACGATTATTAACAAAGCTAGACATTAACGACAAAGCTGTATTAAAATTAACGAAAGGTTATCAAAAAGACTTTTATTTAAATGGACTTTTGTACCCACTTTCAAATCGTTTCGGGACGAAAATACATACATAACTTATTTAAAAGCTCATACTCAAGCATATGTAAAGTTAAGCTTTTTTTGCTCTATACTTTTCTGTTCTCTATGTTATATCAAGAATAAGCATCATAAAACACGGTTAAAAACCGGCTTCAAAACTAAAAACGGAGAAATAAAAATTTTATGTTTCCCAAAGGTTTATTCTAAAAATCTAAATGACTATGTTTATTCCAAATATTGGGGTTGGCACCGACCCCCAAAAAACACTTGATTTTTATAAAAAAAACTCCGTTTTGAGTTTTGAAAGTGTTGTAAGTACCTATATGTAGACTTTTTCAGGAAACTTTCTCGAGATCTTTTAGACAAACAAGTAATAAAATGAGAACGATATCATTGATGTCAATTAAATACACAACTCAAAAACCACTCATCAGAATTCGCTCAAATTCAAAAGGGACCACATGACTAGCACCAGCTTCCAAATGTGAAAAGACACATCAAAATCGGTAAACCCAGTAAACAGTTATGAGGTACTTAACACATAAAAAAACATAGTCGAATTGAGAACCTCCTCCTTTTTGAAGTCTGTTTGAAAAGTAATAAAGCAGATGAAGAAATTCTACGCAGACCACAATAAAAAGCTTGATCAAATAACAGCAATTTGTAAACTATTACAAGTAGCCAAATAAACAACACAATAAGATGGGCTTAATTTTATCACATTTTATTACGAAATTCAAGTGGCATCTGACAACAAACACATTTACAATCAACTGCAATGTAAAGGGCCATAGCTAAGTATATCTGAGGAATTCTAAACTATAAAATCTTCTTTCGCACTGGGCAACGTTTTACAAATTGCTAAGCTGGGTTTTTTTTATTTCAATGAATGGCGGATCCAGTGAAGTGAACCGAGGCGGGCGAGAGACGCTTTGAGCTAAATAGATTGGACCTATCCAGATAACTTTGTGCCATTTTATTATTTCTAATAATCTTTTTTATTTTATTTGTGTAGGAGTTGCCTTCTTCGTAATGATTACTAAAGCTAAGTTACCAAATGTGCGGTCGGTATTCGGATGGGTGACCGAAATTTTTTGAATGAAAATGTAATTTAGAGTCGGCAGATGCTCTGTGGTCGGCACTTTTTGCCGACTAATTGGTGACAAGTCAGTATTTTTATGGAGCTCAAAAAGCATAGATTTTATTTGTCTAGAAATAGTTAAGGTAGGTAATGAATACAATTTAACACAAGTATCTATACCAGGGGTTCGTAAACTTTAAAGATAATGGAACACCAACCAAATACCTTTAATTTTATGGAACCCCATATCAAATGATTACAAATCGACACCGTAATTTATATAGTTTAAGAAAATTGTTTTTTCATTAATATATACACAAAGTTTTAATGAGAAGAATGAAATTGTTCTACTGTTTTATGAATAATTTTTCGGATATAAGTTATATTTATAGTTAGGATTTTGGGGGAACCCTAATGATTATTCTACGGAACCCAGTTTGGGAATCCCTGATCTGTACACAATCACGCTTATAATCCCAAAAAGGCTACTTGGATACACATAATGCCACATCTGGCAGTATTGGCCGTGCACTGTCGCAACATAGTAACAGCTATAGTTACCTAAATACTTAAGTACAGTAATTATAAAGTCTATGGCACATCAGATGTGAATTCTGATGCATTTGCAGCGCCTGCTCTCAATGACAAAAAATCCTTACCGAAAGTCTACATTTTTTATATGAATATTAATAAGGTTGATATAGGCTTGTATTTATACGCTTTTGTTTAAGAAAGAAGAAGTCATTAACCTTTTTAATTCATCACTAAAACCGAAAAGTAAATGCATTACTAACAGTTGCATAACACCAGCATAACATCCATTTATTTGCGAGGATGAGAAAATCTCACGTAATACGAGATTTATATTCAAGATTGTATCTAGAAAGCAGAATTTTTAAACGATTTTGTGTCGAACAACAAATCGAATACGTAATACTGAATAATAACAAAAATACCTATTTAAATTTCTTGTTAGTAAAATTACTATCTTATTAATAGATAGTTATGCGTTTTAAATCCTACTCATAAATATGATTAAAATGTAAATTAACATGATCTACATAGATACAATCAAGCTCATAATCTCAAAAGTGTTTGAGCAGGCCTTATAGACATAAAGCCACATCTAACAGTATGGGCCATGCCGAGCCTCAAAATAGTGACGAGTTGTTAGCCTGTCACCTCCCCACAAATCCAAAAAGTAAAAAACCATCATTCGTTCATCAGTAGATCAAAATTCAACAACCACGAAAAATGTTATTCTTTAACATCTCAGCAGTCAGGGTAATAAAAGCTTCTAAATCATATCAAAAAATGCATCTCCTAGTTTTTCTTGTTTCAAGAGGCAACAGCGGACTGGAAAAGAACGCGTAATCGAATCAGACTCTCGTAAGCTGACTAAAGAGCTACTGAAGCTCAACAGGGGAACCTGAACCGTGATGATTAGGACTCTGACTGGCCACTGCAAGATTCTACGAACTGCTTGCAGATTCTATGAACAGGAACGTGAAATTTCAATGCTCCTCCTGTGCTTGAACCTCTATCAAAAAAGAAACCGACATTTGGGGAGATATGTTCTCGACTCAGATGATATAAAACAATCCAAGCTGTGTATATCTTGTTATTTTTAGACAGTGCCCAGCTAAAGACTTGGTAAAATTCACATTTGCTATATGCTTGTTTGTTGCATACTTGCTAATAATTGTGTTACCTTCATTGTAATTTATTTATGAAAATAAAGACTATTAAAAACAAACAAAAACTTGGAGGCTATAGTCATAAGGTCACAAAAGATCTTTATAAGTCGCTTTGACGTAAATAGACCCGAAACAACGATTTTCAATTAACGGAATTAAAAATGATTATAATATACGTATTTATGCCTAAAGAATTAGTACCTACGCTAAAATGGCAATGGTCTGGTCATGTCTGCCGGAGAACCGACAACCCTTGGAGCAGACGAATACTGGAGTGGAGACCACGTTTAGGCAAGAGTAATGTAGGGAGCTTTAATTGCGACCCGTTGGTCTGACCTTAGGAGGACAGCTGCGGCTGAATACGGAAGCCCAAGATCGTAAACGGTGGCGTGACATGACGGAGGCCTACATCCAGCAGTGGACGGACATAGTCTGTTGACTTGACTAATAATACATTTATAAGTCAATGAATTCTTATCATAATATTGAAGAATATATGAATATTTATAAGAATCTGTACTATAATATTATAAAGCTGAAGAGTTTGTTTGAACGCGCTAATCTCAGGAACTACTGGTTTGAATTGAAAAAACCTTTTTGTGTTGGATAGTCCATTTATCGAAGATGACAGACATTAACGCGAGCGAAGCCGCGGGCTACCACTAGTATTAAATAAGATATCCGGTCTCTCGGTGGGTAACGGGTTCCGAGTGAAACGCGCTTCCTTTGGCCTTACCATCACTGAAGATTCTCAGGAGAGATGAAGACCTTGGTGGTCTTCCAACTTCCTCGTCAAGATAAAAGACCACAGAGCTTTCCGTATCTATGTGAAAGACATTATTATAGCTTTTATATTTTAATCATTGATGCATTAACAAACATAAAGTTACTTTACCCAAAGATTTACTTAAATAAAAGGTTTTATAAAAAAAAGGTACCTATTTGGTAGTGTTATTTGCTACGGGTTTTATTCAATAACATAATTAAATTACCGACAGTTTCCCTTGGTAAGGGTCTAAGAGCAATTGGTATATTTTGTTCTTAGGTAGGTAACGGTAGAATTTTGACACATTTTGTTTATATAAGATATCTGTCAAAATCTTATGACTGGTAATACAGTAGTGTAGATAGGTAGTTATTGAAACCGACCATAAGACAATGGCCACATCAGCGAGCGCGCTGAGAGAGATATTATGTCTTGTTTTTCTAATTTAATAATCCATAAAAAAAACTCTTTCTTTCAACGCGTCTCAAAAAAGAGGAGGGCAGTCCAAATCTTTGACTCTGTCTCACAGAACACAGAAAGAAGTTTCTGTTCTCTGTCTACCCCAAGGAGCTTATATTTTACCTATAGAATATAACTTCGTGGTCTATCCAAATGACAACAGTTATTTCAAAATATATATAAGAGAAAAAAACAATATATAAGAGAAAAAAACAACTTTCGCTATATTCAAGATGTTGCGGTAAATCCCGTTTATGAAACACTAAACTCTTTGTCAACTAACGATAAGAGTAATAAAGGCTAACTGTTAAAAAAACCGCAAATACTGCAATACACTTAATTCACATGGAAATGGTTACTGTGAAATATATGTCAAGTCATTTGGAACGGACGTAAGAAGCCCCTGATCTATTTTCCTTTGTGCAAAATTCGTTGCGCGTTTAAAAAGTGAATGTGATGTTTCTTCGAAATTAACATAAATATTACACAGTGTCAGCGTTAAATATTAGTTGCGTAATATTAGGTTTTTGAACGTGTAGTTTTATTTTGGGTTCAAGCAAATTATACATTACGTATGACTTTTGACAATGTCTAAAGATCGCTTTCAATGTTCGATCCACAGATAGAGATCTGCCTACCAGAGTTTTGTTGCTAAGTAACCGATGTTATTGTTATTAAATTAACAATAATTGCAAGGCAGCAAAATTTCCTTTAATCTACCGATAGAATATTGAAATCGGCCGTATAGCTTCAAACATGACTGCGGTTAAATTTCAAACATATTTCTAAATTGCGATCCTCTCTAACGACAATTTTCCTGTACCACGAATGATATACAATTACCTAGTCATTAGTGATAGTGCGTAAAACTAAAAAACTGTTGATTTTTCTTAACAAAATGCTACTTTTCTTATATGAATATTGCGATAGTCAAATTCTCTACAAGATGTATAAAGTGTTATGCCAATAGCTCCATAGTTTCCGAGCGTTGTCACGTTTTTATTTTGAAGAGACCTATTTTCAATATTTTTTTAATACATTAAAATGTGTATACAAAATTTATAATGTTCTCATACTAATTTGTTGTATGAGAACATTATAAATTTTGTAAGAACATTATAAAAGTTAGGTTTCATAAGTATTTTTTTCAAATTTTACGCTCTTATTCGAAAATTGCATGTTACCCCATTTCGTCACCTTAAGCCGACTATAGGAGTACCTAACTACTTATCCAAACTAGCTTCAAAGTAGGTAAATGAGATTAGTGCATTCTTTTGACCCCCAGTGTAATCGTGTTTACACTGCGCTTCAGCTATTGTTTAGTGCTACGACCTCATACATTACATGTAAAAGTCGTTTCGTAATCGGTACAGCGAGTGAATCTGACAATGGTCGGATGAGCCGTACGATTTGCGCGGTCTATTTGACCGGATCTTTTGCAAGGTGCAAGATATAGCGTTTAACCTAATCAGCCATGCGTGAGACCATTTTCAAGCGACCGAGAATGGGATCGAGTAATCAATTAATCGAACGCTGCGAGTAATATTGCGAATACTTGCTTCCTACCCCCGCTTCACAGCAAAACGTAACTTTTTCGTAGTTCGGTAGAGATTTAGGAACAAAAAGATTTTTTTAATAAAATTCTAATATTGAACTCCCTAGATAGAGTCTTGCCTTTACAATGCCTGAGGTTATGCGCGCTCGCCTTACCTTATTTATAAATTATTGATTACCTATACACATTGTCACCCCCACGTGTCCTCCTCTTTGTACTATTATCCCTTAGGGGATGGTTTCAGAGATTAAAACTATTCTATGTCCTTCCCAGGGTCTGAGACATATTGGCATAAAACAAATTTCATCTAAATCGGTTCAGCGGCTTACCTAACCGTGAAAAGGTAACACATAGAGTTACTTTCGCATTTATAAAATTAGTATGGATATCTCGATGGTCTCATTCTGTCTTGTTTTTAGAAAAACTTACTAATATGTATGTAAAACATTACCTATCTTTATTAAAACTTCATCCTCTGCAGTCCGGACTGCGGAGGATGCTGGGTTCGATTCCCGTCTGGGGCAGGTCGATCTTTTCCAGTGTATTTTCTAGTTTTAAAAATATTTACGCGACTGTAAACGCAAAAATATTTCATAGTTATCTTTATAGTTATAGGAAAAGCTCTAAATTTAAACAGAGGAACAATCTCTCAAAGAAATTTTGGATAATATCATCAGAAGTTTACGCTGATGAAAGTCGGACTGTCAAGTGTCATCTTAAGTCACCTCGTACGGTGGAAACTTGGACTGTCGTCGGTTCGTCTCAGGTTGTACAGTGGAGTCAATCACCAACAATAACATTCCCGAATCCCAAGGACGGTTGACGGCAGGTAGATGGCCCGTCGTGATACTTCTCAGCCAAATCCTTTTTATACTATGTTCCTAACATGATTTACGCCGAGCGCCTAATAAAGTTGAGAACGCCAACCTTATTAGGCGGTTAGCGTAAATTGTTGTTCTATAAAGAAGTCATTTCGAATTAATCTGCTAAACGCGCTATAAGTGCAAGTAGCTAAACGTTAACAAATAATTCACAAAAAAAAAGAAATATTTCTAATCGATATCATTCTCTGAATTCGATCTCATTTCGTTTGAGTACCAATGTGGAGTAAATTAGAAATTCGAATTTACTCGACAAAACTAGGGATTTTTCCTAAAATTTGACTGATTAATATAAATGGAAGTGAGTTCTTTAACGAATAGTAAGAATAGGTAAGCAAAATGATTATCACCTGAGTCAAATTATCACAATTATTTTTAACGCCACTTTTGTATGTACGTATCTACGCATCTCCCCGCAATAAGCTAAAAATAACACTTTCACTTCTTTTATTCATGGTTTTGTATTATTCGCCACGAACAACAAAAGTGGGATCTTTTCGTGGTGCCGACAGTATAATTATTCGAATCCTACGCATTATCATTAGCTATTAGCTAACCACAACGCGAAGATTACGAAGTTCAGTCAAGTTTTTTAGATCACAATAATATCTCACTCATCACGTTCTTCGTATTAAATTACATGATTGTTTTATTAGTTTTTTGTTACGCACATTTTTTGGATGGTAATTTATTTTTTATTACATTCAGTTTTATATTCAAATCATGTTAACGAATGATTCGTCAGTGTTCAGTGAATGATTCAGGTTCAAGTTCCTAAATGTAGTCATTTGCAGCTTCGTTCATCAGCAAGTCTGTTCCTTGCTTTACATTTTTGCAGACCTCCCTATGATGCATTAGCAATTGTATTAGCACGCCTCCACGCCCTGGCTTGTCTTCCATACTTGGTAAGATTTCGGGAAGGCGGCTTTAGATACGCGTCCAGTACACAACTTACAGGAGTTCTAGAGAAGCTGAGAATGTAATAAAAATAAATTATTCCTTTTTTAACTTTGCATTATAAACTAGAACAAGCCTTTCCGAACCCAGACCCGGCAGGCCAACAAGTGAAGTGGCCCGTCAAGTCATTTGAATTTGCCCGATGATATGACAGACCTTCAAAAAGCACACGCTCTAAAACAAAATTTCTAAGCAAAAGTGTCCTCAGAGCACAGATAAAAACTTTACGTCTACTTTGTCACCGACAAACTGTGGCTACCATACCAACACGAACTAAGAAATTTGGCAACTCGTTGCTTTGTCGCACAATTAAGAAATAGAATTTACTGCCAACACGTGCTCCCTCCTTACAATCCTGGGTCATTCAAAAGAGGCGCGAAGAAGCACCTTGCAGGTCGGCAAGGCGAGGGTGGCTAGCGCGGCAGTTTATATCTCGCACCAGCTATCTCAGCATTTGGACTCCACTTCTGCTTACCATCAGGTGGAATGGAGTCATTTGCTTGACCTTTTATTAAAAAAAACTTTCTATATTTCTGGAAAATAGTCTGTGATGATGATTAGGTTTTAAATCTAATATTTAGTGAGTTACAAATAAAAATGATTTTTATTCCGATATAAATAAACATGATTCTTCTTATGTGTATATTTTTGGTTTGGTTTATGGTTTATTATTAGATACCTCTAAAATCAGGGACCTGGCGCCTCGTCAGATTTAAAACAAAATGCCCATCTAGAAAATATATTGGTCAGCCTTGAACTAGAGCTTTTGTAAATATGATATGATAATGTACTTAAGTACCTACATCTTAGAATTAGTTACCTCAATCATCATCATCAGCCTGTCTACCCACTAATGGACAATGGCGTTTCCTAATGTCCGCGAACTTCGCCCATCAAATTAACTACATGCCTGCCTCCTCTCAACACGAGTAAATTAGTTCTAAACTTAGTCCCAACTGTTTATAGCTGAACTCATTAAGGTGGGCATAAACATGAATTTACATTTCTAGATAACATTTATTTTTAATACGAAGGAAGGAGATTAAGAAGACACCTAATTATAAGCTGATTGTAAGTTATCGGCGGCTTGTACCCCTACTCTTCTATTTTGCCTTCAAGTTCTTATTATTTTATACGTTTTACTAGGAATGTATATAACTAATTAGGTATCATTAATATTTCTTTAAAATTTAAATGTAAATGCAAAAAAATTTAAGTTAGTTCCGGGGTCAATATCTGTGAATCAATTCTGATGAAATTCCCTAAAAAGAAATTAAAAACAACTGGCATAGAGACTTTTATCCTATACTTACAAGATTTTAATAGAAAATCCGATTTAAAGACATTTTATTTATTTGTCCTACGATACTATTTCATTTAGATGACGTAGCTAGATGTTATTTTTCTTCTAGCACCTATTAACACCAATTTTACATTTAATTTGACAAATATTTTTTATTGATACCTAGAGCTTTTTCTGTATCGAATTTTAGTAAAAAAATAATTACTTTTTCGAAACAGGTTGTGAGCGCTAAACCTAGTTATAAGGTTTGTATATTCTACTCAACACAAATTTGAGTATCACCATAGGTCGGAATAGTTTGATATTAGCGTCTGTTGAAAAGGAGATAGAGATCCTATGGGAATCACTGCATTCTACAATCAACGAGAGTAAAACAGCAACTCACCTTTAGCAGCCACACCGACCCAGTACTACCCGGGCAATGTACGCCAGAGCAGACCTCTTCCTCGTTCTCAACAGCCCTCGAAGATGGAGCGATATTTTGAAGGACCAGCCTTGACTGAGCATCCGCCAAGACAGCGGGTGATATGCGTATACTTCACAACAGTATATATGAAGCACTAAAGACACTGCACTATAGTTTCACAGCGCTAGCGGTGGGTTGAAAGTACGTAAACCCTAAGAATAGCGGTGAGAAACCTCCCAGGTCGTGAAGGTTCCAGAAAGCGGGAAAAACCGGGATCAGCGAGTACGCAGCCGGTCGAGTCGCCGTCAATTCGTAGACTGTAGAATGCAGCGGTATATTGAGCGATCACTCTTATAAACTAATATGTGGGTAATATTGAAATTCATATTGAAGGCTAACAGTTAGCATGAACATTGCCCCCGGCCTTAAAACCTTCGGTTTTAATGAAAATGTAATTGAATATGAACAACGGGTAGGGGACAAGTAACTTAAGGTTAAGTCATTGAGATGGTAGCGTACAAAGACGCACGACTGGTCGTTTATAAACGCCCGTCGAAGTCTTTACAGAGGCAACTCTTATGATACCGTCCTTGCCTGGATAAGCAGCAACTACGACGCCAAGAGGCCAATGAAGCGGAGAAATATTGTCAGTAACAATGAGTACAACGGAACCGATACAGATCGGGTTAGAAGCGGTATTCCACTTTGTTCTGGACTGCAACAAGTGTAAATATTCTTGCTTCCATCGCTTCGCGAATGATTGTAACATTTGATCCAGTAAAGAATAGCGATTGCGTAAATTATTAGAATCTAATGACACGTCATAGGTAGGCAATTGTTTTAATGGGCTTGACATTAAAAAATGTGCAGGCGTTAACGCACTAGGTTCCGATGGATCATCACTAAGCAGCGTAAGTGGTCTTGAATTTATCACACATTCGATCTGTGTGAGCACAGTCAAGAGCTCCTCGTATGTAAGTAGCTGCGTACCTATAACTCTATAAAGATGCGTTTTAAAAGCCTTAATATAAATTTCATAATGACCACCAAAGTGTGGACTACGCGGCGGGTTAAGTTTCCACTCGATTCGATTGTTGACAAGTTCATTAGCGAAAGACGATTGGAAGTTTTCAGAATCTAAGAATTTGTAGATTTCAGAAAAACTATTTTTAGCACCAATAAAATTGGTTCCTCTATCCGAATACATGCAAGATACTGCACCGCGGCGAGATAGAAAACGTTTAAGTGCGGATAAGAAGGCATTAGTGGTTAAATCAGATGCTATTTCTACATGCACGGCTCGTGTCACCAAACACGCAAAAACGCATAAGTAACATTTTATGGAGCGAACACCACGCTTCCTATAGGGAATTATATTTATAGGGCCACAGTAGTCGACGGCAGTGTGAGTAAATGCCTTCGTTTCATTTACTCTGCAAGCAGGCAAGTCAGCCATCATAGGATAAGTAGGCTTAGGGTTCACTTTAAAGCAAAAGTTACATTTATGAATGCAAGTTCTAACAAGTCTTCTGCATGACAGAATCCAGTACCTCTGTCGCAGAATGGACATGAGAGCCACAGAACCTGTGTGACAATTAGAGCGGTGATAATGTATAATAATAAGCTCGACTACCTTGTCTTTACGAGGAAGTAGCACAGGGTGTCGTTGCTCGAAAGACAAGTCAGCGTGACGTAGTCGGCCACCAACCCTTACAAGGTTATTGGTGTCAAGGAAAGGAGCTAGACGATTAATTGCGGGAGAACAACGATTGTTTCGTTGAAGAGAATTTATTTCACAAGCGAAGTAAGTATATTGAACAGCCTTTAATATTTCAATTTCAGCAGTTTGCATTTCACTGGCTGAAATTCTACTATTAGAGCGGGGAAGTTTTTTAATAAAGCGTAGAACATAAACTGTAGAGCGGAGCATCAACAGCCAAGAGGATACTCGCTGCGATAGCAAAAGGAGCGGATGAGTAGCATCATTTAAAATAGCGGTTAATGCAACTTTAGTTTCAGGTAAGTCAGCGGGATTATAATTATTTTCTATAGCGGTAATAGGCCAACTAGAATAATCTTTACTCAACCAGGACGGTCCAGTATACCAGGGAGTATAGTTAAGTATTTGTGCAGGTGACAACCCTCGCGACAAACAATCACTAATGTTGTCCTCTCCTGGCACATGATAAAAATAATAAGCGGGAAGTGAATTCAAAATTTTGGTAACACGGGTAGCAACAAAGGTTTTGAATTTATGAGGCGAACCGTGGACCCAATGAAGAGCGACCATAGAATCTGATAAACAATAAACCTTATCAATTTTATGACGTGATTCTATCATATTTATGACATGTCGAACCAGCTTCGACATCAACAGAATTGCACAAAGCTCAAGCCTTGCGACAGACTGAACAAGCAATGGTGCCACCTTGGATTTGGCACATACAAGTCTAACAGAAATTAATTCGTTTAAAGCGGATACAGAACGAATATACACTACACAACCGTAAGCTCGCTCGCTAGCATCGGCAAAGGCGATTATCGAAATATTTGAATTTTCATAAACTTCAAGGTGACGCGGTATACGTAATTGTTCTAGGCAAGGTAGTTCTGTAATGTAATTTTTCCATATTTTTAAAATATCAGCGGGCGGTTGTTCATCCCAATCAATTTTTAAAATAAACAATTGTTGGAGAATAAGTTTAGCAAATAAGATTACTGGTGCTATGACACCCAGAACGTCGAACTGACGAGCAATAACAGAAAGAATGTTTCGCTTGGTACATGGGCGTGGAGTAAGCGAGACAGAAATTTTAAACTCGTCGGTAACTGGAGACCACTTCACACCCAGCACCTTCAAGTCATCACAGTCACTAAATGGAACATCAACTGAGTACCGGTGAGAGCTTGGCAGTGAATCAAGCAATTCAGGTGAATTGCTGGACCACTTTACTAGGTCAAAGCCTCCGGCCTTGAACATCCCTAACAACTCATTTCGGAGGCGTAAGGAATCCCGGACGGAGGGCATGGAGAAACAAATGTCATCCGTGTAACAATTGTTAGTAGCGACCTGAGCAGCTAGCGGGAACGAGTCGCGTTCATCCTGACAAAGTTGTCTTACCACACGGATCGCTAAGAAAGGGCTACAGCTCAAACCGAAGCAAACGCGGTTAAAACAGTACGTAGTAATCGGTTCACTAGAATCAAAGCGGTATAAAAACTTCATATATTTACGAAACCTTTCGTTAACTGAGACCTGCAAGTACATTTGTTTTATGTCTGAAGTGAAAGCTATTTTGTATATACGAAAATCAATTAATATAGACAGTAAATTATTTTGTAAGTTAGGTCCCGTATGTAAAACTTCATTCAACGAGACATTCGAGTCTGTCTTGGCACTAGCGTCCATTACCATGCGTATCTTAGTAGTAGTTTTATCATGTCGTAGTACAGCATGGTGCGGTATGAAGTAACCTGAATGATCACCAGTGTCAATAACGCGAGAGATATAATTTTTATCAATATATTCGCGGATAATATTGTCGTATTCTTGGCGTAATTCAACACTAGCATTAAGTTTGCGTTCCAGTGACAGGAATCGTTTTTTAGCGGTACAGTATGAATCACCCAAGGTGGAGGGATCATCCGAGAAAGGTAATGCGACAGAATAGCGGCCTGTGCTATCGCGCTTAGTATTATTAACAAAAATATTTTCGCACTCCCTTTCAGCCGAACTCAAGATAGGCTGACAAGGCAATACCTCCTCGAGCTGCCAAAAGGTTTGCAAAGTTTTGTCTAAGTTTGAATCAGTTTGTATAACAGCGGTTAAAGAAATAGAATTGTTATGAGCGGTGTTTACGGTATATGTATTACCTAGAATCATGTAACCAAAAATTGTATCAAAAGCGGTAGGCATGCCCGGTGGCCCGGTAACACGGCCTTGTAGTAAAATATCGGCGAAAAATGAAGCGCCTATGAGAATTTCAACCTCACCGGGAGAATGAAACTCATCATCAGCGAGACGAATATTTTGTAAATAAGAAAATAAAGTTTTGTCAATATTAACAGTCGGCAGATCGTCTGTAATGCGGTCAATAACACACACATCTATCGATATTGATATGTCATTAAAACGAGAAAATAAAACTAATTTTGTTGATCCCCTAATTGGATTAGGAGATGAACCAATGCCCTTGACAACAGCGCGCGGTAATTTATTAAAAGAAAGATTTAAGTTTTGACAGCATTTTGTAGTTATAAAGTTAGATTGAGAACCGGGATCGATAATTGCACGAACACAATTCAAATTGCCGCGCGAATCAGCTGCGTATACCTTGACTGTACCAAGTAAACAAGTAGTATCGTTTTTACTGAGCGGCGGCGACATATTACACAACGAAATATTTTGCGCGTTTGTGTTATCCTTCTCAGTAACAGGTTTCTGTCGCACGGCGTCATATGCGCAAGGAATGGCGGTGGAGAAGCGTGTACGCTCCCGTGAGCCGACATCATGACTCACGTCAGCAGCGCGCGGGGCCGGCGGCTGCGCGGGATGTGACGGCGGCGCACCGCCGGCGCCGAGCGGGGCTCGTTTGCGACATAACAGCGTGTGATGTCTTGACGCACAATTTCGACAAAGACTATTTGAGTTACAAGTTGTAATTAAATGAGTTAAGCTTAAACAATTGGTGCATCCATTGTGAGATTTCACAACGTTATAGCGGTCTTCTATTGATAAATTTTTAAATGTCGTACAAAGAAACAATTTATTATGCGAATTTTGTTTACAAAACGCGCAGCGGCTGTAATAATTACCGAAAGAAGTGTGAGTAGCGGCTACTAAAGAATGAGTAGGTTTATTACGAATTTGATATAAATTTTGTTTAGAAGTGACGGTATTCATGGACGAAGTGCGATCTAGTACCTTACATTGTTCGCGCACAAAGGCAACCAAATCATCGTATGAAGGAAAAGATGAGTCACGCTTATGCATTTCAAACTGACGAGCGGTTTCTGTATCGAGTTTTTTAAATGCGAGGTAAAATAAAATAAAATCCGATAAATTATTTAAATTTAGAGATTTAAGACTAGAAACAGCTCCACAAAATTTTTCCAAAAAGGATTCAAAATATTTAGTATTGGCGGAATTAAAACATTTAAAATTAAACATTTCATCTAAATACGCGGAAGCGAGACAACGCTTGTCTTCATATTTGTCGACTAGCGTCCGCCATATTATGTTGTAGTTAGTGGCGTTCGGTGTGATTCCCGCACAAACGGAAAGTGCCCGGCCAGACAGCTTACCAATCAAGTACTGCATACGTTCATGGTCAGTTAAGTCAGAGTTATTGTGAATCGTATTTTTAAATGATTCGTAAAACATAGGCCACTTAATAGGGTCACCAGAAAATCCTATCAAATCTAGCTTAGGCAGTTTTACAGCTGGTTTTTTATAACAACTATTTTTGGTGTCTGTAGAATCCGACTTGATTGTTGCTGCCGATGCAGACAACTTAGTTAAGGTGCGTTTACAAAAACAATAAAGTTCTTCAAATGCATTGACACTTTGATAATTAGGTTCAGAGTCAGGCTTTAATTGCAGTTCAGCATCAATTATTTGATCAGTAATTTCCTTAAACTCTGAGCGTAAATACTCTAAAGACTCAGTACTAGCAAGGAATATTTCCGTAGATGATTCATCAGAAAATGCGTGTGTAGCCTCGCTATAGATTTTTTGTAAGCGGGAAAATAAATTATTGCGTTTAGCATTATATTTTTTCAAGTCCATTTCTAACTTTTCAATTCCCTTTAAACCACCTGCACTTCCAGGCGGCATTATGAGCTATAATATAGGTAATAATAGACAAAGTGTGAAACGTCTGATTTGCGAAATGTGTCTGCAACACTGTGCAACGATAGGAGCAAGAATGTTCGGTGGCGTGATTATTTGCAATCTACCTTTTATTTACTTATTGCGTAAATCCAAAAATATGTGTAATTAAGTTATTTAAAGCGTAAGCGGTGTAGTAAAATAGATATTAGGTTCAATGAATGCGGCTCGAAGGCCAAAAGAACGGTGTGAGCGCTAAACCTAGTTATAAGGTTTGTATATTCTACTCAACACAAATTTGAGTATCACCATAGGTCGGAATAGTTTGATATTAGCGTCTGTTGAAAAGGAGATAGAGATCCTATGGGAATCACTGCATTCTACAATCAACGAGAGTAAAACAGCAACTCACCTTTAGCAGCCACACCGACCCAGTACTACCCGGGCAATGTACGCCAGAGCAGACCTCTTCCTCGTTCTCAACAGCCCTCGAAGATGGAGCGATATTTTGAAGGACCAGCCTTGACTGAGCATCCGCCAAGACAGCGGGTGATATGCGTATACTTCACAACAGTATATATGAAGCACTAAAGACACTGCACTATAGTTTCACAGCGCTAGCGGTGGGTTGAAAGTACGTAAACCCTAAGAATAGCGGTGAGAAACCTCCCAGGTCGTGAAGGTTCCAGAAAGCGGGAAAAACCGGGATCAGCGAGTACGCAGCCGGTCGAGTCGCCGTCAATTCGTAGACTGTAGAATGCAGCGGTATATTGAGCGATCACTCTTATAAACTAATATGTGGGTAATATTGAAATTCATATTGAAGGCTAACAGTTAGCATGAACACAGGTAGACAAGACAACAAAATGTTACATTATAATTTCATTAGCATATTACATAACATTGAGTTACTTAATAATGTGTATTCAATACAATACTCGGGTGGGTAAACGAAATAAAAAGTATCTTGATACGTGTTCTCCGAGCGAACATAACAAAGTATTTTATACAAATTAGACTTAGTCGAACTAAAAAGTGCAAAAACCGGCGATCTATTTCCCTGTTCCTGCTGGTGCAAAGCGATGAACCATCACGCAGCCTCTCGCCCGGAACGGAAAAACCACTCGAGCATTCCATCATCGGTCTATTACCACGTGACTCTTAGAACTTGGGTTAAATATCTAAGCAAATACTAATATGAATTTCATTATTTTATTGATTTACTGACGACATATACAGCACTACAATTAAGGTGACGGTAAGTGTTGGCAACCTTACCAATAGCACAGATCCAATAGTGACCGGACCATCCCACGCCTGTATAGCACACGAAGACGCACCAAAAGTAAAAAAAAAAACTATTGATTTTTCTTTACAGTACCTACTTTTCCTCATATGGATATTTAAATTTTATGAACATAGCGCCAGTAGAATTTTCAAGATTTTTACACTCTAATGTACAAATTTTGTAATTGTTCTCGTTGTTGTGTAAGGTGTAAGTCGTCGTAGTTTCACACGTATATTTTTTCAAAATTTACTCATCGGAAAAATTGCATTTTACAACGTATCGTCCCCTACGTTGTAATGATTATAACAATAACCAAGTTTAACAAGCACTTAAAGGTGAAAATACAGTGGTGATATACACACATTGTTATATTCTGGTGTGCAATCTTGGGTTAGCTCAAAGCTAAAATTAGGTAGATTTTTAATCAATAAACAACTAAGATTTACTTTCATTAAACTGAAAAACGAATCAAGAAGTATACTTATAGAAAATTTCTGCGGAGAACAAAGTTCTTATTGGCGCTTTTCAAAGCGATTGACATGATTTGGCTAGCGCCAGCCTCGCTGGAAAAAACTTAGAGGAATCGCCACTGCTCAAATACTAATGTAATAGTGTCAATTAAGATTTACATTTTTTATTTTTATTTTTTATAATTAATATTTATTAATAATGAAACGGTGGCTACTGGAACGCCGATTTTCCCGGAATCGTACCAATATGGCTGGGCAAGAAGCTTGAGTCGTAATGGAGGGCTTATGCACCCGCACGGTGATATAATGCTGAGTTTTCGCTTCTAATACAGCTTTCAAAAAATTTCAATACAAAAATTCAAATAGGTACTTGTTTTTAGTTATGTACCTACTTAGTTCCTCTTAAACCCTTCTCAAGCGCCGTTATCTTCAATTAATGTTTAAAGCCTTACGTGCTTCTGTTCGCGTGATGCAGTCTCCGTTTCCCGTAGAAGTGTTGACGAAACATCGTAAACTATAATTTAGTGAGGTACTTATTCATAGCTACATAATTGAGTTACCTAATAGGCTACGTTTTATTTAGATAATTTACCTTATTACCATAATATTGTGCTAAATTACATGATTCCGATGCGATAGAAGAAATTGCGGACAACAGTGTGTTAGGTGTACTATGTAACTGTTTTCGAAAGAGAATTGTATACCCACTTAGTACCAACCATGAACTACATAGGTAACAATGTGTTCGTATTCTTTATTTTAGTGACATTTTGTAGTACAAAGCTTTGCAAATTTGGGCGAGTAAATTTCGAGCCAACAATAAGCTTACAAGCTTTTAATCTTTTGCACTTTGTTGTATTTTCTCTACAGTTTTTCGATATATAAGTAAGGTAGATAATTATTTTCAAGACATCAAATAATTAACCAGGAATAAGAGCATGAGATGAGACCTCTAGGTCACAGAAAGATATCTCTTTTGTAATGTGCGTACACGTAATATAGGTAATTTTGATTAAGTATAAGTAGCGTTATCTACTTACTCTACTTCAATAAAAAATAAGTTCACACGCATTCATGCATACATACACAAATTATAATACTTGAAAGTGTCGATTGTATGTCACCAAATTGCATTTTGTAAATAACTAAATTATGAATGAGTTAACGGCGGATTGAAGGTTCAGCCGGTCCTTTGTAGCCGTAGATCTATACCATAAATATTACCAAATAAACATTTTTTTATTATTTATTTTATTATACATAAATTCTGTCCTAGTCTTACTAGGTGTTTTATCAGTACGACTTTATAATCAAAGAGGAGACTTAATAAACAAACATAATCTAGAATCGAAAAATATTTTACCACTCTCCGTGGTCTTGTGATACGCCCTGATTTCGGAATTTAACCAAAGGTCCCGGGTTCAATTCCCAGAGGAATCAATATTAATAATCGGAGCTCGTTTTGGCAGCTGAAGAGCTTTAGCACCATCTTATCAAAGTGTGTCGCCATAGCAATGGTGTTAAAGTCTACCATCATTGTTCTGATATTAAATACCTACTTAATTCAAAAGATAGCCCAGTTACTTACTGGTTGGGCGTTCCAGATGAAAATAGCTTCCATAAAATCACGCCTGTTTCCCATAGGGTTGGTTGATTTCGAGTACTTTTGCATTAGCAATTTTTAAGGTATCTTCGATTTGATCGACAGATTTTCGCCTATCAGTCTTCCTCTTCCCGCATCTCCGTTCACTTACGATTCATACTCGTATATCCTTTTCGTCAATCTACTTTCACATGTCCTTTATACATGACCAAACAATTTTGAGCATCCCTTTCTCAATTCTCGTCAACACTTACCATCAGTACTCCTAGTATGAGTTTTGTTAGTTTTCGATCGCGATCAAACGTATCGTATCTTTCATACATTGCCCACTAGCGCCCCTAGCGTAAACTATCAGAAACAATAGGCAATGTATGAAAAGAGACGATACGTTTGATCGAGCTCGAAAACTATCAGAACTTTGTCTAAGATCAAAACTCATACTAGGGGTACGGGTAAGATGAAGGCGAACAGACTCTCCGTCCAAGATAAAAAAAGTTTGCTTAACGTCATCTTATTTGAGATGACCTGTGTCTTCTAGGAAAAAAGTATTTCGATTGCTGCAGCAATTTCTTTCCTATACCAAGTAGTTATCAAAGAATCGGAGTCTGTGAAAAAAGCTGATCTTATTTCTATCGCACTCACGAAAAGCAATGGGGCGTAACTGAACTAATGTTTTCAATATCGGAAATTTGTGAGGTCTTTGGGTGCGCACCATTGTTGATATTCATCGGCCTACGATACTTTCCCCGTTATCATTATCTGTTGCAGCGCAAAAAATTGTCAAATAGCTTTTGCGTAGTCATTTATTGAAAGTTATTTCGTTATGCAATTGTAAAGTTATATATTTTCAACCAAATATTTTATGACCAAGTTTATGAGTCATAGTGAAATGCTTCGTAAATTATGTATAAGTATTAAGTTTTAAATTTAAGATATTGTGACAAAACACATAAACTATATGATCTTATTAAGAAGGAAGCTCTTCGCCTTTATATTAGTCGCTTTTACTTATCAAACTTCATAGCAGGAATTAGTTTTTGAAGAAAATATATCCTACTTAGGTAGGAAGGTCACAGATAGCTACCTATCTGTACCTACGTACCTAAGTACATAACTAATATTTATTTCTCAAAACTTTATATTATTACAAAGATTTAGGGTTGGAGAGCAGTGAGCACTGAAATGGATTAGGAGAAAAAATATTTTTCGTTTTTAATGCGTGGTTTAAACTATCCGGGAAATGCACTTGCAAATATTATTACTTATAAATATCTGTCTTTAGCAGTATAAAATCCTTGCTTGAATGAAGAAATCGTGAGAAAAGATGTGCAGATTACAAGCATCAGGCGAGATGTTACAAGTTGATGAACATGTCTAAGACATTGTACGTCCGTTGCTCTTCACGCTATACTTTTATTATGGAACATACAATTACTGTGCCATAAAACTAAATACTACAAAGTATTCCAAGACATTGTTGAGGGTACGTGCAGGTAAGTAGCAGAGATTATAAAAATGTAGGTAAGTACAAAATTGCTTTCTAGCTGGGCAATAGAATGTTGCTTATTTGACCCCAGTAGGTACCTAATGATGGCATTATACATTCTACCTACCTGATGGTTATCTATAAATATATAGAATGAATTTTTCAAGTGGGGCTTCGAGGCAAATCCTAAACTATAAGGAATATCGAAAAATGTTCAAAGGAGTCGGGAGCCAGCTTGATGAAAATAAAAACTACATCATTGGATTTTTGAAAAAAATAATGATTATCGCTTTGATTATCGCTTCAACCAAGGTGGAACAAGAAATATTTTATTAAAATATAACATTTTCCATTAGTTTCCCGTATATCATTACTTCCCAGAAATCGATCCTTAGTAACAACGATTGGTGTAATAATGCATTCTGGTTTTTTTTTCAAAATCATTGGGTTCGATTCCTGCATGGCTTGGATTATCGATTTTTCAAAAATCCAATAATGCAGCTTTTATTTCCATCAAAATCGGGCTCGCGATTTTCTTGAAAATTTTTTTATATTCCTTATATGTAGTTTAGGATTTGGCCTGTATATGTGTACAGTCGACCAAATTGAATCATGACCCACCTTAAGATCATTTTCCTACAGTCACTCTATACAAAGTAGGATGAAATTCGCTTGAACGTACATTTCTAAGTAACAAACCTGTTATCAATTTGTTAGACACTGACAGTGTCAAATAAATATGGCTTTTTAAAATTTGTTCAGACTTCTACTTGACATCTGACACATAACGTCATTTTATTTTTAAAAATATAATAGTTATTCCATTTTCTCAGTAGTAAAAAGAGTTTAGATTATGAACGACATCTTATTTAAAATTCCAATTAAGACTTTAGTGCAGTGATAAGAAAGATTAAAATTGCGTAGATCTCTGACCCGTCATGACGCATTTTTATTCATATTTAAAACGTACTAAGTGCAACACGCATGATAGCGAAGAAAACCTAACCAAATTTATGATTTTAAAGGAATGATCGGCCAAGTGGGTCATGATTCAGTTGGTTCGACTGTACATAGAATATGAACGATAGAATTGAGAAATTATTTGTAATCTTTGTTCCTCTTGGAGTTCCTCCTCGTGAGCATAAGAGCCTAACCACCACGCCACCAAAACAGTTGCATGAAGGTCGTAGCACACTTATCAGCTCGGAACCATTCAGTCTCTTTTTGAAATAATAAATTAATTATAAAACATTTTTTTTTTCAGGCCACATAAACCCATATTTTTTACTATGAAAAAGAGGCGATGTGCTACGGTCCGTAGTCGTTTCGTAGCCGGCGATGCGTAGCGTTCATAGTAAAAAAAAACTAAAAAAAACACGCTTTTGTGTTAAATCGGACTAAAAAGACAAAAATAACTAAATGATGAACGAAAAGTATAATTACTATTTAGAGAAAATCGTGGGGGGGAAAACTTGCCTACCTATAATAAAAATCACGAAAATATCATGAAGAAGTAATACACACACACACTTTTTTGATGGCAGAAAAGATTAGCATTAAGAATAGACTTGCAACACATAGGCATTCGGTTAGTAGATATTCGGTATTCGACCACTTTTACTATATTTAGCCGAAAACCGAATATCTGAGCACTATTCGGCCGAATACCGAATCGTAATTAATAGGTACTAGATAATTGGTAAAATAAAATGTGTATGCAATTCATACACGGCACAAGTGAAACGTAGCGGCAGAAAAGTATGTAGGGGACAGGGGGGCAAAACGGGGTCGCGAGGCATGACGGGGCCATCCTCCTATACAAGTAACTACACGTACTAGAAGTGTGTTGTTTGTGCTAATAAGTGGCCATTTGACATCGCTCTTTAGTGCCAAAGTGACCGGGGACTAGATGGCGCGTGTTCGTTTTTTACGACAAAAAATTAATTTCAATCTTGTTTCATCTAATTTTTAGTAACACGAAAACACATGTAATAAAGTAATTGTTTAGATTGCTATTAACGTTTTTCTATTGTGCTTTTCTAACGATATTACTCATTGATATGCTGTAAGCTAATGCACTCTAACTATCGATTATTGTTTTTTGTTGATCATTTAAAATATTAATTTACATGGGGGCATAACGGGGACATGACTACGGGGCACGATGGGGTACCCCTTTATGCCAATCAATGCATTCAAAAAATTTGGTAAGTAGGTATATGACCAATTAATAAAAACAACTTTGCCGATTCAGATTTCTTACCTGCATTTACAACGGAAATCAAACATCAAGCGGCTCCTTCCCTTGCAGAGAACCCACCTGAACCATTTTTGCCTGTAACTACCTGCAAGTACGCACCCTTTACAGAAAACTTCTTTCTCAGAGCCTCAACCTCGACGATCTACAGAACGAAGACAGCCAAATCCAATTTCCAATTAAAAAGTAGGCCGTAATTTAACTACGGCTTTACAATAATATAAGCAGTACTCCCCCGAATTGATACCCCATTCTGCCCCTACCCTGGGGCATGATTGGGTTTTTATAAAGGTTTCGTAAAATTAAAATTAAAATGTTGTTTAATTAGTTACTTTACCAAATTTAGTGCCAAATGATAATTTATTATATAGCCAAAGCGTTCTGATTAGATTTAATTAATAAATATATTCTGTTCATTTTTTATTGATTATTTCCCTTAACGTCCCCGTTATGCCCCCCCTTCCCCTACCTAGATGGCGAAAAGTGATGTCAGAATCCAGATATATTTATATTGGTTTTTAAAATGTTGAATGAACAACAAACCTCTATGCGTCAAAAACTATTTGGTGTCCCTTTTTTGTTTCACCGAATTTTCAAATTACCTACTACAGAGCTAAATAAGTTCCACTACAAAAAAATAATTCATTTGTTTAATATTAATATCTATGTTTTGTCATAATTATCGATGGCAGATCCGCCACAAACTGTATTTCTTCAATGAATTTTGAACTCTATGTTTATCGAATAAAATAATATGTAGCATATTTAAATAATTGGTCGTAACTTATAAAAGTAGATAATTAATATTCTAGGTAGGTACCTAGGCGGTATACTCTTGCAGACTAATGGAAAGCTTAAAACTCCAACTTGGTCGTTGCTTTCAACCATGGTTCCAATTAGCAATTAAAAAAATGAACTACTTCATACTTTATGATCTACGTTGAGTAAAACACTGAAGGCAATTAGAGACAGGTACCTAATAATTATTCCTATTACTTACATAGTTAAATTGGAAAATTTCAACTCTTAATTGGTAGAAAAAATTGTTTTCTTTTGCATACCCTATCACCCTATTATTGACTGCTTGGTGTAGGTCAGTGACCCAGGGTAGACAATTTGTATCACAATCCCAGGATGATATCTTGGTTGAGTCGTATTTTGCAATGGTTATCTTTTATATCAGTGTTATAACTTTGCTGTGCATTTATTAGATAAATTGGACTTAGGTAATAGTTCAGTATCATTTTAGCTCGGACTAGCGTAGTACCTACCTGACCTAATGTAATGATAGATAGATACATTATGAGTATCCCTATTCAGAATTAACTCAATTAAGGAACTATGCAAAAATAAACGAAAAATCTTGTTTTTAAAAACTAGAAAAATTTATTGTCCAGAGCGGGAATCGAACCCAGCGTCGTCCGCAATCCGGGCGTAGTGGTTGACGCAGCCACTCGGATTGCGGAACATGCTGGGTTCGATTCCCGCCCTGGACAGTTGATTTTATTTCAGTGTATTTTTCTAAAGATAACGCAAAAATAACTCCTTATTTTAAAAACTACTTTTTACACGCCATAATAGTACCTATTTGATGGCAAATTTTCACGCAAAGCGCAAAAATATTGACTTTTTGTAGTGTAAATAAAATTACAGTACAAAGGTACCTATTGCCATAAAAACAACGATACACTTTCATTTCCGAATGATAAGTTAAGCCGCATCTATTGCACAAAACTATCGCCTCTAGGGTTTAAATAATATAAACATGTTCTTCTTCATCCACACAGAGTTAGCAGTCCAGATCACTTACCACTACTTAAGTTATTAACTTCGCCGGATCCACATCGGGTTCGTAATGACGACACAAATTATTTTATGGTTCCATGGGGTATTCGAGCACAATAAAAAGTTTTAATTCATACACACTCACGCGCGGGTTATGTACGTGCGCCGGCGCAGCGTGCGTGGTGGCTTGCGCTTGCGTTAGAACTGAGAATTTTCTTAGACCCCTTCTCCACCTGTCACTTTAACGGGATGCTAACTCACGATCGCCTAGCCAGATAGACTCGGGATTTAACATCGAAAGGGGTAATGGACCAGCACATGCCAATTAAAGACGTTTTAAAAACAATTTGTTTATTCTATTAAATTGTTAACAATTTACACTTTTTAAAGTTATCTCCACAATTTTCTCATGCAACAAAATAGTGCGGAACGTTTGGTTTTATCAATACCACTTGCTTTTGTTTCTAAGTTTCTATAAAATTTTATTTTAAACTAGGAAAAGGTAAATACAATGTAAATTTCTACCTTAAATTACTTATAAATAATAAATTCCATCAGCAAATAACATTTGAATCTTATACATGGGTAGGTATGTAGGTAAGTATAGGGAGGTATTTATTTAACATTAAATTCCGTAAAATACACTAAACATGTTATAATAGTGATCGATCTTTAGCTCATCTGCCTGTTAATTATTATTTATCATACTCGTATTTATTATCATTTGTCGAAGGTTTCAATCGAAATAGAACGTACGATAAGGTATTAAGCTCCATTATGCAAGTCTCTATATAATGAAGATGTAATTGACGGAGTTGACGGAGTGGGCAGTAATGCTGCTTACACACCAACAGGTCCTGAATTAATGAATTAATGACAGGACAAAATGGCAAACACAAATATTTGCCGACGAATCCTGATTGCTTACATAAATATAAATTTTATTTATAAAGAAAGGATTTGTTACGTATATCCACTATCTAAAACATAATTATAACACGTTCTTTATGATAGTTATAGAGGCTGTAAGTATAATTGGTGCGCGAGTAATATTAGGTCCTTTCCTTATACCAAAAATAACAATTTTGTCGATAGGTTTTATAGAAAGCAAAATAATTATTCTTAATGATTGTATAGCTTGTGGTACCTAAATCTGTAATTATTTCTTGGCTAAATAATGCAATTAAAATGGTCACTAAATGCCAGTTCACAATTAAAGTGGTCAATTCAGCTTATAAAAAAACAACTAAGCGTTTATTATACTTTTTTTTTATTATAGAGTTATTACAAGACTACAGTCTATGTAGTAGTCAGTAAATGTAGTTAATTTAATTACTAGAATTGCAATATTAATAAAATCATGTAAGTTACTAACTTAACAAGTGTAAAAAAAGTTGATAATTTCATAAAGTTTCGATAAGTAAAGAACCAATATTATATGTCAATGGTATGGACAAAATGGAACTAAGATTTTATTTATAGTTATAGATGTTATTAACGAACGATAATGTTAGAGTCTCTTCTCTATTTTTTGTTTTTTTTTTTAAGAACGGCTGAACCTATGAATATAGTATGTACTAAGTGTATTTTACGTAGTTTAGATATAAACTTGTTAATCGACGAAAATACACTTGATTAGGTACGGGACAGGTACAGGTATTAATGAAAATTTTAAATAATCCCATGGAATACCAAAGTGGGACACGAAAACATGACCTCTTAAAAAGAGATTTTTTTAAAGTTACGTCTCATTATCAAAAACAAAAATAAGAGGCACATTGGGTGCGTCACATAAATTACTTATAATTAAGGTTTTATTTTGTTGCTAGATCTCTAAGACAAAAAAGTCGAAGATTATCCGTTTTCAATTTGTTTGTCGAACCCGATTCAAATCCGAAGTCCATCTTATACCGTTAACTCTTTATTAGAATTGTAAAGAATAAGTATTTTTTCTCTATAAATTACTTATTAAGAAAGGGTTTATTACTGGCCATACGAGGAGCGAACATAACATATCACCGTAAGATTTTAATGAAATGACGGAATGATAAGATACGAGTATACAATTTACTTTTACCACAGTCTATTAGGTATATTATATCAGTTAAATACTACTCTAGGTTAATGTTAGTGGAAGTTTACATACTATCACATACTTACAAAGAGAACTAAAGCTGAAATTAAAGAGAGTAACGAAAAATCTAAATTTATAGAATTTATTTAAACAAATACTGGGTGTAAAAGACATGAACAGTCAAACGAGAACCACGTATTCTATACATCAAAATAAGACATATTTAAAAAAAAATTGCTGGGAAATGATTTTTATTTTTTGGTGTTAAAAAAATTGCAAATTGTACCGCGCAATGTAAAGGGCTCAACTCGCACGCAACTCGCAAAACCGCGATAATTTTGCCAGGTGGCGGCCCCGTTCGTTAGTGTCCGTGCGCATCGAGTGAGCTACATTGAGCGCTAACGTTTTGAAACCATTTTTTGTTATGAAATACTAAAAAAAATGATAATGTTTCTTTGGACAATAATTAAGAAATAACGTATAGAATACGTTTTCATAAAAAAATTAAAAAGAAAATTATGACTTTGACCTTCTCTATAAAATCGTAACTATCAATTTCCCAGGTACAGTCTAAAGGAAGAAAAATGTTATGATGGTGAGCAGAATACATGGTTCTCGTTTGACTGTTCATGTCTTTTACACCCTGTATATATACAGGGTAGTAGCGGGCAAAAGCGGGTCTTTATATATAAAGACTCGCTTTTGCCCGCTACTTCGTCCCCGTGGAATAGGAAGTTGCTTTGGGCAACACATTTTGATTTTTTGTGTACTTTTTTTTAAGTAATATATGTATAGTAAACATTGAAAGATTTGTATGAACTTCCATACGAACTTTCATGTCCTATTTCGTCCATATTATGCGGGTCGAAATTTAAAAAACGCTAGAATAAAATCAAATATACAAAATGAATACGTACCTAATTCATTTTGTGTGCTTAAATTTAATGTTTCATCTTCAATAATGACAAAAATATACCTATGTTGATTTTCAAACATTGTCACCCCATTTCCCCTTTTTAGGGCTTGAATTTTGAAAAAACTTAAAACACGTTTCACTCATTTATCGATAGCAGTACTCATGTGAAGTTTCAAATAAAATAGTCAAAGTAATCTGGTGACCCCATATGTCCATTATTAGAATAAATTTGTCTGTCTGTGTTCATTTAAATATTCAATATAAATATAAAACATATATTTAAGCAACTTATACAATTGCAACTCCATAAATTTTAATAGTTGAATAATATTCTCACAAAAAATTAATACTTAGCTAAAACTTTTGTATTACAATCCAATAAGAATAATAATAAGTAGGTACCAATTTAAAATTAGGAGAAACGAATAGTAATAAATAATTAAGTTATGTTTCTTTCTAGAATATTCTAAAAAAATAAACCAGAAATATTTTAAAGGATATGTAGGGTTTTATTTGAGTAAGGTGACAATGTAGCAAAGAACTTATGTACCTAAGTATAAAAAATAAACATTTAAAGTTTGTTCCTTTTAAAGCAATAGTGTTGCAGTAATATACCTACCAAAAAGGATTTACCCCTGGATCAGACGAAAATCTTGAAATAATTTGGAAGCAAATGCTATAAAATAGTTTAAATTAAAAAAGAAAATATTATCTATATAGCATATTCGACAGAACATGATAAACAGGGGCAGGCTCTTGGCAGGCTACAACAAACTGTCAAATTTCTTAAGAGGACTAGGGTTGGGAACACAGAACAGATAAAAGAGGTTAGAAGTCGAGTCGAAGATCAAGCGATGTTAATACCAGAGCCAGTGTCGCCACACGCGACATAATATTTTTTCAATTTAACAGTATATTTCTAATTACCGGTAAAAATAAATGTCTCAATTAGTAAGACTATGAGTCTTACTTTGCTTCCTGCCAGTTAAAAAAGAACAAGACGGTGTTTTAAATTTATTTTTTAAATATTATTCCTCTTCGAAAAGGATCAAATATGAGTGTTTACTCATAACCAGCGGCGCGCGCGAACCGCTTTCTTACGACTTCTAACCTCTTTTATTTGTTCTGTGGTTGGGACCGTGCGAGTGTCACGTCTGTGGTGCAAGTGTCCATAGGCTATGGTGACTACTTTCCACCAGGCAGGCCGTTTGTCTGCCAACCACTTAACATAAGAAAACAACTTAATTAATAAAATTACAAATATACTAAAGTTAATTAATATAAATTAAATCAATTATAATTTAGTTTGGTAGTTTTGATTATTAAAATCATTAATATAGGAGAATGCCCAATTTAGTATGGGACTTAGACCATGATTGCGCTTTAATGAAATGAGTGCCAGAGACTGGGAAAAAATCTTACAACTTATGTGTGGTGAGTTTTAAGAAATCTTATTTTAAAAATAATGGCGTTTGCGATAATTATGTAAAGATTACACATTTTGCCAATGTCGAGTGAAAATGTTCTTAGTAACAAGGAGTCTCTTAATCCATCGACGATTATTAATATCCAGACACAATTGATTTTAATTGTGTTCTCGCGCTCCTGAGCGCGAACGGGGCTTAACGAGTTAACACGTCTTTTTACAACCAAAACTCGGGAGAAAACTACTTTTGAGAAATCATAATTGATAATAGTCTATACTATTCTTAATAAATGGCTTCGCGATACATTTACGTTACGCATTTTGCCAATGTCAAGCTCAGACCAATAAAAAAGTCAAGTGAAAAAGTAATTAAGTAACTAAAAATTGTACGGTAGATTTGAGTTAAAAATGGAGTCTCTCAACACGTGTTTTTACAACAATAACTCGGGAGAAACCCCAGGAGAAACTCTTGCTAATAGTCATTTAGAAGTTATATTAAATCTCAGACATCAGTTGTTTCAACTGCCAACCGGTTAAATAATAATAATAATTCGGTGTCATTCCCAAACACCTTCACTATTTACGGCAATTAGAATTAAATGATAATCTATACATAACAATGCAAAAGGCTGCTATTCTTAACACTTGTCGAACCGTGCGTAAATTTTTACAGGAGGATCCTATATATATGCAGAAAACTTCAATCCCACAAATCAATGAACTACACTTGGCTTTAGCCCGTGGTTTCATTAAGAACCGAAATAACAATTTCGAGAAAATAAACAACTCAGTAAACTAAATAATAATAAATTCAAATAATTGACAGAAAGACAGATGTAGTTTTTTTGTTCTTAAATTCTCCCTATTTAAGGGAAGGCAAATGGGATCTAGCCTATAAACACAAGCCGTCAGTATTTTGTCCTTTCTTGAATTTTACATTAAAAACATTACTCATGTTAAGTAAATTTAAATGGCAAATGTAAAGGCAAAGGGATCTGAGCACATACAGTCATGTTTTTTGTTTTCTTTATTTCTGGAATAATGTATGATCAAATCAAATATCTTTATTATCACATAACAATAAGTGTCTTAAATATAGGCTAGTTTCTGTGATACCCCGATGATAATGATGTCAGTCAGTAGGTATTGTTTTCTAAATGTTAATAGTAAACCTCAAATATAAACAATATTTAATATTTTATAAGACTTTTTTAATTGATAAAGAGGTCCTTTATTGTATTTTGTATTTAAATGTTCCTTTTGCGAGACAACATCAGAATAAATCACAATTGTTGATTTATTCTGATGTTGTCTCGCAAAAGGAAGACTTGTGGCCAATAATTTAAATAAGTACGATATATAAATGAAGGTAACTAAACATGTGACTGTACACTTTTCTTTTTCTTTTTTTTAGCGAATGGCGATCGCGACACATAAAGATTACGCATTGCGCCAATATCAAGTGAAAATTTTATTAAAGTAACCGACAATTGTACGGTAGATTGAGGTTAAAATGGAGTCTCTCAACACGTGTTTTTGCAACAAGAACTCAGGAGAAACTCCACGACTGTATACACATAAATTCTTTTGCCTTCCAAGTAACAGGCAAATAATACTGTAGTAGGAAGTCAGTGCAGCATTTCATTAAAAATATAACTTTTTAACAGCATCCTCCTTTGATTTAAAAAATAAACAATAAGAAACCATAATTCGTTAGATTATTTTTGAAGTATATTTTATTATTGCACATGGTGGACAGGTTTGGGCATTCTCCTTTAGACCTTAATTCATTCATCAGCTAAAAGGTCAAAATGTTCTTAAGAAATTTCACAGTTTGTGGTATATATCCTGACATGCAGTTGTCTGTATATCGTTATTCGTTTGACAATTGTTACCAGTTATAACTTTCATACAAGTACATTACATAAAAAAAAGATATACTTACAAACATACCAAAAAATTAAGTTATGTTTCTTCAATATTAGGGTTCTCAGAGAATAGTTGATGATCATTGTATGTTCGGAGGTATTTTCTTGTTGTGCAGTACAGTATGAAGCCCCATTTCATCATCATGAAGGACCACACTAGCCTGATGATTATACTGGACTGGATAGGTAATACATCTGAAATAATTGTGCTTATGAAATAAATGGTTGAGAGTTCAAAGCTAAGTCTTAACAGAAGTGTAATATTATCTGCATTATGACCACTAGTGAATGTGACAAAATTCAAATATAACTATGCTTTTAATTTCAGCAAATTTTAATCTGATCTCCATAATCGAGGAGTTCAAACTCTATGGAGGATATTCAATTTGAAATGTAGATTATAATTTCCTTTTGCCTTATCTGACCAGAAGCTAAATTTATCTGTATCAATAATGTTTTATTGCAAATATGTACAAACTGATCTTATGAGTTTTCATAGTTATAGTGTTCAATAATGTTTTATTGCAAATATGTACAAACTGATCTTATGAGTTTTCATAGTTATAGTGTTAATAGCTGATTGATAATTGTTAAACACTTATTCATACATACGTATATGGGTATTAAATTCTAAATAATATTCAAAACTAACGACACTTACTTAGGAAACATTAAATTGGAATAGTATTTTTTTTTTAAATCTAGACATATACTTATTATAATAAAAAATGGAACATAGTTAAAAAAGTGTAATGTTGTTATGAAATGGTTTAAAAATATCTTGCTTATCTTCAAGGAGGAATGACTCACAATTATAATAACAGAAATTAGATAGTTAAAACTGTATTTTATCTACACAGTAGGTTTTTATTCAGTAGAAACAAGTTAAAGCATGTAGGTCATTTGAAGAGTTTCCTATAATTTAAATGTTAAAATTACTTTTTTTTACAATGACTTCTAGATTACTGTTACTAATCTAGTTGGTGTAAGTGGTATTCTATGTTAATTATGAATGACTACTTATTCTTGCTTACAGATTTGTATTGACATAGGTACTCACCAGTTCTGTAGTAGATTTCTAGAAAAATGTAAAAAATGGTAAGGGCAAATCCAGAAGCAAAACCAACAATTCCACAATCTCCAAGATACTGCAGTGCTTTCCTTGAGAAATTAACATGAAGTGATTCCTTCAAGTAGTGACAGTGAAGCATCATATTCAGAGTAGCATTTACACCTGCGTAATAAACAAACAATGATTAATAAATAAATATAACAGTTATCTAGAATGCATTGAAGTAAGAATTATTTGATTTATTTTAAACTATTTATTTATAAGTATAAATTGATATTGACTCAAGCATGATAACCATTTGACACTGTTCACTTGGTGAAAGTAATAAAGGTCAAAAGCTTTTTCCTGGAGGGAATGTTGCAAGATATACAGTGCCAATCTGAATTGTAATAAATATATGAAAAAAATCTAACATGCAAATCAAATATCACTGACCTGATAATAACGCCCATATACCCGCTTCTACATTTGCGTAAACAAGGCAGAAACATATGAATGCAGATATTCCAAGTATAGCACCAATAGCGCTAATGGCTATGTGAATTTTTGTACGTAACATCGTCAAAACAAAATCACAAAAGAGGTATTAAAATATATTGATGTACCTGCGTGATTTAAAGGAAAATGAATCAATTGACAATAACAATTGCTCAAACAATTATGTTTTTTGTTGTGTTGTTGTTCTACCAGACCTACCTACCAGTTGTCATTGTCAGTTAGCCAATTTTATTGTGTCATTGTCATTTTGACATTTATATTGTTTTTTTTTGGTTAAATTTTCCCTGTTACGGGACGGCAAAGGGATGTTGCCTATACAGCCGAGTCTTTAGTTTCATCTTCTTTCTTGATTTTTGCATTAAAATGTGGGTGCCACACATTTTAATGCATCTAGGGAGTGCTTGGAGAGAAATGCATGGTACAGACCTCATGATGGTGACTGATGAGAATTGTATAGTGGGATTTCCAACCACTATACAATTCTCAACGCCACATACACAAAACCTTTATTTCAATGATTTCTCATAACTTTTCGTCAACACGGATGCTTATGCAACAAAACGACACCACTTTCACTGCACAAAATCCACTCCGAAGCAATTTTGAATTATCGAAATAAAGATCGACATCCAGACGCCATGATTTCCCGCCACACTCTCTTTTTTTTTTTTGGTTAAATTTTCCCTGTTACGGGACGGCAAAGGGATCTAGCCCATACAGCCAAGTCTTCAGTTTCATCTTCTTTTTTGATTTTTGCATTAAAATGTGGGTGCCACACATTTTAATGCATCTAGGGAGTGCTTGGCGAGCAATGCATGGTACAGACCTCATGATGGTGACTGATGAGAATTGTGTAGTGGGATTTCCAACCACTATACAATTCTCAACGCCACATACACAAAACCTTTATTTCTATGATTCCTCATAATTGTTCGTCAACACGGATGCTTATGCAACAAAACGACACCACTTTCACTGCACAAAATCCACTCCGAAGCAATTTTGAATTATCGAAATATAGATCGACATCCAGACGCCATGATTACCCGCCAAACACTCCTCTTTTTTTTTGTTTCATTTGTCCCTAACGGGACGGGCAAAGGATATCAAGTCCATACAGCCCTATCGGTATTTGTCTTCTTTCTTGATGTTTGCATTAAAATATGGGCGTCGCACATTTTAATGCATCTAGGGAGTACTTGGAAAGAAAAGCATGGCAACAGACCTCATGACTGTGACTGATGAGAATTGTATAGTGGGATTTCCAACCACTATACAATTCTCAACGCCACATACACAAAACCTTTATTTCAACGATTCCTCATAACTGTTCGTCAACACGGATGCATATGCAACGAAACGACACCACTTTCACTGCACAAAATCCACTACGAAGCAATTTTGAATTATCGAAATAAAGATCATGTCCAGTTGTTAAGTCTTTTAGCTGCCGTTACAAATTACCACGCACATCTAGGGAGTGCTTGGAGAGAAATTCATGGCAACAGACTTTATTGTGGTGGCTGATTAGGTGTATATAATACCACTATAAAATTTTCAACTACATACACACCATAAAACTTTTATTTCAATGATTGCCCATAACGTCAGTGTTGCTAGGCTAAAATAAGTAACTCATTATAATGAATAATGATAATGAAACTAAGCTAGATTCGTGTAATAAGCAGCTTTTTACATACCTATATGTTAAAAATAAAAAAGTGTATTATGTATATTCAACGAATTTAATTTAAAAGACGCTGTGGGAGATCGAAGATTCACTCCCGATCGTTATAGACAACGCTAGCTGCGACACGTAACCTAAGTACGCACTCTTCGCACTCGCGCTATCTCGCTCTCTCGGTACGTCGACGCATCGTTATAGGAAACGCTAGCTGCGATACGCAACCTCGGTGCGCACTCCTCGCACACTATCTATCCTTTTCTAACTCTGCATTGTTATAACTAGCACTATTTGCAATATGTAATTTTTACACTTAAGTAGGATTTTTACAAAAATATACATGACTTACGCATCTGCTCTCGAGTTTCACTCATCTCTCCACACAAGTAAACCTGCCTCAAGATAGCCTCCACATCTGGTGACCCCGACGCAAGAAGGAACAATTTACATCCAGAACAGTCAACGTTAAGTGGAGCCATGACCGAAGCACAGGCGCAACAGGTTGAAGAGACGAAGCGAAGTGAAGATGTCGTCAGTGCTATATCCGTGCAATCAAGATTGCTGCCGTTTTGGAGAGAAATTCCGAGAGCCTGGTTCATACAATTTGAAGCCGTTGTAGACCCACTGAAGACGTCAGATGACCAAAAATACCGGTATCTCCTCCAACAACTACAGGCCACTGATCTGCAGCACCTCACAGACATTCTGTACAACCCGCCAGCCACCAACAAGTATCAAACGATCAAGAATCGGCTCCTCACCGTCTACGAGAAGTCCGACGTCAAGAACTTCCAGAAGCTCATCAGCGGCCTTGAACTAGGCGACCAGACGCCGTCGCAACTACTCCGCAAGATGCGCAAGCTGAGCAGTGGCATGATCACCGACGAAGGCTTGAAGATAGAATGGCTGAATCACCTACCTACACAGATCCGCGTTGTACTCTCTGTGAATACTGAAGCCACGCTAGAGACGCTTTCTGCAATGGCGGACAAGATGTTCGAGTACACGGAGCGCCCCACCATCGCTGCAGTTTCTCCAACTCCATCTACATCAGCCACCTCGCCAGCACAAAGCGACATCTCTGCATTATCGAAGCAAATTGAGAAGCTGTCGTTAGAAATCGCAGAACTACGACGCCGTGACGATCGCACCGGCAATTACCGATATCGTCGTCACTATCACGACCGTTCCCGTTCACGCTCGAAGTCGACTCAAGGCCGGAGAACTGCACCGAAGCCCGGCGACCAAAATTGGGAATGCAAGTACCATTTTCGTTTCGGCGACAAAGCAAAACGCTGCGAATCACCATGCAAACGAAGAATGAAGCCGTCGGAAAACTAACTTCGACACCGACTGTGGCGGACGTCGGTGTCCCGAACACCAGTAATCGCCTTTGTGTTCACGACCGCAACACTCACGAACGTTTCCTCGTGGACACAGGCGCAGACATCTCCGTATTGGCCGCCACTAACAAGAAACATAAGAAAACTGCGAGCGCCTACACTTTATACGCCGCAAATAATACTCCGATCAACACGTATGGGCAGAAAACCGTCAGGCTAAATTTTGGTCTGCGAAGAGAATTTCTTTGGACGTTTGTCGTTGCAGACGTGAAGACCTCCATACTTGGTGCTGATTTTCTACGCCACTTCAAACTACTAGTAGACTTGGACAAGAAGAGACTAGTAGACAAAGTTACAGAACTATCGATCGACGCCATAGAAGTTTCAACGAACGCCGAGTCAGTCCACATCATTAGCAGCAACCAAGTATATCACGACATTTTGAAGCAATATCCCGATGTTCTACGTCCCATGTCCTTGAAGCAGCCAGTCAAGCACGACGTTGTCCACCACATCGAGACTACAGGCCCACCACTTTACGCCCGTCCTCGACCTCTTCCGCCGGACAAGTACAAAGCAGCCAAAGAAGAATTCGACCGCATGCTGGAAATGGGCATCTGCAAGCCATCGAAGAGCCCATGGGCTAGCCCTCTACATGTTGTGAAGAAGAAGGACGGAAAATTGCGCGTATGCGGTGACTACAGACGCCTCAACGCAGTTACACAGCCCGACCGCTACCCTGTTCCTCGAATTCAAGACTTCACATACCAGCTACACAACAAGAAAGTATTCTCGAAGCTTGATTTAAAAATGGCGTACTACTGGGTACCTATAGCAAAGGAAGACGCACAGAAAACATCGATCATAACACCCTTTGGAATGTTTGAATTTAACTGCATGACCTTCGGACTTCGAAACGCCAGTCAAACCTTTCAACGATTCATGCACGAAGTGCTAAGAGGCATAGAAAGCTGCTTCTGCTTCATCGATGACATCCTCTTATGTGCTGAGAATGAAGAACAGCATCAAAAGCTTCTTCATCAAGTGCTACAGCGACTCGACAAGTACGGCGTAACATTGAACATCGAGAAATGCGAGTTCGGAAAAGAATCAATAGACTTCCTCGGCTACGAAGTATCTGCAACAGGCATCAAACCTACAACAGAACGAGTGAAAGCAATATCCACCTACCCGAAGCCGAAGACTATCCTCGAGCTACGTCGATTTTTGGGGATGATCAACTTCTATCGCGACTGTCTCCCGCGACAAGCAGAACTACAGATCGAGCTCAACAAATATCTTCACAATAGAAAACGAAACGACAACACACCGATCGAGTGGACACCTGAAGCAACGGAAGCCTTTGAGAAGTGCCGACAAAGCATCACAGAGGCCACCATACTTAATCACCCTATCCAAGGAGCCCCGCTCGCTATCATGACAGACGCTTCAGATCATAGCCTCGGCGCCGTTCTTCAACAAAAAGTCAACACAGTTTGGAAACCGCTGGCATTCTTTTCCAAGTCAATGAGCGCAACACAACGAAGATACAGTGTGTACGATCGCGAACTATTAGCGATGTATACAGCTGTGAAGCACTTTCGTCGATTAATAGAAGGCTGTGACGTCGTACTCTACACCGACCACAAACCTCTCTCGTATGCGCTGTCAAGAGCTGCAAGTACCTCCGACACACCACGACGCGAGAGACAACTGCACTTCATAAGTCAATTCTGTTCGAGCATCATGTACGTCAAAGGAGAAGAAAACACCGTCGCCGACGCATTATCAAGACTAGAAGAAATTATCTGTCCATCAACTATTGATTACAACCAATTAAGCATTGATCAAGACACCGACGAAGAACTGAAAAAGTTAAGAAGACAAGAAAACTTAATCTTCAGAGAGATAACAGTGCCCGGATACAGCCGACCAATCACTTGCGAGCTATCTACGTCAACGCCACGACCCTATCTGCCGACTACATATCGTTTTGCAGCATTCAAAGCGCAACACGACATTTGTCACTCTGGAGTCAAAACAACCAAGAAGTTGATAAAGAGCAAGTTTTTCTGGCCGTCGATGGATAAAGAAGTCGCAACATGGACACAAGCCTGCGTCAGCTGTCAGCGCGCCAAAGTTCATCGCCACATAGTCACTCCACACAGCCAATTTCCGCAATCGCAACGCTTCGAACACATACACATAGACATCGTTGGTCCACTACGTCTATCAAGAGACTGTCGCTACTGCGTGACTATCATCGACCGCTGCACAAAATGGCCCGAAGCGATACCAGTCACCGACATAACTGCGGAAATCGTCGCGCAAGCATTGTATGAAAACTGGATAGTGCGATTCGGTTGCCCACTACGTATAACAACCGACCAAGGCCGCCAATTCGAATCATCATTATTCAACGCATTAATGAAGAAATTTGGAATTACAAGACTACGCACTACGGCTTATCACCCACAATCTAATGGCCTAGTGGAAAGATGGCATCGCACTATGAAGGCCGCACTTATGGCTCGCGGTGCTACTACGCAGTGGACAGAAGAGTTACCTACCATACTCTTGGGACTTCGCACCGCACTTCGTCAAGATAACAACTTGAGCCCTTCACTAATGACCTACGGCGCTACACTTCGATTGCCTGCAGACTTCTTGATACCGACAGAAGCGAAGATAGAAGACGCCGAGTTGGTACGCCGTCTTTCTCATACGATGACGTCACTAACTCCGGCACTACAACACTCACACTCGTCACCGAAGCCATTTGTCTACAAGAACTTAGCTACGTGCACCCATGTCTTCGTCCGAAACGACACTGTGAAAGCACCCCTGACACCACCATATGATGGTCCCTACGAAATCGTGAAGCGGTATGACAAGTTCTTCAAGATTCAACTACCTAACCGCACGACCGTCATTTCGCTGGACAGACTGAAACCAGCTTTCATGGTCAACGAAGACACAACAGATGGAAACAGTACCAGCACAGCAGAGACTTCTGACAGCAGAGAAGTCACGCCATCAACCATAAGGAAGACCGAAGATGCGGAAAACACACCGACATACACCACAAGAAGCGGGCGGACAGTGAAGAAAAATGTACGTTTCACTTGAGGGGGAGTGATGTGGGAGATCGAAGATTCACTCCCGATCGTTATAGACAACGCTAGCTGCGACACGTAACCTAAGTACGCACTCTTCGCACTCGCGCTATCTCGCTCTCTCGGTACGTCGACGCATCGTTATAGGAAACGCTAGCTGCGATACGCAACCTCGGTGCGCACTCCTCGCACACTATCTATCCTTTTCTAACTCTGCATTGTTATAACTAGCACTATTTGCAATATGTAATTTTTACACTTAAGTAGGATTTTTACAAAAATATACATGACTTACGCATCTGCTCTCGAGTTTCACTCATCTCTCCACACAAGTAAACCTGCCTCAAGTTCTCAATATCCACTCATCTCATGTTCTCAATATCCACCACTGTTTTACACAGACAAGATAAAACAGATACCATTAAATAATAGGTATTCTAATTAAATCGAAGAGAACCTTGTCCACCATAACGTTCTGAATTCTTACAACATAGAAATGTGTTTTCAATACTCTACCGGCTGCCCATAACTTAATATAATTATTGAGTTTTACATAAAATAAACTTTCTTCAGTTAAATTGTCAACCTTGCAACTTATCGAGTATTTGGTTTAATATCGATTAGCGAAATTTCACATTTTGTGGTAGCCCAATGTGCTGTTTCTGTACTGTACCTACCAATTAAATATAATTAAAGAAAACTAGGAATCTAGAAAAAACTCCTGTTGCTATTGAAGTTATGAGGCGGGATTTGAATCTTCACCTCGTAGTAACACAATAGACTTTATTATGACAATGGGATAAGGTTGAAATATATTTAAGATTTTTTTATATGTATAACTGGGTTACCCGACCTACTGCAGTTGTCTGTACAACAAATGACAGCAGAAGCTAACCAAAATTCGAATCCTGGTAGCGGCAAAAATTTATGTGACGAACACGAATATTTGTTTGCGAGTCATGGTTATTTATTTATTTATTTAAGTTTATTTATAAAGATATCTAAATATATTATGTATATTAAAAAAAACAATGTCCGTTATCTAGTATCCGTAACACAAGTTCATAATGATACTTACTTCGGGCTAGATAATTGGTGAGAGCACAGAACATAGATCTATGTTCTGTGGGTGAGAGCGTCAAAAAAATGCCTTACTAATAATTTTTCAACCTTATTCCACGATCATAGAGTTCAAAGTATATTAGAAAAAATCTGTTCATCATTTTCCAAATATTATTATTTCAAAACATAACATGCCAAAGTAAATACAATTATTACAGACAACAAATGGTTGTTGAGATGCAAGGAATTAAGAGGATTGTTTTTGCTTGAAATTAGACTTAATCTTTTAAATAATTTTGTCAACCAAATTTTCATCGAACTAATTTAGGGGCCATTCATTTATTACGTTACATAAGGGTGTAGGTGGGTCGACCCTGTCTTACTTTACTTATAAAAGGTTTTTATTCTCATATAATTTTTCTTACTCTATGGGGGGAGGGGGTCAAAAACTAGCAATAATCGCCTTACGTAATAAATGGATGACCCCTTACTAGATTATCAATATGTTTTTCTGGTCTGTGTTGTGTAACTAATTATTGCACAAATTCTGAAAACAAATCAAGTTTTACAATAAAATAAGCACTTTCAAAAATATCAAACTTCACAGCTGTAATATGTTAAATGTATAAATACTAATTTTTTTAATTGAAAGTAAAATGTGAAAGATTTCGGAGAAGTTTTAAAAACAAAAAATACATGAATATCATAACAGTCAATTCTTAAACACTAATATTATTAGACATGTTTAGTCCATAACAAATCATAAGTATTTACTAAACTTTAAGAAATAAACTAGACATAGGTACTATCAAAGAAGTATGACGTAATAACAATGGCCATTTTTATAAAGTATTTTAGAGGGTATAAAAGTTAGTCCAAAACGAGAACAGTATAAAAAATTTGAAACGAAAACGATGATAAAACTATGTATTTATATACAATATTTTTTGTGACCATAATATATAAACAGGAAGAAAATAAGTCCGTCAACATATCAAGACTATTTATTTTTATCTCATACACACCTCAGTAATTATTCAAAAAAAAATGAATTTTCCACCGGTAGCTACTGTTGTGCCCCCTGCTTCTTACCATCTAAATACCATCATTGAGACGTGAAAAAGCACCTTGCAGGTCGCCAAGGCGAGGGCGGCGTATATACTATCGCTCGCCCTACCTATTGCATTTCTTGCATTTGGACACTTGCAATAAGGTGAGATGAAGTGAAATGCTACATCTTTTAGTAAGAAAAAAGCTAGGTATGTTTCGGTTGAGTTTCATAGTGCGATCGGACCTTACATACCTATTCAATATACCTACAGTAATTTTGACGTGATAACGTGTTATAATTACATATGAACGCCGGCTGCACGCACGAAAAAGTGGCATGTTCCGCCTGTGCCAAATATGCAAGCAAGAGCGCGGAACATGCGATAGAGGCATGATCAGATCAGCCTAAGCGTTCGACTTGTGAATGACGTTATCACGTAAAATTATCGTCCGTTAACCGACTATACAGACAAACCATTTTTTTAAAACTCAGGTCTATAGCAGACATGATACTTTTAACAGGGCTGTAATCCACTATTTCCATTGATGGCAATACTGGGATAATTTAAGTTATGAGCGAATAAAGCGGAGCGAAAAGTCGACGTGCACACAGGAAGTATGTATTTAAATATCGGTGACACAGTTTTATTCCACTAGGGATGTCATGAAACCAAAGAAAAGAAGTAATTTTTGTGATTTGGCAAAATAAGTGCCAGTCGGGTAATTCGTCATCTGGTCCCACATACCTACGGCCCATTTGGGACGAGTTGAAGAAAACCAAAAATAATAAAAAATCTGTTCTGCAATTCGTCCCAAGCTAATTTCTGTATAGAAATTTAACCTTTATCAACACATTGTATAGTGAGTACGAAAATACCCACATAAAATATATCTTTTTAGATTGTTTTTTTTTTGTCATAGAAAGACTAAGTATATTTTTTTAAATTAAAATAATCAATATATTGTTTTTTAATTTAATTCACACACGATATTATTTAACTATTTTCAGAAGGATGAATGATGAATAACTCAACAAATTTTTTATCATACAACTACATTTATTAGTATAAGGGAGTTGGCAATCCAGGTTTAGTTATTATTTAGGTACCTACCTATGACCAAGGTAAAGATTTATGGATTTCAGTTGACGAAATTAAACAATGGTTATTTCGGTTACTTTTGAAGTAAAAAGGTTGTGGAGAAAATAAAAAATAAAAATTGGAATACATATATTCAGTTCGTGAAAAACATATCCGAAAATGTACTGCTTTAGCACATCTACCTCGTTATGTAATGGCCGATGGTTTCCTGCATATTATGTCTTGTAGTCCTAGCAAAGGATAGGTTCCGAATATCAGCAATTACTTTTTTGAGACGTGGCTTCCTGAAAAAGCATTTTTTCAAGAGAGAAACCCAAGAAATTGGTAATTTATTGTGGAAATATTAAAAGATCTCGGGAATTCTGAAATTACTGAAGAAATATGTGTAGAATTATTGTCATTTTAGGAGTTTCTCCCGAGAGTTCTTGTTGCAAAAACACATGTTGAGAGACTCCATCTTAAACTAAATCTATCGTACAATTGTCGGTTACTTTATGTATGTACATTTTCACTTGATGTTGGCGCAATGCATAATCTGCGATCGCCATTAATTTATAAGAAGAAAAAGTTTGTCATTTTAAGGTTAAGTATATAGTAAGACTGATGTACAAAAAAATATTGTAAATCTTAGCAACTTTTGATAATTATTTTCAATTTTAAATTACAATGTGATACATCTTAGAAAGACTTATACTTTTAGTTGTAGTTGTGAAATGTATCTTTCACAATTGTTGATTTATTTATTGTTAGATGACAGTCGAAAATTAAACAAGTAGAATCTGTTATTTTTAAATAAATTGTATGACTGATTTTAGAAACGTGATTTTAGTTATGTCGAATGAACCTACTCATAACAACTCCTAAAAATTAAAACTTTTCCGTTTATATTTTTTATTCTTAAATATTTTAAAATTTTATGAGTTTTTATAATAAGTATGGTTGTGATCATGAAAGATTTTCTAACAAACCCGTTTTTATTTTTTCCACTCTAACACTTTTGCTACTAATTGTATCTTTCCTCAATTTAATATTGAGATGGGACGAGTTGCACAACGAAAATATTATTTATTTTGATTTTGTTCAACTCGTCCCAAATGGGCCGTAGGTATGTGGGACGAGTTGATGAATTACCCTGCCAGTCAGTAGGAACAGTTACAATCTCTTTGGTGGTTAAACTTTATGGGTAGGTACCTATTTTATAACGCGTGATAAGAAAGCGCCTATTCCACTTTTAGCGCACCATATTTATTGTGAAAACGCTCACGGCATTTGCGATTTGTCTTTCCGAAAATAATGGGATATACCTAAATAGGAAAAAACGCTTGGCCCACAATTTAGACTGTAATGCCATGGAAATAGTGTAGTGGGATACACCCACTTTTAGCATCGGCGAATAGCGTTTTAACGATTGCATTGATGCTGCATCGCGTTTTGGTTTTGGCGCTCATTAACGCTATATCACAATATAAATGAGTTGCGTTTTTAATTATTCTTATTTTCATATTGCTTGAATTGCATATAAATTTCATTGAATTGCATTTTGTTCCGATCTTCTTTATAATCTCCGATTTAAAATTATCGGCGCCGATATCGGAATCGGACGTCTAAAATCAATCGGAACTTCCGACTTTTCAGAATCGGAATCGAAGCTCTGTAACATAACATCCCTCATTCAAACGTGTGGTGTGCGGTGCGTTCAGTCATAAGTTAGCTTCCGAAAAGCAGCTATATCTTTGTCGCCAATGCCAATAATATGCCATGCTATGACCCTTATTTGTAACATTTACGATATCAAATTATAATTTATTCTTTATTGCACTTCACAGATCATAAATAACAAATTTACAGTAACCAGGTACATAATTACATTAATGTAGAATGTGATTTCCTTTCCCATTTTGCAGATATATTTTCCCAAGCATTAAAAATGTTTAATGACGAAGATAACTATATTCAGAGGTGTCTCTAGCCCATGTAGTAGAGATGTGCCAAGTCAGACTGACTAGAATACCTAGCAGGTACCTACTCGTGTACTTCAGAATATAGATAAAATACTGTATTCGGATCCACAATACTCAAATACAGGTTTCGAATACTTACAGTTTCGAATTCTAAATTGTGTACTTTAATAGCAACCTTCTAGCTTCATGCATACAGTCGAATTTTGTATGCCGGAGAGGGGATTTTAAAGAGCAGCTGTTAATGAATTGTTGCGAGTTATGTTTCCTAATAAGCAATTCCTTCTTTCATTTTTTTTTCTCCTCCTTTAATTAATTCTTTGGTATACATAATGATAAAATAAAAATTGCGATTAATAATTGTTAGTTGCTAGCTTTAATATAACATGCCGTAATTACCAAAGGATGATTAAATGATTCCTATCGTTCATGCATGATTTGTGATAAAACATTAGGATTTGTTGTCAAAAGCAAACTACAAAGTTCGATTAAAAAATTACACGAAAGAATTCGAATATTCGTGCCATTACTCAAATACCTGTCCAAGTCTTCCGACGCGAGTCCTAATACAATCCTTTTTTAATAAATATCAAAATATTCGAATACTAAATAAAGCCGACTCGGCAAATCTCTAACATGTAGTGCTCGTGTGCAATCATTACCCTAGCGCCCTCTAGTATTAGAAAAGTCAAACCCCAAAACCAGACTCGGCAGCGCCCCCTAGACCGCGGTGCCCGTGTGCAACGCACACCCTGCACCAAAGGAAAAGCCGCCTAGATTATAACAATGAAATGCAATCAAATTTAGGGAGATTAATGACCCTTTCTCCTTTTAAGGATTAGGTCCCTGCTCGGTAGATATCTACCGCGAGACAATTAAAAACAATTGTCTAAATTTTATTAATGATTGCTGAGTTAAGATTTCTTTTAAAACTTGTCATTATTTATGTAGCTCTAATTAAACATTTGTACATAATTGACAGTCTGTGAGATTTCAAAATAAGTGCTATGCATTAAAATTAACATGAGAATCGAAAATATGTAAGGTCATTAATAATTGCTTAGAGGCAAACTATTTAAAAACCTTACATAAGTATAATTAAAAAATATATATATTTTTTGTGCAATAAATCTCATTTTTAAAACTCACAGAGTGCATTATTTTCATCCTTAATATCTACTTAATACGACTTAAAGTAATCATCGAAAATCCTTCAATAGTTTCAAATAATTTGGCCTCATTTTACTCATCGTTGTTGGATCTATTTCAGCTAATCGATGTATACGTAAATGACTCTTCATATTGCCTCTCTGTGCATAGCCACGGCCGCAAATAGGGCATTTAAAGGGAGTCTCACCCGTATGGAGTCTCATGTGCTCTCGTAAATACTCTATGTGGTAGAAGCTTGAACCACATATATCACATTCTGCAGGTCTTTGTCCTGGAAAAGTATACAATAAGTTTTAATATAGTATTTTAATCACACCAACAAGCCATGACTATGGATGTAAGTACACATGCAAATTGTATCTAGGTGGCACTTAGCACTCTGGCACTGTAAGGTGGCATCCTAATTGGCAAATTATCGTACAATGACACAATGCATTCAGATCGCAAAATGAATTCAATATAAGGATTTCTTCAGTGTCTTACTTTCATCATGACAAAATAAGAAAGAGATATAAAAAATTCAAAAATAATAGAGATCTTTTAGAAGTAAAATTACTAAATAAACGAGTTGAACGCGCCATAAAAGAAAGTTATCAAAGTTACATCAAACAAGTCGAAAATTCTATTATGACCAATCCAAAAAAAATCTGGTCATATGTTAAAGACAACAAGAACAGTGCGCCTTGTATGCCAAGTGAAATGAAACTAGATAACATCGTTGCAGAGTCTGGTGAAGAAATATGTGACCTATTCATGAAGTATTTTTCGTCAGTTTATGGCCCTGGAGACGATTCGTGTACAATTATTGAAACAAACCCAGAATCATATTCCCAGTTTTCGCTAGGTAATATATTTGTATCGGAACGCAAAATCAGTAGGATACTATCTAAAATCGATGCTAACAAGGGTGCCGGTCCAGACGGCATACCCCCACTTTTTATTAAAAGGACATATAAATATCTGACGTTACCTCTTAAATTAATATTTGAAAAGTCCTTGGAGACCTCTACCTTCCCTCTCTTATTTAAAGAAACTCACGTTATACCAATTTTTAAAAAGGCTGACAATAGCAGTGTTCGAAATTATCGTCCAGTTTCCATCTTAAGCGTTTTTTCAAAGGTATTCGAGTGTGTGGTTTATCCAGTATTGTCTTCTTATTTTGAGAACATAGTTAAAGCACAACAGCACGGATTTTGCAAGAACAAATCTACAGTAACTAATCTTATGAACTACATGAATGACATATCGAAATCCGTTGACGCTCGCGTAGAAGTTGATTCCATATATGCGGACTTTAGCAGCGCATTCGATAAGGTAGATCACAATATATTGATAACTAAATTAAAACGCTTTGGAATTCATGGACCCCTATTATTATGGTTTCAGTCATATTTGAAGCATCGGGTTCTAAGGGTAGTAATCAATGGTTACAAGTCGAATAGCTTCGTGGCTTCTTCAGGCGTACCGCAAGGTTCCCACCTGGGACCCTTACTCTTTCTCATATTTATAAACGATATAACAGATAACATTCGCCATAGTAAATTTTCTCTATTTGCCGATGACCTGAAATTATACAAGCCAATCGCGGTACCAACTGATACTAATCTGCTCCAGGATGACTTGATATCAATACAAGATTGGTGCTTGTGCAATAAAATGATACTTAACGCCAGCAAATGTTCTTCCATCAAATTCACCAAAAAGAGAAAAATAACTTATTATGCCTACTCTGTTGGTGAAGATAGTTTACCTAGCACTAGTACAATTCGAGACTTAGGTGTTTATTTAGATAACAAATTAGATTTAGTTGAGCACATAAATACAATAGCATCTAAGGCCTGGAAAATGCTAGGATTTTTAAAGAGGATCTGTAAAGAAATTCATAACATAAATTCAATAATATGCCTTTACACTGCTTTAGTCCGTAGTATATTGGAATACGCGTCACCAATCTGGAATCCGCACTATAAGATTCACATTATAAGACTTGAACGAATTCAGCGAAGTTTCACAAGATTTTTGGCATACAAAGATAAAACATGTCCCTATAGAGCTGACTATTACACTCGTCTAAAGCACTTCGGCCTCGATACTCTTGAAAAAAGACGTAAGATTTTTGATCTTCTGTTTCTATATAAACTGGTGCATGGGAATACAAGTACACCTGATTTACTTCAGGAATTAAATCTAATAGTGCCTAGAAAAAATTTAAGATACCCGTTGGATAAGACGTTTTCCAAGGTTTTGTTTCGGACTAACATAAACTCACCACTGAACCGTCTTAAGAGCACCTATAATAGTATCGCAAATGACGTCGACATCTTCCAGTCCTCATTAAGTCAATTTAGAAATAAACTATTTCACGTTGTTAAGAATTAATATAGTAGATTAATGAAGAATAATATAGTAGTCATGTGTTACTTCTTGTGCTCGCTGTTTTTGAGTTTGACTTTATTGAATATACAAATTTTGTTTGTAATAGTACGTCTAAAATGTAATGCCGTGTACACCTATAAAGGCAATTCATAGTGTCCTATAATACCATTGCTAACCAAAATTTATGAATGTATTGTGAATATGTCGCTGGTGTATCTATACAAATAAATAAATAAATCATGCAATGAGAACGTTTTGTGTCATTGTGTGATTGATGTCGATTAGGAAGACGCCTCACTCGATAATTCACATTACTAAGAGGGAATTTAGTGTTGAAAATATATTGTATATTTTATTTATAGTAAAAAACTATATTTATTAGCAAAAATAAATACCTGTATGGGCAGATCTCTCATGGACTGTAACAGATTTGACACATTTGTAGGTCTTGTCACAAAATTTACAAGAGTAAACTTTTTTGACACGCTGCTTGTCATGTACACTTCTGTTGTGGTTCGACAGTTCACCTTTGAAAGCAAAACCTTTGCCACATATGGCACATATGAAGTCTTTTTTGTTTTCATGTTTCCTCAACATGTGCCTATTCAAATAATAATCTGAAGCGCAGATCCTTGGACACTTGGGACACTGAACTGGATTCTTGAAATGTGCCTTCTTTTTGTGTACAGATAATTTGTCTTGGTTTTTGAAAATTTCTCCACAAAGATCACAAAGTTTTTCTGGATTTGATTTTTTAATCTTAAGAACCTTTATTTGTCTCTCCAGAGATCTCCTTGCTTCTGTTTTAGGTTTCTCATTTTGCTTTTTTGGTATGGGTTTTGTTTTGCCTGTATTCAAGCTGGAATATAAATAAAATAATATATTTAGTAAATAACATGTTTTAGTTGTTTTTTTATATAGTATAATAATGGTTATTTAAAAAAATATTACCACCATTTATCTCCCATCCAAGTAAATTCACCTTCTAACAACGAAGTTGCTACTCTATTAGTTTTATTCTTAGTTTCTAATTTAATCTTCTTTATAGTTATTTCTTTATTTAATTTAATCTTAGCTATTTCATTTTTAACTTTAGTTTTAATTTTTCTCTCTTTTTTTAAAGGTTTTATTAATTGGGCCAGTGATTCATTATCATCAATTTCATCAAAATCATTTACTTCTTGTTTAATTTCTATTTCCACATCAGAAACATCTCTATCACTATATTCATTAAATTCAATATTTTCAGTTTTTACTACATATATTCCACTTTCTAATATCTTTAAGGAGTCTTTGTATTTATTAATAAAATTACAAACTGTTTCTAATGTATCAGAGCATATGTTACAAATATTTCTTGGATATCCCTCAATATCTTCTATCTGAAATTAATGAGAATTTAAATTATAAATCGGTCGGAGTGTAGCCTTAGGGGCTCTATGGAAGAAAAGACTTAGAAAAATTTTGATGAAATTTTTTTTACTACTGATAACCCAACCTTTTTATAGTCGTTTTAGATTCACCTTAATGTATGACCTGGTGTGTGTAATCTTTTTGGGTGAGTCTAGTGTTTTATGCTCCCACATGACTGATTGATGGGTAGGTTAGGGTTATTTTTTTTTTATGACCAGACGGAGTGTGCACTGTTTTCGTAACAGTCTAGTCTAGTGTTTTATGGTGGGTTATCAGTAGTAAAAAAATTTCATCAAAATTTTTCTGTCTTTTTTTCCATAGAGCCCCTAAGGCTACACTCCGACCAAAAATTTCATTTATGTAGGTAGTAATAAGATCAAAAAACAATGATTTGTTTACCTTTTCTTTCATACATAAAAACAGTTTTGAATAAATACTTTGTTTATCTGTGTTCTCAAATAAAGGTATAGTAGCCCCATCTTCAAGGCAAATCCTACATAGACTGGTGTTTTCAGTATTCATCATATTTTTTCATTTATGTATACTTGGATACGTATGTTATATTGTTTAACTTGTTCTTTTGCGACATAAGGTTAACTAAAATCTATTGGAATAGTAAAAACAACATTATTTTTTCATAATTTTAACTAATTAGCTTCTAAGAAATTAATGAATTTTTGTGTACGCAAATGTCAAATTTTGACATTTTATTTTAGCAATACAAATAATCACAGACTAGTTAGAGATACTATGTATCTATGTATGAAATAATCTGCTTCTTCTTCTTATAAATGAATGGGGATCGCGACATCATAAAGATACGCCTAGATACGCATTGCGGCCGTAGACAGAGAAACCTATAGACAGCTAGTAAGCGTGTCGCTGAAAGGGACAGAAAAAAAAGTACATACTAGATTTAGAGTTGCCAGGTAAGGATAAACTTACCCCATACTCTCTGTTCCCTTTTTGTATACAAAAAACTGACATGCTAATACTTAGTAGGTAGTTACATGTTAAAAATATTACTAGGAAACTTTTTATAATTCATTATTAGAACTGACATGACAAATACATACCTAGTTTCCAAACATCGGGGATAAATCTTATGAATTGAATGCGTGCGGATGCCAATAATTAAATATTTAGTAATGTAAGTAATGGTAGGTACTGATTAATATATTTACTTCAAGATAACATGCATTTTTCAAAGGAATACCTAATTCTGCTAAGTATTCGCCAGTGAACATGGAAATAAACATAGAAGAAATGAAAAACTACAAATAAATGTAAAAAAAAATCGGAAGTGATCTCCCCCTGACTTTCTCGTAGGTATACCGAAAACGACTCAAAAGTTGAAAGAAACCTTATATTTTGATGTCATACATGCATGTTAAATTTTGGTCACCCATCCGAGTACCGACCGCGCACTTGGTTGCTTTAACTTTCGTGATCGATGGCTCAAAAGTTGATAGAAACCTTATATTTTGATGTCATACACGTATGTTAAATTTGGATGCAATAAGTTAAAGCATACTCGAGTTATCATGCTAACGCACAGACAACATAATTTCAAAAACGGTATTTTTGGACTCAGGGAGGTCCAAAACGTGTAAATCCGTCAAAATCTCGAGGTCGAATTTTTAGACGATTACAAGACTTCCTCTTTACTACGTACGAGAAAGTAATAATGAAAAGGCTGTCTCTTTAAAACTGCCCGTATAGTAAAGAAGTATTGTTAGAAATAAAATAAAAACAATCGAAAATATAATAGGATATTTTTATTATATACACTAATTACAATTTACAAACACTCACAAGTAACTTTTCATACAAATTAGTAATTTATAAGTTATCCCTTTTTGCTTAGCCTAAGACATTGCCAAATTAGATATGTATTTATTACAAAATATTACACGATTTTAGATGCTGGAAATATTTTATTTTTTGTATGTTACAAACATACACAAATAAACACAAAGTATTGGTTCGTTTTCAAAAATTCTTTCACCATTAGAATGCTACATTATAATTGAGTGAAACATTTTACTCCGACAAAACTGCAGGGTGGAAAAGCAGTATGTATATGATATTTTTACCCAACTGCCCCCGAAGGAGGGTTATGTTATTTGAGTGTATGTTTGTAAATTTTTATATTCCCTGCTACAGTCTGAGCCTTTAGACAACATGCATTTCGACAATCGCTCTCGCTATCGCTAAGTAAAAAAATGTATGGGATTGACATAAGCAATCGATCACTTTTCGATTGCTTATGTCAATCCCATACATTTTTTTACTTAGCGATAGCGAGAGCGATTGCCGAAATGCATGTTGTCTAAAGCCTCTGAATGGCTTAAAGGATTTTACATACGAGGTGTCGTTAGATTAGTCTTGATAGCGCGACTGACACAGAGTACCTAAAAATAAGAAACAAAGTGGCGGATTTTAGACGCCAAACCTGCAGTGATTTAAAACATATTATAAAGTATCTGTAATACATTAAAATATATTTGTTGTTTATGTAGGTATCAAATAAAATATAATACACGGTGCATACATTTCACAATAAATCATGGAGCTTGTTTTTCACTTTTGAGTGGTAATTTCATGCAGTCGAGTTTTTTTTTTAAATTAGTATTTTATTAACAAAAGTTGCTCAGATGTTGTTTGTTCAGTTTTCCATTTCCTTTTTAATGTTCGCAGGGTATAGTCAGGAGATGAACTCTAAAAATCAAAATATTGATTAGTTCCATGAAACTTACTTGATAACAATTATTATTGCCCAGTATAAATTTATTATCTATTCATCATCATCAACAAATTAGGAGCATGTATATTTGTTTGAGAAGAAAAATACTGAACACTCGTATGAGAATGATGAGATTTCTTACAGTCTTAACTGCTCCAGGTGTATTTTGAGTATTTAAAGCACTTGAATCTTTTTTCACCATCGAAGATACAGATGTTGCTTGCTGTAATACTTGTTACATAAGATTCGTCCATCTAAAAATTAAAATACATTAGTATGTATATTTATTTGTAGAGAAAAATAGTGATCATATTATTGTGAATGAAGAGATTACTTACAATCTTAACTGCTCCTGGTGAATTTTGAGTATTTAAAACACTCAAACCTTTTTTCACCATTGATGACACAGATGTGCTTGCTGTGCAACTGATAACATCAGATTCATTCTGGTAAAAAATAAAATGTATATAAACATTTAAAATAATTATGAGACAAATTTAATGTGTGTAAAATTTCATTACTTACATAATCTGTAATTGGGCTTTCATGACACATGATTTCACAATTTTCCACTTTCATCGGCTGAACAATATTGGGATGTGCAAAATCTGTAAGGTGATAGATATTTTCTTTAACAATATACTTTATAAATAAATAACGAATTGTTTTGAACTGTGATTGAGGATGGACAAACAACTTAAGCATAAACTGAGTAACCCTACCGGTTACTAAGTTTATTCTTAAATTGTATATTAATTGTTAAGAAATCATTAAGTTCCAAAAACTACTCAGCTCAGGATCACCAAGAAATCTAAAAATGACAATACAAGATACCCTTAAATTGACAATTAAGAATATTGCCTTCTTTTAGGGAAATTTTCTACCAAAAAACTAGCAGTACTGACTTGAGAGGTTATGTTAACAAAAATATTTAAAATCTCACGTATTTATCAAAAACATGATGAGTCTTGATATCATTTGTAAAAATAAACTAAAATTAGGATATTTAACTATGGTAAATAAGTAAAATAGTCGGGAATAATGTCTACTTACGAATGAAAAGACAACCCACTAATTTTTCTCGCACTATCACTTTTACATCCTATTATGCTGCACCGCACCATTTTCTAAAGATGCATTCTGTACATAACCACCTTCAGGCACATAAATAACACAAAACAGTTCTTCGTATTTGAAGAAACAAACCAAAAACGTAATAATTAGTTTGTCACCCGCTAGAAACGTCAAAGTTTGTTTAGCAACTGAGTTGCTGGCCTTGAAAAAACCGGCCACGCAGTGCGGGACAAAAAATGATTCTCTTTGTCTCTTTTTTTCATCAGCCACGCGTATATGAGCATCCTTTTCTAGTGTAAGTGAAATAAAGAATGTCCAGCAGTCTATAGTTTTCTCTGTCTACGATTGCGGCATTGCGCCAATATCAAGTGAAAATGTATTTCAGTAACCGACAATTGTACGCAATGTACGGTAGATTGAGTTTAAAATGGAGTCTCTAGAACTCGGGAGAAAACCCTACAAATAATTTTTAAAGTTGATCTTGATTTTGACATTTCATTTTTAACTATTTCGCCGATTGGTATTCTCGCCATGGTAGAATCGCCATCTTTTAAAAAACAAACTGTCATTGTATTTGAGATCACAAGACCTCTCATAGACAATTTATGTTTTATCATCTATTACTGTCATCAGGTGATCGGGATTTGTAGAGCTAAAAATCCTGAATTGGGATATAAAGCAAATAATTTCCAAATAAAAATGTCTGGAAAAGATAGATTAGCGATTTTCCCTTCTCGGGGGTGAGTAATTTTTATGTAATGATATCACAATTTGTAAAAAATATGCATGGAAAATTGAGCATAGTTTGGGTTGGGTTTAGATTAAGTTCAAATATGATTTTTTACTGTTTTCATCAATTACAGAGCTCAGATGTTGATGAAGGCACGTTTGGCTGGTGCGCAAAAAGGCCATGGACTCTTGAAAAAGAAAGCTGATGCCTTGCAAGTCAGGTTTCGTATGATCCTGAGTAAAATTATAGAGGTAATTTTATCCTACTTTACAAGAAGCAATGGTTCCTTTTTCTTTTCTTTCTTTCATAATCTTTTGATTCTATTAGCTATAATTTGTTATGAACTATTAGTAGGTATAAAAAGTTAATAATAGTTTTAAAATATAAACAATATGTAGTTTTCCACAAGTATTTGTTAAAATCATGGCGAGTTGATAAAAATAATATTGAGATATTTTTTTTGGACAAAGCATAAAATAGTATAATGAAAAATATTTTTAGACAAAAACCCTTATGGGTGAAGTGATGAAAGAAGCTGCGTTTTCTCTGGCAGAAGCTAAATTCACCACGGGAGACTTTAACCAAGTTGTCCTTCAGAATGTCACCAAAGCTCAAATCAAGATTCGCTCCAAAAAAGACAATGTTGCGGGTATGTATAATTGTATCATAGTCTGAATCTTAATATGAGGATGTCAACTATTGAACATAAGCCACCAAAATCAATACATAGCTGTAAAGAATCCTACTGTAACAACATAATGTATAAACATCCATTCTATTTTATATACTTAGTCATGAGTCAAATTCTTATAATCTAACTAGCAACATCATAGAAATAACTAATTGATTCATACATACTATTGCACTTATACTCTCAATCAGGTCCCAAAAATAGCCACATCTGGCAGTAAGGGTCACTAATTAATAGAACCTAATAAAAACACAACTTGTCACTATCTTGAGGCAATGCATGGCCGATACTGCCAGATGTGGCTTCGAGTGTAGTACAATGTTACCCAAGACTATGCTCAACCCCTCATGGGAAGAGTGTGATTGTATGTATGTTGAAATCATAAATTATTTCCAATTAAACCAACCTTCAAGTTTTCATTTACATATATGTCACAGACGGATCCTATAACACGTTATACTACAAAATGGCCCAGTAGATTGTAATGTGTGAGAATTGTTAACCAAATAAAACCATTTGTTGCTAAATCTGTAATAGATTCTATCAATATTAGTTGGTATAATCGAATGGAAATTGCTTATTATTGGTAAGTTCCAGTAATTTTATTACTCACACACACTGCAATCCACCACACTGTTTTGTAATATGGGTGTTATACAATCCACCTGCGACATATATCAGTAATCAGTTCTTAATAATACATAAGTAAGTGGAGACTATCATTTCTTTTCTAGCAAATATTGTTAACAAAAATACAAATATCTTACTATTACCTGCTGCATCTCAGACACAAAAACCTCCGAAGATCTCCAGTTAATTATGTTTCAAGCCAATCTCTGCTATTCTTCACCCACTCTTTTATTATCCAAGATTTAACATATTTTTTTAAGTTATCTACTGTTTTCCTTTAGCATTGTATCTAGTCATTTATTTAATATTTAGATTATTATAAATTTTCCTGAACATTTGACAATTCATTTCTATTTCAGTATAATAGCTTTGGTTTTGAATGTCTACCACTTGTTTTATGTCTGTTCATTTGAAATTTAAATATTATTGTTATGACTTCCAAACTGATTAAAGAATATTTGTTTTAAATTATTGTAAATTAATTTTTCAGGTGTTACACTGCCCATTTTCGAGTCATACCAAGATGGTTCAGACACATATGAGTTGGCTGGATTGGCCAGGGGTGGCCAACAGTTGGCCAAGCTGAAGAAGAACTTCCAGAGTGCAGTGAAGCTATTAGTTGAATTAGCATCGCTGCAGACTTCATTTGTGACTCTAGATGAAGTTATCAAGATTACTAACAGACGTGTTAATGCTATTGAGCACGGTAAGAATATTTTTATAAGTAACAGGAAAAATTATTGTGTCGTGGTATTTTAACTGAATAAAAATTATAGGTTATGGAAGATATCCTATTTGACGACTGTAGCTTTGAACTAGTTAGATGAACCTGTTCATAAGTCATGGTTCTTTTAATAATAATTCAAGTTTATTAAATACATTGTAGGTATAACAAGTGAGCAGTTACACATGCTAATAATAATTGTAAAAAAATGGATACAATTTTCTTTATAATCTAGTTGCATTTTGTTAGTCAGCTACACCACAAGTGTTTATGGGTTGACTAGAAAAATCTCCTAGAGATAAGTACACCCTTATAACCTGTTTATGAGTTTTGATCTATTGTTATATTATTATGTTACAATTTATATTGCAAATAGTAATATTTAGGTCAGTAAAATGAAATGTTTGGGTAATTTAAAAATTAATTTTATTAAGTACTTTGATTTTTTTAACCCCATAGTATTTATGTGACTAAGTCAGCATGGGTAGGTGCTCACAGGTTATACATGTACAAAATATCCTGTATAGATACTAATTTTGCAGCATTGATTGCATTAATGACGATTTTGACAACAAATTAAGCAAAAAATTGCCTGTAATAGACTCCAGGGCCCCATTATTATCTCTATATCACAATTAGTTATTCGATTTATAACATTAGTTGTTTATCTATTATCTAAACATGTCACAAATTCTTAATACTTAATTTAGATTGTGTGTGAAAATGTGTAAACAATATCATCAATATAAAAGGTTGTAATGGTCTTTGGTATTCAATCATGATTTAGCTGTTGAAATGATTTTTATGAATCATTGAGGCCTATTAGGGCGTATATTTGTTGCCAAGTTGGTTGCCAACGCTTTTCGGTCCCGGTCCGCCCTGCTATTTAGCACAGGTCAACGATGGTGTTCTGTATACTTGGTTGAGTACGCGACTATAAGTTCCGAATGTGGCTGGAAAGTGCCGATCTGCGCCGATCAGCGATGTTTAGGCTACTATGAACAAGCAACCCTTGCCTGTATGGAAACGTGTTTGCCGTACTATCCTCTTAACAGATCAATTGATGGTAAGATCCGACTATCTGACGAGCGGGCCCGCCGCGGAGGGCTCATTTTGTTCAACAATAACATCGGATCTATTAGACGTAGAGTAATAATTTTGACACCGTTTTTTGATCTACTTACTCAAATACTAATAATACAATGTAAATAAATTATATATTAACGACCTTGTTTTTATGCAATTTCAAAGTGACCGAAAAAAGCTTGGTAAATTGACTTTTTTTTTAAATTAAATCAATCCTAACTCCCTCGAAATATATGAGACTTATGTATGTTTGCCACTTCTACTGAAAATTTATCTTGTTAGCCATCGAACTATACCAAATTGTTGCTTATCCGTGTCAAGATGCAAAATTGTGGCTTGCTTTTGAAGGAAAAGGTCAAAATTAAGAAAAAATATTCAAGTTCTTGTATTTTGGCGAGGCTGGGAGCTAAACCTCTCACTTGAGGTGTTTTTTACCAATAAAATTGTTCAAAGAACACGCTCTTAAAGTTTTATTACTACTTTCCCGGACACCCTGTATAAATGATCCAAATGCGTGCAAAAGCTGCCAAAAATTACACATATAAAACTTTAATTTTTATTCAAGTGAAATAATTATTTTGTTCCAAAACGGTTTTGACGATTTAAAAGAACTCAGCAAAGTCCATTTACATATAGAACTTTTTTCTTTCTCGTATACGTAGTAAAGAGGGAGTCTTGTAATCGTCAAAAAATTCGACCTCGAGATTTTGACGGATTTACACGTTTTGGACGCCGCGCCGATTACCTGCCACTTCTCTTCTCTGTCGTTTCGCTCTTGGCAGAGCGGTCGTGGTCACGTTGAGGCGTTCACGTCGGTGGTAGAGGCAGACACAGATCTCCACACGATCTCCCGCCATCTCTCTCTGTTGGCAGACTGTCTGGCGCACTCAGACACGCGGCTACCCACTGCGGATTTTACTTGGTCAGTCCAGCGCATAGGCGACCTGCCGCGAGATCTGGTTCCGAGATCTGCCACTTAGGAATACTGTTTTGGGTCGTTCCCTTATCAAACTGCGAGGGACTCCTTGGTGTGATGGTTTCTGAATCTCCCTCAGTCGTCTTTTACAACACCCACGGTACGCGGGGACGGACGCACATTATTTTTTATACATAGGTGTAAATATTATTATGTTTCAACACGTCTAAATTACTTTTTAGTAATCATCCCGCGGCTTGAGCGCACTCTCGCATACATCATCTCGGAGTTGGATGAATTGGAGCGTGAGGAGTTCTACAGACTGAAGAAGATTCAGGACAAGAAGAAGATCATCAAGGAGAAAGCAGAAGCAGTAAGTAGAAACACATAATACAATCTTGCCGAGGTATTAAGTGGGATGATTACACATTGGCTATACATAATTTTCCTTTGTTCAGTATTAATTTTCTCCATTTGCATTTCATGTTGGTGATCATATTTTTACTCCTCTATATCCTTTAGAGGCCATGTTGATCGAAATGTGGAATAAAGTACATATAATTATATATTTACGTAACTGAAATATTATGCACTATATTTTTAGTAAAGGCATCCTATTCTTCATACATAAATAAGATTAAAATTTGCATTAATATTATTCTGTCCAAAAATACCATTTTATTTTCACGTCTGACTCCCAGAAGGCAGAATCTGTTGTGCAGTGGGGAATACATGTGCAAAGTCTTAACCAATTTTAAACGATAATGATGATATAAAAAAATGCCATCAACCAATCAAAAGAAGTGTTCACGGCTGTACAACTGGTTGTGCCTTCCAGTTGGTCGGTGCGTCTTCTGGAGTGACAATTTTAATACTAATTGAAACGTTCTATTTTTTGTGCTTTTATTATATTAAATAAGTAACAATCTCATTTTCACTTTCCAACACAAAAGACTCAACAGAATGGACAGTACAAAGGAAGATCGGTGTATGACCGACATAATTATCGTTTGCAGAGGAAAGCCGCTCTCCTATCCAACAATGACATACGCGACATCGCCAACCTCCTCGATGAGGGCGATGAGGACCTCCTGTTCTAATAAAGCACCAATCGTCCGTATTAGTTGTACGTACTTTGGGGGTAGGTCCTGTCCGGCCGTGAGATGTAACCCTGGCAACATTCTAGTGTTTACCTAATAAAAAAAATAAGTGTACGACTGGAGGACTTTGTTTCCAGGTCAAAAATAATTATAATAAAAAAAAAACTTGTCTATGGTACTGCAACGTCATACGGATTAGCGTACAGAGTAATTAAAATTATCAGATAATCGTTTATTCATTTTAATAAACGCTATCAAAATAAGCATATCGTGTGAAGTAGAAAAGACATATACTTAGGTATACTCTATCTCAAGTCAAAGTGGGAGCGAGGTAGATATTATTTTATATACCTACCTATACTGAAACACTATCTGCTGTCTCACTCTTGCCATTGTTGAGATGGCGCGGGTACTTAATGGTACTATATTTATACGGACCTTAGTTCGATAGACTTCTATAGTTTTAAATGTTGCTCAGGGCTAATATCGAAATTTACGGTCGGACAGTGTTTCGTGTTGAACGCTTTGCGAACCAAACTCCAGACCTTAACACCTATCTCTCTCTAATGTGTTGTTGCACCTGCTCTCACCGACACTCCATACACTAAATTGAAAACGAAAATCATCTTCACTTATACCATTGTTCATGTTGGTATAAGGGGTTAAGTAGTGTTTTAGCAAAACTACTAATATGTGCTTGTAGTGTTATATATTCTAAAATTTACTAACTTTGTTTTTTTCTGAGTTTTCCTCTTCTAGGTGCTGTGCAAATGTGTTTATTTATATGTATATGTCGTATCTTATAACACACCTTATTACAAAACTGCGCGGCGAATTAAAGTGAGAGTGTTGAGTAATAACTCCACTCACAGAACATAGATATAAGAGGTTAGAAGTATAATGATGTCAGTTTTGTACGGGGACCGGTGTCGCCTCTCGCACACAAAGACACATATTGTTCATATTGTGACTACATAAAGCATCGCCCAGCGATTCGTTACAGAAAAACTTTAAAAAATAGGTACTAAGTGAAAAATTATTATATTCAAATACATACCTTATTTCAAACAGTTTAGGTTTAGTTTACTACGTGACTGTGCACAACGCTTACGGAATTCGAACAAGCCTGTCTACGGGGCTGCCAGAAAGAACAAAAATCTGCACGACGTTTCAATAATTATGTAAATTAAATATGACATGACAATCATTTGTCCCCTTTACTATAACAAAAAATATAATTGTTCGATATTTTTATGAGTAAAATAATAATGTAATTTATTTATTTAATTTTGGAAAACTAAAAGCCAAGATATAACACTATATAAAATTGTTTAAATATAATTATGTAGCCATTAATAGGTTCGTACTTTGTGTTACAGATTTTGTTGTAATGTAATTCAAATTATAATTATTTAGTGCCACATTTAAATATTGGTAATGAACCTCATCATCATCAACAGCTAACATAATGTCAAGCCTACCACACATTAGGGGCGATTAGGCCTTAGTCAACCACGCTGGCCAAGTGCGGGTTGGTCGACTTCACGCACAACCTCATGCGCCCTCCAGACTCACGCCGAGAACCCCCGAGAACACCCGAGAAGCGTGAATGTGATTAGTTTCTCGCGTTCTCGTTTTCGGGCTCGCCTGTTCTCCGCGCGGTGTCGGTTTTTTCACCCGCTTCAAAGGGTTTTTTGGGCGAGAAAAGAGAACCGTATCACATTCTCGTTCGGCCTCACTGCGATGTAGGAAGTGATTTCCTTCGCATGTGTGTGCTTTGCATTTATTTAATCTGAGCTTTGAACCAGGGCCTGTCTAAATAATTAATTTTATTTACACTCATGCTTTAAATCTTCTATTTAAAAATTGATTTTGTTTCTAATTTTTATATGGCATGTTTAGTTGTGATCGAAATTTATATCAATTCGTTCAGGTTTAAGTCCCGTCTCAGCACTTATCCATGACAGGATTTTTTTCCATGTTTTTCATTTTCTATTTAATTTGGTATCCTTTATAAAACATTCTAAACAGTTTATGCCAACATTAAAACAACCAATATCCTAGTAAACATTATAATATCATCCAAACGGATGATATAATTATAATGTTAGGTTGTACTAAATTTTATAATATCACTCCTTCGCTTTTTCGATCCTACAAACTGCTGTGGTTTACTGTAAATACCAAAGCCGTCGCACTGTCAAAGTCATCCATTTCGCATAACGGTCGAGAACGCAAGTGAGAAGTTCGCGTGAGTGTAGATACCATCTCGTTTCTCGGGTCAAGTCTCGGCGAGAATACTCGCCGAGACTTCTCGCGTGAGTCTGGAGGGCCTATAAGAATTTCTTCATAGGTGTGTGCAGGTTTCCTCACGATGTTTTCCTTCACCGTAAAAGCATCGATTAAACATACATATGAATTCAAAATTTGAAAACACATTGGTACGTGACGGGGATCGAACCAGTGCCTCCCGGGTGGGAGACGACGCTCTTGCGCACTACGCCACTGACGCTTCCCGATGGTAATGAACATATCTACAATCAATCAATTACAAAAAGAATCTGTTGCCCATCAGTCGCCTTCAAGATGTTACACTCACTAATACTAAAACTAGTCAGAAATTTTGTCACATTTTAACTAGTACAATGATAATATTTAGACTATCACAATAATTCAGCGACATATTATTGTTTGTTTTCATTATAATGTAAATAGATTTTGTTCATTGTGATAATTTTAATATGTGCGAAAAATAACTAAAACGAAGTATTATTTACAAATCAATAATATATAACTTTTTGAAAGTTATAATTACAAAGCTATTTCCATTCTTATAAAGTTCAAACAAGTTACAGGTAAAGATATTAAAATATAAACTAATAATTATATTCATAAACAAATCTAAGAAAATGAATTACCTGTCATCACAAAATACCTTTAAATTTAATTTATCTTGCAAATTAAATTTAAAGGTATTTTGTGATGAGTGATGACAACATTCAAATCGTGCACATTTAGGGATGGGGTAAAATATCAAGATATTATCAATAATGTCGATAGAATTAAAAAGGACGATTTACTAACCAATGTCTGAAACTAAAATAAGACATTTTAATTAATAGTCTCTTTATTACATTTTGTTTACGACTTGAATTCAGAAGGTTTTCTTGTGGAAAGTTTCGACTCTGAAGAATTACTCGCATTAACTTTAATACGTTTATTTTTATTCGAAATTACAAATTTATAACGGTAGGTTATCACACACGTCTCGCAGTAGGAATCGATCTCGAATGTAGTGGCGCCGCAGGCGGCGTGTCCGGTGAATTAACAGGTGATCGTAATAATTGCAGCCTGGTCATCGGATGGGCATTAGATGGCGTTAACACATTTATATATAATCCAAATAATAAATAATATAGTAGGGTTAAATAAGAAAAAACACTATGACTCATCAAAAATAAATTTATTGCTTCTTATAATATTTATGTCCTTAGCTTCGTTGCACATTTACATACGAATGAACAATTTTGAACGACATGCTACTGCTCTAAATGATACACTATTGAAAATTTTAACTTGGTTTAAAACTAAACATTCTATGAGACATTTACTGTGAAACGAAATTCTATAACATTTCTGTCTGCGAAACAAGAGAACACTATTTCAAGGTACACAAATTACTTCAGCTTTGGCGCTTTCCAGCGGTTATTGTGGAATAACGATATAAAGCGTGTCCTTCATAATCAAAACTTCACTCGTCAAAAAAGTCTAAGCAACACAAATTATTTACAGGATCTGCAAACCCAGCTGGTTCCATTTTTATTACTAAACAAAAGTTCAATGTTTTTTTGTTTTCGTTTTCCTCACTAACGCGTCAGATGAATGTTAAAATATTATTTATAAAACATCATCATCATCATCATCATTTCAGCCGAGAGACGCCCACTGTTGGACATAGGCCTCCCCCAAGGATCTCCAAACCGGTCGGTCCTGCGCTGCCCGCATCCAGCGGCTTCCCGCGACCTTAACTAGATCGTCAGTCCACCTTGTAGGGGGCCTACCAACGCTGCGTTTCCCGGTACGTGGTCGCCACTAGAGGACCTTTACGCCCCAACGGCCGTCAGTCCTCCTCGCAATGTGCCCTGCCCACTGCCACTTGAGGTTCGCAATTCTTTGACCTATGTCGGTGACCTTGGTTCTCCTGCGGATCTCATCATTTCTGATATGATTCTCGCCCTTTGGGTGACCTTGAGTCTTCTTATGATGCCCATTGTAAGCGGCCACGTTTCGGTTCCATAAGTCATCACTGGCAACACACACGAATTAAAGACTTTCTTCTTGAGACACTGCGGTAGATGGGCCGAGAATATGCCGCGTAGCTTCCCGAACGCTGCCCAGCCGAGTTGGATTCGTCGATTGACCTCTTTCTGGAAGTTGGACTTACCTAGTTGGACTGTTTGTCCCAGGTAAACATAATCGTCGACAACTTCCAGTGTAGAGCTTCCAACCTTTACAGGAGTGGGTGCGACATGGATATTAGACAAGATTTTCGTCTTATCCATGTTCATTTTAAGACCCACTTTTTGGGAGACTCTATAGAGATCGTCGAGCATTGTGCCCAGGTCTTCCAAGGTCTCAGCCATAACCACGATATCATCTGCAAAGCGAAGGTGAGTCATGTACTCGCCATTTATGTTGATGCCAAGTCCTCTCCAGTTCAGAAGCTTAAACGCGTCCTCCAACGCAGCTGTGAACAGTTTCGGTGATATAACATCACCCTGTCTCACGCCTCGCTGGAGCTGTATGGGTTTTGAATTCTGGTCCTGAAGGCGAACTGACATAGTGGCGTTTTCGTACAGTGACCGCAACACTTGGATGTATCGGTAGTCTATGTGGCACCTCTGGAGTGACTGAAGCACTGCCCAGGTCTCGACAGAATCGAAGGCTTTCTCGTAGTCCACGAACGCTAAGCATAATGGCAGGTTTTACTCCTCGGTCTTCTGTATAACCTGCCGTAACGTATGTATGTGATCTATGGTACTGAAGCCTTTTCGGAATCCGGCTTGTTCGGGAGGCTGGAAGTCGTCAAACCTGCGCGCGAGACGATTCGTTATAACTCTTGAAAACAGCTTGTAAACATGACTCAGCAGCGTGATGGGTCTATAGTTTTTCAATTGGGCCCTGTCGTCCTTTTTGAAGAAGAGTTGAGACTCTTCTCGTGTTGAGACACGCCGCCATGCCATGCCTCTGGCGTTTTGCCCTCGAGTATAACGGAGTTGAACAGCCTCTGAAGAGCTTTCAGGACCGGTCGTCCACCTGCTTTCAGAAGCTCCGCTGTAACTCCGTCATCACCCGGCGCCTTGTTGTTCTTAAGCTGTTAAAGAGCTACACTAATCTCGTACAGGCTGACGTCCGGGATATCTTCGGTATAGTGTCGGGTTAATTTGGCTCTTGGATCAGTGGCCTGAATGACAGGTGTGTGTGATGTCGCGTAAAGCTGTTCGTAAAAGTTTTCAATCTCGGCCAAAAGCTCAGGTCGTGATGTAACGATTCTGCCGTCCTCTGTCTTCAGCTTCGTCAGCAAGCTCTCTCCAAGCGACAAATCTCTAGGGAACACTTTGGAGCCTTTGTTCCGCTCAATGGCCTCTTTAATACGTTCTGTATTAAATTGGCGTATGTCGCGAGTTAAGTACTTGGAGATATGTTTGTTGAGCTGCCGACGCTGACGAGCATCTTCAGAAGACTGCAGAACCATCCCTCGTCTTTCCTCCATCAGCTTTAATGTGGGCTCTGAGATTTTCTTCGCTTTTTTTGTACGGCTGGTTTTGAACCCACCGTAAGAACAGCTTCCACGAACCTGTCATTGTAAGTGTCCACATCTATGCAGTCCTCCAGGCATTCGAAGCGATTTTGCAGTTCGAGTTGAAAGCGCTCGAGGTTTTGGATCTGGATGGCTTCAGGGCGGAGCCTCTTCTTCCACCACGCTGGCCCAGTGCGGGTTGGTGGGGAGCGCCAGAGCCTCGTCTGTTGTTCGGCAGGGTGTACCGCGTGCAGGTGAGGTTGACTTGGGTTCCGTCAGATGTTGTTCGGAACCCCTTATACCCCTTTTATTATATTTATAAAACAAATAAACTAAATTAATAAATAAAAATCGCATAAAAGATCGAAAAAGTACATGTTACTTAAACTTTTTGATGACGGCGGATTTAGAGGTGGCGATTGAATCGACGTTGTTGTCTGAAAATATGTTTTTGCATCAATATCATCATTTGTGTGTTTACTTTGATAGTATAATAATATAGTAAGTAATAGGAATCAAATGAGAATTGCTTATTCACATAAAAATATTTATCATAAAATACGTACCTGTGAAGGTTCAGAAATCAGGCGTATGATTTCTTTAGTTGGGACTGCCCCCGGTCTTAAAAGACGTTTTCCAGCCTTTTTTATTAGAAACATATTTTGCTCAAAATGGATGGAAAACACAGTACTTAGTTTAGTAGGTACCCAATCTATGCGACCTGTCGCATTTATCCAGGTTAATTTTGTACTCAGTTCCGAGGGAAAGCTAAAGAAACAAGTTATAATAACTATTTGTTATTATAATATAAATATACCTATTCAAACAATATTTTTGTATAAAAGTTACTTCCCAGTTATAATTATTTTAAATGAACATTATTCATTTAAATGCAAATTTTCATCATGTTTTTTGTGTTTGATACTGTCACTGCAATAGATTTTCCAAATGGAGGTTTATCGATATATTAATTATGATTCTGACTTAGTACAACACTTTGTTTTAAGAACAGTCACTGTTCTGCACGAAACATTAAAGATTGCTAGCTGGACACTATGTCACACACATAGGTGACGTATTCAGCAAGCAATGTATATTTATTGGACGTCTTCATGATTTTTTCGATTTTAACAGTAAATATCTACTTACCGGTGAAAAGAAATGTTGTCACGAGAAAGATTACACTTTCTACTGTGCCTTTTGCAACTCAAAATGGCACAGGAAGGCATTTTTGTCACAATTTTTAAATAAAATCACGCCTACAGCGCGAGGCGAACGTCAAATCGTGACTGAGAAGTGTCAAAACATGCAAATGGGTTCAGAAGAGCGTTCGCTCTTCTGTGCGACGCTCCTACCCCGCCCACTTACGCCTTCTAACCTCTTATATCTATGTTCTGTGACTCCACTGCGTTTGGTCATAAAAAAATAACCCTAACCTACCAATAATAAGCTATCTCCATTCGATTATAATATTGATAGAATCTAGTACGGATTTATCAACACACCGTTTTATTTGGTTAACAATCTCACTCACTACCATCGGCCGTGCCGTTTTGTAATACGGCGTGTTATACGACCCGCCTGCGACATACCTATAAAACTTAATTGTGTGAATTTCTAAAGATCATTGTAGGAGTTACTTGGAAAATTTATTAGATTTCAAAGCAGTCAAAACTCTTTTGCACGTGTATTAGGGTGATCAGTAATTAGTAGCGGACCCGTTGAAGAGAGATAGAAGAGGCCAATTTATACTAGTCGATTTCACTGTACTATCCGAATGCGAAGCGTTTCTGGGATATAAGTTGTTTCAGAATTTTATAAAAAATACCGAAAAACACATCCGTACCCGTAGTGTAAGTTTATTAGTGTAAAAAACGCAACTACTTTAGTTGCGTTAAGAGCTCAATTTGTATAGGAAATGTGAACAGCGCCCCTAGCGGAGAGAAGCGCAAATCATGTTTCCCATACAAATTGAGCTCGTAACGCAAATACAATCGGTGCGTTTTGTATACTAAAAAACTTACACTACGGGTACAGAACGCAATAAATTGCAGTAGGTGGGGTTTGCCAGCCCGTCGTTTCTGCTATTGCTATATCGTGCTCGCTCATACCAACTAAAGGTGTGAGCGAGCGCGCTATAGCAAGAGTTAGCAGAAACGAGGGGCTGGCAAACCCTCCTCAGTCCGCTCCTGCGATTTATTGCGTGAGCGCAACTACACCGAGACCGTCCCAACGCTGCCCGTCTAGGCACTCCCTGTGCACCAATTGGTGGCCAGCAGCCCACAGGGGCTTATCAAAATTCGATAAATTTTCAAGATTACGGTTATATCTAATATTTTTTGACAGTTCAACGCGATAAATGGCTATATCATATCATGTTTCGGTGGTCATGCTAGGCAGGCAGAAATGGTTCGCTTTCGGATAGTACATCCCATAGTGAAATCGACTAGTATTGCCCTCTTCTATCTCCCCTTAACGGGTCCGCCATTACCATTCATCCTGTATATTATGTAAAAACACTGCAATATACCTAAACTAAAACAATAAGGCTAATGAAAAAGTCAAATAATGATTTTTGGTACTTTTTAAAATTTCAACATTGTATTGTACCGAATAAATACGATGGTCTATTTATTTACATTTGTAAAATTTTTTGATTCCGTCTGGACCTAGATATGTAATTTCCACTACCCTGCTCCCAATTTATTTGGGGTCGGTGCAGTATGACTTGCTATCACCATACTGCTAAAGGTTTTGCCATTAGATTTTACGGCCGGCCGCTGCCTGACACCAATCTCTCACCAATCCTCCTTGGGAAAATCTCCTTGGGCATACTGAGTGTAAAAGACATGAACAGTCAAACGAGAACCATATATTATATTCTACTCACAGTCATAACATCTTTTTTCCTTTAGACTATACTTACTTGGGAAATTGATAGTTACGATTTAATTGAAAGTCAAAGTCATAATTTTCTTTTTCTTAATTTTTTTATGAATACGTATTCTAAACATTATTTCTTAATGATTGTCCAAAGAAACATTATCAATATTTTAGTATTTCATGACAAAAAATGGCTTCAAAACGTTAGCGAACAATGTAGCTCACGCGATGCGCGCGGACACAAACGAACGGGGCCGCCTCGCGCCCGCCTTAGGGCAAAATTATCGCGGTTTTGCGAGTTGCGTGCGAGTTGAGCGCTTTACATTGCGCGGTACAATTTGCATTTTTTAACACCAAAAAATTTAAATCATTTCTCTACAATTAATTTTTGAAATGTTTCTTATTTTGATGTATAGAATACATGGTTTTCGTTTGACTGTTCATGTCTTTTACTTACACCCTGTATGTAATATGTAAGAAGACAATTATTGTTAAATCAATTACGGGTTTTTATTTTTGTAGTTTGTATTTTTAATCAGATCCGGAAGAAGAAAAGAATTTCTTCACGAGTTTTAAGTAAAATCACATTGTTCGTTTTCAGAAAAAAGCCGCCATGAAAGCGGCAGGGCTGGACATACACGACGGAACCAGCCTCCTGGACGACAATGAGAAAGACATCCTGTTCTAATCCCGCGCCTGTAGTTTAATTCTATCCCTTCGTAGTCTCGCAGTCAAGGACAACTTCGCTCCCTCCCAATAGATGGCGCTATAAAACAAGCCGCGAACTCCGCATGTTGTTGCACAATGATAAAATTAATTATACCCCCTTATATATGTATCGGAAGCCTCCTTGTGTATTATATTGGAGTTCCTATAAGCATCTTGACTGCAGAAGTAGGTGTTACAGTGTTAATTACTTTGTAAATACTGTATTGTTGTCAATGTTAATTATTGGCTAGCGCTTGGATAATGCTAGTTATTTCATGGTAACAGAGTTTAAAGTGCAATGGTATTTAATAAAGTATTTTGAAGTGGACTATCCGTTCGATATGCTTAGTGTTGTATGAAAGCATTCCACCATTATTTAAATTATGCCGGAGCTAAAATCTAGGTATATGATGCGTAAGTTCTATATAAGTACACCGCAGATATTTTAGTTTTTTTGAATTGTTGTTCGCTAATCAGTATATTTTAAGTAAGCATCATGTAAATACAAGTTTGTGAACGAAATATTAAATATTATTATTATTGATTGAAAATATGTTTTATTTTATGACGCAACGTTTAGTTACAATTTGCAATGATAGGCACACAACACAAACAGCGGGCAGAATGTGCTTAAGGTCTACTTTTCGTTGATATGAAGTATTTATTGTCTCGTTTTTCGAGAAGACCAAAGTCCACTGCTGAACGCAACATAGCACCTATTGATTTTCCGGTCTTACTGGGGTCTTCGATCACCTTATAGTGTTTCTTCAGAAAGCTTATTATTCTTCTCGATGTGAGACCTTGTTTTGAAGGAAGCTTATGGAATGCCCATAGCACAATCGCTGCTGGGACAGATTTCCGTAATCCAAGTTTGATCTTCTTGCATGTTCTGCTGTGCACCGTTGAAGCGTAGCTGTGGCAACTGCACGCAGAACTGGCCGACCGCGAACTGTCGTATTTCATTTTAAATAAAACTGTCACATAGGTTAATTTTATTATGAAACGCGGTGGAAAATGTAACACGTATTTTTTTGTGATTTTTGTGGTGTTTACTTATAAAAGCATGGCGAGTTTCTGATTAATCTGACAGTTTGCATAGCAACAAGTACCTAAATGACAAATGTCATTCACGAAAGTTTGTGGATCTGTACCTACAAATAGGTGTACCAAAAATAGTTTTTAATCTTATCTTTTGTAATTTAATCTAGATTAGATTAACAACAAGAAGACAAGATTAATTTACAGAAACATAGAAAAACCCCCCAATCTACCAAGCTGGTTCCACTAGGTAAAATAATACACATTTATTATTAGTAAAAATCGGGAGTGGTCTCCCCTTGACTTTCTCGTACACCGGAAACGACTCAAAAGTTGATAGAAACCTTATATTTTGATGTCATACATGCATGTTAAATTTTGGTCACCCATCCGAGTACCGACCACGCAGTTGGTTGCTTAACTTTCGTGATCGACGACTCAAAAGTTGATAGAAACCTTATATTCTGATGTTATACATGCATGTTAAATTTGGTTGCAATAAGTTAAAAAGCATACTCGAGTTATCGTGCTAACGCACAGACACACACACACACACAGACATAATTCCAAAAAAAATATTTTGGACTCTGGAGCTCCAAAACGCGTAAATCCGTCAAAATCTCGAGGTCGAATTTTTTTACGATTACAAGACTTCCTCTATACTACGTATACGAGAAAGTAAAAATGTTTTATTATCTAATACTACATATTTTGGTATGGCCTATTTAGTAGATATGTAACTAAGAGTCCGAAGTATGGAACTGCTGCTTATTGCGTAACGTCTATAGGACACAACCCCGCGGTTAGTTTAAAAAGGGCGCGGGGTGCCTGCTTTAGGCTGGTGCTCCCTTTGGGCCCCGTTCCCTACCTAGACTGAGTCGCTCGGCTTGGTTTGCCAGCCTAGTTGCTTATGTTTTGGTCGTCAAGGGAGCGAGTCGCATACAACCGTAATAGCTCTTGGCGAGCAAACCTTCCTATACTCCATAAAAAAAATTCTATAACTTTTTATTGCCTTATCGATTATTTTGACTTCAATTTCAGAACACGTTTATACCATAAAAGCCATTATACTTAATGTGCAAATAACAGTCCACTTTTTAATCAAAAGTGCCAAAATCTCCGACAGTTTAATCAGTTCACCTAATTTCCCCTTCTCTCGGTCTGTATAAGGACTGGTCGCCAGACCAGTCGGCGGACTCGTCGGGAGATTGTAGGGTGAATTATTGCATCTCCATTTACTATGACGCGGGTGTATTTTGCGAGGTCGCTCTCAGTATTCTCAGTGTGAATTGGTCGCTTCTGCATTTTCGTATGTGTGTTTGAAGTGAACTCACATTAAATATTTTTTATTTTTCATTACATATTTATTGGTAGTATAAAGGTTCTCTTATCTTATTTTATCTGAAATATATAGCTAAATATTTCATTCATTCAGGGCTATTTACGTCACTGCAACCTATATACCTACCTAAAGATCTATTGTGACTAGCCTGTCCATCCAATTTAGGCCTTGCGCTCGCTTGTCCGCACCGGACACCCGCGCGGCGCGTCGCGTCTTAGGCCGTGCGCTGTGTTAAGCGGGTGTCCGCGCCGGACTCCCGCTCGGCGGGCTGTTTTATGCCATCTCTATAGAGCAGCGCTGCGTCTCCCGTCGTACACGACGCGGGCATCTCTATGCAAATGACATAAATCAGCCCGCCGCGCGGGTGTCCGCGCCGTGCACCCGCGTAACGCAGCGAACGCCTTTATTTATGTCATCTCCATAGAGATGCCCGCGTCGCGTGCGACGGGCTGCTCTATGACGATAGCATGAAACAGCCGGCCGTGCGGGTGCCCGCGCCGTGCACCCTCTTAAGGCAGCGCACGGCCTAAGTCCTCTAGAGGCCTTAGGTCCGTTATGTAGGTACCTACCTACTCCTTTAGCTGGGCACTGGCTAAAAAAGAAAAAATATTCCCAGCTTGGATCGTTTTGATATCGTCTGTGTCGAGAATGTGTCTCCACAAATGTCGGTTTCTTTTTTAATGAGGTTTGAGGTTCATAGAAGAACAGAAGGTGCATTGGTGTTTCATGCTCCTGTTCGCAGTACCTATCTGCAAGCATCAGTAGATATCTTTTAGTCTCACGTTGTAGAGATGTCTGTTCAGTTAAAGGTAGTGCTATAGCTATTCACACTGGATTTTTCCGCCAGCCGCCTGCCTGACACCACCCTGCTTGGCAAAAGTCAGGTGTCCAGAGTCACAGGAATAAATTCTATGTCAGAGTTTTAAAAGTCTTCATTTGGCCTCCTATTATATTTTACTTTTCTCAATAGTTTTCAAAAAGGAACCTACACCTAACTACATTCAAAACTAAAAAATCTTGCCACAGGTGGATTGCTCTTTTCTCTTGTCTCTTCGTTTTGCGGCTTAGATTTCATACCGCTAAAAGAAAAAATATATGGCAGAATGACGTTTAACGGGTCAGCTAGTATCTACTAAAATTAAAGCTGGTTATTTCAACAGCCAACATAACCATACAATTAAAAAGTTAATAAGCAAATGGATTGATTACTGTTTATTGTGTTCATCTTTTCGCCTTTTCGTTTTTCTAATTCGTCTAAGCGTTTGGACGAATGAGAAGCCGTGTCAAAGCCCAGACGCGAGGCCAAAACTCCGAAAGTCTGGACAAATACGAACAAACGGGCGGTAACCCTGAGTGCAATTGACACGATGTGCTAGAAAAAAGTTTTAAGTTCCTTACCCTTAGGTACCCTAGTGTAAAAAAGGACTAAGTATTACCTACGAGTTACCTTAGAAAATTTAATTCACGCATTTTTCTTTTTCCGGCGCCAATCGATTTCGTAATTTATTTTATCACCTTCAAAGTATCATCAACATCAACAACAGCTCATATAATGTCCCCACCGAGGGGCTCGAGCCTACCCCACATTAGGGGCGATTAGGCCTTAGTCAATCACGCTGGCCAAGTGCGGGTTGGTAGACTTCACACACAACCTAAGAATTTCTTTATAGGTGTGTGCAGGTTTCCTCACGATGTTTTCCTTCACCGTAAAATAGATTAAACGAACATATGAATTCAAAATTTGAAAACACCTACGTGGCGGGGTTCGAACCGATGCCTCCCGGATGGGAGACAACGCCCTTACGCATTACGCCACCGACGCTTCTATTTATGAATTTCTGTCAAATTAATAGTTTTTTGGCGATTACGTTTGTCAAATTTTACTACTACTAGATTTCTATAGGTAAAATATAAGCTCCTTGTACTAGATATATGTAAGAATACCTAAGTACTTACTTACTTATAAATAAAAAAATCACGAGCAAATTAAATAATACCTAATCTCTATGTCATTTGAGTATTATAAAAATACTTTAATAATTAACTGCAGTAACCTTAATTGCATTCTTCTCTAATCTATATCTATTGAATTCTAACAATTCAAACAAAAAGTAAGAATTCCAACAAGAAGTCACAAAAAATTGTGACTTTAATTTGTTTGAAAAATGTAGGTACCTACCAATTGAAAAGGAAAAAAAAATTAGACGGAACACCATAAACCACATGAAAATTTTTCGTTATTTTTTTCATTTTGGAATATTTTTGAACACATCACCTTGCGCCTAAAAATTAAATTAAATTTGTGACTATGTTTTTATTAAAATTCTTCTGTTATTTGGTACCTCTAAGGTTTAGTTGTATGAGTTTGTATTAATATTAGATTCAAGGAGGGCATGGTAAGCCACACCTTACGGGAAAGTCGCAGTAAGGCCCGCTTCACATTGAGCTGCAAAACAAATAAATTTATTTAGTAATATCTAGGCTCTTAGTCACGGTTGCGTATTTCGTTCAGATTTTTGTTATAAATTCGCTCGTACTCCCAAGAGGTCGTAATAACAAAAGGGTTGAGTAGACCTTTAAGTAACATTTGATTACAAAAAATATTAAAAAAACCGCCTTCAAAACTAAAACTGTATAAAACGCATACAAATTTTTTTTTTTATTTTAAAATTAATTTATATTTTGCATTTTATTGTTTTGTAAGTATAGAAATTTTGAGGAAACTCTCTCGGGATCTTTGAGACAAACAATTAATTACATGATATCGATATCATCGAAGTCAATGAAATAGGCATACCTACCTAATTAGGGATATGCAACTCTATAACTAATCGATTAACGCCGGAAAAAGAAAAATGCGTAAATTCAATTTTCTAAGGTAACTCGTAGGTAATACTTAGTCCTTTTTTACACTAGGGTACCTAAGGGTAAGGAACTTTAATATAGGTTAATATAGGTTGTTAATGTAGGTTGTTAATGAATAAAAAGACTAAAATTGTTAACGAAGAGACTGAGATGACTTAGATCTTATTATTTGGCCTTAAAAGTCTAAGAGTCGTGTTGATTATAATAAGAATAGTTTGTTAGTTTTTTTATTATTCTTAATAAAAAAAAACCTATCTAGAATGGACATTTTCTTTTCTTGTATATACTGCTGAGTCACTGTGTACTACTAGAGTCCTGTGTACCACAGTAGTACCGTGACAGTAGTGAGTCAATGTGTAAGCCTAGTTGTCCACAGTGACTCAATTATCATTTTTTTGTTTTAGGTTCCTAGTTTGACTTGTGTAGGATGGAATGGAGAACCATGAGTGCTCAGTTACAGTACAATAGTTTAACTAAACTGTGAGCAAATGTTAGGCCAATCGTAAAACGATATTTATTTTTTTAAGCTTCGGAAAAAAAACGAGTCTCTGTTGCCTCCCTGACCCTACTTAATTTGGGTATACTGAAAATATATTAATCTATCAGTCAAAAAGCAATAATTTTCAATCGTTCCTTTCAATTCAATACCCAGTGCGCTCGCCCTTAGAAACAGCTCGTAGTATGGGGTGTCGGGGTACAGGGGGGTGTTAGGGGGCGCGAGTGTTGTTCGCTGTAGCTGTCAAGAGTGATCATGGCAGGAATACTCGCCGAGTTTGATGAGCGTAATAGCGGGAATTAATTGTATGATCACTGGTGATTGAACGGTTTTCTATTGACATCAATTCGATTACAATGCCTAAAAATTGGTACAGTCAAATTCCTCTTTTATTACCGACTTTCAAACATTCGAACTCCCCTGTAACATAGACATTGCTAACGCTGTTCGCTTCCTTATGAAGCCTTAGAATTCACCGTAACCAGCTCCAGCAAACATGTTTGGGGCGCTGCAGAATCTGGGGAAGCCCATCAGCATCCTGAAAGCGTTATTCTATTGCAGGTGAAGTGCATTGTAAACTTTATCGCATCATCCCTGCAGTACGATAGAAATGCAGGGGTATGTGTGACTCAGAGGTGAAGGGGTTCTCCCACTGCCCACTAAACATCCTCTCCGGGCATCCTGTCAAGGCACACTACGACAGCAACCCAGGATCGCGAAGCTTTCGCTTTTCACTGGGATTCAACAAGCTTCGGAGTGGCGCCTTCTAACTGAACCGAAACCGAAAAAACCACGCCAAAGTCGATCAAAAGTCAAAGTCATGTTGACTGTTTTCTTTGACTATCGCGGTGTTGTGCACTCGAAATTCTTACCGGAAGGTCAAACGGTAAAATAAAGAATATTATTTGAGCGTTGAGAGCAGCATTCGACGTAAAAGACCAGATTTGTGAAAAGAAAATTCTTGGATTTTGCACCACGATAATGCGCCTCCACACAAGGCCATCATTGTGAGTGAATTTTTGACCAAACATTCAAAAAATAGCATCGAGCAATCACCATATTTACCAGATATGGCTCCAGCCGACTTCTTTCTTTTGATAAACTCAAATTACCACATCGTGGCACTTGTTTTCAAGCGGTAGAAGATACAAAGGAAAATTCGCGGCGAGAACTGAACCTAATTCCAGAAACAGCGTTTAAAAAATGTTTTGATGATTGGATTATTCGTTGGCGTAAGTGTATGGTTTCTGAAGGAGCATCCTTTGAAGGTGATCAAGTAAATTTGTGTATTATTGATCTTTTCCCGGTATTTTGTAGACAGAGTAGTATTTTTAAAATTATAAAATACCCTGAAAAAATCGTTTGCATGTCCAGGATGGGAATCCAACCTAGGACCTTCCCGAATCCGGGTGGTTGCGTCAACCACTTCGCAACCGAGACATAGTTTTCGCCGTCAAAATTTGTCAGTGCTTGGTAAGTACTTATGTTTTTATGATAACATTAATAAATTACTTTTTTAAATAAATAAAGTTTATTTGTATGAAAAGGTGAGTATTAGGTGTTTATTGAGTATTTTTGTCCGTTATCTCGTTAAAGTACCCAAGCAAAAGCTCTTAATGATACTTGATTTGGGCTAAAATAAGGTAAGCGTTGAAATATAGGCTATTATATTATTAATATTTTGCTTTGAGTGAAAGCTGTAGTTATTTTATTACTGAAGAGGCTTCAAGAGTCTGTAAACTTTTGAAGCATCAACAATAATAAAATCTAACAGAAATTCGTTTGGCAGGCGAATCAGATCTAAGTACTTATTTCTTTAATTATCATCTTAAAAAATTACTGACCAAACGTCATGAAATTGCAAAATAGGCAAAATCTATAAAATAATTCCGTAAATGTGCAGTAATACTATTGATTAAAATAATCCAGGGCCTAAGGTAGGTCCTTATCATAGTTAAATAAGTGACAATTTGCTGTATTTTTCAAGTGAATATCATGAGTTTGATTGAGACAAGATTCTAACATGAATCGGGGTTCTATAACTAGATCGTATATTGTAGAAAATATTTAGAACTTTTATCGTTTTGAAGTCACTGAGAAAAGTACAAATGTTTAGAATTCACTTGTTTTTTACGTTTGGTTTCATAATTTAAAATATATATCTTAGATACTGGAAAAAATGCACTGAAAAAAATCGACTTGCCTCAGGCGGGAAGTCGATTTTTTTCAGTGCCGTTTTTCTAGTACCTATTAAAAATATTTACGCGTTTGTAAACGCAAAAATAAAATTATTCCACAATAGCTATTTATGGCACATTTAACGAGTTTGGCTGAGAATTTTCTAAGCACGTAGTTAATAAATATATCCCGCTAAGTGTATGGGTATACTTATATCTTACATAACGATCCTGCTTACTTAGAGATTCTCTACTAAGTGTATTATGCCTAATATAGGTAGGTGACTTTTTTTCTTAAGTGAAATAATAAAGTTATTTACAGTTTCTTTATTTGTACGCAGGTTTCGAATCCCGAAGATAAGTAAGTGGACATACTTATAAAACATGTAACAGAAATAGCGCAAAAACTGAAAGTAATAGGTTCAGAAAAAATATTTGGACAAATAATTTATCCTTTTTTAATTTCACAAATAAAATTGAGTTCTATTTATAACGGTAATTAAGTTTACTTCAAAAAAATGGTACCTACGCTTGGACCAGTTTTTCCGAAGGTCCGATTCAGGGACCTTCAAGAAAAGACCCTATTCTTAAAGGCTGAGAACGCAGTGTTGTAGTTGATTATGGCATAAAAAATTGTCCTTATTTGGCAATCTTAATTTGAGCTTCACCCCTATGCTGGGATCTCACGGTATATTTTAATGGCGCTTCTCTTAAGGGGTCACAGGCGTGGCTCTGTAACTTGAAGACGGTAGGTACAGTCGTTACGAAACTTCGCAAAACGTAATATGTCCGTTTTGCGCGATATATTATATCGCCTCATTATGGAAAAGATTTAGGAATTGATTTTTAATATAGACTTTTAAATAACCCACGAAAATACAGGTCAACTGTATTTTCGTCACTAAAAAAAGGTAAGGTAGGTGCGGGTAATAAGGCCTGTCGGCTAATAAGGCCTAAGTACAGAGTTGTGACTTATTTAAAATACTTGTATTTAAAATACAAATACCAAATACGTATTTTGTATTTTGTACTAAAATACTTGT